>OY720410.1:5305460-8218793 GCA_963082905.1 Oligia fasciuncula
ATTTATTATGTAAGTACCTATATTCTGGCAAATTAATAAATAAATAAATAAACTTTTCGCACAAAAAGGTACAAAAGCAGACTACTACTACTACAACACCACTACTCCTTCTACTTTCTTTGTGTTATTGGGTTTTCCATAGAAGTTGGCGGTTTAATACTCCCGTGCCTCGGAAAGCACGTAAAGCCGTTGGTCCTGCGCCTGAACTCTCCCCGGTCGTGTCAGATTGCCGTCCCATCGGACTATGAGAGTAAAGGAACAGAGAGTGCACCTGAGTTTGCGCACATAATTGTGCACTATAATATATCCTGCGTACCTGGCTAATCTCAATGGAGATTAGCCAGGCCACCGTGACTGAAAACGATCGGGGAGGCTATTATTATTTTATACTTTGAAATTCGGTTCATCTATCAAAGGCAACCGTATTGCGTCAAGTTCCGAGGCATCAAGTTACAAGCAAGTTACGTCAAGTTACAAAGAATTTTCTAACAATGCTAGCAGCGAAAGCACTAGGAAGTGGTGAAGGGCGGGCGTTTTAGGGGACTGTTTTTTGTAATTTTGACGTTCGAGAAGTGCTGATTCTCAGCCTAGTTTGGATAAAGGACTTTTGATTTTGTGCCTGACCAAATAAATCGATCCCACCTCATATTCTCTACCCGAGCGCTAGAAAAATGAACCAAACGTTATATCACTTCCGGTTTAAAAGCTTTGTGGGCAGTAGAGAAGCGTTTAAAGTCACGCCAAGCGATGGACGGAAAAAAGTTTGTCTTTGTGTCTATGGTGCCTGTCATTTGTGGGTGTATTTGTTTGGACATAGGAGAGGTATTGAAAAGATTTTATCTATGACTCGTTTCACACGAGATAAGCCTAAGCTAAGCCTATATGTTGCCCAGGGTATCAGCTACCTCCATACAAAGTTTTATCAAAATTGGTCCAGCCGTTTGAGCGTGAAGAAGTAATAAACATAACACTCACAAACTTTCGCCTTTATAATATTAGTGTGATAGTGATGGTGACAGTAAGTTTGTAGGAGGGTTTCTACATCTAAGCCATACTTATCTTTCTAATTAATAAAAACCCACCCCCTATTTCAAAATCATTTAAAAGAAAAAAAAGAGAAAAAAAAATTCAAACACTTTCCAACGATTCACGGAATAGCAAGGACGGACGGAACAATATTTAAAAGAGAGGTAGTTGCTGAAAATCAGCGCTGTGTACGTTGGTTCGTCCGAAGTCACAGCATTTTGCTGAGCAACGACCTGTTCTTGCACAGATGCGACGCAATTGTCCTTAATATTGTTGATTGTTACAAAAGTACTTAGTTAATTTTTTCCTCTCTGCAATTGGCATTTTGTTTTTGTTTTGATTGTTGTTGTTTTCACTTTGTTTTGTTGTCATAATTAGGCCAGTGACGCGGGCGCATCACCACATAACACATATACTCCTATCGGATTAATTTGTGATTTGTATTGTCAAATGTCAATCTCAAATTGTCAATGTCAAGTAATAAAATAATGTGTCTTGTCTTTGGTCCCTGGCCCTGACATCAAGCAAAATTGTCAACATTTTAAGCTTGAGTACGAGGCATTTGATTACGTCGTGTGTGTATATTTATGTTTTATTTTTTTTGTTTATTATTTTATTTTTTCTTTTTATATGCAATGTGCGTTTTGTTTGTGCAGAATAAACAGTTTTTCTTTCTTTTCTTTCTTTCTAAATTCAAATGTTCCCGCCATTTCCAGGAAAAGCCGCGAAAACGTCATAAAGAAATACTCGTACAGTAATATTTGTCCCCATCGTCGCAGCGCTTCAACTGTCCCCCTTGTGCCTTGGAAAGTTTCCAAAAGAAATATGAGCTAGTTGCGGGACAGCAATTTAATGTGGAAGCCATTATTGTCCTAGGAGAGTGACATGCGCGAGGCGGTGTTTACCTATATGAAGTGACATCAAAATTGAATTCAAATTACGATTATTTCGGATCATTATAAGTGGGGCTCCCACAGCGACGCCCTAAGTCGGGGTCTGTACCATCTCGGGGTATGCCCTTAGCGTGTAGTCGCTTAGTTTTCAAGTATTTCAAGCCCTGTCTGGAGGCCATAATTTATTTCAAGCCCTGTCTGTAGGCCATAATTTATTGAGGCATCCACGACTAACCTCCTAGTGAGAAATGCCATTCCCAAAAAAATATTATAAGTCCCGAATGCAATTCCCGTGTTTTAAGAACGTTGGCATTCTTCTCTCAGGCCCAATCTGTCTTATTTACCTATATTTTTGACAAGTTTTCAAAATCAAAATCAAAATATTTTATTTCACATAAACCTATATGGGCACTTATGAAACGTCAGAAGCTAGGTGCACGGTTCCAATTGGTCGTTTCCTACGGAGAAGAACCGGCAAGAAACTCCACAGTTACTCTTTTTAAAAATAATTGGCTTTTACAATGTTTTCAAATAACAGTAGGTATTGGCAAAATTGGGTATTGATGAGGGAAAGGAGGTAAATATTGGAACATATTACGTGGAGTTATTACCAAAATACAAAAACAAATGTTATGAACTTTGGAAAGAATATTTTAATGAAAGATCCAAGGAGAAAGGCATATGGTATAGATCAATGGTATCGGAGCCTCCTCATATAAGTACCATGGTTTTACAACACTAAGTTATGCAGGCGGCTGGTTGTGATCGCGCACAGACTGCGATCTGGACACGTGCCCCTCAATAAGTTTGGATTCTTAATGAAAAAAACCAGCTCACCAAATTGTGATGTATGGAACACCGGAAGATGTAGTACACTTATTGTTGGAATGTGCCAGATTTCAGTCTGACCGAGTAGAATTATTTAAGGATCTAAACTTAAATTTGTATGATGTAGGTGTATTTCATCATCTTTTATCTACACCTAATTCGGAGGCTGCCTCCAAAGTATTTATGTTCACTAGGTTACGTTTTAGTTAGATAATGTATTAGTATAAGGTATGATGGGATTGGCATACACGTCCGTGTAAAAGTCCCTAATAATAAATAAAGAGAAAAAAAAAAAAACAGTAGGTATTGGACAGGTATTGGACCTAGCTTCCATGCTGATCTGGGAGCAAAAGAAAAACATAGAATGTATCAGCTGCTTATCATCCCGCGTAGGTCGTAAAAGTCGACTAAGGGAAGAGTTTACCTCAACACCTGGTGAACCCGCCCTTGATTGTCTTGTGCGACACTCGACGAGTGTCGTGAGACGATTAGGGGCAAAATGCAGACGCACATCATATGTCTGCACACTTGGGTTCCATTTCGTAACCCAACACTAAGGTATCCGAGGGCTCGGGAAACAAATAAGTTCCTGGAGGCCCGGATGTAACAGTCGACATCAGGGCAGGATGTTGACTTAGGGTGGCGGCGGAGGAACGTCTAGCACGTCAACGGCGGCGCCTATGGACCCAGTCAGGAGGTCTACTGCTCACCCATCAACCCGCATTAGACAAGCGTGATGGGTTTAATTGTCTAAACCCCTTCCTAATATGAACGATAACCAAGCCAGTCCCCAAGTGCTCGGCGACTCCAGTCAGTGCGCGGCTATTGGCAGTTTGCAGGCGCGCCCTGGGGTTGGGGCGAATGAGACAGGAAAAAATGGAAAGACGGAAGGGAGGCCTTTGCCCTGCAGTGGGACATAACAGGCTCATAATAATAGGTATTGGACAGCGTAGGCCTGTCAACAAGTACCTGGTACTTGATAAAATGAAAAATAGACAGATCTAAAGTCTACAAGGTCTAGAAAGTCCTCACATTTACAAAATAAGAATCTATCAAAAGGATAAATGAAAAATAAAATATAAAAACCTACTAAAACCAAGTGATATACTAATAAAGAGGTTTTGTCATTAGTTTAAGGAATAAAGGGGGTTTTACAGATATTAAGGGGCTTACATTACAGATATTATGGGGCTTACATGACCTAAAGTGCGGTCACTGTCGGATTGCATAGAAATGAAAGAGAAGCGCAATGACAGAACGTTGGTAATTTATTGCAAAATATGAAGCAATTACGAGAAGCAATTGCAAGCAATTAAGAATATCATACATTTTTCTGATTTTGTTTACTGTAGTCGATCTTAAAGGTACATTTAGGCATTATAAAAGTTGTGTTGTTTAAGTCATGTAGTCCCCTTAATTGTCTGTCGCTGAGATGAGATTGCGACTAGATTTTGAACGTTTTTAATTAAGGGAATTGGCCTTCAGATTTATTCGCCTTATTTCTGTCATTTCCGACTTAGATTAACTTGAAACTTTCATTTGAAACGTTGTGGTCACATTGCCTTGGCAGGTTTTGAACCTGCGACTACAGTTTAAAACTTACGAACTTATTGATTAGCTAATGTTAGCTCAGGTAGGTACTGAAAGTAGGTATTATTTTAATGTTGGTAACAATTTGCTTGACTCTTTTGAAAATAAAAATTACTTTCAGGCTCGCTTGCACAAAAATATCACTAAAACATAATTCTGTCTCTGTCATCTTCAAACGAGCAGTGGTGGCCCAGTGGTCACGGACACGACTTACGAGTTGTAGGTCGTAGGTTCGAACCCAGACAGGCGTTTTACTTTGTGTAAATTATTTCATCACCACTGCTCTCAAAACGGTGAAGGAAAACATCGTGAGGAAACCGGCATGTCCTAGAACAAAAAATTCGAAGACATGTGACATCCACCAACCCGCACTGCGCCCGCGTGGTGGATTACGGCCCACTCCCTCTCATTGAGAGGAGGCCTGTGTCCCAGCAGTGGGAACATTATAGGCTGATTATGGTCATCTTCAAACGATTCACAAAAAAAGAACGATATTTTAAATAAATTTAGCACTAAATTAGTGATGCGTTGTGTAAGTGGGCTTCAGTCTCTACCATCTTCTAACAATTGGGACAAATATAACGATATTTTAAGTACATGTATCGCGAATTTAGTGATGTGTTGTGCAAGTGGGCCTGAGTTTCTACGTCAACACGAACAAATTATGCTGCTAAAAATATCTTCGCATCGCATTTATCGCTCGCGTAGAACGATTACTCTGGCGACGTCATTAATAATGCTTAAGATGTGAGCAAAACATATTTATTATGTCTCTTAACTGCACAACAGACAGGCGAACTTCTCGTTATATGTCTTGATTAATATTTGTAGTTCATATTGTGGAGGAGGAATTTTCGTCTGCAGGGATCAATTTTGGATGTAAGGACTGTGTGAAAGTGATCGGTGTTTTCCGTTGATGTATTATAAAGAAAGAAAGAAAGAAAATACGTTTATTTGCGGTAAGAAAAGAATAAATGAAAATGAATGAATGTGAATATGTTTCTGTCACAGCAATAATGAGTTATTGGTGATGTTATTCAGAAAGGTCAGGTGCGTAGTACTCGCAACCGGCGTGTGATTGACCGGAGAGGCAATTCTCGTAATTTAAAAAAAAGAACGTTCACAAATGCCGTACGCCGTAAACGCTCTTAATGTTATATAAAAATACTAGGTCCGCCCGAGGTTTCACCCGCATAAGTTTCGATCCCGTGGGAATATTGGGATAAAAACATCCTATGTATTTTCCCGGGAAACAATACAAAATTTCAACTAAATCGGTTCAGCGCAGCGGTTTAAGCGTGAAGAGGTAATAGAGAGACAGACAGATACACTTTCGCATTTATAATACTAGTATGGATGTTTAGTTTTAATTCCACAATAACTAGATCTAGACTTAGATGCAGCCCCGCCGTCCCGCCTGCAAAAATACTATAGGTACCTACATCTCTGCCTAACCTCTCGGGAATACAGGCGTGCTGTTATGTGGTATGAATCTTATTTCTAATTCTGCTATATAAGAAAGAAAGAAAGAAAAAAGAAAGAAAGAAAGAAATAAAGAATGAAAGAATTTAAGAAAGAAAGAAAATAAACACGTTTATTTGCGGTAAACATGACGCATAAAAAGTATACAAACAAAAAACAATTAACAAGGTGGGGGAAAACATGCGTCACATCCACGAAAAACCTTTCAGTTACCCCCTATTTATTTAAAATGTTTATCCAAAATATGTTCTACATTCCAATCTTTATGCTCATAATCTCCGAAGCAAAGATTAAAGAAACACAAAACATTGTCTAACTTTTATTTTAACATTTTGACGTCTTGAATCTTGTAGAAAGTTTCGCCTAACATTTTACCTCTACTACTGAGAAATACAACAAGAAAACCACACAACACCTACTTAGAATCTCTTGGTACGCCTTTTTGATAAAAATATGAACAACATAAATAAGAATAACGCCTCACTGGTCTAGTGGCAAGCACTGCTGCTGATCATGATGTCCTGGATTTGATTCCCGAGTCGGGCAAAGTGTTATTGGATTTCCCCATCTGGAATTTCTCAGTAGCAGCCCGGAGTCTGGATTTGTGCTCGGTTGATGGCAATAGGCTCGCCCCCTATTACATGGGACTTGAAACATAACTGGCGAAATGTGGGTGTAAGTACTATAGGTACAACTCTGCCCAACCCTTTTTTTTTTTTTTTTTTTTTTTGCGGATGGGAAATCATCAAATGACCCCTCCCGCTCTGGGTGGAGCGGAAGGGAGTGTCAGACTCTTACTGACTAAAACCCACCCGTGTTCCTTCCTTAGCCCTTTATGTTCCGGGCCAGCGGTAACCCTTTCGGACAATCCCGCTGACCCGGCAGGCTTCGGCCCTATGGGGCCCCTCCTCGATGCTGACATCTCTTTGAGGCGCGCGTGGAACACGTACGCGCCGTCCGGCACGGGCCTGGTCCTGATCGGACGGTGAGCTACCCATTACTCTCCGCCCGCAGGCCCGCGCCTACGGTGGCCGGGAGTCGTCGCGCGGCTCCCGACGCCCGGAGCGTCTCCCGCGGCGGCTGGGACGGGAGGCTCTCTCCCTGAGCCGTCCCGCCACCTCCTTCGCTAGCATGACTGCTTCGCAGAAGGAGGTGACTGCCTCCCACTCCCTCTATCCCCGGACCATGGCTTGCACCAGGGCCGGGCGCGAGAGGTCGCCGCCGCCTGCCCAACCCTTTGAGGAAACAAAATAGAACAGCACGAATGGCATTGCTTCACCACTTTTAACAATAACTAGAAAATAGGAGAAGGGGATTTCTGGGCCTAGCAGTTAACTAGTTGAAATGTGTATTAAAAAAACCGTTATATTTTTCTAAAGGAAATCACAAAGTATGGTACCATGTTTCTACCTAGAAAGCGAGAAATCTTAAATTAAGTTAATGAAACTAAAATCGATTAAATAATTCCTGAATTACTACTAATCGATTATGAATAAATCGGTAAAATATGAGAATATGTATGAAAATCGAGTGACAAATGCATATCAAGCTTTAGTGGAATCGATTGAATAGATTCATAGTGATTTTTTTCTTCTGGCAACACTTGTGCCTGACATCCGTCAGTCACTGACTGACAGATGCACTCGTTTGTTTTCTTTAGTTCTTAGTGCGCACGTAGAGATTCTCGCCACGGTGTTCGGAGTTATCACGTGTGTCTAGAATTTTTAGCTGTTTTTGTGTTATTGTTGATACTTTTGTGACTTGTTATTTTTTAAGTGTGTTGTTCTTGTGTTCGTAACTAGGTTTGTATAGTGATTAACTTGTTTTAAGCCTCGTTTTAGTCAAAATGGATGTGAATAAACCCCCTGATCCTGACCCCCCAGATATTTCGGATCCTTCAACTTCATTCTCTCCTTTCTCTCCGAATCCATTATCCCAATTCGCGGACGTTGTTTGTAGTGTTACAGAAATGGATGTAACACAATCCCAACAAAATTCACGCAAACGTCATGGTAGTGAAGAAATCTTAACTCCTACCCCCCCAAGCAAGCAACCAAAAAGCCAAATTGGTCGTACTAAGTACTCCGCAATGGATAAGGCTCCCTTTATTGTCCACGTTTCTCGTATTGAGAACCAACCAAATGCTGGCACCACCCTACATCCTGTTAATTTTGGTAAATTCCTTATTAATAACAACATTGCGAACATTGTTCGTGGTGGTGTTAACAGAGTCGGTAGAAACCGTGTTTCAGTGGAGTTTGCTTCCCCCCAGGACGCTAACTCCTTCTTAGTCAACAGTCTGTTGTCCAAATATAGTTATACTGCATCAATCCCTACATTTAATGTCACAAGGATGGGTGTTGTTACCGGTGTTCCCTCAGATATTACGGAAGAAGAAGCGATAACTTATTTGACTGTGCCCTCAGGCTGTGGGCAAATACTGAAAGTGCGTCGCATTAACAGGAAAAATCAACGAGATGGGGTTAATGAGTGGAAACCCACTGAGACATGTGTTCTGACGTTCGATGGACAAGTTTTACCAAATAGGATTTACTGTTGTTACACATCCCTCCCTGTTGAGCAGTACATATACCCGACAATTCAATGCCGTAAGTGTTGCAGATTTGGACATGTGGCGAATGTATGCAGGTCTAAACCACGCTGCAGTAAATGTGGCCACGATCACCCTGGTGATGGTTGCAACATTTCTGAGGGCGAGGCCTTCTGTGTGCTTTGTTCGGGTAATCACTTCGCCAATAGCAGGTCATGCCCCGAGTATGGTAGACAAAAGGCTATTAAGACTGCCATGGCTGAGAAATCCATTCCCTATGCCGAGGCTAGTAAGATTATACCAATAGCTTCCCGCAATTATGCCAACATCGCCAAAACTCCGATTTCTCAGTCCTACCGCAAAACTGTGACACTTAAACCCAGGACCCACGCCCCTCTTTCCCCATCTTATGACAAAGTTGCTCATCAGCAGATAGTTAGTTCTCCCCTACCTTCACAGCCTAATGGCTGCGCTCTTAATTATAATAATGATTTCTCTCTTAATACCGGTTCAATAATTGAACTCCTTATAAAACTCTTACCTACTATTATTTCTTCTTCTTCTGCTAGTTCCCAATCACCGTCCAACGTTGCCGATCAACTTATTTCAATCCTTCTACAAATTAAAAATGGCGTCTCGCCAAGTTTTCCTACAGTGGAATGTGAGGAGCGTGTGGCATAAAAAGCACGACCTCATATTTCTTTTAAACAAATACAAGCCATTGGCTTGTTCCATAGCTGAAACTTGGCTCACCCCAAGTCTTAGCTTTCGTATGCCACTCTATAACATTCTCAGATGTGACAGATCTGATGGCTATGGAGGATCGGCTCTCCTTGTCAACAATCGGGTCCCTCTTTTGCCCTTCCCTTTGCCTTCGCTCACAGGTGATATGAGTATTGTAGCAGGAAGAGTGGAAGGCATTACAGTGTTTTCGATATACATTGCTCATCCTCATCACGATTTTTTGGCTTTTTTAAAAAACATTTTTTCCAACATTCATGGTCCAATTTTAGTCATGGGTGATTTTAACTGCCACCATTACAGATGGGGATCCGAACGCTGTGATGCCTTTGGTGTAGCTTTGGTTGAGATTTTGGACGATCTGGATCTCTGCATTCTTAATAATGGTTGCCCAACTCGCAGATCTCCTCCTGGTCAACAAAAAAGTTGTGTGGATCTAACATTTTGTTCCGTTGAGTTGGCAGCTTCAACCCACTGGGAATGTACGACTTTGTCGCATGGTAGTGACCATTACCCTATTATCATATCCTTAGTTAATAAGACTTATTTAGAGAAAACTTCCCCTCCACTTTTGAAATATAACCTGTCCAACCCAGATTGGGCAAAATTTGTCTCATTATTGGAGGGCAAAATTGATGTTCTTCCAAATTTAAATTCAAGTTTATTAGATCCTTCTGGTCACTGCCTTGCCAAAAGCTGCTATGAAGGATTTGTTACAGCCATTACCTCCAGTGCGGATTCCTGCTTTCCGCTGAAAAATAGCGCCCGTGACAAAATACCTTCTCCCCCGTGGTGGGATCCAGAATGCACTACAGCAGTCAAGGATAGAAATGAGGCCGAGCAGCGTTACAATGCAGATATGAGCACCGAAAATCTATTGACATATTTGCGGATAAATGCCAGATCCAAGCGTCACCTTCGCAAGAAAAAACGTTTGGGTTGGGTTAAGTTCTGTACCTCCTTGTCTCCCTCTACTCCAGTCTCGTTAGTTTGGAAAAGCATCAACAGGTTTAGACGTGGATGCTCTCCATCAGTCTCTTCACCGATCACCAGGGAAACAGCTGAACTTTTCTTTGACAAAATTGCTCCACCATATGTTCCTCTCTCTTCTGAATGTTCCAATAATATGTCCCTGCAAAGTGTTTCAGAGGATCCTTTCGATATGCCATTTACTTTAAAAGAATTGAATGTGGTACTCAGCCATGTTCGGGACTCAGCCCCCGGTATTGACGGTGTGCCATATTCTTTTATAGTTCATTCTGGAGACAAAGCTAAATTATACTTCCTTGACATCATTAATTTCTGTTACTGTAATGGTTGGGTTCCAGATCAATGGAAGTTACAAATTATTATTCCCCTATTGAAGCCAGGCAAACATGTAGATGATCCGAATGGCCTTAGACCAATTGCATTATCCTCGGTCTTGGCCAAGCTATTGGAACACCTAATAAAGAATCGACTTGAATGGATAGTCGAATCGAGAGATTTGCTGCCGAATCACCAATTTGGTTTTAGGAAAGGGCTCGGCACTATGGATAGTGTTGGCGTTTTAGTTGCGGATATTCGCTTAGCGTTTTCCAAAAATGAATCCGTTGTTGCCGCCTTCCTAGACATCTCCTCTGCATACGACAACGTTCTTCTTCCCGTTCTCAGGCAGAAACTGCACCAGCTGAGTCTCCCGGTTAAGATGATCGAATGCATCTGTGCTCTTCTCTTGTCTCGCTCATTGGTTCTGAGGGTCCAGGGCGAGGATTTCGATGAAAGGCAGACTTGGAAGGGCCTCCCGCAAGGCTCCGTGCTGAGCCCCATTCTTTATAATTTGTATACAGTGGACATTGGCTCCTGCCTAAACAATAATTGTCACATCCTCCAATATGCCGACGACTTAGTCTTGTATGTGACAGACTCCTCCATTGTAGACGCTGCGTCATCTCTATGCCTCTCTCTGGACTCTCTGAACCAGTGGCTTTTAAGCCATGGTATGTCGTTATCTGCCCCAAAAAGTTCGGCAGTAATTTTCTCTCGTAAAAGATTGATCCCACACATCACAGTAAATATTTCGGGTTATAATATTCCGTTAGTTAATAAAGTAAAATTTTTAGGCGTTTTTCTTGATTCAAAATTAAATGGCAAGCATCATATTAATTTATTAATTCAAAAAAGTGAAAAAATTGTTTCGATTTTAAAAGCTCTCGCGGGTGTCTGGTGGGGTGCCCATCCTTACACTATGAAATTAGTTTATAACGCTTTAATTCGTAGTGTCCTAGACTATGGTACGTTCCATTTAGTTCCATGCAACAAGGGTGCTTTGGCTGGGCTGGATAGGATTCAGTCAAAATGTCTTCGGATCATCTCTGGTTGCATGAAGTCTTCTCCCATCAACGCATTGCAGGTTGAGTGTGCTGAACCGCCCCTGGCCTTAAGACGGCAGTATCTGGCCTCCCGTTTTCTGGCTAGGTTAATATCTAGATCTTCCCATCCCCTTTTAGCAAGATTGAATGAGTTAGATGCCTTATGTAGAAGCTCAAATTTCTGGAAACACAAAGAAATTCCCTTAATCATAAAAGCATTCCGTCAAATACATAATCTAGAATGTCCAATAGAACAGAATCCCCGATTACCTCTTTTTAACTTTCCCTATGAAGTCCTATGTTTCACCCCAAAAATTTTCTTTGACATCGGTATTTCCAAAAAGTCCCCTTCAGCGGATTCGGCCTTCAATGCGGCGGTGGGAGAACGATGGACCGGGTTTCAAAGGTTTTTTACAGATGCTTCAAAATTTAATGATCTCAGTAACACTGGCGCTGCGGTTTATTACCAAAGCTCCAGAATTATTTTACAGTACAAGTGCCCTGAGGAGTCTTCTGTGTTTACGGGCGAGTGTGTGGCTTTATTAGAAGCTTGTCTTTTCATAGAGTCACATCAAAATATTGACAAAGCCGTTATTTTCACTGACTCTCTTAGCTGTCTGCAAGCCTTAGTACAAAACCCTTTCAAAAGTAACTTGCACAGTTCCCTTGTTTTAAAAATTAAAAAATCTTTATTTTCTTGTGCTAGTAGTCAAAGAGAAGTTCAGTTAGTTTGGATACCTAGTCATTGTGGCATTAAGGGCAATGAGTGTGTTGATGCTTTGGCCAAGGATGCTTGCTCTTCAGCAACAGCTGATCTCACCTACAACATCCATCAGGGGTATGACTTACTGAGCCTTCCAAAAGCTAAGCTCCAATCCTCATGGCAGGAACAGTGGAATAACACTGGAAGGAAAAAGGGCAGATTTTTCTATGCAGTACAACCAATAATAAAACCAAAACCTTGGTTCTATGGCTACAAAAAAGCCTCTAAAACAACTATTTCTACCCTTTGTAGAATTCGCTTAGGTTTCTGTTGTACTCCAGTTTTTCTGCAAAAGATTCGTGTTCGTGACTCCTCTCTCTGTGAGTGCGGGTTGGAAGAGGGCACTCTAGACCACATCTTCTTTGAATGCTCCAACAACGTTCCACCTTTAGATTTATATAGGCGCCTCCCAAAATTTAAGATCCCTCTTCCGACTAATTTCCCGTCTTTACTAACATACTCCTCTCCAGATCTGCTTGTGGCGCTGATGACCTTCATCCGTCACAATAACATAAAATTATGAATTATTCTGTGTGGGTGTGGTATTCGTGTATTCTATGTTTTAACAATTAAAATATTTATTTATTTCTATTTTTTGTTTGTTTCAGTCCCGTACTAACCCAGCAAGATCTACATTGTATCAACTGGATCAATCAATCTTTATTTGTTTCTAACTTTTTTCAATTTTTATAATTTTATTTTTTTCCTTATGCACACTTGTTTTTTCAGCTCACTTTTGACATTGGCAGAATAGTCGACATCGGCTTTGCTTGCCATTTATTAAAAATAGAATAGAATAGTGCGCACGTATTTTTCTTGTTGTTTTACTGTTTAACCCCACGACCTCGGCTTTGCACATTATAACGGACTATTTGACGGATTTTGCTACTCTAAATTACCATTACACATTGAAAGTATTTCGTAAATAACATAAAAAACTACAATGTTATAATATAACCTCAATTTTACTATAATTCATATAACTTGGTTCCTGGATAGCCAAATTTCACCAAATTTTCAGTGAGGCCTTGTTATTATATCCTCTTACAAATAAGGCTAGTTTGATTCAGTTAACACCTGGGCCCAGGAATCTATGGAGTCATTCCCTTCTCCTTTAAAACTATCTAACTGTCTGTAGTGTATGCGCATGCGCAGGCATTGACGTGGCAGTCGCTTACCGGGCGTAGGCGAGTGCACACGTTCTCTGGGTTTCGCATAGACTACTTCACCTGCGCATTACACTGTCATGTTGACAAATACTCGTAGACCTTATCGTTTGTTTGTGCCAAGTGACATTCAACCTTATGGTGGTAAAGCAAACACGAGGTCGACTACATGTACAGCTTTACATTTCGAGTCTCAGTTTGCACCTACTTATTATACATATATCTGTTCTATTCTATATCTGTACATATTATAAACTAGCAGCGCCCCGCGGTTTCACCCGCATTACTTTCGATCCCGTGCGAATATCGGAATAAACAGTATGTGTTAACCTATCTGTGTGCCAATTTTCATCCAAATCCGATTAGTAGTTTTTGCGTGAAAGAGTATTAACCATCCATTCATCCTTCCTCACAAACTTCCGTATTAATAATATTATTATACGAAAGTTATATTACAGGATGTCCGAAAAAATAATCAGCAGTTTCCTACATTTTGACGAGTTATGCGAACATAAATGTAGGGAACAGCAGATTTTTTTTTCGCGATTTCATGTTTGGTCCCGTAGTAAAAGTTGTACAATGAGCCTTTAAGAGATTATCCATTAATTACCGGACAACCTGTATATGTATATACTATATAAGTTATTATATATATTGGTTTATTATAATATACCTATATTTATAAAATAAAAATAATAAATATATGTAAATATTATTATATAATTTAAATAATGATGTAAGTAGGATTAAAGTCACTTTTCGTGTCTGTCCGTTCGACCGCGTTGTTCTTCTAAACTAGGTACGCAACGGATTTAGATGCGATTTTCACCACCATTTATTTTAAACTACTTTAACAGTTACTTACAGTTACAGTACTTAGATATAGCACAGAAATCTGGATGTTTTGACATTTCGCCATTGTACTCGTGCAAAGCCAGTAAAACATAATTAGGAAAAGGAACACTGAACTTTCGAACAATTATTGCGAATTTCATCTTTCATTTCATGCTTCAAACATTTCATGTTCAAGGCAAGCCCAAAAATGTACGAAAATATGTTTATGCTATAGTGAGCATAAACACGATTACGTCTACGAAGGTCGAAGGTAATTAGGAACTTTTTCGTTAACTGGGCGCCTACACCTTATCATATTACAGACAAAAGGAAAGTTTTGGGTAAACTCTGTAACTGGCTTGTTACTGTATGGAGTTATTGAGTCGAGCTTAAATGAGGACGTGAGAATAATAATATATAAAAAAAATACACGTATTTAATTCGGTGGAAAACATACAATGGAGAGCAGGGGGCTTATAAAGGCCACTTTGGCAGAATCATAAAAGGATAACATTATGAATCACAATGGACAGTTACCTGTTAAGTTAATCGTATCAAATCCCATTTGTGAAGGAGTTTTCAGTTCTTTTTTTTTGTCTGTGCTAAAATACCAATCAATCCAATCCAAATAAAATCCCAATCTCTTTGATTATACTTACGTAGTGCAGTGAAAAAAAGAAAAACACAGACTGTCTTCGCCATATTATGATTCATAATGTTATCCTTTTATGATTCTGCCAAAGTGGCGTTTTTAGGCTTCCAGTGGTGGCCCAGTGGTAACGGCCTTTACTTACAAGCTGTAGGTTGTGGGTTCGAACTCAAACAGGCGCTTTACTTTGTGTAAATCATTTCATCACCACTTCTCTCAAAGTGATGACGGAAAACATCGTGAGTAAACCGGCATGTCCTAGAACCAAAAAATCGAAGACATGTCATATCTACCAACCCCCACTGGCGTGGTAGATTGCACCACACTCCCTCTCGAAGAGAAGAGGAGGCCTGTGTCCCAGGAATGGGGACATTATAGGCTGAATGCAAACATACAACCGGCCCATCTGGTAATTGGTCACACCCTCACCTACTAAAGGCATCGCGTATATATTGGCAATTAAGGAGACAAACTACACCATCTGTAACTGCACTGGTATCAATACTCTTCAAACTAGAACACAGCAAAGCTACTTGGGGAAGTAATAAGCTTGGTTTTTGTATTAATAGTAACACCAGAGTTATTACGAAATTATGAATATTTTGTAAAACGTATCAACCCCACTAAAGTACACTATCCTTCAAGACACAGGACTTTCCTCATTTGAAGTGCAGGGGTCTCACTCATTTGTACAGTCAACAGCAAAAGTAGATGATGAAAATCAGAAATTAAATACTAATGAACGGAGTTCGCGTCAGAGCTGTGTGGCGTCGAAGTCATTCAAAAGTATTCTACGTAGTAAGTGTTCTAAGTAGTAGTACTTCGACGCCACACAGTTCTGACCCGAACTCCGTTCATTAGCGCTCTTACGCACTAGCGGTTAACCGCGGGGGTGGCTAGCCGCGCGGTTAGCCGCTTTTCCAGTTTAATATGCAACCGCTTATGATTGTACGCACTAAACCGCAACAAAATTTCAACCGCGGCGGTTGAATGGAGAGCCGCGGCCCGCTTCGCGGCCAGCCGCCTTCTTGTGTATACGCACTGGCGGTTGGCACTTGGCGGTTCACTTTGCGGCGAGCCGCCGGTGAAGTTGCACGTGTTTTGAGTTGCGCAGCCGTGAACTTCGACACAGAGAAATTCATTGTTGATATTCAACAACGAGAAGCTACTTGGAATTGTGAAGGAGCAGTATATATATATTTTGTTTTGTACTAGGGAACTAATATATAAATATATTTTTTTGTATCTATCTGTGGAGGCTTGTCATTAGCAATTTAGTTATATATTTTTGTTACTATAATGTTATTAGTCTGTAAGCTTTCCTAAAATAAAATAAAATAAATAAATATAAGAATAGAAATTTGGTTTTCGGGACACAACACGCCTTCAAGCGGTCCAACCGCTTAACACGGTTGGACCGCGGTTTCATCGCGGCTGACCGCCATGGCGGCCAACGCGAAGAAACCGCTTGAAGGCCGCTCAAACGAACCGCCTAGGCGGCCAACCGCTAGTGCGTAAGGACACTTAGTATTGAATTTCTGATTTTGATAATCTACTTTTGCTGTTGACTGTACCATACACATCTCTTATTGAAACAACACTGATGTTACTTATTTACTGTATTTACAAAAAAAATATTTGCTATGTTTCGCTGCATAACCCTGCGGAGATACAGTCGTGATGTTATTTGTTTTTAGGAATATAATAGCAGAATCAACCCGCACTCATGTGCATGTGGCATCTGCCAACCCGCACTGGGCCCACGTGGTGGATTACGGCCCGCTCCCTCTCACCGAGAGGAGGCCTGTGTCTCAGCAGTGGGAACATTGTAGGCTGATTATGTTATGTGATAGCAGAATCGCAAAATCAATAAAGCCAGATATCACGATGAAAACAGCTGACAGTAAGATTTTTAGATACACTGTAGCGGTATCTACAAACGCCACATGCGAACTTCGCGTCATACTGACGTCACACAAAATCCTGCATCTCGCAAGCAGAGTTTACCACGCAACTAGCATATATACAACGGCCCGACATCCGTCAGGTCGGAGGATCCTCCCTTTTCTATGGAGTATGAGTAAACTTGATACCCTGTTTCTCATACCTCTATAATACTTAAATGATCGATGGCACGAATTTGCTTCGTCAAATAATTACATACCCACAGAAGCACACGTATAAGAAAGAGCCCAATAACATCCTTATTACTTCAACCAGTAAATATATAAAGATTTAAAGGTAGTTTCCGCCATTTTGCCCGTTTACTGACATACGGCTTGACTTCCAATGTTTCCTTCGTTATTTGAAAGTGATAAATATCCTTACTGCGCCTTGGAACGCTACGGGAATCAAATACGCTACTTACCTTCGTGTGGAATGGCGGTAGAAATTCAACTATCTGTCTTAGAATGATAAAAGAATAGTACCTACGTTTTATGTGGCGTTTAGGAATCTGTGGGGTGTGTGGGGGTGTGTGTGTGTGTGTCTGTGGTGTGTGTGTGTGGTAGGGTGTGTGGGGGGGTGTCTTTGTGTGTGCGTGTGTGGTGGGGTGTGTGTGTGGTGTGTGTGTGTGGAATTTGCTTTGTAAAAAACTACATATTTATTGCGACTCGTAAATGATAATAACCCAAACTTAATATGACACAAACAGAAGAATAAAAATAAATAGTATAAAATTAATAAAAATAGTCCTGCACAATAATTGCGTAACATACTTACTCTTACTACATAATTTATATTGTTAATCTATTGCTTCATACGTTCGAAAAATTTGTCTGCTCAACAACGATAATAACAAAATGAATGTTGTTAAACTGTCAAGATGGAAGCCATTGCTACTGTTGTTGGTGTGTGTTACATAATTACCTTGCTGTACAAAGCCAAAATCTGAGCATGGTCTTTCGACAGGTTGTGGGTCCAAATCTTCCAAGTAATGTGATTTCCCATTTAATTTATGAAGTTTCTGAAATCAGTTTTGTCCAAGATTAAGGACAAAACTGATTACTGAAAAAATCATCGTGACACTTTGTTTTAAATTGATACCATGCAATTTAAATGGAATGTGTTAAATAATGCGCTTCAAAAAAAAACAAGCTTATGTAAGTAATTAATTATCAGACTATTGTAATGTTTATACATTTTCCCGTAATTCCCCAAATTACTAGTCTTTTAGCTCAAAAATGCTTATTTTTAAATGCCTGCGACATTATTACCAACTAAAAATTTCTTTTCTACCCTTCAAACTGCTTATTACGGCAAAATTGCACGCCATTTTATGTCTCCCCAATTTAAAACAGAACAGAAGTATAAAATTACCTTCCATTCTCTCAAAATTGGAACTATGCAGAGATGCCGTTGCAATTTAAAAGCAAAAGCTTCCAATTTTGAAAATAAACGAAGGAAAAATGGCTGCTTATTTTGCAATTGGAACTGCAGGATGGTGTTCAAAGGAACAATATTCTAAAAATGTATAGTCAACAAAAGATATTGTAAGTACCTATACTAGCAGCTAACTAGAACTTCTTTTTATTGGGTACGTATCTATGTTACTCGGCTGAGCAGTCAACTCGTTGATATCGCCCCTCTGAGTGTGTTGTATGTTTCAGCTCCTACTGTTTAATTTATTGCGCAAAACTCTCCAAATGACAGTCATTTTCGCGTCGTATGTCATGTATTAAACTCCGAATTCACATCATTATTCAAATCAGCGCTTTGGATTCGGTCGAACTGTCAAAATGACAGCGACTGTCTGTAAACTTTTTTTTATTGTGCCAGTAACATGTCTTTTCGCCTAAATTATGTTTGTCTACGACACAAAATTACGTAATTCGTCATCTCAAGTTTGAGCCAATAAGTCGCTTCGCTTTTTTTTCATAAAAGGTCAAACGGCTGAGATTCTGACTAATTGTAAGGATTTTTGTGTCATCTGCCTTGAGAGAATGTTGTTAGATATAATTTTCTTTGTGTCTGCCAGTAACAAGGAATATTTTAGTTTGTCTGTTGGAAAATAACTGGACCTATTATTGACAAGATAACTGATGTTTGAAATAGAGACACACAACATAGTTTTTATGAACAATTTTCATATCTATTAATATCCTGTTAAAGTTATTAACACATTCGTGTGTTAGTAGTGCAAAATTTAGTATGGTGCATTGCTGAACGTAGGTTCTTATAGGGAAGAATGGGCAACAAATAGGAACAATGATATTTTTTTCATCAACATGAAAATTTTGAGTTTTTGTGTACCAAACACCCAAACAGTAAAGTTTTCGTTGCTACCACCAATAAAACATATAGTTTGATATTTATTGCTGTAAATTGGTTAAAAAAAAACATTAAAATGTCAAAAATAACTTATGTTTTAAAACTAGATCAGCCGGTCGATTCTGTAAAAATCTCACCGTGAAAACTTATGTGAAGTGAGTTGTTTTTGCTAGGAATTGACACTATTGACAGCTCACTCCAGGATCACTTCATCTAAGTTTTCACGGTGAGATTTTTACAGAATAGCACCGCAGGTCGATGTTTCCTAAATGACTACTCTGAGAACAGACCGAAAAACTAAGAGGTTACTCACTGTCTCTTTTAAAGAACAGGCATAATCTTGGTCAGGTTGTATGAGTATGCTATTTTTTACCAAACAATTGCCGCCTCTATTCTTTGAGCAGCAAATCAGTTTCTCGTCTAGCAAGATGCATCTGAACATCTGTATTTCGCCTAACAGCTTCACCCTTGTAAGCAATACTTGTTTCTTCGGTAACCTAGCTATTCCGCCATTCCATTGTATTCGGAATACAATTATTTAAAGCCATTTATTTCTCCCAGTTGACTCTAACTACTATTCCTGAAGATAAGTGGCTAGCAATGGTACCAATGAATGGCTCCCGTCTTCTGCAATGTAATCAGTCTTTGTAAACATCTTGTTGAATGGAATTGTGTTATTCAATGTTTTTAGTTCGTAAAGCTGTTTTTACCACGGTTTTGAACGCAACGAGCATTGTATGTAGTATTTAAAATTATTGATTTAAAGTCAGCCATGCTATTTCTGTGATGAACCATTTTGATCGTCGAAAAAACGTTTAGGTAATAATTGAATAAATAAGTAAATTTACCGAATTTACAATAATATGATAATCAGTCCGTATTTTCCCACAACAGGGCAAAGGCATCCCTTTCCTATTTCCACTCAACTCGATCCAGTTCATCCTGCCATCATGAATTTACACTCTTTTGAAAATACTTTTTTAACCTTTTGACCGCCACACGTCAAAAAATCAAAAACATGCCCTCGGCGTCAAAGTCTGTCATGTAGTCGAACCGTGGCGTGCTGGGCAAATTTTGGTTTGTCATCTATATAAGACTGTGGCGGTCAAAAGGTTAAGCAAAACTAAACATAGATACCTAATGTAGAGGGTGAAGTTTTCAAAACAATTGCTTGCAATTTCCGACTGCTAATTCCAGGCCTATTCCAAATTAAATCTCAGGAATATTTTACTCTAAGCATAATTCAAAAGACCGGTTGCAACCGCGAAGATTAATTTTAAAAACAAATGAGCTCGTTCGAATTGCGAATTCTTGGTGCCCTTATATATTTTGATTTTGTTTTCTTAGGGCCGATTATTTCAAACGGTTGGTTAACGTAACCTACGTACGTCAAATATTAACGAGTACGTGATCGTAATTATTTGACGTAAGTCAAGGGTATAATTCTTACCGGGGTAGAACTGAGAGCGGCGGTAGGAAGGCTGAAGGCCAAAAATACCGCCCCAGGACTCGACGGCTTGCCGGGTAAAGCCTGGGTCCTGGCCTCGAGGGCTCTCGGGCCTCGACTGGAGGCGCTCTTAAGCGCATGTTTGGAGAGAGGCCAGTTTCCACTCCGTTGGAAGACGGGGAAGCTGGTCCTCATTCGGAAGCCAGGGCGCCCTGCGGACTCTCCGTCCGCATACCGGCCCATCGTGCTGCTCGACGAGGTCGGCAAGCTCTTTGAGAGAGTGATTGTGGGCCGCCTCGTCGGGCACCTGGTGAGGACGGGGCCGGATCTTGCGGACAGCCAGTTTGGTTTCCGCAAGGGGCGCTCGACGGTGGACGCCATCATGCGCGTGAGAGCCCTCACGACGGGGGACGCGGTGTCCCAGGGTGGGGTCGTCGTGGCGGTGTCACTCGACATCGCCAACGCGTTCAACACCCTGCCCTGGAGCTGCATTGTGGAGGCACTCCGGTATCACCGGGTGCCGCCCTACCTCCGTCGAATAGTCGAGGCGTATCTGACGGACAGAGCCGTCAGCTACCCCGGTCGCGATGGGGAGTGGAACCGGCGAGAGATGTCGTGCGGTGTCCCACAGGGATCGGTCGTGGGGCCGTTCCTGTGGGACATCGGCTACGACTGGGTGCTGCGGGCCGACCTCCCTGAGGGCGTCAGCGTGGTTTGCTACGCTGACGACACGCTGGTCCTGGCGCAGGGGAGGTCGCATCAGGCGGCGGCCGACGCGATGACACGCGGGGTTGCGATAGTCGTGGAGAGGATCCGGCAGTTGGGTCTCGAGGTGGCATTGCACAAGTCCGAGGCCATGTCGTTTCATGGGCCCCGGAACGCGCCACCATCGGGATCCCAACTAACGGTAGGAGGGGTTCACATCGGCGTCGAGACAACGATGAGGTACCTGGGTCTCGTCCTCGACAGCCGGTGGAACTTCGTCGAGCATTTCCGACGTTTGGCCCCCAAACTGGAACGGGCCGGGGCCGCCTTCAAGCGGCTCTTGCCCAACCTGAGGGGGCCAAACGCCTCCTGCCGGAGGCTTTACGCGGGGGTCGTGCGGTCCATGGCCCTATACGGGGCCCCGGTGTGGGCGCGTTCACTGCGGCGGCGAGCCGCCCACTACCTGAACGCGCCCCAGAAGGTGGTAGCCATAAGGCTTATCCGGGGCTACCGCACGATCTCTGGCGAGGCGGCAAGCCTCATTGCCGGACTGCCGCCATGGGATCTGGAGGCGATGGTCCTCGCGCGCGTCTATGAGTGGCGCGCGGAGGCACTAAGCCGGGGGGAAGTTCCGCTTCCGCGGCAAATCGCTGCGGAGCGGACTGAGCTCCGGCGCGATCTCATGGCGACATGGAAGGAACGACTGTCGCAACCCAGCGCAGGGCACGCCGCGATAGCGGCGATAAGACCCCTCTTTGAGGAGTGGCTAGAGAGGCGCCACGGCGCCCTCACCTACCGCCTGACGCAGGTCCTCACCGGACACGGAAGCTTCGGGAGGTTCCTGCACATCATCAGGCGGGAGGAAACGCCCGGGTGTCACCATTGCCAGGATCGCCCAGAGGACACGGTGGAGCACACGGTGGAGGTCTGCCCCGCTTGGGCGGAGCACCGCCGTGTCCTCGTAGAGGCGATCGGCAGCGGCGGCGACCTCTCGCGCCCGGCCCTGGTGCAAGCCATGGTCCGGGGCGAGAGGGAGTGGGAGGCAGTCACCTCCTTCTGCGAAGCAGTCATGCTAGCGAAGGAGGTGGCGGGACGGCTCAGGGAGAGAGCCTCCCGTCCCAGCCGCCGCGGGAGACGCTCCGGGCGTCGGGAGCCGCGCGACGACTCCCGGCCACCGTAGGCGCGGGCCTGCGGGCGGAGAGTAATGGGTAGCTCACCGTCCGATCAGGACCAGGCCCGTGCCGGACGGCGCGTACGTGTTCCACGCGCGCCTCAAAGAGATGTCAGCATCGAGGAGGGGCCCCATAGGGCCGAAGCCTGCCGGGTCAGCGGGATTGTCCGAAAGGGTTACCGCTGGCCCGGAACATAAAGGGCTAAGGAAGGAACACGGGTGGGTTTTAGTCAGTAAGAGTCTGACACTCCCTTCCGCTCCACCCAGAGCGGGAGGGGTCATTTGATGATTTCCCATCCGCAAAAAAAAAAAAAAAAAAAAAAAAAAAAGGGTATAATTCTTTAATGGTAATTAGAAACAACGCTTTTTTGGTTTGACGATACTTAGCGCCATTTTTGACGTATACGCGTGCGTCAAATAGACGTGAAACAACCTGCCCGCCCTTAGTGTGCATACACACGAGTGACACGCGTCGACGACAGAGGTAACTGCAACCGTTGACGCGTGTCGGCGGCATGTTGTCGACAACGACAACGTGTCGCTCATGTGTATGTACCTACACTTAGGTTACGAACACAAATCACAATCGCGTGATTCTCTGATACACAACATACATAACTTTAAAATTCGAATCGAATGGTGTCTTTGAAAAACAAATTATGAGTTCGCTTTCGAATTGTGTGCGGTCACTTGAGTGAGGTTCGAAGTGAACGTTATAGAATCATTAGGTACGTACATCTTTTGTTTTGTACTAGAAATATACCACACATTTATAGCACACGTTATTAAACCTCGGAGCATGATGTTCCATAGCGCTGTAACCACAACTCCACAAGACTAATAAAGCTGTAGAACTTGCAACTAATTTAATCTAGCCAAAGTTCAGCTGAACATGTTCCTAAAATCTGAAATCTCTCTTCCTGACACTGTTTGTCTTATTGTCATTGTTTGAAATGATAGCCATATTTCAACAGAATGTGTGTACTTTTTGATCTTTATAATGAAAAGAGTTTATCTACTGACTTAAAATGTCTCGTAATGATAAGTGACTGTTTGACAATACATTTTTGACGTTTGAACGTCACCTCTCTTTAATAATTATGTATAAATAAACCCCTTCGTGTCTGGTTGTGTGTCCACTTAGATCTCCTAAACTTCAAAATCGATTTTGATGCCGTTTTCACGGTGCCCTGTCAGTTCACCACAAAATTAATTTACAAATTTTTACTTGACAAGCAATGATTGCCAAAAAAATGATTTGTCATTTCATCATTATACAACAACAAGTTTGCCAAATAATTCAGTTTTCAAAATAATTATCAGGTATACTTTTGTTTAATAACGTGGTATTTGACAAACAATTCATTTTTTTGTCATTTTATCTAATAAAACAACGTTTAGAATAAAAACGGTTTACATAATAATGACTTATTATTACGCAATTTTCTAAAAATGAAACTTATTGTTTCATCGACTTGCGCTAATAGAAAAAAAGTTATTTTTTTAATAGGCTACCCGGAAATGAACCAGTTAGAATAGGTTATTTTTGAGATAATTATAAAAAACAAGTAACAATCATCTGCTTAGCTTTTTCCCATATGTTGGGGTCGGCTTCCAGTCTAACCGGATGCAGCTGAATACCAGTATTTTACACGGGGCGACTGCCTATCTGACCTTATTTTTCGAAAAGAATCTAAATGTTAATTGTATAAATGATGAAATATTATCCGAAACATTTTTAAAGAGAAGCATTTGCCAAATAGATGTTTGTAAAGCGAGTGTTTATAAAATTAAACATTTGCGGAATGAGTTGTTTGTGAAATAAATAGTATACGAAACGTTGGATGTGAACTAAGAATTTGTGAATGGAGTTTAGGTGAAACATTAGTGAACCCGTTTTCACTATCAATTAGAGAATATTCCGGAAGGTTTGTGAGTATCATTAAACATTAGGCTTTAATTTAGATAGCACTGAAATTTCGATATTTTGAAATGAAATGAAATGATTTGAAATGATTTGATTTGAAATGATTGAAATGATTTTATTTTTTTGTAAGTAGGTTTGTACAAACACTTTTACACGTCAATCATGTTTTTTTTTTAAACTAGATGAAGTCGGCGTTTCCTATCTGACTACTCTGAGAAGAAAGGCCGAAACAAACTCAGAGGTCACAGTCTCTTTTAAAGCCCAGACATAATCTTGGTCAGGTTATATGAAGACCATGTAGATCGATGTCTGAGGTGGTCTTTTGACATGTCACCAGTCTGCAGCCGTGCGTAGCAAGGGCAAGTCGCTAGAGGATTATATTTCCGGGTGCTACTCAGGCATCAACCCCTTTAGGGCCACCTCATGTGTATGTTTGTATAATATTTTTCTTAAGAAATCTTTTTCTTTCTTTCCAGATGCGGAGACAGCTGTCCAGATGAACTCTATGGCTCCCAACTCCAGGGGCTGACAAGATGACGTCGGCTGGTCTTTTGGTCTTCTGCTCCGTGCTCACAAGGACGCTATGCGTTATTGCTCCACAGATACCAGGTATGTGATTTCCGACCTCTTTTCTATGATAACAGGGCGTATTATCGTACAGCGAAGGAAGAAACATTGGTCTTCACGCTTGCACACTGCGTGTAGGTTTGAGATTCCAGTCTAGTCAGTGAGTGAAACCAGCAGGGTAATTGCGTAACACAGTTACAATGGAAATGCCTTTTATTTTGACAATTCAAAAATATTCATTGCGTTATTTACGTTGTTGAACAGAAGAATTTTACAAACATATCAAGCAATGGGTTATGAACATCCTTCAAAACCCTTCAGATTGGTTGTGGGGTGATGCACTGACTCACAAGATGCCTCTTCTTATACAGAGAATAAATAAAGTCCTCCAGACCGAATTTCGGCCATGGCGACCATTGTCAGCGGAGACCAGTTTTCGGTGTGGAATTGTTATAGTGCACAAGTGTGTACGCAGACACAGGTGCACTCACTCACTTTCATTGTCCGATGGGACGGCAATCCGACATGACCGGATAGAGATCAGGCGCAGGAGTAACACACCGCCAATTTCCAAACTCCAGGCTGTTACTAAGAAATTCCTAATGGAAAAATCGAATAACACTTTGCCTGACCCGGGATTGAACCCAAGACCTCGGCAGTCGCACTCGGGGTCACGAGACCAACGGGCAAGTCATACAGAGAATGAAATTTTTAGACTATTTTAATCCAAGTTTCTTTACGATATTAACCTTTACAGTATGTCAGTGCAATCGAAGAACACCTTATAAATAAAGTATAAATTAAATTGAAAAAGTCTCGTTGGTAAATCCTTCGAGTCGAAAAAGCCTTCGACTCCGACACCATAAAGACCATTATTCTAAATAATGTATATATTTATTTGCACAATGTAGTGTGAGAGCTTTACGAGTTCTCAGTAAGGGGACGAGTAGGTAAATACCACAGTTTTGTACTTCAATTAATTATTTTTACAAGGTGGTTCTACGTTTTTACATTCTTATCCTTTTCACTTGGTTTGTCAGCAAATTCTCATTCCTACCATTTTGTTTTCTATACATTGTATAAATTAATGTCTGTCTCGTATTTCTGCCATCTACTTTTCAAAGTATTCGTAAAGGTTGCGTTTAAACACCAAATAGGCTTTAATCATCTATAATCCTGTCAGTCAGTACTACCTAGGCATCGTGAACTCATAAACAAGCTGATTTATCGCAGTTATTCAAAACAAAAGAACATTTATCTTGAAATTGGAACTGTATACTGTTTTGTTTTTTCCGCACGGCTTCAGGCAAAAGGTACAAGATTTGCGACTTACCAGCCAAAAATACACGTTAGGCCCTGTTCAGTTGTTCACCGTCAAGCTATGCGACAAGCGACACGCGCCCGCGTCACCTGGAGGTTTACTCTCTAACTCCGTTAACGAAGATGCGATCCCGTCCGAAAGTAGTTTATCTGTCAAAACAAGTGACAAATAAAATTTTCAAATAATGTTATCATTAATTCTTAGTTCGTTCATAAATCTTAAGTCAGTAAGTAATACGGAGTAGGAAAAACCCGTAATTTCGGCAGAAATGTCGAATTTCGTGCTTAGGGAGTAACCGCGTCGCAGTGACTCGTGACAAGCTTAAACATCGTCTTTCATTTGTTTTCTCCGAAGTCACAGTCGCAGGACACGTGTCGTGTACTCGTGCACTTCGCTAGTGGCCACGGGCTTACATAACAAACAAAATATTCATGAACTCCATAACACAGAATTTCCATTCCTATCAAATTTTCATGCAACAAAATGATTTGTAGAACCTCCTATAAAAATATTTACTTCAGCTTATCACGATATTTCGCCTTCGATTTGTGTTGTAATGGCAATAGCCTGCTTCGTGTCTGCCATGTTTTTTTGTCATTTTAGTGAAAAACTTCCGTGAGTTGTAGGTTGGGATAGTTTTTTAGGGTTCTGTTACAAAACCAATGGGATTTGTAGATCTTTTTGGGATTTGTGAAATTCGGACACAGGACACAAAAGACATTTTGGACTATCCTTTTGGGATATAATGTAAAGGCTAAATTGTTATACCTACCTTTTTTTTGTGTGAGAAATTATCAAATATATTCTCCCGCTCTGGGCGGAGCAGAAGGGCGTGTCAGACTTTTACTGACTAAAACCCACCCGTGTTCCTTCAGTTGCCTGTGCCAGGGGCCGCGGTATCTCTTTCGAACAACCCGCGATCCTGGCAGGCATCGGCCCTAGCGGACCCCGTCAGTTGGCGGTCATCTTTGTGAGGCGCGCGTGGAACACAACGCGCCGTCGACCCGGGCCTGGTCCTTACCGGACGGCGAGCTGCAAATTGTTATACTTTAGCGTAACTATTCAGTAATCTGTGCTTTAGCTTACAATGTATGTACCTAGTGGTGGATTTAAACTGATCGATCGACTCCTGCGGTTATTGTATTATTTAGCCACAAGCCGTCGACAACATGCCGCTCATGTAGGTACTTATTTGAGCAACGTACTCAAACACATGAGCAGCTCGTTGTCAACGGTTGCACTTGTCTCTGCCATTGGCGTGGGTCGCTCGTGTGTATAAGCACTTACAGAAATAAAATCATTTATCATTAGCGTCGCAAATCGACTGAATCGGACATTTTAAAGTTTTTCATTACGTTCATGACCCTCGAATATATAACCTCCCCCTGCATCTACCACCTACTTCGATCTCCATGTAAATACTTCCTAAATTCTCTACCTGTCTGCAAATTGTTCTCTAATTAGCTTTTCTGTTTGTATTTAGCTACCCTGAAATTATTGCCTATCTCATAAATTCCTTGGCTCACAGACACGTTGCTCAGATTTATTACAGGCCTTATTTTATTATTTATTGCTTAGCAACTAAGATTTTCTTGGAATTTTCTTCGTTCTGGACGAAATTGGTGTAGCCACAGAGTAGTGAAGAAATAGATAATACTAATACAAGAAAAAGACTTAGAATTCAAAGTTTTTCGGTTTCTAAAAAAAACTGCGGTTCATACCTATAAAAGTGCAGTACCTACACGGCCATAATATATGAAACAGCTTATCACATCACACTAATATTATAAAGGCGAAAGTTTGTGAGTGTGTGTGTGTGGGGGTGTGTTTATATGTTTGTTACTTCTTCACGCTCAAACGGCTGGACCAATTTTGATAAAATTTTGTATGGAGGTAGCTGACACCCTGGATTAATATATAGGCTACTTTTTATCCCGATAATCACCCGGGATCGAAACGTAAGCGGGCGAAACCACGGGGCACAGCTAGTTCTATATATTTCGAATAACCGACGAAAATTCCACTGTGGGTCTAGAATCTCTCTCTCTGACTAAAAGCCATTTCTGTACAGACTTCTGGTACAGACCAGGAACGAGCGCCACGCTTATTTTCTGAGCTTTGCGCCAGATTTTCTTTATGCCAATTATCTTTGACAAAAAATATTTAACTGAACCTCTAAAAACCTCATAATCTTCTAATGATGGACACTTTTAAAATTAATGATCCTCTAAAATCAGTTTGAACTTCTAATGATGCACGTATTAAAGTAATAGAATCGCAACCCGTGAAATACTTATTATTTAGTAATTCCAGTGGTCATCAGTTCCACTTCACCAAATTGTGTTTTCCAAGAGCAAAAGCACGAGTTACTATAAAAAATACCCAAATCGCTATAGGTCTGCCTATAAAATTTGAGGAGTTCCCTCAATTCCTCATGAATCCCATCATCAGAACTGGATTTTGATAAAAATGGCACCAATCTGAAAGTATATCCTATTAAAGAAAACAAGAATTTTCCAAACCGGTTCATAAATGACGGCGTACTGATGTAACAAACATAAAAATACAACCGAATTGAAAACCTCCTTTTTTTGAAGTTGGTTAAAAATGCCATTTCCTTTAACGTTTGTCGGACTAAGATTGCTTCAAAAGGAAATAGAACATTATACAGACATAAAAATCTTATGTTGTTACCCTTTATTGAAGGTACGCACGTAATTGGATAATATTCATAAATAAAACCCGCACATAAATTGCAAAAACATAGTTACGACGAAAAATACATCGAATTGATCGATTTCAGTATTACCACAAAAGGGTAAAAGTCAATTATAAGTAAAAAGGTGTAGATAGCCTACACCACATTCGATCTTCAAAAACGGCACAATAACGGACACATAAACAATAAGTACATTACGTTTAGACGTCACATTTGGATGGCATGATTCAATTATCGCGGGCGAAAAAGAGACAAATACAATTTGCGACAGTACGTCGTCTCGTGTACTAGAAACTGAGACACTGAGGTCCAACTTAGTCACTTGACTTCGTTTTAACGTGCCACTTGCTGCGCCCTTATAACCTATCTACAAGTTTTTACACTTATAATATCATTGGTAAAAGACATGTCTAGATTTTTACAGCTCTATAGATAAAACTAGGAAGAAGGATTTATACGATGTTTATTTATTGTCTTAGAAATAAACAATATTGGAACTGATTCTTACAATACTAAATGACTTTGTTCTAAATTCCTTTAATAATAAAGAGAACAATAATAGAATTATTTGATATATATTTGCATATACTATGTATAGTAATAGAAATATCATGGTGGTTTCGCCGGGAAGGATACTCCGCAGCGCAACCACTTTCAATAAAAATTTACGTCGAAACTAGAGATATAGGTAGACTTTTTTTTAATAGCACTAGAATTTTATAGACATTCCATAAAATTCTTAATGTAACTTATACTTGTTACAGCAAAGGTGGTTCCGCCAGGGAGCATGACGTAAATAAAATTGAAATAAATTATAGAATTAGTCCCTAGTGCGTTATAGAATTACAAATTGCTTAAATGGCCTAAGCTAAATAAGAAACTAAGTACCTGTATAAATTAAATAATATGTACTTAAAATAAAATACCTAAATAAACTTGTAATACAACTTAAAAGGTTTATCCAAACTAATTATTTATGTCTCGAATCCCAAAACACATGAATGAATTCTCATAATATGTTCCTATGGTTTGCTAAATCGTTTAATCTTACAAAATAAAATAAAAAAATCTGTTCAAGTCCGAGTCGGACTCACGCACCGGGGGTTGCGTACAAATTTGTAGGTATGTAATTACAAACTTACTGCTTTACTTATGCTACATGACATTGCTTCTGGCAAAATTTCATGATTAACGGGAGAGATTTTGATTTTAGAACATAAACGCCAGTATCTTTTGATTGCGTTGACTTAGAAGTTTTGTTTTTTCATTGCTTCAAGGGATTGAAGCCGTATTTCATATTAAATTAAACTTGATAACTCCACGCGTTCCTGAGAAAAAGGGTCTTGACAGATGGACAGACAGACTGACAATGAAGTGTTCTTATAAGGGTTCCGTTTTTCCTTTTGAGGTAAGGAACCCTAAAAAGTACGTCTTTGCAATCATTTTTTATATTCGGAGTAAATATTTTTCTCATTTTAGAAACGTCTCAGACATAAGACCTAGTACTCTTTGAGGTAATAGCCTTAGAAAATTTATGTCAAAAAGAAAATATATAATTATATTATTAAATGTATGTTATTATATTATAAGCTTACACAAACAGACTGCCTCTTTAGTCTAGGTACTACTGAGCCTGAGGTCCTGTGTGTCAAATACGCCACCAATGGAAATTCTCTTTACCTTTTTCACAAAACCTTCTTGAGCATTATGTACAAGTCTTGGCAGTAGCCGCATTTCTGCTCCAGTACTCTCTAAACTGTATTACGGTAGCTCCTAATTCTACCCTAAATGGGCCCCAGACTTTCTTCGGGGGAAAAAGTCACCCTAATTAGTAATTAGCCGGATTTCTTTTAAGCTTTCAACGCTTGGCTCCTTCAATTTGTGATCTTTCTAAGGAAAATTTTTCGTGTTGCCTTTGCGGGTAAAAATTGTCCAATTTGGAAGCTTTGTTTAGGCAATTTGGTCTGTGTAGATTAGACTTAAATTGGACTTTTGGAATTTTGTTTATAGATGTCGAACAATTAGTTCTTAAGCGTTTACCGCGGAATAATGGGTTTTTGACAATCGTTTTAATGAATTAGATCGTCATAGACGAAGAATTAGCGAAAAAAATCAAGGGATTTGTGATCACCATGTCAATATCCATCTGACGGCTGAGATGGCCGAGACGGGTCTAGACTATAACATATTAGGATACCCACGAGAGATAAGAGGTATCGAATTCCATAACTTTAATTTCTATATTTACTAAGACTAAGAGTGATGGATATACATGTTGATGGATGGAGAGGGAGAGGAAGGCCGAAGAAAAGATGGATGGATTGTGTGAGGAATGATATGAAAGAGAAGGGAGTGAATGATAGCGTGACGGTCGACAGGGGCGAATGGAAGAAGAAAACGTGTTGCGCCGACCCCAAGTAAACATGGGATAAGGGCAGGAAGATGATGATGATGACTAAGACTAATAGAATAAATAGAAGATATAAATAGGATCAACTTTGTGAAAAAACTGTAGGTTCAGAATTACTTTTTAACATATACTCCACCGAAAACTATATAGGTATCTGAAAATAGAGGATAGCAGATTCAAAAGGATTCTAAATTTTTACTTACGAATAATAATATTTTCAAAATATGATAGCGATAATAAAACTGTTCCGTCTCTCATATAAAAACTTTTTTTCGTAATACTTTCTGAGTGGCCTGTTATTAATATATTTTGTGTAATAATAGTAGGTATTATTTCTACTATCCTATGTAAACCTTTTCGATCAAGGCTGTCTGCTTCCTTTGTAGGCGAAGTAATCAAATTAAGTATAACTGAGAAGTTATATAATTATTTAATCTTTTCGCACACAAAAAGGTAGGCATTCTCTACCAGTCAGTCAAGAGTGGTGAAGGCATTAGATGGCAGGTGCTTTGGTTAAGCCGAACAATGATAAAAAAAACCTATTAAAATGATTGAATTATAAGTAAAAAACGTACACAAATACATAAAGAGGTTAAAAACCTATAATACACATACATAATACTATAATATACAATTATATATACATATATACAAATTGATGGCCGATGGGGCCGAAAGGTTCTGGAGTGGCGACCACGTACCGGAAGACGTAGCGTTGGAAGGCCTCCCACAAGGTGGACCGACGACCTTGTGAAGGCCGCAGGAACCCGTTGGATGCGAGAAGCACAGAACCGGTCGAAGTGGAAGTGCTTGGGGGAGGCCTATGTCCAGCAGTGGACGTCTTTTGGCTGAAATGATGATGATGATGATGATGATATACAAATTCAAGGGAGAGGTGTTGAGATTACTCTACACTATTTGTTTTGAAAATAACTCTGCAACTTCCACTTACATGCATACCGACTGGTGGCCGTTCTGATATCAAGAGGAAGCGCATTCTAAAGAGGAATATACAGAATAAGAAAGGAAAAATGAACAAAGTCAGAAGTATGAGAAGGACAGAGTAAGAGAAGATTGTTAGAAGAACGCAGATTCTTAGCGTGTTATACTGGGTGAATTTTTCATGTGGGCTTGGAGGGCCAAATCTGAAACTATGAGAAAAAGCGAAAAATTACTTCCCAGAATTCGATCCTTATCAGCGACACTATCGAATGGTGTAATAATAGTGTTTTTTTTTCAAAATCAACGGGTTCGATTCCTGGCTAAAAATAATGATTTTTCAAAAATCCAATGATGCAGTGTTAGTTTTCATCAAAATCGAGCCCACGACTCCTTTAAGTACTTTTCGCTATTCCTCATCGTTTCGGATTTGGCCATCCACGCCCACTTGGAATTTTCACCCTGTATATTATTGTCTTCTGTCTACATGAGTTGAGTTACAGGATTATTGACACACCTGTGCACTGACTGGTCGATTCCACTTAAATCTGTGTGGTCCTCATATGATCTTACAAAGTTAATTATCTGGATTTTAAAAGAGATCTCTTCATTTGTTCCGTTGTTTCTTTTGTGAGCGGTCAGATAGGAAACACCAGAATACGAAACACAATTTGTCGTCTTCCTATTTTTCAACTCCTTGATCAATAAGGATGACCTCATATTTTCACACTAATTGACCATAATCTTATTAATAAGTATCTAATTAATTTTCATGATATCCATCACGAGTGATCCAGGTCAAAAGCAAGCCCGTTCAGCAATAAAAAGAAATTACCACTCAGCAATGTCCTGTTCTTTTAGGTTCCGTACCATCATCATCTGCCTAGCCTTTTCCCAACTATGTTGGGGTCGGCTTCCAGTCTAACCGGATGCAGCTGAATACCAGTATTTTACATGGATCGACTGCCTATCTGACCCCCACAACCCAGTTACTGGGTAATACGATACCCGTTGGTAAGACTGGTTGTCAGACTTTCGGGCTTCTGACTACCCGTAACGACTATCAAAGATCCACGAATGACAGCCGGGACCAACGGCTTAACGTGCTTTCCGAGGCACGGAGGGGTCTCGGTATGTTAAGATGGTCACCCATCCACAGACTAACCGTGACAAGCGTAGCTTAACCTGATCGATCGACCTGTGCGGCTGTTATTATTTAGCCACGGGCCCCTTAGGTTCCGTACCAAAATCGTAAAAAGGAACCCTTAAACTGCGCTGACCTAAAACTGCAATATTCTACACCGCAGTGTTAAAAATGATTGTACGGAACCCTCGGTGCGCGTGTCCGACCCGCTCTTGACTGTTTTTTTGTTTAAAAAATCTATTACTGTGCCTTAGTTGTTGAAGGTTTAAAGATCCATTTTACAATCACAAAGTTTTAGCTTCAAAATCTTAGTTTAAATCTAGATATGTAACTTTTTCCATGTCATTTGTATTTTCTTTGCTCACTTAAGACACAACTGGCTTTCGTTGGAGGAAAACGTCGAGTGTAAACCTGGATTTAATGGCCCAAAGTAATCGAGCATTGTCATCATTGCTCGTTCCTTTGTTAAGTAATTACTTTATGCCTGGCAGTTTTCAAATTTATTACAGGCTGGTCTTAATCATTCTTTCTGGATTTATGTTGCCTTAAGCTGTAAAGCTTAGCTCGAGAACCTGCGAACTAAGCTTTGTTTTTGGATATTGAAAAGACGTTATGATCCATTTAAAGCCTACATTCAGCAGTAGCCATAATCCACAAAACTTAATGACAAAAAATAACCTAAAAATTTATTCAACAGATTTCAAAACCGGTGACAAGAAAATCATCAACGGTCCCTTCTGGCACGAAGTCTTCACAGAAACGTATGAAGACCACGAAGAGGACCCGTCTACCACTACTTCTGAGCCTCTGCCGTTCTTCGAGGATGATGCTTCTACTAATAATGTGACGGCTCAGCTCGGCAGTCGAGTGCATTTACACTGTCGAGTGCATGACCTGGGAGAGAAAACGGTAAGTAGATTACGCATATAAGCAGCAATAATAGTAAAAGAACCAACACGAGCCTAAGGTTCCATCGATGTATCTGCAATTAACCATAACAATTGCGTTAAAAGCTAAAGAATATCAATTGGCAAAATTTATTCTAGTTTTGTAGCGAAGTACCTAGTAAAATAGTCTCAACGAGTGACGTTCAAACCAGTTAAAGAATCAGTGACCATGGAGTTCAGAAGTATTTTAACATTTCATTTGCCAAAAATTGGCTGAGTGCGACAGATAGCTGATGCAATCTCTTGCCATACTATAGGTACAATCAGGAAAATTTCTTGTTTAACTAATTGACAAACCACGTGATTTTGCCATGTTATAGCTATTTCATACAACTTTCAAAGAATGACAGTTGTAATTTGAATATACAGAGTTACTCTGCAAAACATTACATTTTTCTGACTTTACTTCGCTTGGTGTTGCGTGGGCAGTCAATTCTACTACAAACCTCTCCAACTAGAAAACTTTTAACCACAGCATTTATTATAGTCGTACAGCTCATACTGCCACGAGAGATCTGCAGTGTATTATAATATTAAATCCTTTCATAGAAATTATTATGCAGCAAAGAACCACAGAATCCCATTACGCACTCCGAGACGCAAAGTTAAACATCTGTTCTGTCTCATTTTATGCTGCAAACAACGCGAGAGCATAGAATAGATATATATAGAAGGCCAGCTCCGTACAACGAGCGAAAACGCACGCACACATAGCACACACGCTTCACGTACAACAGCGAGTGCTCGACTGTCATTTGTTTGAGATCGCCACACGTACGCGTCTTTGTGTGCGTGGGTTTTCGCTCATTGTATGGAGCGGGCTTTCTGTACTGTCTATTTTCTGGCAAGAGTGTATTATTTTATGACTGCTTCATGCATTAGAATTATGATATTATGAGCAAAAAGGCTATAAAACTAGTGTACCTATGTTTATTCTAGCGTATGTTTTTAGATTTTATTGTTTGATGTTGAGAGTGCTTTTTGCTGTGTCAATAATATAATCCACTATAGTTGTACTTTTTGAAACGGTATTCCTAGATTCTCTCCATTTCGCCACTTTGTCAAAATATAAATCTTATTATAGACAGCCACATTGAACAGTCAAAAAGTCAATTTCCATAACCTAAAATACGAGTGATCTCAGTTCAGCGAGCTAAGTTTGATTAGCAGATAAGAGCTACTAGCTCAATGTATTGATGTAATCATTGGCCTAATAACAAGTAACAGATTTTTAAAACCTGGAAAGGTTGGGGAAGACACAATATAATTTAGAAGTACTAATGTATATGACGAAGAAGGTACATGTCTCCCGTTATCATCAGTCATATTTTAATTACTTTGTCAGAAAATGCTCTGTATTTGGATATTACGGACGCATGTGGCGGCCAGTGCTCTTCTAGGAAAGCGTAGCTTTAATAATTACGTGGTCGACAGTACTTTTTTTTTTTTTTTGCGGATGGGAAATCATCAAATCCCGCTCTGGGTGGAGCGGAAGGGAGTGTCAGACTCTTACTGACTAAAACCCACCCGTGTTCCTTCCTTAGCCCTTTATGTTCCGGGCCAGCGGTAACCCTATCGGACAATCCCGCTGAGTTGTGGTCCGCCTTAAATTCAAATCAAATTCAATTTTTTTTTTGGTCGACAGTACTTACTTAAAAAATTGGCCGCAACAGGAAGACACCATTCACATAAACAAATATGAACCAAACTAAAACCCCCTTTTAATTCCCCAGATATCCTGGGTTCGTCGCCGAGGCGAAGAACTTCACCTCCTCTCCTTCGGCCGCCATACTTACTCAGCTGACTCCCGCTACTCTCTGGCCTTCGAACATCCCAACGATTGGCGACTCCTGATCCAGTACGTCAGCGAAAGAGATGAGGGGTTCTACGAGTGCCAGATCTCTACTCATCCTCCTTTAGTTAGAAGGATCCATCTTAGTGTCGTTGGTGAGTTTCTTTTATTTATTTGACTCTAGCTTCTGCCCGCGAGCAGTGGTGGCCCAGTGGTCACGGACACGACTTACGAGTTGTAGGTCGTAGGTTCGAACCCAGACAGGCGCTTTACTTTGTGTAAATTATTTCATCACCACTGCTCTCAAAACGGTGAAGGAAAACATCGTGAGGAAACCGGCATGTCCAAGAACCAAAAATTCGAAGACATGTGACATCCACCAACCCGCACTGGGCCCACGTGGTGGATTACGGCCCACTCCCTCTCATTGAGAGGAGGCCTGTGTCCCAGCAGTGGGAACATTATAGGCTGATTATGGTTATGGTTCTGCCCGCGACTGCGTCCGTGTGAAATTTCACCCTCCCCCCATTCACGCTCTTAGCGGTGGAATTTCGAAAAACCCTTTCTTAGTGGATACCTATTCTTCACAAAGAACACACTCTCCAAATTTCATGTCTCTAGGATCAGCGGTTTAGGCTGTGCGTTGATATACAGTCAGGACTTTGAATTATAAATATTTTGACATCATAAAATACATACGCATAATATTGGCGTATTTAAATTGCGCACTACCCCAAACAGCAAATTTTCACACCAAAAATAAAAGAAGTTTCTCAACAATTATTTTTTTGCAATGTTACTTAATTTGATGTAGGTACAGAATGCGTAGTTGACGGCTACGTAATGGGTCTTTTGACAACCGGTATATACACATGTTTTATGTCAAAATCAAGGAAAACGCACCTTGAGGTGATATACGTCAACAGTTCTTTATTTTTCACGTATTTTTATTTAAGTCATGTTAACAGGAAAAATCAAAGATGTTGGTGGTTTTCCCTTGCAAAATGTCGTTGCCAATGACTGTCACATTGGTAATCCGGAAATAGGTAGGTAGGTTCTTCATGAAGCTGATGTTAGATATAATAATAATAAAAATGTTTATTTTCTCCACCACTAATTAAAAACAATAGTACAAATACATAATAGTGTTTACAAAAATACTTTGATATTGTAGAGACTGGAGTCTGTAATAGGAATAGGTACCTGTGTAACAGGTCTCCAGGCCTCCAAACTATCCGGACAAGTCACAGTAATAAAAACATCTAATAATAGATGATAATGTTACGATGGAAGATAAAAAAACAATTTAAGACCAAAAAAAAAACAAGTGAATGTGTGATAATTAATTAAAACTGGTCTGCTAATAATATGATTATTGTACGTAGGACATATCGAGCAGCCTCCCAAGAGTCTCTCTGAGGCTTCTATATAGATATATCAGGCAGTCATTAATTCGGTTTTACTCCGTGACTGTACTAATGATGAAATTGGGCAGTGGGTCCAGTCGACCTATTCAAAATGTGATTGGGTTGAGTGATCCCGTGGGTCCATTTCGAGAGGGTCCAGTTGACCAAAGACTCTTAGTACATGATTCTTTGTTATCGTGGTTTATTTTATCATCAATGGGTGCCTGAAGATGGATAGCGACACTGAGGTGCCCAGAAAGCGGTGGCGAGATGACCTGGACGCGTACCGCGAGGGCTGGCTCGAGGTGGCACAGAAAAACAGTTCTTGGAAGGACTTGAGGAAGGCTTTCGCCCAGTAGTGGGACAGTATAGGCTAAAAACAAAAATGCCTATATCTTAGACCAAACAACTGACGATCACTCATTTATTTAATTATATGTAGGAAGCATTTTTAAGTTACCTTTTGGAATCCTTTCGGAAGACCAAACATTAAATTACTAAATCTCTATCAAAACGATCTATATCTAGACATACAAATAAATGCTAAATTAACAATTATTATTTCAGCGTAGGTAAAAACACAAAAGCTAATTAGAGAAGAATCGCAGATAGTCTTTACCTGGAGAATCCATACTAATATTATAAATTCGAAAGTAACTCTATCTGTCTGTATGTTACCCTTTCACGCCTAAACCACTGAACGGATTTCGATAAAACTTGGCAGAGAGATAGATTGCATCCCGGGGAAGGACATACATAGGATAGTTTTTATCCCAATATTCCCACAGGACCAACACTTATGCGGGTGAAACTGTATGTTATATTTTCACGCCTAAACTACTGAATGGATGGCAGAAGCTAGTTAAAAATAAATGAGAAAAAAACAATGACCCACATATTCCTCACATTCACAATAATTCTATCTAGTTATCTAACTAGCCTGTATTATCCCACTGCAGAGAACAGGCCACCCTCACCCTTTTCCACATAATTCTGTCTTTTGCGAGTGCCGGCCAGTCCTTTCTTGACTAAAGCGCGGTCACTGTCGGACTGCATAGAAAAGAAAGAGAAGCGCGATGACACAACGCTGGTAATTTATTGCAAAATATGAAGCAATTATGTATTTACAAAAAATCTATTGTTTAGACTAAAAAATTAAAACATAAGTGCTTTAGTATGTTGCTTGTACAACAATAATCTGACAAAAAATCAGAATGATTATAATGTATATTAAGTAGGTGGTTTTTATTGTAAAAAGAAAGTCTTTCAGAGGTATCTTTCATGATTTTTTTCTATCGCATCAAAGTTGTCAGCATATAACCTGAAGAATAGGTATCATATTATATTTTTCTGATTTTGTTTACTTTAGCCGATTTATTGCTTCTAAAACTTGCGTTTTTTGCGTTTAAGTCCTGTAATTCCCATACGCTCGTTCTGAAAATTAGTCTTTGCCTGCTGCGATATCGTCGTGCGTTTAGTGGGACCCAATCGGTGGTTCTCTAAGCCCAATTGTCATCTGACATGCGGCAGACATTAAAAATAATGTAATAATAATAGCCTCCCCGGCCGTTTTCGGTCACGGTGGCCAATCTCAATGGAGATTAGCCAGGTACGCAGGAGATATTATAGTGCACAAGTGTGTGCGCAAACACAGGTGCACTCTCTGTTCCTTTACTCTCATAGTCCGATGGGACGGCAATCCGACACGACCGGGGAAAGTTCAGGCGCAGGACCAACGGCTTTACGTGCTTTCCGAGGGGTATTAAACCGCCAACTTCCAACCTCCGGACTGTTACTAAGAAATTCCTAATGGAAAACCCAATAACACTTTGTCCGACCCGGGAATCGAACCCAGGACTCCACGCTCAGCAGTCGCGCTTGCAACCATGAGACCAACGGGGCAGTCAACTATAATAATATCGTCAATAACACAGTACCTTATCCAACCTTTCACATAATTTAGAGCAGAAACACTACACTAAATTACAACTAGACGTCTGGCTAGTCATAACAGTATCGTCAGTCCTGCCTTAACACTACAAGTTGTGGCTGACATGTATGTTAACTGTTCTCAATTTGCTGCCAAAATAGTTATTGTATTGTGTCTGAGTTGGGAGGTAGGACTTAGGTGATGACAGTGAGGTAAATTGCTTTTGGAACTGGAGTTGTGTCTAGGCTGTGAAATAGTTTATTAATCGTGATTGACGTAAAATGTTATTGGGATGTGTATTTTTAACTCATCATCTGCTAAGCTTTTACCCAACCATGTTGGGCTCAGCTTCCATTTTAACCGGACGTAGCTAAGTACCAGTATTTTACATGGAGCGACTGCCTATTTGACCCCAGTTACTGAGTAATGTAATACCATACCCACTGGTAAGACTGGTTATAAGACTTTCGGTCTTCAGACGGCCCGTAATGACTGTCAAAGATCCATAAACGACAGCTCGGACCAACGGCTTAGCGTGTTTTTCGAGGCATGGAGGGCCTTGTTATGTAAAAATGGTCACCAATCCACGGACCAACCGCGGCTAGTGTGTATTTTTAACTAATTTATAAAATACGTATCATTTGCCATTATCATTTATCTATTGTACATTTTTTATACCGGGTGTAAAAAATAGGTACTGAAAACGCAAAGGGGAAAGCGTTTCGTATTAGGTACTACAACGATTGTTCAAGCGAACTCACATAAGCTTTTCGGTCGCTTATGTCAGTCGCATACATTTTTGAGTTTTCTAGCATCGTTCACCGATATAATATCACATTGTCTAGTCTCTCTGGACTTACTAAGATCGATTGACCGCTGGCTTATATCTCGCCAAGAGCTTTTCATTATTATAACAGTATAAATACCCATTTATATTCATTGAGAATTAAAACAACTTAATAACTTTAGCCAAATTAGGTATTCGAATAACAGCAGGGGCAGTTAATACACTACTAAAACTAAGTTAGTTAGTTTTAGCTTTTAGCTCATATAGACTAAACTTTATCTTTGGCATCTTTATGACAGTTCTTCTAAATAAAAGGTTAAGCTTTTTGGTACGGTACTGATTTTTGTGGGGGGGTGAAAGAAAAATATCTGCTTGTATACACACATTCACTCGTTCATTTCAGCCGCATGACGTCCACTGCTGGACATAGGCCTCCCCCAAGGCCCGTCACTTGGACTGGTTCTGTGCTTTACGCATCCATCGGATTCTTACCTATACACTCACACACATAATTACATAAATTCACACATTGTTCTTCCTCTTCTGTTTTTATGTTTTTGGCTTTTTGGGGCGATATGAATAGTCACTGAACATTTTGTGTGAACTTTTCAGCCCGTAGAAGCCCCATTAACTCGATGCAAGTTTTTTGCCTGTGGCATACAATAAATTATTGAAGAAACAATAAAAGTTGCATCGTCTCAACACTGTTTAGAGAATGCAACTTTTATTGTTGCTTCAACTTATGGCAAGCCACAGGCAATCCAATCGCACTGAATATCGCATATGTAGAAATATAGAAGAGCAAAATACCTCGTAAACAACACCCATTATTTCCCTAGTTGTGTATAAGTCGCATGTAATGTGAGCCTACGGCTATCAATCCCAAACCAAAACCAAAACCAAACCAAACCAAATAGAAACCCTATGCTCGGCTTGTGACCTCTAGACTAAGCTACGAGTAAATCATCTTATGTCGTAGTATTATTACTTGTGAGGTAAGGTTACTCGGCGACGGCCATCTTTCATAGTCCAGGCCATAGTACGGAGCGAGTGTGCATGGGAAGGCGTCGTCTCCTTCTGCAAAGCAGTAATGCTCGCGAAGGACGAGGCGGAGCACGTGTGGGAGAGGCAATCTTTGGGCCCTCACGCCCCTAGTCGCCGCAGGAGACGCCCTGGGCGTCGGGAATCGACAGCCGATTCCCGCAGGCCACCGTAGGCGCAGGCTTGTGGACGGTGAGCAATGGGCAGCTCGCCGTCCGGTAAGGACCAGGCCCGGTTCGACGGCGCCTTGTGTTCCACGCGCGCCTCAAAGAGATGTCAGCACTAACTGGCGGGGTTCGCTAGGGCCGATGACTGAAAGGATAGCGGGTTGTTCGAAAAAGATACCGTGGCCATTGTCACGGGCAACTGAAGGAACACGGGTGGGTTTTAGTCAGTAAAAGTCTGACACGCCCTCCCGCTCCGCCCAGAGCGGAAAAAGTTATTTGATAATTTCCCACCCAAGGTAAGGTTACTCGAATCGTAGCATAATTTTATTGATATTGATGGACAAAACTTTACTAAGTTATAGACAATTCTTGCAAGCCTTCGAGCTAAACACTAAAAGTTTCGATACTAAATATTACAACCTATGTACCTACCCGAACTAATAAATCAAAACTGAGGTTGTTTATGGGCACTAAATAATTTTATAGCTGATTCGCTTGAATGTTTTTTTAGGTCACAGGTAAGAAAAATATTTTCCTTCATAGATTTGATATATTTTTTTGTATAATATACTTCTTGAGTCTTAATACATTGACTATTTTGAAATAGTCATTATTATAAACTTAGAGGGATCGTCACCGCAGCGCCTTTCGCCTAGCCGTCAAACAGACGACAACCTAACGTAAGCACGTAACCAAAACGGATCAGCAGCTCCGATACGTCGAATCGGCTACGGCTCGCCGACCGCTGGTTGATGGTGCTGTAGGCAGGCCACGGGAGGGGTGAGAGAGGCAAGGGTGGACGAACAGACGTAAGCGCGGGCAAGACGAGCCGTAAGCGGGGGAACTGCAAGTTGACCACGCACCGCACAGCGGCAGCGGTTCGTAAGCTTGTCCTGAGGCGAGGTGCGTTGCAGTAGAGAGTTTCATACCAAGAATACTGAATGGCTCGAGTTGATACGGCAACCATCCCTTTCCGAGTTGATATGTGTGCTATGACCTTAAAGCACTACTCCACAGGAACCCACGACTAAGCTACTCACGTGTAAGCAGCGAAGCGTGCTTACACGTGAGTAGCTTAGTCGTGGGTTTTTATAAGAAAATGTGGGCGAGATAGTTCATTATGCTTAGCGATGGCCGTTTTGGCCGAATGTGACGCATGTTTTTTCTTAACTTGTTATATTTTTTTTGTTTGTTTACTTTTGATGCGTCATGTTTGCGCATATAAACGTATTTTCTTTCTTTCACGGTCACGCTACGCACGAATGCAGTCAGACGGCTCTGAAGATAGAACTGTGATTTTGACAATTTCATTTGGTTCAATGCACGGGACCCGGCAGCCATTTTAGATCCGTTAGTCAGTTCAAAGGCGACTAAGGTATTTCTCTCGGAAGGACGCAGCTATCTTTTGACAAAATTCCTTTGTTGCCTGTGACACCTACGCACACAGGGTACTCTTGGTATTTTATTTACATACTGAGCGAAAATAATAACAACACATTGAATATAAAACGTATTACATATTTTTTGTGAATCAATTTCGATATAAAATGTATAAAAGAAATTACAGAGGTTTGTTACTTGACAAAAAAATATTAAGAAAAAATATACAGGGTTATTGGTAAAACATTAATAACCTCTTAAGAGGTACTCATCATTATGAACAACTTTTACTATGGGACCAAACCTGAAATAGTCCCTACATTAGGGAACAGCTGATTTAAAAAAAAATATTACGTGTAAATTCAGATATCCAATCTATTATTATATATACATATAATAAAACAGTAGAAAAACTGTGTCTGTACATTGAAAATATAAAAAAAAAAAAAATGGGGGGGGGTTTAGAAACAGTAATAGGGTACGAATCCGAAAAAAAAATTCTGTCTGTTTGTCTGTTTGTCTGTTTGTTTGTACACGCTAATCTTCGGAACTACTGGAAGGATTTGAATGATTTTTGTTTTGTTGTATAGGTATTATGTCTGGGCAACATATAGGCTATAATTTATCTTGGAAACTTGAACACCTGATGCAGAACCGCAACAGACCAGCTAAACTATAAGAGATACAAAAATGGTACCATAGCAAAAATGGTTCCACGTGATGAGCATTTTCTGCCGAGAGAATAAATTTGAAGATCTGGAACACCTTATGTGGAACTCCAAGAGCCCAGCTACACCATAACATATATAGGAATGACGTCTTAGCAAAAGTTGTTCGATCTGATGGGCATTTCCTGTTGACTTATAAAAAAACTGGCCAACACGAAGGGTTCCGTACCACAATGCAAAAACGCCGAAAAAATCACGTTTGTTGTATGGGAGCCCCCCTTAAATATTTATTTTATTTTGTTTTTAGTATTTGTTGTTATAGCGGCAACAGAAATACATCATCTGTGAAAATTTCAACTGTCTAGCTACCGCGGTTCTTGAGATACAGCCTGGTGACAGACAGACGGCAAAAACGCCGAAAAAAACACGTTTGTTGTATGGGAGCCCCCCTTAAATATTTATTTTATTTTGTATTTAGTATCTGTTGTTATAGCGGCAACAGAAATACATCATCTGTGAAAATTTCAACTGTCTAGCTACCGCGGTTCTTGAGATACAGCCTGGCGACAGACGGCAAAAACGCCGAAAAAAACACGTTTTTTTGTACGGGAGCCCCCCTTAAATATTTATTTTATTTTGTTTTTAGTATTTGTTGTTATAGCGGCAACAGAAATACACCATCTGTGAAAATTTCAACTGTCTAGCTACCGCGGTTCTTGAGATACAGCCTGGCGACAGAAAGACGGCAAAAACGCCGAAAAAAACACGTTTTTTTGTACTGGAGTCCCCCTTAAATATTTATTTTATTTTGTTTTTAGTATTTGTTGGTATAGCGGCAACAGAAATACACTATCTATGAAAATTTCAACTGTCTAGCTACCGCGGTTCTTGAGATACAGCCTGGCGACAGACAGACGGCAAAAACGCCGAAAAAAACACGTTTTTTTGTATGGGAGCCCCCTTAAATATTTATTTTATTTTGTTTTTAGTATTTGTTATTATAGCGGCAACAGAAATACATCATCTGTGAAAATTTCAACTGTCTAGCTACCGCGGTTCTTGAGATACAGCCTGGTGACAGACAGACGGCAAAAACGCCGAAAAAATCACGTTTTTTTGTACGGGAGCCCCCCTTAAATATTTATTTTATTTTGTTTTTAGTATTTTTTGTTATAGCGCAACAGAAATACATCATCTGTGAAAATTTCAACTGTCTAGCTACCGCGGTTCTTGAGATACAGCCTGGTGACAGACAGACGGACGGACAGCGAAGTCTTAGTAATAGGGTTCCGTTTTTACCCTTTGGGTACGGAACCCTAAAAATCGAAGATCAGAAACATCTGATGTGGAAATCAAAACTATCACTAATTTCACCTCCACGCGGTGAAGGCGGTAACAGTTTAGGACTGATTTTCGATGACGATGGTATATCATTGAAAATTTGACTCTACTGGCCAAAACTCCCATTTTTTTTTTAACGTGAATAAATGCTCATGCGTTCTGCACTACCACGGGGAGATAGTACAGTTATGTGGGACTCTAACCCACTAAAACTCCACGGTGTCCTCCTCTGCCGCTTACAGCGGGAATATGGGCACGCGTTAGCACTCATCCGTGAACCCGCCGCGGCTGTCCGTCACCGGACCCTCCTCTGGGGAGTACTCCCCATCACCGGCGCACCAGAACACATAGCACGCCGTGACGACCCCAGGGACCAAACCAGCACATGGGCACCAGACGACCCCGTGTCTGGGCACCCTTGGTAGGGGAGCAGTCACATAGATTTTAATTGATCAGGTATCTTCTTCACAATAAAACTATAACCATGCCTAGAAAAAGGTCAAATCTTTTCCAATGTTCCAAAGGAGCTAAAAGATTGCGGATCATAAGATCCCAAGAATCTACCGAAGAGCGTCAGGAGAGACTTGATGCTGTTCGAGAACATCAGGCTGCAACTCGCTCCGTGGAAACCTCTTCGGATCGCGAAGCGCGCCTGCATTCTCAGCGTATTTACGCATCTACATCCAGGTCTCTAGAGACCAGTGAAGAATATGATGTGCGACTGACCGCTGATCGTGAACGTCATGCATTGTCTCGCGAGTCGGAGACGTTCACGGATAGAGAATTGCGCTTGAGTTCTCAGCATATCTACGCATCTGCTTCTAGGTCTCTAGAGACAAGTGCGGAACGTGATGCGCGACTGTCCGCTGATCGTGAGCGACATGCATTGTCTCGCGAATCGGAAACGTTTACCGATACAGAATCACGCTTGAGTTCTCAGCGTATTCGCACATCTACTAACAGGTCTTTTGAAACAAGTGATGAACTTGAGATTATCATACATTGTCCCGAACACGCACACAACAAAATACTCATAATCAGTTAGAAAGTGAGAAAGAAAGAATTGCTGGAGTACGGCATGAAGAGACAGATTAAGAAGAGCGCAACGAACGTTTGAATTCTGAACGACTTCGACATTCTCTGAACAGAATGTCGATATCATCTGAAGAATCGGATGTGTCTCAAGATATAGCCGTAGGGCATGGCGACCTTCCTTGGGTTGATAAGGAACGGAGTGCATTTACGTATACTCCTATGATTGACTACGCCACATATTCCGCCATCGGAGGTATGGTTCAAAATTGTACTTTTTGTGAAGCTGTTAAATGGCAAAAAGAAACAAACGGTATGTGTTGCTCAGGTGGGAAAGTACATATTAAAATTAAAATATTACTAAATCCTCCAGAAATATTAAGATCACTGCTAATCGGTGACCATCCACAGTCAAAACATTTCTTGGATAACATACGTTCGTACAATAATGCCTTTCAAATGACATCTTTTGGTGCAGAACAGATTTCAGAAGGCCCATTTATGCCAACATTCAAAGTACAAGGCCAAGTTTACCACCTTATTGGTTCATTATTGCCTGAAAATGACGTCTCGAATCGTCTCGCGCATCCCGTTGTTTTTCAGTCCCTGGGCTCTTAGAATTCGACATCAGACGTTTCAGATCTCCGATTTTGACGACCCCGTTGTCGCTGGCATAAGCAACAGCATCCGCGTACGAAGTCGCGGGCAGAAGCTAGTTTACAGAATAAGTAAACAATTTCATTTTATTTATTTTCTTCGAAACCACCATCATCAAAACATTACGGGTACATTTACATCGATGTAAATAAGAACCAAACCAGACATAATGCGGGCTATAAAATCGGAATACAATTTGTAAAGGAACGTTCCTTTGTAAAAATAATGTCGTTCTTATTTGTAAAGCACAGTAAATTGTTTGGCAAACAATATCGAATCTTCTTTTTTATTAGAATGATCACGGAAGCTGATTGTGGGCGACAATAAACTTTTACTGTGCTTGCATTATTCTCGGTAGCATTGAAAAGTTAAATATTTTTTTAGGGTTCCGTATTCTCAAATAGCGAAAACCGATGAAATTATATTGGTGTCTGTTTGTTTAAATCAAGCTATTAATAAAAAATAGTATTTCGGCCATGGCAGCAAATCTCAGCGAGAGATAATGATAGTGCACAAGTGTGTGCGCAGACACAGCTGCAGCCACTCTCATATTCCGATGTAACGGCAATCCGACACGACCGGAGAGAGATCCGGCATGCTTTCCGTGGCACGGGGGTATCACACCGCCAACTTCCAAACTCTAGGCTGTTACTAAGAAATGCTGAATGGAAAAACCCAATAACACTTTGCACGACCCGGGAATCGAACCCAGGAAGCGTGGGCCGCTTAGCAGTCGCGCTTGCGACCACGACACCAACAACACAACAACACAGATGAATGTATACAAACATATTGAACCTACAGCACATCAAGCTGCTACAATCTGTCAAATTTCTTTAATAGATTTTCAACTTTATCGCTAAAGTATCTATAAGGTTCAAAGTTGATTGGGAAAATTTGACAGTTTCGGGTAGCTTGATGTGCTGGCGTCTGTACACCAATGTGAAACTTTTTATTGCTTTCTCTATGAAAGTTAGTGTGTACGGTAGGTTACAAGCAATGTATGCATAATCAATATTCCTGTTTCCCCAACCTAGTGAACTAAATCGCCTTGTTCGAGTCACAAGCACGGTTTCACGCTTTAGATGCTGTGTTAGATATAAAGCGTAATTGAGTTTATAGCACGGATACGTACTTACGCTTCGTTTCATGAAAAAGCCCGTTGAATCCATTATTAACATTTTTACATAACATCACGCCTATAAAGAAAGAAAAAGAAAGAGTGACACTACGTTTATTTGCGGCAAACATGACGCATAAAAATAAAAAAACACAAATAACAATTTGGGAGAAAGTATGCGTCACATCTACGCAAAACGGCCACCCTTTACGAGACAGAGCCCCAGCGCTGGGTTTCAGCGACAGCCGGCGTTGACGTGATGACGTCAGCCAGTGCAGCATACGATTAGATAAAAATAACAATCAAAGTAAGAAATAAAATATACATTACAAAAAGATGGAATGAACCACAAACAGTTAAGCAGAGGGTACCTAGTACACCTACATTTCGCCAATTATGTTTAAGTCCCACGTAATAGGGGACGAGCCTACTCCCATCAACTGCGAGGTAATTGCGTAACACCCTTTTAGTAGCAATGGCTTTCATTTTGACAGTTCAACAACATTCAGCATCGTAGCATACGTTACTGAGCAGACAAATTTTTCGAATAATCACACTTAATATTAAAAAAGACGAAAGTGTGTGAGTGTGTGTGTGTGTGTTCTTATATGTTTGTTACTTCTTCACGCTCAAATGGCCAGTGACCAGCGACAGCGGCTAGTGGTCAGTGACTATGACTGCTATGCCGGAGGTCGTGGGTTCGATTCCCACCCAGGACAAATGTTTGTGTGATGAGCATGATCATTTGTTCTGTGTCTGGGTGTAATTTATCTATATATGTATGTATTTAGAAATATATAAGTATGTTTATCAGTTGTCTAGTACTCATAACACAAGCTCTGCTTAGCTTGAGACTAGACGGCGTTGTGTGATAGTTGTGGAATATTATTATTATAAAATTTTGTATGGAGGTAGCTGACACCCTGGATTAACATATAGGCTGCTTTTTATCCCGATATTCTCACGGGATCGATACTTAAGCGGGTGAAATCGCGGGGAGCAGCTAGTAATACCTATATGAAGCAATAGATTAGCAATATTATTCAAAATTTGATAGTGTGTGCTCAATTAGGGTGCTCAACACGAATCCCAACTTTGGGCTCAACAACAAGTTGCCCAACCTGGGATTCGAAACCAGCATATCATGCAATCATATTTTCCTCCTCAAATCAAATCATTTTCATAATCAGCTTATAATGTTCCCACTACTGGGACACAGGTCTCCTTCCTGTGAGAGGAAGTGGGCCGAAATCCACCACACGGGCACTTCGCGGGTTAGTTGATGTCACCATGCACTGAAAGCAGTAATTAAAAATGAAAAAAAAAAACTATCTGAACTGCCTTAAACAGTTTCCTTATGAGCCTAACGTTCAAAACAGTATTCCGAAAACAGTTAAAGCTTGAGGCAAAATGTTACCATCATGACAGTAAACTTTATTTATTTTATTTATTTATTAAACTTTATGCACAAGTAAAAACTGTACAAAGGCGGACTTAATGCCTTGGGCATTTTCTACCAGTCTACCTTAGGGTGATGCAGAGACAATACACAGTAGGTGCAATAACAGAAAACAGCTTAGAAAATAACTAGAATATAAAAATAAATACTTAGATAGATACATACATACAACATAAATATAATAAAAAAAAAAAGTTATGAGAGATAAATAAGAAAACCTGCAACAACTTAATTTTGAGACGAATCTGCCAACTTCTTGTGAATGTGTTCTCGAGCTTTCATTTTAAATGTGAACTGATTGGTTACCGTCCTGATATTCTGAGGGAGCGCATTCCAAAGGAAAACCGCCTGGACAAAGAAAGAAGACTTTATAAAACCAGAGCGATGAGAAGGACAACGAAGAAGACGATTAACGACGACGACTTTAACGTTTTAAGTAGGGCTATAATTATGGTCATAAAATTAACTGTTTTATTCAATGGTGATATCGTTCAAACCATTGAAGTTTACTTACATTACAGTAATGGTGGTTTTCCTTTTTTTTTGTTTTTTTTTTCAGTAAATAGTATGTTCGATCGATCATTAAAACTTACTGTTTTGTCTTTTACTGTTTTACAAACATTTCTTCCTGCTGTCTATAGTCAGTAAGTCTTAATGAAATCGCTTTAATGTGCTGTAGTAAGAAATTATTTTTTTCAGTCAAATCGTTTGTTCTTTTGCAAACATGAGTATTAGAACAGACGCCAGCACAACAAGCTACGCGCAAATGTAACATTTTCTCAATCAATTTAGAACTTTACGTTTTAGCGATAAAGTTGAAAATCTATTAATGAAATTTGACAGATTGTAGTAGCTTGATGTGCTAGTCTGTACATAGAAGTTTCCTATTTTATATATTAGTGCTCCATGTTCTACAGTCACATCTACGCCTCCTTTTTCGAAATCGGTTAAAAATATCTAAAGCTTTATCTCGAAATAGAAAATTAATCCCTTAATTAAGGAACTTTTCGGAACACCATGCTGCGTTCCAAAACGGGTATAATAGACGTAGGCAAGAAGGCTGCCAGGCTCAAGTGGGATTGAGCGGGTCACATCAGCCGCATGCAGGACTACCGCTGGGCAAAGGTTTCCACACAATGGGTGCCTGAAGATGGACGGCGCCGCCGAGGTCGACCCAGAAAGCGGTGGCGAGATGACCTGGACGCGTACCGCGAGGGCTGATTCGAGGTGGCGCAGGAAAAGAGTTCCTGGAAGGACTTGGTGGAGGCCTTTGCCCAGCAGTGGGACAATATAAGCTAAACAAAAAAAAAAATTTAGGGACCGAAAAATTTAAAACTTATTCCAATTTAGATTGCGTTGCTCGCATTTAATTTAAAATTTTAACGGGGCATAAAACTTATTAATTTTAACATGACGATGATTTTATATTATAGTTAACATCAAAATTACGACTAAGTTACTCTGTTATAACAGAGTAACTTAGTCGTAACTTAGTCTTATGTCTATAGACATAAGGTTAAATTTTGAAAACTAGAATTGCGTGTTTGCTCTTTTCTGTTTTATTTGCGATTAACTTAAAAAGCATAAGTATTATCCTTCTCGCGACATAACGATTGCAACCTATTTCATAATGAACAAGAAAATAAAATTCGATGTTCGATGGATGTTCGTAACTCAAACTCAAACTCGCATTTATTTCAATTAAACCAATTACAGGCACTTTTGAATTGTCAAGGGGTCGGTCAGTCAGAAAGATGTAGCTAGTTGCCCATTCCATAGCGTAGGTACGTATGGAGAAAAACGGGCAAGAAACTCCATGGACACTCTTTTAAAATAATATGGTTACAAAGTCTTGTTTACATCATTCATGTAAAAAATTATGCATGCAGAACGTTAAAAGCGTCCGTAATGAAAAATCGAAAAAAAAAACAATTCAAATATTAAATTAAATTAAAATAAGCCATGGCAGCAAAGAGATGACCAGTCCCTACTGACGGCGCCCGTTCACGAACATGCCGTATAACACACCATGTAATGTCTAAAACTTCAGGAGAAAATCGCTTTTGAATCTTTGGTATGTGTAAAGTAATTATGCTCGTAACTGTATTTGTTTACCTCCTTCACAGATATAACACAGTCTATATCTTTTTACGCTTGAAAACGAAAGTTTTCAATCAGTGCGTCCTACCCGTCATGACCTACGGGGCTGAAACGTGGACACTCACGATACGGCTGGTCCACCAGTTCAAAGTCGCTCAGCGAGCTATGGAAAGAGCTATGCTCGGAGTCTCTCTGAAGGATAGGATCCGTAACGAATGCATCCGACAGAGAACGAAAGTTATCGACATAGCTCAAAGAATTAGCAAGCTGAAGTGGCAGTGGGCCGGCCATATCTTGCGAAGAACCGACAACCGCTGGGGTAAACGAGTTCTTGAGTGGAGACCGCGACTTGGCAAACGTTGTGTGGGACGCCCTCCGGCCAGGTGGCATGACGATCTGCGAAAGACTGCAGGCAGATGCTGGATGCGTCAAGCTGAAGACAGGGCGTTATGGCGCTCATTAGGGGAGGCCTATGTCCAGCAGTGGACTGCTATAGGATGATGATGATATCTTTTTATACTGTGGATATAATGTGGGAATGGTAGGGCAAATAAAATTCAGCGTTCGACTTTAAAATTCAGCGTTCGACTTTAAATTGCATACCTATTATTTAAAAATATAAATCAAGTAAAGTAAACAACAAACACACAATCAACTTAGCTCACCATCGTCAAGTGCGATTCGGACTCACGCACCGAGGGTTCCGTACGGGTTTACCACGGGATTTTGGTCGGGAAGTGTGGGATTTTTACCTAACTAAAACCACCCCGGTGATCACCACCAGCACATAGGGGTGGTCCCGGTTCCTCTTAATAGACCAAAAAAAAAGGTCAACGGGAAGTAGGTACCCGTAGGTTTTGATTCCCTTGCGAGTGTTTAAATATGGGGCATAAACGAAACATAAACACCCGTATCTTTTGATTGCATTGATTTAGAAGTTGAATTTTTTACATTGCTTCAAGGAATTGCAGCCGAGTATTTGATACTAATTTCAACTTGATAACTCCACGTGTTCCTGAGAAAAAGTGTCTTGTCAGACGGTCAACGAAGTGATCTTTTAAGGGTTCCGTTTTTCCTTTTGAGGTACGGAACCCTATAAGCAAGACCTAGTTCTCCAACTATTCCAGAATCAGAAATAAACAAAGCCTCCTACTCGCTCTCGTTTAGATACGCATCAAAAAATAAATGAAACCCTCCTCTAGGTACCTACTCAATTATTCCCTACATACAGAGTGACAGGGACGCGCAAACTGTTATCATGAGTTCAGTACATCATTCTGAAACCCCATTGAGAATTTTTTGTCAGTTACATTAAAAAAAAAATTGGAACAATATATATTTTTTTTAATAACTGACCAAAAATTTCTAATCAGAGGGGTTTCAGAATGATGTACTGAAGTAATGATAACAGTTTGCGCTTCCCAAAAATTTGTTCCATACATTTTGACCGCGCACTTTTCTATGAAACAACAGATTTTTTTTGTAACCAATTTAAAATTTCTACGCTATGGAGGGGAAAATTATGTGCTAAATTCGTTTCAGTATGCGCGTCGATGTCCTTGGACACAGCTTGTCCTGTATACAGCATGTATCTGACAACATTCATTGCGTTATTTACGTGTTGAGCAGAAAAAAAATTCGAACTTATGAAGCAATGGATTAGCAATTTGCTTCAAAAAGATTCGGATTCCGTTTGATAGTGTGTTACGCAATTAGGGTGCAGCGGGGCAATTGCGTAACACATTATCAATCGGAATTGGTTTCATTTTGACAGTTCAACAACATTCATTGCGTTATTTACGTGTTAAGCAGAAAAAAAATCGAACTTATGAAGTAAGGGATTAGCAATTTGCTTCAAAAAGATTCGGATTCCGTTTGATAGTGTGTTACGCAATTAGGGTGCAGCGGGGCAATTGCGTAACACATTATCAATCGGAATCGGTTTCATTTTGACAGTTCAACAACATTCATTGCGTTATTTTCGTGTTAAGCAGAAAAAAAATCGAACTTATGAAGCAATGGATTAGCAATTTGCTTCAAAAAGATTCGAATTCCGTTTGATAGTGTGTTACGCAATTAGGGTGCAGCGGGGCAATTGCGTAACACATTATCAATCGGAATCGGTTTCATTTTGACAGTTCAACAACATTCATTGCGTTATTTTCGTGTTAAGCAGAAAAAAAATCGAACTTATGAAGCAATGGATTAGCAATTTGCTTCAAAAAGATTCGGATTCCGTTTGATAGTGTGTTACGCAATTAGGGTGCAGCGGGGCAATTGCGTAACACATTATCAATCGGAATTGGTTTCATTTTGACAGTTCAACAACATTCATTGCGTTATTTACGTGTTAAGCAGAAAAAAAATCGAACTTATGAAGCAATGGATTAGCAATTTGCTTCAAAAAGATTCAGATTCCGTTTGATAGTGTGTTACGCAATTAGGGTGCAGCGGGGCAATTGCGTAACACATTATCAATCGGAATTGGTTTCAGTTTGACAGTTCAATAACATTCATTGCGTTATTTACGTGATAAGCAGAAAAAAAATCGAACTTATGAAGCAATGGATTAGCAATTTGCTTCAAAAAGATTCGGATTCCGTTTGATAGTGTGTTACGCAATTAGGGTGCAGCGGGGCAATTGCGTAACACATTATCAATCGGAATTGGTTTCATTTTGACAGTTCAACAACATTCATTGCGTTATTTACGTGTTGAGCAGAAAAAAAATCGAACTTATGAAGCAATGGATTAGCAATTTGCTTCAAAAAGATTCGGATTCCGTTTGATAGTGTGTTACGCAATTAGGGTGCAGCGGGGCAATTGCGTAACACATTATCAATCGGAATTGGTTTCATTTTGACAGTTCAACAACATTCATTGCGTTATTTACGTGTAAAGCAGAAAAAAAATCGAACTTATGAAGCAATGGATTAGCAATTTGCTTCAAAAAGATTCGGATTCCGTTTGATAGTGTGTTACGCAATTAGGGTGCAGCGGGGCAATTGCGTAACACATTATCAATCGGAATTGGTTTCATTTTGACAGTTCAACAACATTCATTGCGTTATTTACGTGTTAAGCAGAAAAAAAATCGAACTTATGAAGCAATGGATTAGCAATTTGCTTCAGAAAGATTCAGATTCCGTTTGATAGTGTGTTACGCAATTAGGGTGCAGCGGGGCAATTGCGTAACACATTATCAATCGGAATTGGTTTCAGTTTGACAGTTCAATAACATTCATTGCGTTATTTACGTGATAAGCAGAAAAAAAATCGAACTTATGAAGTAAGGGATTAGCAATTTGCTTCAAAAAGATTCGGATTCCGTTTGATAGTGTGTTACGCAATTAGGGTGCAGCGGGGCAATTGCGTAACACATTATCAATCGGAATCGGTTTCATTTTGACAGTTCAACAACATTCATTTCTAAAAAACTCGGAACGCGCTCCGAGACCGTTAAGTCGTGCTCTTACTCATTTCGTTACCCAAATTAAATATCGGCTGTCAATACTTTTACTTTCCGCTAAAAACAAGTCTAGTGTAGTGTAAATCCACTAATAATCGTTTGCGATCCTCTACGAAGTGTAATACAAACAATAATAGATATCGAATAAAAAACAAAAAGTGCCGTATCACAGTGACTAACCCGTGAGTGCACGGAATCCTAGCGGTTGTGCGGACTGATATAACGGCCATAGTCCTGCGTGTGCGCAATATTAGCTGCACTGTCAGTGCTACCAACTTTCCGACGACGAAGTTGGCGTGAGCGTTCCAGCGACGAACATAGTGCGACCAAGTGCATTGAACGCGACTGGTGGCGCCACCCCAACCATTGAAGTATCTGTTTGTTTGTCTTGGTGTTTGGGCACTCCAAACCAACTCGTCATATTGCTGTTTAAGCAAATAGATAAATTGGATTTTGAACCGGTTGGCCAACCATGCCTCGTACGCCCCGCTCACCCCCACAGGGCCCCAGAAATGCCCTTGTTCTATTGGAGACGCAATCTGAACCCGACCTTTCTCCTGCCATGTTGGTTCCAGAAAGTAGCACCTTTGATTCGGTAAATATTACCACAAGGCCGAGCAATAAGCGTTTTCGAGGTGATGACAGCTGTGCGGAGCCGGATAGCTTCGAAGAATTAAAGAACATGCTGCAGTCCTGGAAGGCTGACCAGGATAAAATACTTAATAAATTAGTGACAGATGTCTCAGAAGTAAGGCAGCAGAATCTCTCTATTCAGAAATCCTTTGAAGAGATTGAAAAATCTATTAAATTCTTCAATATAGAATACGAGGCTATGAAGACTCGCATAGATACTGTGGAGGCGGAGCATAGAGAATATGTGAAGCGCTTCCATGAATTAGCCAGCAATAATAATTGCCAACATAAGGTGGCCATACTTGAAGCAAAAATTGACTCCATGGAACAGCAGGCACGTCAGTGCAACATTGAAATTTGCAATGTGCCCGAAAAACGCAATGAGAATCTTATAGCCATTATGGAGTCTATAGGTAAAGCCATTCATTCACCGGTGCCGCAAAATGAAATCGTGGCAATACATCGAGTCCCACATGCACAGCAGCAGGATAGCAAGCCTAAGAATTTAATTGTAAAGCTCAGATCGCGGATCGTTCGTGATAATATACTCAGCGCCTACCGTAATGCGAAGAGTCTCAAGTCAGATCAGATAGGAATTCCAGGCGCTACCGCTGTATCTGTCTACTTGAATGAGCATCTAACCCTGAAAAACAAGGCTTTATTTCGTGAGGCCAAGGTACTCGCCAAGAAACAAGGATTTAAATACGTTTGGATCAGGAACTCGACGGTGCTTGTACGTGAACGGGATGGAGACAAGTCGTTTGCGATTCGATCCGCTGAAGATTTCAAAAAGATCACTGCTAGCGAGAAAACCGGTACTGAGAACTCAATTTAACGACTCTATGTGTGCTGCTGTTTTGTTGTTGTTTTTTGGATTCGTGTTTTGCTTTTGCTTGTCGCTTTTATGTATGATATTTGCTCTAATCTACGTTCCCTCTGAGCTATGTATGTGTTGCTGTTCTTTTTCTACTTGTCATATTTGCTTGTTTTCATGCTATGTGCTATCAATCGCAGTTCCAATGTTATGCTTCCTCCAGTTTCTTAAGCGTGTATTATTACCATTTTATATTTTATTGCTTATGTACCTGCATAAAGTTCTACATAGTGATGCACCCGACCTCAAATTTGGAATTACTCTTTATGTATCATGTATCGAAAATAAGTATGTTAATTGTTATTACTATTGTAAGATTCTAATTATCAATGGCTACTAATAACATTGTGATTTATTATCAGAACTGTAGAGGGGTCCGCACGAAGTTACACACATTGTACATGAATATTATGGCATGTTCCTATGACGTCATTATACTGACGGAAACCTGGCTGATTCCCAGCATCCAGGATAACGAATTTATTGACGATCGTTACGTGGTCTTCAGATGCGATCGTGATCGTTCTGTGACAGGTAAAGGCGACGGAGGGGGAGTTCTAATAGCTGTTCTCCGTGAACTGCGTCCTACCAAGTTGTCGACTCAATTCGTCCGAGCAGATGTTGAACAGGTCATTGTCCAACTGCCTGCTTCCCAACACAATAAACGCCATATCATTAGTGCTGCATACTTGCCACCGCGAACGCACGAAGTAATATATACACATTACTTAGACATGCTGCAAGACTTAGCTAACGATCCCTCTACCGACTCTTACTTTGTTATCGGTGATTTTAACCTTCCTGACATTGACTGGTTTGACCATGGGAATCATGCAATCGCACAAGTTTCTAACACAATCGGACGAATATTATTGAATTTCATTAATTTAATTGGTGGCTCACAATTCAATACTACAAAAAACAAATTGGGTCGAATACTAGACCTGTTTATCTCAAATGTTGACTGCCAGTCCGTATCATGCAATGCTCTGCTTGACCCCGATGGTCATCATCCGGTTTTCTCTGTATTGACTTGTCTGAACACGCATTACACTCCACTAGAACACCGCTCGGTCCGTAGACATAACTTTCATAAAGCTAATTACGATCATATAAATTTTGACCTAAATAAAATTGACTGGAACTTGGAATTATCTCACCTTGACTCTGATCAAGCTGTCAACGTCTTCTATGAGAAATTATACGGTATTATCAAGTCACATGTTCCGCTTACTAGAATAAGAAACTCAAGTTTTCCTGTCTGGTTTACACCCTCTCTCATAAGAATCTTTAAAACTAAAGAGCGGGCTTGGATAAGATGGAAGAAGTACAATAATCAATCTGACTACTTTAAATTTTCTAACTATCGCAAGCTTTTCCACGGAGAGTCGCTTCAATGTTATCGGAAGTACATTGATTCGATCGAAGACAGCATTCCTAAGAACATAAAGCATTTCTGGTCCTACATCTCATCTAGAAAAGGAAAAGCTAACTATCCGGCTTGTGTGTACTTCAGAAATGTTTCTTCAGATGACCCCATACAAATTTGCAATCTATTTTCATCTTTCTTTTCTTCTGTCTACGAACACTCTACTTTGGACCCTGTTACATGGCAACCTCCTGGTCACTATGCAAATGGCTCGTCTTGCATTGCCGATATATGTTTATCCACAGAAGTTGTACGCGCTGCCTTAAAATCTTTAGATTCCTCTAAAGGGGCTGGACCTGACGGCTTACCGCCTAGCTTTTTCATAGAAACACGTGACAGCTTGTGTACTGCATTACATGTGATTTTTAATAAATGTTTACGTGAGGGTGTTTTTCCCGCAATTTGGAAACGTGCGTTTATAACCCCCGTTTATAAGACTGGTGACAAGAACAATGTAGAGAATTATCGCCCCATCTCTATCCTCTCTACTTTGTCCAAGGTTTTTGAGAGACTTGTACATGACGCCGTGTACCCCCACATTCATCAGCTTATTTTACCCGAGCAACACGGTTTCGTCAAACGTCGTTCAACCGCAACTAATCTGTTAGTATTTACCAACTACTTATTTGAAAAATTGGATCAAAAAGTTCAAGTAGACGCTGTGTACACGGACTTTCAGAAGGCTTTCGACAAGGTGGATCATACACTGCTTTTAGAAAAAATAGCATTCAACGGAATACGTGGAAATTTGCTTAGATGGTTTGTGTCATATATTTATAACAGGTCCCAAAGAATAGTTGTTAATGGTTACGAGTCAGACCCTATAGTTGTTACATCTGGCGTACCACAGGGATCCATTTTAGGCCCTCTTCTCTTCATTATATTTATTAATGACATTAAACAATGTTTTATCAACTCAAAGTTTTTAATGTACGCCGATGATATAAAAATTTACAGATCTTGCAAGAATATACAAGACTGTCTACTTCTTCAAATGGACCTAGATAGATTATATACATACTGTAACAACAACAAACTCTTTCTCAGTCTACCCAAATGTCATGCCATCTCATTTACCAAAAAGAGAATTAAAATAAATTTTAATTATTCAATTAATAACGTATTCTTAAATGTAGTTAGTTTTGTTCGTGACTTAGGTGTCACACTGGATGCCAGTTTGCACTTCGACAAACACGTTGACAATATAGTGAACAAGGCATATCAGATGTATGGTTTCGTTATGAGATCGTCACGTGACTTTGTTCGGCCCTCTACGTTCTTACTGCTTTATAAGACTTTGGTACGATCCCAGTTAGAATATGCCGTCCCGGTCTGGAACCCCTTCTACGACAAATACTGTACTAGAATTGAAATGGTACAGAAGAAGTTCCTACGATCTATGAATTATAAGTGCTTCCAATCAAAGGTTCCTTACGTGCAGCTATTGAAACGGTATGGCGTACTGGATTTGGGATCTAGGCGGCTGTTACTCGATGTCATGACATTGCACGGCATATGCAGTAACAAATTTGATTGTATTGACCTAACAGACAAATTGTGTTACAAGGTACCCAGAAGTGTTATTCGAAGGGGGGTGCGCGTCCCTCAACTATTCCATACAGACATATGCAGGACTAATGCTGGGGAACGTGCACCTCTTCGTCGCCTTGTTGATTCTTACAACACGCATTTTATGGATTTGGATATATTTTGTCTATCTAAGCAGTCGTTTAAGAAAATGGCTCTGGATATTTTGTTTAGCGACTGCTTTAAGTTAGACTAAGCTAAGATAAATGACGCAGCTATATTATTGTGGTAGCGACTATTGTTTTACTTTTCTCTTTCTTTTTTTGTCTTTAGCACTTTTAACCTTTAGTTAAAACGTGGACAATGGTGTGGGTTACATGTTTGTTAATCTTATTTTAGTATATTTCTGTATTTTGTATCATGTAACTGTTTTTTGTCCCTAATAAATAAATAAATAAATAAATAAAGATTCGAATTCCGTTTGATAGTGTGTTACGCAATTAGGGTGCAGCGGGGCAATTGCGTAACACATTATCAATCGGAATTGGTTTCATTTTGACAGTTCAACAACATTCATTGCGTTATTTACGTGTTAAGCAGAAAAAAAATCGAACTTATGAAGCAATGGATTAGCAATTTGCTTCAAAAAGATTCGGATTCCGTTTGATAGTGTGTTACGCAATTAGGGTGCAGCGGGGCAATTGCGTAACACATTATCAATCGGAATTGGTTTCATTTTGACAGTTCAACAACATTCATTGCGTTATTTACGTGTTAAGCAGAAAAAAAATCGAACTTATGAAGCAATGGATTAGCAATTTGCTTCAAAAAGATTCAGATTCCGTTTGATAGTGTGTTACGCAATTAGGGTGCAGCGGGGCAATTGCGTAACACATTATCAATCGGAATTGGTTTCAGTTTGACAGTTCAATAACATTCATTGCGTTATTTACGTGATAAGCAGAAAAAAAATCGAACTTATGAAGCAATGGATTAGCAATTTGCTTCAAAAAGATTCGGATTCCGTTTGATAGTGTGTTACGCAATTAGGGTGCAGCGGGGCAATTGCGTAACACATTATCAATCGGAATTGGTTTCATTTTGACAGTTCAACAACATTCATTGCGTTATTTACGTGTTGAGCAGAAAAAAAAATCGAACTTATAAAGCAATGAATTAGCGATTAGAACCCAATGGCTTGGCACGCGACGATGGCAAGAGACCGGACGGGTGCAGGTCATATTTAAGCATGTGGTACAGACCATCAAACTAAAAACTTTTTCCATGGGACCAACATTGTATTCGCGAAAAAATTACATGCTATTTAATGATTTTAACTAAACAAACCCAAATACCTACACACTGACTGCACGTCCTAAATTCAACACGCATACAATATCAAATAACGCCCTTCATATTGCACAATCTTTTCCAAGAAAAATACAACCGTTCCGTTTTAAAAAAAACCTCTTTACATTGTTTCAATGTTACCCAGTGCTAACACGTTCAGTTAGAACAACTGCATATATTAACTATTCATTGTTTTTCATATTTTCTATGCATGAGAATGTTGCCACATCTTGCGAGCACGTTCCTACTGATATATTTACTCTGTGGCGGTTACGTTAGCAAATATCCAGAGATATGAAATATGATCTTTACGTGAAATGTGTCTGCGTATGTTGGAGGTTGTGTTGCTAGTAAAAATGATAGCGAATACAGTCATTTGTTTTGTTTTCTGGGAGACCTTTTTATCGTCGCCTCCTGTTAAAAATGTTTGTCTATCCAGTCCATCAAAAGAATGCCTTCAATATTTTATTCTTATCTGCAAGAAGATACTATTGTACATACGCCAGCACATCAAGCTACCCGAAACTGTCAAATTTTCCCAATCTATTTTGACTCTTATGATTTCGCGATAAAGTTGAAAATCTATTAAAGAAATTTGACAGATTGTAGTAGTTTGATGTGCGGCGTCTGTAGGTACTCTTTTTCATATATATAACTTATGATACAAGTTGTATAGCATAGCATAATTAGCTTATAATGCCCCTCTCTGGGACACAGGCCTCCTCTCGGAAGGCCGTAATCCACCAAGCGGGCCCAGTGCGGATTGGTACATGTCTTCGAATTTTTGGTTCTAGGACATGCTGGACGAGCAGTGTATAGCTGTACCACCATCAAATTTATATTGTACCTACTCTACTATGCGTGCACTAAGCCTTGTTTCCATTTAAACGAATATAAACTTTATGGTAGTGTAAATCAAGTTGATTTCAGAATGACTATAATTTAAAACGTCATAAATATGTTCAAAGGTGTAGCGTAAACTGAACTTATAGTTCAGTTTAGTTTGTAGGTTTTAATATTTTTTTTCCAAAAACACATATTTTACATGTTTGAAAACTAGATTGCGAACTAGTACAGATAGTACCAAGCTCGTAAGCATTTATCCAGTAGACAATACAAATATTTCCACCTTATGAAATCAGTGACATAGTGTAGAACCATAGATATCCGTGTAGAACAGATATGAGCCAAAGGATTAAATTTATAAAGACGGTCAACGAAGCGGATGGGTAAACTGGTGTTTGTATGAACACGTGTGCTACTCTGTGGTAACGTTAGCAAATATCCTAAGAGATGAAACATGATCATTACGTGAAACGTGCCTGTGTATGTTTAAGGGCTATGTTTGGCTAGTACCTACCACAACTCCTGTACAATATTTTTGGTGAATAAATATCTTCCTTTATCTTTGTTGTAAAAGTTAATGGCTATAGCTTTTGTGTTTTGTTTTTAGATGTTTTTTTTTCATGCAGTCAATTTGGATTGTGTTACAAGTTGATAGGATCATATTTTTTTTTTGTAGCTATGTCTACATTTATTTTTATACCGTATGGCTCAACTTTGGTTCTCCTTGGTACCATTTTTTTAATATATTTAATACTAACATTGTATACCTACATAGTCTTGTATGGATCAGAATGTTAGGCCACAAAAGGGATGAATGAATGTGGTGTGTGTGGTGCTATACGAATGGATATAATAAGAAATCCTAACTAATATTAAAAATGCGAAAGTAAGTTTGTTAGTTATCTTTCACGCCTAAACCACTGAACCGATCATCCTGAAATTTTGCATATACGTTGTCAGGTGTACAGAAACGGACATAGGGTACCTTTCATCCCGAAAAAAGTGCTTTTCCTGAGGAATACAACAATAACGTTATTGTAATAATAGATGGCGCAACTTGTCTTTCGATGTTTTCCTTCACTGTTTTGAGAACAGTGGTGATGAAATAAATTACACAAATTAAAGCGCTAACTAAGAGTTAAACTACTAAAATAATATCAAGGTTCTACAAAGTGACTTTCCTTATTGAACAATTAATAGACGCCACCATCAGTATCCTAACAATTTAATACCTCAACACCCAAGTTGAAAGCTCCTTCCCTCAATAAGTACACACGAGATCAAAGCCAATACGTTTCGTTTTATTCCGATTACTGTTTGAAGTCTTCAAACACGCGAATATCGAACCTACGTAGCTCGAAGACATTTACAAAAGACAATTTCTCAAAGTACACTGGAATTGATACGGGAGTCTTCTGGAGATAATCCCTTCCTCGCGTTCAATTACACGTTCCGATGTCAACGGAGGCTAGGACATGGAGTTAGGAGCGAGTGGAGGTCTATTGTAGGTGGAAATATTGGTATTGGCAAGCCAAGTGCTTGCAGTCAGATACAATAAGCCTCTGTGTCTTTTCATTTTACACTCGCCAATTGACAAAATTGTCGAAATCGGCAATGCAGATTCCGGTAAAAAAATAATAGAATTACACTAATATTAAAAAGACAAAAGTTTGTGAGTGTGTGTGTGTGTGTGTTGGGGTGTATTTATATGTTTGTTACTTCTTCACGCTCAAACGGCTGGATCAATTTTGATAAAAATTTGTATGGAGGTAGCTGACACCCTGGATTAACATATAGGCTACTTTTTATCCCGATATTCCCAAGGGATCGACATTTACGCGGGTAAAACCGTGGGGCGCAGCTAATGGAAGAATAAACCTCTTTATTTAAAGGGAAATTACAAAAACTTGGATGAACGCGTCTGTTTTGTGATTACTTAGTTATTGAGATAATTGTATCCATGAGGTTAATTTGCGGCAGAAGAGTTTAACGGGATGAAATTATAATGATTAGCAACTTAAACCTACTTTGCACCACGAAGAATTTAAGAAGTATTTATAGAAGATGCCTACTATATAAGTAAAGCATTTCTGAAAGTTATTTCCAAAAACAATTGAAGAAATATTTTACTACGCCTACCAGCTTATTGGCATTCCATTCGCTACTTCTCCGAGAAAAACAGTTTGCTCAAATGGCTCTTGAGACGGAGATTTTAAGCATTCCTCTTACCTACTTTGTGACCTGAATTTGTCAGGATTTTTACGACATATCACCACGCCTGTTTTATCCGACATGATAGGCAGCGGTGTACAGCTTGTTCACATTCTGTCGTACCATTGTTCTTTGTTATCTTGCTTAGGCAGTGAAAATATCATCTTATCTAGTTTAAACAAGGTGTAAATACTATTGTTACTGTCGGCCTGCATGATCTCACTGTTGGGCAAACACCTCTGCCATGACTTCCAGCTCTTTCGATCCAGCAGGGTAATTGCATAACACACTATCAGTAGCAATGGGTTTCCTTTTGACAGTTCAACAACATTCATTGCGTTATTTACGTTGTTGAGCAGACACACTTTTCGTACATAAGGAGCAATGGATTAGCAATATGCTTCAAAATGATTCAAATTGAGAGTAATAGTGTGTTACGCAATAAGGGTGCAGGTCTAAAGTGAACTACTGGTCGTTTGGCTGTTTCATTATCTGCCTAGTGTTTTCCCAACTATGTTGAGGTCGGCTTCCAAACTAACCGGATGCAGGTGAATACCAAGATTTTATTTTACATGGAGCGATTGCCTATCTGACCTCCACAACCCAGTTACTGGCTGTTTGTCAAGTGTAATTGAAATAACTAAAACCTCATACAGGATCATTGTAATCATCATTGTGAACAATTTTTTCCATGGGACTAATTGCTGTAACTACATAAACTATGCCTTAAATAATATGCCAAGATTATTCTATGTAGAAAAATATATTGCCCAGATGATAAGCCTGTGTCAACTTAAGGGTAATGGAAAAAGATTTTTCGGATATTTTTTTAGGCATTATTACAGTCCTCAATTACCTTTTTAGTATCTACCTACGTAGTCCTTTTTTATGATTTCGGTTAGGATCTGGTAATAATGGGATCTTTCAAGCGAGTTTGTGTAAAGATAGCAGGTTTAAGGTATTGTGTGTCTTATTTTGAATTTGATAGATTGACTGAAATATAAACGAGCGTCGGAAATTGATGTCAGTTTAAATAATAGTTTGGTGGAATAGGGCCAGCATGAGTAGTTTTCGTAATCTCTGCAGTTCGAACCAAAATGAGTAGGTATTGTAAAATGTAATTTATTCAAACCTTTTCTTAGTTCAAAAGTCTGAAACAACTTGGAGTTCACTTAACTTCATCATCATCATCGTCATCCATAGCCCAACTTACCCACTGCTGAGCATAGCCCTCTCTTCTCATGTGCCAATCTCCACTTCTGTGCCAGCCTGATCCAGGTTCTACCCACAATGACAACAATGTCGTCCGCCCATATCGCCGCCAGACGACTGGCACTCCTTCACTTAATAACTCTAAACTGTCAACTGACAGCCCATAAAAAAAAACAAAACACTATCAATAAAATTACATCGCTAAAAATTTATTTTAAAACATCATTCGATCTCTGTCAACTTCAAATGATTGACAGAAAAAAACGATGTTTTGCATTCGTTTAGTGCTAAACGCATTTAGGGATTTGTAGTTCAAACGCGCCTATGAGTATGTACCTATATTTAATTTAAAAGAATATCTTCTACCCACAATCAACCTACGCTTCTGTGAACTTCATATCGATCCTCATTGCAACTAATGCTCACCCTGTGAGCCCATTTGCTCGACCGAACGACCCACGACATAGAATAAGAAATTCTTATAGAAGCGACACTCACGTACTTTCCTTCGTAAGTGCCAGATGCCATTAAATCTTCCTAGCACTGCCCCCGCTAGTGCTCGGACCACACTTGTCTTATTTATAACAGGGTTGTCAATTTTGTCAATGAGTATTTAATCCTATCCAGCCCGTCTATTGCTGCCCTCCCTCAGTGACGTCCTAAGCCGAGGTCCAAACCCCACAGGGCGTGTAGATGCTGTTTCTATTTTTTTAAGCTCTGGCTTTAATTTATCGAAGCACCCACAGGCAAGTCCAGTTAAGCAGACGATAACTTCATAGGATGACTTAGCACTTGATCACGTAAAATCTACGTCCTCCTTTAACCACAACCACATCATCCACTTAAAGAAGTGGTATTTTTCCATAAAAGCTGTAGGCAGAATGCGTTTGGTCCAGGAGTTTCGCTTCTGTAGGCACATTCTTATTCTATGTCCGAGGCGACTCGTTAGCAATTGTCGTTTGAAAAAGAAAGTGGGAAAATGGTGTTACAGTGTGCGGATTAGTAGGTGACTAGACTTTGTCTGTGGTTACGTAGGTAGGTCAAGCTTTCCACTTGGTTTAACTTAGATTTTAAATTAAAATGTTTATTAGAATTTGAAGCTAGCCTTGTTTGTATTAGTGCTACAAGTTTCTCAATAAATTACCTAATTCAATACCGATATCTGTTTTTATCATGAATACATTATAAGTTATAACTATTAAATCTTGTCACGAAATTTTTGCAAATATGAGTAAAAAATTCTATTCTACTGTAATTTTGATATATCCCAAGCAACCTCTGTTAGATTGCAACTATAAATCATACACAATTATGCAAACAAATACACTCAATAAAATACACAAACGTATAGATAACATTAATAAGTTAGATGCTCATCAGACACAACCCGTAGGAGATGCCTAATCAAGCGCTGATGAAATTCAAAGTTTCAACTAATGATCGAAAGTTTCACGAGTTGAAATCTGACTCAAATAATCTAATATTGGTACTTTTAGTATGATATTTCGCTTTGTCAAAGTTAAATTCAATCAATGACGTTACTATGCTTTGATTTCAGATTTCTTGTCTTTATCATAACGCTATAAATATTTGAAATATAAAATCTGTATTTTTATTTTTCTGTCTAGAGCAGAGGTCCAATGATAATGGTTCCGAGATAATGATAATGGTTCCGTTGTGAGTTGAAATTCAGGCAGGCACTAAACTTTTTTTAAATATTTCATCACCACTTGACTGCTCTCAAAAAGGTGAAGGAAAACATCGTAAGGGAACTCCTAGTCTCTCACTCCTACCCTAGAAACGAAACTTAGAAGACGTTTGACACCCAACCCGCACTGGGCTCACGTAACACGTCATTTTCACGACTTTTTGTAAATTTTGTGATTTGACTTTGACTTTACTGTAGTTGGATTATGGCCAACTCCCTCTCACAGAGTGGAGGCCTGTGTCCCAGCAGTAGGAATATTATAGGCTGCTATGCTTATAGTTTTAATATTTGTTTGTTTCACGTGATTTTTGGGATTAGGATTACCCTAGTTAACGAACACGTGAGTTAAGCGGTCAATTAAAATAAGCTTTAATGTGACGTCAATGACGTCAAGAGATGTCATGTCGACTAATGTCTGGTTTGCAGATATATTTTAAAGCTGATTTAGCTTACTACTACGTACAGTGATTCGACGAAGAGAATTTTGAAGCTGCCAATGAATTGCAAGGAATCGAAACGCGTTGTTATAAATTAAAGACGTTCCAATATTGTTCAGATACACGTAGTGCAGTATTTTCCAATAAATGGCAGAAGTTATAGATGATACGGTGTATGGTTTGTTGAGTGTTGTGACACGACAGAAGAGAAAAAATTCTAATATCAGGATTGCTGATCAATATGAATTTAAAAATGACTTTCATAATGCCAGTCAGGGGTGCTACACACATGATCGGGTCGGAACATTCGGTTCCGCAGTACTTGTTGGAAAACAAAGCCGACCTGAAGCAATTACTATACATATTCTTTCGGCTCGTGCCGAACGGCAAACTCTGTTCGGTAACTAACCTCGCTGAATGATACTCGGGTCGGCTCGGCACATTTCTACCTAACTCAAGCGGCCTTTTTCCCGTTCATGTCTACATATTTGATTAGGCAGAGTGGCTTTGCCCAATATGGTGACCCAACATGTGTGGAAAGGATCTAGCCGAGAAATTAGCACCATTTATTTAGGCAGTAAGTATAGCTGCATATTTATAAAAGGGAAAAGGACGATTATACGTGGACCGCGGGCCATTCGACCGTAAACAAAAATCGTCTACGTTCCAAAGGACCGGTGATAAAATTACGTTACGTACTTCTTATGTAAGAGAAAAATTTATTGCACCCGCGCCATTCTCCAGCTAGCAATGAACTTTCAAATAATTTATGGAAATCTGCATTCCATGTTTATGATATTTGGACGTTAGCTGCACGTAAAAAACGAAAAGACAGCTACGATATTAACTAAGAACAGCGGAATTAGGTCACTGCAATTTGCTGTTACAACGTTGAATCGCTTGCCAAATTCTCTGTTTATTAATGCAATATCCAAATCAGGAATTGTCGTTTTGGAATACAGAAAATTATGAAATTCCTAGACATCCGGGTAGTAAGAAAATTTGATTCTCAAAAATATTTTAATTTTTGCTTTCCAGTTTCAACTTCCTAAACTGAGTTGACAATGTTATTCGAGGAATGAAGAAAAATACATTGTAGCTACTTTAACTGTAAAAGTTCCACAATTGTCTATTTTTCTCAACTTGTCTCGGTTTAATCCTATTTGCAGTACCGAATGGCTAGCGCAGTTTCAACTTTCTTTTGTTTCTTACTAAATGTGTAGTGTGACTTCTGTCGCTAGATTTTCAGATCTTTTAAGTTTTTTACCTGAAAATCTTTCGTAACAAAGTCGACCTTTAGAATGATTCTTAATCTTGGTTTTGTGCTTTCTTTGTATAAGACAAAGAAGGCCAATTCCCGTAATTAAAACGTTCAAAATCTAGTCGCAATCTCATCTCATCGACATTCAATGTCAAAAACTTGTCAAAAATGTAAATAAAATAGAAGTATTTTTGATCGATTGAGCTGAAATCAAAGTGTAAACGTTTTTAAAGTTACGAGAATTGCCCCTCTGTTTTCTAATATAAAATTACACACAACCTTGTGACATTGCAAGTTGTACCGTCTATAGACACTTTAAAAACACTGCAGACATTTTTCACAAAAAAATTCAAACGACCTTATGTGCCACCAACCTTCTCACCGAAATCCCAGCCCGAATTTATATACAAACACAAACCGAAAACGCGTGCAAAAAATTTCTTTTCAACTCCAAAAACCCAGAATAAATCTGTTTAATAAAACCTTAAGCAAAATGTATCGGGATATTTTATATTCCCGACGTGGAGTATCTATAAAAGCTGATTACAATTCATACGCCCTACATAGGTACAGGCCATAAACGTGAATCACATATTTAATGGCTAAGGGACAGATTTTTTAGGATTCGGTATTAATAATGTAGTTTAGGTTGGAGCTTAGACTCTTCAGCTGGGTCTGAATAGGTAGTCAATAGGCTGTAAGAGCAGATCTATTTTTAGACATGTCATAGAGCTGTAAGAAGAGATCAGCCTACACTAATTGAACTATTGAAGGCAGTAACATCAATATTGTGTGTGGGCTAAGGGCGCTTTATTTTGGTCTAAATATAGATGGTTAAGACTACTTAACCATCTATCCACAACAACAACAACAAGTTCTATTTAAGGGTTGTCCTAGAATAAACTGATGTAATGATTATTGGAGCAGTGGTGGCCCAGTTGTAAGTCGTGAGGTCAAACCAGACAAGTACTTTACTTTATCTATTTAATTTCGTCACCACTGCTTTGAAAACGGTGAAGGAAATAATCGTGAGAAAACCGGCATGTGACATCCACCAACCCGCACTGGGCCCTCGTGTTGGATTATGGCCCACTCCCTCTTAGTGAGAGGAGGCCTGTATCCCAGCAGCGGGAACAGTATAGACTGATTATGCATTGCTTCAATATAATCACAAGTTTTCATCAATTTGAGGCTCATGTTTAGCAATAACCACATGCATGTTCACATCTGCATCCTAGCAATTATGTAGCAATATATGTCATACCAAAAGTCAGCTTCAGGTATAGTACAGTGAATGAGTTGTGATTGACAGAACTACGGTAATATTGGATGCACTCTACAGTTTGAGTGATTGCAGTATTCCGGTGAATGACAGGTGCAAATATGAAGCCACTCGTATGAAAAAAATCTAAAACCAGCCGGATGGTGTGAGAGGCTACACATTCTATACGAGCTAAGCTATAATAATATAATGAGCTATACTAGAGTAGATCGTGCAATGTTAAATAGAATAGTCAGTCAGTAAATGTTCGTATCTTAAATCGAATTATTGCCATTCGTGGTTACGAGAACGGATAGAATTAGAAATGAGGAACTTAAGGGGCTTACAGGACCTAAACACTAAAAACGTAAGTTTTAGAAACAATAAAAGTATATGATCTACTACAGTAAACAAAATCAGAAAAATATACCTATGCTATTCTTCAGGATATATGCTAGGTAGATAGTGTGTTGAAAACGTAATACAGCTAATTTGATACGATAGAAAAAAATCGTGAGGATACCTCTAAAAACTTTCTTTCTACAATAAAAACCATACTACTATACACACAATCACTCTGATTTTTTGTCAGATTATTCTACAAGCAACATACTAAAATACTAGTGTTTTAATTTTTTCGTCCAAACAATAGATTTTTTGTAACTATATAATTGCTTCATATTTTGCAAAAAAATACCAGCGTTTTGTCATCGCGCTTCTCTTTCTTTTCTATGCAGTCCGACAGTGACCGCGCTTTAGGTCATCTAAGCCCCATAGGAGGCTACTAGTGTTTTAATTTTTTCGTCCAAACAATAGATTTTTTGTAATTAAATAATTGCTTCATATTTTGCAAAAAAATACCAGCGTTTTGTCATCGCGCTTCTCTTTCTTTTCTATGCAGTCCGACAGTGACCGCGCTTTAGGTCATCTAAGCCCCATAGGAGGAAGTCTGACTTTCGCACCGGTAAATCAAATGTTGTGTGGAATTCGGTTGTCATATTCTGGGAATGTGAAGCGGAAGAATGAGAAAAATGCCGTGTGGAAAGTTTTGAGTATGAATGTAGATGGCCATAAGAGTGGGGGAAGACCAATGAAACGATGGATGAACTGTGTGAAAGATGATGTGGCTAGAAAGGGGGAGACTAACGAGATGACGTCTATAGTTTATTATATTGACTGGTTTCGTAGTTACCTGTATGGCCGCCGGCAACGTATATGCATAGAAGAGTCTTGCTCTTCATGGTGTTATACTTCTGCTGGTGTACCTCAGGGTGGCGTTTTGTCTCCTTTACTTTTCACAATTTTTATAAACTCCATTACCAAAAAACTTCTTTCTTCCTACCACCTTTATGCAGACGATTTGCAAATTTATAAGCAAGCTGATGACTCGAATTTGGCTGATGCCGTTCATATCATCAACAAGGATTTGGTGTCAATCTGTGAGTGGAGTGAGGCGCATGGGTTGCAGGTTAACCCATCGAAGACTCAAGTCATTGTTGTTGGCAGCTCAAGGATGATCCCCAAGATAAACTGGTCGCAACTTCCCCAGGTTCAATTTAACGGAACTGCTATTCCTTTCAGCGAAAAGGTTAAGAACCTTGGGGTTTGGATCGACAAACATCTTTCTTGGGGTCCTCAGCTACAGGAGGTAAGTCGCAAAATTTTTGCATCTGGTAAGTCACTGAGACGATTGCGGAACTTTCTTCCAACTGCCACTAAAACTGCGCTTGCACAATCCCTTTTACTTCCCATCCTTGACTACGCTGATGTCAGTTATCCAGATCTTACTGAGGCACAACTAGATAAACTTGAGCGACTTCAAAACTTTTGCATAAGATTCATATTTGGCCTGCGCAAATATGATCACATTTCAGAATTTCGTACAAAGCTCAAGTGGCTTCCCATACGTCTTCGCCGGAATTCTCATATCTTGTTTCAGCTATACACTATTTTGTTTAATCCTAAAACCCCCACTTATCTTAAAGAACGTTTCAAGTTCCTTCATGACACATATAATAGATATCTGAGGTCATCGGAAAACCTGAGACTAGAGATGCCGATGCATTCCACCAGTTTCTATGACAAATCTTTTACTGTTCAAGCAGGACTTGCCCGTGTCGGTAAGGCGTGCTCAATCTTTGTCCATTTTTAAAATTATGTTTAAAAAGCACTTCCTCTTTCCTTAAACATCATCATTATATTTTCTTTGCTCCTGTTTCATGTTTATTATTATATGTATATATTTATTTAGATAAGTATAATATACTTTATGTATGTATTTATTGTATTATGTGAATGGTACACCACAGACTACCTACAGTATTTGTCTGTCCTTCCCCTTTTTAATCCATCCAAAGGTTGTCTTTAAAAGATCGCTTTTAGCGATAAGACCGCCCATTGTGTCACCCTTTGTATTGTTTCTATTTTTATGTCTGTAATTTATATGGTGTACATAATAAAGAGTATTCTATTCTATTCTATAGGCCGACCGCTTAACTGAGACGATGCCTGAGGTAGCTGCGCGGTGCGGAAGGGGTGATAGTTGTCACAAGTTGACAAATCAAATCCCGCCCACATTCAACCCGTCTGCCTTCAAAGCAAGAGTGAACAGGCATCTTCTGGGCACGCTCGTTCCATCATAGACCTCATCTATCGCTTACCATCAGGCGTGATCGGGGTCAAGAGCGGGCCCATTTAGTAATAAAAAAAATAAATAAATAAATCACAGACTCTGAGCCCTCGCACACGTCACCACACCCCTCCTGCACCGCGCTGCTACCTCAGGCAATGTCTCAGTTAAGCGGTCGGCCTATAATAGAGAAGTTTGGAAGAAAAAGACATGTTGCGCCGACTCCAAAAAATAGGTTATGGGCAGGGAAATGTTGAGGAAGGGTCTGCTAGAATTAGAACATGGTTCTGATCCACTCGTAAAGCCAAAATTACAAAGACATTTCCAGTATACCGTACCTACTGATAAAAACATTCCTTTTAACCTCAAAAGCACCACATGGATGGCCACTAAATATTAATAACATTGTAAGTGCGCGTTCCCACTATGTCGTGACGATTAATTTGTCGTTGGACGACTGTCCTTTCTAGCTGTTCCCATTAAATCGACTGTTTATCGTCACTGTGTCGTTGAAATATTTTATCGTTGAACGACTGTCGTATCTAGCTGTTCCCATTGGATCATGACGACATTTTTACTGTTCACGGCAGTCGCCTTGTCATTTGCATATTAGTCGTGAATGTACGTATGTTTGATACGTGACGATCACCTCCATTTAAATACGCTTTAAACGACACGATAATCTGTCGAAACGACATAGTGGGAACGGGACCTTACTGCATTCCCGTCCTGTTTGCGATTCACACCAGCGACCACCATATTTGTTTACAAAATATACGTCACAGATACTTTTCGCCAATTTTTGGTACGTTAAAACAGGAACTGTATTATTTATTTGTATTGGACACTTTTCGAATACAAATATGGGAAACTGTTTACAAATGAAGCTGAAATGCTGAATGTGAACAAGGAATAGAAATGTTTTGTGGGTATTTTTTGTGAAAGTAACACTCGTATTTCTAAAATGGGATGCACGATACGTGTAGATTTTGGAGCGATGTTTCAGCCAAGGTCGAACTGGGCTAGATAAAAATTGTTAGATGTTCTTTTCTGAAAGAAATCTTGTTTGAAAGAAACTTTTTTCATTTGAGCTATACCAAGGTAACCAAGGTACCAAAGTCGTTTACAGAAGTTTTCACAAATGGGTTGGTATTCTAACAGCAATATGTTAATTCGACATCTGTATCTATACATACATACATACATACAAATAAAAGAAGTTGAAGTGTCTGTTTGTAATGTCCAAATAACAGCTTTTTCTAAATGCATAATATTATATATTATACAGGATGAAATTGAAATGCTCTACATTTTCATATTTATAGAAACATTTTTTTTACTTTGAAACACGTCGAATTAGATATTATAATTTGGCGCACCTATTTCATCCTGTATTGTATTTATTTATTGTACTGTACTGAATTTTTCTTCAAATTTGGTTTTTCGTTTTGTTTCGATTAATCTCCGAAGCGGCTGGACCGATTTTGACGGGACTTTCACTTTCAGATAGCAGTTGTTATAAGGAGTAACATAGGCTTTTTGTCCCAGTAGCACTTTTCTGTAGGATAATTTGAGACATCCACGGGAGCGAAGCCACGAGCAAAAGCTAGTTATAAAAAAAATTGTGAAGACGTCTTTTAATAAGCCATAATCCTAATATAGCAAATAGCAAAATATTTCTGCCACAAAGGACCATTTCATAAATCTCTCACTTGACTTATAAGCTGGTTTTCATCAGATTCCAGTTGTTAATATCAAAAAATGTTTCCTTTTGTTTATGCGCTTAAATCTTTAAGCATTATGTCTTGTACGGGAAAAAATAAAAAATAAATTATTTCAATCAAACTGAAAACAATATAACAAGGTTTACCGTACGAATCTATCTAGACGATATTTTTTGGCATGCTCAGATCGTAATCCGTCTAAGCTGATGATACTAAAAGAAAGCTAGCTTCGAAATTAATGGGTGTGTGTGTGTGTGTGAGGGTGTGGGGGTGTGTGTTTGTGTGTGAGCTTGTGAAATGTTTGATGGCAATGTGCCGCAGAGACAAGACAGGCGAAATTCTCAAATAGTTTGCTATGAGAAATTTTCATTAAGAAAAAAAAAATCAAGCACGAGGATTTGATGTTTTTCAGGGTTTCGTCGGACGTACGGACAGCCAAGCTTTAGTAATAGGCTTAGGCTTGTATCTTTCGAACCGTTTAAGGTAGACATTTGAAATTTTCACAGAGTGTGTAGTACTATGGCCGCTATAACAACAAAAAATAAAATAAAAATAGAGTTAAAAATTCAAGGATGGTACAAAATCCTTCATGTACGAGACTTGCACTTGGCTGCTTTTTTTTTTTAAATGGGTATTTATTTCTTTAAAATTTGAGTTTTGTACTTTAAAACTAGAGTAGCTATTACCATAATATCCCGTTTCAATAATTGATCACGCCGTCCTAGAATTGAAATGAATTGCCGTTGAATCAACAGTGTTACTTCAATTACCCTACTACCCCAACTCCCATCGTTCATTTATTTACGACTTACGACTAAGTGGCAGCGCAAACTGTGCGTGCGTCTTGTCGCTTCATCTAGTTGCTTGCATCTGCGACTAGTCGTTACGATAGACGTTGTGCAGGAAGCTGTCATTTTCTTTGAGTATTTGACACACAGCGCTCACAGCAAAACTGACGCTGGCCTGTCGCATATGACTGTCGTCAGATGTGTGCGTGCACCGTGCGTCTAATCGCTGCTACAAGTAGCGACTAGAGCATGCGACTCCCTTCAGCCGGTTCGTTGTGACTTAGCAACCCGACACCAATAGCGTGCGGTTTGAACAAAATATATGACAATTTTCGACGACCACCTGTCGTTGCGTCTAGTCGTGGAGATGTCGCAGTCGCTTATCGTATAGTGTGCGCCATGTCTAAGAGTTAAATAGCCTTAAAGGAAAAGTGGCTAACATGTCGTTTAACCTACGAAAGGTGGCAATTAAACTCAAATTGAGCAGTACATTAATCCAAATCAATTAATCATAGGTATATACAGAAAATAGAACCCCTGAATTGTTAAGCAGAAGCGGTGTAATTGAAAAAGCGTAAACCATTCGAAGTAAATGGAAGCTAAAGGTAACTTAGTAATAGGATCCAATTTAGAATGTATCCATTAATTTTATTTACGTAGAATTCCGGTCTGTATTTGCGGATAAAGAAATAAGCCATTTTATTTTGTAATCAATGTGTTAGTATTTTCAGAATAGCTTCTTTAACAGGCTTGTTTCGGGCTTATTGAATAAAAGCGACAGGGGGACCGGTGACTGGCGATAATCCGAAAATTATATAAGTTTATTTCATAGTTTTCCGCTTTAATCAGTGCCTGTCGTACAAATGTGTCAATTTTGTAATTTTTTCACAATAATTATATCGCATTGTCAGATAAATTAAATAAAGTCAAACCCATATCATTTATTTTAAATAGGCACATTAAAGGCACTATTGAACGTGAAAAATTACAGTAAAATTGAATTGATTCTAGTCCTAGACCTTTTGGAAGGGGCCCAAAAGGTAGTGTTCGTGTGGAGAAGAATGGGCAAGAAACTACAACGTTACTCTTTTAAAACGTTTTACAAGGTTTTGTATACATAATATTATATGTTGTGAAGACGACGCACCTAGAATAAAATTAGTCTACCACAAAAGGTAAAAAGAATTGAAATTTAAGCACTGACAGGTAAATCAATTATGTGATAGATACATGGTGCTCACATATTTACAAATTAATTACAAATATTGTAAAAGTAGATGATTTTCATAGAATTTTAACAAGTGTGTCACAGATAATATCAGTGTGTCACAGATAATATTGTAGTCATTTCCTAGCTATTTATCCCGTATGTTGCACCTGCCATGTTTTGTCTCTGCACCACCCTAAGGTTGACTGGTAGAAAATGCCTCAGGCATTAAGTCCGCCTTTGTACAGTATTTCTTTTACTTGTGCATAAAGTTTTAATAAATAAATAAATAAAATAATATCATAAGCCGACGTATTAAAATTACACCAGCAAAAAACCAGTTCATTGTTATCCACATCACTTAGATTTACTACCGCGCTCCTTACGATTATTTTCCGATTCACTTAGGGCTGATTTCTCAGTCGTCAGATGACTTTTATCTGGGAATAGAAATTGCGGATTAACAGCTTTTTTATAGAGAATATGTCGCACTGTTTGATTTAATAATCGGCTTTAATTAGAACATGATTTGGTCATTAGCGTCTCAAAAATAGAACCACGTTTTGAAAAACCGTGAAAAAAAGACAGGCCCAGACATTGTATTGTTTTTATATTATTCTGGAGCACCTACAAACACTTGTGTTTTTCTTTTACTTACGACCCCACGAGTAAGGCGCGACCGACAGGTGTAAAAGCACTGCTTTTGATAAAAGTTATGTGACTATTGACTGCCTCGTTGTCTCGTGGTTGCAAGCGCGACTGTTGAGCGTGGGGACCTGGGTTTGATTCCCAGGTCGGACAAAATCTTATTGGGTTTTTCATTAGGAATTTCTTAGTAACAGTCCGGAGTTTGGAAGTTGGCGGTTTAATACCCCCATGCCTCGGAAAGCACGTAAACCATTGGTCTCGCTCTTGATCTCTCCCCGGTCGTGTCGGATTGCCGTCCCATCGGACTATGAGAGTAAAGGTTCGGGGAGTGCACCTGTGTTTACGCATAGACTTGTGCACTATAATATTTCCTGCATACTTGGCTAATCTCCGTTGAGATTGGCCACCGTAACCGAAATCGGTCGGGAGGCTATTATTATTTTGTTATTATCTGACTATTGCAAAATCAGCCCATATATTACCACTAATTAACTAAATAGTAAAAGCAAGTAGTTAAGTAGATAATTATAACCTATAAATTATAATCTTGAACTAGACCATCACACTAATATTCTAAAGGCCAAAGTTTGTGAGGGGGTGTGTGTGTGTGTTTATATGTTTGTTACTTCTTCACGCTCAAACGGCTGGACCTATTTTGATAAAAAATTTGTATGGAGGTAGCTGACACCCTGGATTAACATATAGGCTACTTTTTATCCCGACATTCCTACGGGATCGAAACTTATGCTGGTGAAACCGCGGGTCGCAGCTAGTCTAAAATAAGTCGTATTACAGAACCTGCATAAATAAATTAGCAGACATGTTATTTTTACCGAACTAAATATATATTAAGCCGCACATGGCTTTTATTAGTTTATTTGGGACCTAAAAGCAGCATGTGGTGAATATTTTAGCCAGGCCGTAAGGGATAAGTGACAGTGTTAGGTACTAATAAGGTTGCGTGTATTCAATTAGTTACCGTAGACCAGAAAAATGTGAACTTAATAGGTGGGATTAGGAACGCTTATGCTTTTGAATTGAAAAGAGATTCATAAACGGTAGTATTTTGTTTATCTTCTGTGTTTTCTCCTCTGTGTATCTCTCCTCCCTCCCTCTCACCAAGAGGCCTGTGTCCCAGCAGTGGGAACATCATAGGCTGATTATGTATCTGCGGTCCGATAATACACCTTAATCATCTAGGTAAAAAAAAAAAAACGTTTATATGCGGCAAACATGACGCATAAATAAAAATAAAAACACAAGCGAAAAATAAAACGAAATAGCAAATTGGGAGAAAGTATGCGTCACATCTACCCAAAACGGCCATCGCTCAGCATAATGCTAAGACCCTATATACGAGACAGAGCCCCAGCGCAGTAGTTCTTGCACACATCATTAGGTGAATGATGCTAATTCTACCAATTTCTTTCTCTTTTCACAGTGCCAAAGGTAGAGATAGTGGACGAACGCGGCAAACCTCTACAGGACAAGTTCTACAAAGAAGGATCTATCATAGAGCTGCGGTGTGTGGTCAGCGAAGTGCCACAGCCTACAAGACAAGTCAACTGGAAGCACGGGGCTAGGTTGCTGAACTATGATACTAAGAGAGGTGGTGTGAGGTGAGCTTTAGTATAGTTAATACTGAATTATTGGGCTGTTTTAAACTGACTTCATCTCGCATTTTTTAATTTTTAATTGTGCACTGATATCTGCGTGATTCCTGGGCCGATTTACGTGATTCTTTTTACGTGGTCTCCTATAATATTTGTGTGGCGCAGCATGCCAGAGGCCTATGTCCAGCAGTAGATTGCGATAGGCTAAGTTGGTTGATTGATTGATATAAAAATTTTAGGGTTCCGTAGTCAACAAAGAATACTTATAGTTTCGCCATGTCCGTTCGTTGTCTGTCTAGCTGTCTGTGGCTTAGCTCAGAGACCTTCGTACTAGAATGCTGTAATTTGGCATGGTTATAGTAAGTAAAAGATATACCTACATATGTATATTAATAGTTGATCGCTGTTCACATCGCCGGCAAGTACTCACTGGTCGCAGCGACAAGACATATAGTCAAAAAGAAATCAATTGTGATTACCTGCTTATTACCATAAGATGAATGGGTAGTTGAGACCGCGAAATTAAAATTTTCTTACGGTCGTTTTTTGCAATTTGCAGGGCAGTGTCAGGGTGTATCTTGATCAAAATATGATTCGCGACAATAACAGGTACATATTTAGAGAATTATAATCATTAGAATCATTAATACATCTTTCTAAGTTAGATTTCTACCCTTAACACTTTTCCATATGAGATTGGTGGTTGGTAGTAGAAATCTTACTTAGAAAGATGTATTAATGATTCTAATGATTATAATTCTTTCAATATGTACCTGTTATTATCGCGAATCATATTTTGATCAAGATACAAACTGACATTGACCTGCAAATTGCAAAAAAACGTAAGAAAATTTGAATTTCGCGGTCTACCACTATCCATTCACCTTAATGAGAGGGCATTAGCAAACTTAACTCTACACCACTTCCCTTCAAAATTTATACCTGAAACCTTCTTTCAAGAAAAGCTCCGTATAATCTTCGTTACGACAGCTAAACTTGCCTAATATAATAATCTTACAAAGCTATGCTCCAAGGATTTTCACTAGAATTAATTATTTCGCGTTATGGAATGTTCCCGTACTCAAAAGGCTGATTCTCAATCAACGGTACTGAATATTTGAGAAGCTTTACGAGGAATGTTTAGCTGACTGATATTTCTGGCAGCGCATTAGTAGGTATAGATAATACTAAATCTTTGAATCAGTTTCAAAGGGATTTATTTATAGCAGTCGATCTATGCTAATATTATAAAGATACTAGCGGTTTCACCCGCATAAATTGTTATCCAAAAAAATATTCTGAAGAGGGCCACCTAGGGGTATAAAAATAGCCTAGACCTATTCTCAGACCTACCAAATACGAGTATACACTAAAAATTTCATAAAAATTGGTCAAGCCGTTTCGGAGGAGTTCGATAACAAACACTGTGACACGAGATTTTTATTTAAAAGATAAACTTATGTAAGCTTGTATGTAGGGGTAATCTTCGAAACTATTGAATAAAATATGAAAACTAATGTGTAGATAAAAAAACATAAATAATGGGTGTAGAAAAATATATCCTATCCTATGACACTGCGATTCTGTACCGCAGTGTCATAGGATATATTTTAAGTTAAAGTAAGAAGTTTCACGAGAACGAAGTCGTGAAGCTAGTGGGGCATATGTTACAATTAATCTTGGAAGTTCTGTCTCGTTCATCTAGTCTAGTGGTTCTCCTTTAACCGCCATCTCTAATATTCTTCACTTGCTTTTTGAGCTTTATAAAAGATGGATGCATATCCTTCCTAGTGACTTTCTAATTAGCTAATAATATACTTACAGTTATAAAAAGCCTATAACTCGTTTTATTGACGTGCCTTAACCTACAGAGGGAATGGGCCGTAATCCACCACGCGGGCCCAGTGCGGCTGTGCGGATTGGCAGATGTCACATGTCTTCGAATTTTTGGTTCTAGGACATGCCGGTTTTCTCACGATGTTTTCCTTCACCGTTTTGAGAGCAGTGGTGATGAAATAATGTACACCAAGTAAAGCGCCTGGCTGGGTTCGAACCTACGACCTACAAACTCGTATGTCGTGGCCCTTACCACTTGGCCACCACTGCTCACTACTCATAGTGTGTTGCGCAGTTACCCCGCTGGCCTTCTAATTTATTTGGTGTTTGCGCAGCATCTCTCCTTATTCCACACATCTCGAATAGCAGTGATCTCAGTTGTCACACACTTTCCAGCCATATCATTCTATCGTTTCTTTGGCCTTCCTCTACTCGTAAGTATAACCAAGGATCTTTACTACTTAAATGTTCTACAAATAAATATTTCAAGTAGTTCCATGGCATCGTATTTCAGCGTCCAAAATTTATGGGGTGTAAAATTGGTGTATTTGTTTTATACCGCGCTACCTCTCTAATTTAGTAGGGTAATATTTAATTAGGTGGATAGGTAGAAGTTAAGCTAAGAAAGTCAAATAACCTGAATTTATAAAGTCGACGCCTTGTTTCTAATAAGAACATTGATTTACTTGGAATTAGTCAAGCTGTTTTCTTATTAATTGGGTGAACTGGCAGTGTGAATAAATTATGGAGAATAGAGTAAAAGGAGGAATATTGAAACCTTCTTCTAAAAGGATTATAATTTATGATAATTTTGGTTTTACCTAGTAGCTACATGCCTATATTTTCTGGCGACGTGATCCTTCACCGTTTTGAGAGCAGTGGCGGTGAAATTTTTTACACAAAGTAAAGCGCCTGCCTGGTTCAACAACACGTACCTACTGGGTCCGTGTGATAGTAGCCCACTCCTTCTTGAAGAGAGGTGGCTGGTATCCCAGCCGTGCACTGAAAGAAATACAAATGAAAAAACATTGAACTGAAAACAGTATTTTTTACTGATCCGAAAACAATTATTAAAGCTTGAGGCAAAATGTTACCATCATCAAAGTAAACTTTAATGTTTTAACTAGCTAAAAGGTCACAAAATTAACTGTTTTATTCATTTGGTGTTATCGTTCAAACCATTGAAAGGAGATTGTTCGCCGTCCATACATCGTTTGCCTAAGAACCGGCAGTAACGTGAATATACTTTCTGTGTTCTAAATAATGCATATATTCGATTGAAACTAAATTAAAATCACGGACACTTCTGAGAATTGTAAAAAAGCCAAAATACTTTCGGATTTTGAGGTTATAATAAATTAACGTTCATTACATTACAGTCGTCGTTCTTAGGCCGCATTCCGAATTAGCTATAATAAACGTGTTACATGCTCTGTGGATATAATCGCTCACAGCACTCACAGCATCTCATAAGCGTTAGAATAGAATAGAATACTTAGTTCTTTATTTGCACAGAAAGTAGGTACAAGTTACAGATGTTAAGTTTAATAAAATGATCCTGTACTAACTACCTTAACTAAGGCATGCAAATAAATAGTTTTAGCTAATTATATTACTTTGTCTTACTTCTTTCCGATTTAGATATTACGACTTAGAGTAAGAAAGCTATAGAGCATCGGGTAGCGTGGCCACACATGAGACAAAAAACTAACTTATCTAACATTGGCTACTTGCTACAGCTGTCTTGAAAAAACTGGCACGCACTGAGAGACGGAAATAGTATAGCTTTATCCTTTTCTGTTACTTATAATAACTCAATACTATATTCTTTTCTTGTGGAAATGAAATGGAGCTACCCGCCGTCTATACTTTTCTTTGTCTAAGTATTACGATTATGACAGCTGAGAGCTATTCAAGAATTCGGAACGCTCGTGAACGCGCTCACAGTGCTTACTTAATGTCAAAACGATATTATTACAGTATTTCTTTGTGTAAACACCACATTTCTTCTTCTTTTGGTTAGATGGCGACTGTCAGTCAGAAGCACAATTTCGAAAATGCCACGTTAGTTTAATTTAAAGATATGATCCAGCTCAAAACAAAACACACTCTGACACAATTTGACACAGACCCATTGCCTTGATACCAGTTTTCTCGAAAGTGATAGAAAAAGTGATTTATGAAATACTAAACTCATATTTGACCAGATTTAATATATTATGTGATGAACAAATGGGATTCCGTAAGAATAGAAGCATCAATATGGCAATATATAATCTTATCAATCATATAATTTCTAATGTTGACAGAAAAACGCCAATATGTGCCCTGTTCACTGACATGACAAAAGCGTTTGACTATGTAGATCATAAGACACTAATTGACAAACTAAACGCTTACGGTATAAGGGGAAATGCTTTGGAACTATTAAAATCTTATTTAAGTGACCGCAATCAATGTACTGAAATAACTAGAATCAATTTAAATACGAAACGGGAAATAAAATACCTATCAAACTGTAGGAAACTTCAATATGGTGTACCTCAGGGCAGTGTGCTTGGGCCACCATTATTTCTTATATATATTAATGACCTGCCACGTCAACTAAACCATCCAATGATTCTCTTCGCTGATGACAGTACAGCAATAATTAAATGTTCCAATAATCTAACTTATGAAGAAGATGTAAATAACACCCTTAAAAAAATAATTGATTGGCTTGACAGAAATAATTTGGTTATTAATATACAAAAAACCAAGCTATTGCATTTCTACCAAAGACTAAAACCCAACCATTTAAATGTTTCATATAACGGACAAAGTGTAGAAGAGGTAAAAGTAGCAAGATTTCTTGGCATTCTAGTTGACAGCCAACTAACGTGGAAAATGCAGGCAGACGACATATGTACGCTGCTAAGTAAATCTGCTTATGCTCTTTTCATATTGGCAAAGAAAGTTAATTTACAAACAGTACTTATAGCATACCATGGCATTGTTTCCTCAGTATTGAGATTTGGCATAATATTTTGGGGCAACTGTGCTGAAAGAGAAACTATATTTAAGACTCAAAAAAGATGTATACGATGTATGGTAGGCCTAAGAACTACTGATAGCTGTAAGCCTGTTTTCAAATCATTGAAAATCTTGACTTTCCCATGCCTATATATATTTGAAGTAGCAGTGTTTGTCAAATGTAACCTTAACTTGTTTCCTGCGATAGTAGATACTAGAAAACGAACTACTCAACTTAGATCCCAATACAAAACCATGTTGTGTACAGGTAAATACAAGACAGCACTAGCAAGGAAAAGTATTTTAGGCATGGGTCCGGTTATTTACAATAAAATTCCTGATAGCATAAAAAATGAGAATTTGCACAACTTTAAGAGAAAATTAAAGAATTTTTTAATAGATAAATGCTATTATTCAATCGCCGAATATTTGAATGACATGCTGTTATAAAAAAAATTGACATTTCCTAAGTAACAATTATTATTGACCTTCCATAATGTCATTTAATTTTAATTTATGACATCATTCAATTTCTTTGACATTCTTTAAATAAGTAAGTGCTGACAATTTTCATTTTAGTGCAATAACTGTGACATTTTTTAATTTTCTCAATACACAAGACATAATTTATAGAGCTAACTTATCGACATTGTTCAGTGAGATGATCTAACTTATTTACTTGTTGTGCTTCATGTAATGTCTATATTAATTTATTGTTTTGATTTTAATTATATTGCATGCACTGCTTTACTACCTACTCTTGTACGCCCTAGAGGCAAAGCATAGCGCCCTCAACGCATCAACAAATAAGAACTTATAATGTACCTATGTTTTACAATGAATAAATGATTATGATTATGATCACATCTACACACACACACACTGTCAATTTTGACAGCGCTCACGGTGATATTATTAAAAGGCATGGTCGGCGTCGCAAGATGGCGCATGTCATGACGTCATCTATGACGATTCACGGGACATCGTTATCGCGCTCACGCTAATTCGGTACGGGTTTAAGCACGCTCAAATCGATTATTTCCCAACTCGGAACGCAGAGACCGACTGTCATTACTATCAATTGTCAAAGTGTCATCTATCAAATCATCGACTGTCAGTGTCGATGTAGCTCGTTTTACACACCGCTTTCAAGCTCTTTATACTGTTTTTAACTAAAAAGATTATTCATAGATCAAGCGCTGAGGGTGTTGAGTTTTGTAATTACACTCAGCTGCGCGCAAAGACTTGGCTGAATGAGCTAAAATACCCTTGCCTGTTCAAAACGTCAAATTGATACAAAAAATAATGGCGCCGGGGAATAAGACCCAACTGAATTACTTTTTAAAATGTTTTCTTAATTATGAAGTGTCCGTTAGATTGTAATAATTGTAATGTAAATTAAAATAAAAACTAATAATTATTTTAAAGGTTTCATACGTGCCGATTCATAGGCCATTTTTTACAATGTCCTTTACTTACATTACAGTAAGGGTGGTTTTCCTTTTTTTTAGTAAATGGTATGTTCAATCATTACAAGAATACATAAATTAAATACAAATAGCAAAAAAATGAGTACATAAGTATTTAAAAAAAAACAATTAAAAATAAATAAACCAAAAAGCTTTCCTTTTTTAAACGTTTTTATTTTTTTCTCCTTTTTTTCCGATAAAGAATGGAACTCTTTGATGGTCATCCTTTGCAGATCCTTTATTTATTTGGGGTCAGCGGCCATCTTATTCCTTACATCTCTAAGCCGTCATTTCCTGTTCATCCAAAGGTTGTCTGTTAGGTAGCGATAAGGCCGCTTTTGTAGCTTGAATATTAATGTTTTACAATGAAACATATTTTATGTACTATGTATCTCAGTTAAGGTCGGTCGATCAGGTTAAGCTACGCTTGCCGCGGTTGATCTGTGGATGGGTGACCATCTTTACATACCGTGACCCCTCCGTGCCTAGGAAAGCACGTTAAGCTGTTGGTCCCGGCTGACATTCGTGGATCTTTGACAGTCGTTACGGGTAGTCAGAAGCCCGAAAGTCTGACAACCAGTCTTACCAAGGGGTATCGTATTACCCAGTAACTGGGTTGTGGAGTTCAGATAGGCAGTCGCTCTATGTAAAATACTGGTATTCAGCTGCATCAGGTTAGACTGGAAGCCGACCCCTACATAGTTGGGGAAAGGCTAGACAGATGATGATGATGACATTATTTTCTAAAAAAATCTTCTATTTTTTTCAGGTTCATTTAGGTACTTATAACGTCAATTTCTAACACTAGAGCTATTCTTGCTCGATACTGTTGCAAGTATCCAGCAAGTTGTTTGGTGGGCAGACGTTAGTGGTGACTATTGTGCATATGTAATGTTATGCGTGCAGTATTAAGTATTTTCACAAAAAGGAGGAGGTACTGTTGTATGTTTGGATGATTGTATGTTTTTTTTTTTACCTTGGACACGGTATCATATTAAGTGGTGAAGCGTCATGCGTCTTCTTTAAATGAAATACTATCTATATCTAAGTCGTGTGTAATACGGACTGGTGTCTACAGCTCAACGTGAATGCGTGTATTTTGCGTACATAATCGTACCTACTTATAATAATACAAATGCTGTGATTTTTGGTTTCATAAACCGATCAATACACCCTATATTCCTATTATATTACCTATATTACTATTTTTTACTGAACAGTGCACTATTTTGCTATATTATAATAGCGATGAGGTCAACCTACTTACTAAACAAAAGTATTTTGAGTGATTTTTTAGGTTAGTTGACCTAATTTTCATATTTACTCATTGTCACCCAAACTTCTATAGTGAATAGTAAGTAAATATCAGGAAATATCATACTGTTATAACCTCATTTAACCCAACTGATTTCCCAACAATAGAGGGGATCTGGTGCTCGGCGACCACTGCCGCGGCACTTCGGAAAATGGCAGGCGTTTAAAATTGGTCACTGGTTTAACCTAACGATAACGGCAGACGATAAAAATCTAATCAGCTTTTGCAATAATATACAAAAAAAGATACGTTTCTAAATTCTATTAAATGTCTTATAGATTTTGAATATTATACTAATTGAAGACCTATATCAAATTCAACTTTGCACTATAGAATACGTCCAATACCATATAAAATTAGGTAAAATGAAATTATATCATTAATTAATTACATCATTTCATCGTTTTATTAAAGAAAAGTATATTAAATGAAATTAGGTCATATGATCATTAGAACTTTTGTTATTATATCAAACGTTACACACCCGTCAAAGATAGAGAGGTGATCCCCTTTGACAGACACACAATATCGCAGAGCCTTGACTTGTCATGGAAACGCTATTATGAATGTGTGAGCTGTGCGATGAAGGCATATCTAACGATTATTTTCTTGGCATGGTACTCTTCTTCATTGTTTTTACTCGTATATTGTTTGAGCCCAGTGGTGGCCACGTTGATTGCATCATCAGTGGCATTATTTAGGTCATCTGAGGTGTAGGTGAACGGGCACTTATAGAAGCTGGAATTGTTTGGTGTAAAAATCAGCCTGCTTAGGTATTAATGTTGCCTCAATTACTGCTGTTAGGTGGTTTAGCAGTAGTCTTTTAAATAACGATTTAAATCTTTGGTTTTTAGTAATCAGGAAGAAATTGATTAACTTCCTATCCTGATGACGTAATCTCTTCCTACCCTCAGTATATGTTTGTTTATACATAATTATTATTAATAGCTATTTTTAATATAAATTATTATTTTAAATGAATAGGTATAATTGCACTTATAATTTAATTTTATTAATTGCATTGTAATCCAGATTTAAATTATGAAATTATTTTTAGTTTTTTTTTTTTACGTTATTGCTTATTACTAAATGTATACTGCATGCATATAAGTATAAACAAGTTGTAACATCTAAATATAATTTGCACGGCTGAAATGCCGAATATTAGTGAAACCCATAGAGATCTTAAGAACTTATGTTAGCTACCTGTATTCTCGCAAATAATCATTCTTACCATGTAAAAAACTTACCGAATTATAATCTCAAGCTCGACGTACGTACATAATTAATTTAGCGAAAGTGTAGCACACTCTAAGGAGAGATTTTCCACTAAAGGGTCGCTAACGACTTCAATATGTTTTGTGTGGCCCAAGGGTGCGTTCTAATGTATGGCAACAATAGTTTTCCTAATTATTTTCATTGTTCTCCGGTTGTATAGCCTCTCCATTGGAAGGTATTGTATGTTACTAACCGTATGTAAATGGCTTAAAACCGTCGATTATCAGTCAACTGAGAGTCTTTTGATTCCTGTCCGTTAAATTTCTATCTCCTTCATAAGCATACTATCGTATCGTCTATCTCACACACACACTCACTCACACAGTCCCACACACACACACACACACACCTAAATCACATACTTAATAATGTATGTCCAGTCTCGATTAGTTTTAATTTTCTTTATATTTAACTGTACCTAAAATTTAAGTAAACTTCATTACATACTCTGATGTTTTTTTGTTCATTAATCTAAACTAGCATGTACAGACACCAGCACATCAAGCTACCCGAAACTATAAAATTTTCCCAGTCAACTTTGACCCGCTTTAGCGATAAAGTTACGAGTATCGTATATGTTCTGTACCATTGACCGACCACTGATCGACCATTATGAATTTAGCAGATTACGAACTTTTAGCAAAATGACAATGATTTGGGATCGTGTTGGAATGACGAATTTATAAAAATAGCAGACTTGGGCCCAACATTCTCTTTGCTTGGGCCCCTGAGATGAAGTTATCAAATTTGGAAATAAGGTATTATGTTGTATTTATAGTGATTTTGTTTTTACTACGATTTAGCATTAAATGTAGCATTAAGTACAAACCTTAGTGGTTTAAAAATGCTATTCTGCAGAAACAAATGTAATTAAATAATAAATGGTGGTAAAAAAAAAAAAATTGCCAAAACGCTTGGAAAAAAAAAACATTCCGTCATACAATGTTTTTTTTTTCCAAGCGTTTTGGTTTTGGCACCTAGTAACGTAGTCAGTTTAACGCCATCTACAGAGTTCTTGGGAACTATGTTTTTTTTAATACGTAAAAAAATCACTCATTGACACGCTATGTCAATTATCAATTAAAGAAATTTGACAGATTGTAGTAGCTTGATGTGATGGCGTCTGTACATGATATGTGTAAGTCTTGGGGGGACTGATGACCCGTTACACAAATATTTTATACCTACCTTTTTCGGGAGGCACCAGTCTCTCACAAATATTAAGCCTATTTTTTAAATTAAGCACTTCCTGTCCACAACAACATTTTTGATGAGAAGTAAATTCATTTATTACATTTAGGTATTTAATATTACTTGGCTTATTTTGGTGTTTGTGGTGGTCGAAATTTCGGAAAAGTTTTGCGCCACTCTGGTTTGTTCCAGGCTTGTATCTAGTTTTACTTGTAAAAATTTGTCATTCGCAGATCTTTACCAGTTGTCTCGGGTAGTCAGAAGCCCAAAAGTCTGACAACCAATCTTACCAAGGGGTAACCTATAACCTGGTAACGTGTTACCTGGTAACTGAGTTGTGGAGTTTAGGAAGCAGACCCGACATTGTTAGGAAAATTATAATTACTATTACTAACAAGAGTCTTGTAAAAATCCATCTAAATCTCTAAACATGTTTATGTTTATGAATTTTACATCTATATATTTGTAACGCATGTTTATTCTTTTTATTATCCGTGACTCTGACACTACCTAAGTATGGTAAAGATAACCAGATACTGAACTCAGGACTATCCCAGCACAAGACAATGTTACATTAAATAGTTGTTGAACTAAAATATTGGTCAGTAGATCAGCATTGTTCCCGGTTAATAATAATATAATAATAATCTCTCTTCTCGTATCAATCATTCTTCGTGATAAAAATTCACCACATATGCTACATTGACTAGGCTTAGGCCCGATAATGTTGCTTTTAAACTAGCCAAAGAGTTAAGAAACAAAACTTGTTTACCAAAAAGAATCATGTTTATTGACCAAAAAAACTTTAAAAAAAAAAAACAACCGACTTTCAAAAAACACTATAAAGTGTTTTTTTTTTGTAAAAAAGTTTTTATTTCAATCAGTTTGTAATTTATCTAAGTTACAATAGCCTAATGTCAACTGCTCATCACCTTTTACAAAATATTGCTTTTCCCGATGCAGGGACGTTAATTGTTGAGGAGTTCTCCTGGTAAGAACCAGAAGAACTTCTCAACAACCACTTACCATACGCACTGTGACGAGGATAAATCGTTTAGCAACCATAGTAAAGTAATCGAATCGCAACCCGTGAAATATTTGTCATTGAGTAGTTCCGATGGCCATCTGTGGTCTTCATCATCAGCTCCACTTTACCAAATGATGATTTCCGAGAACAAATGCTCAAGTTACTTTAAAAAATACCCAAATCGCTTTAGCTTTGCCTATAAAATTTGAGGGCTTCCCTCGATTTCCATGGGATCCTCTCATCAGATTCCAACTTGATGATAATGGGACCACCTCGAGAGTATACCCTTTCGAACAAAAAAAGAATTTTGAAAATCGGTCCACAATTGGCGGAGTAATCGCGTAACAAACACACAAAAAAAAAAAAAAACATACCGTCGAATAGAGAACCTCCTCCTTTTTTGAAGTCGGTTAAAAACATTATTATTCTTTGCAGACTTCTATAATTTGAACAAGTTGATTCACTGATTGCCACGTAATCTATTTCATCGGTCATATTTTCCTAAACCAAACCCGCGTAACCCACTGGGCCCGCGTGGTGGATTACCGCTCGCTCCTACTCACAGAGATGAGGTCTGTGTCCCAGTCGTAGGAACAATATAGGCTGATTATGCAAAATTGAATATAAACAAAACTACTTCGGACTCCGGACTTATCTGGTGAAATGGGGGTGTGCCGGCAATTGGTACAGTCAACAGCAAAAGTAGATGATCAAAATCAGAAATTCAATACTAATAAACGGAGTTCGCGTCAGAACTGTGTGGCGTCGAAGTACTACTACTTAGAATACTTACTACGTAGAATACTTTTGAATCACTTCGACGCCACACAGTTCTGACGCGAACTCCGTTCATTAGTATTGAATTTCTGACTTTGATCATCTACTTTTGCTGTTGACTGTACACCTCTGCCTAATCCTTCGGGGATTGCAGGCGTGAAGCGTGCGTTTGTATGTACACAATATTTAAACAGTAGTTTTTCACAGGTCATACTACCAGCCAATAGTACTCTCTGACTCACCTTCTGCTTCGAAAAAGCCAGATTTTACACTGTATTTATTCAATTTAAATTCACTATTTTACAATTTAACTCTAAAATATACATAATAATATATACAAGTATATAAAAAAAACTGGCCCAGTGCGAGTCGGACTCGCACACGAAGGGTTCCGTACCACAAGGCAAAAACGCCGAAAAAAAACACGTTTGTCGTATAGGAGCCCCCCTTAAATATTTATTTTATTTTGTTTTTAGTATTTGTTGTTATAGCGGCAACCGAAATACATCATCTGTGAAAATTTCAACTGTCTAGCTATCACGGTTCATGAGATACAGCCTGGTGACAGATATCGAGCAAAAAAGGGCAAAAAAATCGCGTTTGTTGTATGGGAGCCCCCCTTAGATATTTATTTTATTTTTAGTATTTGTTGTTAGCGGCAACAGAAATACATAATTTGTGAAAATGTCAACTGTCTAGCTACCGCGGTTCTTGAGATACAGCCTGGTGACAGACAGACGGACGGACGGACGGACGGACGGACGAACGGACGGACGGACAGCGTAGTCTTAGTAATAGGGTTCCGTTTTTACCCTTTGGGTACGGAACCCTAAAAAAGGGAAAGAAAAAGACAGGAGCTCATTGGGCATCAAAAAATTCGTCCGCATCGCTGTCAATGGCATAAGTGCCCAAAAGGCTGGCAGCATTACCACGTTGGATGGCAATGCTTATTCTTTGAGCTAAAAATAGGCCAGCCCTCTGGTCACGTGATGATTCAACCAACCGCTTGGCGATATCCCGAAATATTTGATGAGCACTCGGACCCCAAGGCCCTGGTGTTTCAACCCCAAACGGCTCAAACATATAGCTCCCAATAAGGTTGTTATATTTGCGCCGTTTGAGGTTTTCTGCTCCTGCAGCAGCTGCTCCAGCACAGCCCACCGTGCTAGGAAGATGGGATGGCGCGAGGGTGTCGACACTGTATTAAATCAATATCATTAATGCTCACACCCCCAATAATAATTCCTTAATCCCTTTTACCGGAGAACAAGGTTTATTGTAAGCCACGAACTTACCACCCCGAAACAACATATATAGAATAATGAAAACAAAAGATTTATCTTTCCGAGTACCCTTATGCTTATCCCTTAACGGACTTAATTAAAATGTTAATACAAGCAAGACGATTTGTGTTGTCTAACAAAAGCAAAGTTAGTTAAGTTAATGTGAAATACTTAAATTATAGTGTATTGTAGTGAAGTTTCTTGAAGGATTTACGTATGTAGATTTAAGGATAATTTCTAGTTATTGATGTTTTTTTAGGTTATTTGGTCATTTGATAGGTTTTGTAAAGTTAGTATTTTCATGAGAAATAAATGTCCTAGCATCACAATTCGAGGACATGTGACATCTACCAACCCGCACTGGCCCGCGTGGTAGATTACAGCCCATTTCCCCTCGCCTGTGTCCCAGCAGTGGGAACATTATAGGCTTATTATGCTAAACACTCAGAGAAATAACACAATCAGCGTAGTCAAAATCATCGTCATAATCTTTGTCCTGTTTTTATCCTAATGTATTTATTTGTGGCGTTGCATTATGACTTTCGTGGACTTCTCCACAAGAGGAGCAGTGAGAGAATGCGTCCCTGACACATGTCAGTTCGACAATTCTCACGTTGGGGTCACCAATTTAGTGTTTATATAGGTATACAGATGTAGGTAAGCAAATAAATTCCAATCACATCATAAAAACTAGTCAATAAATAATAATAATAAGTACATTTATATAAAAAAATAAGCAAAATAGGTATACTAATTATTGTGCTTGTGTGTTGAGCGAGGGTAAATAAAAGTGATTGTTTTCTACTCACGGTTTTATTGCACAAACACAAATCACAGAAACATTCACAGAAGAAAGGCATATAGTTTGGCACACACAAGGGTAGTTATACACGAAGAAGAAAGTCTATATTATTGTTACTAGTTTTAACAGTTCGGACACTCTCGTCATAACTACCAGCAGGGTAATTGCGTAACACACTATCAGTAGCAATGGGTTTCATTATGACAGTTCAACAACATTCATTGCGTTATTTGCGTTGTTGAGCAGACACATTTTTTTAATTATGGAGCAATGGATTAGAAATATTCTTCAAATTGATAGTAATAGTGTGTCACTCAATCAGGGTGCTGATCTGGTCGAAGGGTTGGATTCCCAGACATCAAATTCGCAAATCATGTATACGTTTGAATGAAACTAACAGGTGTGAATAACGCGTTCTTTCGTTTGATGTAGGGGTTCGGGAAAATCGGGTGTTTGTGTCAAATGGCAGTCGAATAAAATTACATAAGTTAACCTCGTGAAAAGGAATTTGTAATACAATTTAATAAAAGTAGTATTAATAATTAATAAACCATTTATTTTCAAGTAACAAAGACCCATAGATACATACCTTAACCTAAGTATACATAATAATATAGCAACAATTTTGTTAGTAAATAAAACTTAATAACTATGTTAGTATCACTTAGGGTCAGTTCACACCGAGACGCGACGCGACGCGCAGTTTTCAAGATAGAAATACAATTACAGACCTTATCTACTACACTAAAAGGTACACAATTCAGTGCCTACCTACTACGTCGAGCTACGCAGCGCGGCGCCCTCGCCGCGCGGCGTAGCTCACTGCATCGTGTAGGTACCTTTTTGTGTAGTAGATAAGGTCTGTAATTGTACTTCTATCTTGAAAACTGCGCGTCGGGTCGCGTCTCGGTGTGAACTGACCCTTAGTTGAGCTAAGTCTTTGTGCGTTCTGGTGGCACTTGTTCGTGAAAGCGGCGGAATACCACATCCTGCGGCCAAAAGCTTTCTTCCATCACCAGTTGCAGGTAGCATGTTGGTATGCGCACCACAAACGCCTTGAAGTTGACGTTGCGGTGCGACTCCAGTAACCCTCGGCGCGTACCTCGTCTTCTGTCGCACGTACTCCACGATCCTCCGCCTCAGTGGTGTAATGTAGGCGGGAGATGTACACCGGTGTGTTGGGCTTTGCGGCACGCAAGCTGTCTTCGGGATCCGTAGGAACTTTGCCGCAGCGGTATTAAACCCAATTTAAGCCTGTGATTAAATTTTATTACAAATTCCTTTTCACGAAGTTGACTTCCAAAGAATGTCTAATCATATATTCATTAATTTATTAATTAATTAATGATTTACCAACAGCTTCCGTTTAAAATGTTTTTCCTATAAGGGGACTATTTAATAAAAACTGGCCAAGTGCGAGTTGGATTTCCGCACGAAGGGTTCCGTACCACAAGGCAAAAACGCCGAAAAAAACACGTTTGTTGTATGGTCTGTTTTTAGTATTTGTTGTTATAGCGGCAACAGAAATTATATCATCTGTGAAAATTTCAACTTTTTACCTATCACGGTTCATGAGATACAGCTTGGTGACAGACAGACAGACAGACAGTGGAGTCTTAGTAATAGGGTCACGGAACCCTAAAAAGCGACAAGTGACCGGCGGCGTGTAACAATCCGACAATTTTACAAGTTTCTTTTATAGCTTTTCTACTTTATTAAACAAGCACTTGTCGAGAAAATTCGTATTTTTTACTAAGTTTTGACAAATATCTCACATTGTCTGTTATAACCTGCAAGAGTAAACTTGAAAACCGAGCGGCCCCTCCTCGACCTCCGCACTGGTTGTTACCGCTCTCACCCTGGACGCCTCAGTATCGCGCGTTTACGTCATCCGAGCGAAGTTTCAAGCTATCTCTTGCGGGTTGTATATTAAACAGTACTTATTTTATTTTTAAAAGTAACCCTGTATAATGATAAAAATTAGTGTCGTATGTACTACATAAATTCATCCTACAAGCAAATTCGAAATGCATTTCGTATCCACATAAAAGTACAGTCACTAACAAAAGTACATTTCCAAGGTTCTGATTTAAAAACGAGTCCGTAAAGCGAACCGTCGAAAAAAACCATCCTACTCGATTCTAAAGTAGGTCAGGATTCCACTTTCCAATCAAGTGGATTGACAGTAGTATCCATCTGAACAGACTGGACCAGGTTCTCGTTTAATCAAATATCGATTGTGTCTGTTCCTAATTGTTTCAAAGAGATGGTACAATTCTAATTTTGTACTATTGCAGAATCTTTTAGTTTGTGTTAGGTATTTCGACTTGTATGATTTTTTTTCTGTATTTTGTTTACATATAAAAACATTTAGAATTAGGTATTGTCTATTTATTTTGCTTTTTATTTCTTATTGTGCTATTTATATCTCATCGTATAGTGCACCGGTTGACGTCATCACGTCAACTTCGGCTGTCACTGAAAACGCAACTGGTTCTTTTTAGGGTTCCGTACCCAAAGGGTAAAAACGGGACCCTATTACTAAGACTTCGCTGTCTGTCCGTCCGTCCGTCTGTCTGTCACCAGGCTGTATCTCAAGAACCGCGATAGCTAGACAGTTGAAATTTTCACAAATTATGTATTTCTGTTGCCGCTATAACAACAAATACTAAAAACAAAATAAAATAAATATTTAAGGGGGGCTCCCATACAACAAACGTGTTTTTTTTTTGGTGCTTTTGCCTTATGGTACGGAACCCTTCGTGTGCGAATCCGACTCGCACTTGGCCAGTTTTTTGAATTCTTTCTCTGCGTCATGTTTGCAAACGTTTAACTTTCTTTTTACTAGCTTTTATTTAACTTGTTTTTTTTCGCCAAAAGCACTTTGATATTTTTTTTAATTTAAGATCAGCCACGACTAGTGGGATAAATTGTGACATTCGCCATCGCCTGTCACGATTTTTTATTACAAAATGGTCTTTCCAATTACAGATGGCTCAGTTCATTTTTTGTAATGTTTATTTTTATTTTTTCTGGAATTAGAAAGACCTTTTTCGAGTGATCTGAATTTAATTACGAAAATTTTACACATATTAGCATATGCTAATACGATTATAGGGTTGAATTTAAGCTCTGGTCAATTTACTCAAGCTGAGATGAATCCTTCGCGGGCTGCCTGGCGTTTGCTCGGGGCGATTGTGTCAACTAACTTGTAGAGATTTTCAAACTGGCACGAATAGTCACGTGACTTCAATGGTTGAAAAATCAAAATTTGATTTATAACAATAGAAATTTAATTGTGTCTCATAAGCCACTGTTAAGCTATAATTTTAATTTAATTTTTAATCCGTTGAAACGGATTAATCGGACTATGAGAGTGAGGGAAGAGAGAGTGTACCTGTGCCTGCGCACACGCTTGTGCATATCTCCCGCGGCCAAGGCTAGTCTCCGTTGAGATTGTGCAGCTGGGGAGTTTGTAGCGCCACTTCTTCCCAGCGAAAGCACTAGGAAGTGGTGAAGGTTTTAGGGGACAGTCTTCTGTAATTTTGACGTTCGAAAAGTGCTGATTTGCCTAATTTGAACTAAATTATTTTTGTTTTTTTTTTTAATTACCGCCATTTCCGAAATACGGTCTGGAGAACTAGGTATTTTATATACCTAGTGAATGTTTTTTTTTAAGATGTTAAGCCCATGCCAACAATTATTACGACGTCCTGTCTTTTACACCTATAAGTATTTGATGTCTTTCAAACATCAATAATTACATTTCTCTTGTCCCCAGCGTGAAGACGGAAGCAACATCCAACGGTGCGCTGTCACGTCTGTACATAGCGAACGCGAACAGAAACGACTCTGGGAACTACACGTGTTCATTAGCAGACGTCGCTGCCTCTGCTGTGTCTGTGCACGTGTTGAGAGGTAGGATATCTTTCATTCTGTTTTTTTTCTTTCTTTATTATTAACTCGAATTGAAATACTCTATATACGTCATTTTTAGTATATGCGAAATCTGAATATAGTTTGTGCAGAATAAGTAACTGAATCGATTCCAATAATTCTTACCCCATGTTATATTTTGTCCCAATTTTTTTTTTTCTAGCCTATGCTTTCCCACTGCTGCGCAAAGGCCTCCCCCAAATCCTTCCAGGAACTCTTTTCCAAAATATTTAAAAAAGGTTAAAAGCTGGACACCGAGCGACAATAAGTAAGTTATCCAATCTCCGCGCCGAACGGTTAGGTACCTAGGTATTATTATCAATGAGCGCAATACGGCGCGGCGCGGGTGAGCATGTTTTTGTACGGACAAACAGGTAACTTAACAAGCTTATAACTTTGTGATTTTTCATGATACAGTTTTGAAATTTTGTACATAGATTCTTTACATAAAAATACTAGACACGTGTTTCGGGTTTTGCATATACTAAAAATAATGTTGTATAGGGCTCTTTTTATAGGCAGGGACAACGACGCGCAGGTTGCGCGTTACCATGAATTCAGCACATGATTCTAGACCCACTAGCGTAGCGTAAAAAATTCAAGTCAGTTAATATAAAAACAGCTGTTTTATAGAAAACTGTATAACTACGCGGTCGAAACATACCTATGGAACAACTAAATATTTTTAAATAACCGATGAAAAATTTCGACGCAATGGGTTTCAGGATCATGTACTGAATCCGTGGTAACAAGTTGGGTGTATTGTCCCTGCCACCCTGTATCCATACTAATATTATAAATTCGAAAGTAACTCTGTATGTCTGTCTGTCTGTTTGTATGTTACCTTTTCACGCCTAAACCACTGAACAGATTTCGATAAAATTTGGCAGAGAGATAGATTGGATCCCGGGGAAGGACATAGGATAGTTTTTATCCCGATAGTCCTATGAGATCGACATTTATGCGGGTGAAACCGCAGGGCGCTTCTAGTAACTTATATATCTTTCTGTATGTCTTCCTTATTTGCTGTCTTTATTATTTTCTGTCTCCCACAATTTATTTCCGTCTATTTTTCTTTCTTAACTTCTTTCTCTTACTTTCAATATTCCTTACTTTATCTTAATTTAAATGTTGTATAGAGCTTTACTATAAAGTAATTTGATAAGCCGTTTTGTTATTTCAGGCAGAAAATGACAGCTATTAATTAGCAAAATCAGGAAACATTTAAATTTTCTAAAATTCTTATATAAAAATAAGAAAAACTTTAATAATCATAAATGAGAGGGTACTAACTATTTAATAATGAAAGCAAAATATATTCCGTAATGTTTCATGCTATTTCATTAATATCCTATTTCAAAATTCGAGGAATCTGGATAAAGAATAAACTAAGTTTATAATGATTTATCTTTAATAGTGCTGTATAAGATTTCTGTTGAAAAGCTGTCTGTATTTTCTGCCTAAAGCAAATTATGTTTAAAATCAGTTTGTGCTAATTCCCACTAACGATTTCAGGAAACTAATTCTGCTAATTATATACTCCATAGTCTTATGTTGATTAGACTTAACCTTGGGGCTTGTGACTTAATAAAACAACCGGACGGGGCGTTCGAAAGTTAAGCTACACTTGTCGAGGTCGATCCGTAGATGGGTGATAACCATTACATCGCTCCGTGCCTCGGGAAGCATGTTAGACCGTTGGTTCCAGATGTCTTTTGTAGATCTTTGACAGTCAGAAGCCTGAAAGTCTGACAACCAGTCTTACGAAGGGATACCTATCGCATTACCCAGTAATGGGGTTGTGGACGTCAGATGGGCACCTGTTGCTTCATGTAAAATACCTACTGATATTCACCTGCATCCGGTTAGACTGGAAGCCAATCCCAACATAGTTGATAAAAGCGTAGGCAAACGATAAGTCTAACTTTAATTGGTGTTGACAGCAAAAAAACAACATTTTCACAGCCCAACATCGACAAACGAAAAATTATATTAAATATAATTCAAATTAAAAAAAATATCTAAAAACACTTTTACACCTCAAAAATAAATTATGTTTTAAAACTATCTGTAGATGAGGTCGGTGTTTCTTATCCGACTACACTGAGAAGTAAGACCGAAAGAAACTCAGAGAACACAGTCTCTTTTAAAGTCCAGGCATGATTAAATTCATGGCGACGACTTCTGTCACGGACCGCCTTCAAAACCGTCAGTTTCTATACCTCATTTCTGTCGCAGTAAACAGTAATACGCTTGATATGTTTTGAAAGTGTTGACAATTTAGCAGCGGCCGACGAAGCTTCTCCGTGCTCTGTGCTACCACTGGCCCAACGAAGTAGTAACTCTGATCATTTTTGCAACTTGATGATAAAGCGCTGCGATGGACACGTTTGCCACATGTCGAACGAGTCATGGGCCAAATATACCACCACGTGGGTCCAAGAAAACGTCCGGCGACATCGAGGCACACGCAGGAGAAGATGGTGCAGCATGCTTGACGCCTATAGACAGGACTGGTCCACATTTTCTCAAGACAGAGAGGAGTGGAGTGGAGTGGGACAACATAGGATAAAAATAATTACATTGATAATTAATTGATATAAGCAAATAAATAGCATATTTAACGCTGGTGTATTAGATAAAGGCTCAACAACATAAAAAGCTTCTGAAATTCCTTTGCCACAAAAAAACGAAAATTACGTCCATAAAATAACCCATTTTCCCTCATTCGAATTCAATTCAATGAACCTCAAAACACAATATAGGTACCTACCACAATCAGGTCGAAAATTAAATGTACCCAATTTAATTTTTTCAATGGTAAAATTAAATGGTAATGGTAATATAGGTACAGTCAACAGCAAAAGTAGATGATCAAAATCAGAAATTCAATACTAATGAACGGAGTTCGCGTCAGAGCTGTGTGGCGTCGAAGTGATTCAAAAGTATGTGATTGTAAATTATACCAAACATTTACTACTAGTAAAGCTGTCATATATTCGTGATCAGTTTTGACTCCTATTGAATTTCTGATTTTGATCATCTACTTTTGTAGTACCTACCACGTTCTTAGCAGATTGGTTTAAATACTTAGCTTTTATTAAATAAGTATTTAAACCAATCTGTTAAGAACGTGGTACTACTAAGTATTTATAAGTTTGTAAATGTATTACTTTGTAAAAGGACCTAAATAAAATTATTATTATTATAAATTATTACTTTTGCTGTTGACTGTACCACAATCAGGTCGAAAATTAAATGTACCCAATTTAATTTTTTCAATGGTAAAATTAAATGGTAATGGTAATATAGGTACTATAACAGTCAGAAGTCGACTAGCAATTTCACAAAACTATGGCATAAGAATATTAGTTGTACTTATGACCTTCTTCTATAAGAACGTTTGACAACACTACACATTGGCAACTTGTTGCCCGCTTATGATTGTTATTACAAATTTCAATAAGTTAAGTGAGCGTTACGGTGGCCAAAGTAGTTAGCATTGTGCCTCGCATGGCGAACGTTCGGGTTCGAGTCTCACATCAAACATGAAAAATATTTTTTAAGTATTACAATCATATGAAATAAGAATACCGAGTTTCTAACTAATATTTTAAATATTCCACAACTAAACGAATATTCTTTCGTTTTACAATTATAATCTTAGCGTCGTTATTAAAATATGAGGGTAGATTTGAAACAAAGTGATAAGTTCACTTTGTAAATCTACCCTCATATTTTAACTACTTTACTAGTTTACCTAAATTATTCCACTATTCGCTATTGTTGGTTGGTGAACATAGTTTTACGAACGTTTGTGTTATCTTGTTGTTGCTATTTTAGTATTCTTCTGAATTCAATATGCAGGCTAATATTAGTATTGAAGCCAAGGCAAATATTGTGGCCCTATAATAACATAAATAAGTGTAAAGGATTTATTTTGTATAAAAAATATTACAATGTTACCATATCAAAATTTGTTTCATTTATTATCATATTATAATAATAAATTACCTTTATTGTAATATCTATTTGTTCAAAGTAATTTACTAAAATAAATTACTAAAACATACAAATAATAATAATTATATAAAACATCAAAAAAAACTGGCCCAACTAGGACTCGAACCTACACCTATCCCGTTCACATTAGCGAGTGCAGCCTCGTTACCGATCTAGCTAATGTTAACTTATATTCACTTGTTGAAATTTTGCATTACTATGAAAAAAATAATCAGACTGCGATAAAGAAACAAGTTACTGATATTGTCATCCTTGTCTAGCATTGACCACATCTATGACTACTCGCAGCGCGATGCTACACGACATGTTAGTTTGTAAGCGTTGGAACATCACTCACACGGATAAAAATGCGTATGTGTGTATAGGCGCCGCTGCCCGTATAGCGCAGGCGATAATGGTCATTGCGGTGTAAGTGGACTTCTGGCCGTGACTGTACAGTCAACAGCAAAAGTAGATGATCAAAATCAGAAATTCAATACTAATGAACGGAGTTCGCGTCAGAGCTGTGTGGCGTCGAAGTGATTCAAAAGTATGTGATTGTAAATTATACCAAACATTTACTACTAGTACAGCTGTCGTCATATATTCGTGATCAGTTTTGACTTTTATTGAATTTCTGATTTTGATCATCTACTTTTGCAGTTGACTGTACCACAATCAGGTCGAAAATTAAATGTCCCCAATTTAAGTTTTTAAAATTTATAAATAGAACGACCAAATGAACCGAGTAAATTTCGAATCTAATCCATCGAGTTACTGCATCGATTTTAACTGAATTTTCATCATTGGAAAGAATTTGTGGAAGATGGATCGACGCTTTTATATTCGTAATGCGTCTTCGAAGTGACAGGGATTGACGCAGTAATGTTCCATTTGAAGTAAGCGTTCTGTGAAATGTGTTATATTATTTAGGTATTGATGGTAAGTATTTATGAACACGCTTCTGAGTTATTTAGTCGAGAATGTGGTGTTTTTTTTGCTGTAGATACTACAGTGAAATATGTACGTAAAAAAAAATGTATTAATACTCTGAGGGGATATTAAAACTAACAAAGGGGCAATTCTCATAATTTTAAGAATGTTCACAGTCTGATTTTTGTCTAAATCTGTCAAAAATACCTCTTACATTTTGGCCAAATTTTTGACATTGATTGTCACTGAGATGAGATTCTGACTAGATTTTAAACGTTTTTATTGAATTGGCATTCTGTTACCAGGATCACAATTATATGTTTTATCCTATAGTTAACTAGCTTGCGCCCGCGGCTTTGCTCGCGAGGTATGTCGATAAAAACCATCCTAAGTCCTTCCCCGGGATGCAATCTATCTCTTTGCCAAATTTTAGCGAAATCCGTTTAGTGGTTTAGGCGTGAAAAGGTAACATACAGACAGACAGACAGCCAAATAATGAACCTTAAATTTACATTCTTAAATATCTATGTCTCATAGATGCTCTATGATCCAAGACATATAATAGTGTCAACTATGCCCTCTAAGTACAAACGCCAGCACATCAAGCTACTACAATCTGTCAAATTTCTTTAATAGATTTTCAACTTTATCGCTAAAGCATAAGGCTCAAAGTTGATTGGGAAAATTTGACAGTTTCGGGTAGCTTGATGTGCTGGCGTCTGTATAATAACCATACGAAAACGTTGATCGCTTTTGGCATAAACATACAGCATTTTTCACTGTTCAAATATTGATGGTACAGTCAACAGCAAAAGTAGATGATCAAAATCAGAAATTCAATAAGAGTCAAAACTGATCACGAATATATGGCAGCTGTACTAGTAGTAAATGTTTGGTATAATTTACAATCACATACTTTTGAACCACTTCGACGCCACACAGTTCTGATGCGAACTCCGTTCATTAGTATTGAATTTCTGATTTTGATCATCTACTTTTGCTGTTGACTGTACAATGGGTATCAGGACCCGGGTAACAACGAGCTTCAGTAAGAGACAGTCATGCGGGTTTGAGACCTTCAAATCCGATTTTCTTCTAAATCTCTATATGCCATATTCATGGCCGGGTACGGTTATTCATACAGATTGTAGCGAGGAACCTCGAATCAACACAAACACAAACAAACTACTTATGTCATATTATTATGTTCGCATCACAAATAATCATTTATTAATTTAGGCGTTCCGAAAAATAGTACGTATCAAGTCACAAGCTTTTTTCCAAGTCAGTCGTGTTACCATGAAAAAATGCCATCTGACGTATAAACGATTCATAATTTAAAAAATTACATAGATGGAAATTTCTGGTTAGGCCATGTATTAAAAAATTAAATTAAAAATTTAAAAAACCCCCGACAAAAATAAAAATAAGGAATCCCTTTTTGTAGGGATTCCTTATTTTTATTTTTGTCGGGGGTTTTTTAAATTTTTAATTAAATTTTATATTTCATGATTTTTGTAGGGACTCCTTAATTTTTGTATTTCATTTCTTTTATTTTCTTCCGTTTTAAGATTCTGGTAATTTGGTGTTTAATCAGGTTTTTTATCCGTCAAAAAATATTGATTAATTTATATTTGAAGAATAATTTTTAAGACTAAACAGATTTTTTTGTTTTATTATATTTTTCAAGTTTTTAGTTTTCATTTCGTTAGGTAGTTAATATTCCTCATTCCCTTTCAATATAGTGTAAATTATTCTACTTGTCAAGCCCTTGCATTTGATACCTATATTGAAGGAGTTGTGAAAAAAAATGTAATTCGCCATTATGTGGTGGCGGCCATCTTTGATTTGTAATTTTTAATAGTGTATAGTATTCTACTAGTCAAGCCCTTTCATTTGATACCCATATTGAGGGAGTTGAGAAAAAAAAATGTAATTCGCCACTTTGTTGTGGCCGCCATCTTGGATTCAAAATTTGTTATAGTGTATAGTATTCTACTATTGAAGCCCTTTAATTTGATACCCATATTGAGGGAATTGTGAAAAAATATGTTATCCGCCATTTTGTAGCGGCGGCCATCTTGGACCGATTTTCATCAAACACAGCTAAGAACACTTCCGACTAATACACCTTTCAAACAAAAAAAACTAAATCAAAATCGGTTCATCCGTTCGGGAGCTACGATGCCACAGACAGACACACACACACACACACACCCCCACACACAGACACGTCAAACTTATAACACCCCGTCGTTTTTGCGTCGGGGGTTAAAAATGAGGTTGTATGTCAACCTCAAGAAGGATTTTGACCTGTTTAACCAAATAAAATTGTCTGTATATTCAAATCACAACTGCGTGTTTTTAACAGTTGAATGAATTGGCTATGACACGACAAATTGACATAGGGTGTCAATTTGCTCAACCTTTAATCTCCCTGACTGTACACGGATAACTTTGCAGGCATTTCCAACTTCTAATTGGAGTCGTGTAAGTGAAGTAAGGGGTTACGAAACTATTTGCTAGAATTCTTGTTAACTCATCCAACTGATCCAAATAATGCTTGTAATGGGAAGGAGTTGGAGCTTCGTGCAACGGGCAGGGCGTACGATCTCTTGATTTCCAATAAAAATTCTTGGTTCGTTCGATATTGGGATTTGAGGAAATTGTAATCTCATCTCAGCGACAGTCAATGTCAAAAACTTGTCAAATATGTAGGGAAATTGAAGGTACATTTGACAGAGATTGAGACTGAGATCAGACTGTGAACGTTCTTAAAATTACGAGAATTGCCCTCTGAATTGCTTAAGGTGAATGTAGAGTAAGTTAGATTTCTACCACCAACCACCAATCTCAGAAGGAAAAGTGTTAATGGTAGAAATCTAACTTAGAAAGATGTATTAATGATTCTAATGATTATAATTCTCTAAATAAGTACCTGTTAATTTTATTATTATTACTAAAGCACACGAAGTGTCTGCGTCGTGTTTCGCTGACTATTGGCGTGTAGCCGGCCACGAAAATAATTTTGTATTGTGTATTGTATTTATTATTGTTGCGAATCTTAATTTGATCAAGATACAACCTGACACTGACCTGCAAATTGCAAAAAACGTAAGAAAATTTGAATTTCGCGGTCTCAACTACCCATTCACCTTAATGCACAGTCATGGAATTCTGAAGCAAATTGACACCCTACGTAACTTTTCCGAGTTATAACCATTTCATACAACTGCCAAGGAAAGATTGCTGTGATTTGAATATACGGATAATATAAGTCTGTATTCATTTTGCCACCTACTGGGTTAAACTATACAGAAAAAAGAAAACAGCGAGGAAGAGTACCATCGAGACGAAAAGAAGAAGATTTACATAAATTAAAAAAAATATAAATAAATTCAAGGTAAAATTGTAAAGCAAATGCTTGCAAATGCAACTTTTGTGTCATGCTTTCACTGATCATTACAAAAGTTTAGCTATTTTAATTCGTAATAAAAAAACCTCCGTAGTGAGTTTAAAAATGAGAAATGATAATATTTGTGTAATAAAGTCCTTCAAATTAAAATAAATGTATACATTGTGTGTGTGCGGGGGTGTGTGTGAGAGTGTGTGTGGGGTGTGTGTGTGTGTGTGTGTGTGTGTGGGGGTGCGTGTGTGCGTGTTTTAAACGTGAGACATGCTTAGGAGTGTAGAACTTGTTTTTTTTTTTTTTTACTTTGGGCCCACTTTTATTTTTGCTGTGTCTTCTCCATCCAATCGGTTTGGATCGAGGGAGACCTTTGCCCAGCAGTGAAACAATACAAGTTAAATGAAAAAAAAAATGGGACCAGTCGTGAAATCACACTAATATTATAAAAGCGAAAGTTTGTGAGTGTGTGTGTGTGTAATATAATAGTATAATAATTATGTTTGTTACTGCTTCACGCTCAAACGGCTGGACCGATTTTGATAACAGTTTGGAGGTAGCTGACACCCTGGATTAACATATAGGCTACTTTTTATCTCGATATTCCCACGGGATCGAAATGTATGCGGGTAAAACCACAGGCGTAGCAGTATAAAATAAAAATCAGCTTTCTCCTAAAAAATGCAATATCGACGCGATTTTATTTTTCAGAGTTGTTCACATACTAAAATATATTCACTTGCATGAGTCACTCCCTTAAAGTATGTCCCTTGTTTAACCTAACAGCCCGTATAAAGCATATTAGAAGCAAGCATTATTCCAAGACGCGCGGTGTTCAAAACTTTTCTAATCAGTATACTTCATACGAACGCTGCCTGATAGAACAGGTAACACATTAAGCTTATGTGCACACGAACGTAAAAATATAGCGGCAGGATTTTATCGCGCATTGGATTTTCAACTCTCGGTGTTGAGGCAAGCATTGAAAATCCAACAGAGCGCATCCCAGCGCGTCAAAAAACCATACTGTTGGATTTTCAACTCTTGGTGCTAAGCAGTGCATTGAAAATCCAATGCGCGAAAAAAACCCGCCGCGATATATTTACGTCTGTGCGACGTCGGCTAACTAAAAAAGTTACGTTCGTGTTTAACCACAAATATCATCGTATATCGAATCTAAAACCGGATAAAACCAGCAACTTCTAGTTTCCGGCAGACTGGACGTGTCTAAAGAAAATGTTAGCCACGAGTTTTCTTACGTCATCTTTTTCTCTTAGGGCGTTATTACACCTTCACGGTCGACATCGATCGCTAGGATTATCAAAGTTGAGTATAGGAGTGTCCTACGTCGATCGTCATGTGCTATCCCACTCACACATAAAAACATAATATGAGTAAACCAAACATATTTATTATTATTGTTATGATTTTTTCATAGTATTTTTACATACTGAATGAAGTGGGCGAAATTATATGTGAAATGAACTATATTGAAGACCTGTTCTGAGACATATTTTATGCTGAATAATTACAATATAATTATTATTTAGCATAATATGATGGTGATCGGACCAAGATTATGTCTGGGCTTAAAAAGAGATGAGTTTGTTTCGGCCTTTCTTCTTAGAGTACCTAATCAGATAGGAAACGCCGACCAACTAGTGTTTTAAATATGATTGATGTGTAAAAGTCTTTGTACAAACCTACTTACAGAAATAAAATAGAATACATGCTATAAAACTATTTTCCATTTGCCACGTTACTCGCGGGTCGATCTTTTATTAACATTGCTGAACATCAATTAAAACACCTATCAATGTCAATCGATCGATTGACCTGAGCTATTTTCAATGACATCTCTTCGAAGTCCGACTTCTATTCATCCCGATTGATCGGCAAACTAGCACATTGCCGTTCATAGGCCCCAGGGTAATTGCGTAACACACTAACAGTGACAATAGCTTTCATTTTGACAGTTCAACAACATTCATTGCGTTATTTACTTTGTAGAGCAGACACATTTTTCTAACTTATATAGCAATGGATGAGCAATATTCTTCAAAATGATAAAGATTTATAGTGTGTTACGCAATTAGGGTGTCGGAATCATTTACAATCCAGAGCTATATACTTACGCAATTGACGTTGACCATAGGATCAACGCGACGTCAATCGCGAGTGTGTTACAACACCCTAACAAAAATGTTAGCTGTCTATTTCTCTTAGTTGCAATATGTGCTCATGATCGTCTGTTGGCACAGTTTCTTTGCGCGTTTCTTTGATAAATTTTTCATTCCAAAGGATTATTGGTCCAGTCATGCATTTGATGTTAGAGACGTCCACTCCGTTAGAAATATTTATCCGTTTATCTGGTCAAGCGGAAAATTCCAGTTCTGTATTAACTTCTTTGTCATTTATTTCTATATCTATAGGCTGTGTTGTTCAAAGCTTTATATAACTGAACCATATTGTTTTTGTTTTTATACATGTTTCAAAGCATTCTTTCCAAATACCGAAATAAAACATCGACTAAAACAGTTACAATAAAAACAAAATGTTTTAATGTCAAATTCAGGGCCCGGAAACCGGTTGAAATTCTTAACCGGTTACGGTCATTAACCCCAAACCGAAATCGATTTAGGTTAAGGTTTGCACTTTACCGGTTTTTACCGGTTTATGCGGGAAACCGGTTTTTCATGAGTTTAGGTTTTGATAGTGGAAATTACCCGGTTAAAACCAAGTCTGAACCCCCCCCCCCGGCCCCCGCCACTCTCGCGAGCACGGTCTGGACGTTGCGATATCATTTAGTTACAAAATTGTATTACGGCATTACGGAATTAACCGGTTAATTAGGGTGTCACAACCGTTTGTGCTTAAGTAACCGGTAACCTTTATCATTTGGGTTTCATAAGAACTGTTCACTTGTTTAACCGGTTAATGAAGGAACGATATATTTACCGGTACATAATCGAAATTAACCGCTCTTTTTAAACCGGTTCAGAGCCCTGGTCAAATTACATTAAGTGATGCAGAAAACAAAGTTAGGTATCGTGAACACGGCTTTTCTCAAGGTCTGTAAGACGCTCCTCGTAAAATACTGGTATTCAGCTCCACTCAATTAATCAGGAAGCCGACCCCAATATAGTTGGGTAAAGGGTCGGCAGATGATGATGACTATTGACAAAATGATGAAGACGTAAAAACTAAAACTGTTCTTTCTTTTGCAGGCGAGAACCCGCTAGCGATGCAACGAGGCGGCGCGGCGAGCTGTTCCAATTCATTGCTGGCTACATTCCTCGCATTCATCAGCTGACACTTAGCCAGCGTGTCATGGACGCGCAACATTGTGTAAAGTTTAGTCACAATTACTATGTTCGTAAACGCTAGAATAATCTTTCTCAGTTGGGATTCCCTTGCGGCTGTATTTTGAGACTTTCCTATTTATTTAATCCTCTTTTGAATCTTTTGTGGGTGTTTGATTATTCGTAAAAAATAACACAAGCAAAAGAGAGCTCGCATACTTGTTTTTCATCACAATCTCGTAGAAGGAAAACCGTAACGAGCAGACAGAATTGAGGTCAAACGAATACGATTCCAACACACTTCTCTAGATTTTTCCATTTCCACTGAAGGATTTCGCGACGCCAGGTCTATTTTGAAAGATATACCTATTTGCGGTGAATCTTCAGAATGTATTCATTCTATAAGTAGTTTATCAACTGGTCCCAGCAGAAAAATCACTTCATGGAAAGAATTATGACCGTTGATATTGACAACAACTCTCAGTCGTAAAAAAGTATTCAAAGGCCGTCTTCCTCTGTCGTCGCAGTTTCAAGATTCATTCAGTTTATGGCCTGAGCCGGTAACAGGGAATCTTTATAGCCGTTTTATGGCCCATCGGTTTCACGCACGCATCCCTGCATCGCATATTAAAGATTTCCACACGCGTTACACCCACAAGTTTCATCAAAGTAATGACTTGTCAAATTTTATTTATTGCCCATAAACTGTGGGTTATCTAAATACGATTTCTCGATCGGATGCTTAATGTGTATGTTCATAGGTAAGTTTAATTTTTAAGGGATGATATAAGTGTTACCTATTTTTCTATACAGACTCAAATTAAATTAGCTAGCAAAACCCCACGGACGTGATGAGTAGATATCAATATCTAAATAGGATAAAACAAAAATAAATTAATTTGACGATTTTTTTCCGACTGCAGTTAGTGAAATATCAGTTTAAAAAACTGGCCAAGTGCGAGTCGGACTCGCACACGAAGGGTTCCGTACAACAAGCGAAAAACGCCCAAAAAAAACACGTTTGTTGTATGGGAGCCCCCCTTAAACATTTATTTTATTCTGTTGCTAGTATTCGTTATTATAGCGGCAACAGAAATACACCATGTGAAAATTTCAACTGTCTAGCTATCACGGTTCATGAGATACAGCCTGGTGACAGACGGACAGACGGACAATGGAGTCTTAGTAATAGGGTCCCGTTTTTACCCTGTGGGTACGGAACCTTAAAATCACCTTTTTATTGTGTAAACTTCACAGACGTAATGGTATCGATATTCACAACTCGGCAAAACTAAAAAAAAAGATTTTCTTAACTCATACAAAACAAAACAACCAGCAGTTTATCCCAAAAAAAAACATTAATCTTTTTTGTTTTTATTGTATCGTGTTTAGATCTTGATACCTATCACGTCTGCAAAGTTTCGCTTGTTAATTTAATTTGACCCTGCATACGATACAAAACTGCACAGTTTTATACTTTAAAAAAGTCAATTCTATGAATAATTAAAAAAAATTGGTTTAAAACAAAAAATTTATGACATGCTTGGAAATTCAAAATGGACGATCATTTCCACACTGAACACCGTTTTTCATGCGAAATAAGACATGAATAGTGCTTTTCAGTGAAAACCTCGCTGGATCCTGGAATATATTCCACAAAATTTAGAATAGAATTATTTTCAAAATTTTAGATTTCTTAGTATCCAGTACAAAGAGGTTTCTATGAGATTCATATGAAAGGTTCTCGAATTCAAATATCATATTCTGTTAGATTTTTATGTGATTTCATAGTTATTATTGGGCATTTGTTATTCCAAGAAGTGTGTTGGATTCGTGTAATTTTAAACTCTATAACATCACGTTTATCGTATGTATACCTTATAATATATGTTGGGGTAAGTTTGGTGCAGAGATCAGATTATACGAATCAAATTCTCGGCTAATTTGGCAATGTTTTTCAATGATGAAAACATTGTGTTCTGTGCCATATTATTCTGTCTTGACCCTCGGGGCAGATTATAATAACGCAGAATTTTATTCGTATGGTCTTCTCCCTTACTCCGTCATACTCTATAAGTTTCGAGTTCATCTTCGTATGTGATGTTCTCAGTAGATGAGTTCGTAGAATTTTCAAACTCCCCACAAAGATCTTTTGCATCACATTGCTAACTGCTGTTATTTACCCGATAGTATCAAAAACATTCTCAAAGTATTGTAATTTGTAGCCATTAATTCTCATTTTAGTCAAAGTTCAAACAACTTTTTATACAAAAATAAATAACGGGAAGTCATTAAAAGTACATCCGCAGGCAATTCTGACTACGTTCTCTTAAAGTATTAAAATTCTAACTGATAAAAAATGTTATTTTAAACTCTATTCCGTAGCAAGTTAAGTTGACTGTCGGTTGTGTGAGTTTTCTTTTGGCTGACACTTTAAGTTTTCAAAGAAAACTAAAAAAGTATACTGTTGAAGTTTGGTTTAAAGAAATATGAATTAGGTACATCGTCGACTGTCAGTTGTTATTATCGTCGTATTTCTTGCAAGATCTTATGACTTTGGTTTTATTATATTTTTATTTTAGTGGCCTTAAAAAGGCGGTTTTAGGAACTAGAATTACTTTCTGCATATTCTAATTTATTGTGAAATATGAAACACGCAAAATAAAAACAAAATTTCTTTGGTTCAATGTTGATTTAGATTTATAATAAAGGCTGGTTTTTTTTTGCAGATTCTCAAATTTTTATCTGTCACACACAGGACCTTAGAATTATTTACTGACAAAACAAACAGATATTATCGTTTGCCGACGAATGCACTGTAACGAAATATTTGTAAGTTTAAGTTAAAACAATTTTGAACGTCCCATCGATATAAAGGTCTAAACATATTTAAGCTACATAATGCAATGTGTTGCTAACCACAGAGAGAATAATTTTGCTGAAAAATAAATGGTGGATGACGTTTTACTTATGCGAACAGTTATTTACAAGAAAGGAACTTACTTAAATTCGAACGTGAATAAAAATAAATATTAACACTGTATAAAAGCCAATGGAAAAACAAATGACTTCAGTTTATTCAAAAATTATACTGTGGCAACTACACACATCAAAAGTGTCTAGGGATCAACATATATTTTTGCAATAACTTTTCTCCTGATTGATATTAATTAAAATTTTCTTTAAGGATTCATCAAATAAAGTGTTTCCGTTTGTCACAGTAACGATAAACCAAGTCACCTTTGCATTAATAAAGAAATTTGCCATTTTCCTAATAAAGGGATTTTTGACATTTGAACCACTAACACAAAAGTTCGAAAAAAAGACTGAAATAACAGTTTTCTTTAAAATTTTATTGGGTAACTTAAACAATTAATAATCCATGTTTCTACCGCGAACACTAACAACACAAGAACATCGGTTTGGCATACTCAAAATGAGTTCATCCAAATCACGCTGTGGAATGGCCGCCCATGTTCGTTGCAACAACAAAAAAAGGTCTTCTTGCGACTGGATACCCTCCATATTCGGCAGAGCTCTTCTCTGTAGCATATCCCATGCATGCTCAATCGGGTTCAAGTCTGGCGACTGAGCAGGCCAGGGCAGGACATTGATGTTAGCTGCGGCGAGAGTCTGTCTTACAACTCTTGCGGTGTGCGGTCGTGCATTATCATGCATTAACTGAAATAAGGGACCGATTTGCACTTGTAGAGGAACGATGACGTCTGATACAATCGTCTCAGCATAAATTTGAGCGTTGAGGTTGCCTCTGATCCAAATCAACTCAGTTCTTCCGCCGATCCAAATACCCGCCCATACCATGATGGTTCCACCACTATAAGGATGGACTTCCTGGCAGGATTTTAATCGCTGTTGGCGTCCAGGGGTTCTCCAGTGTCGTATACGTCTTGTATCCGGTCTCATACCAAAACGAGACTCATGAGAAAAGCACACGAAACGCCATTGTTCTTCTGCCCAATTTCTGTGTTCAAGAGCCCATTGATATCGAATCCTACGATTGTGCATTGCTATAGGTGGTACCCGTAGCGGTCTTCGGGAATGAAGGTTCACTTCATGCAAGCGGTTTCTGACTGTTTGGTCGCTAATTAAGTTCCCTGAAGAGTGATGAAGCCTCACGGCTAACATCATGGCGGTTATTGTTGGAGCTCTTCGAGTTAAGATTTGAATGTATCGGTCTTGTCTCCGTGTGGTGCAGCGATACCGTCCTCCATGGCGCTCAGCCACGGTACCAGTGCTTCGGTAACGTGTCCAAAGTCGACTGATAACACTCTGACTTGTATTCAGAGCTAAAGCCACAGTACGTTGCCGGGAACCAGCTTCTATCATTCCCACGGCTCTGAGCATTTCTTCCCTGCTTAAATGACGTCGCCGCTCCATAATAACGTTGGTTTTAATCAGTAGTAGGGAAACAGTAGCACTAATAATGTCTTCAATGCGTTGTATGTTTTTATAGGGAAAATATTGACAGCTGATTTTCATCTTTTACTCGAATTTGATTCACAGTTCCTGATTCAAATTATGAAATGCACCAAAAAGGATCCATATAAATTTATAAAATCATAAATTTATTACAAAGCCACATCTCAATCTCAAGAAATCCGCATAAAAATGCTTGATCCCTAGACACTTTTGATGTGTGTACTTATTCAGATTGACCAAAAGTATTTTGAAGGTCTTAGGCCTGAATTCCTGTTACGCTGACGTCGTCGGTCGCGCGTGTGAATGTACATTGTGTTCTATATAGCACCATACTGCGACGCTGACGTCAGCGGCGCGTATGTTGGTACTGACCGTACACGACCGACGTCAGCGTAACAGGAATTCAGGCCTTAACAACAATTTGAGTGGGTAGTAATAGAAATTGAACTTTGTGTCATGGAATTTAGGTTTCTAAGCCAAAAAACATAGTGTTTAAGGCATCGGTTATACAGCCCCTCGCTACGTGTCATAGGGCGCAAGACACGCGCGGTAATTCTGATATGCCAACTCAATAAAGTGGCTTCATTCCGCGCGTTTATTGTGGGTCCCGTCGCAGTGTAAACGATGCCTTAGATAAAGTTTTAATAAAAAAGTGAACATCGTTAAAGGTTTTCCAATAAAGATAATCGAATGATAATATTAAAAGCAAAATTGAAAACGACACTGCCAGTTTCCCTATAAATAATATTAGAACATTTACAAACATAACTAGACTATAATATATAACCGCATGATAAATGGCGGCTAGACTAATATGATCGACGTGATCGATGCTTCGGAGAATTTCTAGGTCTATTATTCATTTCTCAAAAAATATTTCTTCAGTAAAGATGTCAGTTTTGTTAACTTAATATATCTTATCCTTATCAGCTTCATGTTGTTATTTATTTGTTTTCCATTTCATTGCCTATATTATTGATTCTTCTGATATCCACTGTCTGGTATATGTTTCGTGCCACATTGCCCAAAGGCATTATGTTACCTAGTTACTGGTCGAATAGGTAGTCCATTATTAATTTCTCTGAATATATTTCATCAGTAAAGATGGCAGTTTTGTTAACCTTATATATTTTATCCTTACCAGCTTCTCGCTGTTATTTGTTTATTTTCCATTTCATTAGCTATTATTGATTCTTTTGATATCCGCTATTAGCTGAGACCCCGGCTTGTTCTCGAATTATGTACTGTTAAACAAAGTCAGGGTATATTTTTCGGGTGTGTAATATATGGCATAATAACACATGGTATAATATCACTTGAAATAACGTTCATATGACACAATTTTCATATGCTATAAAAACGTATAAACTAATTTCATGTGATCGAATGTTATATTTCATATAACCTTATTTTGCTCTTATAACATTTAGTATAACGTTCTTTAATATAATTTACAATCAGTATATTGCTCTTTTTATATAACGTTTAGTTGACCTAATTTTCATATTTACTAATTTTTTGCCAAAATTCAGTAATGAATAGTAAGTAAATATCAGGAAACATCATATAGCTTCACTCGCTTGCATTCGCGCGTTAATGGTCACATGTCAGGTGTTTAACATCAGTTTTTGCAAAAATATACAAAAAAAGTAGACGTTTCTAAATTATAAGTATTGAATATTATACTAATTGAATATTAATTCAAATGTGCATTATAGAAAATTTCCACTATACCATATAAAATTAGGTAAAATTTAATTATATCAATAATTCATTCATATAATTTCATCGTTATACTAGGCTGATAGAGTTGTTAGCGCTTTGGGTCTGTCTATAGACCTTCAAGAGAGTTGATCCACGACTCTACTAATAAGTAATTCTTAATTTGTGATTCTATACTGTATTAAAGAAAAGTATATTATATGAAATTAGGTCATATGATCATTAAAACTTTTGTTATTATATCAAACGTTACACACCCATAGGTAATTTTCATGCCACATCGTCCAAAAGGTATCGTGGTGCCTAGTAACTGCGTTGTGTTGTGTAGTTGCTCCAAGTAAATTACTGGCTGCTTCCCGTTAGAGTGGAATGGCGGCTCATGATTTGTTTCTTTGCGAAAAAATCTAGGCAGATGAAGATCATGAAGTCCTAGTTGTACCTACGCTCCTATATTCAAGCTTTTCACAAAATAATAGGTGTTTATCCTCCGTTTTTAGGCAATGGCGCCGATTCTGTTGTTCACAAACTAAACTAAATTTAAGTTCAGGCATCTTTTTCTTTCTATTTCATTAAGACAAGGACAGAAGATAAATATTAGTTTAGTCCTGTCAAATTAGTCAGCGCCTGACGTAAATTGACGTATTTTTAGTAGCCAATTCTTTAATCTCGTTTAAAGTTGTGGGAGTATCTTAATTTGACAGGACTAAACTAATATTTATCTTCTGTCCTTTTCTTAATGAAATAGAAAGAAAAAGATGCAGGAACTTAAATTTAGTCTAGTTTGTGAAAAACAGAATCGGCGCCAATGAGCTACTAACCTCTCTGCTACACAATTATGCTTTTTAGTCAATTTATCAAAACTGTACGCAGCTATAAGAAAATAAATAATAAACATACTTTATTATCCCCTTTGCGTAGCGCGTAATCAGCCTATAATGTTCCCACTGCTGGAACACAGGCCTCCTCTCTATAAGAGGGAGTGGGCCATAATCCACCACGCGGGCCCAGTGCGGGTTGGTGGTTGTCACAGGTCTTCGAATTTTTGGTTCTAGGACATGCCGGTTTCCTCACTATGTTTTCCTTCACCGTTTTGAAAGCAGTGCTGATGAAATGAAATACACAAAGTGCTTGCTTGGTTACATACTGGGTCACCCACTGCTCAAAATAATACTAATATTTATTTATTTTCCTAATATTCATTCATTTTTCTAATATTTTTTTTTAATCCTTATTTACAAACAAGATTGATCGGATCTATTTTTCTCCTAATGCGAGTAGGGTATTATATATCATTAAGTATATAATTTAGCCGCAAGCCGTATAGACAGTGTAATTTCACTTACCCTACTGCGATATGGCTCATTAAGCTAATCACCTGCCTAATCTGATGTGTTTGTTGGTATTTTATTTTCGATTGGAAGGCTGTTGGTTGTATAATATGTATGTTTGCTTAATGAAGCAATCAGATCTGTTGGAAAAATGGTGTGAATATAATAAAAGCGTTGCACTGAGCACTGACTGGACAGGTCCACTCAATCTGTATGGTTCTTTCCTCAAAAGACCATTTCAGACATCAATCTACATGGCCCTCACATGATCTGATCAAGATTATGTCTGGACTTTAAAAGATACTCCTGAGATTGTTTCTGCCTCTCTTCTCAAAGTAATCTTACGACTTACGAGGTCGCAGGCGCATTACTTTGTGTAAATTATTTCATCAGCACTGCTCTCTGAACGGTGAAGGAAAACATTGTGGGAATACCGGCATGTCCTAGAACCAAAAATTCCAAGATATGTGACATCTACCAACCCGCGATGGGCCCGCATGGTGGTTTACGGCCCACTCCCTCACACCAAGAGTAAGCCTGTGTCCCATCAGTAGGAACATTATAGGCTGATTATGTTGGGAAATGGCAGAGCTGGATTGGATATTATTTAACACCAAATCAATGTGGGAACATATATTTTTGTGACACGGATACATAAATTATCTTCCATTGAGAGCAATTCCATTGGCTTTAATTCAGTTACAATAACAGATAAATAATTTTATATGTCAACCCAAACCGTTGACAGCAATATTAATATGCCACATATCAATACAGCAATGACGTAACAAAACCGCGCGATGAGAACTAAATATGTTTTCGCCTTTATCGAACGAATTTATTTTACACTTATTGAAGGAATAAAGGGAATACTTTAGATGTTATTCCTAAAATTATTTTTTAATAGCTTATAAAATTTTGGGTAATTATTTGGGTAAACATTTGTGAATTAATTTACATAATTGCGATGTTCAAAAATTGAGACTCTCGGTCGATGTTTTCGTTTTACACGAGAACTTAATTTAAAATTTGTTTTGATATTCAGCACGCTATTTAACATTTTTGACGAGTAAATGTCTTTTTGACGCAAATACATTCCAAGAATACATTCCGTTGAGAATTTAACGAAGAAAAAACGCAACGTCTTACAAAAACAACTTTCAATATTCATAGCTTATAAATAAAAACGCAAATGAAAAACAATGAACAAAAGAAATTCGAATGCATGAGATAATAAATAAAGTTTCAATAGAAAAAAGAACAACGATACACGTTCGGACAAACGTACTGATGTCAAAAACAGATCAGAAGGTCAAATCCCGTAGTTAAAAATGTTCAATATCTAGTCGCAATCTCAACTCAGCGATAATCAATGTCAAAAACTTGTCAAAAATGTAGGGAAGTCAGGGGTATTTTTGACAGATTGCGACTGAGATCAGACTGTGAACGTTCTTAAAATTACGAGAATTGCTCTGATCTCTAACAGTTAATAGACAATGGTGCCGATTCTCTTGTCACAAATGACTCTAAACTAGACTAAAAATCACAAAAAAGTTTATTTCTGTCAAATGACGATTTCTTAATCAGAAATTGACTAAAGTGACACAACTTAACTATATTTTAGTTTGACAGCACTAAGATGGCACTGAGTTATTAATCTATTGAAAATGGGAATTTCGCTATTCTGAATTTGACGTTTTTCACCTAAAATTTTGATTGTCTAACTAAATTTGACTATTTTTAATCCCGATTTAAAAGGTGTGGAATAAAATTAGTTGTCATTAACTAAAATTCACATCAACACCTCGACTTCAGGTGCAAAAGGTGTGCAGGTTTTGTAGGTTCATTCATATCAAAAAGGGTCCATCATCAGCAGGTAAATAAGTTTTTAGGGGATAAGTTAAATATTTCCCTTTATTAAATCAATCTCACTTCCTCACATAGCTTTTTTCACCAAGTGATTTTAGACATGCTTTCCTAGGATTAATTAAACTACTCTCTGAGGGCACAAAATACAGACACAGTTCATAATGCTACAGCCAAATTTTTGTTTGGGTGTGTGTCCCATACAAAATAGTCCATTGTCCTTTAAAGATTTTTTTTTGTAAGTAGAATAGCTTTACGATTCATATGGTCAAAAGTAAGGAATTTTAGTGATTGTTTAGTTAGGTTAATTCGGTGTACAAGAAAATCGGCATCAATATTTATTATTAACCGGATACAAATAGGATACTGAGATTGCTTGAAAAATAAATACGAAAAAAAATTACAAAGGCTCGAGGATGGTTCATTTTTGGACACAAAAATAAACATTTCGGACATAAAAGTAAAAGAGAATTGAATTTATTATCAAAAGGATAAATTAGAGGTATTTATTTCTAAGAACCGAAACTTTTCTTAGAAATATATACCTCAAATTTGTTTTTCATGAATATTCACGTTTGATTGGGGAAAAACAAAAATTATTTTGAAAGGACTGGTTGATTTCCGTTTGATTTATTATTTTATGTGTTACACAGCAGTATTTCACACCAGCAATAATTCTATTCTCAATCAAAATTCAACGCTTCTACTAACAGGAAGTTTATCCAATAGTTCAATGAACTAAGTTCTGAACTAACATAAGTACCTACCCTGCATCTATTCGTATTCTCTTCTATTGCTTTCAATCTGATTGAAAATATTACACAATCAATATTTGACTTTAGTTCAACATCAACTATGATTCTATTATCAGCTATTATAGTCACTACTCTATTGTAGTTTCCAAAAATAACCCTTATTTACTGAACTACTGTACCCGCTATAATTAAAATTCAATAGCAATACAATTTCAATACTTACAGCAATAAAATTCTCACTCTGTATCAACAATGTTGGAATATAATTGCGTTGAACAAAATTTATTCAATATCGATAATTACGTGCCGTGAACCGAATAGAATTTTAATCGAGTTGGAAGCTAATAAATTCGTAAATTTTACGATTGTTTTTCGGTTCTTGTGAATTATCGGACATCGGTCGTGGGTCCAGGTAAATTGTAAAGGTTGGTATCATACTGGTCTGTTTCAATTTTGCAGAGAGTATTTGAATTTCGTATGATAGCAATCGTAGAGCTTTAAAATTTAAATTCCATTTTAGTTATTACTCTCTGTAAAATGTTTTGGCTTTGTAAAAGTACATGATATTTTTTGGTACCTACTGATATGAATATTTAGTTTTGAAAAATGAGTATGTTGGTTTTCTTTTTCTAGCCGTTTTTAATATTCGTCGGTTAATAATCTTTTAAAAGCGCCCGTCACCGTTCGCACATTAACATTTGTTATTAGAAGAGAGTTTCAGAATGTTTTTTGGTAACTTCGTAATTCCAGCTAGATACCACAAAACTTTGAAACGAAATGCTGAATTTATTTTTCTAAGAGATAACCAACTTTTCTTTCTCGTGTTCATGAAATTACTCAAAATTAACCTACTCCAGTCAAAAAGTAACGTAAATTATTGCCTTTCTTCTTCGTAACAGGCTGACATTTCAAGGCTCGCCTAATTATTATTCTTCGCAAGCATTCGACGTATCATTGACACGTGCCCTCGTCCCTTGTAGTCATGCGAGTTGAAAAATAAACCCGGTTCTGCGGAATACGCAAGTTTTAATCAAATACGGTAAACGTTGATGCTAGGTCGACAAATTAGCAGGACGATGTTCGTTAATTAGGGGCTGCAAAATTGTAGTAGGTTACTGTACCTGGCCGTAAATATGCCACACAGTTTACAAAAAAAAAAAAAAAACGTCGCCTTTGTGACAGTTTCTTTTAAAAAGGGTGCGTTCTGAAAGTTGGCAACGTCGCACATAGCTGTCAAATATGTTGCTGTTTTATGACTTTTTTGTCAATATTACTGAATGAAATAATGATATATTGCTCTTTAAGAATTGATTATGAATTTTGATGTTGTAACAGTTTTCGTTTTAAAATTCGATGGGTCACTTTCACAGCCAGGTACTGTAGTGTGTATGCTTCGACCGTTACACTTAAATTGTCAGAACTGTACCCTAATTCATAAAGCTTATCGTAAAGTTAAATTTTACTTAAGTTTTTATTACTTTCAGTTTACGTCCCTAACTGTATGTAACTATAACATTAATATGTAAATAGGGATTATTTACACTGTAAATAGATAAAGGAATTGTAGGTAGTTATCATTGAAACTTCTGGGAGATAGCGATGTTGGAAACTGTTATCTTTTCTAATTAGCGTTTCGAACAAATCGAGGCGTTTGTATAATTCGTTGAATCAATATCTGTTCTGAAAAAGTTTGAGTTTCATTTTCGATAGTTTTAGAAGTTTATTGGACTTTGAAACATGCTTTTATTTGACTTTGAAATTTCGTAAGTTTAGTGGTCAGCAGTGACCTGAACAGACTCGATCATTTAGAAAAAAAAATAGTTTGGCTTATTTGGATATCACATCATAAAATATGGTGGAAACAAGATATAAAAAAAATATTGTTATAAAAACTCTTCTAATAATATTTTAATTAGTGGTAGTATCTACAACGACACATGCGAACTACGTGTCATACTGACGTCACGCAAAATCCTGCATCTCGCAAGCAGAGTTTACTGCGCAACTCTATAACATCTACAACAGCCCTGACATAAATCATCGGGCAGTCGCCCGCCAGGCACAATACCCGTCTGGCCGGAGGATCCTCCCTTTTCTATAGAGCATGAGTGAACTTTACACCCTGTTTCTCATATACCTCTATCTAATCAAGTAACACTTGGAAATTTTTCTCAGACCAAAGTAAGAACAGATAATTTTCTTTGTTTTTGATGTAAAAGATTGACAACCATCTTTACGTATAGGAAGAAATCTTTTCCCTTTAAAATAATTTCTAATTGAAAATGCTTATTTTATTTTCATTGGCAATTTAAAAGTTGATTATTATTATTAAGATTCGACTGATGAAGGTTCAAATATGAACTGCACTGCATTTCAACATTAAAACAACATCACTATCTCCCAAACTATAACTTAATATAAAAATCAATGTACCTAATAATAATGGTGTTTATGATATTTATATTTTTTTCCTCACTTTTATATATAATTTTTTATAATGGTCAATATATTGTAATGGCTGTCGCTTATCACTCACCGTATAATACCTATTAATACTAATGAAATAAATCAATCAATAAAATGATGTATCACAAATTAAAATTATGTACCAAAGCTCAAATTGATGTACCACAATTTGAAGGCTCGATTTAAAATAAAGCTGGTTGTAAACGAAGCGATTTCTGTTGTGAAGTTTTAATCCACAAAGTCGCAACAACTCGCGCGGCTCAACAAAATGCGATTACGTTTGTACTTTGTGAAACTATTGGTATGCAATGTTCGCTACATTGAGAATTTTTGTGCGGAAATCGCTTCGAAAAAAAAAGATTTTTTGTGTGATTTTATTAGAAATAAAACGTCACAAAGTATTTTTTTTCAATTATGTACATTTCACTGCCTTTTAGACTTATTATTACACAATTATGGTTGCAAATTTCACGGTTAAAATTTAATTTATAATGCAAGCATTGTGTGTTGAAGCGTTGTTTAATTACCTCACAATTTAGAAAACTTTATGTTAAATGACAACTGCAGTTTTGAAATTAGACACACAAAAGAGTTTCGACTACAATGTGCAATCAACCATACACTTGCTACACATGTTGCGATAAATTGTTGCGTTATAACCATGCAAATTGTTGTACGGATAGTCTGTTATTTCAGGAGAGAATAGCTCAAGTGTAGTTTCAGGAATACACAGAATCTTGTTCACTTGGAAGCGTTTGATGTGGTATGGGAATTTGAAGTTTAGTGTGGTGATTTCGTAGCATACTAACATTATTGGAATGCCGTTCTATTTGACAATTCGACCTCGTGCAAAATTCGTCTGTTTGACAATACAATGTTGTGTGTGTTGAGACGAATTTTACAAACATAGGTACATGAAGCAGTTGATTAGGGATTTCCTTCAAAATCCTTTGGATATTGAAAGAAAATAAGTTACGCAATTAGGGCGCAGCGTGGTCATTGCGAAACACACTAAGATGACTATCTTTTATAAAAAAATCTATACGCAATTTGAGCGCAATGATAATGTTTTTACAATATAATTATTAATTATATTTTATTTATATAAATAAAGGATAAACGATGATCCTGTGTTTACCTGATCGCAACAATTGATCCTGATACATGTGGACAGCTTAACACAGCGAAATTATATTATAGCATAATTTAAACAGCGGCAGTCATCAAATAATACTAAATGTCGAACAATTATTTCTAATCGAAAATTCGTTGTGTTCCCATTTAGATTTACTTGAAAATTAAATTGTTATTGAATTATTCAATTATCATAATTTGTTGTTCTGAATTGTTTTATGGAGTGGTGCGTTTGTGTTAGTTGTTTTTGACAAGTTTCAAAATGTTGTTTGTTAAAATGACATCATTGTGGGTTTGACGCGAATATTGTTTTAAAGGTTTTCAGGTGTACGGATTTTAATAGAAACTAGCTGTGCCCGCGACTTCCTTCGCGTTTGAAAACAATAATGTGTCTCTTTAATAATTATTTTTCTTTTTCTAAAATATAAGTTACTCCTTAAAACATCAGCTATCTGCCAGTGGAAGTCCCGTCAAAATCGGTTTAGCCGTTTCAGAGATTAGCCGGAACAAAAGACAGACAAGAAATAAAAAAAACTATTTTTTTGTTATAAGTAGGTACAGTATTTATATTACAAGCAGACACTTCAATTTTAATTATTTATATAGATATATAAACGAGCTGACCGGATAGAAAATCGCGCGCGACGCAAAGGCACCGCAAGTCGCGCAATGAACGGTGCCTTTGTGTCGCGCGCGATTATATCGCGTGTCGCGCGCGATTATATCGCGTGTCGTGCCCCAGTTTGTAGGAGCCTTTTACGGTTCAAGCAACATGATAATTATAATTTTATCGCGGCTTCTTAATATAGCGTTTATATTATAAAATTCATGATTAATTTACCTTATGTTCGTCTTTGTAACAATGACTTGATGTACATAGTAATTATGTTCCACTCAATAAGGCGCTGCTGTGTGAAACACTGTTTTATTAATATGATCTTAATGAATTTTGATGTAACCAAATAAGTGGTACATTTTCTTTACTTTTATAATATAGAATGGAATAATTATCATCTCGAACAAACATTTAAAATTAATAAAAGCTCAGCATTAGTATTTTTATCCCACGAAGTGACACGTGCTTTACTTGTGTTTACCAAATGTACAAACAGGCTGTGAATATGTGTTAAAAATTAAATAAATAAATATTTAAGAGAACTTTACAGCTTCACGATAATTCTAGCACTGATTCTATTGAACAAAAACACCATATTGAAATATTTGAATACTCGCTTGAACGTTCGAATGGAACACCCGTAAATATGACCAGCCAGTGTTTATTGCTAAAGACCGGTCTACACAGACGTCCGTGACAATGGCGAAGTCGGAAGTGTGTGTGTGCGAGTTCTGACGCTACTCGTCTTCACGCATACAATCACAGTGTGTGTGTGTAGGTACACTTGGTTACTTCAAGTATGGCGCGGGTCGCTTCCTGAGATAAAATTACTGTCCCTAGGCTGTGAATGTGTGTGTAAGCGCAGGAGCTCTCGGTATCGTCCGAGACAATTGCGAAGTCGGAAGTGTGTATGTGTGCGTCTTATGTGCTGACGCTACCCGTCTTCACGCACACATTCACAGCGTGTTTGTTCACTTGGTTACTACAAGTAAAGCACACCGTTTTGTGAGATAAAATACTGTACCTAGGTACAGAATTAATAACGTTATTAATAGTTTCATGTACTAATCGGCGTTCATTTTGTTACACACAATGTTAATCCTGTATGATATTATGTGTACAATTTTGCGGTGCATAAGTCCGTTAAATATTGCATGTTTAATAATAAAATATTGGAATTTACATTTTAATATTTGGGAACAAAATACACGCATGTCGCATACGGTGTAATTATGGCTATTTTGTAATTAATGAGTGATATTAAACATTGTTTTCTGTTGTCTACCTCGTAATTGCCTTATCAAAATAAAAACCGGGTAAGAGCGAGTTAGACTCGCGCACCGAGGGTTCCGTACCTTCATATGTTTTTAAATTTTCACCGGCGAGCTACTTACTAGATGTCGTTCAAACCAATTTTCGGTGGAAGTTTACATGGTAATGTAAATCATATATTTTTTTTAGTTTTATCATTTTCTTATTTTAGATGTTACAGGGGGGGGGACATACATTTTACCACTTTGGAAATGTCTTTCGCGCAAACTATTCAGTTTAGAAAAAAATGATGATGAAAATTTTTGAGTTTCAGTTCTTAGTATGGGAACCCCCAAAATTTATTGTTTTTTTTCTATTTTTTTTTGTAAAAATCTTAATGCGGTTCACAGAATACATCTACTTACCAAGTTTCAACAGTATAGTTCTTATAGTTTCGGAAAAAAGTGGCTGTGACATACGGACGGACAGACAGACAGACATGACGAATCCATAAGGGTTCCGTTTTTGCCATTTGGCTACGGAACCCTAAAAACGACAAGGTCTTTCTATCTATGTGATAGATAGATTCAAACTAACGGCCAAACCCAATAACCTATTTTCAGTTAAAGACGGTTTAGGCGCATTAGGGCTAATTCTCATTTTGGCAACCGACTCGCTAATGGACTACTTCTCATTATGGCCACTTCTCATTTTGGCTACTTCTGATTAGGGCTACTTCTCACTACTGATCTTAGCCAGCATAATCTTAACTGCCAGCATAATATAATTATACAGATCGCTACTGATGTAGATTAATGGGACATTAAAACCAGAGATAGATAGGTTTTTCTACCAGTATGCCACCCATTGACGATGGAAAATTGACACTTGGAAAACGTTGATTCAATAACTAGTCAATTGTAGGCTTGATAAAGCTGCGTATTTCAATAATACTTATAATCTAATCCCACCATTATTACCCATTTATTGATTGTGCGTGTACACAATCGAGTCCTTGGAGCTCTTAAATTCCACAAGGTTAATAAGCAAAATATCATAAAATTTCTACAAAAACGCAATGCGGATTGTCTATCGTCTGCCTGTAGTCTGTCAAAACACTGACAGTACCTAAGGGCTGATGTTACCAAAGTCAGATATCTTTAATATTAACTATAATATTCACGTCTGATAGTTCTAATATAGAAAAACTGTCAAAAATTCAAAATTTATGCTCAGGATAAGACTTAAGTATTCTAGGCCTATAAATGTTTGGAGGAATTCGCCCTTTATTTATACAAATACGCTCAGAAATATCTAAACAAACACACCACTCTATTGTAACATAAAAAATGTATTAAAATACTAATTAATAGTGAGTCATAAGCCAGAAATGTTGTTTATATTATGGAAAGGAATAAACGTTTAACTGGAAAATCGTTGTTTTAATTGAAACCTGTTGTTATCAATTGGAAGTTGTTTTAGTCGAAATAATAACTTTGGTGAAGTACCTACCTATAACTATTTAGCTTGGCTTCGTTCAGTAATCAATAGAATCGTTTTCCTGTAAAGCAGAGTAATTGTTAGTGTAATGTTTCTTCGATAATATCTCGGATTGGAGTTCCCGGGAAACATTTCACACATTATTAGACACGTACAGAAGCCAGCACCTCCAGCTACCCGAAACTGTCAAATTTTCCCAATCAACTTTGAACCTGATGCTTTAGCGATAAATTTGAAAATCTATTAAAGAAATTTGACAGTTCCGGGTAGGTTGATGTGCTGGCGTCTGTACATACCTTTTGATTCTATTGACTGCCTCGTTGGTCCAATGGTCGTAAGCGCTACTGCTGAACATGAGGTCCTGGGTTCGATTCCCAGGTTGGGCAGTGTTATTGGGTTTTTCCGTCTGGAATTTCTCAGTAGCAGCCCGGAGTCTGGATTTGTGTCCGGTTAATGGCAATAATTATGATTAAACTAAAATGTTTTTTTAGGGTCCGTTTTGAAAACTAAAAACAATGGCAGAGCGTAGTGACAACGTCCGAGTCGCATCTGCAAAGGCGCGTGTGACTAAAATAACAAAATACTACAAACGTTACGTGTGTGAACTGTTTTCTTCAAGGCGTTAATATACTACAAGAAGGCTTCGCATCATAGTTTCGAACAAAATATAAAAAAACGCTTGTCGCACTTTAGTTTGCCGAGCGAAAGTTGTGTCGCGTTATCGTCTGTCGATCAAAAGTTCCGTCGTCCTGTCGATTTTCAAGAAAACAATCACTAGGTCGACATATCGTACTGTCGCCCTAACATTTGTCGCGTATTTGTTTATCGCGACTATGATGAAGAAGGTAAATTACAATTCGATCAAGCAGGATCAACCAGGAGCAAGCGTGGGAGCTCCCAGCTAACTGCAGCTGGACAAGTCTTACCTGCGTGGCCTAAGGTAAGCTGGTGTCTTGTTTTGGTAATGGGCGTCTTAGACGTTGCGGCCCATTCGATTATTTTCCAACCATTTGGGAGAAGCCTTTCCAAATGTGGAGGTACTTATCGTTATCCTCTCACAAATGGGCTAAGCTCTGTGCGTAATACATTTCTTTTATATTTAAGTATCGAGTAGTTTGGTCTAGAATCTCATACGTAATGGACAAAAAAAAGTTTCGTTACGCTAAAAAGAGGTGTTAAATATTTAGGGGTAGTAGCGATTAGTGACTGTTTAACCATACATTTTTGACGTTTAAACGTCACTTAACTTTAATCATCCATACTAATATTATAAATTCGAAAGTAACTCTGTCTGTCTGTGTGTATGCTATGCTACCTTTTCACGCCAAAACCGCTGAACGGATATTCCCACGGGATAGACACTTATGCGGGTGAAACCGCGGGGCGCTGCTAGTACGTTATATGTCAACTAGAAAAAAGTGAAACCTCATGGTACGTATTTCCATACTCCTACTTCAAATTTGTACCCTTCGATGATGTAACTGGCCGATTGTTTGCCTTTTCACACGATCGTATTTGACGGTATGTGTCCAAACAATATCCCCCAAACCTATGCAAATAAGACATAACAGAGTATTTGTAGTTAACCCCGAGCCCCTGACCCAAATCCGAGAAAACATGGATTGAATTTGGCTCAATGACTTTGCTCGAGTCAAAATCTCTAGGGTCACAGTTTGACGAAGTATAAAGTCAACAAAAAAACTGGTTGTTGTCAGCCTGCCTGATCCCTTTGCTGCTTTGCCTCTTTTGACTTCTAGATGTTTCGGTCCAGGGCTTGTATAAACCTTAAAAGATGTTTCAAGTTACCTAATAGTTTGGTCACATTTTACTAAAGTTTGGCAGAGACGTCGACGCGTAATTTGTAACCATAAATTCAGTACATGACTCCACTGTCCGTCTGTCTGTCTGTCACCAGGCTGTATCTCATGAACCGTGGTAGGTAGATAGTTGAAATTTTCACAGATGATGTATTTCTGTTGCCGCTTTAATAAAAAATACTAAAAACAGAATAAAATAAATATTTAAGGGGGGCTCGCATACAACAATCGTGTTTTTTTCGGCGTTTTTGCCTTGTGATACGGAACCCTTCGTGTGCGAGTCCGACTCGCACTTGGCCAGTTTTGTTTACCAATAGAAAAATTTTCAATGGGCGCTGTTATCGCTAAAATACAACTTTAAAGGCAACCTTTGGATGGATATTATGTTATTGTTTTCTTCTTCAGTACCTAGAATGATGTTTTCCATCCAATAAACCCATGTTACTTTAATTCAAATGGTAGGTATTTTCAGCATATTATTATAATCTCTGTATCAAAGATAAAAGGCAACATTTCTGCTCGGATTCAGTTAATCCTTATGGAAAATTATTAAAATCCAAAACATCCTGGGATAAGATTCCAGGGGGCCTAAAAATGCCACTTTTGCAGAATCATAAAAGGAATTCATCAAATCATTATAAATCATAATAGACAGCTAACTGTTAAGTTAATCGTATCAAATCCCATTGGTGAAGGATTTTTCAGTTATTTTTTTTTTGTCTGTGCTTAAATACCAATCCAAATCCTATCCCAATCTCTTGCAACAAAAAAAAGCAAAATACGTTTATGATTCTGCCAAAGTGGCCTTTTTAGGCCCCCAGATCTCGTACTTTGTGTACGAAATCTGACTAGCGCAATATTTTAAACAATTTATAAAGATGAAATTGGATACGAGATCCAATTTCATCGTTTTTGTTTTTTTTTTGGTGTTTTTTGGGATGTGTAATCCCAAAAAAGTAGCTAAATACTTAAAAAGATATCAGACGCTTAATTTTTTGTTAATTTTGTCTTTCATTCGGAATCTTTCACTCGAAGTAAAACATCTAAACGCAACACGAATCAAAAATTAATTCATTTTTGAATAGATCCAACAATGTTTGAATTCGGCACTCGCCAATTTTCACTTACCTGCCGAATCATCACAAAATGAAATAAAAGGAGCAGATGACCGTTCTGGGGGCCTAAAAAGGCCACTTTGGAGAATCATAAAGGAAAACATTATTAATTATAATATGGCGAAGATAGTCCGTGTTTTTTCTTTTTTTCACTGCACTACGTAGGTACAATCAAAGAAAGTGGGATTGGATTGGGATTGGATTGATTGGTATTTTAGCACAGACAAAAAAAAAATAACTAAAATGTGCTTCACCAATGGGATTTGATACGATTAACTTAACAGTTAACTGTCCATTATGTAATCCTTTTATGATTCTGCCAAAGTGGCCTTTTTAGGCCCCCAGTCCTCAGTATTTTTTCGGTGTCATGTAAACGTAGAATGAATAAAAAATGAACATTAACTTGAGTGTAGCGTCCGATATCTTTAGCAAATACGTATTTCTGTTATCAACTTTAGAAACTACGTATTTTCGTTCAGACACTAAAGCCAAAGTCCTACATCATCCCTTTCAAGGATTAGATCGTCGTACAAGACACTAACGATGCCTAAGTCTTATGTAATACCTTCACATACTAGAGCTTTCGCATTCCATGTCCCCACGAACTAGCATGTCTTAACAAGCTTCAGGCTCTTTTACACCAGGCGAGTTTGTTTCTTATTGAGAGGCGAGAATTTCTATCCGAGTAACATTAGGCGATTCATCATCATCTGCCTAGCCTTTTCCCAACTATGTTGGGGTCGGCTTCCAGTCTAACCGGATGCAGCTGAATACAGTATTTTACATGGAGTGACTGCCCATCTGACCTTCACAACCCAGTTACTGGGTAATACAATACCCTTGGTAAGTCTGGTTGTCAGACTTTCGGGCTTCTGACTACCCGTAACGACTGTCAATGATCCACGAATGACAGCCGGGACCAACGGCTTAGCGTCAGCTCACACCGGGACGCGACGCGACGCGCAGTTTTCAAGATCGAAATACAATTACAGACCTTATCTACTACACAAAAAGGTACACGATTCAATGAGGTACGCAGCGCGGCGCGGCGCCGCGCGGCGCAGCGCTGCGTAGCTCGACGTAGTAAACCCTGCATTGTGTACCTTTTAGTTTAGTAGATAGACGGAAAGCACGTTAAGGACGTGCTTTCCGAAGCACGGAGGGGTCACGGTATGTAAAGATGGTCACCCATCCATAGACCAACCGCGGCAAGCGTAGCTTAACCTGATCGATCGACCTGTACGGCTGTTATTGCATTAGGCGATTATTGCACTTAATCATACTCAGCCTATAATGTTCCTAATGCTAGGATACAGGCCTCCTCTCGGTGAGAGGGCGTGGGCCTTAATCCACCACGCGATCTCAGTGCGGGTTGACAGATGTCACATGTCTTCGAAGTTTTAGTTCTAGGACATGCCTCACGATGTTTTCCTTCACCGTTTTTTCCCCCTGAATATGACCCATTAATCTCGTCAGAATATTCAGACCACAAGGACGCTCGAACTTGACCACTCACTTTATTAATCCAGTCTCCATGTTCGAGCTAGAATTTAGTAGCGTACCTCGTAGAAAAATGTCGGAAATTTTTATATTTTTGCCTTTATTGCTACATTGGTTTTCGGATTAGTAATTATAATTCCAGCATGTCGTTGATGATTTAGATTGTAGGGTTTTGTGTTAATATTTTAATGGTTTGTTCTGTCAACACAATAATTTGGAAAATTACTATAATAATTATTAGCTCCGATATTTTTGTATCTAAAAATTTTATAGTATTTTTAAATGTGCCATTGTACTCGTAATGACATCTATCTATACTAATAATAATGCTGTAGAGTTTGTTTGTTTGAACACGCTAATCTTTGAAACTACCAATCGGATTTGGAAAACTATTTTTGCCTTTGATAGCCCAATTCTTAAAGAAGGCTTTCACATCACGCTAGGACCCTTAGGAGCTAAGCAAAAAGAAAAAACGTCAGCGAAAACGAAGTAATAGCGCAGGCAGGCGATGCGATGCGACAGGGTGAGTCGGGGCAACAAGAACTTTCACGCGCGGATGAAGTCACGGGCATAAGCTAGTTTCTACGAGTATATAAAAATATGACTGTATAGTATTTTTTCATGTGTCACTGAGTTGGTAATGATACCATTTTTAACTGACAGGCTTTGTTAGTGTCCTTATATGAAGGTTATGGTTGTCGTCGTAATTACAGGCGCATTAGATTTTTCAACATAGTTGCTGATAGTGGAATCATGGATTAAAGAGAAGGCCAAAGGCTTGTGTTTTTCTTCTGTTTACAAAAGCAGATCCTTAAACTGAAAATGGCTTTTTTTACCATAAACGCTATTGTTTAATACCTTCTGTAGGTGCTGTAAAGGTTGTCTGGTAATTTCGACCTTATGTAGTCCCGGCAGGCAGAAAAATAACTGGTTGCATTCGAACATTCAAGCGAATTTAGAATGAGCTTTAAAATGACTTCTAATAGGTTTTTTGTTTCGAAAAACGAGTGATAGAATAAGCGCGTTGATGTTAACACATTTGCATGGAATAAACGTACCTAATAATTATAACAGTGTATGTATCATTTAATAGCCTCACATTCACGAGCAAAAATATATTTCTATGGACAGTTTGGCAATAATATCTCATTTGATCGGACATGTCTTGCTTTATAAAATTCTAATAAGATCATGTCAGAAGAAAGTGACCTTCTTGGGAAAAATATCTGACATCACAGCAGCATAAAAATCTGACCGTAAAATATTTTGAACATATCTGACATCACTGTGGCAGCATAAAAATCGGACCATAAAATATTTTAAACTGTTTTCTTCTATATCGCAGTCAAAACTTGCAGTCAGAGTGACCTCTGCGCTGCCACCGACGACGCCGTGGAAGTGGCGAAGTTTTGGGCAAACAAAATCTGAGAAAAGTTGTGCCAGTGACACGAAGAAGAAGAAATGACACCCATATTGAAAAAAAATGTGGTTCATCTCAATGGTAGCATAAATATCTTTTTAATGTTGAAGGTAGAAAATTCAATTGTCGATAACCCATTTTTTTCTTTTTTGACAATGGACCTGCTGATGTCGATTATTCTGCCAGTATAAATTACACATCTTAAGGTAGGTGAGTATTAACGTTATAGTTAAGGTAGGCAAAAAATTAAAAAATTGTTAAAATATTATAAAGGTTTGAGTTCCTCCGGTCAGACGGGAGTCGTGTCAGATTTTTTAAGTTTTATTTTTGTGAAATCTCGCAGTTCAACCTATGGGGTTGTCCTCTGCTTAACCGGGCTTGCCTCTGGATACCTCAATAAATTAAGACCTCCAGCCAGGGCTTAAAAAAACTTAAAAACTAAGCGACTACACGCTAAGAGCAATCCCTGTGGGGTACGGACCGCGGCTTAGGGCGTCGCTGGGAGAGGGCAGCAAGGGACAGGCTGGATTGGAATTGAGCCCGACGATTGATGTCGGGACGTGGTATATATGTAGTTGCACGGTAAACTCTGCTTGCGCGATGCAGGATTTTGCGTGACGTCAGTGTGATGCGTAGTTCGAATGTGGCAATGTAGATGCCGCCACACTATTATTATGATTTCACATCGCCAAAGTTTCCGATCAGTAAGTTAAAGGAACCAAAACCCAACATTACATCACATAGACATATCTAACCTATAAATTACACATAATCTAATACATCAAGATTTTCATATCTTTCCCTAGATCTGATTATAAGGCTAGACTTTCGCACTTACAATATTAAGACCGACAGATATAAATCTAACTTGTCGGCGCCAGTCAGCCTGAACAATATGTTACATTGTTTAACTAATCTCGAACATAGGTTTTTGTTGTAAAGTAATTTTATGTAAGGGACAGACGGACGATTTGTGGGGGATTATTTTGTTGGTAATCTATATATATATATATTTTTTTTTTTTTTTTTAAACGTTGCCCCACACTAGGAATTTCTCCTGTATCGTGGGTGCGTTTACAAACATTTAAACTCACATACACAAACAGCCAGACCCGGAACAACTACTTGTAGGTCATACAAATATTTGTTCCGTGCGGGAATCGAACCCGCGACACGCAGCGCAGCAGTCATATTCAAATCAATAATATGGTATAAATGCGAAAGTAACTCTGTCTGTCGGGCTGTCCCTGTGTCTAATATTTTGTCCTGCCCAATGTAATTTTTCACACAAATAGACCATGACCTGGGTAAGGATATAATTAGGATAGTTTGTAACCGACGAAAAAAAAAAAAAAAAAAATTTAAATAATAAGATTACAAAAACTGTACATATGGTTCAGTAGTATATATTAATCTAGGCCTATAATAGGATATAATAGGCCGACGAAAAAAGAGGAAGTTCTAAAGCCAACGCGTATACATATTTTTTATATCAGTAGTACTTTCCTGTGGGATTAATATTGAAACCGCGGGTAGAAGCTTATTTTAAATAAGGGATGATATTATAAGAAAGCGATATATCGAGAGACAATCGCCATCTCGCAAGACAATTAGCAGAAAAACTTTTCTTCCAAACCCTCCGCCATCACTTCGGCAGAACTGCCCCCTGGACACGAACTTGGGGCCTAAAAAGGCCACTTTGGAGAATCATAAAAGGAATTATAATATGGCGAAGACAGTCCGTGTTTTTCTTTTTTTCGCTGCACTACGTAGGTACAATCAAAGAGATTGGGATTGGATTTGGATTGGATTGATTGTTATTTTAGCACGAACAAAAAAAAAAATAACTGAAAAATGCTTCACCAATGGGATTTAATACGATTAACATCCATTATGTTATCCGTTTATGATTCTGCTAAAGTGGCCTTTTTAGGCCCCCAGGTGTAGGTACAACTTGGAAATATGTCAACTGATTGAGGGCTCGGGTTGGCCGTTGCAATGCAGTGCAAAAAGCTACGTTTTTGCTTCGACGTTCTAACAGCTGTTTTAATTCCCGCTCAGAATAAATGTGTGCATGGCAGAAGAAATAACTAGTGTCTGGGAAAAGTAAAAAAAGTATACCGCGTTTTCCTGACAGCAACACTTTTTAACCCTGCAAAACTCTGCCGTTTCCTTTTTCGTGTATTCCCGTTCTTCCCACCGACTCCGTCCCCCTGGTGGGACGAACGGGAATTTACAAAAATAATATTAAATTTGTTCCCGATCGTCCCACTCGGGATTTTAGAGGGGCGAATGGGAATATTTTACAGATTCGGCGAGCTAACATCGGTGACCGATTTGGACTTCGGAAAGTATGTCGTCTGTCACCCACCTATAAAGACTAAACTTTCTATCGAAACCTGTATCTCGCAAAAAGTTCTGCTGACATTGAAACTTTTTCTTTTTCTCAGATTCGGTGTGAGATAGATACAATGATTTGAAGGTAAAGTACAGACGCCAGGCCGCCAGCACATCAAGCTACCACAATCTGTCAAATTTCTTTAATAGATTTTCAACTTTATCGCTAAAGCATAAGGGTCAAAGTTGATTGGGAAAATTTTACAGTTTCAGGTAACCTGATGTGCTGGCTTCTGTACATAAACAAAGTATCTGATCTGTTAAGAAAAACTGAAGACAAGATTTTTCTTTTGCTTCCAATATGTAATCTTTCGGGAAAACCTCGTAAATAATTATCTGCTCTATTTTTCCCGTGAGTGCCGTAAATGAAAGTTGGGGATTTTTTCGAAGTTAAGGAAAGTGTTGTGTTGCTAAAATCTATGAAAGCGATAATATGTGATTTCTTAGATGCCAACTAGCGTTACAAAAATATTGCCCCAAAAATAAAACTAATAAAATAATAATTAAAATATTACCACGCTACTACTATTACTGGAGAACAGTGGGAATACGTGACGTTCGTAAATTATTACGAATTATTACTTTGTGTAAATTATTTCATCACCACTGCTCTCAAAACGGTGAAGGAAACCATCGTGATGAAACTGGTATGTCCTAGAAATAAAAAATCGAGAAGACATGTGATATCTATCTACCCGCACTGGGCCCTCTCGTGGTGAATTACGGCCCACTCCCTCTAGCAGAGACGAAGTCTGTGTCCCAGCAGTGGGAACATTATAGGCTGATTTTATGCTTTTGTTTTAATTTAATTTTTTTTTATTTCTTCAGGAAAACAAACAATTGCGTAATGATGCTTAGTACTAGTACAGATAGATTTTAGAACATTTGAGTAATAACGCAACCAGCATCGTTATCCGCATATCTATTAATGCTTACATAAGTTATTGTACCTATAATTAAATGCTACTATTATTATTATTTCTTGCCCGTTCTTCTCTATAGAAACCTTCTACGTTTTGGCATGGATATAGTTATTACTGCTTCTTTGCAGTAATTAACCTGAGCATCGCCTTATTTGACACTTGAAAATTAGGGTTTTTCTACTTTTGATTTTGTGATAGTGTTTGTTAACAAAGTCTTGTTAGGGGTATCGTGTTGCCGGGTCAGCGGGATTGTCCGAAAGAGTTTTAGTCAGTAAGATTCTGACACTCCCTTCCGCTCCACCCAGAGCGGGAGGGGTCATTTGATGATTTCCCACCCACAAAAAAAAAAAAGGGGGGGTATCGTGTGATCCAGTCAGTGAGTTGTGGAGGTCAGATAGGCACCCGCTCCATGTGAAATTCTGGTATTCAGCTGCATTCGTTTAGACTGAAAGCCGATGCCAATATACTTAAGAAAAGGCAAGACAGATGATGATTGAGTATGTTATTGTATCTTGTCTTCTAAGAATTTGTTTAACTGTATTAGGAGTTGCCTAGTGTGATTTTTTTTTACCTAAAAGTTGTCCAGGGTACACCGGACGATACATAACACGTCAGCAGAAAAATTAAACAGTTGCGGTGAACTATTATTATGTAGGGCACTGGACAGACTAAGTGTTAGTACTGTCAATCGTAAAAGTTCTCCAAATGCGTCCATTAAAAACTAAAACTCGACCCACCCCTCAAAACACATTAACAAACAAACTTCCATCAAAAATGAACACTAAGCAAATAAAATTTTACGATCAACGTTCAGTAAGTTGAGCTTACGCCATCACAAATGACGTATTCACTCAGCAGTTTTATTGGCGCGCCGAAATATGGCGTAATGTATTGTTGCGATATTCTGGCAGATCGAGGTTGACTTTGGAGTATTTCTGAATAGTATTTGTGGCCCACAAATACTAACCTTACCCACAAATTGTGGGTAAGGTTTCTGTGTACACAAATAAAATGAAAAAAAAAGGTCGAAGTTGTGGGTGTGTTCTTATCCGGGTTAGTACTACATGTATGTACTAACCATCAACTAACACACTATCAATCTCAATCTGAATCATTCTGAAGGATATTCCTTATCCATTGCCTAATATGTTCGAAAAAAATATCTGCTCAACAACGTAAATTACGCAATGAATGCTGTTGAACTGTCAAAATGAAACCCATTGTTACTGGTAGTGTGTTACCTAATTACCCCGCTGATGCATTTACAAAGTACCTACATCAATCGTGGACACGGTTTTAAAAGCTTTTTGAGTAATTATTGTAATTTACCTTATGAAACTTAAAGGAGACGATCCTTTCTTGTCAGTGACTAGGAAGCGCACATGAGAGTACCTAATACATTTTTAACATGACGCGTGACACTTTTCATGAACATCGTTTGACGCAGATACATCGACTGACAGCTCACAAATAGGTACCATTAAAGTAATACTGCTCCACGAGAGAGTATGATAGGTAAATATCGGAGATAAATCTATGGAGATTACTCGAAGATGGATTGGCTTGCAGTCGTTCGTAGAAATAGTAGCACAGCTAGTTCGAATTTGGAATCTAAGCAATTTGAAGCAGCCAACGCGACGGTTGGAAAATGACAACCGTAGTTTGTATTCAGTTTCTGTTCCATTTCCAAATAGCGCGTTTATTCGTCATTTGTTTTATTTCACTTTACTTATTAACATCGTTCCTTATTGCCCCGAAAGGTAGGGCAGAGTTGTAATTATAATACACCCACATTTCACCAGTTATTAGTCCCATGTCATAGGGGGCGAGTATAGAAATGTAAAATAGGAGAAGTGGCAAGGGGGCGTGTCTGTGTCCACGCGTCATGAGCAACATGGCCATGAACTAGGCAAATGGACGTCTTTCGAACTAGTGCGTTTTCATGATACTTTGAGGGCAAGCCTTTTGCCATCAACCAGGGTCAAATTCAGTCTACGAGACATTTCAGACAGAAAAACCCAATAACACTTTGCCCGATCTGGAAATCGAACCCAACCCCATGGTCAGCAGTAGCGCTTGCCAACACTAGACCAACGAAGCGGTCATTTTTGTTTTATTTCACTTTAGTTTTAAATTAAAGTGACAGGATCAAAACTCTTCAGAATTTTCCCCAAGTTTAAATATGTCAAGTACAATTTAGTTCACAAGTACCCTCATACAGGATGCTGTCTTTGCTGCCCCGTTTCATAAATCCACCCTGTATAATATCCTTTCATCTAATATCTTATCCGAAGCAGCGCAGTCACATTGAAGCACTCGCCTAATAAATGTACAAGATGTAGTCTAAATAAAAGTTTACGAATCTTGTCACATTTTTTAGTTGTATTCAGTTTTTGTTCCATTACCAAATAGCGCGTTGCTAAACTTTCTATTCGTCATTTGTTTCATATTTCTAACCCCCGATGAAACAGAGGGGGGTTATAAGTTTAACATGTGTATCTGTGTGTCTGTCTGCGCCATCGTAACTCCCAAACGGCTAAACCAATTTTGTTTTTTTTTATTTTGTTTGAGAGGTGCTTTAATCGAGAGTGTTCTTAGCTATCATTAAAGAAAATTTGTTCAGCCGTTTGAAGATTATCTTCCACAGGTCTAATTGAGTCGTGGTATTTCGTTACTTCATTAATAGAATAACATAGTTTAGCCGTCCTCCGACGCGAATACGCTTGATTCAAAATATTACCTACAACTTATATTGTACTTATTTGGCCAATACATATTATTTTTATAGTTTTTAGTTTTCAACAGTAGTGTTTTAAAAAATGACAGAACCAAAACTTGCCAGGCATCTCGCCTTTAAATAATGTCAAGTCATAATCCAACTCACAAGAACTCTCTTATTATTTCATTTCATTTACCGGTCTTAAGGCTCCTACAAACAGGTGCTACACGCGATTTAATCGCGCGACACAAAGGCACCGCGCGTTGCGCGATTTGCAGTGCCTTTGTGTCGCGCGTGATTTAACGCGTGTCGCGCCGGCTATGACATTGAACCACTCACCTTATGTAAGGGATGTATTCTAAACCAAATTTACGAATCCTGTCACCTTTTCGAATAAACTGCATCACTTCAAAAAGATGCATTTTGTAAGTAGCAAGCCGAAACTCCGAAATCGAATTTACATTCGAGCTACAACCGGGCGGGCAAAGGTTGGCATTCGCCTACATTTTTCTTGGATTTTGTTTTTAAGGGGTGTACGGGAATGCAGAAATACAGTCATGGAAAGGGGGTCGAAGATTTTCATATGGAGCCTACCTACTGTCACGCCATTTTGTTTTTTTTTTTCAAAATGGCGGCCTCTCATGAACCCTATATAAATCGGATCGGATTGGATGTCACGTGATCAATTACTTTGAACGTTAATATCTCACAAACGTAATACTTTACAGGGTTTGGTCTTATTATGTTTTCTGTTTGCTTTATTGTCAGCTATCGATTTATATTATTATAAGTTTCAGATGTGGCCGCTATGTCGCCAAGAAAAATTATAATCGCCGATCAGTAGATATGCCACGGATCTTCAAAGCCAAGCCATTGTTACCAAGCAAATTTTCACGTCGAAGTCAATTTTCCATTTCATACAAATGTCATTTGAATATATATGGACAATTTATTGAGGACGCGCTAGGCTACACCGCAAAATTTAAATTTTGCTAATTTCAAAATTCAAAAACAAGGTTGCGAATCATATTTTACAGAATTGAAATCTAAAATTAAAATAAAACCCTCTAAATTCATTTTATAATCCTATTGAATAACTATTTCACGACATATCAATACTGAAGAATTTACGAAAAATAACTACATCAAAGGAATGTAAGCCACATTTTAAATTTTTTCGACAACCCTTACCAATAGTTGCAGGTTCTAGATCCCCAAAAATTGAATTATACCTGGCAACCCTACCAGTGTTGCCAGTTTCTGAGCAAAAATTCTTTAATTTCCGTGGGGACCAACGTTTACCTACGCGCGCAGACATAAATCATGTTAAATTTAGGATAGTGTGTGTATAGGAGTGTTGGCTCAAATTTTCTATTATAGATAACGGGATTTTTGGATAGATTTTGTGAAGTAATTGATTTCGTTGTAAAATTATTAATAGCCCCGACGTCCCTTAATGTAATTTGGGGCGAATTTCACCCGCGATCAGCACAACTAAACTGCGTATAGGAGCTGTCAGTATTATTTTTGTAAATTCTTCTCCGGTTATTGAAATTCGGAGATTAAACTTATTTTGGGATGAGCACTTTTATTATTATTTTGTTCGGAAACTTCGAATGTGGTAGGTAAGTAAAAAGCAACCTTACATTTTATTTATTTATTTATTTATTTTATAATTTATGTACACACAGTAAAATACATAGGGATATGACATAGTTATAATTTGAGTACAAAGGTACTGCTTATTTCTTAAGAAATTTCTTCCAGCAGACCTGCGAAAGGAGAAGTAAAAAAGAAATGTAGACAATAGTGTGTGGAGAACAAGAAGAGAAAATATTAATTTTATTTAAATAAATTATGAATTACCTACCTATAAAATACCCAATGATGACACTGACAGCTGTTGATTGCGGCTTAGATGTAGGTAATGAACGCGTTCAGTTTCATTGGTTAAATTAACCCATAACCGTTTTCGTAAATGCTTCACCATTTTTGACAAAAAATACTAGAGTTTGACCATAAAGTTGAATAATGTTTGTGATATACTAAGGACTGTCTGTCATTGGAGAAAATGCACAAATTAAAAAAAAAACCGTAAGTTTGAAACGATCTAATTGGCATATAGACAAAAAGACTTTTTTTACAAAAAAAAAACAACAGACTTCCAAAAAAAAGTGAAAAATAACTTTCATTTTGGAAGTGGGTGTCGTTAGTTCCGCATTTTCGTTTTTTGACTTTTTAGATATGCCTACCCCTCTTCATATAACACTACTTGCTATGTAAATATCAGTGACAGGACGTTATTAAAACATCATCAATATCAGTGGAAAAAAAATCGTTTTATTGAAGCTAACTCAAAAACTACCAAAGCTAAGTTAATAAATTTTATATGCATAATCACCCACCCCCCGAGGCTTATTATCTTATCCATTAAAAAAATAATTGAGCAAATTCGTCTTTAATGTTTTGACCGCCACAGTCATGTATAGATGACAAACCAAAATGTGCCCAGCACACCACGGTTCGACTACATGACAGACTTTGACGCAGAGGGCCCGTTTTTGACGTGTGTAGGTCAAAAGGTTAAATGAGGCAGTTAGGTCCGAACATACATAAAAAGAAGTCAGTTAAAAATACGTTTCAGTAAAACATCGCAAAGAAAATATACAAACACAAAGAATAACAAGTTCAGGGAAAATATGTGACTTGCTTATATTTTTAACAAGGCATGTAATAAAATTATGACAACTATAACTGATTAACATGTCTCCTAGTGAAGGTTTACGGAAAAAAGCCGTGTCGCCTAGTGTGGCCGAAGCTGTTGTATAATATTCTTGACGACACGATTGAAAAAAAAAGATAGCCACCATCATCTGCCTAGCCTTTTCCCAACTATGTTGGGTCGGCTTCCAGTTTAACCGGATGCAGCTGAATACCAGTATTTTACATGGAGCTGTAGCGGTATCTACAACGCCATATGAGAACAACGCGTCATACTGACGTTACGCAAAATCCTGCATCTCGCAAGCAGAGTTTACCGCGCAACTAGCACAGATACAACGGCCCGATATGAATCATCGGGCAGTTGCCCGCCAGACACAACACCCGTCTGGTCGGACGATCCTCCCTTTTCTATAGAGTATGAGTGAATTTTACACCCTGTTCCTCTTACCTCTTTAGAGCGACTGCCTGTCTGACCTCCACAACCCAGTTACTGGGAAATACGATACCCCTTGGTACGACTGGTTGTCAGATTTTCGTTTTCTGACGACCCGTAACGACTGTCAAAGATCCACGAATAACAACCGGGACTAACGGCTTAACGTGCGTTCCGAGGCACGGAAATCTAGGTATGTAAAGATGGTCATCCACGGACCAACCGCGGCAAGCGTACCCGTGTTGCTGTCATTACTTAGCCATAAGCCCCTCTTGGAAAAGATAGCCATGTGTTCGCTAAATCCTTGCCAAATTATGTAAAACGATATGTTAAATAACCCTTATCCTTTTCGTTTTGACGGTACATGTACGAGTAGCTATGTTGGTTATACTTTTTGTGCCCAGTAGGTATCCAACCGCTGGAGGCGTCGAACTAGCGTGTAATGAATTCGAAGCCTACCTGTGAACCGCTCGCTGGACCATTCATGTGAATACCCTTTTGTTACAAGCTTCATTAATTTGAATTATTTGGAAAAGTAAAGAATATCATGTTTATTTGTATTTTGAAAAGCAAGCGTAACGGTTCGCGGATACAATTCCCACCTTAGTACTTCTGTCTTGATAAATGCCGCCTTTAGCAGCGGCCGATGAGTCGTCTCCTTGCTCTGTGGAAAATGTGTTTACTGTCTTGTAAAAGATAACTTTGGAAGTTGAAAGCGTTATCTTTTCCTTTCTAGGTAAAATGCTACTACAATGTGGGTTTTCCCATTACAGTTTCTTTTTTTAAGAAAACTCTTCCTTGCATTTGTTATTATATTTTTAAACTTGCATTTGTTATTATATTTTGTAACAGTTAGTGTGATGCCTATAATGTTCCGACTGCTGGGACACAGACCTCGGTAAGAGGGAGTGGGCCGTAATCTACCACCCACCAGTGTGGGTTGGTAGATGTAATGTCTTCAAATTTTTGGTTCTAGGACGGTTTCCTCAAGCTTTTTCCCTTCAGCTTTTTAGAGCAGTGGTTATGAAAATAGTTCGTAATGCTCATCTACGTTATAATATTACAAAACTTTCGTACAGACGCCAGCACATCAAGCTACCCGAAACTGTAAAATTTTCCCAATCAACTATGACCCTTATGCTTTAGCGATAAAGTTGAAAATCTGTTAAAGAAATTTGACAGATTATAGTAGCTTGATGTGGATCGTCTGTACGTCACGAGCACCAATATGTCAACACTTGGCAACTTTAAATTGCGATTTTGTCACGAAATAACGAATGCAACATTGAAATACGACACTTTACATATACCTATGGGTTCAAAAATACTATGTTCCTACTAATATAAAATTTCATTCTAAAATAAAGGAGAAAATCGCCTTTGAATAAAGCCAAGTGTATACATACTTTTGCTCGTTACTGTACATGGTAAGATTCCGCGGGAAATAAATACAGAATCGGGGCCCAGGTCTTATTCATACTCAAAGCATAAGCTTTTTGTTACCCGACTGCGGCGAAGCCCAAAAGGAGGGTTATGTGTTGTTATAATTGGATGTCCGACGCTATGACAAGTGTTTTGTCAACATTACTGGTTTTGCGGCAAAATATTGTAACACATTTACTTTTTGTTCGCCGTATCCTTTGTTAGGAGTACTTACGTAAAGTTAGATAACATAATATATTGTATAGACACTCTAGTACAGGGGTACTTAGACTTAGAGGGGTTTATTTATAAACGTTGCTATTTATTTAAAACATTAGTTACTAACTAGGTATGTACAGTATCAAAATAATAATAAGAATATGTACATACAAGTATTTAAAAAGGAAAAGAAATAATCAAAGGGCATCAAAAAATTCATCCGCATCGCTGTCAACAGGAAACGTGTCCAAAAGACTGGCAGCATTGCCACGTTGTATGGCAATGCTGATATTTTGGCCAAAAAAAAAAAATCTAAAAAAAAAAAACGTAGCTTAAAGTTACGTCATGATTAGCGACTGTTTATCCATACATTTTTGACGTTTAAACGTCACTTAACCTTAATCATCGTTTGTAAATAAACCCCATGGTGTCGGCGATTTACTTGTGCTGTTTACTTTAGACCTGAGCTGCTTTAGGGCTAATATACTAAGTATAGTCTACCTCGTAACTGCTTTACAGCTTTTGACAACAATTCCCATCATAATCAGCCTATAATGTTCCCACTGCTGGGACACAGGCCTCCTCTCGATGAGAGGGAGTGGGCCGTAATCCACCACGCGGGCCCAGTGCGGATTGGCAGATGTCACATGTCTTCGAATTTTTGGTTCTAGGACATGCCGGTTTCCTCACGATGTTTTCCGTTTTGAGAGCAGTGGTGATGAAATAATTTACACAAAGTAAAGCGCCTGTCAGGGTTCGAACTTACGACCTACAACTCGTAAGTCGCGGCCGTTACCACTTGGCCACCACTGCTCCCCTGTAGTAAATTGAATATTCACTGATGTTGAAAATTTGAAACTATCTGTCACACAAAGAAATAGACCTTGTCGTTTTTTGAAGTGCAAGTAACATTCAACCTTAGTCCAACCTTCTCTTAGGGTGAAAACGCAATTAGGAGGTCGAATTAATAACTAGTTTTCTGCCCTTTATAAGACCCACATACTTATGAACATTTTGATAGCCTTAGAGTGTTTATACACGCACGCGAGCGGCGCTCGAGTATATAAGCATTGTCAAATACACGAGTGACATGTTGTCGACGGCTGCAGTTGTGAACTCACTGGTGGTCATGGCCAAAAAGCACGCTGTCTCTCCTGGCTTCGTGTCCGACAGAGCTTGTACCAGTGATGAGCAGTTAGACGCTAGTATACACGAATAACGTCTAGTTCTCACGCACAGAAACACTGTTCCGAACTGATAGCGAGTAAGAAATTCGAAAAGTGCTTCAGAAAATAGAGTACTAAGAAAAAACCAGTACTTAAATTTATTACTTATAAATAAAGTTTTTTGAAATCTTCGATAACTGAGCTTTGTCGGTACGGACTTGGCTTTGAAGATTTTTCAGTTCTTTTATTACTTATTTACACCCAAAGTTACGTTAAAAATAGCAAGAAAAACGAATCTTTGTTGGCTCATAACTTTTTAATGGATTTTTATTTTACTATTATGTTTCGGTACAGACAAAATTAATAACAAGTGAAAACGATATCATGTTTAACTTTGGATGCACAATGTCAAACAATGGAGTAATACTCTCCCGAAATTGCTATGGAAAAAATATCGACTAGTTAAACAAAAAAAAAAACATTTTCCTTATCAACATCAACATTTCTCATAAGTTCATAAAACCATAATAAATCCTCAAATATCGCAAAAACAGGATTATTCCAGATAATAAAAGAAAGGCATTAAATAATAAAACATTGTGTTTTCCTTCTAAAACCGGTGATAGGTAATTTTATGGTAATCATAAAAGAAATATAATATTTGCCTCAGAATTTTTGTTTGGGGAGGGCGACCATAATTTTCCTTATAAAGCAGATACCAAAAGATTATGTGGTAAGACGTGATATTTTACAGAAAAATATGGAATCATGAATCGGATTAAAATTGGAGTTAAGATGTCGTGTGGCCTGAACAAACTGAAATGCGTCGACAGAGTAAACTATAGACTGCTGCATATCTTCTTTTTCATTTGCACAAGAAAAAGAGAAATATATTAACGTCACTAGCAAAGAAAAGAGACAGAGTAAGAATAGTTCTGTCCCTTACTGCGTGTCGGCTAAGCACATCAATGTGCACAACAAGTTTGACGTTTATGAATGAAATATTAAAAAACTACACCGCGATTAAACGGAAAATAAGACCTTTTTCGTGCATAATTTAATAATAGTACATTTGCGCAACTGTGAAAATGGTAAGGTGCAGTGTAAAAAAAATGATAGTATGATGAAGTTTGACGGAATTTATTGTCCCTTTCGGTGACACGGATACCATGAATCTATAGATTACTCTGTCTACGCTGGAATGTATAAGCCATACAGAGTACGCTTTTGACCATACGGGAAGGCAGTAACTACAAAATGCCACCTGCTACAATCCCTACGAACTTCTTCTGCTTCGTTTACGTCCATACATCAGCACCATAATTGCGTAACACACTATAATATTGATCTCAATCTGAATCATTTTGAAGGATATTGCTAATCCATTGCTTCATATATTCGCAAAATGTGTCTGCTCAACAACGTAAATAACGCAATGAATGTTGTTGTTGAACTGTCAAAATGAAACCCATTGCATGATTTGATAGTGTGGTACGCTATTACCCCGCTATTACAGACGCGCGCCAGCACATCGAGCTACCCGAAACTGTCAAATTTTCCCAATGAACTTTGAACCTTATGCTTTAGCGATAAAGTTGAAAATGCTGTTGAATGTGCTGGCGTCTGTACTATCTTCTATACAGGGTGTTAGGGACGTGCAAGTTGTAATTCAGCACATGCTCCTAGACCCCTAGCACAGAAATCTTTCGTAGTCTTAGGTTATCAAAACAAATATCTGCTGTTTCATAGAAAAGTGCAATACCTACGCGGTCAAAATGTGCTGAACAGCTAATTTCTTTTTTAATGAACGACGAAACATTTCTTTGCAACGGGTTCCGAATCATGTACTGAATCCTAACCGACTAAACGTAATACCAGTCTCATTTAGTTGTCATGTAACGTCAACGTACCTACGTTACAGTTATTAAAAAAAGAAAAAAAAAAAAACCGACTTCCAAAAAAAACACTACAAAGTGAAAAATAACTTTTATTTCGGAAGTCGGTGTCTTTGGATCTGTATTTTAGTGTTTTGCCACCGACTTCCGAAATAAAAGTTATTTTTCACTTTGTAGTGTTTTTTTTGGAAGTCGGTTTTTTTTTTTGTTTAAAAGTTTTTATTTCTCGCTTTTTAGTGTGTCTGTTTATAATGTATCTAAGTTACAATAGCCTAATGCCAACTTGCTCATCGCCTTTTACAAAATATTGCTTTTCCCGATGCAGGGACGTTAATTGTTGAGGAGTTCTCCTGGTATTCCACCATCAGCTCCGTTTCACCATTCGCATTGTGACGAGCATAACTTGCTTAGTAAGCATATTAAAGTAAGTAATCGAATCGCAAACCGGTAAATACTTATTATTGAGTAGTTCGGGTGGCCATCTGTGGTCTTCATCATCATTTCCACTTCACCAAATGATGCTTTCCGAGAGCAAATGCACGAGTTACTATAAAAAATACCCAAATCGCTATAGGTGTGCCTATAATACTTGAAGAGTTCCTTCGATTTCTCCAGGATCCCATCATCAGATCCTGACCTGATGACAATGGGACCACCTGGAAAGTATACCCTTTCAAACAAAAAAATAATTTTTGAAATCGGTTCAGCCGTCTCCGAGTAATCGGGGAACATACATAAAAAAAAAAAAAAAAAAAAAAAGGTTCCGACGAATTGAGAACCTCCTCCTTTTTGAAGTCGGTTAAAAAGAAAAGAAAAACCGGCCAAGTGCTAGTTGGACTCGCTCACGAAGGGTTCCGTACCACAAGGCAAAAACACCGAAAAAAAAAACACGTTTGTTGTATGGGAGCCCCCCTTAAATATTTATTTTATTTTTAGTATTTGTTGTTATAGCGGCAGCGGAAATACATAATTTGTAAAAATTTCAACCGTCTAGCTATCGCAGTTCTTGAGATTATAGCCTGGTGACAGACAGACGGACGGACGGACAGGCAGCGAAGTCTTAGTAATAGATATAATTTGGGTACGGAATCCTAAAAAAAGAAAAGAAAGTAAAAAATATTAGTTAATAACGTTACTAAATTGATAAGAACAACTGTGACGTAACATGACAACTAAATAGACTGGTAATAAGTTTAGTCGGTTAACAACGTCACGTGGTTTTTTCGTTTACCTTTATTTTACTACCTAAACTTATGGATTATGGCATTGTGTATTTATTTTATTTTTTATCACTCATCGTATACTGCAGCGGTTGACGTCATCACGTCAACGCCGGCTGTCGCTGAAGTCCAGCGCTAGGGTTCTGTCTCGCATAGTTTTTACGTTTTACGTAGATGTAAGGCATATTTTCCCCCAACGTGTTTGTGTTCTTTCTCTGCATATAATATCTTCTTTCTTTCTACCCTACAAGGCTTATAAAAACTCCTCATAATACAATTATACTTTTCCCGTAAACCATTGGCACCTTACTTCCAATGTATTTGTTTGTATTCAATCTCGATTACATTAGCCAGGTTTTTTGCCCGTTACTTTTACAAGATACTGTTATATCATCCATTATGTTCTATAAACAATGTACTGCCTGCAAGTAATGATTCTGATTCGATGGAAAAGCCATTTATAAAAATATGAGATGGAGAGTTAAATATTCGAATATATCAAATAAACCCTGTATTTTTTATTGGTAAAACATTAACGACCTCTTAAAAGGTCATTATGAACAACAACTTTTACTATGGGACAAAACCAGAAATCGCGAAAAAAAATCAGCTGTTCCCTACATTTATGTTCGTATAACTCGTCTAAATGTAGGGGGTTTTTTTTCTAAATGCTGCTCCAGAAAAATAACAACAAAATAACTGGAAATGAAATTAAAAACTGACACTTTAACAAAAATAAACAGCCTTATTCCTTACTAGCTTCCGCCCGCGGCTTCGCCCGCGAGGTATGTCAATAAAAACTATCCCATGTCCTTCCCCGGGTTGCAATCTATCTCTCTGCCAAATTTTATCAAAATCCGTTTAGTGGTTTAGGCGTGAAAAGGTAACATACAGACAGACAAACAGAGCTAATTTCGAATTTACAATATTAGTATGGATTAGCCTGAAGCTCCACCACAAGTTCTTCGAAACATTGTTAGGTGTGTTAATTTTTTTTATGCAGAAGCAAAATATTACGAACAAACTCAATATAGGAGGAATGCCTTGTATGTAGGATTAAGGGGTGACGCCCGGGAGACAATTGCGCAGGGAAAACGTGGGCTATGCTTAGCTTATGCTACGTAAAAGCTTCTTTTTTAAAGCACATGGCTAAACTACTGACCTAAACATGTATAGAAATTTCTTACTAGCTCGTAACATTCAAATATAAATTAATTTATTATAACGTTTCAATTATTTTTCTAGAACTTTCGTGAACTAATCAAATCATTAAAATTTTACTACTTGTTTTTCCATGTCTTTTGCTTGACAAGGAGAACATAATTGTGTTTCGTTTTACGAAAAATGTGGACAATAAACCTACTTTTAAAGATATTTACGTGAGCTGAAATTAACAGTGTAATTATTATTTATTTTTGGCCCTTAATACTTCTCAAAATATTGATTTTAAATAAAGTAAATGGCTAAATAAACTATGGGCGACTGCCCTAACCATGTATAAACTTTGTACCTAGTAGGTAATGCTGAATATTGGTAATTCTGAAAAAGTTTCAGGATGTTTTCGAATCGTTACAATCCTGAAAATAAAATGTGGAGTCTTAGTAATAGGGTCCCGTTTTTACCCATTGGGTACGGAACCCTAAAAACAAACGCAACACTTTATTATCTTTCACACAAAATGCATCAAATAATAAAAATGAATTCATTAGTAAAAGAAAAATGAATTTATTAGTAAACTGATCCAACCATTTTGAATTTCTACACTCGGTATCTTTCACCCGTCTACAGAATGACCGAAAATGAAATGAAAGGAGCAGATGAAAGTTCATTTACATATAATTTTTTCGGTGTCGTGTGAACGTGGAATGAAAGAAAAATTAACATTAACTCGAATGACGCGTTTGATAGCGTTTAATAAACGTATTTTCTTTCTTTCTTGCTTTTATATCAGCTAGCTTAGTACCCAAAAATAAGACAAAATAATGACTTATTTTGTTTGTTTTCTTACGAGTTGTAGGTCGTAGGTTCGAACCCAGACAGGCGCTTTACTTTGTGTAAATTATTTCATCACCACTGCTCTCAAAACGGTGAAGGAAAACATCGTGAGAAAACCGGCATGTCCTAGAACCAAAAAATTCGAAGACATGTGACATCTACCAACCCGCACTGGGCCCGCGTGGTGGATTACGGCCCACTCCCTCTCACCGAGAGGAGGCCTGTGTCCCAGCAGTGGGAACATTATAGGCTGATTATGGTTATGGTTGTTTGTTTTGTATTTATGTGTTAATTCAGGTAGAACACTACCTAAATAATTGAATAATAAACACACAATCAAAAACGCAGGCCACAGCTATTCACAAGATAAATTTGCTGAAATAAAGCCATGTGCGGCGGTACACTGGTGGTTAGAATATCATAATAATTGTGCATTTAGTAGTTAGACATAGTTAGTTCATTGTGCACGAATAGTGACCTATTTAACTCAGTTAGTTGGCTCGGGACAGTTGGCGCCGTTTTGAAATATGGTTTCAATGGACTTACATTTCAAAGGCTGTGGACGTTTGTGTGCCTCTTCTATGCAGGAATAGGGAAATTAGGGACGAGCTAAAATATTATATGGTATATTTTCGTATGGTAATTCTTGTATTTTCTAACGGATCGTCACCGTATCAACTCGAGCCATTCAGTATTATTTGAATGAAACTCCCTACTTCAACGCACACTAATCGGAATCGTAACGTAATCGCCTCGCCTCGGGACAAGCTCACAAACCGCGGGGCGGTGCGTGGTCAACTTGCAGTTCCCGCGATACGGCTCGTCGTCCCCGCGCTTACGTCTCTCCGTACCCGAGCTTACGTCTCTCACCCCTCCCGCGGCCTGCCTGCAGTACCATTAACCAGCGATCGGCGAGCCGTAAGCGCGGCGTCACCTAGCCGTAGCCGAGTCGACGTATCGGAGCTTCTGATCCGTTTTGGTTACGTGCTTACGTTAGGTTGACGCCGAGGTGAAAAGCGATATGGTAGCGATCCCTTTCCAAGTTCATAAATGTGTGCTATGACCTTAAGACGTATTTTTGTGTACCTACCATAATTTATGTATTGTCGAACTCGTAATTACTTTATCACTTTAAGGTTGAATGACACTTGCACGTTATAAAACAACAAGGTCTATTTGTCTACGTGACTGTTAGATAATTTCAACCATAATGGAGTTTTAATTTACTGAGAATTGCTCTCAAAAGTGGTATAGGAATGATGACGTCGACCATAAATTCAGCGAATCTTGGGCATTGGGTAGTCCGGCCCGCTATTACTTTGCTGACTGGTTAATAACTACTAAGAACTACGGCATGAACTGAAATAATACAAAAAAGTCATCTAACCGTAACTTCAACGATGAAACGATAGCGGAAACGTGTTCGAGTAAATTAAACAGTAAAACGAAATACAGTTGAACCAGAAAATTTATGTGCTTCGGTAATCTTCGTGTTTCCGAATTAGCACGAACGTAGCGCCACTGAATAGATAACCCACACAGAGGTATGTATGGTTACCAAAAAACTTTACGCAATTTTACTACATTTTTACAATTTTGTAGGATTCTACAATCCTAACACAGAAATTAAAAGTATGAGAACTCACAATATTGTAGACTTGTATACACAATTTACAATTTACGTAGGTATTTGTAAGGTTTTTCCATTAAAATAGGGTGACTTAGAGTTTTGTGATACTTGTAAGATTTAAGAATTTGTAACTTGTAAGTTATAATTGTAAAGTTTTTTTGTATAGGGCCTTGTCAACCTACACAAAAAAAAAAATTAAGTGTTTATAGTTTGTCGTTTAAAAATCTTTAATTTTGTCATCATGGTAATACAAAATAGGCGAGTACTTCCTCGGTTGTAACAGCTTTATATCAGGGGGGGCCTAAAAAGGCCATTTTGGCAGAATCAGAAAAGGATAACAGAATGGACAGTTAACTGTTAAGTTAATCGTATCAAATCCCATTGGTGAAGCATTTTTCAGTTATTTTTTTTTGTCTGTGCTACAATATCAATCTATCCAATCCAAATCCAATCCCAATCTCTTTGATTGTACCTACGTAGTGCAGCGAAAAGAAGAAAAACACGGACTGTCTTCGCCATTTTATAATTCATAATGTTATCCTTTTATGATTCTCCAAAGTGGCCTTTTTGGGCCCCAAGATCTCATCAATGCGCGTTCAAGATTGCCGAAGCACAAACTTTTTCTAGGAAATCTGTAACGTTCTTTTAGAAACGCTCATGCAACATTACCTAAGTATGTTTCCGCTTAAACCTCTGCCTAAGAAGTGAGAAGATTTTTTTATAACGAAGGCGACCTATTTGAGTGAGGGTCGCTTCACATAATATCATGCTTTTCTTAAACTTTGCTGTTACGTAACACAATGTTTTTTTTATAACTTTTCGCAATAATTATGTCCGTCGTCTTGTAATCACACTAATATTATAAAGGCGAAAGTTTGTGAGTGGGGGTGTGCGTGTGTGTTTGTATATTTGTTACTTCTTCACGCTCAAACGGCTGGACCAATTTTGATAAAATTTTGTATGGAGGTAGCTGACACCCTGGATTAACACATAGGCTACTTTTTATCCCGATATTCCCACGGGATCGAAACTTATGCGGGTGAAACCGCGGGGCGCAGCTAGCATAATTATAAGGCTGATTAAACTTTTGCTATTAACACGTCCACATTATAGAATATTGCTAATCGCCTTACTGAAACTTAATAAGGCTTAATAGGATTAATAAACTTGTAAGGACGGTAACAATAGAAAAAGTAATTTCGCCTCATTAGTTGGGCTCATATTTACACATTATAACTATCCTATTATACCACATAATCACACTAATATTAAAAAGGCGAAAGTTTGTGTGTGAAATTTTGCATATACGTTGACTAGGGTATAGAAATGGACATAGGTTATCTTTCATCCAGAACAAAAAATACTGTTCCCGAGAAAATTAGCAATAACTTTCCACAATTGATTTAGGACGCTAGATGGCGCTACGTGTCTTACGAATCATTATTGAAATACGACCCGACTTTCTGACCAGTATTCTAACGAAAAGTATAATAATTATACGCCACGAAAGATGAGACTTGACGAGCTCAGTAGCGAAGTAAGATTCAGGGATTTATCGATGACATTTAGATTAAATTTTTATAGTAATAATAGTTATTACGAAATAATAAAGTTTAAGATAAAATTCAAGTCTCATCTTTTGTGGCGCGTATTGAGGCTTACATAAATTCACGATAGTATTTCTATCATTAGTCACATATTCTTAGTCTTATTCTGGATGAAATTTGACACACATATTTCATTATAACCTGAATCAACAGATAGGATAATTTTTATCCTGGTAATACGTTTCCGTGGGATAATTGCCGACCTCCACGCATGCGAAGCCGCGGGCAAAAGCTAGTATTTTATAAAATTTAAACAAGACAACTGTTGTCTGTTCCGAAATTAGCTGATGAAAGTGTAAACAAACCCTGTTCAGGTTAAATGCTTATTACGTAATCACTCACCGAAGGAAATAAAAATACCTTCATCTGGTTCTTTCCTCAAAAGACCATTTCCGACACGAATCTATCTGATCAAGATTTTGTCTGGACTTTAAAAGAGACTATGACCTCTGAGTTTGTTTCAACCTTTCTTCTCAGAATAGTCAGATAGGAAACGCCGACCTCATCTAGTTTAAAAAAATATAATTGTCGTGTAAAAGTGTTTGTACTAACCTACTTACAGAAACTAGTTATCTGGCATTTTTGCTGAACTGAGCATTTTTGGCGCAGCCCGGTACTCACTTTCCAGCTAATTTCTTACATCGTACTTTATACTTTTTATTTGTTTTTGTCAGATGTGTCTCTGGTGTATTGTGTCTTTTAGTCTGTGCTAAATAAATGTATTTTCTTTCTTTTTCCATTCTTTATTTTATAATCTATGTACACACAGTAAAATACATAGAGATATGACATAATTATAATTTGAGTACAAAGGTCTTTCTTTATTTTGAAGGTTTCATCTTCAGACCTCACTATTGTTTCAAACAATTATTGTTTGAATTAAGTTATTAAATTGTAATTGAAAAACCATCAACAAAATAGAGGTTCTAAAACTAACTTCAATTGTCAAATGAAAAACATTGTATTCAGAATAATCAAATTAAAGCACTCGCTTTGTAAGTGCCACTACAATTTGCCTTCAACAGTTACCTACCTGTCGATCTGTCGTATGTGGTCTGTTTAGTCCCATTAGTTTACATTGTCACCCAATTGTTTTAGAACAGAGCATACCTATTGTCACGACACAATTGAAACACTCTAAAACCACGGCGTCTGTGTATAATATCTTAAAGGGAAATCAGGTTTCGATTCGTAATCACAGAGTTTCAGTTACCAATACCCGCAATACTCGCGTTATCGTGTGATAGTGCTCAAAGCATCACCTGTCATTGGCTGTTTGGTAGCTGTGCGGGTCAGGTTAGCCGATATGGTTGATACAGACACAAATGATACCATCATCGTATCATTTGTGTCTGTTTGGTAATGATGAGAAATTAAGTACATACATGTAGTTAAGATAAGCTTAAGGGCCTGTGCACATCACGTTTTTTAAACGCGCTGATGACGAGCGTTTGTAACGATACAGACGCGATACGCACGCGAGTCAGACGCAGCCTGTAGACTTTCTGTAGGATAAAAGCGCGCCGTTAACGCACGTTTCTAAAACGCGCATCAACGGTGCGTTTAAAAAATGTGGTGTGCACACTAAGAGAATCACCGATTGGGTCCCACTAAACGCAAGACACCATCGCGGCAGGCCAAGACGAAGATGGCGGGACGAACTTGACTCCTATCGTAGGGACTGGCTGGCCCTCGCAAAAGACAGAATTGTGTGGAAAAGGGAAAGGGAGGCCTTTGTCCTGCACTGGAACAATACAGGCTAGTTAGATTAGATAGACATGAGTTATGTAAGGACGCTACACTTTTTTTCGGCTCGGCACTTTCGATTCGGCAGCATTACGATGATTTAATATGCAGTTTATAGATATAGTGTGCTTGTAAAAGAAGCCACGTCCCCAAGCAAATTGCGGCAAGTGGTGATGAAAACTTGTGACCGGAATCGATCGAGGCAGATTGTCCGAAGGGGTCCAGTGACCACAATCCTCAGTAATGACGGATCGATTAAAAACAAGTGCTTGCCAAAGAAGCTAAAGAAACTCGAAAGTAACTCGGCCTGTTTGAGTAACCTTTTCACGTCTGAACGGCTAAATGGATTTAGATGAAATTTAGCACAAGGGTTAGGATATTATTACTTTTATCCCGTTAGTACAGGATAATTTTCAACTTCCAAAAGCTAGTTTGTATTACTTAGGGCATCAAATAAAGACAATTTGTAGCAGCAATGAAAAATCACCAGTGTGTGTGTAACCAGTGTGCATCTAGGAAACCAAATCGATTTATTTATACAGACTCGAATTAAATTAGTTAGCGAAACTCTGTAGACGTATCGATATTTAAATATGATAAAAAAAACAACAAAACAAAACAACAAAAATAGATTTGATGATTTTTTAGGGATCAACCGCAGATATTGTAGTTTGACTACCTACCTAATGTAAATCAGTTTTTTTTTGGTAGGTAAACTTCAAATACATGATGGATATCAATGCGTGGGAGTTCCAGTGCCTAAGTCATCTTCTGGGCACGCTCGTTCCATCATTAGACCTCATCCCTCGCTTTCCATTAGGCGTGATCGAGGTAAAGAGCGGGCCCATTCAAAAAAAAAAAAACGACGGGTTGCACTCCGGGAGTGCCGGCAGAAGTGAAAACTTAAGTATTAACGTTGTGCGTTTTGGATATTTTGGAATCGTTATGGAATAATTTTGCACGAATTGCTTTAATTATCAGAATAAAAGTACTATCTTTTATGTGGTAGAATACAATATTTATTTATTGCGCTATCGTACACAAACATGACAATTTATATTACATTAAAAAGTTTATCCCTCAGAAAAATCAACTTCCATCCATAATTTCGACGACTTTTTCACTATCATTATTACCAGAACCATCATCGCCAATCTCTAAAACTGATACGATCGGTTTATGATAGCTGAAGTAAGAAACGAACAGTTTTGATTCGAACCTATTTAAATGTTAAACCAAATTCATTATTTAAAAATTCAATTACACACACGAACATTCGCGCAAGCGCCCTGCGCCGCCTAAACGAAACAGCTGGCGCAGGCATACATTTTCGCCGCGCCGTAGAAAGAGAGGGGGATACTCCCTCTCCTACGCCACGCCAGCTGTCTACTCTCCATCCGTCTTACGAATTTTCGATCAGTGGCCTTAGTGTGAGTTTTTTCGACTCACGTAAACTCACGTTCGATTGCGAGCGCGTTAGAATTTTGTACGGGAAATGAGGTTTCTCGTAGTGACCACCAGATGGCGCTATAACTTTTTTCCATATAAAATTCTAACGCGCTCGCAATCGAACGTGAGTGAAAAAACTCACACTAAGGCCACTGGTCACGTGTCCTGACGCGAGTTAAAATTTTTTTACCCATTACAAAAAAAAATTTACCCATTACAAAAATTTTTTTACCCATTACAAAATTTTTTTTACCCATTACAAAAAAAGTGTACAACGCCGCTAAAGAAGTTTTCACTACAAAAACTCTCAACACGATGAAACCAACAAAAATAAAAACTGATTTTCCAAACTAATATTTGTGGAGAGAGATAACAGAGAGCGATATACAGTAAGAGCGATCTAGTAACCCCAAAAAAAAAAACATGAAATATATTATTTTCGTTTTGTTATGTTTAGATATCGATATATCCATCACATCAGCAAAGTTTCGCTAGCTAATTTATTTTGACTTTGTATTTAATTAACAATTAACAATGGACTCAAAGAATGCAGTGGGTCAATGGATCAAAATCTCAATGGCTTTATTATTATTATTTATTTATTTCAGATTATCTCCATAATATAGGTTACATAATTATAAACACAAAAAATAAACAAAAATCATAAACTATTAGTGTGTTAGTAACAGAAAAGTGAAGGTACCTAAAATTATGTTAGTATTGTTAGTACCTATACCTAACTGATGCCTATGGCTGTCCTTATCCACTGATTTTGGAAAGGACAGTCAAAGTGCCTAATAGGTTTTTTACCAAATTTCATTCAATGTGTGAATTCGGAACCTCAACCTATGAAACACCCAATTTGTGCCCTCAAAACCACACTGAACGCCCTTGGCAGCTACAAAGGAATAAATTCAAAAAGATTTGTAATGTTTTTTCCCGTACGCGACAAATCGACGTAGTGGGGTACGAGTTGGATTGATGGGATCGGGTTCTGTAGATATTTAATTTGGCAAGTGAGTCGATCATTGTTTTGGTATGCTCTTTACAGATGAATACACTTATTTGTTTACTGATCAAAAGGGCATTAGTCATTTACGTTATAGTAATTACTAGCTGCGCCCCGCGGTTTCACCCGCATAAGTTTCGATCCCGTGGGAATATCGGGATAAAAACTAGCTAAACTAGCCTATATGTTAATACAGGATGTTAGCTACCTCCATACCAAATTTGATCAAAATTGGTCCAGCAGTTTGAGCGTGAAGAAGTAACAAACATATAAACACACACACACACAAACTTTCGCCTTTCTAATATTGGTATGATACAAGAACTTATGGGTATATATCGAGACACATTCATGCCTCGGAAAGCACGTGTATAGCCGTTGAACCCGGCTGTCATTCATGGATCTTTGAAAATCGGTAGGGGTCGTCAGAAGCCTGAAAGTCTGACAGCTAGTCTTACCAAGGGGTATCGTATTACCCAGTAACTGGGTTGCGGAGGTCAGATAGGCAGTCGCTCCATGTAAAATTCTGGTATTCAGTTAAATCCGGTTAGACTGAAAGCCGACCTCAACATAGTTGGAAAAAGGATAGGCAGATGATTATTATATGAACGCTAAGAAGTATCAAGGAAAGGTGGAAGAATATGGGGAGCCCTTTGCCCAGCAGTGGGGTTCCTGCGGCCTTCACAAGGTCGTCGGACAACAAGGTGGTCCGACGACCTTGTCTTGACCTTCCAACGCTACGTCTTCCGGTAAGCGGTCGCCACTCCAGAACCTTTCGGGCCCCATCGAATAATATAATAAATTAAAAAAAAAAGAATCTTGAAGAAGCCAGATATTAACTACAGCTAGTTACAAAGTCTTGTAAAAGATCAGAAAAGTGCACGAACAGAAACCAGGTTTGCTGAATGACACAAGAGAGATAAACCACATAGACTAGACTCGTACCTACTCTATATTTCAATACCGTACCCGAAGTAGTCAGTTTAATAACGAAAAGTAATATAATTTACTCTAATAAAATAAAAAAATATAATTTTAATTCATCTTTATGCCCAATAAAAATAATGGCGTCTGTTTCGCGCCAAACCAGAGCATCATTAAGTTTCCAATTGACCGCTTTTTGTAGCGAACCCTAAAATAGGGGCCGACCACGGAATTACAGACAGACGGACAATTTACCGTCGAAATAATAAATTCAGAACGCGAAACCTTCGGATAATGGCAAAACGATTTTTTCCCATTATTTTCCTGTTTTTTTCATTTCACTATTTTGTATCGGGAATAAAATGTATGGAAACCCTTTTCGCCAGTATAGTTTTGGTTCGTTTTCACCTGTCAATTTTCGAGAGAATAATAAACTACATTTTTTTGCGGTACCATAGTTTTTATTTTATTTTATTGGACGAGATGGAAATGTATGAAGATTTATATTTATGAGAGCTGTCCGGTTTTGCTGGAATTATATTTAATTATTATTTTTAAAAACTTTGGCAAACGATAGTTTTTTTATGTCCATGAATACCGACTAACTTTTGCCCGTGAAATTATCTCATGGAAACTTAATACTGGGCTAAAAAGTATCCTTTCTGCTAACCTAGGGCTTTATCTCTCTGTGCGAAATTCATACGAAACCCATTCAGCCCTTAAATAAGGCGTGAAAAGGTAACACAGACAGTAAGAGGGTTTCACTTCTATAATCACACTAATATTATAAAGGCGAAAGTTTGTGAGTGTGTGTGTGTTTATGTTTGTTAATTCTTCACGCTTAAACAGCTGAACCAATTTTGATAAAATTTTGTATTGAGGTAGCTGACACCCTGGATTAACATATAGGCTTTTTATCCCGATATTCCCACGGGATCGAAACTTATGCGGGTGAAACCGCGGGACGCAGCTAGTAATTACTATAACGTAAATGACTAATGTCCTTTTGATCAGTAAACAAATAAGGGTATCCTTAGGAGGATAGGATATATCTTTACAGAGCCAAAATGACAGCCAGGACCAACGGCTTAACGTGCTTTCTGAGACACTGAGGATTTCCAAAATAATATGATTTTTTTATTGTTTAATATGATTTTGCGACTGCATGCCTCAAGGTCGCGAGACATCGACTGGCAAATTGTAACCATGAATTTAGATACTAGACGTAGTCCCTTAGCGTAGGAAATTTTCGTCGGTTATCAAAAAAAGGCTGTTTCATAGGAAAGTCAACCAACGCAGTCATAGTGTATGGAACCGCTTATTTTTTAGGGTTCCGTACCTTAAAAGGAAAAACAGAACCCTTATAAGATAATTTCGTTGTCAGTCTGTCTGTCCATCAGTCAAGACCCTTTTTCTCAGAAACGCGTGGAGTTACCAAGTTAAAATTAATATAACATTCTCAGGGCAGCAATTCCTTGAAGCAGTGAAAAAATCAAATTTAAGTCAACGCAATATTTATTCCTCAATTTTCATGATTGCATCTACCACAGTTTGTTTCTGCAATGAGAATGTTGAAATGGATGTGTGGAGTGACGAGAATGGATAAAGTAAGAAATGAGTTTAAAAGAGGAAGTTTAAAAGTGGCGCCAGTGACATAAAAGTTGAAAGGAAATCGTTTGTCTTGGTATGGGCATGTGATAAGAAGGGACGAAACGCATGTGACTAAAAGAGTGATGAATATACATGTTGATGGATGGAGAGGGAGAGGAAGGCCGAATGGATTGTGTGAGGAATGATATGAAAGAGAAGGGAGTGAATGATAGCGTGACGGTTGACAGGGGAGAATGGAAGAAGAAAACGTGTTGCGCCGACCCCAAGTAACATGGGATAAGGGCAGGAAGATGATGACTCTTTGTCTCTGCATCACCCAAAGGTTGACCGGTAGAAAATGCCTATGGCATTAAGGCCGCCTCTATACATTTATGTGCTGGAAGTAATAAATAAATAAATAAATAAACACAATCAAAAGATACGGGCGTTTATGTTCCGAAATCAAACAAGTACCTATATACAGTAAGAAAAGTAAGTGCGTGCCGCTTATCGCACTTCATCGGACGACGTCGGTTGAATTAGTGCAAGCACTAATTTTCGGGTTGGAACGGATTAGGTGTACTTATCGTAATCACAGCCCATTCTATAGCAAACAAACATTGAAACAACCATAAAAAAACACATCTTACAGACCACAAAAAAACCGAATAAGGTTAATCGTCCATTCTCTGCGCGGGATTCCTCGGACTGTCTGTTCCCGAGATTCGAGCTCCTAATTACTCTTGGTGAAGTTAATAAAAGTTTGAAAGATAAGACACTGAGCTCCTAAAGTTGTTACGACAGGGATAGGGATCTTAATGTCAGACCAGTTTGTGTCAGGAATTGATGTTGAGGGAGGAAAATAGTCTGAGAATTTAAACGTACCGTAGAGTGCGAAGTGACGAGAGAATGCCTTCTTGACACGTCCTGTCAGTTTCATATAAACGAGTACATTTTTGCGAATTTGATCTTTATTAGCTACAGCAATTGTCGTACTGTTACCTGTCAGGAACGCATTCTCTCAACGGCCGCACTGCAGCTAAGTCCTGAGATATGGTTGTTTTATGAGGCGTATGGTAAGTGGGTGATTATTGCCCCTTTCACTACCTCTAGACCTAGGAATGTAATGAGTAAAACTGAAGCTGTTACGACCTCAAAATATGTCGCCAACCACAAAGCGATGACTCAAAATCAAATCAAAATCTTTTATTTCACATTTACCTTTATGGGCACTTATGAAAATCAGGAGTCAGGTGCACCGTTCCAATTGGTCATTTCCTAATGGAGAAGGGTCGGCAAGAAACTCCACAGGTACTCTTTTAAAAATAATTTTACTGGCTTTTTACAATGTTTTCAAATTACAGTGTTGACAGTGTAGGTCTGTCAACAAATACCAGGTACTTAACAAAATAAAAAATGGTCTACAAATCTTCAGTCTAAAAGGCCTACGTACTCATTACTTAATATAAAATAATCTTTATAAAGATGAATAAAATAAAAACCTGTGTAAACCAAATGACGTAATTGCCATTCCAACAAAACTGTCCACAAAAACCACTAAAGCTAAGACACAGATTCGACGATGCGTAACGTTTTGACAATTCGTACTGTTTGCTTGACTTAAAAACCACAGAAAAGTGTCAAAAATGTAGATTTCGTAGCTTACCAGACGCTCACTGAGAACGAAATGGAACTTGTGGTTGCTTCCAAAACTGCTTATGTTTAAAACTACCTGGCCTCCTTTACTTCAAGTTAGTGAAATCGGGCATTAGACTTAAGAGCTAAGTATTAAATACATTAAAAGTTCATTATTCGATTATCGTAATGGTCGTATAATTGCTGTGGTTTTGACCACCGAGTCTTACATATAATTATTTATTGGACTTTATTATCACAAATTCACTAGCTGCCCGATTTGTGCTTGGCAACGCTTGCCCCTTCACATTTTGAACTAAAGCTTAGCAAACTAAAGGACAGGCATTATGTTATGAGTTGTTTTAGGATGTCTTAAGATTTTCATAAACTCGCACTTTCTTGAGTAAGATTTAATCAATTCGAGGAGTTTCGATGGCTGCCGTCAATTACGCGTGTCAGCGGTTACCGTCGATAACACGCCGCTCCTTTATTTGAGCATAGCAGTGCGATTCTGTAACCATATCACTGTGAAACCTTAGGTGAAGTGAGCGTGGAGTGAGCTGTCAATAGTGTCAATTCCTAGCAAGAACAAACTCACATCACCTAACTTTTCACGGTGAGATTTTTACAGTATCGACTGGCTGTACTCAAATACACTGCCGTCGTCGACGCGTGTCGCTCTTTTATGTCCACACTAAGCAATAGTCGCGTTCGTTTATTTGGAAAACCGGAAAGTGGAAACCTGAAAGATCGCTTATATTCGGACACTGATTTACCTCGTGCTAGACAACACCAGCTTCAACGAAAGGAAAACATGAAATAACCTCCCTGAATCCTATATTATGACATCCTGATCACACTATTAGATGAAAAAATATGAGAAAGGTATTCCGAACATCATATTTTGCGCCCAGGCGCTTGGGATAACGAAACGAGGCGAAAAAAAATGGGCGTTTATGTATATCGTAGGAAAAGCCGAGAAAATCTAGGATTTTGAGCCGAAACACATCAATATAGGGTCGTAAAATGTTGCTTTATTAGGGTTCCGTACCCAAGAAAGGTGCCAACGGGATCCTATTATTAAGGCTTCGCTGTTGGTCCATCCGTCTGTTTATGCGGTTACGTTCATCCGATTGTCACAGGGCTGTATCTTTTAAACCGTAGGTCCGTAGCAGGGAGACACTTGAAATTTTTACATAGTATGCACTACTAGGGTCGCTAAAATAACAAATAATAAAATTAAAATAAAGTTAAAAATTAAGTGACAATGCCACTGATGCCCCAATCAACGTGGCCACCTACTGGGCTCAAACAATATAAGACACTATGTAAGCAATTTTAAAGACGTAGGTATTCACGTCAATATCGAAGAAGAGTACCATCATCTGCCTAGCCTTTTCCCAACTATGTTTGGGTCGGCTTCCAGTCTAACCGGATGCAGCTGAAACGGAAACCAGTATTTCACATAGAGCGACTGCCTATCTGACCTCCACAACCCAGTGACTGGGTAATACGATACCCCTTGGTAAGACTGGTTGTCAGACTTTCGGGCTACTGACTACCCGTAACGATTGTCATAGGTCCACGAATAACAGCCGGGACTAACGGCTTAACGTGCTTTCCGAGGCACGGAGGGCTCACGGTATGTAAAGATTGTCACCCATCCACAGACCAACCGCGGCAAGCGTAGCTTAACCTGATCGATCAACCTGTGCGGCTGTTATTATTTAGCCACGGACCCATCGAAGAAGAGTATCATCGACACGAAAAGAAGTAGAAGTGACAAAGGGTTTTTTGCTCGATTTTAATAAGGGCAAAACATACAACCAACAAATAGAATATTGTACGGTGGTACAGAACCCTTCGTATGCGAGTCCGACACGCACTTGGCCGCTTTTTTATAGGACACTAGGGTATGTTTTATATTTACCGTCACTCATTTTGGTGGATACAATGTTCTGATATTCAATGGAGAATGGTTGAGTCGGTAAAGTAATTTTGATCATGAAGGTTTTTCTCGACAATTTTGTCCGTGGATTTACTGCTTCTTCGGTGGGCGTGTTTTGGGGAAGCATAGCTAGCATATGTAAGCATAATCAGTCGTAAATGTTCCCACTGCTGGGACACAGGCTTTCTCTCTGTAAGAGGCAGTGGGCCATTATGCACCACGCGGGCCTAGTGCGGGTTGGCTTTCGGCTGAAATGATGATGATGAAAGTGCCTGCTTGGGTTCGAACCCACCACCTATGTCACCACCACCACCACCACCACCACCTTTGGGCCACCTTTGGGGGAATTTTGACCTTCACAAAGTGCTGATTGTCCACCTTTGAGGAAGCGTCTTTTTAACTTCACAAAGTGCTAATTCTTAGCATAGTTTGAATAAATAACTTTTGATTTTGGGATTCTTCAATAGGTACTCATCATCATCATTTCAGACCGGAATCACCGACTACTGGGTCCCCTTTCATCTGCCATACTTCCCAGTTCTTCAATACTCGATAGCCATTTAATCGCTTGATCCCCGCTAATGAGACACAATTGATTTTCTATTGTACCTAATGGGCCGCCAGAGGCCCGTGCCGGGACGGAGTGATTAATATTACTGCTTTTTTGGGATGCATGAAGAAGCCTCCTCGTGTAGCGCAGTTTGTTCCGCCAGTAACTCACCTGAATCGAGCGCTCGGTTCATCCTGGACAGTCGCACCTAACACCTTATCTGACTGGCCAATTCTTCCCTTGCGGTGGTAGGGCTAACGCCCGCCTAGTTTGCGACCCACCGGAGTTCGGCGTCAAGCAGCCTACTGTGTTTCGTCGATGCGTGGGAGTTCCAGTGCCATAGGCATCTTCTGGGTACGCTCAAAGGACAGTCGGCGAATGTGGTCCAAGAGCAGCCATGATTAAAACAGCCAAATGGAAGGTTGTGATAGGAAGTCAGACCGGCAGTCGCTCCATGTATAATACTGGTATTCTGCTACATCCGGTTAGACTAGAAGCCAGGCCCAACATAGTTGGGAAAAGGCTAGGCAATTGATGACTGACAGGATTGGGCAAAACGGATAACTGAAGTATTGAACTCCAAAAATACTTTTTGACAAAAAAAATAACAACCGACTTCCAAAAAAAACACTGCAAAGTGAAAAATAACTTTAATTTTGGAAGTCAGTTTTGTTGGTTCTGTATTTTCGTTTTTTGACGCCGACTTTCAAAAATAAAGTTATTTTTCACTTTGTAGTGTTTTTTTTTAAAGTCGGCTGTGTTTTTTATTGTAAAAAAGGTTATATTTTTCACTTTTTAGTTCCTACCTACCCCAAAAAAAAATTCATATAACACTACTTGCTATGTGAATATCAGTGACAGGAAGCTATTGAACACATCTGCCTACCCTTTTAAAGAGTACAGGCGTGATGTTATATTGAGTGATTGCTTATACAATGCATACATAATATGCTGTAGCAGCAATCGCGGTTGATTTTCTGGCATTTATTGAAGAGTTCCGTTGTCTGTCTCCAAAACTCATCATCATACTTATCTTTGCGAAACTTAAATGGGACTATTTCGGAACTAAACCTCTGTCAAACAAAAACAAATTTGCAAATCCTATACATGATGGAGTTATAAAAAAAAATAGAAACACCCGAATTGAGAACCTCCTCCTTTTTAGAAGTCGGTTAAGAAGAAGTCACATCTGAAGTATAATGACTTCGAGAGGTCAAACTCCTCTTCTCAGGGTGAACTGAGGTCATACTGTTAAAGTTTCCGAGTTTCAATGGTATCAGACCACAATGCTGGTGTTGCTTACGCTTCAAAGTTGGTACTTGATTATTATACTCAAAGTTTGTTGTATACAACACTAGCTTATGCCCGCGGTTTCAACCGTGTGAATAATTAATATAATGTTAGAATATCCCACGGGAAATTTACGAAGACCTTGAACTTATCATACTGGAACAGCGTAGACAAAGGGTTAGGCTCATTGAGACGTACAAAATACTTACAGAACACAACGAAGTGCCCATCCTTCAAGACCTTTACACTCTGAATGCCAAAAAATATTTGCGTGCACATTGCCTAAAGTTATCGGAAAATTAATTAAAGAAAACGCCTTTGAAGCAATTATATTATTGTCTATCTCTAACAGCATGGGAAAGGCTCCCGGAAAATGTTGTTACGGCTTGCATACTGGAACTGTTTCAGGAATCGACTGGATAGATTAAATATCTTCAGGCTATTTGATACACGCATTAGCTAATTAGCTGCTAATGTAGCTAACCAAATAATGATAATAACATTCAACCAATTTAAGAAAACATCAAATAAATTAACTCATATTAAATAGTTAATATTATTATTGTAGTCTTCTCGTCACGTATTCCACAGAGCCTAAATACTTAAGTCTTCAATCAGTGCGTCCAGTCAGTTATGACTTACGGAGCCGAAACGTGGACATTCACGTCAGGGCTGGTTTATAAATTCAAGGTCGCTCAGCGAGCTATGGAACGGACTATGTTTGGAGTCTCTCTGAGGGATTGAATCCACAACGAGGTGATCCATAGAGAACCAAAGTTGAGCTATGTCGAGCTCACAGGATAAGCAAGCTGAAGGGGCAATGGACCGGCCATATTAGCCGTAGAACCGATGACCGTTGGGGTAGACGTGTTTTTGATTGGAGACAACGAATCGCAAACGTAACGTACGTAGGTAGGATGCCCTCAGGCTAGGTGGAGTGACGATATTCGCAGGATGGCTGGTAGCAGCTGGACGAGAGTTGCCGAAAATCGAGGTGAATGACGTGCCTTGTCCAGCAGTGGACTGCTGTAGGATGATGATCAAGATGATGAATATTATTAAATCCCACATGTATTGACGTTGTTTCAGACATGTTTTGGTAATTATTTTGTTTATCCTTTTTGACAAGCTTTGTACACAATTGTCTCGCAATTTGTTATAACTGTAAAAAATAAACGTGAATAGACCAACGAGTACATTTTTTATACCTTGGAGTAAACACGGGGTAAAAACTACAGCAAACCAGTATCATAAAACTCCTCAACCACTAACATTCTTGCACCCACATAATGCTTCAGTATTAAACTTTTACAGTGCTCCCAACAGCTTTTGTAAAGTATACGTTGCGAGTACAAAAACGTTAATGCGCAGCCTGTGCTGCCGACTGTACCGCTATCAATCTTAGCCTCGGATATTCCGGACCATTAAAGAGATTTTTCTTTAAAAGCCAAGCGCGTACGACCTATAGTTGTTTTTATGGTGCGTTTAGATGTTGCTAGTTACTTGTTTAAAGAGGGCAAGTGTTTCTTGCAAGTTGATCTTTAACAACACTGACTTGTATTTTCACTTGTTTATAGATTCGCTCGCTCACAGGTGCTGTACTTCCTAATCATTAGTCTTGGGAGCAGTGGTTCAAGTGGCTTGGCTGTGGTAATAATTTGACAATGACAGCGCAATATCAGAAAGGCAGTTTGGGCGATACAGTCAGTATCTGACTTGTGTAACTATAATAAATAAGATGTGACTTGTAATTACAGGCTACAGTTCAGGAAAACTTTTAAAGACTTTTTATGGATTTGATCAATCACAGACACATTTATGAAATGTTTTTTCTTTATGAGAAAATCAGTATCCTTATGGCGATATCATTTCTTGTTACTAATCTCATCATTTGCTTAGCCTTTTTCCAACTATGTGGGTTCAGTTTCCAGTCTAACCGGATGCAGCTGAATACCAGTATTTTACATGGAGCGACTGCCTATCTGACCTCCACAACCCAGTTACTGGGTAATACGATACCCCTTGGTAAGACTGGCTGTCAGAGTTTGCAATTACTGTGCCTCTTACTTTCTTGAAATGACAACAAGCCATATTACTGTGTACAGGCGCTACTAAATGGGCTATTATTTTACTTCAACTTTTGCGAGTACGGCCCTGCAATACTGGCCACTTTTTTGTGCAGAAAATGCCCAGTATTATTTCTACAAATGTATGTCCGGTAGTGTATTCGCGTTTACATGGGCAAAAAATGGCTGACAAAATAGTTGTAGTTGGGCCACACACAATTTTGCTGAGTATTGAGTAACGTTAGAAGTAGGTATTGCTCAAGGTCACACTTGAATGTATTACAGCCACAATATAACCTATAATTAACCACTGCTGGGACACAGGCCTCCTCTCTGTGAGAGGGAACGGGTCGTAATCCACCATGCGGACCGGCAGCGTGCAGTGTAGGTTGGCAGATCTCACATGTGTTTAAATTATCGGTTCTAGGAAGTGCCTGTTTCCATACGAACTTTGCAGCGTCATAATTCCGGGAAAACATAGTCCGTTTGAAACGTCTTTACGCCATATTCATCGGGGCTTATAAATGTCACGCTTGCTTCACTTACCAGTTACTTGTTCCAGTAACTAATAGACCACAACTAAACGCTCCTTCATGTCGTTCCTAAAATGATCGATCACTACCTTCATAATTGATTGGCGTTTTGTTCCCGCCAGTATCGCGAGAATACATTCTTCAGCACGAATAGAGCGCGAAGAATAAATATTGCATCTCGCTCCTACATGTCCAATGAAGCGAAAGTTAGTAATGCTCTATCTCATTCGTAAGTGTGTACAATAAAGTTGCATGTTGCGTCAGTATGATTTGGTGCACCTGCCTTCTGTCACAGACCAAAATATTATAGAAGCGAAACTTTATTTGAGGACGTGGGGCCATTTGTGGATTACCTATGTATATTAAAAAAAAAAAACATCATTTGCAAATTCCAGAACTATTTCAAGTTGTACGTTGATAAAAGTTCAATACGCGGCAATTATGATAAAACTAGCTGACTCGGCGAACTTCGTACCGCCATCTATCGAAATCAGACAATCCTTTCTCAAGATATCATCAAAAAAGCCATTCCATACAAAATGTGTGAGAAAATTAACTATTTTTGTTTCGTGAATTATTCCCATATTTTAATAGTTATTCTGCTATTCGGGGCGGAGACATCCAGCAAATCAAAGATCATACAAATCGGTCCAGCCGTTCTTGAGTTATAAATGATGCAACTAATCCGACTTTGCTTTATTGTTTATACTGGCTGACCCGGCAAACGGTGTTTTGCCATATAAATTATTTCTATCTGCCCGGCGCTACTTCGTTCGCGTGGTGTCCTATCCCTTACCCTACCCTACCCCTACTCTACTCCTACCCTACTCCTACCCTACTCCTTTAAGTAAATAAAAGTATTAAATAAATAATAAAAAAAAACAAAAAGTACCTAGCCTATGTCCGTCTCCTGGTTCTAAGCTACCTCCCCATCAATTTTCAGTCAAATCGGTTCAGCTGTTCTTGAGTTATAAATAGTGTAACTAACACGACTTTCTTTTAGATATATAGAGAGATAATCATAGCTCTTGAAACTATATTTGATAGATATAAGACTTTTTCGTGAATATATGACGATGTGCGGCAAATGTAATTTCGTGGGCTATATTGAAGGAATCACTCAGTTGTCACAGGCTGATGGAGATCGTTGGCTCAGCATTCATCGGTGAACTTATTGACTGCCCTGTTGGTCTCGTGCGTCAAGCAGCCTGCTGTGTTTTGTCGATGCGTGGGAGTTCCAGTGCTTAAGGCATCTTCTGGGCACGCTCGTTCCATCATAGACCTCATCCATCGCTTTCCACCAGGCATGATCGAGGTCAAGAGCAATAAAAAAAATATATTACTTATTACAGAGAAAAGTACATGCTGTCACAGTTTCACTTCTACATGGTTTTATTACTCTATGTTGCGCTGAAAATCCTACCTAATTTATTATGTTTGCTGCAATGTTTCGGAATTTACGCTTGCGGGATCAGTTGCATATTTAGTAACATAATTGCGCTCAATGTTGTGTATTCCGAGTATTGCATACAAGCTGTGTTTTAAAAGCGTGCAGTGTTTAAATTTTATGAAATTCATAAAACCCTTCTCCACGTACAAAATTATCTCTCTGTACTTAGAGATAATCTGTTCGGTTGAGTAGTTATTAAAATATAATACATAGGAAAACTAGTAACTTTATAACAGAGACACACCACAAGTGCAATCGGTTTATTAAAAGCATATCGTCCTTTGAAAAGATTCTTACATTTTCATCGAATTTCGACCCTGGTATTAAACATCTAATTTCTACTATACGGAACTACCAGGTAATAATCACACTAATACTATAAAGGCGAAAGTTTGTGAGTGTGTGTATGTTTATATGTTTGTTACTTCTTCACGCTCAAACGGCTAGATCAATTTTGATAATATTTTGTATGAAGTGGCTGACACCATGGATTAACATATAGGCTACTTTTTATTCTGATATTCCCACGGGATCGACACTTATTTATTTATTTATAATTAATTACAACGGCTTGCGCCAATGACAGTAATTAACAGGTAATACTAAACATAAAACTAAACATATTACATAACTAACATAATTCGAAGTCAGAGATCGAAAGTGATGTGATTATGCGGGTGAAACCGCGCGGCGCAGCTAGTAATAATATAATAATAACTTTATTTCAGACCATAAATCCACTACGCCATACATTAATACAATTCCGTATTTGTGATACTAAGTACCTATTTATATAATGTATGTATATATCATGACTTATTCCGTATACGAATTTAAAGAATATTTTACATAAGCATACTCTTAGCTGTTATATGTAAAGTTTAAAACGCAATTTATCGAATCATTTCGTGTCAACGTTGACGATAAGTAAAAGTGACAGTGGTTGCTGGCCGTACCATCAATTTCACCTATTTGTTCAGACGTGTCGTCAAATTGGGTGACATTGGTGGCAACCAATGTCACCCAATTTGACGACACGTAAGTTTCATCTGACTTTTGAACGCAGTCGGGTCACGTATTGCGACACAGACACAAAGAATAGTACCTACTGATTTTATTTTGTATGATTTCAGTTTTGTTAAATTCTGACAATATTGCACCAATACACAATATTGCATAATATTGCACAATATTGCATTTTATCATTAGTCAGGCACTTGTTAAAAAAAATGTTTTCAAATAAAACCTAGAGAACACAAAAAAAAAACTCCGCAAGTAATATTTTGTTGTAAAGTCAAGGATATTAATTTCTAAGCAAATTTACAACAACTTAAATCTTCCGTATATTCAAATCACAACTGTAATTCAATATCAGTTGTATGAAATGGCTGTAGGAAACACTAGACATTGACGTAGTGTGTTATCAATTAGTAACTCAAACTAATTCTTTATCTAAAATCCAACTATCCGTAGGATCCCCTTGGATTCTGCAGATCTTTAAGGTTAAAAATCACATGAGGAAGAAATCTATCTTGTTTTCTAACATCCTTTATAAATGCATAACGCGTAATCAGCATTATAATGTTCCCACAGCTGGGACACAAACCTCCTCTCTGTGAGAGGGAGTGGGACGAAATCCCACCATAAAAAAATAAGGATAATATTTTTGTGTTCATCAAAAATCTAAAGGTACATCTATGTATGCATTTCTAAAATATTATTCTTCCCCGAAAAATACTGATCGTGCACCAAATATTACAAAATATTTGTAACTTACTATTTTAATTTTTTTGAAATGGACATTATCGAGAACCGAATTAGTTACGAGGTTAATTATTTAAAAAAAAATGCTTAGGTTAGGTTAGGTTAAAACTGTGACCTCCTACGCACGAGCCGAGCGAGCGAAGCGAGCGGTGCCGCGGCAGCGGCCGGCGAGTGCCAGAAACGACTAAATTTTAAAGAAAAAAAATATGGAAAAAGAGATTATTAAAAAAAAAAATGATTGTTATTTAAAAAAATAAATGCTTGTTTTTAAAATTAGGTGTATTACTATTTTTACAAATTTGCAACAGTTGTTAAATAGATGCTCGTTATGACATATTTTAATGAACATATTTTGGTGCACATTCAGTATATTTGGTGGAACACAGGCAAAATTAGGTAAATGAAATGGGAATAAATTGAAGTACTTTTAAATACCATCCAAAAAATAATAACTAAAATATTATAATTTCCCACAATTTTACCGTAACAGTTCTACCCAAATTGAAAATGTGCGTGTGACCCAACTCAAAGTTTCAAGAACGTTCCGCTTAACATAAAAATACATATTTAATCAGATTTAAACACCTCGACACTTCTGGTATTTGCAAAAGAACCTGTTGTCCTTTTTTACGCAGACATGTAATTCCCACTCAAAATTCCTCCATCTATTCGGGGCCCCAGCGAAGTAATTTACATTAAACAAGCATCTTAAACAAGGTTCTCTTTATGTTGCCTACTTCTTGTTTGTTCTATCAAATTAAAATGGAAAAGTCGTGTCTTTTAAGGATCGCTTGTCAGTAGAAATGCGTGTAGTCGAGTTATTTCACTAGCAACCCGCCCCTGGTTCGCACAGTTTTAACGTCTTGAAAACACAGTTTAGAAGAACAACCCGGTCACACAGACTGACACGAAAATCGACTTTCATTTATAATAATACTTTACTAGCGACCTGCCTTCGCACGGTTTCAAAACATCGAGATATCTTTATTATAATTATGTTTACGTGTTTCGGAACTAAATTTCGAACACTGTATACGTGAGTTATCTTCTAAGCACAACTCCGAAACAATACAAACCGGTCAGTTCAGAAAACTGTGAGTTTTATCTACTTGCGCACCAAAGGTTTCAAAACAACATCACTACACTACTGAAATATTCTTTCTATTATTAGTTATTCTATTTTTTTCTGTAATTATTTCCTCTGTCAAACACAAATATATTTGAGGCTTAAGATCTACTGAAGGGGCCCGTTAGGGCCGAAGCCTGCCGGGTCAGCGGGATTGTCCGAAAGGGTTACCGCTGGCCCGGAACTTAAAGGGCTAAGGAAGGAACACGGGTGGGTTTTAGTCAATAAGAGTCTAACACTCCTTTCCGCTCCACCCAGAGCGGGAGGGTCATTTGATGATTTCCCAACCGCAAAAAAAAGGCTTAAGATCTAGCACCTTTTGGCCCACGAGAAGCCTAAAAACACAGACATTACACCCCCACATAAATAATGTAGGCAATGAAATACGGTAAGTACCTAAACTTGAAAGTAACGGCAAATTAACTAACATCAAGTTTCCTCGACTCTAAATGGAGTGTTAAAACAAAATAGACATTCAGAGGGTATTCAAAGAATTCCTTCATTGTCTTGTAAATTAATTCGCCATACAATTTTAGTACTAGTGACGGTAGTTCACTTGAAGGAAATTTTCTTGGAACTGTTTATTTTGTTTTTTTTTCCCTCTTACTTTGTAGCTGTTAAAGAATACTGGGCAATGAAACGCTGTAATTAAATTTACATTTTGTGCTGTTATAACTACCACGACAGTTGAATAATGGCATAGCATAATCTATTGTATATAAAACTAGCAGCGCCCCGCGGTTTCACCCGCGTAAGTGTCTATCCCGTGGGAATATCGGTATAAAAACTATCATATGTCCTGCCCCGGGATGCAATCTATCTCCCTGCCCAATTTTATCGAAATCCGTTTAGTGGTTAAGGCGTGAAAAGGTAACATACAGACAGACAGAATTGCTTTGGAATTTATAATATTAGTATGGATTCAAAGTCCTGACTGACTGATATATCAACGCACAGCATAAACCGCTGTTCCTAGAGACATGAAATTTGGGGGTGTGTTCTTTGTGAAGAGTAGGTATCCACCAAGAAAGGGTTTTTCAAAATTCCACCTCTAAGAGGGTGAATGGGGGGAGGGTGAAATTTCACGTGGACGAAGTCGCGGGCAGAAGCTGGTCAGCCTATAATGTTTCCAGTTTCCCACTGATCTGAACTACAACTCGAAGTCGCGGCGGTTTCCACAGAACCACTACTGCTCTCTGTTTCTTGTTGAATAAAGCACGTTTTCTGGAAAAAGCACTCAAAATAAATAAATAAATTGGTAAATCACACTAATATTATAAAGGCGAAAGTTTGTGAGGGGGTGTGTGTGTGTGTGTGTGTGGGGGGGGTGTGGGGGTTTGTTTATATGTTTGTTACTTCTTCACGCTCAAACGGCTGGACCAATTTAGATAAAATTTTGTATGGAGGTAGGTGACACCCTGGATTAACATATAGGCTACTTTTTATCCCGATATTCCCACGGGATCGACATTTACGCGGGTAAAACCGCGGGGCGCAGCTAGTAAATAAATAAATCATAAATTGGTCCTTTGAGCGGAAAATAAATTATATTGATCTACGAGTATCTTATAATTATATTGATCTACGAGTATCTTATAAATCTCATGTAGGTATATGTACAGTAGGCAACACGTCGGTGGTAACGCTTTGACCTTGAGGTGGCCTAGCGTAAAACAAAAGGCCAGCTTATACGCCTATTACACTGCACGATATTTAAGGCCTGATAATTCACTTGTTTTTTTTTTATAGGGGTCTTCCATCCTTTCTGCTACTCGTATATCCGAATTTAGGGAAAGGGTAATGAGGTTTTTATACTGGTTTTGTTACCACCGACGTGCAGTCTGCTGTACCTATACCTATCCTTGTCGTTAAGTCACAAAGAGGAATACCGAAATAAATTACTTTCTAAACCCATTACAAATTCTTATGACGCGAGTAAGGTAATTTATCAAAATTGGCACCTGGTAGTAAAAAAATCTTCGATTCAAAATTCGCTCCTGGTAGCTCATCAAATCCACGTAACCGTTTCACCCTTAATAAAATACAGTCACCAAATTACTTTCTCGCCACAAAATTTGCATGCAGTCTCCATACTAGCTGTAATATTCGGATACGTCATGATGAACACTGTATTCCGTAAGAGGCAATTTTATTTCGCTATTTTAATGTCTTAAGGGGAGGCCTATGTCCACCAGTGGACGTCTTTCGGCTGAAATGATAATGATGATGATTTTAATGTCAGATCAAAATACTTATAAAATACCTACACAAACATAAAAAAATGGTCCTTCGATCCAAATTCAGCAAGGCAACGAATTAAAAAAAAAATGGTCCTTCGATTCAAAATTCGCTCCAGATAGCTCATCAAATCTACGTTAACATTTTGCCCTCAACAAAGTCAGTCACCAAATAGCTTTCTCTCCACAAAATTTGCATGCAATCTCCATATTAGCCTTAATATTCGGATACATCATGATGCCCACTGCATTCCGTAAGAGGTATTGAGGTCATCTCATCCGGAGCGAGCGCGATTGTCCGCGTGTCTGCTCGTTCGCCATTGTTTTTCCCTCCATTTCATGGAGACGTTTATAAGTTAGGGAGCCAAGAACATTTTGCAGTAAATATATTACACCGTTGGGAAAATTTTCAGCGTTGAAAACTGGTAAATTATAGGAGATTGTGAGATAAGGTGCACTCGGAAAATTGAAAGAAAGAAGAAGCTGAAGGAATAGTAGATTGTTATACAAGGGTCAAGAGGAATCAACTTTTCATTTCGAAGGAAAGTAAAAAAATACTAGTTTTTATAAAATATTTATTGATAATAATAACATGAATAGTACCTACCTATATGATAGTTTTTTTTAATTTTAAATATGGAACACACCGCGTCACGGCACGGGCTGTCCGCTTAATAGGTATTTTTTAATTCACACTGGCTGTTTACACACTCACAAGACCGCAACATTTTTCTTAATTATGCAAAAAAAATTGTAGCTGAGTACTTAGCCCAATTTAGTTCTATTTTTTCGTTATTCATTTCCGCCCTAGCGAGGGAAGGAATTACTATGAGTCTTTTCCGCCCAAAGGTGGGAAGCAGCGTCTTCCACCCGCTATTCGGATCAAACAAACGCTACTTTCCAAGTATGAGATATGAAAAGAATATATCGTTTATTGCCACAGAAAAACGTGCATATTAAAAAAATTAATAATGTAGTAATAGTAGATACAGGGTGTCAGGGATATGGACGCGCGCACTGTAACTATGAATTCAGCACATGATTCTAAACCTTGTGTAGAAATTATTCGTCTGTTATAAAAAAAAACACTTGTCAAAATGTATGGAATAGGTGTTTTTTAAGAACCGAAGAAAAATTTCTACGCACGGTGGCGTTCAGAATCATGTATTGAATCCATTGTATGTATGTATGTATCGATGTTTCTGCCAACCTTAATGCAATGCCAACCTGCAAACGACGTTCTTAATTTTTTTGACAAATAGAAAAGCCTGAAAACGATGTCAGATTTACTCCCAGTACTACGCTGTCATGTTCACACACTTGCCACTGTAATGGGTTATGTTTTTTTTATGATTTGAGAAAAACGAGCAAAAACTCCATGTACTCTTTTAAATTAAATTATTGTTACAAAGTTTTTTTTTAATATTTATTTAAAGAGCTATCATCCGATTAAAAATCAGTACACACACGGATTTAAACGCTTCTATTCTTTCTATTTTACATTCGCTCCATAAACCACTTTTGTATCACACAATCAGCACCCTAATTGCGTAACCTACTTTCAATCATAATCTCAATCATTTTAAAAGATATTACTAATCCATTGCCTTATAAATTTGAAAAATTAATCGGCTCAACAACGTAAATAACGCAATGAATGTTGTGGAACTGTCAAAATGAAAGCCATTGCTACTGTTAGTGTGTTACGCAATTACCCCGGTGAACTTGCCTAAACTTGAATTACGAACATCAGCAATCTTCCGATAAATACCATCGTATAACCTATCGGCGACAATGACCCAAGTTATGTTGTCTTTGAGCCATAAACGATACAGGGTCTTTACGGGAGAGAGTGAAAACCATTTAACCACGTTGATAGTGCCAGTGAAAAGGTAGATGTAGAAGGTCCAGAGGTCTAGCCACATCCGTGTGACGTAAACGTAAAGAATCTGAACGATTTTTGAATCATAAATACAACACTATCCTTGGGAATGTACAATAGTCCTTATAGTATAATAGATGACTAGATATTTTTTGATATCAAGGAACTGGAAATGGAATTATAATGAACGCTTTGGTGAAGTGAGCTTGAAGTTAGCTGTCAATAGTGCCAATCCCCAGTGTATGATCCCTTTTTTATTTTTTTTTCGGATGGGAAATCATCAAATGACCCCTCCCGCTCTGGGTGGAGCGAAAATGAGTGTCAGACTCTTACTGACTAAAACCCATCCATGTTCCTTCCTTACCCCTTTATGTTCCAGGCCAGCGGTAACCCTTTCGAACAATCCCGCTGACCAGTGTATGATCCCTTGCTAGACCATACATTACTTTTAGAGGGATGAATGGAATAAAAGAAGGTAAGTACTAAAACACTACTGTATTGTCCCAAATGTAAAATGAGCTTAAAGGACTGATGGTGTGAAAATAAAGTGAGTGACGCGGCCCTCGTTGGCTGTAACAAGAACGCCTGGCTGATTTGAGTGTTGCACCGTACACGTACCTACCATCAGGTGGAATGACAGCTTACTGTGAGATTTTACAAAAAAAGGCCGGCAGGATCGTTGGCTTGCTGCGTATTTCTAGGCAAGAAATGATAATGATGTCGATAGACTGTCAGAAGATTTATAACAGTCATCAGGGGTAGTATGAAGCACGGCTGCCTTTATTGTGATGTTGTTATAGTATTTATCATCCAAGACAGCGGTGCTATTTTGTAAAAATCTCACAGTGAAAACTTAGGTGAAGTGAGCGTGGAGTGAGCTGTCAATAGTGTCATTTCCTAGCAAAAACAAACTCACTTCACCTAAGTTTTCACGGTGAGTTTTTTACAGAATCGACCGGCTTTTCCAGATTATTGAGTTCAGAACATATTCTTTGTGGTCCTTCTGCACCATTTTGTGTGGTATTAATACTGACAAGATTAAGGTTTACGCCGTTTTGATGGTGACTTAAGGGGGCGTTAAACAGCCCTAAAGTAGCTTAACAACCGATGCCACTAGAACATTAGGATCGACTGATTATGGTGTTTGGGGAAACTTGGCGACGGTGGATACTTACGTAACTTCATTTTGATTATAATAAAGCACATACTGAGCTGGTAAAATATGGATGAGAGGGTCGAGGATCGTGATTAGGGGAGTTTTGGGGCTTTGGAAGCAGGGGTCTGCTGTGTAGGATGATGACACAAAGATCTGATCAAGATAATGTCTGGACTTTTAAAGAGACTGTGACCACCGAGTTTGTTTCGGTGTTTCTTCTCAGAGTAGTAAAATACCTATCAAAAACAATAATAGGCTATTTGACAATGTAAAAAATAAGGTCATAATTATTGACACTCGTATAGATTATCGCTTTTAAAATCGACGAACAAAACCCCGAAAAAACTTCATCTTTTTAAATCTGGCGCCACGTAATCGAAAACGGTCTGGATTGGCTGAACTTAAAATGACGTCATGATTTAGTAAATTTCTGTCTATCGTTGACAGAACAGATGACTTTTGTCTAGTATCTCGACCGTTTCAACGTTTGTTTACGTGAATCGTGACGTCACGACGCCATATTGTTAAAGATAGCGTTTTGGCGGCTTATTTAAACAGTACATTTTTATTTACTATTTTTTTAAAGAAATACATTATGCAATTTGAAGTAATAGGTTTTTGTGGGCTCGTTAGACACCATTAAATAATCTGAGATGTTTATCAGAAACTAGTCAAATAGCCTATTGCTGTCAGATAACAACCCAAAAGGACGGCTTAAACCTTGAATATGTAAACAGATGCAGGATCGATATAATGAGATAAGATCCTAATCAACCGGACACGTAGTGTTGTGAACTGGTCAAAATGCGTAGTGTTGTGAACTGGTCAAAATGCGTAGTGTTGTGAACTGGTCTGGTCTGGTCTGTTCAAACTTCGATCAATAATAGCCACTTCTTCTCCCTGTACTATTTATTAATCGAAGTGTTTAAAACCAGCACTTAATAATAGATAGAATAAAGTCCTCCAGACCGTATTTCGGCCACGGCGGCCAATCTCAACGGAGACTAGCCTTCGGCGCGGGAGATATTATAGTGCACAAGTGTGCGCGCAGACACAGGTGCACTCCCTCTTCCCTCACTCTCATAGTCCGATGGGACGGCAATCCGACACGACCGGAGAGAGATCAGACGCAGGACCAACGGCTTAACGTGCTTTCCGAGGCACGGGGGTATCACACCACCAACTTCCAAACTCCGGGCTGTTACTAAGAAATTCCTAATGGAAAAGCTCAGTAACACTTTGCCCGACCCGGGAATCGAACCCGGGACCCCACGCTCAGCAGTCGCGCTTGCGACCACGAGACCAACGGGGCAGTCTAAAACCAGCACTTAATAGGACTGATTTGTAGTTGAAAGATTTCAACCAAAGCCAATTGAATTGCGATTTGTTGAAGCCAAATCAATTTTTTTAAATTCAAGTCAATATTGAAGTAGTCGCAATTTTCAAAAATGTAACGTTTTCTTTATCGAAAGACTTTTTATAATGATGTAACTTAAAACTAAACAAAGAAACGATGTAAATCTACTTATGTACAAGTTTCAAACAAATACTTGTTATCAGGTAATGCTTGGCATACATAATATATAAAGTGTATCTATCTATTCATACACGAAATATTTTAAGAGGTACACCTACTCGTATAACTGGTGGTAAAGAGGCCATAGAAAAGAAAAATAAAAAAGTATATTATTAAAAAAAAAAAAAAAAATACTCGACACACGATTAAACGCTAGCTCCTTCTTATTTTTCACATCCATTACGTCTACGTAGTATTTACCGTCATTGAAGTGCAGTAAAGGCTTTATGCAAAATGTCTCAAGTAATTTTAAAATTATAATAATTACGCAAAAAAAAAAACACTTAGATTAATTTTTTTTCGTTGCTTCGGCTTCTTTACCACCTATTCTCTTAAAATATTTCGTGTATGAATAACCCATACACACACACACCTTGTATACATATTGCCTTCAATTCAAATAATTGAAATGAAAGCTACTCGTATTTACTTTTAAGTAGCAAGAATAACAATTTTATTTTCGTGATCATAAGTAAAATATTTTATATGAGAAAGGTTCTTCTATTGAGGTATGAATTATGATAACGTATCCAAGAAATGTGTCTAAGAAATTCAAACTCAAAGTATAACATTTTCATTTCCATTTAAGTTTCTATGCATCAAAATGGATCATAAATTCAATATCAAACATTGGTTATTGATTTGTCCCAACAGAATATATTTATATGTTGAAACTTGTATTGGTATAAAATGAATTAATTTTATACAATGTATATGTTGTTTATAGATTATTTTATTTGAGATATAACCTGAAATACATTTGGGAAAAAAAGTACAAAATTCTTATAATCATATAATTTCAGACTAGCTTCGGCCCGCGACTTCGTCCGCGTGAAATTTGTTGTTACGCTTTAGATGTGTTGTTGTTTATTTTTTTGATTCGCTGTCAAATCCTAAGTAAAGACATCCATCCATACTTCCATACTAATGAATAAAAATGCGAATATAACTCTTTTGATACCTTTTCATGGCTTAACGGCTGAATGGATTTCGATTTAGGATATATTTTCAACATGTTATGATACTTTTTGCCAGGGTAATACGTTCCCGTGGGAAAATTTTCCGACATTCACGCAAGCGCAGCCGCGGCCACCAACCACCAAACACTAACCTGGTGCGCACCAGTAACCTTTAATTGACAAATACAAAACTGTAGTCAAACAAATGATATATGATTTTTAAGTCTGACGACCACTGCACCAGCGACGCTGCGATATGCCCAAGAAAAACAAACCGAAGTTCACCAAATCAAGCCGAAACTGAATCGTCGATCAATACACATCCCTTCACCCCGTCTTCTTATTCGTATAAATAAACTTCTAATTACAAGGATTAGGAGACTGATCAAAGGATTTATTTCTTTATGTCAAGGAGCTCGTTAACTTCGTGAAATAATTGATGATGTGAAACCAATTTGCTGTTGTGAATTATTAATTAGTGACTAGGGAAGGGTCGATTTTGGTGAGCAGAAATTTTTGGAATGTGATAATGTCCCTTGTCATAGTATGCTAGGGGTCTGCGGTCATTGGAACCCTACTTTGGCGAGTACGGGGAAGTATGTCTAATATGTAAATAACAGACACTTAGACAGCCTCGTAATTCAAACTCAAAGCATTTATTTCAAACTGGCTGACCCGACAGACTTACTCTTTTTGATTCGAAAGACACGTGACGCCATCTATTTATCATAATAACGTTATTGTAGTTTTCCTCGGGAACAGCACTTTTTTTCGGAATGAAACCCCTGTGTCCGTTTTTGTACACCTGACAACGTATAGGCAAAATTTCAGGATGATCGGTTCAGTGGTTTAAGCGTGAAAAGGTAACAAACAAACTTACTTTCGCATTTAAAATATTAGTTAGGATAAACCAATTACAGGTATTTTTCGGTCGGTCAGTCAGAAAGATGAACTGACGTAATAGGTACCTATGGAGAAGAAAGGGAAAAGAACTGCGCGGATACTCTTTTAAATCAAAATAATAATGGTTATAAAAATAATATTGATTACATCATTGATGTGGAAATTATGCATGTGAGAACTATGCAGAACGTTAAAAGCGTCCATAGTAAACAAAAAACAATTAAAAAATTAAATTAAAATAAGCCGTGGCAGCAGACAGGTCCACGAAAATCGACTGTGAACGACAAACAGACGAATGCAGAAATTAAGGATGAAAAATTCTGTTTTCTTCCTTTAATTTTTGATATCCTAAAAATAATGCCAACAAGATAATTTGACGTCATTCAAAGAAGATTTTTTATTATAAAGGGCATAAATGAGTTTTAATAGTTTGATGGATTGATTCCTGAGACATTCGGAGAAATTAAAAAAAACCTTTTTCTTCACAGCCTTGAACCTGTGAAAAAAGTTGAAATGTAATCCTATTATATTGCTAATGAATTCGCCATATTTTTTGTTTTAACTTGATTTGGTAAATATTATTGGGTATTTCTCAGCATCTTAAAAATCATCCAAGTCCGAATCTTTACCAATATAATAAATCTGAAAAGTTTGTTTGTTTGAAAGCGCTAACCTTATGGAACTACCAGTTGGATAGGAAAAAATCTTTTTGCATTTGACAGTCCAATTCTTGAGGAAGATTATACGGTAATTAACATCATGCTAGGATCCTTACCAGTTGAACACAAAGATAAAAAGTCAGAAAGAAAGGTAAGTGAAGCGACGCGGAGGGTCGGGGCTCCAAACTTCAGATGGACGAGGTCGCTGGCAGAATCTAGTCATCAATAATCCCACCGTAACACCCTAGTTCAAACAAACAACTCCACTACCAAGTTTCCTAACTGGTGCTATTGACACTCTAGAAAAAAAAAAATTTCTTCTTTCTCCAAGAACCAATTTTCTCACATAACGCGACAGAATTCTCTGTTGTACACGAGATTGCATTAAGTCTTGTTAGTCAAAGTTATACATGGGACACCACCGATTCTGTGAAAAACTAATGACAGTTGCTTTGGAAATTCAAATGCACTATGCGTAAGACGCGCCCGTAATAAATAAAAAAAAACATACAAACACCCGAACATAGTACCTCCCTCCTTTTTGTGAAGTCGGTAAAAATGTATTTACAGAATGGGATATACCTACAGGGTCATTGGAAGGTGGGTGCAAAGCATTAAGGCGAAGATAGTAGGTACAGACAATTTAGAACCATTTAAGCCATGGTTGTCTTAGACGAAGTCTTACCAATTTTTTTTTCCTAATTTTTGTTTATTTCGAAAATTTTAATTAAACTGCTTATTTATGGCCAAATTAAATGACAAATGAATTCATTTTTATTTTATTTAATTAAAGTAATGTGTAAGCAATCTAGCAAAACGTGTTTTAGGCCTCTGTGTCATTAGACATAATAAATATAAAAATGTCACACAGAGATTCATTTTTTTTTTTACTTTTTTGGTCTTTTCTCACATTTGTTTACAGTGTCTAAGGTAAGGTACGGTAATCCGACCAAGAGGATTAGGTTAGGTTATAACCGCAACCAACCACGTGTGAGCCGAATTCCAAGCTCGGAGACCCCAACCAAATGGGTTAGGTGAGGTTTAGGAGCGCAAAATGGAAATTATTAGATATTCAATTAAATGGAATGTATTTAGTTGAACATCTAATACAGAATTATAATAGTTACAAGCATCAAAACTCAAAAAAAAAAACTCAAAGCATTTATTTCAATTAAACCATTTTACAGGCACTTTTGAATTGTCAAGAAGTAGGTCAGTCAGAAAAATGTGAAGCTAGTTGCCCATTCCAAAGCGTAGGTACCTATGGAGAAGAACGGACAAGAAACTCCATGGACACTCTTTTTAAATTATATTTTACAAAAATATTAGTTACATCATTACTTTTGAATTTATAATTAAATAATGTGAGAACGATGTAAAAATAAACAAGACGTATGCGTTAAAAGCGTCCAGAGTACAACAAATAGTACTAAAACAACAATCCAAAAATAAAAATAAAATAATTAAAAATAAGCCGAGGCAGCTAAGTGATGACCAGCCCCAACTGACGGCGCCCGTTCACGAACATGACGCATAGATCAGCACCATTCAGCTCAACCATTTTGAAGGGAGCTAAATGATCCAACATACACGCCACCGTCAGCGAGACATTTGTGTGAGCATGACATACTATCAGCCGCCAGGGCACATTCAAGTCAATGAAAGACATATTACCCGGTAAATGGTAAAATAAGGTATAGTACTTACATAGAACTCACATCTGTGCTATGCAATTATACAATACAAATGAAATTGAGTTTATACAATGCAAAGATAGTCTTACAATCTTCAGCAGCTCCAACAGTATTTTCAGGTGTTAATCAATTAGTTGTGGTTGTGGAGCAGGACCAGCATTGAGCCAGGCATTTTTATCCGCTATGTAATCCCCTAACTTATAATATGCCTGACTGCATAGTGTGCGTTTTATACAAGACTTGAATTTTGTCTCATTCAGTTGAAGAATGTGGGGAGGTATTTTATTATAACATTTTAAACAGTAGCCCATAAAAGATGAGTCTACTTTAGCCAGTCTGAAACCTGGTTGAACTAATAGGTCCCTATTTCTAGTACTATAATTATGTCTTTCACCTCTTTTACTAAAAAGATGTAAGTTTTTTCTTACATACATGATGTTTTCGTAGATATATTGACAAGGTACCGTCATGATGTTAATTTCCTTAAACAGTTCCCTCAGAGAATCGCGCCTGCGGAGGTTATATATGGCTCTGATGGCTCTTTTCTGCAGAATAAAAATAGAATCGATGTCTGCAGCCCGTCCCCAAAGTAAAATACCGTAAGACATGACACTATGAAAGTAACTAAAATAGACTAGTCTCGCGGTATCTACATCAGTAAATTGACGGATTTTTCTGACAGCATAGGCTGCTGAACTTAGCCGTCCTGCAAGAGATGTTAAATGAGGACCCCATTGTAGCCTTGAGTCGAGCGTGATCCCTAAGAAAACAGTTTTATCGACGAATTCTAGTTTCTCTTGATTCAATATTATCTCACAATCACTACCCTTGACATTTGGTAAAGAAAATCTTATGCACTTAGTTTTTTTTCCATTTAATACTAAATTATTAGCAGTGAACCAATTTTGGACCTGCAGTAGGGCGTTATTTACGTCGTCAAAATTTGTAGCACGTCTATTTACCTTAAAAATTAAGGAAGTGTCATCAGCAAATAACACCATTTGTGGTTTATTTTTTAATAAATGGAGTAGATCATTAACATACACTAAAAAGAGGAAAGGACCCAATATCGAGCCTTGTGGCACACCCATTTTTACTTTTAAACCATATGAATTGACACCATTTATTTGGACTTGCTGTTGTCTATCATTTAAATAAGAACTAACTAAACTGAGCGCAAGTTTTCCAAGTCCGTAATGCTCAAGTTTCAAAAGCAAGGTTTCGTGATCGACGCAATCAAATGCCTTAGAGAGGTCACAAAAGATTCCAATGGCGTCTTGGGCCTCTTCCCACGCGTTAAAAATGTGTTTTAGTAAGGTTACACCAGCGTCAGTCGTACAACGTCCTTTGGTGAAACCATATTGCTGATCGTGAAGGATTTTATTCATGTTAAAATGATTGAGCATTTGATTAAGCATTATCTTTTCGAACACCTTACTGAAAACCGGCAACACGGATACGGGTCTATAATTATTGGTGTCTTTACTGTCCCCAGATTTGAAAAGTGGTATTACCTTACTGTATTTCATTAAATCGGGGAAGATTCCTTGATCAACACACAAATTAAATACTAAGGCTAAGTAAGGTGCAATAGTCTCAATTATGGAGGCACAGACTTTAATGGACATTCCCCAAAGATCTTCGGTCAATTTGATCTTAATTTGCTTAAAAGCTTTTATTACTGAAGCGGGGTTTATGTGTTTAAATTGAAATTCAACCGGGCAGGCTGGAACGTTCGCTCTTAATAAATCAATTGATACGTCGGATGAGGAATTTAAGGCTTCCGTCGTTTTTGATGGTATATTAGTAAAGAAATTTACAAATTCCTGAGCTACTTCTAAGTTAGAGCTTATGGCACCACGTGAAGTCTCCAATGTGTAATCAGTGTTTCGTTTTTTATTCCTACTAGTTTCGTTATTTATAATTTTCCAAACTGTTTTTATCTTATTTTCTGCTGATTTGATTTTATTGCTAATGTACAGGGCTTTGGCTATTTTGCAAGTATTTCTAAAAATTTTGGAATATGTAGCAACATACTTGCTGAAAGTTTCAGTATTGATATAAGGCTTAAGGCCATACAGCTCGAACAGTCTTTCCCTACTTATCCTAATACCTCTAGTTGCCCAGTCACTAAAAACAAAATTAGGGCAAATGTTTTTTGTTTTCTTTTCAAAAGTTGTATTAAATTGAGTGTGCACTACCGAAAAGAAATCCTCGTACAATTTATTAGCATCATCCCTATCATGGCCCAGATCATTTAACTTATTATTTAGGGTACTATTGAATCTATTTAGTTTACCAGTCGTTATTGGTCTAAATTGAATTTGCACTTTTTGCAAAGGTGTTTTAAACTTAAAAGATACCGTTTGTCCACTATGATCAGACGGCAGATAATTTACGATGGCTTTATCTAAATAATCACAATCGCAAAAGACATTATCAATACAAGTAGCAGAAGTAGGAGTTATTCTAGTAGGTTCTGTAAACACATTATATAAATTGAACGATTTAAAAAGGCTTAATAATCTACTGCTATTAGAATTATTTTCCAAAATATTAATATTAAAATCCCCACAAATAATTGCGGCTTTGTTATTGGATGCAAGTTTCGCTAAGACATCTTCCATTATTGACTCAAATAAAGAAAAGTTCTGATAATTAGGGGGTCTGTAAACGCACACTATGACATGCTTATCTAGCTCAACACAGGACAGTTCGATGCAATGTTCAACTGATAAACCCACTATGTCATTTCGTTGCTTGGATTTTAAACATTTTTTTATCAATATTAGAGAACCTCCACGCAGCATAGATTTACGGTTAAAACAACTGCCCACACTATAGTTCTCAAAATTAATTAACATTTGGTAATCCTTTAACCAATGTTCAGTACAACAAACAATGTCAAACTTTGTTTTTTCTAAAAACATTTCAATTTCTAATAATTTGGAAGAAAGAAGATCATCAATACAACTGTCTACATTAGAATTGGCCTCAAAGGTCATTTTGTAAAATTTCATTTGGCAATTTGACCTTAGAGAGTTGTATTTATGATTTTAATAATTATTATAATTCAGATTTGTTATGAACGCGTCTAACTTTTTATTAACATACAACCTGCCAGTCTGTTCTCTATCGGTATTTGAAAATCTGTATATATTCCACTTGATGCTAGTGATTGACACTATTGACAGGTCACATTAAGTTAACTGCACCTTAGTTAACACAGTGAGATTTTTACAGAATAGGTCGGCTGTTACTGATCTGCAAATTGCAAAAAACATAAGAAAATTCGAATTTCGAAAACTATCCTGGCGCATCCTCATAACAAAAATAAAGAAAGAAAATTTAAGAAAATAATTATTTTGAGTAAACACGACGCAGATAAAAATATACAAACAAAAATAAACAAACAAAAAAAATAACACGTGGAGAAAAACATGCGTCACATCCACGCAAAAGAAATTATGCTATTTAAAAAAAAATATGTTACTGGTTCCCTCTCTCGCAATAGGCTCGAATGAACACAAGACAGGCTCGCATGAAGTCTTGTTGGCACCGAGCCAAATGCGTGCGATGTGTATACGGCATGCACACTGCTTAGTTGGAAAGCCACTTTTGGGTAAATCGTAATTAGATTTTGTTTAGAGAAGCTAATGTTGCTTGGTTTTGAGTGTCACGTTAGTGTTGTAACTGATTTTTAATGTCATTTTGAACTCGGCAATGAGATTGAACGATTTTATATTTTAGTTTATGGTTTTTGACTCTGTTATTTATTACCTACATTTGACAGTCACGATCAATGTTTACGTTTTTGACAATATTTTAGGTAGGTTGTGATGATCAGCATGTTGAAAGCTTGGTGTTAGTCTGCCAAAATACATAATAATATTGAAAAACAAGCGTCTTATTCCCGACGCTTTCTCACACACTACCGTACAATTATATTTCCTGTTGGGATTCGAACCTAACAAAATACCTTGCGCGCGGCCTGCACGCGCAGGAAGCGTGACGGGCTCCACTGCGACGGACGGATACCCTTTAACTATTTGTCCGGGAAACTTGTTGTAACTGAGAACGGCATTAAACTATTGCCCCTAAAGTACAGTCCACTCTTTTATTGCTCCCCGCGCTAACAGTCCCGTTACAATATATTTGATTGCTCAGTTCAGAAAGATTATTATGAACTGTGTTTGACTCACGTCGTCATAAGGCCAGTTTCTTCATCAATAGTAACCGCCAAAGTAACGTCACAAAAGTCTTTGACGTTTAATGGTTAAATTTTTTTCTTCGCTATTTTAGCTGTTACTTGACTGATTACTTTAGTTGTTGATGAAGAAACTGGCCGTTAAAATAATTCAGCTTTCCACTCGGCACAGGGAATAAACTTCAGATATTGAAGCTAGTATAAATGATCGGTTGTTTATAGAAGAGTTATTGGAGCTTCCCTTGAGAGAGTAACAGATTTAATAAGGTGTGTACTTGTAAGGTATTAATAACTATTAAAGAACAGCATGGGCCCTAATGGAGGTCCTATGGGATCACCTCTGCCAGTTCAGAAAACTTATTACCTCCTTTTCCGTGCGTGAAAAGCATACACAGTAGCTAGCGGACTTCTAAATCGAGTCAACCTGCATTTTTATGTTTAAAGACCTAAAACAAATACAAAGGGGTCAGCGGGATTGTCCGAAAGGGTTACCGCTGGCCCGGAACATGAAGGGCTAAGGAAATAACACGGGCCCATCCGTGTTCCTTCTTTTAGTCAGTAAGAGTCTGACACTCCCTTCCGCTCCACCCAGAGCGGGAGGGGTCATTTGATGATTCCCCACCCAGAAAAAAAAAAACCTAAAACATCAAAGCAATGCAGAACAACAAAAAAATTATAGGTCGGAAAAAAGTTTTCATGCTTTTGAAGCTGGCTTGTTGTGTGACACAGTTGTTCCAAATTCTAATTAACGAATTTGAAACAGGAAAATATATGTTTATTTTCATAAAAATATCTCAAAATTATCATCTTTATACACTACGCTACTCGCAGTTAGCCCAACACAAGCAAAATTAGATCAAATGTACTTTGTATATACATTGTGCAAGCCTTTTCGTACTTTTGATATTTTACCTTTTTATTAATTTTGTCTATGTTTTTCTACCTTTTGGTTTCTACTTTTGATTGACATTATACTTTTGTTTTACCACTACGAACCAGCGCATTTTTATTAAGTAGTTAATATTTGGTCCTATCTACGGAACAATGGTAGAAACACGTTCTAAACGTGCAAAAGTGAACGCGTTGTGTGCAGGAGACGGCACCCAAGTTGCGGCGAGGGAGACTGCCCCGCCCGCGCAGCAGAGCGCGGACCTCCCTCCTCACGCCGCGGCTCCGGCGCCTTCCCGCCCGGCCAGCGCCGCCACTTCGCGCTCTTCCGCCACCATCGTGGCGCGTCAACTGGCGGCACAAGCACAGCACGCGCGCAAGCTAGCTGATTTGGAGCACCAAGCTCTAGAGCGAGAGCGACGGTCGGAGCACCAAGCTCTAGAGCGAGAGCGACAGGTCGCTGAGCTCCAATTACAAGCTGAGCTCGCTGCCATAGAGGCGGACGCCAGCCAGCGCGGCAGCCACGGCATGCGTAGCCGTGCTAGTGTTCAAGATTGGGTAAAAAATGTAGTGCCCAATCCCGATGAGCGAGATTTTTTAAGTGCCAACTCACATTTCAGGTACGGCGATACAGCCCAGTGTGGGACACCGGACATGAGAGCGTCGCACGGCCAAGACGCTGTGGCGACTACACACGCTCTCAACCAAGATCGTAATGAAGATGGAGAAGTGACGCGCTTAATAAACTCGCTCGGAATATTAATAAACAAAGTTAACAAGCAAACTGCTACGAAGACAGACTTGCCTACTTTCGATGGCAAGTCCTATTTGGATTGGCTAGGTTTAAAACGTGCGTATGAAAATACAGCTCAAAGTTTTTCGGCAACCGATAATTTAGCAAGGCTGTCGTGCGCCCTGCGTGGAGCGGCGCGCGACGCAGTGGCGGGTCTGCTGGCAGCGGCGCGCGCCCCCGGTGTGGTGCTAGCTGCGCTCGACGCGCGCTACGGCCGCCCCGAGGTCGTCGTGATGCATGAAGTGTCTGTAATACGTGCGCTGCCTAAGGTAAGCTACGATAGCAAAGACCTCGTAATTTTTGCAAGCCGTGTACGGAACTGTGTAGAAGTAATCCGACTGTTAAATCAGCCGGACCACTTACGCTAGCCCGAGCTGTTTCAGGCACTATGGAGCAAGCTGCCACCGCTATTGCGACCACGGTGGTTGGATTACGCTCATTTAAGCGATGGTAGCTTGTCTAAAATTGAAATGTTTGCCGATTTCCTCTCCCGTGAAGCTAACTTGCAGTGTAGGTTTGGCGGCTCTATTGACTTCTCGTTGCCTACTGTAGCACGTCCTAACACTGATAACAGAGGCTTCAGGGATAGGGTGAATGTTGTAGCTGAAAATGATCATCATAGTCGTAGCGTTTCAACGAAAACTGTATCAACTACAGATATTATTTGTCCGTTGTGTCAACAAAAACATGAATTGAAATTTTGTGATAGGTTTGTCAAAATGACAACAAATGATCGTTGGCAATTTATTAAGAAAAATAAAATATGTCATAGATGTTTAAAGAAAGGTTGGCACAAAAACAAAACTTCTTGTATTAAAAGAGTGTGTACCGTAGAAGGTTGTAACATGCGTCATCATGCTTTGTTGCACGGGTCGAAAGAGCGTGCAGCCACTGCGCACGTCGAAGTGGAAGACGACGCTGAACCCGAACCTTCGACTTCCAGCGCGCCCCCGACATGTGGCGCGCTCGCGGCCTGCGACGAGACTGGCGAACCATCGTCTGACGACTCGGATCAAGAAGTCTTGGCTCATGCATCCTCCTTGTCAGCCGCGGAACCTTCTGTTCGGCCGTTACTGAAAATAGTTGGCGTGACCGTGTCCGGACCTTATAATAGCATTGATACGTACGCTTTGCTGGACGACGGTTCCACTGGCACGTTCATTGATTGTAAGTTGGCGGCTCAAATAGGCTGCAAGGGCCAAGAAAAACTTATACATTTAGACTGTGTAGGTGGTCTTGGAATGGACGTTATTGTACAGTACGTCAATTTCAAAATAAAAGGCCGCCATTCCAATGAATTTCACTGCGTTAAGGGAGCCAGGTCAATGAGCGGTTTGAGCGCTGCGCGACAGTCTGCGCATCTTGAGAGCGTGCGTAAGTACCCATACCTTGCGGACATTGCTAATGAGTTTTGTTATGAAGAAGTTAAGCCCATGCTGATTATAGGCATCGACAACTGGCACTTATCTCTCGCTAAAGCTACGCGTAAAGGAACCAAGACACAACCCGTAGCTATTTTAACTGCTTTAGGTTGGGTTTTGTATGGTTTTGGTTGCAGCAAAACTAAACTGGTCAACGTTGTCAACCACGCCACTGTTACCGAACCTGATATAGCGAACGATCGGTCGATTCTGGAAAGTCTTATTAGGGAGCAGTTTAAAATTGATTCAATCGGCATCTCTAAACAGGAAGCTCGTAGTGCCGACGACGAACGAGCCGTGCAAGTTCTCGAGCGCACCGCGCGCCGTCTGCCCAGTGGTCGCTTTGAAGTAGGCTTGTTGTGGAAGGCTGATAAATTGGATATTCCCGACAGTTACAAGTTAGCAGTGTCTAGGTTCCTTAGTTTAGAGAAAAAAATGGTGAAAGACCCTGACTATGCTGAACGCTACCGTCGGAATATACATGATATGCTATCAAAGGGATATGCTGAACCGTGTTCAGCTACTCCTAACTTGGGATCTCCGTTGTGGTACCTCCCTCACTTTGGCGTAATTAACGTAAATAAGCCTAACAAGTTGAGAACGGTACACGACGCAGCTGCCAAGTCCCACGGTGTGTCATTAAACTCGATGTTATTAACTGGTCCAGACCTTTTGCAACCCCTGCTAGGTATTCTGATGCGCTTCCGTGAGGGTAAAGTCGCTCTGATAGCTGACATTCGTGAAATGTTCCCTCAAATTAAGATAATTGAAAAAGATAGGGATGCTCAAAGATTTCTGTGGCGCGACAATCCGAATGAGCATATACATACATTCCGCATGTCATCCATGATTTTTGGCGCTGCGTCCAGCCCCTTTACTGCAATCCATATAAAAAACAAAAATACATTAGAGTGGCAGGGTACATACCCCGATGCAGCTCGAGTAATTATACAGGATCACTACATGGATGACTGCATTACTAGTTTAGACAATGTTCATGAAGCGGCCAAATTGGCTGCGGACATTTATAACGTACATTCTCATGCCAGCTTTGAGATGCGAGGCTGGACGTCAAACAATCTCATGGCGCTCTCGTTGCTACCCAAAGAATCCTTGCTAGAGGCGCCCGTTGTGAAGGATGTAGATTTAGGTCACCTGGCTACGCATGTCCGCACGCTTGGCCTTATCTGGCAACCCGCCTGTGACATGATTGGTTTTAACACAGGAGTCCATAAGGGTGTGTTGCCACAGAAGCTTACCAAGAGAGAGGTGTTAGCTCACGTGATGCGAGTCTATGATCCTCTTGGAATCATTGCGCCAATCGTTGTTCGAGGCCGCATCATGTTTCAAAATGCTTGGCGTAAGGGTTTGGAATGGGATGAGGAGCTCTCCCAAGGTGATAGCGCCGCGTGGAAGTCGTGGTTTCAGGATTTATCTTCGGTTTCTTGTTTACGAATTCCACGTCGCTATAACTTGAATGACCTCATGTTAGCAGGCTGCGAATTACATGTGTTTTCGGACGCCAGTGAGTCTGCCTTTGCCGCTGTCGCTTATTGGCGGTTTCTGTACGCTAACGGCGACGTTAGACTATCCCTTATCTCCAGCAAAGCTCGCGTGTCACCCCTTAAGCCTGTCTCAATTCCCCGTTTGGAGCTCCAAGGGGCTCTGATGGCTGCACGTCTTGCTACGTCTATTTGCGAAGCCCACCGACTCAAACCGACGAGACGCGTATTCTGGTGTGACTCAATGACGACCTTAGGTTGGCTTCGCAACGACGCTCGCACTCTTAAGCCTTTCGTGTCCCATAGAGTAGGTGAAATTCTGGAGCTCACGGACATCGGTGAGTGGCGTTGGATCCCGAGTGATTTAAACGTGGCAGATGATGCGACTCGGGTCAAACGTTTTGAGTTAACTCCAGAATCTCGCTGGATCTCAGGGCCTACTTTCTTGCTCTCCTCGGACTGGCCCACTGAACCCGTGATCGATGTCAGTGGACTAGGCCGCGAAGAATTCAAACATCATGTTCATCTCATTACTGATACTGACCTGCCTGCACCAATCTCCGCGGATCCGCTGCGTTTCAGCTCATGGTTGAGAATGGTGCGAGCAACAGCAAAAGCGCATCAATTCATTTTTTTATTGCGCATGCGTAGTTTGCAAAGACGAGGCGCTAACGCCAATTTAACTCGTCTTGAGGGAAGTTTATGTACATTTATTCCATCTTGCACATCCTCTCCTAATGTCCTCAATAACCTCCACGTATCAGCGAGAATAACAGCAAGCGATTTACGCCTGGCCGAAACCCACATATTACGGCAGTCTCAGCTCGATTCCTTCAAAGAAGATATTTTGCGGATTAAGAACCAACAGCCGTTGCCTCGTAATAGCCGCCTGTTCAAACTGTCGCCATTTATAGATGCTGATAATCAGCTGCGAATGTCAAGCCGCATTGTTGCTGCCTCAGCCGTTACAGATGACGTTAAGCGTCCGCTCATTTTGCACGGAAAGCACCCGGCAGTTCGTCTTTTGATCCACAAATATCATCGGAAGGCCGCGCATTCACACCTAGATTTGGTAATGAATGAGCTTCACCAACGTTACTGGATTATTGGACTAAGAAATGCTGTTCGGTTCGTGGCTCGTACCTGTCAGCTGTGCGAATTGCGCCGTGCTAGACCGTTCCAACCACCAATGGGAAATCTGCCAGAAGCTCGCCTAGCTCATCATCAAAGGCCCTTCTCATTCACTGGTCTCGATTATTATGGGCCCGTTCACGTCACGGTTGGGAGAAGAAAGGAGAAGCGCTATGTGGCCCTATTCACATGCTTGGTCGTCCGCGCTGTACATTTGGATGTGGTGCATAGCTTATCAACTGACTCGGCGATCATGTGCTTACGCCGCTTCGTGTCGCTCCGAGGAACCCCATCCGAGATTTGGTCCGACAACGGCACTGCCTTTGTTGGGGCCAGCCGAGAACTACGAGAGTTGTACGGTGAGGCGGTTGAAGACTACGCTGCCAGCGAGTTTATAAACTGGCGTTTCATACCCCCCTCGGCACCATTTATGGGCGGAGCTTGGGAGCGCCTTATCCGAAGTGTCAAGGGAGCGCTAAAAGTGTCACTCCATGGACGGACTTCCACTGATGAGGTACTCAGAACCCTGCTGGCTGAAGCTGAAGCCTTGGTAAATTCACGGCCACTAACGATGATCTCACTCGATACTAATGCTGAAGAAGCACTAACGCCAGCTCATTTTCTCCTTAACGGATCACCAGGGCGTCCCATCCCAGCCACGCTTCAGGAATCGGACCTCTCAAGCAGAAGTCATTGGCGGAGGGCACTCAGGCTAGCCGATCATTTCTGGCAGCGGTGGGTTCGAGAATACCTGCCTTCGTTGTCACCCAGAAGGGGTGGAGGCACCGTGCCCTCAATTGCGGAAGGAGATGTGGTCGTAATATGCGATTCAAATTTACCGCGTGGTTCATGGCCCAAAGGCCGGGTCGCGAGGTTGTTCCCCGGCGCAGATGGAATAGTGCGGGTGGCCGATGTTGCCACTATGGCCGGCACATTCAGGAGGCCCCTCCAAAAGCTAATTAAGCTGCCCATTTCATAAAAAAGGGGAGAATGTGCAAGCCTTTTCGTACTTTTGATATTTTACCTTTTTATTAATTTTGTCTATGTTTTTCTACCTTTTGGTTTCTACTTCTGATTGACATGGAGCTCACGGACATCGGTGAGTGGCGTTGGATCCCGAGTGATTTAAACGTGGCAGATGATGCGACTCGGGTCAAACGTTTGAGGCCCCTCCAAAAGCTAATTAAGCTGCCCATTTCATAAAAAAGGGGAGAATGTGCAAGCCTTTTCGTACTTTTGATATTTTACCTTTAAACCGCCAATAAGCGACAGCGGCAAAGGCAGACTCACTGGCGTCCGAAAACACATGTAATTCGCAGCCTGCTAACATGAGGTCATTCAAGTTATAGCGACGTGGAATTCGTAAACAAGAAACCGAAGATAAATCTATGCGATTCAAATTTACCGCGTGGTTCATGGCCCAAAGGCCGGGTCGCGAGGTTGTTCCCCGGCGCAGATGGAATAGTGCGGGTGGCCGATGTTGCCACTATGGCCGGCACATTCAGGAGGCCCCTCCAAAAGCTAATTAAGCTGCCCATTTCATAAAAAAGGGGAGAATGTGCAAGCCTTTTCGTACTTTTGATATTTTACCTTTTTATTAATTTTGTCTATGTTTTTCTACCTTTTGGTTTCTACTTTTGATTGACATTATACTTTTGTTTTACCACTACGAACCAGCGCATTTTTATTAAGTAGTTAATATACATAATTATGTCACTTTATATTTAATTATTTACCAATCAGTTTAAAGGTAAACGTAGCTATAAATGTATTTTTTTTTAAACAGGAAACGTATGTATAACCAATTAGTGGCAGTAGGTAGGGTACATTGCTCGCAGAACCACGACCGCGTACCGGAAGACTTAGCGTTAGAAGGCTTCCCACAAGGTGGACCGATGACATTGTGAAAACCGTAGAAATCCACAGGATGCGAGAAGTACAGAACCGGCCGAAAATGGTTGAAGAAGGCCTATATAGCAGTAGATGTCTTTCGGCTGACGATGATAAAAAGAAAAATAATGTATCTACCCTTGTTTTTGGCATCCATAATAAAGGAGCTGTTTTATTATTGTATTAAACGGATCTTGTTTCGAGAAAGGTCGACGAAATATAGACTGTAAACACAACTTTTTATATTAATACTTGATAAAAATAAATTGGTTATTTATTTTCGTGTACTGCGAAGGTAAAATGAGAGCAAGCTACAATTTTCTATTCTGTAAACGAATATAATGTAAACGTTCATTTTCTCTCAAGTTTTGTACTTAATTACGCATTGTGTGAGTTACCGGAGAAAGCGTATGAAAGACATATTGTGCGAGGGGTTGGTTGAGTGGGGTGCGAGGGGATGTGTAGTTAGTAGAGATAGTCTGTTTGAGAGGGATCAACAAGTCCTCGGTTCCCTGATAGTCTAGAGTTTTTAAATAAATGTAGTGACTGAAGATACATTTGTATTGAGTTAAGCCGGCCATCTACGATACTTCCTATCGTCCAATCGGCATGACGCTGCAGGCTTGATCCAATCTGCAGTTCGTCTATATACACCACACACGATCAGTTTAAACTGTCCAATCGGCAGCGACGTTCAATTGAAGCCATGGCATCACCGGTGACAAATCTTGACCAAATTGAACTGACGATCGGCAGACCGCCATGCACGGTCCAATCGGCATTATCCAATCGGAATGATCAAGCCAAAAGAATCGAAATTCGATTGTGCCGTCAAATATAACTGTCATGCCAATCCACTCCCACACACGGTCAATTCTAACTGATCCAATCGGTAGCGTCATGCCGATTGGACGATAGGAAGTATCGTGGATGGCCGGCATTAGGCAATTGTCACACGGCACCGCACACTGACGCGGCAGGCGGTAACCTGCTGGCCACTGGGACTGGCCACTGGGACAGGGCGTCGTGTCCGGTGGTGCGTCTGGCCGCGCGGCAATCTAGGCGGCGCAGTTTGCACGGCCACGGGGTAAAAGTTTTGGTGGTCATTACTTCGTGGCGAATACAAATAAACTTGTTTGACTTCCTGCACTATTCGCCGCGTCTATCGCGCGAGTCCGTGTGTTTTGTGCAGAATCGATGCCAATTGATAGGCCTGCGCTCAATACGCAACCCGTTGAGAGAGAAACTCAGCAAGAGACGGGAATATTGTTTTGCGCAGAATCGATGCCAATTCATAGTCCTGCGCTCGATACCCAACCCGTTAAGAGAGAAACTCAGCAAGAGACGGGAATATTGTTTTATGCAAAATCGATGCCAATTGATAGTCCTGCACTCGATACCCAACCCGTTAAGAGAGCAACTCAGCAAGAGACGGGAATGTTGTTTTGCGCAGAACCGATGCTAATTGATAGGCCTGCGCTCGATACCCAACCCGTTGAGAGAAACTCAACAAGAGACAGGGATATTGTTTTGCGTAGAACCCGTTGAGAGAGAAATTCAGCAAGAGACGGGAATATTGTTTTATGCAGAATCGATGCCAATTGATAGTCCTGCCCTCGATACCCAACCCGTTGAGAGAGAAACTCAGCAAGAGACCGGAATATTGTTTTGTGCAGAATCGATGCCAATTGATAGGCCTGCGCTCGATACCCAACCCGTTGAGAGAAAGTCAGCAAGAGACGGGAATATTGTTTTGTGCAGAACCGATACCAATTGATAGGCCTGTGCTAGATACCCAACCCGTTGAGAGACCTGCGCTCGATACCTAACCCGTTGAAAGAAACTCACCAAGAGACGGGAACATTGTTTTGTGCAGAACCAATGCCAATTGATAGGCCTCTGCTCAATACCCAACCTGTAGAGAGAGAAACTCAGCAAGAGATTGGAATATTGTTTTATGCAAAATCGATGCCAATTGATAGTCCTGCGCTCGATACCCAACTCGTTGATAGAGCAACTCAGCAAGAGACGGGAATATTGTTTTGTGCAGACCGATGCCAATTGATAGGCCTACACTCGATACCGAACCCGTTGAGAGAAACTCAGCAAGAGACGGGAATATTGTTTTGTGCAGAACCGATGCCAATTGATAGGCCTGCGCTCGATACCCAACTCGTTGAGAGAAACTCAGTAAGAGACGGGAATATTGTTTTGTGCAGAACCGATGTCAATTGATAGGCCTATGCTCAATACCCAACCCGTTGAGAGAAAGTCAGCAAGAGACAGGAATATTGTTTTGTGCAGAATCAATGCCAATTGATAGGCCTGCGCTCGATACCCAACCCGTTGAGAGAAACTCAGCAAGTGACGGGTATATGGTTTTGTGCAGAAGCGATGTCAATTGATAGTCCTGCGCTCGTTACCCAACCTGTTGATAGAGAAACTCAGCAAGAGACGGGAATATTGTTTTGTGCAGAATCGATGCCAATTGATAGGCCTGCGCTCGATACCCAACCCGTTGAGAGAAACTCAGCAAGTGACGGGAATATTGTTTTGTGCAGAACCGATACCAACTAATAGTCCTGCGCTCGATACCCCACCCGTTGAGAGAAAGTCAGCAAGAGACAGGAATATTGTTTTGTGCAGAATCGATGCCAATTGATAGGCCTGCGCTCGATACCCAACCCGTTGAGAGAAACTCAGCAAGTGACGGGTATATGGTTTTGTGCAGAAGCGATGTCAATTGATAGTCCTGCGCTCGATACCCAACCTGTTGATAGAGAAACTCAGCAAGAGACGGGAATATTGTTTTGTGCAGAATCGATGCCAATTGATAGGCCTGCGCTCGATACCCAACCCGTTGAGAGAAACTCAGCAAGTGACGGGAATATGGTTTTGTGCAGAATCGATGCCAATTGATAGGCCTGCGCTCGATACCCAACCCGTTGAGAGAAACTCAGCAAGAGACGGGAATATGGTTTTGTGCAGAATCGATGCCAATTGATAGGCCTGCGCTCGATACCCAACCCGTTGAGCGAAAGTCAGCAATAGACGGGAATATTGTTTTGTGCAGAACCGATACCAATTTATAGGCCTGCGCTCGATACCCAACCTGTTGATAGAGAAACTCAGCAAGAGACGGGAATATTGTTTTGTGCAGAAGTGATGTCAATTGATAGTCCTGCGCTCGATACCCAACCTGTTGATAGAGAAACTCAGCAAGAGACGGGAATATTGTTTTGTGCAGAATCAATGCTAATTATTGATAGTCCTGCGCCTGACACCCAACCCGTTGAAAGCGAATCTCAGCAAGTGACGGAAATATTGTATTGTAAAGAAACTTTTCCTAAAGATAATCATGTGCAGGATTTTACGCTATCCCCTACATGATTGAATTCTGATGACTCTGTCAAAGATAAAAATTACGAACCCATGGAAGTTGATCGAAGAAGTGACGATACAGAAGAAGAAATAGAAACCGAAAAACCAAAATCTACAAGAAAACGTTCGAAAAAAGCTCTTCGATGGCACTCCATGGAAACCATGACATCAAGTAGCCTGCCTTTACAGAAACGACGTATGACCATAGATGCGAACTTTAGTGTTTCCGTGGCAACACATATTGCTTTAGAACAGGTTACCCAAATATCAAACAACCTACCATCTAAACGATAAAAATATAGCACGAGCCTAAAACAACGAAAACTAGAGAAGCAGTATAAAAAACAAAGTCGGTATAAAATAAAAAATGGCTACGACAACAAATGCCTTAAAATATTATGTTCGTCTATTTTTAGTACTGATGAACGTGAAAGAGTACATAGACAGTATTGGAACACGACACGTTCAGAGATGAGGGTGTTTTTAAGATCTCATTATACGGTTGCAATTCCAAAAAGAAAATATACCACTGAACCAAAAAGAAACCCGAAAAGGTGTTTCTCTTTACAAAAAACTGATGGCACTTTAGCCTCCGTGTGTAAAATGTTTTTTTTTTACTACGTTGGGTTTCGAAAAGACCAACGATAAAATACTTTCTAGCTGCCTCGACGACAACAAAGACAAACAATCAAAGACAAACAGACAAACAGGGCAAACATACTAAAATTTACAACATTTTATCGTGAAGTTATCAGTAAACATGTCGAATCTTTCAACCCATCTGCACCGCATTATCGTCGTAAGCATGCTCCAAATCGTCGTTATTTGCCAAGTGAAATTAACGTTAATTTCATGTACAAAGACTTTTGTACAAAGCACCCCGATACAGAAATTGGATACGAAATGTGTAGAACACTTGAAAATCATGAATGTATCGTTTCATCGCCTTGGTAATGAGGAGTGTGAACTATGTGAGTCATACATATTGCACACACGTGATACTAATCATGATGCTCGCCAAGAAATAATACCCAATTACAGCTTGAGAAGTATGCTGTTCACCACGAAAATTACAGTAAAACAAGACAGATAAATGATTCCCTTAAATCCCTAGAACAAAATGAAAACCAGATATATTATTAGATATCTAGTAGTGACTTGGAAAAGGTAATAATTCTGCCAAGGCTCGAAACATTCAAAGCGGTTATATTTTGCCCAAGACATTTAATCAAACCTTCGCTCCAGTTGGAAAAATCACCAAGAACTCGAAGCCACTTTCGGCTATTTGGCACGATGGTATCGCTGGTAGAAAGCAAGAAGACATAATGAGTGTATATTTCAACTTTTTCTTACGTTTCCGTGATGTTAAAACAATACATATTTGGATGGACAATTGCACGGGTCAAAATAAGAACTGGCTGTTTTTTTTCCATGTTAGCTGACATTGTCAATAGTGACGTAATTGCCACAGAACGTATAATATTATACTATTTTGAACCAGGACATACCTTTATGAGTTGCGACCAATTCCACCACCAAGCTGAACTTTCAATGAATAAAAAAAGCAAGTTTACGACTTTAGTGATTTCGAAGATGCCGTGGCCTCGGCTAATAATAGAAAGTTATTTTGAAGTCTTTGCAGCCTCAAGACTTTATAAACTATCCTAACAATTTAACAGAGCGACGCATCCAAAACGCGAATCCAAGGGCATAACTCAGAAACATGACTGAGGTGTGTTTCATAAGATCGAGCTTCGATCTTCACTATAAAAATAATTTTAAACGACAAGTTTCTAAAGAATCCTCAAATGTCAATTACATTTCGAGCGCATCCTAAAGGAATTGAAAAAGAACGGAAAATAAATATAATTAAAACAGTCATTATCACCGATAGTATCCAAGCATAAGCATAAGATTTTTCTGGCAAAATTTACCCATTATTCGTGATGATAATGAACATTATCAAAAAGCCAAAAGAGTCACTAAGTAAAAATGTACAGTATATGCATACTACGTAAAACACTTATTACCTAATGATCTGAATAATTGTGCCTTTTTTTAAATTTCATTTAAAACGCGTAGCAGGCAAGGCTTCACTCACGTTTGAAGAGTTAGTGACGCTCTTCACCCAAATAGAAGCAATTATAAACTCCCGACCTCTTTCCCCCCTGTCATCAGAACTCACTGATACCAATCCTTTAACTCTTGGGCACTTCCTAATTGGACGCCCGCTGATGTCAGTACCTTCACTACATGTGAAAACGTCTAGACCCAACAGGTACCAGCTTATTTAACAAATACGAACAGCGGTTCTGGGAGAGGTGGCGACGAGAGTTCATGGCCGAGCTACAAAACCGAGCAAAAGGGATAGATAGATAGATAAACCATTTATTTGGCGCACACAAAAAGACAGCACAACACACAAAAGTACAATATAAGATGATAACCAAATTACCTACATAAAATATAAAAACTAGGTGCCGATAAAAAAAAAAACAAAATGAAAAACACACATAACGAAATAAAAGTGACACTTGACTATGACGAATAAAATTAGTAGGTAACGAAACGTACACAGTGCAGTGTGCGTGTCAAGGTTGCACCAAATTGTTTGTCCAGCTCAGCATGTGTCAGGTGTACCTGACGCTGATATTCTGCTGGATCCCTGCTGTGACACACGGACGTTGAGAAGACGAGTGAGAACGTCCCCGATTCTGGTGCAGAGTGAAGTTTTGTAAGTATACCCACTTTAATTATGTATTTTCTACATTAAGTTTTGCGTTGGAAAATGTTCTTGTTCGTAGGTGTGTTAATAGGTATTGCGCTTTGATTACTTGATTCTTATATGTATAATTTATAAAGTTACATGCAGTTTATAATGTGTAAATGAATAATATTATAATTATAGTGACGTTGCGTTGGTGGTTGGTTGGTTGGAGAAGAGGGTACGCACCAATCAATGTCGGAGACCTTATTATCCTGAAAGAGGACAACTTGATGCCGCTCCACTGGCGTATGGGTCCAGTCTCCAAATTATTCCCCGGAGCCGACGGGATTTGCAGAGTAGCGGAGGTCTACATTGCTACCGGCACCATCAAGGGGCAGTCAATAAAATGTGCCCTCTACCTGTGGCTGATCAAGAAGAGTTGAAAGATTTCAACGGCGCGGAGGATGAACGCGCCTAAATGCGCTAATACGAACGCGCCCGGAGCAAGAGGGGCGCGCGGGGGCGACGCGGCCGCCGCCGTCTGCAGCAGAGCGTATATACACGTAACGATCTTTAATGTGACGATCGCGCGTATCCGCCATTATTGTACCATGTAAAGTGCCGTTTCATTTTTTATACAATATATTTTAATAATTACAAGTTGAGACATTATCATTTCAATCCTCAACACCTGTGTTTAATTTAGATAGTGTTTAGTTTGATGATTTGATACAATTAGCTTGTACACTTGAAAAGTGCTTTTTAGAATTGTTTATGTTTGTATGTTTTATTATTTTTCCAGAGTTCATTTTTACAATTTTATTACATTTATTCGTGATACTTACTATTAAAATAAATTAAGACTGAAATTGCCTCATGACTGATCTAATGTAACTTTAGTTTATTAAAGTAATTTAGTAAGGAGTACGAGTATAACAACATAAGTACCGTAATGTTTGAGTGTACTACGTGAGCTCGACAATTTGTGAGAATATAAATTAAGTATATTGTCCATGCCAAATAGTGATCTCATGATCTGTAAGGTCTTAATTAGTTATAAGTAGATTATTGCCTATTAAAATTATATTTATTTTATCTTTTAAATGCTGAAATAAACATTTAATTTTTTAAAGATGTCTTTTATTTCTCACATATTTCCTTTATGAATGCTAAATTATAATGAAGCTAACCACAATCGAAATATTTTTAGCCACGTTTTAATTAAGTAAGATAGTTAAGATTTTACAAAAGTTCCATACAACATTGGCGACAATTAGCTTAAAAGCATCTAAAGCCCAGTAACCGCTCATTAGGAAAGTTATTGAAATTGAAATAATTATAAGCGAATGTCATGGCTATAAAGCAGTTATGTCACTTAACAACTTTTTAGTTATGTAATTCTAAACAAGTAATAAGAAGGTTATAATTTTAAATAAATTACTTCACTAAAAAGCCGCTAAGGTATGATTAACTTCCTTTTAGTACAATAATAAGATGCAGTAAATAGGTGACATGATAAATAAAATTAGAAAAAATATTCTCAATTTTTTTTTTAAATCATTTTTCTAATTTTGGACAGAAAGGTCCAGAAAATATTATTAATTACTTTTAAAAATCATTTTTCTAATTTTGTTAAGCATGTCAAGATGGAATAAACAGGTGACATACTTAGGAAAATTGGAAAAAATATTTTTAAAAGTAATTAATAATAGTTTCTGGACAGAAAGGGTTATTCAGGCTGAACAGAAAAAAATATCAATTGATGTGTCCAATAATCATTAACCAAAGTATCATTTTGACGGCACGGTTGACGCAGTGGTTAAGCGATTGACTGCTGCGCTGCGTGTCGCGGGTTCGATTCCCGCACGGAACAAATATTTGTATGACCTACAAGTAGTTGTTCCGGGTCTGGCTGTTTGTGTATGTGAGTTTAAATGTTTGTAAACGCACCCACAATACAGGAGAAATTCCTAGCGTGGGGCAACGTTTAAAAAAAAAAAAAAAAAAAAATTGTTTTTAAGGAATAACGATTCCCGATTAAAGGACGGCAGTATCATAGTTAGGTTGTTAGGTATTACAGAACTGGTTCCGTGGTTATATCAAATGGTCTCAAGAAAAACCTTGTTTTCGCATTTTGTAATAAGGGGGTAACTGGGCACAAATCCTAATTCCGGAATGCTACCATAGAAGTTTATAATGGAAAAACAATGAATCCATATCAGCTTGGAATTTTACCCTAATGAACTTACTTCAAAATTACTTTATTTTCAAGCTTCAAGCAAATTTAATATTCTCCGATGACAAACAACCCTTAACATCAATATATTTCAATCATAATTCAACTTTATGTTCATGCATTAAGGTTGTTAATGATCTGAAGTTCATGTTAAAATACTTTGTAATTTTAAAAATAAAGAATGTTACTATCCATCGCGGTTAGTTGAGCAATAAGTTTTGTACGTGGTACTATGGCGCCGATTCTGTTGTTCACAAACTAAACTAAATTTATGTTCAGGCATCTTTTTCTTTCTATTAGAAAAAGAAAGAAGATAAAAATATTAGTTTAGTCCTGTCAAATTAGTCAGCGCCTGACGTAAATTGACGTACCTACCTATGTATTTTTAATAGCCAATTTTTTTATCTCGTCTAAAGCGTTAAGGAGTGTCTTAATTTGACAGGACTAAACTAATATTTATCTTCTGTCCTTTTCATAATGAAATAGAAAGAAAAAGATGCATGAACTTAAATTTAGTTTAGTTTGTGAACAACAGAATCGGCGCCAATATCTAACTATCTATCTGACGGCACGGTTGGCACAATGGTTAAGCGATTGACTGCTGCGCTGTGTGTCGCGGGTTCAATTCCTGCACGGAACAAATATTTGTATGACCTACAAGTAGTTGTTCCGGGTCTGGCTGGTTGTGTTTGTGAGTTTATATGTTTGTAAACGCACCCACGATACAGGAAAAAATCCTAGAGTGGGGCAACGTTAAAAAAAAAATTAGTCCTTGATCTTACTTGATCTAGGACCAGGGCTTTTTCTGACAACCCTGACCAAAACAAATTCACTGCCAATAACATTCTCTCCTATCCATAAAAAACTTTGCAATATATCGCCACCGAAGGGACAGCTCTAATAATAATAAATGAGTCGTGATTGTAAGGTATAGTTCACAAGTCATGATGTAAAATAAATGGATGCGATCACGATCATGTGTATTGAGCCTATAGTGACCCATCAGTTGACTATGCAATATTACTGTTGCAAGCGAAAAGCTTTAGCGGGTTATTATTACCCACCAAAAACATAATGTTGAAAAAGAAGGTCAAGTTGCTTACTTCATGTAGATGTTTGACCAGCAAAAGAGTTGAAATCGAAACCAACGCCAAGTTTTAAACCATTTTCTTTGCACCGGCCTTATTTTTCAATTCTGTTGTAAGTAATTTGTGTTTGATACTTTTTTAGATATCAATACAATAATATTTTTCCATTTAAACTTGGCGGGTTTTCAGAAAACCATAAAATAATATGCATGAAAAGTAACTATAACATAACGAAAACCCGCCAAGTTTAAAGGTGTGGTGTGAAAACGGGCAAAAACCGCCCTTCTGTAGCCCGTCGCGCGTCTAATTAGCAGACACAATATAAATTTTATTGTTATCGGTACACATGCTGTACACTCGACGTGCGAAGAGGTAGCAATGGCTTTCATTTTGACAGCTCAGCAACATTCATTACATTATTTACGTTTTTGTGCAGACAAATTGTTCGAACATATATAAAGGAATAGATTGAAACGTGTCACAATTAGGCTACTGTTTAGTATTCCTCAAGTGTACCTTATCCCTTGTACCACACACCAACCCATATCTGCCATAAGCATTGACCAGAAAATGGCCACCCCACATAATGTAGGGGTCAGATGGACGTCTTGCTTCCAAATTATAGGTATAATGCTTCTATATAATAGGGACATTTTAGTACATCTGTGCCCTCATTGCATATAGGAAGTCATAAAGTGAAGGCAGATGTTGTATGATGGATTTTCATGTTTATAGAGGAACAAATTGTGATGTCATAACGATGCATGTAGCAAGCCGGGTTTTGAAATAAGATTTCAGCCGGTCGATTCTGTAAAAATCTCACCGTGAAAACTTAGGTAAAGTGAGTTTGAATTGACACTATTGACAGCTGCTCACTCCACGCTCACTTCATAGATTTCACGGTGACATTTTTACAGAATAGCACCGCTGTTTACAATTTTATGTACGGCATAATATTCTTTTGTATAGCTAGGCATTCTTAAGGCAGGTTTCAAAAAGATCGACAAGAATTCATTTAATTTCAATTACCTTTGTTTCGTGATATCGTTTATAATTATGTGTAGGCACCAATCATATGACACATTCGCCTGGCTTCTGTTATACAAGCAGGAACTCCTAGTGCAAGAGCTAGGACTACACCGGTTTTAGTCTTGAAGTGGAAATAAATCGATTATTATTAAAATTCGGTAGTACTTTATTGTAGCTACACATCGATACAGTATTATGGAACACAGACTGTAGAGTCTATAGTTTGCGTTATCTACAGTGCATGTACACAAAATGAATCCCTGTCAAAGTACATTTTTTAAGGCCTGTAGATCTACCTAGTACCATATTACTTTTTTATAACTGACGAAAAATTTAGAATCATTTATGCTAAATTCATGGTTGCAGTTTTCGCACTGGTTAAAAATGTTTTCCTATATAATTAAGAGATTATCTACATAAACCGTTTAAAATAAGCCCACACAGTACAATTTGCACAATGATCAAACAAAACGCAAAACACGCCACGAGGCAATCGTCAAATCTTCAACAAATTGCTAACCTACCCGAATTGCAAATTAAACCAGATTAAACAGCTGGTATAAACATTCCATTTTCCCTTACACAAGGATCAACGGGAAAAACCAAGCCATCGTCAAAAACAAGGGGAATCTGGCGAATTTGAGGATGTTACAGTCAAAACTCGTTACCGGTCAAAATTACTTTTGACTTATTATATTCAAAATCCGTATTAAGTTTTCATTAGTAAATATGGTTACGGAATGACTTAGTAATTATTTAGAATCACCGCAAAAAATCATTTTTAAGAGGTTTTCAACCTTATCTAAAAGGTTTTTTTAATTGCTAGGAAATTGATAACCAGTCCAAAGTACTATTGACTTGTTACTTTGGTAAAAATGGGTTACGAAACGCCTGAATAATAATTTGGAATCACCACAAAAATTACATTTTAAAAAAGGCACACGCCTACTTATAAAGTTATCAAGTACATAGTAATTGCTCGGAAATTCCTGACCAGTGAAGCAGTTTAGACTTGTTGCTTTAGTAAAAATAGTTACTAAACGACTCCAAAAAAAAAGCTATTTACAAGTTCACAAAAACATAATACATCTGAAAGTCCCTCAAGCAAGCGACATCACGGCAGGCTCAGACTAAGGTGGATTGCTTTAACAATTTCTTTTTTTAATATAATACCTACACCTTATTTCAGAATTTGTGATGCTACAGAATCTTAGATCAAAGAAAGAACAAAGATCGGTCTGTGGCTTATTTGGATGGAAAGAGGTGGATGTCTTCCCACTGGTTGGGGAACACATCCTACTGAGGTTTTTGCCTAACAGTGGAAAACTATGGGCTAAAAAAAACTGTCTGAAAGAACCAAGTAGCTAGGAAGTGTTGAAGCTTGCCCGGTCAAAAGCACTTATGCCTGTTTTTGCAGACAAAAAATACTTTTACCCGGTTATGAGTTTTGACTGTGACACGGATACCTATGAAATGCGAAGTTGAGGATAAATTTTTGTGAACATTTTCCTCTTCTTCGAATGCAATGGAAATAAGAAGGTAATGTTTTTCGTGACTTTCTACGTCGATAGGTAGCTCGGAATATTGAAAATACATTGTAGATAGTGAGTGTCGGTGATTGCTTGTCTGTCTGACGTGAGTATGAATGTCGATGGCTATAAGAGTAGGGGAAGATCAAAGAAACGATGGATGGTCCGTGTGAATGATGTATGGTTTGCGTCTAAACACACTATTCCGAAGGTACGCGACCGGAGTTCGGCATGATTACGCCTGCAATGCTATTTGAATGACTGACGACACATTATTCCGAAATTAAGTTGTGTTAAATAGCATTGCAGGCGTAATCATGTCGAACTTTGGTCGCGTACCTTCGGCATAGTGTGTTTAGACACTTAGAAAAGGGGTGACTACCGAGATGACGACTAATAGAGAAGTATGGAAGAAAAAGGCAAGTTGCGCCGACCCCAAATAAATTGGAATAAAGGCACGAGAATGATGGGTCCTGTCTGCCTTGCTTTCCAATCTTTAAACTTAATCTGTCACTAGACCACATCATAATGGCCGCTGTGACAACTGTCATGAAAAAGATGGCAGCGGCAAATATTTAAATCGTAAGATTCGCCCCACTGCATCAAAAGATGTGTTTCTGTTTCGTTTTGACACACAATGACGTTACTTAATTGTCATGGAAACGCTATTTAACAATGTATGAGCTCACTCTTCCCAGTAAGGACACTTTTTCGCGTGACTAAGTACGGTAACGAAAAATCTAGCGATTTTAATCTTTCACGGGGTTTGACTTTACAGTGTCAAAACCGATCTCTAGGAAAACACGCCAACTTAGTTTCATAAATAACGACTCAGAGACATCATGCGCCAGTAAACTGCAGACGCTATGTGGCACTATAATGACCTCCGACGATCTTCACGGATACCGTGGCTTTACTTAGCAAGTACGGAAAGCATTACTCCTGTCACTGTCACACAACTGTCAAGCTGCAAGTGCAAAACAGAGACAGGAACATGTTTAAGTCAAAGCACGATCTAAGTAGCGTTTATATAACTCGGCCTTAGAACCTCACGAGGACTAGATTGGAGTTTATTTGTTAACTACCATATTCTCCTACTTTGTGATGTTATCAACAATAGTTGTATGTCTGACTTGACGTGGACATTTTCCTGTGGGGGCTTAAACTGTATAAAAACAACGATGAAGATTACCTACCATCTTTTTCTCTTCGTACGTTTTCTCATATCACGTTTGACATTGGCAGAATTGTCGACATCGGCACCATTACCGTAGAGAAAAATAGAATAGAAGAGTAGTAGTGTGACCTGATACAGTGCAGACGTGTTGTGGCTCTCTGGAGTGTGTCCGTTTGTGATTGGCTAATTAGTCTAAAGTGTGTTTCTCACTTACTCTTCGAGTAATTAAATGGTCTGGTCCCGCCCAGAGGGCCGTCTTAGAAGAGGACATATAGTTTTCTCAAGTTTTAACTCAGTGTAGCCCCACCCCGATTTGAACTTGCGTCGCCCGAATTCGCAGTCGGCGGCCCTACCACCGCGCCAACAAGGTTAGTTACTGCACGACGAAACCGACGACCGCTCTGTGCGTACTCCGCCCCACTCCTACGTTGCAGTGCATTGCCGTAGCGCCTACGCATCTATTACGAGCAATCGTGCGGGTACGAAACTGTTTGCTACCAACTATTGAGATCGGACCAACCAGTATGTTTGGCACTAAACATACGCCGCCGAAGCCAAAGCCAACGCTCCGACATGAACAGTCTACCTCGGAGCCAGACCTGGCAAAGCATTCGTCGTCGGAAGTTGAAGCTTCTTCATCGCGTAAGCGTAAACAGCCTGACTGCGACCATACTGTACAACTTGCCTTGATTCACGCAGATCTGAAAAATACTCTCAGCGAGTGGAAGACAGGTCTGGATGCCAATTTGGTTGTCATTAATAATAATATCAGCACTATTCGGAGTGATCTTGAAGTCTATATTAAAGAATCTAAAAAGGAGATAGATCACCTTCGTCTGGAATGTGTTGCGACGAAGGCGGGTCTCGCAAAACTTACTAAAGAGGTCGATGAGATAAACACATCGACTCAATACATATCGAACCAATATGACGACTTTTTAAAACGTCTGATTATTCTAGAAGACCGGTCTGTGAATCAAAGTGCAATTAAAGCCCTCGAAGCAAAAATAGATAACCTCGAGCAACAAGCCAGGCAATGTAACTTGGAGATATCTAACGTTCCCGAGAGGAGAGACGAGAATCTTTACACTATACTTGAGGGCATAGGTAAAAACATCAACGTTGCCATATCTCGGGAAGATATCACTACCGTACACCGTGTTCCTCACGCTGCTACAAACGAGAAGCCTAAGAATATAATTGCGAAGTTTAGTACCCGTGCCCTGCGCGACAATATCCTAAGCGCATACCGTTTAAAGAGAGGACTTACTTCCAGTCAGCTGGGCGTCTCGGGCGCATCTCAGACAGTCTACGTAAACGAGCACCTTACTCTTCCGAAGAAACAGCTTCTGCGAGAAACTCGCGAAGCGGCTAAGAAATTTAATTACAAGTTTGTGTGGGTCAAACACGCCACCATCTTGGTAAAGCGTTGTGAGACCTCTTCTACGATTGCAATCAAATCCGTGTATGATATTCGTAAGATCACTCAAAGCACTGACTAATTGTATATATTTTTTTCTTTTCTTTAGTAACTCTTATAAATTAAGACTCTTACCATGGCTAACACTCTGCATGATCTTAGTATCTACTACCAAAATAGTAGAGGTGTACGCACAAAACTAAATACTGTTTACATGAACATTCTTTCTAACTGTTATGATATTATCGTTTTGACAGAGACATGGTTAATCCCTGCTATAAATAATTGCGAATTTATCGATGATCGTTATGTTGTATTTAGATGTGATCGTAACAGGTCTGCAACCAATAAATCTGACGGAGGAGGTGTGCTGGTAGCTGTTTTGCGGGAATACAACCCTGTCTGTATCCCACTACCCATGCAAGGCACATTTGACAAACATTACGAACATATTGTTATCGCAATCCCCAGCAACAGCAACACTACACAAAGTATCATAAGTGCAGCCTACATACCTAATCAATGTGCACTTGGCGTTTATAACTTACATTTTGAGAATATGGACTACATAATAAACTCGACAAATGTCGATAGTTTGCTGCTGCTGGGAGACTATAACATACCAATTGCTCAGTGGACGAAAATTGATCCCTGTCTAGACTCCTTAGCTTGCCTTGGCACCTCTTCCATCTGCCAACGCTTAAGAGACTTTCTGACTGTTCACGATTTGAAGCAATATAATCACTTTACTAATTCAAATGGGCGTATACTTGATCTTCTCCTCTCTAATAATAATTGCCGTGTTTATAAACCCAACCATGAGCTGCTACAGGCTGATAATCACCATCCTCCATTTTTTACCTTGCTTCCTTTTAATATTAATATTAATTTTACACCACCAAAACATACCACAAGATTTAATTTCCGTAAGGCCGACTATCTGCTTATTAACCAAGATATTGATTCAATTGACTGGAGCTCGGTTTTGAATGGCCAGTCTGCTGAAAAAAGCGTAGAAATTTTATATAACTACTTATACGGCATAATAAAAAACCGTGTACCTCTAGTAAAGCCTAAAAACCCTAATTTCCCTATTTGGTTTTCTAAAGCTCTCATTCGTATCTTCAAATATAAAAAGAGAGCCTGGTGTAAGTGGAAAAAGTATGAAAACTTATCAGACTACGAAGTATTTTCCTCTTATAGAGCTCGCTTTAAAGCAGAATGTAACAAATGCTATCTCATTTACATGAAGAGTGTCGAGGACAGTATTCCCCTTAACGTTAAGCATTTTTGGACTTACATAGCTAACCGTCGTGGCAAGTCGGGTGTCCCAGCTCGTATGTTTTACAAAAATGATATATCTAGTGATCCTTACAAAATATGTAACCTTTTTTCAAATTTTTTTCAGTCTGTTTATGAACCAACTTGTCTTAGTCCTGGTTGGTGCCCGACACCCGATCAATCTGACGCTAGCCACACCTCTCTCCATAGCTTACATTTCAGCCTCCCTCTAGTTCGCAAACAGTTACAACTGTTGGACATAACTAAAGGCCAAGGACCTGATGGAATACCACCTTGCTTTTTAAAATGGTCTGCAGACACTATTTGCAAACCTGTAACATTAATATTCAATAAATGCATTCAGGATGGCATATTCCCTTCGGTCTGGAAAAATGCAAATTTAGTTCCTGTGTACAAAAGTGGCTCCAGACAAAATGTCGAGAATTACAGACCTATCTCTTTACTTTTGTGCTTTAGCTAAGCTATTTGAAAAACTTGTCCATCTAAAAATTTTTCCTTTTATTCAACAAAACTTAATTCCGGAGCAACATGGCTTTGTCAAAAATAAATCGACCGCTACTAACTTACTTATATTTACGAATCACTTGTTTAATAATATGGATGTGAGAGCGCAAACAGACGCCGTCTATACAGACTTCAAAAAAGCATTTGACAGAGTTGACCACAGAATATTACTTAACAAGATTGCATTCAACGGCATTAGAGGCAACTTGCTGCGCTGGTTTCAGTCTTACATCTATAACCGCAATCAAACTGTAGTGAGCAATGGGTACCATTCTGATACATTCCTTGCTACCTCCGGTGTCCCTCAGGGATCAATTCTTGGCCCATTGTTGTTTTTAATTTACATCAACGACATCGGAGACTGCTTTCATAATAGTAATTTTCTATTGTATGCTGATGATCTCAAAGTTTATAGGAAAATTGCAACGATCGATGATTGTTATCTTCTACAACAGGATTTAAATAGATTATCTGCCTATTGTGATACAAATAAATTGAAATTAAGTATAGCTAAGTGTAGGTATTTGAATTTCACCAAAAATAAAAATGTTGTTAGTTTTAATTATTCTTTATGCAATGAATTACTTTTAAAAGAGACTCAGATTAGTGACTTGGGTATCCTATTGGACTGCAAACTGCACCTAAATCTACACATTGATAAGATTATTGCTAAAGCATTCCAAATGTACCACCTTGTAATGAGATCATCCGTAGATTTTAAGCGACCAGCCACTTTCCTGCATCTCTTTAATTCTTTGATTCGACCACAAATTGAGTACGCCTGCATGATATGGGACCCATACTATGCTAAATACAATCTTGCTATAGAAAAAGTTCAGCGCAAATTCTTAAGATCAATGCACTTTAAATGTCATATGGAACGTATTTCATACACTCAGTCCCTACAAAAGTTTAACCTTCTAACCTTGGAATCAAGGCGTCTGTTGCTTCAAACCATGATGCTTCATGATCTGTTGCACAACAAGATTGACTGCTCAGAACTAGTTAATAATATATTTTATGTAGTGCCCAGAACAGTTACTCGACGGGAGGTACGCGTTTACCCGCTTTTTGCCACGACACCTTGTCGTACCAACGCGGGTGAACGGGCGCCTCTCCATAGACTAGCTAAAATTTACAATGAACTTTTTGTGAATTTGGATATATTCGCTTTAGATCGCCAAAAATTTAAGAAATGTTTAGTGAATAGTCTACATTTGCGTGATGTTTAGTGTCTTTTCTCTCTTTTTGATTGTTTTAGTAATAATTGTATTTAGTACTATTTGTTTTAGTTTAAAATAAGTACAGCCTCTTTATTCTCTTACTGTCTTCTTCTTTGTGTTTCTGAATATTGTGTCTTCACTGTATCATTAACCTTGGTAATCTGTGGAAACGTTGTGGATTGTACATTTACCCACTTCCAATGTAATCTTAGGTGTAATACATATTGTACAATTGTTTGTTTTCCCTAACAAAATAAATAAATAAATAAATAAATAGTACCACCGACACAAAGAGAAGAAGAAGAAGGTTATTTTCCTCATGCGTACATTCAACTGCACTGGTAACAATTGCACTACAAAAATCGCCCTTACCGCTACGACATAATTATAAAGGCGATGTCAATCAACACCACTGATGTAATGTTGATTATACACATACTAAACTTAATAGCCCTTTGAAAAAACAATCACGTAAAATTGATTCAAGGATTCTTTTCAATAAAATAAAAACATGAAAATAATGCAGCTAATTTTTTGAGCAACTAAACATTCTTAACGGATTCTTGCAAAATACGGCAATAGAATTTTTCAACAGGTAGATTTTTTTCCTGTGGTAACATTATTTGCAAGCCACCCCATAAATTGGGTTATAAAACCTGATAAATTCAATATCAGACGTGTTGGCACCGTCAGTAGAAAAAAATCGTGAGGTCGATAGTAATTCCGGAAAGTTTGATTTTTTTCTTAGGATGCCTAGAAAGTTTTCGGTAATTGGATTTCTTTTGCCAAGACTTCTTTTGTAACAGATTTTTCTTTAGTAACGTGAAATGTAACACTAATGAGCCGTCCTTTATGCAATGCAACGTCAAAAGCAATACAACAAATAGGCGACTTTGTTTCAATGTGTGTTAAATTTCACGTTAGTTTCCACATGCCTGCACAGCCCGATTCAAACTTTGTTCTTTCTGATTTTGACGTGACAACGTCTTAAATTAGGTTGCGACTGGGAGTCACTTATGAAAAAGTGTAACGCTCGGTAACGTTACGATGAGTCACCAAACGAGAGAGAGGCCCGCCGAATGCCTTGCGTCTCTCTCCCACTCAACTATGATCGGATGATCGGTCGTTGTCACGTAAAATCTTCGCCCGTAAAACCGACTTTACAGGCAACCATTTTTTTTATTTATTTTTGCTCAGCTTTTAAGTATCGTAGTGTATTAATAAATAACCTTCCTCAAGAATATTTAATTATATCAAATGCAAAAAGAGTTTTTCAAATCTGACTGGTAGTTCCGTTCAAACAAATATACGAAATTTTCAGATTTAATAAATGTATTAGTTTAAATTAAAAACGCTGTGTTGCAAAAAGTGAAACAAACTTTCTGCTAATTTTGCAAAATTAATACAAATACTTCGTATAATTTGAAGTAGAATTTTTCTGCTGATCATGGTTCTGCGAGGTAAAGCAAATTCATTGTGAAGGTCCTCTCATAAGAAAACTTTGTAATCTTATCAGAGATTAAAGATCTAAGAGATAGGGGTGCTAAGACCGGTCGTATGAACGTTATGGCACAGAATAGTGCAGAAGGTCAGCTGCAAAAACTGGCGCACGTACAGTCACGAGCACTAATAATATGTCAACACTTGGCTGGCCACTTTCAATTGCGATTTTTTCACGAAATAACGAATGCAAAGTTGAAATACAAAACTTTGCATAAACCTATAGGTTCGGAAATAGTATGTTCGTAATAACATAAAATTTCATTCAAAAATAAAGGAGAAAATTGCCTTTGAATAAAGCCAAGTGTATACATACTTATGCTCGTGACTGTACACATACACCTAGTCATATTTAAGGATGACCACCAAACTGAACCACTTTCTGCATTTTATCAATATCGCAATCGTAAAAAAAACATCAAAACTTCAATACCGACTCGACCTAAATGTATGGAAAAGTTGATGTTTTTTTTCACGATTACGATGTTGGTCCCATAGAGAAAAAATTTCAGTTTGATGGTCTCAACCATATTCTTAAAATATGACCATACATTTCTGATTCATGCTGTATAATTTGTCTTTAAGTAATTTAATGTACTACCTGTAAAATTTATTTATTTTTCTTTACTTACAAATTGAGTGATAGGATTTGTTTATAATTATTTGAACCCGAAATTCTAATTTTGTGAAAATGTAGTGAAATACAAAGTTGAAACCTTCTCTAAATACAGATGAATGTATTGCTGATTCCCTTTAGATTACTCACGCACAACGGCGACGGTCCGAATGAGAGACGAATTACGGAAAATGGGAATCCACTTACTACTGGTGAGTGATTGCGTAATAGTTTAACCTGAACAGAGTTTCTTTGCACTTTTATTAGATAATTTTGGAACAGACCAAACGTGCGGCGATCTCGGTCAGCCATCAGTGCGCTCGTACTCGCTGTACGTGAAGCGTGTCTACGAATGTGTGCGTACGTTTTCGTTCGTTGTATGGAACAGACCTTCTGTAGTATTCAGTGGTAATGGTATTACCGAGGTATAATGTACCTGTTTTATTAATACAGGCTGAGTTTATATACCTGTGATTTTCTTTTACAACTTGTTTGAGATTTCTTTGCCTTTTTTAGTGGGATGGTTTGGATAGAGAGTATAGAAAAAGAAAAGCCTAGAATTTAATAAAATAGTAATTATTTACCTATTTTTTGGGGCAATTTTAATTTATTTATTATTTATTTATTTATTTAAACTTTTCGCACAAAAAAGGTACAAAGGCGGACTTAATGCCTTAGGCATTCTCTACCAGTCAACCAAGGGTGGTGATCCTCTAAGAAAGGCAGCTCTCGACAGAGAGAGGTGGAAAGAGAGTAAGGAGGCCTTTGCCTGCAGTGTGACATTAATAGCCATAAAAAAATTGCTTTTTACTTAAATGGGGCACTTTCTGGCGTTTTTTCAAAGTTGAGTTTTTTGATTAACTAAGCTAAAAAAAATGATATGAAAAAGAAAATGCTATAGAAAAGGATTTATTATTATATTTTCTTTTTTTCTTTTTTCACCCTGACAAAAGAATATGCGCAGTTATCATTAATCCGAAAGACTTTAAAACTCGCTTTAAGTGAAGCCTGTCTATGATTCTCACTTCACCACAAAAGCTGACAAAAGCGAAACTACCCTACAAAATCGACCCTCATGTCAGGCTATCAACAACGCAACGACCCACTTTTAAGCACATTACAACGATAAGGTAAACTGGCTGCAGTAAACCAAGCTTGTGTTTCATAACTTAGGGCAAGATTCACAGACCGCACTTTCGCCTTTGCTAAGTAAAGTAAGCATTTCATACAAACCTTAATTGCCCTTGTTGGCTGCCTCGTTGTTCTAGTGGTCGCTAGCGCTACTGCTGAGCATGACTTCCTGGATTGGATTCCCAGGTTGGGTAAACTGTTTTTGGGTTTTTCATCAGGAATTTGTTAATTGCCAGCTCAGAGTCTAGATTTTGCCCGGTTGATAGGAATAGTCTCGCCCTTTATTAGGGACTTAAACATAACTGGCGAAATGTGGGTGTAGGTACTACAAGTACCCATATTTTTATTCTTGTCTCCTGGCTTGTCAACCAAATCTGACGCCTACTGTTTTTTTTCTATTATTTTTATAAATCGAAATGAAATGAAATGATTTGAAATGAAATGATTTTATTTTTTTGTAAGTAGTTTTGTACAAACACTTTTACACGTCAATCATGTTTTTTTTTTTTTTAACTAGATGAAGTAGGCGTTTCCTATCTGACTACTCTGAGAAGAAAGGCCGAAACAAACTCAGAGGTCACAGTCTCTTTTAAAGTCCAGACATAATCTTGGTCAGGTTCTAAGAAGACCATGTAGATCGATGTCTGAGGTGGTCTTTTGAGGAAAGAACCACACAGAATGAGAGGACCTGTCCAGTCAGTGCACGCATTTGTCAAAAATCGTGCAGCTCAACTCAAGACTTATCATGTTTGTCTCGTATTTCTGCCATCTAATTTTCAAAGTATTCATAAAGCATTTAAGTTGCATTTAAGCTATAATCTCCACAGTACGTGAGTCAACATAGGTACAACACAGCGTAAAACCAAGCCAAATATAAAGTATGTGTGTTCACCCCTTAACACGTAAAACTCCCCCTACAAAGGCACCATATGGAGAAAACACATTTTTTTCGCATTTTCCACAAACTTTGGCCACTAAGAACGCTGTAAAAAGTTCGGCGATATATCAGAGAGTATTGGGCTGTTCCTTAGTAAGTAGCCCGTCTGTTTGTTAGTGGAAGTGCTTTGATTTGTTTCCCGGTTTAATATAGTTGTTTTGAAGCATGTTTTTTAAGGGTCTTACAGGACCTAAACACAAAAAACGCAGGTTTTAGAAAAAATAAAGGTATATGATCGCCTACAGTAAACAAAATCAGAAAAATTGGTACCCAAGATACAGGCTTGCCTAGTTTGGGACCAATGTAAAAATCTTTGTAATCTTTTAAGCAATAAAGTTTATTATTATTATAAAATATGTGATATTCTTCAGGGTATATGCTAGGAAGATAATGTTGAAAACATAATACAACTAATTTGATACGGTAGAAAAAAATCATGAAGATACCTCTAAAAACTTTCATTTTACAATAAAAACCAGACTAATATACATACAATCATTCTGTTTTTTTGTCAGATTATTCTACAAGCAACATACTAAAATACTAGTGTTTTAATTTTTTAGTCCAAACAATAGATTTTTTGTAATTAAAATTTGTAGGTAATTAACTTTATATGCGAAAAATAAGGTCTCATACCTATTTGAATTTAGTAAGAAATATCAAATTCCCGTTAAAATTCACCAATACGGTAAAGCGAAACTTTGCTTATTAAAAGTTCCAGAAACAAACTCTAGGCAGAAGATCATTATTTTGTATTGTTAATTATTAATGTATTTTATTTTAATTTTTGATGTATGTGTGATGTATTGTATTGAATTTTGTATATTGTCTATGAGTTTTTATAACTTGAATTAATAAATAAATAATAATAATGGGAACTATATTTTCTATCACCAAAATTTATATTTGTCATCAAGTTGTATCACCTAATAAATAGATCTATCGCCACGAAATATTTTCGTTCTCAGATAAACAAAAATTGTTCCCAGGTATGAATTATCAAATTAATGTTAATATATGTGTAAAATAAGAGATCGATAACCAATAAAATTATATTGCATTACATGAATATAAACTTCGTTCTTATAATAACAGTTTTGTTACTTAAATAAGGATAATATTTTTGTGTTCACCAAAAATCTAAAGGTACATCTATGTATGCATTTCTAAAATATTATTCTTCCCCGAAAAATACTGATCGTGCACCAAATATTACAAAATATTTGTAACTTACTATTTTAATTTTTTTGAAATGGACATTATCGAGAACCGGATTGATTACGAGGTTAATTATTTAAAAAAAAATGCTTAGGTTAGGTTAGGTTAAAACTGTGACCTCCTACGCACGAGCCGAGCGAGCGAAGCGAGCGGTGCCGCGGCAGCGGCCGGCGAGTGCCAGAAACGACTAAATTTTAAAGAAAAAAAATATGGAAAAAGAGATTATTTAAAAAAAAAAATATTATAGACCTTATATCTCAGGATTTTAGGTGATTTATTGTGGAACTGATTTTGCATTGTTTGGTGACTACATTTTGGTGACAGATCTACTATTTGGAGGACAAACCCTATTATTTAAGAAACACAAAACTAATTAAATTGGTGATAGCCAATAATAATTAACATCTGAGGATCCCTAGACAATATTTTACAGAAAGCAAGTACTTAGGTAAAGACGCCAGCACATCAAGCTAATACAATCTGTCAAATTTATTTAATAGATTTTCCACTTTATCGCTAAAGCATAAGGTTCAAACTTGATTGGGAAAATTTGACAGTTTCGGGTAGCTTGATGTGGTGTACCTACCAACTTAGGAAGGGCGGAAGGAAGGAGGCGGCGAAGCTGGGGCTATGTCGTCGCTCGAGCAGTGAGGCTCAAAGAAGGGGCACGTAATATTATATGCGCGCTATAATAATGGGAGGACGTGCGGCCGTGGGATCGGCCTCACTTAGTGATGGGGCCCGCTAAGCATGGCGGGCTGATACCAGTCGGGGGTACGGCGACACATCAAGCTACCCGAAACTGTCAAATTTTCCCAATCAACTTTGAACCTTATGCTTTAGCAATAAAGTTGAAAATCTATTAAAGAAATTTGGCAGATTGTAATAATAATAATAATAATAATAGTCTCTGGAGCCCTAACCACCGGTAGCTTGGACCCTGCTCCCGACACCGGCGGACAACTATTTTTTTATATTTTTAAATGTTTTTTATACTTACTTTTATTTATTAAGAAATATTTAAAAATATAATAGAATAAGACATGTAAAGTAATAAAGGAGATAATAATAATAATAATAATATATTTATTTGCAAAAAACACGGTATTCAAAGTTGTTAAAGTAAATATAAGGTACAGCATGTTTTGCTTAGAATTAAAGCATGCAAACTTGTAAGTGCTTAGCCAAACGTTATAAATTATACAAAACAAAAAGAAAAACTAAAGTCTTTGTTCCAAAAATTGCTTAATACTATAGAAATTATTTTGAGTCATCAATTCATACAACTTAGCCTTAAACAGCCTGCAGTTTAACGTTTTTAGCGGTGTTGGTAATTTGTTAAATACACACACACACATAGCTGGACAGCTCTTATTGTATTTTGCTGTCCTAGGAATCACTTCTGGTACTAGTCTGTGTTGGTGCTGATCACGCCGACTACGTGAGCTTAATTCCTCTACTGTTTTAAACAGCTCTATATGTTTTCGTACGAACATAGACACTTCATACAGATACAATGAAGGTAAAGGTAGCAGACCAAGCTTTTTAAAAATAGGTTGGCAAGTTTCATCCGATGGAATCCCGTAAATAGCTCGTGTATACACTTTTTTTGGGCAACAAACGCTCTATTTTGGTCGGTACTATTTCCCCAAAACATAAGTCCGTACCGTAAAGTGGACTCAACGTATGCCTGGTAAGACATCACAGCCGTTTTTATACTAGTGACCTTCTTAATTTGTCTAAGGGCGTACGCGAATTTATTTATTTTATTGCAAACATGGTCGACCTGAGCTTTCCAATCTAGATGTTCGTCTACAACTACTCCTAAGAACTTAGTTTGTGTCACTTGGGTAAGTTTGGGTATGTTCATTTTAAAATTAAATTTATCATTATGAGATTGATTGAATTGAATATATACAGATTTATTAAGATTAATAGATAAATTATTATTATTTAAATAGTTAATTAAATTGTCAATTGTATTATTTATGTCCGTTTCATGATCAGTAATGGTTTTAAATTTTTTGTCACTAGTAACAATAATAGAAATATCATCAGCAAAAAGGAAACATTTATGAATGGTTATGTCAACTATGTCGTTTATGTAAATAATAAATAGGATAGGGCCCAATATACTTCCTTGGGGTACGCCACATTTTACTTTTTTATATTCAGATGCGTAAAGTGTCATGTCCCTCTTTTCATTAAGTTTGGAGATAACTACACTCTGTTGTCTATCAGTTAAGTACGATGAAAGCCACTGCAGTGGCAATCCTCTGATTCCGACAGACTCTAGCTTTTTCAATAACATATCATGTGAAACTAGGTCAAACGCCTTTGACAAATCAAAAAATAAGCCCGTTGTTAGGTGATTGTTATTGACACTCGCCAGTACTGATTTTAATAAAGAAAAAATGGCTAAGGTAGTTGATTTTCGTTTTTGAAAACCAAATTGTTGCTTGTTTATAATATTGTATTTTTCACAGTAACTAATTAATCTTTGGTACATGCATTTTTCATATATTTTTGAAAGGATGGGTATTAATGTTATAGGACGATAATTGTCCATATTAGATTTTTCCCCCTTTTTAAAAATCGGTTTTACAAGGGATATTTTTAAGGCATTAGGGAACACACCCTGTGAAAAGGATAGGTTGATAAGATATGTCAATACTCCACTTATTTCATTAACACATGTCTTAATTATTTTGGTGCTAAGTTCATCGTAACCCTCAGAAGCAGTATTGTTTAGCAATAATATCTGTTGTCTTACCTCACTTTCGGTCATTGGCGTAAGGTACATTGAATTAGCAATAAGGTTTTTATTAGGGCATTTGATGTTACAGTTTTGCGTTGGGATAGTATTTGTATAGATATTATTAAAGGCGGAAGCTATTTCTTCCGGTTTTGTAATTACGGTGTTGTCAATTTTAATTTGTTCAATGTTATCTTTGGGGTTCATTTTGTGTATTTGGTTTTTTATAACTGCCCATGTGGCTTTACATTTATTGTCATTCTTGTCAATATACTTAATATTAGCATTACGTTTAGCATTGTAGATACATTTTTGTAGCAGATTCGAGTATGTGGTATATTTGGTTTTGTTAGCTTGATTTTTATTTTTATAATATTGGTATCGTAGACAACGCTTGGTTTTAGAACTCTGCTTTAGACCTTTACTTATCCATGTTTGTTTTGATTTTTTGTTTAAATCTATTTTAACCCTTACCTTTGGAAAGCAGAGATTATTAAATAGACATATTAATTCATGGAAGCAATCAAATGCCCTATTTGCATCGTTCTCCATGTATATGTTTGCCCAAGACAAGTTTTGTAAGCACTCTCTAAATTTATGTGTATTATCCAGATTGTTATCTCTTTTACAGATGTAATATATTGCTGCTTTTTCTGTCTGAAACCTTAAAGGGAAGCTAAGCATTTGAGCCGTTTCGTGGTCAGAGAGATGAAGTGGTAGTACTTTTGCGATGGCGTTAGGTATATTACTTAGAATATGGTCTATACAGGATGATTTACGAGTGGCTTCATTAACATGAATTTCAACATTATGACTACGGGCTATGTCTTGAAATACTTGCGTGATTTTCCCTTTTTTTAAAGTATTTATATTTAAATCACCTGTTAAAACTAAACGTGTTTTTGTATTGTATTTTTTGTAAATATCATGTAAAATATTATCTAACTTACTTAGAAATAGGTTAGGATCGGACTGAGGTGTTCTGTATATGCAGATTATAATTAGTTTCTCATTTAGTAGTTCTATGCCACAGGCCTCAAATGTATTTACGGAGGCATGTGTTTTTACAAACGGCAGATCTTTGTAACTAAGACCCTTTTTAATCAGAATGCAAGTGCCACCTCGTTGTTTTTCCCTGCAAAAATTTGAAGCCATTTCATAATCCGACAACTTAAGATAGTGTTCATGTCCTTTTTTTAATAAATGTCTCAGAGAGGCAGATTACATGCGGGTCGTTGCGTGAATCTCGCAATTCCTGTAATGTCAATTCCAATATTTCTTGTTTGGACAGTGCACTTGCGATGTTTTGGTGAAGTATCCTAAAGTTATGTGAGGCCGATGTCGCGGTTTTAGGACCGAAAAAACAAGTTGGTTTTTGTAGTTGAACGGAAATAGTAAGGTATTGTACCTTTTTTAGGTTCAGTATTTAGTTCCGGTTTTGTGCTACTTTTGAAATCGGAGGGATTTTCAGTTTGAGTTTGGTTTTTACGACCAAAGTAGAATGGAATGGTTCCTTTTTTGGGTACATTATTGGGACTTCGTTTAAGACTTGATCTGCTACTCACTATTTTTTTCATAAGTTCTCTCGGATTTAGATAGTTTTCATTATAATCATTGCAATCTATATAGTAGTTAATTTTAGTACATAATTCGGTTATATCAAAGGATTCGCTTTCCAGAAATTTACATTTTTTAAAGTGTTTACATTCATTTTTCAGACGATAATTCAGCTTGCTAGGATCTAAGTACTCATTCTTAAACACATTTAATACAATAACCATATTGTTATAGAACGTATCTAGCACAATTTGTAGTTGAGACAAAACATATTTTAAATTGTGATCATTTTCTCCTACACAGATTACAAGTTTATCATTAATATTCAATTTAGCTTGACGACAACTCATTACAATTTGATTACATAGAGCATTTGGTTTTGTGTCCGCTGAGATCTTATACTTTTCGTACTTAGTATTTTGTCTCGAGTGTATCAAGGCTGCTGCTAGACCGACGCATTGTTGGGAGCCGAAGATGAGTATTTTATTTGTAGTTTTATGTTTTTGCTCTTCAGTATAGATGGGTGTTTGTGTGTTTGTTTCCGATACCAAAAAATTCTTGGTCATTATGTTATTATGTTTCAATGTATCAATCATTTTCTTACAAGCGTCAATTTGTTGATGTGCTTCTTTCAGTTGATTTTGTAGTTCGGTTATTTTATGTTGCAGGTCCGTTATTTCAATGCTTTTTTCGTAGTCATTTTGCGAGGAATTCGGCAAAGGGGTAGATGGTGAGAAGAGTAAGCTTTGATGTATCAACGAGTGTCTTTTTCTTTTAGAATTTATAGCTGGACTGTTTTCAGTGACCGCTGAAGAATGGCAGAGTGATTTTAATATTTTTATTTCAGCAGTAAATTTATCTAATTGTTGGCGTAGATTATTATTTTCCAGGATCGTGTTCTCTAACTCATTCTCAGTACTATCAAGTTTATTTGTCAGTGCTCTTATGGTATCTTTCAACTCTAGAACCGTCAAAGTTTCGGATATTGTGCCGTCTACACTTTTAGATAGTTTATTGGGTGTGTTATATGAATCGTCTGAAATTTCACATTCTGAGAGGATGTGGGAGTCCAAGATGTCAGAAGTGTTTTGCACAGAGGTCCTCACGGCTACGGGTTGTTTATCTTTGACATTTTCAATTGGCACTGGAGAAGAGCAGTTTGGACGTGGGTTTCCTTTCTTTCTGGTGGTAATATTGGTTATGTTGCTAGCATCCTGGACTTTCTTACTATTCTTTAGGCATGTCTTACATTTCCATCTTTTCTTAGATTCTTGATCCATTAGACGATAAGTTCCTTCTGGGTATCCTTCACAATCAAATTCATATCGATGGTTACAAATTGAACACAGGGCTGTTTCTTTAATGTCAACTGACTTCTTGCATTTAAAGCATACAACTTTGTCTGGCATCCTACGACGGCTTTTTGTACCGCTACTAGATGACATCTTTAGAATTATCAGTTATTTATTTTAGTTAGATTAAGCACTGTCAAATACAGAATGACTAGATTATCCAAGATAAAAATCAGTGCTTGAGATGTTTGTAATGCGTGCAACGGAACGCCGTCTCAAAAACCTAGTGTCCAAGTCTTCTAATTTCGATTTCTGAACGAAAACTTTTTTGTCAAGTTCGAGATCAACAATTTTGATTGGTCGTAGACAGAGAGTATCTACGTGATTGGACGATACTTTTGACAGATAAGAACAATGAGTCAGCTATGGTTTGTTTACATTCAGAAAACAGTAGTCAGTGTAGTAGGTTGATGTGTCGGCGTCTGTACAGTATCTCCCGGACCCCCGACTCATGGTACCGGAAGGAACCGTGGTCGGTAGGACATAACTCTCCGTTCTTTCCAGACGGAGGGTATCCATGAGGATTTCCCCACGAAAAGAAAACAATTTCAACACTTCAGCACGACTGGGGGTCCAAGTCGGCTATTTTCAATGATTGGTCATTATGACAATCATATACTTACAGGGTCAAATTAAATTAGCTAGTGAAACTCTGCAGACGTGATGGGTATCGTTAAGGGGTTTACATGACCTAAAGCGCGGTCACTGTCGGACTGCATAGAAAAGAAAGAGAAGCGCGATGACACAACGCTGGTAATTTGTTGCAAAATATGAAGCAATTATTTAATTACAAGAAATCTATTGTTTCGACAAAAAAAATTAAAACACTAGTATTTTAGTATGTTGCATGTAGAATAATCTGACAAAAAAACAGAACATTGTATGTATATATTAGTATGGTTTTTATTGTAAAAAGAAAGTTTTTAGAGGTATCTTCATGATTTTTTTCCTTTGTATCAAATTAGTTGTATAATGTTTTCAACACAATAAGTATCTACCTAGCTTAAATCCTGAAGAATATCATATATTTTTCTGATTTTGTTTACTGTAGTCGAAGTATTGTTTCTAAAACTTGCGGTTTTTTGTGTTTAGGTCCTGTAAGCCCCTTAATAGCTCAACTAAACACGATACAATAAAAAAAAATTAAATGGTTTGATGTTTTGGGGTTCACTGAAAAATACACCAACTCTAAAATGGGGATTTCAGTACAATTACAAGCAAAAATATTGACACCACGAGCATGCGTGGCCCAGATAAAAAAGAGTTTCCTTAAAAATGTCTCCCTGGAATAAAATCAAGGAGGTATACCTACAGATGATTTTACTGAGATAGCAAATTGCTCGCAGGAAGCGGCAAATGAACCGAGAATACGATTATTTCGCCCTGACACTTGCGAAAATTTATACTAGGGATGGAACGGAGGCCATCTTAGCGGAGGTTCAGGTGTGCCTAAAAGTATAGAAAACAAAACTGTACCTCAGAGGTATACAATAATAGTAACTCCACTTTTTAGAAAATAATGTTTCTTGCACCATTAAAATCGCAAGAACCAGTTCTACGTCTAATGGGTATAGGACCTCAAATGACGATAAGATTATTTACTTCTGAGCTTAATGTGCTGTAATTATGTGTAATACATAATAATTCCATCCAATAAAAAAAAAAATGCTGTTGAGTTTGTTTCAATATATTTAAAGGAAATATGTCAAAATTGCATTTAAAGTTACACTCCGCGCATTTTTGCCTCTCCTGTAAAATTTTCGTTTTATCACATAATGTTGTATACCTCTGAGGTAATTTAAATAGAAAAAAATATGAGTTATTTTGGTCTGATCCCTGATCAGACCAGAATATAGCATGCGCAGGCCAAATATAAATCTTATGCAAAAATTTGAAGTCGCTCAATAGTGCTATTGTTGCTGTTGATACTCAAATTGAGAGATCTTCTGGTACGAAAGTTTGCGGAAGTTCCGCATATGCGGAGGCGGAGTTGAAGTTCCGTTACAACCCTAATTTATACCTACCCTAGAGTGTTCCCTTTTATTTAACGAGTAAAGGTCGGTAGTTAGAGGTGCGAACTTGTGTATAATTAATTGCTCTCCGTTTTAGTTTCTTTTTTGGGTTGCATGAAAAAGTCTCCTGGTGTAGCGCAGTTTGTTCCGCCAGTTACTCAATTGACTCGAGCGCTCGTCGCATCCTTTTTTTTTTTTTTTTTTTTTTTTTTTCGCTGAGAAATGACGTTACGCATCTCCGCTCGTCGGGGGAAGAGACGGAGTATGTGGGACTCCCTGCCAGGGTGGCAGTATACCCACTAAAACTCAGCGGTGTTCCCTCATCGCCTTGATGGGGAGGTCATGGGAATCCGGCTCAGCCTTTGCATCCACAACCCCCCCGGCGCATGCCCGCCTAACTGGCGGGCCCCGCATGTCCCCCCGTCTGGGGGGCTACGGGAATGGCCGGGAACACCTGGCCATTCCCGTCCGGCACTGGTGGAAGTCTGTGCAATACAGGCGAGGGTGCCCCCGCACCCGTCGCCTGCTGGCTTCCACCTGGGAGGAGTCGGAGATGACTGTCATACTGACGTCTTCTTCGACCCCTCCTCCGCCTTCGGAGCGGCGCCGCGAGAGGGTCTTCCTCCCGCACGCGCTCCGCCGCCTCCTTCTGGGACATGACGTGTTCGCAGAAGGAGGCGACTGCCGCCCAGGACCCCTCATCCCCTAGCATGGCGTTGACCAAGCCGGGGAGCGAGAGGTCCGTTCCGATCGCCGCGGTGAGACTGCGGCGCGGCTCGGACCACGACGGGCACACCTCGAGAGTGTGCTGCGCCGTGTCCTCCGCCGCGCCACAGTCGTGACACGACGGCGTCTCCTCCCGCCCGATACGGTGCAGGTACGATCCGAAGCAACCGTGTCCGGACAGCACCTGCACCAGACGGAAGGAGAGGAACCCGTGCGACCGCTCGAGCCAGTCTCGCAGGACCGGCCCAATCGCGTCGAGGGTTCGGCGGCCGAAGGCTGCGGCGGCGAGGTCCCGCGTCCAGTGGACGACTATGGCGTCCTTTGCCTCCCGCCGGACGGCCTCCCGCTCTTCCGGGGCTGGGCGTTCTCCTCTCGCCCTTCGCCCCGCCGTCCATTCATATACTCTGGCGAGCACCCACGCCTCGAGTTCCCAAGGCGGGGTGCCGGCCAGAGCACATGCCGCGGAGAAGCCGACCGTGCGGTAGGCCCTCGCCGCCCGCTGGGCTATGACCCTTTGGGGGGCCCGCAATGCGGCGGCGTTCTCCCTCCTGTGGAGGGAGTCCTCCCAGATAGGGGCCCCGTAAAGGGCCATACTCCTCAAGATGCCGGCGTAGAGTTGCCGGCATCTCACGCTGGGCCCCCCCAAGTTGGGGAGCAGCCACGAGAGGGCGCCCGCAGTCTTCAGCAGGCGCGTCGATAGCCTGCTAAAATGCGGGCCGAAACGCCACCTGCTGTCGAGTACAAGGCCCAGATATTTCATCTGGGCCTTGACCCCGATTCGGACGCCCTCCACGAAGATGTGGGCGTCTGGTGGTTGGCGCTGCCGAGCCCCGTGGAAGAACACGGCCTCGGTCTTGTGCAGCGCCACCGTCAATCCTAGGCGACGGATCCTCCCTGCGACCAAGGATCCGCCCGCCGAGGCCAAGTTGGCCGCCTCCCTGAAACTCTCCCCCCGGGCAGTGAGGAGAGTGTCATCCGCGTAGCAGACGACACTCGTGCCTCGGAGGAGAGTTCCCCGCAAGAGCCAGTCGTAGCCGACGTTCCAGAGGAGAGGTCCCACGACTGACCCCTGTGGAACGCCGGCCTCGACTGCGTACCGCCGGACTTGGCCAGCCCTGTTCACGAGGACGATCGCCCGATCCTCCAGGTAGCTGGCCAGTAGACGCCGCATGTATAGAGGCACCCCGTGGAATCGGAGCGCCTCTAGGATGGTGCTGTGGGGAACAGAGTTGAAGGCGTTGGCTATGTCGAATGACACCGCCAACAATCCGTCCCCCACCTCCATCGCCTCCTTCACCTGGCCCTTAAGGCGGGCCAGCGCGTCCACTGTGGAACGCTCAGCCCGAAAACCAAACTGAGCGTCCGACAAATCCGGCCCCACATTCCGCAGGTGGCTCTTTAGGCGGGCAGCGATTATCCCCTCGAACATTTTGCCGACCTCATCGAGCAGGACGATGGGTCGGTATGCCGAGGGCGAGTCTGCAGGGCGGCCCTCCTTGCGAAGAAGGCACAACTGCCCCTCCTTCCACGGCTTCGGGAACCTCCCAGACGCAAGACATGCGCTAAAGAGGTCCCGAAACCGCTCCTCCATTTGGGTGGCGGCAATTGCCACCACCCTCGCCGGGACACCGTCGGGGCCCGGAGCCGTCTTCTTGGCGCGGATGTGCACAATCGCCGCGCTGAGTTCCGACTCCGTGACAGGAGGGGCCTCCTCTTCCTCCTCAGCTGGCGGAGCCATCCCCCGCGGAGGGTCCATCACTGGTGGGGTGAAGTTGTCCCTGCACGGGAACAGGGACTGAACCACCCCATCCAGGAAAGAGGGCTCCAGGGTCTCGGCCACCGGGGGACCAAAGGGGCGCAGCTTGTTGCGCGCCACCCTGTATGGCCTCCCGTAGGGATCGTTGTCGAGACCCTCCAGCATCTCCGCTCTCGCCGAGTCCCTGGCGTCGGCGATGGCCCGCTCGAGGACCAGTTTTGCCTCTATGTACACCTCATAGAGGTGGTCCTCGTGGGCGTGGTCTCGTCGACGCCGCCGCCGGCTCCGCGCGTAGGCCCTCCTGGCCCCCACGCACGCCGCTCGAAGCCCCTCCAGCTCCACCGACCACCAGTACACCGCCCGATTGGGCAGCGGTCGGCCTGACCGAGGCATGCTAGAATTGCACACCTCGGTCAGAGACTCCCTCAGGTAGACACCTGAGGGAGTCTGTCTGTCTGTCCGCTGGCCTGGACGTGGACACCGTGGCGAGACCGCCACGGTGTCCACGTCCAGGCCAGCGGAAGGCGGCGAAAACCAGTCCTGGATAAACGCCGCCTCCGCCGCCGCCTCCCTGTCCAGGCGGGTGAGAGCCCACCGTGGAAACGCTGACCGCCCCGAGGGGGGCCGCGTCTCTCCGGGGCCACCAGTGGAGATGTCGAACCGCACGTAGCGGTGGTCCGACATGGTCTCCACCAGATCCACCCGCCAGTTCAGCACGCGCGCGGCCAACGCAGGGGTGGCAAAAGTGACGTCCACTATCGAGCCACCCCGCCGCCGCACGCATGTCTGGACGTTCCCTCTGTTGAGGAGGGAGAGCCCAGAGAAGGCTGCCCACATCTCCACCGCCCGCCCGCGAGGGTCGGTGACTGGGTTGCCCCAGGTCACCGACTTGGCATTCAGGTCTCCCAATACGGAGACCTGACGCGGCGCCGCCCTGCCGACCACTGCGGCCAGGACTCCGAGATAGTTCTCGAAGTCCTGGAGAGGGCGGTTTGGGGAGAAATAAACGCCCACGAGGGCTACCTCTCCCCACGCGGCGGCCACGTATCCCGGTCCCCTCTCTAATAGCGAGAGGGGAGGGGAGTCTGTGGAGGACCGCGCCGCTAGTGCCACCAAGCCGTCCTCGTCACCCAGCCAACTGCCGGGGATCGAGTAGGGCTCGGCGACCACCGCTACGTTCACCAACCACTCAGCCATGGCCTGCACCAGCAGGTCCTGGGCCGCTCTGCAGTGGTTGGTGTTCGCCTGGAGGATGCGATGATTGGAAACCATTATTCCGACATCGCACCCCCCTCCTCAGCTACCGCCGCTGGAGCTGGAGTTACAGCGGCGGCGACAACGGCGGTGGCGGCGGCAGGGCGAACCTGCGCCGGCACTATGCCCTTCCTCGTGGGCGGCTGGCAACTCCTGCCCCCCATCCTGTGCCCCGCGGGGCGGCTACTGGCAGCACACGCCGGGCAGTGTGGCGTGGCGGCGCTGCAAGTGGCACTCCTGTGTCCCTCCTGTCCGCACTGGAAGCAAGACTCTCCCCAGTCGGACTTGGAGGGACACGTAGATCGGGTGTGGCCCGGCGCGAAGCACTTGAAGCACCGCGCAGGCTTGTCCTCAAGCGGCCGGACCACAGCCGAGCTGAAGCCCACGAGCAGCCGTCCCTTGGTCGCTTTAAGGGCGGCCGCCGCCGCGGCGACTGGGCACTCGACGCGGATGACGCCCATGCCGCGGCGACCGGGCCTGATGGCTCCCCCCTTCACCGCGCTAGCGCTGCAGCCTCCCGCAGCGGCGACGGCCGCCACCACATCCTCTTTGGTGACCGAATCGTCCATATCGATCACCTCCAAGGATGCGGTCTTCACTGGTCTGGCGACCGTCGCCACATCCGCGATGACCTCTTGCAACTTTTTTGCAAAGAGGTCCGCGTTTGCACCGCGCTGCTCCCCCCCGAACTCAAAAATTCGGGCTCCGGCCTGGGTGCGGCGGCACGTAATGTTGCCGATCCCCAGCCGGGAGGGATCCGCGTTAGCACGAGCCCGTCTTAGGACGGACTCGTACGTTTCGCCCCGCTCCGCGGCCTCCGGGGTGATGGTCACCACTACCGCCGCAGTTTTGGGAGGAACCAACTTCCTCCCTCCCACCGGAGCCTTCTGGGCTGCCAAAGCAGTCGCAGCGGGCTTGGGCTTTTTGGCCTTTCTCCCCCTGCCCACCTCCGTCCACGCCTGGTTGGACGGCGTGGTGGAGGGAAGCATGGCGTCCTCCCGCTGCGTGTTCTGGGGGGCTGCCGGAGTGGCAGACGCTCCCTCCGCGCTTGTGGTGGGGGTTTGAGGGGCCACAGTGCTCCTCTTGCCCTTCCCTTTGCCCTTGGAGGGCTTCGAGGCCTGGGTCTGAGCACCCGATCGCAGGTCTCCCGCAGGCTGCGCAGGCACAGGCACCGGCTCCGTCGGTGGCGGACTCTTATCCGCCGCTAACGGCGGGCGGAGCCGCTTTTCCGGCAAGAGCCGGTCCTCAATGCCCGCGAAGCAGCCCCTGATGAAGGCCCTCTCCTCCATGATAACCCCGCGGATTATTTCCACGAGGCTGCCAGGGGAGGAGGAGCCTCCGTCTGCCAGACCAGGGGCAGGGGCAGGCGCAGGTTGGGCGTGCCGGGCCGTGGCCTCAGCCAGCTTCTGGTGCAGCTGGCTGACCTCCAGCTGCAGGCGATCTACCTTCGCCTGCAGCTGCCGCGTCTCGTCCGTGGCTGTGCGCTGCATCAGCTCCAGGACAATGCCGTGCATGCTCACAGCCCGGCATTTGAGGGCCTTCTGGAAGGTCCCCTTCAAGTTCGAGGACTTGGAGGCGACCTCCAGTACCTCCTCCTTGTCCTGGAGCGCCATGCGCTCCAGCTCCGCCAGGGAGTGGTCGGCGTACAGCACTGTAGACGTGCCATAGCCAGCCCTCGACCTGGCGGCCCGCGCCTGCCGCTCCCTGGCAGCGACCTTCTCCTCCAGGTCCTGCTGGAGCTGCTCCCTCCTTGCCAAGCCTAATTGACGCTCGGCGTCCACCAGGCCCACATCGTGGGTGGGAGTCGAAGCAGGACTCGAAGCCTTTTTTGACTTCGCCTTCCTCCCCGACTTGCCCACCGACTCCGAGGAGCCCCCGGACCCGAGCCTCAGGTAGGCCCGCTTCCGCTGGAGGCGGTCGTTTTCGGCCGCCGACGTGTCCATGACGGACTCGTCGGAGTCCGAAAACTCCGCCCGCAGGCTGGATAAGCTGGCCGCGGATGATGCGCGGCCAGCTTCGGCGTGGCCCTTAGAGGGGCCGGTAGATTGGCCCTGGTAAGGGCCACTGCGTAGGCCCTGAGAAGGGCCGTTTGGATCGTCCTGGGAGGGACTTTCTGATAAAAACCGCCCGGAGGCGTCTCGCCTTAGTTTTTTCGGCATCCTTGCAGTCGTCCGCCTTTTGTCTGCAAGTCACAGCACACTTTTGCCGCCGGTCTGCCACTCCGTTACGGTGGTCAGACACGGCGTTGCCCGGGGATCACGACGAGGACGTAAGTGCTGTGGGGGGACCCCCGCTCGTCGCATCCTGGACAATCACAGCCAACACCTTATTTGACTGGCCAATTCTTCCCTTGCGGTGGTAGGGCTAACGCCCGCCTGGTTTGGGACCACCCTCACACCGGAGTCCGGCGTCAAGCAGCCTGCTGTGTTTCGTCGATGCGTGGGTGTTCCAGTGCCTTAGGCATCTTCTAGGCACGCTCGTTCCATCATAGACCTTATCCATCGCTTTCCATCAGCAATAATAAAAAAATAGTGTTAACTGAATTAGTTTTTATCTAGTACAGTATTTGTCTAAGGTCTAAGTGGGGTAACATTTTCTAGAAAATTTGGCAAAGACATAGCATAACTTCACGCCTATAATCTCCGAACGGTTAGGCAGAGGTGTACCTTAGTACAGACGCCAGCACATCATGCTACCCGAAACTGTCAAATTTTCTCAATCAACTTTGAACCTTATACTTTAGCGATAAATCCATCACAATCTGAGTCATTTTGAAAGATATTGCTTCATACATTCGAAAAATTTATCCGCTCGACAACGTAAATACCGCAATGAATTTTGTTGAACTGCCAAAATGAAACCCATTGTTACTGATATGATAGTGTGTTACGCATTACCGCGCAGTTACAAACTCAAATCAGAATGTCACTGCACTAGGTATTTCAATGGCGGTCCGATTTTCCATTCACATTTTCCTTGTCTCATTATGTCATTATTTTATTTCAGTGAAATTGCGTGAAGCTTCATCTCCATAGCACGATTTACACAATGCAAGTTTCTTGCCTGAGGCAGACTATTTAATTGAAACAACATAAGTACGACTTGCATCGTCCAGACTATTTAGTGTGCATACACACAAGCGGCTAACGTCGACGAAAGAGGCAACTGCAATAAAACTGAAACAACTTTTACTATCGCACTGTAAAATCGCAAAATGTAAATCAGGCTTTATTCTGCATAAACAAGTAAGAAAAATGTCCAGCATAATAACTCGCTTACCATCGTTCTTTAGACACAGCCCTAATACGAGTAACCCCATAATGGCAAGAATTATCCTAATATCTTTGTCGACTTGCATTTGTTTATTTTTACTTACACCCGGTTTTTTGACGTATTCCACATTAGGCACTCGCTTAAAAGGCACCTGAGTTATTCCACATATGGCACCTATCAGTAATTGAGAATTTGAAGTTAAGAATTGGTCAAATTATACTTTATCATTCATCATTATCATCATCAACATCCCGACTTCACCCACTGGTGAGCATAGGCCTCTCTTTTCAAGTGCTATTCTCCACGCCCCTGTGCCAGCGTCAACCAGCTTCTACCCGCGATGGTAATAATGCCGTCTGCCCATCTCGACGCCGGACGACCGACATTTCGTCTTCCAGTCCTTGGACGCCACTTGGCCTTACTCCACCAGTCCACCTGTCATCAATGCGCCTTGCTAGGCATCCTTTTTTTTTTTTTTTTTTTTTTTTTTTTTTTTTTCCGCTGAGAAATGACGTTACGCATCTCCGCTCGTGGGGGGAAGAGACGGAGTATGTGGGACTCCCTGCCAGGGTGGCAGTATACCCACTAAAACTCAGCGGTGTTCCCTCATCGCCTTGATGGGGAGGTCATGGGAATCCGGCTCAGCCTTTGCATCCACAACCCCCCCGGCGCATGCCCGCCTAGCTGGCGGGCCCCGCATGTCCCCCCGTCTGAGGGGGGGCTACGGGAATGGCCGAGAACACCTGGCCATTCCCGTCCGGCACTGGTGGAAGCCTGTGCAATACAGGCGAGGGTGCCCCCGCACCCGTCGCCTGCTGGCTTCCACCTGGGAGGAGTCGGAGATGACTGTCATACTGACGTCTTCTTCGACCCCTCCTCCGCCTTCGGAGCGGCGCCGCGAGAGGGTCTTCCTCCCGCACGCGCTCCGCCGCCTCCTTCTGGGACATGACGTGTTCGCAGAAGGAGGCGACTGCCGCCCAGGACCCCTCATCCCCTAGCATGGCGTTGACCAAGCCGGGGAGCGAGAGGTCCGTTCCGATCGCCGCGGTGAGACTGCGGCGCGGCTCGGACCACGACGGGCACACCTCGAGAGTGTGCTGCGCCGTGTCCTCCGCCGCGCCACAGTCGTGACACGACGGCGTCTCCTCCCGCCCGATACGGTGCAGGTACGATCCGAAGCAACCGTGTCCGGACAGCACCTGCACCAGACGGAAGGAGAGGAACCCGTGCGACCGCTCGAGCCAGTCTTGCAAGACCGGCCCAATCGCGTCGAGGGTTCGGCGGCCGAAGGCTGCGGCGGCGAGGTCCCGCGTCCAGTGGACGACGATGGCGTCCTTCGCCTCCCGTCGGACGGCCTCCCGCTCCTGCGGGGCTGGGCGTTCTCCTCTCGCCCTCCGCCCCGCCGTCCATTCATACACTCTGGCGAGCACCCACGCCTCGAGCTCCCAAGGCGGGGTGCCGGCCAGAGCGCATGCCGCGGAGAAGCCGACCGTGCGGTAGGCCCTCGCCGCCCGCTGGGCTATGGCCCTTTGGGGGGCCCGCAATGCGGCGGCGTTCTCCCTCCTGTGGAGGGAGTCCTCCCAAATAGGGGCCCCGTAAAGGGCCATACTCCTCAAGATGCCGGCGTAGAGTTGCCGGCATCTCGCGCTGGGCCCCCCCAGATTGGGTAGCAGCCACGAGAGGGCGCCCGCAGTCTTCAGCAGGCGCGTCGACAGCCCGCTAAAATGCGGGCCGAAACGCCACCTGCTGTCGAGTACAAGGTTGCTAGGCATCCTGGCCAACTCCATTTGAGTACCATAACTCGTTTTCTACGGATCTCAACGTTTGGGGGTCTATATAAGCTTTATGCCCAGTAGCGTACATTGCATAAAGGCATATAAGCAGTGCCTACCTTGATAAATCACCATAAGCCTGTCAATTAAATTTTATTGCGTGTGCCCAACAGTTAAGAAACTCATTAAATGATCATACTTAACGGAATTCTTCATACAAACACGCGCGGCAGTAAATAAATAAATAAATAAAGTCCTCCAGACCGTATTTCGGCCACGGCGGCCAATCTCAACGGAGACTAGCCTTCGGCGCGGGAGATATTATAGTGCACAAGTGTGCGCGCAGACACAGGTGCACTCCCTCTTCCTTCACTCTCATAGTCCGATGGGACGGCAATCCGACACGACCGGAGAGAGATCAGGCGCAGGACCAACGGCTTAACGTGCTTTCCGAGACACGGGGGTATCACACCGCCAACTTCCAAACTCCTGTTACTAAGAAATTCCTAATGGAAAAACTCAATAACACTTTGCCCGACCCGGGAATCGAACCCGGGACCCCACGCTCAGCAGTCGCGCTTGCGACCACGAGACCAACGGGGCAGTCAGTAGCCAGTCGCCAGACGGCCTACTCGGCTCCCGTACTATTCGCACATTGTCATTGGTCTTTATTCGTTCAAGTTAATACGACGAAATTAAAAATACGTACGTCTCACGCGTAATACCATGACGTTCGACCTTCGCAACTTATCACCCTAAAGTAGGCATGCCTAGTCAAATAACCAACCGAGTATGAATGATAAAATCGTAATTTGTAATTCGTTCGTAATTTGGCCGTGCGAAAACAGAAAGGGATGGATATTGAGGTCGCCAATATTGAGGTAAAAATGAAAATCCAAGACGGGGCTGTAATTTTTTTTTTTTTTTTTATCATGGGTATCGTTTTTTATATGGTTTTCGAAGGTACTTGGAGCCAATAATAAAGTCAAAATGAAAATCCAAGATGGTGGATGTAAACCTTGTTTTTTTTTTTAATACCTAGATACTTTTTTTAAGATTCTGATTAGTGACCGCGTCTGCCTACCTATTCAGAAGACCAATGCATGCCACTGTTTATGGCTAGAATGGAACGCTCCTTGGCTCTCAGTGTCACTTTCATCCTGTTCACAATCTCCTTCGTGAACGTTCACTGTAGTATTACCTACTTAAAGACGGCACGGTTGGCGCACTGCTGCGCTGCGTGTCGCGGGTTCGATTCCCGCACGGAACAAATATTTGTATGACCTACAAGTAGTTGTTCCGGGTCTGGCTGTTTGTATATGTGAGATTAAATGTTTGTAAACGCACCCACAATCCAGGAGAAATTCCTAGTGTGGGGCAACGTTTAAAAAAAAAAATGTGATTATTTCAATGTAACATAACATCACGCTTGTAAGTTGTAATCCCCGAAAGGTAAGGCAGAGGTGTACCATAATATTGTACAGACGCCAGCACATCAAGCTACCCGAAACTGTCATATTTTCCTAATCAACTTTGAACCTTATGCTGTAACGATAAAGTTGAAAATCTATTAAAGAAATTTGACAGATTGTAGTAGCTTGATGTGCGCCGTCTGTACACCCACATTTCACCAGTTATGTTTAAGTAATAGGGGGGCGAGCCTTAAAAATAGCCCGAGAAATTCAAAATTTCTTTGCAAAAAACAAAAATTTTTAAAATTCGGAAAAATGAATGCGTGGGTCAAATCTGCAATGGCTTATAAATGTATTCATTAACCTTCTTATTACGTTTTTTGGTAGATAAAAATAACCATTGGTAACTGAGAGAAGCGAATCGTTCCATATTATTGAAACTCGTTACAGAATGTCTTTCTTTCATTATTATCTTATTGTCTTTTATAGTTATTGAATTTCGATCCTGAAATTACAACATAAAACTCAACAGTGTAAAAAGCACATTCAACTGAAAATCAAAATCCTTATTTTATTGTTATTATACTTTAATGTAGCACGGATCCCTAAAAATACGGTTATGGAGTCTACGGAACACAAAATAAGAGTACTTACCTTATTATATTACAAAAATGTTGAGTTTGCGAGATTTAAAAACCTGCCCACGACTTCGTATGCGTTTTTTTTTTTATTCATATTTTTTTAATACCAACATCTTGATCAAATTATCCTGTGTGTTTCTCTAGGTCCCTGGCTACCTATTTATTAAATCTCATAACGATCAATTCAGTGTTAGCGTGAAAAGTTAGCACACAGACAGAGTTATTTTCGCATTTATAATATTAGTAAAAAAAGAGAGATGGACCGACTATGAATTTTGCCGGCTACTGTCGGCCGACTAGTCGGTTGCAAAACGAAATAATGTTAAAAACTAAAACCCAACCCTTTTTTTTGTTAGCCTATTTTGTGTCCCACTGCTGGGCAAAGGCCTCTTTTTTCTTCCAAACTTCCCTGTCTTGTGCGATCTCTGGCCATGTTGGCCCTGCAAATGATATAAGATCGTCACATCACCTTCGCCTTGGTCTTCCTCGACGGCGATAAAACATCGCCGTCGAAGTAGACCAAGGCAAAGGATGTTCTTTGGTTACAGTGTGTTTTTTATACCTTTTTAGTTGGCCACTACTTACTACTATTATAGTAGTATAATACAACTTACGTCTTAAATCTATACCCACTACACGTCCACAAAGAATACTAAATCCAAACCAAAAAAACACCATAAAAATCCTTGTTTATCCAAAACACAGTGAGGAAGCAAAATCAGCGAATAATATTCCACAGACGTGCTGACGAAAACAATCTATATAAGACAGTATGTAATACATTACAAGCGAGTAAACTTGGCTATGTGATAAATGGGGACCCTACAAAGATGGATATTGTATTGAATGCGGTCAATTAATTATTGTAGTAGATTTTATGGATAACATACATTTAATCAATTTAGGGTAAGAGAGAAAGGAGAATAGAGTTATTTATTTATTTTATTCATTAACACATAGATTTGTTTTAACAGGTAAGACCGAAGCTAATAAAAGTAGTCATGAATTGCTAATTGCCCAGTCCCAAGTGGCGGGTCTGGGTAAAAATATAAGTCACACAGTGGACAAAATACAAATACAGCATATAGTTTCGTTGGTTGTTAGGATAGTTTTCATAGAGCATCCTAATTGAGTAAGGCATTTCTAAGGATATTGCTAATCCATTGCTTCATATGTTCGAAAAATTTGTATGCTCAACAACATAAATAACGCAATGAATGTTGTTGCACTGTCACATAGAAAGCCATTGCTACTGGTACTCGCAGTGTGTTACACAAATATCCCGCAGGGAGATCGAGAGTTTGCAGCAACTACTTGATATAAACATGATCATGCGTACCCTGAAAGGATAGACAGATGTGTATCGTACACTCACATTTCCTGGTAGATTTTAAGCTTGCTCTATCCCATGAGAGGTAGTCACAGTCAGATCAAGCTTAGCTGACTTAACAACACCGTTTCCTAACTGAGCTCAGTGAAGCGAGCAGTTTCATGACGAGTCACCGAATCGAGCTCACAGACGACACTATTGTGCAGGGCGAGCGTACCAAGCGAGGACAACGAGTGGAGCGACCTCACTCTTAAAACGAGGAAGCGAAGCGAGCCCACTTAGGCCACGAGCGATTTGAGCGCGCTTTCACACAAGAAGAGCGAGCGAAACCTGTGTGTGAGTGGGCACGCGTTGCTCAGTCATCAGTTGAGTAAGCGCATTCTGCTAACTTCTTGTCGTTTCAGGGCTGGTTCAAAAGTTACCGTTCATCTCCTAATCAAAATGTTATCCAACGATCATAAGGCACTTTCATTTTATGTTCTGCCTAAACTCTCCAATTTGTTATGATGCGCCCCAGAGAGCAAACGATAAAAAACGCATTTATAATCTAGGTACAGTCACGAGCATAAGTATGTATACACTGGGCTTTATTCAAAGACGATTATCTCCTTCAGTTTTGAAGGAAATTTTATGTTATTACGAACAAAGTATTTTCGAACCCAAAGGTTTGTGTAAAGTGTCGTATTTCAACGTTGCATTCGTTATTTCACGAAAAAATCGACACTGAAAGTTGCCAAGTGTTGACATGTTAGTGCTCGTGACTGTACCTACTAAACATTTGTTTTCATCGTTGTCCCTATTAAGACTTAATTATGTAATTTAAACTTTATGAACCTGATTTGATTAATTTAAACTTTTTGATGACGCTATAACCTATTACCGGACCGTTTTGGCATTTAGGTAGAAAAGTGGTGATGAAAATAGCATATTATGCAGATAAAAGATTGGCCTGGAAAGTTGGTTGCAGAACTTCTGCCTAAGGTAAGATGACATTCTTTAGGTTTTACGAAGTATTACAAGACTTTTCACAACTGAAAATCTTCGTGCCAAAACTAAAAAATATCATTATATTTTATTTTACGTAAATCTACATGGGCACTTATAAAACGTCAGAAGCTAGGTGCCAATTGGTCGTTTCCATGGAGAAGAACACACAGGTTACTCTATTAAAAGTAATTGGCTTTTACAATGTTTTCAAATTACACTGTTAATTGGTATACAAGGACAGTGGTAGGCCTGTCAACAAGTACTAAGTACCTAAGAAAATAGAAAATGATCTACAAATCGAAGCATCTCTGAGTCAGTTATGTTAAAATTCCCATGTAACTCAAACTCAAAGCATATAAGGTAAATGTACCAATACTCGTCGGGTTTTGAAATTCACTGACTTTGAAGAACTGCTGCGTGAAAAATATTTAATTTAGAACGAAACTTTTTGCATGATGAAATAGAAAAATTATCCGTTATTCTAAATGAGTTTTAATGTTTATCATTTTTAGTGGTAGTAAATACTTATTGAAGCACATGTGAAAAAAGGGCGATTTGTACCAGTACTCGCCAGATTTGTACTATTAATCATCAAAAGGACCCAGTAGTCGTCAATTTTTGATGCTAATATGAACTCTCAGGCCTTTGACATAGGGTTCAAGATGATTACACATTAAAACAAATTGTGTTTGTCTTTCATAATAATAATTATGTGTGGCAAGTCTAAGAAACAGAAGATAGGTGAAGACCAAATCGCAAGAAATTACTAAAGGTTGTGAGGTAAATAGTAAATAGCAATGAAATCTACTCGGTTGTTTAATTTAAAAATAAATGCAAAATTACTACCACTTTTGGGTGCTTTTGTGAATCAATGATCAATCAATCAATCAACTCCGCCTATCGCAGTCCACTGCTGGACATAGGACTCTTACAGACGCGCCACAACACTTTAGGGGGGGGGGGGGCTGAGGCATTCCACACTACGCTTGCCGATACGCGGTCTCCACTCCAGAACTCGTCTGCTTCGACAGACATAGCCAGCCCACTGCCACTTCAGTTTGCTTACTCTGCAAGCTATGTCGGTAACTGCGGTTCTTTTTCGGATAATTTCATTCATGATTTTATCCTTCAAAGAGACTCCGAGCATAGCTCGCTCCATAGCACGCTGAGCTACCTTGAATTTGTAGACCAGCCCGACCGTCAGTGTCCACGTTTCAGCACCGTAGGTCTGTCGGGCAGGGCGCACTGGTTAGTCTTCAAACACTGCGGGATAGGAGACAAGAAGACTTGACGAAGTTTTCCTAATGCTGCCCAACCCAACTGGATCCTTCTGCCGGCCTCTTTCTCAAAGTTGTGTCTACCGAGCTGGATGACTTACCCTGAACTGCTTGAATCAATGAAATTTCGTCATATTTGCCAAAAGGCTCCATCAAACCGTCAGATATTTATATATTCAATATCAGGAAATGTAATACTAGTGCACAGAATAACTTTTATTCGCCCTGAATATCCTTTTAAAAATTGTTAAAATCTGAGTTTTCAAAGTCAGATTTTAAGAAAACCCACAATTTATTCATCAGATTAGCTTATTTAAGTCGTTATGGGTTAGGTCACACATTATCTTACGATAATCAACGACTCTGACGATCACTTTAATTTGGGCCTTTTTTGAAATCTGAAAGTGAACTCTTGACCACGGGGCTCCCATCAGAAACTTTGCCAAAAATATTTTCGGTTTTCTCTCGTCATGCCGCAGCTACTCAGCTATCAAATTTTTGCCCTGCATATGCTTGTTCAAAAACCCTCTAGGCTCCCCTAACATAGCAAAATAATTTCAAATGTCGTCTCACCGGCCGTAAATCTGGCCAGAAATGAAAAATCATAGTAAGCTTGCATCTTATGGAATGCAATGAATCTCAAAAGCCCAGTGCCGAGCAAATCCAAAGCTACGGCAGTATCAGAAAACGAAAGAAAATCTGCAGCAAAAAAGATAAAGATATCGTCTCATATAGACCGTAAATCTGCTTAGAACTGAAAAATATCACATACTGTGAAAGGTTTTTTTATAAGGAGTGCAATGCAACTAAGTCAGTCTCAGGCAAATACAATGGTTAAGGCAGTATCGGAAATCGTATAATTTTTTTACAAAAGCCTTTGAGTAAAAGATAATTCGCTTCATCATAACGACTAAATCTGCTCGAAATTATAAAAAGCCAACCAAAGAAAGTTTTTAATCGTATGTTTCACAATAAGCCTAAAAATATAGTTATAAGCTAATTCAAAAGCTAGGCTAGCTAGGGGGCAGATTTTTAAAAATATTCAAGTATTTACCTGAAAACTTAAAAAAATCATCGACAATTGTCAAGTTATTAATCGGCGGCATCGTGTCATAGTGCAAGTGCGTACATGGGTCAAGATTACGAGAACATTAGGAAGTTTCAACGGCAGAAGACTTAGTAAGGAGACACCTCTTTATAGGAGAGGATTTTATTGGAACTGTACCAACCGCGCTCAATCTGAGTGAGTTACTGTTGGAAAACTAGCATCAATTAGCGAGAGGTTAATTACAACTTAGTATTATACCTTTCTCATTATGACAGAGACCTACTTTTTACGGGCCGAGTGAGTAGAGCGTGCTTACGATAGGTACAGCGATCGAAGCGAGCCCTTTACAATTAACGCAAGACCTCATACACCCCAATTAGAGTATTGAGTTAAAAGCATAATACAATAACCAAAACTTTTTTTTTTTAATGTTAACTATTATTATTAAGAAAATCGTGTTGACCCTAACATTATTTTATGCATTTAAAATTGAGTCTTATGGCTTTGAAATAAGATTCAATTTTCTTTGACTCAATCACCGGTCAGTATGGCAAAATACTTAATTTTTGAAAAAATACCTTTATTAAAAGTTACTGATATCGATTCAGTAGTCAATTATGAACAAACTACTTTCAGGACTTTCGTTTATTCTGTTACACCTTGTAGGTATATATGTTTGTACAGACGTCAAGCACATCAAGCTATTCAACCAAGTCAATAGTGTGAGGTGGGCTGGTGCCCTGTCTAGGCCGTATGGGTTGGAGTGCGGGGTGAGGCAGGGGGGGTTATGCTCGCCTACGCTATTCAACCTATACGTGAATGATCTGGTTGGCGCGCTTAGCAGCATGCGTGTCGGATGTCATATTGATGGCGTGTGTTGTAATAACATTAGCTATGCCGACGACATGGTGCTGCTGAGCGCGTCAATCTGCGGGCTTAGGACACTCGTAGCCACTTGCGAGCAATATGCCAGACTACATGGTTTGGCATATAATGTTAAGAAGAGTGTGGTCATGGTCTTTGGGGCCAGGGGTAAATACCTAGAAGCGGTACCTTCAGTTAAGCTAAACGGTATACCGCTTGTGATGGTAGATAGATTTAAATATCTGGGTCACTTATTGACCACTGGCCTCAAAGACGATGAGGATATTGACAGGGAGCGGAGGGCGCTGTGTGTGAGAGCTAACATGATTGCCCGCAGATTCAGGCGTGCCTCTAAAGAGGTCAAGCGCACTATATTTAGTGCTTACTGTACGTCTTTCTACACTTGCAGTCTGTGGGTTCATTATACTCAAAAATCATACGGCGCCCTTCGCGTCCAATACAATAATGCATTCAGGGTGTTGATGGGGTTGCCCCGGTACTGCAGCGCATCAGGAATGTTCGCTGAAGCTCACGTGGACTGTTTTTACACGGTGATGCGGAAGCGGTGTGCATCCTTGGTCCGTAGGGTACGGGGCAGCGCCAACAGCATCCTGTCTATGATAGCAAGCAGGCTTGATTGTCCGTTTGTGAATCATTGCTGCAAGGTTTCGGCTGGGCCTGTCACCATGCAGCAGTGATGTCACAATCGGTTTTCTGTGTTTGGTATTGTTTTTGTCTTTGTATGTGTATTACTAACATAGTTTGTAAGTATATTGTTACTAACACTATGAGTCTTGTTGCTCGAAATAAAAAAAAATATTATTATTATTATTATTATTACAATCTGTCCAATTAATTTAATAGATTTTCAACTTTATCACTAAAGCATAAGGTTCAAATGACGAGTTTAAAGACAACTAATTGAGCGGGTCCCAGTAATCGTCAAAATAGCACTTAAAATGACGATTTCTGGGTCAAGTAGGAATTTTTAGGTACCAATAGATGTCACGTTCGAAAAAATATACTTTTATGATAAAACTGTTCCAAACTTCAAGTTACATCATTAGCAAATTAACATAACTAATTCATCAAATGATCAAACTTACCGTAGACCCCACTGAAGGTTCATAAATCAAAAAACAAAACTGCGCGCTGAGTTTGACATTTAGCAGTTAAACTTGCAAAAAAATTAAAAAATTGTGGGAGACACTTTTCAAGTAAGATATCTCAGCCACCATTACAGTTAAAACTCAGTGTTGTTATTTTAATTGTTCAATATGTGACCAAAAAGAAGGTTGCCATAAAAATTGGCCAATTAAATATTTAGTAGAAAAAGATATTGAAGTTTTTAGACAATTTGACGACTTCTGGGTCACTGTCGACTTCACCCGCGTTTACCTTATTTCAATTAAACCTTGTACAGGCACTTTTGAATTGTCAAAATTAAATAGTCTGTCAGTTAGAAAGTTGAAGCTAGTTGCCCATTCCAAAAAGTAGATCTATAAGGAGAAGAACGGGCAAACGCCATGGACACTCTTTTAAGTCAAGATATTACAAAATCCTGGGTACATTAATCTTGTTGCTTCTATATTTGAGAACAATGTAAAAAAAGATACAAATGAAGAAACAATTCAAAATATAAGATTAAAAATAAGCCTTGGCAGTTAGGGTATGCGCGCACTACGAAAATAAATCGTTGCGAAGAAAATTTGTCAATCTGTAGACAATATTAATTAATACACTAGAGTCCGCGCACTGCGGAAAAGAATCTCATGAGAATTCGCTTGAAAAATTTTCGTGTTTGCGATTTTTACCGCAAACACGAACGCAACGATTAAAATCGCAGTGCGCGCATAGCCTTAAGAGGTGACTAGTCTCAACCGACGGCGCCCGTTCACAAACATGAGGCGTGGATCAGCACCATCTAGCTCAACCATTTTGTAGGGAACCGAATGATCCAACACACGCGCCACCATCGGTGAGACATTTAAGTGAGCATGACACGTTCTCAATTGCCATGCTTTTTCAAGTCAACATCAAAAAATCATAATAAACGGAAACAAATAGTGGGATGACCCCCATAATTTCCCATGGCCCGATAATCTTCAAGGGATCTTTAAAGGGTAATGGAACCCATTGCTATCTCCACCCAAACTCCATAGCTCAGGGCATTCAAATAACAGTTACTATCGCCATTTGAACATAACCCATGCATTGCACCAAATTGGGTACCGAACGACGCACTGAAACAAAGCAAATTTGGGCGCAAAACAATAAATAAAGATTACTGTGGCATTTTCCTACCGAAATGACCGTAGCGGTGTGGTTTTGAAACCAGCGGGTGGAGTTTTGTTCATTACAGATTTCGCATTGCAGTAAAAACAAATGACGACGAGTGGAAGGTACAATAGGCTATTTGACAATGTAAAAAATAAGGTCATAATTATTGACACTCGTATAGATTATCGCTTTTAAAATCGATTTGCATTAATTTTACTACAAAACAATGTATTATTTATGAAAAAAATCCCGAAAAAACTTCATCTTTTTAAATCTGGCGCCACGTAATCGAAAACGGTCTGGATTGGCTGAACTTTAGATGGCGTCATGATTTAGTAAATTTCTGTCTATCGTTGACAGAACAGATGACTTTTGTCTAGTATCTCGACCGTTTCAACGTTTGTTTACGTGAATCGTGACGTCACGACGCCATATTGTTAAGGATAGCGTTTTGGCGGCTTATTTAAACAGTACATTTTTATTTACTATTTTTTAAAAGAAATACATTATGCAATTTGAAGTAATAGGTTTTTGTGGGCTCGTTAGACACCAATAAATAATCAGAGATGTTTATCAGAAACCTTTCAAATAGCCTATTCCGAAGGATGAAGGATGTGGAGCTGTGTCATAAACTATGCTCCACCTCCTATCCTGCCTTTTGTGTCCCAAAACATGCAGCTAAATTGACTTCTGCACTGCCACCGATAGCGCTGTGGAAGTGCCGAAGTTTTGGGCCAATAAAAATTAAATAACTGTCGTGCCAGCGACATGAAGAAGAACAATGACAGGCCTCCCGCTGTAAGACGCCATCATATATCATATATCATCTCTATATAGACGCCATCAGCGTTTATATAGAGTTACATAGAAACATGCCGTTTGGTCTGTCACTGGAATTGCGTACTTGCGGGATGCCAGGAAGTATGTCGCAGATGGATTGTAGAATCCGCTGTTTTACAAAACCGCTAGTTGTTTTACAAAACAACTCCGTTATGTAAAACAGATGATGATGGACGGGTGAACGGGTGATTCGGATACCCAACGATACGAGGGACCTAAATTTTGGTTTGGACGTCAAGTTCCGGCCACCCTGTATAACATCTATTGACGTCCCTTCAGACATGTATCTATCACTAACTTTTTTGTTTACGTTTGGGACAAATTTTCAAGAAGTTTTGTTTTTGTTTCAGGTGTAAACGACAAATGAAGACCAAAACATGTAGAAAACACGTTTTTATACCTTGGAGTAACTAATAGTCGATATTTTTTCCATACAAATTTCGGGAGAGTACTATTCCACTGTTTAACAATGTGCATTGTGCGTTTCAACTTATTATTAATTTTGTCTCTACGGAAACAGAATAGTAAAATTAAAAAGTTATGAGCCAACAAAGATTCGTTTTTCTTGCCATTTTTAACGTAACTTTGGGTGTAAATAAGTAATAAAAGAACTGTAAAATCTTCAAAAACAAGTCCGTACCGACAAAGCTCGGTTTACGAAGAGTTCAATAAACTTTATTTGTAATTGATTTATGCAGTAAAACTCGATTTTCCGAAGCACTTTTCGATTTTTTTTACTCGCCTATCAGTTCGGAATGGTGTTTCTGAGCATGAGAACTAGATGTTGTTCATGTAGACTAGCGTCTAACTGTTCATCACTAATAATAGCTCTGTCGGACACGAAGCCAGGTGAGACAGCGTACTTTTTGGCTATGACCACCATTGAGTTAAGGTTCGCGACTAGTTTACTCTTAAGTGAAATTCTTTATTCTGTAAATAGGTTATTGGAAACACTTTTACATGTCATCGTTTTATTAAAAAAAATAAAAATAAGCTAGATGGAGTCGACATTTCCGACAGTCGACAAGACATAATCTTGACTGCATTGATCTAGTGGTCGTAAGTACTACTGCTGAGCATGAGGTCCTTGGTTCGATTCCCAAGTCAACAAAGTGTTAATGTTTTTTCTATCTGGAATTTCTCAGTAGCAACCCGGAATCTGGAATTGTGCCGGGTTGATGGCAATAGACTTACCTATTACATGGGAATTAACCATAAGTGGCGAAATGTGGGTGGATGGTGCGCAAACCTTCGGGGAAACACAACGTTACATAATCTTGGTCAGATTATGTAAGTGGATTTCGTAGTAAACATCGAATCCGCTTACTCTGTGGCCCTAACCGCATCCAAACAGTCCCTCTATTGTTATCATTACACTAGTAAGTTCTGGGGTCGTTCAGGCATTTACGCTTAATAAGGAACGATAAATATGTCGCAAAATAGCTAAGACAGCGTTTGTTTGGGAATCTTGTTCTGGAAAAATGTTGGGAGGATACTCTTATACTTATAGAAATATATTATGATAAAATACCTAAAAGTTTGAAAGTTTTGCCGCTATCGTTATTTAAAAAAAGGCTTTGAAGAAATAAAGCGAGAAAGAATTCTTGACTGAAAAAAATGTTTAAACAATAAGGTTTAAAATAAGAATTATGTTTGGTTTTTGTGTTATTTTTCTTGTTCTGTTTGTTAAGGTTGTTTAGTAGTTTTTTTTTTTTAGCTTTTGCAGTGCAGTGGTGGCCAAGTGGTAACGGCCGCGACTTACGAGTTGTAAGTCGTAGGTTCGAACCCAGACAGGCGCTTTACTTTGTGTAAATTATTTCATCACCACTGCTCTCAAAACGGTGAAGGAAAACATCGTGAGGAAACCGGCATGTCCTAGAACCAAAAAATTCGAAGACATGTGACATCTACCAACCCGCACTGGGCCGGCGTGGTGGATTACGGCCCACTCCCTCTCACCGAGAGGAGGCCTGTGTCCCAGCAGTGGGAACATTATAGGCTGATTATGGTATGGTATGGTATGCCGACTAGTAAAATGTGGCTGAACCTATTTCCCTATATCACCATGTACAAATATATTAGGTGTTGGTGTTAATTCGGAACGTATAATAATTTTATAATTTTAAGAAAACAAATTGAATATGAACGCAGAGATGAGTGAATGAGAGAGTATGTGTGAAAAGGAGAAAGGGGATAGGGGAAGATCAAAGAGAATATCGTTAGAGCTGCTCTACTTCATTAAGGGAAAATAGTCGATATCGATAATAAGGATTTTAATAACGTATTTTATTAATCATCTTCATTTACAGCAATAGATAAATTAATTAGCTATTTGATGTAAAAGCTGTTTGTTGTAAAAAAATATTAAAATCAATATTGAACAATGACTTCGCATGGAGAGAGCCAAAATCTACCATACGCTTCATGCACATTAACCGGCATGGATAAAGGGAACGCGTGTAGAATAGTCCGGGTATAAACGAATGTGTGCAAATGGCCTTATTCGGACGTAATCATAATTTATAGCAATATTACGGTGGCTTAATTAGTTGTGCAAATTGTTAGTTTTGGTTGTGGACTAATTAATTTTTATTGTAAGGGAATTAGGGGTATTGTTAACAATTAACAGTAAGACAGGGTTTATGTGAAGAAAATGGTGATGTTGTATTGTTTCCCCGAAGACTCCATAAATTATCACGAGAATCGCAAGCTAATGGGAAATGGTAAGACGCAATTGATTAAAGCCAGAGGCGCATGGCATGATATAGATTGCACCGTGCCTTAAAACTTCAAAAAAACAAACTACTTCAAAAAAAAAATCTTGAAAAAAAAAGTAATTAAAAAAACTAAAAAACGGTAAAAAAAAATAAGTAAAAAAAAACTGAAAAGCTAAAAACAAGGCCATTTTAAATTAAATAAAAGTTGGAAGCAGGCGGGACAGATACCATTTTTTTATTATATTTTCAAACTCAAATGGGTCCCGCCTGCTTCCAACTTTTATTTAATTCCTCCCCTCCTTTTGGGCTTCGCCGCAGTCGGGTAAAAAGGGTATAATTAATGCTGTTCTAGGTCAGTGCGGTTAGTGTGCTCTTTTTGATGACTATGATTACAATCGTTAGTCGAAATCGGGCAGTCCGAAGCCCGCCTGTCGCGGCAAAAAAAACACTTAAAAAAGTGTAAAATACTTTTAGTAACTTGGGCTTGGGTTTTGATTTTTTTTTTGTGAATTTTCAAACTGCCACCGACTTTCGAAAATAAAAATATTTTACACCAATTTTTAGGTTCTTTTTTTTATGTGGGTTGTTTTTTTTCGCCGCGAAAATCGTTACGGGCTTCAGACTGCCCGATTTAATTTAATGATTGTAATTATAGTCATCAAAAAGAGCACACAAACTTAGAAAAGCATTAAAGAAATCCACGTCTTTCCACAGTAGAACAAAATAATATACAATGAACTCGTTTAGTTTTCAGCCGACATCGGAAACTGAAACCAGACGGCCACTAACAATGGGCAGTGAAGTGGCCCTTTTCAGCTTACAACGACATAGATTGTAGACTAGAATTGAAGTACTAGAAAAAAAAAAGGGTTAAAAAAAAGGATTTTTTTAAGTCGGTTGTTTTTTAGGGTTCCGTGCCTCAAAAGGAATAAGCGGAACTCTTATAGGATCACTTTGTTGTCCATCCGTCCGTCCGTCCGTCTGTCTGTCAAAACCATTTATCTCGGGAACACTTGGAGGTATTGAGTTGAAATTAAAACCATATATACTCAGGTCGCAGAACAGATGGCCGATGGGGCCGAAAGGTTCTGGAGTGGCGACCGCGTACCGGAAGACGTAGCGTTGGCCTCCCACAAGGTGGACCGACGACCTTGTGAAGGCCGCAGGAACCCGTTGGATGCGAGAAGCACAGAACCGGTCGAAGTGGAAGTGCTTGGGGGAGGCCTATGTCCAGCAGTGGACGTCTTTTGGCTGAAATGATGATGATGATACTCAGGTCTACTGTCTCTTAAAGCTGTGAAAAAATCAAACACCTAAGTTAACGTAAAAAAAAGATACGGCCGTTTATGTCGCAAAAACCGTATATTTCGACACTCTCAAGGGAATCAAAATTTATAGGGTACTTCCCGTTGACATAGAATCATGAAATTTGGCAAGAAGCAAGATCATGTAGAAAAAAAAAGTTGAGTTTAGTTGTTGTTGTTGTTGGTGGTTGTTGAGTAAAGGAAAAAATCCGATAAGTGTAAATTTGTAGGTGTTTTAAAAAAAATCCCGTGATACTTTGTAGGTATGTAAATAGTTTTATTTACATAACTACAAAGTACGGAACCCTAGGTGCGCGAGTCCGACTCGCACTTGACCGGTTTTTTTTTTTTTCTGAGTTAAAACCCCACAAAAATTCATGTACCACTACTTACTATGTGAAGATAACAAGCTCACAGCTCACCGACATGGACGAACTGGATGAAAAGCTTAGTTTTTCATTAAACTTAGTTTGTAAAAAATAAAAAATTGTACATACTTTTGTTAAACTTTATTAACCTTTCTTATTCTTCTTACAGATTGGTCAAACGTAACATGAAATGACAACAACAACTACACTCTAATTCTATCTTCTCTATGGCTATGCCGATGTCGACAATTCTGCCAATGCAATGTCAGATGTGATATGAGAAAACGTGCGGATTCTATTTCTTAATTTGCTAGTCTAAAATGACAGCCGCTTAGTAAAAAACACTGTCAAAGTTACAAATGTGATTGATCGTACCTGTCATTTTGGTCTGGCAATTTAAAAAGCAGAGTTTAGGTGAATTTCTTTGTTCATTTCATTTTATTTAACATTACAATCAGTACCCCGCATTAAAAATTTCCATCGACTGTGGTACTAGCACTCTGTGTTTTGATTAACAAAGTTGTGACAGCTAAGGGATGACAACGAATGGTGGATTACTCAGTAAAGTGTCAGCGGTTAAGCGAGTCCTATTTTTAACCTCGGGCTTATAAAGGAAGATTTTCTATTAAATACACGTGCAAATTCGTGGATCTTTGACAGTCGTTACGGGTAGTCAGAAGCCCGAAAGTCTGACAACCAGGGGGGGGGGGGCTTACCAAGGGGTATCGTATTACCTAGTAGGTAAGTGGGTTGTGGAAGTCAGATAGGCAAACGCTCCATGTAAAATACTGGTATTCAGTTGGATTCGGTTAGACTGAAAGCCGACCCCAACATAGTTGGGAAAAGGATTTCTTAAATATTTCTAGAAATGCAAAAACGTAATTCCATCCAGCATTTTTAAATCCCTACCGGTCTCTAGAGATGGCCACTAAGTGAAGCCCAAGCGCTTTCAAGAGCCAAGTACGTTTTATACTTTAGAAAACGTTGAAGGCACAATGCGACGAGTCTGTTGCTAATGAAATGAAACCGTGAAACCTTTGACTTCAGGGGGCCAACTCCCTGTGCACGAAGTTCGAAGTTTCGGCCGTAATTCCGTTTCATAATAGGTATCACTTACGGATATAAGATTAGTTCGGTTTCCGAACTAAATTAATGAAAACACGATTTGACAGTTATCCCTCCTCCCGACGTGTTTTTTTTTGCCCTTCAGAAGAATTGAATTTGACACTAGTCCGTTTCACGAAAGAAGTCCCGCGGCAATAAGTGGAACGATTTATTATTTATACAACATTATTTTTAGTATATCATGCCAAACATGAATCGAGGGGGGGGGTAGACGGGGGTTCAAGGGATCAGACCGGAATAACTCGTTTGTTTGTTCAGAATAAGTAACTGAATCGATTCAAATAATTTTTACCCCATGCTTAAGTAGGTTATCCAATCTCCGCGCCGAACGGTTAGGTACCTAGGTACTATTATCAATGAGCGCAAGACGGCGCGGTGCGAGCGGCGCGGGTGAGCATGTTTTTGTACGGACAAACAGGTAACTTAACAAGCTTATAACTTTGTGATTTTTCATGATACAGCTTTGAAATTTTGTACAAAGATACTTTACATAAAAATACTAAAAATAATGTTGTATACAACAACAACATTCCTACAATAACCTCAGACACTTCTTTATTTGATATTGTGCATTTTATTAACTGGTTGAGTTAGTAAATAAATAAAGATTTATGTCTTCGTCGCATACCTGTAGCGCCGCGTCTGCGAGACTTCTTTCCTGAAAGGGACTCTAAATTTGTTTTTACGGATCAAATACTTTTGGAAGGGCTCGGTATCTTCGTTGATGGACTTTGAGAGCAGTCCCACTGATCTATGAAACATTAGACTAAATAACGCAATTTCATAAGGGGCGGATCAAGATGCGGTTAGTAAGTTCAAGATTCATTGCTTAGCCGTATTTTTGTAACAGTAAATTAAAATTTGCGAAAAGCTTTGTTTTAATCGAAACTTAATGGCAGGTATAGCGGTACATAAAAAAGAACACACAACAACATCGTGAGGAAACCGGCATGTACTAAAACCAAAAATTTGTCATCTACCAACCCGCATTGGACTCGTGTGGTAGATTACAGCCCACTCACTCTCGAAGTGGGAACATATTAATTTCAGGATTAAGTATAACAGCGCATAAAAAGAATAAACAATTAATTATGTTACATATGGATAGGAGTTTTCATTGCTGTTGTTAATTATGCTACGGGATAGCGGATGAATTCTGCAAGAAAACTTTAGCTATTACAAAATTAAACTAATCAGAAAGTCAAAGAACCAATTACCAAAATGTTTTGGTCCATTATAACGACTTTCTTTAAATCTTAATAAAAACATATTTCAATTTGCAACGCAAAATAATAGACGTCCCGTTAATTCCCTCAAGAAATTTTTATTCAGTTGCATTATTTCACAAGCATTCAGAGAACTACAGACCATTTCGAATTCAATTATAGAACTGAGGTAAGAAATGTTAGAACATTCATTATCACTTTGTAGAGTTTAAGAAAGAAACCTACCTACGATGTTTTCTCAGTTAGATCTTTGATTACATTTTGATTGTAAATAAACTTTTCTCAGCTATTATTTGTTCGTTAACGAGAGATTGAGAACTTTCTGAAAAAGGAGTGATACAAATTTTATGCCGCTTGGATCTCGGTATCGGGTGCACTTTCTGAAATCTCTAGCTTATGGTTCGGTTGATTAATTATTTGCCTCTTTAATTTTCATCTTGAAGTTTCATGTAAATTCACGGAAATAAATTGTTCAGTAAATCGACTACCAACTAAAATTGTCTGATTATTCTAATTCAAATTCCTCTGGCAGTTGCATGAAAATTATGACGTAGGATGTAATTTCTTTTAACAATTTGCTTTCCCCAACTATCACACTAATGTTTGTGAGTATATGTGTGTGTTTATATGTTTGTTACTTCTTCTCGCTCAAACGGCTAGACCAATTTTGATAAAATTTGGTTTGGAGGTAGCTGACACCCTGGATTAACATATAGGCTACTTTTTATCCCGAGATTCCCACGGGATCGACATTGACGCGGGTGAAACCGCAGGGCGCAGCTAGTATTAATTATAAACGTACCTTGCCTAATACTGCTTCGCTTAGCTCCCCTTTTCTAAACTTGACCATATTTATCTAAATTGTTATTCACAGAGTCTTTATAGGTACTCATGATTTGGTTGAAAATTTTATCCATTTTTCCTAGGTTTGATTTTCATCTTAAAGTTTCATGTAAATTCAGGTTAATCGTTTGTCGAATTGATTAGCAACTGAAATTGTCTGTTATCTTTAAATCATAATTACTCTCATTCTGTGACAGTTGTATGAATATAACACGGCAAATTGACGTACTGTATCAATTTGATACACAAATTAATTTCCTTGCCTGTGCTTATAAACTTCTCTTGCATAAAGGTTCCTACAAACAGCCGCGACACGCGATATAATCGCGCGCGACGCAAAGGCCCGTTGCGCGATTTGCGGTGCCTTTGTGTCGCGCGCGATTTTATCACGTGTCGCGTCTGTTTGAAGGAAACTTAACACGAATTTTTTCTCCCACTTTCTACTTAAGGCTTTTTTTGTGTTCATTCACAATTTTATCACCCTTAAGCATAAAGCGTGGCGCTTTAATGGCGACATTAATTTAACACACGTACGTTATACGGTTTCGCGTTTTCATTTTATGAACATATTTTAATTTCATTAAATATTATTGTTTATTTAAATTTTCAAAAATATCATCTTTGAGCAACCTATACTTAAAGAACTGTAGCGCAGGGGTCATTTGCCGTGGTTACGGATTATAACATCGTATCAATGAAATTAAAATGAATATAATGTGCAAAGAGTAGGCGAATTGAAGGGAAGAGCGAGTCCTAAGTCGGCGGGCGGCGCAGCAGTTTTCAAATTACGAATTATTTTATCCTACTATCCTACTAAAGGCTCCTACAAACAGGCGCGACACGCGATATAATCGCGCGCAACACTAAGGCAGCGCTCGTTGCGCGGTTTGCGGTGTCTTTATGTCGCGCGCGATTTTATCGCGCGTCGCGCCTGTTTGAAGGAGCCTTAATATTATGTAAATGTGAAAGTTTGTAAAGATGTTTGGATGTTTGTTACTCAATCACGCGTAAACCGTTGAACAGATTTGGATGGAAATTGGCACATAGATAGACCATTTCCTGGATTAATACCTTTTATCCCAATATTCCTACGGGATTGAAAGTTACGTGGGTGAAACCGCGGGGCGCTGCTAGTGTTGTTATAATTTTTATGATTACTGGCAACTACCCGTCTCTTAAAATAATGTCGCCATTGTAGTGGTAGGTACGTTTTATAAAACCATAATTTCCTAGTTTATGCATTTTCTATTTCCACAGTGTTATACCGACACGCTCAGCATTTTCTCTTTTAATCCTTAATTGTGACAGAAAAGCTTGGAACAATAGGTTTACATTTTATATCTTCCAGCGCTTTTACCGCTACCAATAGTCTCATTAAGCGGCTTTATTGTTTATTAAATCAGTGCCCGACGTGATTGCGGGTGCTAATTAGCTGTTTTGTTTGTCGCTGAAAGAATTTAGTTTCAGGGATTACCGTTTCTGTGTTTTGCATCTTCGTTTCGCGCTTAGTCGTGGTTTCCGCGTTCGTCATAAGAGCGTTTACGCCGTACGGCATTTCATAAAAATTTTCAAGCCCTTGTTTTCCGAAATGAATGAACCGATTTTAATGAACTTCATACACATAAGCAGGATACAAAGGTCTTAAAAGTTAACCTGATGATTGTTGTAAAGAAATATACGCAATAGAATTAAAAGTAGTTTTATTTCTTACGGAGCAACCTAGTTGTCCATCTTGACAAGTACAGAGTATAGACCACAAGTGAGAGAGATAGCAAACTGCTACGTCACAATCTTTCTGTCTCTTTTTATTACATTGCATGTACTACGTTCCGTTCAACACTTAAGAACATTTTAGAAACACAGCCAAATTTGACCGATTTTAAATTTTTCCATAGAAACAGAGATTTTCAGTTATCTTTTTTTAAAAAAAGGCATTTCGAAAATGTTCTTAAGTAACTTTTTAGACCTTTGAAACCTACTTAAGCCTATGAAGTTTCATTAAAATCGGTTCATTCATTTGGAAAAAAAAGGCTGGAAAGTTTGTATGAAATGCCGAACGGCGTAAACGCTCTTAATACCATTCCAATTCGACAAAAATCGGGCTGACGTCACTCCTTCCAATTGTCTCATTCTCAACTAAAGTCCAATCAAACTCTTGCAGTTGATTTGGTTTTCGCTTAAATGAATATCAACTTTATGATAGTGTAAATTAATGTGATTTCAAAATGAGTGAGTAGTACTGTTGAACAAGTCACAAAATATTTAAAGATATAGCGCAAATTAAAGTTATTGTCCAAACATAAAGTCTGGCTTAATACCCACCTATTGAAGTTGTGTTTTCTAAAAACTTAATATTTGTTGATTTCTTGGAAACGAAATCGCGAACATAGTATACAAAACTGAATCAGTAATGGATTCTGAACAACCTATTACCAAATTCTCTCTCCTGAGAATGTAGAAATAAGCTGTTCCAAAAACAGATGAAAGTCATGCCATTATCTAAATAACAAAGTAACTCAGTGACACTCCGGTCTTGTTACGATGGTAGCGGTATCTACAAACGCCACATGCGAATTACTACGCGTCATACTGACGTCACACGAAATCCTGCATCTCGCAAGCAGAGTTCACCGCGCAACTAGTATGTATACAACGGCCCGACATGAATCATCGGGCAGTTGCCCACCAGTCACGACACCCGTCTGGTTGTAGGATCCTGCCTTTTCTATGAAGGGTAAGTGAACTTTACACCCTGTTCCTGATACCTCTATGCAATGTTACTCAATTGATTCCCTAAGGAACGATGATAATGAAACTTTTGGGTCCTGCCATGGAGTAGGGAGGAATGGAATGTCACTCACGTACCTTATCTTCAATAAGTCTTGTTGCTTCCTGCAGTAAGCAGTGGTGATAAGGCCTAGTTAATTTTACCCGTCATAATGAACAACTGTTCAAAAGCCATTATCCGAATGTGACAAAAATAAAAGTGTTTCGTTCGTTTAAAGAAGTTGTCTATCTATTATTGTACCTACTTATAGGAATTTTGTTGTTTTTTCATCAATTGAATATAGTTTTCATCGGAAAAGTTGTTAAATATGACTCACTCATTCCTTTCATTGGACAAACGCAGGTGACTAAATCACTACCCTGTATACCTAAATCTCAAACCCGCACGTTAACACTCCATTTCTACTTTCTCCATGTTCATGTATGTCGCGGAACGTTCAGACCTTTTGTCCCAGGTACATGTCTTTATCTCCCAGAGGCACAGTACCAACTCGACTAGATTACACGTTTTGACAAACTTGGAATTGAATCTTTGGGTACGGGAAAACTGGAATTGTATGAATAAAAAGGTAAGTACGTAGATGTTGTTTTGTTTGTTAAAGTTAATGCTCGAATACACGAGCGGCACGCGTCAACTGCAGGCATAGAGAAAATTTTGAACATTTTATTGTATGTTCGTTTGATACGCTTTCACGCTAAAACGGCTGAACAGGTTTGGATTAAACTTGGCATATGGATAAACCATGACCTGGATTAGAACATAGCATACTTTTTATTTCGATATTATTACGGAAATAAGACTTAGTGCTTGGCCAGACTGGCAGCTGGGGGTGGGGCTGGCAGGTGGGGAGCGGCGTGGGTGCGGGAACGTGCGCGGGCTGCCTGTCTGCGCTGGAGCACGGCTGCGTTTTGCGTGTTGTCGTGTCCAGTGTTTGTCAAAATATAATATGGATGAACAAGACTTATTTTTACTAGAAAAAAGCTCGAACTAGTTTGAGAATCCCGGGCCCCGCGCGGGCCGCCCACACCTGCGTCTCCACTGCGGCCACTTGTATGAACGAGCTATGGCGTGAGTTGCCTGCGCGCTCCCTGCGCCGATCAGTCCGCGCCGCTGTCCCTCATAACTTCAAAAGTACTTAAATTAATTTGACAAATGAGGTATCGTTAGAAGGGTCTTGACCGTCCGCTGGTTTACGTTATGTGACGTCACACTAAATTCAATATGGCGCCCTCTAGACATAAAGTAATGAATTTAAAAATATTTTTTTTTGGGATGGTGCATTGTATGGTGTATAAAATATAAATATTCCTGAAATAAGCCCCAAAAAAATTTAATAAAAAATTAGTTTAAAAACTAAAACCCGACTACTGAAAATGATGAAACTAGAAATTACCTTCCCGTGGTCGCATGCCGCTGTACTAACATACTCATAAGCTATGGTAGCATGCGGCCACGGGAAGGTACTTTCTTGTTTCATCCTTTTCAGTACTTAGTCGGGTTTCAGTTTTTAAACTTATTTTTTTGAGTTTTGCTGCCGACGCTGCGCGGTTATTTCGTGGTCTGTGTATCTCTCCTAATTCAAGTCTTGATTAATTAGCCCGACAGCATTGTTTAAGACGTCATTAGTAATACTATTGTATTGCATTGATTTGATCAAAGCTTAATTTATTAGACGCTGAATGCGCGGTTTGGTTAACACATTGTGGGTTGACAATGGAATTAATAGGAACAATGCGGGCTATCGCTTTGATACTCAAATGCATCAATTAAATGAGGTTTTGATATAATTTGCCGAGCATATTATTACCTATTAAAGAGAGTGACGAAAGTATATAATACCAGCTGAAAGCTGCAGGTGGCTACAAGAGTTCACCCGCACACAAGCGGAGAGCAAGTGAACCTTGACACCGGGCTGCAGGCAGTCCAAGCTATGCCATCATTACATGGCGGGCTAACCAGACGTTTACTACACCTGGACAGGAACGGCCTGCGCCGGGTGTGATGGACACTATCACGGAACACTGCTCGCTAAACAAACACTTCCACACAATAGGCATAACGGACAGTCTTTATGCAGGGCTTGCATGGAGGCTGCGGAAATTTTTGCGCATGTGCTTTTTCAATGCACAGGCATCACCCAGATACAGACGGACAGAAACCCTCGGGTCAACCACATCTTACACAGATGTCCTTAATAGACCAGGATATGTAATCCAATTCTGGGGGGAGGTGGGCTGGGTGGAATAGCCACCGACGGCCGCCATGGCTCACGCACAATGGAACACCTGAAGTACTGAGTGCAAAAACCAAACCCTCTAACATAGAGAAGCCCTTTTATAGGCTGAAATGTATTTAACAGCCCAAATGTGCGTTCTGTAAAGACACTCATCATTTATCACAACCATCGCAAAAACAGAAATACAAAAAAGCGTGAAAACGCTAAACAGAATGAGTTTCAAAAAGTATACTTGTGCACAAAATAAATAAAAACCGAATTCAATTGCCAACTCAACTGTACTTCCGACGTCCGTAGCGAATGTGAAGTATTTTCCGGGCAAACAAGTCGAGATTGGACAGTAAAAAATAGTTCAGTGCATTTTCGTCCAATCTCCTGATTTTAGGATAGGTTCCTCTCTATTTCTGTCTATTTCGTGGCGCAGTTAAAGTAACAAATGGAATTGAGAGACTTATTGGTGGATTGAGGCAATAGAACTATTTTTGAATTCTGTTTTTGGAACGCGTCGAATCGGATCGAAGGACCAATGACGGTTTGACAAAAAAATATTTAAAGGTACTTATGATCTTGAAAAAGGCTGGACCAATATGGCTATTTTTAGTTTAAATAATTCGTAATAGTCCTACTATGTTTTTAGTGAAAGAAAAATTCGAAAAGTTTCCTAAAAATTGGAAAAGTGGGAAAACCTTAAGTCCTTCTTTGTCTGGAATTTTAGAATGAACCATTGTTTGGACAGGATGACGTTTGTCGGCTCAGCTAGTTTTTATTAAATAAAAGGTTTGGTGTCTTTTTTTAACCCAGTGATTGGTACGAATAAACTAAATAAATTTCTTAAAATAGGTATAAGAAATAATTAACTCTGCTAAGTTGAAGCAACTATAAAAGTTGCACGTCATTTAACGCTTCAATAACAATATATGGTACTGGTAAGAAACTTGCATCGTATAAGGCTCTGTACTATGAAGTCTTGAATTTTATTTTAATTACGTCAGAAAATAATGTAAAAGAGAATCCACCTAAGTCTCTTTTTAACCTTATGGGTAACTACAGCTTTGAGCCGTTTGGGGTCGAAATAATAATAAAAATAATAATAATCATTTTATTTCAGAATAATAAATCCATAATTTGTTAGTAAAACATAAAAAAACTGTTAGTACACATGCAGATTGGACAAATAATGGACGAGCCGGCAATCCCTGCAATGACATTCAGGAGACTGTTCGAGCTGCCCCGGACCCTCTGCAGCAGCGACGCGGCACGCTTACGTCTGATCGCCGCGAAGCCATCAGTGTGCGCATCAGCAAACATTCCCGACGCACTGCAGAAGCGTGGAAGCCCCAACAGCATCCTGAATGCATTGTTGTATTGAAATCGAAGAACTTTGATGGCTTTCTGCGTACAACTTGTCCAGAGGCTGCACAGAAATGCTGAGGGTCATAGGGCCCGAGAGCGAGTGTTTTTTTTTAAGGAAATTTCTCGCCGGCTGGTCGACACTTCACGTGACCAGAGGGCTGGGTCATTCTTTGGCCAAAGAATTAGTGTGGCAATGCTGCCAGTCTTCTGGGCACGTTTCCGGATAACAGCGATGCGGACGAGTACATTGACGCCTAAATGTCCTTTGTTTTTGTATTTATTTGTATAGTAAGTTAGTTAGGTAGTCATTTTTTAGCGTTATATCGTTGTTGCAATTTTGCTTACATAGCAGGTGATTTTATTTTATTTTTGTAGACAAATAGACATAGTGACATATAACATCGCCTTGGGTGATTCTGTAAAGGTGTTATAATTGTGGTTTAAATAAATAAAATAAATAATTTAATTTAGTATCTAGTGTAAATAGGTATTTCTTAACGTAAAAAATAAGTAGGTAAAAATACCATTGACACAAAACACATCCAGATATTCAAAGCAACTCGCCGCATCAACTGATGCGGAAATCGAAATCGTGGTTGAGAACCGCAAATTGCTATCAGTACAGAATTTCAATCTGACTGGTGCAACAGCCAATGCCAATGCCATTCATTTTTGGTAATTCAACAATATTCATTGCGTTATTTGCGTTGTCCCAAAATATTTGAAAAAATGTCTTTGCTCGACAACGCCAAGTGTTTTAAGAATAACGTTAAAAAAATCATCATAATCAGTCTATAATGTTCCCACTGCTGGGATACAGGCCTCCTCTCTGTGAGAGGGAGTGGGTCGTAATCTACCACGCGGGCCTAGTGTGGGTTGGTGGATGTCACATGTCTTCGAATTTATGTCGATTTCCTCACGATGTTTTCCTTCACCGTTTTGAGAGCAGTGGTGATGAAATAATTATAAGATAAAAAATACCAGGTTTTAATGATTGAATTGAATACCCTGAATATGTTTTAACTATAAACTTCTTATTAAAATATGATTTTTGGCATTTTCAATCTCAAATAGCAGCCGGAGGGTTTATGGTGGACCGTCGTTGTAATACAAAAAAAATGCTCAAGAGATCATTTCCCATAAGACAGCAGAAGTTTTTTGGACTTAATTGAGGCAATTACAATATTATTGACTGTAAGTTGGAGTTTGCCGCTCTTCGATCACAACTTCACCTCAAATACGCGAAAGAGACAGGTAGAATACCTTCCACCTAAGTCTCTAAATAACCAAACACCTCTTAAGGAAAAATAAAACCAAGCTCAAGTCAAAGAGCTTAACCAGACACACAGTAAGAAGCAAAGCACAAAAAAAGCCACGTAATAAAATTCTCGCGTCACCAAACAGTTAAATTTCAAGCGGAATTCTCAAGACCTTCATATAACCTTAGAGCTGAAAGCGCTTTATATGAACCAAGTCGCTAAAAGGAAGAAATTTGTCCACTTTAGGTGTCGGAATGATTTATGCAACGAGTGTCTTCGCTGCAGCCGCTAAGTTTTTATCGTTGGCACAGATGTGGGTATTGTTGTAAGTTTGGGCGAATGTCCTAAATATTAGACAGTAGTTGGGAATATTGTAGTGTTATTGAATCTGAACAAAGAAGATGCAAGAGTATGCAAGTAGTTTACATGCCAATGTACCATAATAGCTTCTGATTGGTGAATGTCACAATGGCATGCAAGTTACTTGCATAGTTTTGTACAAGCTACAGGCATGTGTATTACGGGCTTAAAATGTATAACAATATTTTTATATGTAGGTACCATAGCTTACCAATTTTCAAGTTGGCAAAGTCGCAGTAGCTGTCAAATATTTTGATGTTTATTTATTTATTTTATAATTTATTTAAAATGTTTGTGTTTTGATTATTTTGTCAATATAATTATTGAAATTATGAAATATCGCTCTTTATTGCACAAAGATATTGATTATGAATTGCTATTGCAAATGCGCCCTTAATTATTACATGGAGTGACTGCCTATCCGACCTCCGACTGGTCATCAAAGTTTTAGGCTTCTGACTAACCATAACTACTGCCAACGATCTAGGAATGACATTCGTATCCAAAGGATTAACGTGCTTTCCGAGACACGAAGGGGTCACCTATCTAAAAGCGACCGCGGCAAGCGTAGCTTAACCTTCAACTGCCCCATACGGCTGTTTTCATTTAGCAAAGAGCATCTCACTTCACGCCCTTGTTTCTACAAAAAAAACACAAAAAAACAAAATCAATGACTGCTAGATTTCAACGAAAACATAATTCATAACGTTTTTTTTTAATGGTTGAAAAAGCCTTTGCACAATACTAACATAAAAATATTGCATAGCAACAGTTAAGTAATCGTATAAATCTAATTCCGAGTTTCGACTTCCAAAGGAAGCTGGATGTCATTAGAACATCCTCTCGTACTTATGACGCCGGATGTTCAAATAGCCCGCACCAACCCTCGAGGGAAATAAGAAATAAACGGTCGCATGCGAAGTAAATAGGACTTACACGGTTAGCGAAGTTACGGTTAGTAAGTGGACGTTCGTCTTTAATTTTATATTTATTTTGTAAAGATTTTATTTTAGATTTTGTATAGATTTATTTATATTTTATTCCTACCTAAAGACACCCCTCGAGGTAAATAAGACATAGACGGTTGCATGCGAAGTAAATAGGACTTACACGGTTAACGAAGTAACGGTTAGTAAGTGGACGTTCGTCTTTAATTTAATATTTATTTTGTAAAGATTTTATTTTAGAGTCTGTATAGATTTATTTATATTTTTTACAGAATTTCCTAGATTCAGTGGTTCTGGCTTAGGCTTTAGGCTAAAAGGTATATTTGCTTTAGTTTAATCCATCTATATTGTTACGTTCCCACTGCTTGGGAAACAGGCCTCCTCTCTCCCAAAGGGAGTGAGCCGTAATCCACCACGCGGGCCTAGTGCGGGTTGGTGAATGTCACGTGTAGTCGAATTTTTGGTTCTAGGTTCGGTTCGGTTTATGCACTATTGTTGTTTATCAGCGTTTTGAAAGCAGTGGTAATGAAACAATTAACGCAAAGTAAAGTCTATGCTTGCCTTCGAACCCAACTCGTAAAGTGAAGCCTTTACATGAAGTTTCCATAGAATTTTTTCTAATGGAGTCGCGTCTCGCCTGCCTGCGGGAGTCTTAGATCGTAGCAGTAGTCAAATTTACAGTAGTACAAAGGACAATAATTAGCTTGTAATAAAAACCGTTTGAACATACTGGCACCATGAGACCATGACCATGAGGTGGCGGGACGGCTCAGGGAGAGAGCCTCCCGTCCCAGCCGCCGCGGGAGACGCTCCGGGCGTCGGGAGCCGCGCGACGACTCCCGGCCACCGTAGGCGCGGGCTTGCGGGCGGAGAGTAATGGGTAGCTCACCGTCCGATCAGGACCAGGACCACGCGCGCCTCAAAGAGATGCCAGCATCGAGGAGGGGCCATAGGACCGAAGCCTGCCGGGTCAGCGGGATTGTCCGAAAGGGTTACCGCTGGCCCGGAACATAAAGGGCTAAGGAAGGAACACGGGTGGGTTTTAGTCAGTAAGAGTCTGACACTCCCTTCCGCTCCACCCAGAGCGGGAGGGGTCATTTGATGATTTCCAATCCGCAAAAAAAAAAAAACATACTGGCACCATTGGGAGGCGTTGTTATGTAACCACAAAAACCGACATCTAAACCAATCTAGATTACAAGTAGCCAACCCACTTTTTCCATAATCCCCACGAAACACAATCTTGACGTCCTGCAACCGTATTTACGGGCGCTTTGACTGAATACCAGAGAATTACGGTCCTAGCTAGAGATGAGAAATACGGCCATGAAGTAGATTGGCACAGAAGGCTACATACAACGGCAGGCGCAGGTACACATAGACTCGTACGTGCGGCAATCTCAAACAAATGACAGTCGCGACTTCGTTTGCACTCGATATAAGGTTGCCATTAATAATATTATATTTGTATAAAGATATAACTACTAGTATTTTTAGGGTTCCGTACCCAAAGAGTAAAAACGGGACCCTATTACCTACTAAGACTTCGCTGTCTGTCCGTCCGTCTCTCTGTCACCAGGCTGTATCTCAAGAACCGCGATAGCTAGACAGTTGAAACTTATGTATTACGGTTGCTGCTATAACAACAAATACTAAAAACAAAATAAAATAAATATTTAAGGGGGGCTCCCATACAACAAACGTGTTTTTTCGGCGTTTTTGCCTTGTGGTACGGAACCCTTCGTGTGCGAGTCCGACTCGCACTTGGCCAATTTTTTTCTTTACGTGTCACGTTTTGTACAAAGAAATGTCTTTTCCTTCTTTCTTCCTTTCCTCTGTGTGCGTGCGTTTTCGTTCGTTGTATGGAGCCGACCTTCTGTGCCCTTTTTATAATGGTGACACGGCTTTAGCACCAGGATTCGGAGCGCACGGAAACGGAGACTGTTGGTCGTACATAATCTGTCTGAAACCCGAATGTTGCCCGGGCTGTTACTTAACATAGCGATCGGGTAGGATTAAGTGGAATTAGAATTTTCAGTTGATATTATTGTGGTCGGGTTTTTTCGGTCTCTTGTTGCGCATACCTATTGCATTTGGTTCTAAAGAATAAGAGCATTGCCATCCAACGTGGTAATGCTGCCAGCCTTTTGGGCACTTATGCCATTGACAGCGATGAGGACGAGTTTTTTGATGCCCAATGAGCTCCTGTCTTTTTCTTTTCCCTTTTTTTATATACTTGTATATACTATATAATATGTTTATTTTAAAGTTAAATTGTTAATTATATATAAATAAATTTGGTTCTTGAAATTTTAATATTATGGATATCTTATTAAACAGAACGACTTTTGTAGTAGGTGATGATGTTATAAAGCAACGGTGCGGTTTGAATGAAGAGTACAGTCAACAAATGAGATAAGTAAGCAGGATCGTCGGATATAGTTGAAGTTTAGTAAGAAACCGATGGGTGTTCTCGAATAAAATTTTATTTTATTAATAGAAAACAAACAGCTCATGCATTTATCAAATTAAATTTCAGTCGACAACATCGATCGGTTTCTTACTAAACTTCAACTATATCCGACGATCCTGCATACTTATCTCTTTTTGACTGTACTTAATGACAAAAATTTTAAAAATGTATGCTTAGCTGGTTTGGTTATGTGAATGAAAGGCGACTAACCAGAGGTGTATTTTCAAGGCAGATGTGAGTGGAAACCCTCTAGAACAGTGTTTCCCAAAAATACTGCCCCTTTGTGGCCCACTCAGAAGTTTTAAAACCCCTCCCTCCCCCGCTGGTTATATTATGTAAAATAATAGACATTAATTATTGTTTTAGAAGTATGTATTACAATTAGAAATGTTTTTAATATAACTTTTCCAACTATATTTCGGTATCGGCTATTTAGTGCGAAGTATGGAGCTGCTTATTTTTACCTAAGGCTCAACTCACACCAAAAGAGCGTCGAAGCGGATCGCAGTTTCAGTGTCATATGAATTTTAACTTTATTTTCATTACTATAATACTTATTATCGGTGAGAGGGAGTGGGCCGTTATCCACCACGCGGGCCCAGTGCCGGTTGGTAGATGTCTCGTGTCTTGGATTTTTTGGTTCCAGGACATGCCGGTTTCCTCACGATGTTATCCATCACCGTTTTGATAATCACTATTAAAATATAATTGTATCGTTTGCCTGGATACAAAAATTTAATGCGTTAGATTTGCGCTCACCGTACATAAGTCGCGTGAAAAGTGTCCATTATGAAAACAGTGAACTCGCACATCCCATATGAAACGATAGATGGGTACGATTTTCAGTATGAGTGAGCCAAACAATACTACTCAAATGTTACCGAAACAGAAACATTTGATGTGGTCTGGCAAATCTAGCAATTTAAATCTTTTCCTGAATACCAAACTCGTTTACTGTGCGTGCATATCTCGTAAAAGCTTTGTAACAAAATAAACGAATAAAAATCTCAACAAATTGGACGATAAGCCGCTGACATTCACACGTTTCGATACACACAATATAACAAGATTCAATCAAATAAATGTCTAATAAAACGCGAAATACCGACTGTCTCTGCAAAAACGAAATTAAAATCATTGTTTGCTTCGATGTGTCTCGATAAACGTCAATGTCAACTCTACTGGGGCAGAACGTGTAAATATATAAAAGCTACCCACCGATTGTTAGTTAAAGACGATTTTTGGTAGTCAACCTTTGCTATTGTAAGGTCTTGCAAAGCACCTGTGGGATAATAGCGCAACACACGTAAAATGACAATTGGTCGCAATTTTTTTCATTTTGACAGTTGAGCCACGTTCATTGCGTTATTTACGTTGTTGAGCAGAAGATTTTTTCAAACCTATCAAGCAATGGATTAGAAATTTCCATCAAAACCCTTGGATTGTGATTGAAAGCGTGTAAACGCAATTAGGGTGCTTTTCTATTATTACCACAATAGGAAATATGGGTGATAATCATGGAAATGTTTGCCCGTTCTTCTCCATAGGGAACCTACTACGCTTTGGAATGGGCAACTAGCTTCATCTTTGTAACTGACCGACTTCTCGACTGTTCAAAAGTGCCTGTAATTTATTTAGGGCGCATTCCACCAATATTTTACACCTATAGAATAAATCTTATCCTGAGAATAAAATTTTATTTTTGACAGTTTATCCATACTAGAACTGTCAGACGTCAATTTTATTCCACGTATAAAATTTACCTGATTGGTAAAATTATTTATTTGATATAAATGCTTTGAGTTTGAATAGCCATTTCGATAGTTTACAGTTTGACAGTAGTACAGTAGTTGTACTATCTGACATATTTGATATGAACATGTCAGATACTCAGTTAGTACACTTACTATCTAACGTCAAACTCCGCCACAGCCACCGCCTTGGTCTGCAGATCATAAACTGCATTATTGTGAAGAAGCAGACAAAATTGCACGCATTCAAACCTACCTTCCTTTGTTCCGTTTCAGGAAATCTCAATCGACAATTTATAACAAAATAACAAAAAAAAAAAGTGAAATCCCTCAAGATTCGTTACCATCCATTACGAACAATCAAATGTTACCTCTGATTGATGAGCCTACCAAGATCTGGACGATTGTAACACGTCCCCATTCCTTTGAGGAATCGTCATAATTAATAGGTCTGAGATTCCAACAGAGTATAATCTGTCATTTTGATCAATTACGTGAAATCTCTAAGAAAAAAATGTGTTCCTTTTTGTTTTTTCTGGAATGCCGTGGGTCAAAGGAGGTTTTGTAACCGGCCATCGAATTCGAAATTTGAAATTGGTTTTGTGGGATCGGAAGAATTTTCAATTGGAATGATTGTGGATTCTTTTGTTTATCGGAATGATAAGCTTTTTTTTTTCGGACAAACTCATTATTGTGTCGATTTAGGTAAAGTAATGCAAAGTTGATCACTGTAGCGTGTCTCATAACTATTTGTATCAAGCTATTAAAATTTGATGACGGTTAAATACTGGCTTTCTTTTTTCATTTCTAAGCACTTTTCTCTTGCAACTAAATCACAAAAAATCTTAAAAAATATAAGTACACACTTGCCTATTAAGACATTCTAGCTAACTGTAGAAATTGGTCTTATTTGAAAGAACCCAAAAACGAACAAGTTTGGGGAAAATATGCGTCACATCCACGTAAAACGGTCAAAATCAAAATCATCCCTAAGTCATCGCTCAGCATAATGCAACGAACCTGTGCGAGACAAAGCTATTAAGCTTATAAGTTATATTAAGCTTCTCATAACTTGTTACGACATCTTGAAACACACCTAATTGCCGTACGCCTAAACCAAAAATTTTCGCATAAAAAAATCTATATGCAAAAAGAAAACTCATATGAAATTCTAAAACAACTTACGGTTTCTAGTAAAAGAGGCCTGACCACATTACACTTCCTGTACAAACACCCGACGATCAAAACAAGCCTATAATGTTCCCACTGCTGGGACACTGGCCTCCTCTCAGTGAGAGGGAGTGGGCCGTAATCCACCACGGCCCAGTGCGGGTTGGCAGATGTCACATGTCTTCGAATTTTTGGTTCTAGGACATGCCGGTTTCCTCACGATGTTTTCCTTCACCGTTTTGAGAGCAGTGGTGATGAAATAATTTACACAAAGTAAAGCGCCTGTCTGGGTTCGAACCTACGACCTACAGCTCGTAAGTCGCGGCCGTTACCACTTGGCCACCACTGCTCTCGATCAAAACACACGCAATCCTTTTACAGAAACATGCGAACACCCAAAAATACTCTTAATGGTCAACAAAATGTGCGAAATGTAATTAAAATGCCTCCGCGAGAGGTTTTCGTCGTAGCAGCCGTTTTCATTAAAAGTTTGGCAAAGCGAACGTTAAATTCGTCACAGGACTACGCTCTGGGCTCACATACCGACATACGGAACCTTTAATTCTTGAGTTAAGCCTTTGGATTTCAGTTCATTTGTTTCCCGTTTAGTTTTGAATACTTGGAGATAGGGTATAATTTTTTTTTCAATCAAGATAATATTTACATATTAAAAGCTAACAGACTTAAACTTATTAAACAATTCTATGTACAGTCAGCAAAAGAGTTAGGTATGCAGGATCGTCGGATATAGTTGAAGTTTATTAATAAACCGATGGATGTTGTCGACTGAAATTTAATTTGATAGAGCTGTTTGTTTTCTATTAATACAATTAAATTTTATTCGACAACATCCATCGGTTTATTAATAAACTTCAACTATATCCGACGATCCTGCATACCTAACTCTTTTGCTGACTGTACATGTATCTTAATATGTATAAAATTCAAAGTCCTGATTAACATGTGGTTATTATACATTAAAGTGTGGTGAGTAAAATTCTTGTAAACAGTCGTGTAGTAAAATTCTTATTTTAATTTCTACGCAAAATATACAGCATCCTGTAAGTAAGCAGTAAATTTTTGCATTTTTCCTTCACCTAAAATTATCATATAAATTGGTGCTTGTAACAGTTTTTAAAATTCTAGACAACACCACTCTTTTACGATGCTTCACAACTAGGGTAAAGCCGACTTATTGAAGTGAAAACTTCTTTATGGTTTTTTTTTCTTCTTTATTTTCTTTTTTCTTTTTTTTTGGGCATTTTTTGGAATGGGAAAAAAACTATTGAACTCGCGACTCTGTTACCGTAACCGACACCGCGTGTGTGTTGTTTATAAGACGATTAAAAAAATACACGTACTGTGATAACGTTTCGTTACTAATTTTATTCGTCATAGTGTCATTTTTATTTCGATGTGTTTTTCATTTTGTTTTTTTTTTACCGGCACCTTGTTTTTATATTATAATCATATAGTTTGGTTATCATCCAATATTGTACTTTTGTGTGTTGTGCTGTCTTTTTGTGTGCGCAAAATAAATGGTTTATCTATCTATCTATAACGGCAAGTGAGATAAATAAATATAATTTATATAAAAAAAATTTTTTTTTGTTTTATTTAATTCATGATGCTGCTGCAATCTATTATCACGAGCTCATGCATGATCTATCCGTAAATGATTTACATCTTTCTACCAAATGAATACAAATTATTTAAATTCAGTTTATTCTAGAATTTACGGTCAATGAGTAGAAATAATGTTGACAAAGTAAAAAAAAAAACTTTTCCACATAGTGGGCGCGTTTCTTTTAGAACTGATATTTCCGTTAAAAATGTTGGCAATACGTAGCCAGAAATTCGTAAAAAAGTGGATTCATAAAAGTTGTAGAAATTGTATGAGGTTCCATTTGGTATAAAAAAAAAAAACAAAAATATGCCATTTATATACCAAAAAGTGGGAACACTGTCTTTCCAGCCCCCCCTCCCCCCGCACAAAAAGTAAAATGTTCTGACGTCTAAAAGGTCACATCCTAGACGTCAGGACTTCCCTAAGCACCATGAACAAGTCTCTGAAGGCTTAGCACTCTACAACTCCTTTATTGTCTGGACTATTATTACTCGTAGTACTGCTAGTATTTAAATTTATTTTCGTATTGTTGTCTCCACATTTTTTCAGAATACAACTAAATCACAGTAGGTACCGTAACAACCGAAGTAAAAACATCCAAAAGAAAATCTAATACACATGAAAACTTGATACCAAAACAAAAATATTTTTCTTATTTATAGAGGATTTCCTTCGCAAAATAATTTCAGAATAAATCCTCTTTGCAGGGTACATTTTGTTGCAAGGGCGAACCCACAGATATAGATAGACCTAGATAACGCAAGTATCACGAACTGTATGAAAACCAAGCGTGCCATTTTTTTACTACCTACTATGACGTCACAAGCTCGCGCTCTCGCTCACGCTTACCCAGCCAGCAGTGCGAGTAAACAGGACTGAGCGCGAAAGCGGCGGCTTACGATTTTTGAACGTAAGCTGGTGCGATTTTTGGCATGAGAAGTAGTTGCTTTTGCGTTATCTAGGTGTATCTGTGGGCGAACCCTTACCCCTCCTCCCCTCGCTATCCTAAGGGAATAGACACGTACAGAAAGCGTCACTATGTCCTAACCCCTCAAGTTTTAAAATGTTACACTGCTACAACATTGAATTCCTTACGAATAATCTAAAGAATACTTCAAAAAGAGTCCATTGTGTTGACTCGGATTCGAACCATCGCATCACCGAACGTCGTCATACTCATACCGGCAGTTTGACGAACTAGCCGGCGAGCCCATATGAATTGCGATGAAATTGTTATCTACTATCGGCTGAGTCATTATATCTTTAGGTCCCTGTCTAATCGAAAGATGTTATAATTTGAGGGTATCCATTAATTTTACTTACTTACGTTGTCTTTATAAAATTAATCCATACCTTCAAGTTAGAACTTTGTATACGTTCACTTAAAACGGCGAAGAGTAAACTACTACTATTTATCCATTATTTTTTTAAATGATTTCTGATTTTATGAGAACTAAAATAGTTGTTCTGTTTGTTGTAAAATAAGATCATAGTTTTGTTAAATAATAGCAATAATAAATATTATTAAATGATTAATAAAGTATTTTATTTTTCTTGATTTTTTAATTCTTTATAAATAATTACCTACTACTTAAAACAAAATAGAAAAATATATCAAAATAATATAATGAACAAAAAGCACATTTCGTGCCTATATAGGATTTGAACTTCCAATCTTATGCACGGTAAGCGGTCTTGAAACCTCCAGTCTATTTAGACGATGAATAAGTTGTCGTAAATGTTAACCCTATTATTGTTGCTTGTCGTCGCAAAAGTATTGTTTTATTGAAAAAAACAATAACAAAAACAGAATTTAAAAAAAATACTTACTTAAACTTATTTATTCACTAAAACAATACATTATTTAACATAAAATGTTTTTGCAAAATACAAAAACCAACTTGGGCCTATCACGGATTTGAACGCACATGTCTTTTGGTGGGGTAACTACTTAATGGAGCTGTGTGTACATAATTGTGATGGTGGGTTTCTTTGCTGACTGGGAAGTTAAAAGGAAAAACGAGATTTATAATAATTTATTTAATTTTAATTTCCAGGAACTAGGAAATATCCTGTACGTCTTAGAAGGCAGTTTCCTCGCAATACATTTGAATCAAGCGTCTTTATGTAAATGAAAAATGCTTGATTTAAAAATAGTCAAAATTCTTCACACAACAGGTGCCTGAAGATGGACGACGCCGCCGAGGTCAGCCCAGAAAGCGGTAGCGAGACTAATCGCGTTCCGCGAGGGCCATTTCGAGCCGGAAAAATAGTTCCTGGGAGGACTTGGGGGAGGCCTTTGCTCAACAGTGGGACAGTATACAGCAATAAAAAAAAACAAAATGAGATTGAGTTCTGATCAGATGAACGAAAAGTATGTTTAGTTTGTGCGTGTGAACAAGTTGTGTATGTAAGTATGTGGGAAAAACCTTTGTTAAAAGCCTCAGCACTGTCAAAATCATAGTGATCTTTATTTTCGTTACAATAAGCTTGCTGTTGAATTGATGCTAGTTCTTTAAAGGGCCCTTCCAGACATGGCTCTGCATTGTTAGACTCACATGACATCCTAATAATATAATGTTTGGACTGTAAAAAGAAACCATGACCTCTGAATTGGTTTCGGCATTTCTTCTCAGGAATCAGCTAGCAAGGAAATGCCGGCCTAATCTAGTTTTAAAATACTGACCAACAAAATATTGACATGTAAAGTGTCATAAAAGATCTAATTACTTAAATAAACATTTTCAACGAGTCTGTTTACATCACAGTAATCTTTATAAACGTTATTTTGAAATTGCATTTTTTTTTTTTCGTTAGCCTATACTTTCCCATTGCTGCGCAAAGGCCTCCCCCATTTTCTTCCACATTTCCGTATGATGTGCCTTCTCAGTCCAGTCGATTAAGAAGGAATCTAAATCGTCACGCTAGCGTTTTTTAAGCCTGCCTCGGAGACGATGCCCGTCTTCAGGCACCCACTGTGTGACGATAGTAGTAATATTACAACTCCTAAACATAAACTACCAAGGAATAACACTGCAAGGTAACCCAAAAACGATACTGCTTCAATATCAAGACAAGTATAAAGGCAAGCTGTTTGTCTGCACGCGGAAGAGAAAAATTCAATTTGGCGGCGAGGTGTTCCGCATCAACATACTGCTAGAAATTGCAATAACATATTGGATCTGAGAATTGCAATAATGCTTGTGAAGTGGATTCTGGAAACAAAAGAGATGTGACCGAATATTATGTTAGCTATGTCTTATATTGCACTCTGCCATGTTTTGTCTCTGCATCTCCCAAAAGGTTGACTGGTAGAAAATGCTTCAGGCATTAAGTTCGCCTGTTTACAGTATTTTTACTAGCGCATAAAGTTTTAATAAGTAAATAAATATTGTAATTTACATATCCTCCTTGCTAAGTTAACGTTTTCTGAGTTTATCTTGGTCATTATTGACATCGATGTAGGAAAAACATCGTGAGGAAACCTGGATTTACCTATCTATACAAAAAATTAAGATATTTTAGAGTTAGTTTGTAGGGTTCCGTACCGAAATGGTAAAACGGAACCCTTATGGCGAGACTCAGTCTGTCTGTCTGTGTCACAGCTGGATATCTCAAGAACTACTAATACTATCAACTTGAAATTTGAATGACGATTGCCCAACTATTTTGCAAATAAGAAAGAAATAAAAATATATGTATATTTTTTGCAACAGGGACTGAAAGGAGGTCTGAAAAATTCGGAGTGGGGCTACCAGGGCATGTCATCATAATTATGAAAGACCGGAACTTGCACATTCTCAATTTTTTTTAAGGCCGCATAGTTGTCGACTTTTGAAGAAAAATGTTAAAAAAAATACCGGTCCCCCCTTACCTCCGAAGTTTTCAAAGAGAAAGATCTGAAAATATTCTATGTGATAAAGTTTATGTAAAGATTACAGGAAAAATAAAATGAAGTCTCTAAATAGCACACTTTTTCAGAAATAATTAACAAAAGTTACATTAGTTCCACTATCGGTCAAGAGATGGCGCTGACATAAAACTGCAATATTCTAGACCGCAGTGCACAGATCAGGAGTTTAGAAGACCTAAGACATATAGCAGCCCCATCTAGAACAAGAACCAATGCATCTATAGAAAATACAGCAACAAATATCTAGGAACAGATTCATCTTACCCATCCAAGCGAAAACACCTACGATGACGCACAAAAGGGGTAAACTTCTTACCCTAAAACTTCCGAACAAAAGAAGAAGAAAGTTTGTCAGAACAACTTGTGTTAACAACATTGTTACTAAAGAAACGCTTCGCCGAACAACGCTTATATACCGAATATCCAATCAAAGATCGAAATATCTGCTGTCAAAACTTCTGGGGAATGTAAGAAAAACTTCGGCGACACACTAAAAAAAACGTAAATTACCTGCGAAGTTGGCTAAAGGTGTTAGCAGACATGCTTTTTTAGCATCGTCGAGAGGCGATTTTGCGACGTCGTGTTTATTGGATCGCGTTTTAGCGACTCACTGCTTTTATTCGCGGTTTCAAAGTTACACGTTTCAACGAAGGCGAAGGCTGTATCCTAATATAAACTATCCTCGCGTGAATACGCGAGTGTCGCAATCATTATTGGTTCGGCGATTAGTACCGGAAGGCGCCCTCTATCGGTGCGACGATCGTTTTCTGTTAGGACACGGTCTTAGATGCTTAAGCAGCGTTTGAGCGCTCTTTCAAAGTTACGCATTTTCCATTGGTCGCAGTATCAAACTTATGAAAAGCGAATAAATCGCTGATGCTCAAAGTATGTAAGATTAAGAGCCCGCGCGGACACTGTATAGAGCTTCCGAAAAGCGACAAAATTACTGATCGCCGATGCTAAAAGTAGCTTGTCTGCAAAATCCCTTAGATAAAGGAACGGAAAGGAAAAGGACAATGTTTAGGGAAGTTGGAAACAATATTGCAAGTTATACAAAACTCTTGAAGGTGTCCCTGGGGCAAATCCGGACATAATTGCGAATCTTGCTTTTTTTGTAGATACTGGTGGAATTGTGGACGAACATGTCGGAAAATGCAAGTAGACTATTTATATGGCATCTACATGTATTCTATATAATTGGCACCATATAAATATGAACAATGATAACCGACATAGCCCGAAGAATTGCCAAACTTAAGTGGCAGTGGGCAGGGCACATTGCTCGCAGAACAGATGGCCGATGGGGCCGAAAGGTTCTGGAGTGGCGACGTAGCGTTGGAAGGCCTCCCACAAGGTGGTCCGACGACCTTGTGAAGGCCGCAGGAACCCGTTGGATGCGAGAAGCACAGAACCGGTCGAAGTGGAGATGCTTGGGGGAGGCCTGTGTCCAGCAGGACGTCTTTCGGCTAAAATAATGATGATGATGCAAGACAAAAGATAATTTTCATGCTTTTCGATATTGTTGGACGCAAGAAAATTCTATGTGTAACATCATTTTATTATTTTGTAAACGAGAGAATGAATACAAAATTTACTTCCGAGTCTCATAATCGTTTATTAACCTTTCTTAAATACCCATTCATTCTTTATTGCTTTTAATTTCGTGCTAATTTCCTCTGTTTTTGTTTTTAGAAGCAATTTTAGGAAAAACAAAAGAAAAGCAGAGTATATAAAGAAGAAGAACTAGCAGGGGATCGAGGAAGGTGGTGGTGGAGGGGGGATTCAGGGGATCAGACCGGAATAACTCAAACTTTTGCTTTGTAAAAAATGTTTGTGAAAATGTAAATCATTAGGTAGAGGTTTTTCCGTTTAAGCCTTATGCGGGCTTTATACAGCCGCAAATGTCTAAATGGCAATTTGGTTATGCTGTATGTGACTAAAATCGCAAGTTCCAAAGTGGAGCAGGTTTCGACTTTATTCGTGCAGTGACAGGTCATATGCAGCGGTCGACTAAAATCGACCGTGAAAATGCTCGGTCTAGGCAATCGCTCGCGACATGAAGATTGAAGGTGGATATTTTGCTATCTAAAATTCTTATCACAAATCGTCTGCCTTGCTATCTGAATATTAAATATTATGATCTACCCTAACACTGGTTAGGGTAGGGGGGAACTTTGTTTAATGGTCTGTTCGACAATAATTTATAATCACACTAATATAAGGCTAAGGCGAAAGTTTGTGAGTGTGTGTGTGTTTATATGTTTGTTACTTCTTCACGCTCAAACAGCTGGACCAATTTTAATAAAATTTTGTATGGAGGTAACTGACACCCTGGATTTAACATATAGGCTACTTTTTATCCCGATATTCCCACGGGATCAAAATTTACGCTGGTGAAACCGCGTGGCGCAGCCAGTTCATTAATAAAAGTGGGTACATAACCAGTCGACAGCGATGCTGATGTATGTCTAGCTAGCACGGTTCATGAGATACAACCTGGTGACAGACGGACCGTTTTTACCCTTTGGCTACGGAACCCTAAAATTGACGATATAGGTCTATGAAACAATCCAATTAATCACAATTTTTATCCCGATATTCCTACGGAATCGACATTTACGCGGGTGAAACCGCGGGGCTAGTAATATTATAAATGTGAAAGATGGTGTATTTGGATTTTGGATGTTTGTTACTCAATCATGTAAACACGGATGAACGAATTTGGATGTAATTTGGGACACAGATAGTTTTTAACCTGGCCTAACTATGTAGGATACACTTAATACTGTTAGTGCGTTCCCGGGGGATATTTTCCGACTTCCATGCGGGATAAGCCGCTGGCGTATGCTAGTGACTGATAAAATCTGTTATCCTAAGAATTAATTAAACAGATTCTTGGTAAATTAATCCGAAGAGATAGATACGCAAGTATAGCTGTCTGTCTGCCACGTTTAACGTGGCTGAAATTCCAAACCAATTTTGATAGCTAGAAATCTAGAAATATCTCCAAATACCAAGATATAACGCGTTTTATTAACTTTCTCATTTCGCAAGCATTTTGCAGAGGTATTTTAACTACGAACCTAGTTAGTTTAAGTAATATTTAACTAGCTATTATTCACATGAATGAATAATATTAATATTTTTTAGATTGAATAATATTTTTGACATTAAGATTGTAGATTTTCATGCCGGCAAAATTGTAGTAAAATTATTGACTCCACGCTTGGCAATACTTAAGTGGAAGTCCTGTACTGTTAATGCACACTGAATAGTCAGCCCTACTGCTTTCCTAACTGGCCAAGAAAGAAAGAAGAAAGGAAATACCTTTTCAGAATAAGCCACAATTTTTTTCATTCAAGCAAGGAACCAAGAGTAAAAAACAAGTAAGTACAGTCGAATTGTTTTCCTATTGTTGTCAACAACATCACGCCTCGTTTCCCCAATTAACACCACACTGACCTGGGAATCAAACCTAGGACCACATGCTCAGCAGTAGCCCTTGCGACCACTACACCTACGAGGCAGACACTTTTGTCATAAATTCCGAATAAATTACCAAAGTGGAGGATTACTGACCCTTCCAACACGCAGTGTGAGTGCGGTGCATCTGATCAGACCAAGTTCCACTTGCTGGAGCGTCCTAAATGCTCGTTCACATGCAGTTTTGAAGACCTGAAGAACCACCAAAAGGACACTGATGCCGTAATCAATGACACCTCCTTTGTGTCCAACAAACAATATAAAAAAGTCAAACCTAAGTAACGTCGACACCAAAAGAAAAATACAAAATTGACTATCTAACTGTCACATAGACAAATAGACCTTATCGTTTTCGTGCAATTGACATTCAACCTTAAGGTAATTAAGCAATTACAAGGTCGACCATACATAATTACAATACAGTCTGTATCAGAAAAGTGTGGTCATACTTAGGGGGTGTGGCACAGACTATCAAACTGAACAACTTTCTCTCTGGGACCAACATTGTAATCACGAAGAAATTATCGAGTGTCTCATACAAAACTTTAATATTAACGAAATTAAAATGAATAATAATTTAATTCAGAGAAAACTCCATAGGGTAGAATACTTACTCGACCATAAATTTAAGGGACGGCTGATATTTTTTTCACAATGTTGGTCCCATGGAGTTATTCAGCTTGAAGGTCAGTACCATTTCCTTTTGATTTATTTTTTTTATTGTTGAATGGGCCTACTCTTGACCTCGATCACCTGATGAAAAGCGATGGTTGAGGTCTATGAAGCCACGTCCCCGTGCGCCGTGAGGCCGAGCCTCATGAGTTCATATAATAGGGACGCGTTGCACGAGGCTTTGAGGCCGCGTGGCCCACAGTGGAGACGCACCTTGATGGAAAGAGTGTGCCCAGAAGATGCCTGTTCACTTGCTTTGAAGGCAGACCCTTAAATGTGACCATACCTTTCTGTTACATGCTGTAATTTAGTAACATAATTTCGGTTTTTCAAATTGCGCATATGTCACAATAATTAGTTCGAGTAACCTTGACATAATATAATTATCTTTGTCTCCTTATCAGATAAAATAATGGAAACATTTTGAAAGATTCACTGTTACTCAATTAATTGCTGCAATTCATGTGATTAGATTATCATTATTATGCATGCAAACAAAATTGGGTTGAGGAATTCGGTCAAAAGCAAGACTTGGTAATTTAATTTAAGTGTTCCGTACAGTTAATAGGTTTATTTTAATTGGCCGCCCCAAAGACGACCCACTGACAGAAAAGTGCAATACCTACCTACGCGGTAAAAATTTATGAAAGAGCTATTTTTTTTACCGTCGAAAAATTTCAACGCAATTCGTTCAAAATCATGTGGATCACTGGATCCATGGTAACGGGTTTCGCGTCGATTTCCTGTCCCTTTTTGCTTTGTTCACACCTAAAACTAAATATTTAGAGTTACGATATTAATTACGGCTAATACATATTTTAGTGTACCATTAATCAACTCAGCCTATCACAGTCCACTGCTGGACATACGCCTGTCCCAGGCTGCGCCACAACATCCCAATTTACCCCAGCCACCTTCTTTAGGTCGTCCGTCTATTTAGCTGGGGGGTGACCCACACTACGCTTGCTAACACGCGGTCTCCACTCCAGGACTCGTCTGTTCGGTCCTTCGACGGACATGGCCAGCCCACTGCCACTTCAATTTGCTTACTCTGCAAGCTATGTCGGTAACTCCAGTTCTTTTCCGGATAAATTTATTTCTGATTTTATCCTTTAAAGAAACTCCAAGCATAGCTTGCTCCATAGCGCGCTGAGCGACCTTGAATTTGTGGACCAGCCCGACCGTTAGTGTCCACGTTTCGGCACCGTATTTCTGTACTACCTACCTTTAGTAAAATTTTTGAGAAATTAATTTTAGACCAAATGCAAAGATTTTTTAATAAACATAAATTATTACATAGCAAACAGTTTGGTTTTACAAGGGGTCGTTCAACTACTGATGCCGGCGTTGAACTATTAGGACATATTTATAATGCATGGGAAGATAAATGCGATGCCTTGGGCATCTTTTGTGATTTGTCCAAGGCATTTGATTGCGTTCTTCACGAAACGTTAATCAGGAAACTCCGCCACTACGGGATCCGAAACACTGCTCTGGATCTTCTTATTTCATACTTGAGTAAAAGGATTCAGAGCGTTGACGTTAATGGAAAAAGATCACCCGGATCTATAGTAACAATGGGAGTCCCACAGGGCTCAATTCTTGGTCCTTTCTTGTTTCTCATTTATATTAATGACTTGCCGTACCTCATAAAGGATCATCATGATATAGTGTTGTTTGCAGATGACACTTCTCTTTTGTTTAAACTTAAACGTCAGCAGTTGGTTACTGACGATGTAAATAGCGCGATCTCGAAAGTAGTCCACTGGTTCAATGTTAATAATTTGCGCTACCCCACGTAAGGCAGGTGAAAACTAATGTGTTGATAAAGGGCGAGGAATTGAATCCTGAAGACAACACAGTATTCTTGGGCATAACTTTGGATGCTAAGCTTCAGTGGGGTCCACATATAGATAAATTGTCAAAAAAGCTAAGTTCTGCAGCATACGCTGTTAGAAAAATTCGAAATTTAACTGATATAGAGACTGCTCGTTTAGTGTACTTTAGCTATTTTCATAGTGTAATGTCGTACGGCATTCTATTGTGCCGCCGATATTCAGACTATCTTTGTTTTGCAGAAGCGAGCTGTTCGATCAATTTATAAATTAAGTCCGAGACACTCTCTCAGAGACAAATTTAAAGAGATTAATGTAATGACTGTGCCTTCTCAGTACATTTATGAAAATCTTTTATATGCCCATAAAAATATAAAATCGTTTAAAAAATACAGTGATATCCATAATATAAATACTAGAAACAAACACAAATATGTTGTACCTACAACCAGGCTCAAGAAAATAGGTGGCTCGTTCAGATGCCAATGTATACGCTTTTACAATAAACTACCAAGCCACGTTCAAGATCTAAGCCTTAATAAATTCAAATCTTTCATTAAACGTAAGTTGTGCCAGAAAGCCTTTTATACCGTTAAAGATTATATTGAGGACAAAAAGGCTTGGGATTGAGCTGCTTCCAATTTCTGCATTTTGAATGTTTTTTTTCTTTTTAATACACATTGACATTGATGAATATTTTTTTTTAAACAATGACATTTGCTTACTTTGTAAAGTATTATATTATTTTTTCATTGTGAATGTGAAGACGATGTGGGTCTTTTTACATACTTATATATATTTTTTTTATTATTCTCTCTGTTCTGTTTTTTTTTTTTTTTCATGGTCTGGCAGTTTGAGTAATTTATGTGGCCTACCCAAATGTCCTTTCTTTGGTATTGTTCGTCGAATCGTTGAGCTCCTTAAGTCTTGAGTTGAGCTGCACGATTTTTGACAAATGCGTGCACTGACTGGACAGGTCCTCTCAATCTGTGTGGTTCTTTCCTCAAAAGACCACCTCAGACATCGATCTACATGGTCTTCATATAACCTGACCAAGATTATGTCTGGACTTTAAAAGAGACTGTGACCTCTGAGTTTGTTTCGGCCTTTCTTCTCAGAGTAGTCAGATAGGAAACGCCGACTTCATCTAGTTTAAAAAAAAAAACATGATTGACGTGTAAAAGTGTTTGTACAAACCTACTTACAAAAAAAAAAAAAAAAAAAAAATCATTTCATCATTTCATTTCATCATGACGGGCAGGATGCACAGCTTGAAGACCTTAGTCTTCAAACACTCCACGATAGGTAGTATACTATTAATAGAGCGATATATTTTCATAATTTGATTTAAGGCTGATTTTACCAAAGTCTTTATCCCTGGAATCAGATTGACTTCTGACAGTTCTAGTATGGAAAAACTGTCAAAAATTCTCATAAAGATACAAAGGTTTGGTGAAATTCGCCCTCAGTAACATTGACAAATTAATCTAAACAGCTAAACATTTGACAGTCATTAGCGACGTTGACAGCTTTCTGAATGCTTAACAAAGATCGCTCGTTTAAGTTTTTTGACATAGAAGCAGCAGCAGGAAGTCATAAAAAAAAAACGTTATAATAAAATCTATGCTAATAATAAAGCTGAAGACTTTTTTTTTGTTAGTTTGCACGCGTTAATATCTTTGGAACTAACGGTTAGATTTGATTTTATTGGCCATCTGCCAATCAGACAATACAGTTTCGTTATAATAATGAAGATTCCTGTTACGATAGTAATAAGCAAATACCAGAACAATACATTTTATTCTTTGGATATTCTGTTATTATCTTTGTTGACTCAATTAGTCAATTGCGACCATTGACAATGCTCAATAACTTATAATTGTCACTTGTGTGCGCTTATGTAAGTAGCAAAGTGTTTGCTAAGTAAATAGAACTTGAGATAATTATATAGGACAAGCTTCTACCCGCGACTTCGTCCGCTTGGAAGTCAGCTATACCATGAAACATATCCTTTATTATTAGGAAATGGTACCAATAGCCTTCTCTTAGTAAAATAATTTTCAAATAGGATAAGTGCTTTCATAGATTACTTTACATACAAATTTACCTTTTTATAATAATTATTATATAATATTATTGAAGTAAAAACTTCTTTAGGCGCGTAGGGCATTTTTTGAAATGGGAAAATACCATTGAACTCGCGCCACTGTTACCATAAGCGACACCGCGCGTGTTTTGTTTATAAGACGATAAAAAAATACCCGCTTCGGATGTGTTCGGCTCTCCTCGGGATGTACTCGGTTTTAATGTATATGCGATTATGTCAGTATTCTGTAATAAAATTAAGTATTCTGTTTGTATTTTGTTTTCACTTCTGTCGGGGCGCTACAGTAGGTACCTACTCGCCAGTACAGGTAAGCTTTTTCTTTCTATATCATTCTAATGCAATCGTGTATCTTTTTAGCACAGTTATTTTCAGTCCGAAACAAACCATCAATGCAACCAGGTTTATGAGATTTATAAAAGAGGACCCCTAACAGCTCAGAATCAAAGCTGAATGATAAAAATGTGTGTCAAAATAATATTTTGGCATCACATTTCCTTCTTCTGAACCCAAAAAAATAACAACACGAATAAACTTCACCCACTTATGAATCATGTAAACCTTTTGCCCAAACAAACACAAAACTTGAGACACAAAATAAATAGTGTACAGAAGGTCGGCTCCATATAACAAGGGAAAACGCACGCACACATAGACACGCTTCACGTACAGCGAGTGCAAGCGCACTTGCGACTGGCATTCGTTTGAGATCGCCGCACGTACGTGTCTGTGTGCGTGCGTCTGCTTTCGGTTCGTTGTATGTAGCTGACCTTCTCAACCTACCTATTTTGTGCTTGAGATCTATCTTTATCAGTCGAGTGTACAGTGAAGGCAACTATTATCAGTTAAACTACGTTGACCTTAATAATCTTTTGTAATTTTCAGGTATAAATGTTCAATTATCACGAACAATCGGCAGTGGCTGTAATTAATTCAACATGATTTCATTTCTGTACTTCTTGGTTTTTGTGAGTTATGTCGGTGAGTAAAATTTTTTGGTGTAATTTTATTTTTACAATTATTTATAGTACCTAGTTGTAATTTGTGTTATTAATGAACGCCCTGTTTCTGGGTCAAAAATCAGGTTTCGTTTGTACCTACTCTTCTCTAGTTTGAAAAAATGGGTTATTAAGATCACTTAACATGAGTTTCATTTTGACATAACGATGATTTTTGCTCAAAAATAAAAGTTAAACCTGTACTAGGAGGCCAAAATTATACTAACTTAACAAGTTGTGTTACTGATCTTAGTGATTATAAATAATCTGTAAATATACATTTGTTACGGTCGCGAATCAAAGCAAATAGCAAATAGCAAAAAAAAAAAATCAAATAGCAAAAAAACGTAAAAAAAAATGAATTTCGCGGGCTTTCTTGGGACATTTTTCTCAAAGGAAATAAATGGTTTCAAAGAATTGATTTTCGAAACTGTAAAACAAACAAATTATTATTATTTTACAGTGTCATCACCCACGATAAAATCCTTAGCGGATCTGAAAATCGTTGGAGGAGAAGACATCGAGATTACTGATGCTCCGTACCAGGTGTCTCTCGTGAGGCGAGGCACTCATTCCTGTGGAGGAGCTATCGTTGCTCGTGACATAGTTATAACAGCTGCTCATTGTGTTATCGGGTACGTATATGTATATGTCTGTTTTCATGTGTGCTAGTGGTTAAAAGAAAAGCTAGCTAGTAGTAATACACTATGAAGTATAATTTGGTTTGGTTTGGTTTGTGCCCCTGGCACAGGCAACTGAATAACACGGGTGGGTTTTAGTCAGTAAGAGTATGACAGTCCCTTCCGCTCCACGCAGAGAGTGAGGTTTTTTTTTTTTTTTTGTGGTTGGGAAATCATCAAATGACTGGGTCCCACTCTGGGTGGAGCGGAAGGGAGTGTCAGACTCTTACTGACTAAAACCCACCCGTGTTCCTTCCTTAGCCCTATAAGTTCCGGGCCAGCCTTTCGGACAATCCCACTGACCCGGCAGGCTTCGGCCCTGTGGGGCCCCTCCTCGATGCTAACATCTCTTTGAGGCGCGCGTGGAACACGTACGCGCCGTCCGGCACGGGAGTGGGAGGGGTCATTTGAAGTTTTCCCATCCGAAAAAAAAAGTCTAATTTGGCTTCTTTTTAGAAAAAACCTGAAAGATAGTTTGAATACTTTTTACTGTCTAGGTATAATTAATGATTTTCTGGAATGTGTAACGTAATTATTCATGTTATATAAGAGAGGACATTTCAATCAACTGTAGAATATTCTCCATAAAAAACATTCTATAATTCTTTACGTATCAACGCGGCGACACAGTTCGCGTCAAATAACTTTGCCGCTCTGAAGTAGACAACAAATCACTGCGCAATAGTTAATCCTATGAATAAAACAGCAGCGCGCATGCGCGGCTAGCGAAAAGCCTAACTTCAGAGGGGCAAAGTTATTTGACGCGAACTGTGCCTCGGTAAATAATAAATTATACTGTTTGGACCCAGTTGGTGTTAAATGCGTTCATCTCGATTACAAGAACTTTTCTAATATTCATAATTATTCGGTGTTTCTTCCCAGAGCAGTGAGCTAGGAAACACCGAACCCATATTGTTTGTTTAAAAAAATGTACACGTAAAAGCACGTTAGTATTTTTAACCACCTTACAATAAAAATATCAATATTGATGAACTTTTCTGTGGCCTTTAGAAACGTAGCATTAAAAAAAAACTAAACATTGAACCAATTTATTCTTTATAAGGCTGATTTTACAATCGATAGATATTTAGATATTTTTACTTGTGGAATATAATTGACGTCTGACAGATTTTGTATGGAATAACTGTCAAAAATTCAAATTTATTCCTCGTATAAAATTATCTGGGGTTAGTAAAAGCAGCCCTTAATATTTTAAACTTTTATACAAAGAAAAGAAAAGTATAGACGGCGGGTAGGTCCATTTCATTTCCACAAGAAAAGGATAAAGTATTGAGTTATTATCAGTAACAGAAAAGGATAAAGCTATACTATTTCCGTCTCTCAGTGCGTGCCAGTTTTTTCAAGGCAGCTACATAAGTAGCCAATGTTAGTTAAGTTAGTTTTTTGTCTCATGTGTGGCCACGCAACCCGATGCTCTATAGCTTTCTTACTCTCAGTTTAAACTTCTGATTGTCTTTTCTCAGATCATATCCAGAAATGTACCAAGTCCGTGTCGGATCTTCATACAGCCAAGGAGGCGGAGAGTTATACCCCGTCGGAGATTTGAAATGGCATCCTGATTTCAACTTCACTAAGATGGACAGTGATATTGCTATAATATGGCTTTCGAGGCCTTTGACGTTCAGCGAACAAGTGGCACCGGTGGAAATGATGGCAGAGAATGAAGAAGTTAAAGATGGTGATCTGACAGTTGTGACTGGATGGGGTAATCTTTTTGTAAGTGACACGAATTAAAAAAACATAAATTCATTGACAGACACCACACAGCCTAAACAGTTGGGTCTTGAAGCATGAAATTTTGCACAAGAGTTCCAGCATATAACAAAAGTGAGCACAAAAATAGGATTTTTTTAAATTTGTCCCCGAAATGGGTTAATAGGGGATGAAAGTTTACATGTAGGTTTGCCATTGAGAAATCCTATCGGACACACACATTTTGCATTCATAAATAAATAAACTACGGCCCTTTTTCCATGAGGCAGTAACTACAGAACTCCAGCTACGATCTTTGGTTTAGTCCCATCTCGGCACCCATGAACTTATTTATCATGCCTACGAAAGATTCACATCTGGGCACCCTGTCCTCTAATAAGGATGATTCAAAGGCCTGTCTGTGCAAGTCCCATACAAATATATATTACTTTGTCCACTAAACACTAGTATTTTAAAATTAAACTTATTTTATAAACAGTAACTTCTTATAAATATTTATTTTGATTTAATATCAAATCGATTTACTCACTACACTGATACTGTGTATCCTTTTTTTGATGACTGTGTAACTAACAATGATTAATGACAGGGTGCCGAGATGGGAATATTTCGTAGGCATGATAAATAAATTCATGGGTGCCCAGATGGGAAGGTGCCGAGATGGGAACCCGATCTTTACATACTTTTTTGCTCCGTTTATGTTAATACATCAGAGGGCCTAGTGCGAGTTTTTATAAGTCACCAGATGGTGCTTTAATCAGTTTATAAAGTTTACGTTGTTAGGATTGCTTATGAAATGGAACCATTGTGAATCACCATCATAACTTTCACAAAAAAAAAAAATTTAATAACATTTTGTAAGTTTTTTTTTTATTTTTGTAGGAAAATGGTGGCATCCCGACTATGCTGCAAATGGTATCCGTCCCGAAGGTCAATGAGAAGCAATGCGATGACTTCTACCAACCGATGTACAGTATCACACGCAACATGCTGTGTGCTGGAACTAGTGAAGGTGGAAAGGACGCATGCCAGGTAATTTTTAAATGTATCTACTTTACAGCAATCCGTATTTCTGTAAATCCCTTTATATCCATATCTTTATAGATAAATACATGGTGTACATCGGAGGGGCTTGTGGCTAAGCATTTAATAACAGCCGCATTCGATCGATCATGTTAAGCTACGCTTGCCGCGGTTGGTCCATACCAAGACCCCTCCATGCCTCGGAAAGCACGTTAAGCCGTTTGTCCCGGCTGTCATTCGTGGATCTTTGACAGTCATTACGAGTCGTCAGAAGCCTGAAACGCTAACAACCAGTCTTACCAAAGGGTATCGTATTACCGAGTAACTGTGTTGTGGAGGTGAGATAGGCAGTCGCTTCATGATAGTTACTGGTATTCAGCTGCATCCGGTTAGACTGGAAGCCGACCCCAAAATAGTTGGGAAAAGGCTAGACAGATGACATAGTGTACAGTCACCAAAGGAGATAAGTAACCAGGGTCATCGGATATAGTTGGAGTTTAGTAAGAAACCGATTGTTGTTTTCGAATGAAATTTATTTTGATAAATGAACTGTTTGTTTTCTATTAATTAAATTAAATTTCATTCGAAAGCATCCATCGGTTTCTTATTAAACTTCAACTGTATCCAACCACCCTGGTTACTTACCTCCTTTGGTGACTGTACATCGACGCGCAGACTACTGTTACCTTGAAATCTGTCTAAGATGGTGGTGCTCTAGAACCATGTGCTGAATTCATGGTAACAGTCTGTCCCTTCTTCGTCATTATCATTTCAGCCCGGAATCATCCAGTGTTGGGTATAGGCCTGCCTTTTTAAGGGATTCATACCCAAAGGGTAAAAACGGGACCCTATTACCTACTAAGGCTCCACTGTCCGTCTGTCACCAGGCTGTATCTTATGAACCGTGATAGCTCGACAGTTGAAATTTCCACAGATGATGTATTTCTGTTGCCACTATATCAACAAATACTAAAAACAGAATAAAATAAATATTTAAGGGGGGCTCCCATACAACAAACGTGTTTTTTTCGGCGTTTTTGGCTTGTGGTACGGAACCCTTCGTGTGCGATTCCGACTCGCACTTGGCCAGTTTTTTCTGCGATATTCCCGGTTCCGTGCGTCTGTCATCCACGTGACGCTTTTTGACGGCCCTGGTTTCTTCTCTCTTACACCGTATATTTTAAAAATCAATGTTTAAAATGCGCCGTTTTCGAAATCAAGATAATTCTTGATTTTTAAAACTGCTGGCAACCAAAGTCCAATAACAGTCACTTTTATCATCTCTCATAAACTCTCTATCATAAAAATTTACATTGTAATGATGCGATTAATATCCAACAAAAAACAATCTGTTTTCACAGGGTGACAGCGGCGGCCCCCTGGTCCACAACAGCAAGCTAGCCGGCATCGTATCCTGGGGCCTAGGATGTGCCCGACCCGACTACCCGGGAGTCTACGCGAAGGTCTCTGCCCTCAGAACCTGGCTGGACAAGAACATTGCTGAAATACGGTGGAAGCATCTCATCAGAACGGCTGCGTAATTTTAAGAAGTACTGTTATGTTGGGGTAAGGCCGTACGAATCGAATTCCCGGCAATATTTTTTAATGCTGACCACATTGTTTTCTGCGCCATTTTATTCTTCCTCGACAGAATAAAAATAGCGCAGAATTTGATTCGTACGGTCTTACCCTGACGCCGAACTTATACCGTCATTCCTATTATTTTTAACAAAAGGGTTATTTATTTGAACCATCTGTGAGTTTGTCTGTATTCTCCTACTATGCTCGTGATTATCATAAAAATTATACTTATTTTCGATGTGATTATATTAAATTTACGTGAAAATTGTTATATTGATTTTATTTTATCAATTTACAACTGTAGGGGTAGGTACAAGGTATATGAAATTGCGAAAAAAACATCCTCCAGCTAAAGTTGTTCATAATGATGAGTACAATGACTCCTTATGAGATCCAGTTACCTTGTATAAACATGCAGGTAAGTATGAGAAAAAAGCACATACTTACTTGTATGGACTCTGCAAAAGTTCAATCAACTGCATACATTGAAAAATATAATCCAATCCCATATCCAAATATATCGCTCCACAAACTAGCTAAAAAGTAATGACGTTCCCAGTTTCCAGTTCCCAGTGACTCTTCAATCACCCAAGCGGGATTAACTCAATGTCCCAACTTTCCAATTTCCTACATCGATGATATGAGAAAAAGTTTTTCGATCGTGAAATGCAGTTTGCAACGTACTAAGCCTTATCGTTCACTCGTCCTTTTAAAAGGCTGCTCTTTTGTATGCGAGAGCTCGAATAGTTACTCTTTTAATTCCAGCCATTCTGCAAGGTTGAAAGGCTAGCGATACGCTGGAAAAGGCTTTGCTTAAAGTAAATAGGCAGTGAGATAAAATGTACGTGGTTGGTGCGGTTAGAACGAAAATGACACATTTCTGACTCGTAGGTATTCCGTGGTAAAAGTCAAGGACAAAATAAAATGACCTTAAACTGCAGTATGGTTTTAAGGCTTTCATGTTTATCCTGTATAGTTAAAACTTTAGGTTGCTGTAGCTACTAGCTTAGCTACTAATACAAATTAATTATTAGAACCATAGATATAGATGCACCTAGATAACTACTTCGCGTGCCAAAAATCGCAACCGCTTACGTTCAAAAATCGTAATGCGGGCCACTCACGATCAAGTTCACCGTCAACTTGACGGTGTATGGCTATGGGTATGCATGATAAGTGGCCATACACCGTCAAGTTTACTGGGCGCGACTTCAAGTCCGCTTTAAACTTGACGGTGAATTTGATCGTGAGTATTCGGAGCCGCCACTTTCGCGCTCAGTCCTGTGTAATGCTGGCTGGGTTAGCGTGAGCGCTGGTGGGGCAAGACGGGTGCCGCACGCGGTGGCGTCTTTGATTCGATTTGATTTTCCCATCCCTAAATAGTGCTTGTGACGTCATAGTATGTAGTCAAAAAATCAGTGCTCTGAACCGGTTTAAAAAGAGCGGTTAATTTCGATTAAGTACCGGTAAATATATAGTTCCTTCATTAATCGGTTAAACAAGTGAACTATTCTTATGAAACCCAAATGATCAAGGTTACCGGTTACTTAAGCACAAACGGTATTGACACCCAAATTAACCGGTTAATTCCGTAATTCCGTAATAAAATTTTGTAACTAAATGATATCGCAACGTCCAGACCGTGCTCGCGAGAGTGGCGGGGGCCGGGGGGGGTTCAAACTTGATTTTAACCGGTTAATTTCCACTATCAAAACCAAAATTCATGAAAAACCGGTTTCCCGCATAAACCGGTAAAAACCGGTAAAGTGCAAACCTTAACCTAAATCGATTTCGGTTTGGGGCCAATGACCGTAACCGGTTAAGAATTTCAACCGGTTTCCGAGCCCTGCAAAAAATGGCACGCTTGGTTTTCATACAGATCGTGATACTTACGTTATCTAGGTCTGTCTATATCTGTGATTGTAACAGGTTGTAATGAGTTACGGTGTGCACGAGTAATCTCCGAAACTTTTGATCACGAAGTCTAGACATGAATTATTAAATTCAAATAACGATCACTCGTAGATATGAGTAAAGTTTTAAGCTAAGACAACATTATAATATATGAAACAATAACAACGTACTTAGTGTGCAATGTTCCCATTGCTGGGACACAGTTCTCTTCTCTGTGGGAGGGAAACATTATGTGAAAAACGGTATAAATTTTCAATTTTAAAATCGTTCGAAATTATGTCAAGCTTTGTACGGTACACAGAAACTATAGGACTATCGTTCCTGTGTACGCGTAACTGATTACGCGTCTATTGGAACGTAGTCCGTACAAGACGACGAAGACGAAGTAAACATACTTCGTGCTCTGCCTCTGGTCCACTGAAAAGGAAGTGAATGATAATGTGATGGTTAACAGAGGAGAACGGGAGAGAAAAACGTATTGTGTAATTTTCAAGAAACATGGGACAAGGACATGCAGAAAAGAATAGTCAAGAAAAAAAAAAAAACATAAAAGTATAGTAGGTACGCAAATGATTTAGAATACGCTTCACCGTGTAAACACGTCACTAAGCGATCGCGTCAATGTGCGAACTTGAACTAATTCGATACTACAACATCATAATTATTTATATCAGAAGGCCAATTCCCGTAATTAAAAACGTTCAAATTCTAGTCGCAATCTCATCTCAGCTACAATCAATGTCAAAAACTTGTCAAAAATATAGGGAAATTAGAGGTATTCTTGACACATTAACACAGATAAGAGTTTGAACGTTCTTAAAAGTACGAGAATTGCCCCTCTGGTGTCGACACGATAGATAGATATGAGATAATAGATTGACAGCAATTAAAAAGATAAGCCAGTCAACAAGGTTGGTATCAGGACACGTGTAGATACGTGCATGTGCTTCAATGCACTTCATTCAACTGATAAGATTGACCTTGACTTCAAATCATCTTATCTTACAGTACATATTCATTTTGTAAAAAGTATAATAATTGTATCAGTCTATACCAGGGGTGGCCAACCGCTCGATCGCGATTGACAGTCGATCATGGCAAGGCAAAAAATATTTCCAACTACAAACCTGATTTTGGTAATCTAGCGAAAGATGCTCAAACGCAATGCTCACATTAATATAAATAAGTAGGTAGTTACTAAGAATAATTTTCAGTATTATATTTTCCCTCTTAGGGTCAGTTCACACCGAGACGCGACGCGACGCGCAGTTTTCAAAATAGAAATACAATTAGAGACCTTATCTACTACACTAAAAGGTACACAATTCAGTGTCTACTACGTCGAGCTACGCAACGCGGCGCAGCGCGGCGAACTGACCCTTAGTAACTAACTATGCTTCATTTAAGTTAAGATTTCAAGTAGTATGTAATTGGTAGATCGCACAGGGTGTCGTCAGTAAACAGTAGATCTTGGGTCTTACCAAGTTGGCCACCCCTGGTCTATACTATACAAATGTCTATTTTTTCAAGGTTTTGGTTAAACTCAAACTCAAAGCATTTATTTCAAATAAACCAATTACAGGCACTTTTAAATTGTCAAGGGATCGGTCAGTCAGAAAGATGAAGCTAGTTGCCCATTCCAAAGCGTAGTAGATACCTATGGAGAAGAACGGGCAAGAAATTCCACGGACACTCTTTTAAAGTTAGTAAACTATGTACAGTCACGAGCAAAAGTATGTATACACTTGGCTTTATTCAAAGTCGATTTTCTCCTTTATTTTTGAATGAAATTTTATATTAGTAGGAACATGGTATTTTCGAACCCGTAGGTATATGTAAAGTGTCGTATTTCAACGTTGCATTCGTTATTTCGTGAAAAAATCGCAATTTAAAGTTGCCAAGTGTTGACATATTGGTGCTCGTGACTGTACAGACGCCAGCACACCAAGCTACCCGAAACTGTAAAATTTTCCCAATCAACTTTGAACTATATATTTATTTATTTAACTTTATATTTTAGCGATAAAGTAGAAAAGCTATTAAAGATAGCTTGATGTGCTTTTTTTTTGGGTTGGAAATCATCCGTGTTCCTTCAGTTGCCTGTGCGGCGTCTATACCTGCCACTCTGTATAGGTTCCAGTTTGATCACACAATTTTAAATGTAAACAAGTAACAATCGCTTTCAAAGCGTTTCGTATTTCAGCAACTACTTTCAACAGGATTGACATAAGCTTTTCGGGTAGCTTATGACAATCCATTACATTTTCGATTTATCCATTAAGTAATGGTTTTGCTGATAGTGTCACTTTGTCTTTGTCACCCTCTCTGGCATCAATAATATTTTATTCACAAGAAATCCTTCAACTAACACGGGCTGGAGATACTTCTAAAGCTTCTTTTAGCGCACTTTTACTTAAGCACAAATCTCCAAAAGAATGAAGAAGATCTCTTAGGCTTAAGACTTGAACATTAACAGCTAATCTACTAGATGTATCTTTAAACCAGGCGCCAACAAGAACGTTGGAGTGAATGTTTTTAGGATCACTTTCACAAAAATAATTTTATTTTGCTTCTTCAAACTTTGGGCAGTTTTTTTAAAGGCAAAATAATAGTATTTTTTATATTCAGTGTATGTAATTTTTCTGATGAATTCATCTCAGACGTGTGCCTAGTGCGTAGATTATCCATATCCACACATTATACAATGTTATTTTTAGTAGGTATATGCGAAACCTGAATAGGTATAGTTTGTTCAGAATAAGTACCTAACTGAATCGATTCCAATATTTTTTACCCCATGTTATATTTTGTCCCAAAAATATTTAAAAAAGGTTAAAAGTTGGACACCGAGCGACACTAAGTAGGTTATCCAATCTCCGCGCCGAACGGATACTATTATCAATGAGCGCAAGACGGCGCGGTGCCAGCGGCGCGGGTGAGCATGTTTTTGTACGGACAAACAGGTAACTTAACAAGCTTATAAGTTTGTGGTTTTTCATGATACAGTTTTGAAATTTTATAAACAGATTCTTTACATAAAAACGTGTTTCGGGTGCGCAAAAATAATGTTGTATAGTGATAAAAGTATAATAATGTCCTAACCCAGGTTATGCAAAATTTCATCGAAATCCGTTCAACTGTTCCGGCCAACAACGGCGTGAAAGGTACCAGAGACAGGCAGTGACTCTCGCATTTACTTTCGAATTATAGTACCCATATAATATGAATTATTCAGACAGTTTTTTTGGAGAAAAAAGCTACTATATAAAGCTTAGCTTTTGTTTTTTGCTTTGAAACTGTATCCAGCCGCATGTTCGCATCTCAAGAGCCACTTAATCAATTTTAATTAGGTCCTGAAGGCAAAGGCAAAGCTCAGGCTTTGCCTCCGTACTTTGTTTGAGTACAAGATCTTCTTTAAAAGGAAATGCTACAAGCCTTTAGGCCCCGCTCACGGCCTTGAGCGATGCGACTTGTGAAGTGACTTGCGTGAAGCGAGCCGCGCGCGCGTGACTCGTGGCATGCTCTAAGTTTAAAGCGTAAACGCTACTTTCATTTGTTTTCTCCGCAGTCGATGATCAGCCGGTCGATTCTGTAAAAATCTCACCGTAAAAACTTAGGTGAAGTGAGTTTGTTTTTGCTAGGAATTAACACTATTGACAGCTCACTCCACGCTCACTTCACCAAGTTTTCACGGTTAGATGGTTACAGAATCGCAGTGCAGTACAATATTTTATGGTCAAAAGTTGAGAGCACACGTCAACATCCCACTATATATACTGCCAAAAAACAAATGCAGTTGAAACTGCCATGTGTTTCCAAAATAATAGGTACATAAATATCGTACTGTTCAACGTTGTGTGAACGTGGCCAGTTTATATATGTCAAACTTAATGTTATAAACAAAATGTGATAGCTTGAAGTTTTTGAGATTCGCTTCTCCAGGCTGACGTACCTATTATACAGGGTTATTGGTAAAGCATTAACAACCTCTTAAGAGTTCATTGTACATACCTACTCATCATTATGAACAACTTTTACTATGGGACCAAACTTGAAATCGCGAAAACAAATTAGCTGTTCCCTACATTTATGTTCGTACAACTCGTCAAAATGTAGGGAACAGTTGTAACTAATATTTTTGTAAAATATAATTTAAAAAGAGTGTCCATGGAGTTTCTTGCCCATTCTTCTCCATAGGTACCTACGCTTTGGAATGGGCAACTAGCTTCACATTTTTCTGACTGACCTACTTCTTGACAATTCAAAAGTGCCAGTAAAATGGTTTAATTGAAATAAATGCTTTGAGTTTGAGTTTGCTGATTTTTTTTTCGCGATTTCAGGTTTGGTCCCATAGTAAAAGTTGTTCACAATGACGAGTACAATGACCTCTTATGAGGTTGTTAATGTTTTACCAATAACCCTGTATACATATAAGCACTTAGAAACGATGTGCCATCTTGACGATTTTACAAATGTCAATGTCATTCAAGAAACAAAAGAAAAAATAATTTTGCTACGAGGACGTATTACAATTTTTTTTTAAATTCGAGGATGACCAAGTTATATGCACTTTACAAGTAACAATAAAAATGTCTGGTTTCATTCAACTTTGGCGAGAAAAATTCCCCAATATTTTCCTTCCGCTAGGTTTATTATTTTCCCCTTCGCACTCCATAAATAAATAATCCGTTGTCTGGTTGTATATTTGCATATTGCAAATAATTTTAGAACAAAAGAAGAAGAACTGGTGCGGGCCTTATCATTACGGAGTTTATCTTTTCTTTCTTTAAAGCTATTGTAGAAGTGAAGCTGTGTGTGTTGTTGTATTGTGAGTTAGTAACCCAGACAGGCGCTTTACTTTGTGTAAATTATTTTATCACTACTGCTCTCAAAACGGTGAAGGAAAACATCGTGAGGAAACCGGTATGTCCTAGAAGCCAAAATTCGAAGACATCTGTCATCTATCGATCCGCACTGGGCCCGCGTGGTGGATTACGGCCCACTCCCTCTCACAGAGAGGAGACCTGTGTCTTAGCAGTGGGAACATTATAGGCCGATTATGCTAATGCAAATATTTGACAGCTATTGCGATGTTGCCAACTTTCAGAATGCATTCTCTATCAGATTTTGTCTATAGATACATAGAAAATGTTCTCTGCTAATTAGATGTTAAAAAAATATATTTTGCAGTCAGACGATGTTTTTTTCCCATTTTTGTGTAAGGCGATTTTTCTTTTGTTATTGTTAATTAACTTCTTGTAATTAATTACTCACTGGCCATTCATGAATATCAATTGTTTTGCCAGCCATGAATTCCCAGAACGATGTACAATGGACCCGTATCAAATATTTAAACAATTCAAACCTCAGTAATTTGACAACAATGGACTACATATTAGCGTGGTAACACTGAGCTATAAGTTAACGTGGCAACACTGAGCTGTCATCTGTCAAGTCAATTAGCTTTTCGAGAGAAATAGATACAGTCCGGCCGTCGAGCGACTGCGTGCCTTACACCTGTCAGAGCGACTATTCTAGTAGGTAGTAAAGATCAAATTCGCAAAACACGTAGTCGTTTATGAAACTGACAGGTGTCAAGAACGTATTCTCTCGTCGGGCGTACTTTAGTAGTATTGTATAGACATCATATTATTGTAGTGACGGCCCAGTGCACAGTGTTTATGAGGAAATGCGGTCGGAGAGACTTGAAAAAGCCTAAGTAAAAAGTCATAATTCGGGGTTTGGCTCTCGCCTGTTTCCTCCTCCAATATTGGTCTAATTTAAAATCCGGGCAATCTGGCGGGGTTTTCAATTCATAACGTCACTGGAAAGGAGAAAATACTAAAGCGCCATTTGGGCCAAAATTAGTTATCACACTAATACGCATCTTGAGCAAGCGTCGTGATGCTCGTGGTTTCTGTGTATAAGCAGAGGTCTTTGCCCTACAGTAGGACAACAATAGGCTGTTATTATAATTATAGTACTTTCCGTAAATAGCATTGTAGATATAGATTAGCTGTCAGCGTATTCCTTTTGAGATAGCGATGGTCTTTGACATCCGTTTGTAAACTTGGACATCAAGCTACCCGAAACTGTAAAATTTTCCCAATAAACTTTGAACCTTATGTTTTAGCAATAAAGTTGAAAATCTATTAAAGAAATTTGACAGATTGTAGTAGCTTGATGTGCTGGCGTCTGTACTATCTAAAATAATGAAGTCAGGTAGTACTTTTCATAGAAATTGTACCGTGACAGCCTGTTTATGCGTTTTTTTTTAATACGCGAAAGAGACGGAAATTATATTTCTGTCTCGTTTACTCTGACTACTGGATGTGTTTGTAGTCTCACCCATTAATATTTTTATTATTTTGTGAACTCTCTATTAGCATAGGTTTGCACGGGCGCGACATTTCCGCGGCGGTTTTTTTTCGTACACTGGATTTTCAACGCACTGCTTAGCACAGAGAGTTGGAAATCCAACAGTGTGCTTTTTTTGATGCCCTGAGATGCGCTCTGTTGGATTCTCAACGCTCGACTCAACGACGAGAGGTGAAAATCCCGTGGTGGTGGTACGTGGGGTTACTGCTATATTTTGTTTATTTTTCCGAGAGAGGTTATCACTTTGTAACGAGCTATCGGGAACGTAGGAAGTATAATTGTATAGTAGTGTCGTAGTAGTGATAAAAGCTGACAGTATTAAAATAATAATAGTAATATGTACAAGTATATAAAAAGGAGAGGAAATAATCAAAGGTCATCAAAAAATTCATCCGCATCGCTGTCAACAGGAAACGTGCCCAAAAGACTGGCAGCATTGCCACGTTGTATGGTAATGCTGATTCTTTGGCCAAAAAATAGGCCAGCCCCCTGGTCACGTGAAGAGTCGACCAACCGTTTGGCGAATTGGCGATGTCTTGAAATACTAAGTGGGCACTCAAGTAGTGATAGGTACCTACGCGATTTTAAAGAAAGTATATAAAATAATACTAAAGTGAAATATAACCAATGCGACAAAATTTTTTCGTCACGATTTTTCATCTCGCGTCGAAATGAGACTCAACTATGCGTTACCATAGTGACATATTTTGTTTTGGCACGAGATAAACCAACGACAATATTTTATCGCGCGCTTTTTTTCCTGGTAGTTTCGATAACAGTACTTCCGTGCTTTAACATCATAACAACAATAATAATGATGACAAAGCAATTTGTTTATCTGATAATATTTTAACAGACGGCGGTCAGTGGGTCGGGCCTTTATGATTAGATTATTACTCTACTTTTATGTTTATTCAAACAGATTGATATATAGGGTGACTGGTAATTAGTGACCGATACTTAAACACGTGATTTTACTCATCATTATGAACAACTTTTACTACGGAGCCAAACCTGAAATCGTGAAAAAAAAAAACAGCTGTTCTCTACATTTTGACGAGTTAGACGAACATAAATGTAGGGAACAGCTGATTTTTTTTTCGCGATTTCAGGTTTGGTCCCATAGTAAAAGTCACCCTATATAATTCTATAAATATCAGTGCCGTAATATTTTGCATTAGATATTATTAGTATCGATTGGTATTTTTTTTTTTCAAAAACATTTTTTTCTTCATTTATGGACCCAAAAATAATGTCCCATAGTTGAAAGATGGTTCATTTTAACATGTTAATAAGAGATCATTTCAAAACTTGTTAAAATCGCAGTTTGTGAAGAAATTATACCTATTAAAAGTTCTTATTTCGGATTTTGGCAGTAGGTACCTACCCATAAAACGAAAATAGTCATTACGTAATGTTTCCTGCATAAATGACAGTTTCTGATTTTTAATTTTCTTCTTTCTACGGTTGTCTGTCCATTATGTACACATACATTTTATCATAAAACCTATGTATATAGAGTAGTAATTTATTTGAATTAAACCATTTAGAGCAGTGGTGGTCCAGTGGTAACGGTTGCGACATACGAGTTGGACGTCGTAGGTTCGAACTCAGGCAAACGCTTTACTTTGTGTAATTAATTTCATCACCACTGCTCTCAAAACGGTGAAGGAAAACATCGTGAGGAAACCGGCATGTCCTAGAACAAAAAAATCGAAGACACGTGACATCTAACAACCCGCACTGGGCCCGCGTGGTAGATTACTGCCCACTCCCTCTCACAGATAGGAGGCCTGTGTCCCAGCAGTGGGAATATTATAGGCTGATTATGCTATTTACAGGCACTCTTGAATTGTCAAGGAGTCAATCAGTCAGAAAGATGAAGCTTGTTATCCATACCAAAGAGTAGTAGGTTCATATAGTACTCTATCTGAACCAACGAGTAAGAAATGAAATGAAATGATGAAATGAAATGAAATGATTTTATTTTTTGTAAGTAGGTTTGTACAAACACTTTTACACGTCAATCATGTTTTTTTTTTTTAAACTAGATGAAGTCGGCGTTTCCTATCTGACTACTCTGAGAAGAAAGGCCGAAACAAACTCAGAGGTCACAGTCTCTTTTAAAGTCCAGACATAATCTTGGTCAGGTTATATGAAGACCATGTAGATCGATGTCTGAGGTGGTCTTTTGAGGAAAGAACCACACAGATTGAGAGGACCTGTCCAGTCAGTGCACGCATTTGTCAAAAATCGTGCAGCTCAACTCAAGACTTAAGGAGCTCAACGATTCGACGAACAATACCAAAGAAAGGACATTTGGGTAGGCCACATAAATTACTCAAACTGCCAGACCATGAAAAAAAAAACTAACAGAACAGAGAGAATAATAAAAAAAAATATATATGTAAAATGACCCACATCGTCTTCACATTCACAATGAAAAAATAATATAATACTTTACAAAGTAAGCAAACGTCATTGTTACAACACCACCATGGACACTTTTCTAGATACAATATTTGGATTTAAAAGAGTGTTCATGGAGTTTATTTCCGTTTTATTAATATTTTAGATTATATAGTACCTACTCATGGTCATATTATTTATTTATCTTATTTACGTAACGCAATAAGAAAGTATGCATAAAAATTAATTAGTTATACTGCGCGACCATTGTTTTAATGATTATAATTAGATAGGTTTTACTCGCGACGTTGGTTCATTTTTGGTTTGTAATTATGAACTTATAATTCCAGTTGTAACCAGTTGTATCCCATCAGAAGAATAGTTAATCATCAGAAGAATAGTTAATCATCAGGGTGTAGGGATGCAACAATCGACCGATTGTTGCATCCCTACACCCTACCTTACAAAAAGGGATGCAACAATCGGTCGATTACCGAATATTTTAAACAGTAGTCAAATAGGCCGAATACCGAATAACAGCCAAATATATAAGGTATCTCTAAGAAAAGCCCTTGTTTAATAGTACAAACAAAACCTAAGTTAACTTCAGAAGCTCGCAAAATGTCCAATAGTGATCTGTTGGTCCGCTTGCGATGTCTACAAGAAATCGGAAAAAAATACAAATCATGATCAGACCCCTTTACGAACTTAGAAAAGGCAATGATAGAAAATTATAATATAATTCCGCTAATTTTAACTATATCAGTTAAGTATACGTACAGTTTTGTATAAATAGGTTAGTACATATGAAAATATTTTAATATTGTATTCAAATTATATTGTATAGCGATATAACATGTGAAGATTGTACGAAAATGTCTGGACAAGTGGCATTGGTGTTGCTTATATTTTCAGTTATGTCCAACAATGCGGCAAGAATACTGGCATATTTTCCATTTCCGTCGATCAGTCATCAAGTTGTGTTTCGCCCTCTAACTCAGGAACTGGCCAGGCGAGGGCATGAAGTCACAGTCATCACAACAGATCCTGCGTATCCAAATGGTGAAACACCTGCGAATCTAACAGAAATCGATGTCCACGACTTGTCTTACGAGCATTGGAGAACACTATATAAATTCAGTTCATCAGGCGATAATGATTTGGTCTCTCAAGTGCGAGTAGCATACCAAATGATAGTGAAGATCGTTGAAATGCAGCTGAAAATGGACAAAGTGCTGCAAATTTTAAAAGAAGAAAAGATCGATTTGCTATTGTTAGAAGCTTGTGTTAGATCCGCGTTACTTCTGTCTCACGTTTTCAAGGTGCCCGTAATCCAAGTGTCTTCTTTAGGTCCCATGTACTTTAATGTGGAAATTATAGGATCAGCCTGGCATCCTTTATTGTATCCGAACATTTTGAGCAAGCGTTTGTACAATTTGTCAAACTGGGAGAAATTATTGGAGCTGTGGAGTTTTTTTAAATTAGAAAGTGTAATAAATGATATTGAAGATGCAGAAAATGAATTGGGCAAAAGATTGTTTGGACCAAATGTACCAAGTATAAGTGAATTAAAAAATAATGTTGATATGCTATTTTTAAACACTCATCCTATTTGGGAAGGAAATCGTCCAGTGCCTCCTAGTGTTATTTATATGGGTGGATTGCATCAGAAACCAGTGAAAGAATTGCCAAGGGTAAGGCTTTATCTTTGTTTTACACGTTTCTAATAGTATCATGTTGTTGTTTCTTTAAACAATAGAATATGACTTTCAATCTGCACTTTTATAATTTATTGGCTTCTTTTTTTTTAAATAAAATATTTTCTTATCTATCTTTTGTCACTTACTGTAGCTTTCCATTCGTGATTTTTTTTCGAAAGTAGATCAGTAGTTCTAAAGATTATCCTCTGCATACAAACTCACAAATACATCTCTCTAAGTAATATTAAAATTTAACCCTTTAACCTCTAATAAAAATTGGATTACAGGATCTAAAAACTTATCTGGACACCTCAAAAAATGGTGTGATATACATTAGCTTTGGTACAAACGTCCAACCTTCACTGCTTCCTTCAGAAAGGGTACAATTGATGTCCAGAGTTTTCTCTCAATTACCTTACGACGTAATTTGGAAGTGGGACAAGGATGAATTTCCTGGACTACCTAAAAACATCAGGATATCCAAGTGGCTGCCGCAGACAGACCTACTAAGTATGTGATAATAATTGAAAAGGCAATGGACCCACATTAAATGGATTTCTAACAATTGGTGAAGGGGAAAACTTTATTTAACAATTTGATAATTATCGACATTTCTATCAGTAAAAGTAAAACTTTGGTAAACATTGCAGGTACTAACACATAAACTGACTAAATAAATACGATATTTCAGGGCATCCAAAGACACAAGTTTTTATTACACAAGGAGGTCTACAATCAACAGACGAAGCTATCGCAGCAGGAGTACCTCTGATTGGTGTACCAATGTTGTCAGATCAATGGTACAATGTTGAAAAATATGAGCATCATGGTATTGGAGTCAAACTTGATTTACTCACAATGACTGAGGAAGAATTTACAAACGCTATTTACAATGTAATTCGTGATAAAAGGTCGGTAAATATTTTTTTATATTCTGATTTGTGTTTCACTTCAAAAAAATTGTCTGTTGTCATCGTCATCATCATTCATCATCCACAGCCCGACTTCACCCACTGCTGGGCATAGGCCTGTCTTTTCTTGTGGCAATCCCCACGCTCCTGTGCTAGCCTCATTCAGGTTCTACCCGCGATAGCAACTATGTCGTCTCGTCTTTCAGTCTTAGGAGGCCACTCTGTCACAGCCTGACTCCACATGTCATCACTGCGCTTTGCTAGGTGTTCTGCCCAACTCTATTGTCGTGGTTAAAGTAAATTAATTGAATGATTCCCGTTAGTATTTTTTTGATTATTCATGATCACAATCATTTACTTTTCAGTAAGTATCAAAGTGCACAATACTGCTTCATGTACTGCATAATGCATTTTTTTTACTGTATGTCGATTCTGTAAAAATCTCACCGTGAAAACTTGCGTGGAGTGAGCTGTCAGTGTCATCCCACTGATGCTAGGGATTGACCAAGCATACATTTACAATCATAATCGAGATTTTAATAATATTTTTTATACAAATCCTATTAAAAAAAATTTAAATAATTTCAAAGCTAGTATTTTAGTTGTCAAAATTACTATTTTAGGGGGGGTTTTAAATAAAATAGCAAAACAGAAACTTAGTCAGAAACTCAACGTTGTTTTTTTCCCCTAAACTAGTCCTATTATAGACTAAGGCGCGAGCGCGTCACGCAAGACCAGTAAATAAAATAAAACATTCACGTTTAAGACAGCTAGACTAGTGAAAATACGCATCGACATTGTTTGTTATTATGAGCGATTGTAGATCGAGTCTAGTAAAGACTGCAACGATGTTCAGCGTTATTAACCCAAATCTATTCAATTAGAAGAGATAACCGAGTGTGTCAAGTCATCGAGTGCTAACAGTGTGCCTAGCTGACGGACCATAGAATTTAATCCCACGTAGTTTGTGTGGCGTGATCACATAATTCGGAATAAACCAGAACTCGCTCAGCCTCAGCGCATGCGCGTTACTGACGTGAATCGGGTGAAGTGATCACTTCACTCGATCCACGTCAGTAACGCGCATGCGCTAGGTGAGTTCTGGTAAATTCCGAATTATGCCATTCGTAATGTGAGCGCTGTGGGCGATGATGGCATAATTCGGAATTTACCAGAACTCACTCAGCGCATGCGCGTTAGACGTAAATTATAGTATGTTAGCGCTGTGGGCGATGATGGCATAATTCGGAATTTACCAGAACTCACTCAGCGCATGCGCGTTAGACGTAAATTATAGTATGTTAGCGCTGTGGGCGATGATGGCATAATTCGGAATAAACCAGAACTCACTCAGCGCATGCGCGTTAGACGTAAAATAGTATGTTAGCGCTGTGGGCGATGATGGCATAATTCGGAATAAACCAGAATTCACTCAGCGCAACTGCGCAAGCGCGTTACGCGCTGTCATTAGTATCAAATCCACATAGTGAAGTTTGTTTTGCTGTCAGTCATTGACGACCATGTACATACAATGTACTTATTATGCATATTCGGTATTCGGATTAGAGTTCAGTGACAATAATTAGTTCCTAATTATTTTAATGCTTTTAGAGATTTTAATGTCTAAATCCAACTGGGTTTGTACATTGAAAAACTCAATTTAGTCAGCCTACATTTAAGATAATCTAAAAGAAATTGTGCTAAGCATGTATTCAGTGATTGGTGTACCTACTGTTCGTCTAACTACACGGACTCTACAGTACATAATATGTAAAGGCACATACTTAGGTTTTTTTTTAATATTCCACCATCTCTAGGTGAACCGCAGTGCACAGGTACAAGATACAAACCTTATAACATACATATTTAGGCATATCATTAATCTAGTCATGGTTGCTGTTAGGACACACAAATTGCATTAAAATTATTCATGTATGTGCATGTTGTGGCCTGTCTAACTTTAATTTTCCTGTATCCTGTTTTACACACTGTGTCTATGTTTCTCAGCCAACTCTCCTGATGCAGGTCTGCTGGAAGAAATGACTAAATAAATGGTGAAAGCATTTCCTCTATATTTATGTAGTTTACTTTATTATGTGTTATGTGTGTACATAAATAAATAAATATAATTGATTAATTTGTATTACATTAAAAAAAATTGCAAATACATTTTTTCGACTGAGCCTGCTGCTTCCCGAGGTTCAACTTCTTAATGCCGGGAATGGATCGACATTGGATGTGTGTCGGCTACATCCGCACTGCAACTAGCTGGAAATAATGGTAAGCATTTGATTTATTTAATTACTACACATCTGCAGCTAATGTAGTATAAGTATAGCGGTATAATTTATTTAGAGCAGGGTCTGTCTGATGTAGGTCTAGAGTACCCCTGTCCATGTCCCAATTTATTTGTTCCCTACTGTGTTTGTCAAAAACAGTGTGTGAAATAATGAATACTTAAGTACCTCAGATAACCACGTATGACAGAAAGACAGGAGTGATGTGGTCAGATCAAGTAGAGGCAGTGTTCTTTTATTTTATTGTCTTCAGTACCTTTAATGTCTTAGCAACTGCAGGGTTGGCTGGGCTCGTCCGCTGATAGGTAGAACATTCAGATTAATAAAATTCACTTGCTTATTGTCCCACAGGTGCGCAAAGGTCTCTCCCCCCTACTTTTCCAGTTTTCCTTATGTTGTGCCTTCTCCGGTCAATTGGTCAGGAACGTGTCGGTGACATAGGGTGCCTGAAGACGGCAGTCGTCACAAAAGACGTACTTATGGGCCAGGATCATCACACAGCAGTAACCTGTGTGACGATCCTGGCCCATACGTCTGTTACATTATTATTATCGTCACCAAGTTAACTACGTACTATTTTGGCATACCTGACAGAACACCAAACGTCCTTGCAAAGCTAACCACCAGAGTGATCATGATAATCCTGTGTTCGTAATATAAATTATGTCGTAATACTATCACATCCACGATTGCAAACTAATTAATCATTGTCACTGACAAACTAATTCAAAGTAGGTAGGTACTAAGTTAAAACTTTCATTTGTTTATTTACAATCATTTTGAAACTTTATGCAATAGTTTATTTTGTATCGGAAAGTGGTGATCGAAATCTTTGCAGTAGACGCTAGACGCACATCATTTCCACCACAGATGATATTTCAGCGCGCGAATTTTTTTTTTTTTTCGTTAGACAACAGACAAGATGCGCGATTTCGCGCTTTTTTGAAAATTGTTAAAAATTTACTCAAAGTGAAACTTGGAATTCTGCAAATATGAGGTAAGTGTACAATGTTAGTTTATATATGATGTTTTAAACATTTTAAATTGGTAGGTAAATACATCAATTTATTCTAGAAGTAATTCCAGTGGCGTTTAATAATATTTATTTTGTAGCTCATCTCGCTCGCGCCATTGCACCGAGGCTCAACTAAGAGCCCTCGTAGACTTCTTTGAACAAGACCCCGAAATGGCACGTGGGCACCTGAAAACGGCGTGTGCCAGAAGAAAAATACGTGAGTTCTGGGAGAGGGTGGTACCCAGACTAAACAGTTTAGGGGGGGCCACCAAAACCAATAAACAGTGGATGAAAGTAAGTTAGTAGTAGAATTTTGCTTACCTACTGGTTATTAAACGAGAGTAACGTTGCTTACCGTCGACAAAGGCCATACCTACACACGGCGACACATCAAGTTATACATTTCCAGTTCTAGCTGAGCTCGCATTGCAGGTAGGTAGGTATATGTTTTTCGTACAATCAGAAGTCAGGTTACACTGGTTATGTATAGCTTGATGTGTAGCCGTGCGTACCTAGTGATTTTTATTAGGAAAGCAGATGCTGAAATAATAATGTAGGTATGGTCATGTTATTTCACATTCACAAAATACTAAATACCATTGTACACTGACTATTACTACCTACTTGGTAAAACAAATAGTATTGGACCGATAAGAAGATAAATATTAAAAAAAAAGCTGCGGAACGCGCCGCTGCCCGACGAAGGACTGGTGGGGGCGTCGAAGACATCGACCATCTGACCTAATAGTAATAGTGTTCTGTGATCTGACCGAAACAGAAGAGCGCATCCTCCAACTGTTGGGCGGCGAAGGCTACGCTGTTGGTGATCGCCACCTGCGATATGAAATAATACAAGTGAGTTTTGTAATCACCCACCTTCGTTGTCATAAAATTGTTAAGTAAAAGATATTTGGAAGATGCTTTTAGGGTTCCGTACCAAAATGGTAAAACGGAACTCGTAAAATAAAAGAACGAGCCATTTTTTAAATCGGTAATTGGGGTTCGTATAACTGTCACTAATGAGACACAATTACTTTTTCTATTGTTATTCTCCTATGAGATTTCTCGACAGGGGAGCGCGAGCGGGCCAATTTTGAAAAAAGAATCATTTCCATAGATATTGCATTCATTTTAAATGGCCAGTTATTTGATGTTATAAATCAACCGTTCTGTGGAACACCTTCTATTCTGAGGTCCCCCGACTTCCATAAGATTTTTTTAAATTTATTTTTTTATTTCATGCTTTTTGTAGGGATTCCTTAATTTTATTTTTGTCGGGGGTTTTTTAAATTTTAAATTTAATTTTTTATTTCATGCTTTTTGTAGGGACTCCTTAATTTTTGTACCTATTTCATTTCTATTATTTTCTTCCGTTTTAAGATTCTGGTAATTTGGTGTTTAATCAGGTTTTTATCCGTAAAAAAATATTGATTAATTTATAGTTGAAGAATAATTTTTAAGACTAAACAGATTTTTTTGTTTTATTATATTTTTCAAGTTTTTAGTTTTCCTTTCGTTAGGTAGTTAATATTCCTCATTCCCTTTCAATATAGTGTAAATTATTCTACTTGTCAAGCCCTTGCATATGATACCTATATTGAAGTTGTGAAAAAAAAATGTAATTCACCATTTTGTGGTGGCGGCCATCTTGGATTTGAAATTTTTGATAGTGTATAGTATTCTACTAGTCAAGCCCTTTCATTTGATACCCATATTGAGGAAGTTGCGAAAAGAAATGTAATTCGCCACTTTGTTGTGGTAGCCATCTTGGATTTAATTTTTTTTTTATAGTGTATAGTATTCTACTATTGAAGCCCTTTCATTTGATACCCATATTGAGGGAATTGTGAAAAAATATGTTATCCGCCATTTTGTAGCGGCGGCCATCTTGGACTGATTTTCATCAAACATAGCTAAGAACACTCCCGACTAATACACCTTTCAAACAAAAAAAACTAAATCAAAATCGGTTCATCCGTTCGGGAGCTACGATGCCACAGACAGACACACACACAGACACGTCAAACTTATAACACCCCGTCGTTTTTGCGTCGGGGGTTAATAAACAGAAAAACAATAATCAAATTATTTTAACAATACACAAATGTGAGATTTATATATCACGAGCCCGTGATATTAAAATATTGGTTGTAGTAGCTAGTAGCACCTACCTCTACTAGTCCTTGTTTTTAAGATTATTTGAATTTCGCGCGCTGGCATCCATGCATGTCCTTGTCGATTTTAAAGTGGTTTTATCAGCTAAACGCCTTCTTAGGTAACCACACTTGATAACACTGATACTACGTAATATACGACTAATGCCATAAAAATTAAGTGGTTAACAACTATTGGTAAAATAGACCAAGAAGACTCGTTTTTTTATAAATGTCGGTTCTAGTCTCATTTTATTTTAATTTTTTTTCTGTTAGCAGATTCTGATGAGTTGTTATATGAGCTCATTGGTAACATAATAACTACAGGGAATTACTGGGAAATAAGTAAATAAAACAACAAGTTCTTACAAAGTTTTAATTTTTTTAAATGTAGTATTAAATTTAATGTAAGTACCTATGCTCTTTAACATACCTACATTAAATTTGCATTTTCAGAGATTTTCCTATTATTCTGAATACTTCTCTGCTTTTCCTAATCCTAACTTCCTAGCTGTAACTTGTGTCTGTATTTTAATAATTTGTATTATGCTTTTAATAGGATTTAATTTCAACCCTATACCTCCATGCATTCCCAGAATAAAGGGTCTTGACAGGCAGACAGACAGACAGACACACAACAAAGTGATCCTATAAGGATTCCGATTATTCCTTTTGAGGTACGGAACCCAAAAAATGATATTGTTTTAGCTGTATTTTAGTTAAGGGTGGTGTTAACTCCTCTGCCATCACCATGTGGAGCTGGAACAAATAAAACTTGTAAGTTAATTGAAAAAAAAAATTACTTAGGAGTTATAGTTTGAATTACAGAAAATCAGAATTATTAAATAAATAAAAACAAAAAGTTACTGCAAGTGAGGTATCTGAATAACAATTTTTTAAATACTTATTATTAAAAATGTCTAAAACTTTTATGCATGTTGTTTTTGGTATACAAGATGGTGATAATAAGTTTTTACTTTCATTTTATGTTAATAATCAGCAGGAATTACTGGGTTGTGGAGGTCAGATAGACAGTTGCTCCATGTAAAATACTGGTATTCAGCAGTCCTGTTAGATTGGAAGCCGACCCCAACATAGTTGGGAAAAGGCTAGGCAGATGATGATGAATCAGAAGGAATTGTTCACATGAATATTTATATTGTTAATTAAAATATTAGTCTTACCGGGCTGATTCCGAGAATAGTAGAAAGGATCCCAATAATTATTCTGTGTATTAGAATTTGTGAATTGTGTGGTGTATCTGAAAAAAAAAAAGTATTCTCTAAACTAGTATGTTGAAAGCCTTGTTTTACCTATGGGGTGATGGAGTGGTAATCAATAATGATTGACAATGGTTTTGAAGGTTGCAGTCTGACTAATTAAATTTGCCATTAACTCATTTGAGTAAAGTTAGACAGCCTGCTACAAGCTCAAATAACAAGTAACACTGCCAAAGAAAACTTAATGGATTGGAATGAAATATCATTTTACAAGATTAGCAGGGAGTTATCTAACATACGAACCTTCTTCAGCTTCCGTCACCATTCCTATTTCCTCGGCCTAAAACAATTATTATGGAAAAGACCACTTTTGAGCCAGTACTTCTCATTGATGTATGTATTTGGCACACACATAATTTGTGAAGATCTTGAGCGCTTAATCAGTTACTGGAGCCACTTTCTGCGTCCGATCTCATTAACAGGAAACATGCATTTTCATCCTTTCGGTTAGGTAGGGAGGACCGCAATGTTCAGTACAAGTCAACCAGCATAACACGTCTTGTACGTCTTGGAATACCAATTCAATATAATACGCTTTAAAATCACTGACAAGCTAAGGACGAAAATTAAGCAACACAAACTTTACTCAATCAGAAACAAAACAGTATTAATTAAATAGTCACAGAGAGCGCATTTAGCATTAGAGCTACATCGGAAACTGAAAGTAGAAAAGTTAGAAAACCCAACAAAACCGCCAAAATTTGACAGTAAGAAGTCAGCCAGCAGAGTCAGTAACATTCATAAATTATCCAGGGTTGCCAGATGCCGATTTTTTTTCATCCTTGTTTTTTTTTAATCGGTAACTTCGCAGGCTACCTAAGCACTTCCCTTTACGACGGACACGACAGCATTTCATACAAACTTTCAAGCCCTTGTTTTTCGGAATGATTGAACCGATTTTAATAAAACTTCGTACACCTATGCAGGATACAAAGGTCTAAAAAGTTAGATTAGAACATTTTCGAAAAAAAAAAGTTCTAAAAAGCTAAAAACAAGCACATTTTAAATTAAATAAAAGTTGGAAGCAGGCGGGACTCGGGACCCATTTGAATTTGAAAATATAATAAGTAAAAATGGTATGGGTCCCGCCTGCTTCCAACTTTTATTTAATTTAAAATGGGCTTGTTTTTAGCTTTTCAGTTCTTTTAACTTAAGTTTTTTACCGCAGTCGGGTTTTCTATTTTTTTTAATAACTTTTTTTATTTCCAGTTTTTAGTTTACAAATGTGAAAGATTTCGCTGACAATTTAGTTCTTGGTACGTGTTTTTTACGATTTGTCACTTCGAATTACTTTTAACCATATAAGTTGTTTATATTTTTGTAAACATCTTTTAAAGCCCTTTATTTTGATACCCCACTCGATAGGTTTTGAGAAATAAAATTGAAGACAACATTGCGCCAAAAATCGGCCGTTTTTTTTTTTCAATTTTGATATACCCAGTGTCACTCGCACAATTACGACGAATCTAACGGCACCTCTAAAGCTGAAATCGATCAAGCCGTTTAGGCTACAGATCGTGCCAAAGAGATATACATACATACATACATAGTAGTCGCCATATTGAATTTTCACTAACGTCATGTCTTTAGTGACACTCGCCGGACTAAGAGGAATCGATGGACGTGTGAATCATCAAAATCGGCCCAGGCGTTTGGTCTGTATAGTGCTTCAAAGGAACATACAAACAGTGTTACAGCCAAATTAGACCGATATTAAATTTTCCATAGAAACAGAGATTTTCAGTTATCATTTTTTAGAGACATTTCGAAAATGTTCTTCACTATCTTTTGAAACCTTTGTATCCTGCCGAACCGATTTTAATGAAACTTCATACGCATTAAGCGTATGAAGTTTCATTAAAATCGGTTCATTCGTTTCTAAAAACAAGGACTTGAGAGTACGTCGTAATGTCAAAGGAATTAAAAATTCTTGTTAGCAACACTGTTGGTTCTTAGTTTGAATTTAGTACGGTACTTAGAATTGTATTTTCTCAGTGACAAAATTAATTTTCTATTCATTGATAGACAAAGATGAACTTTATCATCTGTGGTGAAAATGTGCTATGCTATTCTACTATTTCTACTACTGTCACTGTCTATGAGTCTATGGGACTTTCCGATACAAAATAAACTATTGCTTAAAGTTTCAAAATAATAATTGTAAATAAACAAATGAAAGTTTTAACTTAGTACCTACCTACCTACTTTGAATTAGTTTGTCAGTGACAATGATTAATTAGTATGCAATCGTGGATGTGATAGTATTACGACATAATTTATATTACGAACACACTCACAGGATATCATGATCACTCTGGTGGTTAGCTTTGCAAGGACGTTTGGTGTTCTGTCAGGTATGCCAAAATAGTACGTAGTTAACTTGGTGACGATATTATTAATGTAACAGACGTATGGGCCAGGATCGTCACACAGGTTACTGCTGTGTGATGATCCTGGCCCATAAGTACGTCTTTTGTGACGACGCCCGTCTTCAGGCACCCTATGTCACCGACACGTTCCTGACCAATTGACCGGAGAAGGCACAACATAAGGAAAACTGGAAAAGTAGGGGGGAGAGACCTTTGCGCACCTGTGGGACAATAAGCAAGTGAATTTTATTAATCTGAATGTTCTACCTATCAGCGGACGAGCCCAGCCAACCCTGCAGTTGCTAAGACATTAAAGGTACTGAAGACAATAAAATAAAAGAACACTGCCTCTACTTGATCTGACCACATCACTCCTGTCTTTCTGTCATACGTGGTTATCTGAGGTACTTAAGTATTCATTATTTCACACACTGTTTTTGACAAACACAGTAGGGAACAAATAAATTGGGACATGGACAGGGGTACTCTAGACCTACATCAGACAGACCCTGCTCTAAATAAATTATACCGCTATACTTATACTACATTAGCTGCAGATGTGTAGTAATTAAATAAATCAAATGCTTACCATTATTTCCAGCTAGTTGCAGTGCGGATGTAGCCGACACACATCCAATGTCGATCCATTCCCGGCATTAAGAAGTTGAACCTCGGGAAGCAGCAGGCTCAGTCGAAAAAATGTATTTGCAATTTTTTTTAATGTAATACAAATTAATCAATTATATTTATTTATTTATGTACACACATAACACATAATAAAGTAAACTACATAAATATAGAGGAAATGCTTTCACCATTTATTTAGTCATTTCTTCCAGCAGACCTGCATCAGGAGAGTTGGCTGAGAAACATAGACACAGTGTGTAAAACAGGATACAGGAAAATTAAAGTTAGACAGGCCACAACATGCACATACATGAATAATTTTAATGCAATTTGTGTGTCCTAACAGCAACCATGACTAGATTAATGATATGCCTAAATATGTATGTTATAAGGTTTGTATCTTGTACCTGTGCACTGCGGTTCACCTAGAGATGGTGGAATATTAAAAAAAAACCTAAGTATGTGCCTTTACATATTATGTACTGTAGAGTCCGTGTAGTTAGACGAACAGTAGGTACACCAATCACTGAATACATGCTTAGCACAATTTCTTTTAGATTATCTTAAATGTAGGCTGACTAAATTGAGTTTTTCAATGTACAAACCCAGTTGGATTTAGACATTAAAATCTCTAAAAGCATTAAAATAATTAGGAACTAATTATTGTCACTGAACTCTAATCCGAATACCGAATATGCATAATAAGTACATTGTATGTACATGGTCGTCAATGACTGACAGCAAAACAAACTTCACTATGTGGATTTGATACTAATGACAGCGCGTAACGCGCTTGCGCAGTTGCGCTGAGTGAATTCTGGTTTATTCCGAATTATGCCATCATCGCCCACAGCGCTAACATACTATTTTACGTCTAACGCGCATGCGCTGAGTGAGTTCTGGTTTATTCCGAATTATGCCATCATCGCCCACAGCGCTAACATACTATAATTTACGTCTAACGCGCATGCGCTGAGTGAGTTCTGGTAAATTCCGAATTATGCCATCATCGCCCACAGCGCTAACATACTATAATTTACGTCTAACGCGCATGCGCTGAGTGAGTTCTGGTAAATTCCGAATTATGCCATCATCGCCCACAGCGCTCACATACGAATGGCATAATTCGGAATTTACCAGAACTCACCTAGCGCATGCGCGTTACTGACGTGGATCGAGTGAAGTGATCACTTCACCCGATTCACGTCAGTAACGCGCATGCGCTGAGGCTGAGCGAGTTCTGGTTTATTCCGAATTATGTGATCACGCCACACAAACTACGTGGGATTAAATTCTATGGTCCGTCAGCTAGGCACACTGTTAGCACTCGATGACTTGACACACTCGGTTATCTCTTCTAATTGAATAGATTTGGGTTAATAACGCTGAACATCGTTGCAGTCTTTACTAGACTCGATCTACAATCGCTCATAATAACAAACAATGTCGATGCGTATTTTCACTAGTCTAGCTGTCTTAAACGTGAATGTTTTATTTTATTTACTGGTCTTGCGTGACGCGCTCGCGCCTTAGTCTATAATAGGACTAGTTTAGGGGAAAAAAACAACGTTGAGTTTCTGACTAAGTTTCTGTTTTGCTATTTTATTTAAAACCCCCCCTAAAATAGTAATTTTGACAACTAAAATACTAGCTTTGAAATTATTTAATTTTTTTTTAATAGGATTAGTATAAAAAATATTATTAAAATCTCGATTATGATTGTAAATGTATGCTTGGTCAATCCCTAGTATCAGGTGGGATGACACTGACAGCTCACTCCACGCTCACTTCACCTAAGTTTTCACGGTGAGATGGTTACAGAATCGCACTGATCTATATCCATTGATTGTATTGACTATTAATGTTACCAATCGGTACACATATAAGTTTTTTTTTTTTAATAAATGTGTATCAAATTCTAGATATCGCAACAATGTAGTAAAACTTGGTAGGCTGATGCGCGATCAGCCCCAGCCTCCTCTGGAGCGCGCCGTGTGGTGGACGGAGCACGTGCTGCGTCACAGCGACGCGAAGCATCTGCGCGCGCCCGCCGCCAACATATCGTGGGCGCAGTACCTAGAACTACAACTAGTACTTACTCTATTGGCAATTGCTCTGGGCTTTATTCTACTTGTAATACTTCTTTTGCATAACTTATGGAAGTATCTAAGCTCTCGTGTACAACAAATTAAATTGAAGGTAAATTGAGGACAACTGTCGCAATGTAGAATGTGAAGCTTTTTTAATGTAATTCCAATTAAATTTTATAATAATTACATCTATGATAAATACAGCGTTAATTATAAACCAAAAACCTTTTCTTTTTGATCTTTAGCTGGTCGAGTATCCACTCAATATAGAAGACAAAGCGGTGCTATTCTGTAAAAATCTCACCGTGACAACTTAGGTGAAGTGAACGTGGAGTGAGCTGTCAATAGTGTCAATTCCTAACAAAACAAACTCACTTCACCTTAGTTTTCACGGTGAGATTTTTACAGAATCGACCGGCTGGTCTCTAATCTAGTAAAACCAAAATCGTGTCGCGAAAAAATTTATTGATTGTTCATTTATGGGTTTTGTATTTAAAAGACAAGATGGCTGCTAAGTCTTGTTTATTAATATAATACTTGGAGACGACAAAAAAAAAAATGATATCAACTCTGTTATTATTGATAAAAGGTAGGTAAATTGTATCCCTTTTTATATTATAAATCCGATACGGTTTATAAAAAAAAAATGTTATTATCACGAAGAAAATGAAATGTTCCCTCGAAAATTTCAGAAAAGTGCTAACAAGTTTTGTAACCCGGAAGCGAATCCGGGAACATTACTAAGAGTCTGTAACTAACTGAGCTATCAAGGTCATCAGATATACATATGCTTTATGAATAATAGTGTGTCTTCATGTCGCACTAGCGTGCTGTCGAGCTTCAGTGTTTCGCACAAGTGTTATTCGCACATCCATTTGTCGAGCTCACGTAGTACAATCAAAAGGTGGCGAGGATAGACTGGATGCGAAAAGCGGTGAGCAGTCTATTATGGCATGGCATGGGAGACGCCTATGTCCAGCAGTGGACTGCGATAGGCTGAGTTGATTGATTGACATTTTCAACATAATTTTTACATTCAACATGCTGTTAGCTTGCTAAGTGTAAATGTTAAATCCAGTACATTTTAATGTTAATTTTGTATGACCATGGTACTTCACTAATTCCATGAGCCAGGCGTTCATTATGATCCGTGTTGCACTAACAATAATAAAAATTACTGGTAGACTGTCCAGTGGCTTGGTAATTAATTTACACTGTGTCGTTTACCGTGCAATGAAGCGCTGCCCACACTGCAAGGACACTGACGTAACCTAGTTACTATTGCCGTAAATAGACAAACAGTGCTCAAATGATGGCGCAAAGTAATTTAGTTTCTAAAGCGACTTGGTCACTTTCAGTTAAAAAGGAAGCTTATGGTCTCTTGTTCACATCTACATATAGGTACAGGGTTATTGGTAAAACATTAACAACCTTTTAAGAGGTCATTGTATTCATCACTATGAACAACTTTTACTACGGGACCAAGCCTGAAATATCTCCTGTCCCCTACATTTTGACGAGTTATACGAACATAAATGTAGGGAACAGCTGATTTTTTTGCGAGTACAATGACCTCTTAAGAGGTTGTTAATGTTTTACCAATAACCCTGTATACATAAAACAAAGTCAGGTTAGTTACCTACACCATTTATAACCAAAAAACAGCTGGACCAATTTATAGGATCTTTGATTTGTTGGATTTGTCTCCGCCCCGAACAGCAGAAAACATGGGAAAACCAACGAATAAATTTGTAATGACGATAATTCATTTCCTCATACATTTTGTTCTTATTGATTCTTAGACAGTACGAAGTTTGCTGGATCAGCTAGTTTGAATAGAATCTGGTTAATTGAAAATCTGGTGACTTGCTCATCATCATCTGCCTAGCCCTTTCCCAACTACGTTGGGGTCGGCTTCCAGTCTAACCGGATGCAGCTGAATACCAGTATAATCTGAATCTGATAATCTAATCTGGTGACTTGCTCATGAGGGTTCTATAGGTAATTGTTGCGACTACAAAAATCGACGGTTTAACGCAGACATCATGTAGTACATATGGATCACTATGGCATGGCAGCTTGAAGCCAGACACGACGGCGGCAATAAACCTGCGTAGGGCACATGCGCCGTAGACACTGTGTTAATAAATAGTAGATTTCGTCGGCACAAAACGTGTGTGATGTGAACTAGTGGTGGATTAGAGTTAAAACAATAATAATTGTACTGTAATGTGAAATGATTGTTTATGCACAAGTCACAGTGTCAACAGTTGAGTGTGGTTAGATTTGTGTTTAGTATTACGTCAAAGTTCCATTTGGTGTTTATCGTACTTATATAATGAGCCCACAACAGAAGGCCAATTCCCGTAGGTAATTAAAAACGTTGAAAATCTAGACGCAATCTCATCTAAGATCATCTGAAATCAGACTGTGAACGTTCTTAAAATTACAAGAATTGCCCCTCTGACCTCAAGGACGTAATATAATCTGAAATGTCTCATCATCATCTGCCTAGCCTTTTCCCAACCATGTTGGGGTCGGCTTCCAGTCTAACCGGATGCAGCTGAATAACAGTATTTTACATAGAGCGACTGCCAATCTGACCACAATAACTCAATTACTGGGTAATACGATACCCCTTGATAAGACTGGTTGTTAGACTTTCGGGCTTCTGACTACCCGTAACGACTGTCAAAGATCCACGAATGAGAGCCGGGACCAACGGCTTAACGTGCTTTCCGAGGCACGGAGGGGTTACGGTATGTAAAGGTGGTCACCCATCCACAGACCAACCGCGGCAAGCGTAGCTTAACCCGATCTATAGACCTGTGCGGCTGTTATTATTTAGCCCTCTGAAATATATTTATGTAATCTGAAATGTCTATAAGTACCTACTTCTAAAATTATATTATTATAAAGAGATATTTGTATGTTTGTAAGATTGTATGTATGAGTATGGGTAGTCTCCGGAACTACAAGTCAGATTTGACAAAATCTTTTTGCATTTGATAGCCCAATTCTTGAAGGCTATTTATCCTCATGTCCTTAGTTCCAGGAGCCGATCACAAAGAAAAATTTATAGAAAGAACGTTAAGCAAAAACGAAGTAATAGTGCGGACAGACGATGAAATGCGACGGAGCAGGTCGGGGGAACAAGAATTTTCACGCGGACTAAGTTGCGGGCAGAAACTAGTTTTGTATACTTTAATCTTCTGCGAACATTGGTAACATAATAGTCTTATCTATTTTGATTACTACATAGCCAACAGTAATGTTTAATCTAATCTTTTAGATTATTATTGTTATTTTGCTTTTAATATTTCTTATGTTTCAGTACCAACGAACTTGTTGGCACGAGTTCAATGTGTCAATCAATCGACGCAAAGTCGCGATGAGTGCAAGTTTCATATAAAACGATAATAGTGTAATTTAATTGACAGTGGAGAGGAAACATTTAGTTACGTACAATCATGTCCGCAATGATAACCTTGTTGCTATTAACGTTATCAATTGCATCTAACGATGGGGCAAGAATACTGGCCCTGTTTCCTTCGCCGTCCATCAGTCATCAAGTTGTGTTTCGTCCTCTAACTCAAGAACTTGCCCGGCGAGGGCATAATGTCACAGTCATCACACCAAATCCCGCCTTCGCGAATGGAAAAACGCCTGCAAATCTCACAGAAATAAACGTCCATGACTTGTCTTACGAAAAATGGCAGACACTGTATAAATTAACTTCAGCTGGCGGTACTGATTCAATGGAACTAATACGAATACCATTCCTTACGATGATTGAGCTCGTCGAAATGCAACTGAAAGTGGATGCAAAAAGTGTTAAAAGAGGAAACGGTTGATTTGCTATTGATAGAAGCTTGCGTTAAACCTGCACTTGTTCTATCACACATCGTTAAGGCGCCAGTGATTCTGGTGTCTTCTTTTGGTCCCATGAACTTCAATGTGAAAACTATTGGATCAGCCTGGCATCTGATAGTATGAGCAAGCGTTTGTATAATAGAACAAATCGGGAGAAATTAGTAGAACTGTGGAACTTTTACAAATTAGAAAATATTATGCAGGAAATTGAAGCTGCAGAAAATGAATTGGCCATTAAATGTTTGGACCAGATGCACCGACAATTAATGATTTCGAAAATAATGTTGATATGTTGTTTTTAAATACTTATCCTCTTTGGGAAGGTAATCGTCCAGTACCTCCTAGTGTTGTTTTCATAGGTGGAATTCATCAGAACCCAATCAAAGAATTGCCAACGGTAAGCTTTGATGTTATACTTATACATATTTTATTGCTGTAAATATTATATCAGTATCATTAATAAATATGTATGTATGTATACGCTAGGTCAATAAAAGACGGATGAATATTACATGTATTGCAATAGTGCCCACTGTATACTGATAGTCGTTCGAATCATCCAACACAAACTTCCCAGGTACACATTTGTCCTGAAGGGCCCATCACAAAACATCACAACGCACTTGGACGTATGCCTTTTCGTAGTCAACGAATACTATCTGCAAGTTTTCATGCGCACCACTACTTCTCGTGCAGCTGGTTAAAATATAAATGTATATTGTGTATGATTTGTAAGAAAGGGTAGTAAATGAAAGAAGAAATTGAATGAGAATAACATTTTGCTCCCACCCTTAGTTACCTGGAACAAAAGTTAAAAGCAGAAGCCAACTGATAGGCATTTTGATTCAAAAGACACTAAATATTGTATTGCAGGATCTCCAAACTTATTTAGACTCTTCAAAGAAGGGCGTCGTATACCTGAGCTTTGGTTCAAACGTACAACCTTCAATGCTTCCTCCAGAAAGGATACAATTGATGGTTAAAGTCTTCTCTGAATTACCTTATGACGTGTTGTGGAAGTGGGATAGGGATGAACTTCCAGGACGCCCCAACAATATAAGAATATCCAAATGGCTGCCACAGTCAGACCTTCTTAGTAAGTGACATTCGTAACCATATGGTAAAGTAAGAGACCCAAAGGCTAGGTGGAGCGACGACTCACGACCTTCGCACGCTTCCTTCGCTTCTACTGGATGAGCGAATGAGGATCCTACATCTAACTGTGGATTGCTGTAGGCTGGTGATGACAGTGATATTATTGTAAATCCGTAATAAAAGGTGGTAAACACAGGTGATCTAAATTAATATTATGAACTTTCAGGGCACCCAAAGATCAATTCAACCAACTTTGCTTATGCTTTGGGCATTCATAACACAAGGAGGTCTTCAATCAACAGACGAGGCGATCACAGCAGGAGTACCTTTGATCGGCGTACCAATGTTCGGTGATCATTGGTACAATGTTGAAAAATATGTACACTATAAGATTGGAGTTCAACTGGATCTACTCATGATGACTGAAGAAGAAATTAGGAATTCTATTAACACTGTAATCGATGATGAAAGGTGGGTAAATGAAATCTTTCTTAACTTTGTTCTTAGGTTGAACTTAGGCGCACGGGTCGATCTTCAAGGTTAAGCAACATTTTCCGAGGGCGTTCCGTTGAAGGATGACCATACATGACTTACCGAGACCCCTCCGTGCATTGGAAAGCACGTTAAACCGTTGGTCCCGGCTGTCATTCTTAGATATTTGGCAGTCGTTATCGGTAATCAGAAGTCCGAAAGTCTGACAACCAGTCTTACTAAGGGGTATCGTGTTGCCTAGTAACTGGGTTGGGGAGATGTCAGATAGGCAGTCGCTCCATGTCAAAATACTAGCTGCATCCAGTTAGACTAAAAGGCGACCCCAACATAGTTGGCAAAAGTCTAGGCAGATGATGAGGATGTACGATGGGATAGACATAAAATCAAATGTTAATACTATCAATTATTTCCAGTTATCGCCAAAATATAATAAAACTTGGCAGTGTGTTACGAGATCAGCCCCAGCCTCCACTGGAGCGCGTCGTGTGGTGGACGGAGCACGTGCTGCGTCACGGCGGAGGACAACATCTGCGAGCGCCCGCAGCCAACATGTCGTGGACACAGTATCTAGAACTGCACTGCCCCGTTGGTCTCGTGGTCGCAAGCGCGACTGCTGAGCGTGGGGTCCCGGGTTCGATTCCCGGGTCGGGCAAAGTGTTATTGAGTTTTTCCATTAGGAATTTCTTAGTAGCAGCCCGGAGTTTGGAAGTTGGCGGTGTGATACCTCCGTGCCTCGGAAAGCACGTTAAGCCGTTGGTCCTGCGCCTGATCTCTCTCCGGTCGTGTCGGATTGCCGTCCCATCGGACAATGAGAGTGAGGGAAGAGGGAGTGCACCTGTGTCTGCGCGCACACTTGTGCACTATAATATCTCCCGCGCCGAAGGCTAGTCTCCGTTGAGATTGGCCGCCGCGGCCGAAATACGGTCTGGAGGACTTTTATCTAGAACTAGATCTAGTGTTTTCTTTATGTGCGTTCGCTCTATGCGTTATTCTAATTGTTTTATTGATTGTTAGTAATGTGTGGAAGTTTTTCACTGTTAAAATATAAACAAATTGTTGCTTAGTATTTAAGTATATTTTTTTCTGTTGTAGTAATATAGTTGTTGAAATTTATGTTGTGATATGATTGTCGTTGTGATCAGCATAATAGTATGGCAATAAAGAAAGGAGAATTGAATTTTATTATTATTTTTGAATAAGTTCCAAAGATAACGTGACGCAAACGAAGTCGCATTAATTGCTAGTGTTATCTTACAGGTTAGTTTTTATATAATAACTGGTATATAAGGAAACGTATCAATTAATTTATCTATCATAGCAATCCGCGCCCCCTTATAATAATGTTCGCATCAATCGTCTTTGTTTTATCAACGGTATCAATTACTTCTAATGATGCGGCAAAAATACTGGCTTATTTCCCATTTCCGTCGATCAGTCATCAAGTTGTGTTTCGGCCTCTAACTCAAGAACTGGCCAGGCGAGGGCATGAAGTCACAGTCATCACAACAGATCCTGCCTTCTCAAATGGAGAAACACCAGCGAATCTAACAGAAATCGACTTCCACGACTTTTCTTACAAGAAGTGGAGAACACTTTACGAAGTAACTTCGATAGGTGATAATGATTTGATCACACAAATACGACTAGCGTTCCACATGATTACTGAGCTCGTTGAGATGCAGTTGAAAGAAGATAAAATGCAAAAGTTGTTAAAAGAAGAAAAGTTTGATTTGCTATTTTTAGAAGCTTGTGCAAGACCAGCGTTACTTATGTCATACATTGTTAATGCGCCCGTGATTCATGTGTCTTCTTTCGGTTCCATGAACTATAATGTGGAAACTATGGGGTCATCCTGGCATCCAATACTATACCCAGACAGTTTGAGTAAGCGTTTGTATAATGTAACGAAGTGGGAAAAAATCGTGGAATTGTGGAACTTTTACAGACTAGAAAATGTTATGCGGGAAGTTGAAGGTGCAGAAAATGAAATGGGCAAAAGAATGTTTGGACCAAATGTGCCGACTATAAGTGAATTACAAAATAAAGTTGAAATGCTGTTTGTGAACACTCATCCGATTTGGGAAGGAAATCGTCCAGTGCCTCCCAGTGTTATTTATATGGGTGGATTGCTTCAGAAACCAGTGAAAGAATTACCAGCGGTAAGTTTATAAATGATTCTTATAATTTCCTGAATCTGCATTTAAAGTCGAGTCTGCTGATTTATCCTTGCATTTTATAAAACGCAATGAGTATCATGGCAATATATTAGTGCTCTTATGGTTCTAAAACTACTTATTGGAGTAACATATTTTATTTGTATTTTATGGATCGTTTTCGTATTTGTTTAAGTTGTTTCTTTATGTTGTATGTGTACATGTTTGGGTATATTATTTTTATATATTTAAATGTCTTTAAAGCTTCCAAAGAGTCATCTAAAAAATCATACATAAAAAGGTCATATAAAAAGTCACCAAGGAAATGATAGTCATGAATATCCCTTTCTTCCCCTCTTCTTCTTTGTAACAGGGTCAGGTAATAAGCAGAAAGAAATAATTTCTATTACATGACATATTTCAATGAGTTACAATTTTCATTCGCTCTCTAGAAGTCTGGAACTAATAAAATTTTCAAATATTTCTGTTGAAATGGCAACAGTAGAAATATTCGTTTAATTTTTTCAAAGGATTTTATATGAAACGTAGAAAGCACATCGTTATGAGAAGATTCAATAAGGAAGTAAGGCAAGCGAAGTGACGGTACAATACTGTTATTATAATGGTCTCTATGATATTATACTTCTTTATGTCGTAGAATCTGAACATTTACATAAACAATCATACAGTGATCCTTGAGATAGAAATAAATTGGTAGCTTCCTACCTTCTTTTGTTACAACTTCACATACTTAAAGTTTTTTTATCTTTGAAGTACTTATATAATTATTATTTATATATTACAAATGTTCTAGACTCGACAGAGTTTCAAAAAACAAGAAAGGGCTTAATAATATTCGAATCCCAATGAATGCTATGCCGAAAATCAATTACCTACCAAAACCATGAATTCAGACCCCGGTCCGAATTCTGCTGCTCGAATACCTACTGCTAGTTCAGATGACCAATGACCTGTGTTGTTTTTTCTTTTGACAATTTAAACGGAACCCCAAGAATACAACCCCAACAAATGATAATGTATAATATATTGTATAATTTGGATTGATCAATGATATATTTTTGCAAATTCGGTTTAAAAAAACTTTTACACGTCAAAAATAAATAGTAATATTTTAAAACTAGATGAAGTTGGTGTTTTGTAATCGACTACGTACTTTGAGTAGAGACACCGAAATAAACTCAGAGATCACAGTCTCTTAAAAAGTCCAGCCATTATCCAGCCAGATAATGTGAGGATCATACAAAGACAGTCTTTTAAGGAAAGAACCATACAGCTTTGAGTGGACCTGTCCAGTTAGTGTACAGATTTGTTATTAATCGTATAGCTCAACTCAGAACTTAACTTATTACTATGCCGGAGTAAATAAGGAAAGCATTCATACGGGAACAGTTATTCGGGTTATCGTTTTTAATCGAACATTTTTATTGCAGGATCTCAAATCATTTCTAGAGTCTTCAGAGAACGGCGTGATCTATATTAGCTTTGGTACAAACGTCCAACCTTCACTGCTTCCTACAGATAGAGTACAATTGATGGCCAAAGTCTTCTCCCAATTACCATACGACGTACTATGGAAGTGGGACAAAGATGAACTTCCAGGACGCTCTAAGAACATCAGGATATCTAAATGGCTGCCACAGTCAGACCTTCTAAGTAAGTGATAATAGTTTTAAGGACGGCCTCACATATGGGTCGCTAACTGTTATTGCTAATTTTGGGGTTGTCGTCCCAAATGTTAATTAAACATAAACTCACTAGGGTTTTGAAATAAATGAAACTGATTCGTGTTTAAATAGATGTGGTCTTTTAGCAACGGCACAATTTATTCCCAACATGTTTTTGTATGTTTTCCTTTGTTTGAGAGGTTTGTATAGGCGCACACAGAAACCCTTTTAGGTTATTTTATTCTACATTTGACTTCTGATTAAAACGTCCGATGTTCAACCAAACTGTGTTTATGTTACTAGGACCCAATTAGGATTAGGCTTGAGTAGTTTTAGTTATTGAGTTCTACTGCCTTTTTATTGAAGAGGTGTTTATAATAAAAAAATAATGTAATCACTGATCAAAACCCTAAATCGCACTTCAGGTTACAAATCATAAAAATAATCGACTCTTCCTATCCAGCGATAAAACCCTAGGAAAAAATACACAATCACTATACTTACAAATTATGAATTTTCAGGGCACCCAAAGATCAAAGTATTTATAACACAAGGAGGTCTACAATCAACACACGAGGCTATCACAGCAGAAGTACCTCTGATTGGTGTACCAATGTTGGGTGACCAATGGTACAATGTTGAAAAATATGAGCATCATGGTATTGGAGTAAAACTTGATTTGCTTAGCATGACAGATGAAGAGTTCAAAAATGCTATTAATAATGTCATTGGTGATAAAAGGTTGGTCCAAAACATCTCTCTATTATTTTACCGTCTATGTATTAACAAAATTTTGTACGAAAATGACAGATCGAAAAGGAATTCTGGAATAAACTGAACCGAAATGATAAAAAACAGTTTGTTAGGAAAACGTAGATCATCTATAGAGGTATGAGGAACAGGGTGTAAGGTTCACTCATACTCTATAGAAAAGGGAGGATCCTCCGACCAGACGGGTGTTATGTCTGGCGGGCAACTGCCCGATGATTCATGTCGGGCCGTTGTATCTATGCTAATTGCGCGGTAAACTCTGCTTGCGCGATGTAGGATTTGCGTGACGTAGTATGAAGCGTTGTTTCCATGTGGCGCTGTAGATACCTCTACATCACTCCCCCCCGGAGACCGGAGGTCGATAGTGGGCTGAGTCTTGTATCTTGCGATGCTTGCCAAGCCAGCTGAGGTTCCAGTGAGTCGGAACCGGTTGCCGCATAGTTCACGGTGAGTCGGAACTGTCTGCGAAGATGTCCCCAGTGAGTCGGGGTGGCGCTGCGTTATGCTCCAGTGCGTCGGATGTGGTACAGCGCCGGGTTGAGGCTGACTGCTGGCGTCGACCAGGAGAGCGTTTTTCAAGAAATCTGCTTGTGGACCGGCCGAAAGTGTAGTGTGCTGTGCCGAGGTTGCTGATGAGGCTGAGGGTGATGACCAGGAATGCGCGGTCGCTGCATGCTGGTGGTCAGGATACCCGTTGAAGCCGTGGAAGCTGGCTGGCTGGGTGACTCGCCGCTAAAGCTTGCGGGAGTGATGATGACGTCACGCTGAAGTAGGTGCACGAAGGCTGCGCTGACGTTCATGTTCGGGGTCACCAGTATAGAGGTATGAGGAACAGGGTGTAAGGTTCACTCATACTCTATAGAAAAGGGAGGATCCTCCGACCAGACGGGTGTTATGTCTGGCGGGCAACTGCCCGATGATTCATGTCGCGCCGTTGTATCTATGCTAATTGCGCGGTAAACTCTGCTTGCGCGATGTAGGATTTGCGTGACGTAGTATGAAGCGTTGTTTCCATGTGGCGCTGTAGATACCGCTACACATCTACGGATAGATTACGACAGTAGCAGCATCATGAAATAAAACTAGACCGAGAAAGCAATATTTTATAATTACCTTTTTAGATATTTACCGTATCCTAAGAAATCTATTTTCATTAAATAGATTGCAAAAAACTTAAAATAAAAGTTTAAAAAAATGCCGACTCAAACAAAACTCTCTAAAAACTAAAAAAAAATATAATATATTGGCCGTGTTTTTTTTTTGAGTGGGAATTCATCAAACGACCCTTCCCGCTCTGGGTGGACCAGAAGGGAGTGTCAGACTCTTACTGACTAAAACCCACCCATGTTCCTTCCTTAGCACTTTATGTTCCGGGCCAGCGGTAACCCTTTCGGACAATCCCGCTGACCCGGCAAGCTTCGGCCTTAACGGGTCCCTTCAGATGATGCTCACATCTCTTTGAGGGGCGTGTGGAACACGTACGCGCCGTCCGGCACGGGCCTGGTCCTGATCGGACGGTGAGCTATCCATTACTCTCCGTCCGCATGCCCGCGTATACGGTGGCCGTGAGTCGTCCCGTGGCTCCCGACGCCTGGAGCGTCTCCCGCGGCGGCTGGGATGGGAGGCTCTCTCCCTCATCCATCCCGCCACCACCTCCTTCGCTAGAATGACTGCTTCGCAGAAGGAGGCGACTGCCTCCCACCCACTCCCTCTCGCTCTGGACCATGGCTTGCACAAGGGCCGGACGCGAGAGGTCGCCGCCACTGCCGATCGCCTCTATGAGGACACGGCGGTGCTCCGCCCAAGCGGGGCAGACCTCCACCGTGTGCTAATATAAGGGCCAATCCCTTAGACCCTAAGGAAATATTTTGATCCAAACGTCCTCGCTTCAGGGGACAGCTACTGAAAATTGGAAGATAACAGCAGCTATCTTACTTACAATAGCTTAAATTAATTTTTGCTAGGTTGCCTTTTCAGTACATTTTCAGTACACATGTGTACCACAAGCGGTACAAAGGATGATGGCCAGGATTGGTTAGACTCTCTAATAGCGATGACATCTCATTGGATAGGTATTTTCAATTGAAATCAATATTTGTAATGGCAGCATTTTTGAAATATTGTTCTCGTCGACGGTTGTAGTTGCCTCTGCTGTTGACGCGTGTCACTCGTGTATATGAGCATACGAGTTATTACTCGTATGTACTCGTATATCGTCGGCTGGGCTGGGTGCTGCAGTCTCTTCAACGGTGCCAGATCGACTATCGGTACATCGAGGTGCTGAAGTGTTTGTACGAAAACGCCAGTATATCAGTCCGACTCCAGGATCAGACCTCGAAACCTATCCTTCTGCAGTGAGGTGTAAGACAGGGAGACGTTATCTCTCCGAAACTGTTCACCGCTGCACTGGAGGATGTCTTCAAGGTTCTGGACTGGAAAGGGGCTGGCATCAACATCAACGGCGAGTACATAACTCACCTTCGGTTTGCCGACGATATCGTAGTCATGGCTGAGACTATGGAGGACCTCAGTACAATGCTCGATGACCTCAGTAGAGCCTCCGAAAGAGTGGGTCTTAAAATGAACATGGACAAAACGAAGGGCATGTCAAATGCCCATGTAACACCCACTCCCATAAAGATCGGAGACGCTACACTCGAAGTCGTGGACGAGTATGTTTACCTAGGACAAACTGTCCAGTTAGGCAGGTCTAACTTCGAGAAAGAGGTCAATCGTCGAATCCGACTCGGCTGGGCAGCGTTCGGGAAGCTACGCAATATCTTCTCGTCCCACATACCGCAGTGTCTCAAGACGAAAGTCTTTGACCAGTGCGTGTTGCCAGTGATGACTTGTAGCACTGAAACGTGGTCGCTCACAATGGGCCTTATAAGAAGGCTAAAAGTCACCCAAAAGGCAATGGAGAGGGCTATGCTTAGAGTTTCCCTGCGTGATCGAATCAGGAATGAGGAGATCCGTAGGAGAGCCAAGGTAACCAACATAGCCCGAAGAATTGCCAAACTTAAGTGGCAGTGGGCAGGGCACATTGCTCGCAGAACAGATGGCCGATGGGGCCGAAAGGTTCTGGAGTGGCGACCACGTACCGGAAGACGTAGCGTTGGAAGGCCTCCCACAAGGTGGACCGACGACCTTGTGAAGGCCGCAGGAACCCGTTGGATGCGAGAAGCACAGAACCGGTCGAAGTGGAAGTGCTTGGGGGAGGCCTATGTCTAGCAGTGGACGTCTTTTGGCTGAAATGATGATGATGACTCGTATATCAAAATAATAATTACACTTCGGTTATCTTTTTATTGAAATGTAACAAGAATAAATACATCGTCTTTTAATAGTCGATCGCGGGGAACCTCCCTCCCCCTCCTTGAAGAAGTTGAAGCGGTGCGGGTGCGCAGCATATGCACAGGAATTATCTAATTGATCTAACCTAAGCCTTCCCTCTCCCGAAAACTGGTATAATCATTGAAATATAGTTTTTAATTTTTCCTTCATATCGGTACCTATTACTCGGAATGGAAAACAATTCAGCCAAGTGCTATAGAACGATTTGTTCGAAGTAAAAAGGTCTATCAAACGACATTGTAAGACATCACTATTGGTTGTTGTACCAGGTTCCATAAATTGTTGTCCATTGCCCTTTGTACATACCAAGCCGACATTTGACGCGTCAGTTATGTATATTATGCATTCAATACAAAATTAATAAAAATTGAAAAAATATTTAATGAACCGTGCCAACAATGGCGGCTTTCGGCTTCTTTCACTCGACTACCGAATAATCAAAAAATTAAATACATGGAGCAGATTAACGTTCATAATTAAGTAATTTTTCAGTATCGTGTGGCCGTGGAAAGGTCCTTCACCCGAGTTTTAAGCGTCTGATATGAGCTTTATTGATTGCAGTTTTCGTCACAATATCGTAAAACTTGGAAGCATAATGCGTGACCAGCCGATACATCCACTAGAGCGCGCCGTGTGGTGGACGGAGCACGTGCTGCGTCACGGCGGCGCGAGACATCTGCGCGCGCCCGCCGCCAACATGTCGTGGGCGCAGTACCTAGAACTACAACTAGTATTTACTGTGATAGCAATTGCGCTGACCTTTGTTCTAGTACTCTCATTCCTTGTATACACCTTATGGAAGTATTTTAGTAGGCACGATAAAATAAAAGACAGTTAAACATCTATTCAAAGAATAATGTTAGAAGACTTTGATACTTTTAGATAGAAAATTGTAATTATATTTATCTAGTATTGTATGAATTTAGGTAGTAATATTTAGTAGGCTAAATTATAACAACCAGTCGGGTCGATCTTTATTACTGAGGTCGGTTCGTGGATGGGTGAGCATACATTAAATGTGAGGACCCCTCCTTGCCCCGGAACAATGGTCCTGGCTGTCATTTGTAGATTTTTGACAATCGGTACGGTTGAGAAGCCCGAAAGTCTGACAACCAGTCTTGCCAAGGGGTATATCGCGTTCTCTGGTTACTGGGTTGTGGAAGTCAGATGCAGTCGCTTCATGAAAAATCCTGGTATTCAACATAGTTGGAAAAAAGGCTAGGCAGATGCTGTGGTAATAATATTTGTTCAATGAATGTGTAAAAATATGTTAATATTATATCTAATGTACAAAAAACTGTGATTATAAACATGATGTTAAACAATTAAACAAAATACCTACTAGAATTTTGTTGTTGCCTCAAATAAAAATTATGCGTGTTTCATTCATTCCTGTGTCATCTTCTTGCATTATTTGCACATCATATTAAGCAAACAACATTATCTTCCTTTTTTAAACAACTACTTATTAAGTGTGTTTACACACGAGCGACATGCGTCGACGACAGAGGCACCTGCAACCGTCGACGCGTGTCGGCGACAGGCCGCGACGCGTCGGTTGCAGTTGCCTCTGTCGTGGATGGGTGTCGCTCGCATACTTACTTAGGCTACGGACACGAAGTCAGCTGGCGCGCTTACTAGCGACGCGCACCAGTCTAGCGGTGCCCGCGCGTCTGCATTGACGTAGTGTCGCATTTCAGACACCAAATTTACATGGTCTTCACACGATCTGACCAAGATTTTTTCTGGACTTTAAAAGAGACTGTGACCGCTGAGTTTGTTTCGGCCTTTCTTCTCAGAATAGTCGGATAGGAAACGCCGCCGACCTCAACTAGTTTAAAAAATATGATTGACGTGTAAAAGTGTTTGTACAAATCTACTTACAGAAAATAAATGATTTATCATTTAACGATAGACAGTCATCTTTTATATAGAAATCCACATAATTAGAGTACGTTGGGGTAACACATAAAATAATGATGACACTTGGGGGAGACCTATGTTTTTCGGCTTAAATCATGAAAAAATGTGGCAAACACTTTATTTTCTCGTCATAACTATACCTACTTCAAATTACTTAATAACTGTTTTACTAAGGCCTTAGCATGAACACGCGACGAAAACGAAACGACGTAATAAAAAAAACAATTGCATTTTGGTTTAAATTTTTGCAACAAGCACTATCCCTTAGACACGAATAAAGTCTTAATACTAAGTAAATATTATCAGCGAAAATAGTATGTTTATTTTATAAACATACATCATCTGCCTAGCCTTTTCCCAACTATCTTGAGGTCGGCTTCCAGTCTAACCGGATGCAGCTGAATACCAGTATTTTACACGGAGTGACTGCCTATCTGACCTCCACAACCCAGTTACTGGGTAATACGATACCCCTTGGTAAGACTGGTTGTCAGACTTTCGGGCTTCTGACTACCCGTAGCGACTGTCAAACATCCACGAATGACAGCCGGGGCCAACGGCTTAACGTGCTTTCCGAGGCACGGAGGGGTTACGGTATGTAAAGGTGGTCACCCATCCACAGACCAACCGCGGCAAGCGTAGTGATCGACCTGTGCGGCTGTTACTTTTTTATACATACACTAGCTTCTGCCCGCGACTTCGTCCGCGTGAAATTTCACCCTCCCCCCATTCACTCCGTTAGGGATTGAATTTCGAAAAATCCTTCCTTATTCCTTTTCTACATTATAAAGGGAACCTCTGTGCAAAATTTCAGCTTTCTAGGTCCACGGGTTTGGGCTGGGCTTTGATGAGTCAGTCAATCAGTCAGTCAGGACTTTTCTTTTTATTTATATAGATAGATACATATTTAAACTGAAGCCTTCTTCACATGGGGGTGGCACAAACTTCGGAACGCCACCTGCTATGATCCTGACAAACTCCTTTTGCCTCGTTTTTATCGTTTACGTTCGTACATCTAGTCACACACGCACGCGGGTTGCGAGTGCTACGCACTATCTTTATTTAATAAAAATATTAAACAATATGCCCAGTCACAATTAGCACGCATCGTTAAGATAACAACATTTTACTGTAAAGACAATACAATCTTTATCATTATTTTTTTACAGCGTATTAGGGCAGGAAGGCAGAATGGAGCTAACGAACGGAACTAATGTATAAAAAAACGATTCGTTTTATTCAACATTCCCGAGAGTTAAACTTATCAACAAGATTTACTCTACACTACTTAATTAGATGTATAATAAATTAAGGTATCGTTTAGTATTGACATATTCATAATAATCATCATCTACCTAGCCTTTTCCCAACTGTGTTAGGTCGGCTTCCAGTCTAACCGGATGCAGCTGAATACCAGTATTTTACATGGAGCGACAGCCTATCTGACCTCCACAACCCAGTTACTGGGTAATACGATACCCCTTAGTGAGACTGGTTGTCAGATTTTCGGACTTCTGACTACCCGTAACGACTGTCAAAGATCCACGAATGACAGCCAGCCGGAACCAACGGCTTAACGTGCTTTCCGAGGCAAGGAGGGGTCACCCATCCACGGACCAACCGCGGAAAGCGTAGCTTAACCTGATTGATCGACCTGTGCGGCTGTTATTATTTAGCCACGGGCCCCTCACATATTCATATAATATGTACATGTAAATAAAAAAATATTTTCCGACCTTTACACGGGCGACGCCGCTAGAAAATGCTAGTTGCATATAAATTGCGTATCATAATCAAAAACTTATTTAAGCCAATTTTCCAATCTTATCATCAATTTCTTGGTTTGATTAATAATAGAGGTAAACATTTCAGGATTCATATAAGTTTTTTAAATAACCTCCACCTGTGCCTCCGCTAAGATGGCTGTTACATCTCTACTCAATAGGCAGAGTCAAACGCACAGTGGTACCAGTAGCACTACGAAAATAACCCTTACTGCTACGACATAAAGACGCGGTCAATGTGCGAAAAGACACATAGATTTTATAATACCTATAATAAATTTAGATGAATCATAATTTCATCATGTCCGTGGCGTTAATGTTGCACTAAAATTCAAAAATACTACAGTAGGTATTAATAACAGAGTCGAATAAGATGACTTGACACATTCAACAAGAATCTGCAAAAAAAAATCTAGTATAATAAGATATTTGTGTCACGTTATTTGACTGACATAAATAAGAACGAATAAAAAAAACGTACCTATGAGTGAACTATAATAATACTGACCGTACTTATCACGGTTAGTTTACGTATAAAACGCACGTCGATGAATTCGTTCCAATTAATCGTGACCGAGCATCACAATGGCGACGTTAGTGGGTCTAGCATTGAGTCTTCTCTTACAAATTTTCGTCACTGACGCGGTGAGGATACTGGCAGTGTACCCACTCCCGTCCATCAGTCACCAGATGACCTTCAGGCCGATAACGATGGAACTCCTCAAACGTGGACATGAAGTGACAGTGATAACAGCAGATCCCATGTTCAAGAAAGGTGAAGCTCCAAAAAATCTTACGGAAATCGATGTCCACGATATATCATATAAAGTGTGGGAGGCGTTCATAGCATTAGGAAAAGGAAACAAAGAAGATCACTTATCACAAATTAAGGTTGGAGTAGAAGTATTCATAAAATTAGTGAACAAGCAACTGCAAGTCAAAGAAGTCAAGGATTTAGTCCAAGGAAAGAAGAAGTTTGATCTTTTGCTTACAGAAGCGTGTGTTCGTCCAGCAATAGCCTTTTCACATGTTTACAAAGTGCCTTTGATTCAAATTAGTTCTTTCGGAGCCATATGGGTTAATTATAAAGTAATTGGTGCTCCGGAACATCCATTCTTGTATCCTGGAAACATGAATCAGAGAATCTACAATCTGACAATGTATGAGAAGTTTTATGAATTATACAATAAATACGTGATGGACCATTTATTTGAAAATTTGGCAGATGCAGAGAACAAACTAATAAGGAAACATTTTGGATCCGATATTCCGGATCTGGAGGAACTCCAGAATAATGTTGATATGTTGTTTTTGAATATCAATCCAATTTGGGAAGGAAGTCGCCCTGTGCCACCGAGTGTCATCCATTTGGGAGGACTGCCCCAGAAACCGCATAAGGAATTGCCACAGGTAAGCTATTTTTGTGATGTATGTGTCATTCAAACTTTGCTTAGTTGAAAATATTCGTAGGAACGCAAAGCTGGCTATTAAGTTGGATGAGATCTAGGTCCAGAATTAATAGATGCTTATTTTTGGTGATATGATGATGAGACAAATCTTGAGTATACACGGTATTTATTGCTTGCCATAGCTCAGGGGGTTTTCAGTACTTATCAATAAAAAAAAAAAGAAAATTATAAATAACCACAAAATGCACCTATTTATTAACTAAGAATTTAAACAATATAAATTACGTTTATTAATGAAAAATTTTGTTTTGATTAAAAGCATTGCCATCGTATTTATGCATTACCCAATTAAATAGTACTCAGGTCAGGTCAATTTTGTGGTTGCTTATTTTATTGTTTCTTTTTTGTACTTTCATTGATACTGATCTCGCCCCTGAGATACGGCACACAATTTAATTAACAACCTTTCTAAATTAACAAAAAAAATTATAGGTAGGGACAAGAATATGCTGGTCTAAATATTAGCAATAGATATCGCCGGCCAGCCTCAACCGCGGCGGCTCGCTCGCAACCTCCTGCTCCTCAGCCCACGGGCCACCTCGCCTTCCGCGCTTTTTTTATATCGCATTTAGTTTTTGAGTTATAGACGATGTTATTACAAAAGACATGAACAAAATGCGTTTTTTTTAAACATTTTTGCATTAAAAAAAAAAAAAAATGACATAGCAATTTTTTTTTCACTATCTTGTAAGTCTTGTCAATAAATAATTTATGAGCAAATGAATGAGGCACGTAGAATATTTAAGGGGCGCCTGAAATGGTGCCAGAAAAATCAGGATCAGATCAAAACGGACATAATAGCTAAACAGAGGGAGACTAATAACTTTAGTAAATTTTGGAAATCCACAAATAATCTAAATTCTCAACCTGGCCTACCGGTAAGCGTTGGAGGGAAGGCAAATCCAGAGGGTATTGTTAATATGTTTAGGGAATTCTTTGAGGTGCAGTCTCCCCTTGGAATTGTTTCTACTAAATAAATATAGGCTACTATGAACCCCAGTAGTACCTTCCTGTGGAATAATTTCCGACCTTTACACCGGCGAAGCCGCTGGAAAATGCTAGTTGCAAATAAATTGCATATCATAATCAAAAACTGATTTCTAGCTAATTTTCCAATCGTATCATCAATTTCTTGGTTTAATTATAAATAGAGGCAAACAGTACAGGATTCATTTAAGTATTTTTAAATAACCTCCACATGTGCCTCCGCTAAGATGGCTGTTACATCTCTACTCAATAGGCAGAGTCAAGCGCACAGTAGTACCAGTAGCACTACGAAAATAACCCTCACTGCTACGACATAAAGACGTGGTCAATGTGCGAAAAGACACATACGTTTTAAAATTTAGATGAATCATAATTGCATACAGATAATTTCGTCATGTCTGTGTTATGTTAAACAAAAATCTGCAAAAAAAACTGGTATTAAGATATTTGTATCACGTTATCAAAGACTGATATAAATACGAACGAATAAAAAAATGTACAAGTAATCTATAATAGTGCTGAACGTACTTATCTCGGTTAGATTACGTATAAGACGCACGTCGATGAATTCGTTCGAATTAGTTGTGACCGGGGCATCACAATGGCGATGTTAGTGGGTCTAGCATTAAGTCTTCTCTTACAAATTTTCGTCACTGACGCGGCGAGGATACTGGCAGTGTACCCAGTCCCGTCCATCAGTCACCAGATAACCTTCAGGCCGATAACGATGGAACTCCTGAAACGTGGATATGAAGTGACAGTGATAACAACAGATCCCATGTTCAAGAAAGGTGAAGCTCCTAAGAATCTTACGGAAATCGATGTCCACGAAATATCATACAAAGTGTGGGAGGCGTTTATAGCATCAGGAAAAGGAAACAAAGGAGATCTCATAACACACATGAAGATAGTAGTTGAAGTGATTATGGACATAGTGGACACACAACTGCAAGTCAAAGAAGTCAAGGATATAGTTCAAGGAAAAGGGAAGTTTGATCTCTTGCTTACAGAAGCGTGTGTTCGGCCAGCAATAGCCTTTTCACATGTTTACAAAGTGCCTTTGATTCAAATTAGTTCTTTCGGACCCGTATGGGTTAATTATAAAGTAATTGGTGCTCCGGAACATCCATTCTTGTATCCTGAAAACATCAATCAGAGAATCTACAATCTGACAATGTATGAGAAGTTGTATGAATTATATATTAAATACATGATCGACCATTTATATGAAAATATGGCAGATGCAGAGAACAAGATGATAAGGAAACATTTTGAACCCGATATGCCTGATCTGCAGGAACTCCAGAATAATGTTGATATGTTGTTTTTGAATATCAATCCAATTTGGGAAGGAAGTCGCCCTTTGCCACCGAGTGTCATCCATTTGGGCGGACTGCCCCAGAAACCGCATAAGGAATTGCCTCAGGTAAGCTATTTTTGTGATGTATGTGTCATTCAAACTTTGCTTATTTGAAAATATTCGTTGTAGAGCAAAGCTGGCTATAAAGTCATTTATTGGGTGAGATCTAGGTCCAGAATAAATTAATAGATGTTTATTTTTGGTGATGTGATGAACCTTGAGTATACAGGACGTTAATTGCCTGCCATATCTCAGGGGTAGGTTCAGTTCAATGAAAAAAAAAAGGAGAAAATTATTAATAAATAAATAACCACAAAATGCACCTACTAATTAACTAACAATTTAACTACCATAAATTACGTTTATTATTGAAAAAGTTTGCTTTGAAACGCGTTACCATTGTATTTATTTTGTGGTAGATTTTTTAATTGTTTTTTTTTTCGTTTTGTCTACTTTCCTTGATACTGATCCCGCCTTCATCCCTGAGATACGGCACGCAATTTAATTAACAACCTGTATACGTAAACAAAAAAAAATACAGCTAGGGACAAGAATCTATTGGTTTAAATATTAGCAATAGATTTATGTTAATCGATTGACTGATTGATTAATTTAATAATAATAATCATTTATTGGTAATGTCTGCGTTTAAATATCCGAAAGCCAGTTCAAGTCGTTTAAAACGTTCAAAATCTAGTCGCAGTCTCATCTCGCCAACAAACAAAAATGTCGAAATTTTAGGAAAATTAGAGGTATTTTTAGCAGATTGAGACTGGGATCTGACTGAGAACGTTTTACCGGTTGTCAGGATATAAGAAAAGACTATTCGGATTGAATAACTTATATTTTAGGAGCTGATATTTTTAATAATTATAATTTCGTTTGACACATTGATGTAGGACAGCAGAACTCACGAATATATAAACGAACATATGTAGCAGCTGGCCATCTAAGTCACCTTGGGCAAGTCCACTCCACCTCGTAGAGAAGAAGACTGGCGAGTACAGACCATGTGGCGATTACCGAAGACTAAATACCGTCACCAAACCGGATCGGTACCCAATACTACGACTTCGTGACTTCACGTACCATCTCGAAGGTATGAAAATCTTCTCGAAGATTGATCTGAGGAAAGCGTATAATCAATTGAGAATACGAGAAGAAGACATCGAGAAGACGGCAGTTATTACGCCGTTTGGGCTGTTTGAATTCCTACGAATGCGTTTCGGTTTATGCAACGCCGGACAAACATTCAAGCGACACATCAACAGAGTACTCGGCAACATGGACCACGTCTTCTCATTTGTCAACAACATTCTCGTCACCTCACCAGATCAAGAAACCCACAGAAGTCATCTAGAAGATCTTTTCAAAAGACAACAATGGCCTAAGAATAAACGTGTCGAAATGCGTTTTCGGACACAAAAAAAATTAGAATTCCTTGGGTACATATTAACAGAAGCCGGTATCCAACCAACAGAGGATCATGTGAAGACAATATCCGATTACCCTGAACCTACCACAATTCAAGAATTACGACGAATCCTCGGTATTATTAAATTTTTATAATGAAAATATACCGCACGCTGCACACGTTCAGGAAAAACTATACAAATATCTACGAACATGCAAGAAAAATGACAAGACCAAGGTGAACTTCAACAGCGAAGATAAAGAAGTATTTCAAGCCTGTAAGAACAGCATCTAAAATGCCGTCACTTTGTCACACCCTTCAGTTCACGCTCCGTTATCACTGATATGTGACGCCTCAAACACCTGCGTCGGAGCCGCGCTACAGCAACGTATAGGAAACAGCTGGAGACCACTCAGTATTTTCTCAAAGAAACTGACAGAAGCGCAAAAAAAAATACAGCACGTTTGACCGAGAGCTACTAGCTGTCTACCTGGCAATAAGGCACTTTAGGCGTATGTTTGAGGGTAGAAAAATATGGGTATACACGGAGCACAAGCCGTTAACGCATGCATTACTGCGGCTAAATAGCAAGACTGAAACACAATTACGCACGAGGTACTTACACTATATCAGTCAATTCACAATTAATATATGCCATATTGAAGGAAAGGACTACGTTGTGGCCGATGCATTGTCAAGAATCGAAGCCAACACTATCGCCACGGCCACTACGAAGGGTGGATAGTGCGATTTGGTTGCCCAGAAAGGATCACAAGCGATCAAGGAAGACAGTTCGAATCTCATTTATTCAAAACACTAATGAATAGAATGGGCATCGAGTCAAAGTCAAAGCATTTATTTCAAATAGGCACTTATAAGGCACTTTTGAACGTCAAAAATTACGATTCAATAGAATTGATTCTAGTCGCCCATTCCAAAGGGTAGTTTTCGTATGGAGAAGTTCTTCTCCATACGAAAAGGGGCAAGAAACTCCACCGTTACTCTTTTAAAAAGTTTTACAATATTTTGCATACATTTATATGTGAAGACGATGCACCTAAAATAAAATTACTATACCACAATAGGTAAAAGAATTAAAGCCACCCACCATGACATATAAATTAATTAATTATCTGATAGATACATGGTGCTCACATATTTATAAACATGGTAAAAGTAAACGATTTTCATTTAAAATAATAAACAAAAAAAAAATATATAAGTTGTCAGGGTCAATCTCAGGGTGTGAGTTAAAGAAAAAATAATTACAGAATGTAATGAATGTCAAAAGGAATCAATTTTACAATTAAATTAGCCCACCACACCAGTTTGATTTTGTCTAGACTCTAGATTGTCTTATATGGAGCAGGACCAGCATGTTTCCAAGCATTCTTATCTTGGATATAATCTTCTAATTTATAGTATGCTTGTTTACAAAGTGTACGTTTAATGTGAGTTTTAAATTTTCTTTCATTTAATTGCAATATATCACAAGGTATTTTATTGTAACATTTAACACAGTACCCCATAAAAGATGTATGTACAGTCACGGCCAGAAGTCCACTTACACCGCAATGATCATTATCGCCTGCGCTATACGGGCTGCGGCGCCTATACACACATACGCATTTTTATCCGTGTGAGTGATGTTCCAACGCTAACAAACTAACATGTCGTGTAGCATTGCGCATTCGCGCTACGAGTAGTCATAGATGTGGTCAATGCTAGACAAGGATGACAATATCAGTAACTTGTTTCTTTATCGCAGTCTGATTATTTTTTTCATAGTAATGCAAAATTTCAACAAGTGAATATAAGTTAACATTAGCTAGATCGGTAACGAGGCTGCACTTGCTAATGTGAACGGGATAGGTGTAGGTTCGAATCCTAGTTGGGCCAGTTTTTTTTTAATGTTTTATATAATTATTATTATTTGTATGTTTTAAAAATTTATTTTAGTAAATTACTTTGAACAAATAGATATTACAATAAAGGTAATTTATTATTATAATATGATAATAAATGAAGCAAATTTTGATATGGTAACATTGTAATATTTTTTATACAAAAGAAATCCTTTACACTTATTTATGTTATTATAGGGCCACAATATTTGCCTTGGCTTCAATACTAATATTAGCCTGCATATTGAATTGAGAAGAATACTAAAATAGCAACAACAAGATAACACAAAAGCTCGTAACTATGTTCACCAACCTACAATAGCGAATATTGGAATAATTTAGGTAAACTAAAGTAGTTAAAATATGAGGGTAGATTTACAAAGTGAACTTATCACTTTGTTTCAAATCTACCCTCATATTTTAATAACGACGCTAAGATTATAATTGTAAAACGAAAGAATATTCGTTTAGTTGTGGAATATTTAAAATATTTGTTAGCAACTCGGCATTTTTATTCACATGATTGTACCATAACCATAATCAGCCTTTTAATGTTCCCACTGCTGGGACACAGGCCTCCTCTCGGTGATTGTAATACTTAAAAAATATTTTTCATGTTTGATGTGAGACTCGAACCCGAACGTTCGCCATGCGAGGCACAATGCTAACTACTTTGCCCACCGTAACGCTCACTTAGCTTATTGAAATTTGTAATAACAATCATAAGCGGCCAACAAGTTGCCAATGTGTAGTGTTGTCAAACGTTCTTATAGAAGAAGGTCATAAGTACAACTAATATTCTTATGCCATAGTTTTGTGAGATTGCTAGTCGACTTCTGACCGTTATAGTACCTTGGCTAATCTGAAAAATGGTTGATGTATTTTATCTTTATTTCTGGTGTTAAAATTATGTCTATCGCTTATTTTATTAAAAAGATGTTGGTTTTTTTCTTACATACATAATATTTTCATAAATGAATTGGCAAGGTACCGTCATAATATTAATCTTTTTAAAAAGTTCCCTGAGAGATTCGCGGCGACGTAGATTATCTGACAGCTCTCTTTTGCAAAATAAAGATGGATTCAATGTCAGCAGCTCGACCCCATAGTAAAATACCGTACGACATAATGCTGTGAAAGTAGCTAAAATAGACTAAACGCGCGGTTTCTGCATCAGTTAACTGTCTTATCTTTCAAACAGCATAAGCGGCCGAGCTAAGCCGCCCCGCAAGGGATGTTATGTGAGGTCCCCATTGTAATTTCTCGTCCAGCGTGATTCCCAGAAAAACCGTTTGATCAACAAATTCCAGTTTTTCTCCATTCAGTATGATGTCACATTCGCTACTTCGAGAAAACACGAACCACTGCCTACCACCCACAGGCGAACGGAATGGTTGAAAGGTGGCATCGATCATTTAAAACAGCATTGACGGTACGACTACATAACTCAAGCTGGACGCAAGAATTGCCAACTGTTTTGCTGGGATTTCGCGCTGCAATTAAAGAAAACACTGATGGGTCATCAGCAGAAGCGCTATACCACAGTATAAAGATCATACAGTATTGTAACTCGGCCGTAACCTTGAAATAAATGCCTACAGCCGCGCGGTACGTAAACATGCGATAGGGCTGCCCGCCTCCAGCATTTTAATTACATTTGCCTACTTCGTGTTTCCATTTAGTTTTGTTATTGTATTTTACTGTGTGTACATAAATATTAATAATAAAAACCACGTCTTTACTTTGAATTATACAAACTAAAAAAGAAAACACACATGCTCCGAGGTTTTAACACAAGCGTACCTACCGTATAATGATTCATGAACCGCCTATACCTAACTACCTACATATTTCACTCGTGTCTATCACTTTCCTTTACTCTATTCACTTTATTTATTATTCCAGACATCTTTTTTTTCGGGAAATAAAAGGAAATACTTATCTATTAAAAAGACACACATTATGTACCTACCTACTAGTAAGTAAAATTATTTTATAGTCTTACCTTTCAGAGTTTCCAGGTAATTTAAAAAAAATTATCTCTGGATGCGTTATTGACGAATTCATGCAACCAAAAACAGCACAATATAGCCTACTCGTCATATTAAATATGTACTTCAATTTATTTTTAGTGAAAAAATCGCGCGGGTTGTTAGAAAAAACAACACACAGTCCGTTCGTCACTGCGGCACAGTCACGACTGTCTGCATCCCGAGCGCACTCCGAGGTCGAGGCGCGTAGGTATAGCTCGCGTTTCGTCCGTTTCTATGAAGTCGAAATACTGTATGTCTTTATACTGTTTTTTTGGTCAGTGACTATGACTGCTATGCCGGAGGTCGTGGGTTCGATTCCCACCCAGGACAAATGTTTGTGTTATGAGCATGATCATTTGTTCTGTGTCTGGGTGTAATTTATCTATATATGTATGTATTTAGAAATATATGAGTATGTTTATCAGTTGTCTAGTACTCATAACACAAGCTCTGCTTAGCTTGAGACTAGACGGCGTTGTGTGATAGTTGTGGAATATTATATTATTATTATTATATTATTACTGTGGCTATACGGTAAACCGCTCCGGCTACCCGGCGAAATGCGTGGAGAAACGTCGATATACGCGAATGCAAATACACACTTTGGTGACGTCATAACCAACGCAATGAAAAAGATGTATCATCATCTATACAAGGTGTTGATTTGCATCCTAGTCAAATTCAAGGACGTAATTATGCTAATGATTCTCGACCCAAATCAACAATAAAATGGGTAGGTTTTTTTTTTTCTTATTTACGGAAATCCGTAAGTGTGAACCAGCCGTATTTAAACGCGACCCGTCTGTTACCAGTCCTATAACCGCGCTTTCACACACAAACAAACGCCTTTTACTTTACTAAGTACTAAAGTACTAAAATACTAAAGTACTAAAATGTCTTTTATGACAACCTCCTCAAATTTGACGAGGATGCAAATCAACACCTTGTATATAAGGATATATAGATGATGATGGTGACCCCATCTGTAGAAGTGTCCAAAGCGGCCATACACCACTAGCCACTGATGCCTCAACTACTGGGCCTAATCTTTAATTGTTCTTCTTTTCAGGATCTAAAATCATATTTAGATTCGTCAAAACATGGCGTTATTTACATCAGTTTTGGTACAAATGTGAAACCAAGTCTTCTACCCCCGGAAAAGATTCAAACGCTGGTGAATGCCTTCTCTAAAATGCCTTATGATGTACTATGGAAGTGGGACAATGATGAACTGCCTGGAAAGTCAGCTAACATCAGGATATCCAAGTGGCTGCCGCAGTCAGATTTACTTAGTAAGTAAAGTTGATACTTAATTTGTTTTTTTTTATAGATTGGTCTATCCCTTTTGGTGAACATACTTTCTTTTTATTTTTTTTATGATTATTCTATCATTCAATGAATCTCTACAGAGATTCATTGAATGATAGAATAAACAATTGGAGCGAGTGGCCTGTAGAAAAAACAATATTATTTAAAAGTGACGATTCGCCCGTTTCTGGCGAATAATTTCGTGCGAATCGATTAATAAGCCATCTTAGGATATCAAAACAAAAATATGACGTTAAAGGAACTCGTTATGTCAAAAAAAATATCGCGTCTATTTGTTATCTCATGTTGACCTTGACCATATACTCGTAGTAAACAGTATAGTACAGTAGGTATAAACATCGTATTAAAGTGTAGTCTGTTCCAAAAGTATAATTCTGATTAAAATGTAAACAAAGAGAATAAAATATGTATGTACCTGTAGCATTAATGGTAGCAACACATCTCTACGTTGACGTCGTGGTGGGGCTTACGCGCTCCGAATTCTAGGCCTATGCCGGAAGAGTTTATTTTGCCGGAACAGGTCTAAGGTGAGGAGCCAGACCAAGAGGGATACAGAAACCCACAGGGCGAGCTGTTGTGCCCAACAGCTCGCCCTGTGGGTTTCTGTATCCTGTAGCGAAAAAAATCAGCCGTTCCCTAGATTTTGACGAGTTATACGAACATAAATGTAGAGAACAGCTGATTTTTTTTTCGCGATATCAGGTTTCTTCCTATAGTAAAAGTTGTTCACAATGATGAGTACAATTACCTCTTAAGAAGTTGTTAATGTTTTACCACCATATTATGTATAAAACATTGATCAAGCAGAGGTCATAAGTTCTTCCATAGTTTTTCGTAACCAGTCCACTTTAGTCACCCAAACCCATAGTCCAAATTTTTATTTTTCCATATCCTGCAATAGTCCTACACCAACCGGGGGTTATCCTTGGGTGCACTTGCATTTTTCTGACAGGAATAATCGTCAGTTCGTGCCGCATTTTCCTAAGGGGCCTCTGCGAGTTGGCTTCGGCCCCTCGTACGCCTTCCAAAGGACCGGGACCCCATGGTCCCGAGATATGTGAAATCATATACCTAAATAAATAATAATGATAATGAATAACTGATGAAATTAGTATATACGTTTTTTACCACTTTTGACATCAATGTAACGCGTTTTTCACTATATGGTGATGCCACCATGGACTCGAGACTGGCTCGACCTTGAGTGGAGCTCATAAGCATAATGCTTCCTTTGCATTTTTGCTTTTTTATGTAAACCTAGCTATTGAGGTAGATTATACACCATGCTTTTTGCTAAAAAAATCAATTTTTTTAGCAAAAAAACATGGTGTATCTATCTATAATATTATTTTTTACTTTACTAAGGTTGAAACTATTTAACAGTTACAGTCATATACAAACATATGTGTGAGTCTAGGACAAACGCGCGGAGTGAATGTAATGTAAATTCGAACAATTTATAACTTGAAAATATGCGTTTCACACATATTAATACCAATTTACTTAGATTTAAGACTGACATGATACTAGGTAATTGCTTGTCACCAAAATACAAAACCAAAATGCTATAGGATAGTTGTATTTTAGATTAAAAGATCGCTCGAATTTAGGGGGTCCACTCAGTACGCACGTAACGTAATCCATATTTTCAGCCGATGTTACTGGCGTTTTCTACACCGTATCACTTACGGGCATAACATTAGTTTGGGGACCGAACTAAAAATGAATGGCAACTCGGTTTGACAGCTGTCACTAATCCCGAGGTGTTCTTGCCTGTCCGAAAAAAAATAACTTGTCCCTTGTTTTGACGGTCCAACTTCATTCGGATGAACTCCTATCTTCGTAAACGGACTTAGAAAGTAGATCCCCTGGACCTCTTTTCGTTAAATGATGTACAAGGTTAAGGTGATAAAGTAATTACGAGCTTGACCTTCACCGAAAATACTCCATTGACAATATGATTAATTGTATCCTTTCTTCCCTTGCAGAACACCCCAAGATTAAACTGTTTGTAACACAAGGAGGTCTGCAATCAACGGACGAGGCTATCACAGCAGGAGTACCTCTGGTTGGTATGCCGATGGTTGGCGATCAATGGTACAATGTAGAGAAATATGAACATCACAGAATTGGAGTCAAACTGGAATTGGAATCGCTTAGTGAAGAATCATTTATAAATGCCGTACAAAAGGTTATTGGAGATGACAGGTAAATTAAAATTGTACACTATGAATATTCTGAATAAGGGGTTTTTGAACACATTTTATTTATAAGAATCTAATCAACGTAAAAAGTACTCAAGGTTTACTCACTTGGACAGTTATGTTAAAACAGAACAATTAATTTTCTTTTATTAATCTTAATTAGCACCGTTGTTTTTCAATATTGTCTCATCACAAAAGTCAAAGTCAAATCAATAACTTGTAGGTAAATTCGAGATATTTTTGACAGATTGGTACTGAGATTGCAGAAGGATCACCATTATTTTTCCCTTACAGCTACCGCAAAAACATTGTCCACCTAAGGACTCTCATGCTTGACCAGCCAATGAAACCATTAGAACGTGGAATGTGGTGGATTGAGCACGTGCTGCGTCACGGCGGCGCGAAGCATCTTCGAGCGCCCGCCGCCAACATATCGTGGTCGCAATACTTAGAATTTGAACTCCTTGCAGTAGTATTAGCAGTCATACTGACCGTATTTTTAATTCTAGCCGCTTTAGCTTATAGTTTGTATAAGTTTGTTACTAATAACTTTATTAATAGTTCCAAGGTAAAAAGTAGTTAAAGTAGCTGAAATGCAAAGATGGGCATGACTCGTTTATCCGTTAATCGTTACTGAACGAAGTTAACAGTCTGCTTAACGGATTAACTTTTAAGTTAACTTCAAAAAATGTTAACGCTCTTGTTAACTTCCGTTACATTAAACTTCCACTACCTTTAGTTTACTTTGAATTACGCGCCGCACCACGCTCACTCGTACGTATGTTCGGACTTCGGCGAGTCGAATGGTGAACTGGAGTGCGTTCCAAACCTACGCTCGGAGCGTAACTTTTTACCCTGACGTTTCAATTTTGACAAAATGTATGAAACTTATGTCAAATTTGACATTTGTTGCACTTGTACATACATAGTATGAATATGTAAATACAAAACTATATTTATTATACATTTAATTAAGTAGTGAATCTTGTTGATAAGTTTAACTCTCGGGAATTTTGAATAAAACGAATCTTTTTTTGTCTACATTAGTTCCGTTCGTTGGGTTCGTTCTGCCTTCCTGTCCCTTGCCCTAATGACTACACGCCGATTAGCGTGTAGAAAAATAATGATATAGATTATAATGTCTTTACAGTAAACTGTAGTTACCAATGATGCGTGCTATTGCTCAAGAATATAGGTGGCTCATTCAGATGCCAATGTATACGCTTTTACAATAAACTACCAAGCCACGTTCAAGATCAAAGCGTTAATAAATTCAAATCTTTCATTAAACGTAAGTTGTGCCAGAAAGCCTTTTATACCGTTAAAGATTATATTGAGGACAAAAAGGCTTGGGATTGAGCTGCTTCCAATTTCTGCATTTTGAATGATTTTTTTCTTTTTTATATACACATTGACATTGATGATTTTTTTTTTTAACAATGACATTTGCTTACTTTGTAAAGTATTATATTATTTTTTCATTGTGAATGTGAAGACGATGTGGGTCATTTTACATATATATTTTTTTTTATTATTCTCTCTGTTCTGTTAGTTTTTCTTTTTTTTTATTCATGGTCTGGCAGTTTGAGTAATTTATGTGGCCTACCCAAATGTCCTTTCTTTGGTATTGTTCGTTGAATCGTTGAGCTCCTTAAGTCTTGAGTTGAGCTGCACGATTTTTGACAAATGCGTGCACTGACTGGACAGGTCCTCTCAATCTGTGTGGTTCTTTCCTTAAAAGACCACCTCAGACATCGATCTACATGGTCTTCATATAACCTGACCAAGATTATGTCTGGACTTTAAAAGAGACTGTAACCTCTGAGTTTGTTTCGGCCTTTCTTCTCAGAGTAGTCAGATAGGAAACGCCGACTTCATCTAGTTTAAAAAAAAAACATGATTGACGTGTAAAAATGTTTGTACAAACCTACTTACAAAAAATAAAATCATTTCTGTTATGTATGCGTGCGCGCATGTTTATGTGTGTGTGCGCGCGCGCGCCGGCCGACCGCCTACTTGTAGCAAATAAAACAGTGTGCTAACAGCAGCCCGTAGTTTCACTTGCCTCCCTCAACATACCTAACAGTGGCGACGAGTTTACCCAAAATGGCGTCGTTTGGTGTATTGTCCACTTTTGATCACAATGTACACGAGTGGAAAACATACAAAGGTCGGATCACGCAGTGGTTCGTCGCAAATGATATCGACGCTAAAAGTGACGCGACAGGTACAAAAAGGCGAGCGATTCTGCTCAGCGCACTCCATGACGGTACCTACAAACTGGCAGCGGATTTGGCATTGCCGAAAGACGTACAGGTGGTGCCTTATGAAGGACTCATCAAGCTGTTGGATGATCACTTCACCCCGAAAAGATGCGGGTTCAGTGAGCGACATAAGTTCTACTCGGCTTCGCAGCAACCAGGCGAGTCACACACGCAATGGGCGGCAAGGCTGCGGGGACTCACCGCACATTGTGAGTTCAGCAATGTGGAGGAAGCATTACGAGATCGCTTCGTGATGGGCATGGTAGCGGGTCCAGAACGAGAGAAGTTGTTTGCCCAGGACTTGGGAAGCTTGACCTTGGCAAAGGCGGTGGAGGTCGCAGAGAGCGTGCGGTGCGCGCATGCAGGCGCCGCCGCCGCCACGCCGGCTGTTCCAGCGGACCAGGTTCAAGTGTACAAGATCGGTAAAGGACAAAATAGTGCTAAATCCATCAGTGCCATGAGTGATAAGTGTTCGGTGTGCGGTCGTCGCAATCACAAGTCGACAGAATGTCGATTCGCGAAGTACAAGTGTCAAAAGTGTAACGTTGTAGGACATCTGCGTAGGATGTGTAATAACAAAGTAAATTACGTGTCCACAGGGGATGTGAGCGAGGACGACGATGGTAAGTCGCTTTTTAACATATGTTCAGCACAAGGGGAACCTATGACAGAAACGGTTACAATTAATGACAAAAGCATTCAATTTCAAATTGATAGTGGATCAGCTGTTTCGGTAATATCGGAAGGTACTTATAAAACTTTATTTGTCGACATGCCCGTGCTATCATCTCGGAAAAGATTTTATAGTTACACAGGAAACATAATGGAGTGTGTAGGGTATGTGCGACTGCCCGTAACATACATGCAGAGCACACACATACTCGATGTTTATGTAATACGTAGCGGCGGCCCACCGCTGCTCGGCAGAGATTTTATTTCAAAATTTAAGTTGAAATTAACTTCGGTCAACTTCGTTAACGGTAGCCAAAGTGTAGGCGAGCAATTGCAGTTTCGATTCCCAGAAGTGTTTTCGAATAAGTTAGGCACTTTTAAAAATTATCAAATTAAACTAAGGTTAAAAAGTGATGCGAAACCGGTTTTCTTTAAAGCGCGCCCTGTCGCATTTGCACTACGCGAGAAAGTAGATGAGGAGATAGAACGACTAATGAGCTTAGGTATAATAAAACCAGTTCAACACTCGGACTATGCGTCACCAATTGTGCCCGTACTTAAGCGTAATGGTTCAGTTAGACTATGCGCGGACTATTCCGTAACAATTAACAAGTTATTGGTTATCGAACAATATCCCTTACCCACCATCCATGAATTGTTTTCCAAATTACATGGCGGTCAGCAGTTTTCAAAGCTAGATTTATCAATGGCCTACAACCAATTTGAACTCGACGAAGAGTCACAAAACATGACATGTATAAACACGCATCGCGGGCTGTTTAATTATACGCGTCTGGTGTTCGGGTTGTCGAGTGCGCCATCTATCTTTCAGCGCGCCATGGAAACTTTGCTGTCCGGATTAGATGGGGTATTGTGTCTGCTTGACGATATACTAATCACTGCAGAGTCAGCTGATGCACATATGAAAAAACTACACACAGTATTAAAGCGGCTGCAGGATGCAGGGTTGACACTGCAGAAAGATAAATGTGATTTTTTCAAAGATGAAATAAATTATTTAGGGTACGTCATCAATAAAAACGGCCTGAAGAAAGATCCATTGAAAATAAAGGCAATTGTTGACGCCCCGGTGCCGACCAATGTTAATACCTTGCAGTCATTTTTAGGATTAGTGAACTACTACAGGAATTTTGTACCACAAACATCGAGTATACTTTGCCCATTGTACGACTTATTAAGAAAAGGAGTTAAGTGGAATTGGACCACAGACCACGAAAACGCGTTCAGTAAAATTAAAAAATATTTAACGTCCGAACGAGTACTAACACATTACAATAGTAAATCAAAAATAATATTGACAGTAGATGCTTCGCCATACGGTCTAGGTGCAGTTCTGTCACAAGTAGATGGTGACGGCTTAGAACGACCAATTTCGTTCGCGTCACGCACACTGAATTCTGCAGAAAAACGATACTCGCAGATTCAGAAAGAGGCGACTTCAATAATATTTGGGGTAAAGCGTTATCACCAATACTTGTATGGGCGATCAGAACCTTTCGTATTACGTACAGACCATAAACCACTAATATCAATATTTGGTCCGTATAAGGGAATACCGGAGGTAACGGCTAACAGGTTGCAAAGGTACGCAATGTTTTTAAGTGCATATAATTATACCATTGAATATGTTCGCAGTGCCGACAATAGCGCAGATTATTTATCACGGGCGAGTATACGCGGTGAGACTGAAAGGTCAAAGGCGGAGGAAGAGGACGACACGCACGCCGCCGCCGCCGCCGCGCTTGCTATAGACCGCGCGTCGTACGTCAACTTTGTTATCGAAGGCAATATGCCGGTGACCTTGGACGAGTTACGCGAACAAACCGCTAAAGATGTTACTCTAAAGAGGGTAATTGATTACGTACAGAATGGATGGCCGGGGAAATTAGTATCAGACTTGCATATTAAACCTTATTATTTATGTAAAACACAGTTGTCTTACGAAAAAGGTTGTCTTATGAGGGGTTATAAGGTAGTTCTTCCCGAAACGTTACGTACTAAAGTGTTGCAGGAATTACATAGCTCACATTTGGGTATTGTGAAAACTAAGGCAGAAGCCAGGTCTCGGTTTTGGTTTCCGGGTGTAGATGCAGCGTTGGAAACAATGATTCATTCCTGTAAGGTATGTCAACAACTGCGGCCGTCCCCAGGGCGAGCGCCTCTCGCTCCATGGCAGTACCCACCAGTACCATTTCATAGAATACACATCGACTTCCTCGGTCCGTTTAATAATCAAACATTCCTGATAGTGGTGGACGCATACAGCAAGTGGGTAGAAGTGTATGACGTCAGCACGTCGACCACTTCAGCAAGCGTCGTGGAACATTTATACGATTTCATGTCAAAGTACGGTCTACCCCACACAATAGTCAGTGACAACGGTACCGCATTCACGTCTTTCGAGTTTAGGAATTTTTGCACGCTAAATGGCATCACTCATTTGACATCACCGGCCTATAACCCAGCAAGTAACGGACAGGCAGAGAGCTTTGTCAAAATCGTAAAAAAAGGCATAAAAACTAGTATTATCTCGACACAACATAAGGCAAAGCAAAAGTTAAAAGTTTTAAAGTACCTTTTTGATTACAGAAACTCGGTTCATTCCGTCACAGGTTTTTCGCCTGCTGAGCTAGTTTATGGGCGAAAGCTGAGATCACGGTTAGATCTATTTGACCCACAAATAACGTCGGCCTCGCTCACAAACCCCACTGATAATGTAACACGTCAACAGTGCTCGCAGATTAAGTCATACGGGGGCAAAAACAAACAAGTGTACAAACCAGGTGACCAAGTATTGTATAAAAAATTTAAAAACAACAACAAATTTGATTGGTGCAAGGGAATTATTAAAAAGAAAATAGGGAAAGTATTGTACGTCGTTCAAGACACAAATACGGCGACCGAAGTAAAAAAACATGTAAACCAGTTGACAACGTGTAAAGGGAATAATCAACAAAAACAACAAACCTATGACCTTGACGACATAGGCAGTACCAATACGTCAATAAACCGAGCTCAAGAGCCTGTGGGAGAGGGAAGTGTTGTATCAAACACGCCATCTTCACCCCCCGCAACCATTGAGCCCGGGGCTCCGGTATCAAGATGTGCGAATAGGCTTTTAAGAAACATTCCTCGCGTCGATTATAAGTCTTATTTTTAAGTTATGTATTAGTGTAGACACATCACAACTCATTGTTATTGTTTAGATATAAGTGTAATAAGGGGAGGAAATGTTATGTATGCGTGCGCGCATGTTTATGTGTGTGTGCGCGCGCGCGCCGGCCGACCGCCTACTTGTAGCAAATAAAACAGTGTGCTAACAGCAGCCCGTAGTTTCACTTGCCTCCCTCAACATACCTAACAATTTCAAATCATTTCATTTCATCATTGGTGACTCGCCGCGCCTGCACCGCGCCTGCGCCGCGCCTGCGCCTCGACCCCGCGCGGCCACCACCTCGCCCGTGCCGCAACGCTTGTATATGAGCGCACTGCCATTCATTTGTAAAGAAAACCTTGTTGCGGCGTGCCGCTTATGCGCCGCGCCTCAACTCCACCTCGACTGTTGATCGTGTGGACGACGCGCCTTAGGATCATAGCAGATGGCGTTCCGTAGTTTGTGCCTACCCCCATGTGAAGTTTGGCCCGTTGTGGCCAAACAGGAAGACAAAATGGACTCGCATAAAAAATCTAATAGAACATTTTGTACCCAGAAGAACACTACCCCATCATCATCTTCGACAGCCCGGGCAAGCACAATGTGGCTCATTAGCAAAAATCAGTATTTTTAGAACTTTCAGTCTGATCTCAATCTCAATGTGACAAAAATACCTCTAATTTCCCTTCATTTTTGACCTTGATTGTCGCTGAGATGAGATTGCGTTTGCGACTAGATTTTGAACGTTTTTAATTACTGGAATTGGCCTTCTCGACATTAAACCCATCCCCTACTTGATTTAATAAACAAGTTTCCATCGTTGGATAAACTAATTTTTTTTAAATCTCATTCATTACTATTATTTTTTTACATCAGACCGTGCTAACGTGGACGGCGTTGACGGGTTGAGTACGCTGACCAAGAGAGGCATATATAGGGTGACTGGTAATTAGTGACCGATACTTAAACACGTGATTTTACTCATCATTATGAACAACTTTTGCTATGGGACCAAACCTAAAATCGCGAAAAAAAATCAGCTGTTCCCTACATTTATGGTCGTCTAACTCGTCAAAATGTAGGGAACAGCAGATTTTTTTTTCGCGATTTTAGTTTTGGTCCCATAGTAAAAGTTGTTCATAATGATGAGTAAAATCACGTGTTTAAGTATCGGTCACTAATTACCAGTCACCCTATATATAGAGCTTTCTCAAGACGTAACTTACTCTTACACTCTCTCTTTTTTTTATACTCTTTCTTTTTTTTTTCTTTTTTTTGTCGTGTCTTTTAGTCTGTGCTATATATATAGGTATATCTTTATTTCAAAATACACACATCAAAAGTGTCTAGGGATCAACATATATATTTGCAATAACTTTTCTCCTGATTGATATTAATTAAAATTTTCTTTAAGGATTCATCAAATAAAGTGTTTTCGTTTGTCACAGTAACGATAAACCAAGTCACCTTTGCATTAATAAAGAAATTTGCCATTTTCCTAATAAAGGGATTTTTGACATTTGAACCACTAACACAAAAGTTCGAAAAAAAGACTGAAATAACAGTTTTCTTTAAAATTTTATTGGGTAACTTAAACAATTAATAATCCATGTTTCTACCGCGAACACTAACAACACAAGAACATCGGTTTGGCATACTCAAAATGAGTTCATCCAAATCACGCTGTGGAATGGCCGCCCATGTTCGTTGCAACAACAAAAAAAGGTCTTCTTGCGACTGGATACCCTCCATATTCGGCAGAGCTCTTCTCTGTAGCATATCCCATGCATGCTCAATCGGGTTCAAGTCTGGCGACTGAGCAGGCCAGGGCAGGACATTGATGTTAGCTGCGGCGAGAGTCTGTCTTACAACTCTTGCGGTGTGCGGTCGTGCATTATCATGCATTAACTGAAATAAGGGACCGATTTGCACTTGTAGAGGAACGATGACGTCTGATACAATCGTCTCAGCATAAATTTGAGCGTTGAGGTTGCCTCTGATCCAAATCAACTCAGTTCTTCCGCCGATCCAAATACCCGCCCATACCATGATGGTTCCACCACTATAAGGATGGACTTCCTGGCAGGATTTTAATCGCTGTTGGCGTCCAGGGGTTCTCCAGTGTCGTATACGTCTTGTATCCGGTCTCATACCAAAACGAGACTCATGAGAAAAGCACACGAAACGCCATTGTTCTTCTGCCCAATTTCTGTGTTCAAGAGCCCATTGATATCGAATCCTACGATTGTGCATTGCTATAGGTGGTACCCGTAGCGGTCTTCGGGAATGAAGGTTCACTTCATGCAAGCGGTTTCTGACTGTTTGGTCGCTAATTAAGTTCCCTGAAGAGTGATGAAGCCTCACGGCTAACATCATGGCGGTTATTGTTGGAGCTCTTCGAGTTAAGATTTGAATGTATCGGTCTTGTCTCCGTGTGGTGCAGCGATACCGTCCTCCATGGCGCTCAGCCACGGTACCAGTGCTTCGGTAACGTGTCCAAAGTCGACTGATAACACTCTGACTTGTATTCAGAGCTAAAGCCACAGTACGTTGCCGGGAACCAGCTTCTATCATTCCCACGGCTCTGAGCATTTCTTCCCTGCTTAAATGACGTCGCCGCTCCATAATAACGTTGGTTTTAATCAGTAGTAGGGAAACAGTAGCACTAATAATGTCTTCAATGCGTTGTATGTTTTTATAGGGAAAATATTGACAGCTGATTTTCATCTTTTACTCGAATTTGATTCACAGTTCCTGATTCAAATTATGAAATGCACCAAAAAGGATCCATATAAATTTATAAAATCATAAATTTATTACAAAGCCACATCTCAATCTCAAGAAATCCACATAAAAATGCTTGATCCCTAGACACTTTTGATGTGTGTAATAAGGTGGACCTTCGTACCTGCAAGATCCGTCTTACTTTACTTTCTCTTACTCATTATTTATCAATGTCATTTATCAAATAAAAAAATATCCTTTTACACACACTTGGGGAAAAATTTAGAGTTTCGTACCTCAGAAGAAAAATCCTTTTAGTTACTTAAAATTCTCTACTTTTAAAAAGTTTATTAGTCTTATATTGCCGAGGAACTCGTGGCTAACGGTCACCAGTAAGGTCCGAAGATAAAACTCCTGAATGCCTGATATTTATTTATAGCCGTTAATATCCCACTGTTGGGCATAGGCCTCTCTACTAAATTAAAAATCAAAAGTCATTTATTCAAATTAGGCTGAGAATCAGCACTTTTCGAACGTCAAAATTACATAGAACAGTTCCCCAAACGCCCGCCCTTCATCACTTCCTAGTGCTTTCGCTGGGAAGAAGAAGTGGCGCAACAAACTCCCCTGCAGAACAACTGTCTGTTGACTGTACAATAGTAGGTAAAGTATTTAATATTAGCCTAGCTTTCTATTAAGTGACAAGTATAATTGAAATAAATACCTATCTATCTGTGCTCGACTATCTGCTGCGTAAAACCATATAAAAAATAGTAACGTTTAAAGAAATTAATACGATTTTACTCCATAAGAAAATGTCTCAAAACAAATTAAATTCAGATTTAACAAGTATTTCTAGTAAGCATTCGACATCTAGTGTTTTGAAACCAACAATCAACTCGATTCCGAAAACATCCTCCTTGCATAATAATATCATAATCAAAAACTGATTTCAAGCCTCCAATTTTATCATCAATTTCTTGGCTTAATTATTAATAGAGGCAAACATTTCAGGATTCATATATGTATTTATGTAAATAACCTCCACCTGTGCCTCCACTAAGATGGTTGTTACACCCCTACTCAATAGGCAAAGTCAAACGCACAGTGAAAAAAACACTACGAAAATAACCCTTACTGCTACGACATAAAGACGCGGTCAATGTACGAAAAAAAGACAGATAGACACATAGATTTAATAATGCCTATAATAAATTTAGATGAATTATCATCGAATATAGATAATTTCGTCATGTCCGTGGAATTAAAGTTGCACTAAAATTCAAAAATACTACAGTAGGTATTATTAAAAGTGTCGACTAAGATGACTCGACACATTCAATAGTAAACAAAAATCTGCAAAAAAAACTAGTATTAGGATATTTGTATCACGTTATCAAAGACTGACATAATTAAGAACGAATAAAAAAAACTTACAAGTCATCTATAATAATAGTGACCGTACTTATCTCGGCTAGTTTACGTATAAAACGCACGTCGATGAATTCGTTCAAATTAGTCGTGACCGGGCATCACAATGGCGACATTAGTGGGTCTAGCATTGAGTCTTCTCTTACAAATTTTCGTCACTGACGCGGCGAGGATACTGGCAGTGTACCCAGTCCCGTCCATCAGTCACCAGATAACCTTCAGGCCGATAACGATGGAACTTCTCAAACGTGGACATGAAGTGACAGTGATAACAGCAGATCCCATGTTCAAGAAAGGTGAAGCTCCAAAGAATCTTACGGAAATCGATGTCCACGATATATCATACAAAGTGTGGGAGGCGCTCATGGCATCAGGAAGAGGAAACAAAGAAGATCTCATATCACAAATGAAGGTTGGACTAGAAGTAATTATAGACATAATGGACAATCAACTGCAAGTCAAAGAAGTCAAGGATTTAGTCCAAGGAAAGAAGGAGTTTGATCTCTTGCTTACAGAAGCGTGTATTCGGCCAGCAATAGCCTTTTCACATGTTTACAAAGTGCCTTTGATTCAAATTAGTTCTTTCGGAGCCATGTGGGTTAATTATAAAGTAATTGGTGCTCCGGAACATCCATTCTTGTATCCTGGAAGCATAAATCAGAGAATCTACAATCTGACAATGTATGAGAAGTTGTATGAATTATACAATAAATACGTGATGGACCATTTATTTGAAAATATGGCAGATGCAGAGAACAAACTAATAAGGAAACATTTTGGACCAGACATTCCGGATCTGGAGGAACTCCAGAATAATGTTGATATGTTGTTTTTAAATGTCAATCCAATTTGGGAAGGAAGTCGCCCTGTACCACCGAGTGTCATCCATTTGGGCGGACTGCCCCAGAAACCGTATAAGGAATTGCCTCAGGTAAGCTATTTTTGTGATGTATGTGTCATTCAAACTTTGCTTAGTTGAAAATATTCGTAGGAGAGCAAAGCTGGCTATTAAGTTGATTGTTGGATGAGATCTAGGTCCAGAATTAATAGATGTTTATTTTTGGTGACAAGATGATGATGAGATGTGACGAATCTTGAGTATACATGGTGTTGATTGCGTGCCATAGCTCAGAGGTTCAGTATTAATAATAAACATGAAAAAGAAAATTGTAAATATCTAAGAAATGCATCTAGGTATTAATTAAAATAAATTACGTTTAGTATTGAAAAAAATAGTTTTGATTAAAGGCATTGCCATCGTTTATAGATTACCGAATTAGATAGTGCTTTTTTGTTCGAAGGCAGTCAGTAAATAGGTATGTGGTTGCTTTTTTTAGGGTTCCGTAGTACCTACAAGGAACCCTTATAGTTTCGTCATGTCCGTCTGTCTGTCCGAGGTTTTGCTAAGAGACCGTTAGTACTAGAAAGCTGTAATTTTGCAGGAGTGTGTATAAATTACTCCGACAAAGTGGTAAAATAAATTTTTGGAAAATATTTTTTTTAGGGTAGCTTCCCTACATGTGAAGTGGGAAAGAATATTTTTTTCGTCGTCTACCCCGTCGTGTGGGGTATCGTTGAATAGGTCTTCTAAAATGACTTGAGGGTTGCTAAAGATATTTTTCGATTTAATGCTCCATTTACGAAATATTAAACTTTGTATAAAGTATACTCATTAGTATACTTGCCGTATACATTAACAATCCCAGAGCATTAGTGGTGGTAAAGAGAGGTTTACTTAGGGTGTTGACTCTATCTTCTGAACTAGGTGAGGCCTGTATCTCAGAAGATAGCACTCAGCTGACAATTTCGTTATTTTATAACCTAAAACATTGTGTGCTACCGTTTTAATGTATTATTAAAGAATATAAGTAGTGAATAAAAATGTGTGTGGGGGTGTGTGTGTGTGTTTAATTAATTAATATGTTTGTGAAACAGGAGGAGGGGCTTGTGACTAAGTCGATCGGGACCGCTATACTCACATTCACACGCCTGAAGAACATCATCACTTATCTTTAATTATTCTTCTTTTCAGGATCTGAAATCATATTTAGATTCATCAAAGCATGGCGTTATTTACATCAGTTTTGGTACAAATGTGAAGCCCAGTCTTCTTCCTCCTGAGAAGATCCAAACACTAGTGCAAGCTTTCTCTAAAATGCCCTATGATGTACTGTGGAAGTGGGACAAGGATGAACTGCCTGGGAAGTCAGCTAACATCAGGATATCCAAGTGGCTGCCGCAGTCAGATTTACTTAGTAAGTAAAGTTGATTCTTAATTTCCTTTTTTTTTATAGATTGGTCACCATGACTTTTTTTGGTGAACATACTTTCTTTGTAATTTTTTTCTGTAGTGCAATTCTTTAAAAATTGCACCTTAAAAATATGGTGAAGTGAGCTGTCATTCCACATGCTAAGGACTAATGCAATGAAACTGAGATTGCTTCTATTAAAATAGTATATTAAAGTATTTAACAAAATTAACGTGACGTTCACAGAGAGGAAGATCAAAGACAGAAACAAAACAAGGCGCGAAGTTTACCATAGACTATCACAAATTTTAACACTCCTACCAAATTCGAGCCTCTAACTCTAACACTATAGTAAACTTTAAACTACTACATAAACACATAATACAAATTTGAAATTAAATAGCCAGTTTTGACATCCCAATGTTATTTCTTAGAAATCGAAATTTGTCTCTAGGCAGAGCCTTTGTAAAAATATCAGCATACTGATTATTAGTGTGTACATAGTTCAGACTAATAACATTTTCATGATATTTTTCTTTAACAAAATTGTATTTAATATCTATGTGTTTAAATTCAGTGACATCACTGAGTAACTGTCTTAACCACATAGCTTCCTTAGTAGCTGCACAAGCCAGCCATAAATTCGGCCTCTGTCGTAGATAAGGCCTCTGGTTACTATGTCATTTGCGAAATCAGCATCGCTATATCCAATTAAATCAGTACTGTCAGGATTAGATGTGTAACATAATCCATAACTTTTTGTCTCTTTCAGGTATTTTAATATTTTCTTTACAGCATTCCAGTGGGAGTCGTCATAAGAATGTAAGTATCGACTCACCTGGCTCACAGCAAACATAATGTCAGGTCTGCTTACAATAGCTGCATGGATTAGTGATCCTACTACTTCTCGATAAGGATAGTTTTTCTTCAGTGCATCATCAGCCTTCTGCAACTTTACATTCGGATCAGCAGGAACACAGTTGGGGTTAGCATCCTGCATGTTGAATTTCTTCAACAAATTATCAATGTATTTGGTCTGATGTACAAAAATACAGTTTTCATATTTTTCAATTTGCATACCAACAAAGTTACTTAATACAGAACATACTTTTAGATCAAAGTTTGTTTGCAGATCATTAATTACTTCCATCATGGTAGACTTATCTTTACAAAGCAAAAGACCATCATCAACATAGAGGCACAGATAACATTTGAAACCGTTTATTATTCCAATATAAACACACTGATCTGCTTTACTTTTCTCAAAGCCAAATTTATTAAGGACTGAACAAAGTTTTGTGTTCCAACACCTGGGTGCCTGTTTTAGTCCATATAATGATTTAACAAGTTTACATACCATGTTAGGTTTGCAGTCTAGTCCTTCAGGTGCTGTCATCAATATGTTTTCCTTTAATTCGCCATACAGAAAAGCAGTGGTTACATCAAATTGAACTATTTCAAGATTTTCTTGTGCTGAAATGGACAATAATACACGAATAGAGTCGTACCTTACTGTTGGTGAGAATGTGTCATCATAGTCAATTCCTTCTTTTTGTGCATAACCTTTCGCACATAGTCGGGCTTTGTAACGAGGACCTGTTGGTTCATCTTTAATCCGGAAAACCCATTTGCTTCCAATTGGCTTTGCATTCTCAGGTTTTTCTACCAATATCCAAGTTCCGTGTTTATGATGGGAATCCAGTTCTTTCTCTATTGCTATTTTCCATTTTTCAGAATCAGCTGATGTGATTGCCTCATTGTAATTCAATGGTACAGGCGAATCTTCGCTGCAGCACAGGTAACCTTTTCCCTGATTACCTTTAGACTTTGAAAACTTGTCTTTATTTCTAGGTCTCAGAGTCATGTTTGAGGGAGATGACGTTTTAATGTCTTCATTTGGTAAATATTCACTGTCTGTACTGTTATCTGGTTCAGAGTAATAATCAGTGTTTGTGGATTGTAATGTATCATTAGCATCAGAGCTCTCAGATGTATGCTTGTCAGTAGATACAGATGACGAGTCACACATTGAGCTGTCTTGTATTAAATCCACCGAAACATAATTTCTTTTTACTGTAGATTCAAGGAAGACTGCATCTCTACTCTTTATTACTGTTCTGGAACCAGAAATAACAAATCTGTATCCTTTTGTATGATCACAATAACCAATGAAAATGGCTTTCTGTGCTTTCGCATCCCATTTTCTTCTCTTTTCTTTGGGAAGATGAATCATTGCTTCACACCCGAATACTCTTAAGTGATTGACATTTGGTATCTGCCCGGACCACATTTCTTCTGGTGTCTTATATTTCAGTGATCGAGTTGGAGTTCTGTTGATGAGATAAGCGGCAGTGTGTACAGCTTCAGCCCAGTATTGTTTAGGTAAGTTGGCATTAATTAACAGACACTTTGCTTTTTCTACCAACGTTCTGTTTATTCGCTCGGCAACTCCATTTTGTTCAGGAGTGTATGGAGTGGTGGTTTGATGAACTGTTCCAGCAGTTTTTAAGAACTCAGAAAAATTGGAGTTAACATACTCAAGCCCATTGTCAGAGCGAAGACACTTTATGTTGCATTCTAGTTGTTTCTCCACTTGACTTTTATATTCTTTGAATTTTTCTAGAGCATCAGATTTCTTCTGCAAAAAGTAGACAAAAACTTTCTTTGAGTAGTCATCAATCAGAGTCATAAAATATTTGGCACCACCCAGCGAACTGTTCTCCATTGGACCACAGATATCAGAATGCACCAGTTCGAGTAACTTAGAAGATTTAGTTACACTTTGTTTCAGAGGTAAGCGTGTTTGTTTACCTTGTAAACATGTTACACATGTTAACTTTTCTTTATTTTTTGATAATTTTACACCTTCAGTGTTATCTGCTAATTTTTCCAGATCTTGAAAATTCAAATGGCCCATGCGTTGATGCCAGAGGTAAACATCTTGCTTGTCAACATCAGTTATGTATGCATGTTCACTTTTCACATTCAGCCTGTACATATTGTTGACTATGCTTGCCGTTGCAACAACCACATTATTTTTGTTTAAAATCACACAGCCTTTACTGTTGAATTTTACCTGACCTCCATTTTTTATGATCTGACTGACTGATAGCAGATTTGTTGCCAGCTCTGGTACATACAGTACATTTTGAAACAGAATTTTATTGTACTGACCTTTACCATTGCACACATCTAAACTCAACTGTCCAGTGCTATGAACTGATAATGACTTGTCATTAGCTACCTTGATTGTCTTGATAAGTGGCACTTTCTCATCTTGCAATAAATTATTATGTTTGGTCATGTGCACTGAAGCACCAGAGTCTATATACCAGGGATCTTCATAAGGATTCGATGTAGAAGCTATAAAAGCAGCCGCATAGCTTGAACTCTCTTGATTCTTCCTTTTAGGATTTGACTTGCACTCAGCAACGACATGGCCATACTTATTGCAGTTATAGCAACGAGGTCCCTTTTTAAACTGCTTCTTGGAACCTGTATTCCCTTTATTCTTTTGATTTGCTACAAAAGCAGAAGTGTCACTTTCACACATTTTGACATCTTGTAGAATTTTTGACTTTACAGAGTCTGCACTTATTTTCATGCCTGAACTTTCCATTGCAATGATCATAGGTTTGTATGTTTCAGGTAGACCGGAGAGGAGCAGGGTCCCTAACCACTCATCGTCTACTTTGAACCCTATGTTGCGAAGTTTGTGAGCCGTGGTCATGATCTTACTCACATATTCTTCCACATTTGAACATCCAGCGAGTTCTGTTGTACATAATACTCGAAGCAATCCCACACGGCGTGTAAGCCCGGAGTCATCAAAAGCGTTTGCCAAGCAGTCCCACACCTCCTTTGCAGACGTTGCATCCTGTATGTGGACATAATTTACAGAGTCCACAAGCAAAATAATTTTCGATTTTGCTTTAATGTCACGTTTGGAGTCGACAGTTGCGCCAGGCACAGGTTCAACACAGTCCCACAGATCCTCGTGTTGGAGATATGTTTTGAGTGCGAATCTCCATGTGGAATAGTTTTCCCGACCAGTCAACTTTTCGATCATTGCGAGAGGATTGCTTGATGACATTTTAAGCGATAATTTATAAATTTTACGAACTGAAATAAATGTCACAGTCTGAAAAATTGACGCTCACTTGTTTGAACCGGCATGTAATATTTTTACTTATTACACTGTGTCAGGCTTCCTGGGCCCATAACCTATTAGACTAATGCAATGAAACTGAGATTGCTTCTATTAAAATAGTATATTAAAGTATTTAACAAAATTAACGTGACGTTCACAGAGAGGAAGATCAAAGACAGAAACAAAACAAGGCGCGAAGTTTACCATAGACTATCACAAATTTTAACACTCCTACCAAATTCGAGCCTCTAACTCTAACAATTGACATCAAAATCACGTGCCCAAATATTGTAATAATCGCGTATTAACGCGGAAGTAGGTATAGGTACCTAACTCATAATTTATTTACCACTTTTGACAATTTTTTTTGTATAGGTACATTTGTAATGCGTATTTTATTAATGGGTATGTATCAAAATCCCGAATTTTAAAAGACCGAATATTACAATACCGATGGACGAAATCCCGAAAATTGAAACGCCGAATGGTTGTTTGGTCAAAAGTTTAAAATCCCGAAAGTTCATAATGCCCGAAAGTTTAAAAACCCGATGTTTAAAATCCCGAAGTTCAAAATCCCGAAATTGCCACCGTTTCCGAGAAAAACGATTTTTTGTAAACCTAACCTTAAAATACTTAAAAGTTGCCTAAAAAGCGTAGTCGGAGGTTAGGTTCATCATAGGGATCAACTTTCTCAAGAAAGAGCGAGCGAAAGGGCACCTCGAGGTTCGGTTTTGTTAGGTTACTTTAAACCTTTTACACAGAAATAGGGGCCCCGCGAAGCGGGGCTCCGTCGACATAGGATGCAAGAGCGAAAATACCGTCGCCGTCCGGCGGGGGGCTCCGCCGTCTATGTCGACGGAGCCCCGCTTCACATTTCTGTGTAAAGGGTTTAAAGTAACCTAACCTCGGGGTGCCCTTCGCTCGCTCTTGCATTCTACGTCGCCTATTGCGTTTGGGATTTCAACCATCAGTATTTCGTCCATTCGGGATTTCGTCCTTTCAGGCATTTGAACAACGGTATTTTGTCTTTCGATATAACGACTATCGGCATTTAAAACTTTCGGTATTTGAAATTTCGGTGTTTTGGACGTCGGTATTTCAATCATCGGTATTATGAACTTTCGGGATTTTGATACGTACCCTTTTTAATACATACTCGTATATGGTTATATTACCATGGAGTCTACGAGACAGGCTGGACGAAGTGTGGACTTCATAAGCAAAATGCTTTCTTTGCGTCTTATTTTTGTTTAGTTATGTAAATCTAGCCATTAATGTAGACTATGAGGAAACGTAAACACTGGTTTTTGCAAACAAACATTATAATAATATTTAGCTTATCTAAAATCAATTTTTTTTCTTTACTAAGGTTGAAACTATTTAACAGTTACATAGACAAACATATTTTATATAATATGTCAGCCTAGCTCGAACGCGCGGTGAAAACTTGAATTCGAACCATTTACATAACTGACAATACTCGTTTCGCACATAATACCAATTTGCTTAGATTTAAGACTTACAAGATACTAATTGTTTGTCGCGAAAATGTATGACCAAAATGATATAGGATAATTGTATCGAATTTAGGAGGATTACTCACTACGCACGTTGGGTAATCCATTTACAGTTCGGGGCCCGAACTAAAAATGAATGGCAACTCGGTTTGACAGTTGTCACTATCCCGAGGTGTTCGTGCCTGTCCGAAAAAAATAATTTGTCCCTTGTTTTGACGGTCCAACTACATTCGGATGAACTCCTGTATTCGTTAACGGACTAAGAAAGTAGACCCCCTGGACCTCTTTTCGTTAAATGACGTACAAGGTTATGGTGATAAAGTAATTACGAGCTTGACCTTCACCGAAAATACTCCAGTGACAATATGATTAATTGTATCCTTTCTTCCCTTGCAGAACACCCCAAGATTAAACTGTTTGTAACACAAGGAGGTCTGCAATCAACGGACGAGGCTATCACAGCAGGAGTACCTCTGGTTGGTGTGCCGATGTTGGGCGATCAATGGTACAATGTAGAGAAATATGAACATCACAGAATTGGAGTCAAACTGGAATTGGCATCGCTTAGTGAAGAATCGTTTACTAATGTGGTACAAAAGGTTATTGGAGATGACAGGTAAATCATAATTTTATGCTATGAATATTCATAATAAATAAGGGTTTCATGTTTCAGGGGGTTATGTCTTTTTTTAATTTAACCAACGTAAAAAAATACTAAAGGTTTACTCACTTGGACAGTTTTGTTAAAACAAAATAATCTTTTTCTTTTACTAATCTTAATCAGAGACGATGTTTTTCAATATAATCTCATCACAAAAGTCAAAGTCAAATCATTTATTTCAAATAGGCACATACAACGCACTTTTGAACGTCAAAATTTACAAAAAAATAGAATTGTTTGTAGTCGGCCCTTCCAAAAGGTAGTTTCGTTTAGAGAAGAATGGGCAAGAAACTCCAGCGATACTCTTTTAAAATTGTTTTATAATGTTTTCTATTCGTTTTTTTTAATTACCTATGTGTGAATACTATGCTCCTAGAATAAAATTACTTTAAGTACCTACCATAATAGGTCAAAAAATAATAAAAATAAAGCAATGATATGACCAATACAAAACAGTCCAGTGTTCGAAATCTAGTCGCTTTCTCATCTTAAGCTTTGTTCCTCAAGTGACACGCGCACACACGAGGGACACGCGATAATCAATCACAATAACTTGTAGGTAAATTCAAGGTATTTTTGACAGATTGATACTGAGATTGCAGAAGGATAACCATTATTGTTTCCCTTGCAGTTACCGCAAAAACATTGTCCACCTAAGGACTCTCATGCTTGACCAGCCAATGAAACCATTAGAACGTGGAATGTGGTGGATTGAGCACGTGCTGCGTCACGGCGGCGCGAAGCATCTTCGAGCACCCGCGGCCAACATATCGTGGGCGCAATACTTAGAATTTGAACTCCTTGCAGTAGTATTAGCAGTCTTATTGTCCGTATTTTTAATTGTAGCCGGTTTAGCTTATAGTTTGTATAAGTTTGTTACTAATAACTACATCATTAGTGCCAAGGTTAAAAGTAGTTAAAGTAACTGAAATGTTGTTGATATATTCTGTAAATAATTTCACCGCAAAAACTTAGCTGAAATATGCTCACGGTGATCTTGAAGTGAGCTGTCAATAGTGTCAATCCCAAGCATCGGGTAGAATGACAGATCACTTCACTTATGTTTTGACGTAATTTCACAGAATAGAATAGACCGACTGTTTTGTAAAGTCTTTCCGTCTTTTATTACAAGACGAGTAGTTCAAAATTCAAAGTAGATTGATTCGATTCGTACCTACTCGAAACCAGTATTTGTTGGGCATAATACAGCTGATAGTTTTTCAGGGTTTGTCAGTATGTTCATGTGATATAAGTGTTTGTAAACGCAACTACTTTAAAGGAAATAAAAATCCGAATAGAGTCGACTTTCTAATAATGTATTACAACAGGAATTCATTTGATTGTCTACAATTTGTGTTACCTAATACTGTATCAATGTATAGACAGCTACCCTCAAGAACTAAATGTGTAAATGTCTCGTAGTCTGGTACAATGTTATGGAACAAAGATTGCACACAATTGTAGATGTATGTATACAGGGTCAAATTAAATTAGCTAGTGAAACTCCGCAGACGTGATGTGTGTCTTAGATAAAATGTATTATTGTGATAATAATTAGAAATACAGAAAATATTCATTAAGTGTTTTGTACAGTAGAAAATAAAAAGTAAAATAGTGATTAATACTGACTTTCATTTTACAGATAGATACCAGACAGTAACCCATTCAAGTAAATCAATCAAGGTTATCAAGAAGAGTTTTGACATTCTGCTGTTTATTATGTAATTAATAGTTACGGCGCAGATAATAATCGCAAAGAAACGCAAGGTCAGGCCGATGGCCGATGAGTGGCTTGGGACCCTGCTCCTCTCCGGTCTACCTGAAACATACAAACCTATGATAATTGCAATGGAAAGTTCAGGCATGAAAATAAGTGCAGACTCTGTAAAGTCAAAAATTCTAGAAGATGTCAAAATGTGGTGAAAGTGACACGGTTACCTATCATAAGTTCGAAAAATCTTTGACCGAATTTCATTTCACCTAAAACTTTTCAACTATTTTCGTTTCGTTTTTTTTTACTTCATCGAAGTCACGTCTGCCACTGTATCAGTTGACCTATTATCAATTCGATTTTTTTCGTTACTCCGACGTTTCATTTGGTCGAAAAACTTTTTACCGAAGTTACACTTACCCGAAATAACATTTGTTCGAAGTATTATGTTTCCGAACATTCATTATACCACTGTTTTAATTACCATATTTTCATTTCACCAAACGCGATTCTGCGGAATTTTGTGTTCGTGGAGTACGTAGGTAAAGTTGTTCGTGCGTTACCTATTTACCTATTTAGATAGTTTAACTAAATAGTTTAGGTAAACGAAACAATTAAGTCGGTTTACAACAAAATACAGCCCTGAATTTTGGAGTTGTGAAGTGGTGAATAAAATGAGCATTCCACGAACACAAAATTCCGCAGAATCGTGGCACCATCACATAAGCCAAGTTAATGACGAAAAAAAACTGGCTTTTATCATTTATTGCACGAGCTGATTAAGGAATCAAAAGTAAAAATGTCTGATATTGAATTAATGATATGCGGTACTCCACCAGAAAAAAAAAGAAAAAAATACGTCGATAAAGAAACAAAAATTCAAAAACTTATGGAAATTAAAGACAATTTGAGTGAAATTAAATATTTGAAAGAGCTTTCAAAACTAATTTAATTATTACACTGGCGGGCGTTATAGATTAAGCCAACAGGAACTAATTCCATATAAGTTTAACCTACTATTGTTTTTTAATTAATTATTTAAATATAATTGCACTTAATAAAACAGTTGATTAGGGAGATGTTGAGAGTATGCGAGAACTATGTAGCTACACACGGACTCGTTTACAATGTAAAAAAGAGTGAATACATTGTTTTTAAGGCCGCTGGTAAAGCCATCGACTATGTACCAAGTTTTACTCTGAATGGCTTTAGTATAAGGCGAGTAAATAATTTTAAGTAGCTGGGGCACATACTTACCGACGACCTTAAAGACAATGTGGACATAGAGAGGGAGCGCAGGGCACTGGCGGTCAGAGGGAATATGTTGGCGCGCAGGTTTTACCGTTGTACTAATCAGGTTAAAATAACCCTTTTCAAAGGGTACTGTCAGGGTATGTACACGGGAAGCCTGTGGGTCAGCTTTACCAAAAGATCGCTGGAGGTCCTGCGCATTCAATATAATAATGTTTTCAGAATGCTGTTGGGACTGCCCCGTTTTTGTAGCGCATCTGAGATGTTTGCGCTAAATCGAACCGACGACTTTTATGCGGTAATGCGGAAAAAAATCTTGTCCTTAGTAGCAAGACTGCGGGACAGTGACAACAGTATTAGTATTAGTATCTACTCTCCTATTCTGTGACGTTTTGTGGGGGTGATGAACGAGTGAAGCACTTTCCCACCGCTTGTGCGTCGTCCACATGAAGCGATCTCGGTTATACAAGTTTTAAATAATAAATTATGTAACTAACACTAATTATAAGGAATTTACTAACACAGTGGATCTTATGTTGTCCGAAATAAAGAATTTATTTATTTATTTATTATTTAATAAGCATTTTTTGAGACCTCAACCATTTATTTACATACCCCTAAAACTCACGAAAACCCTAACCAAATCTCACTATTTCGTAAATATAGGACCTCCTATATGGACCCAGAGAACAAGCATTTTCAATGCAATAAAAAAGTAGTTTATTGCTCACCAGCTAATACGAGGCAAGTCATACTAATGTCATATACATTAAACAATAATAATCCCACAGCATTAGTGGTGGTAAAGAGGTTTACTTATGATATTGACACTATCTTCTGAACTAGGCGAGGCCTGTATCTCAGAAGATAACACTCAGCTGATAATTTCGTTATTTTATAACCTAAAACATTGTTTGCTACTAAAGAATGTAAGTAGCGAATAAAAGTGTGTGTGTGTTTAATTAATTAATATATTTGTGAAACAGGAAGAGGGGCTTGTGACTAAGTCGATCGGGACGGCGATACTCCGCTTCTGCTTCCGCTTCTATTAAGTCCGGCTTTGTACCTTTTTGTGCACAAAGTTTTAATAAATAAATACTCACATTTACACGCCTGAAGACATCATCGCTAATCTTTAATTGTTTTTTTTTTCAGGATCTAAAATCATATTTAGATTCATCAAAGCATGGCGTTATTTACATCAGTTTTGGTACAAACGTGAAGCCCAGTCTTCTTCCTCCCGAGAAGATCCAAAATCTAGTGCAAGCTTTCTCTAAAATGCCCTATGATGTGCTGTGGAAGTGGGGTGTTTTTTTTTTTAACGTGGAGAAATGCTCTTGCATTCTGCACTACCACGGGGAGATAGTGCAGTTATGTGGGACTCTAACCCACTAAAACTCCACGGTGTCCTCCTCTGCCGCTTATGGCGGGAACATGGGCATGCGTTAGCACTCATCCCTGAACCTGCCGCGGCTGTCCGACACCGGACCCTCCTCCGGGGAGTACTCCCCATCACCGGCGCACCAGAACACATAGCACGCCGTGACCACCCCAAGGACCAAACCAGCACATGGGCGCCAGACGACTCCGTGTCTGCCACTGTGTCTGTCATTGGCCCCGCCGCCTGCCAATTTTCGGCCGCAGAGGATAGGGAGAGTGGCCAACGTCATACCAACACTCCTCCTCCCCTGCGGCCCCACCGCGTCCGCCATCAGACGGTGGCGACCCCGTCAAGGCCGCGGAAGGTAGGGAGAGCGGCGCACCGCAATACCCGACTCCTCTCCCGCCGCGGCCTCCAACCCTCAGCCGTAATGCCTCAGATACGACATCGCGGCCCGCCTCAGTTGCGATGTAGCCCAAGCGGCACCGCAACCTATTTGTTGGCCGCTACGTCGTCGGCTTATCGGCAAAAGCCCTGACAAGCGGCCCCTCCTCGGGTTCCTCTTCGCTTCACCGTGGATGACCAAGCCACGGCTACTGAGCCCCCCCGCCTCGACAATGCGGGAACCCATTGTGGGGGAAAGTAACCTAACCAAACCGAACCTCAGGGTGCCCTTCGCTCGCTCTTGCATCCTATGTCGACGTAGCCCCGCTTCGCGGGGCTCCTATTTCTGTGTAAAGGGCTTAATTAAAGTAACCTAACCTCGGGGTGCCCTTCGCTCGTTCATAAATATGTTTTCGGAAACTAGTATGTTTTTTGGAAGTTAATTATTTTTGTTTGGAAATTAATTTTTTATTTGACAGATTTATTATTCGTAGTATTGTAATTTGAATAAGCTCATTTTTGTTAGTTAAATAAAAAAAAAATTGTCGGTTAATTTTGTGTTAATTTTTCGGTAATTAATTGTAACACAGCTTAGTTAGTATTTATTACATTCAACCACAGATCGCCGGAAGTTAATTTGTTTCCGGAAGCAATATTATTTCCCATTTTTAGCAAATGTTTTAGGACTAACAATTTTATTATAAGTGAAGATTCGGAATAACACACATTATATAATGCAATAGTTAGGACATATGAATTTATTCCTTGCAAAATTAGGAGATTCAATCATTACAGTATTCGACATTAGGACAGAATAGGTTTAGAAGTAAAGATAATTATGTAAAACAAAAAATCGAATTTTTGAACATTATGGTTACTGAAGTTTATAGCAAACGTGTTATGGATAATGAATTTTGGACAAACAATTTTAGGAAAAGAAAGGGGGTAACAGTCCTCACATTTACAATAATTAAATAAAAATAAAAAAACTTTACAAAGTGAATAGGTACTTATTCATGTCATTGTATATATAAAATTCATCAATGTTAATGTGTATATAAAAAAAACCGGACATAACCTTTGTGGACCATGTAGATTGGTGTCTGAAACGATCTTTTGAGGAAATAACCACACAGATTGAGTGGACCTGTCCAGTCAGTGCACGCATTTGTCAGTAACCGTGCAGCTCAACTTAGAACTTAAGGAGCTCAACGATTTGACGAGCAATACCAACGTCAGGACATTTGGGTAGGCCGCATAAACTACTCAAACTGCTAGACCATGATTAAAAAAGAAACAATGACCCACATAGTCCTCATATTCACAATAATTAAAAGAATATTATACTTTATTTATTTATTTATATATACTTTATTGTACACCAGAAAATACATAACAAAAAAATACGATTAATACAAAACATACAATGGGCGGCCATACTTTATACAGTAAATGTACATGTCAGTGTATAAGTAAATAAATATAAAAAAAATATATAAAAAATAATGTGTAAAATAGCAAAATAAAAACAATATTCACTGTCTAAACCTATTGAGCAGCTCAATCCCAAGCGTTTTTGTCCTCAATATTCGTAATAACACACATCATATAATACAATACTTGGGACATATGAATTTATTTCACGCAAAATTAAGAGATTCAATTATTATTACAGTACTCGACATTATGACAGAATAGTTTTAGAAGTAAAATTAATTATGTAAAACAAAATCTCGAATTTTTTAACATTATGGTTACTGAAGTTAGCAAACGTGTTATGGATAATGATTGTACCCAATCTGTTACTATAAATTCCAGTAGTACCTTCCTGTGGAATAATTTCCGACCTTTACACGGGCGAAGACGCTGGCAAATGTAAGTTGCATATAAATTGCATATCAAAATCAAAAACTGATTTCAAGTCAATTTTCCAATCATATCATCCATTTCATCGTAAGTCATCTATAATAATACTGAACGTACTTATCTCGGATTACGATTATGATACGATTACGATATCGATACGATTACGATTAGATTACGTGTAAAACGCACGTTGATGAATTCGTTCGAATTAGTCGTGACCGGGCATCACAATGGCGATGTTAGTGGGTCTAGCATTGAGTCTTCTCTTACAAATTTTTGTAACTGACGCGGCGAGGATACTGGCAGTGTACCCAGTCCCGTCCATCAGTCACCAGATAACCTTCAGGCCGATAACGATGGAACTTCTCAAACGTGGACATGAAGTGACAGTGATAACAGCAGATCCCATGTTCAAGAAAGGTGAAGCTCCAAAGAATCTTACGGAAATCGATGTCCACGATATATCATACAAAGTGTGGGAGGCGTTGATAGCATCAGGAAGGGGAAACAAAGAAGATCTCATAACACAAATGAAGGTTGGAATAGAAGTATTTATAGACATAGTGGACGTGCAACTGCAAGTCAAAGAAGTCAAGGATTTAGTCCAAGGAAAGAAGAAGTTTGATCTCTTGCTTATAGAATCGTGTGTTCGTCCAGCAATAGCCTTTTCACATGTTTACAAAGTGCCTTTGATTCAAATTAGTTCTTTCGGAGCCGTATCGGTTAATTATAAAGTAATTGGTGCTCCGGAACATACATTCTTGTATCCTGGAATCATGAATCATAGAATCTACAATCTGACCATGTATGAGAAGTTGTATAAATTATACAATAAATACATGATAGACAATTTAGTTGAAAATATGGCAGATGCAGAGAACAAACTAATAAGGAAACATTTTGGACCAGACATTCCGGATCTGCAGGAACTCCAGAATAATGTTGATATGTTGTTTTTAAATGTCAATCCAATTTGGGAAGGAAGTCGCCCTGTGCCACCGAGTGTCATCCATTTGGGCGGACTGCCCCAGAAACCGCATAAGGAATTGCCTCAGGTAAGCTATTTTTGTGATGTATGTGTCATTCAAACTTTGCTTAGTTGAAAATATTCGTAGGAGAGCAAAGCTGGCTATTAAGTTGATTGTTGGATGAGATCTAGGTCCAGAATTAATAGATGTTTATTTTTGGTGACAAGATGATGTGACGAATCTTGAATAAACATGGTGTTAATTGCGTGCCATAGCTCAGGGGGTTCAGTATTAATAAAAAACATGAAAAAGAAAATTGTAAATATCCAAGAAATGCATCTATTAATTAAAATAAATTTCTTTTAGTATTGAAAAAAGTTGTTTTGATTAAAAGCATTGCCATTGTTTATGGATTACCCAATTAGATAGTGCTTTTTTGTTCGAAGGTAGTCAGTAAATAGGTATGTGGTTGCTTTTTTTATTGTTTCTTTTTTTTGTACTTTCATTGATACTGATCTCGCCCCTGAGATACGGCACACAATTTAATTAACAACCTTTCTAAATTAACAAAAAAAATTATAGGTAGGGACAAGAATATGCTAGTCTAAATATTAGCAATAGATATCGCCGGCGAGCCTCAACCGCGGCGGCTCGCTCGCGACCTCCTGCTCCTCAGCCCGCGGGCCGCCTCGCCCCTACCTTCCGCGCGTTGCCCCAAATACGGCTACGCAAAGGGCACCTGAGGTCCCCCGACTTCCATAAGATTTTTTTAAATTTATTTTTTATTTCATGCTTTTTGTAGGGATTCCTTAATTTTATTTTTGTCGGGGGTTTTTAAAGTTTTAATTTAATTTTAAAAAGGCGCCAATTTCAGTCATTTAAGTAACACATATGCTGTCATTTAGCACCTAGACCGTAAGATATAGAGAGGTCCTGTTTTTCTAGAAATGTAGCCTAACTCAATACCCCGATGACATTTTTTTTTTCTGTCGCATTTAGTTTTTGAGATAAAGACGATTTTATTACAAAAGACGAACAAAATGCGATTTTTTGGTAATAATTTTGCATTTTCCAAAAAAGTTTATGACATTTGCAGTTTTTTTTTTCACTGTCGTGTAGCTCTTAGCAATACGCATTTTTTTAGACCTCAACCATTTACGTAGGCCTAGAACTCACGAAGCCCTAGCCTAATCTCACTACTACTACTACTAATATCAGAATGACTAGCACTATTGTAAAAGTATAAAAAAGTTTGAAGTTGTAGTGTAAATTGAACTTTACTGTGTAGGGTTTAAAGTTTAAAGTTGTTTTTCCTTAAACTCATATTTGTTTACAGGTTTGGCAAATAAATCGCGAATGCAGATCACATTGTATAAACTAAACCAGTCTAGCACTATTGAAAAGGTTATAAAGATGTTTGAAGTTGTTAGTATAAACTGAACTTTACTGTGTAGGGTTTAGAGTTATTTTTCCATAAACTCACATTTGTTTACATTTTTGGCAAATAAATCGCGAATACATATTACATTGTATAAAAATAAGGCTGATATAAGATTAAACCATATTAGTATAACAGAATTATAAGTTTATGTAGTAGTAGGTAATTATTTAATAAGGTGGTGCATTGTTATGTGAAAGAGCGCCTCTCGCCATCAAACGTAAAAGTTTGGCGAGTTTAGATTTAAGTTACACCTCTGTATTTTGAATAACATTAAATAAATTATTATAAAAAAAAAACTTTCATAAAATGACTTTATCCGGAGCCAGTGAAAAAGCATTTTCAATGCTAAAAAAAAAGTAGTTTATTTCTCACCAGCTAATACAAGGCAAGTATATTAATGCCGTATACATTACTTATACAATAATAATCCCACAGCATTAGTGGTGGTAAAGAGAGGATTGCTTAGGGTATTGACACTATCCCCGCCCTGGGACCTAGAGGCAGAACTCCTCGCGTCACTCTATACATGGCGCGAGGAAGCGGTGGGGCGGGGCGAGTGCCTGGTGTCTCGACAAGTCGAGGCGCGCAGGGCAGAGCTCCGCCAGGTCCTAGTGGCGAAATGGGAGCAGCGACTTGCGCGACCCACGGCAGGGCACGCCGCGATAGCGGCGGTAAGACCCGTGATGATGGAGTGGCTGGAGAGACGCCACGGCGCCCTCAGCTCCCGGCTGACGCAGGTGCTTACCGGACATGTGTTTCGGGAAGTACCTGTGTCGGATAGGCCGGGAGCCGACGCCCGAATGTCACCACTGTGACAGCTGCCGTGAGGATACGGCGCTGCACACGTTGGAGGAGTGCCCAGCTTGGGCAGTGCAGCGCCGTGACTTAGTCGCGGCAGTCGATGCTGCGGGCGACCTCTCGCTTCCGGCCGTCATTTCATGCATGGTCGGGAGCGAGAGCGGCTGGACGGCCGTCGCCTCCTTTTGTGAGGACGTAATGTCGGCAAAGGAGGCGGCGGAAAGGGAGAGAGAAGCTGTTACCTCTCTCCCGGCCCGCAGCAGACGCACCGGGCGTCGCAGGGTGGCGGACGATTTCCGGCCACCATAGGGCGCGGCCTGCGGGCGACAGACTAGGGGCGTCTGTCGCCCGATCAGAAACAGGCCTCGAGGCGGCGGCGTAGTGTTCCGCGCGCGTCTCCCAGTTGGAGTACCTGCGGCCGCTGGGAGACGGCCGCAGAGGGTGACGGGGCCCGCCTACAAACATCTGGCAGGCCAATACCTGCCGGGGGCGCGGATGAATGCGCAAACGATACCCGTACCCCCGGCAATAGGTACAGGAAGGGAACACCGGGGTGGTTTTTAGTAAGAGTCTGACAGACCCCGCCGCCCACCCCAGGGCGGCGGACATCCATGAGGATTTTCCCACAGCAAAAAAAAAAAATAAAAAAAAAAGGGTATTGACACTACTTCTGAACTAGGCGAGGTCTGTATCTCAGAAGATACTACTCAGCTGACAATTTCGTTATTTTATAACCTAAAACATTGTTTGCTACTGTTTTTAACCCCCGACGCAAAAACGACGGGGCGTTATAAGTTTGACGTGTCTGTGTGTGTGTGGGGGTGTGTGTGGGGGGGTGTGTGCGTGTGTGTGTGTGTCTGTCTGTGGCATCGTAGCTCCCGAACGGATGAACCGATTTCTATTTTTTTTTTTGTTTGAAAGGTGTATTAGTCGGGAGTGTTCTTAGATACGTTTGATGAAAATCGATCCAAGATGGCCGCCTACACAATGGCGGATAACATATTTTTTCACAATTCCCTCAATAAGGGTATCAAATGAAAGGGCTTCAATAGTAGAATACTATACACTATAACAAATTTCAAATCCAAGATGGCCGCCACAACAAAGTGGCGAATTACATTTTTATTTTCTCAACTGCCTCACTATGGGTATCAAATGCTAGGGCTTGACAAGTAGAATAATGTACACTATATTGAAAGGGAATGAGGAATACTAACTAGTTAACGAAATGAAAACTAAAAATTTGAAAAATATAATAAAACAAAAAAATCTGTTTAGTCTTAAAAATTATTCTTCAACTATAAATTAATCAATATTTTTTGACGAATAAAAACCTGATTAAACACCAAATTACCAGAATCTTAAAAAGAAATGAAATACAAAAATTAAGGAGTCCCTACAAAAAGCATGAAATAAAAAATTAAATAAAAAATTTAAAAAACCCCCGACAAAAATAAAAATGTATTAAGAAGTCGGGGGACCTCAGAATAGAAGGTGTTCCACAGAACGGTCCTCCGACTTCCATAAGATTTTTTTTAATTAATTTTTTTATTTCATGCTTTTTGTAGGGATTCCTTAATTTTATTTTTGTCGGGGGTTTTTAAAAATTTTAATTTAATTTTTTTTTATGTATTATTAAAGAATGTAAGTAGTGAATAAAAGTGGGTGTGTGTGTTTAATTAAGGGGCTTGTGACTAAGTCGATCGGGACCGCTATACTCACATTCACACGCCTGAAGAACATCATCACTTATTGTTGGGGAGATGACTGAAACGGACGCAAAGTGTTAATTTTAATTATTCTTCTTTAATTATTCTTCTTTTCAGGATCTAAAATCATATTTAGATTCATCAAAGCATGGCGTTATTTACATCAGTTTTGGTACAAATGTGAAGCCCAGTCTTCTTCCTCCCGAGAACATCCAAAAACTAGTGCAAGCTTTCTCTAAAATGCCCTATGATGTACTGTGGAAGTGGGACAAGGATGAACTGCCTGGGAAGTCAGCTAACATCAGGATATCTAAGTGGCTGCCGCAGCCAGATTTACTTAGTAAGTAAAGCTGATACTTATTTTTATTTTTTTTTGATATATTGGTCACCATCTCTTTTTTTGGTGAACATACTTTCTTTTTAATTTTTTTAAGATTTTCTGTCATTCAATGAATCTGTAAGCAATTCTATAAAAATCGCACCTTAAAAATATGGTGAAGTGAGCTGTCATTCCACATGCTAAGGATTGAAATCAAAGTCACGTGCCCAAAATATGATAATAATCACGTAATAACGCGGGAGCAGGTATAGGTAACTCATAATTTATTTGCCACTTTTGTCAATTTTTTTTGTGTATATTTGTAATGCGTATTTTCACTACATATATGGTAATACCACCATGGAGTCTACGAGGCCGACCTAGTGTGGACTTCATAAGCAAAATGCTTCCTTTGCGTCTTATTTTTGTTTATTTATTTTTCTTACTTTACTAAGGTTGAAACTATTTAACAGTTACATAGACAAACGTATGTTATATGTCAGCCTAGCTCGAACGCGCGGTGAAAACGTGAATTCGAACCATTTATATAATTGACGATACTCGTTTCGCACATAATACCTATTTACTTAGATTTAAGACTTACATGATACTAATTATTGTTAGTCTAAGTTGCTAGTTTAAGGGGTTGAAGGGTAAAAGTTCCAAGTTTTAGAATTGTTTTGTTGTTTGTGTACTATTACTAGCTTACATACCAAATTTCAGCTTTCTCGGACTTCAGGAAGAACCTTAGAATATTGATGCTTATGAAATTAAAAAATATTTTTTTGGAGGGTTGGGGGATTATTTACTGAAAATCCTGAAATACGTATTTTATTATTTATAACAAGGAGTCCCTATATCAATTTTCAGAACTCTAGCATCAAAATCTGCGGAAGTCTCGTACAAACTTCCATCCCCTATTTTAAGGGGTTGGAGGATAAAAGTTCCAAGTTTTAGAGTTTTTTTGTTGTTTGTGTACTATTACTAGCTTATATACCAAATTTCAGCTTTCTAGGACTTCAGGAAGTACCTTAGAATATTGATGATCATCAGTGAGTCAGTGAGTCAGTGACGAAATCGGGGTATTTTAGATATCAATAAAATCTAAAGTATAAGAGCTATGCAATTGAAACTATATACGTTTAATAAGTCAACCACTGACATCATATCCCGAAAATTTTGTTTATCTGGTATAATCCAAACCCAAGTTATGAAGTTTCAAAAATACGACGAAGTGCTTCGAGAAAAGGTGCCCTTGCGCTTCGCTTGGCTCGTCTTGGCGGGGGCACTCCCGTGCCCCCAGATTACGAACTTGACCTTCACCGAAAATCCTCCTTTGACAATATGATTAATTGTATCCTTTCTTACCCTGCAGAACACCCCAAGATTAAACTGTTTGTAACACAAGGAGGTCTCCAATCCACGGACGAGGCTATTACAGCAGGAGTACCTCTGGTTGGTATGCCAATGCTGGGCGATCAATGGTATAATGCAGAGAAATATGAACATCACAGAATTGGAGTCAAACTGGAATTGAAATCGCTTAGTGAAGAATCGTTTACTAATGCCGTACAAAAAGTTATTGGAGATGAGAGGTAAATTATAATTTTATACTTACTATGAATATTCATAATAAATAAGGGTTTCATGTTTCAGGGGGTCATGTTTTTAGGGTTCCGTAGTACCTACAAGGAACCCTTATAGTTTCGTCATGTCCGTCTGTCTGTCCGAGGTTTTGCTAAGAGACCGTTAGTACTAGAAAGCTGTAATTTTGCAGGAGTGTGTATAATTATATATTACGCCGACAAAGTGGTAAAATAAAATTTTGGAACATATTTTTTTTAGGGTAGCTCCCCTACATGTGAAGTGGGAATGAATATTTTACCGTCGTCGTCTACCCCATCGTGGTATCGTTGAATAGGTCTTCTAAAATGACTACAGGGTTGCTAAAGATATTTTTCGATTTAAAGCTCCATTTACGAAATATTAAACTTTAAAGTGAAAATGTTTGTTCCAGTAGGGCGTCCCCCCCATATTAGTTTAGTCCTGTCAAATTAAGATACTCCATAGACAATTTAGACGAGATTAGAAAAATGGCTATTAAAAATACGTCAATTTACGTCAGGCGCTGACTAATTTGACAGGACTAAACTAATATGTATCTTCTGTCCTTTTCTTAGTGAAATAGAAAGAAAAAGATGCCTGAACTTAAATTTAGTTTAGTTTGTGAACAACAGAATCGGCGCCAATGTCTAATCTGTTTAAATAATTATCTTCGAAAATCAATATTTTGTTGTGTTTAGTATCGCTATTCGATAACAGATGGCGTTGTGCCGTGATGTCACTTTTGTAGATCGCGGTGTTAAGATTTTCTTGCAAGGTATGACCTCCGTGGTTACGTTATGTATTGAAGTTTTGTTTTACTCTGGACACCCTTGCATATATTGTTATCGTTTTTTAACTCCTAGTCTCCTAAGATCTTTACCATTACATAATTATATTCATTATATTCAGAATAAAGAACAACAGAATCGTACTATACAGTGATAACGGGGCTACTACGGAACCCTACATTGTGCGTGGCCCGACACGCACTTGGCCGGTTTTTTTTTTTTCATTTAACCAACCTAAAAGAATACTGAAGGTTTACTCACAAAACTGTCCAAAGTTTTGTTTAAACAAAATAATCGTTTTCTTTTATTAATCTAAACCAGAGCCATTGTTTTTCAATATCATCTCATCACAAAAGTCAAAGTCAAATCATTTATTTCAAATAGGCACATACAACACACTTTTGAACGTCAAAATTTACAATAAAATAGAATTGATTATAGCCGGCCCTTTCAAAAGGTAGTTTCGTTTAGAGACGATGGGCAAGAAATTGCAGCGATACTCTTTTAAAATTGTTTTACAATGTTTTCTTTAATTTGTTTCATAATTATATGTGAAGACGATGCTCCTAAAATAAAATTACTTTAAGTACTTACCACATTATGAAAAAAAAAAAAATGACATGACTAACACAAAACAGTCCAGAGTTCGAAATCTAGTAGCTTTCTCATCTTAAGCTTTGTTCCTCAAGTGACACGCGCACACACGAGGGACCCGCGATAATCAATTTCAATAACTTGTAGGTAAATTCGAGGTATTTTTGACAGATTGATACTGAGATTGCAGAAGGATAACCATTATTTTTCCCTTGCAGCTACCGCAAGAACATTGTCCACCTAAGGACTCTCATGCTTGACCAGCCAATGAAACCATTAGAACGTGGAATGTGGTGGATTGAGCACGTGCTGCGTCACGGCGGCGCAAAGCATCTTCGAGCGCCCGCGGCCAACATATCGTGGGCGCAATACTTAGAATTTGAACTCCTTGCAGTAGTATTAGCAGTCTTACTGTCCGTATTTTTAATTGTAGCTGGTTTAGCTTATACTTCGTTTAGGTTTGTTACTAATAACTATATCGTCGACCGTAGGTTCAATTGATGTAAGGGGCAAAATACCCAAAATGAGTTGAGTATACAGTTTTGTTCAGAATTTTGCGCTCTTTCGAATGGTGTTTGAAAAAATTCTAACTTAAAAAAAATGTCCCTTACCCTACTGATTTTTGGATCAAAATTTCGAATCAACCCCATAATAACAATGTATCTCAAAAAATGGTTGCCTGTAAAGTCGGTTTTACGGGCGAAGATTTTACGTGACAACGACCGATCATCCGATCATAGTTGAGTGGGAGAGAGACGCAAGGCATTCGGCGGGCCTCTCTCTCGTTCGGTGACTCATCGTAACGTTACCGAGCGTTACACTTTTTCATAAGTGACTCCCAGTCGCAACCTAATTTAAGACGTTGTCACGTCAAAAACTATGCAATATAGCAACTTGAAATGGTGTAAATACCGCCGCCAATCCACTTCACATAAGGTAAGGGTCTTCCCAATCAACGAATTACCATTACATGGTTTATTTTTGAAGAACTCATAATATAAAACTGGCCTTACACTAATGTCTTTGTTATCTCAAAAAATAAATGTCATCCATACTTTAAAAGGATTGCACGAGTTTTGACATAGTTATCCCTTACCCCAATTTGCATTGTCATACTTTAAGCAGTGTCAACGTTACACCTATTTGAATCGAATTATATTTAGATTCGGTGTCCGTTACACCAATCTCGTGAGAAGTAATGAAATTTATCCCTGTTACCTCTTTCCTGTTACCCCCCTGTTACCTTTATTTATCCCTGTTACCTTTATTCATAACACAAGATAGCACGTGCTTGCACTATTACCATCCTTTTCCATCTCTCAACGTCTTTCTGCGTGCGAAAGAGAGGATCGATACCAATGCGAAAGCAGCGCGCGGGCATCAAAAAAGTCACTGTCCGTGCGAGTTCACCTGTCGTTTGGTCGGGATTGTATGTACACGGTTTTTGACAAAAAGAATGTGGTAAAAATGGAAGAACAAAACCAATTAAGCTAGTTGCTTCGACGCAGACAGAAATGACTACAATTGGTGAATAAGATAACACAGTAAGTAGATACATTTTTACCGACTTCACAAAAAGGAGGAGGTACTATGTTCGGCTGTTTGTATGTTTTTTTTTTTTTTTTTTTGTATGTTTGTTCATCTAATACTCCGCCAATTTTCGACGGATTTTCAAAATTCTTTTGTTGTTCGAAAGTAGATAGTTCTGAGGTGGTACCACTGTCACCAAGTTAGGATCTGATGATGGAATCTTAGAGAAATCGAGGGCAACCCTCAAATTTTATAAGCTCACTTATTGCTTTTCGCATATTTTATGAAGTATCTTGTGTATTTGCGTATGGTTGTCACCATCTCAGGTAGCTGGGCTGATGATGGAAGGTACAACTCCTTAACAGTAAGAAGTTACTCGAACAGGCAAGGACTGTTTTTAGTAAATTGTTTTGATGTTTGATAGGCATTTGCCACATTTGGTCTCATGATCAAGTCATGACCTGATGCTGCAGTCAGGATAGTCTGCAGAGCACCTAACTCCTCGACAACTAACAGCAGATATATCGTGTTTAGGCTCATTGAAAAGTGCTCGATGTGTGGATAAACGTACTGTTAATGAGGAACACCGAAGTACATAGAGACCTGATGCTAAAGCCAGGAGCATCAGAAAAAGTACAAACCTTGAAATTACAGCACCGTAGTCGTGTTTGGGCTCATTTTAAACAGGACTAAATTTTAATATCAATGCAATGTTGACATAAGTCTGGCCTGATGCTGCAGCCAGGATTATCAGCTAGGAGAGTGGAATACTAGGAGAACTCCTCAACTATTAACGTCCCTGCATCGGGAAAAGCAATATTTTGTAAAAGGTGATCAGCAATTGACATTAGGCTATTGTAACTTAGATAAATGACAAACTGACCCACTAAAAAGTAAAAAATAAAAACTTTTTTACAAAAAAAACAACCGACTTCAAACCGACCGAATCCAAAGACACCGACTTCCGAAATTAAAGTTATTTTTTACTTTATAGTGTTTTTTGGAAGTCGGTTGTTTTTTTTGTAAAAAAGTTTTTGTTAGAATAAAATCATTGTTACATGTTTTATGCTGTCTGTGGGTTTGCCTATGTCTATTGCTAATTTCTCTATCGATTCTTGTATTATGGTAATATAAGACTATTCAATGTTACCTAATTATTTTCTAATCATCATTTCAGTCAATAGACGTCAACTGCTGGACATAGGCCTCCCCCAAGCACCCCCACTTCGATCGGCTCTGTGCTTCTCGCATCCAACGGGTTCCTGCGGCCTTTACAAGGTCGTCGGTCCACCTTGTGGGAGGTCTTCAACGCAACGTCTTCCGGTACGCGGTTGCCACTCCAGAACCTTTCGGCCCCATCGGCCATCTGTTCTGCGAACAATGTGCCCTGCCCACTGCCACTTAAGTTTGACAATTCTTCGGGCTATGTCGGTTACCTTGGTTCTCCTGCGGATCTCCTCATTTCTGATTCGATTACGCAGGGAAACTCCAAGCACATCTCTTTCCATTTCCCTTTGGGTGAATCTTAGCCTTCTAATAAGGCCCATTGCGAGCAACTACGTTTCAGTGCCATATGTCATCAGTCATCACTGACAACACGCACTGGTCAAAGACTTGTCTTGAGACACTGCGGTATGTGGGACGAGAAGATATTGCGTAGCTTCCCGAACGCTGCCCAGCCCAGTCGGATTCGACGATTGACCTCTTTCTCGAAGTTGGACCTACCTAACTGGACAGTTTGTCCTAGGTAAACATACTCGACCACGACTTTGAGTGTAGCGTCTCCGATCTTTATGAGAGTTGGTGTTACATGGGCATTTGACTTGACCTTCATTTTGTCCATGTTCATTTTAAGACCCACTCTTTCGGAGGCTCTACTGAGATCATCGAGCATTGTACTAAGGTCCTCCATAGTCTCAGCCAGGACTACGATATCGTCGGCAAACCGAAGGTGAGTTATGTACTCCCCATTGATGTATATGCGAGTCCCTTTCCAGTCCAGAACATTGAAGACATCCTCTAGTGCAGCGGTGAACAGTTTCGGAGAGATAACGTCTCCCTGTCTCACACCTCGCTGCAGAAGGATAGGTTTCGTAGGTTTCATCAAGATTATTTGAAGCTACCATATTGCGCTAAAGTGATTGACAATTTGAATCAAACGGACGAAGAAGAACGTTATCTTCTTCGTCCATGTGATGAAAAAAACCTCTAAAGCCGCAATTATATTTAGCCCGCGCCGCGTGCCGCCACGCGTGGGTAAGCTATCGGTTACATACATTTAGTATAGGATTGATTACATTACTCCCGCCCCGCGTGTCGCCACGCCACGCACTAAATGTATGTAACCGATAACTTAACCACGCGTGGCGACACGCGGCGCGGGCTAAATATAATTGCGGCTTTATTCTGAAACGTTTCTTGATCTCAATAAAATCAAGATCTCAAAATTATATTAATATTTTTCTTAAATGATTTTAATAATTAAACATTGATCTCATATTGAATGCGGTAGAAGTAAAATTGTTTAATTTTATTTTATTAACAAAGCCCTACAGGCTCTATTATGGTTATTTGCAGCTACTCTTTTATTTGAATAAGAATTCAAAGTAAGTATTGGTAAAATTATTACCATTTTTTTCAATAATTTGTTTATATTAGTAATATTATTAAATGAAATAAAAATTGTTTTATTCCAACTAACAGAAATTGGCTATTACAATGTACAAATATTGCATGTAAGGGACACCCAAAAAATACATACACGGTTCTAATACATTTTCATGTGTCTTAAATGATTTTTTATAACGATTTCCAAATTTAAGATGACCGTACGTCAAAAGTGTGAACTTCATTTTCTGTCAAAAATCTCTTTACACTGTATTAGGTTTCATACATTTTTTCAACAAGACCTTTACACTATTTTTCATTATAGATTGGATCCAACGTAGAGATCAATTTAATGTAAGGGACAGGACTACAAGATACTTGGTCAATAAGGGACATTACTAACAAAATACGTTAGTGTAAGGGGACGTCCCTTACACTAACGTATTTTCTTAAATAGCTAACTTAATTAAATAAATGTTAGACAGGTAGACAGAGCACTAAAATACAAGATTATGTGTGAAATTAGATCCGAAAAAGGTTAATAACAAAAAAAGTTATAGGCGATTTAGTCCGAAAAAAACTTTGTCGGCCTCTCCTGAAAAATCATATTTTGTCCCTTACCTTAATTGAACCTACACGGTCGACGATATTATTAGTGCCAAGGTTAAAAGTAGTTAAAGTAGCTGAAATGTTGTTGATATATTCTGTAAATAATTTCACCGTAAAAACTTAGCTGAAATAAGCTCACAGTGATCTTGAAGTGAGCTGTCAATAGTGTCAATCCCAAGCATCGGGTAAAATGACAGATCACTTCACTTACGTTTTGACAGTGATCATTTCAAAGACGTCTCATTACAAGACGAGTTCTATCTTTAAGTCGAAGTCCAAAGCTTCGAGACAGTTATTGTATTTTTAACTTTATTTCGACACACGTAAAGTTCTTAATAGGTACTAATTTGACCACATAGGCGGATCACTACAACGCGCCATGCGACGCGGCGCTGATAACGCGCTCCCGTGCGTGATTTTTTACAAATACTAAAAAAAAAAAACGCGTTTCCACGCGGGGAATTTGACTCCGTTTGCCGCGCCAGTCGCGTGGCGCGTTATTGTGTGTGATCCCCCCACTTAGATCTAATGCCAGTTTTTGTAAGTAGAAGTTGTCGGAATAAAGTTAAAAATTCAAAGTGGATTGATTCGATTCGTACCTACAGCCGGTTGATTCTGTAAAAATCTCACCGTGAAAACTTAGGTGAAGTGAGTTTGTTTTTGCTAGGAATTGACACTATTGACAGCTCACTCCACGCTCACTTCACCTACGTTTTCACGGTGAGATTTTTACAGAATAGCACCGCTGTTCTATTAATTAACGTACAGTATTTGTTGGGCGTAATACAGCTGATAGTTTTTCTGGGTTTGTTAGTATGTTTATGTGAGATAAGTTTTTGTAAACGCACCTTTAAAGGAAATAAAAATCCAAATAGAGTCGACTTTCTAATAATGTATTACAACAGAAATTCATTTCATTGTCTACAATTTGTGTTCCCTAATACTGTATCCAGTACTAAATGTGTAAATGTCTCGTATTCTGATACAATATTATGGATCAAAGATTGCACACAATTAAGTTATTTTTTTGTAGATGTATGTACAAAGGGTTAAATTAAATTAGCTAGTGAAACTCCGCAGACGTGATATGTGTCTTAAATAAAATGTATTATTGTGATAATAATTAGAAATACAAAAATATTCATTAAGTGTTTTGTACAGAAGAAAATAAAAAGAAAATAATGGTTAATGCTGACTTTCATTTTAACAGATATCACCAGACAGTAATCTATTCAAGTACATAAATTAATCAAGTTTATCAGGAAGAGTTTTACAGTCTACTTACTTATTATATTTTTGTAATCACCTTTTAAAACCCTTCATTTTGATGTCCCACTCGATGGTATTAGTAGAAAAAAAATTTCGTACTCCACAATAATATATGGCACCCCCAATCGGCCATTTTACTTTGTTTTTTATTTTAATGTAGCCAGTGACACTCGCGCTTTCAAGAAAAAACAAGACGTATAATTTATGCAAATCCGTTCATTCGTTTAGGAGTTACGAGGGAACAAAGAAACGGACATACCTACATACAGGCCAAACACATAACCCTCTTTTTGGGCTTCGTCGCAGTCGGGTAATAATAAATTAAAGTCATGTTTACACAACACGTGTATTGTGCGTTTGATAAAGTGGGTAGACATTTATAAAAAAAATAAGTCTAAAAACTAAACGAAGTAAACTTTTCTTGTTTCATCCTTTTCAGAAGTCGGGTTTTAGTTTTTAATCTTACTTTTTACAACGTGATTTTTCAGTAATTTCTATTTAAATTATTTTGGGGTTATAATTTCGTGATAAATTATTTGCAGAGCCGCTTTAATTTTTTAGTGTTTAGGTTTTATTGTCTTACATGTACAGTCAACAAAGGAGATAAGTATACAGAAGCGTCGGATATAGTTGAAGTTTACTAAGAAACTGATGTATGTTCTCGAATAAAATTTAATTTTATTAATAGAAAACAAACAGCTCATTTATTAAATTAAATTTCAGTCCAGAACATCCATCGGTTTCTAAGTAAACTTCAACTATATCCGACGATCCTGCATACTTATCTCTTTTGTTGACTGTACCTAGGTATTATACCAAACTTATAAGTAGGTAAGTACAGACACCAGCACATCAAGCTACCCGAAACTGTCAAATTTTCTCAATCAACTTTGCACCTTAAGCTTTAGCGATAAAGTTGAAAATTTATTAAAGAAATTTGACAGACTGTAGTAGCTTGATGTGCTGGCGTCTGTATATAATTTTTTTTGGCTCAAATCTAAAGCGTGATTTTTAGAAAATTTATTTATTTATTTATTGCACAATAAACACATACATAGTTATAGGCAAGGCTTAAACTAGTCAGTACATGACCCTGGTATGGCGCAGCAAGATTAGGTACTTAAAAACTAATAATATTGTAATGAGTATTAGTAGTATTCAAATTATTTATTTCAGACTATATAATTATTAAGTATTATTATTATTAAGAATTTATAAATTAAGATATTATTATTAAGTATTATTAACGTAGTAATCGGGTGCATGCAAACAAAGCCGTGAGGAACAGCTGACAATATTTGGTTGAAATGTGCTAATTAAGCCCTTTCATTTGATACACAACACGGAACAATAAAAAAAAAAATTAAGGCATGTCTTTATGTCCGTTAGAGGGCACTACATACAATTTAATGTGGCGCCACTAAGCCTACTTATAAGCAGCGGACGATCAAGACGCTTCCAACGACACCTCATTTGTCAAATAAAGACAAGTAGTTTAGAAGTTATGAGGGGACAGATGAACATACATACACAATACATACATACCGGTCAAAATCATAACCTTCCTTCCTTACTTCGCCGTAGTCGGGTAAACACCAACGACGTACCTATGTGCCATAGATGATAGAATAAATAAATATGTATAGAAGGGACGGGGTGATTGAGTAACACACTAACAGGAGGAATGGCTTTCATTTTGATAGTTCAACAACATTCATTGCGTTATTTACGTTGTTGACAGTTGCAGACCAATTTTTCGAACATATTATGAAGCAATGAATAGGTAAGCAATATTCTTCAAAATTATTAAGATTGTGATTTTAAATGGGTTATGCAATTACAATGACCAGTGTGGTACCCAGCCTGGTAGAACACGTTCGCCTGTTGCGACTTTTAAGTCATAACATCCATAGGTTTCTTACTAAACTTCAACTATATCCGACGATCCTGCATACTTATCTCTTTTGTTGACTGTACATAGTATGAATATGTAAATACAAAACTATACCTTAATGTAATATACATTTAATTATGTAGTGTAGAATTATTCTCGTTGATAAGTTTAACCCTGGGGAATTTTGAATATAACGAATCGTTTTTTGTCTACATTAGTTCCGTTCGTTGGGTCCGTTCTGCCTTCCTGTCCCTTGCCCTAATGACAACACGCCGATCAGCGTGTAGAAAAATAATGATATAGATTATAATGTCTTTACAGTAAACTGTAGTTATCAATGATGCGTGCTATTGGTGACTCCGGCATATTGTTTACTATCTTTATTTTATTTTAGAGTATATAAACAGTAAAGTCTTTTCAACAAATCATCGGTACAAGATGTTATCTCTCTGTCTCTTAGTGATGCGTGTTAATTGTGACACGGCATTTATTGTTTAATATCTTTAATAAATAAAGTTAGTAAACATTGTGCCGTGTCACCATTACTAATTATTTTTACAGTGGGCCTAGCACGATATATGCTAATGTGTAAATCTGGTGATAAAATACTTAAAAACCGGGCAAGAGCGAGTCGGACTCGCGCACCGAGGGTTCCGTACCAATTTTCACCGGCGAGCTGAATACTAGATCTTGTTCAAACCAATTTTCGGTGGAAGTTTACATGACAATGTACATCATATATTTTATCATTCTCATAATTTAGAAGTTACAGGAGGGGGGGGGGGGGGACACATTTTACCACTTTGGGAGTGTCTCTAGCGCAAACTATTCAGTTTAGAAAAAAATTATATTAGAAAAGCCAATATCATTTTTGAAGATCTATCCACAGATACCCCACCGTGTATGGATTTGATGAAAAATAAAATTTTGAGTTTCAGTTCTAAGTATGGGGAACCCCCATATTTTATTGTTTTTTTTTTAATTTTTTTGTGAAAATCTTAATGCGGTTCACAGAATACCTACATCTTACTTACCAAGTTTCAACAGTGTAGTTCTTATAGTTTCGGAAAAAAACGTTATCTTTAATTGACAATAATAATTGAAATAAATGCTTAGTCTTCTGCCTAATCTTTCTGTGCTCGCCTACGCATCGACCCCGCTCGAAGCGTACCTCTGCTGCGTAAAACAATATACATAAAAAAATTAATTAAAAATCTAAAAAAACCCCGATTATTAATTTAATTTCTTTTATTTTCTTGCGTTTTAAGATTCAGTTAATTTGGTGTTTAATCAGGTTTTTTATTCATCAAAAAATAATTATTAGTTTATAGTTGAAGAATAATTTATAAAACTAAAGAGATTTTTTTGTTTTATATTACAATTTTCTAGTTCTTCCTTTAGTTATTCAACTTTCGTACAAGTATTTCATAGTTATTAGATATCTTAAGTATTTCAGATCTAGTTTATAAAATGGGACTGCGACATCGACATCTGATGTAGAAATACGTTTGTTAAATAGGATCATTCCATTCGTAAAACTGGTCAAACTCAGTGGTCGTAGGTACCAGTCATCACTCCGCTTTCCTCATCAATCTAGGGCATTGATCAGACAAAAAAATAATTTTTAAGTTTTTAGTTTTCATTCATTTCAATATAATGTACATTATTCTACTTGTCAAGCCCTTCTATTTGATATCTATATTAAAGGAGTTGTGAAAAAAAAAATGTAATTCGCCATTTTGTGGTGGCGGCTATCTTGTATTTGAAATTTCGTAATAGTGTAAGTATAGTATTCTACTGGTCAAGCCCTTTTATTTGATACCCATACTAAGGGAGTTGTGAAAAAATATTAAATCCGCCATTTTGTGGCGGCGGCCATCTTGGACCGATTTTCATCAAACATAGCTAAGAACACTCCCGACTAATTCACCTTTCAAACAAAAAAACTAAATCGGTTCATCCGATCGGGAGCTACGATGCCACAGACACCGCCAGACACGTCAAACTTATAAGCAGGGATTGAAAAGGTTCCAAAAATACCGGTAAGAAACCGGTATTTAGTGGTTCCGGTTACTAGAACCCGAACCGGAACCGGAACCTAAATAAGAACCTTTATTTTACCGGTTCGTCTTGTAAACGAGTCCGAACGAGTTCATACGATGCCGCTCAGCGCAGGAAGATAGCGGCAAGGTACCTACGGGCGGCCGCCGCGCCTCACAGAGTGGACGGAAAACCAAGCTTCCCCCTTTCGTAGAATTTTTGAAAAAAAAAATGTTTTATTTGATAGTTTCAAGTATACAGTTTTGTCGAGTAGGTACATTAAAACATTGAATAAATTAGTAGTATTTTGTGAGGGGTACATTGCATTTGTAGATCATTAGTTGCATAACCAACGCGTGCGCCACTTTATTTGTTTCACTGTTTGATTTATATAAACCACTGATAATAATTACTGCCAATATTTGCTGACACTGTACCTACAGTACAGACTTCCACTCGCCAATAATTCGAAGGCGAACTGAAAGAAAAGATACGCCAGCCACGCGTGAAACATTATCCCTTCTTTCTTAGAGAACCTTTAAATCAGATGACACGGAACCGGTATATTGGAACCAGAACCAAACCGGAACCGGAATCGTACCGAAAAGAAGAACCTTTTTAAGAACCGAAATGAAGAACCGGAACCCAAATTCGTACCGGTTTTCAATCCCTGCTTATAAGAGCCCGTCGTTTTTGCGCCAGGGGTTAATAACACCCCGTCGTTTTTGCGTCGGGGGTTAAAAATAATAACTTTTAAACTAACTCCAAATACATCCTCCGACATATATAACTTTATATGACAAATTTTCGGGTTTTATATGCTATTTTTTTTATTTAATTTTTTTACTTGCCGCCTTGTTTCTCGCCAGAAAGACGCAGTCAATGTGCAAAAAGACAGATAGACACTAAAGATTTTATATATAATACCTATAATAAATTTAGATGAATCATCATCGAATATTGGTAATTTCGTCATGTCCGTGGCGTTAAAGTTGCACTAAAATTCAAAAATACTACAGTAGGTATTATTAAAAGAGTCGAATATGATGACTCGACACATTCTATGTTAAACAAAAATCTGCTAAAAAAAACTAGTATTAGGATATTTGTATCACGATAACAAAGACTGACAAATAAGAACGATTAAAAAAAACGTACAAGTCATCTATAATAATACTGACCCTACTTATCTCGGTTAGTTTACGTATAAAACACACGTCGATCAATTCGTTCGAATTAGTTGTAACCGAGCATCACAATGGCGACGTTAGTGTGTCTAGTCTCATTGAGTCTTCTCTTACAAATTTTCGTCACTGACGCGGCGAGAATACTGGCAGTGTACCCATTCCCGTCCATTAGTCACCAGATAACCTTCAGACCAATAACGATGGAACTCCTCAAACGTGGGCATGAAGTGACAGTGATAACAGCAGATCCCATGTTCAAGAAAGGTGAAGCTCCTAAGAATCTTACGGAAATCGATGTCCACGATATATCATACAAAGTGGTGGAGGCGTTCATAGCATCAGGAAGAGGAAACAAAGAAGATCTCCTAACACAAATGAAGGTTTTAGTAGAAGTAATTATTGACATAGTGGACGTGCAACTCCAAGTCAAAGAAGTCAAGGATTTAGTCCAAGGAAAGAAGAAGTTTGATCTCTTGCTTACAGAAGCGTGTGTTCGGCCAGCAATAGCCTTTTCACATGTTTACAAAGTGCCTTTGATTCAAATTAGTTCTTTCGGAACCGTTACGGTTAATTATAAAGTAATTGGTGCTCCGGAACATCCATTCTTGTATCCTGTAAGCATAAATCAGCGAATCTACAATCTGACAATGTATGAGAAGTTGTATGAATTATACAATAAATACATGATAGACAATTTATTTGAAAATATGGCAGATGCAGAGAACAAACTGCTAAGGAAACATTTTGGACCCGATATTCCGGATCTGAAGGAACTCGAGAATAATGTTGATATGTTGTTTTTGAATATCAATCCAATTTGGGAAGGAAGTCGCCCTGTGCCACCGAGTGTCATCCACTTGGGAGGACTGCCCCAGAAACCGCATAAGGAATTGCCTCAGGTAAGCTATTTTTGTGATGTGCGTATACGTATCATTCAAACTTTTCTTAGTTGAAAATATTCGTAGGAGAGCAAAGCTGGCTATTAAGTCGTTTGTTGGGTGAGATGTAGGTCCAGAATTAATAAATGCTTATTTTTGGTGATAATAATATGATGATGTGACACATCTTGAGTATACACGGTGTTAATATTCGTATTAGAGCAAAGCTGGCTATTACGACGTTTGTTGGGTGAGATCTAGGTCCAGAATTAATAAATGCTTATTTTTGGTGATAATAATATGATGATGTGACAAATCTTGAGTATACACGGTGTTAATTGCGTGCCATAGCTCAGGGGGTTCAGTATCAATAATAAAAAAATAAATTATAAATAACCACAAAATGCACCTATTTATTAGCTAACAATTTAACTACCATAAATTACGTTTAGTATTGAAAAAATTTGTTCTGATGAAACGCGTTACCATTGTATTTATGCATTACCCAATTAGATAGTACTTTTTTGTTCGAAGGTAGTTAGTAAATAGGTACATTTTGTGGTAGATTTTTTTATTGTTTATTTTTGTTTTGCCCGCACCCCTGAGATACGGCACGCAATTTAATTAACAACCTGTATACGTTAACAAAAAAAATACAGCCAGGGACAAGAATCTATTGGTTTAAATACTAGCAGTAGATTAATGTTAATCGATTGACTGATTGATTATTTAATTAATAGTTATAATTATTATAATTTTATTATATTTTTATTATTATAATAGTTCAAAATCTAGTCGTAGTCTCATCTCGACGACAAACAAAAATGACGAAATTTTAGGAAAAGTAGAGGTACTTTTTAGTAATTTTTTTTTTCAGTATTTTGAGACTGGGATCTGTCTAAGAACGTTCTTATAATGACGAGATTTGCCCCTCAGTTGTGGATCTTCTATCTATATGGACACTTTTGCGTACCTATGGTATTTTATCATTTCCTTTTTTAGGTTTTGTTCTGTGACTTTAATTAAATTATTCTATTATTTCCAGTTATTTTCATAAAATTATTAGAAGAAAATATTATGATCGTTTCGTTGCTCTAGTGGTCGCAAGAGGAACAGCTTCTGAGCATGAGTCCTGGGTTTTATTTCCAGGTCATTCAAAGTGTTATTCACAGAACACACAAGCATCCTTGGGAATTTTTTACAAGAATCTATTTCTCCACACGTTTTCAAAAGTCATTCTATAATTTATCTTATTGCGATAAAGGTACTTACATCTTCTTAATTGGAAATGTCTGACTCGTTTCAATTGTGCAGCATCGTCATGATATTCCACTAACAGATGGAGGAGAGTCACTCAAGTGGTGCCTGATATAAACAGTATTAGAATCAGTTAAGCTCAATTAGCTGACAAAGTAATCAAGCCCTACTACTTGTCAAGTGCGTGATTTGTGTTTTTGAGTGATTAGCAATTTTCTATCATACTTTCAATGTCTGATAATTAATCAAACCATAGCACTACCTATAATTAGCCTATAATGTTCCCACTGCTGGGACACAGGCCTGCTCTCTGTGAGAGGAAGTGGGCAGTAATCCACCAAGCGGGCCCAGTGCTGATTATAATTCTGTAAATACATTATTTGTTACGACCGCGAATCATATTTTAATCAACGTACAACTTAATACTGACCAGCAAATTGCAAAAAACGTAAGAAAATTAAAGAGAGGTTTACTTAGGGTATTGACTCTATCTTCTGAACTAGGTGAGGCCTGTATCTCAGAAGATAGCACTCAGCTGACAATATCGTTATTTTATAACCTAAAACGTTGTTTGCTACTGTTTTAATCTAATATTACAGAATGTAAGTAGGTAATATAAGTATGTATGTGTGTTTAATTAATTAATGTTTGTGATACACGAGGAGGGGCTTGTGGCTCACAGTGTAACAGCCGCACGGGTCGATTGATCAGGTTAAGCTACGCTTGCCGCTGTTGGTCCGTGGCCAAGAAGAAGTTGTTGGTCCTGGCTGTCATTCGTGGATCTTTGGCAGAAGCCCGAAAGTCAGACAACCAGTCTTACCAAAGGGTTTCGTATTATCCAGTAACTGGGTTGTGAAGGCTAGGCAGATGATGATTAACATGTTTGTGAAAACAAAATATATTCAGTATTTAGGTAGTCTAATAAAATTGATTGTTTGTTTGATTAGATAGGAGAACAAGAATGTCAAAATTAGATCAGTATGAAGCATAGATATCCGAGGTATGAAGAAAGATACTATATTATTATACTATGGGCCTTTTCGTATTATTCTGATAAGGGTCAAAGGCCCTATTAGCTAGGGATGAATTCAAAACTGGAGTATAATTAAACCATAATATAAACACGCCTGTTTCCCTCAAAGGGTTGTCATGTTTTACCAGCGGCTTCGCCTGCGTTGTAATCGGGAATCATCCCACGGGGACATACTACCGGGGTACTCACATCCACACGCCTGAAGACAACATCGCTAATCTTTAATTATTCTTCTTTTCAGGATCTAAAATCATATTTAGATTCATCAAAGCATGGCGTTATTTACATCAGTTTTGGTACAAATGTGAAACCAAGTCTTCTACCCCCGGAGAAGATTCAAGCCCTGGTGCAAGCCTTCTCTAAAATGCCCTATGATGTACTGTGGAAGTGGGACAAGGATGAACTGCCTGGGAAGTCAGCTAACATCAGGATATCCAAGTGGCTGCCGCAGTCAGATTTACTTAGTAAGTAAAGTTGATACTTAATTTCTTTTTTTTTTTTTTTTGATAGATTGGTCACTATCTCTTTTTTTGGTGAATATACTTACTTTTTTTGTGATTATTCTGTCATTGAATGAATCTCTGTAGAACATATTCAGTAGTTGCTGAACAGAATCATATGCCCCTATTCTATGATTTCCTACGATACGCAGTTTAACTTGATAATGTGCTCAGTTTTATTAATAAGCTAGCTGCACCCCGCGGTTTCACCCGCATATGTCTTGATCCCGTGGGAATATCGGGATAAAATCACAATATGTCCTAATCCGGGTCATGGTCTACCCACGTGCCAAATTTCAGCCAAGTCTGTCGAGCCGTTTAAGTGTAAAAGCGAAACATATAAAAATCTTTTTTTTCTTTATATTATTATTAGTTTCGCTCATATAGCATAAGATAAGATACAAGTTTTTTATAATACCTATTTATGTTGTTATGCACACCAAGGTTTTTGCTAGAGATCAGTCTATTGGGCAGAGCCAGCTTACGAAACTGAAGACCGATGATGGCAAGATCGTATTCGCCATTACTGAGCTGTTTAGATACACGTCAACAAGTAAGCCTGTTACGAATCTGGCAAACGACTCAAGAGCTACCCGACACTATAGTGAAGACATCCCAGACTTCAGCCTGTACGAGATTAGGATGGTTCTGAAGCTGCTCAAAAACAACAAGGCGCCAAGTGATGACGGAATTATGGCCGAGCTACTGAAGGCCGGCAGAAAACCCGTTCTTAAGGCCCTTCAGAAGCTGTTTGATTCCGTCATACTCGAGGGTAAAACACCACAGGCATGGAACAGAGGTGTGGTGATACTTTTCTTTAAGAAGGGCGACAATGCCCTTCTGAAGAATTATAGGCCCATCTCACTTCTGAGCCATGTCTACAAGCTGTTTTCGAGAGTCATCATGAACCTTGTCGCGCAGGTTTGATGACTTCCAGCCTCCCGAAAAAACCGTATTCCGTAAAGGCTTTAGCACCGTAGACCACATACGCAGCGACAGGTTATACAGAAGAACGTAGAGTATAACCGTAGAGTAATAGAGTAGAGTAGTAGAGTATAAGCGTTTGTGGACTACGAGAAAGCCTTTGAGTGGGTTGAGACATGGGCTGTACTGCAGTCTCTTCAACGGTGCCAGATCGACTATCGATACATCGAGGTGCTGAAGTGTCTGTAAGAAATCGGCACTATGTCAGTCCGACTCCAAGATCAGAGCTCGAAATCTATATTTGTGCAGTAAGGTGTAAGACAGGAAGACGTTGTCTCTCCGAAACTGTTCACCGCTGCTCTGGAGGACGTCTTGGACGTCTTGGAACGCGCCCACATCGGTGCCCCGTAAAGGGCCACGGACTGCACGACCCCCGAGGTTTACTCACTGCGCACGTAACGTAATCCATTAACAGTTCGTACCCAAACCAAAAATGAATGGCAACCTGGCTTGACAGTTGTCACTTTCCCGAGGTGTTCTTGCCTGTCTGAAAAAAATAACTTGTCCCTTGTTTTGAAGTTCTAAATACATTCGGACGAACTTCTATCTTCGTTAACGGACTTAAAAAGTAGACCCCCTGGACGTCTTTTCGTTAAATGACGTACAAGGTTAAAGTGATAAAGTAATTACGAGCTTGACCTTCACCGAAAATCCTCCATTGACAATATGATTAATTGTATCCTTTCTTCTCTTGCAGAACACCCCAAGATTAAACTGTTTGTAACACAAGGAGGTCTGCAATCAACGGACGAGGCTATCACAGCAGGAGTACCTCTGGTTGGTGTGCCAATGTTGGGCGATCAATGGTACAATGTAGAGAAATATGAACATCACAGAATTGGAGTCAAACTGGAATTGGCATCGCTTAGTGAAGAATCGTTTACTAATGCCGTACAAAAAGTTATTGGAGATGAGAGGTAAATTATAATTTTATACTATGAATATTCATAATAAATAAGGGTTTCATGTTTCAGGAGGTCATGTATTTTTTTTTTAATTTAACTATCGTAAAAAAATACCTACTGAAGGTTTACTCACTTGGACAGTTTTGTTAAAACAAAATAATCTTTTTCTTTTATTAATCTTAATCAGAGCCGTTGTTTTTCAATATAATCTCATCACAAAAGTCAAAGTCAAATCATTTATTTCAAATAGGCACATACAACGCACTTTTGAATGTCAAAATTTTCAAAAAAAAAATATTTTTTGTAGTCGGCCCTTATAAAACCCTTATAAAAGGTAGAGAAGAATTGGCAAGAAACTCAAGCGATACTCTTTTAAAATAGTTTTACAATGTTTTCTTTAAATTCGTTTTATAATTATATGTGAAGATGATGCTCCTAGAATAACTAAATCAAAATAAATCTAGTCGCTTTCTCATCTTAAGCTTTGTTCCTCAAGTGACACGCGCACACACGAGGGACACGCGATAATAAATTTCAATAACTTGTAGGTAAATTCAAGATATTTTTGACAGATTGTTACTGAGATTGCAGAAGGATAACCATTATTTTTCCCTTGCAGCTACCGCAAGAACATTGTCCACCTAAGGACTCTCATGCTTGACCAGCCAATGAAACCATTAGAACGTGGAATGTGGTGGATTGAGCACGTGCTGCGTCACGGCGGCGCGAAGCATCTTCGAGCGCCCGCGGCGAACATATCGTGGGCGCAATACTTAGAATTTGAACTCCTTGCAGTAGTATTAGCGGTCTTATTGTCCGTATTTTTAATTGTAGCCGGTTTAGCTTATAGTTTGTATAAGTTTGTTACTAATAACTATATCATTAGTGCCAAGGTTAAAAGTAGTTAAAGTAGCTGAAATGTTGTTGATATATTCTGTGAAAAATTTCAACGTAAAAACTTTGCTAAAATATGCTCACAGTGATCTTGAAGTGAGCTGTCAATAGTGTCAATCCCAAGCATCGGGTAAAATGACACATCACTTCACTTACGTTTTGACAGTGATCATTTCAAAGACTGTTTTGTAAAGGCTTTCCGTCTCATTACAATACGAGTTCTAACTTAGTCCAAGTCCAAAGCTTCGAGACAGTTATTGTATTTTTAACTTTATTTCGATACACGTAAAGTTCTTAATAGTAATTTGACAACATAGGCGAATGACCACAACGCGCCACGCGACGCGGCGCGCCCCCGTGCGTGATTTTTTACATACTCAATAAAAAACGTGCTTCCACGCGGGAATTTGATTCCGTTTCCCGCGCGTTTCAGTCGCGTGGCGCGTTATTGTGTGTGATCCACCACTTAGGTCTAATGTCAGTTTTTGTAATTAGAAGTTGTCGGAATAGAGTTCAAAATTCAAAGTGGATTGATTCGATTCGTGTATACCTACTCGAAACCAATATTTGTTGGGTATAATACAGCTGACAGTTTTTCTGGGTTTGTCAGTATGTATATGTGAGATAAGTGTTTGTTAACGCACCCACTTTAGAGGAAATAAACTCAACAAAAAAACTCAACAACAAACAAAACACAACTCAAAAAAAAAAAAAGAAAAAAGTAATTTAAAATTTTATTATCGACTTCAAAAAGAAATTACTTAACTCAAAATTTCGAAATAACTTTTATTTCGGAAGTCAGTGTCTTGGGATCTGTATTTTAGTTTTAGTTTTTTGCCACCGACTTCCGAAATTAAAGATATTTCATAATTTTGAGTTATGTAATTTATTTTTGAAGTCGATTTATTTTTTTTTTATAATTTTTTTATTTCGTAATTTTTATTTCTATGTTTATACTGGAATATTTGTTCGTAATAAGTAGGAAATAGTTTTGTTGTAAATATTGCACTAGAATTTGACCAAGGTTTTGAGATGTTTTCCCTTTGACACTACACCCGTAGCTCGTATCAATAAGCCAGGCCGTCACACTTCCACGTATTAGTCCATATCTTGAAAATTCCTGAATCTATTTTGTTAAAGTAAATGTAAGACAATAAAAAAATTTATCACGATCCAATTAATAGTTGGGAAGAAATGCGTGGACAATCATACATGCATACATACATCTGTAAAATTTTGTATATTTGTTTTGACATATGTGAATATAATGCAGTTCCAATAATATTACATACATACGCGTCGAATTGATAACCTCCTTTTTTTTGAAGTCTGTAAATATGTATTACAACAGGAATTCCTTTGATTGTCTACAGTTTGTGTTCCATCATACTGTATCAAGGTAGCTACACTCAAGTACTAAATGTGTAAATGTATCGTAGTCTGATACAATGATAAGGAACAAAGATTGCACACAATTAAGTTATTTTCTTGTAGATGTATGTATACAGGGTTAAATTAAATTAGCTAGTGAAACTCCGCAGACGTGATGTGTGTCTTAGATAAAATGTATTATTGTGATAATAATTAGAAATACAAAAAATATTCATTAAGTGTTTTGTACAGTAGAAAATAAAAAGTAAAATAATAGTTAATGCTGACTTTCATTTTAACAGATAGATACCAGACAGTAACCTATTCAAGTAAATCAATCAAGCTAATGAGGAAGAGAAGTCATTCTGCTGTTTATTATGTAATTAATAGTTACGGCGCAGATAATAATCGCAAAGAAACGCAAGGCCAGGCCGATAGCCTCTCTCTCCGGTCTACCTGAAACATACAAACCTATGATCATTGCAATGGAAAGTTCAGGCATGAAAATAAGTGCAAACTCTGTAAAGTCAATAATTTTACAAGATGTCAGAATGTGTGAAAGTGACACATCTGCTTTTGCAGCAAATCATAAGAATTAAGGGAATACAGGTTCCTAGAAACAGTTTAGAAAGGGACCTCGTTGCTATAATTGCAATAAGTATGGCGATGTCATTGCTGAGTGCAAGTCAAATCCTATAAAGAAGAATCAAGAGACTTCAAGCTGTGCAGCTGCTTTTATAGCTTCTACAGCGAATCCTTATGAAGATCCCTGGTATATTTAGACTCGGGTGTGAAACAATTATTCATCTTCCCTAAGGAAAAGAGAAGAAAATGGGATGCAAAAGCACAGAAAGCCATATTCAGATTTGTTATTTCTGGTTCCAGAACAGTAATAAAGAGTAGAGATGCAGTCTTCCTTGAATCTACAGTAAAAAGAAATTATGTTCTCTCTATGACTCGTCATCTGTATCAACTGACAAGCATACATCTGAGAGCTCTGATGCTAATGATACATTACAATCCACAAACTCTGATTATTACTCTGAACCAGATAACAGTAGAAGACAGTGAATATTTACCAGGTGAAAACATCAAAACTTCATTAGTAATTATTTTTACAGTGGGCCAAGCACGAACACGCAGAACAAATGTAAAGTAAATACGAACGATTATAAAATTAAAACACGATAGTGACCATAATGGTGATGCTCTTCAGAAAGGTTACGTGCGTAGTAGTCGTATATTGCTGAGAAGAGTACGAGGAACTCGTGGCTAACGGTCACCAGTAAGGTCCGAAGATAAAACTCCTGAATGCCTGATATTTATTTATAGCCGTTAATATAACACTGCTGGGCAAAGGCCTCCCTACTAAATTAAAAATCAAAAGTCATGTATTCAAAGTAGGCTGAGAATCAGCACTTATCGAACGTCGAAATTACATAGAACAGTTCCCCAAAACGCCCGCCCTTCATCACTTCCTAGTGCTTTCGCTGGAATGAAGAAGTGGCACAACAAACTCCCCTGCAGAACAACTGTCTGTTGACTGTACTAGTAGCTGTGCAAAGTAGTTAATATTAGCCTAGCTTTCTCATTATCGTTATCTATTAAGTGGCAAGTCTAATTGAAATAAATACCTGGTCTTATCTTTCTGTGCTCGCCTACGCCTCGACCCCACTCGAGGCGTACCTCTGCTGCGTAAAACTATGTACAAAATAGTTACTTTTAAAGAAATTAATACGATTTTACTCAATAAGAAAATGTCTCAAAACAAATTAAATTCAGATTTAACAAGTATTTCTAGTAAGCTTTCGACATCTAGTGTTTTGAAACCAACAATCAACTCGACTCCGAAAACATCCTCCTTGCATAATAATATCATAATCAAAAACTGATTTCAAGCCTTTATAATTTTATCATCAATTTCTTGGCTTAATTGTTAATAGAGGCAAACATTTTAAGATTCATATAAGTATTTATGTAAATAACCTCCACCTGTGCCTCCGCTAAGATGGATGTTACATCCCTACTCAATAGGCAGAGTCAAACGCACAGTGAAAAAAACACTACGAATATAACCCTTACTGCTACGACATAAAAACGCGGTCAATGTACGAAAAAAAGACAGATAGACACATAGATTTTATAATGCCTATAATAAATTTAGATAAATTATCATCGAATATAGATAATTTCGTCATGTTCGTGGCATTAAAGTTGCACTAAAATTCAAAAATACTACAGTAGGTATTATTAAAAGTGTCGACTAAGATGACTCGACGCATTCAATGGTAAACAAAAATCTGCAAAAAAAACTAGTATTATGATATTTGTATCACGTTATCAAAGACTGACATAAAAAATGACATATTGTAGAAGGATTTCTAGGCGGTGTGTCAAAAACGTAGACAGAGTAAACTATAGACTGCTGCATATCTTCTTTTTCTTTCGCACAAGAAAAAGAGAAATATATTAGTATATTTGCGCAACTATGAAAATGGTAAGGTGTAAAAATGATAGTATGATGTTGCCGGAATTTTTTGTCCCTTTCGGCGACACGGATACCATGAGTCTATAGATTACTCTGTCTACGGTCAAAAACGAAGAAAAGAAATGTCACTTTGTATAGAAAGCAATGTGTCTCTCTAGCACCGTCAGCACGCGTAGCATGAACACTTCTATCTGGACAACACCTTCAGAGCTGCCCCAGTTCTGCAATGTCACACATAACTTCAGTGACGTTTGTGATATGTTGAAAATGGCAACCGCTCACATGAGTATGTCCGAGATTCTGCCTCGTGTGCACATTTACTTCCAGATCTGGCCATCTGGGTGTTGAAAAAACTGTGACAGCAAGCACGTTCCACGCCTCAGTATTTTATTTTTCGTAATTTTGTCTATGGGAGTATTGCTTGCGTTCCAGGTTCTTTAGTCGAGTTGTTAAATATAGTACATCTGTGCCAAAAACCGTGAGTATTACGAAATAAGTTATTTGTAGTTGAAAATCATTAAAAAAACAAATGACGCATGTGTAATTTGATACTCGCGTGTCTGTCCAAACACCCACCATAATCGGTACGTAACAATGTCAATATTATTGTTTATCAAAACTTTAGAACAAAAATGGTATGTATTATATGTCATTCGATTCAGTATGAATATGGCTATTTTTTAGGTAAATAAAAAATAGGGACATCGCTTTCGATTTTGAAATAAAATTATTTTAATTTTTAATTTTCGTAATGTAAACAAACATTAAAAATAAATGATTAAGTATTTAAAAAAATCTAAGTCTCTTAAAGTTACGAAACCAGTTTTATAATCTACCCTGGTCTATCCACTTAAAGAAACAGCCATTAGTTTAACAGCGGTCTATAGAATTTTTTTCTGTACGAGTCGTGTATGAGTGGCGAGGGCGCCCCGCGGCGCGTCGAAAAAAATGTACATAATGATGACGTAACCTTGGGACGCGGGACACGTGAGTAGCGAACGAATAAAAAAAACTTACAAGTCATCTATAATAATAGTAACCGTACTTATCTCGGCTAGTTTACATATAAAACGCACGTCGATGAATTCGTTCGACGTAGTCGTGACCGGGCATCACAATGGCGACATTAGTGGGTCTAGCATTGAGTCTTCTCTTACAAATTTTCGTCACTGACGCGGCGAGGATACTGGCAGTGTACCCAGTCCCGTCCATCAGTCACCAGATAACCTTCAGGCCGATAACGATGGAACTTCTCAAACGTGGACATGAAGTGACAGTGATAACAGCAGATCCCATGTTCAAGAAAGGTGAAGCTCCAAAGAATCTTACGGAAATCGATGTCCACGATATATCATACAAAGTGTGGGAGGGGTTCATAGCATCAGGAAGGGGAAACAAAGAAGATCTCATATCACAAATGAAGGTTGGAGTAGAAGTATTTATGGACATAGTGGACGTGCAACTGCAAGTCAAAGAAGTCAAGGATTTAGTCCAAGGAAAGAAGAAGTTTGATCTCTTGCTTACAGAATCGTGTGTTAGGTCAGCAATAGCCTTTTCACATGTTTACAAAGTGCCTTTGATTCAAATTAGTTCTTTCGGAGCCGTATATGTTAATTATAACGTAATTGGTGCTCCGGAACATCCATTCTTGTATCCTGGAATCATGAATCAGAGAATCTACAATCTGACAATGTATGAGAAGTTTTATGAATTATACAATAAGTACATGCTAGACCGTTTGTTTGAAAATATGGCAGAAGTAGAGAACAAACTAATAAGGAAACATTTTGGACCAGACATTCCGGATCTGGAGGAACTCCAGAATAATGTTGATATGTTGTTTTTGAATATCAACCCAATTTGGGAAGGAAGTCGCCCTGTGCCACCGAGTGTCATCCATTTGGGCGGACTGCCCCAGAAACCGCATAAGGAATTGCCTCAGGTAAGCAATTTTTGTGATGTATGATGATGATGCACCTTAACACCTAGACCTTAAGAGATAGAGAGGTCTTGTTTTTTTAAAAAATGTAGTCTAAAGGCTCTTACACACCGGCGCGACTTGTCGCGCGACGTGTCGCCTGGCGATTCTGCGATATTATCGCGCCGCAACACCTTTCACACAAGCGCGACGCGATATCGCCGCGACACCATACAAAATGAACATTTAGTATGGTGTCGCGGCGATATCGCGGCTACACGGTGTCGCGCTACTCGTCGCGCCGCGACACCGTCGCGGCGCGACAAGTCGCCCCTGTGTGAAGTGTCGCGCGCGTTTCCATAGAAATTGTTCTATGGATATATATCGCAGAATCGCGTCGCACTGTCGCGTCGCGCCTGTGTGTAAGAGCCTTTATTCAATACGACGTTTTTTTTATTTTTTTTTAAATCGCATTTAATTTTTGAGATATAGACGATTTTATTACAAAAGAAGAACCAAATGCGATTTTTTTTTACAATTTTGCATTTTCCCAAACAAGTATATTACTTTTTCATTTTTTTTTCACTATCTTGTAGCTCTTGTCAATATGCATTTTTTTAGACCTCAACCATTTCCGTAACCCTAAAACTCACAAAGCCCTAGCCAAATATCGCTATTTCGTAAAATGAGGGCCTTTATCCGGAGCCAGTGAAAAAGCATTTTCAATGCAAAAAAAAAAGTAGTTTAATTCTCAGCAGCTAATACTAGGCAAATATACTTATGTCGTATACATTATACAATAATAATCCCACAGCATTAGTGGTGGTAAAGAGAGGTACTTACGGTATTGACTCCATCTTCTGAAGTAGGTGAGGCCTGTATCTCAGCAATTTCTTTATTTTATAACCTAAAACATTGTTTGCTACCATTTTAATGTATTATATTGTAATGTTAATGTATTATTATAGTGTGTGTGTGTGTGTGAGTGGGGGTGGGGGTGGGGGTGTGTGTGTTTAATTAATTAATAAGTTTGTGAAACAGGAGGAGGGGCTTGTGACTAAGTCGATCGGGACCGCTATACTCACATTCACACGCCTGAAGAACATCATCACTTATCTTTAATTATTCTTCTTTTCAGGATCTGAAATCATATTTAGATTCATCAAAGCATGGCGTTATTTACATCAGTTTTGGTACAAACGTGAAGCCCAGTCTTCTTCCTCCCGAGAAGATCCAAACACTAGTGCAAGCTTTCTCTAAAATGCCCTATGATGTATTGTGGAAGTGGGACACAGATGAACTGCCTGGGAAGTCAGCTAACATCAGGATATCCAAGTGGCTGCCGCAGTCAGATTTACTTAGTAAGTGAAGTTGATTCTTAATTTGTTTTTTTTTTTTTATAGATTGGTCACCGTGACTATTTTTGGTGAACATACTTTCTTTGTAATTTTTTTCAGTAGTGCAATTCTATAAAAATTGCACCTTAAAAATATGGTGAAGTGAGCTGTCATTCCACATGCTAAGGATTGACACCAAAGTCACGTGGCCAAATAATATGGTAATAATCACGTATCAACGCGGAAGTAGGTATAGGTTCTCTCATAATTTATTTACCACTTTTGACAATTTTTTTTGTATACATTTGTAATGCTTATTTTCACTACATATATGGTAATACCACCATGGAGTCTACAAGACAGGCTCGACCTAGTGTGTGGACTTCATAAGCAAAGTACTTCCTTTGCGTCTTATTTTTGTTTATTTATGTAAATCTAGCCATTAATGTAGACTATGAGGAAACGTAAACACTGGTTTTGGCAAATAAACAGTATAATATTTAGCTTATCTAAAATCCATTTTATTTACTTTACTAAGGTTGAAACTATTTAACAGTTACATATACAAACATACGTAATATGTCAGCCTAGCTCGAACGCGCGGTGAAAATGTGAATTCGAACCATTTTTTAAATTGACAATAATGGTTTCGCACATAATACCTATTTACTTAGATTTAAGACTTACATGATACTAATTGTTTGTCGCAAAAATGTATGACCAAAATGATATAGGATAATTGTATCGAATTTAGGAGGATTACTCACTACGCACGTAGCGTAATCCATTTACAGTTCGGGGCCCGAACTAAAAATGAATGGCAACTCGGTTTGACAGTTGTCACTATCCCGAGGTGTTCGTGCCTGTCCGAAAAAAATAATTTGTCCCTTGTTTTGACGGTCCAACTACATTGGGACGAACTCCTGTCTTCGTTAACGGACTAAGAAAGTAGACCACCTGGACCTCTTTTCGTTAAATGACGTACAAGTTTAAGGTGATAAAGTAATTACGAACTTAACCTTCACCGAAAATACTCCAGTGACAATATGATTAATTGTATCCTTTCTTCCCTTGCAGAACACCCCAAGATTAAACTGTTTGTAACACAAGGAGGTCTGCAATCAACGGACGAGGCTATCACAGCAGGAGTACCTCTGGTTGGTGTGCCAATGTTGGGCGATCAATGGTACAATGTAGAGAAATATGAACATCACAGAATTGGAGTCAAACTGGAATTGGCATCGCTTAGTGAAGAATCGTTTACTAATGCCGTACAAAAAGTTATTGGAGATGAGAGGTAAATTATAATTTTATACTATGAATATTCATAATAAATAAGGGTTTCATGTTTCAGGGGGTCATGTTTTTTTTTAAATTTAACCAACGTAAAAAAATACCTACTGAAGGTTTACTCACTTGGACAGTTTTGTTAAAACAAAATAATCTTTTTCTTATAACCTTAATCAGAACCGTTGTTTTTCAATATTATCTCATCACAAAAGTCAAAGTCAAATAATTTATTTCAAATAGGCACATACAACGCATTTTTTAATGTCAAAATTTACAAAAAAAAAGAATTGTTTGCAGTCGGTCCTTCCAAAAGGTAGTTTCGTTTAGAAAAGAATGTGCAAGAAACTCCAGCGATACTCTTTTTTAAAATTGTTTTAAAATGTTTTCTTTAAATTCGTTTTATAATTAAATGTGAAGACGATGCTCCTAGAACAAAATTACTTTAAGTACCACATTATGAAAAAAAAATGACATGACTAACACAAAACAGTCCAGAGTTCGAAATCTAGTCGCTTTCTCATCTTAAGCTTTGTTCCTCAAGTGACACGCGCACACACAAGGGACACGCGATAATCAATCACAATAACTTGTAGGTAAATTCAAGGTATTTTTGACAGATTGATACTGAGATTGCAGACGGATAACCATTATTTTTCCCTTGCAGCTACCGCAAGAACATTGTCCACCTAAGGACTCTCATGCTTGACCAGCCAATGAAACCATTAGAACGTGGAATGTGGTGGATTGAGCACGTGCTGCGTCACGGCGGCGCGAAGCATCTTCGAGCGCCCGCGGCCAACATATCGTGGGCGCAATACTTAGAATTTGAACTCCTTGCAGTAGTATTAGCAGTCTTACTGTCCGTATTTTTAATTATAGCCGGTTTAGCTTATAGTTTGTATAAGTTTGTTACTAGTAACCATATCATTAGTGCCAAGGTTAAAAGTAGTTAAAGTAGCTCAAATGTTGTTGATATATTCTGTAAATAATTTCACCGTAAAAACTTAGCTGAAATATGCTCATGGTGATCTTGAAGTGAGCTGTCAATAGTGTCAATCCCAAGCATCGGGTAGAATGACAGATCACTTCACTTATGTTTTGACGGTCATAATTTCACAGAATAGACCGACTGTTTTGTAGTCTTTCCGTCTCATTACAAGACGAGTAGTTCAAAATTCAAAGTGGATTGATTCCATTCGTACCTACTCGAAACCAGTATTTGTTGGGCATAATACAGCTGATAGTTTTTCTGGGTTTGTCAGTATGTTCATGGGAGATAAGTGTTTGTAAACGCACCTACTTAAGGGGGAAGCTCTAAGGTAGCCCGCGAAATTCAAATTTTCTTACGTTTTTTGCAATTTGCTGGTCAGTATTAAGTTGTACGTTGATTAAAATATGATTCGCGGTCGTAACAAATATGTATTTACAGTATTATAATCATTAAAGTCATCAACACAACTCTCTAAGACCATGTAATCCCCAAGAATGACTATTTCATGAAATCTTGACATTTGGGGATTACATGGTCTTAGAGAGTTGTGTTGATGACTTTAATCATTATAATTCTGTAAATACATATTTGTTACGACCGCGAATCATATTTTAATCAACGTACAACTTAATAATGACCAGCAAATTGCAAAAAACTTAAGAAAATTTGAATTTCGCGGGCTACCCTGGCGCTTTCGCCTTAAAAGGAAGTAAAAATCCGAATAGAGTCGACTTTATAATAATGTATTACAACAGAAATTCATTTCATTGTCTACAATTTGTGTTCCCTAATACTGTATCAATGTATAGACAGCTACACTCAAGAACTAAATGGTTAAATGTCTCGTAGTCTGATACAATGTTATGGAACAAAGATTGCACACAATTGTAGATGTACAGTCACGAGCACTAATATGTCAACACTTGGCAACTTTCAATTGCGATTTTTTCGTGAAATGACGAATGCAACGTTGAAATACGACACTTTATATAAACCTATGGGTTCGAAAATACTATGTTCGTAATAACATAAAATTTCATTAAAAAATACTTATGCTCGTGACTGTACGTCTACAGGGTCAAATTAAATTAGCTAGTGAAACTCCGCAGACGTGATATGTGCCTTAGATAAAATGTATTATTGTGATAAATAATTAGAAATACAAAAAAATATTCATTAAGTGTTTTGTACAGTAGAAAATAAAAATAAAAATAATTGTTAATGCTGACTTTCATTTTAACAGACACCACAGTTATCCATTCAAGTACCTAAATCAATCAAGTAGGTATATCGGAAAGAGTTTGGACATTCTGCTGATTAATATATAATTAATAGCTAAGGCGCAAATTCTAACATAGGCACTTTGTTCGACGACACTACTTTTCGCCTCTCTGCTTCCCTACGACTAGGCACTCCTTGCTGTTCTCCCCATCGCTGTTACTGTGGCGAAGATGTCAACAGCCTCGGACACCACGGCCTGTCTTGCAACCGAAGTGCGGGTCGCTTAGCGCGGCACGCGAACATTAATGACATCATCCGACGAGCTCTTGTCACCGTCGGCGTTCCAGTTAGAACCCAATGGTTTGGCACGCGACAATGGCAAGAGACCGGACGGTATGTCTTTATTTCCATGGAAGATGGGTAGGCCTTTAGTGTGGGACGCTACGTGTGTCGATACTCTTGCGCCATCCCATCTTCCTGGCTCGGCATGCTGTGCTGGCGCTGCTGCTGCGGCTGCGGAGAACCTCAAGCGGCGAAAATATAATAACCTCATCGGAAATTATATTTTCGAGCCGTTTGGGGTTGAAACCGGCCGTGGGGTCCGAGTGCTCATGGTCTTTTTAAAGATATTTCAAAACGGTTGGTTGACACTTCCCGTGACCCAAGGGCTGGCTTTTACCTTGGCCAGAGGCTAAGCATCGCAATACAACGTGGTAATGCCGCCAGTCTGTTGGGTACATTACCAGTCGACAGCGATGCGGATGAGTTTTTAGACGCTATTTTCTAGTTTCTGTATAGTTTTAGTTATGTTAGAATTTAATTTTGTTATTTTTACCTGTCTAAATTTAACAAGTCCATTCATGAATAATATATTTTGCACAAGGCGCAGATAATATTCGCAAAGAAACGCAAGGTCCCATTTGAGTTTGAAAATATAAAAATGGAATGGGTCCCGCCTGCTTCAAACTTTTATTTAATTTAAAATGGGCTTGTTTTTAATTTTTCAGTTTTTTTAACTTAAGTGTGTTACAGCAGTCGAGTCTTTTTAGTATTTTTAAATACTTTTTTTTCCAGCTTTTTAGTTTACAAATGTGTTTTTTTTTTATTTCTTGTTTTTTTACGATTTGTCACTTCGAATTACTTCTAACAATAAGTTGTATATATTTTTGTAATCACCTTTTTTAAAACCCTTCATTTCGATATCCCACTCGATGGTTTCTCAGTCTGTTCATCTCGTTCACGACACCTTGATGCCACTCAGTCCTCGGCACGTCCTCACCTTGACTTGGGTGTTTGGAGGAATGCGAAATTTCAAAGTTAACCAACCAATGCTGCAGACTCGAACAATTCCACATCAATGTCATAATCGAGGACTCCAAAACCCACCCCAGTTGACCAAAATTTCAGACGAATTGGAGCAATGAAGTTTAACTCGCATTCGTATTCTCAGCAAGTCCTTTCATTTGATACCCATATTGCAGGAAAGCAAAAAAAACATAGTTCACCATCTTTAGAAGTCCGCCATATTGGATTTAGAGTGATGTCACTTTATTCTTCTAGTTATTCTCAGCATCCCTTTCATTTGATATCGCTATAGTAAGGGCAAAAAATTAAAACTAAAATACAGATCCCAAGACACCGACTTCCGAAATTAAAGTTATTTCATAATTTTGAGTTCATTTCTTTTTGAAGTCGGTTTAAATTTTTTAAATTACTTTTTTATATTGCGTTGACTTGGAACTTTGATTTTCTTTAAAGCTCCAAGGAACTGTAGATTTAAGTTTTTGATAAACAATTTCAACTTGATACCTCCACGCGTTTCTAAGAAATAGAGTCTTAACAGACAACGAAATCATCTTATTATGGTTCCAATTTTCAATTTTGAATTAAAGGAACCTTAAAAAAGATTATTTAAATATTTTATTTGCTGCCCGTTTGTCTGTTACTTTTTCATGCATACGGATAGACCATGGCTTAGGCTAGGACATGAGCTACTATGAATCCCAGTAGTAGGTACCTTCCTGTGGAATAATTTCCGACCTTTACACGGGCGAAGCCGCTGGCAAATGCTAGTTGCATATAAATTGCATATCATAATCAAAAACTGATTTCAAGTCAATTTTCGAACCGCATCATCAATTTCTAGATTTAATTTATTTATTACTAGCTGTGCCCGCGACTTCGTTCGCGTGGATGTCGGAACACAATAATGTGTCGCTTAGGAAAGGTGTAAAAGGAAAAATCTTTCGATCTTGTCTGGTAACGCTTTCCTTGCCTGTGGTTCTCAACCATAGCCCTTTCGACTGCACAGCAGTCACTGCGTCTTCAGGGTTCATAATGACAATGCGACGAAGTGTCACTTTGATTTTTGAGGATAAATAAAAATGAAAGCGCCTGCTCGAGGCTGATTGTCTGACCAAATAGCCATATTATGTCCATTTACCATAAGATACCTTGAGGGTCGATGTGGTGCATTTCCGACGTTTGGCCCCCAAACTGGAACGTGTCGGGGCCGCCATGGGATCTGGAGGCGATAGTCCTCGCGCGCCTGTATGAGTGGCGCGCGGAGGCACTACGCCGGGGGGAAGATCCGCTTCCGCGGCAAATTGGTGCGGAGCGGACCGATCTCCGGCGCGATCTCATGGCGGCATGGAAAGAGCGACTGTCGCTACCCAGCGCAGGGCACGCCGCGATAGCGGCGATAAGACCCCTCTTTAAGGAGTGGCTAGAGAGGCGCCACGGTGCCCTCACCTACCGCCTGACGCAGGTCCTCACCGGACACGGAAGTTTCGGGAGGTTCCTGCACATCATCAGGCGGGAGGAAACGCCCGGGTGTCACCATTGCTAGGATCGCTCAGAGGACACGGTGGAGCACACGGTGGCGGGATGGCTCATGGAGAGAGCCTCCCGTCCCAGCCACCGTGGGAGACGCTCCGGGCGTCGGGAGCCGCGTGACGACTCCCGGCCACCGTAGGCGCGGGCCTGCGGGCGGAGAGTAATGGGTAGCTGGGTTTTAGTCAGTAAGAGTCTGACACTCCCTTCCGCTCCACCCAGAGCGGGAGGGGTCATTTGATGATTTTCCATCCGAAAAAAAAAGGGTCGATATGGTTTTAACCAAGACAATGGCTAAAAATTTAGTTATTGTCTCGAAAACATAATTTACAATACCTTTTTACGACATGGCAGTGCTACTTGTATTGGGTGTGCACCTTGACGTATCGCTGCCGGCCGTAGTCGAGTCGACGGCAGCGAAGAGTCTTGGGACGCGGTGGTTTCCTTCTGCGAAACGGTCGTCTCGCAGAAGGAGGCTGTGGAAAGGGAGAGGGAGATCTCATCCACTCACCCGGCCCGCAGTAGGCGCATCGGGCGTCGGCGGAGGGCGTACAACGCCCTCTTCCAGCCCCCCTAAACGGGTCCAGGGGCGACGAATTCGGGGACATCTGTCACCGCCAACACATCAGGACTTGAGCTGGCGGCGCGTAGTGTTCCACGCGCGCCCCTCTTTGACGTCACCAGTCGGGGGTTGCGGAAGGATCGTACGGTCCCGCAACCCCCGACGTAGGTGTGAGATGGAACACTGAGTTGATTTTTCAGATAGGAAACGACGACTTCATCTAGTTTAAAAAATAAAAACATGATTGACGTGTAAAAGTGTTTGTACAAACCTACTTACAAAAATAAAATCATTTATCATTGCAATCTTTATCACTCAGAACACCACATCACATAATATTATCTTACATTATCCTCACTTTTTATTTGAAATTCTTTTAGCGCCACTAATCAACCAACAATCGAAAGCGATTAACATTATATTATGTAATCATTATCATTACTTTTTAAAATAAAACAGGCAGAAGTGACTGTGATAGTCATCTTATAGGTAAGCCTGCATGACGTGATTATTCACATAATAATGTTATAAACACAATAATTATGTTTTCGTTAGTACTATAAAGCGCCAATAGATGTCATTACGTGTATCCAACTTACGTAATGAAAGTTGTTGTAGAATACATTAAATTGATTATATCTTTTGATACAGTGAAGCGATTGCGATGAAACCAAAACTAACCACGACTCCGAGTTCAACACTATATTTGAGTATAAAAATTTACCATATTGGTTTGGTACTTTTTACGTTGAACGTGTTCAAATCAAATTTTGTCACATCCAAACAGACAAACAGACAAACCGACAAACCGACAAACAGACAAAAATTCTAAAAATTGATGAAATGGCATCTGTTGGTTATCCTATAACACCCCAACTATTTTTTTTTTTAATATTTTCAATGTACAGAAACGCCTCGTCTACAGATTTATTATATGTATAGATTAATAGAGGCAAACAGTTCAGGATTCATATAAGTATTTTTCAATGACCTCTGTGCCTCCGCTAAGATGGCTGTTTACCTAACATGAAAAACTTTCTCATTTCTGAAAAGCTTTTTGATTGTCTCACGATGTATTAAATCACAATGTTAGATGCGGCTGCACCTATACATTCCTACTCAATAGGCAGAGTCAAACGCACTGTGGTACCAGTACCATTACGAAAACATCCCTTACGGCTACGACATAAAGACGCGGTCAATGTACGAAAAGACAGATAGACACATAGATTTTATAAAATCTATAATAAATTTAATTAAATCATAATTGAACATAGATAATTTCATAATGTCCGTGGCGTTAAAATTGAAATTGCACTAAAATTAAAAAAAATACTACAGTACGTATGATTAAAAGTGTCAACAAAAAAACTAGTATAAAGATATTTGTCTCACGTTATCAAAGACTGACCTAAATAAAAACAAATAAAAAAAACGTACAAGTCATCTATAATAATACAGACCGTACTTATCTCGGTTAGTTTACGTATAAAACACTCGTCGATCAACTCGTTCGAATTAGTTGTGACCAGGCATCACAATGGCGACGTTAGTGTGTGTAGCATTGAGTCTTCTCTTACAAATCTTCATCACTGACGCAGCGAGGATACTGGCAGTGTACCCAGTCCCGTCCTTCAGTCACCAGATAACCTTCAGGCCAATAACAATGGAACTCCTCAATCGTGGACATGAAGTGACAGTGATAACAGCAGATCCCATGTTCAAAAAAGGTGAAGCTCCTAAGAATCTTACGGAAATCGATGTCCACGATATATCATACAAAGTGTGGGAGGCGTTCATAGCATCAGGAAGAGGAAACAAAGAAGATCTCATATCACAAATGAAGGTTGGAGTAGAAGTAATTATTGACATACTGGACGTGCAACTGCAGGTCAAAGAAGTCAAGGATATAGTTCAAGGACAGAAGAAGTTTGATCTCTTGCTTACAGAAGCGTGTATTCGGCCAGCAATAGCCTTTTCACATGTTTACAAAGTGCCTTTGATTCAAATTAGTTCTTTTGGTGCCATATGGGTTAATTATAAAATAATTGGTGCTCCGGAACATCCATTCTTGTATCCTGGAAGCATGAATCAGAGAATCTACAATCTGACAATGTATGAGAAGTTGTATGAATTATACAATAAATACATGATAGACAATTTATTTGAAAATATGGCAGATGCAGAGAACAAACTAATAAGGAAACATTTTGGATCCGATATTCCGGATCTGAAGGAACTCCAGAATAATGTTGATATGTTGTTTTTGAATATCAATCCAATTTGGGAAGGAAGTCGCCCTGTGCCACCGAGTGTCATCCACTTGGGAGGACTGCCCCAGAAACCGCATAAGGAATTGCCTCAGGTAAGCTATTTTTGTGATGTGCATATGTATCATTCAAACTTGGCTTAGTTGAAAATATTCGTAGGAGAGCCTGCTATTAAGTCGTTTGTTGGGTGAGATCTAGGTCCAGAATTAATAGATGTTTATTTTGTGATATAATGATGTGACGAATCTTGAGTATACATGGTGTTAATTGGGTGCCATAGCTCAGGGGGTTCAGTATCAATAAAAAAAATGAAAAAGAAAATTATAAATAACCACAAAATGCACCTATTTATTAAGTAACAATTTAACCACCATAAATTATGTTTAGTATTAAAAAATGTGTGTTTTATTAAATGCGTTACCATCGTATTTATGCATTACCCAATTAGATAGTACTTTTTTGTTCGAAGATAGTTAGTAAATAGGTGTATTTTGTGGTAGATTTTTTTATTGTTTTTTTTTTTTTTTGTGTACTTTCTTTGATACTGATCCCGGCCGTCGGCCGCGCCACAACGTTAACAAAAAACAATTACAGACAGGGACAAGAATGTATTGGTCTAAATATTAGCAATCGATTTATGTAAATCGATTGACTGTTTGATTAATTTAATAATAATTGTATATTGGTAGTGTCCGCGTTTAAATATCAGAAAATCAATTCTTGTCGCTTAAAACGTTCAAAATCTAGTTGCAGTCTCATCTCGACAACAAACAAAAATGTCTAAATTTTAGTAAAATTAGAGGTATTTTTAAATACACACAGACAGGGATCTGACTGAGAACGTTCTTAAAATGACGAGATTTTCCCCTCAGTTGTGGCTCTTCTATCGATACGGACACTTTTGCGTACCTATCGCATTTTATCATTTCTTTTTTTAGGTTTTGTTCTGAGACTTAAATATATTATTGTATTATTTCCAGTTATTTTCATATAATTATTAGAAGAAAATATTATCGTTAGTCTAGTGGTCGCAAGAGGAACAGCTTCTGAGCATGTCCTGGGTTTGATTCACAGGTCTTTCAAAGTGATATTGACAAAATACACAAGAACCAACAACAACAAACAACAACAACAACAATCTATTTCTCCACACGTTTTCAAAAGTCATTCTATGATTTATCTTATCGCCATAATTATAGGCACATCTTCTTAATTGCAACAGTCCGACTCGTTTCAATTGTGCACAATCATCATGATATTCCACTAATAGATGGAGGAGGGTCACTCAAGTGGTGCCTGATATAAGCAGTATTGGAATCAGTTAAGCTCAATTAGCTGACAAAGTAATCATGCCCTGACAACTTGTCAAGTGCGTGATTTGTGTGTTTTTGAGTGATTAGCAATTTTCTATTATATTTGATGCATGTCAAAGTCAAAGCATTTATTTATATTTCGTCCATTCCTGTTCATTCAAAGCTAGCTCAACGATTCTTTTACTTCCTTGGTCCTTATGTGTACAATAAAGTTAATACAATTCTACACATGTACTCAGTGGTTAAATATAAATGTAAAACTACTGTAAGGAACTGGCTGCTGGATATGGACTATGAAAGTACAGAAAGTATCATCCAAACCATTAAATAATTTTCACACTCATATTTACTAATAAGCACAAACTCTCATACAGGACTTACATGCACATACACATAACACCCTCTCACAGTCACACACTACACTACACACGCAATCCTACAATAACATCACCTTACATTACACTTCACTAATATTATACCACCTTTATTATAGATTTACCTTTCTATTTAAACAGTTTTGTGTGTGTGTGATAGTGAGTGATAATATTGATTTAATTTAGGTATATGTATACCTAAATTAAATCAAGATGCCGTTATGATAAATATTTAAAGGGGTGTGAGCCTGGAGATCTGTCATACAGGTCCCGAACCTAGTTCAGACTCCAGCTCTCACAAAGGTCCTAGCACACCTAAGGCAAACTTGTATAAACACACTGCTATAACAATTGTACCTTTAAGAGAGAAAATAAACTGTATTATTATTATTTCAAACTAGCTGTGCCCCGCGGTTTTACCCGCGTAAATGTCGATCCCGTGGGTATATCGGGATAAAAAGCCTATATGTTAATCAAGGGTGTCAGCTACCTCCATATCGAATTTTAGCAAAATTGGTCCAGCCGTTTGAGCGTGAAGAAGTAACAAACATATAAACACACCCCCACACTCACACACACACCCCCACTCACAAACTTTCGCCTTTATAATATTAGTGTGAAGTGTGATAGGCACATAAAAGGCTCTTTTGAACGTCAAAAATTACAACAAAAAAAGTAATTTAAAAAAATTAAACCGACTTCAAAAAGAAATTAACTCAAAATGATGAAATAACTTTAATTTCGGAAGTCGGTGTCTTGGGTTCTGTATTTTAGTTTTATGCCACCGACTTCCGAAATTAAAGTTATTTCATCATTTTGAGTTAATTTCTTTTTGAAGTCGGTTTAATTTTTTTAAATTACTTTTTATTTCGTAATTTTTAGTTTTTGCACTAGTATTTGACCAAGGTTTTGAGATGTTTTCCCTTTGACACTACACCCGTAGCTCTTATCAATAAGCCAGGCCGTCACACTTACACGTATTAGTCCATATCTTGAAAATTACTGAATCGATCTTGATGAAACTTGCACTGTTCCCTAAGTTGAAGAAAATGTAAGCCAATAAAAAAAAAATGGTCACGATCCGATTAATAGTTCCGGAGATATGCGTGGACAAACATACATACATACATACATACATACATACATACATACGTCTATGAAATTTTGTATATTTGTTTGGAAGCCCTAATAGATCATCATATGTGAATATAATGCAATTCCAATAATATTACATACATACGTATCGAATTGATAACCTCCTTTTTTTTTTGAAGTCGGTAAAAATAGAATTGATTCTAGTCGCCCATTCCAAAAGGCAGTTTTCGTATGGAGAAGAATGGGCAAGAAACGTCGCCGTCAGAAGCCTGAAAGTCAGACAACCAGTCTTACCAAGGGGTTTCGTAGGTATTACCCAGTAACTGGGTTGTTGAGGTCAGATAGGTAGTCGCTAAATGTAAATGACTGGTACTCAGCTGCATCCGGTTAAACTGGAAGCCGATCCCAACCTAGTTGGGAAAAGGCTAGGCAGATGATGATTGAAGCTAAAGAGATAAAGATATATTTATTTGTAAACATGTGTAACATTATACATATGTACGAACATACATATGTGTAACATTAACATGTTTGTTTAACAAAAGATATTCGGTATTTAGGTAGTCTAATTAGATAAATTGTTTGTTTGATTAGTAGGAGAACAAGAATGTCAAAATTAGATCAGTAAGAAGAAAGATACTACAACATTATTTTTAGTATAAGCGAAACCCGAAACACGTGTCTAGTATTTTTATGTAAATGTTCAAAATTTCAAAACTGTATCATGAAAAATGCAATGTTATAAGCTAGTTAATTTACCTGTTTGTCCGTACAATAACATGCTCGCCCTCGCCGCGCCGTCTTGCGCTCATTGATAATAGTACCTAGGTACCTAACCATTCGGCGCGGAGATTGGATAACCTACTTACTGTCGCTCGGTGTTCAACTTTTAAATATTTTTGGGACAAAATATAACATGGCGTAAAAATTATTGGAATCGATTCAGTTACTTATTCTGAACAAACTATATTCAGGTTTCGCATATACTAATATTAACGTTGTATATTGTGACACTATGTGCCATTTCGTATTGCTCTGTTATGATGTATAGGTTCTATCAGCAAGGGATGAATTCAAAACTGCAGTAGGTACCTATAAATAAAAACATAACATCAATACGCCAGTTTTTCCCAAAGGGTAAGGTAGAGGTGACCTAGTACACCCACATTTCAGCAGTTATGTTTAAGTACAATGTAATAAGGGGCACGAGCCTATTATAATCATCATTTCAGCCGAAAGACGTCCACTGCTGGACATAGTGTCGTGTCTACTTATCCCTAACAAATAATTTAGGTGTAGACAGTTCAATAATTTTTATTTAAAAAAAGATTAACCTACAACGCACTCCACGCTCACAGTGGATAGGAAGGCTTACGGGACGGCTCCGGGGAACGGCCGTTGATCGCACCTATGTGGTTCTGCAGAACGGGTGTCGACGCCAGTCGACGGCTCAGTTACCGTCGAATTGGCTCGGCAGAACAGGCGTCAGTCGGGTCGAATTGACGGCACAGTCAGTCCACACAAAACGCCTCACGGCTCTCCGTTATTCTTCACCGTCTCTCCTCTTATTTTCTTAGTTTCTTTTACAGAGTTTTTTGCTTCCTAGCTCTCGTAATTTCAAAATCGTCCTTCCACGAATTCCTTCGTTCTCCTTCTCTGACTTTTCTTTTTTTTAGCCATCCGTCTCACCTGCCAGTTTTGTCAGCCAAGACGTATATCACCTCCTTGTTAATGCCGAGAGTGCGTTTAAGAACATTATAATTATAATTTAGAATTTCGTTATTTAGTAGACAGAGCAATTAAGTATAAAAACCAAATTTAGATTATCCAAAACGATATAAAATGATTTTTAGAAAATACAATCCTACTGCAACCTTCTTTGAATAGACTGCATAGGAAATTAGAAGAATAAGTAGACATCAGATTGACGCGTTTGACTTAAATGTCATAACAAGAATATTATTGTATAAAATGATGGAAAATTATAATTTATAATCAGGTACCTAATTCTTTAGAGGAGATTCGTTTAAGAGTGATTCGCAGAGTGCTAACACAGAAACTACTCGAGTTCTATATTTTGTGTAACAGCCAAAGTGTAAAATATAATATTTAGTAAGAAAATCATAAAAGGATACAAAATCATAAATATGATGAGAATGAATGAAAATTAAGCGTAAGTACAGTATCAGTAATATACAGATACTATATTTCCCCAACGACCCCGAGAAAATTTTTGGTCTAGAACAAAAATTTTGTAAGGTTAAAGAAAAACAACATTCACAAAACTTACATACTTCATTCAATCACACTATCATCTTACGAAATTAGGTCAGGTAGGATTCACATTCGATGATCACAACTCGACCTAATAAATAAATAACAGTAGGCTTATTTTCGGAGTTGTTAACCGCTCACGTCAAAAACCATTAAATTAGATGAAAAATATAAAGAGCTCCAATGAACTTCAGAGTTGATAATTAACAAGGGCTTATTTTTATGGAGTTGTTAGCCGCTCCAATCAACGTTAGAGTTGATAGTTAACAAGGGCTTATTTTTATGGAGTTGTTAGCCGCTCCAATCAACGTTAGAGTTGATAGTTAACAAGGGCTTATTTTAATGGAGTTGTTAGCCGCTCCAATCAACGTTAGAGTTGATAACAAATTAGTTATACTAATTTGAAGAGTTAGTAAGAAGATTAGGTAATTTGTACCTAAAAGCACTTCTTAGAGTTATCTGATAAGAACAGATATAAAAGAGAGATTAAAATAAATCTTCAATAATGGTTTAAAAAGTAATTGAATGAATCTAAATAGAAAAATAAATAAAAAAAAACTAAATAGAGTTTTAATAGGCCGAAGAGAACTCTTTAGTTAGAAGAAAGAAAGAAGAAAGATATGAATCAAGAGTGAAATACGAAGGATGAATTTATTTACATAATTATATAAATTATATTTTAAAATCTTTAATGTGCCATTTAGCTTGGTGGCCATTAGGATCCTCTAATATATAAACTATTAGCAACAAAAAAAAAGGTTAAGGGTTAAAAAGGGAGGTAAATGAGAGGGTTTATTAAATATAGTAAAGGGTTAAAGAGTGTTAAAGAGGACTCAAGAGGGTCAAAGTGTAAAAGAGGTAAAAAGAGACAAATAGGGAAGAGGGACGAAGAGATAAAAACAAAATAAGAGGATTAAAAATTCAAGAGGAGGACACAGAGGGTCTGATTATGTCTGTGTCAAAGTACAACAGTGTTCAAGAGAGTAAATTAGTTATAAGAAGGAGGACAAGTAAGTAATAGAAAGAGTAAGATCACTTCTTAAAGAAATTAAAAAGTTATAGCGAGGTTAAAGAGAGGATAATTTAAAATTAGTAAAGAGGGAGTTTATAGGACCTAATTAGAACTAAAAGTTGGGCGCCAAACTGTCGTGTCTACTTATCCCTAACAAATAATTTAGGTGTAGACAGTTCAATAATTTTTATTTAAAAAAAGATTAACCTACAACGCACTCCACGCTCACAGTGGATAGGAAGGCTTACGGGACGGCTCCGGGGAACGGCCGTTGATCGCACCTATGTGGTTCTGCAGAACGGGTGTCGACGCCAGTCGACGGCTCAGTTACCGTCGAATTGGCTCGGCAGAACAGGCGTCAGTCGGGTCGAATTGACGGCACAGTCAGTCCACACAAAACGCCTCACGGCTCTCCGTTATTCTTCACCGTCTCTCCTCTTATTTTCTTAGTTTCTTTTACAGAGTTTTTTGCTTCCTAGCTCTCGTAATTTCAAAATCGTCCTTCCACGAATTCCTTCGTTCTCCTTCTCTGACTTTTCTTTTTTTTAGCCATCCGTCTCACCTGCCAGTTTTGTCAGCCAAGACGTATATCACCTCCTTGTTAATGCCGAGAGTGCGTTTAAGAACATTATAATTATAATTTAGAATTTCGTTATTTAGTAGACAGAGCAATTAAGTATAAAAACCAAATTTAGATTATCCAAAACGATATAAAATGATTTTTAGAAAATACAATCCTACTGCAACCTTCTTTGAATAGACTGCATAGGAAATTAGAAGAATAAGTAGACATCAGATTGACGCGTTTGACTTAAATGTCATAACAAGAATATTATTGTATAAAATGATGGAAAATTATAATTTATAATCAGGTACCTAATTCTTTAGAGGAGATTCGTTTAAGAGTGATTCGCAGAGTGCTAACACAGAAACTACTCGAGTTCTATATTTTGTGTAACAGCCAAAGTGTAAAATATAATATTTAGTAAGAAAATCATAAAAGGATACAAAATCATAAATATGATGAGAATGAATGAAAATTAAGCGTAAGTACAGTATCAGTAATATACAGATACTATAATAGACCTCCCTCAAGCAAATCCACTTTGACCGGTTCTGTGCTTCTTACATCCAACGGGTACCTGCGGTCATTGGTCCACCTTAAGGGAGGCTTTCCAACGCTACGTCTTTCGGTACGAGGTCGCCACTCCGGAACCTTTCGGTCCCATCGGCCATTTATTCTGCGAGCAATGTGCCCTGCCCAGTACCATTTAAGTTTGGCAATTCTTCTGGCTAAGTCGGTTACCTTGGTTCTCCTGCGGATCTCCTAATTTCTGATTCGATCACGCAGGGAAACTCCAAGGATAGCCCTCTCCATTGCCCTTTGGGTGACTTTTAGCCTTCTAATAAGGCCCATTGTGAGCGACCACGACCACTATTATAATAGCCGTGTATAATTAAAGTTTATATGAAACTAGCTTTTACCAGCGGCTTCGCCTGCGTTGTGATTGGGAATCATCCCACGGGGACATACTACCGAGGTACTCACATTCACACGTCTGAAGACATCATCACTAATCTTTAATTATTCATCTTTTCAGGATCTAAAATCATATTTAGATTCATCAAAACATGGCGTTATTTACATCAGTTTTGGTACAAATGTGAAACCTAGTCTTTTACCCCCGGAGAAGATTCAAATGCTGGTGAAAGCCTTCTCTAAAATGCCCTACGATGTTCTGTGGAAGTGGGACAAGGATGAACTGCCTGGGAAGTCAGCTAACATTAGGATATCCAAGTGGCTGCCGCAGTCAGATTTACTTAGTAAGTAAAGTTGATACTTAATTTGTTTTTTTTTTTTATAGATTGGTCACTATCCCTTTTTTTTGCGAACATACTTTCTTTGAATCTCTGTAGTACTATTCTAGAAAAATCGCAACTTAAAAATATGATGAAGTAAGCCGTCATTCCACATGCTAAGGATTGTCACCTTACTTCACAACCACTCACATGAACGCCGTCATAAACTAACGCAACCTAATATACGCCGCAATGACAACTGGATAAAACTCACGTAACATAAAACTGTGACAGCAAGCCCCTCAGTATTTATTTTTTTGTAATTTTGTCTATGGGAGTATTGCTTGTGTTCCATTTTCTTTAGTCGAGTGGTTAGATGTAGTACATGTGTGCCAAAAACCGTGAGTTCGTAGCAGCATTACTAAGCTAGCTGTACCCCGCGGTTTCACCCGCATAAGTCTTGATCCCGAGAGAATATCCGGATAAAAATACATTATGTCCTAATTCAGGTCATGGTCTACCCACGTGCCAAATTTCATCCAAATCCGTGTAGTCGTTCAAGTGTGAAAGCGAAACTTAAAAAAAAAACAAATCTTTTTTCTTTATGATATAGGTTTAAAGATATTTATTTCTCATAAGAACTTAAATGACAAAGTTCACTTAAAATGAGATACAAAGTACTTATACCTAAATGATAAATAATAATATCGCAAAATACGGCCATTGACGTGGAGTTGCGGACTGACTGCTGAGTGACTGACTGACATATTGTTGTATCAACGCACAGCCCAAACCACTACAGGGATCGGGCTGAAATTTTGCAGGTAGATGTTATGACGTAGGCATCCGCTAAGAAAGGATTTTTCGAAATTCCACCCCTAAGAGGGTGAATGGGGGGAGGGTGAAATTTCACGCGGACGAAGTCGCGGCTTCTGGGGCGTTGTCGACTTTACAGGGTACATACATTTTTCTTAAGTTTTGCCTTAAATATGTTTATACTACCACACCTCTTTAAATCCTCCGGTAAATCATTAAACAGTTAAAGTTAGTTAAAGTTAAGTTAAGTTAAGTTAGTTTAGATCGCTCATCATGATGTATCGCATAAGTTAAGGTACTTACAAGTTTTTTATTATACCTATTTATGTTTTTATGCATAACAAGTTGGTTCTTCTTAATATCAAACAGATGACTGTGCTTAGTATATAATTAGTTTGAAACAGGAAGTCATGGACGTATTATGTTAATGACAGCAAAACATGTTTTACCATGTGAATCTATTAACGTACAAAACAACGTTTTGATATTAGTCTTATGGGCTTATTAGTCGATTCGCCCGAATTTACTCGCCTGAAACGGGCGAATCGTCACTTTTAAATTATTTTATTTATTTTATAGGCGATTCGCCCGAATTGGCACAATTTTAATTGTATGCAATAAAGTATGTATATAAAAAAGGAAGCAATAAATTTAGCGCACAGAAATGCTAGGAGTTAAAAGTTATTATTTAATATCGAATAATAATAATTTAAGGCGAATAAATTCGTGCGGATCGAATATTAAGCCATCAAATCAAAAATAGGTATGACGATAAAGGAACTCGTTAGGTCAATAAAAAAAATCGCGTCTATTTGTTATCTCATGTTGACCTTGACCATAATTATAGTAAACAGTATAGTACAGTAGGTATAAACATCGTATTATTATGTGTAGTCTGTTCCAAAAGTATAATTATGATTAAAATGTAAACAAAGAGATTAAAATAGGTAGGTACCTGTATCAATAATGATAGCAATTATAATGTAATAATGATAATAATAATGAAAGCCTCGATCAACATCTATCGAGGCTCTCGTTAGGCGGTTGGATCAAGGGCCTGATTCAGAAGGCCGTACTCCTCGATACGGCTCGCATTGTGAGGAGGTTCCTGTCTCTGGGGCCCTAACCACCGGTAGCTTGGACCCTGCTCCCGTTACCGGCGGATAACAATTTTTTTTATATTTTTAAATGTTTTTTTTTTATCCTTATTGTTTTAAGAAATATTAAAAAATGTAATAAAATAAGGCATGTAAATTAATAAAGTAAATGATATTATCCCCACCGCCGTATCTCTACGTTGACGTCGTGGTGTGGCTTGCGCGCTGCGAACTCTAGGCCTATGCCGGAAGAGTTTACTTTGCCAGAATAGGTTTTAATGGACTAACTACATTCGGACGAACTCATATTTTCGTTAAAGGACTTAGATAGTATGTCATATAACGAAAAGACGTTCAGGGGGAACGTCTTTTCCTTATATGACATACAAGGTTAAGGTGATAAAGTAATTACGAGCTTGACCTTCACCGAAAATACTCCATTGACAATATGATTAATTGTATCCTTTCTTACCCTGCAGAACACCCCAAGATTAAACTGTTTGTAACACAAGGAGGTCTGCAATCAACGGACGAGGCTATCACAGCAGGAGTACCTCTGGTTGGTGTGCCAATGTTGGGCGATCAATGGTACAATGTAGAGAAATATGAACATCACAGAATTGGAGTCAAACTGGAATTGGAGTCGCTTAGTGAAGAATCGTTTACCAATGCCGTACAGAAAGTTATTGGAGATGACAGGTAAATTAAAATTGTACACTATGAATATTCCGAATAAGGGTTTTTGAACACATTATATTTTTTTTAATCTGACCAACAACGTAAACAAAGTAGTGAGGTTTACTTACTTGGACAGTTATGTTAAAAAGTCAAATCAATAACTTTTAGGTAAATTTGAGGTATTTTTGACAGATTGAGACTAAGATTGCAGAAGGATAACCGTTATTTTTCCCTTGCAGCTACCGCAAAAACATTGTACACCTAAGGACTGTCATGCTTGACCAGCCAATGAAACCATTAGAACGTGGAATGTGGTGGATTGAGCACGTGCTGCGTCACGGCGGCGCGAAGCATCTTCGAGCACCCGCGGCCAACATATCGTGGGCGCAATACTTAGAATTTGAACTCCTTGCAATAGTATTAGCAGTCTTACTGTCCGTATTTTTAATTGTAGCCGGTTTAGCTTATAGTTTGTATAAGTTTGTTACTAATAACTATATTATTAGTGCCAAGGTTAAAAGTAGTTAAAGTAGCTGAAATGTGGTTGATATATTCTGTAGAAAATTTCACCTTAAAAACTTAGCTGTTAGAAGCTCATAGTGAGCTGTTAATAGTGTCAATGCCAAGCATCGGGTAGAATGACAGATCACGTCACTTGCGTTTTGACGGTGATAATTTCACAGAATAGACCGACTGTTTTGTGAAGTCTTTCCGTCTCATTACAAGACGAGTTCTAACTTTAAGTCGCAGTCCAAAGCTTCGAGACAGTTATTGTATTTTTAACTTTATTTCGACACATAAAGTTCTTATTATCCACATAGGCGGATCACTACAACGTGCCACGCGACGTGGCTCTGATAAAGTAGTAAAATGTGTAAATGTATCGTAGTCTGGTACAATGTTATGAAACAAAGATTGCACACAATTAAGTTATTTTTTTGTAGATGTACGTCTAAAGGGTCAAATTAAATTAGCTAGTGAAACTCCGCAGACGTGATGGGGAAAAAATAAATGATTCAGTGTTTTTTTTTGGGGTCAACGACTGAAGTTACTTATAGTTTTCAGTCAGTTTTTTTCCCGTGTAAATTTCACAGAAATGAAAAAAAAAACTGATTTTCACAACTACTTCAAGTAAGTACCTAACTAAACCACAGTTTAAAAAAATACATTAATTCTTTTTTTTTTCTTTGTTTTACCGTGCTTAGGCGACGATACATATCACGTGTGCGGAATTGCCCTAGCTAATTTAATTTGACCCGGTAGATACATCGTTTTGAGGTTGACTACCTATGAGTAACGTCTTAGATAAAATATATTATTGTGATAATATTATAAATATAAAAAAAATATCATTAGGTAAGTGTTTTGTACAGTAGAAAATAAAAAATAAAATAATTGTTAATGCCGACTTTTATTTTAACAGACAGACCCCAGACAGTAACTATTCAAATAAAGTAATCAAGTTTATCAGGAAGAGTTTTAACATTCTGCTGATTAAGTAACTAATTACATACGGAGTGTACTAAGACAAAGAAGGAAAGAGAGACACTGTTCAGTAAAATAAAAATAAACAAATATGACATGGGTCCTTATGTGAAAGTTTTAGCGCAGCCATCACCCGAGATAGCAAACCTACTTGCGGATTTGTTCCGAAATTAACAATGAATACCTATACTTATACTTTATTACTGTACTTATACTTGTAAATGTAGTTTAGAATAGTTTAAGGTATGATGAGGCTGACATGCCACTGTGGATAAAAGCCTCTAATAAAATCTAGAATAAAAAAATAAAATAAAAAAAAGTAACTAATTGTTATGGTGCACATAATAATCGCAAAGAAACGCAATGTTATTGAAGTCAAATCAATTAAAGTCATGTATGTACAACACGTGTATTGTGCGTTTGATAAAGTGGATACTTATAAAACAAACGACGTGCCATAGATGATAGAATAAAAATTTATAGAAGTGACACTCTAACGAGGTGATCGCGTAACACACTAACACTAGGAATGGCTTTCATTTTGAAATTGCGTTATTTACGTTGTTGAGCAGACCAATTTTTGAAGCAATGAATTAACAATATCGAAATATTTTGAAAGTATGTTACGCAATTACAATGACCATTGGGGTAATTACCCCGCCTGGTCAAACACGCACGCCTGTTGCGACTTTTAACGTTCTTAATTAAATGAAATGTTCGTTAATAGTTATAATTTAACTTGACGCACAAGTAAAAGTAACAAGACGAAAACGAAGTTAATAATCTTATTCGTTTAACTTTAACATATTAGATTTATAAGATTAACTTTTTAGATAGGTGCACGACTTTCGGTCGACTCAGCGTACTATAAACAATGTGTAACTGAATTATACTCTACTCGTTTCGTTCAGAACGCAATAATAGATTTGCAGACACGATAATCTCTGTATCATAAAATGCTTAGGGCAGCGGCTGATATCACCACAGTCTAGATATCCTTTACCGTGAATTAAAACTGACGTCATAATATAGTTTTTTATTTAGCGAAAAAGTTCAAAATGTATTGTATAATGTATTCTCAGATATTACTACTTTGAACTTATACTACAAAATGGTTGAGCTGGATGGTGCTGATCCACGCGTCATGTTCGTGAAAGGGCGCCGTCGGTTGAGACTGGTCATCTATAACTGCCAATATGCTTATTTTGAATAATTTTGAATTGTTTCTTCATTTGTGTCTTTTTTTTTACATTGTTCTCACATATAGAAGTAACAAGATTAATGTACCCAGGATTTTGTAATATCTTGATTTAAAAGAGTGTCCATGGCGTTTCTTGCCCGTTATTCTCCATAGAGATCTACGTGTTGGAATGGGCAACTAGTTTCAACTTTCTGACTAACTGACAGACTAGTTAATTTTGACAATTCAAAAGTGCCTGTACAAGGTTTAATTGAAATAAATGCTTTGAGTCTGACAGACTAGTTAATTTTGACAATTCAAAAGTGCCTGAAAAAGGTTTAATTGAAATAAATGCTTTGAGTCTGACAGACTAGTTAATTTTGACAATTCAAAAGTGCCTGTAAAAGGTTTAATTGAAATAAATGCTTTGAGTCTGACAGACTAGTTAATTTTGACAATTCAAAACTGCCTGTACAAGGTTTAATTGAAATAAATGCTTTGAGTTTGAGGTATTTATATATACATTTTGTTGTCAGGCCCGGCCAAGTGTTTTGTTATTGTATTACAGTTATCGTAGTATATTATATTTAAGTAGGTATAATTATAATGAATGGAAGATAATTAATTCTATATTTAATGTAGATGTTTGTTTATGGTCAGTGCACCCCGACTTATTTGTTGTTGACTTTTGAGTGATTGTATTGTATCTATGTTTAAATTATGATTGACTTTATGCGTTCCATTATGTTATTTTTTTAAGCATGTAGGTACTACTGCAATGATTGTTGATATCGCTGTCCCTCATGAACAGAATGTCGAGAAAGCTGAGAAAGATAAAAAATCAAGTATCTTGAATTAGTTAGCACACGAGGTTGTTGACATGTCGGATGTGGACTTTTTTTTTTTTTTTTTTCCTATCATTGTACCCATAATCGTTACAGTAAAGAGCTTATTAGCGGAGAGCCTCGACCGACACCTCAGGAAGCTATAATTGTGAGTCTGGGTCAAGGGCTTTGTTCAGAAAGCGGTACCTACTCCTGGACACGGCACGCATAATGAGGAGGTTCCTTCTCTCTAGAGCCCTGACCACCGCTTGGAAAACTTGGACCTTGTTCCTAATGCCGATCGGCCACTATTTTTTATTGTTTTTATGTTTTTTTTAAATAAAAATGTAAACAACATGTATGCAAATGAAATAAAATAAATAATAATAGACAGGTACTAAGAGATTAACTTACTTATCAATTTTAAACCACAACAATGACAACTAGTGGGTAACTGAGCCAGATATCATGGCTTAGCTTAATCATTGCCATCGTAGGCCTGTGACCTTCTACGTGACCACCGTGCAACGGTTTAACGTGCTTTTCGAGGCACGAGGGTATCACTTCGCCAGATTCCAACCTCAACCTAATAACACTTTGCCCGACCCAGGAATCAAACCCAGGACCCCACGCTCAGCAGCCGCACTTGGATTCCAACGGGGCAGTTCAGTGCCATCAGAACTACATAAGACTTATACAAAACTGGCCAAATGTGGGTATACTAACATTTCCACGCCTGCCTAATACTTTGGGGGCCTTTTCAAGCCTGATTTTATGCTTTATTGTGTCATCTCAAGTACCTCTTTTCTACAGCACTATTACGCATGACGTCTAAAAGACCCCAAAAAGTATTTTTAGAATTTATTTTTTCCTCTTTAAGTACGAGTATATTTTTCCTAAACTAAAATTGTTTTAGTTCTCCAACTGTTAAATTCCCACGTAGCAGGGTTCGTGTTGACTGTTGAACTCGCTAGTAATTTATTGGACAATTTGATTTACACGCGCTTTAATAGTTTTATAGCCTCAGCACCTACCTACCTAGCCTAGCCTACCTCTTGGAATTGGTACCAGACTTTTCTTTTTAGGAATTAGGAGCTTCATTTTTCACGTAAAATTTATAGAATTAGCCATTTTGAGAATTTGTCCATTAGTGACTCAGTTGCCATTTTGAGAAGTGGGCATTCTGCGCCTAAACCAAATAAAATGGTAGGTGGGTATTACGCGACACACGTTTTAAGCTCATATTCAGTTATAAGCTTAAAACGAGTTTATACTGTTATAAATACATTGATGAATTAAATAAGCTGGCAAAATTCCATGGATATATTGAGTATCGATAACTAAACATGAAAAAAAGAACTGGTATTGTGTTTCCAGAATAAGTCCTTTTGCGTTGACGTCATTAGGTGCAGTATACGAAGAAATACAAATAACACAGTAAGAAATAAAATATATACAAAATAGAATAGAATAGAATACTATAAAATACCTAGTACAGGAAGTCTGAATGAAAATCTGTCTACCCATCGATGTAGCCAGTAATGTTCCAATGCTGGGCAAAGGCCTCCCTTTTCCTTATTCACGCACTGCCATAGCAGGAAGTCTAGATAGAGAAGGAAACTTCATCATTCTCCTGTCCTAATCCCAATTTTTCATGTCTTTTTCTTCCATACTTCTCTATTAGTCGTCATCTCGGTAGTCACCCCCTTTATAACCATATCATCATTCACACATTCCATCCATCGTTTCTTTGGTCTTCCCCTACTCTTATAGCCATCGGCAATTCGATATTCATACTCAAAACTATTCTCTAAACATTTTTACCATGACAACCGATTTCCACACAACTTTTCAGTTACCGGTGCCACTTTCAGACTTCCTCTTGTCCTAAAAAAGAAAACGAAATAATATAAAACATTCCTCTTGCTTCAGTGGTAGGGCAAAACCTTCTTATTATAGTCAAGTACCTATAATTGCACTCTGTCCGCAATTAAATTTAACCAGGAAAACAGGTCTTGTTGTGTAAAAACCTAACCGTTTGTTTCTTATGTTTAAATGTCTGCAAAAACCTATTTGATATTTACTACCAGCCTATTACTGCCCCAGGCAGGGCAAAGATCGCATTTTATACAGAGAAGGCACAAGCATTGAGATCATTACGGTTTTTTCAAGATGGGTACGGATTTAATTACATAAAAGCATAATCAGCGTACAATGTTCCCACTGCTGGGACACAGGCCTTCTCTCGGTGAGAGCGAGTGGCCAACATACCCACCCTGCGGGCCCAGTGTGGGTTGGTATATGTCACATGTTTTCGAATTTTTGGTTCTAGGTCATGGGTTCCTCACGTTTTCCTTCACCAGTTTGGGAGCATACAAACATGATAATTATAGTATTGTTGACGCTCCAAAATATGATAAAGACTAAAATATTTAAGAAGAAATAATGACAAAACTTAAACTTTGTATCAAATAAGATTGTTTGTTCAACACAAAAGTTTTGTTCTGTATCATATTAAGTATTCATATAATGAAATAACTTGTGTTGTTCTTTAGTATCATAAAAAAAGTCGTAAATAGGTTTGCGAAGTTAGAAGGTTTTGGTTTGAAGTCTACCGTCCACTGCTATGTAGGATATGCACGGAAAGGTTTGCCACGTCAGCTGCGTGGTTCATTTGTTTGCCATCCACACATTTTTGCTTAGTACTCATATTCCCGAACGGCACGCATCAATGGAAGAGGCAGATCGCAACTGCCGATACTTCTACGTGCTTCTACGGCTGCCATCGACAATATTTTTTATTACTAAATGGGCCCGCTCTTGACCCCGATCACGCCATATGGAAAGCGATAGATGAGGTCTATGATGGAACGAGCGTGCCCAGAAGATGCCTGTTCACTTATGCTTTAATTAATCAGCGCCTGACTCCACTCCATACAAGTTTAGACATGATTAAAAACTTGCCTACTAAAATTACGTCAATTTACGTCAGGCTCTGATTAATTTGACATGACTAAACTAAAATTTATCTTCTGTCCTTTTCATAATGAAATAGAAAGAAAAAGACAATGACAATGTCAACCGCAGCGCTCTGATTTTTTGATCTCGACCTAAATGACAATTTAGGTCTAGCAAATTAAAAATCAGAGTTTAGTATCTACCACGACAACATCGGGAACTATTGGGTACGTACCGCCTTTTGTCAAAATGATAATAGATCAATATTATTAGCTCTTCAAATAAGATAAAAATCTAAGAGGGTATTAGTTATTAAGGACCCTACAGTTCAATTAAGGCGTAATGTAACTACACTACTCGTATTTATATCAAGAACATCTCAAGTGCTTATTTCGATTGACTCTTCATACATACTCAGATATCGATAAACTATTTGAAGTGTACGTACTTATATCAAATTTATTTGATGCGCACTAAATTTTCGATGCATATTAAGGGGACTACAGGACCTAGACGCAAAAAAACGCAAGTTTTATAATGCCTAAATGTATATGATCGACTACAGTAAACAAAATCAGAAAAATATATTATGATACTAGCTGCGCCACGCGGTTTAACCCGCGTAAATGTAGATCCCGTGGGAATATCGGAATAAAAAGTAGCCTATATGTTAATCCAGGGTGTCAGCTACCTCCATACAAAATTTTATCAAAATTGGTCCAGCCGTTTGAGCGTGAAAAAGTAACAAACATATAAATACACACACCCCCCCTCACAAACTTTCGCCTTTATAATATTAGTGTGATTCCTCAGGATATATGCTAATTAGGTAGTGTGTTGAAAACATAATATAACTAATTTGATATGATAGAAAAAAATCATGAAGATACCTCTAAAAACTTACTTGTTACAATAAAAACCATACTAATATACATACAATTATTCTGATTTTTCGTCAGATTATTCTACAAGCAACATACTCGCACTAAAGCAATTGTTTTAATTTTTTAGTCCAAACAATACATCATCATCTTCCTGCCCTTATCCCATGTTACTTGGGGTCGGCGCAACACGTTTTCTTCTTCCATTCTCCCAAACAATTTTATTAGTCCAAACAATACATTTTTTGTAAATAGATATTTGCTTCATGTTTTGCAATAAATTAGCAGAGTATCATCGCGCTTCTCTTTCTTTTCTATGTAGTCCGACAGTGACCGCGCTTTAACCCCTTAGACATTTCCTGAGGTCGTTGGTCCATCTAGTGGAAAGTAGCTAGGAGAGACTGTATGCGGAAGGCGGGGGATAGGGTGTTGTGGCGCAGCCTGGGAGAAGCCTGTGTATGTCCATCAGTGGACTGCTATAGGCTGAGTATATTAATCATGTGAAGAAAAGAGAGGGATGGATGATTATAGTCCTGTAGAATGAGGAAGTGCCTCGAACCCAAATAAATTTGGATTGATGAAGGCGGATGATGAAAACCCAACTACTGAAAGGGATGAAACAAGAAAGTACCTTCCCGTGGCCGCATGCTACCATAGCTTATAAGTATGTTAGTACAGCGGCAGTGCTTGTTTCATCCTTTTCAGTACACGGGTTTCAGTTTTTAAACTTTTTTTTATTTAATTATTTTGAGGCTTATTTCAGCAATATTTATATTTTTTAAATGTGCTAAATAAGCTCTTTCATTTGATAAACCCGACAAGGACCCATCCCTAAATATTTATTTTTAAATTCATTACTTTAGAGGTCGTACGTCCTCTAGAGGGCGCCATATTGAATTTAGTGTGACGTCACATAGCCTATAACTAACCAGTAGCTTCTAACGATATCTCATTTGTCAAATTATTAGAAGTACTTTTGAAGTTAGAGGGAACAGATGAACATACATACATACATACTGGTCAAAATCATAACCCCCTTTTTGCTTCGACGTAGTTGGATAAAAATGTAACGTCAGTAACGTCACTATTTCATAGATAAAACAAATTGCTTCACATTGATCTAAAGGCGCAAAATTGAAGAGTATGGAAGCCATTGAATTATTCAGTGTTTCATTTGTTTAACAATTCAATTTGGTTGCTTCATCCAAAAACAAAAGTGAACCGCGATATTCCGTTGTAACACTGACAAGAGTTGCAAGATGAGCCTAAATTAATTGGGTAACACACTTTCAACAACAATCCGAAATATTTTTAAAGAAATTGTCAATCCATTGCCCATATTTTGAAAACTTCGTCTGATTAACGACGTAAATAAAGCAATGAAAGTTGTTGAACTGTCAAAACGAAAGTCATTGCCATTGTAAAAGTACGCAATTACCCCCGTATATTGTTTCGGAAGCAAACCCGCACGCAACACACACAAACACTCTACCAAAAAGTTTCTTATCTCAAGCTCGTATATCATATGAAAATTAAGAAACACCTACGCCATTAGCTCCCGATACTGTATCGTGAAGTTTTTGCGAAGAACTTTTAGCAAAATGCTATTTGATTTATTAGGAAAACGTTATCGGGACATACTAACTTTTTATTGCGAACATTTTTACGCGTGTTTTTTAGTATTTCAGTCCGGACTAGTTCAGGTTTCGGATGATATTTCAAAAGGTTTTGCATTTTAACGCTGAAATATTTTGAAAGACACTATCTAATGTACCTACTGTTAGGGTATATTATTATACTGGGCACCGTGGTTATTGCAACCAAAGGGAAACGTCAGGGGTGAAGTATAGGATTGCCCAGAGGACACGGTGAAGAACACGGTGGAGGTCTGCCCCGCTTGGGCGGAGCACCGCCGTGTCCTCGTAGAGGCGATCGGCAGCGGCGGCGATCTCTCGCATCCGGCCCTGGTTCAAGCCATGATCCGGAGCGAAAGGGAGTGGGAGGCAGTTGCCTCCTTCTGCGAAGCAGTCATGCTAGCGAAGGAGGTGGCGAAACGGCTCAGGGAGAGAGCATCCGGTCCCAGCCGCCCTGGGAGACGCTCCGGGCGTCGCGCGTCGGGAGCCGCGCGACGACTCCCGGCCACCGTAGGCGCGGGCCTGCGGACGGAGGGTAATGGGTAGCTCACCGTCCGATCAGGACCAGGCCCGTGCCGGACGGCGCGTAGGTACGTGTACCACGCGCGCCTCGAAGAGATGTCAGCATCAGAGAAGGGGCCCGTTAGGACCGAAGCCTGCCGGGTCAGCGAGATTGTCCGAAAGTGTTATCGCTGGCCCGGAACATAAAGGGCTAAGGAAGAAACACGGGTGGGTTTTAGTCAGTAAGAGTCTGACACTCCCTTCCGCTCCACCCAGAGCGGGAGGGGTCATATGATGATTTCCCATCCGCAAAAAAGAAGGGGTTAGATATTCGCCTTCTTCCTCACAGCGCAGCCTGTCGATGTTCAAATAGGTATCGTTTTTTTATATATTTTTTTTTTATTTGGCTCTGTACTCCGTAACGTTAACACCATAAAGCTGTATATTATGTATATTCTATTGGAAGCGCAACCACGGTTGCGCTACTATGGTGTTCTAGTGTATTATTGCCCCAAAAATCTTAAAGGCTTAAAAGGGGAATGCACTAAGGTGCTCATTCGTTTAATTTTAAGCTCTAGTCTAGACAGTCTTTGTTTGTGATCTCTGTTCTCTAAGGCAAAATAGTATAGGGGGATGAGACAATACAACACACCACGTGAAGGTGCGCGGGAAATGAAGCCAAATTCCCTGTTAAAAGCGCGATTAAAGTACGTATGTAAAAATCACGCGCGGGGAGCGTGTGATCCGTCATTTATGCAACTAATTATTAACTTCTAAAGATATAATATTTGCTCATATCAAGAAACATAAATGAATATTAGTTTGCAACCGATTTAGATTTAGTTCAAGAAGGGTCTTTCATAAGTTTGATATCGGTGAAACCTTTCTTCGTTCAAAACATATGATTTATTAAGGTTTGATTAAAGTTAAATACATCTACCGGGCGGTCGACAAGAGAACACGTCTTGACACCTGTCAATTTCATACAAACTTATACATGTTTTGCGAATTTGAACTTTATTAGCTACTATAATTGGCTCTTTGATAGGAAAAATGTTATTGGAGATATGGACTCCAAAGAAATTTTAACAGTAATATATTTCAGTTACTCACACAAATAATAATGAAAGCCAATAGAATCTTATAAAATCAGTACTTTTATAATACCACAAAGAGTACACAGGACACGTAGCAGACAAAATATAATTTTATGAAGTTCATTCATACAAACACCGACGAACATTTCGCTGTGTTTGAATAAATGAAGAGTCGTCGCTTCTCTTTTGTTTATTCGTCTATTTACATTCACACATAGACGTAGGGAAACACAATTACATTTATGTTTTTGTTTGTTGAAAGTAACTTAATATTTCAAATTCAAAATATTTATTTGCCAGAAAATACAATGTTCAACAAGGGAAGATCTTAAAGCCTAAAACTTATTGTATTCTGCCTACAAGCAAGCGTGCAAATTACATTCAATAATAAAGACATTAAATTAATTCCTAAATAAATAATTAAATTCCGTTCCAAGAGCGAGATCTTAAATTATTGAAGACGTATGACCATTTTCATCAACACTAATCGACACCTAAATAAAAGCACGCTGTTGGGTTTTTAACTTTCGGTGCTAAAACGAGCGTTAAAAATCCAGTGGGCTCCCCAATGGCCCGACGCCCTAGTTTTAATAAGAACGGGCGTTACTTGAATGAATGAATGAATGGCACTGATCCCAGCGTGTTTAAGCCAGATTCGGTTAATCGAATGAATCCCAAGATTCGCACTAGCTACTGTAGCCTCATGTTCATGGTGCTACAGCGACCATTGCATATCAAGGAATAGACCGGGGGGCGCGTTAATGGTAGGGAAGACGTGCCCGTAGGATAGTTAAGGATTTAAGAGCCTACCGGAGAACGGGCGTCAGTTAATAATTTATTTATTTACTAGCTGACCCGGCAAACGTTGTTTTGCCATAAAAATTATTTCTAGCTGCCCGGCGCTATCTTTCGCGTGGTGTCCAACCCCATAACCTATCCTACTCCTACCCTACTCCTACCCTCCTCCTACACTACTCCTATAAGTAAATAAAAGTATTAAATAGTATGTCCGTCTAAAACCGGATAAAAACCCGGATCCTATGTCCGTCTCCTGGTTCTACGCTACCTCATGTTAATAATACACATGATAATGTTTTAAAGATCACAATATGTTTTCTTTAGTACTATATCGTCCCAATAGATGTCGTTACGTGTTTCCACTTATTGCAATAAAAAGTTGTTATAGAATGTTTTAAATTGATTATATCTTTTGATAGACTGAAGCGATTGCGATGAAACAAAGACTAATCACTACTCCGAGTTCTACACTATATTTGAGTATAAAAAATAAGTCATATTGGTTTGGTACTTTTGACGTTAAACCTGTTCAAATGAAAAATCTGTCACTTCCAAACAGACAAACCGACAAACAGACAAAAATTCCAAAAATTGATGAAATGGCATCTGTTGGTTATCCTTTAACACCCCACCTATTTTTTTTTTTTATATTTTCAATGTACAGAAACGCCTCTTCTACAGATTTATTATATGTATAGATAAAAAACAAATCATCTGTACGTGCTGCTACGAACATCCTTGACGCGCGACAGAAACGTGTCAGGGAAAGCAGCATTCTTTATTTAATTATTTTATTCGTGGGGAAATCCTCTTGGTTTCCCAGAGGGAGGGTCCCTCTGGGAAGAATGGAGGGTTAAGTCGGGCTCCTACCGACTAAAACCCCACTGTTCCTTCTACTACCATAGGTCGGGGGCCCGGGAGATACTTATACATTCGCCGCACCCCCGACTGGTGTCAGCCCACTATGCCTAGCGGGCCCCATCCCCAAGTGCGACCGATCCCACGACCGCACATACTGCGTGCCACCTCTTTGAGCCCAAACGACTAATAAGCGACAGCAGTATCATAATAAGTCTTATTAGTCGATTCGCGTGAATTTACTCACGAATCACAACTTTTAATACATATTTCTGGAGTTGTCGACTCGCCTACAAATAAATAAATTTCGTGCGAGATGCCTATAGAAAAAAATTAAAAATGTTTCGGGCGAGTAAATTCGTGCCATGCGTGTATTATGCCATTTATGCATAAGTAGTGTATTTTTTTTCTAAATCTCGATCGACATCTGAATGTCATGAGAATAATCTGAGTTCCTTACATAATCCAGGACCAATCTGAGAGTCACTAGCAGTTCAGAGTTAGAGAGTTCAGAAAAACTTTGAGTTTATTGCAAACTAGCTGCGCTCCGCGGTTACACCCGCATACCTAAGTTCGATCCCGTGGGAATATCGGGATAAAAATATATATGTTAATCCAGGGTGTCAGCTACCTCCATACCAAATTTTATCAAAATTGGTCCAGCCGTTTGAGCGTGAAGAAGTAACAAACATATAAACACACACACACACTCACAAATTTTCGCCTTTATAATATTAGTGTGATTCAGCTCAAGCCGCAATCTAGAGTTCTATTTGAGCCTGACCGAGGCAAGTAATTTTGTTATAGATGACTTATTTATAAGTTCAAACTTCGAAAAAGTAATCTCATCTTATTTCACACCAGTAATAATTAAAAAGTTTCATCTATAAAACTTTTTACCCGTACAAACAACGGCGCTGCGGAATCTACTCCAAAATAAAAGTTCTTTCAGAGGGTGGCGTTGTAAATATCCTTGGCGCACTATAAAACGTCGCTTCTAGCTTTATATCCTGAAAAATATTATGGGACATTACACAAAGTGCAGTGGCGGTATGAAATCTTTGTTATATAACACGATGTGGGAATAGCATGAGATATAATATGTACTCACAGTAATTTTATGGGAGCAGGACTTAAATGAGATAGCTGTTGAACTTTTTAGACAAAGGACATGAAATTGTTCAAAGCCGACGACGACGCCTCGTTGGTTCAGAATAGGTTACGAAATATTATTCATGCTTTTGTGAAAGGAAAATTTATTATAATCAGTGGCAGAAGAGAGTGCGCTTTTTTGATGAGCGTCGATGCGGTTAAATATCCAAATTCATTGAGGAAATTTTGCAGTCTGATTCTCTCGGAGGATTTAATAATTGCTGGTGTATGCATAGAGCAGTGGCGGCTCAGTGATAGCAACCCCGACTTACGAGTTGTACCTAGGTCGTGGGTTCAAACCCAATCAGTTGCTTTACTTAATGTAAATAATTTCATCACCACTGCTCGCAAAACGGTGAAGGAAAACCTGGTGAGGAAACCGGTATGACCTAGAACCAAAAATTTGAAAACGTGACATCTACCAACCCGCACTGGACCCGCGTTGTAGATTATAGCCCTTCTCGCCTCTCGAATAGAGGAGGCCTGTGTCCCAGCAGTGGGAAAATTAAAGGCTGATTATACTGGTATGCTTTATGAATAATCTAATCTACTAATCTAAATTACTGTAGATACTACAGAAAAACCAAAAAACCGGGCAAGAGCTAGTCGGACTCGCGCATCGAGGGTTCCGTACCATCATATGTTTTTAAATTTTCACCGGCGAGCTACTTACTAGATCTCGTTCAAACCAATTTTCGGTGGAAGTTTACATGATAATGTACATCATATTTTTTTTTTTGTTTTATCATTCTCTTATTTTAGAAGTTACCCCCCCCCCCCTGCAACTTCTACACACATTTTACTACTTTGGAAGTTTCTCTCGCGCAAACTATTCAGTTTAGAAAAAAATGATATTAAAAATCTCAACATCATTTTTGAAGACCTATTCAAATAAAAAAAAATGTTTTTCGTCAAACACGTATGGTTTTGAGTTTCAGTTCTAAGTATGGGGAACTCCCATAATTTATTGTTTTTTTCTACCTTTTTTGTGAAAATCTTAATGCGGTTCACAGAATACATCTACTTACCAAATTTCAACAGTGTAGTTCTTATAATTTCGGAAAAAAGTGACTGTGATAATACGGACGGACAGACAGACAGACATGACGAATCCACAAGGGTTCTGTTTTTGCCATTTGGCTACGGAACCCTAAAAAGCACACACCACTGACAACGCAGAGGGTTTATTTTTTGTGTTGATGCTATGCCATGTTCTAATCATACAAATTTCTCACGAAAGACGAGAAATTTCTCCAAGGCAACCATTTATTTATACAGACGACCGACGTAGCACAATAAACAGGGATAGACTTACAAATTCCTAGGCTCAATACAAAGCTGCGTCATTCCGCCCCTACAGGATTTTAGCTTCATCACTCATCACAAAAAAGAATTAGTATTCGTTTCATCAACGCAAATTTTGTTTACTAGTTTAAAAAAAATCCAATCATCTCCATAATTATGTTCCGCAAACAAGGCTATAAAGTGAGTTTCTTTTCCGAAAATTTTGTTAGAATTATCGTTGCGAGTTTGAAAACACGCTCCTTTGGGCGACATTACTATTCAGTTAAAGTTTGCGACTTCATTAGTGGGGTCATCAGCGTGCTTGCCTCCAGCTGGAGCCGCTTCAGAGGAACTCATTAGTGTAACAAAGTTGCATTATGTTGTAGTAAGATGCGAATGACCGAAGTTTGGAAGAATGTTTAGATTAGGCTGTAAGTTTTCTCCAAGTTTGTTGTGAATGGCCTCCTCCAAGGTGCGTTAGGGAGACCCTTTATGAAACGGAACGAATAAAGGCCATGCGTTTGTGAGGCACTGCCGTTTTCGTGATGAAGTTTGAGTGCCGTAGAAGTTTGTTTTGGTGTTCTCTGTAGACGATTTAGCATTTTAGTGGTAATATCGTTTAAAATATTAAATCGGCTTGGGGCTTCCTTCCCAGTCTTAAAATCATCTTAAGGTCAAAACAATGTAAATAACGAGAATTTAGATTTGTTGCAACTAGATTCGAACCTTTATTATTTACGGGAATAGGTCTTCTCAACTATTTGTTCTATTTTACGACTATTATACTTGAACACATTCTTAATTGTTTTAATTTAATTTATCGAGACATTCGCCAGCGCCATCTCGTTCAACAAAAACCAAAACTGCTTCAGTAATTCAAAAACTTTAAGGAATCACTTTCAATTAAAGTCTAGCTAAAAGTTTAGTAACGATCTACAACAGTTTTGTTTCCAGTTATAATTCAGTACATTTCTTGCTCACTCCAAATTTAAACCAGCATCCAGTACTTAACACAACTCCTTGTTCCCCTCTTCTATTCATACATATTCTGAAACCGCTCCAAAATGTTTTCTAAGTACACTAACATTTCATTCAGACATCCAAGAGATACGAATAAAAACATTTGTACGTCCATATTACCGGAAAATGCAGTAAAAAGGATCGCAAAATTTTGCGCGCTCTAAAATTTTCCAGTATTTGTCGAAAACATCAGAAACCCTTTACTATTACGAGGCTTAACCTGAAAATTCTAGGCTTTTACGCTTCTAAATGAGTGCTGGAAACGGCTCAGAACACTCGCCTCTTTAATATCTTAATTACTGTAAAATGTACTCTCTTTTACTTTGCGTACGGTTTAAGTTGTAAAAGACGAGCGGCCCGCCTCTGCTTCGCACGGTTTTTACGTAAAAAAAAACTCTAAATGATTAATGAAAACTGCATAAAAATTCATTGCGTAGATTGGAAGAACAACGCGCTCACATTGACAGACACGAAAAGCTAATTTAAGGCTTGTATTCATGCCAACGACCTTGTGCATTTGGGCGGAGCTAACATGGTATTGTTCGTCGAATCGTTGAGCTCCTTAAGTCTTGAGTTGAGCTGCACGATTTTTGACAAATGCGTGCACTGACTGGTCCTCTCAATCTGTGTGGTTCTTTCCTCAAAAGACCACCTCAGACATCGATCTATATGGTCTTCATATAACCTGACCAAGATTATGTCTGGACTATAAAAGAGACTGTGACCTCTGAGTTTGTTTCGGCCTTTCTTCTCAGAGTAGTAGTAGATAGGAAACGCCCACTTCATCTAGTTTAAAAAAAAAAACATGATTGACGTGTAAAAGTGTTTGTACAAACCTACTTACAAAAAATAAAATCATTTCATCATCATTTCATTTCATTTCATTTCATACCCCTCTCCGACCTTGTGCATTTGGGTGTCGCGTTGCCTAGCAACACGAGGCGCCCCGCACTGAATTCGTGTACGAGTGCGGGGATGATATAGACACGGACTTTAAACGATCGCATTTTTAATTTATTATATTAAAAAATATACATGTTTTAAAAAAGTAACAAAACCAAATCATTTTCGTTTGTATTGCAAAGCAGTAGATATTTTTTTTATATTCTTTTGATAAAAAATGAAGGAGTAAAATGGTTTCATCTCAACGATTTGGAGGTGATTTGGTGGTTTTTTTTCTTAATAGGTGATATCGATAGAAAAATTATGGCTAAACCAAATTACCATTCATATCATGTAGATTACCAACTATTTTTTCAGATGTAATTTCTCTGTAAGTTCCGGAGAAAAGCTGCTGCATCTGCACGCTGTTTTTAAGCTTTTTTCGAAAGAGTAGCCTATTTTGTGAATCATCACTTTTCAAACATTGGCTCAAGCAAAGCCACAACAACTTCCTCCTACTCTAAATTAATGTTTGTCCCAAAATCCGATTTACACATATACGGGATTTACCCATCCGGAACCGTATGTTTGTTTCGTCTTTAGCTGTGCCATCTAAAATCCCAAACCACTAGCTGTCGGCTGAGATTGCTTACAAAACATTAATCCTTTAGGTACCCTTGTGGACTGTGTGCATCAAATTTCTTGGAATAGTCTTGCATATGCAGACAAGCTCTAGACGTGAAGACCTGTAATTGGCTGTCAGATTATCATACTGTTATTTATCACTATTATATTTCTTCTCGCAACGAATTTACGATTTGCACAATGTTACTTTATTTCAGCAATTTATTGGATACAGCCAGTCCGTAGCCAGTCAGTAGTGTTGTGTGGAAATCGGTTGTCATGGTATGGGCATGTGATGCGGAGAAATGAGGAAAATGTCGTGAGGAAAATTTTGAGGATGAATTTCGATGGCTATAGGAGTAGGGGGAAGATCAAAGACACGGTTGATGGACTGTGTGAAAGATGATATAGTTATAAAGTGGGTGACTACCGCGATGACAACTAACAGAGAAGTATGGAAGAAAAAGACATGTTGAATAACTCATATAAATTCGGACAAGGGCAAGAGATTATTGACAGCAGTCAACTGAAGGCCGATTCTCGTAATTTAAAACCTTCAAAATCTAGTCGCAATCTCATCTCAGCGACAAAAAAATGTCAAAAACCTGTCAAAATGTAGGGAAATTAGATTTTTTGTTCAGTTTTGCGTCTATTACCAAGTGACACGTTTTTTACCTTATAGTTTTCAACCTTACCGTGGACCCATATCTTTTCGAATTAATTAATTTAATATTTGCCATAACATTGTTATCTTCCAATTGATTGTGTTTATAACTTGCCTCATACTTGCACCACAAATTACTGAATACATATAAGCGCTAAACGAATTTAACACATCGTACTGTTTCTGACAATCGTTTGAAGATGACAGACATATAATCATGTTTTAAAATATATTTACATTAACACTACTCATCGCGCCTGCATACTCCCCAAAGGGTTATGCAGAGGTTTAACTATAGTAAACCCAATACAGTATGTTTACCGTTTTTTTTCAAAGTCAAAGTCAAAGTTATTTTATTTGGAAAACATAGGTGGTGTAGAAACAGTTGTTATTCAAATATATAGGTACACAATGTTTTGCCAATGACGGCGTACAAATATGAATAAAATAATTAATTAAAAGTGAATAAACCAAAAATAATAATTTAAAAAATGTCAACAGAAAAAAATAATAATAATTGAGTAATATAAAAATGTATGTTAAAATAGATGCTTCAGTCAAATAATTATTGTAGAGTTAACTCATAAAGTCAAATTAGAAATTATTTAAAACAATTTTTTTTGATAGTATTAAAAATGTCTAGTAGTAAAAAAGTTACAATACATAATGTCAAAATGTGTCTGTTAAAAAATCTGAGACACTATAATAACATTTTTGACATAACATAGTTTTTAATTTTTGCTTAAATAAATTAACAGGTATTTTTTTTAGATCTCTTTTATTTTTATTTTTTTTGCGGATGGGAAATCATCAAATGACCCCTCCCGCTCTGGGTGGAGCGGAAGGGAGTGTCAGACTCTTACTGACTAAAACCCACCCGTGTTCCTTCCTTAGCCCTTTATGTTCGGGGCCAGCGGTAACCCTTTCGGACAATCCCGCTGACCCCGGCATGCTTCGGCCCTAACGGGCCGGGGCCCCTTGACTGTTGCTGACATCTCTTTGAGCCTTTTCGGAACCCTTAGAAGATCACTTCGTTGTCCGTCTGTCTGTCTTTCTCAGGAACTTGGCAATTTATTATAAACGACTGGTGCCATATGAAAAACACTCTTATACAATAAGGCAGTATTAGTTTTGCGGACACAGATACGACTTTCATCTCTTTGAGTACGATTAAAAGCTCCAGATGCTAACACAAAAAGTTGGGGATTTTGTTTCACAAAGACAGCTACTTCAAATATGTAGAGTGAACGTTAAACGTATTTAGTTATTTGTATAGCGACTTTTGGTATAAATGGGTCTTAATGCTCTTACGTTAATATTATATGAGGAAACTCCCAAAATATTTTCTCTAATAATCCTCTTAGCGCTCATGACTCGATCGACCGGCCCTCTGGTTGTGTGTTTATAATTTTTAAGCCAGCTTTGCACTTTCTGATGACTTCCGTGCCACATATTTTCATGTTAATGCCGGGCGTACTTAGTCAAATCATTGCTGGAATTAGAACTCAAAACACCTGAAAGGTGTGCTTAATGATTTATTTGCATTCAACGCAGTTTATGAAATAAATTTTATTACGAATGTAATTAGAGAAATTTGAAATGAATATTGAATTGATGATTTAATGAAAAGGAGGTTAGAGGTGGTCTCTGAGGCCAATTTTTTGTTGTAGCTAAAAGTCACTTTTTGTAGGTAATTAAAAACTCAATAAATGTCCAAAATTTGTCAGGAATGTAGCAAAATTAGAGTTATTTTCGACTGATACTTAAAAATACAGGAACTGTCCCTCTGACAATGCGAATTATTTGTCCTTTTTTTTTGAAGTCGGTAAAAATGTAAAAAGTTACAATCACGACAGGTGCTATTTAATAAAGCACAAAAAATAAAAAAAAATCTTGTAGAGTTGGCAAATTGTCGCCTGTCACCTGTCTTTTTGATTTGTCAGGCGCCGCCGCCGGCCTGTGGGCAGGTGTTGGTTATGTTCAGATGGAACCTAACCTGAATGAAAATGAAGTTTGTAATATTTGGTAGTCCCTACTTCAATATGACTCCTAATTATTATTTTGACATGTAGTAATAATAGTCCTCCAGACTGTATTTCGGCCATGGCGGCCTATTTCACTCAGAAATTCCTAAAGGAAAAGCCCAAAAATACTATGCCTAACCTGGGAATCGAAACCAGCAGGGTAATTGAGTAACACACTATCAGTAGCAATGGGTTTCATTTGGATCTATCTAAGGTAGACTGGTAGAAAATGCCCAAGGCATTAAGTCCGCCTTTGTACAGTTTTTTACTTGTGCATAAAGTTTTAATAAATTAATAAAAAAACATGGCAGTCCAAAAACATTCATTGCATTATTTGCGTTGTTGAGCAGACACATTTTTCGAACATTATGGAGCAATGGAATAAAAACATGCTTCGTCCAATTGAAAAAAAAATCGGTCCAATTTACTTTACGTTTACGTCGCGCGCTCGCGTTAGGGTCTCAGTTTTAAAACTTCATATCTACCGAAAAAAAAGATAAAACATAGTGGAGATACAATGTCTAGTTTATTATTAAATTCATTAGGTAGTAGAACTTTTTCAATAACAAAGCTAATACGGGATCTGAACTCAACCTCCAGGGACAATGAAATTGCGTATAGATTGTTTGAAGGCACAGATATCTGAAGAAAGTACTGGAAATGACTTGATGAGTATATAGAGGCATGAGGAACAGGGTGTAAAGTTCACTCATACTCTATAGAAAAGGGAGGATCCTCCGATCAGATGGGTGTTGTGTCTGGCGGGCAACTGCCCGATGATTCATGTCGGGCCGTTGTATCTATGCTAGTGGAGCGGTAAACTTCTGCTTGCGAGATGCAGGATTTTGCGTGACGTCAGTATGACGCGTTGTTCGCATGTAGCGTTGTAGATACCGCTACAAGTATCTTGTTTAATCATGACCATCGTAGTTGGTGGCGTGTTTGATAGTGTTAACAAAATTTTAAAAGAAAGAAAAATAGTTTACTCTGCACAAATAAAAAGTACATAAATACTTATGACACGATTACACTAAATCCAAATAGTTGAGAGAAAATTTCTCGCTGACTGGTCGAGACTTCACGAGACCTGTGATGTCGTTCTTTGGCCAAACAATTAGTATTGCCATTCAACGTGGCAATACTGCCAGTCTTCTACTGACAAGTATGGTTAATTAGTGTACTTTGGTTTTTGTATTTATTTGTATAGTGGGTTAGTAAGTCATTTAATTCAGTCCCAAGTGTAAATAGTTGTGTTAAAAAAATTAAAAGTTATGTAAAAAGTCGAGTAGCCAAAGGAAAATTAATAAACAGATTTTAAATTAAAAGATTAGAGTTATAACATTGTCTGTGTTTGATGCAGTGTGATTGATTTGTAATGTCAGGGCACTAAAATTCTAAAATTATCACTACAATTACAACAGTTTTCCGTAACAAGTTTTAATCATTTTTAATTAAAAGATTAATGAAACAAATACATTTTCATACATTCAGTTGCAGAAAGATAGATTATAGATAGATGGAATAAATACTCTTTATTTTTTACACTATAAAAATACAAATATAAATGCAGTAGTTAACAAAACCAAAATGTCCTGCGAAAATTGCGAAAAATCTTTGCTACTACGGAGCACTGTACAGAGTTCTGAACTGCGAGTAAATATTTGTCCTCTGAGACACAAATCCAACCGCGCACTTTACAAAAGTCTGCGACTTCTGAAAGTTATACTTCTGCGGTGCGATCCTTTTTTTCTCGAACTTTATCGAATTTAAACGAAAGATAAACTTGATTGAATGCTTCACTAACATTTTCTTGGACGTGTATTTATTGGTTCATTTTCTTTTTAAGTGAGAACTTTACATATTGTTGGGTCTATTGAAAATTGAGAGAAAATTCTACTCAAAGATAGCGTTTTTTCGTTGTAATTATACGCAATTAAAATCATGTGTGTGGTTCGGATACGATAATGACGAAAAAGGAACATTTTAAAATCAGCGTCCAAAGTCCTTCGTCACGTATTAATACAGTTAATTATCTCATCTCATCCTACAAGTCATAAGCTGTGGTATGTACTGACGCTACTCGTCTTCACGCACACTTTCACAGAGTGTTTTAATACTTGGTTACTACAAGTAGGGCGCGCGTCGCCTCAAGAATCCCCTTAGTATATATACCTTCATGGTGATTAATGTATATATTCTATCTTGGATTCCAAACCTGGGAAGCATATTCAAGGTAGCTACGGACAAACGCACAATAAAGAATGTTCATTGTTTTAACATTCTTAAAATCAGAAGAGACCCTAAAAATAAAACCCAAGGTTTTGGAAGCCTGGTTGACTATGTTATTAATATATCCTTGATGACACTCACTCTGGCTACCAAGGCATTCGAAAGCCTATAATCGAAATTAACGGGGATTGGCTTACGTGTAAATGTACATAATTGCATTTGGATACGTTTAAATCCAACCTATTTCTAACACAGTATTCAAGGAACCAGTCCAGATCATTCTGTAAAAGGCGTGCGTTCTCAACAGTTGACACTGGACCCAAAATCTTCATATCATCCGCATACAATAAGACTTTAGAGTTAAGGAAACGTCATTTAGAAAAATATTAAATAAGAGACGTCCCAACAAGGATCCTTGGGGAACTCCTGACGGAATGTAAATCGTTCTCAACGTATACCCATTGAGAACCACCGTCTGGCACCTATTCTCCGCGTTCGATGAGAACCATCGAAACAAATTACCCCTCACACCAACCAACAAGAGTTTACGCATAAGTAAATACATGATAAATTCGATCAAAACATTTGCTGTAGTCATAGTAACGTCGACCTGAGACCGTCTGGACAAGTGCTCTGTAAGATAGTCACTACAGACCACAAGATTGGATGTGGTCGAGCGACCCCTCAGAAACCCATGTTGATGTTCACAGAAACTTAATTTAAGTGAAGAAGAAAGTGGTCTGTGCACTATTTTCTCCATAATTTTAGCAAACATACAAAGTTTAGAAATTGGTCTGTAGTTGTAACAAATTGCAAGCGGCAAGAGTATCCCAAAATGAGGTTTGGACAGGTTCGTGCAAGTTACTGGGTCATAGATGGTCACCATCATTCGCCGCGTGCCAGTCAATATTCGGCTGATTAAGATCACCAAGAATCAAGAACTTATCTGCTGGATTTGTAAGAACAATGTCAGATAAATTATTAGCGAAGTTGTGTAGTTGTACCATCAAAGAGTTGCCAGACTGCTGATTACATAAATATAAACCACACAAACATGCATTTGGGTTGCTTTAGGTTTCGATTGGTGTAAAGTTAAGGTGACCCACAGATCCTCTGCGGATGAGCACCATTCCTTGCGGACATCAGCAACAAGTTCCCGACATACGGCTATTAAGACCCCTCCTCCCATAGTTTGGTTAGTGAGAGAGTAATTTCGATCATGTCTCCATACAAAATATCTGTCATCAAACAATTCACTATCAGATATAGCATCTATAAGACATGTCTCTGTAAGACAAATGACATCAAACGAATTAAGGCAAACATTTCTATAGAACAGATGTTTTTGTCCGTAGGCCACGAACGTTTTGGTAAAAGAGGCTAATAGGTGCCATTATAAATCAAATGTAACACTAGAATAATAATCGTAAAAATATAAGACACGGCTATATTATGTCCAAGTAAAAACTTTAGTAAACAAAAGTTGGCGCAGATAACAAGTGTGGTTGGTGTTGGCAAAATAAGGCGGTAGTTGTATTAAATAAAACAGATTTGTTCAGACATACGTACCTAACAACTTGTGTTCATGGTCAAGAAATAGTTGGCTTTATAAGTGTAGTAAACATTACAAAAATTATACAAGTGCAAGCAGATCCCGCTCTCATTAGCACATACATACAGTTTAAAAAAGCAAAAATCAAGGCTTAATGAATCATATGAATAGGCGACATCGAGCGCTAAGAGAACAAAAGGCAGGCGAGAATGGAATGTGTGCAAAAAACGATTGTCAACGTAATCTTTACTTAACGGTTACAGCCGTAGAACAATACGTATATAGGTGCACAAATCATTGTTAATGTTAGGTACCTAAGCCCAACAGTATTACGAACATGAAAGGCAGAGAAATAAATTCAATCTTGAACAACGATGTTACACTCAGGGCTCACAACTTTTCCGTCCAATATATATTATCAGACAACCCCTTCCCCCCATTTTCCGTAAACACGTTAAGTTAGAGCACAAACTCATTATAATTCACCAAGGAACATTGCTTGTAAAGTCACGTCACGTGCTGCTTGGAACGAAGGCGACAATAATAATTGCAATATTCAAAGTCCTCAGTACTTATGCTGGGAATAGATTTAGCTTGCAGTTAACGACTGCAGCAAACTGAGTCTGACCTCAATTACATCGAAAGCGAGAGATTAAAATCAACCGTCTTCTGCTAAGTAACCCCTTGGCCATAACCTACACGCTCAAGCGCCACGCGTCTTGCGACATCGACTGCCAGGAAAACGGGTGGCGCGTGTGTCGCTTGACGCAAGTCCTATCGCTTGCGGTCGTGAACGGAGCCTTAGTGTGTGCAGAGGCAACTGCAGCTGCCAACGGCCACCGCCGACACTTCTTGTCGGCGGCTGCCGTCGACTACAAGCCGCTCGTGTGTATGAACACTTTAGATATGCACGGAGGGGTTTCCCACGTTAGCTGCAAGGTTCATTTGTTTGCCAGCCACGCATTCGTGCGCAGCTTGTCCGTGGGTCGCAGTGGACGATCCCGCCTACATTTTCAAACAATCATTTAGTACGCAATCCAAAATGTGTCTTTAGTAAACGAACTATCTATTTCTGTAAATCAATCATAGCCCAAAATTAAACACAGTCAATGGTGGTACATTGACTGTGTTAAATTTTGGGCAATGATTGCGTATTTTTAAAACGTAAAACAAGTTTTTTTTTTGACTCGTTCGCTACCTGGGGTCAGTGAAATCCTCGATTTTTTTTCAAGCTTGTTTAAATTTTATTAGTGACGATTTTGACTAAATTCGTGATATCCAGTAACTAGATTGTGGAGGTTAGATAGGGAGTCGTTCCACGTTAAATAATTGTATTTAGCTGCGGTCTAACCTTTTATACTTTACATACTGAATATTTCTATAAACAAGTGATAAAATACAAAATACACGGAGAGGAAGTTGCGGGCAACAGCTAATTATAGGTATATACGTAATTCCTGTAGCTATGTTTTAGAGCTGGTGACGTCACGCAAAATCCTACATCGCGCAAGCAGAGTTATCCGCACGATGGACATAAGTAGTCAGAAACCCGACAACAACTGTCGGGCCGGGCAGTATCCTGCCAGCCGCAATCGTATGGTCGGTGGGTCCTCCCTTTCCTATGGAGGATGAGGAACTTGCCACCCTGTTTCTCATACCCTTTTATGGATGAATAAGATGAATAAAACAGACAACTACTTCTGTGTTTAACAGAAGTAGTTGTCTGTTTTATTCATCTTTCAACCAACCACGAATGCCAATTACTCAATTTTAATCAAGGAAGCTGAACAGATTGCAAACATTTAGTGACTAACTGTGACTCTCGAAAGGTCTAATGAACAACCTGGTTTTACAAACCCCGACGAAGGGAATACACTCGCGTATTTCAGTCAAAAATTCCGAAACACTTCAATCCCGAATGTTTAGAAAATTCTTCCTGAAAATATAAAAATTGTCTCAATTTGTGAGATCCCCTGGTATTGCAGTGTAAACAGCCAATTTTAACCTTAATTGGGGATCCCTTGAGGATCGAACAACATCCAATGAGGTTAGTGGATAAGTTAGGGATAGCTAATGAAAATATAATGTAAGATGCTTGGAAAAAATATGAACGAAATATTGGCTGTAATTAATATTTGTGTTTACATTGGGTTCAAAGTTGATTGGGGAAATTTTACAGTTTCTGGTAGCTTGATGTGCTGGCTTCTGTACTTTGAACGGTCTGTGATGAAATTTTTTCGCGACGATGCGTCACCAGAACATTTTGAATTATGTAGAATATTATACTCCTTATTATGTAGTGTTTTATACAAGGTGTAATTTAAAATGGTGTTGGACCTGAAAAGATGCCATTGTACTCATCATTATGAACAGCTGTTTTTTTTTTGAGAAAAGCCAATTGTGTTTATAATGTTGTTATAATTATGTACTCATGGTTTGTTAATTTCGTAAATATGGTTTTACCAACCTGCTTTCAGAATCTAGACACTTCAAAAAAAATCTAGATACATCGTTTAAAATACTAGTTTTCTTTAGGTCAATAGACCAGTCAGAGTTTTATATGTTTACCTTGGGAATCGGTTCAGTACTTTCCGATTAATTTTACATGTAAAACAGTTTTTAATTAAGAAATAAATAAAGTATCTTTTTAGTGGGAATTGATACAGCAAATATATTTTAATGGAATCTGATGATATGCAACATACCAGATGTACCTGTATATTTAACGATCTTTAACTGTAAGAAACTATGTAAACATAATTTCGACGGCACGGATATGGCCTGCTGCGCTGCGTGTCGCGGGTTCGATTCCCGCACGGAACAAATATTTGTATGACCTACAAGTAGTTGTTCCGGATCTGGCTGTTTGTGTATATGAGTTTTAAATGTTTGTAAGCGCACCCACAATACAGGAGAAATTCCTAGTGTGCGGAAACGTTAGGTTAGGTTAGTAAATAAAAAAAAATTAAAACAAATAAAAACAAGCATGCGGTTCTCGTTAAGGTAAAGGTTGTCGGTATGTAAGCACGTATGCAAATTTAATGACTTCGTAGTCATTAGCAAGGTACTTTATACCATCTAATATGTACTTCAAAATAGAACCCCTGAAAAGACCCGTAAGAAGTTCCTGAACACTTATGAATATTTGGTGTTATTATTTCTTCGTCAAGAAACCCCTTCCCGTCGAAACTTCAGGAGGCTGACATAGCCGTCAGCTGCGTTCTTGATGATACCCGGAACCTATCGGTGCAGGGCGTCAGCACGATCTGGAATGGGTGAGACCAACCATCACACCAGGATAATCCTGGATAGGAGTACACCCTCCTTACACTCTTGGCGTCCAGCGATCACTCCCGTCCGGCACAAGATTAATTTGAATGGAAAAGTTTTTATGTCAGGACAGCGGTCAGTGTTTGAAAAATATTTTTTCTGAAGAATGCAAATGAAGGGTATAAATGTGTGCAACCTTTCGTTCCTGGGGAAATTAATTGTTTAGTTAATTCACACCCTACGTCAATTTGCCGTATTTCAAAGAACTGTCAAGTTATGACAGTTGTGATTTGAAAATTTAGGTTGGTAGTCACTTTGCTTAGCGAGGGGCCCGTGGATAAATAATAACAGCCGCACAGGTCGATCGATCAGGTTAAACTACGCTTGCCGCGGTTGGTCTGTGGATGGGTGACCATCTTAACATACCGTGACCCCTCCGTGCCTTGAAAAGTACGTTAAGCCGTTGGTCCCGGCTGTCATTCGTAGATATTTGACAGTCGTTACGGGTAGTCAGAAGCCCGAAAGTCTTACAACCAGTGTTACCAAGGGGTATCGTATTACACAGTAACTGGGTTGTGGAGGTCAGATCGCTCTGTGTAAAATACTGGTATTCAGCTGCATCCAGTTAGACTGGAAGCCGACCCCAACATAGTTGGGAAAAGGCTAGGCAGATGATGAGTCATTTCGCTTAGCGATTAATTTTCCTAGCATTTGATGGGCAACCTTATTTTTTGGCAACATACTTACCCAGTACTTAATCATCACTAATAGATTAAAATCATAACCTTTTCATAAGTTCTGCAATTCACTGGTAGCGAGTACCTACAATAGGCAACGTCAGTGGTTATCTTTGACCTCGATCTGGCCTAGCGTTGTTCGGAGTTTCAATATATAAGTATGTTTATCAGTTGTCTAGTACTCATAACACAAGCTCTGCTTAGCTTGAGACTAGACGGCGTTGTGTGATAGTTGTGGAATAGAATAAGAGGTCAACATATACTGGTTTTGTTCGTTCAAGGTTCGTCTTACCGTACCCGATAGTTTCGTCAAAGTAAATGCCCAAAGTCATGAGAAATTCCAACCAGCCATTTCGACCCAGCCTTGAGTCCTTCAAGAAAAAAGGTTCGTGACACGGGTGCCAAAATAAAACTATTATTAGTCCCAAACAGGTCTAATTAAACTTATTGAAAAAATCTTACTTCAAAAAGAAAATTCTCTTGTTTTTCTCTCCTTTTAGACACCGGTTAAGTAAACTTCATGAAAGTAGGCATTGTAAAACAAAATTCTCAAGTTAATTTTACCTGTTACGGAGCTAGCGAAGTGCTTTGGCTTGTACAAAAAGTTTGCCTTTTGTATTTTCAAAGAGAAGATATTTTCTTGGCATTCGACGGATTGTAAATTTTTAGGGTTCCGTACCAAAATGGTACAACGGAAACCTTATGGTGAGACTCGGTCTGTCTGTCTGTCTGTCACAGCTAGATTTGCTGAACAATAAATCAAACAACTAGATACGAGTGCCACTACCACGATAGTTTTTTGTGCATAAGCCAAAGTTGACAAGCCTAGCGCGACCGCCGAGCGTAGGTATGAAAAGTGAAGGTACATACATGTGATTGACTTCTGTACTCTCTGTATTTTGTGACTTTACTGATAACAACGAGCGTTACAAGTTATAATAATATTAACTAAGACACACTACTGACTGACTATATGTGTTGACTGAACTAAATGGAAGAGCGATGGTGACTATACATAAAATTATGTCTAGAAAGGATTTGATAAGCACCACGACCCTTGTACATTCATTAATATACATACACTCATTCATTATCTAATGAAAAAAGTAAACATTGTTAAAATGAAGATAATATAAACAAAACAATGATTTATTTGAGAAAGGTATAACAAAAACATTATCATTTGTCCAATACACTTCCCCTATAAAAAGGGAAAAATTTGAAAAATTATTCACATCAAAAACATAATTATTTATAATTGCTTATTTAGTTTTTATTTAAGCAATTCTTGATTCTCAAAGGAATGTGTTCTTGGGATGGCCCTGGAATTTCTTCCATCTCAATGTCATTGTTAGATACTATGTACTATTGGAAAAAAGCTCATATCACCAATGTGTAGCCAGAATGACACTCACAACACCAGCCGGTCGATTCTGTAAAAATCTCACCGTGAAAACTTAGGTGAAGTTAGTTTGTTTTGCTAGGAATTGACACTATTGACCGCTCACTTCACCTAAGTTTTCACGGTGAGATTTTGACAGAATAGCACCGCAGTATTTTAATGGCAGTCCGAAACGACACGACTTACTAACGCGTTAATAAATAACCTGCGTCGTAAATACAGTCCATTCACAGTTATTTTACCTCTGATCTGGCGTGACTGTCCAAATCACAGGGATCTTTATGCTCATTTTAGTAAGGTTGCGTTTGGATTGCTGCCACTGACAAGTCTGTCAAAATTACTGTGATCTCTATGCTCGCTACGATAAAGTTGCTGCTATCAGAGGTAAAATAACTGTGACCATAAACCATAATCAGCCTATAATGTTCCCACTGCTGGGACACAGGCCTCCTCTCAATGAGAGGGAGTGGGCCGTAATCCACCACGCGGGCCCAGTGCGGGTTGGCGGATGTCACATGACTTAGAATTTTTGGTTCTAGGACATGCCGGTTTCCTCACGATGTTTTCCTTCAGTAATGGGTAGCTCACCGTCCGATCAGGACCAGGCCCGTGCCGGACGGCGCGTACGTGTTCCACGCGCGCCTCAAAGAGATGTCAGCATCGAGGAGGGGCCCCATAGGGCCGAAGCCTGCCGGGTCAGCGGGATTGTCCGAAAGGGTTACCGCTGGCCCGGAACATAAAGGGCTAAGGAAGGAACACGGGTGGGTTTTAGTCAGTAAGAGTCTGACACGATTATTTCATCACAGTGGTGATGAAATAATTTACACAAAGTAAAGCGTCTGTTTGGGTTCGAACCTACGACCTACAACTCGTAAGTCGTGTCCGTGACCACTGGGCCACCACTGCTCTCCGTATAAATAAACGTGAACGGACTGAAAATTGCGTCGTGTACATACCATCATTGAAATACTAGTGCTGTGACATTCTGGGTACTGATTGGTAATTTGAGTTTGATACACATTTCTTTTGAGAAGCGTCCTGGACAATCGGCCTAGCATTACCATCTGTCTCACCAACATTTCGTATTATTTGAAACCCATCCCTTTATCTTGAGACCATCCATCACAAAACATTAAAACCATGCCAGTCTTCAAAAAACGATCTCAATAGTAAGGGTGCTAGTTGAGTTGTCAACACAAAAAAGGTCAGGGTTGCACATCATTCATGTTGCCCTATAGACTCGATTACAAGCCATCAATCTCAAGTGACGAAGGGTAGGCGACGTCGGTTTAGGATATATGTCGTTACCATGATTTGTTCAAAGAAAAATGTGGAGCAAATCATGTTTGACAAGTTCAGAGATCAAGGGATTGGTGAGATGTATGTTGGTGTCGAAAACAAACACGTAGGTTATGATGAACATACTATAATAATGAATAAGCTGTTATTGTACAGATGGAAAAGAATTTTACAAACTACAATCCAGTCTTTGCTGTCATGCAGTCGGGTAATAAATAGAAGAACAAATTCAAATAATTTATTAATCATGTTCAGAGATCAAGCGATTGGTGAGATGGAGTTGGTGTCAGAAACAAACACGTAGGTAATGGTGGTAATGATGAACATACTAATAATGAATAAGCTGTTATTGTAACGATGGAAAAGAATTATACAAACCACAATCCCGTCTTTGCTGTCGTGCAGTCAGGTAATAAATAGAAGAACAAATTCAAATAAAGGCATCATTTATTAATTTACACAAGCTTAGAAACTATTGACAATAGTTTGTGAAAGACTGCTGTCTGCACTAGGAATACCTGTAAAGCAGATCACCAAGGTCCAACCGATAGTGCATAGTTGGTAGTTTTTACGGTTAGTTTTTACTATATTATGAGTATATCTAACAGGCGCTTCTCGCCATCAAACTCGAAAGTTTGGCGAGTAATTTTGTTAAAAAAAAAACCATACGGTACGTAAACATAACCAGTTATTTAGTATAATTATGTGAAGGGATATAGGGAATTACGTGTAGATGAGGAGTTACGTGCCCTTATTATAGGAAGTTCACCGATGGCCGATGTTGCAATTACTCTAAAAGTTTATTGATCACGTCAATCGATGGTGCAAGCTATTTAAATGATTATTTTTGTAAGAATAAGCATTCCATTTACCTACTTCGAGGTGGGAAGAAAATTCATAGGATAGTTAGCTGTACCACCATACATACCATAATCAGCCTGTAACGTTCCCACTGCTGGGACACAGGCCTCCTCTCGGTGAGAGGGAGTGGGCCGTAATTTTTAGCTGTTATTTAATAGTTAGCTGTAATTTTTATTAATTAAATAGTCGTAAAACCATTTCGGGTTTTCCTTCCTGATCCTCCGGCTGTCGTGAACATGAAAAACAATGATATACAAACAGAGAAGTGAAAAAAAGGTGATGGTGGTGGGGTGGTGGTGATGATTGATGGTGGTGGTGGTGGTGGTGGTGAAAGTGAGGTGAGGTGGTGGGAAATTAGCGGGATGGAATATTTTGCATGAGTTAGTAATTTCTCATTTGTTTTATAACCTAAATTATAGATCCATTCAACTAGAGTAGGAACTCTTACAAGGTCTTTGTTGTTGGTTGATAAATCATTGCAGGGGAGTTTTTTGCGCCACTTCTTCTCCTCAGCGAAAGCACTAGGAAGTGGTGAAGGACGGGCGTTTTGGGGGACTGTCTTTTGTAATTTGTTACAAATTAATTTTTGTGACCTCTTACGACAATCTAGGTAGGTGGTAAAATAAAAGTAAACAACACACTAAGTCATACACTGTATATTAAAAAAAGTTTAAATTTGATATATAATATTACATATTACTAATTGGCTTTAAAAAAAGCTACATTAGGTAGGTTAATTTAAATAATTTAGATGATTGCCAGCCAGCTTAAACTTCAGTTGAAAGAGCTATGGGCGTGGGGAGTGGAGATAAACCCAGTTCTGTTCGGTTATTAAAATTAAATATTATAAATTGAAAGTTCAAGATACCTAACCTTCCAGTTATTATACAAAACGTTACTAAATTATAGATGGGCGCCAGGGACAATAAGGGTCCCGGATCCCGGAGCCGATGAAGGTGTCCAACCATATAATTCCTGATGCACACCGAATGTCGAACCCAAGATCCTTATGTAGAAGACCGGGTTCCACTATTGAAAACCGGACTATAGTACATAACCGGTTCTTATACAAACCGTATTAAATGTATTTAAATGTTCTATTATATAAAAAAAACCGTCCCGCCTGCGTTATCGCAAGACGGACTCCGCCTGCCGCACAGTCGTCTCAGCAAGAGGCTCGCAGCTGACTCGAGGGACGGGTCTCGCGTCCAGGCCCCAGACGCTACTCTCGATCCTGGCGGCGAGACGAACCTCTCGAGGTGCCTCTCCTGGAAACGACAATACGGAGACCTAATAATATAGTTTGAAACTAATTAACATTCCTTGAGGTGACCGGGCTTGGAAATCTAGAAGGCTAGAACATTAGCCAGTAACTATAGGAGCTACGAGGGTTACCCACGTGGCTGGGCTCATTCCCTTGAACAATATTTTAATCCCGTGGTTAACACTGAGGAATCCATGATTAATAGTCAGCGGGTGAAATACTCACGGTTGATTGGTGAAGAAAGCACTTGACTGTGATCGTCGACTGGCTGGACAGTTGTCTGCGTGTGCGCAATTATAATCCTGTAAGTAATATTCATGGATCACGACAATATCCTTTTAACAGCCAGCGGAGGGCTCACAGACCACTTCTAAACACTATTACAACAAATCCTTACCTTATAAAACAGGGAACAGAATTTGCTCCTGTATCGAGCACGTCTCAATGTAAAAAGGACGCCAACTTATCATCGTCATCCTGTCATGGAGATCAGCCGGAAATAGACGGAGCATTTCTAAAATTTCCCATATTGCAGGTAAAATGATACACACATTAAACATTACACCAAGATACTTAATTCTCGAAAATCACTAACAACTACACAACGTGACGTTTAAACGCTGAAACAATAAGAATCTTCATGATCCAGACCAACAAACAAATTATTTTCAATTCCTAATCCTAAAAACCTGTCTAATTAACTAATTACCCCATTGTTTTAATTCGCGCAGAATCGCTTGACACCTCTGGCCACACTGTGTCAAAGACAATCCACAGATTAAAAATTTCTAGAAATAAGTCTATGCTTTATGAAAAAATTACTTTTATTTCCGCTTTCGGTTATTTAGTTTATTATGATTTTTTTTACTGAAAGCTGAAAATTATGAAGGATTGCTCCATACGATATTATTTCGATGGTTAGCAAACAATATGTTAGAATATCGATTAAACTAAAACTGTGAGTCGGCGACCGCCAGAGGTCGCCTCTAAACTGTCAAACTGACGTTCGACTGAATGACATATGAAATTTTGTATGTAAACATTGTAACTTAACCTTTCAATATTTAATCTAATTTATTGTGCAAACTTATTTAATAGGTTTTAGGAAAGTAATTAATTGTGAGAAAGTGATACCTAAAGGGTTTAGTGACAAGATACAGTTGAAGGAATGAGTCCTTCTATCAAGTGCAGGCCAAAGTCAATTGTACAAACTACAATGAAATATAATACTCGGAAACCTCAAAATGTACTACTGATGTTTTCAGGTAAATGCTACTTTACTTATTAGTAACGCAGCTGTGTAGGTACTAAAAAAAAACAACGTAACAAATTTTAACGTTCGAAAAGTGCTGACGATTTATTTGATTAAAGAACAGATTCGTCATTAGAATCATGATAGTAGCACTGCAATTTGTAATGGCAAGTTTTTAATGGTTGGTCTTACTGTAATGCCAGACAACATTATTTTTACGATACGAATCAGCAGTTTTTTTGTTTATGCAAGAAACAAAGTCGAAGTCAAAATCAAAGCTTATCTTTCTAAAAATTTGGCAAATAAAAGGCATAAATCATCCAAACAACTCAACTTCCGATATTAAATGTCAGGTGACTGATACTTATCTGAACACTAGCTTCTGCCTGCAACTTCGTCCGCGTGTAATTTCTTGTTTCTTAACCCACCCCGTCGCATCGCATCGCCCACCGGGGCTATGTTCTATGTTAGGGGTTTGGTTTCCGCACTTAGTCCTTCAGTGGACCATTGTGCGTGGGCCATGGCGGCCGTCGGTGGTTATTCCAACCAGCCCACCTCCCTCCAGAAGCTGATCAAATCTCCTGGTCTGTTAAACACATCTGTGTACGATCTGGGTGTCCCGAGGGTTTCTGACCTTATCTGGGTGACGCCTGTGCACTCAAAGAGCACATGTGCAATGGTTTCATCAGCCTCCATGCAAGCCCTGCACAGAGGACTGTCTGTTATGCCTAATGTGTAAAAATGTTTATTTAGTGAGCAGTGTCCCGTGATGGTCCCCGTCACCAGGCGCAGGCCTTTCCTGTCCAGTCGTAGTAAGCGCCTGGTTAGCCTGCCATCCAATAACGGCATGGCTTCTTTGGACTGCCTGCATCCTGGTGACGACGTCCACCAGCTTTCTGCTTGTGTGTGAGTGTGCTCCTGTAGCCACCTGCGTAGTTGGTTGAAAGGGATGGGCACGATAGTTTCCGGTCCACAGACTGACATACTGGAAGCCCTTCTGGACAGCTCATCAGCTGCGTCGTTGCCTAGCGATCCACTGTGTCCTTTTATCCATTGTAGTGTCACTGTATTGCGGTTCGATACAGTTACCCGCTCGAGCGCATCGTGACATTCTAGTATTAGGTTCGATGTAATACATTTTTTGTCTAAGGATTGAAGGACTGAGGTGCTATCGGAGAGTATGCGGACATGGGTGTCCGTGACTCTCCTGGCCGCTATGGCATAAGCCGTTTGCATTATGCCCACACACTCTGCTTGGTAGACCGTGTTGAGCACTCCTAGCGGTTTGGATATTTTTATGTTGAGGTCGTGTGAGAAGACTCCGACTCCAGTTCCGCAGTCGGTCTTTGAGCCATCAGTGTAAATTCTAAGTTCTTTCGGGCCCGAGTGGTCGCACCGCTCCTCTTCAAGCACAATGTTGTAATGCTTTTGGAAGCAGTATTGTTTCGGGGGCTATCGTTTTCGATTAACGTTCTTTCTGAGTTTTTTGCTTTTTGCTCTGCTCCTAAGGGTCGTAGCGTGATGATAAATAACGACATAGCTTTTATCGAGAACTGGGCTATCAAATGCAAAATTTTTCAAATTCGACTGGTAGTTCCAGAGATAAGCGCGGTCATACAAACTCTTTAACTTCATTATTAGTACAATACGACCGACGACGTAACTTGGCGGACCTGAACATAGGCAATAAGAACTTTCGCGTATATTCTCTCACTTGCACTCGTCTCATGTCACCATTTGGTTCCTAAAAAATCTTATTGCGCAGCCTTCTGCGCCAAGTTCAGGCCCGCCTAGTTACCTCGGTCCAATGATTTCAAAAGTAAGGATACGCCCGTCTGAACATTTTACATAGAAGTTCTTCGTTCGAAATTCGAAGTTCGCGCGCATCACTGTCAACTGAGTCGCGTTGGCCCTAAAACCGTCATTTTAGGGCCAGCGCGCTGGTGCCATTTCGTCGCGCCGTTAGCCCGGTCCTTACGCTAGTAATATATATGTCAATGCCTCGGTCGTATTGTATATAGATAGATGAATCAGAAATTGTTGGTTGATATCTCGCGTTAAATTCATGCTGACGTGACACAGACAATTTTCAATTTGCCGCCAAATCGTAAACAAATGACAAATGACGAATAACATACCTACACAATATATTATTGGCAAAGAGTTCCATTTTTAAAATTTGAACATATTTTTTTATTATATCTAGCCAGTAGTCGCCATTTAATACCAGCACTGTTCACATCCAACGAATTAACCAAAAAACTCTAGTTAAAAAAGATTAAGAAGGATTTTAAGTTAACCAAGCAACCAATTATTTCAGGATCTAAAACACACTAGTAAGTAATACAGGCCATAAAAGCTAGTCTGCAACAAAATCACAATAGGTACTAAACTAACAAATTGCCAGTTGAAATAGCCATACAATATCTATTCAATACCCTAACATATTATACTAAACAAACCCTCGTCAAAATGGCGTTAACAACAAATAAATCCATCTCGCCTCACTGGTTTAACAAGTGGAGTGTGTAGTCATTTGTCAATATGTTTGTTGAAGCCATATTGGACTGGAGCCAAGGCCCTGCGGGAGGCCTTGAGGTAGGTACTTGCAGTCAGCTTATCTAGTCCAGTCCTTAGAGATGGAGGTTGTTAAGCGAGTGATGGGTAGGTTGATGATTTTGTATTTCAATCATTGTTTTGAAAGAAGAAAAAGATGGAAGGAGTGGAGGGAGGCCTTTGCCTAGGATGGGGATAGCGCAGGCTAAAAAAAATGCAAATGTTTGTCACGTTGGAATAGATTTTTTTTTTATGTGAATACTTCGATATTCAAATTTTTTTGGCATCTAAGTGCTCCGATCTCGAGGCCAGGGGGGAAATTCTGAACTCGAGATCGGATCCACGCGCGCCGCAAAGAGATGTCAGTAATAGGGCCGAAGCCTGCCGGGTCAGCGGGATTGTCCGAAAGGGTTACCGCTGGCCCGGAACATAAAGGCTATGTAAGGAACATGGGTGGGTTTTAGTCAGTAAGAGTCTGACACTCCCTTCCGCTCCACCCAGAGCGGGAGGAGTCATTTGATGATTTACCATCCGCAAAAAAAAGGGGGGAAATGCTCATAATTTTAAGAACGTTCACAGTCTGATCTCTGTCAAAAATACCTCTGATTTTCCTACAATTTGACAAGTTTTTGATATTTGTTTGTCGCCGAGATGAGACTGCGACTAGATTTTGAACGTTTTTAATTACGAGAATTGGCCTTCAGCTTTGGATAATTCTGTTACAAAAGAATCTGATGAAAATGTGAAAAATTGATTAAAACCACTACTATTTGTAGGGCCACTTACAAATCACGTTGTTCGGCAAATCGTTTTACGTTCTATTAGGACATCGGCATCCTAATTGCGTAACATACTATCAATCGGAATCTGAATCATTTTGAAGCAAATTGCTAATCCATTGCTTCATAAATTAGAAAAATTTGTCTGCTGAACACGTTAATAACGCAATGAATGTTGTTGAACTGTCAAAACAAAACCGATTCCGATTGATAATGTGTTACGCAATTGCCCCGCGGGAAAGTTTTAACAAAAGTCGTTTTGACCTTTTGCAAGGAAATTACCTAATTCAATCGTATCCTAAGATTTCTTCTGTCTCCTTTAAGCGATCCACTTAGTACTGATTACTTTAATATAAAGCAAGACTGTGTTTTAAACTTTAGGGATCAGGAGCTCTCGTTTCAGAAATTACTCCGAATTTCATTTATTTATAGCTTCCGATTTCGTCTTGTCAAACATTTTGTTTTATTCTATCTAGATTGTTCTAAATCAGAGAGTTATATGAAAGGTTATTATTTATTTATTTAATACTTCAAGCACATACATAATGTTCAGAGGCGGACTTAATGTCATAGGCATTTTCTACCAGTCAACCTTTGGGTGATGCAGAGACAAACAGTGGTAGGATTCACGATTCCAAAATAGAATAACAAGAAGTAATAATTATATAAAATTGCCAAAATCCTCGACCAACACCTAAGGAGGCTCTCGTTGGGTAGCTGGATCAAGGGCTTGATTCAGAAAGCGGTACTTCTGGACACGGCCCGCATTGTTAGGAGGTTCCTCTCTCTGGAGCCCTGACCGCAAATAGCTTGGACCCTATTTATTTATTTTAAAAGGTTTTTAATTTGTTTTGTTTATAAAAAAAATAACAAATGTAATTTATATTTTTTTTTTTTTTTTATGTACCTAAAAGAAATATAAGAGTTAATAATATTTTTATCGTACAACACGCCATTTGCTCGATGGAATTTCCCTTCTGCAAAAATGACGACTCCGTGTCGCATATCAACTGGAATTCAAGAATTTATTTCTATTAAGTAGATGCAATCTTTACAATATCAACTACAAAATTCTTGAGACCGTTTACTTAGGTATCAATGTTTCAAATCAATTATTGTTTCAACAAAAGATTTTTGGTTCAGCACACGCGGGATTAAATGGAGCAACGACGTAAAAGGAGCATTAAGTCAAGTGGGAATAAGATTAAGAGACAAGCCTATAATAATACAATTATGTCTGGCTGTGTAGTAAAAGGTTACGAATTTTAAATTTAAGCTAAAAATTCAATGTATTTGAAAACCTCACAGCTTTCAACCGATCATAATTATTTGCTTGTTTTATTTCTGGGCCTGTGTCCCAGCAGTGGGAACAGCTGATTATGATATTTAAAGTTAAATCCAAATTCATTTATTTGTCAGAATGTATGTATTTCTGGGCAGCTCGCGGTCCGGTAAGGACCAGGCTCGAGTCGACTGCGCGTTGTGGTCCACGCGCGTCTCATTTGGGGTCGGTTTCCAGTCTAACCGGATGCAGCTGAATACCTACCAGTATTTTACATGGAGCAACTGCTTACTTGACCTTCACAACCCAGTTACTGGGTAATACGATACCCCTTGGTAAGACTGGTTCTCAGACTTTCGGGCTTCTGACTACCAGTAACGACCGTCAAAGATCCACGAATGACATGCCTGGACCAACCGATTAACGTGTATGTAAAGATGGTCACCCATCCACGGAACAACCGCGGCAAGCGTAGCTTAACCTGATCGATCGACCTGTGCGGCTGTTATTATTTAACCACGGGCTGCTCTTTAGCCACGGGCCCCTCTATATAATTATATAAATACAATATGTATAACCTACCACATGCCAGCTTTTTGAAAAATTACTTTATTCAAGTGCAGAGACCCAAACGGGTATAATTCACGGTATATCGGTCGACCATTGATGTTGTAACATTTTCGGTAAGTAGGGTAGTGGGTATAGCTACTCTATCCCTAAAGTTGGGGTTACAAAAGTGGCGAGAAAATTTCGAACCCAACGGTGTTCGGCATTTCATACAAACTTTCAAGCCCTTATTTTTCTAAATGAATAAACCGATTTTAATTAAACTTCATACGCATAAGCAAGATACAAAGGGGCTAAAAAGTAAGTAGATAACATTTTCGAAAAATAGTGTTACAGTCATATTAGACCGGTTTTAAATTTTCCATAGAAACAGAGATTTCCAGTTATCTTTTTTTAAATAAGACATTTCGAAAATTATCTCTACTAACTTTTTGACCTTTATATCCTGCTTATGCGTATGATGTTTTATTAAAATCGGTTCATTAATTTCGAAAAATAAGGGCTTGAAAGTTTGTATGAAATGCCGTACGGCGTAAACGCTCTTAATAAAAATGCGATTTATATACATGTAGTTAAAATATCATTAAGAATTAAAAAAAAAGAACCAATAAAAACTTATTGCTCCTCTAATGATGCACAGGTTTTTTTTTTACAATTGAACCTCTCTTTAACTTTCTGGCTTTCTGCACAGTACTTTGTCGCAGTTACTAAGCTAGGGTACCCCGACCAAACGGGTTAGGTTAGGTTGAAACTAAAACCAACCACGCGCGAGCCGAATTGGTCGCAGTAACTTAGGCACTCGACTTAATGGGTTAGGTTAGAACTGTGACGAATCGCTCGCGATCCGAGCGAGCGAAGCGGGCGGTGCTGCGGAAGATTTCAAAGCCAGTGCAAGTCGCCTAGTGAGAAACTAATGTTAAAACAAAAGTATTTGATAACGTATCTCCTAACATTACCTAACTTGACGTTAGTGAAAACAGGCATAAGAAACCTACCAAACTCAGGTGTTACAATAATCAGTTTAGCAGTCTAATCCTTTTAACCAACAACCTTGCAACCTCTAGACGAACATGAACTACTAGAAAAGTGCCACCAAACGGACCGATCGTTTTGCTCCCTCGTCAGTCAACTTCTTACTTCCTAACTTCTAAGGCAAAACAGCGTCGTTGGGAAAACAAGTTAATTACTGTTTCTATACAAGTTACGTGACGTATGTAATTAGTCTTGAACTTACCTGACAACGTTGTTAGTCAGAATGTGTACTTGTGAAGATGAATGCGAACTACGCATTACACACACCGTCACGCAAAATCCTGCACCAGTTTTTTTTTTTGTTTGAGTGGTGTCCTACCCCTTACCCTACCCTACCCCTACCTTACTCCTACCCTTCTCCTACACTACTCTTAGCCTACTCCTTCCCTACTCCTACACTACTCCTACCCTACTCCTACCCTACTCCTACCCTACTCCTACACTACTCCTACCCTACTCCTACCCTACTTCTACCCTAAACCCTAAGAACCATCCTCGTACTTGAAGGAATATTCTAAAAAAGGAATTAGCGAAATCGGTTCAGCTGTTCTCGAGATTTGCGCTGAGCAACACATATTAATATTTTATATTACTATTAGGTATTATATTTCTATAGTCTACACTTCTGCTTATCTCTTCATACACAGGCGTGATATTATAAGTATGGTTTAACCGTAACATTACCACGAATAATTTTAATATTCATTTTAAACATGGACGTCAAAAATGGAAGATATAAAAAAAGGCTTGTTTTTGTAATTATGAAAAGGATATGACAAGGTGAATGTTAATTCTGTGTATGTATTTTGTTGGCTAGCCATTATAAATACATCAATCAAATGTGTCTCTTTATCCGAGTAGAATCATATACCAATTTTTTTATTTATTGCAACAAAAATGATGAAGGATGGCCTTTGGAGGAAGCTTAATCAGCCTATAATGTCAAAGACGGCACGGTTGGCGCAGTGGTTAAGCGATTGACTGCTGCGCTGCGTGTCGCGGGTTCGATTCCCGCACGGAACAATATTTGTATGACCTACAAGTAGTTGTTCCGGGTCTGGCTGTTTGTGTGAGTTTAAATGTTTGTAAACGCACCCACAGGAGAAATTCCTAGTGTGGGGCAACGTTTATAAATTAAGAAAAAAAAGAGATGTTCCCACTGCTGAGACACAGGCCTTCGAGAGGGAGTGGGAAGTTATCTACCACGAGGGCCCAGTACGGACTGGTCTTCGAATTTTTGGTTCTAAGACATGCCGGTTTCCTCACGATGTTTTCTTTCACCGTTTTTGAGAGCAGTGGTGATAAAATTATTTACACAAAGTAAAGCGCCTGTCTACCATACCATAATCAGCCTATAATGTTCCCACTGCTGGGACACAGGCCTCCTCTCGGTGAGAGGGAGTGGGCCGTAATCCGCCACGCGGGCCCAGTGCGGGTTGGTAGACGTCACATATCTTCGATTTTTTGGTTCTAGGACATGCCGGTTTCCTCACGATGTTTTCCTTCACCGTTTTGAGAGCAGTGGTGATGAAATAATTTACACAAAGTAAAGCGCCTGTCTGGGTTCGAACCTACGACCTACAATTCGTAAGTCGCGGCCGTTACCACTTGGCCACCACTGATCTTCACTCTTTGGAGGAAGGAGGTCTTAAAATGACAATTATTTTTCACTCAAACTCGAATTGAGCCCTCGGGCAATTTTTTCTTTCGGCGATTTTTATTTATTTTATTTTATTTGGGAAACAAAATGCAATAACAAACATAATTATGTATACAAATAGTTCAACAAAATCCAGAAACAGTTTCCACAGATTATTAGACAAGTAAATTATATTACCTAAGTGTAACAACAACCAGAAGTTCACACCGTTCAAGTTTACAGAATTTATAATTTAATATTATATAAGTTAAAACATTAATATTATTATTTAAATTTCGATGCCAAAATATTTCTTATATAAAATTTGATTTTTTACTTTAATATGCACTGGAGCGAGGAACCAACTCGCACTGGGCCCGCGTGGTGGATTACGGCCCACTCACTCTCACCGAGGGGAGGCCTGTGTCCCAGCAGTGGGAACATTATAGGCTGATTATGGTATATGGTATGGAGCGAGGTTAAGTCATAAAATTCAAGCCTCTATCACTGAGCCCCAACACTCGGACGTCAACACAAACCATCCACGGCTCCCTTTTATCAAATAGTCTGACATCAATATTTACTTCAATCTATCTCAAAAAAGGGAAGCATTAGATAGCATGATTTGCACTTTTAGCTTTCTGAACAGTTGATGTACTCGTAGTATGATCCTCATCACCATACGTTTAGTTGTGGTTGTGGTGGCCGGTCGTCCCGTGGCTCCCGACGCCCGGAGCTACCGCTTATTTTCCTTTTCAGATCTTCAGTTATAAACTCATGAATACTCTCTATGAGCTGTCAAGAACTCATCCAAATCATCGTTTAGAGAAACGATGTTTTGAATCAGTTTAGTTGGTTGAGTTTTGGATCTAAGTCTTATAATATCATAAATTACCACGACTACCTACAACGTCAAAGCTTCCCAGTATATTGTAAGCTCTTAATCTGTTTATTAATATGGAAATAAAGCCTACGGACGATGTCCTTAATACTCTAAGCGATAGAGCTTTTAAAACACTGAGGATGTAATGAATGAAGTGTGCATAAGAACGACGCTTTTTATAATGTTCCTACAAATTCTTCATAAGTGGGTCAAATGGTTTAAATATTCCTACACAATTAAAAAAAAACTAAATGACTCAACTGTAACAAAAAAGTTTAAAACATGATCACTTTTTAAACAGTCTGGTGCAGTTGGTGGCAGTTATTTTAGTTCAATCTAATTTTTTTGCCAATAACTGTATCAGAGTGCTGATGCTTCGAAGATATATAAGAATCTAACATAAATCGATACGTAGATAGGTACATAGATATCTGTCTTAGCTCAGTTAGGTAATAACGATCTTCTCAAAAACATGCTTTTGGAGTTCACTTGGCGTGATCAGTAAAAGGATCCCCTTTGAAATGAAGATATTCCTTTAACTCGTGCTTCTAACTTCAGTGAACTTTTGTTCTTCTGCATTGAGGAAAATAAACATGATAAGGCAGCGTTTAGTACGTTTTTACAGTCAGGGCAATTCTTTTTAAGCAAATTGATAAATTTGCCTTTTAAAGTAATAGTAATTTCATACAACGCGAACGGTCAAAGAAAGACAGATGTGATTTGAATAATTTGCTTAAACAAATATTCAAATTCAAATAAAAATAAAATCATTTCATTTCATCATTTCATTTCATCAAATTCTATCGATACTCCATTTGTTGACAACTCCATGTTCTAAATCGTAGGCTTTAAGTGAAATTCTGTGGGAAATGAGTCGGTTTGTAATTACTGAGCGCACCAATACCCGCTTGTAGAAATCTTAAGAGTCTGAAAATGAGGTCATTTGTGGCAGTAAGTTGTTTTCTTTTCAATTTAAACTCAACGATTGAGTGTTGATTGCTTCGTGTGGTATTTATTTGTTTTTATTGATTGGACTTGGCAAGAAACTGTTAATTTTTTGTCCAAGGTCTTCGACACCCACTTGTTGCCTCGTTTACTTAAACGACCGATTTTAAGCTACCTCACAAATAAAAATCTAATCAAATCTATCGTCTGATCTGGGAGGCCACTGCTTAAAACATTGTCCTGGTGCTCACTCTGGTACCATATCAACGAGTCTGTGTCCTCACCATCTCCGTGTAGGTACTGAATATTGGTGTTCTGGAAGCCATCGCGCGCGAAAAAAAATAAATGTGATAGCAACAAAAACGAAATTTGGAAACGCTATCACTAATCGCTGCCGGCAAATAACTAAACCTTTGATGTGGGGCGGGCGGTGGCAGCGCGTGTGGTGTGTGTCAAACGTCAAAGGAGTCGGCAAATTAATTCATCTCGCTCTTTCACATTAATCTTCCATTTGCAAAAAACGTAGGTCTCAAATCTAATATTTCGGCATTTCTCATCAAAACAATGTGAAATATGATCTCAAAATTCGATCGTTCATTTAAAAAAGCTGTATTACAAATTCGGTCGTGCATTTGAATAGGCTTCATTCCTTTGAGATAAGGCTTAAATTTCCTAAAATAAAATATTTTATTACCTGGTTATGCCGCGTTGGTGGTTCTAATTTCGGTTAAATTAAAGATTTTTCCTGAAAAAATAACATAATTATATACCTACCTACATAGTAACGGAAATCGATTCAGAAGCCGATTGTGAGAAAACTACTTTCAGGGGGCCTAAAAAGGCCACTTTGGCAGAATCATAAAAGGATAACATTATGAATCATAATGGACAGTTAACTGTTAAGTTAATCACGCGTATCAAATCCCATTGGTGAAGGATTTTTCAGCATTTTTCTTTGTCTGCTCTACCAATCAATCCAATCCCAATCTCTTTGATAATACCTACGTAGTACAGTAAAAAAAAGAAAAACACGGACTGTCTTCACAGTGTTATGATTCACAATGTTATCCTTTTATGATTCTGCCAAAGTAGCCTTTTAAGCGACCAACCAGGTGGCCTAAAAAGGCCACTTTGGAGAATCACAAAAGGATAACATTATGAATCGTAATATGGCGAAGACAGTCCGTGTTTTTCTTTTTTTCGCTGCACTACGTAGGTATTATCAAAGAGATTTGGTTTGGATTTGGATCGGATTGATCGGTATTTTATCACAGACAAAAAAAAATAACTGAAAAATGCTTCACCAGTGGGATTTGATACGATTAACTTAACGGTTAACTGTCCTTTATGTTATCCTTTTATGATTCTACCAAAGTGGCCTTTTTAGGCCCCCAGGTCTTGTACTTATTCTGTTACACGTTGTAGAATTTAGAGGTATTTTTGACAGATTGAGACTGAGATCAAATGAACGATCTTAAAAAAACGAGAATGGCTCTTAATGTCAATGCCAAAGAGATAGATTATTTTAATTTTGCAAGCTACGTACGTATTTAGCACTCTGTTTATCGATTTGGTTCGGCTTACGACTGATTTTTACCGACTTCAAAAAAAGGAGGTTATCAATTCGATACGTATGTATGTAATATTATTGGAATTGCATTATATTCACATATGACAATCTATTAGGGCTTCCAAACAAATATACAAAATTTTGTAGACGTATGTATGTATGTATGTAGTATGTTTGTCCACGCATATCTCCGGAACTATTAATCGGATCGTGACGATTTTTTTTTTATTGGCTTACATTTACTTCAAGTTTCATCAAGATCGATTCAGTAATTTTCAAGATATGGACTAACACGTGTAAGTGTGACGGCCTGGCTTATTGATACGAGCTACGGGTGTATTAGTGTCAAAGGGAAAACATCTCAAAACCTTGGTCAAATTCTAGTGCATAAACTAAAAATTACGAAATAAAAATAATTTAAAAAAATTAAACCGACTTCAAAAAGAAATAACTCAAAATTATGAAATAACTTTAATTTCGGAAGTCGGTGGCATAAAACTTAAACTAGAATACAGATCCCAAGACACCGACTTCCGAAATTAAAGTTATTTCATAATTTTGAGTTATTTCTTTTTGAAGTCGGTTTAATTTTTTTAAATTATTTTTTGTTAGACCGGTTTTGGTTCAATTCCACGGTCGGGCAAAGTTATTGGGTTTTTCCATCAGAAATATCTCAGTAGCAGCTTGGAGGATAGATTTGTGTCGATGGCAGACGTCGACACCCGCCGACATTCGTCGATGGCTGCAGTTGATTCTGCCGTTGAAGCGTTCGAGCTCCAAGGTTAATTTCGGCATTAATCTCTCAAAACGGTGGAAATATCGTGAGGAAACCAAAAATTCAAAGAGATGTGACATATACCAACCCACACTGGGCCCGCGTGGTGGATTACGACCCACTCCTTCTGAGAGATGGCATGAGTCCCAGCACTGGGAATATTATAGGCTGATTATGATTGTGCCGGACAGATGCTGTCTGACACTGATTTTCTAATGAACAACAACAATTATTACAACCGATTTCAATCAGTTTCACGGTTTGCACGAGTAACCAATTATTCGGAACATAGACCACGAAGTCTAGACATTGCGAATTAAAATCAAATATTGACTCTGGATTCAGATCTCTACGTTTAGTTGAAAGTTGGACTTAGATGATAGATCCAGAATCTATGTAAATACAGACAATTAAATACAACTTTGTTTTAAAAGTAATTTTATTAATAAAATTTATAATACAGGGTGGGTTTTAGTCAGAAAGAGTTTGACACTCCCTTCCGCTCCGCTCAGAGCGTGTCAGGTGACATTTGATGAATACCCAACCAAAAAAAAAAAAAAAACTGGCTGGCGAGTCGGACTCGCACACGAAGGGTTCCGTACCACAAAAGCGCCGAAAAAAACACGTTTGTTGTATGGGAGCCCCCCTTAAATATTTAAACACAATGTAAATTGTTTTATGAAATAAATAAATAAAATAAATAATAATATAATTTAACTTAGATATTAATAAAACAATCTTCATTTGTTATGTCTTAAAAAAAATGCGAAGCAACTAATAAAAGGCAGGCAATTAAACCCAAGAAAAATATTAAAAGTGAAATTCAACTACTGCCGAGAATAAAGATCACTGTGAATTTTCCTAAAATCAGAGTTAAAGTAACTGTGAAAGGATTGAAGCCACTTTCTGAAATTTCAAGCAGTTTGCTAAGAATAGATGTTTATTCATGGTTTTTCACTTCACTTCCAGATTTTACGAAGACGACCCATTTTAGGTTTGCATTTCGTTCCACCAAAAGTAATGAATTGTAAAAAAATGAGAAATAAATCAGAAATGTAAAAAAATAGCTTTTTTTTTCTTGATTTATTAAATACAATGTACAGACAGCACATCAAGCTACTACAATCTGTCAAATTTCTTTAATAGATTTTCAACTTTATCACTAAATCTTAAGGTTTTAAGTTGATTGGGAAAATTTTACAGTTTCGGGTAGCTTGATGTGCAAGTGTGTGTGTGTGTGTCTGTGCATTAAAATAAAAGCGTTGTGTTACTTGCATATTCAGTATTCTATAAGCCGTACCCTAAATTTATTTTTAAACAAACTTATTTTATTTACCGCAGCTTTTTAACAGCAATATATTTCCAAACTGGACATAATTATTATTCATAATATTGAAAAACCGGTCAAGTGCATATCGGACCACCCACACAATGAAGGGTTCCGTAGTCGAGAACAAACTTAACATTACCGTTGAAAAACTGTTCTTCCATACATTACAACTGTAAATGTAAGATTGTAAGTACAATGTTGAGAGATTTACCATTTTATTTTAAGACCATAGACTTCTTACAGGTTTTCCCCCTAATTTATAAATATAGAACTATGTATTTTCTGTATTTTTTTTTTCAAAATTTTAGGCACAGTTATTTTCGATTTATAGGGAAATGAAAATGTTCATCCATTTCTTAAGTAACTTTAAAATTGAAAAAATATATATAATATTTGAGACCCACACAGCCATAGCCCTTTCATTTGATATGTCACACGGTACTAAGCTTCGTTTAAATGTTCTTATCTTTTCTGATCTTGCCTTCGAAAGTGACCTCCCTATTTTAAATTTACACGTCCGTGTTTGGGTCACATATGTCATTAGATTCAGTCATGGTTCATGTCAGGGTTTCGTTTTTGCATTCGGCCGTAAGGAACCTACACACATGAAAAATTGTTTCAAATCTAATATAAAACCATTTTCATCAGTGTAGTATTTTCCCAACTATCTTAGGGTCGACCTCAAAACTACCAAGAAATAAAAAAATCCACCAATCTCGAGAAAATCCAAAGAATTCCTGTCAGGTGACCTCCAAACAACCTTTCCTTATTCGAGACAACTTCTTAAAGACTTTTCACAAAAGGAATTTGGCCCAAGGTCGACACTTGAAATTCAGGAGAGGGATTGACAAATGTCTTTAGAGTCTAATGCCTTTTCTGTTTACATCTTTTATAAAGTTCCAAATGACAAGATGAGGAAATGCTGTTGACGATTTGTGCGACCGTCCTTTGTTTTCTGTGTTGGATTTATTTTGAAAGGCTATGTTTAATCCGCTGTTGATACCTTCTGTATTTGTTTTTTTTTATCCTGCATATTATTGGCATATATGCAGGTTACTTTTACCCTGCAGTGGGCTGCAGAGTAAAGGTTTTCCCATCCCTCTTTCCGTTTTTCCTGGTCTATTCCGATTGTGGGCCAATCCTTTAAGTAGTCCAGCTCATAATAATGGAAAAACACAGGCTTACAATAAATAATCATGAAAATCCTATTTTTTTGCAGCACTTTGTATTTTAAAAACATATCTTTGGCATTTGCTAGATAAGTAATGTCTTGTTGATTATTTTTTGCAGCAAATAAATTTTCAGAACTACAAAAATCCACATTTATGTTACTTTAGAGACGGATATCAAAGGAAACTGAATTTTAAATAAAAATTAAAAAAAAACTTCATCTATTCCCCCAGTCCGGACAGAACAGAGGTTTATCAAATGTTTAATATTTTTTATTTTTTTATTTAGAAGAAACACATTTTTTTAAGGTTCACAAAAACTATTTTCCAACTAAGAATGAACATACCCCCATATATGCCATGCATATATGCATATGCCTGTACCAATGAATGAAAATCATTGTGTCACATACACCAGAAAAGTCATTATACGGACTCCACCCGACAAACATCCATCTTTAAATCTTTAACCATGCTCCTAAAATCAGCATACCGCCATGAGTTCATTTCTTTGAGGACCTTCCCATAACAGTAACCATAAAATAATAGGTCTTAAAATTAATTCAATAATACTCAATACTAAGACAATTCCGTTCGGGAGTAGTCCACTAGCTACCCAAAACAGCCATATCCATATTTATAAGGGTGTTAAAGAATCGATGCACGAGACCCAAAGAGTGTAAGCGACATTGGCTTTAATGGCGCTTAGGCTGAGGCTACAGTAGGCAGCGATTTGCGATGCGACTGGAAGAGCGAAACGAGAAAAACATGGTATGGCTACATTACAAGCGAAATTCCGGCGTATTTTCTAATAAATTCGCTTCAATTTCGCTGATATGTTGATGTAGCCGATGCCGTGATTACAGTAATGTTGTTCCTATCGCATAAAGAAATCAAAGATCGCTAGTAATATTTGATGTATGTATGGTGTAGCCATAGACGTGAGCATTCATTTACTTGTTTTAATCGCTCATGTGTCGCAGGTCGCGTCGCGGCCTAATGTAGCCTCAGCCTTACGCCCGTTAGGATTAAGGGTATTATAATAAACAATAATTTTACTAGTAATAAAGTTAGGAATCAAGAATTGGGTTTAGTGCTACATAATACAATATGGTTATATGAATGAAAGTCTTTTTACGACATTTTCATTCCTTCTACGCTCTTGCTGGCTCGTAATAACGGCTAACATAGCAACTGGTGCCTATTTAATCAAACCTACAGGCGTTGTGGCAAGCGACAACCCGCCAATTCAAGTATGTATTTTAAAAGTTACTTTCATAGTTATCTGCTTTTATGGGGAATATTAACTCGAAAGGATGAACGCCTTTTAAAATTAATGAACCTCTATAATCTTTATAATGATGCACCCTTTTTAGGATTCCGTACCAAAATGGTAAAAACGGAACCCTTATGGTGAGACTAAGTCTGTCTGTCTGTCTGTCACAGCTGGATATCTCAAGAACTGCTAATGCTATCAACTTGAAATTTGGAACAGTTTTAGATGACATTTGCCCAAATATTTTGCAAATAAGAAAGAAATGAAAAAAGGGGTCTGAAAAATTCGAAGTGAGGCTACTAGGGCATGTCGGGTATCATATGAAGGAGCGCAGTTTGCACATTCTCAAACATATTTAATTTTTTTTTAGGCCGCTTACTTTTCGACTTTTGATGAAAAATTTAAAAAAAATACCGTTACCTACCGTACTTTATCTCCGAAGTTTGCAAAGAGATAAATCTGAAATAATTCTATGTGATAGAAGTTTATGTAAAGATTACAGGAATAATAAAACAAAGTCTCTAAATAGCACACTTTTTCAAAAAATTATCAACAAAAGTTACATTAGGTCCACTAATTGGTCAAGAGATGGCGCTTACATAAATCTGCAATATTCTACACCGCAGTGCACAGTGTTAAAACTCTCTGATGAATATAGGCCTCGCCGATGAAAATTTAAAAACATAATTATGATGGTATGAAACCCTCTCGGTGCGCTAGTCCGACTCGCTCTTGTTTGTAACTTACCTATTTTGAAATGGCTTCAAAAATTCTAGTAAAACCTCGCGTCGCAGAGAAAAGCTAGTATTGTCAATAACTATGACTTTTATAAGCACTGAAATAAGGTTTAATTCACAATGATAGACACACTCTTGAAAAATACAACAAGAGACGTCACCTTTTCAACCCCAAACTTTTGAGATTTTTCTCCCCTACTAAAAGGTATTGGAGCGTTTTAAGGCAGCTGCTCCACGGCTAAGCTACTAAGTGGCTAAGATAGCTCACATAGCATGGGAATGTAGGCGGGATCGTCCACTGTGACTCATGGCCACGCTACGCACGAATGCGTGGCTGAAAAACAAATGAACCGCGCAGCCAACGTGGCAAAACTCTTCGTCCACATCCTACGTAGCAGTGAAAGGTCGACTTTAGTTTTTGAGCAAATTAAAAACTGTCCATTAAGTTAATGAGTTCTTAGAAACATAAATAGACGAACTAATAGAAAAGAAAACTCAAACAGTGGTTTCGTTTGAGTTCTCTTTCCTATTAGTTCGTCTAATGTTTTCTCGGCCGAAAAATAGTTACCGGACTGCGCCAGAAGGAGGGTTATGTTTTTCGAGTGTATGTATATTTCTTTGGCACGCTCTGTAGTCTAAACGGCTTGATCGATTTCAGCTTGAGAGGTGCCGTTAGATTCGTCTTAATTGTGAGAGTGACACTGGGTACATCAAAATTGAAAAAAAAATTAAAACGACCGATTTTTGGCGTCATGTGTTAAATTTTTTATTTTTTTTCTCAAAACCTATCAAGTGGGGTATCAAAATAAAGGGTTTTAAAAGGTGATTACAAAAATATATACAACTCATAAGGGTGATCCTAAGATTGACTAGTAGAAAATGCCTCAGGCATTAAGTCCGCCTTTGTATGTACAGTATTTCTTTACTTGTACAAGTGTTTGTAAATACATAATTTTTAAGTAAGAAAATCCATCTGCTGACTGAAGATATACCTAACCTAGGACCAATCAGATTTTATGAAACTCCTAACTTTTTATCAATGACTTAGTTAGGTTTTCTGTTACTGACCCGAATTTATTGCTCACAAGTGTATAATTTTAGTCTTAAAATGTACACCAAAAACCTTATCAATAAATTTGAACAAATATAACTAGACCTTTAGCTCTTTAGCTTCCAATACAATGAGAGGTTTTCTTTTTGAGTATTTAAAAAAAATAGTTTCCAAGAACTCTGTAGATAGCGTTGTACTGACTACGTTACTAGATGCCAAAGCCAAAACGCTTGGAAAAAAAACCTTGCGTCACGTCACATACGCTCGTTGACTGACACTTTCGTTTACTTTCGTTTTACGATCTCAAAATTACATCCAAGTGAAATAATCAAAAAATGATGTGAAGTTCCATTCCTTGCAGTAACTTACCAAGGTCAGCGCCATCTATCCAGCGACTAGGGAAGGGTTGAAAAAAAAAAGGAAAATTCCTCATTCATAAATTTGGTCTACGCTACACCACTTTTATAATGTTGTTACCCAGACGTTTTGAATCGACTGCCCATTCGAGTGCCATGCAATCAGGCTACACCATTCGATTCCATGACATTGAGCACTGTTCATTACCGAACGCAATTGGTTGAAACGAATCGAATCGCAGTATCGATACTGTAACTAGGCATCGATATTGAATGTACGATTCTTTAGTCGGTTTAGGAAGTGCTTCTGTGAAATCAAATAATTGTTCGCCAGTTTTAAAAGACCTCTTTGTAAGACTGAAATGATCGTTTTCACAGCTCAACGTATTTTTGGCTTGTTTTCGATGGTTGTCCAGACTAGAATGAGCTAGGAAAACATGAAATACTTAGGGTGTCATGGTTCAGTCATTAGTGGTGTTTCAAAAGACATTTCGCCCTGTATTTCTGTTTAGTTACAATTACAACAAAACCTCTACAAACAATTTAAATTAATCTAGTCCTAAATAAATCTTGATAGAAATCTTCGTTATACAAATTAATTAGGATTACATGGTCTACGTTAGTGTATAAAGAATTCATTACTGGTTTCTGAAATCCTAGTTACATATTTAAAAAGTTTGTTTTAAAATCCCATTAAAGTCAAAATCAAATAGTATAATAATTTAATTAGGCCACTGAAAGGCTCTTTTAAACGTCAAAAAATACAAGAGAAATAAGGTTAATTTGATTCTACATCGTTGCTCATTCCGAAAGGTACCTAGTTTAGAACGGGCAATAAACTCCACAGTTACTCTCAAAAAATATCTAAGCGCACCCGTTTTACGTCCACTTATCGCACGCGTATACCTACGTTAAAAACGGCGCCAACTGTCTAACGTCAAACAAAAGCTTAGACTGGATAAAAAGACGTAGCTTGGATATTTTGTTTTAATTGTTGACGGTCCATTGGCCTATTAGCATAGATAGCGTCCCTTTAGATAGCCCCACAGAAAAAGTCAGGAGCGGTTAATCCGGGGATCTTGGGGGCCAATCAATATCACCGTTTGTCGAAATGAATCGACCTGGAAACGTTCTTTTCAATGTGTCGATTGTGTCTCGTACCGTATGACATTTGGCCATGTCTTGTTGGAACCACATGTTTCCTAAGTGACGAGGACTTGCTTTATCTGTTCGACGAGGAACTGTTTTATCTGTTACAATACCATGCTGCTCAAATTTATTCACTAAACGAGTTATTGTTAGCCGCGAAGGTAAGTGATTTCTACCAAAAATTTGCGGCAATTTTTAATCATTAAAACACGTTGTTCAGTCGTAAAACGCTCTGTAACAAAGTTGCCGTATATACACAAAATAATTTTCATGAAACAACTGTCATAAAAAGATTCTTATTTTTTTTTTTTTTTATATTTGCCGCCAAAAAAATTGGCGGGAAAAAATGTTGTATACCTCCATGTTGTCTACTCTGTACATAGATACTTAACAAACCATTTATTTTGTTTCAAGACAACAGAAAATAAATGAAAATAGCCATAGAAAAAATTGGGGTGGCTAGAAGTCGGGTTACTACCCTTATTTTTTACGTGAATTTCATGACTTCAAAGCGAAATTATAAAAGTTAAAATTAGGTAGATAAATTTAACCCAAATGTCGAATTTCTCTTGCAATTTATTGAGACTATTCTACCAGAAAACGTAAAAAAGAAGCTCTGGGCTATTTTTAGGCACAAACACACACACAGACCTCTGTGTGTGTCTTGGTCAAACTCCTGTTTGTAAGCCTTTGACCAAGATTATGTCTGGACTTCAAAAGAGACTGTGACCTCTGAGTTTGTTTCGGCCTTTCTTCTCAGAGTAGTCAGAAAGGAAACGCCGACCTCATCTAGTTTTTTTTTTTTATAAGATTGACTTGTAGGTACAAGTGTTTGTACAGAACTGCTCACAAAAATAAAAAGGAAAAAAAAAGCTGAAACAGAAGAAAAAATTATTAATTCCACACACATTCAGGTCATTGGTAGTTCACTTACAAATTGGAGATGCCTTCCTTGTTTCCGTATTCTGTTTAGAACGGTACGTTTAATGGCTGCTACCGAGTATCGCATGGTAAGTGGCAATTTCGGAGTCGTATTTTCTATTTGAATTCGGATCGGTGCATCTGTTCAGAGGTGTGTTTCTGAATTTGTATTGTGTGTTGTTGTGATATAGAATGAGGTTAGTGATTTCTACTGCTACTATTTCTTATTTGCCGTTAGGTACTGATGTTACAGACATCCATAATATAACTTAATATTATTATATAATATTAATATTATAAATGCGAAAGTCACTCTGTTCGTCTCTCTGTTATGAACGTTTTGACCCCTTAGCGGCTGAATGGAATTGAATAAAATTTGGCAGACGACCGGTCCTCACCTAGGTTAGAACAAAGGATACTTTTAAGCCCGATAGCACGTCCCTGTGCACGGATGTTCCTGTGGGATAATTGCCGACGCGGACGATGCTGCGGGCAAAAACTAGGAGATAAAAAATATATTAAAATACCTGTGTAGTGGATACTACTTTTACTACTAATTATGCTACTTTTCACTCTACAGCTCATAATATAATATTATTATACATTTGTGTTAACTTTTCAACTAGTTTTTAACTAGCTACTGTCAACTTTTAAGTAGTGGAAGCTTGTAAATGGCAATTGTAAGCGCTAATTGTACAATATTTACCTATAGTTTAAAGTAGCGACCCGCCTCTGCTTCACCCAAACATCAACATAGTCAGCCTCCAAAACCAAACCGAACAATAAACCGCTGGTATTCAAAAAATACTTCAAATTAGATTATGAAACTTTGCATACTAACTGAACTAACTATAAAGCAGGTCTTATGTTAGTTAGTTTTTTTGAATTACCTTTATTTTCACCGTGAAAAGCAAATACCTAAACTATTGGCGCTGCCGTCCGCCCAGCACCGCACTCTGTCTCGCTCTCACACAGTCCGCGAGCAGCATCGTGCGAGCGAGATAAAAGATTACTTCATGTCTTAACTTCATTGCATAAAATTCAAAATGTGCAAAAAGTTGTGTCGCCTATAGAAAAAAATCGAGCATATCGACTAATAAGCTTGTATAATCCATGCTAAAAGTTTCCAATGGAAATGTAAACAAATGGATCAGAAAAAGTACCTGTCGATGCCAATTTGTAATGACGTCACTTAGCCGAAAACTGATGCGAACTAACATTATAAAATGTGTTTGAATATTCATGTATTTCGGTAACACCTAATTTTGTTTGCAAATAACCGTTTGGCTATTTATGACACTGAATTATTCAAAGTGTTTGTTTTGTTGTAGGATATAATGGGTGTAATTTGTTTAGGCAAATTATGTTCTATACACATGTTGTAAGTCATTTACGGTTAGTAGCGAGTCATATTTCGATCTAAGTTCGAGTAAGAATTTCGATCGACATACAACGAAACAAAATCAGTATGTAGATATGATAGACTAGCTTTTGCCCGTGACTTCGTCCGCGTGAAATTTCGTCCTCCCCGCATTCACCCTCTTAGGGGTTGAATTTCGAAAAATCCTTCCTTATTCCTTGTCTACATTATAAAGGGAACCTCTGTGAAAAATTTCAGCTTTCTAGGTCCAAGGGTTTGGGCTGGGCGTTGATGAGTCATTCAATCAGTCAGTCAGGACTTTTCTTTTTATTTATATAGATAGATAGAAAAACCATTTATTTGACGCACACAAAAGACAGCACAACACACAAAAATACAATTAGATGATAACCAATTACCTACATGAATATAATATAAAACAAGTTGCCGATATAAAAACAAAAAGAAAAACATACATATCGATGTAAAAGTGACACTATGACAAATACTTAAAATCAAATTAATAACGAAAATACACAGTGTGGTGTGCGTCTCAAAGTTGCATCAAATGGGAGTCCAGCTCAGCATGTGTCAGGTGTACCTGACGCTGATATTCTGCTCGTAAGGAGGATGTAAGGATCGTACATACCAGATGGAGCTCTTCATTTTCTGCCTTACCCCCGTGGGAAGAAGGTGTGAGTCCCTACCTGCAAATCGAGGGCAACTAAGAAAGAAAAGAAAGAAGAGAAAAAGATAGAAGAGAGAGAGAGATGATGAATATCGCAGGCTATCCTTCCGCCTTAAATTTTAATTTCTCTTTTTAACCCCCGACGCAAAAACGACGGGGTGTTATAAGTTTGACGTGTCTGTGTGTGTGTGTGTGTGGGGGTGTGTCTGTCTGTGGCATCGTAGCTCCCGAACGGATAAACCGATTTCGATTTAGTTTTTTTTGTTTGAAAGGTGTATTAGTCGGGAGTGTTCTTAGATACGTTTGATGAAAATCGATCCAAGATGGCCCGGTACAAAATGGCGGATAAGATATTTTTTCACAATTCCTTTAATATGGGTATCAAATGAAAGGGCTTCAATGGTAGAATACTATACACTATAACAAATTTCAAATCCAAGATGGCCGCCACATCAAAGTGGCGAATTACATTTTTTTTTCAACTTCCTCAATATGGGTATCAAATGCTAGGGCTTGACAAGTAGAATAATGTACACTATATTGAAAGGGAATGAGGAATACTTACTAGTTAACGAAATGAAAACTAAAAACTTGAAAAATATAATAAAACAAAAAAAAACTGTTTAGTCTTAAAAATTATTCTTCAACTATAAATTAATCAATATTTTTTGACGGATAAAAAACCTGATTAAACACCAAATTATCAGAATCTTAAAACGGAAGAAAATAAAAGAATTGAAATACAAATATTAAGGAGTCCCTACAAAAAGAATGAAATAAAAAATTAAATAAAAAATTTAAAAAACCCCCGACAAAAATAAAATTAAGGAATCCCTACAAAAAGCATGAAATAAAAAAATTAATTTAAAAAAATCTTATGGAAGTCGGGGACCGTTCTGTGGAACACCTTCTATTCTGAGGTCCCCCGACTTCCATAAGATTTTTTTTAATTTAATTTTTGTATTTATTATTTTTGATTAGTGTAGACCACGTGGTTAGGCCGCACACAACATGGACCGACAGCTTACTGAAAGACGCGAAATCCCCTGCATGTACAACTGTATACCCTAGCAACTCAAACAAAAACACCCTTCATACATCCCATAACATTGCATACCTTCTGGTGACGAATAAATATTGAAAAGGTTTAAAAAAACAATGTTACCTGCTCGTCAGCACTGTGTTCCCAAATGCTATTCGGATAAAAATAATACATTTTTATATTCATGTATTCATCCTCAACAGAACATATTTGTAAAGCTCCCACCTGTTTCAGATATGGAAATACTGTTTTAAAAACGATGAAACTGTTGAAATACTTTTGTGGTTTTGTGTACAAAAAGCTGCCGAGCTCAGTAATTATAATCATTCTGAAAAATGTTACGCAAAAATGTTTATTTTTTATTTATTAACACTTTATGCACAAGTAAAAGAAATACTGTACAAAGGCGGACTTAATGCCTGAGGCATTTTCTACCAGTCAACCTTAGGGTGATGCAGAGACAAAACATGGCAGGTGCAACAAAAGGGATAAATAGCTAGGAAATGACTATAAAATACAAGAATAAATACTAATACATAGATAGATACATACATACATACATACATATAAACAAAATCTTTGAGGAGAAACAAATTATCGGTAGAGGAGAAAACGAATCCAGCAAATCAGCGCTGAGATGTAACGGCCAACTTTTGACGGATATGTTCACGTGCCTTCACTTTAAAAGATAACCGACTGGTTGCCATCCTGATGTTCAGAGGGAGCGCATTCCAAAGAAAGACCGCTTGTTTACTTTTGATGCCGCAGAAACAAGATCCAGACTTGGATGCAGTACCTATATGTGATATCTACGAAACCCAGTGGGCCCGCGTGGTCGATTACGGCCCACTCCCTCACACAGAACTGTGTCCCAGTAGTGGGAACATTATAGCCTGAATATGTACTGATGTTTTTTTTTTTATGTTGCACCATACTAGTATACATATATCTCCCGTATCGTGGGTACGTTTACAAACATTTAAACTGACATACACAAACATCCAGACCCGGAACAACTACTTGTACTTGTGTAGTATATAGCACCGCACTACCCGCATAAATGAGGTATTTTACTAAGAGCACTGATTTCAACGGCTCCTGACCGAACGGCAGCTAAGCTGTTCTACTAACCGTAAAATTTTGATAAGTGTGGTTCGGTGAAACAGTTTATTAATATTATCTTCAGTCCACGAACGGTACCTGCACACAGTGTTTATGTATATACAGGGTGATTGGAAGATGGGTGCAAAGCTTTAAGGTGAAGATAGTACAGACAATTTAGAACCATTTAAGCCATGGTTGTCTTAGACGAAGTCTTACTACTTTTTTTTTACCAATTTATTAAGATTTTTTTCAAAAATTCCTAAAGTTTTAACTAAACTATTTATTTATGGCCAAATTAAATGATAAACGAATTCATTTTTATTGTATTTAATTAAAGTAATGTGTAAGCAATCTAGCAAAACATGTTTTAGGCCTCTGTGTCGTTAGACATTTTTTTTACAGATATCTAAAGTTCATAACAAATTTTAAAATTCATAAATACTTTTTGTAAACCTTATTTTAAAAATAACGGAGCGTGCTTTTTTTGTTCAAACCTTTTTCAAAACATGCTTGATGATCGCTCTTTATTTTGAGGTAACATTTACGCAGATATCTTACAAATTATTGAAATTAGAACCTAAAAACCAATTTAAGGGAGAAATTTTAAATTTTAGGCAGTCTAAATAAAACAAAATTTGAATTAAATTTATTTATGTTTCATGGTCAAAATGTTGTCCGTGATTCCTAATAAAAGCACGGCTCCGTCTTCTCACTTCTGTTGCTGTTATTTTCAACATCATATCTCCAGCTTCATTGTTTCAAACTCTGAATTCATTCTCTCTGTCAGTTCTTCTCTCGTGTTTATTTCAACATTCGTATACACCAGCTCCTTGGCCCGGCCCCACACGAAAAAGTCCAGCAGGGTCAGATCTGGTGAGCGAGCGGGCCAAGGGATGGGTCCATCTCTGCCAATCCAGCTGTCAGGAAAGCAATTATTTAAGTGTTCCCCATGTGTTGTGTGGGTTATGAAAGTTTGTAATGCCCTCCCTAGAAAATTTGCTTTTATCCGTCCACAAGATTGATTTCAAATTCAAATTTTCTAGGGAGGGCATTACAAACTTTCATAACCTTCATGAATGGGCCGCCAAAGACAACAATACACATTTTAAGAAGCAGGTGTCGTTTCAGAGGAAATTCTCTGTCAATGTTTGGGCTGGAGTAATTAGCAGGACGTTGATTGGGCCCCACTTCTTACCGGAGACTTTCAATGGTGAAAATGATTTGCACTTTCTACAAGTGGATTTACCAGAGTTGATAGAGGAAACCGGTGTCCCGATATTCGCAAGTGTCCAACGCATTGGATGTTAAATGTAAGGGAACACTTAAATAATTGTTTTCCTGGCAGCTGGATTGGCAGAGATGGACTCATCCCTTGGCCCGCTCGCTCACCAGATCTGACCCTGCTGGACTTTTTCGTGTGGGGTCGGGCCAAGGAGCTAGTGTATACGAATGTGGAAATAAACACGAGAGAAGAACTGATAGAGAGAATGAATTCAGAGTTTGAAACAATGAAGCTGAAGATGATGTTGAAAATAACAACAACAGAAGTGAGAAGACGGAGCCGTGCTTGTATTAGAAATCACGGACAACATTTTGAACATGAAACATAAATAAATTAAATTCAAATGTTGTTTTATTTAGTCTGCCAAAAATTTGAAATTTCTCCCTCAAATTAGTTTTTAGGTCCTAATTTCAATAATTTGTAAGATATCCGCGTAAATGTTACCTCAATAGAAAAAGCGATTATCAAGCATGTTTTCAAAAAGGTTTGAACAAAAAAAGCACGCTCCGTTTTTTTTTAAATAAGGTTTACAAAAAATATTTATGAATTTTAAAATGTTTTATGAACTTTAAATGTCTGTAAAAAAAATGTCTAACGACACAGAGGCCTAAAACATGTTTTGCTAGATTGCTTACACATTACTTTAATTAAATGCAATAAAAATGAATTCGTTTATCATTCAATTTGGCCATAAATAAGTAGCTTAATTAAAACTTTGGGAATTTTCGAAAAAAATCTTAAGAAATTGGTAAAAAAAAAGTGGTGAGACTTCGTCTAAGATAACCATGGCTTAAATGGTTCTGAATTGCCTGTACTATCTTCGCCTTAAAGCTTTGCACCCATCTTCCAATCACCCATGCAGAACCTGCGATTTTTTTTTTGCAACTTGTTTCCCAAACCTACACTCGACAAGTGTTTCGCCTCTCCACGGAACATCGTCAGGAGATATTGACTCGTCGAATCGGCTGAATGGCTGTGTTGCATTCTGCATCCAAGCCTGAAATAAAACGGAATATTTTTGCATGACATTTTACTGATATATATAACCAGTTGCGCCCCGCGGTTACACCCGCATAAGTTTCGGTCCCGTGGCAATATCGGGATAAAAAGTAGCCTATATGTTAATCAAGGGTTTCAACTACCTCAATACAAAATTTTATCAAAATTGGTCTAGCCGTTTGAGTGTGAAGAAATAACAAACACATAAACACACACAAAGACATACACACTCACAAACTTTCGCCTTTATGATATTAGTGTGATGTGATATATTATTCATAAGAAATGTCGTTTTCAATAAAGAAGAGCCGGCAAGAAACTCTACAATTACTCTTTTAAAATACTTGGCTCTTATAATGTTTTCAAACTACAGTGTCAATAAATGAACTAGACAACCACTATCTAATAGACCAGAAAGTAAAAAATTCATCGTCTTCGTAGCATTCTTGTAAGTCAGAGCTGTCGTGGTCCTCATGTAGTTTCTTGTCTGGGGGCTGATGTCATTCGCCTCACGATTTCTGGCCACCTTCTCCTATTTTAGGTATTCTTAGTGCACTCATACAAGGAATCGCCCACTGCGGATTAAATTTGGTCAGTCCATCTCATGAGTCAGCGTCCGCGTGGTCAAGTGCCCTCCACTCCCTGCTCAACAAGGCGCTCTATAGAATTACCCTCACGCCTCGAGACGAGTATCGAAAGCGTAATAATTTAAAAAATTCACCTTTTAGCAAAACTGTTCTGGGACGTTTTCAAAAAAGAAACTACGTCACATCCAACTTCCGAATTCCATAAGCTGGGTTTTAAAGGGAGCAGTGTAACAAAATTGCGATCACATTTTGTTCTTATTCTGAATAAAATGGTCCAACAGAACGCGACTTTCCGCACTTCACGTTTGTAATTGGCCCACTACTACACCACGAGTCTTTTTAGTTATTTTTATTTATTTTTACTGGCCACAGTTGACTCTCGTTTTCTTGTATTCGGAAAAAAGACATTCCCTTTCGAGCGGCTGCATAAGCACAGATTTTTGCTGCATTCGTTGAGTTCGGGATGTTTATCGCAGTTTTTGGTGCCATGATTTGGCGCAAATGTTTTTCTAATCGTATTGTTGGCTATAGCTGATTATCATTGTGATGCGGTTACGGAGATTGGCCGGAGAAGGCAACGCACAAGGAACGGTGGAAAGTTGTGGGGAAACCTTTGCCCACTAGTGGGACATAAAAAAATTATGATACATCTTTATAGAACTATTCAAGCTTCGTTCCGTCATTCATGAAAGAAACAAAGAAGAAGAAATGTACATTCCACTATACGTAAAAACAACAACTGACTTTAAAAATAAAACTGGCCAAGTGCGAGTCAGGACTCGCACACGAAGGGTTCCGTACCACAAGGCAAAAACGCAGAAAAAAACACGTTTGTTGTATGGGAGTTCCCCTTAAATATTTATTTTGTTTTTAGTATTTGTTGTTATAGCGGCAACAGAAATACATAATTTGTGAAAATTTCGACTGTCTAGCTATCGCGATTCTTGAGATACAGCCTGGTGACAGACAGACGGACGGACGGACAGCGAAGTCTTAGTAATAGGGTTCCGTTTTTACCCTTTGGGTACGGAACCCTAAAAAGGCAACAAATGGAAAACTTATTTCTGTTGCAGTTTCAAAACCGAGTAACTCCCGAGGATAGCCGAACACATCCGAAGCGGGTATTTTTTTAGTCGTCCTATAAACAAAACACGCGCGGTGTCGCTTACGGTAACAGTGGCGCGAGTTCAATGGTTTTTTTTCCATTTCAAAAAGTGCCCAACGCGCTAGAAGAAGTTTTCACTTGAAAAATACAATTAACACTATAAAACATATTATTATAATGGTTGGCCTTAACTTTAAAAGTGATTAAATATAATTTTCATTTTCGAATCATCATCATCTGCCTAGCCTTTTCCCAACCATGTTGGGGTCGGCTTCCAGTCTAACCGGATGCAGCTGAATACCAGTATTTTACATGGAGCGACTGCCTATCTGACCTCCACAACCCCATAATCAGCCTATAATGTTCCTACTGCTGGGACACAGGCCTCCTCTCGGTGAGAGGGAGTGGGCCGTAATCCACCACGCGGGCCCAGTGCGGATTGGCAGATGTCTCATGTCTTCGAATTTTTGGTTCCAGGACATTCCGGTTTTCTCACGATGTTTTCCTTCACCGTTTTGAGAGCAGTGGTGATGAAATAATTTACAAAGTAAAGCGCCTGTCTGGGTTCGAACCTACGACCTACAACTCGTAAGTCGCGGCTGTTACCACTTGGCCACCACTGCTCTAGCTCCGCTCTGCTCTGCACTCCTCCACAACCCAGTTACTGGGTAATACGATACCCCTTGGTATTTTAATTTTCGAATAAAGATTCAATTTTCACTATCATAAAGAGATAGTTACTAGCTTTTTATTTGGTTGGATGCCCCTTAAATTACACTTCATTTCGCACTACGGTCCTAAAAGACGAAGTTACGGTAGGAAAGTATATAAAAATATAGATATTTATAATAAAAGATACTGTAATGCCGTCTTTTACAAGGTCCATTTTCGCAATACAATACAGTAAGAAAATTATACTTACTGTATTTATTTTATTCTTAGTAATTTTCCATCAAGAATAAACTTCAATTAGTTACTTTAATGATAGTAGTAAAATGATTTCTTTCATTATTTTTCTCAATTTTGGTACATTAACAAAAACTACTGATAAAAATCTAAAAATTCATTCATTCACTGACAGACATTTTTTGAGATGGGAAAAAACCATTGACCTCGCGACACTGTTACCGTAACCGACACCGCGCATGTTTTGTTTATGAGACGATTACAAAAAAGTAATTAAAAAAAATTTAACCGACTTCAAAAAGAAATGAACTCAAAATTATGAAATAACTTTAATTTCGGAAGTCGGGGTCTTGGGATCTGTATTTTAGTTTTAGTTTTTTGCCACCGACTTCCGAAATTAAAGTTATTTCATAATTTTGAGTTCATTTCTTTTTGAAGTCGGTTTAATTTTTTTAAATTACTTTTTATTTGGTAATTTTTAGTTGTTGCACTAGAATTTGACCAAGGTTTTGAGATGTTTTCGCTTTGACACTACACCTGTAGCTCGTATCAATAAGTCAGGCCGTCACACTTTCACGTCTTAGTCCATATCTTGAAAATGACTGAATCGATTTTGATGAAACTTGCACTGTTCCCTAAGTTGAAGTAAATGTAAGCCAATAAAAAAATAATGGTCACGATCCGATTAATAGTTACGGAGATATGCGTGGACAAACATACATACATACGTCTATAAAATTTTGTATATTTGTTTGGAAGCCCTAATAAATTGTCATATGTGAATATAATGCAATTCTAATAATATTACATACATACGTATCGAATTGATAACCTCCTTTTTTTTGAAGTCGGAAAAAATACACACGTAATTGTCAAGTTTTTATTTCTGTCGGCACTCCCGGAGTGCCACTGTTTTTTTTAGATTAGCCTGTGATATCCCACAATAGGTCAAACGCCTCCCTACTTTCTTTTTTCACTTCTTTTTTTTAAATTTAATGGTCGGAGTCTGTCAGTGTCACATTTTTTAATCGGTCGTAAAGAAGATTAATGATATTCTCGACCAACAAATTTAATACACTTACTGTCGTGACATTGACATTGAAAGCAGTGACGGCCCAGTGGTAACGGCCCCGACTTGCGAGCATTAATTACCACGCTTGCTGATGACGGGTTGGCGATTTCAGACTTAGGTATATCTGACTAGAATATTACATAATCAGCCTATAATGTTCCCACTGCTGGGACACAGGCCTCCTCTCGATGAGAGGGAGTGGGCCGTAATCCACCACGCAGGCCCAGTGCGGATTGGCAGTTGTCACATGTCTTCGAATTTTTGGTTCTGGGACATGCCGGTTTCCTCACGATGTTTTCCTTCACCGTTTTGAGAGCAGTAGTGATGAAATAATTTACACAAAGTAAAGCGCCTGTCTGGGTTCGAACTCGTAAGTCGCGGCCGTTACCACTTGGCCACCACTGCTCACCATTGACTTTAATATTATCACACTAATATTATAAAGGCGAAAGTTTGTGAGTGTGTGTGTTTATATGTTTGTTACTTCTTCACGCTCAAACGACAGCACCAATTTAGATAAAATTTGGTATGGAGGTAGCTGACACCCTGGATATATAGGCTACTAACATATAATCTACTTTTTATCCCGATATTCCCACGGGATCGACACTTATGCGGGTGAAACCGCGGGGCGCACCTAGTTATTATTATAAATGTGAAAGTTTGTGAAGATATTTGGATGTTTGTTACTCAATCACGCGTAAACCGTTGAACAGATTTGGATGAAAATTGGCACCTGGATTAACATATTGGATATTTTTTATCCCGATATTACCACCGGATCGAAACTTACGCGGGTGAAACCGCGGGGCGCTGCTAGTTAACTATAAAGTCCGGTTCCCTCACGATGTTTTCCTTCATCGAAATCATACATACAACCTAACACTGACCTGTAAATTGCAAAAAATTTTAGAAAATTTTAACTTCGTGGACGAAATCATTAAACAGTTTCTTGGGTATCGAACTTAAGATTTGACATTTTGGTGAACAATATGAACATTAGCAATTTTAATTACATTCTTTTGTTCAAAGCCAGACTCAAAGTTACGAGCTTAAAATTGTTTTAGTTTAGTCCTAATGACTTTAAAATTATTTTAATTCTTCAAGTTTCGAAATGTCACAGCTTAGAATATTTAATATTCTAAATTATTAGATTCAAGAATTGAGCATTCGATTATTTATTTTGAAATTGAAATATTGTTTACTGAAATAGAAATAATTGATTTACATAAATATTTACAATATAGGGCCTGAAACGAGAGGTAGGTAAGAAATAATTGGATTCTACGTGAACCAGGAATAAACCTGTATCTCAGGTGTATTTGATTTTGTACATAACTAAATAGCCAAAAGGAACGAAGAAAATACACCATTATCGCGTTCTGCTAGCCTTTCCCCAACTATGTTTATTGGGTTCAGCTTACAGTCTAACCGAATACAGCAGAATACCTGGAGTATTTTACATGGAGCAACTACCTATTTGACATCCAAAATGCTGCAGTTACTGGGTTCATTTTCTTAAGTCGATAACTCGGTCGATATACAGCATAGGGGGACTAACTAATGAAATATTAATAACTAATGAAAGTCGATAACGAGAAACGGTATACCGTCTGCGGGGAACCCCGGACGGAGACGTACGGAGCGTGCCTTCAAAGCAACTGCCAAATGTGCGGTGCAGGTTCTCCTTATACTAATGGAAACGGTTCCCCAAATACGGGCCCTATGGCATGCTTTACAAAAATCTCCAGCATCCCACATGCGGGCCCTATCGACTAATGAAAACGCATGCGGGCACTATGGCATGCGTTACAGAAATCTCCCACACCCCGTATACGAGCCCTATCGACCGATGAAAATGAGCCTTAACATTAAGAAAAAACGCGCAACTGCATAAGTACTTCCACATAATTATTTTAGGTAGGCAAAGCGATTGAAACTGCTTTAAATGTAATTAATTCGTTCATCCTGTTAAAACAATAATTTAATGCTAATTTCAGTTTGCGATTTTTTTTATGAATTACTATCAAAGAAAAACCATGTGTCGATTTATACAATTAAAATAAAATATTGACAAAAGACGATTAATTTTCCATTGTGCAAAGCAAAGCCAACGAATTTTTATTCGATATCTAAAAGTTCTTTATAATATAAAAAAAAAACAAGTTATTTACATCCGCAATGAATTCCCATTTAACTTTGACCGTTAAAGTGATTCTACTTAAAATTTTATTGTTTCCAATTTCAACAAACTGTTATCTAGCAACGGGATTGTAACGCAAAACCAGGATTTACATAGATAAGGAAGTTTGTATTTTATAAAAGAAAAAGGTATTGTAGGAATTTCATGCCTATATTAGTACAAGTTTGGCCCTTCCCGTGAAAATATATTTCTTTGAAAGCTCGTCTACTAATCAAACTTCCTGATTTCCATCTATTTCTCTGTCTCATCTGCTCACTTTTTTAGTTTTTGGTTGGCTTCTAGTCAAACCGGATGCTCCGGATTTTCCACTTACATCTCAACTCCTATAGGGGATGAATTTTAAAAAATTCTTCCTAAGTGCTCACCGTCTTTGTGAACGGAACTCTTACGCAAAATTTAATGTTTCCGTGTCAATCAATGTCAGTGAATGAATTACACATCTAAACTCCGCTGCGGCAGATAATTACAGAAGATCGAATAGTGTAACCTCCCTCATACTTGACGTTAGTGGACTACGAGAAAGCTTTTAGTTCGATCGAGACGTGGGCTGTACTGCAGTGTCTCCGACGGTGCCAGATAGACTATCAGAACCTCGAGGTGCTGCAGTGTCTGTACAAAAACGCTACTATGTCAGTCCGACTCCAGGACTAGACTTCGAAACCTATCCTTCTGCAGCGAGGTGTGAGACGAGGAGACGTTTTCTCTCCGAAACTGTTCACCTGGCCGACTAGAAAGGGGTTGGCATACACACCAATGGTGAGTACATCACTTACCTTCGTTTTACCGACGATATGGTAGTCATGGCTGAGACTGTGGGGACCTCGCAACAATGCTCGATAACATTAGTAGAGCTTCCAAAAGAGTGGGTCTTCAAATGAATATGGACAAGACAAACAAATGGTCGATGGGGCCGAAAGATTCTGGAGTGGTGACCGCGTACCGGAAAACTTAGCGTCATCTCTTTTCTTTCATTTTTCTACTTCAAGACAAAAATTCTTTGAAGTGGGAACAATGAATTACGGAAACTACATACTCTAGACTTACTTAACTATCAGGAAATACGATCAATGCCTTCGCCGGACCAAACTTCCAAATGGTCCTGACATACCTCAAAGACTGCAAGACAGTTGGCTTCGTTCCATTGCTAAAAGTTTTGTTGAAATATCAACCTTGGAGTGCACTCAGAAGGTTCACTTCTCCTAAAACTGAAAAAAAATTCGAGACTTTTAAATTAAGGGGGATCCCTCAATGTAGCCCGCGATATTAAAAAAAATATTACATTTTTTGCAAATGGCAGGGCTTTTTTACGATAGAAGAAATACAAGACAACGTCAAAATTACCTAAGAATGAACGTTTATCTCATTTTTTGATCATTTGGTAGGCGAGTGCCGACAATCAACATCGTTGGATCGGTTGACTAATGAATATTTATTTTTATTTTTGGTTATTTATTTATTCAGACGGTTCATTTCCGGTGAGAGATAAAATTAAAGAGAAAATTGAAGCACCTTTTATCTGCTTAAGACTCACTGCTCTTTTTTTCCTTTTTAAGTGCCAAAGCAACTTTTTAATGTAAGGGTACTTGTTCAGGCATTACTTCCAACTTGGCTTACAATTTGAAGAACAACAGTACATTTAAGATGTTTTAAGGCAACTGCAATTCGTAGCTCACGAGAGTTTCTTTACTTACTTTTAATTGCTGCATTTACGCTGAAAAGATAAATTGTTCCTGTACATACAAAGTGGGTTCTAAAATATTTGTAATGTTAAATGTTACATCGTTTCCACCTTCCTTCCTTGCACTATATGCACGACATGGAGTTTTATGAATATGTATGACAATTTTATCAGCACTTGCTTTTGCCAAATATATGAAGCAATGGATTAGCCTTCAAAATGATTCAGATTGTCATTGAAAGTGTGTTGCGCAATTACGGTGAAGGTCTCAAGTTCTCATACAGAAAAGGAACGAGTAAATAATATGTTCACAGCGCCTGCTTATTGAGTGAGCAACTATGCTATCTATCTTTACTGTGTGTGGCTGATTTTATAGCCTATTAGAAACCTAGGTTTCCTTTTGATTTCTCCTCCCTTCTCTTTCTTCATCAGCCTTTCGCCACCTAATGCTGAGTGTAGGCATCAGGCCACTCTTCTTTGTCTTTAGCCTTACTAAGCCAGAGTCGTCCAGCAATCACCAGGCCGTCGGTCCACCTCATCAGCTGTCTGCCCACACTTCTACTACCAGGGGGCCTAAAAAGGCCACTTTAGCAGAATTGTAAAAGGATAACATTATGAATCATAATATGAAGAAGACAGTTCGTGTTATTCTTTTTTCGCTGCATTACGTAGGTATAATCAAAGAGATTGGGATTGGATTTGGATTGGATTGAGTGGTATTTTAGCCTAGACAAATCCTTCACCAATGGGATTTGATACGATTAACTTAACAGTTAACTGTCCATTACGATCCATAAGGTTATCCTTTTATGATTTTGCCAAAATGGCCTTTTTAGGCCCTATGTTTCGGGCTCCAGTTCAGTACTGTTCTACCCCATCTGCTATCTGTTCTACGCCCTCTGTGGCTTGCCCATTTCCACTTTCTTTCACTGATTTTTCCTTTATTTAATGATGTCCAAGATAAACTTAGAAAGACTTATTTATTACTTTAATGTCGTCTTTTATTATTTAGGTGTTAGTAGAGTAGTTCTTATTTGTCCTACAAGCCTCTTTCCCCTAATGAACAAAGTTTATTATGATATTGAACTCTTATCTCTATAAAATTAGGTCCCCAAAGTTCACTTACCTTATCTCCAAGCAAGGCGTAAGTGTTCCGTAATTAGGACTCGGATAAGGCCAAAAATTCCCAGGAAATCCTACAGCAAAAACTAAGTTACAGTAATTTAAGTTGTAACAGCAGTGGTGGCCCAATGGCCCCGACTTACGAGTGTAGGTCGTGGGTTTGAACGTAGGCGGGCACTTTACTTTTTGTAATTTATGTCATCACCACTGCTCTCAAAACGGTGAAAAAAACATCGTGAGGAAACCGGCATGGGCTAGAACCAAAAATTCGATAGCATTGTGACATCTACCAACCCGCACTGGGCCTGAGTGGTGGATTACGGCCCACTACCTTCACAGAGTAGAGTCGTGTCCCAGCAGTGGGATCGTTATATTTTAATAATGAAAGTCGTAACAGAAATCCAGTCTAACTTTAATGTCTTTACTGCCAATGATTTTTCAAAATTGAATAGTCTGTTCATGTTCGTTTTAAAGTCACAAAACTCTAAAATAAACAAATTACTAAATGGATCATCTGTTTATCCTTTACAGTAAGTCGTAAACGTCAATTAAATGAAAACGTTCTTACAGATAGCCATCTACTAATGCGATGCCGTCTTTAAACGACGCAATTACTATTGAAGCCCCCACACAAAAAAATAGGTACAGAAGACCGACTCCATACAACACGCACACATAAAAATAGGTACAGAAGACCGACTCCATACAACACGCACACATAAAAATGCTTCATATTTATACTGTACCTGATGATAGGGGTTTGCTAAACAAACACTGCCACACAATAGGCATAACGGAGATTCGACTCCTCTATGCAGGGCTTGCATGGAGGCTGAGGAAACCGTTGCGCATGTGCTCTTTGAATTCACAAGCGTCACCCAGATTAGAACAGAAAGCCTCGAGGCATCCAGGTCTTACGCAGATGTTCTTGACATACCAACTCAACTTGAATAATCAACAGATGAAATCAACTTCTGGAGGGAGGCAACCAACCCGGTTGGAATAACCACTGAGACCGCCATGGCCCACATACAAGGTCCACCTGAATCCAAACCCTTGTCCTCACTTTCCTTAGTACACGCTCACGCTCACGCTTCACGTACAGCGAGTACAAGCGCACTTGCGACCGGAATTTGTTTGAGATCGCCACACGTACGCGTCTATGTCTACGTCCGCCTGTTTTCGCTCATTGTATGGAGTCGACCTTCTGTAGCTTTCAATTTTGTGCCCTTGAGTTTCCATTGCTATTTCTGTGATGTTAAGAAATTAGAAAAAAGTATCGGGTAAATAATTATATTTAGGTAATGTTCAAACCCAACTATAGTGTAGTCAAAAGGATTATTTCTTAATCAAAAGTAGTTATTTTAATGTGAAAACCGAATAGTGGGCGTTTTGAAATGGTTTGATTTTGAATGAGTAGGTAAAAGTTTTATGAATGGAATCTGTAAATAGACTAGTTGGGTAAGTTAGGTAAGCAAATATAGGCCTGACATATTTTTTTGAAAGGCCTTAATACCTTTGGATATTAACAGCCGTCCGTCTCGATCTTCAAGGTTGAGCAGCGCTTGCCGAGGTCGGTCTATGGATGAGTGACCATCCATTACATACCAAGAAGTTCCGGCTGTCATTGTCATCTTTGACAGTCGTCACGGGTAGTCAGAAGCCCAGAAGTATGACAAAAAAGTATTGCCAAGGGGTTTCGTGTTACCCGATAACTGGATTGTATAGGTCAGACAGGCAGTCACTCCATGTAAAATAATAGCATTCAGCTGCATCTGTTTAGACTGGAAACCAACCCCGGGAAAAGGCTACGCAGATAATGATGATAGTAAAATTCTTCTTATAATTTGTACGTAAATTAGTTTTCAAAGGATGCATGTAAAACAGCTAGGAATGTAAAGTTACCGGTGCAAAAAAAAAAAATAACCTAACCAGCAAAAGAATTGGAAAAACCACCTTAAATCATCCCCTTAATCTTACCCACAAGGTAAAACGAAGTCGTTTCCCCTTATAAAAGTTACCCTCGCAGCATTATTTTCGTAAATTATCTTATTTTTTTAACAAAGTGTCTAGCGTGGACATAAATTTTGGAAAAGTTATTAACAAGGAAGTTTGGGGACATATTGTTCGAAAAACAGTAGTTTGTACAATAATAAATTGTAAGGAAATGCTGAGATGATACAAATTTTCTTCTTTATTTAAAGCAAGCAACCCGCCCCTGTTTCCGACGGGTGTAATCTAGTTAGTGGACATTTCTGTGGTATGTAAAATTTTACATTATCTCTTCGGGTATAAATTCTATAAAGGATGGTACAATCCGCATCTCAATCCAGTGTAAAGGTAAGAAGACCTCAGCGGGTACATAGTCAGACACGAAAATAGACTTTGTTTGTTTTGGAAGGACTTGGGGAAGACCTATGCCCAGCAGTGGGACAGTATAGGCTAAATAAAAAAAAAAGCAGAGTGGCAGGGAGATCGATGAGCAACCTGTTACCATCATCTGCCTAGCCTTTTCCCAACTATGTTGAGGTCGGCTTCCAGTCTAACCGGATGCAGCTGAATACCAGTCTGTTATATGGAGCGACTGCCTATCTGACCTCTACAACCCAGTTACTGGATAATACGATACCCCTTGGTAAGACTGGTTGTCAGATTTTCGGGCTTCTGACTCCGTAACGACTGTCAAAGATCCACGAATGACACCCGGGACCAACGGCTTAACGTGCTTTCCGAGGCACGGAGGGGTCTCGCTATGTAAAGATGGTCAGCCATCCACAGACCAACCGCGGTAAGCGTAGCTTAACCTGATCGATCGACCTGTGCGGCTGTTTTTATTTAGCCACGGGCCCTTCTCAATCTGTTACCGTGGATTCAATCTATATCTTCTATATATATAAAAGAAGAAACTGACTGACTGACTGAATGAATGAATGACTGACTGACTGACTGACTGACTGACTGACTGACATATCAACGCACAGCCGAAACTACTGGGTCTACGAATGTGAAATTTTGCACACGGCTTCCTTTTATAATGTAGGGGAGCACTAAGAAGGGGTTTTTGGAAATTCAACCTTTAAGGGGGTGAAAAGGGGGGATTTCGTTTGTATGAAAAATCTTATTCCTTGAGTTAATAAACTTGAAACTTGGCACAAATACTTATCTAAGTAAATTATTAAGTTTGGCATTTTTTGTTTTTCTTAACTACCCCCTAAAAGGGGATTGGGGGGTGTCAAAGTTTGTATGGAAGAATTTTAACGGGTTGTCCGAATATCTCGAAACTCAGTATTTGTACTTAAGACCAAAAATAGAGAAAAACGTGTATCATGGTTTTCCAAAAATGTACCCCTAACGGGGTGAAAAGGGGTAGTTAATTTTACAGGGGAGGATTTTACTGCGTGGCTTGATTTACTCGAAAATTGGTACAAATAATCTTTGAGTCAAGTAATGAGCACATCCCAAAGGATTTTTCGAAATTCCACCCCTGTGGGGGTGAAAAGCGGGGATACAGTTTATATGAAAAATTTTATTCATTTGGTTAATAAACTTGAAACTTGGCACGAATACTTATCTAAGTAAATTATGAAGATTGACACTTTTTGTTTTTCTAAACTACCCCCTAGAAGGGGATTGGGGGGTGTTAAAATTTGTATGGAAGAATTTTAACGCGCGGTCCGATTAACTCGAAACTCGGTAAGTATTTATACTTAAGCCCAAAAATAAAAAATACCACGTATCAGGGTTTTTCGAAAATCTACCCCTAACGGGGTGAAAAGGTGTAGTTAATTTTACAGGGGAGGATTTTACTGCGTGGCTTGATTAAGTCGAAAATTGGTATCAATAAATCTTCGAGTCAAGTAATAAACACATCCTAAACGATTTTTCGAAATTCCACACCTGTGTGCGGGGGGGGGGGGGGGGGGGGGGGAAGCGAGGATACAGTTTATATGAAAAATCTTATTCATTTGGTTAATAAACTTGAAACTTGGCACGAAAGTAAATTATGAAGATTGACACTTTTTGTTTTTCTAAACTACCCCCTAAAAGGGGATTGGGGGGTGTCAAAATTTGTATGGATGAATTTTAACGCGCGGTCCGATTAACTCGAAACTCGGTATTTATACTTAAGACCAAAAATAAAGAATAACACGTATCAGGGTTTTTCGAAAATCTGCCCCTAACGGGGTGAAAAGGTGTACTTAATTTTACAGGGGAGGATTTTACTGCGTGGCTTGATTAAGTCGAAAATTGGTATAAATAATCTTTGAGACAAGTAATGAACACATCACAAACTATTTTTCGAAATTCCACCCCCGTGGGGGTGAAAAGCGGGGATACAGTTTATATGAAAAATCTTATTCATTTGGTTAATAAACTTGAAACTTGGCACGAAAGTAAATTATGAAGATTGACACTTTTTGTTTTTATAAACTACCCCCTAAAAGGGGATTGGGGGGGTGTTAAAATTTGTATGGAAGAATTTTAACGGGCGGTGCGATTAACTCGAAACTCGGTATTTATACTTAAGACCAAAAATAACATGTATCAGGGTTTTTCGAAAATGTACCCCTAACGGGGTGAAAAGGTGTAGTTACTTTTAGGGTTTTTCAAAACTCGACTCCAACCAAGGTGGAAAAGGGTAATAAAGTTTAGGGGTGGATTGCTGGGAAATATAGTAGGAAATGCTGTATCCACTAGCAGGAATAGCGCCACCAGTGGTTCGCAGAGCACTGGCTCCAGCGAAAGAGCCAAAATGGTCTCCGACACACGACCCTTTGCACGACAACATCCTTGTGCCTGTGCTACAAAGGCTGAAAAGCCAAAACAATTTTTTAAAGTGTATCGTCCCACTCACTGGTGAACCATCACAAGAAAGACTGAAGCTGTGGCGAGACAGTCCTTCCTTACCAAAACCCAAAATTTTTAGAGGAAAGTACGAAATACACGCGGACGAAGTCGCGGGCAAAGTGCTAGTACAATATATAAAAAAAAACAGATTTGCTGTTCCATGACCGCGTTTGTATCACTTTTTTAGGAACCAGTTTTTTTTTTTATAACCGACGTAATTTTTTTACCCTAGGGGTTCTAGAATCATGATTGTGCTGAATTAATGGGTACAGTTTGTGCGTTGATGTCCATGCCACCCTGTAAATATCGAAGATTATACACTAATCAAAAGCCAAGGGTGCTAGTCACAAAAAACGCAGAAAAAAGTACTACAATGTACTAAAATTCACACATTCTTACATATTATATCGCCGTCCTCAAAAAACGGAAGCAGACAAAATTAGTTAATCCGTCTCACTTAATTATAATTTATCTTTATTGTTCTTGGAGCGAGCTTACTAATCCATAAAAGGTTGGTGTTCCACAAATGCTGCAGACTATCTGACGTACTGCAGGGTACTATCCGCACTTGGATGATATCTCTCTCAGTGTTTCTCTTTCACATTTATTATGCGCACGGCCTAAGTATGGAACTCTCTGCTTACTTTTGTACTCCCTTTCACCTGCACCTGCTTTGTAGGCTGACGGGTTATAAGCATTAGCTTTAAAAAAAAACAGTGAACAGGCATCTTATGGACACATCTGTTCCGTTGTAGACCTCATCCATCGCTTTCCATCATTTGAGAGGCGGTCAAGAGCAGTAGATGTCACTTGTCTTCGAATTTGTGGTTCTAGGATATGCCGATATGCTTTCTTACGATGATTTCCGTCACCGCTTTGAGAGCAGTGGTTATGAAATAATTTACACAAAGTAAAGCACCTGTCTGGGTTCGAACCTACGACCTACAATTCTTTTTTTTTTCTTTTTTTTTAATTACTCGTAAGTCACAGCCGTTACCCCTGGGCCACTACTCACTTGCCTCTTAGCTTGTAAAGGACATTATTTCCAGCTTAGCTTAGCTTCGCCGCACAGCGTATCCCACAGCAATGGTGAGCCAGCTTTATTGAGTCCTTCTTATAATCTCGGACTTCACTCAATGGGAGTTAATTAAGTTTTAAGTGTACTTATAATAAATTATTCATTCTCTTGATCTTTGTTTACGAATGTACTGAGATACGTCAATCTTCTTGGGAGTGTTGTTCTCCTAGTAGTTTTAATCGTATTTTAACGCTTGTTTAATATTAAAGGGAAATTAACCCTATTTCTACGTGCAACGGGTTGATTTTATTAAAATATTATTTAAACGTTTTAAAACTAGTTCCTTTGATACTTTCTTCTATAATAGTATAAAACAAATTCGATTTTCGTGTTTCTCTATTTAAACGTACAGATCTTCGTAACTGGATAATTGATTTTGATGCAGTTATCATTATCATTCCGGTTTTTAATCATTTATAACCTATTTCAGTCTAGCTGTTTAGTTATGGAGTTTCATATTAAGGAATGGTGAGTGGCTTGAGTTAGGCGATGCTGATCCGGCGCAGTGCTTTTATTATGTGTGCATTCAGCTAAATTCCTTAAAAAAAAAAACTTAGAGTAAAAGTGCGCAATGCTGAACACCGCTACCCTATTTCAACTTAAACAAATATCAACTTTATTTCAATGACACTTGGATTGATTTCAGAGTGACTATTGAAAAAGTTATAAAAATGTTTGAAGTTGTAGCGTAAACTGAACTTTATTGTGGTAGGAATTAAAGTTATTTTTCCACTAGTTTATATTTGTTAACATTTTTGGCAAATAAATCGCGAGCACAGATTATCTATTTTTTATTGAATAAAAACGCCTGGACCTTTATTTAAAAAATGCCAATGAAATCTTAAACCAAAACCGGAAGTAAGAAAAGTAAATATTTTATCATTAAGATGACCCTATTTCCAAAAGTTTCCCCCAGAATTATGTTTGGTGAAGCAATTTTCTATTGAATTATGTAATGTTGAGCCTGCGTTGGTAAATTTGATTTTGGCATGGGGCCCGTGAGTAAATTGTTGATTATATTCCCTTGAGGTATCAGGGCATATTAAATTATGGGTGTGAGGGGCGGACGAAAGTAAGCCTTCCTAAGCTGCCTTTAGTTCTTGGAATTTTCTGGATTACCAAGTCTTGGTGTGGAGAGAACTTACTCTTGCTGTGCTCTACCGATGCTAAAGTTCTTCTCCCTAAGCACGAAATTACCGTGGCCTACCTGGAAAAATTTAAAGAGACTTCGTACCCAAGCAGGCCGCAGCGAGGATAACCTCCACAAGTAAGGGGGCTCAGACCTTCGGTGTGTATGCGGCGTGTCTCCAGTCGGGTGGCAAAAAACTAAAACTATAAAATACAGATCAAAGACACCGACTTCCGAAATTAAAGTTATTTCATAATTTTGAGTCAACTTCTTTTTGAAGTCGGTTTAATTTTTTAAAATTACTTTATATTTAAATTATTATTTACAATAGTGTGCAAAGTAATACAACTTGACTCATGAAAATATTAGTATGTTAGCCCATAGGTGACAATATTTCAAAATATTCCAAATACAACATCATTGCAGCAATACACGCCTAAACTTAAAACTTCGATAACTCAAAAATGACTTTTTATGGGTTGAGTCCTTTCTGCTAAACTACGTCTAAACTAAATTACTCGGATGTGTGCAATTACGTTCCTATGCGTAGGTCAGGTAAAAGTACATAGGTTCATGTATGTATTCAGGGTTTCATACGTCTGGGAGTACGTTCATCATACTACATGGATAGTGTGAAATTCGACTCCAGACTTTACCTCGCTTAAGATATTTTTTTGGGTACGTTGAGGAGCTCTGGCAGTCCAGTGGTATCAACCCCGACTTACAAATGTATAAGTCGTGACATATATTATCATGCGCTAGGAGGCACATTTAAGTCAATGAAAGACATAAATTACCCATCATCGAATATATCCGAGAGCAGTGGTGGCCAAGTGGTAACGGCCGCGACTTACGAGTTGTAGATCGTAGGTTCGAACCCAGACAGGCGCTTTCAATTCAATTCAATTTATTATCAAGTGTCATGACTCACTTGTTAGTAAAAAACACTTATCCTATGTTAGTAATTATTGATATTAATTTTTTAATTTTTACATCCGAAAAAAAACAAAACAAATGCAATTCCTGTACATACACAAAAAGCGGCAGTACTGTCCGACGCTTCACCGCGGCTGCACCATTCCATGGGAAATAGCGCAGCAGCGATTCACGTACGGACAGTCCAGCCTGCTCGAAATTAGTGACAGGATACTGTTGCTGCTGCCCCACACCCCACGCACCAGAGACGCACAGCGCTTACGCATTGTGCCAAAGAAACAGTCCACATGTGCGTCCGCGAACATCCCCGATGCGCTGCAGTAGCGGGGCAGCCTCAACAGCACCCTGAACGCGTTATTGTATTGCACGCGGAGGGCACCGTACGACTTTTGAGTATATCTAGCCCACAGGCTGCTCGTGTAAAACGTCGTGCAGTACGCTCTGAAAAGAGTAATTTGGACGCTCACTGTACAACGAGCAAACCTGCGAGCCAGCATGTTCGCTCTAATCGACAAGGCCCTCCGCGCCCGCTCGATGTCGTCATCATCTGTGAGATCAGGGGCGAGTATGTGGCCAAGATATTTGAACTTGTACGCCCTAGCTAATGGCATACCATTAAGGTAAACTGGTGGTACATAAACAGGATACCTACCTTTACTTTGTGTAAATTATTTCATCACCACTGCTCTCAAAACGGTGAAGGAAAACATCGTGAGGAAACCGGCATGTCCTAGAACCAAAAATTCGAGGACATGTGACATCTGCCAATCCGCACTGGGCCCGCGTGGTGAATTACGGCCCACCCCCTCTTACTGAGAGGAGGCCTGTGTCCCAGCAGTGAACATTATAGTCTGATTATGGTTATGGTTATGGAATATATCTATCAAGAGGCACTTTCGAAAATCGGTTTTGAATCATGCCTAAATGTACGGTATTTATTGCTCGTGACTGATATTTTTCTTGTGATATATTCCAAATTCTTCCCAAGATCAAAAGATCAGGAGCTCATTTTTCAGAATCGACGAAAAACCGATCGATTCTCAAAAATGAGCTATCTAGAATTAGTGCAGTGTTGTTCTGGGTGTGCGAAATGTCAATTGAAACAAAAAATTATTAAGGCCAATACATTCATCAACGAATCTCACAGTCAATTTCCCGAACATGTATCGCTTCTTGAGTATGCTTATGACAAGCCCTGCGCGTCAAGCGCTGTTTTTGCAGACCATCTATATAGGGATATTGGTAAAACATTAACAACCTCTTAAGAGGTCATTGTACTCATAATTATGAACAACTTTTACTAGGGGACCAAAACTGAAATCGCGAAAAAAAAATCTGCTGTTCCCTACATTTTTACGAGTTAAACGAACATAAATGTAGGGAACAGCTGATTTTTTTTCGCGAGTTAAAGTTGCTATTGCTGTATATATGAAATTCAAAGTCCTGACTGACTCATATAACGACGCACAACCTAAACCGCTTACTTTATATGTTTAAGTATGAGAAACCTGCACCGTAATTGATATTACATATTTTCAATCACAATCCGATTGTTTTTAAGTAAATTGCTAATCCATTGCTTCCTAATGTTTAACAAATTCGTCTCCTCAACAACGTAACGAATCCAATGAATGTTCATCACATTATTATAATCTAATTTCATCGTAAACGCTTGTCATATTTATACTGTCATGTTTAAGCTCTTTCATATGTAAATGAATTAAAAGGCCGAGTCGACAGCAATTTGAATAGAAGAATGAGTTCCGGAGGCATTTGGTTCGCTTAAAAGATTGGCAACCACTGCAGGATAGCAGCTAATAAATCGATTAAAAAAAACATATTTATAAAAGACACACAAAATAAGAGAAAAGGTCCATGAACATCTCTTTTTCAACACACACTTGCTCGAAAAGTTGCTCTTATTGCACCGCTCTTATGTTTACAATGAAGTATATTGGACACACGTGCTTTTTACTTTGCATTTCTTCACAAGTGCTGGAAAGTACGCAATGGGCCTGCTCTTGACCACAATCACGCTTGGTGGCGTGATATTTATACTAGTGAGAGATGTGAGTTTAAAAAAAAATCTCCTTTTAACTTCTGCATCGATCACACATCACAACACATAATCAGCCTATAATGTTCCCACTGCTGGGACACAGGCCTCCTCTCTGTGAGAGGGAGCTCTCTGCATTGATCGATTTCTGTAATTTACTGGCATTTAGCAGCCGCTGCCGCTGCTGTTGAACCATAAAGCGACCCCTATAAGTATGTAGGGGTCGGCTTCTAGCCTTCCTAGCATCCTATTCTAGCATCTGCCTAGCCTTTTTCCACCTACGTAACAATGCTAGGTAGATAATAAGTCAAGCAGTTTTGCCAATGGAGCGTGACCTGATTTGCTCTGTTGAGAGCCCGTACTTAACCCTTTCTTTAGTTGGCTTACTTTAACTCTCCTTAGTCACTTTCTACTTTAAAATCTGTGTGATGTAAGTATCTCGATCTACCCTAGCCTTAGATTTCTGGCCGGCTTTACGCATGTCTGTGGATTTTTTGGGATGGATAAACGGTATAACCCCAGATTTCTGTAACGTAATATCATTCAATACAATATGGCTAAGTGACAACATGAGTACAATATTACGCTACCTAAGTATACATTACTGTGACGCCACTAGCTCAAGCATTCTATTTCGGAACTAATCAGTTTATTATGAGCAATCCCGGCTTTTAGCTCTTATAAGCACTAACATTATGACAGGCATGTTACGTACAGACGCCAGCACATAAAGCTACCCGAAACTGTCATTTTTTCCCAATCAACATTGAACCTTATGTTTTAGCGATAAAGTTGAAAATCTATTAAAGAAATTTGACAGATTGTAGTAGCTTGATGTACTGGCGTCTGTACAAATTCGCACAATTGTTTGTCACCCCAGCGTGATGTCGAGCTTCAGTGTGTCGTCGCACATGCGCGCTTTCGAACTATGGTGAGTCGCAGTACAGTTTTGTCGCACAAGCGTTAATCGCACATCCATTTGTCGAGTTCACGTAGTACACTCGATTTTATTTAAGGATAAAGTAATAGTACATTTTGATACACGTGTGCAATGTTAGTGATTGCACACACATTCACACGACACAACTCGGGATTGCAGAACGAGCCGAAAATGAGAGCGTAATGGAGCCGAGACTGTAATGACAAATGGTCATGCGTTTCAAAGTATTTTTTAACACATTTCGGCAAAAAAAAAGTCATAAACACTACATTTGGTAACAATTATTTGTGGGAAGTTTGCTTGCAGGTTTTACTCACTAGAAACCGCCAAACCAAATATTTTAATATACATATTTAAAGAACGCTAATTATTTATAACATAACTTTGTTCGGGAAAGTGTTGTGAAAACAAATTTCAACAATTTTTGCATCTCGTTTAGGTTTACAATGCTGTGTAATTAACTTTTGACTTTCTGCCGATGAACTGACTTTCGTATCTAAAATGTTTATAGAATAAATGCTCATAATTTTATTTATTGCACGAGTCCAGTCTCCTGTCAATTTTTTTTTTTGGTAGGTGTCAGACTCTTACTGAATAAAACCCACCCGTGTTCCTTCAGTTGCCTGTGCCACTGTAACGTTTAGGACGTTAGGTAGTGTGTAGTGATAGATTAAATGGAATAAAAGAAGAATTACGTTACAAGATTAGATTTATTTTGATAGAAATACAAAGCCGGTTGAGCCGGGTTTGGGTACGATATCGAGCGCACGCGTAGGTTATAACCGTCTAAGAACACTACTGCCCTGCAGAGCCTCGAGACGTAGGGAGCGGGAACTGGAGGTAGATGTCCAGGGTCCCGTAGCGCCGCGGCAAGGTCGTCCAGCCACTCCCCTGCGGCGACGGCGGTGGCAGTATTAGTAACCGCCTCCGGACCTCAAGCAGGCAAGCAGGTGCAGGTGCAGAAGCGAAGTAGGCAGGCAGAAAGGTGGAAGGAAGGAACCCCGTCTGGGGTTTTTTTCAAAACACTTAGGTATTATTACTTAGTAGTTAAAAAGTTAAATAAAAGCTTTTTAAAAAGAATAGTTAGCGACTTCAACAAATAACTGTCGTGAAGTTTTTAGATAATGGTTTCTTCAGCTGGCCACGGTATCTCTTTCGAACAACCCGCGACCCTGGCGGGAGTCTCCTGTCCCTCGCATACTCTTGGAAGCGTCCAAGAGAGCGTTAGCATTTGAGCGTTGAGCGAAGCCTGACTGTGATGAAATGTGTTCACGGATGAATGGAAGAAAATCTAGTCCGTATGTTTGGAGTGTTGTAAGATGAGCGTTGATGGTATACTTTTCATTATTGTACTTATACACTTAAGTACAATAATGAAAAGTATACATTGTGTCTTTTAACTGATGTGAATACTGGCCCTGGCCGTTTTATGTTAAGATAAAATAAATTAATTAAAGAAAAGAAAGAAAGAAAATACATTTATTTAGCACAGACTAAAAGACACACAATACAGCCGGTAGTCAGATAATAGTCGTACATACATCAGATAAAAACAGAAAAATATAAAAATAAAAAGGGTAAAAATAAAAAATCCGATGTAAGAAATTGGCAGGAATGTGTGCCTCACGGCTGCGCTAAAAAGGTCCAGTTCAGCAAAATTACTGCTTGTAAATTAAACAGAACACTAACTCCTGCAACACAACAGTGTTGTGAAACTTATCTACCGCTGGACATCGAGCCTTACTTAGTATTCGTCCGCAATGCATTTGCATTTGATGAAAATTCCAGTAGTAGTTGGCAACTTGCAAAAACTCCGGCAGTTGAGTCCTCCTCTGTCTATCGTACATTTGGAATTTGAATAAAACCTACATTTTGATTGTAATATACAGTGTGGGGATATGTCGATGGATTAGCTGATATATCGATAGTTTTTTGGGAGAGACGTTGTTTTTGCTAATCGATCATTTTACTGTTTTTTCTTGCTGGCTGGCACATTGGTGTTAAAATTCTTGATGATAATTTTAGCAAGTACATACATGTACTTTTACACTTCGTAAAGTAGGATTTGGGACAACTTTTACAACTACGAACTATTCAAATAATAATAAAAAAATAACCATAAAATATCTAAACTTAACTAAAATATTAAATTAGGATTAGGGTAAATTACTTTCCTAATCTCCTTCTATTTCTCTCAATCTACCAAAGGTTTGTGTTTTTAAAAGAAATTGAAGTCGTCTTTACATCTGGTGTGTCCCCATAACTTCCAGTATTTTAATATAATGGTATGTCAGTCATGTTTTGCTTAGATTTCATGCAAATGAATTTAAAGCGGAGTTTCTTGCCCATTCTTCTCCATACGAAACTACGTTTTGGAAGGGGCGACTAGAATCAATTCTATTTTTTGTAAATTTTGACGTTCAAAAGTGCCTATTTAAAATAAATGATTTGACTTTGAATGTATTTTCATTCCATTAATACTTAAATAAAAAAAACCAGCCAAGTACGTGCACAGTGAACTGTTCCGTAGTTGGAAAATATTCATAGCACCGTCTCGATTTTATCGGCGCAAAATACTTTGTATTTCATAGCATTTCTAGCATAAACTATGAAAAACAATGTTATTTTACGGTTGTAACTGAACATATTCTACATCTCAAACATCTTTTTATATATAGGAATCAAAAATACGCCTCAAAAAAAAAACCCCACACGCATATGTGCATTGAATATTTTTTTCACCATCGTTTATGGGGCGAGCCACCCTAATGTTTTTTTTTTCGAATTTCACTACATCATTGTTTATGTGCATAGAATACAACTTCTTTCCAATCTTTAACCATATAGCAATGGTATCCGAGTAAAATGGCTGTGGACTTCCGGGCAGACGGACATGATGAAATTATAAGCGTTTCGCTTCTGCCATTTGGCGGATTTTACGGAACCCTAAAACGTAGGGATGCTCATAGCTTTGTCGATGTTTAATTTTGTCCAAAGACAGCTAAACGTTTTTATCAGTTTTGACGGCACGATTGGCGCAGTGGTTAAGCGATTGACTGCTGCGCTGCGTGTCGATAATAGATAGCGCCACGTGCCTTTCGAATCAAAAACAGGACAACGTCTGTCAGTTCAGCTAGTTTGATAATATATCCCGTCGCATGTCGCGCGTACAGGGTATGTACCGATAACGATAGAATTTCTATTGTGTCTGCTAATTAGACATGCGACGGGATATTACTTTAATCACAATAACCAATTAAAAGATAGCACACCTAATAAAAACAAGATAAGCTTTTCCATAACTTTATTAATTAAAGTTAACTGTATAGTTGGGAACGATAAAAGTTTGTGTTAATTAAAGCTTTTGAAGTATTTCAAACTAATTAATGTATAACGTGTAGACTGTACAGAAAGTTTTATAACCGTATACATTTAGTTGTATTTGTCAATCCTAGGAGGGTTTATAATTGTTTGGGGCTGAAATTATGTTATTGTTTTGAAGTGCCCAGTATAATAACCAAAAGTATCTTAGTTTCGAAAATGTTTTGGGACGCAGAAAGATCGTATTTAAAATTCGCTGCGTTTTCTTCGTCGACAGAAACATACCTAATTATCTAAAGATATTCGGCATTTTAAATTTAAACAAGGTGTTGATTTGCATCCTCGTCAAATTTCAGGAGGTTGTCATAAAATACATTTTAGTACTTTAGTATTTTAGTAGGTACTTAGTAAAGTAAAAGGCGTTTGTTTGTGTGTGAAAGCGCGGTTATAGGGCTAGTAACAGACGGGCCGCGTTTAAATACGGCTGGTTCACACTTACGGATTTCCGTAAATAAGAAAAAAAAAGAAAAAACCTACCCATTTTATTGTTGATTTGGGTCGAGAATCATTAGCATAATTACGTTCTTGAATTTGACTAGGATGCAAATCAACACCTTGTGTATAAATAAAAAGAAAAGTCCTGACTGACTGACTGACTCATCAACGCCCAGCGCAAACCCTTAGACCTAGAAAGCTGAAATTTTGCACAGAGGTTCCCTTTTTACTGTAGACAAGGAATAAGGAAGGATTTTTCAAAATTCAACCCCTAAGGGGGTGAATGAGGAGAGGGTGAACTTTCACGCGGACGAAGTCGCGGGCAGAAGCTAGTGATTGATAAAATTGATTGATCCTCCTCCCTTTTTAGGGTTTTGAACCCAAAGGGTGCCGACGGGACTAATACTAAACCTCCGCTGTCCGTCCGTTCGTCTGTCTGCCAGCGGGCTGTATCTCATGAACCGTAATAGATAGACAGTAAAAATTTCCAGAGTATGTATTTCTATTGCCGCTATTATTTTATGACTATTAACTTTGAAATAATGCAAATCTTCTCTTGGAAATTATCCTGCAATGTTGTGGCAATTATTGGGAAAGGACCAGCAACATTGGATTTCTTTGGGTTGAAGATAAAGACAAAGAAAATTTTTAACACAGTTGCTAATTAGTCAATTAAAAAACATTTAGTCAAATTATGATAAAAATAATAATTATATTTATTTTTCAATGGCGAATCCAACAGTGACGAGTAAGGCAACAATTCGTGAAGATAGGTCTAAATTTTTTTTTGTTACAAACATAATTATTATAACAACATGTATCGATATCGATAAGTTAAATAAATATCGACAAATATCACATCACTACGATGGCACCATCTGTATCTTAGAGCGGGTAAATCTTTCCTGAATATTTGATTCTATATCATGGTGTAGATTTCATGTGAGTATGTTAGCAGATGCGTAGCTTTGATTTGTTTAGAAACATCTGCTGCGCTTCCGCTTTTAAATTTCACGTTAAATTATTCATACCACCATCATCTGCATCGTCTACCTTGCCTTTTCCGAACTTTGGGTCGGCTTCCAGTTTAATCTGATACAGCTGAACACCAGTATTTTACATGGAGAAACTGCCTATCTGACCTTCACAACCCAGTTACTGGGTAATACGATGACTCTTGGTTAGACTGGTTGTCAGACTTTCGGGCATCTGACGACCCGGAACGACTGTCCAAGATCCAAGAATCACAGCCGCAACCAATGGCTTTACATGCTTTCCGAGACACGAAAGGGTCTTAATATGCTAAGATTGTAACCCATCCACGGACAAACCGCGGCAAGCTTAGCTTAACCTGATCAATCGACACCCTGCGACTGTTGTTACTCAATCACAGTGGTTAGACTGGAAGCCGACCCCAACATAGTTTGGAAAAAGCTAGGCAGATGGTTATAATGGTGCATACATATGAAATACAGATGAATGTGTCACTTGTGTGTTGTGTCATCGTGAGGAAACCGACATGTCCTAGAACCAAAAAAAATCGAAGACATGTGACATCTGCCAACCCGCACTGGGCCCGCTTGGTGGATTACGGCCCACTCCCTCTCACCGACAGGAGGCCTGTGTCCCAGCAGTGGGAACATTATAGACTGCATATGTATGTATGTGTGTGTCACTTATTCCATTTGGTGTGTGATTGCGTAAGAAATTTACCTGAACAGGGTTGTTTACACTTTCGCTAGATACTTTTGGAACAGACAATAGCCATCTACATTCATATCATAAGTACTCAGGTACAGACGCCAGCATATCAAGCTACCCGAAACTGTCAAATTTTTCTAATCAACTTGGAACCTTAAGTTTTAGCGCTGAAGTTGAAAATCTTTTATTCGAAAAAAGCAGCTACAAAATAAATAGTAGAATACGACACCAAGACAGATTGAAATTACCCCAAATAAAATTAAAGTTATTTAAAAGAAATACATACTGTATGGCAATTATTATATATAATCATTTGCCAAATAATACTCAAGATCTGCCATTGCCGTTTTTCAAAAGGTCATTGTTCAGACTGTTATTAGGAAAAAATTTATACAGTGTTCAAGAATATTTAGAGGATAAGTCGTTAATAACACAATAAAATTAAAATAGCCTTTATTCTACCACATGCAACATTTACTTACATAATTCATTATTATTATTACAACAATACAATTTATTAATAATTAATTATCTTAAACAATTTAAATCTTTATTCATTGACTATTACTATTATTCTAAGATTCATATTTTATTTTAATCATTATTATTAGGCTAGAAATATATGATGTGACTTTTTTTATAGGAATATTTGTACGCCATAGTATGGCAGGATATGCTGGAACCAATATTGTAACATCTACATATTTTACCATATTCTAACAAATAAACATTTTTGATTTGATTTGATTTGAATCTATTGAAGAAATTTGACAGATTGTAGTAGCAAGATGTGCTGGCGTCTGTACATTTCCTCCACATTTATTATGCGCTCGGCCAAATTGTGGAACTCTTTGCCAGCGTCTGTGTTCCCTTCTACGTATAACCCGCCAGCCTTCAAAGCAAGAGGAATAGGCATCTTCTAAGCTTGCTCGTTCCATCATAGACCTCATCCGTCGCTTTCCACCAAGCGAGATCGCTTGGTGGAAAGAAAAAAAAGAAAAAGAAAGAAAAATATTTTATTTGGGACATGTATTAAGGTAATACAAATAGTAAATAAAAACTGGCCAAGTGCGAATCGGACTCGCACACGAAGGGTTCCGTACCACAAGGCAAAAACGCCGAAAAAAACTCGTTTGTCATATGGGAGCCCCACTTCAATATTTATTTTATTCTGTGTTTAGTATTTGTTGTTATAGCGGCAACAGAAATACATCATCTGTGAAAATTTCAACTTCTAGCTATCACGGTTCATGAGATACAGCCTGGTGACAGACGGACAGACGGACAGTGGAACCTTAGTAATAGGGTCCCGTTTTTACACTTTGGATACGGAACCCTAAAAAGGAGCATTTAAAACTAAGAAAGTTACATTAAAAAACAACCAAAAAAAAACTGCAGCGACTACTCTGATAGGACCCGGATGTAAATAATGCATTACCCCTCAGTAATTATCGTTAATTTAACACACGAGCCTACACCATCACGCTGACATGAAAAAGACCAAACGATGAAGATAAACATGTATGAACAAAAAATGAAAACGTGAGACAAAACCCAACCGAGCTTAATAAATTCTGAATGTGTGTAATGCCCTGAAAACAGAGATAAGAGAGGACATTTATCATTTAAGGTTCCACTTCCGGTATGTGATCGAGTGTTACCGTAATTACCTTGCATATTATCACATTTGTTTTTGGTCGCATTAAGTGGGTAGAGGCACCACAGGGGTCTGGGGATCGACACTTGAAAAGAGAGGCCTATTAGGTATATAATAGCCTCCCCGACCGTTTTCGGTCACGGTGGCCAATCTCAATGGAGATTAGCCAGGTACGCAGGAGATATTATAGTGCACAAGTGTGTGCGCAAACACAGGTGCACTCTCTGTTCCTTTACTCTCATAGTCCGATGAGACGGCAATTCGACACGACCGGGGAGAGTTCAGGCGCAGGACCAACAGCTTTACGTGCTTTCCGAGGCACGGGGGTATTAAACCACCAACTTCCAAACTTCGGACTGTTACTAAGAAATTCCTAATGGAAAACTCAATAACACTTTGTCCGACACGGGAATCGAACCCAGGACTTCACGCTCAGCAGTCGCGCATGCAACCACGAGACCAACGGGGCAGTCAAATATAATAGGTATATATTTATATTTAATAACACGTAACAAACACAAAGGACTCAAAAATGTTAGTAACAATATTTCTTAAAAACTACGTTAGCAAATTTAACCTACACACTTAACTTGTGGCTAAGTAATAACAACGAGTAAGTAATAATAGAGCAGTGGTGGCCATGTGGTAACGGCCGCGACTTACGAGTTGTATTTCGTAGGTTCGAACCCAGACAGGCGCTTTACTTTGTGTAAATTATTTCATCACCACTGCTCTCAAAACGGTGAAGGAAAACATCGTGAGGAAACCGGCATGTCCTAGAACCAAAAAAAATCGAAGACATGTGACATCTACCAACCCGCACTGGGCCCGCGTGGTGGATTACGGCCCACTCCCTCTCACCGAGAGGAGGCCTGTGTCCCAGCAGTGGGAACATTATAGGCTGATTATGGTTATGGTAAGTAATAACAGCCGCACGGGTCGATCGATCAGGTTAAGCTACACATGCCGCGGTTGGTCCGTGGATGGGGAACCTTGACATACCAAGGGAATCTTCACATACCAAAACCCCTCCGTGCCTCGGAAAGCCATTTGAAAGTACAGACGCCAGCACATCAAGCTACTATAATCTGTCAAATTTCTTTAATAGATTTTCAACTTTATCGCAAAAGCATAAGGTTCAATATTGATTGGGAAAATTTGACAGTTTCGGGTAGTTTGATGTGCTGGCGTCTGTACCATAGAATCGAAAAGTGGTGATCCCACCAAAAACATTCTGTAAAAAACTAGCCAAGTCTCAATGGAGCTGCTTGTTTATCTCTAAAAAGTAATGAAACCTAGACAAAGTCGTACCAAGTCTAAGGTTCCTTACTGCGATTTCTTTATTATTATAGTTAATGTTGTGTGACTTGGCCGTTGAACATTCTTTATACGTTAGTGGGTACAAGTCAATTTTGTTTACACGTAATGTTATATCTGTTGTAACTACCTATGTTTGTTAAGCGAGATAATAGCCCATACTGGTATTGGTAATTGGACGCTAGTGTCTCATTTTAGGCTGTTGTTGATTGTGCAACACATGCATTCAGCAATGACAATGCTGACTTCTGCTCTCTTCTTCTTGGAGCGTCAAATCGACCACCGATCTAACATAAAATAGACGTACAGACGGACTTCTATCAATGATTATAAGTCCGTCTGTACTGGAAATAATTTTTAATACTGTTTGTTTCAGGCTCGCCTATACATAAGTATTATTGAAATACGCAGCCTACAATTGACTAGTTATTAAATCAACGTTTTCCAAGTGGCAATTTTCCATCGTCAATGGGTAGCGGTTCTGGCGACAGATTGGTGCAATGGTGTCATGGAGCACCTGGGTTTGTACCCTTGTGTACCCTTCAACGGCCAAGTCACACAACATTAACTATAATAATAAAGAAATCGCAGTAAGGAACCTTAGACTTGGTACGACTTTGTCTAGGTTTCATTACTTTTTAGAGATAAACAAGCAGCTCCATTGAGACTTGGCTAGTTTTTTACAGAATGTTTTTGGTGGGATTTCACTTCTTTTTGTAGAAACGTATACGTACGGACGTATTCTTTTTGTATTGCATTATATTTTGACCAAATTTTGAGCGAAATTAATATTTTAGTGTAAGGAGGATGGGCGTTTTGGTACCCGAAAACTAATTACATCCAAACAAAATAATTTATATACAGATTGAAAGGCCTAATTATGTAGAACAATAGTTGATATGGGGAATAGTCCCAGTTCGCTGTCCGTTCACAGATATACAACCTTTAACACTATAGATTTATGTTAGGTTTAGGTTAGGTTAGGGCGTTTTGGTACCGGAAAACTAATTACATCCAATCAAAATAATTTATATACAGATTGAAAGGTCTAATTATGTAGAACAATAGTTGTTATGGAGGATAGTCCCAGTTCACTGTCCGTTCAGAGATATACAACCTTTAACACTATACATTTATGTTAGGTTAGGTTATGGCGTTTTGGTACCCGAAAACTAATTACATCTAAACAAAATATTTTTTATACAGATTGAAAGGTCTAATTATGTAGAACAATAGTTGTTAGGGGGATAGTCCCAGTTCGCTATCCATTCAGAGATATACAACCTTTAACACTATACATTTATGTTAGTTTTAGGTTAGGTTAGGTTAGGGCGTTTTGATACCGGAAAACTAATTACATCCAATCAAAATAATTTATATACAGATTGAAAGGTCTAATTATGTAGAACAATAGTTCTTAAGGAGGCTAGTCGCAGTTCGCTGTCCGTTCAGAGATAAACAACCTTTAACATTATGTAGGTTAGGTTAAGGTTAGGTTAGGGCGTTGCGGAAGGATTGTACGATCCCGTGTCCCCCAGCGTAGTGTAAATGGAAAAACGGGATAAAAAAAAGGTAGATAAAATTCAGTCACGTCACGATAAAGCAAGAGTCTATTATTGTTACTTATGACCTAACCTAACGATAACCTAACCTAACCTTTAAAGGTTGTATATCTCTGAACGGACAGCGAACTGAGACTATCCCCCCTAACGACTATTGCTCTATCTAATTAGACCTTTAAAACTGTATATAAATTATTTTGTTTGGTTGCCATGTTTTTCGGGTACCAGCTTCCATACATTTTTGGCCATCCTCCTTTGTTTATTTAATTTGTGTAATGTTCGACATCAAATGAAGCGGCCCACCAAGTTAAATATATTTTATAAAGGCGGTATGTCGATGTCTAATACACACATCAAAAGTGTCTAGGGATCAACATATATTTTTGCAATAACTTTTCTCCTGATTGATATTAATTAAAATTTTCTTTAAGGATTCATCAAATAAAGTGTTTTCGTTTGTCACAGTAACGATAAACCAAGCCACCTTTGCATTAATAAAGAAATTTGCCATTTTCCTAATAAAGGGATTTTTGACATTTGAACCACTAACACAAAAGTTCGAAAAAAAGACTGAAATAACAGTTTTCTTTAAAATTTTATTGGGTAACTTAAACAATTAATAATCCGTGTTTCTACCGCGAACACTAACAACACAAGAACATCGGTTTGGCATACTCAAAATGAGTTCATCCAAATCACGCTGTGGAATGGCCGCCCATGTTCGTTGCAACAACAAAAAAAGGTCTTCTTGCGACTGGATACCCTCCATATTCGGCAGAGCTCTTCTCTGTAGCATATCCCATGCATGCTCAATCGGGTTCAAGTCTGGCGACTGAGCAGGCCAGGGCAGGATATTGATGTTAGCTGCGGCGAGAATCTGTCTTACAACTCTTGCGGTGTGCGGTCGTGCATTATCATGCATTAACTGAAATAAGGGACCGATTTGCACTTGTAGAGGAACGATGACGTCTGATACAATCGTCTCAGCATAAATTTGAGCGTTGAGGTTGCCTCTGATCCAAATCAACTCAGTTCTTCCGCCGATCCAAATACCCGCCCATACCATGATGGTTCCACCACTATAAGGATGGACTTCCTGGCAGGATTTTAATCGCTGTTGGCGTCCAGGGGTTCTCCAGTGTCGTATACGTCTTGTATCCGGTCTCATACCAAAACGAGACTCATCAGAAAAGCACACGAAACGCCATTGTTCTTCTGCCCAATTTCTGTGTTCAAGAGCCCATTGATATCGAATCCTACGATTGTGCATTGCTATAGGTGGTACCCGTAGCGGTCTTCGGGAATGAAGGTTCACTTCATGCAAGCGGTTTCTGACTGTTTGGTCGCTAATTAAGTTCCCTGAAGAGTGATGAAGCCTCACGGCTAACATCATGGCGGTTATTGTTGGAGCTCTTCGAGTTAAGATTTGAATGTATCGGTCTTGTCTCCGTGTGGTGCAGCGATACCGTCCTCCATGGCGCTCAGCCACGGTACCAGTGCTTCGGTAACGTGTCCAAAGTCGACTGATAACACTCTGACTTGTATTCAGAGCTAAAGCCACAGTACGTTGCCGGGAACCAGCTTCTATCATTCCCACGGCTCTGAGCATTTCTTCCCTGCTTAAATGACGTCGCCGCTCCATAATAACGTTGGTTTTAATCAGTAGTAGGGAAACAGTAGCACTAATAATGTCTTCAATGCGTTGTATGTTTTTATAGGGAAAATATTGACAGCTGATTTTCATCTTTTACTCGAATTTGATTCACAGTTCCTGATTCAAATTATAAAATGCACCAAAAAGGATCCATATAAATTTATAAAATCATAAATTTATTACAAAGCCACATCTCAATCTCAAGAAATCCGCATAAAAATGCTTGATCCCTAGACACTTTTGATGTGTGTAGTTTGGTTGGGCTCTTGTGTTTTCTAATCAGGGTCACCCACCAGGTACTTCAGATCTTCGATTATCCTAATTTTTATAGTTTTCCCTTTATGTGGCCATTAAACCCTAACTCTGTACCAAATTTCAGCACTCTGAGTTTATGGGAAGTACTAGTTCTATTTTGATGATGAGTGAGTGAGTGAGTGAGTGTCTAAAATGCGAAACTTTGCTTTCGCTTAACTTCGGAACTAAATAACCTACAGACTTGAAATTTTGGATTATAAGTATGTGATTATAGCTTACTGGATGACGAAAATTTCTGCGTTCTGGTCTTATCCAGAGGTTCTCAAATAGGGGCCTGAAAATGCGGCGAAATGGTTCCTGTAAAGGATGGTACGGCAGTGTTTGCTTCGCGCTCGACTTGGCGGGGGCACTGCCGTGCCCCCCGATATCAAGCAGATATTTTCGTTTCCTTTTTACCATTCCGTAGCCTTTTGCTGCCCTTTCCACATCCTTAGCTTCACCACGAGATTTATTCCATTCGCCGATTTCCAAAGAAATCCTTCCCATAACATATAACCCAACCTTTCGAGGAAGTTGACGACCCGAGTTTTCCCACACAAGAAATTGCCAATGCAATATAGCATAACCCGATCACTGAATCCATTGGTTACAATATTGATACAGAGTGCAAAGAATTATGTACCCTATTCCATTCTGTTAGAGACGTTGAGCTAAACAAATTGAACGATGGAAATAGGACGCACGAAAAATATACCGAACTCTCATAGGATTATTTATGGATCGTTGAAGGTTCTTGTGGTAGCAATTTTACTATATTTTTCAAGTTTAGTTAGTTTTTTATACAAATGGTTGGATATTTTTAGTCTGTATATTTTATGGTTAATAAAAACTCTTTTTTTAGCTGAGTTTGCGACACGCCAAAATCCGAACTTACCAGGAGGTGCTGAAACGTGGACATCCTCTTTTATAGAATAGAATGTTATTTATTGTTTATGAAGGTAAATCCCTAAAAAACGACGTAAGTGGTGATCTTATTGGTGATGTTCTTCAGAAAGGTCAAGTGCGTAGTGCTCGCAACCGGCTTGCGTGTATGACCAGATGTAACGAGGTAAAAGGAGTATATAAGGGGCTTACAGGACCTAAACGCAAAAAAACGCAAGGTTTAGAAACAATAAAAGTATATGATCGACTACAGTGAACAAAATCAGAAAAATATGTGATATTCTTCGGATATAAGCTAGGTAGAAAGTGTGTTGAAAACATAATACAACCAATTTGATACGATATAAAAAAATCATGAAAATACCTCTAAAACTTTCTTTTTACAATAAAAACCATACTAAATCATTATGATTTTTTGTCAGATTATTCTACAAGCAACATACTAAAGTACTAGTGTTTTAATTTTTTTGTCCAAACAATAGATTTTTTGTCTATAAATAATTGCTTCATATTTTGCAATACCTTACCAACGTTGTGTCATCGCGCTTCTCTTTCTTTTCTATGCAGTCCGACAGTGACCGCACTTTAGGTCATGTCAAAGTTGCCTTAAGGATCGTAGCAGGTGGCGTTCTGTAGTTTTTGCCTACCCCCATGGGAAGAAGGCGTGAGTATAATATTAAATTTATATGAGCTAAATGCCTGTATAATAAAGCTGGTAAAATTAAAGAAAAGCGTCTCTACAGCATAACTCTTGACTGTACAAAAATAAGAAAATAAAAATAATAATCTAACTTGGTTAGGTGTAGTAGGTTTTAACAGGTTATCAAATAGGCTAAAGTGGCTTCTGATTAAAGTGATAAGCGCTGCTTGTAGACATCAGCTAAATGGAAGTTAAGGCACCTGCATAGCTGTGTTTGTTAGATTGAACCCAAATCGTTTTAAACGCCTTGCCGATATGTACTTTCAAGTAAAAGTGTTTACTGCATGGCTCCAGTCATATTTTATGTATGTCGCAGCCAACTGGTTTAATTAGCCATTTAGTTAAACGCCTAGCCTTTTAACTAAACTAGGTATCATTCAGGGTGTTAGTTGAACGGTCACCCGTTCAACTAACACCCTGAATGATACCTATTCAATTATACTTTAGGTTTATTTTTTATTTTTTTATTTGGTATCATAAGAAAACTGTAACCTATCACGCGCAAGCAGTATTGGTCGCAGTAACTGAGCCAGGGCACTCCGACCAATTGGGTTAAGGTTAGGTTAGAACTGTGATTCTCGCTGACCCGATTCGCCGCAGGAGGGCAGGACGGCGCATTCGGCGAAGGGGCCAGCGGATGATAGATCGGGGACTCTATAGTCCACGCTGCACGGTCCCTGGAGTTGTGGCGATATCCCTGTCTACCCGGATATCGCTGAAGGAGGATGGAGCCCGGAGGTGGGACAGGAAGAGGGAGCCCAGAAGTGGGCCACACTGGATGTGTCGCGAATAATAAAATATAAGTAAACTTGTGGAGTTAAGTACATATATTAGCAACCAGACAATTAGGTATATAGATTTTCGGTCGCTTATTCTATTTATTGTCAAGAGTTCATGATAAAGTACTTAGTCTGTTCCAATAGTATTAGATAAAAGTGTAAACAAACCCTGTTAATTTTAAATTGTTACCCAATTTAAAACGGAATTGATAACAAATATCTGTACTCGGCAGGTTTAAACTTTGTATCTCAGCACATTTTCCAATATTTTTTGTTCGAAAGGTAACATGTTTAATTGTAATTGAAAAATCATGGACAACAATTGAGGTTATAAAGCTAACCTCACTTGTCAAATGAAAAACATGTTTAAAGTGATTTAAAATTAGACATTCAGATTTAATCATTCAAATAATCTAAAGCACTTTTGTAAGTGGCACTACAAATTGGCAACCATAGGTATATTTTCTCATCCATTTGTTTACATTTTTAACAAATACTTTTGGAACAGACCATAGTCTTAAATATAAAGCAGTTTCTGCCACATTTTCTTCTACAAATCAGAGAGTTTATCTAAACGAACAAAGGCGTCAGTTATCCTGATGTGGTTTCCGCATGAAAGCACGAACTTTCTAGTTGGCGATCTACTGTAACCACTTTTGTTTCACAATTCGTTTCTCAGTAAGCAACTCGTAAGCTTCGCAATTTTTTTTGTCACTTGTCTGTGGTTTTTATTTCTGCCCTGTGTGCCCACACAGGGCAGAAATAAAACAACACTGGCCAAGTGCGAGTCGGGCTCGCATACGAAGGGTTCCGTACCACAAGGCAAAAACGCCGAAAAAAACACGTTTGTTGTATGGGGGACCCCATATACATTTATTTTATTCTGTTTTTAGTATTTGTTGTTATAGCGGCAACAGAAATACATCATCTGTGAAAACTTCAACTGTCTAGCTATCACGGTTCATGAGCTACAGCCTCGTGACAGACGGACAGACGGACAGTGGAGTCTTAGTAATAGGGTCCCGTTTTTACCCTTTGGGTTCGGAACCCTAAAAAGTGTTAAAGATATATTAAAAAAAATTATATGCCTTACTATTTTCCAAGTTTGGGTCGCCTTCAAATCTTGCCAGATCTGTTGGATCTTCATTCATTCATTAATATTTTTATAGGACCAACCACCTGACCTCCACAACCCAATTACTGGGCAATACCAACCGACATTAAAAGATTAGATCAGTTGTTAGATTTCAATCAGTCATTAGGACACTTTTGACAATTGAGACCGACATTTTAACGTACCTTTCAAAACACCCATTAATTACAAGGTGAGAATAAATCAAATTCAATATTAAAAAACAGCAAAAGGAAACAGTCACACGACCATTAATATATTATAATATGGACAGCTCAGCAATAATATCTGATTTTATGGTTCATCCATTATTGTCTATCATCAAGATGACGGCAAATATAACGTGCCACTACAATATGGTGACATTAGTTTAACACACGGGTAGGGGCCGGTAACCATAAAAAATATAAGTAACAACATAAAATAATTCGTAATTTGATAAGTAACGCCTGCGTTGCTCGCCGATATAAGACTTTCATTCAATTCGCCTACTCTTTGCACGTTATTCCTTTTTAGGGTGCCGTACAGCAAAAGGAAAAATGGAACCCTTATAAGATCACTTCGTTGTCTGTCTATCTGTCCGTCTGTCAAACTCAAAACCCTTTTTCTCAGGAACGCGTGGAGCAAGCGTAGAGATATCAAGTTGAAATTAATATCAAATACTCAAGGCTGCAATCCCTTGAAGCAATGAAAAATAAAGCAGTGGTGGCCCAGTGGTAACAGCCACGACTTACGAGTTGTAGGTTGTAGGTTCAAACCCAGACAGGCGCTTTACTTTGTGTAAATTATTCCATCACCACTGCTCTCAAAACGGTGAGAGAAAACATCGTGAGGAAACCGGTATGTCCGAGAACCAAAAATTCGAAGACATGTGACATCTACCAAGCCGCACTGGGCCCGCGTGGTGGATTACAGCCCACTCCCTCTCACTGAGAGGAAGCCTGTATCCCAGCAGTGGGAACGTTATAGGCTGATTACGTAAGGGAATCAAAACCTCAAGGGTACTTCCTGTTGACCTAGAATCGTGAAAATTGGCAAGAATCAATGTCATGTAGCACAAGTACTTAAAGGAAAAAAACCGAATACCGTAAATTTGTAGTTAGGTACATACTTACTTTGTACGGAACCCTCGGTGCGCGAGCCCGACTCGCACTTGACTTGTTACGTGACTCCGGCAAATTACTCCTGTGCTACAGTTCTTTAAGTGTGTAAATAAATAATAACGTTTAGTGAAATTTAAATATGTTCATAAAACGAAAGTTAAACGCGAAACCGTATACGTGTGCCAAATAATTAATGACGTCATTAAAGCAGCACGCTGTATATGTGATCAATTGTGGAAAGCATTAATACAAGTGGTAGCACAAATATGGTGACATCGAAGGTACGTCAAACTTATCTGACGAAACAAGTGACGAAAAATATTCAAAAAGATGTGTCACCTCTTAGAATGCAATAATATCGGACATGTCTTGCGATAACTGCCTACTCAGTTAAAGTTTCAAAAGAATGTGATACCTCGTTGTGATCAGAAATATCTGACATTATTTATAATGTTTCGAGTTGCTTAAAGATAAAACAAGAAAATAACCAAAGAACTTGTTTTTTGAGAATCTCGCTTTTTAATTCTTTCCTTATGATAATCTTTTATTACGCAACGAAATTAAAACGGGACGAGGAATTTTATCTCTCTGACGTTAAATTTTTCTGATAAAAGGTAAAGGAATATAAATGCAGAATTGAGGCGGAGTTCAAGGAGGATTATATTTTTTCAACTGAGTTGCTTGAAAAGTGGGTCTTATTGCATCGCATTTAGGTTCATAATGCAGTGTATTGAAGACACGTGTTTTTAACTCTGCATTCTCCTACAGATAGTTTGATACTAGCAGCCATGTGCGATTTTTTTAAATCTCAAAAATAATATTTTTATTATGATCTTTTTTGGAAACATAAAAGCTGTGTAAATAACTGAAAATATAAGAGAAATAATTCAGCAGCAACAGTAAAAAAATAACATACCGAAATATTTTTCAGGATGCCATAAGGATTTTTTTTTACATTCTTTGCTTATAAAATTATTTTTTGAAAATTATTTGTAAAAAGAAAAAAATATATAAAAAGAAAATATATTATCAAGATTATTCTAACATGGATACTATATACCGAAAACTAAACTATTTTCAAGAAATATTCTACGTTATACCGGGAAAGCATCACCTTTGACCCCACTTTTCTGTTCTTTTTTTTCTTGTCTGTTTATATTATGTGTATATAAATGCTTAAATAAATAAATGAACAAAAACACGGCACTTACTGTTGGGGCAAGACTTTTTGCAATTTGTTACAAACAACCTTCGAACTTCCCTTCAATCACACTTACTTCCTTCATTATTCTCCACCCTTCATCTTTACATAATACGCGCTACGATACGACAGAATACGCCAGTACGTAGCGTATCAAAACGTGTCTAATACGCAACAGCGCGGCCGCGTTCCGTGATTCTGAATAATAATCACGAAGCTTTTAAACAGGCTTAGGTACAAGAAAAAATAGTAGGTAGGTATAGGTATATTATGGTGTAAGGAGTTAAAAATATTATAATATAGTATTTGAGAATGGGATAAAAATTAAAATATAATTGGAATAGAAATATAAATATTTTATTGTCCAGGTAGGTAGCAGTTTCAGTTCCAGTTTCTTTGCAATTCTCACACGAATTTTTTAAGGTAATCAGATAACTTAAAGCTTAAAATGCCTATGCACTCCACAACTTTCCTCGACAAATCCTTTACCGTCCAGGCCGCTCATTTGTGGAATTTATTGCCCGTTGAGATAAAACGTGCGCAGTCGTAATTTGTGTTTAAAATATTCGTAAAGGAACATTACTTGTCATTGTGATCTTGTTCTCGAAACTGTAATTAAGTATATATAGTCTTCATTTATTTTCGTTGCATATAATATTTAGTATGTATTTATGTATCTATTATTTAGGATATGTATATATCTGTGTATCTATTTTATGTCCAGGCAAATCAGTGTACATTCCAAGGTTGCCTGAAAGACGCAGAAGGCGATAAGGCCGCCCATTGTATATTTTTAGCGCAATTTTTTTGTTATGTATTTTTGTGGTATACAATAAAATACATATAAATACAGTAAGCAGATTCATTGGTTAACAGCAAGTTGATATGACATGAGTAGCTTAGCTTCGGTTCCCTACAAAATGGTTGAGCTGGATGGTGCTGATCCACGCGTCATTTTCGTGAACCACCGTCTGTTGAGACTAGTCATCTCTTAACTGCCAAGGCTTATTTTTAATCTTATATTTTGTATTGTTCCTTCTTTTCTTTTACATTGTTCTCACATATTAGAAGCAACAAGAATAATACGAAACTACCCTGTTGTTCCAATAGTCACAGAATAAAACATATCACCGCATTCTGCACCGTACGGATCCTCAAAAATGCTGACATAAACATTTTCCAAGGCAGACTTACTTACTCTGGTGTGGAACGATTTAAAATGCTTCTAAAATGGAACTTATATCCTCAACAAACAAGCCAAAGACACTGGTTATTAATAACTAACCTTAAAACATTTAGTCAAAACCGATTATCGACTTTATGTCTATAGAAATAATGTTGTGTTTCACTTGGTGTTCATGTTTGTATTTATGATTTACATCTGCGGTCGTAGTGTGGTGAAGTAAGGCTGTTTTTTAATTTATCTCTGAAATATTAATGCGAGAAAAGTGTGCCTTTGACCGAAGTAAGCATAAAATATTCACATGTTTTTTTTTCGCATTTTCCGCAAATAAATGGAGTGCACGGATTTTTAATTGGATGCAAATGAAATGCGTTTTAACTGAGTGGATAAATTTTGCTTAATTACGGTACATGTGATCAATTTGTGATATAAAGCTGCGTTTTTGGACCACTTTAACGAAAGATTTTTCGTACGAATACAAGCTAATGTCAGAATATTTGCAACAAAACAACAGTCTTTATAGGACGATTGAAAACTTGCTTATTGGGTAATATAAAAGTTAATATTCATTACATCTTTATTCTAGTTGGTCAGAACAGGATTCGAATGTACAGTCAACAAAAGAGATAAGTATGCAGGATCGTCGGATATAGTTGAAGTTTAGTAAGAAACCGATGGATGTTGTCGACTGTTTAATTTGATAAATGAGCTGTTGCTTTTCTATTAATGACATTATCTTTTATTCAAGCACATCCATCGGTTTCTTACTAAACTTCAACTATATCCGACGTTCCTGCATACTTATCTCTTTTGTTGACTGCTTAACATACTTTAAATCACAATTTCCATTCTAAAGGATATTGGTAACCCATTGCTTCATATGTTCGAAAACTCTGTCAGCTCAACAAGTCAAATAACGCAATGAATGTTGTTGAACTGTCAAAATGAAAGCCATTGATACTGTTTTTAAAGTGTGTTACGCAATTACCCCACTGTTTAGACTGGAATTGAACCCAATATTATTAAGGACAGGCCTAATCAGATTCATAATCAACCTATAATGTTTCCACTGCTAGAACACAGACCTCCTCTCTGTGAGAGGGAGTGGGCCGTAATCTACCACGCGGGCCCAGTGCGGGTTGGCAGATGCCACATATCTTCGAATTTTTGGTTCTAGAACGTGTCGGTTTCCTCACGATGTTTTCCTTCACCGTTTTGAGAGGAGTGGTGATGAAATAATTTACACCAAGTAAAGCGCCTGTCTAGAACCTACGGCCTTTACGGCCATTACCACTGGACCACCTCTACTCAGATCTGAGGGGTAATTCTCAAAATTTTAAGAACATTCACAGTCTGATCTCAGTCGCAATCTGTCAAAAATACCTGTAATTTCCCTACATTTTTGACAAGTTTTTGACATTGATTGTCACTGAGATGAGATTGCGACTAGATTTTGATTATTTTTAATTACGGGAATTTGCCTTCTATTTATTAAGGACAGGCCTAATCAGATTAATTATCGCTTATTATCAACAAAACAAAACAGGATGAATTATTAATTATTAGAAGCGGATAATTTTATTACCATCAAAAACAATATTGACACTCTTGGGAAATTAAATGCTGAATGTCGCATCCGGTATTGGGAAATTAAACTGGCGAATAGAAATCATAATTATTGTATAAATGAATTATAATGTTATCTTTAACGTACTAAATCTATTTGTTTACATTTTCATCAGAGACTATACCTAATTAGAACGAACAATATATACTACTAAATTCACACTTGCACAGACAGAACCAATTTGCACTTTCACAAAATCTATCACAATTTAAATAACGATGCGTTCCCGTTATTTGAATATAAATCGTTATTCCTGATGAAACCCTAGAAACAACGGTAAAGCAATTTTGTGTGCGTTTTAACGAAAATTACATTTGAGATCAGACCGGGCGGAATAAATCGAGAAAATATGGTATATACTGTAATATTGTTATATTTAATTTTAATTTATTTATTTCAAGTTTCATTTAAATTACCTATTAACTTTAATTTATTTTCAATTATTTATTTGAATACCATAATTTAGATACGTATAATTTTCGTTTTTATTCAATAATTTGTTCCGATTTTTATATTAACTACTTCAGTACATTATGATCTCCTCATGACTAACATAGTTTTAAGATATTGTTACTAACCAAATATGGACATTTAAATAGTCTGAAATAAATACATTTTATTTTTTTATTATTATATTGGGAGCACGTTTGAACTATATTTTTCAGTTCATTAAATTTATTTTATATATCTAGCTGTATTTGAGCTGTAGCTCTAACCGCTTGAATGGTGTATATATCGCAGGCAATTTGTATGATTCCGCGTTTTACAAACGGCGTCGTCCATTTAAAAACGCTCGCTGTTTTAAAATATGCTGAACCCCGAGGTTAGATGTGGCTAGCTTGCTATGCCGAACCCCAATGTTAGGTTACTTTAAATCTTTTACACAGGAACAGGAGCCCCACGAAGTACGGCTACGTCGACATAGGATGCAAGAACGAGCGGCGGGCATCCCGAGGTTCGGTTTGGTTAGGCAAAATACTACCACAACAACAACGACAACATGAAACATGTTTTTTTGGTGTTTTTTGCCTTGTGGTAGGTACGTAACCTTTCGCGTGCGAGTCCGACACGCACTTGGCAGTTTTTTTTTAATGCTAATATTGAAGAAAACAAGTATATCACTCAAAAACCACACAACACCAATATCCTAAACTATGAAACACATCGCATTCAAAGATTTCCAGAAGTGCATATGTGTTACTATCCTTACGCCCGAAGCACCGAATGGCCAATTACTGTCACAGATAACTTTGAAGTATGGCACATAGAGTAACGGATATCGTGATGTAGTGCGCCTGATCCTCGTTTGGTTGTTGCTCCGTGTTGGAGAAGCTATTCTTCTTCTTTGTCATCTTAAGCTAGGACTGCCTCGCTGGTCTAGTGGTTGCAAGCAGTACTGCTGAGCGTGAGGTCCTGTGTTTGATTTCCAGTTCGGGCAAATAATTATCTATCTATGTTTATAAAATTCAAAGTCCTGACTGACTGATATATCAACGCACAGCCTAAACCGCTGGTCCTAGAGACAAGATTTGGAGGGTGTGTTCTTCTTGAAGAGTAGGTATCCACTAAGAAAGGGTTTTTCAAAATTCCACCTCAGAGGGTGAATGGGGGGATGGTGAATTTCACGCGGACGAAATCGCGGGCAGAAGCTAGTTTATTTATCTAACAATTGCATGCTGCACTTACAGTTAGGGTCAGTTCACGCACGCAGCGTGGCTCACTGAATCATGTATCTTTTTGTGTAGTAGATAAGGTCTGTAATTGTATTTCTATCTTGAAAACTGCGCGTCGCGTCGCGTCTCGGTGTGAACTGACCCTAACAGAACACTAAAGCGCGCAACAAGCCAACAACATAAAATTTAACTAAAAAACTTCATGCAAATATTAAACATTGTTTTACTAAGCTATAAATAAATATGTCAACATCCGAGTTATTGAGTTTTTCCATGCGGGATTTCTCAGTAGCAGCCCGGGTTCTGGGTTCGTGCCCGGTCGAGGGTAAATAGGCTTAGTCCATGGGACTTATACCATCTATCCATGGGACTTAAGTATATGTGTACTATGTATGTGTCAATGACTTTCATTTTGACAGTTCAACAACATTCATTGCGTTATTTGACTTGTTGAGCTGACAGAGTTTTCGAACATATGAAGCAATGGGTTACCAATATCCTTTAGAATGGAAATTGTGATTTAAAGTGTGTTAAGCAGTCAACAAAATGCAGGATCGTCGGATATAGTTGAAGTTTAGCAAGAAACCGATGGATGTTGTCGACTGAAATTTAATTTAATAAATGAGCTGCTTGTTTTCTATTAATTAAATCAAATTGAATTCGATTTTTATTGTTGAATGTAGGTATATCCTGCTTAACCCTTCTGCGAATAAAGGCGTCACATTATGTAGAAATTGGTATTGCCACAAATGTTTAAATTTTTTTTATTGCTGAATAGCTCTTGACCTTGATCACGCCTGATGAAAAGCGATGGATGAGGTCTATGATTGAACGAGCGTGCCCAGAAGATGCCTAAGGCACTGGAACTCCCTCGCATCGACGAAGCACAGCAAGCTGTTTGACGTCGGACTCCGGTGGGAGGGTGGTTGCAAACCAGGCGGGCGTTAGCCCTACCACCGCAAGGGAAGAATTGGCCAGTCAAATAAGGTGTTGGGTGTGACTGTCCAGGAAGCGCCGAGCGCTCGGTTCAGTTGAGTAACTGGCGGAACAAACTGCGCTACACGAGGAGGCTTCATTCACGAGAATGCATCTCGTGAATGAAGCCTCCTCCTCCCAAAATATATCCTATTTGAATTCCGAAATAATTCTCAAACTCATTTTACCTTTCCGTGAATCCAAACCACCTCCACCGCCAAATTCTAATTTAAAAGATCATCTTTACTAAACAAAGCTCTCTAAATTCAATGTTACAGGATAACTGGAGTTCTACCAAGTGATTATGATCAAATTTAAACTTGTGGAATCGGAAATTTCTTGGCAAAATGGGCCAAGTTTGGCCAACTGCCCGTAAGAAGGTGTTTCCTTGTCCAATTTGCAATAAAAATATTTTTTAGGGCTGTATTACAGGTTTTTGGCAGGGCTTTTGGTTTTCTAGATTTTTTTAAATTTCTGGTCGTTTTTTTAATTTAACTGATGAAATGTGTGTCTTATTATTTATATTATTAGAATGAATAATTTGAAGATTTTCTAGACACACACACACAACAAATTTACGAGACTTTTAACTACTTTCTTATTTAATAAATCTATGTCATCATCATTATCAGATTATAGCAGCCCACTGCTGGATATAGACCTCTCCTGTTGCACGCCATTCAACTCGTTTTTCTGCAACTTTCATTCAACTGCTACCAGCCATCCTGCGAAGATCGTCGCTCCACCGAGCCTCAGGGCGTCCTACCTTATGTTTACCGATTGGTGGTCTCGACTCAAGAACACGTCTACCCCAACGGTCACCGGTTCTACGGCTAATAAAAAAAACACTACAAAGTGATAAATAACTTTAATTTCGGAAGTCGGTGTCGTTGGTTCCGCATTTTTGTTTTTGACGCCGACTTTTTCTTAGTTTATTTTTTTTTAATTAGTAGTGGTTTTTTTTGGAAAAAAGTTGTATTTTTTACTTTTTAGTGTTACGTACCCGACACAAATTCATTTAACACTACTTGCTATGTAAAATATCAATGATAGGAAGTTATTAAAACATCATCAGTATAGACTAATTGGAAAAAATCGTATTATTGAAGCTAACTCAAAAACTAACCAAGCAAAGAAAATCAAATTTATATCAAAAACAGAATTTACAAAATCCGTCACACATATAATAATATGACGGAGTTATGCCCGAACATAAATAACAAAATATAAACATCCGAATTGAGAACCGCTACCTTTTTTGAAGTCGGTTAAAAACAAAGAATATCTGCCGGTCGATTTTGTAAAAATCTCACCGTGAAAACTTAGGTGAAGTGAGCGTGGAGTGAGCTGTCAATAGTGTCAATTCCTAGCAAAAACAAACTCACTTCACCTAAGTTTTCACGGTGAGATTTTTACAGAATCGAAAGGCTGAAGTCTAGTTGTGGTTTTCATTAATTACGTACCATAATAGAAGATATTATTATCACAAGCACTAAGGAGAAACAGTGGGGGCCCAGTGGTAACAGCCGCGACTTACGAGTTGTAGGTCGCAGGTTCGAACCCAGACAGGCGCTTTACTTTGTGTAAATTATTCCATCACCACTGCCCTCAAAACGGTGCCCTCAAGCCGCACTGGGCCCGCGTGGTGGATTACAGCCCGGTCCATCTCACTGAGAGGAGGCCTGTGTCCCAGCAGTGGGAACATTATAGGCTGATGACGTACGTTACGTAAGCACTAAGGAAGGATTTTTGAAAATTCATTCCTCACACAAGGTTAAATATAATGGGTACGGTATTGAAATTCGTCATTTTTGCCGATGGAATATCCCATCGAGCGCACGGCTTGTAAAAATATAATTTTCAGTTCGTTCATGTTCCTCTCGCAGATATAATATTTTTGCTCGAAATTTATGCCATTAGTTAGTCTACATAAGCCAAAATATTATGTTAGCTTCGTATAGAATACATTAAATATTTACGTTCAAGAGCAAAATGTTACAATATGACAGATGCAAAAAATATATTGGAAAAACTTTTTTTTTAATATTTTGCATAGGTCTAACTACATTTTTATTTTTTATAAAAATAATAATACTTTTCATTTTTGATTCATGCGTCTGTGAATGTTGGGTAATTTTAATATGAGAAAGAAAATGTGTATTTAAAACTTGTTTCTTTTTTGTGGTCTTCGGTTAGTCCTGTAAAATCACTACTGTAGGTCTGGTTGTTCTTTTAAGAATGTGTGTAGGAAGTTTTTAATTCGACTTACGGTTACGTATAAAATACATTGATTTCTCCAGTCCAGAATCACAATGGGCAGGCTCGGTAGATGATTGCGTTAAATTCTGGTGCTACTTTGATAAACTTGAGTATATTTTATTAAATTGAGTACGTACGAGTATAAGGATACATTTAAAAGGATATTGGTTTATATATCCTTTTAAATGTATCCTTATAATTCCACATACAAAAATCCAAGAACCTTATTCAGTCCCACTTTTAATGTATAACTTAAAAATCATAAATCCGAACTACTTGAACTAATCCGCCAAACCAGCCAGCAGAATTTCGAATATTAAAATCATTAAAATCCATTCCAGAACCGAGGGGCGGTTACACGGAATTCCAAATTTAAATTGTCCAGTGCATTTGCATAGACACAGCTGTCGCACAGTCGCACATTTCCATTTCGACTTGCTTATCTATATGCAGCGTACGGTTTTTGGCAGCCGATAATAGACTCTCTCCATGGTGTTTGAGTTTCGAATAGCCCCGATTTTGTTTTGTTTTTTCTCGCTTGAAAGTCGAGCTCTTCGAACTTAAAATGTATTCAGCTATTTCAAGACTAGAATTACTATTTTATTATTTGTTAATGAATAAATGAAATGAAATGAAATTACGAGCAGTGAATTTAAAAATTCGAATTTGATTTTAGAAACATGATACCTGTTGGGGATTCTTGAATGAAAACACGACACAGTAATACAATTCGAGACAACTTACTCCATTTATTGTTCCTTGTTTACATGTTGGCCGACGACTTGCTGATTAAAAACTAACTTTACATTGCAAAAAACGCTCGACCTTATACAATTTTACATAAGCGCAAGTAGTGACGGTGGTGCGCTTTCTTATATTTGAAACGCCAATTACAATAATCTTTGTTCGTGCCCAACTCTCGATCCGCCAATCACAGCAGTTTTGCCGTCGTTTAAGTCTGGACAAGTTCAAACCTGTCGAGAGTGGAGCACGATCGTATCTAAACATACATATGTATAGAGACTTACGATACTAAACTGATACGCTAGCACATACGCACAATGACACTTATTTACTTTACGTTACCGTTTATAAGGTATATATAAGAGATAAATAGGTACCTTTAACTCTAAACGGAGTTGGAATTCTCTCTGATGACGGTGCCAAGGGGCAGAAAAGAGAAGTTAACACTGGTCGCGCACAATAAAGTCTCTATTATGAGTCACTTGTTGCACTTTCACTTTAGTCTGTTTTTTAGCACTGAATGTCCGTTCACAACGTTGTAGCTCCGCAGACGGCGGCGGCGTCGCCAACAATACCGATTGTGAATTTATGCAAATGAATTCATCAATGAATGAATGAAACATCGTGAATAAACCGGCATGGCCCAGAACCAAAATTCAACATGTGACATCTACCAACCCGCACTGGACCGTCTTACCAAGAAGAGGCCTGTGTCCCAGTACTGGGCACATTATAATACTAGGTAGGCTGTTATGATAGTTGTAAGTATTTTCGAATCTTTCGAATTTTACGTTACGTTTACTCCGCGCGTTCGTGCTAGGGACTCAGGTGACAAGTTAGTAAAAATGTTAGCCTATCCATTATGAAAAAATGTAAAATATCCAATACATCCATCTCCTGTTTCGATAGCTAGCAATACAAAAAAAGCGATCGTCACTTTTTTTCACGCCATTCCTCACACAGCAATGCAATCAAACCATAGTAACAGTTCAGTGGCTAAGTTATTTAAAAAAAAAATGGGTATGTCGGAATTGTTGGTCGATATACGAGATTCCATGTTTCGAGTGCAGGATCCTGATCCGTGGCTTTGAAATAACAAACCAAAGATTTTTATTGTTTCAGCACTTTGAGCGATTCAATATCCATATTGCGATTCAATTCCTGATAAATCTTTTAGTGCCTTATACAGTGCCCTAATTGCGTAACATACTATCAAGCTCAATCTGAAAGATTTTGAAGGATATTGCTAATGCATTACTTCAAATGTTCGAAAAATTTCTCTGCTCAACAATGTAAATACCGCAATGAATGTTGTAGAACTGTCAAAATGAAACCCATTGCGTGTTACGCAATTACCCCGCTAGTTGTGAAAAACCCATCACATAGCCGTTAACGACGCATTCTGTACATCAAACTAGGTAACATTGCATAAAAATAATTGCTGGTAAACGACTTTTATTTTTGGTGTGAAAAACTGTTAGCGGTAGTGCGCAATGTAACACACAAAAAAAACATTGTGAAATTGGGCCATGTAATGCAAAAATAATTTTTCAAATCCAACTGATAATTCCAGACATCAGCGTATTCAAAGAAACCAAAACCAACAAACAAGAGTTTGATTTTCTATTCTATCAACTGTTGAAGAATGGTTGAAGACAACTTTATTGTTCGTGTAGAGTCCCCAGTACCCACATTCGTATTCAAGTTCTCAGTTTAAAAATTACTATCCTATCATTCTGTTCCATTTTTAAAAGGAGACGCCATATTTTTCTGGAGCGCAAAACATTTTTTTACTGAATGAAAAATAGGTGGAGGTCCTCAAGGCGACACGGATGTTTTTTTTTTTTAGATCAATGCAAAAACACAGTATCGCTTTCTCCCAAGAGGCGCTCCTCAACATAGCGGTTTAGTGAATTTCGTTCGAGTTGAGTTTCTTGTTTAACTTTGTTACTTGTACCTATACAGATTGTTTGCGGTCAGAATGTAATACACTTAACTAGCGAGTCGTGAAGGAAGGTTTTGGAATCGATTTGGGTTCGAAAATTATCAATTTTGTGGGCTTACCGAACAATGGCGAGTGGAAAAGGAGGGTAACGATAGTAAAGCGTGGGTAAGACAGGTATCAACATAACATCTTGCATGTTTTCCCGAAGGTATAGGCAGAAGTGCCAGAGGAAATGCGGTCAGAGTTACTTGAAAAAGCCGAAGTCAAAAGTCTTAATTCGAGGTTTGACTCTCACCCATTTACTCCTCCAATATTGGACCAATTTAAAAGGTATTTCATAAACTGAATCATCATCTGCCTAGCCTTTTCCCAACTATGTTGGGGTCGGCTTCCAGTCTAACCGGATGCAATTGAATACCAGTATTTTACATGGAGCGACTGCCTATCTGACCTCCACAACCCAGATACTGGGTAATACGATACCCCTTGGTAAGACTGGTATTTCATGAACTGAATAAGAAGGATATATACTGTGTTCCTATGTTTAATACTTCCACTATCCATATTGCTGCTGTAGGTAGTGTGACGAAAATTAGTCTAAAAATACTAAAACTGTGTCTTTTATTTTTACACAAGAATTCGATTCGAAGCTTTGAATACATATTCAACTATTACCCCAGAACCCGTGACCTGTATAGGTAGCGATCGTCGTGTGAATATACAATCACCGCGATAATATTTTTCGATAATAATAATAATAATAATAATATTCCACAACTATCACACAACGCCGTCTAGTCTCAAGCTAAGCAGAGCTTGTGTTATGAGTACTAGACAACTGATAAACATACTTATATATTTCTAAATACATACATATATACAGGGTTATTTGTAAAACACCAGCAACCTCTTAAGAGGTCATTGTACTCATCATTATGAACAACTTTTACTATGGGACCAAACCCGAAATCGCGAAAAAAAATCAGCTGTTCCCTACATTTTGACGAGTTATACGAACATAAATGTAGGGAACAGCTGATTTTTTTTTCGCGATTTCAGGTTTGATCCCATAGTAAAAGTTGTTGCTAATGATGAGTACAATGACGTCTTAAGAGGCTGCTGGTGTTTTACAAATAACCCTGTAGATAAATTACACCCAGACACAGAACAAAAATGATCATGCTCATCACACAAACATTTGTCCTGGGTGGGAATCGAACCCACGACCTCCGGCATAGCAGTCATAGTCACTGACCACTAGACCAACAGAACCGATCCGATGAACCCGAACGCTTCGCCACGATGAATGACAATAAATTTGCGCGACGACGACGGTCGCTTTGATTAGGACGCGGCTTCAGTCTTTTTTATGTGTCCCTAACTAAGGGCATTATCAAATACCAAATTTTTTACGTTAATTAACCTGTTCCACTCCTGGGTAAAAAATACCTTATATCTTTACAATTTTTTATGCTATGCCTTCTTCGCCCAATCAGTTCGGATTAGGAACGAGTCCAAATCGTCATGCAAGCGTCTCTCAGGCCTGCCTCGGTGACGACGCCGGTCTTCAGGCACCCACTGTGTGACGATCATGGCCCATCTGTCTGGTTACATCCTATAGGTGTGACCTACCCAGTCCCATATCTGCATTTCATGCTTTTCGCCAACATCGGTGATACCTACCTTATACAAGGTGTTGATTTGCATCCTAGTCAAATTCAAGGACGTAATTATGCTAATGATTCTCGACCCAAAACCAAAAGGGTAGGTTTTTTTTTTCTTATTTACGGAAATCCGTAAGTGTGAACCAGCCGTATTTAAACGCGGCCCGTCTGTTACTAGCCCTATAACCGCGCTTTCACACACAAACAAACACCTTTTACTTTACTAAGTACTAGAATACTAAAGTACTAAAATGTCTTTTATAACAACGTCCTGAAATTTGACGAGGATGCAAATCAACACCTTGTATATCAAGGAAGTAAGCAAAATTATCAAAATGCATGCCTTCTCAGTTTGAGAAGAGCCCCATTCTCCTCCAAAGACAATTTTTTCTCTCTTTTATAATGCCTTCTCCAAAGCATACTACATCTCAGCCCCAACGCGTGTCTACGCCACCGAACTCTCAGTTCCTTTACAAGATTAGGATATGAGCAAGTTTCTCGTGAATTATCTCCGGAAGGTCATTTTGTGGCTCTTTTTTAAAACTTCAGACCTCTGAGATTAAGGTCTTAAGCGTGATTGATTAAATCATGATGAGAAGCGTTGGTGAAATATGTGGCAGTGTTTTTTAAGGAAAAATAAAAACTGATACGAATAAAAAAAAAAAACGCGAATATTATAAAGGCGAAAGTTTGTGAGTGTGTGTGTTTCTTACTTCTTCACGCTCAAACGGCTGAACCAATTTTGATAAAACTTTGTATATAGGTAGCTGGCACCCTGGATTAACATAAAGGCTCCTTTTTATCCTGATATTCCCACAATTAATAATAATGCCATGTACAGACTGGAGCACATCAAGGTACTACAATCTGTCAAACTTGTTTAATAGATTTTCTACTTTATCGCTAAAACATAAGGTTCAAAGTTGATTGGGAAAATTTTACAGATTCGGGTAGCTTGATGTGCTGGCGTCTGTACATAAGACTCCACTCGTTCATTTAGTTGTTGCAAGTACTACTATTAACTGTCGGATCAGTAGTGCTATTCTGTAGGTACAAATCTCAGTGAAAACTTAGGTGAAGCGAGCTTGAAGTGAACTGTCACTGTACTTGATTCTAGAATTGACACTATTGATGGCTCCCTTCAAACTCGCTTCACCAAAGTTTTCACGGCATATAGATATTTGCAGAAAAGGACGACTGCATCGATCTCCGGTAGATTTTTCTATTAGAAATCTCTCAGTAGCAACCCGTTATCTGGATCATGGTAAAGGCTTGCCCCTTATTAGGCTGCATCCTAACGAAAGCGAGTATCGTGCGAACACACAACGATCGCATTCATTTTGTTTGGCAAACACGGAGGCGGTCGCGCCGATGCCTTCCGGTTTTCGGAACAAATGAGTGACTCATTTTCGGAACATACACAAACAAACTTGAGGCAAACACGTGATGGAACACTGATCCACTCATTGATATACATACACTAGATTAGCAATTACCGCGCCAATGCGTTGCCACTGGGATCAAGGCCACAGTCTCAATCGTAGCTAATGTCAGTTCAGTGCTCTGTATGACGCCAACCGAAGTTAGCCGAGTGAAAATTACCGCCAAAATGGGAAAATGCGTAGTGAAAGAGTGCGATTCGAGGTCACAAAAACACAATAAATTAACCGGAATTACTTTCCACGCGTATGTTTATTGTTTCTGTGTTTATATCAACGTAAAAACGCAATAAAAATAAATAAAATGTAGAATTTTGTAAATTAGGTTCAATGTTGCCACTAAAAACTTAGTTTTAGTTTCCCACATTATGTGGTAGTTTTTAATTTATAGAGTATGTGATTTAAAATATTTTATAAAACTAAATGTGTGACAATGTGTAACAAAAAAATAACAATGTAACATAAAAATAATTGTTTTTAAAATACATAATTCAAAAATAACGTTCATAACGTTTAATGTTTTTTTTTGCGTTTTTTATGGCTTAAAAAGTTGGGTAAAATTTCGCATGGCTAGGCAACACCCTCCCGCCATTGCATTTTTATATTGCGGTCTTTGTCTAATCTAAGCGACGGTATTATTCTTGCGACTTGTGTAAGTGAGACAGATATATGTTTACTTTTAAATGGTAGTGGTTTCAAAGCTACGTCGCGTCGTCGCGTTTAAATAGTGGTTAAATTTTTTTGACACATTTTAATGAGGTTTGCTTCTCTAATTATTTAGCTCAATGGATCCACTTCAAACAAATGAATGTTCATTTTGTTTGAACGTGGAATGCCACATTCACACAACATCGAAAAGATCGGTTATCAACATTACTTAAAAAAAATATCGTTAATCCGCTTGTTTCATTTCATTTCTCGATCATTCGGTAGGCGAGAGACAGATACCGAGTACCGAAATCCAACGTCATTAGATCGGTTCACTAATGAATTCGTTTTCACTTTTATTCATTTTGGGTTCAGACGTTTCGACGAATTTCGAGTGAAACATTCGGTATTTGGAATTTCGAGTGAAACATTCGGTATGAAAGACAAGACTGACAAAAAAATTAACCGTCTGATATCTGTCGATGTATTCTGTAAGTATCTCACTGTGAAAATATTGGTGAAGTTAGCTGTCATTAGAGTCAAACTCTAGCATTAGGTGGAATGACAGCTCACTTCACACACAACAGACCACCTGTAACGACTGTCAAAGATCCACGAATGACAGCCGGGACCAACGGCTTAACGTGCTTTCCGAGGCACGGAGGGGTCACGGTATGTAAAGATGGTCACCTATCTGCAAACCAATCGCGGCAAGCGTAGCTTAACCTGATCGATCGACCTGTGCGGCTGTTATTATTTATCCACGGGCCCCTCCGGTCTGAGTAAATAAATGTATTATTATTTATTTATTATTATCATTACTTCAATATAATTTGACCTAAGTTTTCACGTTGATATTTTTACAGAATAGACCCGCTGCTTTAGCACTTACTAAGAAGAATAAGTAGAAAGTGTGAAGTTTTCCAGCACATACGTGGCTCTCTAATAATTACTAGAGTAGAGCGATAAAGCACGCGTTATTCAGTGTTCGAAGGTTTACTTTGTAACTTGTATCAACTTGCATGCAAGAGAGAGCCATGAAATTATCGTAAACTAGCTGCGTCCCGCGGTTTCACCCGCGTAAGTGTCGATCCCCTGGGAATATCGGAATAAAAAGAAGCCTATATGTTAATCCAGGGTGTCAGCTACCTACATACAAAATTTTATAAAAAAATGGTTGCCTGTAAAGTCGGTTTTACGGGCGAAGATTTTACGTGACAACGACCGATCATCCGATCATAGTTGAGTGGGAGAGAGACGCAAGGCATTCGGCGGGCCTCTCTCTCGTTCGGTGACTCATCGTAACGTTACCGAGCGTTACACTTTTTCATAAGTGACTCCCAGTCGCAACCTAATTTAAGACGTTGTCACGTCAAAATTGATCCAGCCGTTTGAGCGTGAAGAAGTAACAAAGATATAAACACACACACTCACAAACTTTTGCCTTTATAATATTAGTGTGATTCATTAACGTGGGGAAATGCACATGGATGTCCGTCGCTTTGCTTGAGGACTTTAATAATTATCTAGCAGACTCTTCATTACGCGATTTATTTTAATTACAAAACAACGTTTTTTTTAGACATTATTTAAATGATCGAGCCAATTTTTTTATTCTGACAATGATAGAGTACTAATTTACAAAAACTCACGTTAAATCCGAGTCTCTTGTCAATTTTGTATTAGGAACTTTACTTTGCTTGTTATAAAGTTTAAACTACAAGAACTGGCTCGAAAGTTTGGGCTTGAACGTAAGAAAGAGTTTTGTAATGAGACTACTACAGACTGAAACAAAACAAAAACGCTTTGTAAATGACAAAAATAGGAGTCGATTTGTAAAAAAACTCACAAACAAATATGTTTCTAGATAAATCTATTGCTAAAACCCAAACACGTACTCAATCCACATAAAATAAGTATTTAAAATAAGAAAAAGTTGAAAAAATCTTCAGCCACAATTCAAACCAACCCTTTCAAAAACTTGTTTTTTTTTTTTTGAAAATGGCATCTCGCAGTTCAACCATAGGGGTTGTCGACTGCTCAACCGGACTTTCCTGTGGATGCCACAATAAATTGGGCCTCCAGCCAGGGCATAAAAACTTAAAAACTAAGCGACTACACGCTAAGGGCACCCCCCGTGGGGTTCGGACCTCGGCTTAGGGCGTCGCTGGGAGAGGACAGCAAGGGACAGGCTGGATCGGAATTATTTGATGGGGACGAATTTAAAGCTACAGGCTCAGCGGCGCGGGCTGGCTCGAGCAAGGGTCGGGGTGGTCAAAAACTTGGTCCAATCCAATTCGTTTTTAAGCTATCTAGTTGTAATCCAATTTTCATTCGAATATTCATTGTCCGCATCGAGTCAGTGACTCTGATCACTGACTCGATCCGAGAGATATACCAAAGAGTCGTAAATGATAATCCACGTACCACTTAAGGCGAATTCCATTGTAGAGCGCAGCTCGCCTAACCTTATATTTGTAACTGCACACACTAATCATTGGCATTATTATTGGCGGCAGCGCGTGAGTCGTTGTCCGGAATATTTTATGTTATCTTTTTGTTTTGTATATTTTATTTCTTATTTTGATTGTTGTTTTTGTTTATATCTAATCGCATGCTGCACTGGCTGACGTCATCATGTCAACGCCGGCTGTCGCTGAAAACCAGCGCTGGGGCTCTGTGTCGTATAGGGTCTTAGCATTATGCTGAGCGATGCCCGTTTTGCGTAGATGTGACGCATACTTTCTCCCAATTTGTTATTTTGTTTTATTTTTCGCTTGTGTTTTTATTTTTATGCGTCATGTTTGCCGCAAATATTTCTGTATTCTATATTTTTATCTTCTATTAGGTACACGAATCGTTGAATTGAACAGTTCTCTTTTATTTGGCGTACATCACTCTCATTACTCGAAAGCCGAAACTAAAACTTTCAGCTGTACCCTCTTCAAGTTTGCCCAAAAACCAGCTAACTACTTAATTCAATCTCTCCCACTCCCACCGACCAAATATTTAACATAATGACTTGCTACTTCTCACATAACGCCGTCCTTCCTTGCAAGCAACCTCGAAGATAACACCGTGCTTCAGAATTAATTAGTTAACTAAAAACTTCACTCGTTTCGCAACTCACTAAATAGAAAGGTGCAGAAGGTTTTCACCGTACAACGAGCGAAAACTGGCGCACGCACAACATATGCATACAATTTGTTGGTGTTTTAACGTGTGCTAGCTGTCATATGGCAAATAATTTAATTTAATGTTCTGTGTTTCTTATTGTTAATTACTATTTTATAGAATCGAGTTCTTCTCACTGTACAGATTAGCTGTGCTGCTGTGGAGATTGTTGCGCCACTTCTTCTTCCCAGCTTGAGCACTAGGAAGCGGTGAAGGACGGGCGTTTTGACTGTGTTATGAAATTTTGTCTTTCAAAAGGTGCTAATTCTCAGCCTAGTTTGAATAAATGACTTTTGCTTTGATTTCATAGATAAAACAAACAAATGTCAAACAAATGTCAGTCGCACCAGCGAGTGCACTAGAGATGCTAGACAAATGTATGAGTTAGCATGATTACGCACAACCGGGCGGCAAATCGAATAAAACTTAATTTACTCTAGATATTCGGGAAAAAGCCGCTTGTCTTAGCTCGAATTGCGCCGAGTTTACCCGAATACGTTTAAGAGAGGATGCCAAACGAAGTTTGGTGATGGGTACGAGTTGAATGAAAGCGAATATAATATAGTAGCTGATACGGCTGCCTTTGTTGTTAAACAAATACTACCGAATCGAATATTCCGCCGACCCGAACATGTGTTTGCACGTGACTTGCGCTCGCTGTATGTGAAGCGTGACTATGTGTGCGTGCGTTTTCATTCGTTGTATGGAGCCTACCTTCTGTACTTATCTATTTTGTGCTAAACTAGAGCAGTCCAAGCAGTTTGGGTAGTAAACAAGATTAAAATTTAAATAAGCGACAGTTTGGGGGACTGGGGTAGTGTTTAATTTTGTTTTTTGGTGGAAGAGAGCAGTTTTGGTAAGTTCCCGAGTGATTATCTAAATGATATAGGAGTAGTATGAATGTAGATGTCTATAGAATAGGCTAAAACTAAAGGAACGACAGATGAACTGTGTAAAAGATAAATAGAATAGAATACTCTTTATTATGTACACCATATAAATTAGAGACATAAATAAAGAAACTGTACAAAGGGTGACACAATGGGCGGTCATATCGCTAACAGCGATCTGTTAATGACAACCTTCGGATGTATTAACAAGGGGAAGGACAGACAAATACTGTTGGTAGTCTGTGGTGTACCATTTACATAATACAATAAAACATACCATACCATAATCAGCCTATAATGTTCCCACTGCTGGGACACTGGCCTCCTCTCAGTGAGAGGGAGTGGGCCGTAATCCACCACGCGGGCCCAGTGCGGGTTGGCAGATGTCACATGTCTTCGAATTTTTGGTTCTAGGACATGCCGGTTTCCTCACGATGTTTTCCTTCACCGTTTTGAGAGCAGTGGTGATGAAATAAGTTACACAAAGTAAAGCGCCTGTCTGGGTTCGAACCTACGACCTACAACTCGTAAGTCGCGGCCGTTACCACTTGGCCACCACTGCTCACGCAATAAAACATACATAACGTATATTATACTAATCTTAATAAATATATACATATAATAATAAATATCAAACAGGAGCAAAGAATGTATGATGATGTTTACGGAGAAAGGAAGTGCTTTTTTATCATAATTATAAAAGTGGACAAAGATTGAGCACGCCTTACCGACACGGGCAAGTCATTCCATAACCGAACTGCTTGAACAGTAAAATAAAAAGTAATTAAAAAAAATTAAACCGACTTCAAAAAGAAATGAACTCAAAATTATGAAATAACTTTAATTTCGGAAGTCGGTGTCTTGGGATCTGTATTTTAGTTTTAGTTTTTTGCCACCGACTTCCGAAATTAAAGTTATTTCATAATTTTGAGTTCATTTCTTTTTGAAGTCGGTTTAATTTTTTTAAATTACTTTTTATTTGGTAATTTTTAGTTGTTGCCCTAGAATTTGACCAAGATTTTGAGATGTTTTCTCTTTGACACTACACCCGTAGCTCGTATCAATAAGCCAGGCCGTCACACTTTCACGTCTTAGTTCATATCTTGTAAATTACTGAATCGATTTTGATGAAACTTGCACTGTTCCCTAAGTTGAAGTAAATGTAAGCCAATAAAAAAAGAATGGTCACGATCCGATTAATAGTTACGGAGATATGCGTGGACAAACATACATACATACATACGTCTTTAGAATTTTGTATATTTGTTTGGAAGCCCAAATAGATTATCATATGTGAATATAATGCAATTCCAATAATATTACATACATACGTATCGAATTGATAACCTCCTTTTTTTTGAAGTCGGTAAAAAGAATATTCTCCGAAACAAATTCCCATCATCATCTGCCGAGCCTTTTCCCAACTATGTTGGGGTCGTCTTCTAGTCTAACCAGACGCAGCTGAATGCCAGTTACTGGCCATAACGATACTCCTTGTTAAGACTGGTTGTCAGAATTTCAGGTTTCTGGCTACCCGTAACTACTGTCATAAATCTACAAATTACAGCAGGGACAAGATTTTCGAGGCATGTGGTGGGGGGGTATCGAAATTAATATAGTATCTATTATATTTCATTGATTGACACGCATCTACGGACAGATCTCGGTAAGCGTAACTTACCTACGATCGTGCTACTGTTATTATTAAGCCACTAACCCATTCGACCCCTCTTTAACCAGCCATTGCAAAAAATGGTATAATATTAAATAAAAACTCCCCATATCGCCGACGTCAGAGGTCAGAGGTTTGTTAGCCACAATTTTGACCCTTCACCATGCTCCATTAATATTTAATTAATTAATTCGACTGTAGTTAATGAATAGATACTTAGTAAGATGAGGTTAATGATCAAACAACTCATTACTGTCTATGGAAATTCAAATTAGTCAGTCAATTAATTAAATCAAAAGCAAAATCTGAATGAGCCAATTAACTAAATGGAATATTAATTGTTAATGTAAATCTTAGATAATTAATCAGTATATCTGATTTGTCTTTGGTACATACCTACCTACTTGAGCTTTGGTACCAAAGAGAACCAGAGAGAGAGCTAGTGAAGTCTTGCATAGTCGCCTTTTTAATCCATCCAAAGGTTGTCTTTAAAAGATCGCTTCTAGCGATAAGACCGCCCATTGTGTCACCCTATGTACAGTTTCTATTTTTATGTCTGTAATTTATTTGGTGTACATAATAAAGAGTATTTCTATTCTATTCTAATGCTGAGCAACAGCCGTTTTGCGTCGATGTGATGCATGTTTCCCCAGTCTATTCTTATTTTTTTGTGTTTATGTTCTTTTTTGCGTCATTTTTACCGCAAATGAACGTATTTTATTTCTTTCTTTCTTTTGAAGTATAATTTTATAATATTTTTTTTTAGGATATGGTATTTATCTATGGGCCTCCGTCGCCTGAAATAAATGAATAAATAAATAAAATAATAAATAAAGAGCTCTTGTTAGAATATAACATCACGCCTGTATTCTTCGACGGATACGGCAGAGGTAGTGTACGTTTACCTTAGACCGACATTTCGCCACTTATATTTGTGACCCAAGTAATAGGGCGAGCCTATTGCTATCAACCGGGAGAATATCCAGACTTAGGGCTGCTACTGAGAAATTCCAGATGGAAATACCCAATAATGCTTTATCTGACCTGGGAATAGAACCCAAGACATTACATACCGAGACCCCTCCGTGGCTCGGAAAGCACGTTAAGCCGTGCCCGGCTGTCATTCGTGAATCTTTGACAGTCGTTACTGGTAGTCAGAAGCCCGAAAGTCTGATAACCAGTCTTACCAAGGGATATCGTATTACCCAGTAACTGGGTTGTGGAGGTCAGATAGGCAGTCGCTCCATGTAAAATACTGTTATTCAGCTACATCCGGTTAGACTGGAAGCCGACCCCAACATAGTTAGGAAAAGAAAAGAACCCAAGACCTCGTGCTCAACAGTAGCGTTTGCAACCAATATAGGTACAATGAGGCTGTAGGTACAGGTAAACATACATGTCACAATATTATTTTATTCTTTGATGAAGCTTTTTTGGGAGGTTTATTTTTTATTTTTATTACATGTGTTTTTCATAAACCACCTGCAAATATATATTAAAAGTGACAGAGTTATTATAACAGATGTTCTAGTAAAAATAAACTCCGAGAATAACGAAGTAAACAAAAATATTGTTGTGCCAAATAATTTTCTGCTGGAAAATACAGACGAGTAGTATATAATGGTTTCTGGGAATCAGTACCAGGCCATTTTACCAAGTTATTATATGAAATTATTTCGTGAACACAAGCTACCGTTTAATATTTAAATTAAAACCTAGTCTGGAGGTACACGTGGAAAATTAAAAGTGGTTGGTTAAATTGAGGCAAGAAATAATAATATTGGGTGTATATTTTGCTATGGATAGGACAATTACCATTGTGTTTACGAAGGAATAGAATTTGAGGGAAAACTTGAAAAGTTGACTTATTGGCACTGGTACATTTCTCGCAAAACAGATGGCCGATGGGGCTGAATGATTCTGGTCTGACTACCGCGTACCAGAAGACATAGCGTTGGAAGGCCTCCCACAAGGTGGACCGATGACCTGGTGAAGATCGCAGGAATTAGCTAGATGCGAGAAACACAGAACCGGTCGAAGTATCGTAGAGGCGATCGGCAGCGGCGGCGACCTCTCGCGTCCGGCCCTGGTGAAAGCCATGGTCCGGGGCGAGAGGGAGTGGGAAGCAGGTAGCGGTGCTCGGGAGGCCTATGTCCAGCAGTGGACGTTTTTCAGCTAAAATGATTACGATAATGTGGTAATCAAGAATTTTCTAATTAGGCGAGACGCGAAATGAGCGGACGACATGTGGGTCCAGTTAACCAATAAAAATACAGAAAATAAATTATGTGGTCAACTGGACCCGCGGGTCCAGTTCTAGTGGGTCCAGTTCACCAAAGACTCTTGTTGCTATCGAGGGTAGAACCTGGATGCCTTTGGCACAAGAGCGTGAGGATTGGCACAAGAAAAGCGATGCACAGCAGTGGGGCTGTGAATAATTATGATGTTGAATCAAAGATTATAAACGCGATTCAATTTAAATTTATTCTAATTGGTTGAATATGTAATAGGATTTTCGAGTATGGAATAGGTATTTACCACAGATATAGACACACCTAGATAACGCAAGAGCAACTACTTCGCGTGCTAAACATTGCTCCAGCTTACGTAAAAAAATCGTGAGCTGCCACTTTCGCTCAGTCCTGTGTACTGCTGGCTGGGTGAGCGTGAGCACTGGCGCTAGGCCCCGAGGATGGGGTGCCGCACGAGGCGGCGTCTTTGAATCGATTTGATTTTCCCATCATGGCATCACTATAATGCTTGTGACGTCATAGTAGGTACTCAAAAAATGGCACGCTTGGTTTTCATAAAAATCGTGATACTTGCGTTATCTAGGTCTATCTACATCTGTAGTATTTACATAATACATTGTAAGTGCTTTACGCATGACGGCGTTTGCTTACAAACCATGAAAATCGCGTTTGAATCGGTCTGGGGTGGTTTTGAAATACTTAAAGTGTGCACCTGAACACCTAGCGAAATTCTTTTGAGAAATATCGTCTTTTAACATATTTGTTTCTTCCTTTAGTGCCTTAAGCTGTGCGTGTATATAGGCTGTCTGTTAGTCTTATATGATTTACTCCTTCCATTTTGAAAGCCCGCAAAAATAAACGCGTCAAAGTTTAAAACGTTTCCGTCAGGTTGTATGGGAAATGGTTAAAATAAAGTCAGGGAAATTAACGGTTAAGCAAATTTACCTCAACTTAAATTGTCCGTATACATTCTTTATTGACAGTTGTATGAAATGGCTGTTTAACACGGCAAATTGACGTAGAGTGTTAATTAACTCAATAATTAATTTCCCTGACCGAACTCAGGCTCATAACAAAATTCAACACAGTTGCCGCTAATATAATATTGCGACCGTGCAAAGTTGCCCGGTATAATTTTCAGAGTAATTACCAACAATTTTGTCAACGATTTACTAAAGTACGTGCTGAAAGTTAACCTGTCTGTGGATGTACTTGTACAGATGCCAGCACATCAAGCTGTCGAATTTCTTTAATAGATTTTCAACTTTATCGCTAAAGCATAAGGTTCAAAATTGATTGGGAAAATTTTACAGTTTCGGGTAGCTTGAAGTTGCGTCTGCATATTTCGTTGTAGGACGGCTTTTAATACATCACTTGGCAGCGTAATTACAGTGGTTACTACAATGTCACGCCATTTGGTATCCCCAAAGGGTCTGGCAGAGGTGTAGTTACCTGCAGCATAAGAACATTTCACACGTTATGATTCATCATCATTTCAGCTGAAACACGTCCACTGCTGGACATAGGCCTCCCCCAAGCACCTCCACTTCGACTAGTTCTATGCTTCTCGCATCCAACGGGTTCCTGCGACCTTCACAAGGTCGTCGGACCACCTTGTGGGAGGCCTTCCAACGCTACGTTTTCCGGTACGCGGTCGCCACTCCAGAACCTTTCGGCCCCATCGGCCATCTGTTCTGCGAGCAATGTGCCCTGCCCACTGCCATTTAAGTTTGGCAATTATTCGGGCTATGTCGGTTACCTTGGTTCTCCTGCGGATCTCCTCATTCCGTTATGATTAAGTCCGATGTATTAGGGGACGAGTCTATTGCTATCAACCAGGTACAAATCTAGACTCTGGGATGCTACTGAGAAATTCCTGATGGAAAACCCCAATAGCAATTTAACCGAACTGCGAATCGAACCCAGGACCTTCTACTTAGTAGTAGCACTTGCTGCAATTAGACCAATGTGGCAGTATCAATTTTCATCATCATAATCCTATAGCAGTCCACTGCTGGACATAGGACATAGGTCGTCGGACCACCTTATGGGAGGCCTTCCAACGCTACGTCTTCCGGTACACGGTCGCCACTCCAGAACCTTTCGGCCCCATCGGCTATCCGTTCTGCGAGCAATGTGCCCTGCCCACTGCCACTTAAGTTTGGCATTTCTTGATTTGACATAGAATATTCTGTGACATTTCGCAATACTGTAGCTTCCCATTAGTGAAAGAATTTTCGGAATCAGATCAGTAGTTCCGAAGATTATCCGCTACATACAACCTCACGATAAAGGCCCATTACAATAGAAAATCAATAAAATTGTGTCTCATTAGCGGTGAAAATTAGGGAAATGTAAGTGTCCGCACTAATAAACCATAATTATAATACTGTTTATTCCGTTCCCACAGACAAACCGTGAAAACGGTTTTGTAGGGCATAGTTCTAAGTCAAGATTATTTTATAAACTTGCATAAATAAAAAAAAATAATACAGTGATACTTAAAGTTTTCTATGTCGACAGAAAATACTTACACTATCACAAGAAGTTATGGGTAAGTGCTTGTGATAATGTACACATACAAAATTACATTATATTACATGTACAATTTAACATTATTATATAGCGGTATAATAAAAAATAAATAAATGGTTTATATTATGGACCAAACAGTTGTACACATATATACAACGCCTTATGCGAACTACGCGACATACTGACGTCACGTAAAATCCTGCATCGCGCAAGCAGAGTTTACCACGCAACTAGCATATAATACAACGTCCCAACATCAATTATCGGGCAGTTGTCCACCAGACACGATGTTTTGTCTTCATGATTGTAGCGTTCGTTTTCACCCAGTATAGATAACTTCACAAACTCCGTGTAGAGTTAGAAGTAGTAGATCTGATAACTTTTTGGCAGTGCGAGCCATATGTGGTCTCGTCTTGGCAACATTTTACATCAAAATGTTTTTGGTGGGTAGCATTGTCTTATTCATATTTATGTACCGAAATAAACTCAGAGAGTCTCTTTTATAGGCTAGTAATTATCGTAAAACCTTATGAATTCTCCCCGTGCGAATAGTCAGACTCAAAGCGCCATTTTAGCTGAAAGTCGGGCTCAACACGCGTTGATGCGAAAGTCGCTGATAATATAATCTTTCTACGGCTTTCCTCCGTAATTGTCGTGCATACAATATGAACTGTGGCCTTAGTGTGAGTTTTTTCGACTCACGTTCGATTGAGAGCTCGTTACAATTTTGTATGGGAAATTAGGTTTCTCCTAGTGACCACCAGGTGGCGCTATAACTTTTTCCCATACAAAATTATAACGCGCTCGCAATCGAAGAGTGAAAAAACTCACACTTATGCCTCTGTTCGGCTATCACTCTCAACGTTGGTGATACTGTATGGAGAGAAAACTTCTCCAGATCCTCTGGAGCAGATTATTTTTCTTGGGGAGAAGATACGAATCTCTCATACTAACGCTATTCAGTTTTCTGCTGTTGATGCAGAAACGAACGGAACCGTCCTTCTTGGTGACGATCACCTCCGAAATAGCCCACTGCGAACGAAAGTGACGAATATCTTCGATCTTCCAACATTCTCATTAATTTCAACAATCTCTTCGTTGATAATCTTTAATGTGGCAGGAGAAAGACGGTAAAATCTTTCTCTAATTGGCTGATTCTCTTAGCAGATTACAATCATGAATTTATGATTTATATTAAGTACATAGATATCTATAGCCTTATTAATCAAAGACTTTGTGAGTGTTGACAAATTCGGTCCTGCTGAATTCTTACTTCAAAATATCCTGAACAATTTGAACTCATGGGCACCCCTTATGCTGCCGTCAAGTTAAATACGTATTACTTCAAACATATTTAAGGGATATTTTAACTATGTTTGCTGCCAGATGTATTTCGAGCCCAAATTATAACACCATGGCCACGCACACACTCAAGCGATTCGCGTCTTGCGACTGCGGAAAAAACAAATGAAAGATGTTGTCTAGAGTATCCGACGAGTCATCATGACGTGACTTGCCGAGAGACAGGCGAAAATGGTGAAACGTGCGAGTGTCGTTTAAAAAAAAAACACTTTTCGATTCAGACTTCGAAACCCATAGCATGTCACTACAATAAAACTCATGAATCTAGAGTTAGTAGTTTTAAAAAAAACAGTGGCACTCCGGGAGTGCCGACATTAGTGAAAACAAAACACAAACAGAATACTTTGCCATCACTCACTGACATATCGGATTTAAAACCGAGTACATCCCGAGGACAGCCAAACACATCCGAATGTAGAGCGGTGTCGCGAGTTCAATTGTTTTTTCCCATCTCAAAAAATGCCATAAACGCCTAAAGAAGTTTTCACTTCAAAAAATATTATAATTAGTTATTTCCTTAATTAACCCAGTGTTGGACGTAACGCGTGTCCAGTCTATTCGCAATAGCAGCTAGGATGCTATTGGTGCTAGCGCAGAACATGCCAAGCACCGCGGATCACGACGTGCAAGTCGTCAACCTGTGCGTCCGCAAACATGCCCGACGCACAGCTCCAGCTTGACAACTACAACAACGCTCTGAACCCATTGTTATAATGCACGCGTAGGGTGCTGAATGATATTCGCGTTTATTGAACCTACGTAACGCAAGTCGCGTCGCAAGTCGCATCGCTCGAGGCCGTGAACAGGGGCCTAAGGGTACTTGACACAAGAGTTTCAATGTGTTTCTTAACTATTTCGATATAAACTTCGAGGTGTTAGCCTAAATCAAGGATTATGTTCAGAGGTAAGGAAAGGTCAGGTATAGTTTTGTGATTAAGGGACACGTGAATTATGAGTTCACACAGAAAAGGAGTGGGCCGGATAAAGGTAGTACTCACCTACGCTTGTACAAAATTGCATGCATCTATTCTCAGCGATTTAGGCTGTACGTTTTTTCTAATGTCAATGTCATTCAAGATTTTTATTTGGATTTACATGTACGAACTTGTGTTGTACAGACGACGCCAGCACATCAAGCTACTACAATCTGTCTTTCTTTAACCGATTTTCAACTTTATCGCTAAAGCCAGTTTTGGGAAGCTAGATGTGCTGGTGTCTGTACAATACAGTATACATTAATAGAAATGTATGAATACTTTATTGTACACCAGAAAATATATAACAAAAAGATACATTTAGATTTTTATTAGGTAAACAAGCTATGTGTCCGATGGGATTATTGGTTTGTCTAAATATCCGTTCCTCATCAGCAAAATGACGAACTTCCATAAAAAAAACTTTCATCCCCTATTTAACGCCCCCCAGCTGGATGGACCCAAGGACCTTAGGCAGGTTGGGACAGACTGGACGTAGAAGACGGAGGTCAGGGTGTTGTAGCGCACCTTGGAAAAAGCCTATGTCCAGCAGTGGACTGCAATAGGCTTGTACCAGTATCTACAACGCCACATGCAAACCACGCATCATACTGACGTCACGTAAAATCCTGCATCTCGCAAGCAGAGTTTACCGCGCAACTAGCATAGATACAACGGTCCGACATGAATCATTGGGCAGTTGCCCGCCAGACACAACACCCGTCTGGTTGGAGGATCTTCCCTTTTCTATAGAGTATAAGTGAACTTTACACCCTGTTCCTCGTACCTCTATAAACTGAGCTGATGTTGATTAATAAAGAACAACCTTTATTATTCGCACGAAAACATCCCCCAAAAAGCAGAATAAACATTGGAGGTGGGATTTATTCGTGTCCAGTCGTTTGCAAGCGTAGCATTTCGAGGTTGTCATGTACAACGTCCTGTATGTTTGTTTTTATTTCAAGTGACGTTTCATTCGTGGTAAAGGGGACAATTTTCGGAGTTCTTAAAACGAGTTTCTATAGACTTCTTAAAAGGTTGTTGGTGTTTTTCCAATAACCGGAAAAACACCAACAACCTTTTAAGAAGTCATTGTACTCATCATTATGAACAACTTTTACTAAGGGACCAAACCCGAAACCGCTATTACTATAACTTATGAATCGTGTAACTTTACGAAGTTTGAAGTTTATGTTGCATAGCTTTGGACATTGTGACGCTTTTGTTCTTTAGCATGGGGTCCTGAATTTGATCTCCATGTCAGGTACATTGTTATTAGGTTTTTCATTAGAGATCCATACCAATATTACAAATGCACCAGTGACTCTATTAGTCTCTCGTTGTGCCTGTCTGTCTGTTACCTTTCCAGGCCCTAACGGCTGAACGGAATAGGATGAAATTTAGAATAGACCATAATCTGAGTTAGGATAGGGTGGTAGAGGGGTAGGATACTTTTTATCCCAGTAGTAGGTACGTTCCCGTGGTATTACTTCCGACCTTCCGACCGCGCCTTGGGTCTCAATTTTTGTTAGTTACCAACTATTAAAATGGGACTTCAAATTAACTGGTGAACTGAGTGTGCCACACATCTCTATCTGCCCCGTTAGGGAATAAAAACATGGTGTTGTATTATTCTATATCATTAAAAAACAACTGTCCCAATTTATTTCCGAAAAAACGCTATCAAAATGGCCAATTGATATCTCTAGTACTTTTGCGTCGTCAGTTCAAACTGCGGTCGAACGCAATGCGGTTTTGTTGGGCGACACAACGACACGAGAAATTTAAGGCAAAATGGAACGCAACGTGTTTATCAATGTTGAACGAAAAAAAAACCATTACTGACGGACTGTTTAATTTTGTTTGTTATGGATTTTGGTGTTTTGGTGACTACAAATGGGAGTTTGGGATCTGTGGGGAAATGTTCTATTTTACAAGCTGTTGGCCACGGTGTCTGTTCTGAATTAAAGAGTAGGCCCCCATTGTTAGCTTGCCGTCCGGTAAGTTGCCGACGGCGCGTTGTGTTCCACGCGCGCCTCAAAGAAATGTCAAAGCATATATTTCAATTAAACCAATTACAGGCACTTTTGAATTGTCAAGGGGTCGGTCAGTCAGAAAGATGAAGCAAGCTAGTCAGCACTATCTGACGGGGTCCGCTAGGGCCGATGCCTGCCAGGATCGCGGGTTGTTCGAAAGAGATACCGTGGCCACTGGCACAGGCAACTGAAGGAACACGGGTGAGTTTTAGTCAGTAAAAGTCTGACACACCCCTCCGCCCAGAGCGGGAGAGGTTATTTGATAATTTGCCACCTAAAAAAAAAAAAGAGGAGGAGTATTGTTCAGGGGATAGTATTTTAAAGAAATTTCAGTGAGCCCTTTCATTACAGCCTCTAAAAAACATCTCTTATTTTGCGTTGTTTCTATCTTGGGCCTCTTGACATAAATGTGAAAAACTGGTCAAGTGCGAGTGGGACTCGCACACGAAGGGTTCCGTACCACAAGGCAAAAATGCCGAAAAAAAACACGTTTGTTGTATGGGAGCCCCCTTAAATATTTATTTATTTTGTTTTTAGTATTTGTTGTTATAGCGGCAACAGAAATACATAATTTGTGAAAATTTCAACTGTCTAGCTTTCGCGGTTCTTGAGATACAGCCTGGTGACAGACAGACGGACGGACGGACGGACAGACAGCGAAGTCTTAGTAATAGGGTTCCGTTTTTACTCTTTGGGTACGGAACCCTAAAAATACCGACAGCAACGATAGCATAATCAGCCTATAATGTTCCCAGTGCTGCGATACACTTCCTCTCGTTGAGAGGGAGTGGGCTGTAATCCAACACGCGGCCCAGTGCGGGTTGGTAGATGTCACATGTTATCGAATTTTTGCTTCTTGGACATGCCGGTTTCCTCCCTATGTTTTCCTTCACCGTTTTGAGAGCAGTGGTGATGAAATTCTTTACGCATGGTAAAGCGCATGCCTGGGTTACCGCTGTTCTTGAGAGCCACCACTGCTCTTACAGCAGCGTTAAACAACACATGATTTTGCAATTTGAATCTGGCTATACATAAAATATATATCTAACAAATAGCCAAAAACAGATACCCAGAAAAAAAAAGTTTAAAAACTGGGCCAAGTTCTGAATAAACTGTTTTCCGACATGAAAATAAACCATAAATTTTGAGCCTAATTTCAGATACTACGATCAAATTAAGTTGCTTACAAACTTTACGCGCCTGAACTTCCATAAAATACACTCATTTATAGATTAATATTTTGTAAGTTGGTAAATATTTTAAGATACGCTCGTCGTGTAACTAATCCAGTTTAAGTTTGTTCTCTGGCTTTTTTTTGTTCTCTGGAGAGTATTTTCGCAAGGTTTGAACTGAAAAAGAGAAGTTCTTTTTTCGAATAAACTTACATATTTTACAGTTGGAGAATTGACCGCGAAGAAAATTTAAGGCAGAACATTTTTTCGACTACAAAGTCATGTTTGTTCTTGGGATAAATTCATCCCGACTACGGAACCCTTCCTTGTGCGTCGTCCAACACGTTTTTAACCGTTTTTTGTTTGTTTGTCATTATTATAATCTAAACCGATTTACCTGAAATAATAAAAACTGCCCGTCCTAACCTACGGTGCTCAGACCTGGTCGCTCACCGAGTCGCAAAAGTTCCGCCTTGGAGTTTGCCAAAGAGCGATGGAACGCAGCATTCTGGGTGTTAAAAGACAGGACAAAATTCGGAACACCACGCTGCGTTCCAAAACGGGCATACTGGATGTAGGAAAGAAGGCTGCCAGGCTCAAATGGGATTGGGCGGGTCACATTAGCCGTATGCACGATAACCGCTGGGCAAAAATCTCCACACAATGGGTGCCTGAAGATGGACGGCGCCGCCGAGGCCGGGCCAGAAAGAGATGGCGAGATGACCTGGACGCGTACCGCGAGGGCTGGTTCGAGGTGGCGCGGGAAAAGAGTTCCTGGAAGGATTTGGGGGAGGCCTTTGCCCAGCAGTGGGACAGCATAGGCTAGCAAAAAAAAAAAAAAAAAAAAAAAAAAAAATTGTCTCGAAATCCACACTTCCAAACAAATTGTAAATTAAGTCTAACCCAGGACTTAATACTTTTTTATCCCGGTAATACATTCTTATGGTATAATTACTACCTACTGGACTCAAACGATAAAAAACTGAGGAAGAATACCAGAGATCGATACGAAAAGAAGAAGAAGATGGTATAATTTCCGAATATCACGCAGACGAAGTCGCAGGCATAAGCTGGTGTAAAATAAACACAGATGGTTATTCACACGGCCACTTTTTGCGAGCTTAGCTGGCGCACTGCCATGCACAGTGATAGTCTAAAGAAATGGATATTAGCATTCTGTACGAGGTAGTTACCAGTATTTTGTTTGTAAGTTTGACTTAGAGTTTTAACACTGGAACTCTGCCAAGACACCGCAAGAGTCCAATTTCAACTACTTTTATTTGTTTTTATTTGATAGATACAGGTTAGTAGCTCGTTTTTGCTTCATTATGATGATTTTTTAATTTTTTTATTTGGAGCTAAACATGGCCAGAGATCGCTCAAGATATCCCGGTTTGGAAGGATAAAGGGGAGGCCTTTGCACAGCAGTGGGACACAATAAAAAAAAAATGTACAACTAAAATATGATCTGCACCTTAAGGGCTGTTTTTGTCAGCGGAAGATTAACCATTGCAAACTGAACCAATCCCGGTCCAGAATGATCCAATTTCGCTCGCATCGTTCGCTCTTGTATTCCTTCTATTTGTAAGGTCACAATGACGGGTTAACCTCCTAAATCAGGCAGCAAGCTATTTTTTTCTTTGAACAACAACCTTTTGAGCTTCGCCGTAATTAATTAAAAAGGGCTACCAAGTCCCAACATATTTTGATACGGGATCCCTTAAGAATTAGCTACGCCACTGACTTCTGTGCAAGAAGTAACTTTTTTTTAACCTCAGTATTCGTCAATGATTTTGCAATTCAAATTATTTTTTTATTTAATGATTTGTTAATAATAAATAATACGTAATGTATTTAATAACGTGTACACACATTATATAAACAGACAAAAAAAAAAAATAGTTACAAAGGGGATGCATATTTCCAAAGAAATCTCTTCTAGCATACCTGCGATAGGAAAGTAGACAAAGAGATGTAAACAGCGTGTGTAAAAAAAAATACATAAAACCAAAAACAAAAAAAAATTAAAAACCAAACATTAATTGCTGGAAAAATCTTTTTAACAAAAAAATAAACCGACAAAAACACCTAAAAATAAAAAATAAACCTTATTTTAGAACTTTTTTTTTAAAATTAGTTTACGCTGTCCGACTGCTGAGCAAAGGCCTCATCCAAATCCTTCGCGCTATCCTTTTCTAGAGCGACCTCGTCTAACTAAGCTCCTAAATTCATGTAAATGACTAATTTTGAGTCGGCACCAAACAAACAATGAACGCAGATCAACTAACGAAGATTAATAAAGCTGCCAACATTTTAATTGGTGCCTATAAGTTTGTACACTTGCAAAAAGCAGTTGTACTTACACTTGGTTGCCACAAAAAAGCGCGTAAGTATTTTTGTTTTTGTCAGTGTGGACCTTTTTTGTGTGTTAAATAAATAATTATGTTATTAACATAGAACATAAGCCACATTGTTACTAACATATAAGTACTAACATAAGATATAATATTGTTACTAAAATCTTGTATGTATTTTTGTTTTTGTCAGTGTGTGGACCTTTTTGTCTGTTAAATAAATAAATTATTATTATAATAATAATAATCACCTCTTTTCTCGCGCAACCTGCTTTGAAATTATTTATTTTTTTTAATAGGATTAGTATAAAAAAATATTATTAAAAATCTCGATTATGATTGTAAATGTATGCTTGGTCAATCCCTAGTATCAGGTGGGATGACACTGACAGCTCACTCCACGCTCACTTCACCTAAGTTTTCACGGTGAGATGGTTACAGAATCGCACTGCAGTTACCACACATGATTCTGAACCCCTGTGTTCAAATTTTTCGACACTTATTAAAAAAAATAGCTGTTGCACACATTTGACCGCGTAGGTCACACATACACACACACACACACTTTTCACTTGGCGCACTTTTCTTTGAAACAGCTGATTTTTTTTTGATAGTCAATGTAAAATTTCTACGCTTGGGTCTAGAATCATTATGCTGAATTCATGTGTTCTGTTTGCGCTTCAACGTCGAGACCACCCTGTAAATCTAATACAAACTATTATAGAAGTTTCGTTGACCCAATATCTCCCTTGGTGATAAGTTTTGAGTTCGACCAGCCGACACCGCCCTCTGGTGGCAAAGATCAATATTTCGAAACGAATTCGCGATACAGTTTGACTGTTTGATTGGTTGAACACTTTTATAGCAACTTTGGGAGCTGTTGTGTGTAGCCATGAAAACAGCGATAGGCACCCAGAAAATAAATAAATAAAGCAAATGCGTTTATTTGTGGTAAGTATGACGCATAAAAAGAACATAAACACAACAAAAACACAGGTTGGGGAAACATCCACGCGAAACGGCTATCCTATGCGAGTCAGATATTTTCAGCGACAGCTGGCGTTAACATGACCTACCAACTCTATTCAATTTGAATTCCCGACTTGGTTTCGGTACGTTGTTTTTGGGTGGCCATTAAAAATCAGTGCTGTGCTCTGGGTCCCCCATAGCCAAAATCAGCCTATAATATTCCCACAGCTGGGACACAGACCTCTTCTCTTCGAGAGGGAGTGGGCTGTAGGTAATATAGCACACGGGCCCTGTGCGGGTTGGTAGATGCCACATGTCTTCCAATTTTTGGTCCTGGGACTAAGCCGGCTTTCTCAAGATGTTTTCCTTCACCGTTTTGAGAGCAGTGGTGATAAAATTATTTTCGCAAAGTAAAGCGTCTGCTTGTGTTCGAACGCACAACCTACAACTCATAAGTCGGGGTCGTTACCTCTGGGCCACCATTACTCTCATGACGACAACTTGAGAACCAAAAATCCCGGAATCCCGGTATCCGACGATTTTCTCAAAAACTAAAGTATTCAGCTCTGCTATAATTTTATGTATTTTTTCTGTAAATGTAGTGTATTTATCCAAATTTTAATGTAGACCTAAAAATATTAGTCTAATAACGAAGTGTGAGTGTTATCTTTAAAAAAGAAACGAAAGAATCATAAAAAAAAACAAAACCTAAACTCAAACAGTGAAGTGTCAACAAAATCAACAATAAAATCGTGGATATTGTGTTTTAGTGCAGTAAAACGAAATAAAGTGCATAGTAACAGTGATACAAATAAAGTGTCTCAATAAAACTTGTGCAAAAAAGAAAGAGGAAAAAATATTATTTCTTACGAGTCATTACCTAACGACTTGGTTTATTTATGTAAGTAGAAACAGCTGGCTAATTTCAACATTGTTACTTACACTACATAATTATGGTCGAGGGGCTCTAATGTGTGTCTCGCAATCAGGAGGTTGTGTGTTCGCGCCCAGGATCGAGAGATTGTTTTTGGAATTTAAAAATTGTTTCAATTTAATATTTCTTAACTACGACTTTGACTTGTGCCGAAGTAAATTACAATGGAGAATGAGCAAAGTGACAACATCACATTCAGAAAACCACAACGTTCAAGTTCGCTTTGTGACTTGTTTTCAAACCAATCCCTCTTTGACACAACAATGTTAAGCTTACCAAATACATCAATCAACGAATCTCAAAATTATAAAGACCTCAACGATAAAATTAATCAATTACAAGAAGAATTACTAATTGCAAACCAAGAAGTAACTAATTTGAACTTAGAAAATACTACCTTAAAGGGAGAATTGGAAAAATGTAAACAAGTAATAGATAACTATAAAAAAGTCTGTACAGCCGAAAAACCTATTCGAACACCAAAACAAAAATCGGTCAAAAAGAAATGTGTTCCAGGGACTCCGAAGCCATGCAATACACCACCAATACTACTCCCGGTGAACAGTGAACATCCACTGGAGGAACCGGTATATTCCTCATCGCAAGGAAGTGTAAAACAAAGAGATCCCCACCCGATTTTAAAATGTACCAACCAAAATAAAAAACCAAAATCTAAACGTAAGATATGTTTACTCAGTAGCAATAATAAAAACGATATACTGTCAATAGCTGAAAGCAAATTCCAAAACAACTACAATCTATGTCATTATTTAAAACCACATGGAAATACAAAACAGCTTCTAAGCGGTCTGGAGACTAAGTTAATAAATTACACCATTAATGACTTCTGCATTATTTTGCTTGGAGAAGAAGACTTCAAGAGGACTAATGATTATTATGAAACTATTTTCCATATACGAGAGGTACTTCAAGCAGTGCAGCACACTAACATTATTATTTGTATGCCAACATATAAGTATCCATTTGACACTAGTTTATTCAACTGTCGTGTAGAGACATTTAATAATCTTTTATACTTAGATATACTGACGCATGGACACGCATTCCTTTTGGACAGTAACCTGAATCTGGAATATGACTGCAGTATGTTTAATAAATACTCAGGCAGAATAAATAACCTTGGACTACGTACTATATTTAAGGATTTACTGGACTTAGTTACTGACATTATGCAAAATGTTGACATAGACTATGTAAATGACATAAATAAAACAGAAGACCATTTTTTTCTTGACTAAACATCTATACATCATGCACCAAAACATCGCAGGTTTGCTAGCTAAATGCGATTCTCTTGCAGTCTGCCTCAATGAATTAATTGATAAAAACATAGGCGTGGATGTCTTGTGCATTACGGAGCACTTTATGATGGAAACTTATGAAAAACACCTGAATTTGAACAATTACTGTTTAGCCGCCTGTTTCAGTCGTAAAGAAACCAAAAGAGGTGGGGCATGCATAGTAGTGAGGTCCGGTCAGCAATGGAGAGAGCTGCCGCAAATAGCAAAAATATCTACAAGTGGTGTCTTTGAATGTTGCGCCATTGAACTAATTACCCACAAAATCGTATGTGTTTGCATTTATAGAGTACCAAATGCCAATAATTTTAATGAATGTATTTGTAAATTAGAACAGATATTACATATTTTGTTGAAAAAGAATCATAAAAATATTGTTTTGGCTGGCGACTTTAATATAGATGTACTAAAAAGAACTTATCAATCAATAGAATTCGAAAATATGTTATTAAGCTTTAACTTGCAACTGGCGCTTTATCAACCAACTCGTCTTGCGAGCAAAACATGCATTGACAATTTTGCGCATAACTTTAGTAGGTCCTGTAAGGCTTCAGTATTAGAGTTAGCGTTGTCTGATCACACAGCACAGTTGCTTAAATGCCCAATTAGCACAGTATGTAGTTTTAATCGGTGGAGTAGGAGAAGACGTGACTATCATGACGATAATATTAATAAATTTAAGGCCTATCTGCGGAGTCTGACATTTTCAGAAGTATATGAAACAAAGGACCCTAATGTAGCATTTAACGCATTTTCTGATCTTTTTTTGTTGCTTTACAAACAGTGCTTTCCCGAAGCTGTAGTATACCGATACTACAGCTACAACAAAAATGGGTATCACGTGGTATCAAAAAATGCAGCGAGAAAAAACGGCAATTACTGTGGCAGTTCAGATTGAAACCTTCTCAGCAGAACAAAAGGCAATTTAAAAATTACACAAAAATATTTAAAAAAATTATTAATTTAACTCAGCGAGCTCAAAATATCCATAAAATAAAGACTTCAAAAAATAAATCCAAAACCACATGGCAAATTATAAATCAAACAAAGTTAAATATACCAAAGAATAATATTAATAAACTTAGAATTAATAATGACGAAGTTATCTCGGATCCAAAATATATTTCTAATATATTTAATAATTATTTTATTGATAAAATCCAGCCCATTATTAATTCGGGAGACAGAGTCACAAAACATATTTTAAAACGGAAGAATTCTATGTTCATGGCTCCAAGTTTGCCAATTCACGTTCTTAAAATTACTTTAGCTCTTAAGAACACAAACAGTGTAGGTTATGACGGCATTTGTACAAAAATACTTAAAGCAGTAGCCGAGGAAATTTGTTGCCCTTTAAGTCACATAATAAATTTATGTATAAGCGAAGGTATTTTTCCGGATGCCCTGAAAAAATCGGTAATAAAGCCATTGTTCAAAAAACATGATAGGGAGGTAATGGAATACTACAGGCCGATTTCATTGATACCAATATTCTCAAAAATAATTGAAAAATATATTTACAAAGAACTCAATTTATATTTAGAAGCAAATAATATTCTTTGCAACGAACAAAAAGGATTTAGGAAAAACAAGACGATTAACATGGCTATATATGACTTTTTAGATACTGTTATGACAAATATGGATAAAAACACTCCAGTGTGTGCGATATTTTGAGACATGACTCAGGCATTTGATTATGTGCAACATAATACTTTACTAAAAAAGCTTGACGCTTATGGGGTAAGAGGAAATGTCCTTGAGCTCTTAAAATCCTACCTACATGACAGAAAACAAATAACCGAAATAAGTAGAATTAATATACGCACCAAAAGAGAAGAAATATTTCGATAAAATGAACGTAACGTTATGTACGGAGTTCCACAAGGAAGTATACTAGGACCACCGCTTTTTACAATTTATATTAATGACTTTCCAGGGGCAATCAAACATCCGATGACACTATTCGCGGATGACAGTACAATAACGATACCGTGTAATCAAAGAGATTTTTATAAAGATGACATAAATAATACATTAAAAGAAACTATAGAATGGTTAGACAATAATAATTTAAAAATTAATTTAAATAAAACTGTAATAATGCATTTTAGCCAGCGCGCGTTGACCTTTTCTAATCTTGACATAACATACAATGACATTAAAATTGACACAGTTAATACTACTACGTTTCTAGGACTTACAATAGATCGAAATTTAAATTGGAAGGTGCATGTAGAGGCTCTTACTAAAAGGATAAGCAGTAGTGCGTACGCATTGTATATTCTGTCACGCACTGTTAACATAGATGCATTATTAACTTCTTACTACGGGCTAGCTGAATCTGTTCTCAGATACGGTGTTATCTTTTGGGGTAACTCAACTAATAAAGAAGCTGCATTTAAAGCACAAAAGAGATGCCTCAGAGCCATGTTTAAGTTGAAAACCACTGATAGTTGTAAGCCCTATTTTATTCGTTATAAAATTTTGACATTGGCATCACTTTATATTCTGGAAACAGTAATGTTTGTTAGAGGTAATTTTAATTTATTTTCGCGAATGGTAAATAAATTTCCAAGAAACAGGCGTGATCAAAGTCAGCTCTGTCTGCATAGGAGTAGGACGGCACTTATGCGCAAAAGTGTCTACTGCATGGCTCCCATTATATATAATAAGTTACCCAAAAGTTGGAGGGAGCTAAATAATTTACATTTGAGAAATCGACTAAAGTCATATCTAATTGACAAAGCTTACTATAATATTAATGAATTTCTGACAGAAGAATTTATATTGACATAGATTTTGATTCATTATTATTTATTTTTCTAAAATTGACGTTTATAATTTATTTTTTTGTTTACTGATTCACATAGCATTTATGTATTTTTGGCTTGAAATTAATAATTCAGATCATTATTATTCACAATATTTGCACGCCATACTATTTGGCAAACATGTCTGATCCTTTATTTTTATGTTATCCTGCATGCATTTATATTCTTGTATGTGTACACATGTTTTGAGCAAATAAATATATCTTATCTTATCTTATCCGACCAAAAATCGCTAGTTTCGAAGCTCCACTACAAAAAAACTTCTCAGGATGATTGTATTGCAAAATGTTTTTTGTGTCGTTACCCTCCATTGACAGTTACGTTAACTCGTTTATTTGTTTAAATTCGTTTTTTTTTTTTGATCTTACAAAATTTTTAAACACTGATTTTAACTTTGTTTAAAATATTTTTTAGCCTATACTGTCCCACTGCTGGGCAAAGGCCTCCCCAAATCCTTCCAGGAAGTCTTTTCCCGCGCCCATAGGTACCTACACCTCTGCCTAATCCTTTGGGGCATGCAGCACCTTATTTGCGTAACACACACTAATCCATTGCTTCAAGTGTTCGATAAATGTGTCTGCTCAACAACGTAAATAACGCAATGAATGTTGTTGAAATGTCAAAATGAAACCCATTGCTACTGATATTGTGTTACGCAATCACCCCGCAGGTGTGACTTTACGTTATATTATTAGTATGGGAATATTGACGGATAGTTCAAACCCACAACCTCTTGCTTGGGAGTACCCCAAACCATGACAAAACTTGACGCATACTTATAACAGTCGCCAAACTATGTAGGTACTTTCATATTCCGATATTCTCTCTCTAGAACTGAAACATTTCTCCATCCATTTCGTAAAGCAAAGAGTACTAGCGAAGTAGTGATACAAAGTTTGTGAAGTATTATCGAACAAATATGTTCGGGATTGAAAGCTGTTACTTCGCATGAAAAATGAGTTCGATATCGAGTTGATATCGGTGTGTATCGATTAAAGTTACGAGTATAGTTTTTCGGTTTGTTTCTCATATATCGTTTGACGTCGTCACTCGTTTGTAAGGGACCGATTTATTCGATCGAAAAAACTAGGTAGATTAAGTGTGTTTTTATGCAATTAGTATTCCACAATCTGCTCTTAAAACGGTGAAGGAAGACATCGTGGAGAAACCGGCACACGGCATGTCCTAGAACCAAAAATTTCAAGACATGTGACGTCCACTCCTTCTCGATGAGAGGAGACCGGTGTCCCAGCAGTGGATCCACCATAGACTGATTATATTATGCTATGTGTATTCTGTAAAAAACACCACGAAAACTTAGGTGAAGTAGCTGCCAAGACAGGGATTGACAGTATTGACAATTAACACGCGACACCACGCAGCGAAACACGACGCCGACAATGTTACGTGTATAGTTCATAGTTTTAAGGTTTTTTAATTATGTATTAGTTTATTATTTTATAACATTATTTTGTGTATTTTATCTATGGGCCTTAGTTGCCTGACAATAAAATGATTATTATTTCCTTTATTCATTAACGTAAATCTTATTTTATTGTATTTTTAAATATTTCTTAATAAATAAAACTAAGTATAAAAAACATTTAAAAATATAAAAAAATAGTTGTCCGCCGGTGTCGGGAGCAGGGTCCAAGCTACCGGTGGTTAGGGCTCCAGAGACAGGAACCTCCTCACAATGCGAGCCGTATCGAGGAGTACTGCCTTCTGAATCAGGCCCTTGATCCAACCGCCTAACGAGAGCCTCGATAGATGTTGATCGAGGCTTTCGGCCATCAGTCCATTGGCCGATACGACAATCGGCACAATGATAGCCGAGCTCACATTCCACATGTCAACAACCTCGTGAGCTAAGTCGAGATATTTAATTTGTTTCTCTTTCTCAGCTTTCACGAGGTTCCCGTCATGTGGAATGGTAACATCGACAATCATTGTGCGGCGCGCTAATCGGTCTATCACCACTATATCAGGCTTATTGGCAACAATAGTCCAGTCAGTCAGTAATGTATGTATGCAGTAGTCTGTAATGATAGACCGATGCCAGTACAATGTGACATGGTCATTTTCAAGAACTGGGTCGGGCACATACTTGTAGTACGGTACCTCAGAATCTACAAGTTTATATTTCAAAGCAAGTTGCTGGTGAATAATCCTAGCTACTTGGTTATGCCTGTGCAATTACTCGCCGTTAGCCAGACGAGAACAACCAGAGATAATATGATTATTATTATTAACCACAAAGTTCGTGTATTCTCATTTAACATTTAACCTATCTAGTTAGTATACTTTCAAACAACATCGAGAAAAGAAAACTATTTTGCGTTTGTCAGTCCTATTACTTCGTTTTCGCTTTACGTTCATTAATCAAAGAGTGTCCATGGAGTTTCTTGCCCGTTCTTCTCCATAGGTACCTACGCTTTGGAATGGGCAATCTAGCTTCATCTTTCTGACTGACCGACCCCTTGACAATTCAAAAGTGCCTGTAATTGGTTTAATTGAAATATATGCTTTAAGTTTGAGTTTGAGTTTCTGACTTTTCTTGTTTTTGCTTGGATCCTAAGGGCCCTTAAGCCTTCCTCAAAAATTGGGCTTTCAAATGCAAAAATATTTTTCCAAATCCGACCGGTAGTTCCCGAGATTAGCGTGTTCAAGCAAACAAACTCTTCATATAGATAGATTGGGTTGGAACGATAAACGAAACTATGTTAAAAACATATTTTTACCTCTGTAACAATGGATCCTTTAAAACGACCAGTAGGCAAGGAAATTTAAAAGTTAAAATTTATTCATAGGGAACAATTTCGCTTAATCCAACTAGGCGCGTAATTAAATTGTTCTTGAAGAATAATCTCATCCTCCCTCATATGATGTTTTTGTACAGCATCTACTGAGATATTTGGGAAGTCCGTTTTGATTGTTTTTAAAACATGACTACCTTTACGTAGGTAAACAAAATAAGACGAGTTCATACTTCACACTAATATTATAAAGGCGAAAGTTTGTGAGGGGGTGTGTTTAAATGTTTGTTACTTCTTCACGCTCAAACGGCTTGATCAATCTTGATAAAATTCGGTATGAAGGGTTTTTATTCCGATTTCCCGATATTCCCACGGGATCGAAACTTATGCGGGTAAAACGCGGGGCGCAGCTAGTAATATTATAAATGTGAAAGGACGCAGGCAAAAGCTGTTTCATAAAATTAGGTAATAAAGTAGGTACGTGCTTATAACTTCTTAGGAATCAGAATAATATGTGTCCACCCAAAGTGTGTGTGTACTTACCCTAATTGCGTAACACACTATCAATCTCAATCTGAACCATTTTGAAGGATCTTGCTAATCCATTGCTTCATAGATATGTTGGAAAAAATCTACTCAACAACATAAATAACGCAATGGATGTTGTTGAACTGACAAAATGTAAGTCATTGCACTACTGATACCCTGTTTATGGCAATAGGCTATTTGACAATGTAAAATATAAGACCATAATTACTGACACTCGTATAGATTATCGCTTGTAAAATCGATTTGCATTAATTTTACTACGAAATAATGTATTATTTATAAAAAAAATCCCGAAAAAACTTCATCTTTTTAAATCTGGCGCCACGTAATCGAAAACGGTCTGGATTGGCTGAACTTATGATGACGTCATGATTTAGTAAATTTCTGTCTATCGTTGACAGAACAGTTGACTTTTGTCTAGTAGGTATCTCGACCGTTTCAACGTTTGTTTACGTGAATCGTGACGTCACGACGCCATGTTGTTAAAGATAGCGTTTTGGCGGCTTATTTAAACAGTACATTTTTATTTACTATTTTTTAAAAGAAATACATTATGCAATTTGAAGTAATAGGTTTTTGTGGGCTCGTGAATGGTGTCTATTAAATAATCTGAGATGTTTATCAGAAACCAGTCAAATAGCCTATTGACTCGCCCATATGTAAGTCTTAAGCATGGACATTGCTGGCAGAGTGTGAAAGTAAATAATATTAATTTTTGAAACTAAACTTTTAGGTACACGTCAAAATAAATTATGTTTTAAAATTAGGTCGGTGTTTTCTATCCGATTACTCGTACTCTAAGAATAAACACCGAAACCAACTTAGAGATTACAGTATCTTTTAAGTCCAGACAATAATCGTGGTCAGGCCAAGGATCACGCAGATTAGTGTCTGAGATGCCCTTTTAAGGAAACAACTTATACACATAGACACACACAGAGTGAACCTGTCCTGCCACTGCTCACATTTGTCAGTTATCATGTAGCTTAACTCGTTACACTCAGTACTAACACCTCTGCTTACCTAGCTGGGAATACAGACTTGATGTTATATCATGTTCAGTAATGTAATCAAAGCGGTCTGGTCTTTGTTTCTATGAAACCGCTCTGAATGGAACACGTCATCAATCGAGCTACCACACCGTACCTGATATACCTAAAACTGGGCTATTCCCAAAATCCGAGCTGTATGATTTATAGTTCGATCACCGCAGCTTTCGGTGACTAGCGGTACGGAAAGGGGAAAAAGAAAACCAACTGATAAAATTACTTTTTTTACCGCTTACCACGACTGGACAGGAAAGGCACCTGGTGACGGGGACCATCACGGGACACTGCTCGATAAATAAACACTTTCACACAATAGGCATAACGGACAGTCCCCTGTGCAGGGCTTGCATGGAAGCTGGTGAAACCATTGCGCATGTGCTCTTTGAGTGCGCAAACGTCACCCAGATAAGGTCAGAAACCCTCGGGACACCCAGATCGTACACAGATGTTCTAAACAGATCAGAAGACTTAATCAGCTTCTGGAGGGAGGTGGGCTGGTTGGAATAACCACCGACGGCCGCCATGGCCCACGCACAATGGTCCATTTGAAGGACTAAGTGCGGAAACCAAACCCATACCATAGAACATAAAACGACTTTAGGTGCTCAAGTCAACTCGTATACATTTTTTACAGTATGGCCACGCATAACTATTTACAGAGTACTTACGAGTAAGTCCGGCCGTGGACAGAATGGTTTCATGACACCTGTCAGTTTCGTACAAACGCTTACGTATTTTGCGAATTTGTACTTTATTAGTTCCTAGAATCATTATCGCACTAGCACGCACACACAGCAAAGCACTAGGAAGTGATGAAGGGCGGGCGTTTTGAAGAGACTATCTTTTGTAATTTTGACGTTTGAAAAGTGCTGATTCTCAGCATAATTTGAATAAATGACTTTTGACTTTGATTTTGACTGTCAGGTGTCAGGATCGCATTCTCTCGATGACCGGACTGAAGTCCGATTTTCAGATCGGTTTCGATTTTTTTTGTCTGGGTACAGGGACCTCGCGGTGGTTAAATTAGCCTTAAAATTGGTAACTTAGGCGCTTGGTTAGACTAACAGGTTTATTTTTTGCTTTCATCATCAATCACTATTTTCGATCGAGAGCGATACTTTAAATTTCCGTACAGTAATAATGTTATATATTAATCAAAACGGTTCCTTGTGGAGGCCGCAGGAATCCGCTGGATGCAGGAAGCACAGAACTGGTCGAAGTGGCAGTGCTTGTGGCCTATGTCCAGAAGTGGACGTCTTTCGACTGAATGAATGAATGAATGAGTAGGTATTTTACAGCTATTTGCGACGCTGTCAACTTTTAGAATTAACATTCATAACAGCGGGCTAATTGTGTAACACACTATCAGTAGTGCGTTTCATTTTGACAGTTCACCAACATACATTGCGTTGTTTACGTGGTTGAGCAGACAAATTTTTCGAACATAATGAAGTAATGGATTAGCAATATCCTTCAAAATTATTCAGATTTACATTAATAGTGTGTTACGCAATTAGGGTGCAGGAATTTTACTATAATTATACTTCATTCACATTAGATTATTTATCTTCGTAGGTAGCATTTGCAGACAATGTAAACTTGCTATGAATTTATTTTGCAGCAACCAAAACTTATTTTGTTCAGAGTGGTCCTTCTGTGTTCTCTAAGCATTTTGTAACCTATCAGTTTTGAAACTGTGGTAGATTGAGCGTGGTTAATGATTGATGCAGTACTGAAACATAGAGTTAAAAGCTAGTATCTGTCTACAGTTCTATCCATGACAGTGTAATGTGCAGCTAATGGTCATACAAGAGAGTTACTTATAAGGGCTATAAAGGCACGAGGAACAGGGTGTAAAGTTCACTCATACTCCATAGAAAAGGGAGGATCCTCCGACCAGACGGGTGTTGTGTCTGGCGGGCAAATACCCGATGATTCATGTCGGGCCGTTGTATAAACATGCTAGTTGCGCGGTAAACTCTGCTTGCGAGATGCAGGATTCTGCATGACGTCAGTATGACGCGTAGTGCGCATGTGGCGTTGTAAATACCGCTACAAGGCCAAAGCATATTTGGGCGGGCCGCACGCACCGAAACGTATATATCTTTTTGAATCACTTTAGTACATTTTGTATGAACCGTAGAACACTGAAGTGAGAACTCACTGAGTGAGTCTTCAAAAACTGAAGGCCTTTTCCTAACTACGTTGGGGTTAGCTTCCAGTCTAACCAAATGCAGCTGTATACCAGTATTTTACATAAAGCGCTGAGTGGTTTATTTTTTCTATCAATAATCATCAAATTAAAACTACTTCCGATTCGATTGCATAAATTCATATTTTATACTTTAGTGTAAAAGCAGATTCAGAATACATTATACCTACATTGCAGAAAAAATATATTGAAATCTGTGTATCTTACACTGAAAGAACTGCAAGAAAACTACAACGAAAGGATAAGTAATTTTGTATGAAATTGTATGCAGACTGCAAATTCTGCAGAGTAAAAACATCTGGGACTGGGACCTCCAAGTTGTACATTTGTATGTAAAGTGGAATCTCATCTGCTGTAAAACTACAAAGTACAGACGCCAGCACATCAAACTGTCAAATTTTCCCAATCAACATTGAACCTTATGCTTTAGCGATAAAGTTGAAAATGTATTAAAGAAATTTGACAGATTGTAGTAGCTTGATGTGCTGGCGTCTGTACATAAAATCACGGTTTCCCTCTAAGGCTAAGGCAGAGGAGTACACCCATGTTTCGCCAGTTATATTAAAGTTCTATGTAATAGAGGGCAAGCCTATTGCCATCATCATCATCTGCCTAGCCTTTTCCCAACTATGTTGGGGTCGGCTTCCAGTCTAACCGAATGCAGCTGAAATATCAGTGTTTTACATGGAGCGACTACCTATCTGACCCCCAGAACCCAGTTACTGGGTAATACGATACCCCTTGGTAAGACTGGTTGTCAGACTTTCGGGCTTCTGACTACCCGTAACGACTGTCAAAGATCCACGAATGACAGCCGGGACAAACGGCCTAACGTGCTTTCCGAGACGCGGAGGGGTCATGATATGTAAAGATGGTCACCCATCCACAGACCAACCGCGGCAAGCGTAGCTTAACCTGATCGATCGACCTGTGCGACTGTTATTATTTAGCCACGGGCCCCTAGCCTATTGCCATCAACTGGGCACAAATCCAGACTCAGGGCTGCTACTGAGAAATTCCTGATGGAAAAATCCAATAGGTAACACTTGTCTTTGTATGAGCTCTAGCTGGGAATCGAACCAATCCAGGGATCGACTCCCAGGTCAGGTAAAATGTTGTAGGTACCTAATATAATTCAACAAATATGTTAAACTCTATGCCTTGGTCGCTAAAAGAAAGTTAACATAACATACATAACATTTAATCAGCCTATAATGTTCCCACTGCTGGGACACAGTTCTCCGCTCTGGGAGTAGGCCATAATCCACCACGCGGACCGAGTACGGGTTGGCAGATGTCACATGTCTTCGAATTTTTGGTTCTAGGACATGCCGGTTTCCTAACGATGTTTTCCTTCACCGTTTTGAGAGCAGTGGTGATGAAACAATTTACACAAAGTAAAGCGCCTGTCTGGGTACGAACTTACGACCTCCAACTCGTAAGACGCAGCCGTTACCTCTAGGCCACCACTGCTCTGAAAAGAAAGTTGGGCTTGTCATTACTTAGCTGCCTCATTTTTAATTATTTTATTTTTGGATTGTTGTTTTTTTAAGTACTATTTGTTGTAGGGTACTCTGGACGCTTTCAACGCGTACGACTTTTTTATTTTTTACATCGTTCTCAAGTTATACAATTATAAATTCCAAAGTAATGATGTAACTAATATTTTTTTTAATATAATTTAAAAAGAGTGTCCATAGAGTTTCTTGCCCGTTCTTCTCCATAAGTACCTACGCTTTGGAATGGGCAACTATAGCTTTATATTTTCTGACTGACCGACTTCTTGACAATTCAAAAGTGCCTGTTAATGGTTTAATTGAAATAAATGCTTTGAGTTCGAAATTTATTATTTCAAAATAATTATATTTGAAATACGTAAGCAAGGAATGCTTTCGCAAGAGAGGCTATACAAGAGGGTAGCATTCTTTGTTTTACCTAAATACGAGTGTTATCAAAAGGAGCGTAGGTAATTGTGTTTGGTCTAGGCCGAATGTCTGTGTTCATGTCAGGTTAGTTCTACTGTAAAGCTCAAACGCCTCCACAAAGTTGTTTGGAACAAAGGATGAAATATTCTTCAGTGTGTTTTGATCTATGTCAGTCAAAAGGTGGTTTAGTTTTCATGTTGGGAAAAGTCTTATAAAATAAAAAGGCCTTTGTTGTTTTGATTGTTCAATAGCGTATTGAAAAACATACACAGAGAACAGAATCGCCGCGCCGCCGGCAGCACAGATGTCACACTGACAGAAATAAGCAGTAAATAAAAAAAATAAAAAAATTCTGAACTGCTTTAAACAGTTCCATAAGAGCCTAACGTTCAAAACAGTATTTTTTACTGATCCGAAAACAGTTAAAGCTGGAGGCAAAATGTTACCGTCATGATTGTAAACTTTAACGTTTTAAGTAGCTAAAAGGTCAGAAAATTAACTGTTTTATTCATTTTGTGATATCGTTCAAACCATTGAAATTTACGTACATTACAGTAATGGTGGTTTTCCTTTTTTTTTTCAATAAATAATGTGTTCAAACAATAAAAGTTACTGTTTTGTCTTTTACTGTTTTACAAACATTTCTTCTTACTGTATAAAGTCAGTAAGTCTTATTGAAATCGTTTTAATGTGCTGTAGTAAGAAATTATTTTTTTCAATGTGCAATAGGTATAGGTACTAATAAAATTCGTGGCACTAACAGTCCGTTGAGCTCATATGTCCCGTACTCACGAACGTAAAAATATCGCGCACTGGATTTTCAACTCTGAGCAGTAATAAAAATGTTTGAAGTTGTAGCGTAAACTACACTTTATTGTGCAGGAATTAAAGTAACTTAATCGTTGAGCTCCTTAAGTCTTGAGTTGAGCTGCACGATTTTTGACAAATGCGTGCACTGACTGGACAGGTCCTCTCAATCTGTGTGGTTCTTTCCTCAAAAGACCACCTCAGACATCGATCTACATGGTCTTCATATAACCTGACCAAGATTATGTCTGGACTTTAAAAGAGACTGTGACCTCTGAGTTTGTTTCGGCCTTTCTTCTCAGAGTAGTCAGATAGGAAACGCCGACTTCATCTAGTTTAAAAAAAAAAACATGATTGACGTGTCAAAGTCTTTGTACAAACCTACTTACAAAAATAAAATCATTTCATCATCATTTCATTTCATAAACTCATATTTGTTTACATTTTTGGCAAATAAGTCGCGAATGCAGATTAGCTTTAGTGTTGGTCAGAGAGACCCCACACAGGTACCTATAGGCCGACCGCTTAACTGAGACGTTTCCTGAGGTAGCTGCGCGGTGCGGGAGGGGTGATAGTTGTCACAAGTTGACGAATCACTGAGCTCTCGCATCCCGTCACCACACCCCTCCCGCACCGCGCTACTACCTCAGGCAACGTCACAGTTACACGGCCCGCCTATACATTACTAACTAATTTATCAACAGTTTACAACGGTTGACAAACGGAGATTTGTTAAGTTCTTTAATATTTCTTCATTTCCTTTCCAAAATACCATTGCCATACAAATCATCTTACCGAAAATAAATTACGAATCTGTCAAACGAATCGTCTTATCATTTTCTATTGCGGTTTTTAGTGGCCGTACCCCAATATTTCGCTGTAAAGGGGAATTTTGGCGTGATAAATTATATACTGGAGAGGCAAAGGGTGAGAGGTCTCATATATATTATTTTGTAGAGCCATTATTCTAAGCGAAATGTGCTGAAATTTGTAAAAGAATAAAAATACTTATAAGATTTTTCAAATGGGAGCCATGTTGGATAGACGGCTTGTGAACATGCTGAGTGATATTTTGTGTTTTTATCCAACTACGGAACGTTATAATTTTAAGCAGTACTCATTATTTTATTCACATAATCTTCGACACTCGTGCGGTTATCTAGCGATGTGTTATTAGATCTCGCAATAAACCGACTTTTCTTGATAGTCCAGAGTCTTCGAAAGCATTTTGTAAGTTCGTCCATTCTTCTTTGGATGACTTTGCATTTTCAATATGGATGAAATTGATTGGTTCAACCAACAAAATAATAATGTAATATACTTTGGAAATCCTTCACCCTTTTATAATTTGTTTTAGAAGCTATACTTTCCATTATGATGAAATGAAATGATGAAATGAAATGATTTTATTTTTGTAAGTAGGTTTGTACAAACACTTTTACACGTCAATAAATGATCTCATTTCTATTTATATTATTTACTTAGTTTTAAGTAAGTGGGCAAAATTGCAATGTTATTCGTCTTTGCATTTTACTTTTTGTTATTAATCTTATGTTTAAGAAGTATCTTGCCATAAATTTTTTTTGTTCTAGCCTTTAGTTTAGTTTTGTTATTATTATGTGTGATCACTTATTTCTGAGATTGCTGGTAAACCTGTAATTGGCGACTGTGTAAGACCGAGACTTTTGTGATCCTGTGTGTCCTTAAGATAATTTATACATAGAAGCTGTTGGTGTACCTTAATAAATAAATAAACAAAAAATGATTTTGGACTTAGCTTTTATATCATTCTTCACGTCGACATCGTTGCCAGGATCAACATATTCCCATAATCCTTCATGTTCTAGATAAGATTTATCTGCAAACTTCCATGTAGAATAATTTTCCCGACCGGCTAATCTTTCAATGTGAAGGTTCGACGTAGCCATTTTTCTCGGGTCGAAACGTGCTATGGAGTATTCGCAAATTATAAATATTAACGACTGTACTTTATAACAATAAATATTAAACTTTGAACCTATTCAGGTTTACGGACGGTAACTGGGCCCATAACAATTTGAACCAGTAGTTTACGAATTATTACTAGTCAAAGTTTCTTAATTTGGTCACACACTCAAAAAAAAAGAAAAAAAATATTTTTAATATTGATATGGTCACTTTAAGATGTTGTTAGGTTAGCTAATTACGTAATAACTTAAGACAGAAGGTCCTTTAAGTAGGGACTGAATAAATTAACCGACTTGGTATTACATGGATCTTACAACTTTTTACAGTAGAAGAACTGGGTTGCGAGAATTGGCTTTTTTTACAAGTTATGTTTTTGATGGCATTATACTTTTCCCGTCATGAAGCTAAAAATATATAACGTGGCTTATCTATCAATTAAAATTGCAAAATATTTGATGTCTGTTTTTGATTGTTTGATTGGTATATTTTGCTAACGTAAGCACAACAAAATATTGGTGTTTTGTTTCGACCATAGTAATTTAGCATCCGGAATTTTAAATGCAACTGGCCAGTTTTTATAGTTTTTATTTGTAATTCGTTAGTGTCAGATGTGCCAACAAAAAACACCATTTGTTTGAGAGGAATCTGGTCGCTATGTTAGCACAATTTTGTCACAATAATAATATAGATAGCAAAAAAAATGTGAGTACCTACCGTTTTTGATCGTTTTTAGGGTTCCTTGGTCCCGGTTGTCATTCGTGGATCTTGGACAGTCGTTACGGGTAGTCAGGAGCCTGAAAATCTGAGAACCAGTCTTACCAAGGGGTATCGTATTACCCACCAACTGGCTTGTGGAGGTCAGTTAAGCAGTTGCTCCATGTAAAATACTGGTATTGAGCATCCGGTTAGACTGGAAGCCGACCCCAACATAGTTGGGAAAAGGCTAGGCAGATGATGTAATAGTAAAACTAAGTATTTATATTGCTTCTTAGTTTAATTTAGGCAATGTGTCTTTTGTTCTGGTGCTCACACCATAAATTATTATTATAAATCTGTAGGTACGTGAGGATTTGTAATTGACTTTCGGGTGACTATGGTTTCCTTTTGTGTTTGTTTTTATTAGCTGTAAGTCCTCAATATACTAAAATAAATAAATAAATAGAGGGCGATTTCATTATTTTATCTTAATTGCCGCGAATTGAAACATAATAAATTAATAGTTTAAAAAACACTAGAAAAACACGCTCTTATAAATGCACGTAAAAACAAAAAACTAATCGTGGTCAAAGTTCATTACAAGAATTTTCTAAGAAATCCAAAACAGCTATGATACGATTTTCCATCATGAAGTTCCAGTTCATATCTTCCGGCTCCATCATCAGATCAGTTCGACAGTACCATATTATTGTATTGTCATCAAAACTACATACAACTGCCAATTTTCATTACGCTACGACCCTTGGAAAATGGTAAAATTAGTTACCTTAGATTCCATTACATAGTTAGTTACATACAGGTCGACCTAATAAAAGCGTGTTAAAAAGCGTTGCAATCTAAAAAATCGTAAGAAATTTTGAATTACGTGGGCTACAATATATCATCTTATTAAGGTGATATTTCCCCCGCACCCGCACTGGGCCCGCGTGGTGGATTACGGCCCACTCCCTCTCATTGAGAGGAGGCCTGTGTCCCAGCAGTGGGAACATTATAGGCTGATTATGATTATGGTAAGGTGATATTTTGTAGCCCACGTAATTATCCCATCTCAGTGGATGGTCGACTAAAGCGTCGTGTATGCAAATAAGATCCAACTAACTCTTGCAACTGATATTTGCATAATCACCGGATGAAATGTAAATATTCGTTCGCCGTTTTCCCTTACTTTTCTTAAAATTTTTAATTTTTTTTTATTTGCTTGTACCGATGGTACCTACCGATGATTTTTTAATGAAATTCTGTGTGTATAATATATTTTTACACAGCTTAACAAATTGGTACTTATATGAATGTTACAAAATATTAGGTACTTACTTTTTATTGATGATGTTCTTCAGAAAGGTCAAGTGTACAAGTACCTACTTGCAACCAGGCCTAGAAATAGGTACTTATTGGTATTTTTGGAAACCGGTACCATAAGCCTCCGTGTGATACCATCAAATCAAATCAAATCATTTATTGGTTTGCAAACATGAGTATTTAGTACATAGATGTTTTAATATAAGAGTCCTCCATGCTCTACCGTCACATGGGCACCATCCTGTAGTATTAGTATTTCTAATCAGTATCGGTTTTGTACCGGTACCAAACAAATATTTCCGGAGTGAGAAAATAAAATAAAGTAAAAATTATAGTTAAGCATTAGAAAAATAACTTCAGGGTAAAAACACGAGATTTGTGGTACGCGGCGGGTGCTTGAATTTGGTACCGGTACTTGCTAAATGGAATACCGGTGCCCGTCTGGAACCGGTATCCACGTACCGAAAAGGCGAGAACCGCTAAGTACCGGTACAGAACCTGTACTTTTGTTACCGATTCCAATCCCTGCTTGCAACCAGCGTGCGTGTACAGATAGTGCCATCCACGAAGACGCGCCCCATGCATTTTTTTTTCCTAATGCTTACAGCACAAGTGTGTAACATTCCACTAATGTTTAAGTTTTGTCGATACACACTAATTATTATTAGTGGGTAATTGTGTGGGTCGAAAAAACTAAAACATTGCAAAAACCATTAACCATTAGGAAGAAGAGCGGGGCGCATCTTCGTGGATGGCACTATCTGTATAACCAGAGTATATGAACGAAAACGAAGCAAAAGGAGTAAGTATGTAATGGTCGTTGTTCGGGAATTTTAGGTGATTGTATCAAAGAAACTCCAAATTGCTGATAAATAGTCAAACATGTATTGCGTTGCAGACGAACAAAGATGGAAGAAAAAAAACGAGTACATTTACATACATATGCCTTACATACATCTAATTACAAACTATTAGCAACACGTTGATTTGCTCATTCTAATCGAGCAGGCGTTTGGCTCGAACATGCCCCCAGACGTTGGAAGCAGCAGAACCGCTTTCAACCAGACGCAGAATCAACGGGCAGTGGGCAAATCCTATTAAAGGCTCTTCTGACGACTCCAGCGGATGTTTTGACGTCTGCCACACGAACAATTCCATCTGACCCTGGATGGACGGCGACGACTCTTCCCAATCTCCATTTAAGTGGAGGAAGGTGGTCCTCCTTTATGATGACCAAAGAACCCAACTTTAGCGTGTCTTTGCAGGTATGCCACTTGGTCCTCTGCTGCAGCTCGGACACAAACTCTTTACTCCAACGAGCCCAAAAATGCTGGCGTAGCTGCTCGATCCGTTGGAAACGAGACAATGAAGCAGTGGAGTGGTTCTGTAGATCGTGCTGCGGAAGTGACGTCAGCGGCCGGCCAACAAGAAAATGACCCGGAGTCAGTGGTGTGCAGTCCGCTGGATCGGATGACAACGGCGTCAGTGGACGTGAATTCAATATCGCCTCAATCTGGACTAATGTGGTGTTAAGCTCTTCAAATGTTAATTTACAATTTCCCAACACTCGCCTGAGATGATATTTTGTTGACTTAACACCCGCCTCCCAGAGTCCGCCAAAATGAGGAGTGTACGCGGGTATAAAATGAAATTTAATTCCGTCATTAGCCAATTGTTCGCCCAAGGAATTGCAATTAGATTTAAGGAACTTCGAAAGTTCGTTGCACGCACCGACGAAAGAGGTACCGTTGTCGGAGTAGATGTCACTAGGTTTTCCCCGTCGCGAGATAAATCTAGATAAAGCTAGTAAATACTTATTGCTGGTTAAATCACTCACCAGCTCTAAGTGAACAGCCTTGGTGGTGAAGCACACAAAGATGGCTATGTACACTTTTACCAGCCTACATCCCCGACCTTGCCTACTAGCGGCCATGATGGGACCAGCATAGTCCACACCAGTGCTGTCAAAAGGATAACCACCTGGAAGGAGACGCTGCTGTGGCAAATTACCCATCACAGGAGTAACTGTTCTACCCGACATGCGACAACAACGCACGCAATTACGATAACAACTCTTTGCTAGGCTTCGTCCGCCTATTGGCCAGTATGAATCCCTAATCGAAGCCAGCAATAACTGAGGGCCTGCATGCATCAACTTTACATGTTCAAATTCGAATAGTAACTTCGTAAATTTGTGAGTGGACTGTAAAAGAATAGGGTGCTTTTTATCAAAGGAAAAAGGAGAATTTGCTAAGCGTCCTCCGACACGCATGATTTTATTATGATCTAAAAATACGTTAAATTTTATAAGGGCGCTTTTATAAGGCAACTTCTGATTATTTAGGAGTAATTCATACTCGGGAAAAGACTCAATTTGGCTTCTAATTATAATAATATTTAATGCGTCCTGCAACTCGACTTGTGATAGAAAACTAACAGAAGGAATTTTTCTACACAATTTTATAAACCTTAAAACTGTTGCTACACTACGGATCAGCCTTAAATAACTAGAAAAACGATTAAAATCTATGAATGTGTGACATTGACTGTGGTCACTAACACTAGCGCTCAATAAAACTTGAGGCCGAGTTTCAGGCAGCTCGTCTGACTCTAATGATTTATGTTGAGACGGCCAGTGAGATTGGACTTGCTTCAAAAAACTGGGACCACTCCACCACAAGTCCAAAGTTTGCAGAACACTAATATCCACGCCACGAGATATTAGGTCTGCAGGGTTCTTCGCGGTTGGGATGTGTCGCCAAGTACAGTGCCCCGCCTTATCTAAAACTTCAGCAACGCGATTACGCACAAAAGGCTGAAGCTTAGAAGGTAACATCTGCAACCATCCCAACACGACGGTGGAGTCAGTCCAGCAATAAACATGACTAAACTTTAGTCGCAGTGAACTCACAACCTTCTCGCACAAACGAGCTCCGACTACGGCGCCACACAATTCCAGTCTTGGAATGGTGGTCGGCTTAATTGGTGCCACTCGACTTTTAGCGGCTAACAGACGAACCATGTACTCACCCTGGTCATTGGTACTACGTACATAGACGCACGCACCATACGCACGCTCAGATGCGTCTGTGAACACATGTAGTTCCAGTATAGTATGCGCATCACATATAACGAGTCGTGGAACACGATAATTGTTGATAAGCGGCAATGCTTTGACAATAGCATTCCAAATAGCATTAAGTGCCGGGGTTAATGGCTCATCCCACGAGAGCTTGTCTAACCACATCCGTTGTAAAAACATTTTCATTGTGATTACACAAGGAGATAAAAGTCCTAGGGGGTCAAAAATACGTGCTATTGCAGAAAGCACATCACGCTTTGTAACAGAATCCTTAGAAGGTAACGTTAAACTTGAAAACCCAAATTCGTCGGAACTAGAAAACCAGTCAAGCCCTAATAACTTGTTGGGTTCATTAGATCCCATATCTAAATCTAATGACGACTGAGAAGCTCCGGAAACTAAGTTAGGGACGTTAGACCTCCACTTTCTAAGCGGCATGCAGGCAGATGCTAGTGCGTTGGTGACCTCTGTGCGAATAAACATAACTTCATTTAAATCATCAGCTCCTGTCAAGAGGTCATCAACGTAAAAGTCATGCTTGATGACGTCAGCAATCCTATCTCTGCAAACTGAGGATGACTCACCCACAGAACACGAAGTGATCTTATTGTGATTGGTTTGATAGTCCAGCCCTATTTGCTTGAGACAACGTGTAGCAAGAAATGGTGCACTAGCCGTACCATACGTGACGGTATTCAATTTATAAACCTTGACAGGATCGCATGCATTGTCACGCCACAGAACCTGTTGCAAGTACCTATCAGATGGGTGGACGTATATACATCTATACATCTTCGCAACATCAGCTGACAAGACGAACTTGTGTTGTCGAAACCGAAGAAGTATAGCTACAAGATCGTCCTGCACTGTAGGACCTACCATCTGCACGTCATTGAAAGATACTCCTGAAGAAGTAGCACAACTTGCATTAAAAACTACACGGAGCTTGGTAGTTGTGCTACATTCGCGCAGTACCCCGTGGTGTGGTATGAAGTATCCACTGGGACTGTCATTATCCTTTTTTTCGGTCATATGTCCTAAAGTCTCATATTCAGACATGAAGTCACGATATAACTTACCGAACTCAGGCTTGAACTTCAGTCTGCGTTCTAGAGAATATAGACACTTAGAAGCCCTTTGGAAAGATTCTCCTAATATAGCAGGATTTTGCTTAACAGGAATACGAACACAAAAATGTCCGGTCTCTAAACGTGTCGTATTCTTAACAAAATGCTCCTCACACAACTTCTCCTCGGGTAAATAATGTGAGGATGGTGAATTATTCTCTTCTAGATTCCAGAATTTTTCTAAATCGGTGCGAATCCTATTTAATTCACCGTCACTAGGGGAATCAGTTTGAGTTAAATTGCATGAAATATAATTCGAACTTAATTTACCATTATTATAGGTAACAGGGCCAGAAACAATCCAGCCTAACAACGTTTCACACAACACTGGCTTACCTACTCCTAGTCGAATTCTCTGTGAGCCAACCAAGTCCCAGAAGAGATCCGCTCCTATTAAGACATCTACTTCTGAAGGCTTGTAAAAGGTGGGGTCAGCTAAACATATATTATCTGGAATATTCAGATCTGAAATGTCGACTTTACGACTGGGCACAACAGTCGTCAATGATGGCAAAACAAAACAATAAAACTTAGCAGCATAACTATTGTCTAATGACGTCATTTTTACATGACATGTTTTGCCTACACGAGAACTTACGTTATTAATGCCATAGACCGAACCATTTATCTGACTAGTATTTAAGTTAAGCCGTGTACATAATCGTTCCGTTATAAAACACGATGTACTACCACTATCAAGCATGGCTCGCACTATGTGCTCACGATCATTGTGATCACATAACTTGATAAGAGCGGTGGACAATAACACAGCGCGTTGTTTACGCTCACCACTTAACGAGCAATCCGCAGACAAAGTTAAATTATTTGCACTCGCATCAGTAGTGCTAGCCACGGCGTCAGTGGGTAAGGACGTTGATACGGAATGGGACGAGCTACCGTGTGATTTGTTGTCATTATTGCCAGAATTCGCCGTACCTTTAATCTCCGACGAATGAATCAAAGTGTTGTGGCGGCGCTTACATATCTTGCATCCTGGCTTTTTGCATCGGTTAGCAAAGTGACCTGCACGAAAACAGTTATAGCATACTTTATAGTTAGGTATTAATTTGAGTCGGGCGTCTATACTAAGTGCAAGGAATTGTGAACAATTACTTAAAACGTGATCAGCTTTACAGTGCGGGCACAACTTATTTAATTCAGTGCTGGAATCCTGTGATGCAACCATAGATTTAATCTTATTAGAATGTGAACTAGGCTTAGCGGGAGTGGGATTACTGCTATTTCGTGCTGTTTCTAACGTTTCTAGTAAATCAGCGCGAAAGCGAATGAATTGAATAAATGCAGCAAATGTTATAGTGCTGTCTTTGTCTATACGACCTTTGTGCTCCTCCCACTCACGATAAGTTAACTGATCTAGTTTCCTAGTTACAATGAATATTAATAAAGTGTCCCAATACTTGATGGGCTCATCTAACGATTCCAACGCACGGAGATTTTTATTAAGTTGGTCAATCAATCCTTTCAACGCAACAGAGGACTCCTTTGCAATAGCATTCAAGTTAAATAAGGATGACACATGATTTTGTACTAACAACCTTTTGTTATCGAAACGATCACAAATGAGCTTCCAAGCTGTATCATAATTGCTTGCGGAAAACTCAATCGCCTGGATTACAACAGCAGCAGATCCTTCCAGGGACGCTCGCAAATAATGGAATTTGTTTACCTGATCGATTTCATCGTTACAGTGAATGAGGCTAGTAAAAGTGTCACGAAACTCCAACCAATTGCTAAAACTCCCATTGAATTTAGGTAACTGTATCGTGGGCAACTTAACAGGCTTACGTTGACTGATACGGGTACATTTTTCACTACTCATCGACTCATTATCATTGTTATACTTACATAACAACTCCTGTGACCTAGACAGTGCTTTGTAGTATTGTGACTCAAATTCAGTACGCTCAGAGACTTGAGCTTTAGCATCTTCTACCAGACATTCTAATTGCAACTGTACCTCATCGTATTGCTCATACAACGACTCGATTTTTCCTGTTCGTAACTGCAATTCCTTGACCTCACAACTAGTTAACTCCTTGTCACTGGACGCATCAAGGTAATTGATGAATGCAGTTAAGCGTCCTTTGAAGCTTCCTCGTTTTTTAACAAGTTCCCTTTCTTCGGACATACTGGGAATCGAATGTAGTCAACCTGAAATTTATATAATAATAACTTAGGTATATTTTAGACAATACTTAACTTAATTTATGGTACCTACCTACGTATTACTACTATGATAAACAATTTGAGCAAGGATGAAATAGTGACTATTACCTGTTGTAACTATGTGAATACAAAATGAGATTTTTAAGTTTCGACTTTTATTTAAGCTACATAAATCCTCAAAACTTGAACACTTAATTACCTAACGTTGAACTTTAACGCAATACTCTAACAAATAATTAATTAAATGGACTAATACGGGTTAATTAACTGAATAAAGACTAATTAAAACTTGTAAAATCTATCTAACACCAACATTATGCACCTAAGAATAGTTAACTAAAATACTGCTATACAATTATAAATGTAGCAAATATCTACTGAACTTTTAACTAAAAGAACGTATAATCGTATTTGCAAATAAGTATAATCAAATAAATGATATGAACTTACTAGAAACTATTCACAATGCAAATAGGTAAATATTTTAATTTTAACAATTTAGGTATTCAGGTAAATGAAACACTAACCTTTTAAATCCTTAATTATGGTTAAATACTACCTGAACGAGTGTTGGGTGATGATATTTTAACTATAATATTCTTAACACCGTAAATTAGCTTGACGTCCTTTGTTCACAGTCACATTGCCGGCGTATAACCTCTTCGGCAAAACTCCACGATAATAATATCAAATCCACTGATTTTTAGCAAATCTTCTTGTGATTACCAATCCGGCTCGGTAATGGACCAAAATGTTCGGGAATTTTAGGTGATTGTATCAAAGAAACTCCAAATTGCTGATAAATAGTCAAACATGTATTGCGTTGCAGACGAACAAAGATGGAAGAAAAAAAACGAGTACATTTACATACATATGCCTTACATACATCTAATTACAAACTATTAGCAACACGTTGATTTGCTCATTCTAATCGAGCAGGCGTTTGGCTCGAACAGTCGTTGCAGATGTGTTTATTCACCACACAAACACAACAATTACTGTACCTACAACAAACACAAAATTTTTCTGCCTAACTTCTATGCCCTTTAATCCCGATAATACATTCCCGTCAGATAACTTCCGACCTCCACGCGGACGAAGCCGCTGGCAAAACCTAGACCAACATAATAATATTTTTTCTATAGTAATAGTTCGCAGTGCTATTTCAAGTTAAACAAATATCAACTTTATTTCATTGACAATTAAGTTGATTTCAGAGTGACTAGCACTATTGAAAAAGTTATAAAAATGTTTGAACTTGTAGCGTCAACTAAACTTTATTTTTGTAGGAATTAAAATTTCATTTTTGTTTACATTTTTGGCAAATAAAGCGCGAACGCAGATTAGTAACATGCTGACTTAACTTACACGTCGGATAGTGAGACCTATTAATACACCGCGCACTGTCTAGCTCTAGATGATTGCATTTTGTTCACAGCGCGTATTTTCTTCACGTTCCAACTAAATATATTACTTCCTATCATGTTAGGAAGACATGTTTTGAAATTCAATGTTACTACGCTATTCGTAGTAATGTCTTTTTATTTAAAGGAAGATACGGGCTTGTGGCTAAGTAATAACAGCTGCACGGGTCGATCGATCAGGTTAAGCTACGCTTGCCGCGGTTGATCCGTGGATGGGTGACCATCTTCACATATCAAGACTCCTCCGTGCCTCGGATAGCACGTTAAGCCGTTGGTCCCGGCTGTCATTCGTGGATCTTTGACAGTTGTTACGGGTCGTCAGAAGCCCGAAAGTCTGACAACCAGTCTTACCAAGGGGTATCGTATTACCCAGTAACTGGGTTGTGGAGGTCAGATAGGCAGTTGCTCCATGTAAAATACTGGAATTTAGCTGCATCCGGTTAGACTGGAAGCCGACCCCAACATAGTTGGGAAAAGGCTAGGCAGATGATGATGATTTGAAGGAAGAGACGGAATACTTTGATAATTTTCAACATCAATATTATATAGGTTAGGTATCTACATGATAACTTTTTATATCCATACTATCACACTAATATTATAAAGGCGAAAGTTTGTGAGTGTGTGTGTGTGTGTGTGGGGGTGTGTTTATATGTTTGTTACTTCTTCACGCTCAAACGGCTGGACCAATTTTGATGAAATTTTGTATGGAGGTAGCTGACATCCTGGATTAACATATAGGCTACTTTCTATCCCGATATTCCCACGGGATCGACATTTACGCGGGTAAAACCGCGGGGCGCAGCTAGTAATATTATAAAAGAGGGGCTCGTGTCATAATTGTTTTTGTGGTAAAAGTGAAATTTAAAAATCCTCAAAGATGTCTGGCGCCGTCAGATCTGGCGATCTGGCCGCGCATTTATAATTCGCACACCTAGATCTAAAGAGAGCTAACTCTAAAATCTCAATTTTTGAGGTATGCATAGCATCGAATTCCCTAACTCACTACCTAGCGACCAACAAAACAGATTCAAAAATAGTTCCATTACTCAACTTAAAAAGTATTGATCAATACAGCAAACTCCTGCAGTGCATATGGACATAGTAATCAGTGTTTCAACTCTCCTGAAAAAAGATAGATCTAGGTGTGCGAATTGTCAAAACAGGAGATTACACGGCCTCGAAATTAGTGTTTCAAAATCTCCATCGTTGCATGAGCTGTGTGCCCGTGTGTATCGCTCCATTGCATTGTCAACTAATAGGCTATTTGACAATGTAAAAAATAAGGTCATAATTATTGACAGTCGTATAGATTATCGCTTTTAAAATCGATTTGCATTAATTTTACTACAAAACAATGTATTATTTATTAAAAAAATCCCGAAAAACTTCATCTTTTTAAATCTGGCGCCACGTAATCGAAAACGGTCTGGATTGGCTGAACTTATGATGACGTCATGATATAGTCAATTTCTGTCTATCGTTGACAGAACAGATGACTTTTGTCTAGTATCTCGACCGTTTCAACGTTTGTTTACGTGTATTTTGACGTCACGACGCCATATTGTTAAAGATAGCGTTTTGGCGGCTTATTTAAACAGTACATTTTTATTTACTATTTTCTAAAAGAAATACATTATGCAATTTGAAGTAATAGGTTTTTGTGGGCTCGTTAGACACCATTAAATAATCTGAGATGTTTATCAGAAACCAGTCAAATAGCCTATTCTCTATCTGTCTACAACATGTGTCAACAATGACATTATTACGCCATTTAGCAAAAATTATGGCACATTCACATTAGGACATACTTTTGTTCCACCTTGTACAGACGCCACCCGAAACTGTCAAATTTTTTCCATCAACTTTGAACCTTATGATTTTTGAAAATGTATTAAAGAAATTTGACAGATTGTAGTAGCTTGATGTGCTGGCGTCTGTACTATCAACCGGTTTCTGTATTGAGAATTTAAAGTTGAGAACTTGTCAGATATTCTTAATTGAAAACTCTATCGCCCGCTGCACGTGCTTCAATTGAACACGTTCACGCTAACGTGGCACTGGCATTGCTCGACACGTGTGCATCCGCATTTGCCGACACGTGTAGTACATCAGTAGCATACAGCGTTAATTGGTATAGAAGGACAACGTAGTGTAGGCATGTTAACAAGTACCAGGTACTTAAGAAAATTCAACCTTCTCACATACACAAAAGAGAGAATAAAAGAATAATCAAAATCGGTTCATAAACGACGAAGTTATCCGCGAACACACATAAAAAAAAAAAAACATATATACGGTCGAATTGAGAAACCTCCTCCTTTTTTTGAAGTCGGTTAAAAATGTGCTTATTAAAATTTTAATTCTGGGACCTTTTTATCTAATTTGTACCTACTCATTCGTTTATTTAAATTGCATTGACATTTCATTTTATTCGGATCTTATTTTGTTGAAGTATTGTGAAATTTTATTTTATGTAATGGTATTGCCTGAATAAAATGTTTTTTTTTATTTTTAGTATAAAAATAATAATTCAATTTATATATTTTTTTAATTTAGTGTGGCTTTCTCATAAACACAAAAGAGAAAATCATGTAAGATGTATTTATATTTTAATTCCGTGACCTTTATAATTTATCCGTGCTACCTACCCATTCGTTTATTTTAATTGTATTGACATTTTATTCTATTCTGATCTATTCTGTTGCAGTATTGTGAAATTTTATTTTATATATTAAGGGTTTTGCCTGAATAAAATGTTTTTATATTTTTTGTATAAAAAAATTATTTAAAATATCTTTTTTTTTCATTTCCGGCGTTATGAGAGTACCTATACTATAAGCAAAACTCTACCTTACCCTTTGGGAAATAAAGGCGTGTTTTTATGTAAAAAAAAAAACGATTTAATCCAAATGACATAAATGTGATTGCCATTACAAGTGTACTTAACAAATCTGAATGGACACTTATTTCCTACCTAACTACGTCATTATACCAAACACACATCTCTACTTACCCCAAACACGATTGACACACGACATTCTTCAGCCTAGTGTTAGAAAATAAATTTACCAACACAGGACATAAATTGCCACTACCATCCATCAATTAGATCGAGCTAAGCATGCATTATATTGGCACCTGTAGAGTTAGGACGCGAGTAGACTGCGCAGAGTATTTTGGTAGAATATTTTGGTACTGGTATTAGAAAGAAAGATAATAATATGATTATTTGTTGTAAACATGACGAAAATCAAAAGTCATTTATTCAAACGAGGCTGATCAGCACTTTTCGACCGTCAAAATTACAAACGACAGCTGAGAAAGGACACAAACATACAAAAGGAACAGTTAGGGGAAAAAATTGTCACACATACACAAGACATAGCCCCAACGCTGGTTCTCAGTGACACCCCGGCTGCGTTGACGTCAACTGAATACGTCAAAGATTTTTTTTATTGCAAAATGGGCCTGCTCTTGACTTGGATCTCGTCTGGTGGAAAGCGATGTATGAGGGACAGGCCCAGGAAGATGCCTATCGCTAGCTAATTTATTTTGACCGAGTATAATATGTGAAAATGGGCAGCAGTGGTACTAACAAACTAATTTCCACCCCATTAGCCACAAACAAATATCACTTGAGAGAGACCCTAAGTGTCCACTTCACTGTGTATGTTTTACAGTCCAGTGGTTTTACAAACTAAGTTAACTAAGATAATACTAGTGCCAGAGAATTTTGGGAAACCGTATCTGGTTAACCCTAAACTATCCTAAGTCCTAAATGCTATACACAGTGGTATCCCAAAGGTGTGGTCATATTTAAGGGTTACCTACAGACTATCAAACTGAACAACTTTCTTGATGACCAAACATCGTAATCGCAAAAAAAATATCAGCAGTCCTATCATCATCACCATCATTTCAGCCGAAAGACCGCCACTGCTGGGCATAGGCCTCCCCCAAGCACCTCCACTTCGACCGGTTCTGTGCTTCGTATGTACGGTGTACGGTGTCCTCCTCTGCCGCTTACGGCGGGAACAAGGGCACGCGTTAGCACTCATCCGTGAACCCGCCGCGGCTGTCCGTTATCACACCCTCCTCTGGGGAGTATTCCCCATCACCGGCGCACCAGACACATAGCACGCCGTGACCGCACCCTTTTTTTTTTTTTTTTTTGCGGATGGGAAATCATCAAATGACCCCTCCCGCTCTGGGTGGAGCGGAAGGGAGTGTCAGACTCTTACTGACTAAAACCCACCCGTGTTCCTTCCTTAGCCCTTTATGTTCCGGGCCAGCGGTAACCCTTTCGGACAATCCTGCTGACCCGGCAGGCTTCGGCCCTATGGGGCCCCTCCTCGATGCTGACATCTCTTTGAGGCGCGCGTGGAACACGTACGCGCCGTCCGGCACGGGCCTGGTCCTGATCGGACGGTGAGCTACCCATTACTCTCCGCCCGCAGGCCCGCGCCTACGGTGGCCGGGAGTCGTCCCGTGGCTCCCGACGCCCGGTGCGTCTCCCGCGGCGGCTGGGACGGGAGGCTCTCTCCCTCATCCGTCCCGCCACCTCCTTCGCTAGCATGACGGCTTCGCAGAAGGAGGTGACTGTCTCCCACTCCCTCTCACCCCGGACCATGGCTTGCACCAGGGCCGGACGCGAGAGGTCGCCGCCGCTGCCGATCGCCTCTACGAGGACACGGCGGTGCTCCGCCCAAGCGGGGCAGACCTCCACCGTGTGCTCCACCGTGTCCTCTGGGCGTGACCACCCCCTTAGAAGGATATAAAAGGAGTAGAGAGTCAGCTCGGAGAGCTAACAGCTGACGTCATGATGTAAAATGAGTAGCATCAATTATAGGAGTAATAGAAACATTTATTACTAAACACGACTACTCGTATAAGAGCGCGGGAGCTGTATTACGGAGTATTAATGCCATCTTGATTCCAGTCCGAAAAAGGGATGGTGCTATCGGTCATGTATAGCTCGGTCTCTCTCTGGGCTCTTATAGTACTGACACTTGGGGGTCCTTCAAAAACCAAAACTTGGTCCTTTGTATCGGTTCTTAACCCACGCAACATAGTAGTGATGACATAAATTGTCCTGTTATCGCTTTCCGGCCCACTTGACGGCAAGCGCGATCGTTACGCGAACAATTGCGGTTGCACTGAAACGTTAGTGGCCATTTTATTGCAGCCTCACTATAGTCTGTTTGTTTAGAGGCGATATCTTGTTTTAGGTACTGGATTATAATTTGATTGAGATAAAGGTTATTAATTTAAGGGTTGGTTTCAAGTTTAAAAAAAAAAAAATTTTTTGTTATCCAACCCGTTTAATTAAACCCTATACACAAGGTGGTCATTGAATTACGTTTTTTACTTAATACTCTAATTGGAGTGAATAAGGTCTTGCGTTAATTATGTTACATATTGTATAGCCCCCTTACTAATAAACGTTGTATAGCGTCTGTATAGTTACACAACGCTTTGTCTTCTTCTTTCGAAAGTCAAATTACTGACGACTTAAAGAGAGAAATTGGTGTGTAACTATTCATCTGATAAAACCATCGTCAAGATCAACGTCAAAGCAGGCGACATGCCGACGGCCGGAGCACCAATGGGACGCGGCATGTGTCGCCTGCGCATGGGTTGATGACGTCACTCACAAATATAACTATAGGAAGCCGTTTATTAGTAAGGGGGAAAGTATACAAATATATTGCAAATGGCTTGCCCAATTAAATATTCATGGCTATAAATTGATTGAGACGCCAAGCACATCAAGCTACCCGAAAATGTCAAAATTTCCCAATCAACTTTAAACCTTATGCTTTAGCAATAAAGTTGAAAATCTATTTAAAAAAATTTACAGATTGTAGTAGCTTGATGTGCTGGCGTCTGTAACGTAAGTTTTTTTTTTAATATTTCACTGACTTGTTAAACAAACGAGATACATAGTTTCCAATTGAAATAATAAAACATACAGAACATGTAAATACAGAACATGTAGTTAGATTGCCTACCTTTTCTGGTCTATATTACCGGTTTGCCAGGTATAAACAGTTGAGTTAACAGACAAAGTTACTTCCGCATTTATAACAATGGTATACTCCTTAGACACCTTTCCGGCTCTAAAGAACGGAAGGAACAATCCAAAATTACTATCTCAACTAAGCACCTTCTCTGCCTGTAAAGTCTTTAAGCTAATTAAATATTCTTAATACTCAATAAAATATCATTTTAATTATGAATAAAAGTTTAACGCATTACTATATTTAATTTAATTCTCTTTCCTATCTCAACTACTCGCTGTTACAGGCAGCTTCATAATTATTATATTTTATCAACGTTCTAGCGGGCGGTTTTCGATTGTCTTCTGTTTCAGCAGTATTTCCTGCAGACAAATAATGAACCACATGTTCAAAGGATTAAGGTTTGAAATTCTACGGACGGTTTGCTTTAAGGACTATGTCTGTTTTATGAATGTTCTGGAAAATTTTAAGCGTTTGTTTCGGAGATAACGGTTTATGGTGTGCTGAAGTTTAGCATAAATTTTGGTAGGAAAAACGTTTATCCTGACTGTGATGTGTTTTTTTTAATATACCTATTTACTTTAAATTTTATATATTTCATGTTTAATATACAAACGCCAGCACATCTCAAGCTACTAAAATGCTATTCAACTTTATCGCTAAAGTATAAGGTTCAAAGTTGATTGGGAAAATTTGACAATTTCAAGTAGCTTTATTTGCTTGATCTGTAACTCTGTACATTCTACTTCCACTTTTTCCTATTAAATGCTAAGTATTTCATGTAACTCTGTATTCATCACATTTATAAACAGTTAAATTACTTTTGACTGGACATAAATAGACCATTAGGTACAATTTTTTTCCAAACCTGTATTGTCCCACCGCTGGGCAAAGGTCTTCCCCAACCTTTGTAGGGGGAAGTCCCGTAGCGCCGGACGGCACCTAGCGTCGGACACTCGTACTATCTCGACAAACGACAACGCGATCTATTCAAATATTGGTGAAAGGGGTGCGGGGGAACGTAGCGATACAGGATCACGCGACGCGGTTTGCGAGTGAGGCGTACAGTCGCGGTGGGAGAGGTTAATTGCTGTTTTTGGCGGGAAAGCGTTGCGTCTCGTAAATTTCAAGTGAGTATTACTGCTATGGTTTTGTGTTTAATCGTTTTGTTATTTGTTAATAAAGACAATGTTCCATAATAATTCGTAAATTGTGAAAGTTTTTATTAATTACTTAAACAGTTTCAGTATGAAATACGTAATTTTGGACATTCCATGTCCCCTACCTCCGGACACAAAGTTGTCCCTTACCACCGGACAGTTTATAGGTTGGCTTTTTTACTAAACATGTATACTTATCATAATAATGATTGTTTGTTGTTTTACAGGATAGAAGGAGGGAGATATTTCAACATGGAAGAGACAAAAAAGAAAGGAAAATGGAATCAGCAAAGTTTGAAAACTGTAATATCTAATATGGAAAAAACTACTTGTGGTGTGTTTAGAGGACCACGACGAGGACTGGAAACAATGCTCCAGCTGCCAAGAATGGGCCTATGAAGCATGTGCAGACTGCCGGGTCAGCGGGATTGTCCGAAAGGGTTACCGCTGGCCCGGAACATAAAGGGCTAAGGAAGGAACACGGGTGGGTTTTAGTCAGTAAGAGTCTGACACTCCCTTCCGCTCCACCCAGAGCGGGAGGGGTCATTTGATGATTTCCCATCCGAAAAAAAAAAAAAAAAAAAAAAAAGCATGTGCAGACGTTCCGGAATGTGGTAGATAACCTATATATGTGATAGATGCACAATGTTTTAAGAATGTCTGGCGCTTAGGGTTTGGAGATTAACCCGTCCGGTACTAGGTGCCAATGTTAAAGACTAAATTTTTTCTACTAAAATGTAATTAACGTTCCAAGATTATGTTTACGCAGAGGTTGTATTTTTGTTAATTGATTTTGATTTTATATATTGTTCATTTAACTAATTCATAAATAAATACATATTTCTCGAAGTAGTTTTAATTTTATTTTCGGAAAACCTTATATGTCCGTCACTAGGGGACTTCCCCCTACTTTTCCCTGTGTGTTACCTTTAATAAAGAAAACAAGAAAGATAGAAAGAATAACTTTTATTTGGACACAGATTATAATAAAACCCAAAATACAAATGAAAATATAAAAAAGCGAATAATAGCGTGACTTAATAATAACAGCCGCACAGGTCGATCGATCAGGTTAAGCTACGCTTGCCGCGGTTGGTCTGTGGATGGGTGACCATCTTTACATACCGAGACCCCTCCGTGCCTCGGAAAGCACGTTAAGCCGTTGGTCCCAACTGTCATTCGTGAATCTTTGACAGTTGTTACGCGTAGTCAGAAGCCCGAAAGTCTGACAACCAGTCTTACTTCCCAAGTGGTATCGAATTACCCAGTAACTGGATTGTGGAGGTCAGATAGGCAGTCATCATCATCATCAGCCTATAGCAGTCCACTGCTGGACATAGGCCTCCCCTAATGAGCGCATCATCATCCAGCATCTGCCTGCAGTCTTTCGCAGATCGTCATCCCACCTGGCCGGAGGGCGTCCCACACTACGTTTGCCGAGTCGTGGTCTCCACTCAAGAACTCGTTTACCCCAGCGGTTGTCGGTTCTTCGCGAGATATGGCCGGCCCACTGCCACTTCAGCTTGCTAATTCTTTGAGCTATGTCGATAACTTTCGTTCTCTGTCGGATGCATTCGTTACGGATCCTATCCTTCAGAGAGACTCCGAGCATAGCTCTTGTAAAATACTAAGCCGACCCCAACATATTTGGGAAAAGGCTAGGCAGATGATTTTAACTTTATTGCTAAAGTACAAGGTTCAAAGTTGATTGGGAAAATTTTACAGTTACAGGTACCTTGATGTGCTGGCGTCAGTACAATAGATACACTTCTACTTTTTTTTATTTTTTTTTATTACCTCACTAAAACCACCCCGGTGATCACCATCAGCACATAGGGGTGGTCCCGGTTCCTCTTAAAAGACCAATTCCGGAACCCCCCCGTGCAACGCCTGAAAGGCACATCCCTGGGGAGACTGTAAAGGGGCCTGCCCTGAGCCTCGCTATGCACGGCAGCACGCGATCACTGTGCCACCGTCTTCCCTGGGGTCACTTGGTGGGCGGACAGAGTCCCCACTCTGTGCGCCCGCGACCCCAAAGGTCCACCTACCTTGCTTAGTAAGCGGGTTTCGGCGTATTAGGTGCCAAGGCGGTTGCCACCCCGACGCCTCCTTCTCCGAGCAGGATCAAGATACACTTCTACCTAGCTCTTCAAAACAGATGTGATATATTTCGTGGGTAACTGATTGAAACTTGAACTCATAAGACTTTAATAGGGTACTTAATTAGTGCCGAAAATTTAATCTTAATTCCTTATAATCGGTCCCAGGACTTAGAATAATAACAAAGTATTCGAATAAAACCTTAACCTATCTCAAAACAGACATTAATAATTTTACGAGGTAATTTAGAAGAGCCATTAGGTCTGTACCTAATGGCTCTTTTATACGTCTGACAACCAGTCTTACCAAGGGGTATCGTATTACCCAGTAACTGGGTTTTGGGGGTCACATAGGCAGTCGCTCCATGTAAAATACTGATATTTCAGCTGCATCCGGTTAGAATGGAAGCCGACCCCAGCATAGTTGGGAATAGGCTAGTCAGATGATGATGATGGCAATAGGCTTGCCCTCTATTACATAGAACTTTAATATAACTGGCGAAACATGGGTGTACTCCTCTGCCTTAGCCTTAGAGGGAAACCGTGATTTTATGTACAGACGCCAGCACATCAAGCTACTACAATCTGTCAAATTTCTTTAATAGATTTTCAACTTTATCGCTAGAGCATAAGGTTCAAAGTTGATTGGGAAAATTTGACAGTTTCGGGTAGCTTGATCTGCTGGCGTCTGTACTTAGCCCTGCTACATACAATCAAATCGGATTGAACGAGATAATTTTCTGCGAATGTTATTTTTAGGTAGACTAGTGGTTGCTACCTGGTCATGGCTGGCTTGCAAATCTCTACTATTTTTTTTAACCTTGAGGGTCCGTCTTCAATGCAAAGATTTTAGATTTTTTCAATATTATTTCATCCTCCTTTGACAGTCATCACGTCGGAAAAAATAATCAGCTGTTATCATTTTGACGAGTTATACGAACATAAATGTAGGGAACAGCTGATTTTTTTTTCGCGATTTCAGGTTTGGTCCCATAGTAAAAGTTGTTCGTAATGATGAGTACAATGACCTCTTAAGAGGTTGTTAATGTTTTACTAATAACCCTGTAAAGAATTCATGGGCGGCCGCGATTTAAAAAAAAAACAAAACGGCGGACGGGTAGGTAGGTATGCCACGGATCTTCAAACCCCTTTCTACAGGCCCTAAGTCCCCGGAAACAAAAGAGACGGACATGACTAAATGAAACTGATTCAATATTTGCCATTAGGCAACGGAACCCTGAAAAAGGTCCCAGAGAAAAATAAATCTCCATCAATTTATCCGTAAATCATAACATCCGGTCCGTTTATTTCCTCTTCACAATACAGACAAAATTAACCTAAATACAAACATAACCCTACTACAAACTACAATTAAACCCACGCCTTAGCAACAAAACATTCAGCAAACTTCGTAATACATCATAAAGGACCAAACACAATTACGTCGCAGACACTTCACGAAATAGGTAAAGTCCGAAATGTCGTTCATACGTGTTGAAAATTAGACAGTGCGGCGGAAACCGCAGTGCAAATTACAACTGTCCGCAGGTTTCATAGTGTGGAGTAGGTTTTGGTGAATATTTTCTGCATTTTCTTGTAAAAAACTATTTTATTATTACTGTGAGTTTATAAAATTATGTTGTATTATTATTTTTAACAGCTGTCCGCAGGTTTCATAGTGTGGAATAGGATTTGGTGAATATTTGCTGAATTTTCTTTTATAGAAGATTTATTAATACGGTGAATATGTTGTATTATTATTTCCAACCGTCTGCGGGTTTCATAATGTGGAAAGGTTTTGTTATTGGATTCTGAATTTTGTTATAAAAAGACCATGATGATTAATTATTACAGTGAATATAAAGTGTGTTAGAAGCTTTTAATACTATTATTTACACAATTGTAATGATAATATTATTAAATACGAAAAATGGCATGTTTTTGAACATGATTATTCATTACCAAATGGCAAGCACTTGACTTTTCCATATTGATCTTTTATACAATATTATTGAAAGACCGGATAAATACCTACCAAAATATATGCCCCGGGTGAGGATCGAACTCACGACCTTAAGATTATGAGACTTACGCGCTGCCTACTGCGCCACCGAGGCCGGTGATAACCACATTGAAATAGAACACCATTACTTATGTAGGTACAGACCAGCACATCAAGGTACTACAATCTGTCAAATTAATTTAATAGATTTCAACTTTATCTCCAAAACATAAGGTTCAAAGTTGATTGGGAAAACTTGACATTTTACCCAGCTTGATGTACTGGCGTCTGTAGGTACATCAGACTGACTACGACAAAAAAGTTAATTGTTTGGCGAAAACATTTAAATTATGCATGAAGATTTTAAATGGGCAAACTGAATAAAGATAATATTCAAATAGGCACAGTAAACCTACTGCATTTTATCTACGAAAGGTACTTACTTTTAAGCCAATCATTAAGGTTATCAATAGGTCAATATATTAAATGCAGATAATATATGGTTATCCGTTTGGAAACTTGTAGGTATCAAGACAAAAATATAGGTACTTTACTCTACCAGCTGCTGTCTATGTTAGGTTAGTAAGGAATTTGACATCCTACGTTAATTTGACGTGAATAAAGCCATGTCATTCAATATTCGCATTTTCACAATTATTAAAGAAACAAAAAAGGTATACTCTACACAAATTATACGTACATTAAGGTACAAAAAAATCTTAGATAACTGATCTGAATATTCGGACAATTTCAGTTGGTAGTCAATTTGCATGACAGAGCGGCCCGTGGCTAAATAATAACACCCGCACAGGTCAATCGATCAGGTTAAGCTACGCTTGCCGCGGTTGGACTGTGGATGGGTGACCATCTGTACATAACGAGACACCTCCGTGCCTCAGAAAGCACTTTAAACCGTTGGTCCCGGCTGTCATTCGCGGATCTTTGACAGTCGTTACGGGTAGAAAGAAGCCAGAAAGTCTGACAACCAGTCTTACCAACGGGTAGGTATCGTATTACCTAGTAACTGGGTTGTGGAGGTCAGATAGGTAGTCGCTTCATGTAAAATATTTAGTTATTTTCAAAAAAAAAACAATGAACCATGTTATTTTGATTTATAGTGGCACTTAATTTCTTTAAGTATGAGTATGTAAATTACATTTTTTATTATCTATATGTTGGCACTTTGTTTCTATAAACATATTCATGTAATTTGTTATCATTTAGTTGTGGTTGTGTGTGTAGTGTGATATTATGTATTTTGCGTGCACTAAATAAATGGCTTAACTTTTTTCTATTTCAGACCAATCCATACAGACCAAGGCGTTTAAATCGGTTCAATGATTGGTTTAGGCATCTTGAGGTGAAGAACCTCTTTCCACCGTTTTTTGAAGAACACCGCCTATTTCGTATGTTCGTTATTTTATTTGAATTTTAAAATGTATATCCAAAAGTGTCATTAGAATGTCTTGTTTTCTCCTTTTTTTGTATATTGGCACCTTGTAGCTATTTCCTGATATTCATGATAATAGTAATAATTTAATCGTGCTTTTGTTTGTTGAGCTAAGTCTATTGTGTGCAACAAAAAAACGATTCATCTGTTTATGAAGAAATAAATATAGTTTAATTTAAGCATTACAAATGCATTTCCATGCTAATACAACCAAGTAAAGGGCACCATTATGTCCGAAATAATATTGAAATTTACCTCGTCGGAATAAAGGCTATTTTACCTTGTATTCCTAACTTCAATAAATTTATTACTTCGGCACTATGAGAGAAATAACAACAGTAGTAATTAATCCAAGCAAATTGTGTACTAAACTTTGTATCTACAAGCATTGTGATATTTTATGTGTTATCGAATTTATATCGATGTAATTAATCGTGTTCTGTTAGCCTTTACCTATACGTTTTCTAAATGGTATGTCTATTGTATCTGTCAGATTTATTTGGAAAATTCTTATTACGTAAAAATGTCTTTGACACATCTCGGGACCCTTGGGTCCCGGACTTTTGGAAGGATAACGAGGGGCCAAAGCCAACACGCAGGATGCCCCTTAGACAATTTTAAATGATGAGGAGGTATCAACCAACGATTATAATTGTATGCACTGTGCAAGTGCACCCAAGGACAACCCCCGGTTGGTGCAGGACTATTGCAGAACATGGAACTTATTGGGCTATGGGTTTGGGTGGTTATAATGGATTGGTTACCTTGGACTAATGTCCCCTGCCTGACCAATGTTATACGTAATATATACACGGATAAAATGGCAGGGGGTGACGACACTCAATAATGGGCACCCGAAAACGGTCGCTAGCACATAGTATCGTAGCGATAAGGCAACATGTCCTGAAGTGCTTATGAGGAATGGAGAGGTTACTACTTATATTATTGCTAGGAGCTTGTATTGATCTGTTATTTTATTGCTAGGTTATCGGAAAATTTCAAGATATTCTAACAGCTTTTGAATAGAAAATAAATTAAATTTAAAACTCAAAGCATTTATTTCAAATAAACCAATTACAAGCACTTTGGATTGTAAAGGGGTGGATCCATCAGAATAATGAAGTTAGTTGCCTATTCGAAAGCGTAGTAGGTACTTAAGGAGAAAACGGTAAGAAACTCCACGGAGACTCTTAAATAAATAAATAGTATATTACAATACGTGTGACATAAGTAGTACATTATTGCACGGTGTGAAATAAGCGCCCGAGTGTAGACTACTTAAGTCACACGTATCGTATACTATTGTATAACTCGTGTGACATAAACCCGCACTTAAGTCACGCTTTTCGATGTAAAAATGGATTAGGTACTTAAGTCACAGGAAAGCGAGAGTTAAGTACGGATTTAAGTCACACACTGATACAAACAATATGTTATACTTAGCCTAGTTTATAATGCGACATGTACAATGAGTATCCCGTAGATATAAATAGAAACAGACTACAAACGAAATAAATTTTATGTGAGAAAGGAGTAGGTATTTCCTAATTTAAAAAAAACAGTGGCACTCCGGGAGTGCCGCAGAAGTGAAAACAAAACACAAACGAAATACTTTGCCATCACTCACTGACATATCGGATATACATTAAAATCGAGTACATCCCGAGGACAGCCCAAGCCGAATACATCCGAAGCGGGTATTTTTTTAATCGTCTTATAAACAAAACACGCGCGGTGTCGCTTACGATAACAGTGGCGCGAGTCCAATGTTTTTTTTTATCTCAAACACACACACACACTTCATCAAAAACCTTTCGAAGAATTTTTTATTCAAGAATTAACGTCACCTACGTTACGTTTGTTTTTCCTCGTGCTAGAAGCCTTTGTATTGTAGCAAAGGCTTCTTCTCACGCAACGAAGCATGAACTCATAGAGATGACTGCGTCGAAATTGCTATCATTACATGCATGTTTGTAAACGCCTGTATGTTTGTATGCATGCAATGATTTCAGACACACGAGTAAACTATTATTGGAACAAAACTGCAGACATTGTGCCTGTTGTTGTTCCCACAGCTGCGACAAAGGCCGACCGAGCGTCGCGACGCTCGGTGTGAGGGGTGATCAATCTCATATTGTATTGAAGTATAATAAATCTATATATAATTTATGTATAGAATAATTATCCATACTAATATTATAAATTCGAAAGTAACTCTATCTGTCTGTCTGTCTATATTTTACCTTTTCACGCCTAAACCTCTGAACGGATTTCGATAAAATTTGGCAGAGAGAGATCGCATCCCGGGGAAGGACATAGAATAGTTTTTATCGACAAACCTCGCGGGCGAAGCCGCGGGCGGAAGCTAGTTATTTCATAAGTAATAACAGCCGCACGGATCGATCGATCAGGGTAAGCTACACTTGCCGCGGTTGGTTCGTGGATGGGTCCATCATGCATGGGACCATCTTTACATATCAAGACTATTCATGACTCCTCCGTGCCTCGGAAAGCACGTTAAGCCTTTGGTCCCGGCTGTCATTTGTGGATCTTTGGCAGTCGGTACGGATCGTCAGTAGCCCGAAAGTCTGACAACCAGTTTTACCAAGGGGTATCGTATTACCCAGGAGGTCAGATAGGCAGTCGTTTCATGTAACTTACTGGTATTCAGCTGCATCTGGTGAATCTGAAAGCTGACCCTTACATACATAGTTGGGAAAGGGCTAGGTAGATTGACCATCTTATAAGAGGAGAGATGTTAAAAAGATTAGAATGATATAAAACAGAAAAAAAAATTATTTGATATTGTCCTTTGTTTAATTTTCTAACATTATGCGTATCACATACTATTCTAAACTTAAATTATTTCACACCTTTATTGCTTATTTTAATAATTAAATATACAAACAATTCTCTAATAAACGTAAAATTTTGGTCCTTGTGTCCCGAAAATATTACAGACTTTCAATTGTCCTTAAATTTTCTATGCACATGAAGTTTCCAAGTACTATAAAGTTTCCATAAGTTATATGCAATAAATGAGAATACTAGAACAAATCCAAGAGCAATTGCTGATAGAGTGAGTACTAGTTCTAGTTCTAGGTACTGCGCCCACGACATGTTGGCGGCGGGCGCGCGCAGATGTCTCGCGCCGCCGTGACGCAGCACGTGCTCCGTCCACCACACGGCGCGCTCCAGTGGAGGCTGTGGCTGGTCACGCATCACGTTTCCAAGTTTAACGATGTTGTGATGAAAACTGCAAATCATGAATAAGAGATAAGCCTATCTATACAACATACTACAAAAACTTACAAATAAATAAAATTGTCTGTTTGTAAAGTCAAAAAATTTTTTTTTTACTAAATGCATTATGAAAGTATACCTATGCGGTACAAAAAATATCTCTAAGAGGCTTTTATGTGTATTTAACACATGAAAGTCTCTTAGAGAAATTTTGTCTGTCTGTCTGTTTATTCCGGCTAATCTCGGCTAAATCCCGTCAAAAACGGTCCATCCGTTTGGATAGACCGATTTTGACGGGATGTTCACTGGCAGCACGCGTAGCATGACGACGACGTTTTGTCGACGGAAGAATAGACAAAATGACACAATGCCATGCTTAGACGCGTAGAATGCGTACAAATATTTCTGCAATACGTCATCTTGTCTATTCTTCCGTCGACAAAACCCGTTTCTACGGCGGTCATGCTACGCGTGCTGTTGTTATAAGAAGTCACTTAGGCTACTTTTATTTTAGAAGAATACCTAGGGTTCCGCGCAAAAAAAAACACACGCGTGCGAAGCCGCGGGCAGAAGCTAGTCGTAAATACATTCATAAATGTTGTAATGTAGGTACGGTTTTTGATCTGTCTACCGATACAAAGAATACATGAACGTAGTTATTTACAATTTGTAAATACGCTTTCTGTCTATTATCAATGTACAGACGCCAGCACATCAAGCTACTGCAATCTGTCAAATTTCTTTAATAGATTTTCAACTTTATCACTAAAGCATAAGGTTAAAGGTTGCTTGGGAAAATTTGACAGTTTCGGGTAGCTTGATCTGCTGGCGTCTGTTACTCTCCAAATAATTGAATAGGTAAGTCGTGATGATTCCCATTTTCATGACGATGACATGACTATCACATGACGACCACATGACGATGACATGACGCGATAACTGTGTTTGAACGATAATGACCGAAATCAAAAAGCCATAATTATATCATTGTTATGTATTCACACACGGTGACAAGGAGTAAAATTCATAAATTATCTTTAACGCGATAACTGTGTTTGAGCGATAATGACCGAAATCAAAAAGCCATAATTATGTCATTGTTATCTATTCACACACTATGACAAGGAGTAAAATTCATAATCTTTGTCTTGGCTTTTTCAATTCGTAATGTAGTAGGTACCCGAGTTTATCTTGGACATCACTGATATCGATAAAGAAAAACATCGTAAGGAAACCTGCACCCTATTTGCGTAACACACTAATACTCTCAATTTGAATCATTTTATTTGTTTATTGACACACCAACGACTTATTCACTAAATCATTACATTAAATATATTCAATTTTATATAATATATGTGACTGGTAATTAGTGACCGATACTTAAACACGTGATTTTACTCATCATTATGAACAACTTTTACTATGGGACCAAACTTGAAATCGCGAAAAAAAAATCAGCTGCTCCCTACATTTTGACGGGTTAAGCGAACATAAATGTAGGGAACAGCTGATTTTTTTTTTTTGTTGATTGTAGGTATTTTTTTAGACAAATCTCTTTTTTTGGGAGATGTAATAATCCATACTAATATTATAAACGCGAAAGTGTGTCTGTCTCTCTGTCTGTCTGCTCGTGTCTTCTCTGTATGAGAAGACGCCTTTTCCTTGCAGTTGCAGTCGGACAATAATAGCTTGATATTATTAACATTCTTAGGCACTAGATTTCATTTTATTTTGAATATATACAACGTGAAACACTAATTATCAGGCATAATTGTGTCATTGGATTCGATACCATGATTGCCGCTTTATTGCATTTGTTTTTTTTACAGCTGTCCAGAAGAACCTTTTCAATTATATGGAGAGTAACAGAAAATTATTTAAAATTATTAGAGATTACAACTACCCACCTTTTATCATCAATAACAGTGGTAATAGCATTCTTAAAATCTTCCTCAGTCATCGTAAGCAAATCAAGTTGCTTACCAATACCATGATGCTCATATTTTTCAACATTGTACCATTGATCGCCCAACATTGGTACACCAATCAGAGGTACTCCTGCTGTGATAGCCTCGTCTGTTGATTGTAGACCTCCTTGTGTTATGAATACTTTGATCTTTGGATGCCCTGAAAGTACACGTTTCTTTAGTTAATATATTTTTAACAAAGACAGTTTTTCCTATCGTCACCGGTTGGGTACAATGTCATAGGCTTGTTAGACTTTCACCACTTACTTAAAAGGTCCGACTGTGGCAGCCATTTGGATATCCTTATATTCTTAGAGCGACCAGGGAGTTCATCCTTGTCCCACTTCCACAGCACGTCATATGGCAATTGGGAGAAGACTTTGGCCATCAATTGTACCCTATCTGTGGGAAGCAGTGAAGGTTGCACGTTTGTACCAAAGCTAATGTAGATCACGCCGTTCTTTGAGGAGTCCAGATACGTTTTGAGGTCCTGTAATTGTACGTTATTTTGATAAAAAATTTAAGCAAATATTAATTAATAAAAAGATAATATATATTGTTTTTAATCTCACTCATACTTTATGAATTATGATGAAAACCTAAATAAGTCCAGCCCCAAACTATATGACATGGCATTTTGAAAAATGTAACAGCTTTGTATAATGTTTCGTTTTTAAGCATGATTGACAAAGCAAATTAAACTATTATTGCTTCCTAAGTTAAAAAGAAACAAACACGATGGAACGACGGCGATGCCGATGTACCCATCTTTCGAACCTGTCCCAACCGGCCGAAGTTCCCGGAAGGGCAATAATTTCCGTATATCAAAACGCTTCAAATCTTCACGATTTCTAAAACTTGTTAAAAATGTAGGTAGAGAATTTTTTGACAGATTGAGACTAAGATCAAAATGCGAACGTTTGCCCCTCTGAATTCGTCTGTAGGTAGTAAATGCTGACATTTTAGTTGGTTTTTTGTTTAATTCTACTTTTCTGTTCATCTTACACAACCCGTCTTATCCTTCCTACTTGCGTGAACGTTTCTCTTACGCTCGCCCTAGCGACGCACTTTGGTAAGTCATGATTCTTTTCGAGTCTAGAACAGTCATAGTACCTAAAAAAAAAGATTTTTTGTTACCTTCAGTTGTACAAAAACCCTTATCTAAACAATATGCAGCGTTACAACTAAGGGAACGAGTGTTTTCGATGAACTCTGGCACCCAAAGTAAGACTTAACTTGTGTTTAGGGTGTCAAAATAAAAAGTAATTTAAAAAAATTAAACCGACTTCTAAAAGAAATCAACTCAAAATTATGAAATAACTTTAATTTCGGAAGTCGGTGTCTTGGGATCTGTGTTTTAGTTTTTTGCCACCGACTTCCGAAATTAAAGTTATTTCATAATTTTGAGTTGATTTCTTTTTGAAGTCGGTTTAATTTTTTTAAATTACTTTTTATTTTGTAATTTTTAGTTTTTGCACTAGAATTTGATCAAGGTTTTGAGATGTTTTCCCTTTGACACTACACCCGTAGCTCGTATCAATACGCCAGGCCGTCACACTTACACGTATTAGTCCATATCTTGAAAATTACTGAACCGATTTTGATGAAACTTGCACTTTCCCTAAGTTGAAGTAAATGTAAGCTAATACAAAAAATGGTCACGATCCGAATAATAGTTGCTGAGAAATGCGTGGACAAACATACATACATACATACATACATACATACGTCTATGAAATTTTGTATATTTGTTTGGAAGCCCTAATAGATCATCATATGTGAATATAATGCAATTCCAATAATATTACATACATACGTATCGAATTGATAACCTCCTTTTTTTTTGAAGTCGGTAAAAAAGAATCCGTTTAATTCCAAAATAAACAAATACCAACATGGTATATTTTGAAATGGAAATAAATGATTTGACTTTGAATCAAACATAGGAAGCTAACAATTAGTTCCTAACCTTGAGAATCAATGAATGAGTACTTATTCTGAAGATGTGTAGAAAATTATGTATCGTAGTGGCTATAATTATTGCAATGACAGTATTCCATCGTCACGTCGCTTGACATGAGTCTTTATAGAATTTTTACATTATGCTGTGGTACCTATGTAATGTTCCACCCAAAAGTCCTTGAAAACGGCAATAATACCTAAAACATAATTATTTTACATAATCATAATTTTACAAAGTGAACTAAAAACCATTGCTGAATATTATGGCCATACATGTGGTACATTGCGTTATAAAAAAAACTGGCCAAGTGCGAGTCGAACTCGCACACGAAGGTTTGCGTACCACAAGGCAAAAACGCCGAAAAAAACACGTTTGTTGGTATGGGAGCCCCCCTTAAATATTTACTTTATTTTAATTTTATATATTTTTTTTTTTTTTTTTATTATTTATTATTAAAGTAAAAATACAACTGAGTATTTCGTGAATATTTCAAGTGCCTACCTGTAGCCATTATTGATATCGAGCAAAAAAGGGCAAAAAAATCGCGTTTGTTGTATGGGAGCTCCCCTTAAAAAAATATTTTATTTTGTTTTTAGTATTTGTTGTTATAGCGGCAACAGAAATACATAATCTGTGAAAATTTCAACTGTCTAGCTACCGCGGTTCTTGTGATACAGCCTGGTGACAGACAGACGGACGGACGGACAGACAGCGAAGTCTTAGTAATAGGGTTCCGTTTTTACCCCTTGGGTACGGAACCCTAAAAATGAGTGAATAAGCGTGTGTGTTTGAGCCTAATAACAATATTCCCGCTACTGGGACACAGTCCTCCCCTCTTTGAGAGGGAGAGAGCCGCAATCAACCACGCGGGTCCAGTGCAGGTTCGTGGATGATACATATGTCTTCGAATTTTTAGTTTTAGGACATACGACTTCCTCACGATGTTTTCCTTCACCATTTTGAGAGCCGTGGTGTCTGTCTGGGTTCGAACCTAAACGAGTAAATTGCGGCTGTCTACTAGGCCATCTACTGGGACACCACTGCTCAACATGATTGAGGGAGTGAGAGAAAATTATAAGTATAACAATAAAAGCTTACCGTTGGCAATTCTTTCACTGGCTTCTGATGCAATCCACCCATATAAATAACACTAGGAGGTACTGGGCGATTTCCCTCCCAAATAGGATGAGTATTCAAAAACAGCATTTCAACTTTATTTTTTAATTCACTTATAGTCGGAATATTTGGTCCAAACAATCTTTTGCCAATTTCATTTTCTAAATCTTCAATTTCCTGCATGATTCTTGACATTCTATAAAAGTTCCACAATTCTACTATTTTCTCCCACTTCGTTAAATTGTACAAGCGCTGGTTTAAAGCATCTGGGTATAATAGAGGATGCCAGGCTGATCCCATAGTTTCCACATTGAAGTTCATGGGACCCAGAGAAGACACTAGAATCACGGGCGCCTTAACAACATGTGACAGAAGCAACGCGGGTCTTGCACAAGCTTCCAACAATAGCAAATCATAATGTTCTTCTTTCATCAATTTTTGCACTTTATCTACTTTCAACTGCATCTCAACGATATCAGCAATCATACGAAATGCTATTCGCATTTGTATGATCAAATCATTATCGCCTGTCGAAGTTACTTCGTAAAGTGTTCTCCACTTTTTGTAAGAAAAGTCGTGGACGTCGATTTCTGTTAGATTCGCGGGTGTTCCTCCATTTGGGAAGGCAGGATCTGGTGTGATGACTGTCACTTCATGCCCTTGCCTGGCAAGTTCTTGAGTTAGTGGACGAAACACAACTTGATGACTGATAGACGGAACTGGGAAAAATGCCAGTATTCTTGCCGCATCATTAGAAGTAATTGATACCGCTAGTAATACTAAGGCTATCGTCGCAGACATTATTCTACGGTATTTCAGATCGCTACTATGAGAGGTAAATGAATGCGTTTCCTTATATACCCAGTCATTACATAAAATAGACGATTAGATGAAACAAGCTATGGTCATGACATTGTCTCAATTTGTTTTGTGTTTGCATTTGTTGATAGAAGTTCGTTTGAACTAATAAACTAGATAAGGATTTTGTTGAGTCACTTTTTAGTTTTACCGTTTTCATTAGTAATGTTTGTCCCTTTAATTATTGTTGTTTGTTTCTACGAGTAGGGAGATAATCTAAAGGTCTAATTTTAGTCTAGGCTCCAAAGAGAGGAACTTCGTAATTATAATTACGTACCGTGTCCAGGATTTGCTGCTTTCTGTAGCCTCTAAATTTCTAAATGCAACGGCCTAACGCGGCTGGCGTCTTCAGATATTATTAGCCTATCCATATCTATCCATACATCCGTAAGTAGTAGTTTCTTAAGTAACTCTGTCTGTTTGTTACTTTTTCATGCCTAAACTAAACTAACTAAAAATAGCATCCTGGAGAAGTGCATAGGCTATTTTTGTGTCTAAAATCCTAAAGGGGGTGATATTGGGGATGAAAGTTTGTATGGAAAACCCAGTATTTCTTAAGTTAGGGATATATGCTTTTGGTAAGAACGAAAAACTTTACTTATGCGTTTTTGAAAAATTATCGCCCAAGGGGGTAAAATAGGTGATGATTCAATAAAGATTAACTAAATTAACTGATAAATTAAATAGCTTTTTAAATTAAGTCGATTTCTTAAATCAAATTTATCGAAAGCTAGAAAAAAGATAAGCCATAGTAAAATAAGTTGAATACTTATCTATATCAAAGCCTAGAATAGACTAGACTTGAGTTGATTTTTTTTTTATCCGATTTCGAAACAAGATAGGCCATCTTGTTTCTAGGTTTTGCCTAGAAACAAGATGGCCTATCTTGTTTCGAGGTATAGCAAAAAAAAGTTTATAATCTCAAAAAATTTAAGCGTTTTAAAGTCTTAGGGTCAAATAAACTTTATGAATTATGAATTAAGGGCTGATTTTTCAATAGAGAGATAAATTTTATCTGAGGAATACCTAAATATTGCGGTTTGACAGCTTTTGAATAATTATCTAACTATTCTTTAGATAAAAGTTATCTGACTATTGAAAAATCGGCCCTTAGTCAAATACCCTACAATCCTTTCACAGATCAGTCGGATAAGAAACACCTACGAGTTTTTAAAATATTATTGAGGTGAAAACAAATAGGTATAAAATTATTTATCGTATTTTAGCTCGTCATAGATTTTACCTCTTTTTTGATACTGACAAGTCTGTCAAAAAACAATGCTGATGCCAGAGGTAATAGAAGTGTATTTTGTAATGTCAGGAAATCTTTCGTCGTCTTAAGTTTGGTAGGTATAATACATCAAGCTACTATAATCTGTCAAATTTCTTTAATAGATTTTCAACTTTAACGCTAAAGCATAAAGTTCAAAGTTGATTGGAAAAATTTGACAGTTTCGGGTAAATTGATGTGCTGTCGTCTGTACCTATCTGTTTCCTATCTGCTCATCAAGTACTCCATCAGAGTATGGAGTAATTTATTTCTGTTCCAGCCCAACACGGAATATTTAATTCGTGTGTGATTGTCATAAATCTTGATTGTATGGCAAGCGACACCGACGCTTGGATTCAATTACACCGTTTTGTAACAACATTTTTGTGAAGATATTGTAATGTATCGGTAACGGGATAAGCGGTCTGGAAATATAATGGCAATGTGGCTGCTCGGGTTTTGAATGGATATTTAGGGAAATTAATTGTTGAGCAAATTGACACCTTACGTCAATATGTTGCGTGTTACACCCATTTCATACAATTGCCAAAGGATGACAGTTGTGATTTGAATATACGAACAACGTAAGTTGATAGTAAATTTGCTTAAATGGGCGCCGACCAAATGCTGATCGCACAGTGGCGCCCTCATCGTTTGTTTGGTTATTTCTTTTATTTTATAATGAAAATGCAGAAAATAAGCATGTTAAGTTGTGCTCCACAAGATATATTTTTCAAGTTAATATTACTATAAACGGTAGTTTTACATTGTTTAGTTTTATTATCACTAAAACGGAAAATAGTGGCCACCATTTGGAGAACATGGTTTTCAAAAAATAAAGAATTAGAGGAATAGAATTAGAGGTGTAGTTTTTTTTTTATCATTTGAACTTTGAATTTTGCCACTGGACAACCTGTATCACTCACCAATTACAATACGGTGTAACAACTTCTACCGTACGATAGCTTTGTTTAGCAATTCAGCCGCTGCAGCGCTGAACCAACGATACGTAGGGCAACACGATAATTGAGTAGGTATACCCGCAGTAACGTTTAGAGTACACCAAACATAGTTTTGAAAGGAGACTGTGCTAAATTGATTTACAAGCCAATTTTACAAAATGTAACTTGCGTAAAATGCGACTAACAAAAAGTATTGATAAATTAGATGTTAGTGAAAAAGCCGGGAGAGGTCGCCCTACAAGGACATATTTATTATACCTAGCATACATAATTATAGTGACCTTATTAGATGTTCTTTAGAATGGTCAGCAGTCAGCGTGCGTGAGGCTCTCTAAGTCCGTCAACGAAGATAAATGGGCCCAGCCAGAATTAGTTATTTGGTCAAAACAAGTGTCAAATTCAATTTTTCAGACAAGCAAATACACTTAGGGAGTTGACAAACTGTCAGATGGTGTTGTCAAACTGTCATGCCGCATTTACACAATCACGCGAACCGCGAGGCGAGCCACGAGGCGAATAACGAACCCGCATGTGTAAACAGTGCGCTCGCTAATCGCCTCGTGGCTCGCGCGCGCGTTGTGGTCGCGTTGTCAAAATACTTCACCCCGCGAATGTGTGAACAGTAGTTCGCGAAGGCCCATGGTTCGTCGAATCGTTCGTCGAGTCACGAGGCGAATAGCGAGCACGATTTTGTAAATGCGGTATCAAATGGTGTTTTCATTCATTCATAGTTTGGGCCCCGCTCTAATCTTCTTATGTCCACATGTGATACGGAGTAGGATTTATGAAGCGCCCGTAACTTTGGACTAAAATACGGACAACGTGCTTAAGAGCGTTTACGCTTTACGGCATTTCATACAAACTTTCAAGCCTTTGTTTTTCGAAATTAATGAACTGATTTTAATGAAACTTCATACGCATATGCAGGATACAAAGGTCTAAAAAGTTAGTAGAGAACATTGACGTATTTTTTAGAATGTTCCCAGCAGTGTAATCTGTTTCAATTTGCAAAAAAATACCTCGAATTTCCCTACAACTTTTATAATTTTTTGACTTTGAGTGTCGCTATTGCTACGGCTACATTGTCGCGAGAAAGCGAACTATACTGCGTGCTCCCTTTTGTTCAGCGAGACGTGGAACTGTGAGAGAGAGCACGCGAAGTATCGCGATTAGATTTTGCAACTATATTTTGAACGTTTCAAATCCTTCAATCGGTATTCGAATTGACTTTCAGTTCGCATACAACTTTGCTCCGTTTACCTCGAAACTGACGTTCATAGCTGTACTATCGGAAACTGAACTGGCCTCTCGATTGTTTTGACTACAATAGGTGAAAAGGCTGCAGTAAACAATTATCGGTTTCAACCGAAAATGTTCACTATTCGGTTACACTCTCCCATTGGCTGTTCGATTTTGGCTAATATTGGTTTGTGTTCACGTATTGTGGCGAAATTGTGGTTAACGCAAGTGTTGACATCAAACAATCAATAAAATCTGCCTAGCCTTTTCTTGACTGTTTTGTGGTCAGCTTCCAGTCTAACTGGATGCACCTGAATGACAGTAATTTACATGGACTATTTTACTGCATATTTGACCACCATAACTCCTCCATCCAGTTACTGAGTAGCCCTTGATAAGATTGGTGGTCAGACTTTAGGGTGTAGCGGTATCTACAACGCCACATTCGAACAACGTGTCATACTGACGTCACGCAAAATCCTGTATCTCGCAAGCAGAGTTTACCGCGCAACTAGCATAGATACAACAGCCCGACATGAATAATTGGGCAGTTGCCCGCCAGACACAACACCCGTCTGGTCGAAGGATCCTCCCTTTTCTATAGAGAATGAGTGAACTTTACACCCTGTTCCTCATACCTCTATTTATAAGGGATTCTGACTACCCGTAACGACTGTCAACGATCTACGAATGACAACCGAGGCCTACGGCTTAGCGTGCTTTCCGAGGCACGGAGGGGTCTCGAATTCTCGATATGTAATGGATGGTCACCCATCCTCGAAACGACCGCGGCAAGCGTAACTTAACCTTCGATCGACCGGTGTGGTTATTATTATTTACCACGACGTCAAAGTAGAGATACGTAACAATATAATAATCACAACATAACGTTTGCTACAATAAATAATTATATTAGATGATAGACGCAGATTCTGACAGTTGACATAACTAAACCTGTAAATTAATCTCTTGATGCTAATCCTCTTAACTAATTCACATCAAAGGATTTAACTATTGTCACTAACATGATAATTAGACGATATTTGAGTACAAGAGGCCATAAGTACGAACGCGGGATTTAAACGTAACGTAAATTCGAACGATTTTTGGATCGAATATTCAACATAATCAGTCATGTTCCCACTGCTGGGACACAGGCCTCCTCTCAGTCAGAGGGAGTGGGCCGTAATCCAGCACGCGGGCCCGGTGCAAGTTGATAGATGTCACATGTCTTCGAATGTTTGGTTACAGAACATGCCAGTTTCCTCGCGATGTTTTCCTTTGCCGTTTTGAGAGCAGTGGTGATGAAATAATTTACACAAAGTAAAGCGCTTTTTGGGGTTCGAACCTACGACCCGCAACTCGTAAGTCGCGACCGTAACCACTGGGCCACCACTGCTCATTCAACAATCTTTAAAAAAAAAAAAAAAACGTTGCCCCACACTAGGAATTTCTCCAGTATTGTGGGTGCGTTTACAAACATTTAAAGTCACATACACAAACAGCCAGACCCGGAACAACTACTTGTAGGTCATACAAATATTTGATCAGTGCGGGAATTGAACCCGCGACACGCAGCGCAGAAGTCAATCGCTTAACCACTGCGCCAACCGTGCCGTCTTATACAATTAGTATCACCAGTATAGTAGTGTGTGTGTGTGGGGGAGGGGGGGGTGTAGTGTATTAGTAATAAAAGAGAGCAATAACAGCAGTGTTGGCGCGGTTGTATTATTGTCTTACCTCTAACCTCCGTACTCACAAGCTTTAAAAATACTTCTGTTTTTGTCATTTCAATGTTAATAAAGCGAGACAGTAATATTCTGTTACACAAGAAGATTCGTATGCAGTCACTTTCAGCGTTGGAGCCATCTGTCATATAAAGTTTCTGTTATAAGTCAGACTTTCTAGAAATCTCAATTTTAATATTCGGGAAGGACTGAATCCGACTGAAAGTGACGCGTGTGAGCTATTTCCGACACTCTTGGGCGGGGCCATCCTGTAGACTTTCTTAGGGCCTGTTCATAGGATCAAAAATATTAAAATACCATATTATTATGATATTTTTATTGGTTCTCATTCTTATCTGTAATAGACAGTAAAAAAAAATTCTTTTACAGAAATATAAGTTCAATCAACTCAACCAGCAGTCAACTGCTGGACATAGGCCTCTCCCAGGCTGCGCCAGAACATCCTGTCCTCCGCCTTCCGCATGCAGTCCGTCCCAGCCACCGTCTTTAGGTCATCCGTCCATCTAGCTGGGGGGGCGTCCCACACTACGCTTGCCGAATTACAAGTTAAACTGGTTTAAAAAACTAGAAATACTATGTTAAATAATTTGTAAGATTGATTTGATCATTTCAGCAGTGAAGTTTTAGTGCGTAATATTTTTTCTCTACTTTTTTTATTATTTTTTGTAAGGCAGATGGCGCTCGTGTAGCGTCATGAAGTTGACGACTGTGAAGATAGCAACGGGCGGGCGGCGCGTCTACCTGGTATAGTGCACCGAGGCGTTCGTTCTTCTCGCTTCGCGACCACCGACGGCTTAACATCTACTTCATTTTGTACTACTACATAAATGTGTATTTCTAAATACCTAAATATTTTTATAAATCTTTATCTTGTTTTTCTGAGCTCTTACATTTTGTTTATGTTCTTTATTGCGTCATGTTTACCGCAAATAAACGTGTTTTCTTTCTTTCTTTATAAGTATTTCACGTAGTTATTTTAAATTTTAAACATTTAGTAGATTAACAGAAAATCCGAAGTATGAACTTGGCCTTAGGCAGTATAACTGTACCAATAGCTCAGAGAAAGGTCTCCAAATTGAAGACACCATAAAACCATACTTATTTCCACATAAATTGCAGATAATAACAATTTGGTCCCGCCATTGTCCGTCCACACGACCTTTGAAGAACTCTTTTGACCAATAACTGGCTCTGTACACTTTTACAAATTTAATTTTGCTGACGCTCAAATAGGATTTTCTTTTTGTACTGACGGTTTTCGGTCTTTCGAGGCAGTGGAATGAAATTTGTATATTATTCTATAAGACCTCCTTTTAACGAGGTTGTTTTGGAAACTACTTGTGGAATTAAAGTATTTCTATAAGGTTTGAGGTAACTGCTGTCTATTTCTACTTACTTTGTTACCTAGTTATTTGATCTGTTATTTTCATTTCCTCACAGCGCACTTTGTTTTTACTGTATGTTATGTTTTTACTGAATGTTTCTGTATATATCTTTGGATTATTGGGACGGGAATTGCCTTTGTGCTGCGTGAACCATTTTATCTCTCGTAGTTTTAATAATATTTCAAAGAAATGTTTTTCCATTGAAATAAAATAAGGGAAATGGTTGTTGCCATAATTTTTGATGATTGATAGTTTTGTTATAATAATATAAAGTAACAAACCACCATGCCTGTTTTTCCTGAAGAGTTAAGCAAAGAAGAATCTATAGTACTGTGAGAAAGCTTTACGAGCACTCAGGGTCAGTACCCTGAGCGCTGGAGGAATCAATTAAACTACGGTTTGGTAATTAGATGTTCCTAGAAATCGTTCTACGTGCTTTTTAACTGACTTCAAAAAAAGAGGTTAACCGACTTCAAAAAAGGAGGTTCTGTGTATGTATGTTTGTATCTCCGCGATTTTCTTAAAAACTAATGAACCAATTTTGATATTTTTTTCATTAATGTGATCTACATACTTTTAGGAAGGTTTTATTAGTATATAATACATTAGGTAATTATTCTATACGAAGATTAAAGCATAAATGCACTGCATCTCCGGCACTTCTGTGCGAATTTTGATGTATCTTCTAGTCGGTGTCTTCAATTCTTGCTTTCTCTTTTACAAAAAAAAACAACCAAATAAAAAAAAAACACTACAGTGATAAATAACTTTAATTTCGAAACGACACCGACTTCCGAAATTAAAGTTAATACCTATCACTTTGTTTTGTAAAAAAGTGTTTTTTACTGTTTTATGCCTTGTCACCTTGCTGACATAATAACAGTGCCTCAAGCGTTTAAAATTTATGTATGTATATTTTGAAATTTCACTCGCGCGGCACGCAGCCAGTTGTAAGCACAGAGTACATTTGTAAAGAGGTTGTATGCCATTTTTTTTTTTTTTGGGTGGGAAATCATCAAGTGACCCCTCCCGCTCTGGGCGGAGCGGAAGGGAGTGTCAGACTCTTACTGACTAAAACCCACCCGTGTTCCTTCACTTGCCTGTGCCAGGGGCCACGGTATCTCTTTCGAACAACCCGCGACCCTGGCGGGCATCGGCCCTAGCGGACCCCGTCAGTTGGTGCTGACATCTCCTTGAGGCGCGCGTGGAACACAACGCGCCGTTGACCCGGGCCTGGTCCTTACCGGACGGCGAGCTGCCCATTGCTCGCCGTCCGCAAGCCCGCGCCTACGGTGGCCGGGAATCGGCTATCGACTCCCGACGCCCGGGGCGTCTCCTGCGGCGGCTGGGGACGTGAGGGCGCCAGGATTGCCTCTCCCTCACGCGCTCCGCCTCCTCCTTTGCGAGCATCATCTGCGATGCACTCTCGCTCCGTACCATGGCCCGGACTAGGGCCGGACGCGAGAGATCGCCGCCGCCGATCGCCGCCGTGAGGACACGGCGGTGCTCTGCCCAAGCTGGGCAGATCTCCACCGTATGCTCCACCGTGTCCTCCGGGCGATCCACACAATGGTGACACCCGGGCGTTTTCTCCCGCCTTATTCGGAACAGGAACCTCCCGAAGCAGCCGTGTCCGGTGAGGACCTGCGTTAGGCGGAAGGTGAGGACGCCGTGGCGTCTCTCTAGCCACTCCTCAAAGAGGGGACTTATCGCCGCAATTGTGGCGTGCCCAAGAGGTTGTATGCCAGCTGCTACATGTTTATTTTTTACATTTTTATGCCTTGTCACCTGACTTGTCAGCAAAATCTGACGCCTACTGTTTTTCTGCCTTCTCAATTTGTATTGGCGTTTATCTTATAATGGTACGCCATTTTCTTATAATTACCCAAAAAGGTTGCATGCCACAAACCACCACAAACCATGCAGATCATAATCTCTATAGTACACCCACATTTCGCCAGTTGTGTTTAAGTCCCATGTAATAGAGGAGAAGCCTCACTTGCCATCAACCAGGCACAATTCCAAACTTCGAACTGCTACTGAGAAATTGTGAGAAAAAAAATCAGAATTTTGGAATTCTGATACGACTGGAATTTGAGTTCAAATTCTGGAATTCTGAGAGTTCAGTTCACTCCAGTGTCTACTGTTAAGTAACTGAATAATATGTACCTATTATAAACATCATCTGCCTAGCCTTTTCCCAACTATGTTAGGGTCGGCTTCCAGTCTAACCGGATGCAGCTGAATACCAGTATTTTACATGGAGCGAATGCCTATCTGACCTCCACAACCCATAACCATAATCAGCCTATAATGTTCCCACTGCTGGGACACAGGCCTCCTCTCGGTGAGAGGGAGTGGGCCGTAATCCACCACGCGGGCCCAGTGCGGGTTGGTAGATGTCACATGTCTTCGAATGTGTTGGTTCTAGGACATGCCGGTTTCCTCACGATGTTTTCCTTCACCGTTTTGAGAGCAGTGGTGATGAAATAATTTACACAAAGTAAAGCGTCTGTCTGGGTTCGAACCTACGACCTACAACTCGTAAGTCGCGGCCGTTACCACTTGGCCACCACTGCTCTCGCTCCACAACCCAGTAACTGGGTAATACGATACCCCTTGGTAAGACTGGAACCTATTATAACCATCACTGAATTTCTTATTACATATTATTAAAAGCCTTTGATGTTCCACAGGATATCCTTAAGTGAAAGTCAAGCAAAAACCACCCTAATCGCTTTCCAATTCTCTTTATTTAAAGCTGCCAAGGTGGTCTTTGGCTTGGTAGTTCTTGTTGAAGGAGTCCAGCTCTTCCCACCATATCGGTCTGAGCCTCTCGCTTAATTTATTCAGTTCCAGAATTACTGAAACGTGACCTGTATTAGAGTCTTGGTACATATGTGTATTTTACTTTGATCAAATATTAATTTTAATATGTTTTGAACGAAGGAAGGTTTCACCGATATCAAAATTATTATCTAAGACCCTCCTTGATCTAAATTCGGTCGCAATTAAAATTAATTAAAACTTCTTGATACGAGTAAATATTATATCTTCAGAAGTTAATAATTAGTTGTAGGTATATGGTGGATCCACGCGAAGGGGCGCAGATAACACGCCCCCAAGTATTTTTTTACATATAAATCCAATAAAAACGGGGAATTTGTCTTCGTTTCCCGCGACCCGTCGCGTGACGCGTTGTAGTGCGTGATCCGTCTATACTATGTTGCCTTAGAGAATGGAGATCACGAACAGTGTCTAGAACTAGAGGTAAAGAATTAAACAAATAAGCATATTTTCTTCGTTATCTTGTTTTTAAGAATCGCTTAAAGTTTTCATAACATAACAAAACATCAAGCCTTGTTTCCCCGAAGGGTTGAGCAGATATTTACCTATTAGTACACCTACATTTCACAAAAAAGTTAGACGCGCCTAAAGCGCAGGCCACACCGCTAGCTAGCGGGCGGGCGGGTGAACATCGTTTCACCTCTTTACATACTTCGGTTCACACCGCGAGCTACCGACTAACCATGTAAAGAGGTGAAAACATGTTTGTTGTATGGGAGCCCCCTTAAATATTATTTTATTTTGTTTTTAGTATTTGTTATTATAGCGGCAACAGAAATACATAACTTGTGAAAATTTCAACTGTCTAGCTATCGCGGTTCTTGAGATACAGCCTGGTGATAGACAGACGGACGGACGGACAGACAGCGAAGTCTTAGTAATAGGGTCCCGTTTTTACATGTTACCACAAAACCATGTTTACCCGTTGATTAAATTTAAACAACAACATACCCCGCATAGCAAGCCCTCACCGTATTGCTTTCTATAGTTGATATCAATCGTAATGAATTATGCTGATTTTAATGATTTTGACGACACGGAATTTATGAATAACTATTGTGATCAAGTGTACCGAGTGCAAGTGAGTCTTTTCAAACAATACAATGAATATAACTTTAGAAAACCTCCGACCAGACGGGTGTTGTCTCTGGCGGGCAACTGCCCGATGATTCATATCGGGCCGTTGTATCTATGCTAGTTGCGCGGTAAACTCTGCTTGCGCGATGCAGGATTTTGCGTCACGTCAGTATGACACGTTGTTCGCATGTGGCGTTTTAGATACCGCTACATAAATGATATTCCACATGATTCTCGTGGTAAGTGCTTAGATCCTCAAATTCAAGTTGCCTAGGCTGTGCCTTACGGAACTGGGCGCGCCATCAGGTAAGCGTCAAGACGTTTTCAGATACAAGACGATAACGGTGACTTACATGGATGGAATCTCACAACAAGTTGGATATGAAAAATGTTAAAAATGTTCCTATAGCTTTGGCAAAGAAAGCTCACATGTTCATCAATATGCCATCAACGGTCAGCGGGCAATAGACACAGAGAATTTAGAGCCATTTCAGATTTTCCTACCGTCATTGGGGCTATATAATATTTATAGGTACATATAAATACCACCCACCATAATTATACAGGGTTATTTGTAAAACACCAGCAGCGGTTGCTGGTGTTTTACAAATAACCCTGTATATATCAGTATATATAATTATATATATACCCATATCATACACAACAACAATTTTTGATTCAATTAAACGTTTTAATTAAGGTTGAATGATACACACACTTGTAATTTTAATTAAAATAAATGAAAAATTGAAAAAAAAAAATGTAAATTATTATTTTATGTCAAGATATTTTTCTAGGGCCTTTTCCTTTTCTTGAATTAAAATATCTATTTATTTCTAATATAATTACGTCTTAACTCCTGGTGAAATATTTCTTGTTTCTGATATATTCCTCTTCCATCAGCATAAATGCTTTTTCCTTTAATTGTTTTCTAAAATTATATTTTTATTAGGTACTTACTAACTGCTATAGATCTGTAACATCATATTCTAGAGAATGTAAGTTTCTTAAAAGATTTAAGAAAATCTGAACTAAATTCTTAAATAGGGTGACTGGTAATTAGTGACCGATACTTAAACACGTGATTTTACTCATGAACAACTTTTATTATGGGACCAAACCTGAAATCGTGAAAAAAAACAGCTGTTCTATACATTTTGACGAGTTAGACGAACATAAATGTAGGGAACAGCTGTTTTTTTTTCGCGATTTCAGTTTTGGTCCCATAGTAAAAGTTGTTCATAATGATGAGTAAAATCACGTGTTTAAGTATCGGTCACTAATTACCAGTCACCCTATATAAAAATTATTAACACAGAGACAGTACAGTTTATGCAAGCTTCTGGATTGGGAGCCCGAGTCATTTGTTCAATAAATATTTAAGTGGGCTTCCATACAACAAACGTGTTTTTTTCGGCGTTTTATGCCTTGTGGTACGGAACCCTTCTTGTTCGAGTCGTCTGACTCGCACTTGGCCGGTTTTTCTTAATTACGTTTAATCTTATCACTCGCACCACAAAAAAAAAAAAAAAACATACAAGGCAGCGAGAAATACTGCAAGTATGGATAATAATCCTACCACTACCTACAGTTAGTACTAGTTCTAGTTCTAGGTACTGCGCCCACGACATGTTGGCGGCGGGCGCGCGCAGATGTGTCGCGCCGCCGTGACGCAGCACGTGCTCCGTCCACCACACGGCGCGCTCCAGTGGAGGTATAGGCTCATCTGTCATCACACTGTGCAATTTTTGTAGGTACGGTGAAAGCTGAAACCAAAAGACCAATCACACTAATATTAAAAAGGCGAAAGTTTGTGAGTGTGCGTGTGTGTGTGTTTATATGTTTGTTACTTCTTCACGCTCAAACGGCTAGACCAATTTTGATAAAATTTTGTGTGGAGGTAGCTGACCCCCTGGAGTAACATATAGGGTACTTTTTATCCCGATATTCTAACGGGATCAACATTAATGCGGGTGAAACCGCGCGGCGCAGCTAGTTGTAAAATAAAGACCGCCTTAACAAAGAATTAAGTTCTTATCTAGGTATGCAAAAGTTTAATTAGTCGACATTTTCTTTTTGATTTGATAAGAGTTGTATAAAGGTCTTAAATATTAGTCACGCAGAAAATATCAGCGTCACCAATTAGCAGTGGTAGTATATGAACTAAATTAATTTATGAAAATAATAAATATACACTGTTACCGTGAATGCAGCACATAATTCGTTGCTCGCATGACTAAAATTCCTAGCTCATTTTTCTCATTTTTTTATCCCATTAGTCTCTTGTCCTAAAAGTGCATTTCCTTCACCGTCAAAATGTACACGGAACAGCTGTTTTTATACTCCCAACAAAAGCAGAGGGATGTTATTTTATTCCAGTGCTCCGTGCCCGACGCGAGGAGGCTTGGCTCAAAATATTTCCTACAATTATAAATTAAATTACATATATAAAACTTTATTTCAGACTAGGTCCATAATTTTGTTAGTATTTTGGGGTGAGTAACAGTAATGCTTGTGTAATTAGGTTAGTATTGTTAGTTTTTAAAACAGTCATTATTCTTTCAGACCTAGGACTGTCCCCACACAGTGTACCTGAAAGGGATAGTGACACGGGCAGCTATCATTTTTAGAATGTTGTTGTTACAACCATGCAGGCGCTGTAGTATGAAGGCCACTTTCATAATGGTATGGAAACCATCTGTGCGAGCCTCTGCGAACATTTCCGAAGCACTATAAAGTCCTCCAGACCGTATTTCGGCCACGGCGGCCAATCTCAACGGAGACTAGCCTTCGGCGCGGGAGATATTATTATAGTGCACAAGTGTGCGCGCAGACACAGGTGCACTCCCTCTTCCCTCACTCTCATAGTCCGATGGGACGGCAATCCGACACGACCGGAGAGAGATCAGGCGCAGGACCAACGGCTTAACGTGCTTTCCGAGACACGGGGGTATCACACCGCCAACTTCCAAACTCCGGGCTGTTACTAAGAACTCAAGAAAAACTCAATAACACTTTGCCCGACCCGGGAATCGAACCCGGGACCCCACGCTCAGCAGTCGCGCTTGCGACCACGAGACCAACGGGGCAGTCAACGCCATGGTAGTCCCAACAGCATCCTAAAAGCATTATTAAATTAAACACGCAGGACGTTGTAGGCTCGGCGCGTGTATGAAAAAAAAAAACGATTGACAAACTGTGACATCAGTAGTACAACGAGCGAACATATTGCTCCTCACAGACAACGCTCTGCGCTCCCTCTCTATGGCTACGTCATCCCTTAGGTCGCTCGTGACAATGTGGCCAAGGTACCTAAAACTATTTATACCGTTGAGACTTATGGGCGGACTGCGCAGCAGCAAGAAGCTCATTCTTCTTCGAGTTGTATATTAAGAAAGAAAGAAAGAAAGAAAAAGTATTTATTGCGACTCGTACAGGAAGATCACAAACTAAACTAAACACAGTAAAATAAAAATCCAAGTTATATAAAAAAAAAGAGTAACAAAAGGAAAATGAAACAAAGTCCTATACGAGGCCAAAAGGCTCCTATCTCAGCATGATGCTGCGACATTTAAAAAAATAAATGTCGCCATTAAGCCATGCTTACTACACTTATACTAAACAAGGGCCAATGTATATTATTTTTTTAGTTTTTAGAGGTTTTTGTTTCACTCGGGGTTTTTTTTTTAATTGTTTGGATTACCAACGAAAACTTTCAATGCTGGTGTGTGCTCTAGACTCATGTAATTAAACCCTTTATCAACAAAAAAAAAACATTTTCCCTGGCACTCACAAAAAAAATTTTTTTTTAGATAATGTCTATTAACATTTTTTTTTTTGCTGGATGGGCCTGCTCTTCACTTTGACATCTCATCATCGGCTCTCATTTCTCTGACATTAAAAATAATACCTAAAAATTGAGCTCCTTATTATTTCCTAAGAGGTTTTTCTTATAGCTTTTAGTTCGTGGTCCTTTTAATTTCATTTTCCTTATAGCTTTTAGTTCGTGGAAAATATTGTGAAATCAATCTTTGATATCATGTAATTTAATAACGTGGAGGACAATGTTTGCTCCCACAACAATAAATAATTAATAAAAGTTTTGTTTTATGAGAATATAATAGGATTTTTTAAAATAAAATTATAATTATATCATGTGTAGGTACCTAACTACCTAGTTTAATATTACGTACAGGCAAACTTTTGCCATTAAAAGGCAAGATTTAATTTATGGTCAATTTCTATATTTTATAGACCGTTATTGTTTGAATCTCACGGTTGATAAACATTAGTTCGGCTCGGCATGATTCGGCAAAGCCAGGCAGATAAATCGTATATAATATCTATTTATCTGCCTAGCCTTTTCCCAACTATGTTGGGGTCGGCTTCCAGTCTAACCGGATGTAGCTGAATACTATATATTTTACATGGAGCGACTGCCTATCTGACGTACACAACCCAGTAACTGGGTTATTACCCGATACCCCTTAGGTTCTGATTACTGGTTATCCATCCACAGACCGACCGCGGCAAGTGCAGCCTAACCTGCTCGATCGGCCCGTGCGGCCTCCGTGTGTTACCTAATTAGGGTACTATAGTTATAAAAGGTTTTATACTTTACAAACCTTCCATCTTCAATAACAGTAGTAATAGCATTCTTAAGCTGTTCCTCAGTAATAGTACCCAGGTTGAGTCGAACTCCAATCTTCAGGTCCACATATTTTTCCACGTTAAACCACTGGTCAGCTAACATTGGCACACCAATCAGAGGTACTCCTGCTGTGATAGCCTCGTCTGTTGATTGAAGACCTCCTTGTGTTATGAACAGCTTAACATTGGGGTGTCCTGAAAAACATTGAGATAAATACTGTTAGATACTATTTTAATGAAATAGGAAAGAAATCGTAGTACCTCGTTGGTCGAGTTTGTTTGATTTACTGTGATTGGATACCCAGTCATTACAACTTTTAATGGCAATGCGGAGCGATATTTTTACACGACTACAAAAAATAAAATAATAGGTTATTTAAAGGGGAATTATAAATGATTGAATAAAAAAACTTAGCGACTGAACACTGAGAGTCTGTTTTAATAACTTGAGCGGTATGAATATTGATTAATAATAAAATCCAGAACGAGCTTACAAAAAGTGGACTATGATTAATCCATTTCAGATATTAAAATTCTAGCCGTGCGACTAAATTTCTAAGTGAGCGACTAGAAATACAGAGAGGGCAACTTCACAATTGAGGTTTTACATAACGTATTACTAAAAAGTTCACTTTAAGCAAAGGGCACCCCGAGGTTAGGTTTGGTTAGGTTACTTTATACCCTTCACACAGAAATAGTCGACATAGGATGCAAGAGCGAAAATACCGTCATTATGACTTTGTGACTGGTTTAGAAAATGTATTATAAAATGATATTTAAAATAAAATGCCGCTCAGCTGTTAGATTCTGTAAAAATCTCACCGTTAAAACTTAGGTGAAGTGAGTTTGTTTTTGCTAGGAATTGACACTATTGACAGCTCACTCCACGCTCACTTCATCTAACTTCTCACGTTGAGATTTTTACAGAATAGCACCACAGTACCTTTAAATAAATCATTTGCCAAATATTGAAAAAAATGCAGGGCGTAACGTTGACACTGAAACAAAATATTAGGTCGCTCAAATATTATGAAGCTTCTCATTTTGTATTTTAAGTAACTCAAATTAATATTTGCACTATAAAGTAAATTAATTATTTTTGTCACTTAAAACTTTAATTTACAGTCACTCGAAATACTACCCTATTTATTTAAATCATAATTCATACAACAAAACCGCCAATCCACAAACAAATAACCGATCAATCAAATGAACAACAAGAATATAAAGTAAAAAAATACACCAATATGAACTTACTAAGCAGATCAGGCTGCGGCAGCCACTTGGATATCCTAATGTTCTCACTTCGTCCTGGCAGCTGATCATTGTTCCACTTCCACAGCACATTGTAAGGCAATTGAGAGAACATTTTCACGAAAACCTGAATCCTTTCTGGTGGTAACGTTGAAGGATCTACGTTGGTACCAAAGCTGATGTAGATCACGCCGTTCTTACATGAATCTAAGTACGACTTGAGGTCCTTGAACAGACAAAATAAATTGTTAGATCTATTTTAGAGCTTGTAAATGATGCTGGTGTTTGTAGGTAGGTACAGTCACGGTATCTGTTGAAACTGAGTACGACGCCTAAGTGTCTACCTACGTACTAGGACTAAGTGTGCAACATACGAGCAGCACTCGTCAACGGCAGAGGTAAAATCAGCCATCGACACGCGTCGACAACATGCCGCTCGTGTATTTTTCACCGTACTCAAATACGTGAGCTTCAGGTAAATACTGGTATTCAGCTGCATCCGGTTAGACTGGAAGCCGACTCCAACATAGTTGGGAAAAGGCTAGGCAGATGATGATGACTCAAATACGTGAGGTCGACGTAAAAATCGAAGACATGTGACATCTACCAACCTGCATGGGACCACGTGGTGGATTGTGGCCCATTCCCTCTCACAGATAGGAGGCCTGTGTCCCATCAGTGGGGACGTTATGGGCTGATTATGCAAAGAAAATAATGAACAATAGTGTCGAGAAAGATCAGCGATGTCATTCGAGTGTCATAAATAGGTCGTCTTCTTATTATGTCAAAGGTTTAGTTATACAACGTTATCTTTAGTATATTCGAAACCTGAATATTGTTTGATCAGCGGATATACCGGGTGTTTGGGAGAAGGGTACAAACCCTGAAGGGGATGATATTTTAGACCATTTAGAACATATTAAGCTAAACTTATCTTTCATTTTTTTTGTACGGTTTTGAACAATAATACCCATTTTTTTCAATTAACTGTTAATAGTGTCCAATAAAAGCTGTTATGTTATTATTTTTTATTTATGTGTTGTGTGATTATTTAAACAAAATAATTCCCAAGCATCTGTATCATCACAAAAACATTCTACGCAATATTCAAATTCAAGAAACTTTTAAAAATCAAGAAAATGTTTTGTTTATGGCATAATAAAAAAAATAAAAAATAGCCTCAGTTAATCAAACCTTTTTAGAAACATGCTTGGTTCTTGCCCTTTTTTTTAGTTATTATTTACGCAGATGTCTCATCAATTCTTGGAATTACGATGTACAAAGTAAATTGAGTATGAAAAATGTTATTTTTGATCAGATCAATAAAACAGACGCTTAAAACTGATTGTTCAAAACTATTCCTTCAATTTAACGATGGTTCAAATATTATGTACAAACGAAGCAGCGGACAACTACTATAAGTAGATAAATAAAATACTGCACCCACGGATATCTATGAATGCGAACTTGGAAAATAATAGCCTAATTGGAACGATTATTCGAAGAAGGTAAGTTACATACTAAAGGTTTGAATTAAGTACTCACTGTTGGTAGTTCCTTCGGAGGTGTCTGATGCAGCCCTCCCATATACACCACAGATGGAGGTACAGGTCTTATCCCCTCAAATATCGGATACACATTCAGGAATAACATATCCACATTATTCTCTAACTCTTCGACAGGAGGTATCTCAGGACCAAAATGTTGTCTCAGCGCTTTATTCTCAAGCAATTCATTGTTCTCATACAGTTTCACAAAGAGGTAATGATTGTACAATTCTGAAATTTTCTCCCAAAGACTAAGATTGTACAGCTTCTGTCTTAAGAAAGATGGATAGAGGAGCGGGTGGTCAGCTGCTCCAATCAAATCGTAGTTCCTAGGAGCAGCTCCCAAAGAACTCACTAAAATCACAAGCACGTTCTTGTAAATATAAGAAAAGACTATTGCTGGCCTCACACAAGCTTCAAGTAGTAACAAATAAAACTTTTTGCTCTTATCATTTATAAGATTTTCCACCTCTTCAGATTGGATTTGTGCCTCAATCACCGAAACAAATGAACTGAGAATTATGTTCATTTGAGATCGTCTGTACTTCCTTTCAAAGCTGCTTTGATGAAATTCTCCTGCCATATATCGTAGGAAATATCATGGATATCAATTTCTGTTAGGTGGGGAGGTGCTCCTCCATTCTTGAAGACTGGGTCTGGTGTGATGATGGTGATTTCATGTCCTCTCTTTGCTAGTTCTTGAGTCAACGGACGGAAAACCACTTGATGACTGATAGATGGAACTGGGAACACTGCTAAGATTCTCGCCGCTTCATTCGAACTTATAACTAGAATAGAACACGCGACCAAATAAAAAACTGGCTTACTCGAGCAGCAATGTATACTAAGATGAGTTGGGGTCAAAAGCTCTTTATATGCACTTCAATGTTACGTTTATTAGTGATCCGTGCGAGACTCAGGAAAACGGAACATTATTAAGAGGAAATACTTTATTTAATTTAATTAGATTAAAAGCTTAGGTGCAGTTGTTTGAGACTTAGTTCTAACTTATATGAAAGTTATTTGCCTATTTGTTTGTTTATGATGTAAGGGAAGAGCGAAGCCTTCAACTACAGGCATTTTCTATGTCTAATGTTATTTTTTTGCTATGTTTTTTTTTTATGAATACTATGTTTTACGATTTAATTTAGAAATTAGCCATTTTGATAAAATTTTGTATGGAAGCAGCTGACACTCTGGATTAACATATAAGCAAATTTTTATCCCGATATTCCCATGGGATCGAAACTTATGCTGGTGAAACCGCGGGGCGCAACTAGTAGGTAATATTATAAAGGCGAAAAAAATATACATATATTTTTATTTCTTTCTTATTTGCAAAATAGTTGGGCAAACGTCATCTAAAACTATTCCAAATTTCAAGTTGATAGCATTTGTAGTTCTTGAGATTGCCAGCTGTGACAGACAGACAGACTGAGTCTCACCATAAGGGTTCCGTTTTTACCATTTTGGTACGGAACCCTACAAACCTTTACTTTACATTGTTAATTAAATTCTTTATTGCGAGTAACCATTAGACTCCTATAGTGATAACAATAAAATAAACTTACAACTATGTCAGTGATACAATTACAACAACAATTACACAAACGCACACAACAAAACAATCAGTGCTGCCGCATTCCAGCTGAGATACTGGAGCAACGACTGTCCAGCCTATCAACAATAACTTCCAGAATGCTGTTGGAACTGTCTTGCACCCTGCGCAAAACTAGTAGGATTATAGATATTGCAAACGACAATAAACTTTATGTGTCAAAGTTAAGGTTAAACTTTATAATCAAGTTGTATGCAATCGCAGCTGATTGATTTACCGATTTGTTTTTGTTTCTAACCCCGAGGGCTGGCCACATACACACACGGACTGCTCGTGCAGTCAAATTCAACCGCTTGAAGCTGCCATTGATACTTGCCTGCTTGCTGCTCGAGCAGTCGGTATCAACTGCTCTGTGGTTTTTATTGCCGGCCTGCGACGTGGAATGAAGAGCGCGGGCTGAGCTAACTGCGCGAGAGCAATCGACAGCTCGAGCAGTCAGTGTATGCCTGTAGACTGCTTGACCACACGTTGAGATTTCATCGCGCTGCCGGCCGCGCGAAGCAGTCAGGACTGCTCGAGCGATTTCGTGTATGTGTGTACGTAGAAGACTATAATTTGCTATGCAGTCGCAGCTTGAAGCAGTTGATACTGGCTGCTTCAAGCTGTCCGTGTCGGCCTAACTTGGTGCTACTGTTGGTCGAAGTAAAACAAACTAGCGATTCGTGTATGTGACCGCTTAGAATTTAAGCGGTAGTTCAGAAGATCTAAGCCTTACATCTTCTGAACTACACAACGGATTATGCGGTTTTCAAAATCATGTCGAGAATTCATTCCGAAAGATTTGTAGGTACTAATATAATATCACACCTGTGGAGGGATACCTGTAGTATACCCACAGTTGTGTTTTAAGTCCCATGTCATGTGGCAAGTCTATTGCCATCAACCGAACACAAATCCAGACACCGGGTTGCAACTGAGAAATTCTTGGTTGAAAAACTCAACCACATTTTGCCTGACCCGGGAATCCAACCTAGGATCAGCATACGCTTGTGAAGTTGCGCACTAGACTAACGAGGCAGTACAACCTCTTCGTGATAAAACTTCGAAGCAGGAGGCGTCGATAGTAGGTATTATATAATGATCCCACTGCTGGAACACAGCCCTCCTCTCTCTTCAAGAAGGAGTGGACCGTAATCTACCAACGACCCTAGTGCGGGTTTGTGCGTCGCTATTAGGTATTATATAATGTTCCCACTGCTGTGACACAGGCCTCCTCTCTCTTCAAGAGGGAGTGGGCTGTAATTTACCAACGGGCCTAGTGCGGGTTGGTAAATGTCACATGTCTTCGAGTTTTTGGTTCTAGGACATGCCGGTTTCCTCACGATGTTTTCCTTCACCGTTTTGAGAGCAGTGGTGATGAAATAATTTACACAAGTTAAGCGCCTGTCTGGGTTCGAACCTACGGCCTACAACTCGTAAGTCGTGTCCGTGACCACTGGGCCACCACTGCTCTCCTTTTTGTGCGAAAAGTTTAAATAAACAAATAAGTCGGGGCCATTCCCACTGCACCCTAAATATTCATATTTATTTTAATAACACGTCTCTAAGCTATTGTGTGAGAATAAATTTATTCATTCATATTTATACCTTACCTAACTTGGTCACCGTTTAATTTGCGTTTTGCCTAAAAGTTTTTAAGTTGTTATAACTGAATTTGTTTTTGTACGCATTTAGTTGGGCTTCGAAAATGACGGGGTCGCAGTCCCACAGGTAAATACAAACAGAGGTACATTGTCAAAAATTATTACTCTTACGGACGCCAGCACTGTAAAACTTTGCCAATCCACTTTGATCTTTATGTTTTAGCAATAAAGTTGAAAATCTAAGTATTAAATAAATTTGACAGATTGTAGTAGCTTGATGTACTGGCGTCTGTACATTGACGCCATTGAGAGTAGGTATGCTGGATTTTGAACTTTTACCATACGAGTATAGAGAACTTTATTGCCAATTTCTCCCACTGGAGAGACCATTGGACTATAACGTGTACTGCTGCAATGATCTTTTGGTGGTCGAATGTCCTTTGACAGGGGTAAATATTTGAGCAATTGTTTTCTGAAATGCACAAAAAAAAATAAACAAAACACATACAATAAGATCTCGGCGCTATTTGTGATTTGGGTCACGCGCCAAAAGATTCTTGAACGGCTTTACACCGATGTAAGCAAAAAAAAAACAGTGGCACTCCGGGAGTGCCGACAGAAGTAAAAACAAAACACAAACAGAATACTTTGCCATCACTCACTGATATATCGGATATACATTAAAACCGAGTACATCCCGAGGACAGCCTAACACATCCGAAGCGGGTATTTTTTTAATCGTCTTATGAACAAAACACGCGCGGTGTCGCTTACGGTAACAGCGGCGCGCAAAAGCTTGTCAAAAATGTAGGGAAATTAGAGGTACCTATTTTTCACAGTTGAAACAGATCAGACTATGAACGTTCTTAAAATTACGAGAATTGCCACTCTGATCATTTTAAAGCTGAAAACTGTAAGAATGAAGGAGTTTTATAATCACCATATTTATAGCGCTGTTTACTTTTAAAAGTATATTGTAAAGTATCACATAAAAAATGTGTTTGTAATACGGACTTATGTGCATTAACGTATAACCTTTTGGTATTGTTTTAAACCAAAAAACATTTAAAAAGCTGACATCTTTGGCGCCAGCTTTGCGTTAGATTTTCTATCGGTCAAAATGTCTAAAACAATTCAGTTGTTTTTACCATCTTATAAGTTTTTTTTTGTCCTTGAACATGTTTGGGGGCAAGATGTTCTACAAAATTCAAAATGGCGGTACGAGACATCATGTTTCATACAGATTTTAAGCACGTATAATTTTTCAAAAATTAGTATTGAGTCAAAAGAAAATATTTTATTTCACATAAACCTGGGCACTTATGAAACGTCAAAAGTTAGTTAATTTCCTATGGAGAAGAGCCGGCAAGAAACTCCACGGTTACTTTTTTTTGAATAATTGGCTTTTATCTAGTTATTGGCTATTATTCTTGTTCTTTCCGCCAATTTCAGAGCCGCACAACACAGTGCAAATACCTTTGTTACTCCCAAAAAGAAATTCACACGAATTTAGCTCGAAATTTCTCTACGAACGTTATTTTGGAACTTTTGCTGTTAAAAGAAAGCCACAAAAAACAATTTTCTTAGAATGAGATGAAACAGAAATAGATAATGATATAAAAGTATGAATTTTGTTTAAATATGCTATAAAAAATATCTAATAAGTATAATTATACAATGTCCCGACAACAATCGTCAGGCGGTTGCCCACCATACACAATACCCGTGTGTTTGAAGGATCCTCCCTTTTCTATGGTGGATGAGCGAACTTTACACCCTCATATACCTCTATAAGCACATTATTCCTACCAATTTAAAGTACTTATTGACAACTTAGGTACGAGTCGGGTTTGTTTAAATTCAAAATAAAAAAACTTCATTATTTAAACTTGGGTCATGAAACCATGGAACCTTTTTTTTGTAATAAGATCGAAGGTGTCCGCTTAATAGGACCTCTCCAGCGATGCTTGTAAAGTAGCGGAGGATGTCTATTGATTATTACGATGATGTTAAGCAAATAATATAGATTCCATCAAACCTTTAGAGTAAACTAGTCGCGAGCTCGAACTCACTGGTGTTGATGGCCAAAAAGTACGCTGTCTCACCTAGCTTCGTATCCGACAGAGCTAGTATCAGTGATGAGCAGTTAGACGCTAGTCTATACGAACAACGTCTAGTTCTTACGCAAAGAAACACCGATCTGACCGATAGGCGTGTAAAAAAATTCGAAAAGTGCGTCGGAAAATTGAGTTTTATGAAAAAACCACTGCATAAATCAATTACAAATAAAGTTTATTGAACTCTTCGATAACTGAGCTTTGTCGGTACGGACTTGGTTTTGAAGATTTTACAGTTCTTTTATTACTTATTTACACCCAAAGTTACGTTCAATATAGCAAGAAAAACGAATCTTTGTTGGCTCATAACTTTTTAATGGCTTTTTATTTTACTATTCTGTTTCCTTACAGACAAAATTAATAATAAGTCAAAGCGATGTCATGTTTAACTTTGGATACACAATGTGAAACAGTGGAGTAATACTCTCCCGAAATTTGTATGGAAAAAATATCGACTTGTGGCAGGACCTAAACGCAAAAAACGCAAGTTTTATAATGCCTAAAAGTATATGATCGACTACAGTAAACAAAATCAGAAAAATATATGATATTCTTCAGGATATATGCTAGTTATATAGTGTATTGAAAATATAATACAATCAATTTGATACGATAGAAAGAAATCATGAAGATACCTCTAAAAACTTTATTTTTACAATAAAAATCATACTAATTATACATACAATCATTCTGATTTTTTGTCAGATACAAGCAACATACTAAAGCACTGTTTTAATTTTTTATTAATCTGCAATAAATTATCAGCGTTGTGTCATCGCGCTTCTCTTTCTTTTCTATGCAGCCCGACAGTGACCGCGCTTTAGGTCATGTAGTCCCCTTAAGAGCAATGGTGATTTAGTGGTAACGGCTCCGATTTACGAGTCATGGGTTCATGGGGTCATGGGTTTGAACCCAGGCGCTTTACTTTGTGTAAATAATTTCATAAACAGTGCTCTCAAAACGGTGAAAGAAAACATCGAGAAAACCGGCATGACCTAGAACAAAAAATTCGAAGACATGATATTATGAACTAAGTGCGGGCACTAAGCCCGCGTGGTAGATTACAGCCCACTTCCTCTCGAAGAAAGGAGGCCTGTATCCCAGCAGTGGGAGCATTATAGGCTGATTATGCATCAAGCCGAATGCTTTACGTGAATAAATAATAATGTAAATTCATTGACGTACTTTGGACAATAACGATACCTATTGTAGTATCTTTTTATAGTATCGTAAAAGGGCGACGAGGCCTTCGCACCTTGCCCGTTTAAAGCTGAGTGCTGAGATCAGCGATCACTTTGGCAGAATTATAAAAGGATAACATTATGAATCATAATGGACAGTCAACTGTTAAGTTAATCGTATCAAATCCCATTGGTGAAGGATTTTTCAGTTATTTTTTTTTGTCTGTGCCAAAATACCAATCAATCCAATCCAATCCCAATCTCTTTGATTATACCTACGTAGTGCAGCGAAAAAACACGGACTGTCTTCGCCATAATTTATGATTCATAATGTTATCCTTTTATGATTCTGCCAAAGTGGCCTTTTTAGTCCCCTAGTATTATTCTGAGTAGGAGTGATGCATTTTTGGTTGCTCATTTTCTTCTGTGGTTCAAGCAAAGCAGAAGAGATGATAGCTGTGAGACAGGAACGAACGAAAACGTAGTAAACCTAAAGTGAATTCGGACGATTTTAAATTGGCAAAATACTCGTTCGCACATAATATTTACTAAGATTTTATTCATATTTAAGGGTGGTAGTTATTCAGCTTGTTGCAATGCTACAATTTTTGTGTTCTTCTTCTTCGTGTCGCTGGCACGACTGTATTTTAAATCTCGTTTTCCCAAAACTTTGCCACTTCCACGGCGTTGTCGGTGGCAGCGCAGAGGTCACTTTGACTGCATGTTTTGGGACACAGAGGGCAGGATAGGAGGTGGAGCATGGTTTGTGACATAGCTCCGCAATCACACCCTTCTGCCGTTGCGTCAAGGTAGCCCCATTTTACCAGGTTGGACTTACATCTTCCCACTTGTGTCCGGAGACGGTTCAGAGATTTCCAAGTGGGCCATGGAAGGTTACACCCTGCAATTTTTGTGTTTAAAAAAATGTTTGAATTTACATTACGTTTACGTAGCGCGTTCGTGCTCTGTTTGTGTAAAGAAAATTGTCAGCCAGCAAATTTGCCCCCGGTTGTCGGACCTATGATAATATATGGTAAAGTGGTAGATTCACCGTTTAGCAGAAAATTGGGTTCAATCTACGTAACAACTTATTCGTTTTCTTAAAGAACTTACGGCTTACCTCCAAAGACTTCGTCAAAATGTTCGTGTTCCTGTAATTTATTCGCAGCCATTCCTTTTTCCTCCTTTTCTAACTAACGTTGATTGGAAAATATTTAGCAGTATGTCCCAGTAAATTGTTGTCTGTAATTCTATTTCACTACACGCGAAATTTCGCATAACTATCGATGTCGCCCGCTCCTCTCTACACTAAGCTACATCCCTTCCCATCTTGTATTTGCATTAAAATTTAATAAAATGCCCCGTGTATTTATCCTGCCATTTGCTGTGTTAGGTAAAATTAACCCCGCCTGAGAATTAGCGTTATTCTCTTCAATGAAAAGATATCATTGGCCCGGATTCTTAGGGCAGTGATAAAAATAAACCTTATAATAATATCTAACAATTATAATTCATACGAATATTGTAAAGCCAGTAGTGTAATAATTTTAATAGTTTAAATTTTGTTTATTTTAGGGCATAAATCTCCACACAATGGGTGCCTGAAGGCTGACTGACGGCGTCGCCGAGGCCGGCCCTGAAAGAGATGGCGAGATGACCTGGACGCATACCGCTAGGGCTGGTTTGAGGTGCCGCGGAAATAGAGTTCCTGGTTCCTTCACGACCTTATTCCACCAGCCCCCTTCTACCTTCGGACATCCAGACGCGCTGCAGGTTACTATCCCTGCCTAGTTGCTATTCCACCAATTCGCACTAAGCGTTTTCAAATGTCCTTTATAATGCGCACAGCAAAAGAGTGGAACTCTTTACCTGCGTCTGTGTTTCCGAGCGCATACAACCCGAATCTCTTCAAAGTAAGCTCACTCCATCGTCAACTTTGTCTCTGTTACCTCTGACCTAGACTAGAGCCAAGAGCAAACCCATTTCAAATAAATAAATAAAAAAAAGGGATTTGCGGGAGGCCTTTGCCCAGCAGCGGTGCAGTATAATTTAACAAAAAAATAAATTGTAGGTACTCATTGACATATATATTACTAGCGTAAGGACCGGGTTAACGGCGCGACTAAATGGCACCAACGCGCTGGCCCTAAAATTACGGTTTTAGGGCCAACGCGACTCAGTTGACAGTGGTGCGCGCGAACTTCGAAATTCGAACGAAGAACTTCAAAAGAACTTGAAAAATGTTCAGACGGGCATATCCTTACTTTTGAAATCATTGTAGGTACTCATGAATGTGAACGGCTTACTAAGGGAAAAGTCTGAAATATCGATATTTATATAATATTACCATTACAATAATAATACTTTAAATAATATAATGTTGAATAATTGTGTTCATTTGTATAGAGATATTTTTGGCTTGTTAAAATTAGCTTTTAAGGACCTTACATTTATGGCGAAATGTGTCATTGCACTAACAACCTACCATTTTTGTACTGCATTTACTGCAAATGACTGCGATACAAATGTGCAAACACAAGTTCAAAAATGTTAAGAGCTGCTGGTTTTTGGTTTTCGATATCCCACTAATATTATTGTTAAAGTTTGAGTTGTTTTGTAAAAATGTTTGTTACTCAATCACGCGTAAACCGTTGAACAGATTTGGATGAACCTTTAACGGACAAATTGTTATCATCATCATCATGTTCTTGACCTATTTCCATGTTACTTGGGCGGCTTGGGTTTGGTCGGCGCAACACGTTTTCTTGTTCCATTCTTAAATGATTAAATGATTTTTATTTCTGTAAGTAGGTTTGTACAAACACTTTTACACGTCAATCATATTTTTTTTAAACTAGATGAGGTCGGCGTTTCCTAACTGACTATTCTGAGAAGAAAGGCCGAAACAAACTCAGAAGTCACAGTCTCTTTTAAAGTCCAGACAAAATCTTGGTCAGATCGTGTGAAGACCATGTAGATTGGTGTCTGAAATGGTCTTTTGAGGAAAGAACCACACAGATTGAGCGGACCTGTCCAATCAGTGCACGCATTTGTCAAAAATCGTGCAGCTCAACTCAGAACTTGAGGAGCTCAACGATTCGACGAACAATACCAAAGACAGGACATTTGGGTAGGCCGCATAAACTACTCAAACTGCCAGATCATGATTAAAACTAAGAAGGAACAAAAGAAATGACCCACATAGTCCTCACATTCACAATAATTAAATAAAAAAAATAATAATAATAATAATATAAATTACTTACAAAGTAAATATTCATGTCATTGTCTAAATAAAATTCATCAATGTCAATGTGTATATAAAAAATCCGGACATAATCTTTGAGGACCATGTAGATTAGTGTCTGAAATGGTCTTTTGAGGAAAGAACCACACAGATTGAGCGGACCTGTCCAGTCAGTGTCAGTTCCCTGTCAACCGTCACGCTATCATTCACTCCCTTCTCTTTCATATCATTTCTCACACAATCCATCTTCAAAAGTAAACCTGTTGTATTCTTAACTATTTCTGGGTTCCCGAAGATCGGTAAAACAATCCTTTTCACCCTATTTCCAACTCCCTGTCAATTTTTACCTTCTTTCCCGAAGTATTTTGTATTTATCTATATTTCATCGTAAAACTTTATCGCAGGACTCCAGTTGTGTTTCCAACTCAAAATATCTTCCTTACAATGTCAAATGGTTATAGGAAGGCCTTTTTCACTGGAGGAATAAGTATGGGTAAAGTTTTTGAATATTATGGACATGGTATCTGAATTTGTGTTCTGTATCAGAAAAGATAAGGTTTAAATTGCGTCGGTAGTGAAGTATAGCAAATATTGACTGTGATAAGTGAAGTTTGTAAATGAATGTGAGTACGTCATTTTGTGATAGAGTGTTATGGAAAAGTAGCGAAATGTTCTTTACAAGACTTTTTAAGAGCTGCGTCAGATATTTGGCAGTAGAATTTGTGTTTATTTTATATTGGCTGTGTTTGTGACTCCGTCTGTGTGGCAGTTGGAAAAAACAAAAAATAACAGACATACAAATAATAATGATATATTATTTCACACTTCATTAAATGGAAAACCATTTTTCTTTTGATGGACCTTCAGAACGCGAATCTAACTCGCACTTGGCCGGTTTTTATCATCTACTAACGCCATCTAGTTACGCGTTTGTACACAAACTATGTATAATGAAAACTCTTTATATTGGAATCTCTAAATTTTGGGAGGCATGAAGAAGCCTCCTCCTCTCCTCCTCTTTATTCTGCCAGTTACTCAACTGAACCGAGCGCTCGGCGCATCCTGGACAGTCACACCCAACACCTTATTTGACTGGCCAATTCTTCCCTTGCGGTGGTAGGGCTAACGCCCCCTTAAATATTTATTTTATTCTGCTTATAGTATTTGTTGATAAAGCGGCAACAGAAATACATCATCAGTGAAAATTTCAACAGTCTAGCTATCACGGTTCATGAGACGGACAGTGGAGTCTTAGTAATAGGGTTTTTTACCCTTTGGGTACGGAACCCTAAAAACATCAGCTGTTTCATAGAAGCGTGCGATACCTATGCGATCAAAATGTATGAAACACATTTCTTTTTTTAAATTATCGACGCAAAATTTCATTTATTTTTCATTTCCTTGGTAACTGGCTGCGCGTCGATGTCTACCCGTACAAGAACTCAACCACGTCGACAACGTGGCCTTGTAGTTTGAAAATACCAGACAAACGCACACATTCAAAGACTTCCTTATAGCCCAATTTTGGCACGGAAAATTAAAAAGAAAAACTGTCACTTGTCCAGCTTATAACTTAGGCTATGGACACATAAATCCCAAATTCTTGTTAACAAAAAGGCCTTAGGCCTTGCCTTATGTAACAAAAAGGCAATTGTGTTCCAGCCATCTGTAACTACTATAAAGGTATGGCCAATAAATTTTCAATGGCTTTTTATGCCTTTTACGAGGAAGGGACTGACCCAGTCCACTTTTGTTGGAGTTTTATTATGAAGACATATTTTTATATTGTTATGACATATTTTGTATACAGAGTGTTTTTTAGCGTTGCATGACAAAATGGTGCCAACGAGACCCTATTTCTAAGCCCCCGCAGTTCGTCCGTCCGTCTGTCAATGGGCTGTTTCTCATGAACCTTAATGAGTAGACAGTTAAAATTTTCATGGAGTGTATATTTCTATTGCAACAAATAAAAATAAAATTAAGTTAAAAATTAAAGGACTCTCTCCATACAACGTGTTTTTTTCCGCCTTTTTATTGTCCGACTCGCACTTAGCCGATTATTTAACTGGGACTGTTTGGGAAAATCCGAATCCATAGGAGATGCGCAAAAACTGTCTACGGGTTCGGAAACATTTCCCGTTTTTTCGTGACATTATGAATGCGAGGATCGCATATTCGTGCGTCAATCACTTTGGTTAGGATACGGGCTTTGAATAAGAGGTAGGTTAATTTTGTTGATTGATTATTATATTTATTATTGACTGTGATTGGAAAACAGGCCGATAGTCCATCTTTTGCAAAGTGGTTACCTTAATAAATAAGTTAGGTATCAATATTGCCTTGGCCTTATTCTTACTTTGAAGAAGACCTTTATACATATTCAGTACACAGTCCTTTTACTTCACCTCCGATTTTGCATCACTGTCAAAATCACAATGAGCTTTACTGTCGTTAAAGTAAGGTTGCTTTTGTGTTGCTGCTGTCAAGGGCAAAATAACTGAAAAAAAAAATTAACTATTACTTAAAAAAAATATTTCTTTCTTTTTTTTTTCTTTGTTCGCTGTAAAGACGAACTGATGAAATAAATACATGCATACTACATATAGTAGAAACCATGGTTTACATACATATTTGGGTCACTTTCAAAGTCACATTGTTTTCGTATATTATTTCTTCGCGACCAGAATATTCGGTTATTGGCTAAAATCCGAAAAGCAATATATTGGAAGGGAGTCACGATATGTCTACGAATAGTCTCATTCCACAGAAGCGAATATAAATCATAGAACTATAGATACGTACTTATATAAAACGGAGATTTTTCTTATGAAAAAACCCTTCGCTTATATATTTGGATATTTATTCGCGCTGATTTTGAGATGAGACGGAATGAGGGATGGGTCTGAATTCAAGAAAATGTTTGGCAAGGTCAGTTTTTTTAGCAGATTTTTATTAGAAAAAAAATACATTTATTTGAGGCAAACATGACGCATAAGAATAAAAAAAAAACAGATAAACTATAATATAATATACACACATATTAGATTTTTCTAACAATTTGTAAGCAAAAGAAAAAAAAACAAAAAAAAATACAAAATATTGTAACAGCCAAATTAGACCGATTTAAAATTTTCCACAGAAAAAGAGATTTTCAGTTATTTTTTTTTAAATAAGTAAGACATTTCGAAAATGTTCTGAAGTAACTTTTTAGACCTTTGTATCCTGCTTATGCGTATGAAGTTTCATTAAAATCGGTTCATTCATTCCAAAAACAAGGGCTTGAAAGTTTGTATGAAACGGCGTAAGCTCTTAATGAATGAGTAAGAAAATGTAAATAAAGTAATAAATATTCATAGGGCTGTTAAAATATAGGCAAAACAATAAAAACAACCATTCAAAATGAAGGTGAAATGGCAAATTAAGATGAAATAATTCATGAGCATTTGCGTAAAGCAATAAGATAGTACTGTTGCGCGCCACAATTAATGCCTGGTACATGGCGACATTAGTTACTACTAGCGCCATCTAGTATCGAGTAGCAGAACTAGTCGAGTCACGATCGTTCTAGAAAATTCGATACTAGAACTTTGTAGAACTTTCTCGAACTATCGACACCTAGTCGGTCGGGGCCGGTATGTACTCGAACATTCTAGATGTTTCTACAATGGAAGGTTCTAGAACTATCTGCGGCACTATATAAGGCCGGGATGCGCGACGACCGACACAGTTTGGATAAAGCGACAAGAGCGAAAACATCTAAGCGATCTTCAAGTGCGAATTAAGAGTGATCAGTAGTGTGATTGTGTTCTTTTAATTAGTGTTTTGAGTTGTAATTAGTGTTGTAAATTAAAGTCTTATTTTTTGGTTATTAAATCGGCAGTTTTTATTGTCACGAACCCGAAGCTCGTAACAGTACCTTTGCATATTCTTGGTCAGATTATTACTATTCCAATTTTTTTGTTTGATGCTGCCTATTTCAAATTAAAAATATTTTATTACACATAAACATACATCACTTACATGGGCACTTATGAAACGTCAGAAGCTAGGTGCACGGTTCCAATTGTCTTTTCCTGTGGAGAAGAGCCGGAAGAAATTCCACGGTCTTGGCCCGATATGTAGTTGTTGGATCGATCTACCGATTTATAAGTTTTCGATAACACACCAAATTAATCTGAACTAATTGTGCATCCTTGTCATTGGACACACGCCAGCACATCAAGCTACTACAATCTGTCAAATTTCTTTAATAGATTTTCAACTTTATCGCTAAGACATTAGGTTCAAGGTTGATTGGGTAAATTTGACAGTTTCGGGTAGCTTCATGTGCTGGTGCCTATATACAATAACGGTGGTATACCAGAGGATATTACCACAGTATAAAGATATACAGTATTTCGACTTCATACAAACGGACGAAACGCGAGCTATACCTACGCGCCTCAACCTCGGCATGCGCTTGGCATGCAGACAGTCGCGACTGTGCCGCAGTGACGAACGGACGGTGTGTTGTTTTTTTTAACAATAACCGCGCAAAATTAATTGAAGTACATATTTAATATGACGAGTAGGATATATTGTGCTGTTTTTGGTTGCATGAATTCGTCAATAACGCATCCAGAGATAACTTTTTTTAGATTACCTGGAAACTCTGAAAGGTAAGACTATAAAATAATTTTACTTACTAGTAGGTAGGTACATAATGTGTGTCTTTTTAATGGATAAGTATTTCCTTTTATCTCCCGAAAAAAAAGATGTCTGGATTAATAAATAAAGTGAATAGAGTAAAGGAAAGTGATAGACACGAGTGAAATAGGTAGTTATAGGCGGTTCATGAATCATTATACGGTAGGTACGCTTGTGTTAAAACCTTGGGGCATGTGTGTTTTGTTTTGTTAGTTTGTAAAATTCAAAGTAAAGACGTGGTTTTTATTATTAATATTTATGTACACACAGTAAAATACAATAACAAAACTAAATGGAAACACAAAGTAGGCAAATGTAATTAAAATGCTGGAGGCGGGCAGCCCTATCGCATGTTTACGTACCGCGCGGCTGTAGGCATTTATTTCAAGGTTACGGCCGAGTTACAATACTGTATGATCTTTATACTGTGATATTACTGTGGTAATTCAATCGAACTTCATTGAGTGCTATTATAATTTCTAACGTGACGGTTATCGTCGAAGTCCACGTGTCACGGCATCATGATAACACAGGGAAGTAAAATGAATGGAAATAATCATGATGACGTCATCATGATTATTTCCATTCATTTTACGTGCACGTATTTCCATACATTTTTAGACGTGAACGTACACGTCTACGCCAATATCTTCGTGTTAGAAATTTATAAAAACGCACATATAATATAATTGCCACTCCTTATAATTCAGCTCAGGCAAGAGAACAGTTACTGTTAATACTAAACTCGGGCAAGTTACATCCACAGATAGCTCGCAGTCTGTTAGTTATTCAACGTGTGTAAAACCATCCGTAACTTATATGTCATTTTAAAAGTTTTATCGGAACACACCTCTTGGGAGGTTAGTCAACGGGTAGAGGGGATTTATAATTTGCTAGTCTGAAGTTAGTTCATTTGTTGGTCAGTAAGTTAGCTTGTCGTAGGTATATAAATTCCTAGTAAAATGTTACTGGGTCATATTCAAAATAATTGTAAGTTACGGATAGGAAACAGATATGAATATTATTTGATTGTAACAGAAAAATAACAGAAAGGAATTATTAGGGCAAGTTTAAATAGCACACGTTTATAACAGGCTACGAGTGCGAAGTCGGTGTGGGTCGCTAGGTGGGTACACAATGAAATAACATTTTGGTGATCGTATTTTAGTTGGTATAATTGCCATAAATTCATCATCATCATTGCCATAATGCCTTATCTCCGAAACTACCGAGCCTAAAATTTCGATATTAATATTAAGGCAAAAGGATTCTAATGATTAGAATTATGTATAGCCATATTTGTTACGGTCGTGAATCATATTTTAATCAACATACAACTTTACACTGACCTGTAAATTGCAAAAAACCTGAGTCAATTTGAATTTCGCGGGCTACCTTGGCGCATCCCCCTTAACTGATACTGAGACGGCCGACGAGAGGGTGGGTACGCCTCGGCGAGGCTGCGCGGTTAGTATAAAAGGCTCAAGCAGTGAGGACTGAGGATACGCAGTAAAACATGCACACACAGACAATACATGGCACAGCAATGCAATACATGGCACAATATACGCAAACTTTACATACTTCAAATAAATTTAAGTAAGTAAAAAAAAATGTTTTGGCTAACCTGCGGTGCACTAAGTACCTATTAATATTTTATTTTCATTAATTCATACATGAGACAATGTGAATAACGCCTAATCATTCATATCTGTTACGTAACGGAAAAAAGTGACAGATAAAATAACGTATATGAATTAATTGCACGTGTCTATCCTACAAATCTATTTATTTCCACACCAATTCACATGATTATACGAATATTTTATAGTTATAACAAATATCACAATACAGCCCTTTCCTAGTATGAGTAATAAAACAGTAAGTACTTACCGCTACTGTAAACGACTCACATTGAATATTTACTTTTAAAAGTCTAATTTTCTTCGACCACGAAACGAGCTGAAAAACTATATTGAACAAAATGGCAAAGCGTTTATTCTTACGCGTCGTGTAGTAACAGCTAGTGAACTAATTTTGCCAGTATTTCAAATTTCTTTATTGCCATGGAAATAATGTTAAAATAGCTTAACAGAGAAGAATAACAGATATGTGCAAAATCAGGACACTCATTAATAAATTAAATTTGGAGTACACTAAATAGTATTTTATATTTTGTTTAGTAAAGTGTTGAAAGTTTAAACAATATTCTCTGAATATATTTTTTTTTTTAACTTTTGTTGAATGGTTAATAATTAAATTATTTTTTTTAGTTTACCGTTAAAGACGTGGACATAGAATACTTGTATGAAACGGATCCTACGCAATGTCTGGTTTAATTTTTTTAAATGAATTGTTTAGGTTTACCAAATGTTTCGTTGTTTTTTATTAAGCTCAAATAAATATTTTATCTGTTTGTTTATGAAATTCTAGTCAGTTGCATCTCGTTATGAAAATAATTGGGTTGGACATTAAGACAGTAGTAAATATACAATTATTTTGAATATGACCCTACTTTAAGATCTTCGGATCAGGTGGGCAGATAAGAACATTTTCGAAAAATAGTGTTACAGCCAAATCAGACCGATTTTAAATTTTCCATAGAAACAGAGATTTTCAGATAACTTTTTTTAAATAGGACATTTCGAAAATGTTCTTTACTAACTTAAAGACTTTTGTGTGCTTATAGGTGTATGAAGTTTAATTAAAATCGGTTCATTCATTTCGATAAACAAGGGCTCGAACGTTTGTATGAAATCCCTCCTATAAGCTCTGTTCATCAATACTGGAGATGCTACAGAACGGATAAAATATTTAAATGGTAGGCTACAATGAGATAATTAGGTAAATAATGCCTAAATTATTCACAAACCGCGGCGTGACAAATGGCGTGAATATGAATTATTCAATGTCAATAATAGCTTCCAATTGGAAGCCAGCATTAAAATGAATGGAAATAATCATGATGACGTCATCATGATTATATCCATTCATTTTAAGTGCACGTATTTCCATACATTTTTAGACGTGAACGTACACGTCTACGCCAATATCTTCGTGTTAGAAATTTATAAAAACGCACATATAATATTCCTAGTTGTACGAGCGGCTTTGTCCAAATAAAGTGATAAAACTGTTAGGGATACCCTGAATCCCTCCTTAAAAAGTCTCCAAACAATGCGCCTGCTCCACTTATGCTGGGGATCAGTTTCTCGAAAGACAGATTCTCTCAATAAATTCTTACCTTGAGAAGCAATACACTGCAGTCCCCTACCTAACTGTAAACCAACCTAATCTAATATAGTGCGACTGACAATTTGTTTCACTAAGGCTGGGTCCACTCAGCGGCGGCGACCTCTCGCGTCCGGCCCTAGTGCAAGCCATGGTCCGGGGCGAGAGGGAGTGGGAGGCAGTCACCTCCTTCTGCGAAGCAGTCATGCTAGCGAAGGAGGTGGCGGGACGGCTCAGGGAGAGAGCCTCCCGTCCCAGCCGCCGCGGGAAACGCTCCGGGCGTCGCGAGCCACGGGACGACTCCCGGCCACCGTAGGCGCGGGCCTGCGGGCGGAGAGTAATGAGTAGCTCACCGTCCGATCAGGACCAGGCCCGTGCCGGACGGCGCGTACGTGTGTTGAAAGAGATGTCAGCATCGAGGAGGGGCCCCATAGGGCCGAAGCCTGCCGGGTCAGCGGGATTGTCCGAAAGGGTTACCGCTGGCCCGGAACATAAAGAGCTAAGGAAGGAACACGGGTGGGTTTTAGTCAGTAAGAGTCTGACACTCCCTTCTGCTCCACCCAGAGCGGGAGGGGTCATAATTTGATGATTTACCATCCAAAAAAAAAAAAGGCTGGGTACACGCTTGTATCATCGTTCAAGTTCAAAATCAGGCGTATCGTATCGAGTATTCATACCCTAAGTATGGACGCCCATTTCGACCGCATCGTATCACTATCTTGTTGGTGTTGCTCGCCGATCGGGCCAAAAACAACGTCCATTATAACGATACTGTATCTTGTCAGCGGGTCAGCAACGCGTATCCCCTTTGATGATCGGAATTAAAACCGCCTGGAGATGGAACGCTGTGAATCATGTATCAAAATGACATAGTCGTATCGTGACATAGTATCAAAATGTGTCCATACTGCGTACATACTGCCGATCACGACACACGTATCCGATACGAAAATCAGATACGCGGTTACATACGGATCGGGGTGTATCAGTTACGGCGCGTAGCATGATCGCGTATCATTTTGCGCCCAAACTAGCGACAGTAATACATGTCGATGGTACGCGACGGAGATCTGATTCAGTCTGGACTTAGCTTTACAGCCTTTTGTGCACGGCACTAAACCAAGTAACCAGTTATTATAGAATAAATTAATCGTTTAAAAACATTAGAAAAACACGCATTTATAAATGCACGTAAAAACAAAAAAGAAACCTCATCGTGTTCAAAGTCCATTACGTGGCCTTTCTCACAAGTGCAAACACGACTATGATACGATATTCTATCATGGAATGCCAGTGCCTATCTTCCGGCTTCATCATCAGACCTTGAAAAGTAATCGTGGTCAAAGTTCATTACAAGACTTTTCTAAGAAATCCAAAACAGCTATAATACGATTTTCCATCATGAAGTTCCAGTTCATATCTTCCGGCTCCATCATCAGATCAGTTCGACAGTACCATATTATTGTATTGTCATCAGAACTACATACAGCTGCCAATTTTCATTACGCTACGACCCTTGGAAGATGGTTAAATTAGTTATCTTAGAGTCCATTACATAGTTAGTTACATACAGGTCGACCTAATAAAAGCGTGTTAAAAACTCAAATCATTAATGAGTACCTACTGAGTAGCCAGAATGTCACAACACTAGTATTTCAATCGGATATCTATGTGTTCGACCAACTGTTAAAATAATTACAGTATTTAAATCCGGTAGTTAGGTACATTAAAAGCCGTATTTCATGAATACGGCCACTCCTTAATTAACATGACAATGATCTGTAATTAAATTCGAACACAATTCTTGGAATTAATGGAACGTGAATATCGAATGTAAAAAATATGAAAAACATGAAAATATGAAGTCTAACTTCCGAATTTTGTTGCAAATGTTACTTGCATTGGTAATACGATTTCTGACGAAGCATTGTCCATCCCAGCTATTGCCGTGGGTATTATAATTAAAATTATGTTTTTATTGAAATTGTTAGCGCGGGGAACAAATGGTTTTTATTGCCGTTCTTAATAACAAAATAAACTTCCGGACAAACAATAAATTAACTTAGAACTCGTCCATCGCGGTGGAGTTCGTGGAAGCGAGTGGTCATTGGGCCGAGCCGTGTCGTCGCCGCGCCGCGCCTCAGCTTGCCGATGACGTGGTGATTACGCTGCCTGCGCGTAATCAGCTGCGTGCTGCGTGCTGGGTTCGATTCCCAACAAAACACAAACTAGTGAATAACCCGTTAGTAAAAGAAAGAAAGAAAATATATTTTAAATCACACTAATATTATAAAGGCGAAAGTTTGTGAGTGTGTGTGTGTTTATATGTTTGTTACTTCTTCACGCTCAAACGGCTGGACCCATTTTTATAAAAATTTATATGGAGGTAGTTGACACCCTGGATTAATATTACTTTTTATCCCGATATTCCCACGGGATCGACATTTACGCGGGTGAAACCGCGGGGCGCAGCTATATTATAAATAAAGAAATTCTTCGAAACGAGTCAAAAAAAAACCAGTTTTAAACTATGACAGACTTCAACGTTCCGTCTGACACATTGTCATAATTTAATTAATACGTGCTCTTCATCGCACAATACGCTGAAACCAGCCGTGCGCGGCGGAGTTTGCAACATTTTTGTTTTTTAAACTTGTCGAAGTGTGCATACACACCAGATTGTAACACGTTACTTTAGATTAGCGTTGGACAGTTTAGGCCTAACAATATTCATTCACACAATAAACTTGAAGGTGTCCAACTAAAACTCATTCAGAACTGGGATATAATTCAAACTCACAACTGAGCCTAGACAATCCTGGAACATTAAACTATCATATTGTTGTGAGCTTAGTACTGGCACTCGTCTATTATCCGCTTTAGAACTCAGAACTTTGTTAAAACTTCTTTACAGGGTGACATGTCATCCCCACCAACTTATATCTACCATCTCTGAACACAAAATCAATGGATTATATACCTTACTGGCATGGAAGAAGGGACGTTGTCAGATGGGAGAAATGTCAAGTAAGTTGGTCATTTGTAGCGCCCAGAACGCTTTACAACGCAGACAATGTTCGTATTTTGGGACATACGGGTGTGTACGATGGCAAGTCGGTTTATTTAAGTCTAATTGAATTACTAGATATTTCCCGCGGCTTTATTCTTTGTCCTTATCCAGTTCACGATCTATTGGTGTGCAAAATTTATTTGAAATCTGTTCAGCCGTTAATTTGTAAAAAGAGACAGACAGAGTTACTTTTGCATTTATAATACCTATTAATAATTATTATAGTATGAATTACCCCATCCTAACTGATTCCGTATATTTTTAATATAATTTCCACGATTTTAATTAATTAAATTGTAATTGTCGTGTCTTTGTGAATAAAGATAATGATTAATTTCCAATTAAATATAATTGAATTTGCTAATGCTGGCTTCCAATTGGAAGCTATTATTGACATTGAATAATTCATATTAACGCCATTTGTCACGCCGCGGTTTGTGAATAATTTAGGCATTATTTACCTAATTATCTCATTGTAGCCTACCATTTAAATATTTTATCCATTCTGTAGCATATCCAGTATTGATGAACAGAGCTTATTATATTAAAACAAGGGCTTGAACGTTTGTATGAAAACCCCCCGGTTTTCATGCAAACGTTCAAGCCCTTGTTTTTCGAAATGAATGAACCGATTTTAATGAAACTTCATACACCTAAGCACACAAAAGTCTTTAAGTTAGTAAAGAACATTTTCGAAATGTCCTATTTAAAAAAAGTTATCTGAAAATCTCTGTTTCTATGGAAAAATTTTAAATCGGTCTAATTTGGCTGTAACACTATTTTTCGAATATGTTCTTATCTACCCATCTGATCTGAAGATCTTAAAGTAACATTTTACTAGGAATTTATATACCTACGACAAGCTAACTTACTGACCAACAAATTAACTAACTTCAGACTAGCAAATTATAAATCCCCTCTACCCGTTGACTAACCTCCCAAGAGGTGTGTTCCGATAAAACTTTTAAAATGACATATAAGTTACGGATGGTTTTACACACGTTGAATAACTAACAGACTGCGAGCTATCTGTGGATGTAACTTGCCCGAGTTTAGTATTAACAGTAACTATTCTCTCGCCTGAGGTGAATTACAATGGAGGGGACGGCCGACCGGACGGTGAAATAGATTTTGTGAAATAGATTTGTGGGTTGATTTGTTTTGGGTGGTTCCTGGGTTTAAGTAATCACTATTTGGCATGGGTACAATAATAATAAGCCCTGCTGTAGCTTGGAGTCTGTTTCTGATACTACCGATGTTTATATTCTAATATGTAAAAAAAGAAAGGGGGCCCGTGGCTAAATAATAACAGCCGCACAGGTCGATCGATCAGATTAAGCTACGCTTGCCACGGTTGGGTGATCATCTTTACATACCGTGACCCCTCCGTGCCTCTGAAAGCACGTTAAACCGTTGGTCCCGGCTGTCATTCGTGGATCTTTGACAGTCGTTACGGGTAGTCAGAAGCCCGAAAGTCTGACAACCAGCCTTACCAAGGGGTATCGTATTACCCAGTAACTGGGTTGTGGAGGTCAGATAGGCAGTCGCTCCATGTAAAATACTGGTATTCATTTGCATCCAGTTAGACTGCAAGCCGACCCCAACATAGTTGGGAAAAGGCTAGGCAGATGATGATGTAAAAAAATATAATTTGTATGAACATAAATAATGAAATAAAGGACATAATAAGAAGTATATTTATTTTCTCTCACAATGATTTTGAAGCTGGTGACTGAAGTAGGTTTTAGAAAACCTGTATTACAGGTCACCGGGCTCTACTTAGTGACATCACACAACTAAAGGCAGCTGACTTGTGTTTCTACTAAACAAATAAATTTAAAAAAAACAACAAAAGCAGTCAAAGGGTGTGTAGGTGAATGGTGGTCAATGTGAAGGTGTATGGTGGTGAATATGTAGGTGAATGGTGGTGAATGTGTAGATGAATAGTGGTGAATGTGAAGGGGAATGGTGGTGAATGTGTAGGTAATTATTTGAATACATTTTTTTTTTTTGCTAGCCTATGCTGTCCCACTGCTGGGCAAAGGCCTCCCCCAAATCCTTCCAGGAACTCTTTTCCCGCGCCACCTCGAACCAGCCCTCGCGGTACGCGTCCAGGTCATCTCGCCATCTCTTTCTGGGCCGGCCTCGGCGGCGCCGTCCATCTTCAGGCACCCATTTGTGTGGAGATTTTTGCCCAGCGGTCATCGTGCATACGGCTAATGTGACCCGCCCAACCCCATTTGAGCCTGGCAGCCTTCTTTCCTACATCCTGTATGCAATTGCATACATGTGTTAATTAATTTTTTCCCTTTATATAGTAGCACAATTATTGACAAACCGCATCAAAATCCATTGAGTACTTTAGAAAATCTAAGCAGTCACACAGAAAGATACGAAAAGCGAGTTTGTTTTATCTATCTATCTATGTACCTATATAAAATTCAAAGTCCTGACTGACTGTAATAGGTATCAACGCACAGCCTAAACCGCTGGTCCTAGAGACATGAAATTTGGAGGGTGTGTTCTTTGAAATGAAATGAAATGATTTATTTTGTAAGTAGGTTTGTACAAACACTTTTACACGTCAATCATGTTTTTTTTTTAAAACTAGATGAAGTCGGCGTTTCCTATCTGACTACTCTGAGAAGAAAGGCCGAAACAAACTCAGAGGTCACAGTCTCTTTTAAAGTCCAGACATAATCTTGGTCAAGTTATATGAAGACCATGTAGATCGATGTCTGAGGTGGTCTTTTGAGGAAAGAACCACACAGATTGAGAGGACCTGTCCAGTCAGTGCACGCATTTGTCAAAAATCGTGCAGCTCAACTCAAGACTTAAGGAGCTCAACGATTCGACGAACAATACCAAAGAAAGGACATTTGGGTAGGCCACATAAATTACTCAAACTGCCAGACCATGAAAAAAAAAAACAGAACAGAGAGAATAATAAAAAAATATATATAAGTATGTAAAATGACCCACATCGTCTTCACATTCACAATGAAAAAATAATATAATACTTTACAAAGTAAGCAAATGTCATTGTTTAAAAAAAAATATTCATCAATGTCAATGTGTATATAAAAAAGAAAAAAATCATTCAAAATGCAGAAATTGGATGCAGCTCAATCCCAAGCCTTTTTGTCCTCAATATAATCTTTAACGGTATAAAAGGCTTTCTGGCACAACTTACGTTTAATGAAAGATTTGAATTTATTAAGGCTTAGATCTTGAACGTGGCTTGGTAGTTTATTGTAAAAGCGTATACATTGGCATCTGAACGAGCCACCTATTTTCTTGAGCCTGGTTGTAGGTACAACATATTTGTGTTTGTTTCTAGTATTTATATTATGGATATCACTGTATTTTTTAAACAATTTTATATTTTTATGGGCATATAAAAGATTTTCATAAATGTACTGTGAAGGCACAGTCATTACATTAATCTCTTTAAATTTGTCTCTGAGAGAGTGTCTCGGACTTAATTTATAAATTGATCGAACAGCTCGCTTCTGCAAAACAAAGATAGTCTGAATATCGGCGGCATTTCCCCACAATAGAATACCGTACGACATTACAATATGAAAATAGCTAAAGTACACTAAACGAGCAGTCTCTATATCAGTTAAATTTCGAATTTTTCTAACAGCGTATGCTGCAGAACTTAGCTTTTTTGACAATTTATCTATATGTGGACCCCACTGAAGCTTAGCATCCAAAGTTATGCCCAAGAATACTGTGTTGTCTTCAGGATTCAGTTCCTCGCCCTTTATCAGTACATTAGTTTTCACCTGCCTTACGTGGGGTAGCGTAAACTTAATGCATTTGGTTTTCTTCTCGTTTAGAAGCAAATTATTAACATTGAACCAGTGGACTACTTTCGAGATCGCGCTATTTACATCGTCAGTAACCAACTGCTGACGTTTAAGTTTAAACAAAAGAGAAGTGTCATCTGCAAACAACACTATATCATGATGATCCTTTATGAGGTACGGCAAGTCATTAATATAAATGAGAAACAAGAAAGGACCAAGAATTGAGCCCTGTGGGACTCCCATTGTTACTATAGATCCGGGTGATCTTTTTCCATTAACGAAGAAGAGAAGAGAAGAGAAGGTAAAGAATAGAATACAATATTCTTTATTATGTACACCATATAAAGGTGAGGAAGGAAGGAAGGTAAGTTATCCACTAAGAAAAGGTTTTTCGAAATTCCACCCCTAAGAGGGTGAATGGGGGGAGGGTGAAAATTCATGCGGACGAAGTCGCGGGCAGAAGCTAGTACATACTACGTAAAGATAATAATTTTCGTGGTAATCATTATTGATTACCGACTTTGCCAGAAATTAGCTCGTCAACCTTGAAAAATATAATATACAAGTAATAACAAAAGGCCCTTTGAATAATAATATTTTGCAAAATATTCGAGTTTTTATTCGAAGAAAAGAAGTTATAACAAAAAAAAATACAAATAAAAAATGCTATACATTGTCTTGATAGCCTTGTCTTCTGGCAATGTCCTATTAAGGTGCCACTAGTCGATGTTTTTTCCATACAAATTTCGGGAGAGTATTACTCCACTGTTTGACATTGTGCATCGAAAATTAAACAGGATATCGTTTTGCCTTATTATTAATGTTGTCTGTACGGAAACAGAATAGTTAAAGAAAAAGCCATTAAAAAGTTATGAGCCAACAACGATTCGTTTTTATTGCAATTTTTAACGTAACTTTGGGTGTAAATAAGTAATAAAATAACTGTAAAATCTTCTAAACCAAGTCCGTACCGACAAAGCTCAGTTATCGAGTTCAATAAACTATATTAGTAATTGATTTATTCAGTGGTTTTTTCATAAAACTCGATTTTCCGAAGCACTTTTCGATTTTTTTTACGCGCCTATCTGTTTGGAACGGTGTGCGTGAGTACTAGACGTTGTTCGTGTAGACTAGCGTCTAACTCATCACTCATACTAGCTCTGTCGGACACGAAGCCAAGTGAGACAGCGTGCTTTTTGGCCTTGACCACCAGTGAGTTTGAGCTCGAGACTAGTTTACTCTTAAGGATTGATCTTTAGCCTCTTGATTCGCTACTTACCAACGAGGCAGCTTTCTTGAGAAATTACATAATTAATGACTCCGTTCAGCTTTGAATTGTATAAGAAGTACATTGTTTCGCGAATTCGCAGAATAAACAGGAGCTGACCTGTATCAGATTTATTATTTTGATGTTTATTTATTGGAATATACGGTTCAGAGATTGGGAGGAAGCCGCAATGCCCATTGTGTCACCCTATGTACAGTTTCTATTTTTATGTCTGTAATCTATTTGGTGTACATAATAAAGAGTATTTCTATTCTATTCTATTCTATGAGAGAGGTTTATTAGCCATGGGTAATTGGGCACCCTGTTGAAATGGATCAAAGCTCAGGAATTACGCTAGACCAGAAATTACAAAAGAGGCCACAACCAACATCTCAGCTCAGCGGGGCGGCTATGCTCGACCGCTTATTGCTGTTAGAAACACAAAGCAGTTAAGGGGCTTACAGGACTTAAACGCAAAAAACGCAGGTTTTAGAAACAATAAAAGTCGACTCCAGTAAACAAAATCAGAAAATATAATGTTATTCTTCAGGATATATGCCAGGTAGATAGTGTGTAGAGCAGTGGTGGCCCAGTGGTCACGGACACGACTTACGAGTTGTAGGTCGTAGGTTCGAACCCAGACAGGCGCTTTACTTTGTGTAAGTTATTTTATCACCATTGCTCTCAAAACGGCGAAGGAAAAAATCGTGAGGAAACCGGCAGTCCGGCCATGTCCTAGAACCAAAAATTCGAAGACATGTGACATCCACCAACCCGCACTGGGCCCGCGTGGTGGATTACGGCCCACTCCCTCTCATTGAGAGGAGGCCTGTGTCCCAGCAGTGGGAACATTATAGGCTGTTGATGACGAGATAGTGTGTTGAAAACATAATACAACTAATTTGATACGATAGAAAAAAACCATGATACCTACCTCTAAAAACTTTCTTTTTACAATAATAACCATACTAATATACATACAATCATTAAGATTTGTACGTTGATCAAAATATGATACGCGACCGTATAAAACATATTATCCCATTAAAATTATCAATATACAACTCCCTAACTTCATATTGCCCTTTTGAATGACTATTTCATAAAATCATGACTTTTATGGAGAGAGTTGTACTTATGATTTTAATGATTATTATTCCATAAATACATAGGTATTTGTTACCGTTGAGTCATGTTTTGATCAACACAACCTGATATTGAACGTAACAAAAACGAATTTCCCAGGTTACCGAAGCGTATCCCTCTTATATAGGGTGACTGGTAATTAGTGACCGATACTTAAACACGTGATTTTACTCATCATTATGAACAACTTTTACTATGGGACCAAACCTGAAATCGCGAAAAAAAAATCAGCTGCTCCCTACATTTTGACGGGTTATGCGAACATAAATGTAGGGAACAGCTGATTTTTTTTCGCGATTTCATGTTTGGTCCCATAATAAAAGTTGTTCATAATGATGAGTAAAATCACGTGTTTAAGTATCGGTCACTAATTACCAGTCACCCTATATAAACGTTGTTAGCGTGTCTCACAATTGCAAAGAATAAAGTTCCCTCGTAGAGTTTAAATAAATGCACTTTTCCCGTCCATCAAAAATAACTATATCTAGAACTTTACCAGCCTTTCATAAACCCTAATAAATTAAAATAAACCTTCTTACTCAGTAAATCTGGAGCCGTCATTACATGGGTGGATCTTGAAATCAGTGTGATGGATCACCACTAAAACCCTTGCCGTTTGGTCCCGGATTTTATAGGGATCCAACGACGAAATGTACGTATAAATGTAATGATAGGGACTGGATGTAATGATTTAATTTGAACTAGGTTTTAGATGTTATTTCTAAGTTTATTTTTGAAAATAGTGAAGGGAACTATTTTATAGCAGTATTATTTTAATCTTGCTTTGGTGAGGAAATGAGATGAGAAAAGAAAAAGAAAATTTGTTTCTTCTGCACAAACTAAACGCGCATTACAAAAAAAAATATAAAAAATACACACATACCTGTACCTACCTAAATTTCGCACAAAACTTCCATAAATAACGAAGGTGAGCACTAAGGAACGATTTTCAAAAAAAATAATTCTAGGGGTTAAATGTGGAATGAAAGTTTGTATGGAACTTCGTAATTTTGCCGACGAGATGTCCCATCGGACACTCAACTTGTTACTATGCAATAATTTAAGATATAAATAAAAAGAAAAGTCCTGACTGACTGACTGACTCATCAACGCCCAGCCCAAACCCTTGGACCTACAAATCTGAAATTTCGCACAGAGGTTACCTTTATAATGTGGACAAGGAATAAGGAAGGATTTTTCGAAATTAACCCCTAAGGGGGCGAATGGGAAGAGGGTGAAATTTCACGCTGACGAAGTCGCGGGCAGAAGCTAGTTTAAGATATTGTAAAGGTTCACAATTTTGTTTTCCAAATCCGTATTCATCGTTATCATCATTTCAACCGAAAGACGTCCACTGCTGGACATAAGCCTACCCCAAGCACCTCCACTTCGACCGGTTCTGTGTATCTCGCATCCAACGGGTTCCTGCGGCCTTCACAAGGTCGTCGGACCACCTTGTGGGAGGCCTTCCAACGCTACGTCTTCCGGTACGCGGTCGCCACTCCAGAACCTTTCGGCCCCGTCGGCCATCTGTTCTGCAAGCAATGTGCCCTGGCCAGCGGGCAATGGCCACTGCCACTTAAGTTTGGCAATTCTTTGAGCTATGTCGTTTATTTTAGTCTATGCTTGGAAACTCCAAGCATAGCCCTCTCCATTGCCCTTTGGGTGACTTTTAGCTTTCTTATAAGGCACATTGTGAGCGACCGCGTTTCAGTGCCGTAAATCCTTATTACTGGAAAATATTTTGTATAAAAATATGCCTACAAAACATTACAAAGTGCGGTATGTTCTCGCAGGTTGTTAGTACAAGTAATGACATGCAAACAACACAGCGTCATAACGAGATAGCTAGGAACGTTGCCCGACCTCTGTACGTGTACAACATACTTAGGGTTCTGTATTTTAAAATAAATAGAAGACATACCTCTTTTATTTTTTTTTCTTTGAACCTGTTTTCAACGGTGAAGGAAAACATCGTAAGGAAACCGGCATATCTTAAAACCAAAAATTCGAAGACATGTGACATCTACCATCTCGAACTGGGCCCGCGTGGTAGATTACGGCCCACTTCCTCTCACAGAGAGGCCTGTGTCCCGGCAGTGGGAACATTGTAGGCTGATTAAGCTTTGTAGCTATTTTATTTATTGGATGGCCTACAAAGTATCCCAGGGATGTCCTGGATGAGACACGTATGGACCAGGGAAGCATGAAACAAAAAGGAGGAGGACTATACTCAGCAACGGGTGGTACATGGCTGCCAATGATGATGATGTATAGTAAAAGTGCGCACTTTTACTATACATCATCATCATTGGCAATAGTAAAAGTGCGCAGTGCAGCACTTTTACTATTGCACTTATACTTTTACTATACATCTTTACTTTATACATCTTTACTTTATACATCTTTACTTTTACCCCTACCCTATTTCAAGTAAAACAAATATCAACTTTATTTCAATGAAAATTAAGTTGAATTCAGAGTGAGTAGCACTCACAATGTTTGAAGTTGTAGCGTAAACTGAACTTTATTGTGTAGGAATTAAAGTTATTTTTCTACTATTTCATATTTGTTCACATTTTTTGCAAATAAATCACGAACGCAGATTATAGGTATTATGATGAATTTACTCCCAACGATATCTCAACATTCATTCCACTTCTCTCTATTTGACATTGTAAGAACCAGACTTTTTAAAGAGTCCAGCTCCCTGGTTAAGGGCCCATTCACACGTACCACAACCACAACACATCGCAGCGACAAAATGTGGTCAAGCTGTGGTTACGTGTGGATAGTACAACTAACGTTGTTGTTGCAATGTGGCCGGCTGCTAGTTCACAGTGTAGCTGGTGGTTGCGACGTGGCTACGATAGTGTGTGATACCAACGTATGACACACGGAGTCGATAATAACGACAAAATGTGGTGCGTGTGAATTTAACTATTAATTTACATACAAATTAGCGCCCGACAACGTGTTGTGGTTGGTTGTGGTTGTGGTGTGGTTGCGGTACGTGTGGAACAAGCCTAACACATTTTCAATGACAATCCCAAGGATTTCAAAGGAAATTCCTAATCCACTGTTTCATAATACATTTAAAAAATTCGGCTGCTTGGGAATGTAAATAACGCAATGAATGTTGTTGAACTGTCAAAATGAAAGGCATTCCACTGAAGTCTGTTACACAATTACCCCACAGCTCAAACATTCCATCACCACATTATATGTTATAATGTTGAAACCTACATACATAGGTATTTTTTGGTGTTTTGTTGTGGTTTCATATACGGTAGAATGTGTCAAACCCTATTCTATTTTAGCAAGCCAGCAGGGTAGTTGAGTAACACATATACACTTATGCCAGTATTTTACACGGAGCGACTGCCTATCTGACCACACACGATATACGTATTTTATCTGATACACGTATTTGTGTAATTGCAAAGAAAAACCTTTCATTTTGGCAATTCGACAACATTAATTGCGTTACTGACGTTGTCGAGCAGACAAATTTTTCAAAAATATTTTGTAGGATGGATTGGGAATTTCTTTCAAAATTCGTCAGATTGTTAAAAAAAGTGTATTACGCAATTGGGGTGCAAGTTACTGAGTGACAATTTTAGTCAGTTGTGTGCGTTTGAAAACGGACAGGAAATTCCCGTAGTTTTAAGAACGTTCACAGTCTGATCTCAGTGTCACTCTGTCCATCTCTAATTTCCCTAAATTTTCAACATAAATTGTTTGAAAGTGGCGCCAGTGACAGAAAGTTGAAAGGAAATCGTTTGTCTTGGTATGGGCATGTGATGAGAAGAGACGAAACGCATGTGACTAAAAGAGTGATGGATATACATGTTGATGGATGGAGAGGGAGAGGACGGCCGAAGAAAAGATGGATGGATTGTGTGAGGAATGATATGAAAGAGAAGGGAGTGAATGATAGCGTGACGGTTGACAGGGGAGAATGGAAGAAGAAAACGTGTTGCGCCGACCCCAAGTAACATGGGATAAGGGCAGGAAGATGATGAGATGATGATGATGAGGAATTGTCGCTGAGATAAGATTGTGACAATATTTTGAATGTTTTTAATTACGAGAATAATTGGTTTCCGAATATTGAACAAAATAAAAGATAGTCATATAAATCGATAAAGTACGGAGCCTTTGACTATCTATCGAGTACCTACCTTTCTCACATGACAACAGATGCAAGAAATTGAATGCAACTCATGTCAACAAGACGAAATAAACAAAGCAACCAAGAAAGCAGTAGCTCTTCGAATCATCCGTAACCAAGATAAATAAAATATTATAAATTGGCATCTGCAGTAGCGGCAGCCAATTACCTATAACCAACAAACGAAGTCTACTTGCATATTTACAATTACAATTCTCAATGCTTACAATTCTCTGCGCATCCAGTTTAACAATGCCTACAGGGCGCTGTTACGTCTGCCACGCTTCTACAGTGCGTCAACCATGTTCGCTGAGTCGTACACAGACGGCTTTGATACCACCTGGCGCAAAAAAACAGCCTCACTGCTAAGCAGATTGCGTGGGAGCAGTAACAGCATCCTGAAGGTAATAGGCAATAAGTTAGACAGCCCATTGGTGTGGAGCCTCACCCAGAGGACTAAGTCTCTGTTAGTAATTAAGTACTAACATAGTTTTTAAGTTCATACTAACAATATAAATGTAATGTTAATTTTATGTATCATTAGTTGTCTGTATGAATAAATAAATTATTATTATTATATGACAGATTTTTTAAGACTTTCTAACTGTACTGTTTAACTTGATGTGGCTCACTAGGGTCAGTTGGGGCTGGTCATCACTTAGCTGCCTCGGCTTATTTTTATTTTAAATTATTTTATTTTTGGATTGTTGTTTTCTTGCTACTTGCTGTACCTACTCTGTACGTCTTTTTTACATCGTTCTCACATATGATTGTAAATTCAACATTAATGATGTAACTAATATTTTTGTAAAAATATAATTCAAAAGAGTGTCCATGGAGTTTCTTGCCCGTTCCTCTCCTTAAGTACCTACGCTTTGGAATGGGCAACTAGCTTCATATTTTCTGACTGACTGACTTCTTGACAATTCAAAAGTGGTAAATGGTTTAATTGAAATAAATGCTTTGAGTTTGAGTTGAGTTTGAGTAGGTACTTGCATGTAAAACATTACCAGCGAAATGAGTGCATACGTGGAGTGCAACGATTAGATCGAAACGCATCCGCAATTTCACAGGTCCAATACTGCTGGTAATGGAGGTAACATTCGCAGTAATGTGGCCCACGTTGAATAGCGCCCAAGCTAGCATAAATGTGTTCAGGTAACAGCTGGAATTAGTACAAATTTTGTGTCGATCGAGAATTTTAACGTGCAGTTACGAGAAATAGCTGTTCATCTGCAAGTTTTGTTTTTGTTTTCGTGTTATTTTTAGGATTGAAAGGAAAAAACGGAACCCTTTTAGGATCACTTAATTGGCCGTCCGTCCGTCTGTCTGTCTGTCTGTCAAGACCCATTTTCCTAAAAACGCGTAAAGATATCTATATACATAATATATGTCGCAGATGGGTTGTAGAATCCAATATTTTACAAAACCGCTAGTTGTTTTAAGACAAAATACTCTACAAATCAACTCCGTTACGTAAATGCACTGAACAACAAATACTAAATAACCGAATAAAAGTATGTCACAAAAATACTACGCCAGCGATGACGGTGGGTCATATTTACCCGTTTTGAGTTGATGCACGACTGCACGTATATCTTGCTGTGTAGGCGGCGTTGCACTTAGCACACCCGCCGCGGTCCGGGTAGAGGGATGCCGTATCTCCAGCTACACAAACGCTAAGGGTCAGTTCACACCGGATGCGACGCGACGCGCAGTTTTCAAGATAGAAATACAATTACAGACCTTATCTACTACACAAAAAGGTACACGATTCAGTGAGCTACGCCGCGCGGCGGCAGCGCCACGCTGCGTCTAGGTCTGTAATTGTATTTCTATCTTGAAAACTGCGCGTCGCGTCGCGTCTCGGTGTGAACTGACCCTAAAATTGCACGATCGGCGTAAAAAATAATAATGACAGATTTAAGTCGCCTCGGGTCAGTATGACCCAGCTTCATTAACGCCGGGTTAATCGAGAAATGACCGTGACTCATGTATATGACATCAATGTGTATGAGGACATAACGTTTTTCAACTACAGTGTTAGGTTTGTTCTTGGGATAAATTCATCCCAATTATGGAACCCTTCATTGTGGTGGACTTTTGACACGCATTTGGCCGGTTTTTTGATTATCATTTCACGCTTTTAAATTCTGTATTGTTTCATCTCTCTTGTCTTCCAATAAGCCTAAATCAAAATAAACCATTTCACTATGTAATATTTTATCACAATATTTTATAAACACGAGACTATCGCTAGCCTGTTAGTCTATCGCAATATATCTTCATATAAAGTTACCGAAGCGCAGTTGAAATCGCGCAATGGAAACACAAATAATCCTGAATCATCGTGTGCCATGTGAGCGGCCAAAAGAAGACTTATGCCAGGCAGTTTTAGTGCGCTTTCACATTTAGGCGACTTTAGCAGCGCGACTGACGCGCGGCCGTCGCCCAGTCAGAATTTCATATTATAAACAGAAGCGTGCGTGAAGGTTTCTGCTTCTGCCGCGCTACTGTCGCGCTGCTAACGCTCTAATGTAAAAGCGGCCTTAGTGATAAAAAAATGTATTGTTGGCCTTTTTCGAGTGATAGTAGGTCCTTTTTCGTGTGGCTTTACTTGTGATTGAGTTGACTTTTCTTTCAAATTAAGAAAGTATAAAATCATCATCTGCCTAGCCTTTTCCCAACTTTGTTGGGGTTGGAATTCAGTCTAATTAAATGCAGCTGAATACCAGTATTTAGCATGTAGTGACTGCCTATTACACAAAGCAGTTGATGGGTAACACGATACCCCTTGGTAAGGCTGTCTGACTTTCGGGCTTCTGACTACTCAACTGTCAAAGATTTACTTATGACAGCCAGGACCAAACCTACCTACCTGCCTACCTTCACAAAGCAGTTGATGGGTAACACGATACCCCTTGGTAAGGCTGTCTGACTTTCGGGCTTCTGACTACTCAACTGTCAAAGATTTACTTATGACAGCCAGGACCAAACGGTATAAAGTGCTTTCCGAGGCACTCGGGTCTCGATATATCTATAATGGACGGTCCGTGGTCATCATGTGGTCACCCATCTACAGATCGACCACAGCAAGAGTAGCTTAAACTGGATCGACCCGTGCGGCTGTTTTTACTTATCCAGCGAGCCCCTAAGAAAGTATTCACTTTTTTCATCCCTTTCAATGAATTGTATCAAGTAATTTAAAGAGAGAAATATATGGCTAAAAAGGGGGTGATGAGTAAAAGAGATGTAATGGAAGATCGCCGACCCGGAAATAAATTGGGATAAGGGTAATAGAATGATGAATGTATTTGTATACAATTATTTGGTTCACTCTTAAGAGGAAATGCGGTCGGAGAGACTTTTGAAAAATCCTAAGTAAAAAGTCGTAATTCGAGGTTTGGCTTTGGCTGAAATTTTGCATACACGTTGTCAGGTGTACAGAAACGGACTTAGGGTACTTTTATCCCGAAAAAAAGTGCTGTTCCTGAGGAAAACAACAATAACGTTATTATGATAATAGATAGCGCCACGTGTCTTTCGAATCAAAAACAGGACAACGTCTGTCGGTCAGCTTGTAATATATAAGTTAAGGTTTGATTAATAGTTATTTAATCTAAAGTAAGTGTGTTGAATTGTACGGTCGGCTGCAAAAATGGATGGGCAGTTCAGATTCAAAATCCTATGAATCAAGAAATGACGGTGTTCTTTTTGTCTCTTCAAACATTCAAACAATTTATAATTAATAGTTTCTTTTAAAGAAAATTGTTCCTAATTATTAACCTATTATGTTAACATTTAATATCAATTTATTAATAGGTAGGTACCTATTACACATAGGCCTCCCCCAAGCACCTGCACTTCGACCGGTTCTGTGCTTCTCGCATCCAACGGGTTCCTGCGGCCTTCACAAGGTCGTCGGACCACCTTGTGGGAGGCCTTCCAACGCTACGTATTCCGGTACGCGGTCGCCACTTCAGAACCTTTCGGCCCCATCGGCATTCTGTTCTGCGAGCAATGTGCCCTGCCCACTGCCACTTAAGTTTGGAAATTCTTCGGGCTATGTCGGTTACCTTGGTTCTCCAGCGGATCTCCTCATTCCTGATTTGATTGATTTTTTAAGGCTGATAAAATATGAAAAGCTAGCTTTTTCTCGCGGCTTCGCTCACGTGTAAGAATTATTTTGTCTTGTGTACTAACCCTGAGGGGCAATTCTCGTAATTTAAGGAATGTTTACAGTGTCAAAAACACCTTTAATTTAAGGAATGTTTACAGTGTCAAAAACACCTTTAATTTAAGGAATGTTTACAGTGTCAAAAACACCTTTAATTTAAGGAATGTTTACAGTGTCAAAAACACCTTTAATTTAAGGAATGTTTACAGTGTCAAAAACACCTTTAATTTAAGGAATGTTTACAGTGTCAAAAACACCTTTAATTTAAGGAATGTTTACAGTGTCAAAAACACCTTTAATTTCCCTACATGTTTGACAACTTTTTGACATTGACTGTCGCTGAGATGAGATTGCGAATAGATTTTGAAAGTTTTTAGTAACACGAATTGGCCTTCAGGACATGCAGTGTCCGAAAGGGTTACCGCTGGCCCGGAACATAAAGGGCTAAGGAAGGAACACGGGTGGGTTTTAGTCAGTAAGAGTCTGACACTCCCTTCCGCTCCACCCAGAGCGGGAGGGGTCATTTGATGATTTCCCATCCGAAAAAAAAAAAAAAAAAAAGGGTAATTGCGTAACACACTATCAGTAGCAATGGGTTTCATTTTGACAGTTCAACAACATTCATTGCGTTATTTGCGTTGTTGAGCAGACACATTTTTCGCTCTTATGGAGTAATGGATTAGCAATATGCTTCAAAATGATTCAAATTGAGCGTAATCGTGTGTTACGTAATTAGGGTGCAGGTCTATCCTTGTGCCAAATTTCTTCTTAATCCATTTGACTGTTACTATAGCGTGAAAAGGTATAAGACAGAGAGAGTTTCATTCGCATTTGTAATTATTATAGCATGGATGGGTGTTCTCAGGTATCCTAAAGCTAGATTAAATGAAAATGACGATGAAACCTAAAAACTTCTTTTTTCACTTTACCTCTTTTAAATCACAGAAAGCTGTTAATACACCATTACAGTTTTTGCAGCATTTTGAGACTTACGCGCTGCCTACTGCGCCACCGAGGCCGGTGATAGTCTAGTGCAATTAACAGATCAGCATCTTAGTACAGACGCCAGCACATCAAGCTACCCGAAACTGTCAAATTTTCCCAATCAACCTTGAACCTTATGTTTAAGCGATAAAGTTGAAAATCTATTAAAGAAATTTGACAGATTGTAGTATTAACTACTATAAATCGTAAATGTACACCCTAATTGCGAAACGGGGTTTTAATCACAATCTGAATCATTTTGAAGGACGCTAATACATCGCTTCCTATTTTCGAAAAAAAAATCTGCTCAACAATGTAAACAGCGCAATGAATGTTGTTGAACTGTCAAAATGAAAGCTATTGCTACTGTTAGTGTGTTGCACAATTATCTAATAAATTTTTGCCTAGTATTAATGAATGTAAAATGTATGTAGGTACCTACAGGTTGGCATACCTATTTTAAATAAATAAATAGTACAGACGAAAATATGTCACCTAGATTTAGAGAGGTCTAGTAAAGTCCAGCCGTCGAGAGAACGCGTTTCTGACACCTGTCATTGCGACAATTCTAGTACTTAAGGGGGAAGCTCTAAGGTGGCCCGCGAAATTCAAATTTTCTTACGTTTTTTGCAATTTTCTGGTCAGTATTAAGTTGTATGTTGATTAAAATCTGATTCGCGGTCGTAACAAATATGTATTTACAGAATTATAATCATTAAAGTCATCAACACAACTCTCTAAGACCATGTAATCCCCAAATGTCAAGATTTCATGAAATAGTCATTCTTGGGGATTACATGGTCTTAGAGAGTTGTGTTGATGACTTTAATGATTATAATTCTGTAAATACATATTTGTTACGGCCGCGAATCATATTTTAATCAACGTACAACTTAATACTGACCAGCAAATTGCAAAAAACCTAAAAAAAATTGAATTTCGCGGGCTACCCTGGCGCTTTCGCCTTAACTAATAAATATCAAATTCGCAAAACACGTGTTCGTTTTTATAAAACTGTCAAGTGTCAAAAACGTATTCTCAAGTCGGCCGCACTATGGTTACCTATACACATTAAAAACATTGTACTAAGATGCTGTAATTGCAGTAGATTATCACCAGCCTCGGTGGCGCAGTAGGCATCGCGTAAGTCTCATAATCTTAAGGTCGTGAGTTCGATCCTCACCCGGGGCATATCTTTTGAAAAAAAAAAAATGCTGCGAAACTGTAATACAGATTCAGGAAACCTGCGTTGCAAATTTCGTAGGATTAAAAAAAAATAACTGATCTAGACATTTTGACCGCGTAGTTATTGCACTTTTTTTATGAAAAAGCATTTTTTTGGAAAAAAAAATATTTTTTTTTAGAATCATGTGCTGAATTCATTGTAAAATTTTGCGCGTCGCGTCGGTGTCCCCGCCACCCCGTACTAAAATTTCATACCGATCGGTTCAGTGGTTAAGGTGTAATAATTTAACAGATGTGCTTTCGCATTTATATATTTTAGTATGAATGTATAAAAGATTTAGTTGTTTGGGTAACAAACAACATTCATACTGATAATTATCCCATAATTACTCGTATATTATTTTAAACAAAGTGTATCCTGGCAGTGAGCCAAGGAAATCCAAAATCTAAATACCGGCCTAATACTTAGCGTCTTCATTATTTATTTATAGGTAAGGCTAGGGAAAAGTGTGTCAACTTTCATAGTGAAATTGAATGAAAATGTCCTACTTATTACTGCCACCATTGCTGTTTCGCGTTATCTTATTATAAACGCAAAAGTTTGTGAGTATGGATGTTTGTAAGTCTTTTACGCAAAAACTACTGAATGGATTTTGATGAAACTTTGATTCGGCACTATTAGTTGAATAACAAAACCGACCCAAAGCAATTACTACACATATTTGGTTTTCATTCGTCTCTCGTCGATGGGCAAACTTCTTTCGGAACCTCACTGAATCATGTCATGTCATGTCATCATGTTCGGGTCGGCTCGGCACAAATTGAGATAAGCCAAACAACTTTTCTAGAACTAAGTATACATAATTATCACGGATTTTGCCGCCCGGCTGGGTTGAAACAATTGTGAATTCGAGCCAGTATGTAGTATCCCTAAGAGAAAATTGGCAAATGCTCTTAGGGCTAGTTTCTCAAAGGAAAATTAATATCACAAACTGTCAAGTGCGCCTAAACTATTTATTTTTATTTTATTTCATAAAAAAATACCTATGTCATTAAGTCAGTAAGTAAATAAATAAATAAAAAAAAAACAATAAGTAGTATATTTAAAAATATATATAATATAAAATAACCTAATATTCAAATTTAAAAATATAAAAAATATACTACTTGCTATATTTTCAACAGATTATAACTTAAATTATGTACAAACTAATGCCAATGTTGTTGTAGTCAGGGCAAAATCAATAAAATAAACAAAATAAACTAAAAATATCATAACAAAACCGTTGTTTGTTTGTTGTTTCCTACGGGTCCTATAATAATAGCCAATCGCAATAATCAAATGTTTATCAACAGCCTATTACAGAAGTTTACCCGCACTTGACCATAATTTGTCACATTCATTTTGCAAATTGCAATCATTTTCGTTCGAGAAACGTATTAGTTGTACTTGTCTTATAGCGGTGAAAACACCTTCTTACTACGTAAGTCTCGACCATTTGATAATAAAACAAAAGTTCAAAATAGTTGAAAAACAAAAAAAAAAATTAAACAAATTTAGAAACAAAAATAAACAAGTGATTTTGTAGGGATGGGAGGTTATTATAAATAGCAGCAAGCTAACTATATGCTCAGCTGATATCCTCGGATTTGAGATAAAGAAACAAGAACAAATAATCCAAAAGATATGCCCCGGGTGAGGATCGAACTCACGACCTTAAGATTATGAGACTTACGCGCTGCCTACTGCGCCACCGAGGCCGGTGATAACCTTGCTAAATAAGCCATGTGCTTATTTTCTCTTTGTTTTTTTTTTTAATGGGAGTATGGTAAGCAAAGAGAATTAATGTTGTACGTTGGTTCACTCTATACAGACCGGGTGCGGTGACTTGACAAAGACGAAAATGAGGAGTCGTTGTTCCTCAATACATACACGTATCCGTTACAATAAGAAATTACAAACTTATGTATTTCAATAAACCCTGTACTTATTTTTGTTGCTGACGATCCTTCAGGATCAAAAACAAAAGAAAAAGCGGATCAAACCGGAATGAGAAAGTTTATAGTGGATAAGACAGAGATTAAAACAGAAGACGAACAAGCAGGGGATCGAGGAGGGGGTGGAGGGGGGGTTCAGGGGATCAGAACGGAATGACTCAAATCAACGTAACTTTTTTACCACTGCCCAGGGATTTCTTCTTCTTCTTATCCAGAGAAGGAACGAGCCTAGATCACCACGCTGGCTTGCTAAGTGTTGGCAATCAGGAATTGCTTCATGATGCCGTGGTAAAAAAAAACACCAAGTTAACTGTTATTATTATTTATTATCAAGAAGTTCCTACATTAGAATCACAGCTGTCATTACTTGACAGTTGTATGAAGTTTAACAGTTGTTGACGGAGCGTCTCAATTTTATAAAAAAAACTAGCTTCTACCCGCGACTTCGTCGGCGTGAAATTTCTTGTACCCCCACCCCGTCGCAACACTTCGTATTCGCTTAGCGTTCATTCTGACTTTTTTATTTTTGCTCGGCACCTAAGGGTCATAGCGTGATATTAAATTGCCTATAGCCTTCCTCAAGAATTGGGCTATCAAATGCAAAAAGATTTTTCAAATCTGACCCGTAGTTCCAGAGATTATCGCGTTCAAACAAACAAACTCTTCAGCTTTATTATTAGTAATTAGTAATTAGTAATAGATATAGAAGATAAAATTGCCCGTGACTGTGCTAAGATAATTTTCGTGCCGTGGTCGCTGTCATCAATATAATTGAGTGGATTTTCTACTTATTTTTTTTTATTGTAACAAACCAGGTGGTGACTGGTGATAAGTTATCGCCGAATTCGTCATCAATACATAACTTTTATCTACATTTCACTGAGATTACTGTAAACATTGGATTTAAGTGATAAGTATTTTTAGGGTTCCGTACCCAAAGGGTAAAAACGGAACCCTATTACTAAGACTTCGCTGTCCGTCCGTCCGTCTGTCTGTCACCAGGCTGTATCTCAAGAACCGCGGTAGCTAGACAGTTGAAATTTTCCCAAATTATGTATTTCTGTTGCCGCTACAACAACAAATACTAAAAACAAAATAAAATGAATATTTAAGGGGGGCTCCCATACAACAAACGTGTTTTATTCAGCGTTTTTGCCTTGTGGTAGGTACGGAACCCTTCGTGTGCGAGTCCGACTCGCACTTGGCCAGCTTTTTTTCATAATAATCACTGTGTAAATAATACAAGAGCTAACACAAGTGACGTTAATGAGGTGTCACGTCCGACACTTAAGAACTGTAAAGGTGTGTCCAGACCTGACGAATGTGTATGTTGCGTCGTGTACGAACCGTCTAAGTGCTCATTTACACGAGCAGTACCTACGTTGTTTACGGCAGAAACAACTGCAGCGACGCGTCGACAGCTGCACTGTTGCCTCCGCCGTTGACGCGTATCGCTCGTATGTATGCACACTAAAGGTCATATCAACTCGGAAAGGGATTCTTTGTATGAAACTCCCTACAGTCCCTACTGCAACGCACATTAATCGGAATCGTAACATAATCGCCTCACCTCGGGACAAGCTCACAAACCGCGGTGCGGTGCGTGGTTAACTTGCAGTTTCCGCGCTTATGCATCGCCCCTCTCACCCCACCAGCGGCCTGTCTGCAGCACCATCAACCAGCGCTCGGCGAGCCGAAAGCGCGGCGTCGTCGCCTAGCCGTAGCCGAGTCGACGTATCGGAGCTAATGATCCGCTTTGGTTACGTGCTTACGTTAGGTTGACGCCTGTTTGACGGCGAGGCGGAAGGCGACACGGTGACGATCCCTTTCCGAGTTGATATGTGTGCCTTTAGAGTGAAAAGATTTAGCAATCCGTAATGTTAGTATTTGACCAATCTACAGACTGCCTAATTCTTTCACTACACACACGTGTGTGTGTGTCACCTTTCACAAAACTTTTGAAAGTCTTCAACTCCAGTAAACAATTCTAGTACAAAATATGTAAAATTTTGGAAGTTTTCAAGAAAGAACTTCAATTTTCCAGCCATTGATATTGGGAATGTAACTAATGTATGGTTATCAAACGTCAACGCGTCTGAATAAACTGGAAACAAAAGAATTATATAGTGAGAATAGGCTATTTGACAATGTAAAAAATAAGGTCATAATTATTGACACTCGTATAGATTATCGCTTTTAAAATCGATTTGCATTAATTTTACTACAAAACAATGTATTATTTATTAAAAAAATCCCGAAAAAACTTCATCTTTTTAAATCTGGCGCCACGTAATCGAAAACGGTCTGGATTGGCTGAACTTATGATGACGTCATGATATAGTCAATTTCTGTCTATCGTTGACAGAACAGATGACTTTTGTCTAGTATCTCGACCGTTTCAACGTTTGTTTACGTGTATTTTGACGTCACGACGCCATATTGTTAAAGATAGCGTTTTGGCGGCTTATTTAAACAGTACATTTTTATTTACTATTTTCTAAAAGAAATACATTATGCAATTTGAAGTAATAGGTTTTTGTGGGCTCGTTAGACACCATTAAATAATCTGAGATGTTTATCAGAAACCAGTCAAATAGCCTATTTCCAAATCTTAAGAATTCGAAATTGGCGAAATATCTTTGGAGCTGACATTGAGTTATTACTTACTGGTGGATGGTCTAAGCATTCAGGAGAGAGTTTTTAACACGATAAATTCTGAACATTTAATTTTAAATGGGTTCATGATTGAATTAGAATAACGCCATCATATTTTAGAAACAGATTATTTCATACATTTTTTATATACATTCAATGTCTAGAGGAGGAATTTTTCGTCGGTTATCGAAAAAAAGTCAGCTGTTTCATAGAAAAGTGCAATTCCTACGCGGTCAAAATGTGTGGCAGAGCTAATTAAAAAAAAACCGATGAGAAACTTCAACGTATGGGGGTTCACAATCATGTACCTACCAACTGAATCCATGGAAATAGGTTCTGCGTCGATATCCCTGCCAACATGTAGGTATATCAACCTGGTTGTGTTAGCAGATTCACCTACGTCCAGTTTTTTGTTGTGATGTCCCTCATATGCCGTCTAAAGTAAAAGTGCGCAAAGATGCACACCTCACAACCCTATTTCAAGTTAAACAAATATCAACTTTATTTTTAATGAAAATTAAGTTGATTTTAGAGTGACTAAGCACTATTGACAGAGTTATAAAAACGTTTGAAGCTGAAGCGTAAACTGAACTTTATTGTGTAGGAATTAACGTTTAATCTATACTTAATATTATAATCTATACTTAATATTATAAAGCTGCAGAGTTTGTTTGTTTGTTTGTTTGTTTGAACGCGCTAATCTCTGGAACTACTGGTCCGATTTGAATGATTATTTTAGTGTTGGGTAGTCCATTTATCGAGGAAGGCTATAGGCTATATTTTTTTTCATCAAAATTAGGGATCCGTAATAAAATTGCTATTTTGTAACACAAGGTGTAAAATCGAAAACCTATTTTTGCGTGCGCTGCAAAAACTATTGACAATAGAACAAAATAATGTACTACGGGTTTGTAGAGCCCATTAAGACCTACAAAAAAGTCCGCAAGAACATATGTCTAGCTATCATGGTTTAATCACAATAACCGATTTTGTGTTCTTAATAATTATTAAATCGTCTGAAGAAAAAAAAACTACGTTAAATATGTATCGTAATATTAATCTTTATCGAAATTAAGCATTATGTTATCAAGAGTATTTATGAAGAAGTAAAATACTTTTTGTTTCATCTCAATCGGATATTTCGTTTAAAAGTTATCACGCGTGTAAGATGTTAAGAGTTGGTACCTATTAAGGAGTTATGGGCCATAGAGTTTTTATCTATACTAATAATAAGGCTGAAGAGTTTGTTTGAACGCGATAATCTCTTTATGAGCCTATACTACCTCAAATGGCTTAGCATGATCCTCCGTTATGTCGAAAATTCCGCAGCATTAAAGTTGAAATAAATATATGCTAAAGTTGAGGATTAATGTAAGGTCTTATGTTAGACGAAAACACGATTCCATAAAATTTTCTCAATAGAAAAAAAATCCAAAGTTACCTCCAAACCGAACAATAAACCGCTGGTACTTCAAATTAGATCATGAAACTTTGCATACTAACTGAACTAACTATAAAGCAGGTCTTATGTTAGTTAGTTTTTTTGAATTACCTTTATTTTCACCGTAAAAAGCAAATACCTAAACTATTGGCGCTGCCTCCCGCCCAGCACCGCACTCTGTCTCGCTTTCACACAGTCCGCGAGCAGTATCGCGCGAGCGAGATAAAGAGTGAATTTTAGCTGAGGTAGTATAGGCTCTTAACTACCGGTCAGATTTGAATTCTTTTTGCATTTGATAGCCCAATTCTTGAGGAAGGCTATAGGCTATTTAACATCACGCTATGACCCTTAGGAGCCGAGCAAAAAGAAAAAAACTCAGAGTGAACGGTAAGTGAATACGAAGTGTTGCGACGCGACGGGGTGGGGGTACAAGAAATTTCACGCGGACGAAGTCGCGGGCAGAAGCTAGTTAATTCATATTTGTTAACATTTTTGGTAAATAAATCGCGAATGCACGGTATGGTCAAGCTACCTGAAACTGTCAAATTTTCTCAATCAACATTGAACCTTATGATTTAGTGATAATGTTGAAAATCTATGAAAGAAATTTGACAGATTGTAGTACCTTGATGTGCTGGCGTCGGTACAAGAAACTGACACAGGTAGGTACCAAGCTACGTCTTACCTACACCTATAAAAAAATAACCATTCCCATTTGATTTCGCATAAACCTACATGATGGGCACTTCTGAAACGTCAGAAAGCTAGATGCACGGTCCAAATGGTCAATTCCTAAAAAGCAATAATTTGCGTCACTATGTATGTTGATTTTGCATACCTACGAGTACCTTGTAGTACTAGTAGGTACCTAGTTCTCTACTTTTTTTTTTTTTTGCGGATGGTAAATCATCAAATGACTCCTCCCGCTCTGGGTAGAGCGGAAGGGAGTGTCAGACTCTTACTGACTAAAACCCACCCGTGTTCCTTCCTTAGCCATTTATGTTCCGGCCCAGCGGTAACCCTTTCGGACAATCCCGCTGAACCTAGTTCTCTACTTCATCTTTCATTTCTTTTTTTTTATTTTCATTATCTAGACCATCTCCTTTACGCCTTGTACCACATCCGAAAGGCGTGGCATCTTTATGGGTGTCTGTTTAACTGCACTGTCCGTTTCATTCCTGCCTTTTGTTCAAACGTCACGAATGTTCGCAATATCCTCGTTGACTTTCTACAATCTATCCTGCTCCTTACGAGTTAACGGTTTTATTCAAAAGGTCAGCCTCTTTTTAGGGTTCCGTACCCAAAGGGTAAAAACGGGACTACTAAGACTTCGCTGTCTGTCCGTCCGTCCGTCTGTCTGTCACCAGGCTGTATCTCAAGAACCGCGATAGCTAGACAGATGAAATTTTCACAAATTATGTATTTTTGTTGCCGCTATAACAACAAATACTAAAATCTCCCTCTCCACTCCCATACAACAAACGTGTTTTTTTCGGTGTTTTTGCCTTGTGGTACGGAACCCTTCGTGTGCGAGTACGACTCGCACTTGACCAGGTTTTAGTGTGTCGACAATTTGGAATCAATTATATTTGTGATGTCACGTAATCTGAAAATATAATGTCGTCGATTGGTATGAAGAAATGAGTCTATTATTATGACGGCCTGACTCACCATCTATATTTAGGTTTCTGTTATCACTTGGCAGATAACGCCCCCAGACGTGATAACAATAAAACGCGATCTACACGGTTTGAAACCAGTCTACAAACCAAGGTGACCTTGAAGTTGTTGTTGTTGTTTGAAACCAGTCTACAAACCAAGGTGACCTTGAAGTTGCTGTTGTTGCGAGATGCCTGCTACACGGTTTAAAACCAGCATTTCTTCTGCCACTAGTTTTTAACGCAGGCCTTTCTACCAAGGACGTTTACCGGTCATACGAAATTGGTTTCAAACCGCTGTCTACACTGCACTGGTTTAAACTAACGTTTGAAACCACTGTTTTAAACCGTGTAGATCGTGCTTAAAACTTCTATTGTGTCTCGTTCAGTGTCCTTCAACCGACTATCTTAAGTACTTAGCAATTTTATTTATTTGACTTAATAAATTTATTTATTTGTTTCATCTAACCTTATAGGAAAGTCCAATGAAATTCTTTTTCATTATCCGGGGGCACGGCAGTGCCCCCGCCAAGTCGAGCAAAAAGCGGCACGGCCTTATTATTCATTCGGTGAGTAGGTAGTGGCTATTCGGACGTCGTCGCGTCGTGATAAAGACTCATACTCCTGTGTCTATTCCAATTCGTTTGGGGTCGAGGTGGTAGCACTTGTTCTTATTTCTTACATCTCACCTTAGTATTGACTGCTCCCATTACTGACCTTATTTTCATTTTGAAAATTAATTGATTTGATCTTTCCCTACTTTCATAAAGTTATCCACATTCATACTCAAAGCTATCCTCACGACCTATCCCTCATTGCTCATTGCCCTCCAACGAACAACAGACACCGTTTACTTCATAAACGTGACAAAATAACCAAGTTTATTTCTGCCCTAAATAATAATAAAAAACCTTGTAATTTCCATGGTAAAGCCTTTCGTTTAGAGGCGGGAAAGGGCCCAGTCCACATAATTTAGTACAACTTTGCAACAAAAAATCTTAAAAACAAGCAAGCCTTTAATTACGAAAAACTTTCACCCATTCTTCAGAGGCTGACAAAGCTAAATTAAAATTTTATGAAACAAGAAAAAAACAGGAGTTGACGAAGGGTTCTTAGTTAGTCTCTTTATGCTAAATTATTTGAAGTTTCACGATTTTCACGATCACTGTCTTTATATATCAACAATATTGAAATTGATATTATTTTCGGTCCTCAATATTTGATGCGTTTCGGAACGATGGGGCTTGCGGTAGGAGTTGACTGGTAGAAATCATCACATATGGAAAAAGTTATGTCCTCCCTATGCGACTTTCTCTCTCTCTATTATACAGGGTGTCCGGTAATTAATGGATTGTACTTACTATTATGAACAACTTTTACTACGGGACCAAACATGAAATCGCGAAAAAAAATCAGCTATTCCCTACATTTACCTCGTTTCGTGTTCGCATAACTCGTCAAAATGTAGGGAACAGCTGATTTTTTTTCGCGATTTCATGTTTGGTCCCGTAATAAAAGTTGTTCATAATAGTAAGTACAATGACCCCCTAAAAGGTTATCCATTAATTAGCCCTGTATACGAGTGTGTGTGTGTGCGTGCGAGTGTCGGTTAAGGAACTTCGTTCCTGACACGTTTTATTTTTTATTAGTATCATCTTCATCTGCCTAGCCTTTTTCGAACTATGTTGACGTCGGCTTCTATTCTGACCGGGTGCAGCTGAATACCAGTATTTTACATGAAGCGACTGCCTATCTGACCTCCACAACCCATTTACTGGGTAATACGATACCCCATGGTAAGACTGGTTGTCAGACTTTCGGGCTTCTGACGACCCGTAACGACTGTCAAAGATCCACGAATGACAGACGAGACCAACGGCTTAGCGTGCTTTCCGAGGTGCGGAGGGGTCTTGGTATGTAAAGATGGTCACCTATCTACGAACCAACCACGGCAAGCGTAGCTTAACCGGATCGATCGAACCGTATGGCTGTTATTACTTAACCACAAGCCCACCAATGTTTAGTACCTCCTAGCTTATGATATATTTATTTAAAGATGAGTAAAGTTATATTATAACAAGACGTGCGCTAAGTGGGATTTCCCTTCTACAAAAATGACGAACTTTCATACAAACTTTCATCCCCTATTTAACACCCCAAAAAAACCGTGCCGCACTAATAACCCAGGATTTTTTTAAATATGGGATACATTTAAAAAAATCCTGGATCCATTAGTCCGGCACGGTTTTGCACAAGAAATTTTGTGTAGCAAATGTGAGCACTAAGGAAGGATTTTTGAAAATGTATCCCCTATGGCCCTTTATACTGGACCTTGGGGGATTTTCAAAAATCCTGAGTTATTAGGGCTCACATTTGCTACACAAATTCACTTGTGCAAAATTTCATGCTTCTAGTAAGCGAATGAATATGTAAATAGCTCGTAAGATCTACAAGGAAAGCATATCAGTAATGCCTATAAGCTACGGTTTCCATGAATAGCGGTGAACCGCCACATGCAGCCATTATGTCCAAGTATAGAGTAAACGTAATGAGAAAATGACAGATTTACATGACGTTCGTTATACTTAAGTATGACGAAAATGCTGTCCTTGGTCCCGTAGCCTTACAGATTAGATATAAATAAAATCAAAAACACGATAGCTAAAAGTTTAAAACAAACTCATTTTTTAAGCAGTCTGATATAGTTGCTGGCAGTTGTTTTAGTTCAATCTCAAATTTTATAAAAATACTCTAATACCAACTCACTTCAATCGATCGTACGACTCATATCAATCTACATGATCTTCACAAATGATCTGCCCAAGATTATGTCTGGACTTTAAAAGAGACTGGTGACCTCTGAGCTTGTTCCGGTCTTTCTTCTCTGAGTAGTCAGATAGGAAACGCAGACCTCATCTACATACATATCCTATTATCCCCGTTGGTCTCGTGGTCGCAAGCGCGACTGCTGAGCGTGGGGTCCCGGGTTCGATTCCCGGGTCGGGCAAAGTGTTATTGAGTTTTTCCATTAGGAATTTCTTAGTAACAGCCCGGAGTTTGGAAGTTGGCGGTGTGATACCCCCGCGCCTCGGAAAGCACGTTAAGCCGTTGGTGCTGCGCCTGATCTCTCTCCGGTCGTGTCGGATTGCCGTCCCATCGGACTATGAGAGTGAGGGAAGAGGGAGTGCACCTGTGTCTGCGCGCACACTTGTGCACTATAATATCTCCCGCGCCGAAGGCTAGTCTCCGTTAAGATTGGCCGCCGTGGCCGAAATACGGTCTGGAGGACTTTTTTTTTTTTTTTTTAAATAATATGACTTATAAAAGTGGTTCCGTTATCCTATTTACAGAACAAACAATTTCATTTCATTTCACTGATGACGTTGATGACTATTAAATTCTTCGCGCATCGAGACCGTTGCTTCTTCAGAAGTATAATAGTCGAGAAGATAATGATATCCGAATCTATATTGTCTCAAATCTAGACAAGACTGGTTAGTTAGTTAGTAGACTAACAAACCACTTTTGTAGGCTAATTTACTTTGTTTCAAAGTCAAAATGGTTTCATCCCCAAAAACCCACTTGGGAGAAAACTAACGCGTTAAACTGTCAACAGACTACTTAAAATGTGTTAAATTTTTACCCCTACCAGTTTTATGCGCCAAAGTTTTGGAGGCAAGCTCAAACTTAATTCATTAGAGCCTGCTGATGCCACTGGGGTAAAAAGTGTTTTATAATATACGATGGTGGAGTTAGGATAGGTTTTGTGAGGGGTTATTCAACGGCCCAGAATTTTGTGAACTACTTTGGCGTGGGTTTTGAGGCAACCAGAAGAGGTTGAATATCTTATAAAAGGCGTGTTTGACATTTGGTGAGACACGACTTCCACAATGGAAAACACAATAACACTTTGCTCGATCCGGGAATCGAACCCAGGACCCCATGCTCAGCAGGTGCATTTGCTGCTTACTACGAGCCCAACGGGGCAGTCAAAGAACAAAAATTAAAGTGCCGCCGGCCAGAATAAAAAAGTATTTACTATTTTACTATGGGAAATAAAATAATAGATTTATAATTGCGTCTTTAAACGAATGTCCAAAAATTGTTGGCAAAAATATGATTTTTGGTATGTCCAGACGCCAGCACATCAAGTTACTACAATCTGTCAGATTTCTTTAATAGATTTTCGACTTTATTGCTAAAGCATAAGGTTCAAGGTTGATTGGGAAAATCTGACAGTTTCGGGTAGGTTGACCTGCTGGCGTCTGTACTTTCAACTCTAATAGCAGCAGTTAACATTATAGAACCATGTTGTGTGAGTAATAGTTAAAACATGTTCGGGATGTTATATTCAATCAAAAGTTGGTATTTTTTAAATATTATGATAAATGATTTATTTTCTGTAAGTAGGTTTGTGCAAACACTTTTACTCGTCAATCATATTTTTTTAAACTAGACGAGGTCGGCGTTTCCTATCTGACTATTCTGAGAAGAAAGGCCGAAACAAACTCAGAGGTCACAGTCTCTTTTAAAGTCCAGACAAAATCTTGGTCAAATCGTGTGATGCTTAAAACACTTGATAAAAAAATATGATTGTTGGCTTATTCAAGCTCAAATAGTAGCCGGGGGGTTAATTATAGACTTTCGTAGTAATAATAAATGCCAAGATGTCATTTCCCATATGAAAACAGTACTTTTTTCTTCTAGCTTTAAACTTCTGACTTTAATTTTTGGGTACGGAATGAATGATGTCCTTTACTATTATTAGTACGTGTATGTAGAACTATGTCTGTACTTACCGCCCTTCAAAAATATCAAACACACACGGCCTTTTGATGACTGTTGTTCTCAGTGACAGCGTCATTACGACAGCTAAATTAGGCTTGGTTAGGGATTTCCGTAGTATCGATATCAGAGTAACATCGATCTTCGGTTCATTTTTCTTGGTTTCACAAGCAATTCTTAAACACCTTATTTATTTGTCAAGAACTGATTATCACATCATAAAAAAAATAAGTTTAAAATTACAGGTTTTTGTCGAGCTTTTACCAGTAGGTAGTACCTAGATATTCTAGTATAGATGCTTGCATAATCAGTCTAAAGCATAAAGTATTTCTAGCAAATAAACGTTTGATTTGATTTGAGTCTAAAAGGTTCCTTCTGCTGGGACACAGGTCTCCTCTTAGAGAGGGAGTGTGCTATAATCTACCACACGGGCTCAGTGCGGGTTGGTAGATGTCACATGTCTTCGAATTTTTGGTTATAGGACATGCCGGTTTCCTCACGATGTTTTCCTTAATAGAATAGAATATTTTATTTGTAAAACATTTTCTGAATGGAATTCTCGTAGATAGGTCACATCAAGCTTTCAGCATCAAGCAATCAACTTTGAACCTTATGCTTTAGCGATAAAGTTGAAAATCTATTAAAGAAATTTGACAGATTGTAGTAGCTTGATGTTGGCGTCTGTACCAGGATATTATATTTTTAACTCATCATCATCTGCCTAACCTTTTTCCCAACTATGTTGGGGTCGGCATGGTTATAGGACATGCCGGTTTCTTCACGATGTTTTCCTTCACCGTTTTGAGAACAATGGTGATGAAAGTTCGAACCCACGACCTACAACTTGTAAGTCGGGGCCGTTACCACTGTTACGTCACCACCACTAAATATTTAGCTTGCACTGTTCGTATGTATGTAAGTTGTCCGTCAAAATTTGCAAACCATTTTTCGACCATTTGCTGGTATCCGATTGAGCCGAAGAAAAATATCGATACTTTTGATTCGACACCGCATCCCTAAAAGGAGGTGGACAAAGCTTTTGACTACATACATAAGTTATTATTGGTACACTATTGTTCACGAAATAAGCTGACAAGGAGTAATAATTTCGGATAACAATGGACTTCATATTGGGTGACCTTTCTCTATTGAGTATGGGATATTATTAGAATCGAATAATAATGTTTAGAATGGAACGAAGGGCTTATGGCTAAGTTATAACAGCCTCACGGGTCGATCGATCAGGTTAAGCTATGCTTGCCGCAGTTGTTCCGTGGATGGGTGACCATCTTTAAATACCAAGACCCCTCCGTGACTTTGAAAGCACGCCCTTGGTCCCGGCTGTCATTCGTGGATCATTGATCAGTAACTGGGTTGTGGAAGTAAGATATATCTACAGTCGCTCCATGTATGTTGGGATCGGCTTCCAGTCTAACCGGATGCAGCTGAATACCAGTATTTTACATGGAGTGACTGCCTATCTGACCTCCACAACCCAGTTACTTGGTAATACGATACCCAATGGTAAGACTAGTTGTCAGACTTCCGGGCTTCTGTCGACACGTAACGACTGTCAAAGATCCACGAATGACAGCTGGGACCAATAGCTTAACGTGCTTTTCGTGGCACAGAGGGGTCTTGGTATGTAAAGATCACCCACCCATAGACCAATCGATTGATCGACCCGTGTGGATGTTATTACTTAGCCATAAGCCCCTCGTTACAAATAACCTACTTCAGATTAAAAAGGCTATTCCAAAGATAGACCAAATCAAGCCTCTAACGTGCAGTGCAATACAATATTTGTATGTAAGTATTTCAGAATAATAATAATAATAATAATATTCCACAACTATCACACAACGCCGTCTAGTCTCAAGCTAAGCAGAGCTTGTGTTATGAGTACTAGACAACTGATAAACATACTTATATATTTCTAAATGCATACATATATAGATAAATTACACCCAGACACAGAACAAATGATCATGCTCATCACACAAACATTTGTCCTGGGTGGGAATCGAACCCACGACCTCCGGCATAGCAGTCGTCACTGACCACTAGACCAACAGAATGAAGACTTCCATATGCATAATTCCTGTAAATATGAAGACTTCCATATTCATAATTCCTCCCACCATTTCACTGGAATTATTTAAAACTTTAACTAGAAACTAGACTGGAGTGTGCCTGACTCTGCTTGATGGTTTAGAATAACACCCAGTTTGTAGTACAACTCACAAATATTTATAAGCTGTTAAACTTTTGTACGTTTGTTTTGTAACTTTAACATGCTAACTAAACTAAAAGGTATGACTAAATTCCGTGAAGTTGGGCTTAGAGGTTGGTGTGTAGAACATTAAAGTAACATAATATGTTATGTACATTAACGTAACGTAGTACATTATGTACCGAGTGCTAGTAAAAAAGTTGCTTTGTGAGAGGAAGGCGGTCGAGAAGTCACATGATACAGTTTTCCAGGTCGTATTTTGGCCATGGCGACCAATTTCAACAGAGACTTGCCTTCGGCGCGGGAGTTAATATAGTGCACGAGTGTGTGTGGCAACACAGGTGCACTTTTTTTTTTTTTTTGATAAATGGCATCTCGCATTTCAACCATAGGGGTTGTCGACTGCTTAACCGGACTTTCCTGTGGATGCCACAATAAAATGGGCCTCCAGCCAGGGCATAAATAACTTAAAACTAAGCGACTACACGCTAAGGGCACCCCCCGTGGGGTTCGGACCTCGGCTTAGGGCGTCGCTGGAAGAGGACAGCAAGGGACAGGCTGGATTGGAATTAATTGTTGGAGACGAATTTAAAGCTACAGGCTCAGCGGCGCGGGCTGGCTTGAGCAAGGGTCGGGGCGGACATGGTACGGGGTGTCGCGACGGGCCTCGACGGCGAGGACGGAAGGACGGATGTCGGGACTTGTACTTCTTGAGAGTACTGATGGCCTTACTACTCTCCTGGAGGAGAGTAGTGGCGTCGTCGGGGGTGGTGAGGGTATGCCTTGGTCGGCGAATCCTACTTATACGGGAGGGAGTGTAACGGGAGACCACCGCAATCAGGGGATTGGGATGCTTAATAGCAGAATCGAAGTAGCGTTCGGAGAGGCGCTTCATGAACTGCTGGACGGTGGGGAGTCTGAGATCGACGTGGAGATTCACGTTTCGGACATAGAAGGGGGCTCCCGTGACCTTTCTGAAGAAACGGTTCTGGAGGGTCCACAGGTGCACTCTCTCTTCCCTCACTTTTATAGTCCGATGGGCGGCAATCCGACGCGACTTGAGAGATTAGGCGCAGGGGTACTACACCGCCAACTTCTACACTCCGGGCTGTTACTAAGAAATTCCTAATGGAAAAACCCAATAAGACTTTGCCCGGCCTGGGAATTAAATCCCAGACCTCACTCTTAGCAGTCACACTTGCAATCACGAGATTAACAATAACGGAGCAGTATGACCTAAGTAGCAAACAAAAGTACCCCGTATTCATATTCATGCCACACATGATCTGATCAAGTGAATTTGTTTCGGTGTTTCTTCTCAGAGCAGTCATTTATGAAACACCGAACTCATAATATAGTTAAAAAAAAATCGGTCAAGTACGAGTTGGACTTGCGCACCGTACAAATTTGTAGGTATGTAAATAGTAGTTTAGCACGGGATTTTTTTTTGTAATGTGCTACAAGACATTGGTTGTTGCAAAATTTTATGAATCTAGGTCTACGGGAAGTACCCTACATATTTTTGATTCCCTTGAGAGTGTCGAAATATACGTTCTTTTGTGGCATAAACGACCGTTTCATTTGTTTACGTTCACTTAGAAGTTTGATCTTTTAAAGGCCTCCCCGTGTTCCTTCAAAACCTCCCTGTCTTGTGCGATCCTCGGTCATGTTGGCCCTGCAAACCTTATCAGATCGTCACACCACCTTCGCCATGGAACATGGTAAGTACTTCGACGGCGATGTCCTCCCTCAAGCGTCAAGTGAGTGACAATCTTTGCCCATCTCTCCGGGTGCATTCGGGCGACGTCTCTGGGTGTTTTTTCTCCAAACTACTTGAGTTATGGACTTATGTACAAAAATAAATTATTGTCATTTGTGGAGGGGGTTTGTAGATCTTAGGTTCGTTTATAGTCAGACAGGCGCTTTACTTTGTGTAAATTATTTCATCACCACTGCTCTCAAAACGGTGAAGGAAAACAGCGTGAGGAAACCGGCATGTCCTATAACCAAAAATTCGAAGACATGTGACATCTACCAACCCGCGCTGGGCCTGCGTGGTAGATTATAGCCCACTCCCTCTCGAAGAGAGGAGGCCTGTGTCCCAGCAGTGGGAACAATATAGGCTGATTATGGATTTATGATATATTTTTCCAGTATTTACTGGAGTCGCATTGTGGCTTAAAGTATCTTTATATCCCATAAGAATTATAATACACATGCATGACAAAAATTAAACTTAAAAAAAAAACGAAAAATTAGAAAATATGCAGCTTGATGTGTCGTCGAGTCAGTGGCCTGCATTATATGACTTTCTGTTCCCTTCATCTTCGTTGTAAGAGGGGTCATATAATGCAGGGCACTGACTACTATTCCTATATTATTCATAGTTCATGGAGGTTAGCTCAGTGACACATCGATTTCATTACTTTCATTGAATATAGTTGCTCGTTAATCTTTCTTATGACGTCACACATATTGTGACTTAATCTTCAGACGCATGATGACGTATGCAAACATTCATTGTGTATCAGAAGATCCAAGGCAGTTTAGAGATCTTTGTGAAGTAGCTTTTCCGGGAAACTGCAGTTAGGGCAATATCATTATTGTTATGCAAATTGACACCCTACGACAATTTTCCGTGTGACAGCTGTCAAAAAATGACGTGATTTGAAAATCCGGACACTTTAACACATTGAAGGACACTGATTGAGACACAATAGAAGTTTTATTGTTATTACGTCGAGAGGCGTTAAGTGTCCCGCGAAGTGTTATGTAGTAACTTATGAATAATTAGCCTATAATGTTCTCACTGCTAGTACACAGACCTTCTTTTTGTGAGAGGGAGTGAACTATAATCCAACACGTGGTTTCAGTGCGGGTTGGTGGATGTCAATGTCTTCGGATTGTTTTGGTAAGGACATTCCGGTTTCTTCACGATGTATTCCTTCACCGTTTTAAGAGCAGTGCTGATGAAATGAAATACACAAAGTAAAGTGTCAGCCTAGGTTCGAACTCTCTAAAAAAAAATTTGCTGTTCCCTACATTTATGTTCGTATAACTCGTCAAAATATAGGGAACAGCTGATTTTTTTTCGCGATTTCAGGTTCGGTCCCATTGTAAAAGTTGTTAATAATGATGAGGATATTGACCTCTTAAGAGGTACTAAATGTTTGAAATGAAATGAATTATTTTATTTTTTGTAAGTAGGTTTGTACAAACACTTTTACACGTCAATCATGTTTTTTTTTTTAACTAGATGAAGTCGGCGTTTCCTAACTGACTACTCTGAGAAGAAAGGCCGAAACAAACTCAGTGGTCACAGTCTCTTTTAAAGTCCAGACATAATCTTGGTCAGGTTATATGAAGACCATGTAGATCGATGTCTGAGGTGGTCTTTTGAGGAAAGAACCACACAGATTGAGAGGACCTGTCCAGTCAGTGCACGCATTTGTCAAAAATCGTGCAGCTCAACTCAAGTTTTACCAATAACCCTGTATATATACGTTTGTAAAGCAAGCCATTTCAATTTTCCACAATAGAATTAATAATAAAATTCATTGCAAGCTCCTACCTACATTTGCAGACTCTGGTCACAGCAGCCATTTATGTAGGAAGCTTTAAACATCTGCATATTCACTACAATGCAAATATTTATGCAACTAGGATTTAAGCCTGCATAAATACATGGAATTGAATACGCGGTCAAATGCGACCGGGATTTATTTATTTGCATGAAAATTAAGGCGCCACGTAAATAAAATAATATTGGATTTCATTAAAAATGTATTATCTTCTGAAAGAGAAAAAAAAAAACTTTTAAAATTATGTAAAGCTAGGGAGATTATTTTTTTAGCAAAACCACGTACCCAAGTTATATTTAAATGCACACTCAGACTCACGTTTTCTCTTTGTTTTTGTGTTTATTCTTTGTGTACATTTAGTGTAGGTATAAGTTACTGTAAAAGCCCGAACTGCGGTAAATCTTAGGATTTACCGGTAAATCCTAAGATTTACCAAGTGTCACCGGTAAAAGTCCGAATTGTTCTATAATAATCCTTAAATATAACACGTTGAATTAGATATTTTAATTTGGCGCACCTATTCAATGTCATTCTCTAGTACTCAATCAAGTATAATAATCGTATTAGCACTAAAGTAGTTGCATGCTTCCGAGAAAGTCTCTCCGAGCTGAAAACAATTATTGAACTACTTTTTCTAGGATTTCTGGCCTTAATATCACAGTATACTCAAAGCGCCCAGAGCGCTGCAATATCCGTGAACTCAATCGATCGTTTCCTTATCAAATTATTGAAAAGGTAATTATGAGCACTTCTATTTGTTTCATATCAATGTTTTTTTTCACAAAATAGTATAGGTGCTTTAAACTGCAACTTGTCTAGTAAATTTCACTCTTGTTGCAGCATTGTCAACTTTAAACTGATCCTTACCTAATATTTTTTGCAGAAGTCAACTGCACGGCGTCGTGTGTTTTCCGGGTAGTAGAATATAATCAACCCATATCATACCATGGTGTCGTAAAAGGCGACTAAGGAAGCAGCAGGAAGTTCTTTTTGTTTTCCTCTGTGTGATACGAACCACTCACAGCCAAGCCTAGGTGGCCGCGCCGAGAGCTGCATAGCTAAGGGGGGGCCTAGTCGCGTGCGTGCCTATTGTCTGGGACCGAGCGCCCCCAGGCACATACAAACCTTAAATCTGCATGCGGGGCTCTGTAGAGTGTGGATAGATTTTTCCTCTGCTTTTCGTGGAAGCTAAATGAGTACCTACATCAAATAAATATTCTTCATCACTTCAGTTGTTTCAACAGGACAAAAAGCGAGCGGCGCGGAATGTCGCTAAGTTACGCTGAATGTGCAAGGAGGTATAAAGGATAATTATGATGGATGAGGAAATGACGCCGAAAAAAAAAATGATAAGCTTACTGAGATCTTTCTCGTGAGGTCTGTTGATCGATGGGACATTCTCACTCATTGTCCTTTTAAAACATTTGTATGAAATTAATCAATACATAAGATACACATATTCAATAGATAAGATTGCGTCAAATAAAAAAAAATAAGTGGTTTTTTAGATATCCCTTGTTGTGCAAAAGACGTACGTGTGCTGATTTATGTAAGCTGCAGTACGAACGTAAGCAGAGCAAAATTTTGAAGAATTTGATATTCTAATCGTGTGTTTTGACTAAAACTCCTAGCGCTCCGTAGTAAGTGCACTACCTAGTACTTACAAGCATGCAGGTATGTGCTGAATACGCAAAATCGGGAACATGACTACCTTAGAATGTGAAACATGAGATGTTTCAACGCATTCAATATATAGGATAATAACTTAGATGATATGGTTAGAAAGGGGGTGACTACCGAGTTGACGGCTAAAAGAGAAGTATGGAAGAACAAGACATGTTATATCGACCAAATAAATTAAGGAGTTATGAAGAAGAAGAGAGAGAAGAGATAAGGGCCAGAGAGAGAATGATTATGATGATGATCTTAGCACTATGCATAATGATGAAAATAGAAATGTTTCTAGCGTTAGTGTTAGGGTAAAAATTGTAAAGAAATGACTGGTGTAAAAACTGTTAAAAATTTAGGTGGAAGACGACAATATAGTGGGTGTAGACGGGTCTTCTCAAATCTAAATCTCTGAAAGACCATTCTTCTATTCGTTTGCTCGGCTCGGGTCCAGTTTGTTACAGTTCTAACCTAACCTAACGTAGTAATTTGGTCGAGATACCCTAGATTAGTTACTGTGTTTGAGGAAAGACAAGAAATTTAAAAAGAGGTTAATATATTTTTAAAAGGATCATTAGAAGACCTTAAAGTTCTTAGAGACATATTAATTTTAAAAAAGCGTTCATCATTAGATGGTCATTAAGTTTTTAGAAGATCAAATAAATATTGAATATTATATTATTTATTTTAATTACAATATCTGTAATAGCTAGATATCGAAAAGTTCATTAGAAAATTTTCCCCTCCCCATTTCACATCGTTATTTGTAATGCAACCGATGAAAGGGTTCCGTGACAAGTTCAGAATCTCATTAGCAGTGACCTGAATTGTCGGACAGAGATCTCTATAGTGGCGTAATTAGAGCAAGGTGGGTGGGCAATCCACGTCCGTGGTAATTGTGTGGTAGGATTTAGAAATGTAGGGAAAAAATGTTTTGAAATATATTTTATTTTAATATATAGTCGTATAGCGAAGTAAAAAAAATGTGTATGTAAAATATGTAGGTTTTCGTTAAAACTGGTATAGTGATGTTTCTGGTTTTAAGACCACAGTATTGGTTTTGTTATCTCCTATTAGAATTATGATGTGTTTTACCTACCTGTTAGATCATGATGTTAAAATAATTGTGTTTATTATTAAATAAACCCTGTAAATCTACTATAAAGGTTTTGTTAATATACCTACGAAAAAGAGGAATACTAAAATCAAGTAAGTTCTATGAATATTATACCAGGGGGCCTAAAAAGGTCACTTTGGCAGAATCATAAAAGGATTACATTATGAATCATAATATGGCGAAGATAGTCCGTGTTTTTCTTTTTTTTGCTGCACTACGTAGGTATAATCAAAGAGATTGGATTAATTGGCATTTTAGCACAGACAAAAAAAAAATAACTGAAAAATCCGCACGTAATATTATATAGGTATATTTAGAAAAAGGAATACCTCATTTCTGGCTTAAAAAAACTTCGTCCGTACCGCTATTAATAGGATAAGTGCCCAAAACAGATAAATTGAATGGCCATGTTGATTTTTAGCCTAAAATTACCAGCCAGGCCAGCCTTTGAGGCAAACAACCACTTGACGATGTAAATAAAAATAGTACAAAATAAAATATTAAAAAAAAAGTTACTACAAAACAATCGATTTTTTTTAAAAGGTACTTTAATACTATCGAACGTGATACGAAAATGATAATAAAAAAACTTCTTACAAAACAAATAATGAAAAAATCAGCCTGAAATATTTGTTAAACAAACAACAAAAAAAAGCAAAAAAAAACTTTCAATATTAGCTTTAACAAACAATATACCAGCAAACCCACATGCTTGATACATGAATATCAAAATACATAGGTATTGACTTGGCTAACGACTAGACTGTATTTGTCTTAAATTCCAACTTATGTAAAAAAATCAACAGGACCGAGGGGCTCGTGGCTAAATAACAACAGCCGCACAGGTCGATCGATCAGGTTAAGCTACGCTTGCCGCGGTTGGTCTGTGGATGGGTGACCATCTTTATATACCAAGACCCCTCCGTGCCTCGGAAAGCACGTTAAGCCGTTGGTCCCGGCTGTCATTCGTGGATCTTTAACAGTCATTACGGGTATTCAGAAGCCCGAAAGTCTGACAACCAGTCTTACCAAGAGGTATCGTATTACCCAGTAACTGGGCTGTGGAGGTCAGATAGGCAGTCGCTCCATGTTAAATGCTGGTATTCAGCTGCATCCGGTTAGACAGGAAGCCGACCCCAACATAGTTGGGAAAAGGCTAGGCAGTTAATGATACTAGAATCAACAATGTAATTGTGTTTTTAAACAGCCGACAATGGTGCAGCCTACCCCAATCTTTTATCTCGGAACAATAATTGCTCGCGTCGTAGGATTGCGATACAAATCTACGATGTATGTTTACGATACGATAAAGTGAAAAATAGAAGTAAGTTCTTGTACCTTTAGTACATGTTCAGATGGGCGAATGGCATAGAATTTCTCTAGAATCATTTATCCTGAAAACTCTATTAATGAACACGAAAACACTAAAGCAAACAGTAGACTGGTCATGTTTGACGAAAGACCGATGGCCGGTGGAGCAGACGAGTCCTGCCTGGAGTGGAGACCGCGTATCGGCAAGCGTAGTGTGGGACGCTCCCCAGCTAAATGGATCGACGACCTTATGAAGGTGGCTGGGTCAGATTGGAGGCAGAAAGCGGAAGACAGGATTTTGAGGCCTCTCCCAGGCTGCAGCCTGGGAGAGGCCTATGTCCAGCAGTGGACTGCGATCGGTTGAGTTAATAAAGCAACTAGGGACATTTTTTAAAACTATCAGTAGTAGGGAACAAACTAACTCCCAATCCAGTGAGAGTAAACTCAGTTCTTTCTCCGTTATAATCGTCTATTCCAAAATACAAAGTCTCCCATCGTTTTCCTTAATGAATCATCGAAATCCCGTGCTCGTTGTTAACTTTTTCCCTTCACTTTGACAAGTTGCAATCTGACAGCTGTCAAACCCTTGACGTTATGCTAAAACATAATAAATGTCTTTTCCTGTGTAGCAAATTCTGTTACTTTGGTAATAATGCTTACACCAGCCAGTGAGACTCATAACTCTTCCTTTAAGCGGTAGTCGGGTAAAAACACTGCATTTCAATTAATTCTAGTAACTCACGTCAACACCGGGGTAGAAAAGCTTCTCTAAACTTTAGGTGAACGAACATAGTGCAAGAGAAGTCTGACGAAGTTTGCACTTAATAAATCGATAGAGATAGATTATTAGTTATTCATAGAAATAGTACTCCGAAGTAGAGAGACATGAGAAAACAAGAAAATTTAAACTCCTTACTTTAGAATTCTGAGTCATCATCATCATCATTTCAGCCGAAAGACGTCCACTGCTGGACATAGGCCTCCCCCAAGTACCTCCACTTCGACTGGTTCTGTGCTTCTCGCATCCAGCGGGTACCTGCGGCCTTCACAAGGTCGTCGGTCCACCTGGTGGGAGGAACTGAAGAATTGCCAGACTTCTGAGTAATGGCAATTAAATACTTTTTACCCTACCGCGGGGGAGCATAGAGGAGTATCTTTTTAGTAGGTATATCTGTCTGTTTTTTCTTAAGGTTGAAATCTGTCATAGCAGAAAAAAAACTCAAAATTTAAAAAAATGTTTGGGTAAGGCCAATGACCCAGCAGCGGACGTTTTTCGACTGATATGATGATGATGATGATTTACTCAGATAGAACTCGACTGCGGTGGAGCAAAGTTGAGTACCTGCTTAACATGTCCCTGGCTCCTCATTAACGGCTTAACTATTTAAATGTCTATTAACTGCTCTCAAATTACGATGTTCATTTTTTATTTACTCTACTTTATTTACTTTTTTTACATACTTTTTTGACATAATCTCTTTATTACTTGACATTATATACAGACAATTCAAATTTTTCATGTCTTTATTAGTGGTTGTAATGGGAATCATATCACTAGGTTTTATTAGGTTATTATTTTTTATTTATCCTTTTGATAGATTCTTATTTTGTAAACGTGAGGACTTTGTAGGCCTTGTAGACTTTAGATCTGTAGACATTTTTTTATTTTATCAAGTACCTGATACTTGTTGACAGGCCTACGCTATCCTCCCATACCTACTGTAATTTGAAAATATTGTAAAAGCCAATTATTTTTAAAAAGAGTAACCGTGGAGTTTCTTGCCGGTTCTTCTCCATAGGAAACGACCAATTGGAACCGTGCACCTAGCTTCTGACGTTTCATAAGTGCCCATGTAGGCTTATGTGAAATAAAATGTTTTGATTTTGATGTCTGTATGTTTGTTCAAACCGGCAAGGTAATTGCATAAAACACTATCAGTAGCAATAGGTTTCATTTAGACAGTTCAACAACATTCATAGCGTTATTTGCGTTGTTGAGCAGATACATTTTTTGAACATATGGAGCAATGGATTAGAAATATGCTTCGAAATGATTCAAATTGATAGTAATAGTGTGTTACGAAATTAGGGTGCTGTTCTTGCAGTGATTTGTTGCAAAATCACATCAATTATAAAATTGTAATAAAAAATAATTTAAAAAAATTAAACCGACTTCAAAAAGAAATTAACTCAAAATTATGAAATAACTTTAATTTCGGAAGTCGGTGTCTTGGGATCTGTATTTTAGTTTTATGCCACCGACTTCCGAAATTAAAGTTATTTCATAATTTTGAGTTAATTTCTTTTTGAAGTCGGTTTAATTTTTTTAAATTATTTTTTATTTCGTAATTTTTAGTTTTTGCACTAGTATTTGACCAAGGTTTTGAGATGTTTTCCCTTTGACACTACACCCGTAGCTCTTATCAATAAGCCAGGCCGTCACACTTACACGTATTAGTCCATATCTTGAAAATTACTGAATCGATCTTGATGAAACTTGCACTGTTCCCTAAGTTGAAGAAAATGTAAGCCAATAAAAAAAAATGGTCACGATCCGATTAATAGTTCCGGAGATATGCGTGGACAAACATACATACATACATACATACATACATACGTCTATGAAATTTTGTATATTTGTTTGGAAGCCCTAATAGATCATCATATGTGAATATAATGCAAATCCAATAATATTACATACATACGTATCGAATTGATAACCTCCTTTTTTGAAGTCGGTAAAAATATTTAAAAATTATTTAATCTTGAACAATAGGAGCAGTGGTGGCCTAGTAGTAATGGTCACGATTTACGAGTTAGTAGGTCATAGGTTCGAACCAGACAGGCGCTTTACTTTGTGTAAATTATTTCATCACTGCTCTCAAGACGGTAAAGGAAAACATCGTGAGGAAACCGGCATTTCGTAGAACCAGAAATTTCGAAGACATGTGACATCTACCAACCCGCACTGGTTCCGCGTGGTGGATTCGACTCACTCCCTCTCTCAGAGAGGAGGCCTGTGACCCAGCAGTGGACTCGTATAGGCTGAATTATGCTTTATTAATATAAGTACCATTGTTTTTAAGTCATTAACGTAACTAAATTATTGTAACCCTTTGTACAAACATAACCTTTCATCCTTAACAAGGGTTTCGGGGTAACTAGGTACCTACCTCTCGGAAGGACCTTGAGTATCTATCCCAAAGTTCAGATGGTACATAAAGGAAACGATATATTTTATTTATACTAGTGGTGCCCCGCGATTTTACCCGCGTAAGTTTCGATCCCGTGGAAATATCGGGATAAAAAGTAGCCTATATGTTAATCCAGGGTGTCAGCTACCTCCGTACAAAATTTCTTACTAAAAACAGAATAAAATAAATATTTAAGGGGCCTCCCATACAACAAAAGACTTTTTTTCTTCGTTTTTGCCTTGTGGTACGGAACCCTTCGTGTGCGAGTCCGACTTGCACTTGGCCAGTTTTTTCTCATACTACAAGCCACTTTACGTCATTTCTATGAAGTCAATAAACAACCATATCAGTAATATAACAACATCCTTTCTAAAAACGGATCAAATATTTACAAAATATAGGAAATAAGACGATATATAAATGAAATTTCACAATTGCTGGCCTTCAATACTAACTGCAGTTTTCGCAAGCAATAGTAAACTTTATTCTGAAGAGGTAAGGTTGATAGACATAAGTGAGATATAAGTGTGTGGGCCAAGAAAATAAATATCAATGTCACTATCAGCCTCTCTGATATTTTATCAATTTCGTTGGGTGCAAATAGTTGAGCAAAGGGATTTTACAAATCTATCACAGTAAATAGGCAAGGCTTTCTTGATAAACATGTTTTTTAGGGTTCCGTACCCAAAGGGTAAAAGCGGGACCCTGTTACTAAGACTCCATTGTACGTCTGTCTGTCTGTCTGTCACCAGGCTGTATCTTATGAAATTTTCACAGATGATGTATTTCTGTCGCCGCTATAACAGAAAATATTACTAAAAACAGAATAAAATAAATATTTAAGGGGGCTCCCATACAACAAACGTGTTTTTTTCGACGTTTTTGCCTTGTTGTGGTACGGTACCCTTCGTGTGCGAGTCCGACTCGCACTTGGCCAGTTTTCTTGATCACATCTCTCTGCACACTGCGAATAAGAGCTATACCGGAAAAAGCGTTACATTTCCATGACACTTACGTATCAAAAGTGTGCAAACGCGAACTTCGTGCCAACTGGGTTTCCCACGACACCTCTCGTTATTAATTAACTTACTTTAACTTAAAGGGATGATTATTATGAGATTCAATAAAATCACAGTAGGTATCAATTTTCACCATAATTTAGAGACGATATTCCGGAAGGTTTATATCTTTAAACAGGGCTATTGGAAAAACACCAACAACCTTTTAAGAGATCATTGTGCTCATTATTGTGAAAAACTTTTACTATGGAGCCAAACTTGAAATCGCGAAAAAACAATCAGCTGTTCAGTGTTCCCCACATTTATGTTCGTATAACTCGTCAAAATGTAGGGAACAGCTGATTTTTTTTGTGAAAAAAAATGGTTGCCTGTAAAGTCGGTTTTACGGGCGAAGATTTTACGTGACAACGTCTTTTTCTCGGTAGAATATTTATTGATATGAATATAATTAAATTGCACAATAGGAACAAGGAATTAAATGAAAATAAGAACGTAACGTTACCGAGCGTTACACTTTTTCATAAGTGACTCCCAGCCGCAACCTAATTTAAAATAAGAACGTAACGTTACCGAGCGTTACACTTTTTCATAAGTGACTCCCAGCCGCAACCTAATTTAAGACGTTGTCACGTCAAAAAATTAAATCTTTTAAGTGTTGTTCGCAAGCGGCCGTAAAACTAAGGACGCCGCTAGCATTACTGCTATTTCTTTATTTTATGAGTGCGATAAATCTACTTTAAAGATGTTTACTGTTTGTGGTCCGCCATTTTATCTGCGAGTGCTAACAAATAATTGTTGGCACCGTCGCGTCGGATAATAGTATACGAGGAGAGACCTCTAATACCTGAGTACCTGAGTGTAAAATTTCACGATTTTAAGTAGGTGTTTATTAAAAATGGATGTGGTGGAGTGACCAGAATGGATAAAGTAAGAAATCTATATATGTACATAGTTACTAATCATAAATCTGAAGATTTTGTATGTTTTTTTGTGAACGCTTATCTATGTCCAGTCGGATTTGGATAATTCTTTTTGCATTTTGAAAGCCCATTTCTTAAGCAAGGCATCACGCTTAGGCAGACCCTTAGAAGGCTTTATATTGAACATCACGCTAAGACCCTTATTCTATTAACTATAATAATAACGGTTGTTTTTGATATTATGTCATGTCAAGATGAGCTGGCTTAAATGATCAGCCCGCAGAGAACAAGCGACGCCGTGATTAATGTTCTTTTCTTCACTCTGCAAAAAGAAAAAGAGGTCATTGCTCTACAGTGATAAAATACTAGCCTAATATTATTGTTGCGCGCCACAATTAATGCCTGGTACATAGAGACATTAGTTACCACTAGCGCCATCTAGTATCGAGTAGCAGAACTAGTCGAGTCACGATCGTTCTAGAAAATTCGATACTAGAACTTTGTAGAACTTTCTCGAACTATCGACACCTAGTCGGTCGGGGCCGGTATGTACTCGGATGTTTCTACAATGGAAGGTTCTCGAACTATCTGCGGCACTATAGTATAAGGCCGGGATGCGCGACGACCGACACAGTTTGGATAAAGCGACAAGAGCGAAAACATCTAAGCGATCTTCAAGTGCGAATTAAGAGTGCTCAGTAGTGTGACAGTGTTCTTTTAATTAGTGTTTTGAGTTGTAATTAGTGTTGTAAAATAAATTGTTATTTTTGGTTATTAAATCGGCAGTTTTTATTGTCACGAACCCGAAGCTCGTAACATTATTACAGAATAGAATAGAATATTTCTTTATTAGAGTGACCAAAACTCAAACAAGATTGTTAGTAAAGGTTACGACTATGTTAGTAAGCACAGACACTAAACAAAAACACAAGAAATAACGGTTGGTCAGTGTTGCGACATCCCATGAGAGACGGCACAACAGTGACCCACGTAAACACAGTCCAGGCGACTCGCAGCCATGTTGTTGGAGCCACAACACACCCTGCGCACTATCAATCTAAATGCGCATCTGCGAACATCTCTGACGCACTACAGAAACGGGGCACCCCCACCAGTATCCTAAACGCATTGTTATATTGAACGCGGAGAGCGCTGTACGATCTTCGCGTATATCTAGCCCACAGGCTGCACGTGTAAAAACAGTACAGTAGGCTCGAAAGAGCGTGATTTTAACAGGAAGTGAGCATCGTGCAAACCTGCGTGCCAGCATGGTCGCTCTAACCGACAACGCTCTCCACTCCCGTTCAATGTCATCATCGTCTTTCATCATCGTCAGCATCAAGGAAAGGGCCCCTTAGGGCCGAAGCCTGCCGGGTCAGCGGGATGGTCCGAAAGGGTTACCGCCGGCCCGGAACATAAAGGGCTAAGGAAGGAACACGGGTGGGTTTTAGTCAGTAAGAGTCTGACACTCCCTTCCGCTCCACCCAGAGCGGGAGGGGTCATTTGATGATTTCCCATCCGCAAAAAAAAAAAAAAAAAAGCATCGTGCAAACCTGCGTGCCAGCATGGTCGCTCTAACCGACAACGCTCTCCACTCCCGTTCAATGTCATCATCGTCTTTGAGGTTGGGAGTCAATATATGACCAAGATACTTAAACCTGTAGACAAATCAGCATAATCAACATAGCATAATCAGTCTATAATGTCTCACTGCTGAGACACAGGCCTTATCTTCGAGAGGGAGGGAGTGCGCCGTAATCTACCACGCGGGCCCACTGCGGATTGGGAGATACCACAATATGTCTTCTAATTTTTAGTTTTTGGATGTTCTGGTTTCCTCACGATGTTTACCTTAACCGTTCTGACAGAAGGGGTGGTGAAATTATTTACACAAAGAAAAGCGCCTGCTTGCCCACGACCTACATACCACTCGTAAGTCGCAGCCGTTACCAACCGGGCCACCACATCAAGCTACTTGAAACTGTAAAATTTTCCCAATCAACCTTGAACCTTATGCTGTAGCGATAAAGTTGAAAATCTATTTAATAAATTTGACAGATTGTAGTAGCTTGATGAGCTGGCGTCTGTAACCTAGGCCTCTCTCAGTTATCGCAACGGCGACCTGTGCTACGCTTCCCACATCCAGCAATTTCTCATGATCTTCGAAAGGCCATTTTGATTGTATAATCTTAATTTTCATCACAGCCACAAAACTCAATCTTCAATGCAATACAATAAAACCAATTTCTTCTCCCATTCAGGAAAAGAAATATATTGATCTTATCTGTCACGCTTCATTATTCGTTCATGTTATAAATTCTAACTCAAACAAAATGGCTTCAAAGGAGAATCGTCCTTATACTGTACCTACCATGTAATACGTACAGTTAACAAAAAAATCAGATATGCTGGCAATAATAAACATTTCACGTCGTGAAAACTTTTGAAACATTAATATAAATATAACGTCACGCCTTTAGGAACTCTCCAATGGTTTGGGCGGATGTTTGTATAATATGTAAATTCAGGCATAATTGACACCCTACGTCAATTTGCCGTGTTATAGCTATTTCATAAAACTTTCAAAGATTGACAGTTCTGATTTGTATAATTATAATTATACCTACGGATAATTTAAGTTGGAAATTGTTAGCGCGGGGAACAATGAAAGAATGGATTGTATTTTAGGGGCAATGGTTTAATGCCTTTTTTACTAACAATATAAAGTTTCTCGGACAAATAATTCATAATTAAGGTTAGTAGTGGTGGTGGTTTATCCTCCGTCGCGGTGGAGTCCGTTGAAGCGAGTGGTGATGTGTTCGATTCCCAAAAGTAACCAATTTTCTTAACAATTACTATCCCTGACTACACAAAATATAAATTGCAATCAATGTCAAAACTTGCTTTCTCAACACACACAAAATCGGGGTATTCCACGAAACACACCAACTTTGAAACGCACCAAATGAAACGTCTATCGATATCATTTATTACGAATCCTTCATACGATCTTCTCTATTTTTTTATCGTTGATGCATTACGAGGGATTTTTGAGAGAGACTTTTGGTACGTTTCAAAGTTGGTGCGTTTCGAGGAATACCCTGCAAAGTCATGTGCCTGGTTGAAGTTGAAGCCTGTATCTAATTTGCTAACTGTACACACTGGCTGGTTGCTGACAGTTGCAACGTAATTGTCTATACTTAACCACATTGTCTGTATGAGGGAACTCAAATATGGGACGTTCATATATCGTTCTCTTGTATGTAGAGTACAAAAGGCCTAGCACGAACGCGCGACGTAGACGTAACGTAAATTCGAACGATTTTTTAATCGAACCAACCCAACCCAACAATCAGTGTCAGGCGGTACCTACACTTTGTGTTGTCATCTGACATTGTGCTGCCCTTTTGGCATTATAATCTTTGTTTTCTGTTTTTTATAGTTTTAAGGTGTATTTTTTTGCTGTAAAGCCAATAAACGCGCTTTTCTTTCTTTCTTTTCCCTCCATAGATGTAAATAAAGTCTTAAAATTACGTAAATATTATGGACGTAACGAGTATTTTCAATTTTAAACTCGTTCGAATTTACGTTGCGATTACTGCGCGTGTTCGTGCTAAGCTCACTGTTTAGCTATGTTTTTTTGCACATATATTTTGTTGGAGACTGTGACTATATCAACCACGTTGTTTAAATTAATGATCTGCAGGCGCTAATTCACTATGACCACTCAATGATTCCTTACTTCGTCAATTCCTTAGCAAATCACGCCAACCTCGCGATCATTTCGCGCGGTTTCGTTCATTGTGTCATAGAAAATACAGCCCCGGGCTAAGGTCCGGTGCACGGAAAATTCGCCCCCGCCCGTGATTTTCTCCATACACATTCAATAAAAATGCGGGGCATTTTGATCCGTTTCCCGCGCCCCGTCGGGTGGCACGTTGTAGTTTGAGATCCAGCTAATCTGTGATTGCCGCGGTCAGTTTTAGGATAGGCGACTGTTCATTTGAATTTCTACATTCGGATTTATAGTCTCCAGAAGTATTTAGGTTATAACATAATCATCCTTTGTATTAGAAACCTTTGCTGAACAGTGCAATAGATCCATGTTAACCCAACCATATGATAGCTCTGATACCTCTCATGGTATTTACCCAAGCAAATGTTACTGTGCGAAGCACAATCAACGTTATAGCAACATCGACTGTACTTCAATTGAATTCGAGAAATTCTCAGGTTGACCCACTCGAACTCACAATACCTGCTTCAATTAAACATTACATGACCGCAAGCGAATTTCAACCTCATTTCACTAAGACAAGGTTGGTTTTCCTTTACAAGTACTTTCGCCTAGCTAGGCTTTTGTTTTCTTAGATGTGTTTGAATTCGGGCCGAGTCTAACAATGGAATTTTAAGATCACTTATGCCCTATTTGTTTGGTGTTGCTATGGATGGTATTACCCGCTATTGTTCCAAGCAAGTTTTAATAATATTGGAGAAGTTTTAAGTAATTGGTAAATGAACAGAATATTAATTGGCTTGATGAAGAAGGAAAATCAATACATAAACATTAAGAAAACCCCAGACGAGCTCAATCACGAAGGACTTTCCTTATTTTTATCTCAATCTCATAAAACAACGCGCGCTTTACTTGTGGTTAGCAAGTGTACAAACGCGCTGTGAATGTGTAAGCGTCCGAGACAATGGCAAAGTCGGAAGTGTGTGTGTTATGTGCTGACGCGATGGAGCTCTCGGTAACGTCCGAGACAATGGCAAAGTCGGAACTGTGTGTGTGTTATGTGCTGACACGATGGAGCTCTCGGTAACGTCCGAGAAAATGGCAAAGTAGGAAGTGTGTGTGTGTGTGTTATGTGCTGACGTGATGGAGCTCTCGGTAACATCCGAGACAATGGCAAAGTCGGAAGTGTGTGTGTGTTATGTGCTGATGCGATGGAGCTCTCGGTAACGTCCGAGACAATGGCAAAGTCGGAAGTGTGTGTGTTATGAGCTGACGCGATGGAGCTCTCGGTAACGTCCGAGACAATGGCAAAGTCGGAAGTGTGTGTGTGTGTTATGTGCTGACGCTACACGTCTTCACGCCCACACTCACATCCTGTTTGTACACTTGGTTACCACAAGTAAACCGCGCGTCGCATCGTGAGAGAAAATACTGTTACTACTACTATACCTCTCCTCATTTAACCCTGACGGTAGAAAGAAACAAACATAGGTTTATTTGTCACAGAAACAAGTGCACTTAACTACTTTCGAACAAAAAAAGAATTTTGAAAATCCGTCGACAATTGGCACTCGAATACTCCATTCGATGAACAAACATACAAAAAAAACATACAAACATCAGAACATTACCTCCTCCTTTTTGTGAAGTCGGTAAAAAGATAAGTAGATAAGTTAATTCGAATAAAAAAACAAAACAGACCTTGTTACTGTGACAAGAAATGAAGAAAGCTTCCACTCAGTATGATGCAGTGCTGTGTGGCCGCAGCCCTGATTTTCACCCGTGGTCACCCGAAAACGACGTACGAACGGTACTGAAAACCATTTACATACTCCCTCGGGGCAATTGCGTAACACGTTATCAATCGGAATCGGTTTATAATTGACAGTTCAACAACATTCATTGCGTTACGTGTTGAGTAGAGAAATTTTTCGAACTTAGGATTTATGCGTGACATGCATTTTGAAAAAAAAAAACAAAATGGCGGACAGCAGGTCGGTAAGCCAGGCTCCGTATAAAAATCTACAATCCCCTTTGAATTAAAAAATGTTATGGAATCTTTACAGATAAAATACACAGTGACTCGATTTAGGAGTCCGGTGTATTTTCGTCCATCCACTCTTTGTTGTATATTCCTAAATCCATACATTGTTCTAAAATTGTTTGAGAACACTGCCGACAAACTGTCCTGCAGTTTGGCAAAACATTTGTGAAATATAAGTAACATTTGTTGAAAAAAAAAAAAAAAAAAAAAAAAAAACAATACAGACATAATTAACAGGAGCCCCGAACACGATGACTCTCAACCTCGATTCAATGGAAACGCCTTTAAATTGATATCGTCTATTACAGGTTAAGTGGTTCGTAGAAATGTCAATCTCAGATCAATCTACATTCATAGAATATGAAATTCGTTTAGAAGCGAAACTCATGTAGAGTAAGGGAAATTAATTGTCAAGCAAATTTACCACCAACTTAAATTGTCCGTATATTTAAATAAAGTTTTAAGTTTATACACTAACACACTTTGTATCTTTTTATCTGTGGACCAAAGTAGCCTGAAAATAAAGGTCTTATTATTATTATTTAAATCACAACTGTCACTCTTTTTGACAGTTGTATGGCCTATAATGTTCCCACTGCTGGGACACAGGCCTCCTCTCGGACTGGGCCGTAATCCACCACGCTGGCCCAATGCGGATTGGTAGATGTCACATGTCTTCGAATTTTTGGTTCTAGGACATGCCGGTTTCCTCACGATGTTTTCCTTCACCCTTTCGAGAGCATGGTCATGAAATAATTTACACACAGTAAAGCGCCTGTCTGGGTTCGAACCTACGACCTACAACACGTAAGTCGCGGCAGTTACCACTGGGCCACTATTGTTCTCACAGTTGTTTGAAATGGCTTTAAATCCGGTAAACTCACTTAAGGTGTCAATTTGCTTATCAATTAATTTCCTTGCCGAAATCATAACCTTTCATTATGAAGAACCCACTACAGCCCGCACTAGAGTACTCATCTGCCTAGCCTTTTCCCAACGATATTGGTGTAGACTTCCAGTCTAACTGGATGCAGCTGAATACCAGTATGTTCCATGGAGTGATGTCTGATCTCGACAACCCAGTTACTGGGTAATAGGATACCCTTTGGTAAGACTGGTTGTCAGACTTTCGGGATTCTTACGACCCGTAACGACTGTCAAAGATCCACGAACTACAGCCGGGACCAACGGCTTAACGTGCATTCCAAGGCACAGAGGGGATCTTGATATGTAAAGACGGTCACCCACCCACGGACCAACCGCGGCAACCGACCATGACCAACCGACCGGTAGACCGTTCACGAAGCCGCGAGCAAAAGCTGTTTAGAACAAATTTCGATGAAGGAATGTCGCTTCTACGCATTCTAATTCTATGGTAAAAATTGGGAAAAGTATTACGATTGATTCCACTATGGCTTCGCTCCATTTGGTAAACCTACTTAAAAGTTGTGAACAGTTAGTTATTTGAGTACAGTCACGAGCACCAATATGTCAACACTTGGCAACTTTCAATTGAAATATGACACTAATTTACATATACCTATGGCTTCGAAAATACTACGTTCCTAGTAATATAAAATTTTATTTAAAAATAAAGTAGAAAATCGCCTTTGAATAAAGCCAAGTGTATATATACTTTTGCTCGTGACTGTACGTTTAATATTGTTGATTTCAATTTTGCAAAGGGAAGCCTACCGATCCGCCAGGGTCGCGGGTTGTTCGAAAGAGATACCGTGGCCCCTGGCACAGGCAACTGAAGGAACACGGGTGGGTTTTAGTCAGTAAGAGTCTGACACTCCCTTCCGCTCCGCCCAGAGCGGGAGGGGTCATTTGATGATTTCCCACCCAAAAAAAAAAAAAAAAAAAAAAAAAAAAAAAAAAAAAAAAAAAAAAAAAAAAAAACCTACCGATCGATTACCTATAAATAGAGTTTTCCGTTTGCCGTTTAGGCATATACGAGAACCTTTCATTTCGTGGTGGGGTTTAGACGATTAACTAAATAAAATGAGAAACTGATATACAACGCTCATGTCATTGAAACAAAACCTTATCTACAGGTCAAATTAAAATAAAAAATTAGCTAGCGAAACTCCTCAGACGTGACGGGTATCGAATTATCGAAATCTCAACATGATAAAACTAAATAGTAATTAATTTGAATATTATAATTTTTGGGTCAACGAGGGGCCCGCGGCTAAATAATAACAGCCGCACAGGTCGATCGATCAGGTTAAGCTACGCTTGCCGCGGTTGGTCTGTGGATGGGTGACCATCTTTACATACCGTAACCCCTCCGTGCCTCGGAAAGCACGTTAAGCCGTTGGTTCCGGCTGTCATTCGTGGATCTTTGCCAGTCGTTACGGGTAGTCAGAAGCCCGAAAGTCTGAAAACCAGTCTTACTTAGGGGTATCGTATTCGTAGATAGGCAGTCGCTCCATGTAAAATACTGGTATTCAACTGCATCTCGTTAAGCAACTGAATACCAATCCCGGAAGCCGACCCCAACAGAGGTGATATTGTTACTAGTAATATCAGTTTAAACATCCGTTTTTCTTTTTATGTAAACTTTACCTATAGACGTGATAAGTAAGGGCGCGTTCCCGCTATGTCGTGACGATTAATTTATCGTTGGACGACTGTCGTCTCTAGCTGTTCCCATTATATCGACTGTTTATCGTCCCTGTGTCGTCGAAATATGTTATCGTTGAACGACTGTCGTATCTGGCTGTTCCCATTGGATCGTGACGACATTTTTACTGTTCACAGCAGTCGCCCGCTCCCCGCCCGCGCTTCCAGTCTGCCCAAGCATTTAGAAAGTAAGTTTCGTTTATATTTTTTTTGTATTGTATTTTTTTTTGTGTAATAAATGTAAGGCTTCTTTAACCGGCTTCTAAAAAGGAGGAGGTTCTCAATATATTTTATTTTTATTTATTATTATATTTAGTAAGGCAGACGCGATCTCACACTTTTGCCACAGTAACGAACCATTATAATATCTACGAGTATACAGAAGGCTTTACCCTTTTCTTTCCACGTTCTAGTCCGCTTCAGGTTCATCCACCTAATTTAATAACGTCACTTCCTTTGAGAGTCTGTGGACGCTGGTTAAGAGGATCTAGCCTTTTGCGCCCTAGAATACATGAATGCTAGATGTTCTTATAAGTTTCTCGATATTGGTCTCTCGCAGCGACGCGCACTATTCTTGTAGCTAACAAGTGAACAAAAACGCTGCGAATGCAGTGCGAGCAGTGGGGGTGTGTGTGTGTATGTAAGCACAGGAGCTCTAGGTACCGTGCGAACTATTATATTTTTGTATACATAGTCATGTTTTGCCTTGGACATGACGTTTAAATTCTGTCTTAATTTGTAATGTGTTAGATATAGAATAGAATAGAATACTCTTTATTATGTACACCATATAAATTACAGACATAAAAATAGAAACAATACAAAGGGTGACACAATGGGCGGTCTTATCGCTAAAAGCGATCTTTTAAAGACAACCTTTGGATGATGACCTTTGGAGTTGAACATTGAGCTATATCTTTGATATAGAATGTTTTGTACTATTGTTCTCTCTTCTTTTATCTCTAAAATTCCAGCCCAGTCCATATTAGTTTAGAAGAGATTTAAGACGAGTGAGTGATAAGAAATACATTTTGATACATTTTCGTGTTTTCATCATTTTTGCTTTTTAATTTTGTTCTATTCAATTCTTCCTTTAGGTACACGATCCTTGTTTTTAAAAGACGAGTCGCTCATCTTCATGTTTAACGTGAACTAATTATTATATTCTACTAATTGGGACGTTTTTCTGTTTTTACCTTTTATTTTTATGTTATTTACACATTTTTAGGTTATGTTTCAAGATCTTACGGAATGCTGCTGGCCAAAGGTTTATCTAGTTTAGGTACTTCCAGTATTTCTCTAATTAGTTCCGTTTCTGCTTATATTTTAAATTATTTTGTCTGCTTATATTTTGTATAGTGTCTAAAAAGTTGTCCACAGCATGCCGCTTTAATGTGCGATATTAACACAGGTAGGTATAGGTTTCGCGATTTCGTTTTATGAACATATTAGCTGAACCAGCGAACTTCGTACCGCCATCTATCGAAATCAGACAATCCGTTCTTAAGATATCATCTAAAAAGCCGTTCCATACAAAATGTACGAGAAAATGAATTATCTTTTTTTTCGTGAATTTTTCCCATGTTTTTAATAGTTATTCTGCTATTCGGGGCGGAGACGAATCCAACAAATCAAAGATCATAAAAATCGGTCCAGCCGTTCTTGAGCTATAAATGGTTTAACTAATCCGACTTTGTTTTATATAATATATATTTATGTTTACAGATTGTTATTTATTTAATTTTCTCAAATAGCATCATGGAGCAACCTTTACTTATAGAACTATAAAACATCGCCTCAATGAAATAATAACGTGTAAAGAATAGGCGAATATATTATAATTTTTATGATTACTGGCCATTAGCCTTACCCGTGTGTTAAATTAATGTCGCTGTTGTAGCGGTACGTTTGTATAGCTACTTCTTCTCAGTGTCCATGTTAATTTGTTAAGTTACTTTTCAATTCATATGTACCTTCTATGTTTTTCGCTGACATCGGTAAAAGAAAACTGCACGAGGAAATATAAAGGCCAATTCTCGTAATTTAAAACGTCCAAAATCTAGTCGCAGTCTCATTTCGGCAAAAACAAATGTCAAAAATTTAGGGAAATTAGAGATATAAGGTTACCCAAAGAGCAATGGAGAGGGCTATGCTTGAAGTTTCCCTGCGGGATCGAATCAGAAATGAAAAGATCCGCAGGAGCACCAAGGTAACCGACATATCCCGAAGAATTGCCAAACTTAAGTGGCAGTGGGCACATTGCTCGCAGAACTGATGGCCGATGCGGCCGAAAGGTTCTGGAGTGGCGACCGCGAACCGGAAGACGTAGCGTTGGAAGGCCTCCCACAAGATGAACCGACGACCTTCTGAAGGCCGCAGGAACCCGTTGGATGCGAGAAGCACAGAACCGGTCGAAGATGCTTGGGAGGCCTATGTCCAGCAGTGGACGTCTTTCGGCTAAAATGATGATGATGAGCTTGAAGTGGGCTGTCAATAGTGTCAATCTCTAGCATTAGGTGGAATCTCACACTGTACAGTACTGTACATTGTACAGTGGACAGCTCACTTCACCTAAGTTTTCACGGTTAGATTTTCAGAATAGAGCAGCTGGTGTGATGTTATTAAAAATTTCTTACTCATTCAATTCTTAAGTGATGTCATACTTTTTTGTTATGATAGGTAATTTTAGTCATTTCTTTCCAGTTTCCTTTATAGAAATGTCTCATAAAAATATTCAGTACACAAAGCACATGTATGTTCCCCACATCTTCTATAAACTTAAATGCATACATGTTTATCTACAGTACGCGTAATGCATTTCCCGTGTATCTTTCTAGGACGAGTTCGTTTTACGTCTAATAAAACGTTAGCACCATCTCTTTGACGACTGAGTTTGGTTTATTTAATGTTTTGTCTTAGATTCTTGTGAAGAAAATTTAGGAGGTTAAAAATTGAAGATTGAAGATTTTGTGGAAAAATTAGAGTTGCAACGGAAAAATTTAAGTTTTTTTGTTTATAAATATAATAAAACATAACGGCTCAGGATAGCCTTTACCAGAAGTGGTCATCATTATTATACAGGGTTATTGGTAAAACATTAACAACCTCTTAAGAGGTCATTAAACTCATCATTATGAACAACTTTTGCTATGGGACCAAACCTGAAATCGCGAAAAAAAATCGGCTGTTCCCTACATTTTGACGAGTTATACGAACATAAATGTATGGAACAGCTGGTTTTTTTTTTTCGAAAAAATTCTTGATTGTATTTTCAATAACTATTTACTTCTCTTGGGTCCAGTAGACTCGTTTGTCATGACGATACGAGAAAAGATTCTGGTATGTTTAATCTGTGCATTGAATTATTATGTTTAATGTGTGTGTAAAATAAATGAATTTTTAGTTGTTGAAAAAACTCTACTGAGTTTTATTACGTTATGGGCTCAGTCCTTTAAATAATTCGCAAAATTCGTTAGTTTTTCCTAAATATCATTAACTTATTGTGGACTATCTGTCTCAAAGGAAGGATCAAATCTCATTACGAAACGCGCAAATCCATACTAATATTATGAATTCGAAAGTAACTCTTTCTGTGTGTTACCTTTTCACGCCTAAACCACTGAACGGATTGTCAAGGAGACAGATAGCATCTTGGGGAAGGACGTGGTCTTTATCCCAGTAGCACGTTCCAGTGGGATAATTTTCGATATATGCGCTGGCGATTACTTGTGGCCCAGTGGTCGGCCCCGACTTACAAGTTGAAGGTCGTGGGTTCAAACTTTCATCACCACTGCTCTCAAAACAGTGATGGAAAACATCGTGAAGAAACCGTTGTCCTATAACCAAAAATTCGAAGACATGTGACATCTACTAACCCACACTTGGCCCACGCTGTAGATTACGGCTCACTCCCTCTCAATGAGAGGAGGCCTGAATCCCAGCATTACGAACATTATAGATTGATTATGTAACACGGGCGAAGCCGCGGGCCGAAGCTAGTCGTAAATAAATAACGGGGCCCTCTTTCTAAAATTACCAATATAATTCGGATTCAGAGAAATCCGAAGCTGCAAAATTTCACCAATTATATTTCTAATTTCCGAAACACTCGTTCCTTACCGTCGGTCGGGATAAGGGCGACTTGTCACAATTACTGAAGCAAAAATAATTTCCTTTGGAATTTTTAACGGTTTCCTGATTAATGCGGTTCAACTTTGGCGGTTAACTGAGTACCTATCGTTTTGTGCGCTAACTGGATTATGAAGAGAAGTTAGACAATTTAACTAACCAAATACCAGAATTAGGTTAGACAAATAATTTCATGTGTGTAATTAAATTGTCTAACTTCATTTTAAGCATTCAAAAGAGAAACACACACGTAACAGATGTACGAATAGCATTAGCTGTTAATAAACACACCTACTGTGAAAGACAATAGAAAAAAATTGTGATTTGAAACCGATGAATGATAAATTATTTAAATCTTCGATCAATAATAGTACTAGATGCCCGATAAGCGCTTCAAAAACGGCCCGAAAAATACTAGCACGAATATTTTTGTGCTCTTATTTCAAATCGGTATGGTCCAATCATAGCCAATGTTAAGACGTCAAAATGCCTAAGTGCGCGTTCAAAAGTTGTGTAAATAACCACCGTAACACCAAGATTTTGGAAGGAATATCGTTTTTTCGGTAAGTTTTTATCATTAAGTAAATGTTTTTCATAAAATAGTAACACAATTAAATAGTAAAAAAAAACATGCAAATATTATGATTGTTTGGCCAATGTTTGCGATAACGCGCCAACTATTCTAACAAACATTGAAGCATTGAAATGTAATTCCAAGAACTACGTCTAGTTCCAAATTCGAGTAAGTACGAAATTGTCAACAAAATGTTTTTAACCTTATTGCTTAGACGTTAAGTTTCATTTTAGAATAAATATTTTTGTACTTATTATAAAAATGACTTTTATTTTCAAGTGACAATTTAAATTTCTTGCTTCGATGACAGAAGGACTTAAATATTAATCATTTGCAATCGTAATTAAACTTTATGTGAGTGTGTTAAGGTTTATAATAATCTGAAGTTGTTAATATTATTAAACTTTTTTCTATAGTTCGTTGTAAGAAATATAAATGTTTATGTGTGTGCAAACGTGGCCACTTTAGCGACTTATTTTTGTTCCTAATCATTCATCTAGTACTATTATTGATCGAAGATTTAAATCTTGTTATTTTTCTACTGCTATGTGTTCGTGGCGAAAACATAAATAAACTTATGTAGTGAAGTATAAAGAAAATCACTTTTGATATGGTATCTAATTATTTAATTTAAGTTGGTTCATCACATTTCAACCATTGTTATCAAGGGTAAAATAAGGTAGAAAAGGGTAGAAAAAAGTAACATCAAAATGTTGCCAGCTTATTACACAAGAATAAACTTAAAATCTATGTTCGGATACGAACATACGGTATACGAATAACCTCTTCATATACCTGTACCTACAAATAGAAATAACGACGATGAAGTGACAAGAACCTTTATCTACCAGAACATAATTTTACAGGAAACGAAAAAAACGTTTTGCTTCTATCTACTTATAATATACAAATTAAATTTGTACATTCGAACAATAACTTCTATCTTCTTGAAACCAAATAAAAATTACGATTACATAATAATCTTATGATATTATTAAAGTATACAACTTAATTTAAGTAGATGAACACCAAAAGCGTTATATTTTAGTAATATAGCTCGGAAAAAGCAACAAAACTTCATCAAATAATTACGCTAAGGTTATTTAGTTGTTATTGTTATTACGTGGTTCATTAGGTGATATTGTCAGCAAATTTGATACACAGTTGTTTAATAGTTATTGTCAGTTATAAATAACTCAATTCATTAAAAAAGAAGATATAAAGTAAGCTGCTTTTGCCAGCCCACGCAAACGATTATTTAAAGTCTATCTACGTAAAAAAATTAAAATCGCAAAAATGTCACTTAGGAGTTCATGTCACTTCATCGTCGATAAGCAATAATCACCTACCTCACTACGTGTTGGTGATTTCAGATCGATCAAGTCAATATTTCTTTTAGATATTTTAATTCGACATTAATCCGTAGTGCCTGAAATTTCTCAAAAAATATCAAATTTCTCTGAACCCTAAAAAAATCCACGAACTTGCTTATCAAGCCAGATTACGTAAATATTAAAACGTGACAAAAACTAAACATTTTTTCTAAATTAACGCCTTGAGCCACATCTTTCTCGCGAACCCTTGCCCCATTCTGCTTTAATACTGTCCCTAGATTCTTAACTTTTAACCTCGTTACATCTTTATCGTCATCTCTTTCTTCGACATCATCTTTCTCTATGTCTATCCTTGTTACGCTTATACAATCTGCAAAGTTTGGAACTAACAAACTGCTGGTACCCCACCGGTGCAGTTTACGCCTGTGATAATGAATTAACTTTTGTTTATTTGTCACTCCGTAACTTCATGACTTTGATGTAAGTACATGTGGTCCTGCCTTTTAGTAAACAGCTTGTTTGCGTTGAATTAGTAATCTCGGGGAAGATTGGATTTTGTTCCCGTGTTTATTTGAGTTTATAACTTTATGTAATTAGTTTCTTGCAAGTGGGATGGGACTTTGTGTTTAAGAGAGAATCTTGGTGGAATATCGTTAATAGAATCTGATGAAGCTTGCTGGATAAGTTGTCAACAAGTCCTGTTGGGGTTCCCTACTTGAAATCGAATGACGTGTGCTCGAATAACACTTGCTCGAAAACGTTAACTCGATAGTAAATGAAATCGATGAATTATGAGCGCGACAGTTCACTACCTCGATGCATTAAAATCTCGAATAACTATCAGCTCGAATCATCGGCAGCGCGAAGGCCCTTTATCTATAAACATTCATTTCTCGAACGACCATCTAATCGATTTACAGATAAGTTTTAAGGATTTTTATTAGAGTACAATATAATGAAACAATATATGCGTAGAAATATAAATCAACTTTAATCATGTACAATAATTATGGTAATAAAATAACATTATACACAAATACCTACAGTAACTTTACCAAATAGGTAGGAAAAAACAAATCTTTGTACAAAATATGGAATAAATGTCTTAAGTATTAAAAAAAAGAATTATAATTTTGTATGATTTGCAATACCTCTCAAAAAATCGAGTAAACTCATTTTCCCTTTACTCTCACATAACCTCATAATAGAGTCATTGCGTTGTCTCATTTTCTTTTTACGTGGTGACTTGTCTACTGCGGCATTGGCTTTTTCTATGGCATGTTTAGTGTTGACTTGTTTCATTATATTGTACTCTAATAAAAATCCTTAAAACTTATCTGTAAATCGATTAGATGGTCGTTCGAGAAATGATGTTTATAGATAATGGGCCTTCGCGCTGCCGATGATTCGAGCTGATAGTTTTTCGAGATTTTGATGCATCGAGGTAGTGAACTGTCGCGCTCATAATTCATCGATTTCATTTACTATCGAGTTAACGTTTTCGAGCAAGTGTTATTCGAGCACACGTCATTCGATTTCAAGTAGGGAACCCGTCCTGTTGACCTGGATTTTAGTACAAAACTAAACTTGTAAGCTTTGTGCCCTCATCTGACAACCAATCGATTAGAAAATCGAAAGGTATCGTGTTACCCAGTAAGAGGGCTGTAAATATCAGATAGGCAGTCGCTCCATTTAAAAAAATACTGATATTAAGTTGTATCTGGTTGGAGTGGACATATTAATCATACATGTAGTTGAAAAAAGGCTAGGCAGATGATGATGAGCTTCTCATCTGCCTAGCCTTTTCCCAACTATGTTGGGGTCGGCTTCCAGTCTAACCGGATACAGCTAAATACCAGTATTTTACATGGAGCGACTGCCTTTTTTTTTTTTTTTTTTTCGCTGAGAAATGACGTTACGCATCTCCGCTCGTCGGGGGAAGAGACGGAGTATGTGGGACTCCCTGCCAGGGTGGCAGTATACCCACTAAAACTCAGCGGTGTTCCCTCATCGCCTTGATGGGGAGGTCATGGGAATCCGGCTCAGCCTTTGCATCCACAACCCCCCCGGCGCATGCCCGCCTAGCTGGCGGGCCCCTCATGTCCCCCCGTCTGGGGGGCTACGGGAATGGCCGGGAACACCTGGCCATTCCCGTCCGGCACTGGTGGAAGTCTGTGCAATACAGGCGAGGGTGCCCCCGCACCCGTCGCCTGCTGGCTTCCACCTGGGAGGAGTCGGAGATGACTGTCATACTGACGTCTTCTTCGACCCCTCCTCCGCCTTCGGAGCGGCGCCGCGAGAGGGTCTTCCTCCCGCACGCGCTCCGCCGCCTCCTTCTGGGACATGACGTGTTCGCAGAAGGAGGCGACTGCCGCCCAGGACCCCTCATCCCCTAGCATGGCGTTGACCAAGCCGGGGAGCGAGAGGTCCGTTCCGATCGCCGCGGTAAGACTGCGGCGCGGCTCGGACCACGACGGGCACACCTCGAGAGTGTGCTGCGCCGTGTCCTCCGCCGCGCCACAGTCGTAACACGACGGCGTCTCCTCCCGCCCGATACGGTGCAGGTACGATCCGAAGCAACCGTGTCCGGACAGCACCTGCACCAGACGGAAGGAGAGGAACCCGTGCGACCGCTCGAGCCAGTCTCGCAGGACCGGCCCAATCGCGTCGAGGGTTCGGCGGCCGAAGGCTGCGGCGGCGAGGTCCCGCGTCCAGTGGACGACTATGGCGTCCTTTGCCTCCCGCCGGACGGCCTCCCGCTCTTCCGGGGCTGGGCGTTCTCCTCTCGCCCTTCGCCCCGCCGTCCATTCATATACTCTGGCGAGCACCCACGCCTCGAGTTCCCAAGGCGGGGTGCCGGCCAGAGCACATGCCGCGGAGAAGCCGACCGTGCGGTAGGCCCTCGCCGCCCGCTGGGCTATGACCCTTTGGGGGGCCCGCAATGCGGCGGCGTTCTCCCTCCTGTGGAGGGAGTCCTCCCAAATAGGGGCCCCGTAAAGGGCCATACTCCTCAAGATGCCGGCGTAGAGTTGCCGGCATCTCACGCTGGGCCCCCCCAAGTTGGGGAGCAGCCACGAGAGGGCGCCCGCAGTCTTCAGCAGGCGCGTCGATAGCCCGCTAAAATGCGGGCCGAAACGCCACCTGCTGTCGAGTACAAGGCCCAGATATTTCATCTGGGCCTTCACCTCGATTCGGACGCCCTCCACGAAGATGTGGGCGTCTGGTGGTTGGCGCTGCCGAGGCCCGTGGAAGAACACGGCCTCGGTCTTGTGCAGCGCCACCGTCAATCCTAGGCGGCGGATCCTCCCTGCGACCAAGGATCCGCCCGCCGAGGCCAAGTTGGCCGCCTCCCTGAAACTCTCCCCCCGGGCAGTGAGGAGAGTGTCATCCGCGTAGCAGACGACACTCGTGCCTCGGAGGAGAGTTCCCCGCAAGAGCCAGTCGTAGCCAACGTTCCAGAGGAGAGGTCCCACGACTGACCCCTGTGGAACGCCGGCCTCGACTGCGTACCGCCGGACTTGGCCAGCCCTGTTCACGAGGACGATCGCCCGATCCTCCAGGTAGCTGGCCAGTAGACGCCGCATGTATAGAGGCACCCCGTGGAATCGGAGCGCCTCTAGGATGGTGCTGTGGGGAACAGAGTTGAAGGCGTTGGCTATGTCGAATGACACCGCCAACAATCCGTCCCCCACCTCCATCGCCTCCTTCACCTGGCCCTTAAGGTGGGCCAGCGCGTCCACTGTGGAACGCTCAGCCCGAAAACCAAACTGAGCGTCCGACAAATCCGGCCCCACATTCCGCAGGTGGCTCTTTAGGCGGGCAGCGATTATCCCCTCGAACATTTTGCCGACCTCATCGAGCAGGACGATGGGTCGGTATGCCGAGGGCGAGTCTGCAGGGCGGCCCTCCTTGCGAAGAAGGCACAACTGCCCCTCCTTCCACGGCTTCGGGAACCTCCCAGACGCAAGACATGCGCTAAAGAGGTCCCGAAACCGCTCCTCCATTTGGGTGGCGGCAATTGCCACCACCCTCGCCGGGACACCGTCGGGGCCCGGAGCCGTCTTCTTGGCGCGGATGTGCACAATCGCCGCGCTGAGTTCCGACTCCGTGACAGGAGGGGCCTCCTCTTCCTCCTCAGCTGGCGGAGCCATCCCCCGCGGAGGGTCCATCACTGGTGGAGTAAAGTTGTCCCTGCACGGGAACAGGGACTGAACCACCCCATCCAGGAAAGAGGGCTCCAGGGTCTCGGCCACCGGGGGACCAAAGGGGCGCAGCTTGTTGCGCGCCACCCTGTATGGCCTCCCGTAGGGATCGTTGTCGAGACCCTCCAGCATCTCCGCTCTCGCCGAGTCCCTGGCGTCGGCGATGGCCCGCTCGAGGACCAGTTTTGCCTCTATGTACACCTCATAGAGGTGATCCTCGTGGGCGTGGTCTCGTCGACGCCGCCGCCGGCTCCGCGCGTAGGCCCTCCTGGCCCCCACGCACGCCGCTCGAAGCCCCTCCAGCTCCACCGACCACCAGTACACCGCCCGATTGGGCAGCGGTCGGCCTGACCGAGGCATGCTAGAATTGCACACCTCGGTCAGAGACTCCCTCAGGTGTCCCGCCACGGTGTCCACGTCCAGGCCAGCGGAAGGCGGCGAAAGCCAGTCCTGGATAAACGCCGCCTCCGCCGCCGCCTCCCTGTCCAGGCGGGTGAGAGCCCACCGTGGAAACGCTGACCGACCCGAGGGGGGCCGCGTCTCTCCGGGGCCATCAGTGGAGATGTCGAACCGCACGTAGCGGTGGTCCGACATGGTCTCCACCAGATCCACCCGCCAGTTCAGCACGCGCGCGGCCAACGCAGGGGTAGCAAAAGTGACGTCCACTATCGAGCCACCCCGCCGCCGCACGCATGTCTGGACGTTCCCTCTGTTGAGGAGGGAGAGCCCAGAGAAGGCTGCCCACATCTCCACCGCCCGCCCGCGAGGGTCGGTGACTGGGTTGCCCCAGGTCACCGACTTGGCATTCAGGTCTCCCAATACGGAGACCTGACGCGGCGCCGCCCTGCCGACCACTGCGGCCAGGACTCCGAGATAGTTCTCGAAGTCCTGGAGAGGGCGGTTTGGGGAGAAATAAACGCCCACGAGGGCTACCTCTCCCCACGCGGCGGCCACGTATCCCGGTCCCCTCTCTAATAGCGAGAGGGGAGGGGAGTCTGTGGAGGACCGCGCCGCTAGTGCCACCAAGCCGTCCTCGTCACCCAGCCAACTGCCGGGGATCGAGTAGGGCTCGGCGACCACCGCTACGTTCACCAACCACTCAGCCATGGCCTGCACCAGCAGGTCCTGGGCCGCTCTGCAGTGGTTAGTGTTCGCCTGGAGGATGCGATGATTGGAAACCATTATTCCGACATCGCACCCCCCTCCTCAGCTACCGCCGCTGGAGCTGGAGTTACAGCGGCGGCGACAACGGCGGTGGCGGCGACAGGGCGAACCTGCGCCGGCACTATGCCCTTCCTCTTGGGCGGCTGGCAACTCCTGCCCCCCATCCTGTGCCCCGCGGGGCGGCTACTGGCAGCACACGCCGGGCAGTGTGGCGTGGCGGCGCTGCAAGTGGCACTCCTGTGTCCCTCCTGTCCGCACTGGAAGCAAGACTCTCCCCAGTCGGACTTGGAGGGACACGTAGATCGGGTGTGGCCCGGCGCGAAGCACTTGAAGCACCGCGCAGGCTTGTCCTCAAGCGGCCGGACCACAGCCGAGCTGAAGCCCACGAGCAGCCATCCCTTGGTCGCTTTAAGGGCGGCCGCCGCCGCGGCGACTGGGCACTCGACGCGGATGACGCCCATGCCGCGGCGACCGGGCCTGATGGCTCCCCCCTTCACCGCGCTAGCGCTGCAGCCTCCCGCAGCGGCGACGGCCGCCACCACATCCTCTTTGGTGACCGAATCGTCCATATCGATCACCTCCAAGGATGCGGTCTTGACTGGTCTGGCGACCGTCGCCACATCCGCGATGACCTCTTGCAACTTTTTTGCAAAGAGGTCCGCGTTTGCACCGCGCTGCTCTCCCCCGAACTCAAAAATTCGGGCTCCGACCTGGGTGCGGCGGCACGTAATGTTGCCGATCCCCAGCTGGGAGGGATCCGCGTTAGCACGAGCCCGTTTTAGGACGGACTCGTACGTTTCGCCCCGCTCCGCGGCCTCCGGGGTGATGGTCACTACTACCGCCGCAGTTTTGGGAGGAACCAACTTCCTCCCTCCCACCGGAGCCTTCTGGGCTGCCGAAGCAGTCGCAGCGGGCTTGGGCTTTTTGGCCTTTCTCCCCCTGCCCACCTCCGTCCACGCCTGGTTGGACGGCGTGGTGGAGGGAAGCATGGCGTCCTCCCGCTGCGTGTTCTGGGGGGCTGCCGGAGTGGCAGACGCTCCCTCCGCGTTTGTGGTGGGGGTTTGAGGGGCCACAGTGCTCCTCTTGCCCTTCCCTTTGCCCTTGGAGGGCTTCGAGGCCTGGGTCTGAGCACCCGATCGCAGGTCTCCCGCAGGCTGCGCAGGCACAGGCACCGGCTCCGTCGGTGGCGGACTCTTATCCGCCGCTAACGGCGGGCGGAGCCGCTTTTCCGGCAAGAGCCGGTCCTCAATGCCCGCGAAGCAGCCCCTGATGAAGGCCCTCTCCTCCATGACAACCCCGCGAATTATTTCCACGAGGCTGCCAGGGGAGGAGGAGCCTCCGTCTGCCAGACCAGGGGCAGGGGCAGGCGCAGGTTGGGCGTGCCGGGCAGTGGCCTCAGCCAGCTTCTGGTGCAGCTGGCTGACCTCCAGCTGCAGGCGATCTACCTTCGCCTGCAGCTGCCGCGTCTCGTCCGTGGCTGTGCGCTGCATCAGCTCCAGGACAATGCCGTGCATGCTCACAGCCCGGCATTTGAGGGCCTTCTGGAAGGTCCCCTTCAAGTTCGAGGACTTGGAGGCGACCTCCAGTACCTCCTCCTTGTCCTGGAGCGCCATGCGCTCCAGCTCCGCCAGGGAGTGGTCGGCGTACAGCACTGTAGACGTGCCATAGCCAGCCCTCGACCTGGCGGCCCGCGCCTGCCGCTCCCTGGCAGCGACCTTCTCCTCCAGGTCCTGCTGGAGCTGCTCCCTCCTTGCCAAGCCTAACTGACGCTCGGCGTCCACCAGGCCCACATCGTGGGTGGGAGTCGAAGCAGGACTCGAAGCCTTTTTTGACTTCGCCTTCCTCCCCGACTTGCCCACCGACTCCGAGGAGCCCCCGGACCCGAGCCTCAGGTAGGCCCGCTTCCGCTGGAGGCGGTCGTTTTCGGCCGCCGACGTGTCCATGACGGACTCGTCGGAGTCCGAAAACTCCGCCCGCAGGCTGGATAAGCTGGCCGCGGATGATGCGCGGCCAACTTCGGCGTAGCCCTTAGAGGGGCCGGTGGGTTGGCCCTGGTAAGGGCCACTGCGTAGGCCCTGAGAAGGGCCGTTTGGATCGTCCTGGGAGGGACTTTCTGATAAAAACCGCCCGGAGGCGTCTCGCCTTAGTTTTTTCGGCATCCTTGCAGTCGTCCGCCTTTTGTCTGCAAGTCACAGCACACTTTTGCCGCCGGTCTGCCACTCCGTTACGGTGGTCAGACACGGCGTTGCCCGGGGATCACGACGAGGACGTAAGTGCTGTGGGGGGACCCCCATGGAGCGACTGCCTATCTGACCTCCACAACTCAGTTACTGGGTAATACGATACCCCATGGCAAGACTCGTTGTCAGACTTTCGGCCGTAACGACTGTCAAAGATCCACGAATTACAACCGGGAGCAACGGTTTAACGTGCTTTCTGAGGCACGTAGGGGTCGTGGTATGTATAAAGATAGTGACCCATCTACGGACCAACCGCGGCAAGCGTGGCTTAACCTGATCTGTCGACCCGTGTGCCTGTTATTACTTAGCCACGGGCCCCACGTAAAAAAAAGTATATACTAATCCTACTTACTAATATTATAGATGTGAAAGTTTGTGAAGATGTTTGGATGTGTGTTAAACTACTCTATCGCGCGTAAACCGTTGAACAGATTTGGATGAATATTGGCACATAGATAGACCATCATAGGATACTTTTTATCACGATATTCCCACGAAACTTACGCGGGTGAAAACGCGGGGCGATGCTAGTAACTTATATATTCTCATTCTATGCTGAAAGGCCAAATACCTAAGCATAAACTGACTTATACCGAAGAAGTCTTGACCTTGTCCGATTTATCTGTCATTCAAGAAGAGGAAAAAATAATTAAAATCTGACCATTACGCTCAGAGCAAGTCCTCAGAAAAACAACACGCTTAATGCTTTAGAGAGAATATTGTTTGGGTTCCATAGAAACATTGCAAAACTATATTTTTCGGGGTTCCGTACCTCAAAAGGAAAAACGGAACCCTTATAAGATCACTTCGTTGTCCGTCTGTTGGTCCATCTGTCAAGACCCTTTTCTCAGGAACGCGTAGAGTTATCAAGTTGAAATTAAATACCAAATACTCAAGGCTGCAATCCCTTGAAGCTGTGAAAAAATCAAACTTCTAAGTCAACGCAATCAAAAGATACGGGCGTTTATGTGGAATCAAAACGTCGCGGTCGTCGTGTCGTATAAATTACAGTCGCTTATCGCATGTGTCTCTCTGTGCGACCGCGTTGTTCTTAAACTACTCAACGGATTTCGATGCGGTTTTAACCATCATTTAGAAAATATATTCCGAAAAGTTTATGTGTACGTACAGAAAGCGTCACTATGTCCTAACCCCTCAAGTTTTAAAATGTTACACTGCTACAACATTGAATTCCTTACGAATAATCTAAAGAATACTTCAAAAAGAGTCCATTGTGTTGACTCGGATTCGAACCATCGCATCACCGAACGTCGTCATACTCATACCGGCACTTTGACGAACTAGCCAGCGAGCCCATATGAATTGCGATGAAATTGTTATCTACTATCGGCTGAGTCATTATATCTTTAGGTCCCTGTCTAATCGAAAGATGTTATATTTGAGGGTATCCATTAATTTTACTTACTTACGTTGTCTTTATAAAATTAATCCATACCTTCAAGTTAGAACTTTGTATACGTTCACTTAAAACGGCAAAGAGTAAACGACTACTATTTATCAATTATTTTTTTAAATGATTTCTGATTTTATGAGAACTAAAATAGTTGTTCTGTTTGTTGTAAAATAAGATCATAGTTTTGTTAAATAATAGCAATAATAAATATTATTAAATGATTAATAAAGTATTTTATTTTTCTTGATTTTTTAATTCTTTATAAATAATTACTACTTAAAACAAAATAGAAAAATATATCAAAATAATATAATGAACAAAAAGCACATTTCGTGCCTATATAGGATTTGAACTTCCAATCTTATGCACGGTAAGCGGTCTTGAAACCTCCAGTCTATTTAGACGATAAATAAGTTGTCGTAAATGTTAACCCTATTATTGTTGCTTGTCGTCGCAAAAGTATGGTTTTATTGAAAAAAACAATAATAAAAACAGAATTAAAAAAAAAAACTTACTTAAACTTATTTATTCACTAAAACAATACATTATTTAAAATAAAATGTTTTTGCAAAATACAAAAACCAACTTGGGCCTATCACGGATTTGAACGCACATGTCTTTTGGTGGGGTAACTACTTAAAGGAGCTGTGTGTACAATGTAAATGAATTAAAATGTGTTTACATAATTTAAAAGCTAACAGTCTTAGAATAATAATATTTTATATACAATACAAGTATATAAAAAGGAGGGGAAATAATCAAAGGGCTTCAAAAAATGTTCGCATCGCCGCCGACAGGAAACGAAATGTAAATTAGTTAATATTATCCTAACAAAATAAGTACGACAGCGCAGGAGATTGCAACAAAAAAAACTTAATATTCTAATTAGCCAATTATCGTTCTACAATAAATACAAGAGTAAATATTGAAATCTTAAACCTTATTACATTTCCGCCGTTCGAGCGTATTATGCTGTAGCGGTATCTACAACGCCACATGAAAACAACGCGTCATACTGACGTCACGCAAAATCCTGCATCGCGCAAGCAGAGTTTACCGCGCAACTAGCATAGATACAACGGCCCGACATGAATCATCGGGCAGTTGCCCGCCAGACACAACACCCGTCTGGTCGGAGGATCCTCCCTTTTCTATAGAGTATGAGTGAACTTTACACCCTGTTCCTCATACCTCTATAATAATGCTGACAATGCGGCACGTGTAAGCGACGACTTTGTTACTATGTCTTTGCTTCACGCTATTCGGAGCTACTTAGGCGTTCAGTAGAGTGAAAAGATATCTCAATGTTTTGTCAAGTCGTAAAAACCGTGCAAAACAGGAACGAATCGCTAGTTATAAAATAAAGTTACTTTTGCATTTTATTAAGTAAAGTAAAAAATATAGGAAGTGATGTCTTACTCTATTCTTAGAACTTCCGTACCGTCTTGCGAATTTTCTTTAACTTGTATAAAAGATAATAATATTTTTAAGAAAACGAACTTTATAATTTCCTTGTTATTGTGGACTTTTATGACTTCGCCGTTGCAATTTATTCTGTTACTCTTTCTATAAACATTTTAATTGGCTAATTAAAATGTTGTTTAGAGAGTTAATTTGACTTCTTTTGTATTCTCTGAAATTCGCAGCAAAGTCACTCGAGCGTAGCTTAAGCTTAGCAGTATGTAATGTACCCACGACTGGGACAGGTCTACTCTCCGTCAGGGTGTGTGTGGGAGTAATGGGGGATTTACACTGGGTCGATTTTCGCCGTGCGGCTGATTGCTTACCAAATGGCCTACAAGCCGAATCACCACCCCATTTACAATGGTCGATAAACATCGCAGGTGACTTGCCTTATTCATTTTGCATCAAAATGTTTTATTTTGACAAGTTTGGTATTCTACTAATTTAATGGCGTCATTATGACTGTCCAATGGTCAACCACTTACACTCCCTTGAAAGAAATGGCATAGAATGGTAATCTCGTACATAATGCCAAATAAATGACTGACTTAGGTGGTAATCTGCCAAAGTTTTGACAGTTCTCTTGATCAGTGACCTACCATTAGAACGTCATTGTGCAGTCATTGCTTTTAATTTGTTACGAGTATAGTATATGTTCTGTGCCATTGACCGACCAATGATCGACCATTATGAATTTAGCAGATTACGAACTTTTACCAAAATGACAATGGGATCGTGTTGGAATGATGAATTTATAAAAATAGCAGACTTGGGCCCCTGTCGCTTCACGACAAAAGTCTTTCTCGCTTTACTTTTTGTAAGAAAATGAGCATGGATATTGGCACAAATTTGACTGTCCAATATCCACGCTCATTTGCCCATTGTCTCTCTTTGAGGGACATAATTATATTCCACTGTGGTTGAGGTCTTCCTGCGGTTGATTACAATAAGGCAAAAAATCTTTTTTATGATCTTTTTTTGTGTTAGTATTAAAATAGGTTAGCTTGTTATTTGCAACACCAAGGGTTTTATTAATCTATACAAATAAATGAAATTGAAGTGTCTGATTGTAATATCAAAATAACAGCTTTTTACTAAATGCATATGAAAGTATACATATAACAAAAAAGTTTATTTTATATTTTTGTCAGTCTGTCTGCCCGTTTGTTCCGGCTTATCTCCGAAACGGCTGAACTAATTTTGACGGGACTTTCATTGGCAGATAGCTGATGATCCCGTAACATGTAGGCTTTTCCCGGTAGGATGTTCTCGTGGGATAATTTCCGACATCCACGTAAGCGAAGCTGCGGGCAGACCTTAGTTAAAAATAACGTCTGCCTTTTGTGTCTATAAAACTAAACCGATTGAGGTACTATTTGTGTAACATGTCTGCTTAGTGACAGAAACAATACAATTATAGTACTTTCCTCGGATATCTATATACTTTCCAGAACAAGGCCATAATTTACTCGATTCCTTACTTCGAAACCACGTCAATTCCTTACCTTGTCACGACATTTACAGCTGCCTATTAACGTATTCTCTATGACACAATGGCGTGGTTTGAACTGTCAAAATACATGTCCGTACGGTTGACATTTCGATTCCTTGCTGTTAATAAGACACCGTAGACCTTCTATATAATATTACGTCCATGCCGTAGACAGAGTAAACTATAGACTGCTGCATATCTTTTTTTTCATTCGCACATGAAAAAGAGAAATATATTAACGTCACTAGCAAAGAAAAGAGACAGAGTAAGAATATTTCTGTCCCTTACTGCGTGTCGGCTAAGCACATCAATGTGCACAACAAGTTTGACGTTTATGAATGAAATAATAAAAACTCCACCGAAGATCTTTTTCGTGCATAATTCAATAATAGTACATTTGCGCAACTGTGAAAATGGTAAAGTGCAGTGTGATAAGCTGTAAAAATGATAATATGATGAAGATTGCCGGAATTTTTTGTCCCTTTCGGTGACACGGATACCATGAGTCTATAGATTACTCTGTCTACGCAAGACACGATATTGACGTGGTTTGCACGTGGTAAGATTTCGCGGGGAATAATTGAGAATTGGGGCCCTGAATAGAAGAAGCACTTACTTAATAAGGTTATACAAAATTACTTTTCTTGGAAATCCAATAAGGCGCTGAAATATTGTTTACATTACAGTCTGTTTTATTAAAAGTAAACTGATCGGTTATTGAGATACGATCGAAATAAGAATACATATTTAAGGGTATGACAGGACCTTAACGCAAAAAACGAAAGTTTTAGAAACAATAAAAGTACCTATATGATCGACTGCAGTAAACAAAATCAGAAAAATATATGATATTCTTCAGGATATATGCTAGGTGGATAGTGTGTTGAAAACATAATACAACTAATTTGATACGATAGAAAAAAACATGAACATACTTACCTCTAAAAGCTTTCTTTTTACAATAAAAACCATACTAATATACAATACAATCATTCTGATTTTTGCCAGATTATTGTACAAGCAAAATACTAAAACACTAGTATTTTAATTTTTTAGTCCAAACAATAGATTCTTTTGTAATTAAATAATTGCTTCATATTTTGCAATAAATCACCAGGGTTGTGTCATCGCGCTTCTCTTTCTTTTCTATGCAGTCCGACAGTGAGTGCCACAAGTGAAAACAAAACACAAACAGAATACTTTGCCATCACTGACATATCGAATCGAGTACATCCCGAGGACAGCCGAACACATCCGAAGCGGTTTTTTTTTAATCGTCTTAATAAACAAAACACGCGCGGTGTCGCTTACGGTAACAGTGGCGCGAGTTCAGTGGTTTTTTCCCATCTCAAAAAATTCCCAACGCGTCTAAAGAAGTTTTCACTTCAAAAATCTGTTTTCCTCATCAGTTGGACAATAATTTATCTGAAGTCCTGAAAATTGAAGAAGAATTAATTGAAGAAGCATTAGTGGCACAGTGATGTCGGTCTTGACTTACGAGTTGCAGGTCGTGTGTTCCAACCCAGCCTGGCACTTTACTTTTTGTATTTAATTTCATCACCACTGCTCTCAAAACGGTAAACGGCATGTCCTAGAACCAAAACAAAATCGAAAACATTGTTACATCCACCAAACCCGCTTGGTGGATTATGTCCCACTCCCTGTTACTGAGAGGAGGCCTGTGTCCCAGAAGTGGGAAACTTATAAGCCGACTAGGTAATCATTGAATTCAAAGCTAATTTATGAATAGCTATTCTCAATCTGTCAATACCACGTGTCTCTGACTCCTGGGCTGCCTGGTTTGAAAAGGGTTGACGTTAATACAAAGGCTGAGAGGATTAATTTACTTTGTACTCGTGCAAGGTGCTTATGAAAGGAATCCTAAGTAATAATCTTTAATTGGGAATTAATATCAACATTTCAATTGTGGATAAGTATTATTTGTTGTAGGTATCTGTGAATTGAGTTTTATTAATCATCTGCCTAGCCTTTTCCCAACTATGTTGTGGTCGGCTTCCAGTCTAACTGGATGCAGCTGAATACCAGTATTTACATGGAGCGATTGCCTATCTGACCTCCACAACCCAGTTACTGGGTAATACGATACCTCTTGGTAAGACTGGTTGTCAGAGTTTCGGGCTTCTGACTACCCGTAACGACTGTCAATGACAGCCGGGACCAACGGCTTAACGTGCTTTCCGAGGCACGGAGGGGTCACGGTATGTAAAGATGGTCACCCTTTCACAGACCAACCGCGGCAAGCGTAGCTTAACCTGATCGATCGACCTGTGCGGCTGTTATTATTTAGCCACAGGCCCCTCTGAATTGAGTTGTATTGTAATCTAAAATTAGCTATGGTAAAACAGATTCAAAAGTAGAGTCATTATTCTGCCAAATCTCATTTCATTTGGGATCGGCGCAACATATCATTTTCTTCTATTATTCATCCTTTTTTTTATTTCAAATGGGTTTGCTCTTGACTCTAATCTAGGTCAGAGGTGACAAAAACAAAGTCGACTATGGAGTGAGCTTACGCAGAAGAAGCCTGTTCGCTTTCACTTTGAAGAGATTCGGGTTGCATACGCTCGGACACACAGACGCAGGTAGATCATTCTCTCAGTAGTCACCCCTCCGTTTTTTTTTTGCGGATGGGAAATCATCAATTAATGACCCCTGCTCTGGGTGGAGCAGAAGGGAGTGTCAGACTCTTACTGACTAAAACCCACCCGTGTTCCTTCCTTAGCCCTTTATGTTCCGGGCCAGCGGTAACCCTTTCGGACATTCCCGCTGTAGTCACCCCCTTTCTAGCCATATCATCTTTCACACAGTCCATCCATCTTTTCTTTGGTCTTCCCCTATTCTTACAGCAAGAGACATTTTCCTTATTCCTCCTCATAGCATGCCCATACCATGACAAACCGGATTCCGTATAACTTATGTACTCTTATGTACTCATTTCTTATTCTAGCCATTTGTATAACACCACATCTCCCTCTTAGCATTCTCAACCATGCTGCATGCAGTTGCCTTTCTTTCATTTCTTTTGTGACCCAAGATTCTGATCCATACAAAATAGCAGTTCTAACCATTGTTTTATACTTCCCCTTAAGTTTAAGAGGAATGCGGGAGTCGCAGATTGTTCCCGTGGTGGAGTATTAAAAAATTAAGAAATTGTTAAAATTATTTTGTAGTTTTAAATGTGGACCATTTATATTCCATGTATCACAGAAAGCTCCTAACCAGGAAACGGCAAATGATAGAAAAAGTAATTTTCGCAACATTAACTTTTTACGAGTAAATGTGCTGGATTATTTGACATGTTGCCAGTCAGTGAAAGTAATTACAAACTCAATCGTATTATCCGCTTTGTTAACCAAACTTTGAATGAAAAAGGCAATCAAAATTTCGTTAAAAAAAAAACTCGGAATCACTTAGAGGTCGTCAGCGAACAAAATCCTGGCTCCATGAAAAGGCCCTTTACCTTGACAAAAATTAATTTCAAATGGTTTTCAGAACGTTTCTGTCCAATACATTTGAGCTTTTAAATTCAATTAGTTTATTTGAACAGGTTTCTGGTTCTCAGATACAAATCAAATCAAATGTGATTATTTTGTCAAACTTGGGAATCAACGTTATTGATTCTATGTTGAAGAAAGGTTTCATCTCTTGGAGTATTTTTGAAGAGAGGTAGATCATCATTAGATATTTATTTACCTTATACTTTGTTGAATTATGTGTCGATCGATCAGGTTAAGCTACGCTTGCCGCGGTTGGTCGGTGAATGGGTGACGATCTTTACATACGGGGACCCCTCCGTGCCTCGGAAAGCACGAGCCGTCGGTCCCGGCTGTCATTCGTGGATCTTTGACAGTCGTTACGTTAGTCAGATCCCGAAAGTCTGATAACCAGTCTTACCAACGTGTATTGTATTACCCAGTAACTGGATTGTGGAGGTCAGATAGGCAGTCGCTCCATGTAAAATACTGGTATTCAGCTGCATCCGGTTAGACTGGAAGCCGACCCCAAATAGTTAGGAAAAGTCTAGGTAGATGATGATGACTTTCCAGGTAGTCCCATTGTCATCAAGTCAGGACCTGATGATTGGATCCTGGAGAAATCGAAGGAACTCTTCAAATACCTATTATAGGCACACCTATAGCGATTTGGTTATTTTTTATAGTAACTCGTGCATTTGCTCTCGGATAGCACCATTTGGTGAAGTGGAACTGATAATGGAGACCACAGATGGCCACCGGAACTACTCAATAATAAGTATTTCACGGGTTGCGATTCGATTACTTTAAAATGGCTGGTAAGCAATTTAAGCTCGTCACAATGCGAATGGTGAAATGGAGCTGATAGTGGAATACCAGAAGAACTCACACTTTTTTTAAAGTCGGTTTTTTTTTTGTTAAAAACTTTGTATCAACTCACACCTACATTCTATGCATAATATGCAGTTTTAATAAACTGAGTAGTGAACATGATTTGGACATTTTCAATGTCCGTGTTTGTTGGTGAAAAGCATCTTTATTTAAAAGTAATTGTTTGATTTTTAGTTTGTATTAGTCTTTTTTTTAGGTTTTATTTTACTTCATTTATGTTGTAGGTATTTCGTACCCACCTTTTTTGTTGTCTTTTTTGTTTTAATAATAATAATCGGGATAATCGTCGGTTGGTGCCGCATCACATTAAAATTTCCTAAGTGGCCTCTGCGAGTTGGCTTCCAAAGGATCTCCCGGGACCCCATGGTCCCGAGATATGTAAAATAAAACTGGCCAAGTGCGAGTCGGACTCGCACACGAAGGACTCCGTACCACAAGGCAAAATCACCAAAAAAAAAACACGTTTGTTGTATGGGGGCCCCCTTAAATATTTATTTACCAGGCTTTTGACTACCTTGTGTGTATAAATTTTGTCGATTTTTATTTTGTTTTTATTGGCAGCGTGCGTTTTGTTTGTACAGAATAAACAATTTTTCTTTCTTCTTTATTTTATTTTTAGTATTTGTTGTTATAGCGGTAACAGAAATAAGTACATAATTTGTGAAAATTTCAACTGTCTAGCTATCGCGGTTCTTGAGATACAGCCTGGTGACAGACAGACGGACGGACGGACAGACAGCGAAGTCTTAGTAATAGGGTCCCGTTTTTACCCTTTGGGTACGGAACCCTAAAAAATAATAATAACTTTGTGGCATAGACCCATAGAAACCTGAACCTAGTAGATACATATTTCGTAAAATAATTTGCCATGACTCGCCACACCTACACAAGACCCACTGATTCTGAAAGGGACAGTGTGCAAGTGTTTATCAGTGGAAACTTGTAAATGGCTTTCAATTGCATATTGTTTAAGAACGCTGTTTATATTAGCTGTAAGTTTCCCGAACAGAATATTACATATATATAATTACATATAATAAGACAGTAAAAAAACTGTGTCTGTACATTGAATATATTAAAAAAAAATAACTGAGGGGGGTTTAGAAACAGTAATAGAGCACGAATCCAAAAAAAAAATTTTGTCTGTTTGTCTGTTTGTTTGTACACGCTAATCTTCGGAACTACTGGACGGATTTGAATGATTTTTTTTTTGTTGTATAGGTATTATGTCTGGGCAACATATAGGCTATAATATATCTTGGAAACTTGAACACCTGATGCAGAACCGCAACAGCCCAGCTAAACTATAAGAGATACAAAAACGGTACAATAGCAAAAATTGTTCAACGTGATGAGCATTTTCTGCTGAGAAAATAAATTTGAAGATCTGCAACACCTGATGTGGAACTCCAAGAGCCCAGCTACACCATAACACATATAGGAATGACGTCTTAGCAAAAGTTGTTCGGTCTGATGGGATGCCTCTTGACTTATAAAAACTGGCCAAGTGCGAGTCGGACTCGCACACGAAGGGTTCCGTACCACAAGGTAAAAACGCCGAAAAAAACACGTTTGTTGTATGGGAGCCCCCCTTAAATATTTATTTTATTTTGTTTTTAGTATTTGTTGTTATAGCGGCAACAGAAATACATCATCTGTGAAAATTTCAACTGTCTAGCTACCGCGGTTCTTGAGATACAGCCTGGTGACAGACAGACGGCAAAAACGCCGAAAAAAACACGTTTGTTGTATGAGAGCCCCTCTTAAATATTTATTTTATTTTGTTTTTAGTATTTGTTGTTATAGCGGCAACAGAAATACACCATCTGTGAAAATTTCAACTGTCTAGCTACCGCGGTTCTTGAGATACAGCCTGGCGACAGACAGACGGCAAAAACGCCGAAAAAACACGTTTTTTTGTACGGGAGCCCCCCTTAAATATTTATTTTATTTTGTTTTTAGTATTTGTTGTTATAGCGGCAACAGAAATACACCATCTGTGAAAATTTCAAGTGTCTAGCTACCGCGGTTCTTGAGATACAGCCTGGCGACAGACAGACGGCAAAAACACCGAAAAATACACGTTTTTTTGTATGGGAGCCCCCTTAAATATTTATTTTATTTTGTTTTTAGTATTTGTTGTTATAGCGGCAACAGAAATACATCATCTGTAAAAATTTCAACTGTCTAGCTACCGCGGTTCTTGAGATACAGCCTGGCGACAGACAGACGGCAAAAACGCAGAAAAAAACACGTTTTTTTGTACGGGAGCCCCCCTTAAATATTTATTTTATTTTGTTTTTAGTATTTTTTGTTATAGCGGCAACAGAAATACACCATCTGTGAAAATTTCAACTGTCTAGCTACCGCGGTTCTTGAGATACAGCCTGGCGACAGACGGACGGCAAAAACGCCGAAAAAAAACACGTTTTTTTGTATGGGAGCCCCCCTTAAATATTTATTTTATTTTGTTTTTAGTATTTGTTGTTATAGTGGCAAGAGAAATACATCATCTGTGAAAATTTTAACTGTCTAGCTACCGCGGTTCTTGAGATACAGCCTGGTGACAGACAGACGGACGGACGGACGGACAGCGAAGTCTTAGTAATAGGGTTCCGTTTTTACCCTATGGGTACGGAACCCTAAAAATCGAAGATCAGAAACATCTGCTGTGGAAATCAAAACTATCACTAATTTCACCTCCACGCGGTGAAGGCGGTAACAGTTTAGGACTGATTTTCGATGACGATGGTATATCATTGAAAATTTGACTCTACTGGCCAAAACTCCCATTTTTTTTTAACGTGAATGTTCATGCTCATGCGTTCTGCACTACCACGGGGAGATAGTACAGTTATGTGGGACTCTAACCCACTAAAACTCCACGGTGTCCTCCTCTGCTACTTACGGCGGGAATATGGGCACGTGTTAGCACTCATCCGTAAACCCGCCGCGGCTGTCCGTCACCAGACCCTCCTCTGGGGAGTACTCCCCATCACCGGCGCACCAGAACACATAGCACGCCGTGATCACCCCAGGGACCAAACCAGCACATGGGCACCAGACGACCCCGTGTCTGGGCACCCTTGGTAGGGGAGCAGTCACTTAGATTTTAATTGATCAGGTATCTTCTTCACAATAAAACTATAACCATGCCTAGAAAAAGGTCAAATCTTTTCCAATGTTCCAAAGGAGCTAAAAGATTGCGGATCATAAGATCCCAAGAATCTACCGAAGAGCGTCAGGAGAGACTTGATGCTGTTCGAGAACATCAGGCTGCAACTCGCTCCGTGGAAACCTCTTCGGATCGCGAAGCACGCCTGCGTTCTCAGCGTATTTACGCATCTACATCCATGTCTCTAGAGACCAGTGAAGAATATGATGCGCGACTGACTGCTGATCGTGAACGTCATGCATTGTCTCGCGAGTCGGATACGTTCACGGATAGAGAATTGCGCTTGAGTTCCAAGCGTATCTACGCATCGACTTTTAGGTCTCCAGAGACAAGTCGGGAACGTGATGTGCGACTGACCGCTGATCATAAATGTCACGTATTATCTCGCGAGTCGGAGACGTTCACAGATAGAGAATTGCGCTTGAGTTCTCAGCATATCTACGCATCTGCTTCTAGGTCTCTAGAGACAAGTGCGGAACGTGATGCGCGACTGTCCGCTGATCGTGAGCGACATGCATTGTCTCGCGAATCGAAAACGTTTACCGATACAGAATCACGCTTGAGTTCTCAGCGTATTCGCACATCTACTAACAGGTCTTTTGAAACAAGTGATGAACGTGAGATTATCATACATTGTCCCGAACACGCACACAACAAAATACTCATAATCAGTTAGAAAGTGAGAAAGAAAGAATTGCTGGCGTACGGCATGAAGAGACAGATTAAGAAGAGCGCAACGAACGTTTGAATTCTGATCGACTTCGACATTCTCTGAACAGAATGTCGATATCATCTGAAGAATCGGATGTGTCTCAAGATATAGCCGTAGGGCATGGCGACCTTCCTTGGGTTGATAAGGAACGGAGTGCATTTACGTATACTCCTATGATTGACTACGCCACATATTCCGACATCGGAAGTATGGTTCAAAATTGTACTTTTTGTGAAGCTGTTAAATGGCAAAAAGAAACAAACGGTATGTGTTGCTCAGGTGGGAAAGTACATATTAAAATATTACAAAATCCTCCAGAAATATTAAGATCACTGCTAATCGGTGACCATCCACAGTCAAAACATTTCTTGGATAACATACGTTCGTACAATAATGCCTTTCAAATGACATCTTTTGGTGCAGAACAGATTTCAGCCGGTCGATTCTGTAAAAATCTCACCGTGAAAACATAGGTGAAGTGAGTTTGTTTTGATAGGAATTGACACTATTGACAGCTCACTCCACGCTCACTTTACCGAAAGACCCATTTATGCCAACATTCAAAGTGCAAGGCCAAGTTTACCACCTTATTGGTTCATTATTGCCTGAAAATGACGTCTCGAATCGTCTCGCGCATCCCGTTGTTTTTCAGTCCCTGGGCTCTTAGAATTCGACATCAGACGTTTCAGATCTCCGATTTTGACGACCCCGTTGTCGCTGGCATAAGCAACAGGATCCGCGTACGAAGTCGCGGGCAGAAGCTAGTATAAAATAAATAAACATTCTCTGTTCTATTCTAAATCAATTAAAAATTTCTGGTCTCTCGATTAATCACTAAACGGAGTCGCCGACCATTAATCTTATAATTCTCTTCCAAGTTCTCAATTTCTCACTCTTCATTTAATTAAATTGACTGTTCTTCTATTTCATTATCTCGTTTCTTTGGCTTGACAGTTTACTGGGAGCCGAAAATATTTCTAACTTAGACAATGTTTATTTCTTTTACTGAGACGCTTCGGAATTATCAGTTAATTAACTTGAAGAATTTTTGTTATTAATAAACTTTGTTTATCACTATGAGCAGTAGTAATTGCCGTGACTAACGAGTTGTACGTAGTTCAAATACAGACAGACGCTTTACTTTGTGTAAATTATTTAATCACTACTGCTATAAAAACGGTGAAGGAAAACATCGTGAGGAAACCGGCATGTTCTACAACCAAAAAATCGAAGACATGTGATATCTACCAACCTGCACTGGGTTCGCGTGGTGGATTACGACCCACTACTCACTGAGAGGAGGCCTGTGTCCCAGCAATGGGAACCTTATAGGCTGATTATGCTATTTAACCTTTGACTTATCCTATAACATTATAAATTACCGTACTATTTTTCTTGGCCAACTGACTTATTTAAATTTAGCCTTGATGCAAAATATAATCAAAATCTTTTGTAGTAGCGTCATATAAAAAAACTCAGATCCAATAAATGCTGTCAAAGTCCATTATCTTAAAGAAAGTTCGACGAAACGATTTCAGACCAACATCATTCGTTTCAAAATGATTTTAAAACAAAGCCTAGTTTAGCCTCTTCTTTTCTCCGTTAGTAACTTTCGTTGACATAATCACCTTAAAATTCTAATTTAAGGCCCAATCTAGTTTACCTATGTAGTCCTCCAGTTCGTATTTGTCCAAGGCAACCAATCTGATATATTGTAGCGCACAAGTTTAGTGTGTGCGCAGACACACACTCACTCGGGTGGTAACTCTCTCTTCCCTCACTCTCATAGTCCAATGGAACGGCAGTTTGACAGGACCGGTGAGAGATCAGGCGCAGGACCAGGTGCATAACGCGCTTTCGGAACCACGGGGGTATCACATCACCAACTTCCAAACTCCGGGCTGTTACTAAGAAATTTCTAATGGAAAAATCCAGTAACACTTTGCCTGGGTTCAAGTTTATTTATAAAAGAGTATGCAAATCTATTGTAAGACTCTATTATTTTGATTTCAAGACAAAACACCAAAATCTACTTGAACTTAAAAGCTGCTCTAATCACTCAAGGCTTTAAGTCTTTTACAAATCAAAATTAATTTACAAATTATTATGTAAAAGTTGATTAAAATTCAAAACAACAGTCTAGCCAAACGTTTGGATTACAAACTTATGATTAGTATCAACATGTTTATTCATCAAGCTGCTTTAAGTTTCTTTGGAGCTACATAATTTATGCAAATAAAATAGACAAGACTGATTAATATGAATACTAGAATCAGAAAGCTTATAAGTAGGGTTAGAACTAGTTCTATTTCTAGGTATTGCACCCAGGACATGTTGGCGGCGGGCGCGCGCAGATGTCTCGCGCCGCCGTGACGCAGCACGTGCTCCGTCCACCACACGGCACGCTCCAGTGGACGCATTGGCTGATCATACATGAGAGCCCGAAGTTTAGCAATTTTTTGACGATACCTGAAATCACACTAATATTATAAAGGCGAAAGTTTATGAGTGTGTGTGTGTGTCTTTATATGTTTGTTACTTCATCACGCTTAAACGGCTGGACTAATTTTGACAAATTTTTGTACGGAGGTAGCTGACACCCTGGATTAACATATAGGCTACTTTACAAGCGAGGCAGACCTCCACCGTGTGCTCCACCGTGTCCTATGGGCGATCCTGGCAATGGTGACACCCGGCCACAATTACCCTTTCAATTCAAGCGCGTGCAGTTTCCTGTGAGCGTGTGCTTCGCCATGACAATAAATAAGTCGCAGGGGCAGACACTGAAGGCTGCGGGTGTCGACCTCAGGACGAGCTGCATCTCACGGACAACTGTACGTCGCTTGCTTCCGCGTCAACAGTCCTGATTCGTTGTACTTACATATTGAATAAAACCGAGGGAAAAACAACGAACGTTGTTTACACAGAAGTGTTACAGTAAATTATAACACTTCTGTTATTCGACGTCTCCTAATTTTCTTATTAACCTGACGTCTCTTACCAGTAAATTAACTACATAACTTTCTAATTTTGAGTTTACTAAGCCAAATAGTTTTTGAGGGATCTAAGCTATAGTACAGTATGAGACGCATCTTTTGAGTGTTTCTGTAAATCAAAAAACTATCACTAACTATTATTAAAATTAAAATAATACTTATGCGATACGTGGGCAAAGCCACGGGTACAGCTTTAGTTTATAAAGATTTTTTTTCAAAGTTATTTGCAATATTATTGTTAATCAGTGTACCCTTGGGATCCACTGCGGAATTACGGGAAGAAAAGTTTTTTGTTGTATAGGTACTAAGTCTGGGCAACATACAGGCTATAATTTATTTTGGAAAATGGAACACCTGATGCAGAACCGCAACAGACCAGCTTAAGTATAAGAGATATAAAAATGGTGCCATAGCAAAAAATATTCCACGTGAAGAGCATTTTCTGCTGTGAGAATAAATTTGAAGATCTGAAACACCTGTTGTGGGGCTCCAAAGCCCAGCGACACTATAACATAATTATAGGAATGACGTCTTAGCAAAAGTTGTTTAGTCTGATGGGCATTTCCTATTGACTTACAAAAATGAAAGATCTAGAACGTCTCGAATCGTCTCGCACATCACGCCGTTTTCCCGTCCCCGGGCTCTTAGAATTCGACATCAGACGTTTCAGATCTTCGATTTTGACGACCCCGTCGTCGCTGGCATTAGCAACAGGATCCGCGTACGAAGTCGCGGGCAGAAGCTAGTATCCCAATAAAAGTCAACCGGGCCTGCGTGGTGGATTATGATCCCACTCCCACTCACAGAGAGGCCTGTGCCCAGAAGTGGGAATATTATAGGCTGATTATATACACTCGAGAGCAATGAATTAGGGTCACATAAAGATACCTGAGAGTCTCAGAAACTAAGAATGCTAGCTTAGTGAAATAAATTGTGCTTAAACGAACCTTTAAAGACCGATTAAAGAATATCATACGGTGGAAAAGTGGGAAGGGAGGCCTTGTGGGATAACACGGGCATATAATAAAACGAAACATACCTTTCGTTTCCAATAACACTAGTGATAGCATTCTTAAACTGTTCCTCATCAAGTGTTTCCAAATCCATTTTGATTCCAATCTTGTGATGTTCATATCTTTCTACATTATTCCACTAGTCTCCAAACATTGGAACACCAATCAGAGGTACTCCTGCTGTGATAGCCTCGTCCGTTGATTGTAGACCTCCTTGTGTTATGAACAGCTTTACGTTCCTAAAAATGAGATAAATTGTAAGAGACACCGACACGCAAACTGTTACCATGCATACTTTTACTGTCATCATGATGACTGAAATGATGATTTCAGTTAAAAGACGTCTCATCATCATCATTTCAGCCGAAAGACGTCTACTGCTGGACATATGCCTCCCCCAAGCACCTCCACTTCGACTGGTTGTGTTGGACTGGGGTGCTTCTCGCATCCAACGGGTTCCTGCAGCCTTCACAAGGTCGTCGGTCCACCTTGTGGGAGCCCTTCCACCGCTTCTTCCGGTACGCGGTCGCCACCCCATACCTTTCGGCCCCATCGGCCGTCTGTTCTGTGCTTGCCCACTGCCACTTAAGTTTGGCAATTCTTCGGTCTATATCGATTTCCTTGGTTCTCCTGCGATCTCTTCATTTCTGATTCGGTCACGTAGCGAAACACCAAGCATAGCCCTCTCCATTTCCCTTTGGGTGACTTTTAGCCTTCTAATAAGGCCTATTGTGAGCGACCACGCTTCAGTGCCATAGATTATCACTGGTAACACACGCTGGTCAAAGACTTTCGTCTTGAGACACTGCGGTATGTGGGACGAGAAGATATTGCGTAGCTTCACGAACGATGCCCAGTCGAGTCGATTTCAACGATTGACCTCTTTCTCGAAGTTCGACCTACCTAACTGGACAGTTTTTCATAGCTAAACATGCTCGTCCACGACATCGAGAAAGAATTATGTCGTTTTAACGTTACTATAACGACTTATGTTTTAACGCAAAGCAGACATTTAAGGTCGGTTATTTAAAAAAATATGCTGTTTTATTAAACAGAATTTATGGTAACAATTTGCGCGTCATGTACCCTAATTAATCATCTTTACATTGTTTTTTATTTTTAAGCCTTGCCAAGGTTAAATCTTGAATAATTTTAAGGTAAAATGAACGTATGTACCTACCTACTTTATTTCCATCAAATATTTTAACAAGAAATAACTTAAAAAATCGGCCGTTACCTAAGACTAAAGAATCAGAATCCATACTAATATTATAAATGCGGAAATAAGTCGGCCTGTCTCATATACCTTTTCAAACTTAAACAGCTAAACGGATGAAAGTCACATAGAACTTAGAATAGGTACTTTTTATCCCGGCAGTACCGTGGGATAATTTCCGACAGCCACGCGAACGAAGCCGCGGGAAAATATCTAGTATACTAAAAGCTTACGAAGCAGATCCGATTGCGGCAGCCATTTTGATATTCTGATATTATCAGAACGACCAGACAGTTGATCTTCATTCCACTTCAACAGAACGTCGTACGGTAGCTCAGAGAACACTTTAAGCATTTTCTGAAGCCAATCGATCCGTATTCACATTTGTACCGAAACTTGTATAGATAACTCCATTTTTGGAAGCGTCTAAGTAAGATTTGAGGTCCTGAAATAAATAATTAACAGAGATTAGCTTATCCTCATAGCGTACATTCTTTGTTCATTTCATATATGTATGCGAAGTTCTTCGCTGTGCAGTGGAACACTATTATTATTTTTTTATTTATTTAATCAGTAGTACACATACATTTTATACATTTAAGTTGGTGGGCATCAACTATTATTACTCATTATTTTTATTAATGTATCTATGTATTATATGTATATCAGGTAGGTATTTATATTTTGTAAAAAATGATTTAACTTATATTTTATGTTTTTCTGAGTAATTTTGTCCCTCAATGATATAGGCAGTTGATTAATAAGGTAAGGTCTAGGTAAGGGCTTTAACGATCTCTTGCCGTGTAGATTCGTGTACTTTGGAAGTAACAGCTGAGCATTCTTAACGCTACGAGTCCGAATACGAATTAATCATAATATCTCGTCTGATTTCCCTGAAAAGATAGGCAGAGGTACCTATGAGGCTACCATTTCACCAGTTATGTTTAAGAACCATTATATTAGGAGGCAACAATATTAAACACGTATATTTTATTTTATTTCAGCACTCTGACTTACCGCTGGTAAATCCTTAACAGGTTTCTGATGTAAACCACCAGTACAAACTACACTTGGAGGAACAGGTCGAATACCTTCAAACACTGGATGAACATTCAAGAATAACATATGCACATTCTTATACAATTCTGACAGACTTGGTGTATCTAGTCCTAACTGTTTTCTAATCACCTCAGTTTCAACATCTCAGGTACAACAAGGGGATGGTTGGGTGCACCAATACCTTCTAAATTGCCAGGTATAGCTAGCTCCCAATGAACTCATTTGGATAACAGGAACTTTGTATATATAGGAATATAAAAGTGATGGTCTAACACAAGCTTCTAAAATCAATAAATCAAACTTCTTGGTTGTCTTTAATCAACTGTTGTATTTCATCTGTTTCCAATTGTTGCATTACTATGTCTAATATAGTTGGATAATATGTTTCAATTTGTTCTTTCAAATCATTTTTATTTCCCGTTCCTATTTTCTTTAACAGTTTCTCTGACCATACCTTGTATGAAAGATCGTGGACGTCAATTTCTGTGATGTTAGACGGCGTATGTCTTTTCGGGAAAGCAGGGTCTGTTGTAATAATAGTGACGTCATGTCCTCGCTTAGCTAGCTCCTGAGTCAAAGGACGGAATACCACTTGGTGACTGATGGACGGTGGTCTGAATACAGCCAAAATTCTTGCTGCATCGTTTACACTTATTAAAACACTCACTATACACAAAACTATCGACACCTTTACGGTTTGACTGCAACTTGGCAACTGACAGTAAAAGTGATTTTTATGATTCCTTAATCATCAAATAATACCTATATTTATTCTTGTGTTCATTAAAAAGAATACAATTTTTATTCATGGTTGATTTAAAAGGTCACCAGTACTTCAATGTCATGCGTGCTAAAAACTTTGATATATTATGTATGTATTTATGAACATTTTTATAAAAGTCAGTAAGTTTTATAAGAGGGGCCCGTGGCGAAATAATAACAGCCGCACGGGTCGATCGATCTGGTTAAGCTACGCTTGCCGCGGTGGGTCTGTGGGTGGGTGACCATTATTACATACCGAGACCCCTCCGTGCTTCGGAAAGCACGTTAAGCCGTTGGTCCCAGCTGTCATTCGTGGATCTTTGACGTCGTTACGGGTAGTGAGAAGCCCGAAAGTCTGACAACTAGACAAGGGATATCGTAAAATTATGAATTATAATATGGCGAAGACAGTCCGTGTTTTTCTTTTTTTCGCTGCACTACGTAGGTACAATTAAAGAGATTGGGATTGGATTTGGATTGGATTGGATTGATTGGTATTTTAGCACAGACAAAGAAAAATAACTGAAAAATGTTTCACTAATGGGATTTGATACGATTAACTTAACAGTTAACTGTCCATTATATTATCCTTTTAAGATTCTGTCAAAGTGGCCTTTTTAGGCCCCCAGTTCATTGCATCCATGCGAAGCGAGAAGAAGACATATGTGACTCTAACGTCTGATTTACTTTGATTTAGTTAATTAGATAGTTTAATTCATGTAGGAAGATTTGTGTCAAAACGTCAGTCCATAAGTGAAAATTTTGTTATTGCCAAGTGCCAGCCCAAGTACAGACGTCAAGGTCAAAACATGACTGTGTTATAATAAAATTTATGTAACATCTTGCATGTCATGTGTATGAATACTTATGTTTTGATCAAATAAATGATCTATTCTATTCTAAGGGATTTGTTACTTAAGTACCTAATGTAAATGTAAAGCTACTTTTATGTTTATTTTTTTCGGCTGTCTTCGGTTATACCTTCGCGTGCGTCTTTTGGATTTAAATGGATTTCTTTATATCCGGATGGATTTCTTTTTACCGACTTCAAAAAAAACGAGGTTATTAATTCGACACGTACCGTGTGTATGTATGTAATATTATTGGAACTGCATTATATTCACATATGACAATCTATTAGGGCTTCCAAACAAATATACAAAATTTTATAATGTATGTATTTTTATCCACGCATTTCTCCGCAACTATTAATCGGATCGTGACCATTTTTTTTTATTGTTATTGGCTTACATTTACTTTCACTTAGGGAATAGTGCAAGTTTCATCAAAATCGATTCAGTAATTTTCAAGATAAGGACTAATACGTGTAAGTGTGACGAACTGGCCTATTGATGCGAGCTACGGGTGTAGTGTCAAAGGAAAACATCTCAAAACCCTGGTCAAATTCTAGTGCAATCTATCTATACATATTCTATATCTATATTATATTACATATAATAAATTTGTAGAAAAGTGGTGTCTGTACAATGGAAATATATAAAAAAAAAGTAGCAGGGATTGTTATTATATCGATGCCGAACCCGAAATTGTACTTAATTTCTTTTTTGTCTGTTTGTCTGTTTGTCGGTTTGTCTGTTTGTTTGTGCACGCTAATATCAGAAACGGCTTATTCGATTTAGATGCGGTTTTCACTAATATATTGTAGTAGGCTTCACTTAACATTTAGTGTTTATTTCATGTCAATCGGTTCATAAATAAAAAAGTTATGTCAATTTAAAGAATCACGGCGAACATTTGTTAAGGTATTCTATCAGAGTACGTACACGCCTCGGGCCTGTGCGTCCGATCTTCGGAACTACTTTTGATGATTTTTTTTTTATTGTATAGTTATTATATGGCTGGACAACATTCAGGCTATAATTTATCTTGGAAACTTGAACACCTGATGCAGAACCGAAACAGACCAGCTTAACTATAAGAGATACAAAAATGGTACCATAGCAAAAATTGTTCCACGTGATGAGGATTTTCTGCTGAGAGAATAAATTTGAAGATCTGGAACACCTGATGGGGAACTCCAAGAGCCCAGCTGCACCATAACACATATAGGAATGACGTCTTAGTAAAAGTTATTCGGTCTGATGGGCATTTCCTGCTGACTTATAAAAATCGAAGATCAGAAACATCTGATGTGGAAATCAAAGCTATCACTAATTTCACCTCCACGCGGTGAAGGCGGTAACAGTTTAGGACTGATTTTCGATGACGATGGTATATCATTGAAAATTTGACTCTACTGGCCAAAACTTCCATTTATTTTTTTTAACGTGAAGAAATGCTCATGCATTCTGCACTACCACGGGGAGATAGTGCAGTTATGTGGGACTCTAACCCACTAAAACTCCACTGTGTCCTCCTCTGCCGCTTACGGCGGGAACATGGGCACGCGTTAGCACTCATCCGTGAACCCGCCGCGGCTGTCCGTCACCGGACCCTCCGCGGCTGTCCGTCACCGGACCCTCCGCTGGGGAGTACTCCCCATCACCGGCGCACCAGAACACATAGCACGCCGTGACCACCCCAGGGACCAAACAAGCACATGGGTGCCAGACGATCCCGTGCCTGGGCACCCTTGGTAGGGGAGCAGTCACTTAAATTTTAATTGATCAGGTATCTTCATAATAAAACTATAACCATGCCTAGAAAGAGGTCAAATCTTTCCCAATGTTCCAAAGGAGCTAAAAGATTGAGGATCATAAGATCCCAAGAATCTACCGAAGAGCGTCAGGAGAGACTTGATGCTGTTTGAGAACATCAGGCTGCAACTCGCTCCGTGGAAACCTCTTCGGATCGCGAAGCGCGCCTGCGTTCTCAGCGTATTTACGCATCTACATCCAGGTCTCTAGAGACCAGTGCAGAATATGATGCGCGACTGACCGCTGATACGGTGAGATTATCATACATTGTTCCGAACACGCACACAACAAAATATTCATAATCAGAAAGTGAGAAAGAAAGAATTGCTGGAGTACGGCATGAAGAGACAGATTAAGGAGAGCGCAACGAACGTTTGAATTCTGATCGACTTCGACATTCTCTGAACAGAATGTCGATATCATCTGAAGAATCGGATGTGTCTCAAGATATAGCCGTAGGGCATGGCGACCTTCCTTGGGTTGATAAGGAACGGAGTGCATTTACGTATACTCCTATGATTGACTACGCCACATATTCCGCCATCGGAGGTATGGTTGAAAATTGTACTTTTTGTGAAGCTGTTAAATAGCAAAAAGAAACAAACGGTATGTGTTGCTCAGATGGGAAAGTACATATTGAAATATTACAAAATCCTCCAGAAATATTAAGATCACTGCTAATCGGTGACCATCACAGTCAAAACATTTCTTGGACAATATACGTTCGTACAATAATGCCTTTCAAATGACATCTTTTGTTGCGAAACAGATTTCAGAAGGCCCATTTATGCCAAAATTCAAAGTGCAAGGCCAAGTTTACCACCCTATTGGTTCATTATTGCCTGAAAATGACGTCTCGAATCGTCTCGCGCATCCCGTTGTTATCCAGTCCCCGGGTTCTTAGAATTCGACATCAGACGTTTCAGATCTTCGATTTTGACGACCCCGTTGTCGCTGGCTTAAGCAACAGGATCCGCGTACGAAGTCGCGGGCAGAAGCTAGTATTTACAATAAAACTATTACCTACTACAAACAAATATTCCAGTTTTTACTTAAAACTAAAAGTTAAGAAATAAAAAAGTAATTTAAAAAATTAAACCGACTTCAAAAGAAAATTAACTCAAAATTATGAAATAACTTTAATATCGAAGTCGGTGGCAAAAAAATAAAACTAAAAAAATACATTACAATTCTCGCATCCAACGTAGTGTCCTTGTGGGAGGCCTCCCAACGTAGCGTTGGGAGGCCTCCCACAAGGTGGTCCGACGACTTTGAGAAGGCCGCGGGAACTCGTTGGATACGAGAAGCACAGAACCGGTCGAAGTAGAGGTGCTTGGGGGAGGCCTATGTCCACGTCACGGCATATGTCCATGTCTACGTCTTTCGGCTGAAATAATGATGATGATGAACCATCACAGAAGTGATGGGTCATCATCATCATCATCATCACTGAAGTTTTTAACAGTCACTGTTAACCTATAGGACCCACAGAGAAAAACTGTAGTCTATGGGAACCACAGAGCATAAACTGTAGTGTATGGGACCCACAGAGCAAAAACTGTAGTCTGTGAGAGCCACAGAGCAAAAACTGTAGTCTATGGGAGCCACAGAGCAAAAACTGTAGTCTGTGAGAGCCACAGAGCAAACACTGTTGTCTATGGTAGCCACAGAGCAAACACTGTTGTCTATGGTAGCCACAGAGCAAACACTGTTGTCTATGGGAGTCACAGAGCAAAAACTGTAGTCTATGGTAGCCACAGAGCAAAAACTGTAGTCTATGGGAGCCACAGAGCAAAAACTGTAGTCTATGGGAGCCACAGAGCAAACACTGTTGTCTATGGTAGCCACAGAGCAAACACTGTTGTCTATGGGAGTCACAGAGCAAAAACTATAGTCTATGGTAGCCACAGAGCAAAAACTGTAGTCTATGGTAGCCACAGAGCAAAAACTGTAGTCTATGGGAGTCACAGAGCAAAAACTGTAGTTTATGGGAGTCACAGAGCCATTTATTTATTTATTAGCTTTATTTTATCCCTTACATATTTTAGTTTTCGTGCTGTGTACTTATTTATTTGTTAGTAATGTTAGTTTTGTACTTAAATAAGGTTAGTATTGTTAGGTGTAAGGGCCGCCTTTTGTGGTAAACGTCTCCTTCAAATCATTCCAGGTGGCGCGCCTCAAAGAGATGTCAGCACTAATGAAGTGGCCCGCCAGGGCCGAAGCCTGCTGGGGCAGCGGGATTGTCAGATATGTCTACTTACAAAAATAAAATTATTTATCATTTTATGGGTTACCGCTACCCCGGAACATAAAAGGCTAAGGAAGGAACACGGGTGGGTTTTAGTCAGTAAGAGTCTGGGCACTCCCTTCCGCTCCACCCAGAACGGGAGGGATCATTTGATGATTTCCCACACAAAAAAAAAAAAAAAAAAAGGGGCAGCCTTTTGCGGTGAAAGCCTCCTCCAAACCATTCCAGGTCTTCGCCCGTCTGGGCCATAAGGCTCCGGCTATTTGTATACTGTCGCCACTCCATCTTTTAGACGGTCTAACTTTTTTTTTTCATGATGGAATATCATCAAATTACCCTACCCTTCCTTTCTTCTTTGAAGGTTCCTTATTTAAGTACACTTCCTTCTTTTTTTATATCCATACCATAATCAGCCTATAATGTTCCCACTGCTGGGACACAGGCCTCCTCTCGGTGAGAGGGAGTGGGCCGTAATCCACCACGCGGGCCCAGTGCGGGTTGGCAGATGTCACATGTCTTCGAATTTTTGGTTCTAGGACATGCCGGTTTCCTCACGATGTTTTCCTTCACCGTTTTGAGAGCAGTGGTGATGAAAATAATTTACACAAAGTAAAGCGCCTGTCTGGGTTCGAACCTACGACCTACAACTCGTAAGTCGCGGCCGTTACCACTTGGCCACATATATTGGGTACCAATTTGAAATAATTTGTGACCATCTCGTAGTCTATGGGAGCCACACAGCCATTCGATATTTCAAAAATAATTTCGCGCCATACGTATCGAGCACCAGCTGCATATTCCGAATAACTTGCTAAGTAGAAGTAATTAAGGCAATCTGGGCCAGTGGTGGCCAGCTTGCTGAAACTTGTACCATACGTGTCTATGTATACCAGACTCCTTTGAATGCTAAGTGGTTGCAAATAGAAATAAGTTTGATAACTAGGTTGACCGTTAGGCTTTGACACAAGTTTAGTATCTATTTCAGTCCAGTCCCATACATTTTGCACTTTTTCGCTGATAGAATGTCAGTTTGTCTTGTCTCTGAAGTAGTTCTCTTGTTGCACTCGTTACAGTTCTTAAATCGAAATTGGGCGGTGGGTCCAGTCGACGTATTCGAAATGTGATTAGATTGAGTGATCCCGTGGGTCCCGTTGACCAAATTCAAATTCAAATTCATTTATTTGTTTGTCACAGGTGGAAAGTTATTATCATAGTTATATAAAGATCGCTGTAACATACCCACAGGGCGTACAATATTTAACAGTTAAAAATCTATTTTATCATTAATATTATTATTCATATCAAAATACATTATACTTTACACAAAAAATCTCTTCAATATTCTACCACATGGGCGTCCAAATGTTAAATAAGTTGATACATTTTATTAATAGTAAAAGGTCAAATTAGGGATGTCAGTCAAAAATAAAATAATAGGATTAATAATTGAATTACATTACTATGTCAAAGTGTCATTTAAGTAGTCATTTAAATTATAGTAGCATTTATTACATAAAAATTCTTTAAATTGCTTCTTAAATCCAACCAAATCTAACTCTCTAATTGACTTTTTAATTTTATTATAAATTTGCGGGGCTCTGCAGAATATGCTTTTCTGCATGAGACCAAAGATTCTCTATGAAGTATGCATGTGTTAGATAAAAAAGTATAATCTATCTTTAAGTATATATATGTACATAGTCATCAAGGAGAAGAAGGACAAGAAACTCCTTGGAAACAATCTCAAAACACATTGTCATACATTATCGTTATCTTATAAACAATTCATTCTTTCGGACTCCGAGTAATAGCAACATAATAACAATAGCTGGGAATATTCCATTATACATTTTGAACATTAGCAATATTGGCCATATTATAACATAAACAGAACACCATAGTTATCAGCGATAATCAAGATAATAATATCAATTAACTTACATGACATCTGGGGGCCTAAAAAGGCCACTTTGGAGAATCATAAAAGTAATTATAATATGGCGAAGCTCCGTGTTTTTCTTTTTTTCGCTGCACTACGTAGGTACAATCAAAGAGATTGGGATTGGATTTGGATTGGATTGATTGTTATTTTAGCACGAACAAAAAAAAAAAAACTGAAAAATGCTTCATCAATGGCATTTAGTACGATTAACATCCATTATGTTATCCGTTTATGATTCTGCTAAAGTGGCCTTTTTAGGCCCCCTGGTCGATATATTCCACATAATAACGTCACTAGTACTGATCAATTGAACATCTGTAGGCCGGAGCTCCGTTCTGGTCGATGTCTCGAACCAGAATAATACCTGCCACTCAGAGCTCCCCCTTTTATAGTCGTGAACAAACAACTTTGACGTTTCTATCTACCGTCATTTAAAATATCAACGACATAAAAGTGGATATCCGTTTGGAATATTTTATATAAGTTTTTAACAGTAAAAGGAATACATATGATAACAATAACTATAATTAACAATTATCTCATCCTTTCATTCATTATCTCAATTATCTATCACATGCGTGTTAAAAAGCATAAAGACTTTTTTTTAAAGGCAGAGGATGTGAATCCTCGAAGCCGGGCAGATCCTAAAAGGCTCATATTAAATGACTTGCCAAGACTGGCTAAAAATTATAGTAAAAGCTGTTTAGCCATGTGTGTTCGGATATATAATAAAATTCGAAGTGATTTTAAAACTTTAGATCTTATATTGTTTAGACAAAAACTACGTAAATGGTTGAATAATAATATTTTTTACAGCATAAAAGAATTTGTTGACGGGAAACATTTTGTAATGTAACCTATATTATTTGTATTCTATGATATTATAAACAAAACATGTAATGCTCTATGACGTATTTTTAAAACAACTTTTTATACCATGTTTTAAGCAAATAAATATTATTTCTATTCTATTTCTATTTCATTAACCCCGAAAGAAACACCAAATCATTTTTGTTTGTTTTATCATGATTAGAAATGGATACCTATCTATTACGTCTGTGGTGATTCGCTAGCTAATGTAATTTGACTCTGTTAATGTTTGTAAGTAAACATCATGGAAATGAGAGTGAAATTCACAAGTATCTTACAAACTTCAATGATTAAATCTGAGCGATGGTTCCATCCGTCAGTCTCGCAACTCTTATTAAGAAAGTTCAGCCAAATAGAATTATAATTAATATACATTCCAGAGATATTTATGCGTTGAATAAGACTCGAGGAATGGCGGGAGTTTCACAACTATCCGCCATTTTAAAATTCTTCCCGTTAGTTAAATTATTTGAATTTAAAATTGGATTCGAAAATCAAATAAAATCAGCGCCATCTAGTTTTGAAACATAAAAATAAGACATAGATCTTTCAAGATTAGGAATTAATCTAGACTAAGCATAAGCATAATCAGTAATCACACACAGACCTCTCTGTGAGACACAGACCACCACGCGGGCCCGTTGCGGGTTAGTGGATGTCGCATGTCTTAGAATTTTTGGCACTAGGACATGCCGGTTTCCTCATGATGTTTTCCTTCACCGTTTTGATACTGAAATTAATCTATACTAAGAACAATATTATAAATTCTAAAGTAACTATTTTAACCTTTTCACGCCTAAACCACTGAACGGTTTTCGATAAAATTTAGAAAGAAGATAGATGGCATCCTAGGAAAGCACATAGGCCACTACTGGGCTACTTTTTGTCCTGGTAGCACGTTCCTGTGGGATGATTTTCGACATCACGAGGGCGAAGCTGCGGGTAGAAGCTAATTATGAATAAATAATGAAGGTCTTTACTGAAATTCATAAAATTCGCTACTTAATTTTTTAAATCTGATGCTTTAAATATTTTAATTCCATTCTTGATACTTAATGTTTATTAAATGTTTAACGGAAACCATCTCTTAATTTTAAGTCCATTCTTGATACTTAATGTTTATTAAATGTTTAACGGAAACCATCTCATAATTTTAAGTCCATTCTTGATACTTAATGTTTATTAAATGTTTAACGGAAACCATCTCTTAATTTTAAGTCCATTCTTGATACTTAATGTTTATTAAATGTTTAACGGAAACCATCTCTTAAAGATTTTCTTTTTGAAAACTAAGTAGTCAAAGGAAAATATTATGTGAAACAGTTAATGGCACTTAAATAAAAAGCTGCAAAGAACCAAAGACTCTAAATAATAAATAAAATCTAAAAATACACTAATGTGGAATATTTTATGTTCACAATTTTCTCTTTAAAATGCGAATAGATTTAGGTACTCTTCAAAGACAGAAAATAATTAAGTACTATATTTATAGAACGATTCAAATTCAGGCAGCATTAATGTGCCTTTGCTCACCTTTTTTCCCTCGACATAACCTTTGCCGGCCTTATTCCAGCCTCCTCCGTTTTTTTCCAGGCTTTCCTGGTCCGTTGGTCGCCCACCCACATACTTGAACCTAAATCGTTACTTTTTACAACCTCTTTTTATTCCAAAATGGGTTCCAGCTCTTGACCTCAATCCCACCCGGTGGAAAGCGATGAATGAGGTCTATGTCGGATCGAGCAAGCCCAGAAGAATATAATAGAATACTCCTTACTATGTACACCATATAAATTACAGACATAAATATGGAAACTGTACAAAGGGTGACACAATGGGAAGAAGAAGAATGAGATGAGAAATTTTTAGAGAAGATGCCTATTATTCACTCTTTTCGTAAAGAATCGAATTTTTAAGCTGGATTCATACTACTGTGTCGTGTCGTGTCGTGACGCCTCCTGACGCAGTGTTAGCCAATCAAAACTCGTTGTAATTTGGCGTAGTACTGAACAGATTCGTTTGATTGGTGTATCCCTAGTCACGACACAACACGACACAGTAATGTTTCTGTAGCTTTAGAGGCTTTTGTAAAAAAAAAAAGTAGAAGGTGGAGGGATTTTCGCACGCAAGTATATTTTATAGTTTGAAACGAATGAACTCATCGTCAACTTAAGACCGTGACCAGGCTCTTCAAATACAACACACGCCATCAAATCGCCATTGAGACTTCCCAGCTAAAATTACATCTCTCTTTGTGGACTATACGGTTCATCCACCCATTATTGCACTTAGTAAACAGATCCAACAATGGTTTGAAGCCACGTCTTTCATCTATTGAAGACGATCTATTGAAAACGTCTGAGGCCAGTTTAATAGATTCCTGATGATGATAGTATATTGTTCGAAGTTTGGAATTCGAAGTAATGTTGTAAGTACTTTTTAGGGTTCCGTACCCAACGAGTAAAAACGGGACCGTATTACTAAGACTTCGCTGTCTGTCCGTCCGCATGTCTGTCTCCAGGCTGTATCTCAAAAACCGCGATAGCTAGACAGTTGAAATTTTCACAGATGATGTATTTCTGTTGCCGCTATAGCAACAAATACTAAAAACAGAATAAAATAAATATTTAAGGGGGGCTCTCATACAACAAACGCGATTTGTTTGCCCTTTTTTGCTCGATATCAATAATAGCAACAGGTAGGCACTTGAAATATTCACAAAATACTCAGTTTTATTTTTACTTTAATAATAAATAATAAAATTAAAATAAAATAAATATTTAAGGCTCCCAAGCTCCCATACAACAAACGTGCTTTTTTCGGCGTTTTTGCCTTGTGATACGGAACCCTTAATGTGCAAGTCCGACGCGCACTTGGCCAGTTTTTTACTTTTCCATCATCGCTGATAGAACGTGAATGTTGACACAGGCGGGTTGGTGACTGGCAACACTGCCCGAGTGACATGTCAAAATTTTGTTCCGTATTTTAAAATTAGTTTTATTTAATTTTTAAGTGTAATTATGTTGTAATAATATATCTAAATGTAAATTAACTGCATAAATACTCGGGACTATTGTTTTCCTGCAATTTTACAAAGTTAAACACAGTATTTGGTTGCCCACCGTTACCGGTAACCTCTCACGAACAGCTGATGTTCGACCTGCGGATATAAACGGGGAGTATTGTTTACTTTTATTCTAAAATTAGCACACAATCGTCATTTTAGTCTTTGTAACACATTCGTTGACTTATTTGTTTGACTTTTTGATTTGGCACCCTGCACTGGGTCTAAGTCACTTTGTTTACTTTGATCATAACGAAACTTATTATTGTGAAATATCAAAATATTGAAAGTCTATTACTGTTACCTATATTGTACATAACAACAATAACGTTGACTATCGTTATTTTCAATAATTATTGTAATATTAATGTAAAACTAGATTTTTTTCTTTACCTAGGCATCCTACCCACGTAGTAAAAAGTAAATTCATAGGTCACTAAAATCAATGTTACTGTGTACTAACTTTATCTAATCTGATCGTGATCATATCAGTTGCATTCCAATTAGATTCAGCCTCCCATTCTCCATTTTACCTTTAAATCAACACTAACTTCTCCAATTTCTCCTTTCATTTCTAGCTTTCCTCTTTGTTTGGTTATTTAACTAGTTCTCACCGTTTCTTTAATTCCACTTTCAGTTCTTATTCCTGAAACCATGCCTGTGATGACCCGTAAGGCTGCAGCTCAGGAGTTGGAGCTTAAATTGAAAACAACCATTCAAGATCTTAAGGCTTCAAACAGCAAATGCCAACAGCTGCTACAGGAAATAGAGGATAGTGAGAAGGAAGTCGAGAATGTCGTTTTCAAAAATACAAGCTTAAAACAGGAGCTAGTAGACCTTCATCAAAAATACCTGGTTGTTGTCGATGAACGGGACAAATTGCGGTTGGTCACAGATGGTTTCAATAACTGTAGTAACTTATATGAGGAGGCTTTGTGTAAGGTTAAGGACCTAGAAGAGGAATTAATTCATGCAAATGTACGAATTACTAAGTTACAGAAACTAAAAGAACGTACTCAGGCTCAGGAAACTAATAACTTGTATACTGAATTATTTAATACGAATTGCAACCCTCATTCCTTAATAACAATAGACCTTACTGAAGATTCTATATCGAAATATAATAATAATAGTTATAAAGTTAGTCAAAAGAAAATAAAGAAATATGCAAAACTAAATAGAATTATAAATAGATGCAATAAGTTTAGGAAACAACATAAACACAATTCCAATAATATTAAACTAAGGAAGGAACGTGTTTTTCTAATAAATAAATTAAAAAACTATGAAATCAAATTAGAAGATAGTAAAAACATTTATCACATTGACACTCAGCGATTACAGTCTGAAATTGAGGTACTTGAAGAGTCACTACACTTACATTATATTAAGTATGTGAGCTCTCAAAAACAAATAAAGGAACACATCCTTGCTGCAAACGAGTTGGTGGGAATGTGTAGTGATGAGGCAGGTAGAGGGGACCCGATGACTCTGAGCACACATCAATGTTCTTGTCAAAGGGAATCAAACCTTGAGGCTATCCAACCTGAGGCAACGGAGGACCCGTCCCAGTCTGGATTAGCTCGGGACTGTATCCCCCCCAATCAAGATACACCACATGTTGTACAAGGTTCATCTCAAGTAGCACAGACAGAGACTTATGGTGTCACTTCTTCTAGTAATGTTAGTTATTGTTCTGTTATGTTTTCAGATAGTTTAGGGAGAGGGTTGGGTAAATTATTGAGTAACAACCTGAGTCAATCAGCTGTTAATTACTGTATGCCTAGGAAATCCTACAAAGAAGTAATGTCATCAATAAGTTGCATGAAATATAATCCAAATGCCATTATTTCTGTATTTGTAGGTAATAGTGCGAATGTAAAAATAGATGACATCACTGAGAGTGTCACTGAAATCCTAAAGATTAATTGTCAGAAAATAATATTGTGTGCTTTCCCATACTTTGAGTACTTATCAAGTAGACAAAATCATTATATACATATGTTAAATAACCACATGCATTTATTAGTTAATCACTATAGTGACAAACTTATATTTTTTGACACCAACACTTTTGTTGAATATTTAAAATCGACTAGGGGTACAGCGTATCTGCCTATTAGTTTTAGACGTCAAATAGCATGGCTATTAGCTTTTATTATTAACTCAGACATAAGTAGTATGTCGAAGTCTGATGTAATTAGCACCACAAAAATTAGTAATAATACTAATAGTAACGTGGTCAGCCACAATAATTTAAACTAGGCAGTAAGACAACAGAAGGTACCAATAACAATATTATTAATCTCACCTACAACAAGGTATCTTCTAGCGCTCAATTAGTTAATTGTAAAAAAGGGGCTAAGCAGAATTCCTTGAAATTGTTTCATCAAAATATTCAAGGCTTTTCTTCCAAAATATTAGAAATTGAATTGTTTTTAGAAAAAACAATGTTTGATATTATTTGTTTTACTGAACACTGGTTGAAAGATTATGAAATGCTGATTAATTATGAGAACTATAGTGTAGGCAGTTGCTTTAACCGAAAATCCATGCTGCGTGGTGGTTCATTAATCTTAATTAAAAATTGTGTAAAATATAAGACTCGTAAAGACATAGTGGAACTATCGGTGGAACATAGCATCGAACTGTCCTGTGTTGAGCTAGATAAGCATTTTATAGTGTGCGTTTACAGACCTCCAAACTATCAAAACTACTCTATATTTGAGTCAGTAATGGAAGATGTCTTGGGAAAACTTGCAAGTGGTAATAAACCAGTAATTATTTGTGGTGACTTTAATGTAAATATTTTGGAAAATAATTCAAATAGCAGTAGATTGTTAAGCCTCTTTAAATCATTCAATCTGTCAAATGTGTTTTTGGAACCAACGCGAATAACTACGGCTACTGCTACATGTATTGATAATGTTTTTTGTTGCTGTGAATATTTAGATAAAGCCATTGTAAATTATCTCCCTTCGGATCACAGTGGTCAAACCGTGTCTTTTGAATCCAACACACCGATAAAAAAAGTGCAGATTCAAACTAGACCAATAACATCGGGTAATTTGAATAAGTTTAATAACACTTTAATTAGCAAGCTAAATGCTCAGGGTCTAAGTATGACTAATGGTAATATTTTGTATGAAGAATTCTTTTCATTAGTGCAAACAGAGTTCAATAATTCCTTTAAGAAGAAATCTAAATCTATTTGCCCTAAGTTTTTATTCAGTGACTGGGCAACTAAAGGGATCAGGAAAAGTAGGGAAAGGTTATTTGAACTGTATGGCCTTAAGCCGTATATTAACACGGATACTTTTAATAAGTATGTTGCTACTTATTCTAAAAATTTTAAAAATATCTGCAAAGCAGCTAAAGCTTCTTTCATTAGTAACAAGGTTAAATCAGCAGACAATAAAATAAAGACAGTTTGGAAAATTATAAACAATGAAACGAACAGGAACAAAAAACATAATACTGATTACGCACTGGACACTTCCCGCGGTCTCATTAGCGATAACATCGATGTTGCTCAGGAATTTGCAACTTTCTTTACCAATATCCCAATTAAAACTACAGAAACTTTAAATTCCTCGCCCGCACTAGCTATTGAATTATTAAGAGCGAATGTCTCAGCCTGTCCTGTGGAATTTAAATTTAAACACATAAACCCCATAGTCATTATAAAGGCATTTAAGCAACTTAAGATCAAAATTACTGAAGATCTGTGGGGCATGTCTACTAAAGTTTGTCAATCCATTATCGAGACAGTTGCACCCTATTTAGCTTTAATATTTAATCTGTGTGTAGATCAAGGGGTTTTCCCGGATTTAATGAAGTTCAGTAAAGTTATTCCACTTTTCAAATCTGGGGACAGCAAAGACGCTAATAATTATAGACCGGTATCGGTTTTGCCGGTTTTTAGCAAAGTGTTTGAAAAAGTAATGTTAAATCAAATGCTTAATCATTTTAATCGTAATAACATCCTACACGATCAACAGTATGGTTTCACCAAAGGACGTTGTACAACCGACGCCGGTGTCACCTTATTAAAACACATCTTTAACGCATGGGAAGAGGCACAAGATGCAATAGGCATTTTTTGCGACCTATCCAAGGCATTTGATTGCGTGAATTACGAAACACTGCTCTTGAAACTTGAGCATTACGGACTAGGTAAACTTGCTCTTAGCTTAATAAAATCGTATTTAAATGATAGATTTCAGCAAGTTCAAATAAACGGTGAGAATTCATCGGGCTTAAAAGTCAAAATGGGGGTACCGCAGGGCTCAATATTGGGGCCATTCCTATTTTTAGTATATATAAATGATTTACCTCATTTACTGAAAAACCGACCACAAATGGTGTTATTTGCTGATGACACATCACTGATTTTTAAAGTAAGCAGACGTGCACAGGATCTTGACGACGTAAATAACACTATGCTTATGGTTCATAATTGGTTTACTGTAAATAATTTGGTATTAAATGAGAAAAAAAATAAATGCATTAGATTCGCTTTACCGAATGTTAGGAGTAGTGAATGTCATGTTGTATTGAATAAGGAGATACTTGAATTCGTCGAAAATACGGTTTTCCTGGGGATCACGCTTGACTCAAAGCTGCAGTGGGGTCCGCACTTAACATCACTGGCAGGGCGGCTAAGTTCAGCCGCTTACGCTGTTTGGAAAATTCGCCAATTAACAGACGTGGAGACCGCGAGACTGGTCTATTTTAGTTACTTTCATAGCATCATGTCTTACGGTATTTTGTTGTGGGGACGGGCTGCAGATATTGATTCTATCTTCATTCTGCAAAAGAGGGCTGTCAGAGCCATCTACAAGCTCAGCAGACGCGAATCTCTACGGGAACTGTTTAAAAAAATTAACATCATGACGGTTCCTTGTCAATATATATATGAAAACATTATGTACGTTCGAAAAAATCTACACCTTTTTAGTAAGATAAGTGACAGGCATAATTTTAACACTAGAAATAGGGACAAATTAGATCAACCGCGTTTCAGATTGTCTAAAGTAAAAACTTCTTTTTTGGGTTACTGTGTAAAATGTTATAATAAAATACCACTCGATATTCTTCAATTAAATGAGAAGAAATTTAAAACATGCATTAAACGCACACTATGTAGACAAGCATATTACAAGTTGGATGATTATATTGTAGATAAAAATGCTTGGCTTAATGCTGGTCCTGCTCCACAGACACTTGGACTCACTAGTTAAAATTTCAATATTTGGAAGAGGTGCTTCCCTTTTTCTTTTTAAGTGTTTCTGACATTACGATCATAACTTTTTTTTTTTTTTTCTTAATTTATTCAATCAAGTTTTAAGTGTTGAATACTTCAATATTAAATATCTCTTCCTGTTTGGTAGGTAATAAAATTCTATTTACCTCTTATATAAATTGCAAACTGTAGTTTTGTATAATTTAGAAGCATTTTTTTTTTTTAATTTTGTGAATGTAAGAACCATGTTTCCGTTTATTATGATTTTTTGATGTTGACTTGAAAGAGCATGGCAGTTGAGAACGTGTCATGCTCACTTAAATGTCTCACCGATGGTGGCGCGTGTGTTGGATCATTCGGTTCCCTACAAAATGGTTGAGCTGGATGGTGCTGATCCACGCGTCATGTTCGTGAACGGGCGCCGTCGGTTGAGACTGGTCATCTCTTAACTGCCATGGCTTATTTTTAATCTTATGTCTTGAATTGTTTCTTCATTTCTGTCTTTTTTTACATTGTTCTCACATATAGAAGCAACAAGAATAATGTACCCAGGATTTTGTAATATCTTGATTTAAAAGAGTGTCCATGGAGTTTCTTGCCCGTTCTTCTCCATAGAGATCTACGCTTTGGAATGGGCAACTAGCTTCAACTTTCTGACTAACTGACAGACTATTTAATTTCGACAATTCAAAAGTGCCTGTACAAGGTTTAATTGAAATAAATGATTTGAGTTTGAGTTTGAGTTTTGTCAAAAGTCTTTGATTTTTTTTTGGTTCTAGGACATGATGGTTTCCTCACGAAGTTTTCACACACCATTTTGAGAGCAGCAGTGATCAAATATATATAACACAAAGTAGTGTGCTAGCCGGGTTCGAACCCACGACCTACGACAAGTCGGCCACCACTGCTCACAAGATAATTGAAAATAACAATTCCCTTTAAGCCAATCAATATCCAGTTACAAGAAGAAGTATACTACTAACAAACATTCGAACCAGTCACGGTAAGTAAACGCAAAAGTTTGCGTTAAGTTTAAGTTTTCCCGGCGACGTACTGCAAACACATGGGTGCTACTGGTACTGTGAGTTACAAATTCATTTACCTTTGCGTATGAAGATTATAGAGCGCGTTTGGTAATACGAATGATTGCCTACGCATGAGTGATGGACCCAAGGGCGGTTACCAATTTATGTTACGCTGTTTTTCTCTGCAGTGAAGATACTTAATTACTGTGATTATGATTATTTTGCCGATAAAATTAATAATTACGGTGGTACAGTCACGAGCACTAATATGTCAACACTTGGCAACTTTCAATTGCGATTTTTTGACAAAATAATGAATGCAACATTGAAACACGACACTTTACATAAACCTATGGGTTCGAAAATACTATGTTCGTAATAATATAAAATTTCATTCAAAAATAAAGGAGAAAATCGCCTTTGAATAAAGCCAAGTGTATACATACTTATGCTCGTGACTGTACTTCATTGCTCAGTTTCTACTCTCGACTTAAATCTTAGCTGTTTTATTTTCTTTTTAGGGTTCCGTACCCAAAGGGTAAAAACGGGACCCTATTACTAAGACTCCCTGTCCGTCTGTCACCCGGCTGTATCTCATGAACCGTGATAGCTAGACAGTTGAAATTGTCGCAGATGATGTATTTCTGTTGCCGCTATAACAACAAATACTAAAAACAGATTAAAATAGATTTAAAATAGATTTAAGGGGGGCTCCCATACAACAAACATGTTTTTTTCGGCGTTTTTGCCTTGTGTGCGAGTCCGACTCGCACTTGGCCAGTTTTTTCTGTTTATTATGACTTATCTTTGTTCTTAAATTTAAAATGTTCAATTTTGATTAGCTAACTGTTTTTTCTATAGGAACCTATTGCTACGTTTATACTATCTGCTAATGTTGTGGTAGTTGTTCCACATTAAAATTGTTCTTAAATAATGTATTTGTAATCTTGCAGTGTTTATAATATTGAAGATTATACTTCATCATCATCTTGTCGTCGTTTGGTCCGTGCGAGGACTATACCTACTACTTATTCATCATCTGCCTAGCCTTTCCCAACTATGTAGGGGTCGGCTTCCAGTCTAACTGGATGCAGCTGAATACCAGTATTTTACATGGAGAGACTGCCGATCTGACCTCCACAACCCAGTTACTGGGTAGTACGATACCCCTTGGTAAGACTGGTAGGACTTGTTGTACTGGGTGTGTAAATAAATGCACTTGACATGACTATTTAAGCGCTCTATTTCTTATGCATATTTTAACATATTCCCAAATTCAATGTGTGACCAAAGTTTGTCGCAAGTTCAATTTTAAAGTTGCGTCTAGTTTTGTAATGAATTTCCGTCATTTGTTACACTGTACTGTATTCAAGTTGCGAACTGTGTATATCCGAGCTAGAGTAAGTAATCATCGTTATCAATTGAAGAAACCTCTCAGCTGCAGTGATCTGTTAATAGATAAGATATTAAAAATGTACCTATGTAAAGAATTACAGTTATAGAAGTACTTACTTGAGGTTATCTTATCGTTGTTTTCAGCGCGCGTAGTGTGTAGGTAATTTTTACATAGTATGAAAAACATATTAATTAAACATATTTATATCTTCAAGAGACTAAGATCACTGGCAGAAATCTCGACGCTTAAGATGATCTACCATGCTCTTTGCGAGTCAATCCTAGGATACTGTGTCTTGACCTGGGGATCAGCAAGTAAAAGTCATCTTATTACTGCAGAGCGGGCACAAAGAGCAATTTTAAAGGTAATGTATAAGAAGAGAACTCGCCACCCCACACACTTACTTTACCAAGAGTCTAGAGTTCTAACGGTGCGCAAACTATACATACTGGCCACTGTCCTTAAATTTCACAAAACTTCGCACCTTGTTATTCTTAACGACAATCGTTCACTAAGAAGATTCAAATGGAAAAGACCAACCTGCAAGCTGAGTTTTGGAAAAAAAGCTTTTGCTTTCATGGGCCCTCACCTATACCCAAAAATAAATAAAGAATTGAATATCTTAAACTCGACTAGACATGTGTGTAAGAAAATCGTAACTAATTGGCTGCTAGATTTGGATTATTTGAAAACTGAAAGTATAATCACTATTGGCTGAATCAAAACACACATAAACACACCCCAACACTCACTCTCTCACAACACTCCCATTACACTTACACTACACACTATACTCAACATAAACACCCCTTTAATTTTTTTTTTTTCATAACATGCACACAACTATTTCCGAAAGCTGAATCTACTTATTACCTATATGTACTTAATTATTAGTCTGAATAAACTACAGCTAATCCAAACATTGTGATGAAAGAGACTGGACCTCACAACACAGGGTATCCTAGTGTGGGGTCCAGTGTTACTCGAAACCAGAATGTCAAGCTTTTTTGTGATTAAATAAATTATTATTATAATTATTATAAATTATTTTTATAATTATCTAAACTGGGTGAGTTTAGCTAAGTTCAAACAATTTTCATTGTAGAGGTTACTGTGAAAAATCCAAAACTGAAAAAACCTTGCGCAATATGTACTAGGTACAATAAAGATTACTATGTTTACCTAATTGGTTCCATGATTTTCCTAATTTTTATAATTTATACCTAAATTATTAGTAAGCCAATTACCGTAATTAAAAACGTTCAAAATCTAGTCGCAATCTCATCTCGCCACAAGAAATGTCAAAAACTTGTCAAAAATGTAGGGACATTAGAGGTATTTTTTGACAGATTGAGACTGTGAACGTTCTTAAAATTACGTGAATTGCCCCTAAGATACATGAATGTAAACGAGGCAAAAGGAGTATGTAAGGATCGAAAAAAGGCGTCAGTTTATATATATATATAAATGTATAAATCTATACATAATTATAATAATATAATCTGTGTAACGGAGACTGCGTATATATGAATGTAGTATATTTAGATATGCATATGCAGCATATGTATGTATATATGCACCAAGTATAAGTGAATAGCTCCATTCAGAAATACAAGCCATCACGACCTAGGGGAAACACTGGTCTCGATGTTGCAATAGCTTCGATCCCCGGCATTGATTTGGATTTCCATCAGAACACAAAAGTTTCCCAGTCTTCGGCAATTGCGTAACACACTATTAATCTCAATCTGAATCATACAGAATATTGCTAATCTATTGTTTTATATGTTCGAAAAATTTGTCAGCTCAGCAACGTTAATAACGCAATGAATGTTGTTGAACTGCCAAAATGAAAGTCATTGATGCTGGTAGTGTGTTACGCAATTACCCTGCGGGTTTATGCTCAGTTAATGACGATAGGTTTAACAGTAGGCAGATACATAGTCAGAACCAAACATAAGCCAAAAATTCTACCATGCTTAAAATGTTAGTCAAAATATATTATTTTTGTCGTCATAAATACTTAGAACAATGTGTAACCAACAATCCACGTAGAAAATTATCACTACCTCTATATTTCACTATGACAGCGACCGTTTGGCTTATCGTTAACTCCTATAACCCTTCATAACTAACGGGAAGACGCGGAATATTTTTACCTTCTGCCTTTTTAGGGTTCCGTACCCAAAGGGTAAACACGGGACCCTATTACTAAGACTTCGCTGTCCGTCCGTCTGTCTGTCACCAGGCTGTATCTCAAGAACCGCAATAGACAGTTGAAATTTTCACAAATTATGTATTTCTGTTGCCGCTATAACAACAAATACTAAAAACAAAATAAAATAATATTTAAGGAGGGCTCCCATTCAACAAACGCGATTTTTTTGCCCTTTTTTGCTCGATATCAATAATGGCAACAGGTAGGCACTTGAAATATTCACAAAATACTCACTTGTATTTTTACTTTAATAATAAATAATAAAATTAAAATAAATATTTAAGGGGGGGCTCCCATACAACAAACGTGTTTTTTTCGGCGTTTTTCTCGCCCTTGGCCAGTTTTTTACTGTTTCATAAATCAAATCAAAAGTCTATTTATTCAAATTAGGCTGAGAATCAGCACTTTTCGAAATGCTTGTGTGCTTGTTGCAGACATTTAAACCAAAATCCTATAGTTTTATTTACGATTCAAAAATCGATAAAATATATGTTACACTTTTACGTTACACGGTTACACGTTCCTACAAGGACCTTAGATTGTAAATGGGCGTTAATAGTATGAAACATCAAGCTTTCAGACACAGTAATCATTGCTGTCCTTGGCTAAACTACGCACGTATTCTTAGCTTCGCTTTGTATGAAAATATAGGCGGGATCATCCACTACGACCCACGACCACGTTACGCACGGATGCGTGGCTGACAAACAAATGAACCGCGCAACCAACGTGCGTAACCTGGACGTCCAACGTAGCAATGAAATGCCTCTAAAGAGACTGTCATTCAAGTAAGAGTAATAAGGGATCCTGCCGTTTTGCCGAAAAGATTTTGCCAAAATTTCACTACACACACAAATTTTAGCAACCTTTTTTTATACCAATGCAATGCAATGTTTGGAATGATTTTAGTACGCCCATTTTTATTTGGTAAAATTTTTACTTGTCAGAATATTATCAAGGATAATGTCATTTAGGCATTTGGTCTTTAATCAAATGATTTATTACAGCAAACAATCTTTAGACAATAAACATTTAGTCAAATTATTTGATATGTAAAAAACTGGCCAAGTGCGAGTCGGACTCGCACACGAAGGGTTCCGTACCACAAGGCAAAAACGCCGAAAAAAACACGTTTGTTGTATGGGAGCCCCCCTTAAATATTTATTTTATTTTGTTTTTAGTATTTTTTGTTATAGCGGCAACAGAAATACATCATTTGTGAAAATTTCAACTGTCTAGCTACCGTGGTTCTTGAGATACAGCCTGGTGACAGACAGACGGCAAAAACGCCGAAAAAAACACGTTTGTTGTATGGGAGCCCCCCTTAAAAATTTATTTTATTTTGTTTTTAGTATTTGTTGTTACAGCGGCAACAGAAATACATCATCTGTGAAAATTTCAACTGTCTAGCTACCGCGGTTCTTGAGATACCTACAGCCTGGTGACAGACAGACGGACGGACGGACGGACGGACAGCGAAGTTTTAGTAATAGGGTTCCGTTTTTACCCTTTGCGTACGGAACCCTAAAAAATATATAGACAACAATATTTTTTTTGGGAATTACATGGTTTTACTTACATAATTTCTTTTTTAATTACATTGCATGGTTGCGGTCGATCGATAGGCGACGTACGATCCAAGAGCGAGTGAAGGGCACCCCGAGGTTCGGTTTTGTTAGGTTACTTGAAACCCTTTTCACAGAAATAGGAGCCCCGCTATCATATTAAACAGGACCAATTGAAATCATAGGCAGACAGAAATAGGGGCCCCAACGGTACTAAATATTTGGCTTATTTTATTTTGCGTAAAATATGTTATACCAACTGAAATATTTGAATACATAAAAATTGGTAAAAGTACTAGTTGGTAAACAAGTTATTGTTTAAACGTTCACTTGCCAAACATTAGGTTTGTGTTACAATTTGGCAAATGAAATTATGCGGAAAATTTTCTGATAATTTGGCAATTTCTTTTCGATGAAACAAGGGAGACCCGTAATAAAGATCGCGTGCAATAGAAAACTGACCCTTTCATTTTACTTGAATAATGAAATTGATGTTATTTAATGTTAAATAGTTATACAGAGTCAAATGAAAATAGCTAGCGAAACTTGATCGCGCCGGTCTGCTATGAAGACATCAAAGATTATTTAGGTGTGGAATAGAAAATAAGTCTTGATTATGTAATAATATTTATAGTTAGGTATATTTTGATGTTATGATACAATATTTCGTTGCTAATCTTACATAATTTTAAAAGCTAACAGTCTTAAAATAATAATAATATTTACAAGTATATAAATAGAGGGGAAATAATCAATTGCCACGTTGTATAGCAATGCTGATTCTTTGGCCAAAAATAGGCCAGCCCTCTGGTCACATGAAGAGTCGACTAACCGCTTGGCGATGTCTCGAAATACTAAGTGGGCACTCGGGCCCCATGGCCCTAATATTTCAAAATAATCTTATATAAATTAACTTATCATAATAATTTAGAATCAGCTACGTTTTATTTTAATATCAATCACAGTACTTCCTAAAGTTATCTTATAAATAAAACGGACAATTAAAGCCAGTGCTGCTGTAACTAGCAGAAGTCCCACCAGTAAGGTAAACATCAGTTCTAGTTCTAGGTACTGCGCCCACGACATGTTGGCGGCGGGCGCGCGCAGATGTCTCGCGCCGCCGTGACGCAGCACGTGCTCCGTCCACCACACGGCACGCTCCAGAGGTGGCTGTGGCTGATCACGCATCAGACTTCGTAGATTGACTAAATTCTGGCGATAATAACTAGAAATAAAGATAAAGTTTTAACTTGATTAATAATATATTTTAAATTAATTTGCGAGGTTCATTTATAATACTAGCAAGCAATCTTCGTGTCGCTTGCACGACAGTTATTTAAATTTTGTTAGCCCAAAACTTCCCCACTTCCACGTTGTTATCGGTGACAGCGCAAAGGTCACTTTGGCTGCTTGTTTTGGGGTACAGGAGGGTACAGTGCAGGAAAGGTGATGGAACATAGAATGTGGCTCAGCTCCAAATCCACACCCTGCTGCCGCTCCGTCGAGGTAGCCCCACTTTACGATATTTCAAAAATAGAAGGGAGTGAATGATAGCGTGACATTGCCAGGGGAGAATGGAAGAAGAAAACGTTTTGCGCCGACCCCAAGTAACATGGGATAAGGGCAGGAAGATGATGATGAACTTACAAAAATAAAAGTTATCGTTTAAAGCTGATATCCGACGCTTCACTCGAGTGAATTTTTATTTTTGTTTCAGTCCACGTTCACATGACACCGCTAAAATTACATAGGAATGAACGTTCATCTGCCCTGCCCCTTTCATTTTATTTTTTGATCATTCAGTAGGTGAGTGAAAGAAATCGAGTGTCGAAATTCAACGTTGGATCGGTTCACTAATGAATTATTTTTTCACTTTTGATTCATCATGTGTGTTCAGACGTTTCGTTTTAAGTTAAAAAGAGAAATGAATAAAAAGTGAAGCTTCTTATAACGGTTCTAATTATTCTATGACCCCAAAATTAAAATACAAAAAATGCTTACGTATTATTCCTGATAATTTTGTCAATTGTATTAGTTAGGTCTTCTTCGGTCAATGTTTCCATATCTAGTCCAAGTCCGATTTTGTGGTACTCATATCTCTCCACATTAAACCATTGATCGCCCAACATAGGAATACCAATCAGAGGTACTCCTGCTGAGATAGCCTCGTCTGTGGACTGTAAACCTCCTTGTGTTATGAACAGCTTTATTTTTTGATGTTCTGCAAATGGAAATTTACTCATTAGAAATTAATTGGCTATTGGCATACAAACTACGATGACTCGTGAAAGTTTGAGTTGCCCCTAACAAGTAATATTGGTGCCTCAACTTTTAAAATTGTCTAAGCCTCCACTGCTCTATCCTGAGCCTGTGTGAGTTGGCTTCGGCCCCTCGTACGCATTCTCATCATCATCATCATTTCAGCCGAAAGACGTCCACTGCTGAACATAGGCCTCCCCCAAGCACCTCCACTTCGACCAGTTCTGCGCTTCTCGCATATAACGGGTTCCTGCGGCCTTCACAAGGTCGTCGGACCACCTTGTGGGAGGCCTTTCAACGCTACGTCTTCCGGTACGCGGTCGCCACTCCAGAACCTGTCGGCCCCATCGACAGTGGGCCAGAATAGACAAGAATAGACCGAGTCCTTCCAGAAACTCTTTTCCCGTGGCATCTCAAACCAGACCTCGCGGTGCTTGCTTGCTTGTACGGTGCCGTCCATCTTGAGGCAAAGTGCAATAGCAACAACATCAAAACTTTTTTTAACAACCGACGAAAAATTTCAACTCTGGATGGGTCTAGAATTAGGTGCTGAATACTGGATAACAGTTTGCGCGCTTATGTCCTTACACCCTGTATATCTAGCAGTGGACTACGATAGGCTGAGTTGATAGATTGGTTGAAGCAGAAAAAAAAAACTTACTCAGTAAGTCTGCCTGTGGCAGCCACTTGGATATCCTGATGTTATCACCTCGTCCTGGTAGCTCATCTTTGTTCCATTTCCACAGTACATCGTACGGGACTTTAGACAGCGCAGTCACCAGTGTTTGTATAGTTTGTGGAGGTAGTAAAGATGGATCCACATTTGTACCGAAACTTAAGTAGATAACACCATTTTTTGAATTATCTAGATACGATTTGAGTTCCTGTAAGCCAAAAAATATTGTTATTTTATTACCTTTCGCAAATGACATACATAATAAAATTATTATTGGTAAAGTCAATGTCAAATGGTTTATTTCAATAAGACCATTAAAATGCACGTTTTAATATCAAAAACTAGGTTGAGAATCAGCACTTTTTGAACGTTAAATTTACATAAGCCAGTCCCCCAAAACGCCCGCCCTTCACCACATTCTAGTACTTTAGCGGGGATGAAGAAGTGGAGCAATAAACTCCCCAGCAGTACAGCTGTCTGTACACTTAGAAAAACTTGGTTCTATACGTAAGTAAGTAATTAACATTACGAAACACAAAACATTAAATTTAATTATATGCCATAATTATGTCAGCTAACACACCCCAATATACAAAAACATTGAAAACTATAGGTACTCAAGCAGAAATGAATGGTAAAAAAGTGAACAGAATTTAGTACCTAAATAAAAGACTCCAGGAATAAGAAAAAACAATAAAAGTAATGAATACTCACTTTTGGTAATTCTCTTTCAGTATTCTGGTGGAGGCCACCCATGAACAACACAGTAGGAGGTACAGGTCGGATGCCTTCAAACACTGGATGTAAAAACAATAAAAGTAATGAATACTCACTTTTGGTAATTCTCTTTCAGGATTCTGGTGGAGGCCACCCATGAACAACACAGTAGGAGGTACAGGACGGATGCCTTCAAACACTCGATGTAAAAACAATAAAAGTACTTAATGAATACTCACTTTTGGTAATTCTCTTTCAGGATTCTGGTGGAGGCCACCCATGAACAACACAGTAGGAGGTACAGGTCGGATGCCTTCAAACACTGGATGTAAAAACAATAAAGTACTTAATGAATACTCACTTTTGGTAATTCTCTTTCAGGATTCTGGTGGAGGCCACCCATGAACAACACAGTAGGAGGTACAGGTCGGATGCCTTCAAACACTGGATGTATATTAAAGAACATCATATCCACATTATTGTTCAGTTCTTGAATCGGCGGGACGTCTGGTCCAAAATGTTTTCTAATCAAAGCATTTTCTAATGTATAGCTACGTTGATGCTTTATTTCCAAATTGAAGTGCAGATACATTTCCTTCATTTTGTCCCATAAGGAGAGGTTATTCAGTTTTTGACGAATATATGTTGGATAGAGCAGTGGATGGACTGGAGCACCAATTACTTCGTAATTATCGAAAGAAGATCCGTAGGAGCTCATCAAGATCACGGGCGCCTTGTAAATATGCGACAAAACCATCCCAGGTCTGACAACAGCTTCCATAAATATTAAATCAAACTGCTTGGTCCTATCGTTAAGCAGATTTTTGACAGTCTCATCTTTAATCTGCGCTTCAAACATCAGCCGTACCGATTCTAAATAGGACTGAAATTGCAAATAGAGATCCTGCTTATGACCTTTTGGAAGCGACATAAACTTTTCTTGCCATACCGCGTATGATACGTCGTGGACGTCGATTTCTGTCAGATTGGCAGGTGTTCCTCCTTTTGGGAAAGCAGGATCTGGAGTAATGATTGTCACTTCGTGGCCACGTTTAGCTAGTTCGTGAATTAAAGGTCGAAACACTACCTGATGACTTATAGAAGCAACTGGGAACATTGCTAAGATTCTAGCTGCTTCACTTTGATTAGAAACTATAATAAAACTAAAACAACTAAATAAATAATTGAACAAAGACATTTTGATACAAGTATTCACTTTGAATTTGCTTACGGAAATGATCTGTTTATTGTAATGACTCCTATTTAAATGCTGAGTATATTGAGAATCATGGTGATATACTTGTTTTAAATATATGTTCACAAGTCATCATTTGTTCAAAGTAGGTACAGTCAGTAACAAAAGTCGATTAACACTTCAGTTTTCTTAATCTCAGTTATTGAGCAAAATATTAAAACTTCAGTTTTCTTAATCTCGGATAATGAGTAAAATATTTGTTCAAAATTGCAATACAGGGCGTCCCACGGCTATGCCACATGGAGGGAAAGTACCTTGAATATTGTAGATAGCACATTTTACTGAAAGAAGACATTATTCTAATTTAAAAAACAATTTAAACTGCATTCATAGATTTTTAAATAATTACATGGTTGAACCGGGAATCGAACCCGCTACATGAGAAAAAAAATTACCCTGTAGCTTTATCATACCAATCGAAAGGCTTCATCATAAGGATTATTTTTTGCTAAATAACATAGTGTCAGAAATAAAAGGAAGACCATGAATTTTAACATTTGATGTGAAATTTGGTTCAGAAAAATGAAAAGCTGACATTGCCGTAAGGACATACAACTGACATTATGCCTCGTTTACATTCAGCCCCTGCCGCTGCTCCTCGCGCTGCCGGCGATACTTCCCTAAATACTGCCGCAGCAGGATCGAGAGAAGTGTCTGTTTACATACTGCCCTACCACTCACATCGCTTTCGACTTTCGGCAATGGCCGACGTCGAAATAATTACAGCGTCCGCTCTGTGTCTTCTTACAATACATAATTATGTTCATTGTATAAAAAGATATAAAATTCAAAAAACGAAAATTCGTCGTCGTAGAAGATGGTGGATGATATCTATCCATCGTAATAGAACTCTGTAAGTACCTAACCACCTACATAACTGATTTGTGAAGAAGAAGTGAGCGTGAAGTGAAGTGAGCGACGGAGCTGAATGTAAACACTCACTGCCGCTCGCGCTGCCCGTCCTTTGACTTCCGCACAAAAAACCGCTAATTTGGGGAGCGCCGGGCAGCGCGAGTAGCAGCAGGAAAAGTATCGTGTTTACATACTCGTCCTGCCCACTTCCCTGCCCACTTCCCTGCTCACTTCGGCTGAATGTAAACGAGGTATTAGGTACCTATTACATGTACCCACTTGAGAAGTACGCATCATTTCCCTATTATAATTTAAGTGCATGATAAAATGATAAAGAGATACGAAGAAACGTGAAATAATCAAAAGAGTGCGACTTTGTATTCAACAGTATGGGACTCATTTTGAGCATTAGATAAATTTATTAATTTTGTATTAAAAATGTTAAAATTCATGGTCTTCCTTTTATTTCTGACAATACCTATGTTATTTAACAAAAAATATTCCTTATGATGAAGCATTTAGATCGGTATGATAAAGCTACAGGGTAATTTTTTTTCTCGTGTAGCGTGTTTGATTACCGGTTCAACCATGTAATTATTTAAAAATCTATGAATGCAGTTTAAATTGTTTTTTTAATTAAAATAATGTCTTCTTTCAGTAAAATGTTCCATCTACAATATTCAAGGTACTTTCCCTCCATGTGGCATTGGTATAGCCGTGGGACGCCCTGTATACTTCTGCTGCAATTTTGAACAAATATTTTGCTCAATAACTGAGATTAAAAAAAACTGAAGTGTTAATCGACTTTTGTTGCTGACCGTACATCGTCATGATTTTCAAAGCAAAATTATCTCGGTATTACATAACTTCAACGTTATCGTACCTACTTGACTACTTAGCCTTTTGACCGCCATTTTTTTACAATCATGTATAGATGACAAACCAAAATGTTTCCAGCACGCCACGGTTTGGCTACATGACAGACTGACACCGAGGGCACGTTTTTGATTTTTTGACGTGTGGCTGTCAAAAGGTTAATAACTGCTATTAATATAGGAATTACTACATCTGTGCCTGACTAGACTGTACTCTTCGAAACGTGACATTTTGTATGCATTCATTGTTTTGCTGGTTTTTTTGCAGCCTTTCAAACTGATGGGCTCACGGCACGCGAATTACATATCATTTGGACTCGCACATTAAGATTTCCGTACCACAAAAACTAGAGAATTTACAGTTTTTTTTTATTATTTGCGATGATAGCAGTCTAACGTGATGACGTGATACTGCGTGATGGCTGTTTTTGGTAAAACTGACTCATAATTTCACGGTTAACAAGATACATGGATATTTCATTGTGAATGTGAAGACGATGTGGGTCATTTTATTCATTTTATATATTTTTTTATTATTCTCTCTGTTCTGTTTGTTTTTTTTTCATGGTCTGGCAGTTTGAGTAATTTATGTGGCCTACCCAAATGTCCTTTCTTTGGTATTGTTCGTCGAATCGCTGAGCTCCTTAAGTCTTGAGTTGAGCTGCACGATTTCTGACAAATGCGTGCACTGACTGGACAGGTCCTCTCAATCTGTGTGGTTCTTTCCTCAAAAGACCATCTCAGACATCGATCTACATGGTCTTCATATAACCTGACCAAGATTATGTCTGGACTTTAAAAGAGACTGTGACCTCTGAGTTTGTTTCAGCCTTTCTTCTCAGAGTAGTCAGTTAGGAAACGCCAACTTCATCTAGTTTTAGAAAACATGATTGACGTGTAAAAGTGTTTGTACAAACCTACTTATAAAAATAAAATCATTTATCATTTACAGCTCTGTAACATCCAAACAGAGGGCGTAGACTTAGTAATAGGGTTTCATTGGCACCACACATTGGTCATAATCATCAATAGGTCATAATTGAAACTGGGTAGTTACCTAAGTCATGTACAGCATTCTTTCTGTGTGTGTAACTCACAGTCTTATCGTATACAAGTCTCTACAGCGACCGACGACGGCTGGCCTACGCACGTGTATGCTTCGCTTTGTAAGAAAACCTAAGCAAGATCTGCCACCCACCACGATCACGCTACGCAGGAATGCGTTACTGGCAAACAAATGAACCGCTCAACTAACTTGAATATCCACTCGGTGCACATCCTTCTTAGCAGTGGACGGTCGACTTACAACCCACTGAAAATAAGTACTAGGTTTAACTAAATTTACTAGTAATTTGTTAGATAGAGAGTGATTTGCACAGATACTAAATTATGCTTTTAAAGCTGATCCACACGTTGCATCTTAGAAGCATAGTATGGAAATATTTGGAAACGTTCGTGAACCGCCAGCAGCCAGGGGTTTTGCGTGCAAGTTATAATATTCACGACGTGCAAATATTTTTGATTACGTGAAGAACAAACAATGCTCGCGAACTGCGTGAAAACTGTTTGCGTCGTGCACGTAGGTACGTGCGCAGAGTGTGACGCGTCCATACCCGTGAGAGATGCGTAGAGTGCGCGTACGCTAGTTTAGATCCGCCTTTAGATAAGATTTTTTTTAAATTTATTAATTATCATTTAAACTCAGGAGTCAATGTTAAGTGATTCTCCCAAATAAATGGTTACAGGTGTAAGACGTGTAAGTAAGAGCCAGCCCCGACAGTAGAGCAGTGGTTGCCCAGTGGTAACGGCCGCGAATTACGAGTGTAGAGTCCTACAGTCATTCTACTTATGAGTGTGGGGGGTCGTAGGCAGGTGCTTTACTTTATGTAAATTATTTCATCACCACTCCTCTCAAAACGGTGAAGGAAAACATCGTGAGGTAACCGGCATGTCTTAGAACCAAAAATTCGAAGACATGTGACATCTACCAACCCGCGCTGGGCCCGCGTGGTGGATGGCCCACTCCCTCTCAAGAGGAGGCCTGTGTCCCAGCAGTGGGAACATAATAGGCTGATTATTGCGTAAATTCGAAAAATATTATTTTCATAACAATAAAATTATATTTCTGTGAAAGGTAGGGAGCGGGGTGTTGTATTGATTTAGGTATGAAATAATATACGTATGAATTTGAAAATATTATATGTGGGTTAGAATGGATGAAGAAAATAAAGTCAGCCTTTAGTAGAATTATTAATCTTTTAATTTTTGTAAAAGCAAAAAACCGTCTTTTGTCTTAGCCTCCTCATGGCGTACTTCCGTCTGTCTTCCTACATCCTTTTTCCTTCCGTTCACTCTCTCTCTCTTTCACACACTACACTTGCTCTTTCATACCTCCGGGTGCGTTCCGATTCCCACATATATTTACATAAATTATGGTCTTTCTAAACTTAATTAAGACAATAATAATGATAATATTTAATAAATAAATTTATCGCAATTGAGTATCAACTACGTTTCACTTTAACAGAGACATCATTCCCGAAAGTAATCATAAAAAGTGAACGGAGAATCAAAATGAATACTGTTGCAGTTATCAGAAGTCCTAGCAGTAAGGTAAGTACTAGTTCTAGTTCTAGGTACTGCGACCACGACATGTTGGCGGCGGGCGCGCGCAGATGTCTTGCGCCGCCGTGACGCAGCACGTGCTCCGTCCACCACACGGCGCGCTCCAGTGGACTTTCGATCTCATCACGCATCACGCTGCGTAGTTGGATCATGTTTTTGCGGTAACTAGAAATTAAAAAATATGTTTTTCAAGTATCTTTTCTGAAAACTAAACGCAATCCGCAGATCTAAACTGCGTTCAAGAGCTGTCAGTGTTATCATTACTGTGGAATATTGACACTGATAGCTTTTGAATGCGGGTCAGATACACTGATCGAGTTCAGTTTTATTGGAAAATTCACTCTAGTGCTCTAGTTGCACATCAGTCATGGCATTCACTACTTCCTTAAAAAGTTCAGGTGTATTATTTGTATCGACACTTGGGGAACTTCTACTGGGACAATTTTATATATCTCCAACCACTGACCTCTATCATACAACTGTATAATACAGGTCAGTGTCTCTAACCGAATAAAACTGTAGACGATGACGGGACAACTATACAAATTGACGAGATATCATGGTAGATATAGTGAAATCAGAAACAGACCATGAAATTTTTTAAATGGGAACGAAGTGAAGAAGAGTATTTGTTTAGAAAGTGCATTTTGAAAGTTGGCAACGTCGTAAATGCTGTCAAATATTTCGCTGTTTTGATTAATTTTTCAACATTACTAAATTAAATTATTTAAAATATCGCTCTACAAAATATTGATTATGAATTGCAATACCGAATATTATATAGATATTTCGAAAATTTCCAAACACTTTTTGTGCAGTTAAAATTTCAATATTTTCATTGCAATAAAAATTCATAATCAATATTTGAGTGCACTACAGCGCGTTATTTCACAATTTCATTTAGAGATATTTGTCAGCTATTTGCGACGTTGTCAACCATCAGAACACATCTTTCAACCATTTAATGGTTACCTTTCATCCTTAATGACAGTTTCAATGGCGTTCTTAAACTGTTCCACTGTAAGCGTTTCCATAATCAGCTTTCTTCCAATCTTGAAGTATTCATATTTCTCTGAATTATACCACTGATCACCAAACATTGGGATAGCTATTAGAGGCACTCCTGCAGTTATAGCCTCATCTGTTGACTGGAGTCCTGCTTGTGTAATGAACAGCTTGAGTTTGGGATGTTCTGTGAGAAATTCAAATCAAAGTTTTACTGTAGGTACATCGAAAAGGATGTCAAAGTCAGGAAAATTAATTGTTAAGTAAATTGACACCCTACGTTAGTTGGCCGTGTTATAACCATTTCATACAACTGTCAAAGAATGACAGTTGTGATTTGAATATATGCACAATTTCAGGTTGGTAGTCAAATTATTTAACAATTAATTTCTCCGATTTTTTTAAACTGTCTGTATTTTATTTTTTAATTAGCATTAAGGATTAAGTTATTAAAATTTCATAGTTTGCTGTGTAAATTCAAATTTGTAATTTTTTATGGTTTACTTTAGGCCAAAAATATGTTGTTTTGTACGCCATAAATGGCAAAACATGCACCTGTTATTTTAAGACCTTGCACATATTATTTGATGTATACTCATTTTTACAATAAAAATATATTCCATTCTATTCTATTCTGTGTCCTACTCTATTGTGAAAGGAAGCCAAAAAAATAAAATTATTTACGTAAAAGATCTTGTTGTGGTAGCCATTTTGATATTCTGATATTATCGGTGCGTCCAGGCAGTACATCATTGTTCCATTTCCACAACACATCGTAAGGCAATTGAGAGAAGGTTTTCACGAGAACTTCAATTCTATCTACAGGAAGAACTGTTGGATCCACGTTTGTACCAAAGCTTATGTAGATTACACCGTGTTTTGAAGAATCCAGATATGATTTGAGATCCTGAAAAAAAAAGGTTTGATATAAAATTTTTAATTGTTCGCCGGTTTGTTTTTCACTTACACTTTGTAAGTGAAAAGTAAGTGTAGGTAATTGAAGTAAATTTCTATCAGTAGACTATTTATCTAAAGGATTAGTTTTTAGTTTAGCTAAGTAGGTGTATAATTAAATACCATGATTTTGTTGTCAAAATTATCATTTTCAAAAAATTTATAATATAAGTAGATAAAACTAAAACAATAATTCATTTCGGTACTGTTCAAACCCCATTGTACGAGTGTTAAGTTTTTAATCATTAGTTACACCACTTATAACTCAAGAATGGTTGAACCGATTTATTATTAGATTTGTCTCCACCCCGAATAGCTGAATAACTCTTAAAACATGGAAAAATATCACGAAAAAATAATGAAGATAATTTTCTTTTTCTCATACATTTTGTAGGGAACGGCTTTTTTGATGATATCTCGAGAACTGAGTGACTGATTCCGATAATGATTCTGAGGCGGTTTCACCCGCATAAGTGTCGATCCCGTTCGAAAGGCACGTGAGGTCATTTATAATCATATAACATTATTGTTGTTGTCGGCGAGAACAGCACTTTTTTTTCGGGATGAAAGGTACTCTATGTCCGTTTCTGTACACCTGACAATGTATATGCAAAATTTCAGGATGCTCGTTTAGTGGTTTAGGCGTGAAAAGGTAACAAACAAACTTACTTTCGCATTTATAATATTAGTTAGGATATGAACAGGCTTTTGCCTTGTACTGGGGCAATAATAACTGTCTTATTATTATTACTCATAGTTATGAAATTTAATTACTTACTGCTGGTAATTCCTTTTGTGGTTTCTGATGCAGACCACCCATATACACCACAGCTGGGGGCACAGGTCGAATACCTTCAAACACTGGATGAACATTGAGGAACAGCATATCTATATTATTATTTAACTCTGCTACCGGTGGAATATCATCACCGAAATGCTTTTTCAACATCGCATTCTCCGCTTTTTGACTGTATGCATACAATCTGTTTGTCATATAGTCGTAATACAATTCCTTTATTTTCTCCCACATAGTGAGATTGTGAAGTCTCTGCCTAGTAACAGAAGGATAAAGAATCGGATGTACTGGAGCTCCAATATTTACATAATTATCAAGCGCTGCTCCTAAAGAACTCATTTGAATCACCGGTGCCTTGTATATATGAGAATATGCTAGTGCAGGCCGTACACAAGCTTCTAAGAATAGTAGATCAAACTGTTTACTTTTATCATTTATCAGATTTTGCACTTTTTCATCTTTGAGTTGCACATCTACTACCAGCGTCAACGCTTGTAGAATCACGTCCATCACCATGATGACATCATCTTTATTACCTTGTGTAGATGCCATAAATGTTTTTTTCCATAAATCGTACGATATGTCATGAACATCGATTTCTGTCAAGTTTGGTGGTGTGCCTCCTTTAGGGAAGGCAGGGTCTGGTGTAATAACTGTCACATCATGTCCTCGTCTTGCTAGTTCATGGGTTAATGGCCGAAATACCACTTGATGACTGATAGACGGTATAGGAAACACTGCTAAAATCCTTGCCGCGTCATTGTGACTTGCAAGGAATGCACAACACAGAATTAGACACGAGAATAGTCTCATGTTAGTATTTTATTATCACTTGCCGTCCGTTATCAATCAATGCCTACAATTTACTGAAGTTGTGTTTATACGTTTTGAAGTTCAATAAGTATTTCACAATATTGTATTTTATCTAATAGGTACATAATATACTCCGTTGGTTTAGATAGTTAACTAATGGCTGAGTAGATACAAATGAGCAGGATATCTTCATACATACGCACCGAACACGGTTTGTAAAATAAATTTATCGCTGCTAAAGGAGCGCCAGTCGTGACTACGCCTAAAAATGAAAAAATCGAATTGCCTAAGGTGGGAATCGACCCCCGGTTTGAGATGCGAATCTTAACGCCAAAAAAGCCTATTATTATTATTAGCCTATTATTTGAGATTATTGTAAAAATATATTCAATTTCCGAATTTAAAGATTATAATTTTCATGGTAAATGAAAAAGTAAAAAATACTTTATAGTGTAAAAAATACAATTTCATAATCATTTTAGTACTCAAATGAAGTGCAAAATCTTCATATAATTTGCAAGTAGGTAGGTAGTTCAAGTGTTATGAACTTAACGCAAAGTGTTATATTAATGTAAACAAACTTCCTATATTGATGTTTATTATATACTCAGTTACCACGTGTAAAGTATATCAAGATTAATTGTTAATCTTAGATACACTTTGCCCTCTTGTGGTAACTCAGTATGACTTGATAAGTAGGTAATTAAGTAATGAGTAGGTACGGATACGTATTAAGGCTCCTTCAAACAGGCGCGACACGCGACAAAATCGCGCGCGACACAAAGGCACCGCAAGTCGCGCAACGAGCGGTGCCTTTGTGTCGCGCACGATTATATCGCGGGTCGCACCTGTTTGTAGGAGCCTTTACAATAATTTAGAAGTGTCTGCTTTATGAGTTTTTATTAACTCAATTATGCACTTTTAAAATATTATAATAATTATTATAATTATGTGTCAAGGGGCCTATTATTGAGTCTGCAAGTCACCGCCTGCCATTTTATCTGTGTAATTTATATAAAACACTAGCTGCGCCCCGCGGTTTTACCCGCGTAAATGTCGATCCCGTGGGAATATCGGGATAAAAAGTAGCCTATTTGTTAATCCAGGATGTCAGCTACCTCCATACCAAATTTTAGCAAAATTGGTCCAACCGTTTGAGCGTGAAAAAGTAACAAACATATAAACACACACACCCCCACAAACACACACACGGTCACAAACTTTCGCCTTTATAATATTAGTGTGATTAGTTAGGCAGGGGCATAATCTTTCCATAGTCCTAGATAACCAGTTAATTTTAGCCAACCTAATCCGTATTCCAATATCTTTGTTTCCATATATCCTGTAATAGTCCTACACCAACCAGGAATTCCTTGGCTGGACTTGCATAGTGCGAACAGGGATAACAGTCGGTTGGTGCGTCATTTAATTAAAAACGTCTAATGGGCCTCTGCAAGTTGGCTTTGGTCCCTCGTACGCCTTCAAACGTTCCGGGACCCCAGGGTCCTGAGAAATGTCATGAGACATAAAAATATAAATAATTAATAAACTGCTTTTTGCAGTATCATGTTGTCTGCGAGTGGTCATCTGAATAGTTAATGCTTTGACTGTTAACTCTCCACACGGAATTACCTACTGTCGCCGCCACCGCAGTCAAAAGTATGCTTTCCTGACACTTGTTAGTGCAACATTTCTAGTAGCTAACAAATATCATACTTCACTGGGTAAGACTGGTTGTCAGACTGAAAAAGATCAATGACAGCCGGGACCAACTCCGAGGCACGGAGGAGTCAAAACCGCGGCAAGCGTAGCATAGCGTGATCGATTAGACCCGTGTTATCACTTAGCCACAAGCCAAACTAATAAAGATCAAATTCGCAAAACACGTATTCGTTTATATGAAACTGACCGGTATCAAGAACGCATTCTCTAGAGATTACAGGAATGAATTAAAGAAAAAAAAAACAAAAAAAAAAATCTCATTTTTAATGAGCAAAAAGTTTTTAAAGGCTCTACATTAAGAAAACATAATTCTTTAATTTTAACACGTAAATGTTGGAGTATAGCAAAAACAAATCGATACTACCATTCTAACTCATAAAATATGTATCCGTGCCCGCCCGTAACCACCTGACCGAAATCCTTACTTTCGCATAGTGACTGTACTACTTTATTAGCCTTGTGTGGGATCACACGTCTCACGTAATATTAGTAAACACACCTTCCAATATATAAATATACGGATTAATAAACGTATTATTGAAATCCTTAGAACGGTATTTCCTTTGGTGTTCCTCCATTAGCCCTAACAGTGAATGTAAAACTGTGCCGAAATTTTTGTTAAGTCCACCACATGGACACAATAAGGAAGAAAATGGTCCTACTGGCATACTGCGAGGTAATTGCGTAACATACTAACATTAGCAATGGCTTTCATTTTGACAGTTGAACCACATTCATTGCGTTATTTACGTTGTTGAGCAGACAAATTTGTCGAACATATGAAGCAACGGATTAGCAATATCCTTCAAAATGAGTCAGATTGTGATTGATAGTGGGTTGCGCAATTAAGGTGCTGGTCCTAACGACCGCAAAACGATATACTCCCATCACTTATCTGCAGTAGCTCAACTGTGGCTGTGGTGTGTGTGGTGTGACACAATTGAATTTCTATTGAGATAATTCAAATATTGAGGGGTCCGTGGCTAAATAATAACAGCCGCACAGGTCGATCGATCAGGTTAAGCTACGCTTGCCGCGATTGGTCTGTGGATGGGTGACCATCTTTACATACCGAGACCCCTCGGAAAGCACGTTGAGCCGTTGGTCCCGGCTGTCATTCGTGGATTTTTGACAGTAGTTACGGGTAGTCAGAAGCCCGAAAGTCTGACAACCACAGTCTTACCAAGTGGTATCGTGTATTGTATTGAAGAGGTCAGAATCTGAAATAATAAACTAAAACACTAATACTAACACAAACAAACAAAGCACACACACACACGCACGCACGCTCTAATACTTTTTCTTTTTTTCTTTCTTTTTATATATACAAAACCAGTATTTTACATGGAGTGACTGCGATTCTGGCCGTCAGATAGGAAGTCGCTCCATGTAAAATACTGGTAGACCTATTCAGCTGCATCCGGTTACACTGGAAGCTGACCCCAACATAGTTGGGAAAAGGCTAGGCAGGCAGATGATAAATCAAATATTGATTTTTCAACAGAAAATAACACCACGTCTTTATAATAAGGATTAGGCAGAGGTGTACCTTTAGTACACCAACATTTCGCAAGTCATGTTTAAGTCTCATGTAATAGGGGGTCAGCTTATTGCCAACAACCTGGCTCAAATCCAGTCTCCGGGCTGCTTCTGTGAAATTCTAGATGAAAAAAAACATAAACACTTTTCCCTGGTAATCGAACCCAGAGCCTCACGTCAGCTGTAGTGCTCGCGACCACATATTATGTATCTATAAATTCACTTCTTAAAGAAACCAGCTGGAGAAGATAGGTTCAGGTGCCCTGAACGCGGAAGGCAAGAATATCTTATCTTCATTAAGAAATTGCTAAGTAATCATCGCTAGTGATAAGAAAAGTGCAAATAATATTCCACTCTATAAAAACACTATCTTAATATCGTATAAATACATCATTATGTTATCTATATGTTACGGTAAAAGCCCGAATGTTGGTAAATCTTTGGTTTTACTAGTAAATGTCAAGATTTACTAACACGAATTGGTGAATATGTCTAAGCTTCGATATTAAATATGACCCATTTTGGGGCTTTAGAATTTGGCATATTATATTACACTAGGTTTTACTAGTCGTAAGCTAAGTTACATTGTACGATGGCTTAGTTTACTAACTTCGTTTGTTCACTAACCCCCGCCTGGCCTTACCTAACCTATCCTATCCGAGTTTGGGGTGCTCCGATATCCGAGCTCACTTCGCTCGCTTATAAATATATTTTAGGTTCTCATAATACAATCACTTTCAACATTTACCATGTGTTTGAGATAAATTCTAAGAGTTACCGAGTCAATCTCAAATTAACGATTCTCACAGAACAACAGGGTAATTGTCTTAGAAGTGGCGAAGTTTTGGGCCGACAAAATTTAAATAACTGTTGTGCCAGCGCCATGAAGAAGAAGAAGAAACAGAAGAACGCGCTTTGGACCGCATGCGTAACGTAGTTTTCTTTAATAACAATTCCACGACAGTACGCTTGCACTGTTAACAGGATAATAATGTTAAAAAAAAACATAGTAAAGTTCAGTAAGTCATTTTTTTTTTCTGTGTTATCGCTGTTATGATGTAATACCAGCTGAAATTAAATGACTTGCACTATGTACCAAAATAATCAGGTAGGTATTTCACAACATTGTTCAATATACTTGGCCTATATATATAAATCATATTATCAACGCAGCGTTCATTTCCAGAAGTAAATTCAAAGTGAGTGTATGTGTCAAAATGTCTGTGTTATACTTTATAGTTACTTGTGTTATTATAATTTTAAATCAAAATGAAGCGGCAAGAATCTTAGGGGTGTTTCCAGTTGCTTCTATAAGTCATCAAGTAGTGTTTCGACCTATTACTCAAGCTCTGGTAAAACGTGGCCATGAAGTGACAGTTATTACTCCAGATCCTGCCTTCCCAAAAGGAGGAACACCTGCCAATCTAACAGAAATCGATGTCCATGATATATCATACGCTATATGGAAAGACACATTCATGGTCATTGAGAAAGGTCACAAAAAAGACCTCCTGCTAAATTTTGCTGGATATATAAAATCAATACGTTTGATGATTGAAGCGCAACTAAAAGATAAACAAGTACAAAATCTGATTAATGATCAGACTCAAAAGTTTGATTTGATTTTAGTGGAATCACATGTCCGATCTGCGCTAATATTTTCTCATATTTATAAGGCACCAGTGATTTTAATTAGTTCAATGTGTTCATTTTTCGATAACGACGAAGTAATTGGTGCTCCAACCCACCCTTTTCTATATCCACATGGTATTCGTCAAAAACTTAATAATCTATCCTTGTGGGACAAAATTAAAGAATTGTATCTTCACTATACCATTCTGAAAATGGGAAAAGACAGCCAAGTATTAGAAAATAAAATGCTTAAATCAATTTTCGGACTTGCAACCCCGTCAATCGAGGAACTTAATGAAAATGTTCACATGCTGTTTGTAAATATACATCCAGTGTTTGAAGGCATCCGACCTGTACCTCCCTCTGTATTGTTCATGGGAGGTCTACATCAGAATCCAGTAAAAGAGTTACCAAAAGTGAGTATCTATTAATTTTGATAGTCGAACAATGATATGTAAAGAGAAGTTGTATATGCAACATTCGATTCGTCAAAACCTTTTTTTTTTGGTTGGAAAATGTGTGAATGTGGAATCAAATGACCCCTCCCGCTCTGAGTGGAGCGGAAGGGAGTGTCAAACTCTTACTGACTAAAACCCACCCGGGTTCCTTCCTTAGCCCTTAGCCCTTTGTGTTCCGGGCCAGCGGTAACCCTTTCGGTCAATCCCGCTGACCACCCTAATATACACATAAATAAAGTTACATTGGAATGTATATTAGACGACACGCTAAAGTAGGACCTTATGTTGTAATAACCAGGAGCAACCAAGAGACAAGCATAATATGTCGCTTCCGATGACGCGCCGGCGCGATATTGAGTTCAAGTTTGCTAACTAGCCAACGTTTAACGTGACACTTGCGCGTAAGACCTGTCTGCCTTTTTTTACTTATGATATCATTGGGTATTGATGAACTATGACTATATTATTTTACAAAATTACAACGGTCCTTATAAACTCCATTACAGAAACAATTCAGTCCTACTAAAATGGGATGTTAATGTTACTGTCATATGGCCTTCAAGTAACAATTTTTTTTTTTTTCACAGGAACTCAAATCGTATTTAGATTCATCCAAAAACGGCGTTATTTACTTAAGCTTCGGTACAAATGTGGACCTCTCTCTGTTACCTCCGCAAACAATACAAACGCTGGTGAAGGCGCTCTCCAAAGTCCCGTACGATGTACTGTGGAAATGGAATGAAGATGAGCTACCAGGACGAGGTGACAACATCAGGATATCTAAGTGGCTGCCACAGTCAGATCTACTGAGTGAGTTATTATTTTGTTTACTGCTGGTCGATTCTGTAAAAATCTCACCGTGAAAACTTAGGTGAAGTGAGTTTGTTTTTGCTAGGAATTGACACTTTTGACAGCTCACTCCACGCTCACTTCACCTAAGTTTTCACTGTGAGATGTTTACAGAATAGCACCGCTGTCATTTGTTAGACGCTTTGTAAGGCACGGTTTCTTTACCCTTTGTACACACACGTTTTTCTTGCCGTGAAAAACTACGGTTTATTCGCCGTGTGTAAGCACGGTCGTCCGTGTTGTATGGATCACTATGGAACCTTGGTGACGGACACGATTTTTTTACGGCGCGGTTATATGCCGTCTGTTGGTACGGTCGTTAGTGTTGTATGGATCACTATAGAACCTTGTTCATGGATACGTTTTTTTCACGACGTAGTTTATGCGCCGATACCGTAGTGAAACCGTGTCATGTACAAAGGGCTTTTGTATGCGAGATGGTCTAGTTAGTCACGTGTACTCGCACCATGTGACATCATGCAACTTACTGTAACGTGTGAGTCGTTGTAGCTCGCGTCTCAATTACTACATTCTTTTGTTTTGGTCTTTAAACGCCACTCGCCTTCCCTCACTACGCAGCTATGCAACAGCTACAGCTCCTAAGTCTCAAGTAGAAGCTACTTTTCAGTGCTACGGCTCATTATAAAACTCAGATCAGTCGGGGCGAACCAAGTTACACTACCATGCGAGTACATAGTCGCAGTCTATCTAAGCTGTAACATCAGCAGTGGTGCAGTGGTTTGTATAACCAAGCCTTTTAGCAGTCCACTAAACATTCGTAAAGACCTCTCCCATTTTGTCCACAATAACTGGTCTGACATTGGTTCCAAGTTGCTCACAAGTGGACCGGCGGTCCCAGTTTTTTTAAAGTCATTAGGCCATCAATCAGGGCATAGCTTTATCGCTTGCCAATACGCGTTCTCCATTTGAGGACTGGTCTTTACAAAAAATATCGGTCCTTCCAAAAACATGGTCCGTCCACTGCCACTTAACTCGCTAACTCAGCAAGCTATGTTACTAACTCAAGTTATACTGATTGTAGGCTGCCACGCACATCATTAGTTGAGCTACATGATTACTGACAAATTCTTGCACAGAATTGACTGGTTCATTCAAATCTTTGTGGTACTTTCCTCAAAAGACCTTCTTAGACATACACATAGTCTACTAGGTCTTTACATGATCTGACCAAAATCATGTCTGGACTTTAAAAGAGACTGTGACCTCTGAGTTTGTTTCGGACTATCTTCTCAGAGTAATCGGCTAGGAAACGTTGACCTCATCTAGCTTATTTTTCACAATGTGACGTGTAAAAGTAATTCACATTATCCTATTTACAGAATAAACAATTTAATTTAATTATAACTCGTATGCCACTGAATACTAATATTTTACATTGAGTCAACTAATATCCATAACCATTGGTTTGGGACCAATAAGACTTTAAGGTTTCCGTTTCTGGCATCTTATGACTACATTTATTTTTGCATGACAACCACGATTTTATTTCTAACAAGTGAATTTTATTTCTATATGCAGAGCATCCTAACGTAAAACTGTTCATAACACAAGGAGGTCTCCAATCGACAGACGAGGCTATCACAGCAGGAGTACCAGTTATTGGTATACCAATGTCGGGCGATCAGTGGTATAATGTGGAGAGGTATGAGTACCACAAAATTGGACTCGGGCTACATATGGAAACATTGACCGAAGAGGAAATTATAAACACAATCAACAAAATTATCGGGGACGACAAGTAAGCACGATTTCTTTGTTTTTATCTTTGTTCAAATTAACCTATAATGTTGTATGTAACCTCCTTCCTCTATGTGAGAGGAAAGATAAATACCATTAGGTGGTAAATAGATAACATTTATTTTCATATGGGCTGATTTTTCAATCATCTGATAACTTTGAATAATTTTGAAATTTTGACAGTTATTGCATACAAAAACTATCAAACGTCAATTTTATTCCTCGAATAAGTTATCTGGCGATGGAAAAATTAGCCCTAAGGGCTGATTTTTCCATCGCCAGATAATTTTATCCGAACAATAGTTTTAAATTTTTGACAGTTCTTCCATACAAAATCTGTCAGACGTCAATTTTATTCTACGAACTAGCTTCTGCCCGCGACTTCGTACGCGGATCCTGTTGCTTATGCCAGCGACAACGGGGTAGTCAAAATCGAAGATCTGAAACGTCTGATGTCGAATTCTAAGAACCCGGGGACTGGATAACAACGGGATCCGCGAGACGATTCGAGACGTCATTTTCAGGCAATAATGAACCAATAGGGTGGTAAACTTGGCCTTGCACTTTGAATGTTGGCATAAATGGGCCTTCTGAAATCTGTTTCGCAACAAAAGATGTCATTTGAAAGGCATTATTGTACGAACGTATATTATCCAAGAAATGTTTTGACTGTGATGGTCACCGATTAGCAGTGATCTTAATATTTCTGGAGGATTTTGTAATATTTCAATATGTACTTTCCCACCTGAGCAACACATACCGTTTGTTTCTTTTTGCTATTTCAGCTTCACAAAAAGTACAATTTTCAACCATACCTCCGATGGCGGAATATGTGGCGTAGTCAATCATAGGAGTATACGTAAATGCACTCCGTTCCTTATCAACCCAAGGAAGGTCGCCATGCCCTACGGCTATATCTTGAGACACATCCGATTCTTCAGATGATATCGACATTCTGTTCAGAGAATGTCGAAGTCGATCAGAATTCAAACGTTCGTTGCGCTCTTCTTAATCTGTCTCTTCATGCCGTACTCCAGCAATTCTTTCTTTCTCACTTTCTGATTATGAATATTTTGTTGTGTGCGTGTTCGGAACAATGTATGATAATCTCACCGTATCAGCGGTCAGTCGCGCATCATATTCTGCACTGGTCTCTAGAGACCTGGATGTAGATGCGTAAATACGCTGAGAACGCAGGCGTGCTTCGCGATCCGAAGAGGTTTCCACGGAGCGAGTTGCAGCCTGATGTTCTCAAACAGCATCAAGTCTCTCCTGACGCTCTTCGGTAGATTCTTGGGATCTTATGATCCTCAATCTTTTAGCTCCTTTGGAACATTGGGAAAGATTTGACCTCTTTCTAGGCATGGTTATAGTTTTATTATGAAGATACCTGATCAATTAAAATCTAAGTGACTGCTCCCCTACCAAGGGTGCCTAGGCACGGGATCGTCTGGCGCCCATGTGCTGGTTTGGTCCCTGGGGTGGTCACGGCGTGCTATGTGTTCTGGTGCGCCGGTGATGGGGTCCCGTACTCCCCAGCGGAGGGTCCGGTGACGGACAGCCGCGGTGGGTTCACGGATGAGTGCTAACGCGTGCCCATGTTCCCGCCGTAAGCGGCAGAGGAGGACACAGTGGAGTTTTAGTGGGTTAGAGTCCCACATAACTGCACTATCTCCCCGTGGTAGTGCAGAATGCATGAGCATTTCTTCACGTTAAAAAAAATAAATGGGAGTTTTGGCCAGTGGAGTCAAATTTTCAATGACCATCGTCATCGAAAATCAGTCCTAAACTGTTACCGCCTTCACCGCGTGGAGGTGAAATTAGTGATAGCTTTGATTTCCACATCAGATGTTTCTGATCTTCGATTTTTATAAGTCAACAGGAAATGCCCATCAGACCGAATAACTTTTACTAAGACGTCATTCCTATATGTGTTATGGTGTAGCTGGGCTCTTGGAGTTCCCCATCAGGTGTTCCAGATCTTCAAACTTATTCTCTGAGCAGAAAATCCTCATCACGTGGAACAATTTTTGCTATGGTACCATTTTTGTATCTCTTATAGTTAAGCTGGTCTGTTTCGGTTTTGCATCAGGTGTTCAAGTTTCCAAGATAAATTATAGCCTGAATGTTGTCCAGCCATATATAATAACTATACAATAAAAAAAAAAACATTCAAATCCGTCCAGTAGTTCCGAAGATCGGACGCGCAGGCCCGAGGCGTGTACGTACTCTGATAGAATACCTTAACAAATGTTCGCCGTGATTCTTTAAATTGACATAACTTTTTTATTTATGAACCGATTGACATGAAATAAACACTAAATGTTAAGTGAAGCCTACTACAATATATTAGTGAAAACCGCATCTAAATCGAATAAGCCGTTTCTGATATTAGCGTGCACAAACAAACAGACAAACCGACAAACAGACAAACAGACAAACAGACAAAAAAAAAATTAATTACAATTTCGGGTTCGGCATCGATATAATAACAACCCCTGCTACTTTTTTTTTATATATTTCCATTGTACAGACACCACTTTTCTACAAATTTATTATATGTATATAGAATAGAATATAGATAGATAAAAAATATCTGTCGCTTGAAAAATCTGCCTAAAGTCAAATAAAATCTCATTCTTGGTTCATTTGTAAGTTAATATCATAGAATCAACATAATCATCTTCATCATAGGGAACCGTCTTCCTCCAACTGCTTAGTATAATAGACCTCCTGCCTTCTGTGCCATGCTGCGTGTCTGTGAGTCTCAACCAGGTCAATCCATACTTTAATATTATAAATTCAAAAGTAACTCTGTCTGTCTGTCTGTATGTTACCTTTTCAAGCCTAAACCACTGAATGGATTTCGATAAAATTTGGCAGAGAGATAGATTGCATCCCGGGGAAGGACATAGGATAGTTTTTATCGACATACCTCGCGGGCGTAGCCACGGGCGGAAGCTAGTATGTTATAATATTACATGCTAATAAAGGCTCCTCTTGGTGTGCCTATAATAAATTAAAACGCTTTTTCTATATTTCTAGTTATCGCCAGAACATCAAAAAACTACGCAGCGTGATGAACGATCAGCCTATGAAACCACTGGATCGCGCCATATGGTGGACGGAGCACGTGCTGCGTCACGGCGGCGCGAGGCATCTGCGCGCGCCCGCCGCCAACATGTCGTGGGCGCAGTACCTAGAACTAGAACTAGTACTTACCTTACTGCTAGGACTTCTGATAACTGCAACAGTATTCATTTTGATTCTCCGTTCACTTTATAGGATTACTTTCGGTACTGATGTCAAAGTAAAACAAAGTTAAATCTCAATTTTTGTAAATAAAACGTAATATCACGTTAAACTTAGTTTTAGTTTTAATTTTAGTTTAATATAGTTTAATAAAATCTATATACCATTAATAAAGCTTATAGGTAAAGAATAAATTAGTTGTTTTTTTTTTTTGTTTCTTTCAACGCGCTAATCTCTGGAACCATGGCCATGGCATAAAGATGGCCAATGGAATATGGTTTTGGCCAAAAGTCAGCCAAGGTAAGGCCATCGCAATCAGGCGTATCTTCAAAGTGGCGTAAAACACTAGTAGGCTATAGGTCATAGCACACAATACAATAGTATCAACTCGAGCCGTTCAGTATTCTTTATAAGAAACTCCCTACTGCAACGCGCACTAATTGGAATCGTAACGTAATCGCCTGGCCAAGCTCACGAACCGCGGTGCGGTGCGTTACGGCTCGTCGTCCCTGCGCTTACGTCTCTCCGTACCCGAGCGTACGTCTCTTCGTCCAGCCTTGGCCCTCTTACCCCTCCGGCCTGCCTGCTGCACCATCAACCAGCGGTGGGCGAGCTTTAGTAAGCGCGGCGTCGCCTAACCGTAGCCGAGTCGACGTATCGGAGCTTCTGACCCGCTTTGTGAGGCGAAAGGCGATACGGTGCCGATCCCTTTCCGACTTCATACGTGTACCTTAATTCACATTACAAAAGAAGTTCAGTTGCTGTTCAATTTCGATCAAAACAACGCTTTTCATATTTCTCCCGCTGTCAGATACACTCCCAACATGCGCAATAAGAGCGCATTCTACTGCTTAGCGAAGTTCAAAGATAACAACATTAGGGTTTGTCACTCAAACTTGAACTTTTCTACATCTAAACCGCACCTTGATCAGCTATTCCGGGTATCATGAAATTACGGAAATTAGCTTAGAATCAATCACACACGAATGCGTAGAATATAGCATAATCAGCCTATACTGTTCCCACTGCTGGAACACAGACCTCCTCTCTGTGAGAGGAAGTGTGGCGGGGGAGTGGGCCGAAATCCACCTATGGGAAGATATTACCTACATGTCTTCGAGTCTTTGGTTCTAGGACCTTTCCTCGTGATATTTTCTTTCACCGTTTTGAGAGCAGTGATGATTAAATAATTTACACAAAGTAAAGCGCCTGAACCTACGACCTACAACTCGTAAGTCGCGGCCGTTTCCTCTCGGCCACCACTGCTCAGTAGAATATGGCAGAATGATAAGGAGGACTATACCTACCCATCAGTGGGTGGGCTTACTACACAGAACTGTCATGTAGGTACTAAATTAATGTAGTCTCATTTAATGATGTTCTTATTATTATCTCATGTTTATAGATAAATGCAAATCATTTATCTGGACGGCAGTTTGGTCACGAACGTGACCACAATCTAAGAATTGCATGTCATCGTACTAATAAAACGTTATCACTGTGTGTTCAATTATGAGCGGTAGGAATACCTTATCTATCATGCCACTTCTGAGGCTTACTGAAATCATTATTAATGTTATGAATGCATGCGATTTGTGTCTTACCAAAATCCATAAAAAATGTGCTGAACAGAACCAAACGAAAACAGTACAAGCAAATTGACGTGATAATAATTATTATGAGATTACTTTAATTGAATGAATCGAGTATTCATGTGTTAACGGTGGGGACTAATAGTAATATTAAAAGTCATGAGCTTATCATTTTAATATACGGCCAATAAATAGACGGAGACAATGTCCCACGGCAAAGTTGATCTCCTCTAGTTAACCAAAGTGGTTGTACAAATGTACAGCATGTCAATACTTCTCCGTAAAACCTTAATTACGTGTTTAAGTTTAGTAGTTAATCAAAATGAAACTACGAAAATATTGGGAGTTTTCCCATTTCCATCTCTCAGTCATGAAGTCGTGTTCCGCCCTCTTGTGCATGATCTAGCTAAGAGAAGACACAAGGTCACAATCATCACAACAGATGTAGCTTACCCTACAGAAGAAGCACCTGCCAATCTGACAGAGATTGATGTCGGTAGTGTATATTATGTAAGTTTGCGTTTGGTCGAAGCCACACAACTACTGAAGTCCTTTTACGTATTTTTATATTACGTCCGATTTTGCATCACTGTCAAAATCACAGTAATCTTTATTGTTGTTACCACGAATATCGATACAATAAGGTTACCGTTGGGTTACCTTCTGACAGAGGTAAAATAAGGTTATAGGACACGTATCAAACAAAGTTTCATTTGATATTTGCCGAAGCAAGCGAAGCGAAGCGAAGCGGTTAACCACTGTATCGGCCGAATGTTCGGTCATTTTCTGATTCAAATATTGTTGTCCTACTACGAATTTAAAAAAAAAAAGGTAAAAAAAGGGTTAAGGGTTCTAAAAAGGTTCGGATTGGCACAGTTTGGTCGGGACCAATAGTCAATATAGGAAATTAATGGAAGTAGAAAATGACCGAACATTCGGCCGATACAGTAGTTAACCGCTTCGGAGTAGACCCCCTGTACTTCGGCAAATATCAAATGAAACCTTATGTTCATAACACGAATCAATTTATGCGCATGTACGTATCCTTCAACTGTACGTCGACAACTTTTGCCATCAATTTGAATATACCAGCATATTCTGTTAGTAGAACATTTTTATTGACAATAGACGTCCTCCTTCCATATATCGTAATATATATCATGCACGTCAATCTCCTTCAAATTGGGAGGCGTTCCACCTTTAGGGAATGCCGGATCTGGTGTGATGATGGTAACCTGATGTTCTCTTTTGGCTAGTTCCTGAGTTAAAGCACGGAACACAACTTGATGACTGATAGATGGAACTGGGAAAACAGCCAGTATTTTAGCAGCGTCATTTGGACTTATCACTAAACTTAAGCACGTTGATATAACTATAAGAGGTATCATTATTCACTGGTTGGAATGAGAAGCTGTATTGATTAATTTTATTATTATTACACAATGTTGTGTAATACGAAAGACCGTTTTACTTTGAATTTCAGATAATATTTTTGTTAAACTATTTTATATGTAATAATTTTATTGCGTAGCAATATTTATTTGTATGTGTAGTTAAGCTGTTTAAAATTGCTTTTTACTTCGATTAACTTACATGATTGTGATAAAAAAAAATATGTACGCATCTACCTGTTTTGAATGGATGGACCTGACAGTTATTACGGCGCCAACTTCAAGAGGCGGCAAATTCAAGCGTGGCAGACAAGTGCACCACCCAGTGCACCGCAACTAGGCGATCGCGCAGCACCTATTATATTTCTCTGCGGGTGGCGCACTGAGGTATCACTACGTGATTAGCGCAGCCATAGGTAGTTAAACGGTCTGAGTAAATTGCGCCTGCGTGGTAAATTATGGCCCACACCCTCTCACGGATACGAGGCCTGTGTCCCAGCAGTGAGAACATTAGGCTGATTGTGTAGCGGGGGCGCCCTCTCCGACGCCTATAAGTGCAAAGGCGACACGATTTCCTATAATTTTTTACCATAGCGCCAACAACAACAGCCAATTCAATTCAATAGCCAATTCAACAGGAACGCCAGTTCCTGTTAAATTGGCGGATTAGAGATCGATATATTCTGAGATTTTAATAATATATTGCTGGCAAAATATTGCTCTTGCAGCTTTGACTCTTAATTTTTAAAAGTTTTCTGTATAAATCGATTTTTTGTCGGCATTTTTTCCCCGCCTCGAAAACATTCTCGATGTACCGTTGACGTTTCGAGCACTTTCTCTTTACACTTGGTGTACAGTGGACGCTTGAGGGGTTACCGTAGTCCATTACTGGTTAAAGGCCTCTTTCAAGCTGCGTCACTAGGTACACTCTGTCCTCCGTCTCCCGCACCAACTCTGTCCCAGCCGCCTTTTAAAGGTCGTCTATCGGTCCATCCAACTAGGTGGCGTCACGCTACGCTGCGCTTCGCTTTTGTTTCTTTATCATTGCTTCTTTAATAATCGAAAATCTAATTTCAAATTCGATAGCCATCTTCATGGCGAACCTTTATAATTACTGTCCATGCTTGGATAGTTAATTACAAGATTACAACATGTTGATAAAACCAGTCAGGTGCTGTTAGCGATTCATTTTACTTAAACGAAATGAAGGCGTTATCATCGCTATCTGTAATATTTACTAAACACGAGTGCCTTCTTATCTATAATCACACACGAAACATTTTCACTCGTAACTTTAGGGCTTGTACATTTCACGCAGAACAGACAGCCGATGGGGCCGAAAGGTTCTGGAGTGGCGACCGCGTATCGGAAGGCGTTGGAAGGCCTCCTACAAGATGGACAAACAAAACAAACAAATGACTCAAAGGCAGGCGTATTATTAATCATTTTACTTTTTATTTTATTTTATAATTTTAATTTAGTCTTATAGTTTGATTTTAATTTATTATATTATTTTATTTTATTAATTATTTTTATATGTTATTATGAGTACAATTTAAATTATGAATATGATCTTATGGATTGAAATAAATGATTTTGATTTGATTTGATTTGATTTGATTGTACCTTGTGAAGGCCGCAGGAACCCGCTGGATGCGGGAAGCACAGAATCGATCGAAGAGGAAGGTGAGGTGAGGTGGGTGAGGGTGCGTGGGTGAGGTCTTTGTCCAGAGTTGTTTGTGTCATTTACATGGACATTCATTATACAGTACAGTGCTACAGTACAGTGACCGTACGCCCGTACACCATGCTACATGCGTATATATGAGGACCATCAGTAAAGTTGTTGGGGAGTGGGTTGCGCCACTTCTTTTCCTAGCTAAAGTACTAGGAAGTGGTGAAAGGGGTTTTGCGGGACTGTCTTATGCAATTTTGTTCTTTTTTTATACAAAGAGTCCGCATGCCGTAGACAGTCAGCAACAAAAGTCGATTAACATTTCAGTTTTTTTAATCTCAGTTATTGAGCAAAATATTACCACTTAAGTTTTTTTAATCTCAGCTATTGAGCTAAATATTTATTCATAATTGCATTGTACTTCTGCGGCAATTTTGAACAAATATTTTGCTCAATAACTGAGATTAAGAGAACTGAAGTGTTAATCGACTTTTTTTGCTGATCGTACGTCGCGTATCGATCGACCGACTGTTATCGTTATGAGAATAATGAGCGCATTCAGTACTGCACCGACCGGTGAACCGACCGCAAGTAGAAGAGCACTGAATGCTACAAACAGATGGTCGGTCAATGCACCCTCGTAAGGACCGACGCTACATTCCGGACGGTCGGTGAAGCACTATAACTGGCCTTATTTGTTAATGTGTACGATAATGAAGTTTGAAGAAGAAATCAGAAACATTATACCTTAGTCGTCATCGTCGACAGTCATGTCAGTGTTATTTAATTTAGTTGTATTAAGTGGTTTATTTGTAAATATCATTCACGCGGCGAGGATTTTAGCGGTGTTTCCAGTACCATCTATAAGCCACCAAGTTGTTTTCAGACCTTTCACGCAGGAACTAGCCAGAAGAGGTCATGATGTCACGGTCATCACAACAGATCCAGCCTTTCCGAAAGGAGGAGCACCACCTAACTTGACAGAAATCGACGTCCACGATATATCGTACAGAATATGGACGGAAAAGTTTATGTCGATACCAAAAGACAACAAAGGAGGTTTGACGGATCAAGTCAGATTCTTTCTGGATATGGCTCGCTCACTGGTTGAGGCACAATTATATCACAGAGACGTTCAAAACTTGATCAATAACGAAAATGAAAAATTTGATCTGTTAATATTAGAATCTTGTGCGAGATCTCTTCTTGCATTTTCTTTTGTTTATAAAGTGCCTGTGATCCTAATGAGTTCATTTGGTGCTTCTTATGGTAACTTTGAAGCAGTTGGTGCCCCCGTACATCCATTCCTCTACCCTTCAGTCAATCGTAAGAAGAACTACAATTTAACAATGTGGGAGAAAATAACGGTAATATACAATGAATATCAGATAGCAAGATTCAATGATGAGTATGAGAAAATTGAAGATGTCTTTCTTAGAAACCATTTTGGACCTGAAATGCCATCGGTTGCAGAATTATGGAACAATGTTGATATGCTGTTTCTGAATGTGCACCCAGTGTTTGAAGGTATAAGGCCTGTTCCTCCTTCTGTGGTGTACATGGGTGGTCTGCATCAGAAACCCGATAAAGAATTGCCAGCGGTAAGTTTTATATTCAACTAGCTGCGCCCCGTTTTTACCCGCATAAGTGTCGATCCCGTCGGAATATCGGGATAAAAAGTAGCCTATATGTTAATCCAGGGTGTCAGCTACCTCCATACAGCATTTTATCAAAATTGGTCCAGCCGTTTGAGTGTGAAGAAGTAACAAACATATAAACACACCCCCACACACCCCCCACACACTCACAAACTTTCGCCTATATAATAATAGTGTGATAACCTTATGACTTCCAGTCTAACCGCATGCAACTGAATACCAATATTTTACATGGAGCCTGTCTGATCTCCACAAACCAGTTACTAGGTAATACGATACCACTTGGTAAAACTGGTTGTCAGAATTTCGGCCTTCTGACGACCCTTAACGACTGTCAATGATTCACGAATGACAGCCGGGACCAACTGCTTATCGTGCTTCTCGAGACACGGAGGGGTCTTAGTATGTAAAGATGGTATCACATTCACGGACTAACCGCGGCAAGCCAGATCAATCGACACGTGCGGCTGTTATGGCTTAGCCCCTGGCATATGACTTACATTTATCTAAATAAAAAATAACTCTCACAGTTTATTTTCCATAATGTCTTATTTGGTAAATAAACAACATAGCATGAACAATTGAAAATAATGAGATTCATTGTAAGTTTAGCAAAGTACGTCAATGGAAAATAAAAGAGAGAAATTATATAGTTTATTCTGCACAAATAATGAAATTAATGAATAATAAGATCTTTCTTTAAAAGCATTGCATGACAATGCCCCATTTATTACTTTCATTATTATTTCTTTTATGAATAGGTAAATATGCGAAAGAGAATTTCACCGCTGCTGCCCGTTCCCTCTTTTTAACCGACTTCAAAAAAGGAGGAGGTTCTCAATTCGGATGTTTATACACAGGGTTATTGGTAAAACATTAACAACCTCTTAAGAGGTAATCGTTCTCAACACAAAACGAAAATGTAAACCCAACGAAACCGACTTCCGAAAATAAATTAATTTTTCACTCTGTAGTGTTTTTTTTGGAAGTCGGTATTTTTTTTTATTTAACACATATATTTCAACGATGTTAGTATACTTAATTCATGAATTAAAATTCATTTCATCTTTGCTGTGCATTACAACTAAAACGATTATTGAAAGTTCCATTCATTAGCAGTTTGAGAAACATGGTGAGTGGGGGTGTGTGTGTGTTTATATGTTTGTTACTTCTTCACGCTAAAACGACTGGACCAATTTTTATAATATTTTGTATGGAGGTAGCTGACACCCTGGATTCACATAAAGTCAACTTTTTATCCCGATATTCCCAGGGATCGACATTTACGCGGGTAAAATCGGGGGGCGCGGCTAGTTTAAAATAAAATCTAATTTATTCATAATGCTCGAATTTGTGAGCTGTCAATGGAGCTTATATTTTATTTTTATGTTGATAAACGGTCGCTTATATTTTTGTTCGCGGTTTTAACACATTATTTATTTAATCAACTTCTTATTTATAGTCTTTAATGCAATTTTTTTTTTTTCAGGATGTCAAATCATTATTAGATTCTTCCAAAAAAGGCGTGATATAAATAAGTTTCGGAACAAATGTGAACACTTCTCTCCTTAATGCAGAGAGAATGAGAATTCTAGTGAAAGTTCTTTCTCAACTACCGTACGATGTGTTATGGAAATGGGATGCAAAGGATTTGCCTGGACGTACAGAGAACATCAAGATTTCTAAGTGGTGGCCACAGTCGGACTTACTAAGTAAATATTTTGTTTAAGTGGGCAAGTAGGTACTCCCCGTTCCCAATTTTTTTTATCCAACAGACTTCATTTCTGTCTCATATTTTTTGTTACGGACTACAAAACCACAAACCGTTTGTTTCAAATCTTAAATATATGGGGTTTTCTGAAAAAAACATCTTTCAGTTTTTTTTTATCTAAAGAAAATTATGGATGTTTGTTTTCTATTTTTCGTCACAATAAATGATATAAAACATAATAATTGCCGACTTATTTATAAGGGAACATAAAACAACAAAGCATCACGCTTATATTCCAAGAAGAAGTAGGTAGAAGTGTGTGGAACATTCGTAATCTTTTCTAATGTTAAGACATTAGAAAAGACTGACTGACTTCTTTAAATTTTATTTTATTAATAGAAAACAAACAGCTCATTTTATCAAGTTAAATTTCAATCGACAACATCCACCGGTTTCTTACTAAACTTCAACTATTATTATATCTATTTTGTTGACTGTACATACCAAAGAGTATACTAAGACATCCTACTTTATGTTTCGTCAAATCGAAAATAAAGCAACGGTGCAAAAATAGCAATAAAAGTCTCATCTTTTCAGAGCATCCAAACGTCAAGCTGTTCATAACACAAGGAGGTCTACAGTCAACAGACGAAGCTATCACAGCAGGAGTACCTCTGATTGGTGTGCCAATGTTTGGTGATCAATGGCTCAATGTCGAAAGATATGTTTACCATAACATTGGTGTGAAATTGGATATGGAAACGCTTACTGAAGATGATTTCAGGAATGCTATAAACACAGTTATTGGTGATGGAAGGTAAGAAATTGATCATTGTTATTTTAATATGAATTCATCATCATCATTCGCCTACTGCAGTCCACTGCCGGACATAGGCCTCTCCTATTGCACGCCATTCAACTCGATTTACGGCAACTCCCATCCAGCTGCTACCAGCCATCCTGCGAAGATCGTCGCTCATCCTAGCCTGAGGGCGTCGTACCTTACGTATGCTGATTCGCGGTCTCCGCTCAAGAACACGTCTACCCCATCGGTTTTACGGATAACATGCCCGGCTCATTGTCACTTCAGCTTGTTTATTATGTGAGCTATGTCGACAACTTTGGTTCTCTGCCGGATCACCTCGTTTCGGATCCGATACCTGAGTACTTGTTTATGCACAAAAGGTCAGAGAAAATAAAGGCTATTTTCATTTAAGTATTTATTTAGCTCTTGTTTTCAGCTACCGCCGCAACATAGTCAACCTTCGTAATTGGATACTGGATCAGCCTCAGCCTCCACTGGAGCGCGCCGTGTGGTGGACGGAGCACGTGCTGCGTCACGGCGGCGCAAGACATCTGCGCGCGCCCGCCGCGAACATGTCGTGGGCGCAGTACCTAGAACTAGAACTAGTACTTAACTTACTGCTAGGACTTCTGATAACTGCAACAGTATTCATTTTGATTCTCCGTTCACTTTATAGGATTACTTTCGGTACTGATGTCAAAGTAAAACAAAGTTAAATCTCAATTTTAGTAAATAAAACGTAATATCACGTTTTTAAATTTTCCTTTTCTTAATGACCTCTTGTTGTGAAATACGGTTGCTCTAAAATCTAGCCTTTCATAAAATATATAATATGGAGGTATGTATTTTTTGTTTTAACTGAGATTGAAAACCAAAAAAATATTTTAATAAATTATGAAGAGAATTCGTTTTCTTTGATATGCGTTTGTAATATCTCTACCTACACTTACAAGTAAAACCGGGGCAACCTACAATGATAAGACTTTCATAAAAACAGTTGACTAACTTGTTTGTTAAGTATCTTAACATTATAAAACGCAATTAGAGATTATTCTAATAGCACCATTGTCAGCCATACACGTTTATTAACAAACGTAATTATCAAATGCTACTACTTGTGTAGGCGTTATAATAGCTAAGTCTTTATACATACGAGAATGTATATACAATTCGCCTTATACCCTTGAATCAACGAAAGGACATGGATTTTTTCTGGCCTCGTACGGACAAAAAGTTAATAATATAAAAAAAAAACTAATAATATTTGAAATCCCACCACAGCACAGCTTTCGTTACTTGGCAAATCTTTGCAGAAAACATTTCAATTTTCAACATTATTATTTTGATTCTAATATTCGGGGAGGTCTTTATGTTGCCAGTTTTGGAAATAAGATGGTAACTGGGACACGCTTATTGTAAGAATTGATATGATTTCACGAGTATTTTTATAATAGGTATATGTAGAACCAGTAAAAATATATATATATGACCGTGGTGACTCCAGGGACATAAGTCATATTTTTGGAATCGTCTCTTCGAGTCCTTTATTTTGACGTATATCAAAACTTTTTTTATCGGGGTTTAAAGTTGATTTTTTGATTAGTTGTAGGTATTGGGTTTCGTGTTGATTTTTGTGAAACCTCGTGACTATTGAATTAGGAATTTCCTTCAAAATCCTTCGGATTGCGATTGAAAGTGACGTGCGTTACGCTGGGCTGTCATCATAATCCTAACGACATGTAAATCATTACAATGCATCCAGACAGACATCTCGGGGGCTCGTGGCTAAATAATAACAGCCGCACAGGTCGATCGATCAGGTTAAGCTACGCTTGCCGCGGTTGGTCTGTGGATGGGTGACCACCTTTACATACTGTGACCCCTCCGTGCCTCGGAAAGCACGCTAAGCCGTTGATCCCGGCTGTCATTCGTGGATCTTTGACTGTCGTTACGGGTAGTCAGAAGCTCGAAAATCTGACAACGTCTTACCAAGGGGTATCGTAATACCCAGTAACTGGGTTATGGAGGTCAGATAGGCAGTCGCTCCATGTAAAATACTGGTATTCAGCTGCATCCGGTTAGACTGGAAGCTGACACCAACATAGTTGAGAAACGGCTAGGCAGATGACGATGCATCCAGACAGACATCTGGATGCTATGAAAAAATAAATAATCCTACATAAATAGAGCATAACTATTTACAAATAAATTTAAGCGCTAAAAACATAACCCTTTTTGTGAGCCGAGTTTGATGATGTTTCTATTTTATTTATAGCTCTGTGGTGCCGCGTGTGACTGCATCATGATTTTTTGTTGTGATTTCTTGTGATTTGTTAAAAATATCATTGGCTGTGTTTCTGGTTACCTTTTTTACATTTCTGAGTGACCTTCACCTTTCTTGGATTATGGATTTTGGCATTGCAGTTTACCTCGGCTACAATAACAAGACCTATAACTCGCATCTCGGACAACTCTGATTTTGCCTGGTTTCCAACCGACGGAGGTCCAACGTTCTATAAACTGAGGCATAGCAAATGAATCATTTGTGATACAATCGTTAGATTTGGGGAAATTCAATCTGCTAGACTTGTAAGTTAGTGAGGCAGGGGATTACTCCTTGATCGACAGATTTTCTTTTTAAACGGTTTCGGTAGTGTCTTATGGCCCTTCACCAAGTTTTACGATGAACAAAAATATACAGAGTTTTTAAACACTATTAATGCTTCATAATTCCTACATTTTATTTTATTTTTGTCCACTACTGGGCCAAGCTTGTTGGGACCAGTGTCTAACTCCTTTAACAGTTCTAACGTAGACAACGTTGCCCAGGAATGGGATAGTGCAGGTTAAAAAAAAACGTAGATAATAAAACATTGGCTATATTGTTTATTTCTTCTGCGCCTGTTCATTACAGTGAAGCAATTTATTTGAACCATGTATTATTGCTATTGTTTTAATATCTGTGGCGGACCCAAAACTGTAGTTTTAGGAATTTTGTTTCGGGATGATATTTTAGAATAAGACATTAAAAGAAAACCATATAGAGACTATTGTTATATTATATTATCTCCTTTACTTTATAAAAATAATTATTATGATACTAGCTGGCCCCGCGGTTGCACCCGCATAAGTTTTGATCCCGTGGGAATATCGGGATAAATGTTAATCCAGGGTGTCAGCTACCTCCATACCAAATTTTATCAAAATTGGTCCAGCCGCTTGAGCGTGAAGAAGTAACAAATCTATAAACACACCCCCATACACACCCTCTCACACACACACACTCACAAACTTTCGCCTTTATAATATTAGGGTCAGCTCACACCGAGACGCGACGACGCGACTCTACTACACTAAAAGGTACACAAAAGGGTTTACTACGTCTAGCTACGCCGCGCAGCGCCGCGCGGCGTAGCTCACTGAATCTTGTACCTTTTTGTGTAGTAGATATGGTCTGTAATTGTATTTCTATCTTGAAAACTGCACGTCGCGTCTCGGTGTGAGCTGACTCTTAGTGTGATTTAAATTAATAACATTTTTAATATCTTTTTCCTTTGTCTTGTCAAGTGGCTTCCCATACGTCTTCGCCGGAATTCTCATATCTTGTTTCAGCTCTACAGTATTTTGTTTAATCCTAAAACCCCCACTTATCTTAAAGAACGTTTCAAGTTCCTTCATGACACACATAATAGATATCTGAGGTCATCGGAAAACCTGAGACTAGAGATGCCAATGCATTCCACCAGTTTCTATGACAAATCTTTTACTGTACGTGTCCGTAAGGCGTGCTCAATCTTTGTCCACTTTTAAAATTATGGTTAAAAAGCACTTCCTCTCTCCTTAAACATCATCATTATATTTTCTTTACTCCTGTTTCATGTTTATTATTGTATGTATATATTTATTTAGATTAGTATAATATACTTTATGTATGTATTTATTGTATTATATAAATGGTACACCACAGACTACCTACAGTATTTGTCTGTCCTTCCCCTTTTTTAATCCATCCAAAGGTTGTCTTTAAAAGATCGCTTTTAGCGATAAGACCGCCCATTGTGTCACCCTTTGTACAGTTTCTATAATTATGTCTGTAATTTATATGGTGTACATAATAAAGAGTATTCTATTCTATTCTATTCTTGTTAGTCAAATCTGACGCTTACTGCTTGTCTGCGTTCTCATTTTATATTAGCGTTTATCTTATAATGTTATGCCATCTATACTAATTAATAAAGCTGAAGGGTGGTTTGTTTGTTTGAAGGCAATAATTTTTAGGGTTGCATGAAGAAGCCGCCTCGTGTAGCGCAGTTTGTTCCGCTAGTCACTCAACTGAACCGAGCGCTCGGCGCATCCTGCACAGTCACACCCAACACCTTATTTGACTGGCCAATTCTTCCCTTGCGGCGGCAGGGCTAACGCCCACTTGGTTTGCGACACCCTCCCACCGGAGTCAATCAAGCAGCCTGCTGAGTGTCGTCGATCCAGTGCGCTAGGCATCTTCTGGGCACGCTCGTTCCATCATAGACCTCATCCATCGCTTTCCACCAGGCGTGATCGAGGTCAAGAGCGGGACCATACAACAAAAAAAAAGAACGCTATTCTCTGGAACTACCAGTCGGATTTGAAAAATTCTTTGCATTTGATAGCCCAATTCTTGAAGAAGGCTATAGGCTAACATCGCGCTAGGGCTCTTTGGAGCCGAACAAAAATATGTAAAAGTAAGCAAGAACCCTTAGCGAAAACAAAGAATAGCAAAGTGTTATTGGGTTTTCAATTATGAATTTCTTAGTAGGTAACAGTCCGGAGTTGAAGAAGCCATACCTACGTCGAATCGGCTACATAAAGTCGGGTAAAATAGTAGCCCCCATATTTACACAGTGTAAGTAAGAGCAGTGGTAGCCCAGAGAGCAGTGGTAGCCCAGTGGTAACGGCCGCGACTTACGAGTTGTAGGTCGTAGGTTCGAACCCAGACAGGCGCTTTACTTTGTGTAAATAATTTCATCACCACTGCTCTCAAAACGGTGAAGGAAAACATCGTGAGGAAACCGGCATGTCTTAGAACCAAAAATTCGAAGACATGTGGCATCTGCCAACCCGCACTGGTCCGCGTGGTGGATTACGGCCCGCTCCCTCTCACCGAGAGGAGGCCTGTGTCCCAGCAGTGGGAACATTATAGGCTGATTATGTATGTATGTATGTATATTTACACACTGGTCCTGCACCTGATCTCTCCCCGGTCGTGTCGGATTGCCGTCTCATCGGACTATGAGAGTAAAGGCACAGAGAGTGCACATGTGTTTACGCACACACTTGTGCACTATAATATCTCCTACGTACCTGGGTAATCACCGTTGAGATTAGCCACCTTGGCCGAAATCGGTCGGGAGGCTATTTTTATATGACACTTAATACAGTAGGTAACAAAGTGGGTTAATAATAAACTTGAATAATCAACAAAATACGGTCACTAATTTATACCATACTTATTAGAAAACAGAAATCCCGTAAATAAAAACGTTCAAAATCTACTCGCAATCGCATCTCAGCGACAATCGATGTCAAAAACTTGTCAAATTTAGGGAAATTAGAGGTGTTTTTGACAGATTGAGACTGAGCTCAGACTGTGAACGTTCTTTAAATACGAGAATGGCCGCCTGAGAAATAAACATGAATGCTAATTTTCCAAAACAGGTAAAAAAAAATACTGGTATGACGATAATTCGTGCTTACTTGAAGGCTATAACTTAGTTAGTAGACTTAGGTAGAATTTATATTTGGCAAAATGACAATTAATAGAATAAGTAACAGTTACTGCTCCTCCTATTTCGATTTGTCGTATGTTTTCAATTTCATCCTGTATAATGTAACTAATAGCTAAATGTGCATACAAATAGACACTGGATATCCTTGGCAGGCTTGGCACTTGCCGCGGTTGGTCTGTGGATGGGTGACCATCTTTACATACCGTGACCCCTCCGTGCCTCGGAAAGAACGTTAAGCCGTTGGTCCCGGCTGTCATTCGTGGACCTTTGACAGACGTTACGGGTAGTCAGAAGCCCGAAAGTCTGTTAACCAGTCTTACCAAGGGGTATCGTATTACCCAGTAATTGGGTTGTGGAGGTCAGATAGGCTGTCGCTCCGTGTAAAATACTGGTATTCAGCTGCATACGGTTAGACTGGAACCCGACCCCAGCATGGTTAGGAAAAGGCTAGGCAGATGATGATCCTTGGCAGGCTCATTGACTTTATCTATCTGTCGCGCCTATGTTCCATAACCGTCATTTGAATCTACAAACTAGAGCTTGGTTAGTAGACTACCAATGGCAGTTCCGCAACACAAGGCATACAGTAAAAAAATGTAAGTTGAATTAATTTCAAATTAAATTAAAATTCATAAAAATTAATTAATATGAATCAAATATGTATAGGTACTTAGATTCATAAAGTTTTATTTTATTTATATTTATGATGAACATGAGAAAATTTTATAGATGTAAGTATGTATAAATTGGATACGAGTCGAGAGGAGTCGTGATTGTGAAGACCGTATAATCCGTTGTACAGTTTAGAAGATCTAAGCTGTCACACAGGCAGATATGAATAGTGACTTTGTTTTATTACTATTTATATTTACAAATATAGATAATTTGTTTCTTCCTGTTAAAACTTTACTTAAAAATTATCTTTTAAGTATCTGTAACGTGCATGACGACCTAGTAACTTGCTGTGTTGGTTTTACGAAGGCATAAGACAATCCTTACTACCTAACTATGACCAATCTCTAAATTAAATAGTAAAACAAATTTTTCATACAAGTTGGAACTTAGTCTTCAAGAACTGCACCTACGCATTTAATCAAATTAAGAGCTGATTTTTCCAACGCCAGATAATTTTATCCGTAGAATAATTTTAAATTTTTGACAGCTATTCCATACAAAACCTCTCAAAAATTATCTGTCGATTGAAAAATCAACATATTATTTACAACGTATTTCCTCTTATTATTGTTCCGTTTTCCTGAGGCTCGCACGGATCACTAATAAACGTAACATTGAAGTGCATATAAAGAGCTTTTGACCCCAACTCACCTTAGTATACCGACATTGCTGCTCGAGTAATAATGTCAGTTTTTTATTTAGTCGCGTGTTCTATTTTAGTTATAAGTTCGAATGAAGCGGCGAGAATCTTAGCAGTGTTCCCAGTTCCATCTATCAGTCATCAAGTGGTTTTCCGTCCTTTGACTCAAGAACTAGCAAAGAGAGGACATGAAATCACCATCATCACACCAGACCCAGTCTTCAAGAATGGAGGAGCACCTCCCAACCTAACAGAAATTGACGTCCATGATATTTCATACAATATATGGCAGGAGAATTTCATCAAAGCAGCTTCGAAAGGAAGTAAAGACGATCTAATATCTCAAATGAACGTAATTCTCAGTTCATTTGTTTCGGTGTTTGAGGCACAAATCCAATCTGAAGAAGTGGAGAATCTTATAAATGATAAGAGCAAAAAGTTTGATTTGTTACTACTTGAAGCTTGTGTGAGACCAGCAATAGCCTTTTCTTATATTTACAAGAACGTGCCTGTGATTCTAGTGAGTTCTATGGGAGCTGCTCCTGGGAACTACGATTTGATTGGAGCAGCTGACCACCCGCTCCTCTATCCATCTATCTTAAGACAAAGGCTGTACAATCTTAGTTTTTGGGAGAAAATTTCAGAATTGTACAACCATTACCGCATTGTGAAACTGTATGAGAACAACGAATTGCTTATGAATAAAGCGCTGAGACAACATTTTGGTCCTGAGATACCACCTGTCAAAGAGTTAGAGAATAATGTGGATATGTTATTCGTGAATGTGCGTCCGATATTTGAGGGGATAAGACCTGTTCCTCCGTCTGTCGTTTATATGGGAGGGCTGCATCAGACACCTCCGAAGGAACTACCAACAGTGAGTATTTCATTGAAAACTTTATTATCTTACCGCTTAACTTTTATTATATAATCGTTCCAATTAGGCAAATATTTTCCAAGATCGCATTCAATAATACATAATATTATAGTATTTTATCTACTACTAGTAGTTTGTTCGCACAAATGCTTTGAACCACCGTTAAATTTAGAAAAATATTTTATTTTATTAAACTAATGAGAAATATCTAAATTGATTCAAATTTTGATTTTTTAATTTAGTTTTATATTTATTATAAGTTTTATTTTGCATTCCGGGAAGAGATTTACGAAAATTCGTCAACTTTTGTTGGTAATCCAGAGGTAATTTCATCAGCCGAAAACAATGTTGGATAAGAACCAACTAAGAGCCGATACTTTTCACTGATGAACCTTTTTTTAAAGTGTTTCTGGCAAACACATAGTTTTTGAAGTTCTTACGCGCTTAAGCTATGCAAATAATCACTGTTAACAAGGAAACGGATGCATTTTAACGTCCTTTCGTTTAGCACCACAATATTCGATATAACACTTGTTGTACATCTTGCACTACCGATGCAATATATTACAGTTTAATATCACTGAGAGAAGTACAGAACTTGATCAACGCAGATTTTACTCGATCAACAACAATCAACAAAACTAATGGCGGTAGCGAAAAATTTGACAGTGACATTTGTAAATTGTCTATAGTTTTGGCACCGGGTGTAAGAGGGGTGAAGAATGATAGAAGGGGGCGAGAAGACCTGTCATGTTCTTTTCTTCCAACCATAGAGTATACGGTTGAAATTTTTTGTTCTAAGTTTGCGTGCCGTGCTCGTAACTCCACCAAAGGTCCAAATTGACGTTTTGGTGCCAAATTGCTGCAAAAAAAATTGTTTTTTTTCATTGTAAACGTCGTTACTTTTTGTGCTTTGGTAACACTAACCTAAGACTTCGCTGTCCGTCCGTCCGTCCGTCTGTCTGTCACCAGGCCGCTGTATCTCATGAACCGTGATAGCTAGACAGTTGAAATTTTCACAGATGATGTATTTCGGTTGCCGCTATAACAACAAATACTAAAAACAAAATAAAATAAATGTTTAAGGGACGCTCCCATACAACAAACGTGTTTTTTTCGGCGTTTTTACCCTTTGGATACGGAACCCTAAAAATGGATGTCAAGCACACCTCGTAAATGCACGATAATTTTTTTTCAAAAGCAAACCTTATAGCTCCTTTGGTAACGTTTTTTTTTTACTATGGAAATGTATTAAATTCACTGACCTCTATCATACAACTTTTGTAATACAGGTCAGTGATTAAATTATATTTATTTTTTTATAAATCTGTTTTATTGCTCCTGTAAAGTTGGTGAAAATGGAGATACAAGATTTTTGTATTAGGGTGACGATATGACGTTTACCCTTACATTAACCTTCTAACTTATTCATTGGACTTGGCAAGGGCTGCTTAGACGAGATAAGACTACTTAAGTTATACATTACGAGTAAGAAGAAAAAATATAATATCGTTCCGGAACTAGTAATTTCTAACGTTACGGTGATGACCGTATAATAAACCGGTTATTTAATACCGGTTCCTTTTTTAATAGAAGCACAACGTACTTACCTATAAACATACATTTAATTCAAATCCATTTAATTTTGTATAATTAGATGATCGAGCAAAATAACGACGCGTGTCGAAAACGTGCCGCTCGTGTATTTGAGAACGGTGATCAAATACACGATAGTGGCACGTTTTCGACGCGTGTCGACGGCTGATGTTACCTCTGCTGTTGACGAGTACCACTCGTATGTTGCACACTTAGTCCTAGTACGTAGACACTTGGGCGTCGTACTCAGTTTCAATAGATACCGTGACTGCACCTACCTACAAACACCAGCATCATTTACAAGCTCTAAAATAGATCTAACAATTTATTTTGTTTGTTCTAGGACCTCAAGTCGTACTTAGATTCATGTAAGAACGGCGTGATCTACATCAGCTTTGGTACCAACGTGGATCCTTCAACGTTACCACCAGAAAGGATTCAGGTTTTCGTGAAAGTGTTATCTCAATTGCCTTACAATGTGCTGTGGAAGTGGAACAATGATGAGCTGCCAGGACGAAGTGAGAACATTAGGATATCCAAGTGGCTGCCGCAGCCTGATCTGCTTAGTAAGTTCATATTGGTGTATTTTTTTAATACAAATTCTTCTTGTTCATTTGATTGATTATTTGTTTCTTGATTGGCAGATTTTCTTGTATGGATTATTAAAAACATCGCATCGCATCGCCATTAAAAGTTATTATAACTGGACTTCTCATGATAGCAAATCAAACAAACTCATTAGAGATTCCCAAGCCCACTTTTTATATCCATTTGAGATTAGTAATTTGGAGTGGTTCGAAATCACAATACCTAGATTTATTTAAAAAACTGGCCAAGTGTGAGTCGGACTCGCACACGAAGGGTTCCGTACCACAAGGCAAAAACGCTGAAAAAAACACGTTTGTTGTATGGGAGCCCCCCTTGAATATTTATTTTATTCTGTTTTTTGTTTTTGTTTTGTATAGCGGCAACAGAAACACATCATCTGTGAAAATTTCAACTGTCTAGCTATCACGATTCATGAGATACAGCCTGGTGACAGAGGGACAGTGGAGCCTTAGTAATAGGGTCCCGTTTTTACCCTTTGGGTACAGAACCCTCAAAACTAAGGGGCGTGTGGGCATTTAAACTGATTGAATAAGATCGCTTCAAATGTTAATTAGAGCTTATATGCAAAGGCAATCTCACCCAGTCATCGTCGTGAGCTATACAGGAATGCACATGCCGTTGTCAAAATTAAGACAATCAGTAAAGTTGATAGCATAGCTAATTGCCCCGGATTCACCAGCATTACTTAACCACTAAAAGGCTTCCTTTTAGTACTATAGGTACTACGACATACAAACATTTATAATACCAAGCCTTGTTTCACCGAAGGGTTGGACAGAGTGGTACCTACACTCAAATTTCGCCATTTTTGTTTTTTTTTAAGCCCCATGTAATAGGGGGCAAGCCTATTGATTGTCATCAACCGGGTACAAAGTCAGACTCCGGGCTGCTACTGAGAAATTCCAGATAGAAATACTAACAACACTTTGCCCCACCTGGGAATCGAACCCACGACCTCATGCTCAGCAGGTCGCGCTTGCAACCACTAGACCAACGAGGGAGGTACAGACGCCAGCACATCAAGCTACCCGAAACTGTAAAATTTTCCCAATCAACTTTGAACCTTATGCTTTAGAAAAAAAATTGAAAATCTATTAAAGAAATTTGACAGGTTGTAGTTGCTTGATGTGCTGGCGCCTGTACTACTATAACTTTCTTATTTCATTAAAATAGTATCTAACAGTATCTATCTCAATGTTTTTCAGGACACCCCAATGTTAAGCTGTTCATAACACAAGGAGGTCTTCAATCAACAGACGAGGCTATCACAGCAGGAGTACCTCTGATTGGTGTGCCAATGTTAGCTGACCAGTGGTTTAACGTGGAAAAATATGTATACCTGAAGATTGGAGTTCGACTCGACCTGGGTACTATTACTGAGGAACAGCTTAAGAATGCTATTACTACTGTTATTGAAGATGGCAGGTTTGTAAAGCTTAAAACTAATGAAATAGCCTATTATAACGTCCAGCACCTTAGACTGCGTAACACACTATAAGTTTCAATCTATGAATCATTTTGAAGGAAATTGCTAATCCTTTGCTTCATATGGTCGAAAAATGTGTCTGCTCAACAACGTAAACAACGCAACGAGTGTTGTTGAACTGTCAAAATGAAACCCATTGCTACTGATAGTGTGTTAGCAAATTATCCCGCAGAACCTCATGATTTTTTCCATTACTGATGTCAGTGATGTCCAAGATAAACTTAGAAAGTACATAATTAATTGAAAAAGTGACATGGTTAGTTGATCGGATTTGAAGCCTTTCATGGACGAAGTTGGCCTCGTGCAGGAAAGTGCATGCATCTACCAACCCGCACTGGACCTGTGTGGTGGATTACGGCCCACTCCCTCTCACCGAGATGAGGCCCGTGTCCTGTCTGTAGCAGTGGGGACATTATAGGCTGATTATGATGTCATCTCTATCAGTCATCATCACTATGGTCATAAACCACCACCACCACCACCACCACCATATGGTTATAATACCACAGATGGCTTAGGTACTGGAAAATTATTTGCTTTTACTAATCCATTCAGCATTTTAAATCTATTTCTTTTCTTAAAGCCATCCATATTTAAAGGTGCTAAAAACTTTTCTAAGCAAAGGACCAGATTTTTTTTGTACCTTCAAATATGGTTGATTCAAAAGGACCAATTTTATCTATTTTATAAACGCTTCTGAAACCTGAAGCTTAAGCTTAGTTTTAATGACTTAGCTTTGATAAAGGTAGATTAGAGACATTAAGGCGTACTACACACCTGTTCGGGTCGGTACATTCGGTTTGGCAGTATTTGTTGAACAACAAAGTAGACCCGAAACAATTACTACCCATACTCATTTCATTCGGGTAGTGCCAATCGACAGTCCGTTTGGTATCTACCCTCGCTGAATCATGTTTGGGCTGGCTGAGTATAATTCAAGCTGGACCGAGCGGCTTCTCCCGAACATATTTAGCTGAGGGGCCTGTGGCTAAGTCATTACAGCCATACGAGTTTTGTCTGTAGGTAATATAAAAGTGGGAACCTTCACATTAAGTATTACATTTATAATTTTGTATAATTTTTTTTATTATTTTTTTCTCACAAAATATACCTTTTTTTATTCATTGTTTTGTGTTGTTAGAGCAAATATTAAATGACATTAAATCAATGATTGATTTCACAATTTTCCTCAAACCAAAAGCGAAAAGGAAAACCTCTTAGGAAATTATAAGGAAGTCAATCTTTGTTATTTTTGATGTTAATAGACGTTATCGAAAAGAAAATATTGTGAATGCCAGGGATTTTTTCTGTCGGTACAGTGTGTAAGGACCATTACATAGATATATGAAAGAAGGAGATATGCCCGGTAGTTGAAAATACATGAAAACCCGATGTCGCTAGGTTGGCCCCACCATCGCGCCACTACTACACATGTAGTTCATTCAGTAAAAGCAATAGCTACAAAGTCGCGCACACACTTGCAATTCATAAATCAGAACGCACTACACAATCGATTATAAACCTTAACTCATCAAACACAGCGTGCATTTACCAGCACCGTACAACTTATAGACATTACTTATACGATAGATGTTTTTTGTGTTTTTGTTTCAAATTAAGAGAATTGACCTTCTGTTATCATTTCAAAAATTACATGTCGACTAACGAAATTTTTGCATACCTACAATAATTTGTTTTATGGCTCCTACAAACAGGCGCGACATGCGATAATTATAATCGACACAAAGGCCCGTTGCGCGACTGCGGTGCCTTTGTGTCGCGCGCGATTTTATCGCGTGTCACGCCTGTTTGAAGGAGCCTTGAGGCGGTTTTTATTTTACAATTGATCTTTTTGATTCCAGCTATCGCCGCAACGTACAAAAATTACGCAGTGTGGTACAAGATGAGCCTATGCCTCCACTAGAGCGCGCCGTGTGGTGGACGGAGCACGTGCTGCGTCACGGCGGCGCGAGACATCTGCGCGCGCCCGCCGCCAACATGTCGTGGGCGCAATACCTAGAACTAGAACTAGTACTAACTGTACTGATAGGATTATTATCCATACTTGCAGTATTTTTCGCTGCCTTGTATGTTTTGTATAAATATTTCACCAGAGGTGCGAGTGATAAGATTAAACGTAGCTAAGAAAATTGAATGTCCTATTTTTGTTTTGTTAATAATTTTTTTTAAATGGAATTTGTAAAAAAAAATCCTATGTCATAATAGCCGTTTCGACCCACTGTGGACCGGACAAATTTTTAAAAATTTGTATGGAGGTAGCTGACACCCTGGATTAACATATAGGCTATATTTTTATCCTGATATTCCCACGGGACCGACATTTGCGCGGGTGAAACTGCGGGGCACAGCTAGTAATATAATAAATGTGAAATTTTGTGACGATGTTTGGATGTTTGTTACTCAATCACGCGGCAACCGTTGAACAGATTTAGATGAAAATTGGCACGAACGAACGACCATTTCCTGGATTAACACATATGAACTTTTTATCCCGATATTCCCACGGGATCGAAACTTACGCGGGTGAAACCGCAGGGCGCTGCTAACTTTATATAAGTGAATAATTATGGACATCGACAGTAAAGGCACACCACAGGCAAGTCACACCATAATTTTTTGTATGAAAATGCTGCTACCCGTTGCGACTGTAAGGGCCTGTGCACACCACATTTTTTACGCGCGTTTGTAGCGATACAGACGCGATACGCACGCGAGTCAGACGCAGCCTGTAGACCTTCTTTAGGATAAAAGCGCGCCGTAGACGCGCGTTTAAAAAACGTGGTGTGTCCAGGCCCTAATGTGCGCTTGGCTGGCTTGGCTTAAATAAACGTGTCTGGTATCTTGAGAACTTAACCTTGTGCAAATGTGCATTGTTTTGTAAGTAGTAGGACATACTTCCGAGTAATTACTAGAACTAGAAATCGCCAACACGCAATGCTTAAACGTAATAAACGATGATGATTCTTCTCTGAATAAGGGGAGGTACTTGCTCTGCAGTAGCTCATTTTCAGGTTTTTTTTCTTATTTATGTGGTTAATGTTTATCTGGTCAAACAACTCAGGCTCAGGCTTCTTTGCTAACTAACTGAACTATCGAGGTCATCAGATATACTTACCTACATATGATTATGAATACAAAAATGATAATTCTTCATGTCGCACTAGAGTAATTTCGAGCGTCAATGTATCGCACAAGCGTGCTTTCGAACAACGGTGAGTCGCAGTTCAGTTTTGTCGCACAAGCGTTACGCACATCCATTTGTCGAGTCCACGTAGTACACTCTGACTGTTGTCTGTGACTTTAAATTTAGTGACCATCTTTCATGGCATTAAAATAAACACATGAACAACTTCTACAATGGTACCAACACAAAAATAGCGAAAATAAGAACTTTGTATAAACAGAGGCATTTCATAAAAGGCGCAAATAAATTTATTTTCTTTCTACAAATTTTCACCCCTTAGAAATTGCCAATGAATTCAAAGTCAGCCTGTAACGCGGCCGCAGTACCAAAACCTCCGCGTGTCAACTCGACATTCACATTCAAGTACAAGGTTCAACGATAAGAAGTTGCCCTTACATCACCATCAGCACAATACCTAGCCATCTGAAGGTTCGTTTAATTCCAAGATATCAGCTAAATGCGTTCAATTCTCACCCTTATCTCATAATGGTGGAGGAAACTTTACTCATGAGCGGAACCGGTGTGGCCTTAATGCGAGCGTGGAAATTATTATGACTGTGATTATTTTTGATGAACGATAATGAGTGTTATTTTGTTGGGGTGAAAGTTGAAGTCGTCTCGAAATTTTTACAGGGTGTTCTACCCATGAATATGAACAACTTTCACTGTGGGACCAACTCTGAAATTACAAAAAAAAATCAGCTGTTTAATACAAAAGTTCAATAGGTACTTTTCAAAAGGTGTTGTTTTCATCATTTTGTGGCTTTTGATATGTCAGAGTAACAGGCAAAGAGGGGGTTTAGTATCTTAGTTAATCGTCGAATCTATACTTTATACCTTTCTAAAATAGACCTAATAATCCTGGGTTCGATTCCCAAGTCAGAAAAAGTGTCAAGGTGCAATTCCAAGATGGACCGCAGGCCGCAAACTGCAGCTGCAGGTTCAAGCGACACTATTGGTTTCTATGTATCTATATGAAAACTGCGGTTAACCGCAGCCATTAGCCGCTTTTTCGCCTGTGGTTGCAGTCAGCAGCCCATCTCGGAATTGTACCTTTAGGCTTCTGCAGACAGGCGCAACACGACGGTCCTCTAAGAACTTATTGATCTGTGGCCAAGTGGTGACGGCCGCGACTTACGAGTTGAAGGTCGTAGGTTCAAACCCAGACAGGCGCTTTACTTCGTGTAAATTATATCATCACATTATATAGGAGGATAATTAAATAAATAAATCACCACTGCTCTCAAAACGGTGAAGGAAAACATCGCGAGGAAACCGACACGTCCTAGAACCAACAATTCTAAGACATGTGACATCTACCCCCGCACTGGGCCCACGTGGTGGATTACGGCCCACTCCCTCTCAAAGAGAGGAGGCCCGTGTCCCAGCAGTGGGAACATTATAGGCTGATTATGTAAGTTTTTGCCTTCAATTAGACACGAATTATTGTAGTTTCAGAAAACAAAGACACAATTATCAAAACAAATAGGAAAATTAATTGCCAGATAAGATAACATTTAATCAGTAATGGGTAATTTGCCTTAATTACAATAAACATTATGATAAACTCTTATGAACTCTTGTCATGACAGGTTTAGGATAACCTCTGTCTATGCCTCTGTTATTCTCGGTGTTTAGTTTCGGCTGGCTGAGAATAGGTACTTAAAGTGTGTTTTATACATAGGTCTGAAATTGCTAGTTTTTAGTAGCTCTTCTTCTTCTGCTTCCTGCCCTTGTGCCATGTTACTTGGGTTCGGTGCAACACGTTTTCTTCTGCCATTCCCTCTGTCAGCCGTCACGCTATCATTCAGCTAGTTGTTAGGACCTATCGAAGACATTAATAAAGTAACACTTTACCCGACTTGAGAACTCAACTCAGAACTCGTACTCAGCACATCTTTCCCGCTTGAGATGACTAGACCAAAAAGGCAGTATACTTTTTTTCTACCTTAATAAGACATCAAATACTTAGAAGAAGACTGGAAGCCGACCCTGACATAGTTGGAAAAAGGCAGGTGATGATGACCTGTCAATTTAATACAAACCAATACGTGTTATCGGATTTTGATCTTTATTAGCAACCAGAATTTTACTGTCGTACTCACAGGTGTCAGGAACGCATTCTCTCCACGGCCGGACTGTAATGTTATTTTGCCAAAAAACAGCGGTAAGTACAATACGACCGACGTAACTTGGCGAGCCTGGGAGTCTACTCCCACTGTATCGGCCGAATGTTCGGTCATTTTCTGATTCGAATATTGTTGTCCTACTACGAATTAAAAAAAAAAAGGTAAAAAAACTACATAATATATATATAGATAAATTATAAACAGACCCACTAAAAAGCGAGAAATAAAAACTTTTTAACAAAAAAAAACCGACTTCCAAAAAAAACTACAAACTGAAAAATAACTTTAATTTCGGAAGTCAGTGTCTAAGGGGCTGCCTCCACGAGCGAGAGAATCCCGGCGATAGTCTCGCCGCGCCATCAAATTTCCGCGGCGATGAAATCGCCGTGTGGAGACACGTTCTAAGAGAGTGTATAGAAATACGTGGCACGACGATAATATCGCCGCGATTCTCTCGCTCGTAGAGGCAGCCCCTTAGGGATCAGTATTTTAGTTTTTGCCACCGACTTCCGAAATTAAAGTTATTTTTCAGTTTGTAGTTTTTTTTGGAAGTCGGTTTTTTTTTGTTAAAAAGTTTTTATTTCTCGCTTTTTAGTGGGTCTGTTTATAATTTATCTAAGTTCCAATAGCCTAATGTCAACTTGCCCATCGCCTTTTTATATAATATTCCTATTCTCGATGCAGGGACGTTAATTGTTGAGGAGTTCTCCTTTTATTAGTTTTTAGATTAGATGCTGATAATCCTGGCTGCAGCATCAGGCCAGACTTATGTCAACATTGCATTGAACTTAAACTTTGTCCTATTTAAAATGAGCCCAAACACGACTACGGTGCTGTAATTTCAAGGTTTGTACTTTTTCTGATGCTCCTGGCTTCAGCATCAGGTCTTCGGTGTTCCTCAGTAACAGTACGTTTATCCACACATCGAGCCCTTTTCAATGAGCCTAAACACGATATATCTGCTGTTAGTTGTCGAGGAGTTAGGTACTCTGCAGACTATCCTGACTGTAGCATCAGGTCATGACTTGATGATCATGAGACCAAATGTGGCAAATGCCCTATCAAAAATCAAAACAATTTACTAAAACAGTCCTTGCCTGTTCGAGTAACTTCTTACTGTTAAGGAGTTGGACCTTCCATCATCAGCCCAGCTACCTGAGGTGGTGACAACCATACACAAGATACTTCGTAAAATATGCGAAAAACAATAAGTGAGCCTATAAAATTTGAGCGTTGCCCTCGATTTCTCTAAGATACCATCATCAAATCCTAAACTGGTGACAATGGGACCACCTCAAAACTATCTACTTTCGAACAAAAAAAGAATTTTGAAAATCCGTCGACAATTGGTGGAGTATTTAATGAACAAACATACAAAAAAAAAAAAACATACAAACACCCGAACATAGTACCTCCTCCTTTTTGTGAAGTCGGTAAAAAAAGGGTTAAGGGTTCTAAAAAGGTTCGGATTGGCACAGTTTGGTCGGGACCAATAGTCAATATAGGAAATTAATGGAAGTAGAAAATGACCGAACATTCGGCCGATACAGTGGTTAACCGCTTCGGAGTAGACCCCCTGAGCATAGCCTTTGCGAACTTTTGCGCACTCGGCTCATGTCACCATTTGGTTCCTAAAAAATCTTACTGCGCAGCCATCTGCGCCAAGTTCAGGCTCGCCAAGTTACGTCGGTTGTATTGTACCCGCTTCTACTGAAACCACATTCTTAGTACGAAACAAGCGCCTTTTATATTAAGTGCGATGCTAAAAGCATGGAGCTTACATAATATTATTGGTTTTGTTTTTACTTACATTCGGTTTAAAGATATTTTATTCTCACAAAGAACACAAATAGTTCACTTAAAATATGAGATTATAAAAAGATCATTCACTTATACTATTACATCTTGACTCCGTGGGTCGAAGATATATAAACTGGAAAAATAACAAATTATATTTAAAGGGTTCTAGAGAAATTACACATGGTTAATTACAAAATTTTAAATACATAAGTTTTTAACATTTTTTTAAAGATATTTGTACTTTTTACATTAATCATATCATCTGGCAATTTATTAAATAGCACTGCTCCTTCATACAAAATGTTTTTCCTCCCGTAATTGGTTCTGGGTGGCCTGAGTTCTAACTTGTTGCGATTTCGGGTGTGGTATCCGTGATTTCCTTTTTTGAAAGTAAGTTGAGAGTGGGTTTCCTGTGATATAATTTTTTTTATTAAAATGCATGTTTTGAATATATATTGTTGTTGTATGTTGAATATCTTAGTGTCGTTGTATATTTGTTTAGTTGATGTTAGGTAGTGGTAATTGTACAGAGTTTTAATAAGTTTGTTTTGTATTACTTGAATGTCATTTATGTAGGTTTTAGCAGCACATCCCCAGATTTCTACTAAATACTCCAGGTGAGGTTTCACGAGTGCATTGTATATCATGGGTTTGATTTTATGTGGGATACAACCAGAAAGTCTACGTAATGCCCCAGTGAGTGAAGAGATTTTGTTACGCATGTTTTCGATGTGGTTACACCATGATAGTCTTGGGTCCAGAGTTAAGCCTAAATACTTTTCGTTTGTTGACTTCTGTAGGGATTCATTATCTATGGATAGTTTAATATTGCTAGGTACTTTTTTATTTTTTGCTGCAAAAACCATATACGACGTTTTTTTCGGGTTGATGGTCAGCAAATTGTACTTGAACCATTCATTAAGTGATGATAGGTCAGCCTGCGCTTTCCTGCCAATCTCTTGAACATCATGTCCAAAATAGAAGAGACAAGTGTCGTCAGCGTACAGAGTGATGTCGCCAGTAACATTAACGTTTTTTATGTTATTTACGTACACAAGAAAAAGTAGAGGTCCTAAAATTGATCCCTGTGGTATTCCGCAATTTAATCTAGCTGGTGTACTCTCATAATTGTTTATTTTGACTATTTGAAACCTGTTTGTAAGGTATGATTCCATGACTCTGTATGCCAATCCCGTTATTCCCACGTTACTGAGTTTTTTAAGCAAAAGAGAATGAGAAACTGTATCGAATGCCTTCTTTAAATCGATGAAGATTCCCAGGCCTATAAGTTTCTTGTCAATTGATGTTTTAATTTTAGTTATTAAATCTATTGTGGCTGATAGAGTGTTCGATTTAGGACGGAACCCGTATTGCTGGCTATAAAGGAAATTAATATTATTTAAGTGGTTTAAGAGGCGTCTGAAAATTATTTTTTCAAAAATTTTTGATAGTATAGGTAGCACGGATATAGGTCGGTAATTGCCAGGGTCGGATTTGGTTCCAGACTTGTATATTGGCGTTACTTTTGCAACTTTTAAACTATCCGGGAACCTTCCGATTTCAAAGCATTTATTAATACAACTAGTTAGGTGATCTAGAATCAACGTTTTTATACATTTGATATCCTTGGCACTAATCCCATCTATGCCGCAGCTTGTGTTTGTGTTTAGATCATCGATAATTTTATTTACCTCTTCTGCTGTACATGGCTCAAGTAGGGTTAGTTCATTGTTAGGTATGTCTGTAGTGTAATTAAGAGTATTGGTTAAATTGTTGTGGTATTTCAATGGTATGTTATTGGCTAAGTCAGAACCAATTGTCGAGAAGAAATCATTAAAGCTTTGACAAATTTCATCGCCATTTGTAATTTCACAAGTGTTGACTATAAGTTTAGGAGGGGTGGAAACAGTTTTAATTCTGTTATTAGCTAAGTTATTTATTAGACTCCACATTTTTTTTGGCTTTTTCTCGCATTTCTTAAAATTTTCGTAATAATAGTTATTTCTAGTATTTCTTATACTTTTAAATACAGCATATCTTTTTAATTTTAGTTGTTCTTCCAGTATAGGGTTATCAGGATCTGCTTTATGTTTTCTCCAGATTATATTTCTCTCATCAACTTCATCTAATATTTTCTTATTTATCCAGTCGTCTCTTGGTTTATTCATAATTTTGATTTTTGTTGTTTTATTTTGTTGTAACTGTGATATAATGAAGCTTTCTAGGGTTTCATAGATATGTTCCTCATTTATGAAATGTTGGTTTTCTACGGATTTATACAGCCTTTTGAAGTTAGTCACTGAGAAAGTAGTCTTCTGTTTTGGGACGTGTTTGTGATTTTTCAACTCAAGATAAAGTTGATTATGATCCGACAAGGTCGAGTTGATGTATGCCATATGAAATTTTCCTGAGTTCAAGTTTGAGCAAATATGGTCTATTACAGATTTAGTGTTACTTGTTTCTCGTGTACAATAATCAGCGTCTATTTTGTTCAAAATTTGGAAGCCCGTTTCATTGAGTGCATCAACATAAGTCGTAGTCTGACGTTCGTTACGGAGCAAATTGATATTAAAATCACCGAACACTAAAGCTCGTCGTTTGTTTTCCAATTGAGAAATGTAAAATTCTAAAAAACTGCTTACGCTTGTATTTGGGGGTCTATAGATTAAGCCAATATGTAGTGCGTATTTAACTAGGTATATCCAAACATATTCGTTTTGTTCCTTACTTTTTATTTCTATAACTTCATGTTTAATACTGTTATGGATATATACGGACACTCCCCCGCCTCGGCGGTCTTTTCTATAGTTGTAGATATGTGTATAGCCTGTGATTTGAAGCAGGTTGGCCTCTGAGTCTGACTTTATCCAAGTTTCCGTCAGAAGTAGTAATCCTATGGTCTGCCCTATTGCTTTTAAAATACATAATAATTCCTCTAACTTTCCGAATTTAACCAGACTTCTAATATTTGTATAAAGTACTTTCAAAGATGACTTACTGGTGGTTAGGTCCTTATAGCAGTCTAGATGTTGGTATGTTATGTCGCAGTTCATTTCTAAATTTTCAGTGTTTAGGATATCGGGGGTCGTTCTAATTCGCTCGTGTTTTTTGAATTTATTTTTACTATTTGCGGTACTGAGTTTTTGTATTTAATTGTTATATTAGTCTCACCATTCTGTTGCCGGCATTGCAATTCTTCACGAATCTGTTTATAATAATTTTGTTGAGCAATAGTCTGATCCGCAAAGATGTGTATGTTTTTATCTATGACATTATTTCGGTTACGCAATAAATATTTTGAAGTTTCTTGAGATTCAAAACATACTTTAAGCGGTCGGTTCTTATTAGGTACGTATTTTCCTAATCTTGTTATGTTAACAGGGATAGGACAATCCGGCCAGATGCCCGTAATCATCTTCATAGTAACATTTTTGTCGTAATCAATCCTCACATTTTTGTTGTTTTCGTTTATTTCCTGCATACCCACTATAATGATATTTTTTTCGCGGCGCTGGCGCTCGCGTAGTTCAAGTATTGTGTCCTCACTAGTAAGCGGGAGCGATTTTTGTTGCATTGTCGGCGTTTTTGTTTCGGTTTTTAGTGATGTAAGTTCCTTTTCTAGGTTGTTTATCTTATCTTGTAATGAGTTGTTTAACGATTTCACATTGTCTAAATCTTGTTTTATGTTATTTTGTTCTGATAAAAGAGAGTCCGACATAGTTTTGACACCTTTTATTTCGTCTTTTATTTCTGATATATTTTGATGAATCTGTATGAAATTTTCTTTTTGCGACTTGCTGAAATCTTGGAAAAAGGACATTATTTCACGCTTAAATTCTGCTAATTCTGACTTAACATCATACTGGTGTTCAAAATACGTTCTTTTTCTATGAGTTACATTGGTAGCAATTTCTTCCAAAGTGCGTAAGTCCGGTGTTGATTGTGTTGATCCGCTATCGTTGTCACTCATCACGTTTCCGCTCTTCGGTGATCGCAAAGGCTTCATGTTTATTATTTGTGCGCGATGAGGTGCAGGAGTGAGCGAGTCGAAAAATTGCGACGTTCTCTTTTACTCGCGGGTGTGAGGGGCGCTTGGCGCACCGCTGCGTGGTACGGCTCGGTGATGAGAGGTAACAACTAGTAGAATACACTTTCACTCGTAATTAAAACTTACAACTGTTAAAATAGGTTTCAAACTCGGTAAACTTTTTCGAAATAATTAATCTCTAGAACACACGTCTTGTCGAGTCGACGCACGGAGCTCGAAAAACATTGTAAGTGTTTTGCTTATCTTTTATGTTGTGGTTTAGAAAATAACTTTATATTAACTGTCCTTAGGTGCGAAAGGTTGCTTTAATATTTTTGACAGGCGTTACTAAGAATAGGAGTAAGTATGTTCCGTGTTCCGCACCAAATGGTTACTAATAAATTATTATTAGAAAACATTCTAAAGTACTCGTATTTTGGCTCTTTATACCTTATAAATTAATCAAAATAAAATAATTTTATTTACTTTATGACTAACAAACTAAATAAATAAAAATATAAAAAAAACTTTTTAACAAAAAAAAACCGACTTCCAAAAAAAACAAAAACTAAAATACTGATCCCTAAGACACCGACTTCCGAAATTAAAGTTATTTTTCAGTTTGTAGTGTTTTTTTTGGAAGTCGGTTTTTTTTTTGTTAAAAAGTTTTTATTTCTCGCTTTTTAGTGGGTCTATTTATAATTTATCTAAGTTACAATAGCCTAATGTCAACTTGCCCATCGCCTTTTTATAAAATATTCCTTTTCTCGATGCAGGGACGTTAATTGTTTAGGAGTTCTCCTTTTATTAGTTTTTAGATTACATGCTGATAATCTAATAAATGTAAGGCTAATGACGCTAACAGGGAAAGATACCTCTCAATCCGTAATCACTGCAATAAGGTGTGTAGGAATGCTAATCGCCACCACATTCATACTTCTGTCCAAAATGGGGACGCATCCAAAGTTTGGAAATTTCTTAGATCATTGGGGGTCGGTAAAACCCGACAAGAGACAATCCCAAAAGATTTAGACATTGATGCAATGAATAATCACTTTACTGCTTCGTCCAATTTTGATAGGACAATAAAATCGAATACACTGAATTAAATCTTTCTTCTCTTCCGACTCCCAGTTATTCTCCATTTGTTTTTGGTCAGTTCACCGCGTGTGATGTTAAGAAGAGCATACTATCGATTACTTCCAATGCAGTAGGAAGTGACTGTATCAGCCGTAATATGTTGGTCGCTGTGCTGGATGTTATACTACCCGTCATTTGTCATATTCTCAATTTTTCGGCATCTAGTGGTGTTTGTGGAAAGATGCTCAAATAATTCCTTTACCTAAAAAGTCTAATCCCACAACCTTTTCTGAATACCGTCCAATATCCGTCTTACCATTCCTATCCAAAGTCCTTGAACGGTTAATCCACAATCAATTAAGCACTTTCCTCTCTAAAAATAATCTCCTAAACCCCTTCCAGTCTGGCTTCCGTCCTGGTCATAGCACTACCACAGCGCTTCTGAGCATTACGGATGATATAAGGTCAGCCTTGGAAAACGGTAATCTAACGGTTTTAGCCTTGCTAGATTTCAGCAATGCTTTTGATACTGTTGATTTTGATGTTTTGCTTGGCATTCTTTGTTCTCTTAACATATCTCCATCGGTAATTGACTGGTTTCGTAGTTACCTGTTCGGTCGCCGGCAACGTATTTGCATCGGAGAGACTTTGTCTTCCTGGAGTAATACTTCTGCCGGTGTACCTCAGGGTGGCGTTCTATCCCCTTTACTTTTCGCAGTTTATATTAACTCAATCTCCGACGCACTAATTTCTTCCTACCATCTTTATGCAGATGATTTACAAATTTACTCGCAAGCTCCTCTTGGAAATCTGTCCCAGGCTATTTTAACGATTAATCGTGATCTGGCCTGTATATGCGACTGGAGCAAGAGATTTGGACTTATGGTCAACCCCAAAAAGACGCAGGTTGTAGTGGTGGGCAGTTCTAGAACGGTCTCCAGAATCGACTGGACGACCCTTCCCCAAGTTTCTTTTGACAACTCAGTGGTTCCCTTTAGTGACAAAGTTAAAAACTTGGGGATATTTATTGATAAGGCCTTCTCTTGGACTGCCCAGCTTCAGGAAGTTAGCCGCAAGCTATTTGCATCTGCTGCGTCTTTGAAGAGATTGCGTAATTTCCTACCGACTGCCACTAAGATTGCGCTTGCACAATCGCTTCTTCTACCCATCCTTGACTATGCTGATGTCAGCTATATTGATCTTACCCAAGACCAACTCGATAAACTTGAGCGGCTTCAAAATTTTTGTATAAGGTTCATATTCGGTCTGCGCAAATATGACCACGTTTCCGAATTTCGCGTAAAGCTCAAGTGGTTACCAATTCGCCTTCGTCGGAATGCTCATATTCTTTCCCTTTTATACAATGTTCTCTTTTCCCCTTCCACCCCTCTCTATCTCAAGAAACGTTTCCAGTTTCTTTGTGACTCCCACACGAAATTTTTAAGGTCATCAGATAACTTGAAGCTCAAAATGCCTATGCATTCCACTACTTTCTTTGATAAATCCTTTACTGTCCAGGCTGCTCGTTTGTGGAATGCATTGCCAGTTGATATTAAACGCGCGCAGTCGTTACATGTGTTCAAAAGGCTCGTAAAGGAGCACTACTTGTCGTTGTAATCTTGTTCTCCTAACTGCAATCAACTACCGTCTTCTTTTATTTTCATTGCTTATATAATTTAGTATGTATGTATTTATGTATCTATAATTTTGGATATGTATATGTCTGTGTATCTATCTTAGTGTATTGTATAAGTACATAATATTTGTACCAACGACAGCCCCATTTTATGTCCAGGAAAATCACTGTCCATTCCAAGGTTGCCTGGAAGAGATCGCAGAAAGCGATAAGGCCACCCATTGTATATTTTGTAATGTTGATGTATCTTTTTTTCATGTTATGTATTTTTGTGGTGTACAATAAAGTATATATAAATAAATAAATAAATAATCCTGGCTGCAGCATCAGGCCAGACTTATGTCAACATTGCATTGAACTTAAAATTAGTCCTGTTTAAAATGAGCCTAAACACGATTACGGTGCTGTAATTTCAAGGTTTGTACTTTTTCTGATGCTCCTGGCTTTAGCATCAGGTCTTCGGTGTTCCTCAGTAACAGTACGTTTATCCACACATCGAGCCCTTTTCAATGAGCCTAAACACGATATATCTGCTGTTAGTTGTCGAGGAGTTAGGTAGCATCAGGTCATGACTTGATGATCATGAGACCAAATGTGGCAAAACCTAAAAACAATTTACTAAAACAGTCCTTGCCTGTTCGAGTAACTTCTTACTGTTAAGGAGTTGTACCTTCCATCATCAGCCCAGCTACCTGAGATGGTGACAACCATACACAAATACACAAGATACTTCATAAAATATGCGAAAAACAATAAGTGAGCCTATACAATTTGAGGGTTGCCCTCGATTTCTCTAAGATCCCATCATCAGATCCTAACTTGGTGACAATGGGACCACCTCAGAACTATCTACTTTCGAACAAAAAAAGAATTTTGAAAATCCGTCGACAATTGGCGGAGTATTCGATGAACAAACATACAAAAAAAAAACATACAAACACCCGAACCTCCTCCTTTTTGTGAAGTCGGTAAAAACAAAAGGACACTAATTAGGCGCCGAAGTACTCCTCCGCATCGCTGGTTTTTACTAACGAGAACTATAATAATTTTACTGTCTGGTGCTTCTTTTCCAAATTAGGATCAAAATTGTGTTTAACACAGAAACATCCCATTTTTATTACGAAATTGTAAATTAAGATTCAGCTTTATTCTTTACGGTGAAAGAACTTTTCTAAGTGGAAACTTTAGCCAAGTGATACCCGAAGGATATTACTGAAAAAACTTTCAACCGTTCCTTGTTAAAGTATCCTTAACTTATAGATAGGAAGAACTTAAAGTTAAAATGATAGTTTAGCAGGTAAGTACCGAGTTTAATGTAAAGGAGGAGATAATACCGCAGAGAGCAAACATACTACGATAGTTCTAAGATACTGCGTACGATACGATTACAGGATGGGTAGGTATATGACATACACACACACACACACACATTGTACTATTTTAATATATATGTTGGTCTGTAAGGTATTTATCTATGGGCCAAACTAGCCTGAAAATAAAGGTGTTATTATTTTTATTATTATATGATGGCGAACGAGAAGCTTTTGGTTTCAAAGCGCCTATGCACGTGAACAAATAAGTCGGAGGACGTAGCTTTGGAAGGCTACCCATAAAGTGGACCGATGAACTTGTTAAGACCACAGGAACCCGCTGGATGCGAGAAACACAAAACCGGTCGAAGTGGTGCTGCTTCGAGGAGCCCTTTGTCCAGCAGTGGACGTCTTTCGGATGAAATGATCCGGTACATTCGCAATGCTGGTCTACAAAGGCTGCAAATCTGAAAACTATGACACGTTTTTAAGTGAAAAAGTATTACAGAATACATTTTATTCTGTTACACGGCGAGCGTCTATCTCAATAACCAATGCAAACTATGAACACTCTGTTGAATATATACTCTCATGATCTGTAAACACTCCACACTAATTAGTACGATATTCCAATAGATAATAATACAAAACTTGAGTAAATATTGGCTTCTTTGCCGTCGTCCTACTTTAAAAGATCAAGTTATTGGCACGGTCGGAAATCAAAATTCGGGTTTCGCATATACTAAAAATAATGTTGTATAATTAAGCAGCCAACCCAGAATGTGGCTACGAGCTTGGCATCCTCAGTAGACGCTACAGTGGGGTAATTGCGTAACACACTAACAGTAGCAATGGCTTTCATTTTGACAATTCAACAACATTCATTGCGTTATTTACGTTGTTGAGCAGACAAATTTTTCGAACATATGAAGCAATCTATTAGCAATATCCTTCAAAATTATTCAGATGAGATTAATAGTGTTATAGAGGTATGAGGAACAGGGTGTAAAGTTCACTCATACTCTATAGAAAAGGGAGGATTCTCCAACCAGACGGTTGTAGTGTCTGGCGGGCAACTGCCCGATGATTTATGTCGGGCCGTTATACCTATGCTAGTTGCGCGATAAACTCTGCTTGCGAGATGCAGGATTTTGTGTGACGTCAATGTGACGCGTTGCTCGCATGTGGCGTTGTAGATACCGCTACAGTGTGTTACGCAACTAGTTTATGGACAACTCATGTAGCGTGTAGGGTAGGTACTTATATATCTCTCTACATTTTCTTTCAAATCCATATAAAGAAAATAATTCCTCGAAATCTGTCTACAACGTAGTTATACGAAACAAAATTGGCGCTCGTTAAAAAAAATCAAACAATTTTTATCGTCAAATTATTCGAAGTTCAAAACTAAGTTCGCAAGGTAATTTCCCTCAACTTTCACACGAAATAAATTGTATTCTTTTGTCCCTCGAAATTTTATACTTTAGGATCTACTTACATAATCTTAGTTCTGAAATTGAAGTTTGGTAATCTTATGTAGGTACCGCTCAAAAGTTTTGTAGTTACAGGTGAAATATGTATTTATAACACCGTGTGACCTAAAACCGCATTTAAGTTACGCTTTTTGTGACTTAAGTAGTTCATTTTTACACAGAAAAGCGTACTAAGTTATGTGTTACGTTCGTGAATCATATTTTGATCAACATACAACGTGGACCTGACCAGCGGGATAATTGCTTAACACACTCTCAGTAGCAATGGGTTTAATTTTGACAGTTCAACAACATTTATTGCGATATTTACGTTGTTGAGCAGACACATTTTCCGAACATATGAAGCAATGGATTACAATATCCTTCAAAATTACTCAGATTGAGATCAATAGTGTATTACGCAATTAGTGTGCTGGTTACTGACTATAGTCCGACTCCCCCGGTCCCGGGTTCGATTCCCGGGTCGGGCAAAGTGTTATTGAGTTTTTCCATTAGGAATTTCTTAGTAACAGCCCGGAGTTTGGAAGTTGGCGGTGTGATACCCCCGTGCCTCGGAAAGCACGTTAAGCCGTTGGTCCTGCGCCTGATCTCTCTCCGGTCGTGTCGGATTGCCGTCCCATCGGACTATGAGAGTGAGGGAAGAGGGAGTGCACCTGTGTCTGCGCGCATACTTGTGCACTATAATATCTCCCGCGCCGAAGGCTAGTCTCCGTTGAGATTGGCCGCCGTGGCCGAAATACGGTCTGGAGGACTTTATAGTCCGACTACATAGATTTTGCCCAGTAATTGGAATGTTATAGTGAAATGGCGGTTGATCCAACTAATTTATCGAATTCCAGCTTCTAGTGCGGATAAGTATGATTGAGATGAGGTAGCCAAGTGATTCTTTTAGACAGATTGCAAGCCATATTTATTCATATAAATCTGAAATCCACAGTTTGTACCAAGTTATGTAGGAAATGCAGTGACTTTATTCATCATCACTGCTCTAAAAACGGTGTCCTAGAAGCAAAAATTCGAAGACATGTAACATCAGCTACCAACCCTCACTGGGACTGCGTGGCGGATTACGACTAACGGGCCTCACTGAGAGGAGGCCTGTGTCTCAGCAGTGGGAATATTATAGGCTAATTATTATGCTATGCTACTACTGTAAGGAATTAGGGATGCCTGGGTTTAGCAGAGATTTTCACCTGTTAACGAGCTGATTTTGGGTTGCTAAATGCTCCGCCAGCCAGTAACGATGCTTTATTACAACTAGTGCAATTTGGATAGACTGTCCCTACTCCAGCTGCCAAGTCTACTGCATGCTAATTTTTCTATTTTCCTGCCCTCTGTGCCCCAAAAAGGGCAGCCATAGCGACCTCTGTATGTACTTATATGCATTCGAATATAAAACATTATTTCAATGTTTTTGCTCTGTATATGTATCTTGTGTTATCTTGTAGGTACAATTTTAAGTAGCAGATTTTGTATTCAGTTACAGAATACAATGAAAACGGCTCTCTCATTTAAGAGCTAAAACAAGAGCTTTAGATGTTAACTTAATGAATTTCAAGCCATTTTGTAAGCGAGAAACATTGTCGAGTTAGGGCTAGGGGTGGCAAACTTTTTGTACTTTTGTAAGCTGAAGGTGATGCACAACAAATTCATTCTAGATCCTTACTACGTAACGCATACAAAATACGAAGGTCGATTAGTATAGCTATTCACAACCGTTCGATACGCTTCCGTGCCAAATAAAACATCAATCAATATTATAGAAGGAGTCCTTTAAGCGCTGTACACAAATCCGAAACCCGAAAATATTGACAATTTAAACCAAATAGACGACCACGGCTATTTGCGGTCGAAGAATTGGCAAATCAGGTAACCGAAAATGTGTCATTTTCGTTTCGAAAGTCTGTGAAACGGTTGTGAGTAGCTATACTGCACACACACACTTGCAGAATAGGCTCAGTTTGCAGATTTCGCCTACAGAGTTGCCCGTAAGTGTAGGTACAGACGCCAGCACATTAAGCTAGCCGAAACTGTCAAATTTGCCCAATCAACTTTGAACCTTAGTTTAGCGATAAAGTTGAAAATCTTTTAAAGAAATTTGACAGATTGTAGTAGCTTGATGTGCTGGCGTCTGTACATCTCAACCTTACCAAATGTGTATTGTTTTTGGATGCCACGTATAATCTCATCAGATGAGATTAAAATCTGTACCTCCAATGTAAGTTAAATATTATCTATCGATCTTGAGGAAGACGTTTTGTTTCGCAATAGGTCATAGAGTCTCTAAGATCAAGGGCAAGATAAGCAGGCTAAGGATAAGGGCTTATGTTGTCCATAAGAGCTGCTCCACCTCGCTGCTCGCTCTCCTTGACTCCCCACGAACTCAGGCTAGACTTTGCCAAGCGCCACCAGATGGCGCTAGCGTTCCGAATAGTCAAACGCATGACTGGATGCGACAAATATATTATGGTGAATGCTAGACGTTATAATGTGCTTGGTCGAAAGTCAAAAAATGGATTGTTTATCAAAGTGACTACAAAGTCAAATTGTTCATAATAATTATATTCAATTCACAACGGCAAAAGTGTGGAACTCTCTGCTGGCGTCTGTGTTCTCTTCCCCGTATACTATAACCCATCAGAATTCAAAGCAAGAGTGAATAGGCATCTTCTGGGCTTCCTCGTTCCGTCATAGACCTTATCCATCGCCTTCCACCAGGCGATATCGAGGTCAAAAGCTTGCCCAACTTGCAATAAATATTTAAAAAAAAAACGTTTTTACGCTTAGTGTGTCAATTTGAAGAACAATCAATTTTTTTGGCATCAATTTCTTATTTCATCATTTTCTTATAATACAAATCTGACCTCTGATGTTCAAGGTTGGCCATCCCTACACGAAGCCATTATTTGTGGCATTTCCGTCCTTACAAAGGGTGCTGTCGTGGATTACACATTGTTGTGGTCAACTCCCAAAACGTAATTCTTTCTGTTGTCTGTCCTAAGTTATGGGGCCGAATCTCTTTTGATTTTGTTCCGTTTACGAAGATTTGTTTTGATAGGTACCTTATTTAAAGCTATGTAGGATGTGTCCTTAATAGGCTGTATACCTAAACGTTTCTAAAAGCATGTTTTTTATAGAGTGATTGGATGAGTGATTTGAACGAGTGAAAGGAAGGAAGCAAGTCAAGATGGCGATTCGGCAGATTTAAGAAATACGTGTTAAGATTTGTAAGGTGCATTCTTTTAAAATAAACTGTTGTTTTGGGGAACTCTGAAGTTTTCCTGGAGATCCCACACACTACAACTATGTGGAATAACATAAAGTCCCCGTGACGAGAAGCTATAAATTCTGTAAAACATATTCAGGGGTTCGCAACCTTTGGATCAAATAAAAAAACAGTTTTGTAATGATTTTTTTAAAGGGATATAATTACGTTAACACACACATGTAATTACTGTTGTCAGACGATTCTGAGTATTCTGCATCTGCATTCTGCAACATTAACAGCGTCTGCGTGAACTTACTTCAAAATGGTGGCCCAAATGTTTACGTTCCATGACTCAGACGCGTCCCAATACCACAAAACATTAGGCGACAGCGCTTTACATCGCTAAAATATGACCCGACCAAGTGAAATTGCTTGTTAGTTTCGTATTACACGTATCTATGTTACTTTAAGGAGCTGATTGAATTTGGGATCATTTGTTGTTGATTGAATTGTCGCTACGTAACTTGGTAGGTATATACACTCATATGTGAAAAATCTTCAAATTATAGTAAAATATGCGGCGCTACGGGACCCTGGACTTCTACCCCCAGTTCCCGCTACCTACGTCTGGAGGCTCTGCAGGGCAGTAGTGTTCTTAGACGGCTAAAACCTACGCGTGCGCTCGATATCGTACCCACACCCGGCTCAACCGGCTTTGTATTTCTATCAAAATAAATCTAATCTTGTAACGTAATTCTTCTTTTATTCCATATCATCTACCACTACACACTACCTAACGTCCTAAACGTTACAGTGGCAAAGGGGGTTTTGTTTTCTTATTCTTCTTGTTGGTAGTTTTTTCACTTCTTTAAATGCCAACATTATACGGTTGGATGAAGTTAATTCACTTTGATTGAAAATAAATCCATCAATATAGGAAATTATTTTTACGCCTATATACTTACATTGATGGGCCTTTTTTTTTGAGTTTGGTAAATCATTAAATGACCCCTCCCGCTCTGGGTGGAGCGGAAGGGAGTGTCAGACTCTTACTGACTAAAACCCACCCATGTTCCTTCCTTAGCCCTTTATGTTCCAGGCCAGCGGTAACCCTTTCGGACAATCCCGCTGACCTGGCAGGCTTCGACCCTAAGGGGCCCTCCTTCTCTGCTGGTGACATCTCTTTGAGGCGCATTGATTGATTTATTTTCTTTCGGTGTTTTCCTTTACCGTTTTGAGAGCATTCCTGATGAGAGAAATAAAATTGCAATATACCATAATCAGCCTATAACGTTTCCACTGCTGGGACACTTGCCTTCTCTCTGTGTGACGGAGTGGACCATAATCCACCACGCGGGCCCAGTGCGGGTTGGTCACATGCTTGCGAATTTTTGGTTCTAGGACATGCCGTTTTTCTTCACCGTTTTGAGAGCAGTGGTGGCCATAAATTAGGTACTTACCTACACAAAGTTTTAAGTGATTTACTGGGTCAGAACACCCAATTTACGACACGTAAGTAGGGGCCGATACCACTTTGGCTGCCTTTGCTCGCACAAAGTATAGTGGCCGAAACTGTTTCCTACCACCACTGGGTTATCACACTTCTCACTGCTTACGCTTTAATAAGAGCACAGCCACTGTCACTAATGAGACACAATTTATTACTCCTTCTAATTGTAACCGGACTTAATAAGCTTGCGATATCAGACAAGGGGCTTAACTAAACCCATCACTATACATTTTTAAACCCATCTCAAACTTCATTAGGTATATCGTTACGTAGCAACTACCCTACATAATATTTAATTACTCTAAAATCCTCTACAAAGTTGCGTTACTCAGATAACTATGTTGGCCACATGTTCCGAACTTTATAGACACATCATTTATTAGGCAGTCCCTTGTGGAACGCATCTAGTTTGGGTTAGATCCTCAAGCTGGTGTTGGTAAGTGACATACAGACGCCCGCACATAAAGCTACCTGAAACTGTCAAATTTTCCCAATCTACTTTGAACCTTATTCTTTAGAAATAAAGTTGAAAATCTTTTAAATAAATTGGACAGATTGTAGTAGCTTGTTGTGTCTGTACATACATACATACATAACATCACGCCTGTATTCTCCGAAAGGTTAGGCAGAGGTGCACCTATAGTTCACCACAATTTGCCAGTTATGTTTACGTCTAATGTAGTTTATAGGGGATGAGTCTATTGCTATCAACCGGGCACAAATCCAGACTCCGGGCTACTACTGTTGCTTTTATGTGAGCACCATGTATCTATCACTTATTTGATTTACCTGTCATTGCTTAATTTTTAATTCTTTTTACCTTTTGAGATAGACTAATTTTATTATGGGTGCATCGTGTTCACATATAATTTTTATTACGTATACAAGACCTTGTAAAACATTTTAAAAGAGTAACGGTGGAGTTTCTTGCCCATTCTGTCTCCATACGAAAACTACCTTTTGGAATAGGCGACTAGAATCATTTCTATTTAGTTTTTTTTTTTGACGTTCAAAAGTGCCTTTAATGTGCCTATTTGAAATAAATGATTTGACTTTGACTTTAACTTTTTTGCTGTAAGTGTAGTGTAGTCAGTATTAATACTTGCCGATTTATTCCGGTCTGATCCTCTTTCGACATAACGGCGGACATACCAAGCTATTTGAGGTAGTATAGGCCCATAAGTACCAATATTGGCCTTCAGATTTAAATAATATGGAGGTACGGCCTCTATCATGGCAAATAAAAAATAAAAAGAAGGTACACTCTAAAATAGTTCTGGTGGTACGGGAACCAGTGAGCGAGTCCAGCTCTAAGTTGGCCGATTTTTTAAATTTTTATTTCTCGTGGTATCATATTGAAAAATTAAAGTCTATAAAGCCTAGCGCACACCGATATTGAATAAATAAAAAAATACTGGAGTTCAATTTCACCAAAAAAAAAAGTGTTATTAAAACTCAACGTAGGTAGTGGTTACAAATTGAATTATCTTGGCCACCAATGGCTGTTGATACACTTTTAGTGTTTTTGAATTGACGTTTTATTTACAAGCTGAAATGTTTCCGAAAAAAGCGATGTGCTTTTCATATCCAAACTAATATTATAAATGCGTAAGTAATTCTGTCTGTCTGTAATTTTTTACGCCTAAATGGCTAAATGGATTTCGGTGGGCATACAGGCGAGTTGTCACTAGTGTCAATAATACAAATCAATTCCTAGCTTAATGGAATGTGAATGACAGATCACTTCAAGCTGACTTCAACTTTCACGGTGAGAATTTTATAGAACAGATCGGCTGAGTTAGGACATAGGATACCTTTATCCTGGTAGTACGTTCCAGTGGGACAATATCCATACTACTCGACTCAAAAGTATTGTAGGTAGAGCGTTTACGACGTACGGCATTTTATACAAACTTTCAAGCCCTTGGTTTTCGAAATTAATGAACCGATTTTAATGAAACTTCATACGCTTATGCAGGATACAAAGGTCTAAAAAACATTTTCGAGAAGTAGTGTAACAGCCAAAGTGGACCGATTTTAAATTTTCCATAGAAACAGAGATTACCAGTTAGCTTTTTTTAAATAAGACATTTCGAAATTTAATTTCGATTAAGTAGTTAAAAGATCAGCCAGTCAGCCTGGTTGGTAGCAGCTGACTATCAAAGGTTTTCAAAGGGATTAAGACGTAACTTCTCAAGATTTAAAGAATGGGTTCAAGGGAAGGTTGTTTTGATTAACATAATTATATTATACTAATCCGCTGTATGCGGGAACTGCAGAACCGGTGGAACTAGCGGCGCTTGGGGGATGGGAGGAATATGTCCAGCAGGGGACGTTTTTCGGCTAAAATTTTTAATTGATGATGTTGTATTACATTATAAGAAGTAGTAGTAGGGTAGTCAGAAGCCCGAAAGTCTGACAACCAGTCTTACCAAGGGGTATCGTATTACCCAGAAACTAGGTTGTGGAGGTCAGATAGGCAGTCGCTCCATGTAAAATACTGGTAATCAGCTGCATCCGGTTAGACTGGAAGCCGACCCCAACATAGTTGGGAAAAGGCTAGGCAGATGATGATGATGATGAATTACTTTATAACTCAAGCTCATGTAAACTATGTCCTATGGTAATCCGAAAAACTTATAATATAACGTCAAAAAGTTAAAATAATGTAGGTATTTCATACGACATTTTCAGCTCTATATCCGTGTTTTCAGCCATTTTATTTTTATCAAAACGCAAATCCGATGCACCGCCATCAAAAACTATTTCCAACGTAACATTACGTCCTTTTTCACGACCATTTATTCCTAACAAAACTAACTTTTCCTATCCCAAGAACCCAAAACAGCCTATTATTGTCCCTTTATTTCAACATCAACAAGGATTTCTAAAGCTCTAAAACAAGAAAAGATTAAGAGATAAGATCCCATAGCCCGGGGCTATTTTGTGCCGCGCTAGTCGCTACAACGATGCGTCCAAGTATCCATTTTGCTGCGAAACATAAATTTTTATGTTTCTCATAGTTATAAAAATATATTCAGGGCTCTTTTCATTTTATAAGTGAAAAAAGAAACTGTTGGCACAGGATATGTTGTTTAGATTTTAGTTTTGCTGTGTTTCGACTTAAATAAGAAAAGAAAAATTGTTTATTTTGCACAAACAAAACGCACATTACAAAAAAGAGTATGACATATACACATACAGAGAAGTCAAAAGCCTCGTACTCAAGCATATAAAAAATTTACAATTTTGTACATTGCTTGATTTTAGGGCCAGGGACCAAAGACAACACACGTGTTACGGAAATATTTAGCGAAGTTTTGGACCAACAAGAACTAAAATAAAGTCGTGCCAGCGACATGAAAAAGAAACGGAAATATTTTAAATCCACTATGATAGAGGTCAGTGTGTATTATACATTTGTTTAATAGAGGTCAGTGTGTACACAGGTTGCAATTGCTTTCAAAGCGCACGTATTTCTACGACTTCAACTCTTTTAACAGAATTGACAGAAGCTTTTCGGTAGTCACACAGACTACTTAGAGATACTGGTAGTCATCCAAATAATTTTTTGACTTTTCCAATATTTCTATCACTGATCTCACTTATACTAGGTTTCCAGGTCATAATCATTAAAATATTATGGCCTCGTTGGTCTCCTGGCCGCAAGCGCTACTGCTGGACACGAGGTTCTGGTGGATGTGACGCACATTTTCCCCCAACTTGTTCTTTTTTGGGTTTCTATGGTAAGAATAATCAGAAAAGACCCCGGAAAATTTTTAAATTCGGGAAAAACGGAACGTTCTTTTTTTCTATGGGAATCTTGTATGAACTTGAAGACCATAACTCAAGATTTTGGACAGGACAAGGTCTGTCAGGTCAGCTAGTACAGACGCCAGCACGTTAAGTTACTATAATCTGTCAAATTTCTTTAACAGATTTTCAACTTTATCCCTAAAGCATAAGGTTCAAAGTTGATTGGAAAAATTTGACAGTTTCGGGTTGCTTGATCTGCTGGCGTCTGTACATCTAATATAATAACCATAGCATTTTAAGACGTAATTTCCTTGAAAGATTTCCGAGTGTCGACGAGATAACACAGCTTTCATTATGCTGAACAAACTGAAATTAATTTAGATTACAATTATGATTTTAATCTTGTATTTAACGTTAAAATCGTTTCTGAGAAGATTCACGTAATATTTTAAACTAACATTGGTTCATTGATTCCGAGCCAAAGCGAATTTGTACATAATACCTACTTGTTGCACAGGTTATTTTCGTATGAAAGAAAATCTCTTTCGAACAATCTAGGTACCTTTTTCATTAGGTACTGAAGATCTGAGGGTATTTTGTTAGCCATTAAACATAATCAGCCTATAATGTTCCCACTGCGACACGGGCTTCCTCTCCTGTGAGGGAGTGGGCCGTAATCCACCACGCGGGCCTAGTGCGGGTTGGTAGACGTCACATGTCTTCGAATTTTTTGGTCTACGACATACCTGTTTCCTCACGATGTTTTCCTACACCGTTTTGAGAGCAGTGGTGATGAAAATAACTTACACAAAGTTAAGCGCCTGTTTTGGGTTCCAACCTACGACCTACGACTCGTAAGTCGCGGCCGTTTCCACTCGGCCACCACTGTTCTAAAGTTCATTATGGACATTTCAAAAATTTGCCCTCCTTTTAAGCTCCACCACCGTTGGGTAAAAACCAAAACCAATCAGTCATTTGTGATGAAGCGGATGAAACATAAATTCATCGACTTATCACCATTATGATCTCTCCTGAAATTCTAGTCGAAAAGCAAACTTGGCTAAGATAAATCATATAGGTACCACTTCCCAGTTTTCTTTCCTCCATTGACATCCTTACTAATAGCAAAGTTCTTCTCCAAAAGATATAGATCATGACAACACCCAAGCTCAAACTAATAAAAGTTTAAATTCTCAATGCACCTGCAATATTCGAGTTATAATAATCTTGCTATCCCTTTCTCGGGAACTGTTAATCCGTACGAGTGAGGGAGATGGATATAGGAATATAAGTCCCGATAAATCCTGCTCAAGTGAGAGGCCACTGGAAAATAACGAGCCTCTAAATTCTCTTTGAGATGGGTTAAGCTTGATGACATACGGACAAATGCTTCGGCGTTCTGACGGTCTCTTCTGTAGATTCTGACCGCGAAAACTTTGTGAAGTGAATCCCTAGTAACTGCACAATTTACCCTAATTTTGACGGTAAGATTTTACAGAACAGACCAGCAGGACTAGGAATAATATTCAAACCGTGATGGCCCGAAAGATTTAGGACTCATTTTTACACTATCAATTTACTTACTCTGCTAATGTGATTCAAAAATTAAAAAGACCGGCCTTCCTTTGATTTTATAAAAAAAATTGCCCAAGTGCGAGTCGCACTCGCACACGAAGGGTTCCGTACCACAAGGCATAAAACGCCGAAAAAAAACGTTTCTTTTAAACCCCTTAAAATTTTTACTTTATTTTATTTTTATTATTTAATTTTGTTGTTATAGCGGCAACAACATCATCTGTGAAATTTTCAACTGTCTATCACGGTTCATGAGATACATACAGCCTTGGGACAGACGGACAGATGGACAGCGGAGTCTTAGTAATAGGGTCCCGTTTTACCCTTTAAGTACGGAACCCTAAAAAAGAACTTAGCTTATAACCATCGCACGACCTAGACGAGTCGATGGACACTTTTTTTTTTTCAGATGGGATATCATCAAATGACCCCTCCCTCTCTGGGTGGAGCGGAAGGGAGTGTTAGACTCTTACTGACTAAAACCCACCCGTGTTCCTTCCTTAGCCCTTTATGTTCCGGGCCAGCGGTAACCCTTTCGGACAATCCCGCTGACTTTCGGACAATCATCGCTGACTTTCGGACACCTCATGTATGTACTAGAAGCTATCCAACCAGTTGTTAAGCTGCGTCGAGGGCTTACATAGGCATGTGTGAAAAATATAATCTTGTCTTTACTGTCAAGCAGTTAAGTAGTTATAGAGGCATTTCTTTTATATGTTTGCAAAGGATCTTTGAGAATAATTTCCTATGCATATTTGTTTTCGGGGGGAAACCTTCAAAAGGTACCTGGACTTTGGGGAAAAAGACCAGGTAGTGTGGGATTCTTACCTCACTAAAACCACCCCGGTGATCACCATCAGCACATGGAGGGGGGCCCGCTACCTCTTAATAGACCAATCCGCAACCCCCTCAGTGCAACGCCTGTTAGGGCACGTCTCTGAGACTACAACCGACATACTAACCTAAAAAAAAAACACAAGTCCCGACCTTACATCCACTCTCGAGACACATAAACAGCTGTTACATCTAAATATTTTTCGCTTTCAACTAAGTTCATACCAAACATAAGTTTTACTTTCTTCTTAACAGAAAATCTGGAACATTTATCCTTCAAACTACATTCCCGTATTTCACGGTTGTAACTCATTCAAGTTTTGGCACACACCTGTTACCGAATTCCGGCGATGTGGATTTTTCCATGCGAACGGATTTCGGGAATAACCGACCTTATTTGAAAATATACCACCCATATAGTAAATGTTTTTGCACTTTATTAGACCGCGAGAATGTATAAGAAAATCTGTTATTTTATTATGTAAAAGATTACTTACATAAAAAAATTTGGCTGCGCCCCGCGGTTTCCACCGCATAAAACTCGATTCCTTGGGAATATCGGGATAAAAAATAGCATGTGTTAATCCAGGGTGTCAGCTACCTCCATACCAAATTTTATCAAAATTTCACAAACTTTCGCCTTGATAATATTAGTGTGAAAGCATGGGTTGAAAGTACACATAAATAAGTACATGCTTTTAACCAAACACACCCTATGCCGTTACAATATTGTTTTCAGTTCTTATCTTAAAAGAAAGGAGTTCAAATCATGCTAAAATTACTATAGTCCGCGCGGAACTAGTTGGCCGCGCCTTAGGTGGGGTACGGGGGTGAGGGCGGCGGGGTTGCCTAGTGTTCGCAATGCACATACTGATAAATGACAAAGCGCCCCCGCCTCTCCGTCCCACCGCTCACATACCTAAGGCGCGGCCAACTAGTTCCGCGCGGACTACCGCCCGCGTCTTCGTCCTCGTGAAATTGTTTGTTTCTCCGACCCTCCCCGTCGCATTGCATCGTCCACCCGCGCACATACATCGATTTCGCTTAGCGTTCTTTTCGACTGTTTCTTTTTCTAGGTTCCTAAAGGCCTTAGAGTGATGTTAAATTTCCTATAGCCTTCCTCAAGAATTGGGCTATCGAATGTTTTTTTTTTCAGTTCAGGCCGGTTGTGAGCTGTGGTGGCCCAGTGGTAACAGCCCCGACTAACGAGTTGTAGGTCATGGGTTCAAACCCAGACAGGCGCTTTACTTTGTGTATAATAATTTCATCACCACTGCTCTCAAAACGGCGAAGGAAAACATCGTGAGGAAACCGGGATGTTTTAGAAGCAAAAAAAAATTCGAAGACATGTGAATTCTACCAACCCGCACTGGGCCGGCGTGGTAGACTATAGCCCACTCCCTCTCAAAGAGAGGAGGCCTGTGTCCCAGCAGTGGGAACATTATAGGCTGATTATGTTAAACAAACAAACCCTTCTGCTTTATTATTAGATCTCCACAATCCTAGTAATTATGATACCATAACACACATATAATTGTGATTTAACCTCCTAATTTTGCAAAACGGGGCCCGGGCCCCTTACCATAACCACATCATAACCGTTACCAGGGCAGGTTATGCGCAAGGCAGGTCAAGGTGACAGTAATAATTGGACCACGTCCGCTACGCGTAGCGTCCGTTTATGACCCTTTTGTATTTGGAATATTAATTTTTTTTTTCAAATCGATCACACTACGGCCGTTGACTTTCATATTTTACGATTAGAATAATTGAACCGCAATGGTACAGATTTTCAACTTTATCGCTAAAGCATATAAGGTTCATAGTTCATTGGGAAAGTTTTAGTTTCTTGCAGCTTGATATGCTGATGTATGTACAAAATCTCTTATTACTTTACAGTGTATATAGGGTTGCAAAGACATCGACGCGCAAGTTGATACCATGGGTTCAGTACAGTCACGAGCACTAATATGTCAACACTTGGCAACTTTCGATTGCGATTTTTTCAGGAAATAACGAATGCAACGTTGAAATACAACACTTTACATAAACCTATTGCTTCGAAAATACTGTGTTCCTAATAATATAACATTTCATTTAAAAATAAAGGAGAAAATCGCCTTTGAATAAAGCGAAGTGTATACATACTTATGCTCGTGAGTGTACATAATTTTCTTTTGTTCTCCAAGTGAATTTAGAAGAATGCATTGTTTATAATTAGTTATAGATGTTAGTATAGATGAGAAGGGCCCGTGGCTTATTAATAACAGCCGCACAGGTCGATCGATCAGGTTAAGCTACGCTTGCCGCGGTTGGTCTGTGGATGGGTAACCATGTTTACATACCGTGACCCCTCCGTGCCTCGGAAAGCACGTTAAGCCGTTGGTCCCGGCTGTCATTCGTGAATCTTTGACAGCCGTTACGGGTAGTCAGAAGCCCGAAAGTGTGACAACCAGTCTTACCAAGGGGTATCGTATTACCCAGTAACTGGGTTTGTGGAGGTCAGAGGCAGTCGCTCCATGTAAAATACTGGTATTCAGCTGCATCCGGTTAGAATGGAAGCCGACCCCAACATAGTTGGGAAAAGGCTAGGCAGATGATGAGGTGATGAGGTATTACACTTTTGTAGGAAAGGGCAGGTTTTTTTTCTTAATAACCGACGAAAAATTTGCATGGTAACAGTTTGCGCGTTGTTGTAGCTGCCACCCAGCCCCAGCACCCCAATTGCTTAACACACTCATCATCTTCATCATCATTCCAGCCGAAAGACGTCCACTGCTGGACATAGGCCTCCCCCAAGCACCCTCCACTTCGACCGGTTCTGAGCTTCTCGCATCCAACGGGTTCCTGCGGCCTTCGCAAGGTCGTCGGACCACCTTACCACACTATTACTCTCAATTTGAACCATTTTGAAGCATCTTTCTAATAAAATTCATCGCTCCATATGTTCGGAAAATGTGTCTACTCAATAACGCAATGAATGTTGCTGAACTGTCAAAATGAAACCCATTGCTACTGATAGTGTGTTACGAAATTCCCCTGTTCAATAGTGTGTACCTCCAAGAATCTATCAATCAACTTTCCCTTATCAAATAAGACACCAAACGTGTAAATTATATACCAATGTAAACAAATGACAAGCAATATTATGTAGATAAAATCAAATGCCAAAAGGAAGACGGTTGCCTCATCAATAAATCTACTTCCCGAAATCAAAATACTTCAATGATCCAAATCACAAGGCAAATGATTACGGACCAGCATGAATCTCGTTCCGAACACGATTGGAATAAAAGTAATTCCCCTCTGCAAAGGAGTAATTTTTAGATGACAGAAATGGAACCCCCATTTCTGTCATCTAAAAATTACTCCCTCAGAAAATTGGGTCTTTACTTTTGACACAAGGAAAAGACACACCCTTGTGGATAGCGAGACAATACGAGTCATGTTAAAAATTAAGGAAAATTGCGAACAAGACTCGGTCTTTTAGGTAAGACGAAAGGAGGAAAAATAAGGATATATATATGTATTTGAGTATCTTGCTTTTCTCAATATTGTTTCCATATTTTTTGTTAGAATGCTCTTTCAAGATGCCTTAGAGCCTTGGGACTGCTTATTTTTTGTCCTCAATCTGTTGTCCATAAACAGCCATATTTTTTAAAATCAATCTTTTCTTGGCGTTGACTGTGGCTATTTTCAGATTTCGCAGTAGCTGAAGAAAATGATAAGATCTCTTGCTAGAAAACCAATGAATGTTAATTTTGCCATATAACTTTTGTTAACAAAATAACCCCGCGAAATTATGATAACTGATTGTCAACTTTCTGGTGATGTTCTTTAGAAAGGTCAGGTGCATAGTACTCGCAACCGGGGTGCATGTAAGACCAGAAGGCCGAATCTCGTAATTTTAAAGTTTAAAAATTGAGTCGCAGTCTCATCTCGGCGACAAACAAAATGTCAAAAACTTGTCAAAAATGTAAGAAAATTAGATGCATTTTAGCCAGATTACAGACTGAGATAAATGATAAATGATTTTTATTTCTGTAAGTAGGTTTGTACAAACACTTTTACACGTCAATCATATTTTTTTTTAAACTAGATGAGGTCGGCGTTTCCTAACTGACTATTCTGAGAAGAAAGGCCGAAACAAACTCAGAAGTCACAGTCTCTTTTAAAGTCCAGACAAAATCTTGGTCAGATCGTGTGAAGACCATGTAGATTGGTGTCTGAAATGGTCTTTTGAGGAAAGAACCACACAGATTGAGCGGACCTGTCCAATCAGTGCACGCATTTGTCAAAAATCGTGCAGCTCAACTCAGAACTTGAGGAGCTCAACGATTCGACGAACAATACCAAAGACAGGACATTTGGGTAGGCCGCATAAACTACTCAAACTGCCAGATCATGATTAAAACTAAGAAGGAAAAAAGAAATGACCCACATAGTCCTCACATTCACAATAATTAAATAAAAAATAATAATAAAAATTACTTACAAAGTAAATATTCATGTCATTGTCTAAATAAAATTCATCAATGTCAATGTGTATATAAAAAATCCGGACATAATCTTTGAGGACCATGTAGATTAGTGTCTGAAATGGTCTTTTGAGGAAAGAACCACACAGATTGAGCGGACCTGTCCAGTCAGTGCACGCATTTGTCAGTAACCGTGCAGCTCAACTCAGAACTTAAGGAGCTCAACGATTCGACGAACAATACCAAAGACAGGACATTTGGGTAGGCCGCATAAACTACTCAAACTGCCAGATCATGATTAAAACGAAGAGAGAAAAAACAAAAAATTACCCACATAGTCCTCACATTCACAATAATTAAAATCATATAATACTTTATACAGTAAATGTACATGTCATTATTTAAGTAAATAGATACTTAAAAAAAAGAAAATTATTAAAGTGTAAATTAGAAAAATAAAAACAACATTCTAAACCTATTGGAGCAGCTCAATCCCAAGCCTTTTTGTCCTCAATATAGTCTTTTACAGTATAATAGGCTTTCTGACATAGTTTTCGCTTTATAAAAGATTTGAATTTATTAAGGCTTAGTTCTTGAATGTGGCTAGGAAGTTTATTATAAAAACGTATACATTGGCATCTAAACGAGCCACCTATTTTTTTGAGCCTTGTTGTTGGAACAACAAATTTGTGTTTGTTCCTAGTATTTATGTTATGGATATCACTGTATTTTTTAAACAGATTAATATTTTTATGTGCTTAAAAGATTATCATAAATGTACTGAGAAGGCACAGTCATTATATTAATCTCTTTAAATTTGTCTCTGAGGGAGTGTCTGGGACTTAATTTATAAATGGAACGAATTGCCCTTTTTTGTAAAATAAAAATTGTCTGAATATCGGCGGCATTTCCCCACAACAGAATACCGTACGACATCACACTATGAAAATAACTAAAGTATACTAAACGGGCTGTCTCTAAATCAGTTAAATCACGAATTTTGAAAAAACGATCAGACTGAACGTTCTTAAAGTTACGAGTATTACCTACCCCTCAGATGTGTATGTAAGTATCCTAGCAGGTTGCGATTTGTAGGTTCTGCATACCCCAATGGGAACAAGGCAGGTGCTATGTATGTATAAGTTTATATAATTATCTTGATAACTTCTTAGTTTTGGAAAACTGAGCAAATTTTCATAACAATAAACAGCATTTTTTACATTTGTTACAATCCAAACTCTACAGGACGGCGTTGACTGTACAACCTGTTGTAAAAAAAAAACTGCTGTTTCAAAATGTTCCATACATTTTGAAACAGTAGATTTTTATAACAGGTTGTGTATCGATGCTACCCAGTTTATTTTTACCAAAGAAATCTATTCATCAAGTCCATTCAAGTCAATTTATCAAGTTTATTCGAATCATAGACTCCGTGATTCGAATAAATTCTAAATAAAGGATATGATTCTAAAACTATTTCAATTAACCTAGAAATGTACCTACTTAGTCAAAAATGATCTGAGTACAGTGTTAGTGGCTCTTAAGAGCTCTCAAGATCAACATTATCTTAGAACGAGACCCTAATGCGCTCTCGAGTATTATATCAAGTCGTTCTATGCTGAGGTTTGAATCTTCGACGACAACTTCAATATTTCGTTTTTACAAAAAAAAAAAAACAAAATTAAATAAGACAGTCCCTCAAAACGCCAGCCCTTCACCACTTCCTATTGCTTTAGCTTGGAAGACTTAATCTGCGTTTTGTATTAGATAACTATCATCATTTTTATTTTATTGCTGATTTCTTATTGGAAAACTCTTGATCTTGAAGATCTTGGGAAGACTTCAAGATTTAAATCGTCGCGCCCAGCTTTAATCCAAAAAGCAAATAAGTAAACACAAAACCACCGCAAGGAAGAACGTCCAACAACTTTTGCAAAATCACAAAGGTACCCCATTTATATGACATAAGATCCAACCCAAAACGTGTCGCCCAGTTACCCTCAGGGGTAACTTTGGAGATAACAGACACTTTATGTATAGCGAAGATACGTCAAAAAGGCAACATGCACTACTTTTTTTTACCATTATTTTACGAGCATGAGTCAGCGTGAAACATAAAACCCTACGTGGGCTATATAGATACAAATAAGCAAGAAAGGCATTAGGGTTTACGATAATAGTGTTCTTACAAGCTATATTCCTCAGCCGAAACCTCGTCGGAAAAGGAAAATTACAAGTCCGTGAACAAATACGACGCACGTTTCGCCTTATCTGATAAGTACTGTTTTAATATCTTTTTATTAGTAAATATTAATCTCTTCACGACTAGTGACATTTTGCTATTTCTCTCAAAAGTATATTAGTCATGACTTGACATCTCCAAAGAACTCATGAAACCCTTTTACCCAATAGGTACCTACCGACGGAACACTATTACTAAGTCTACGCTGTCCGTACGTCCCGTCTGTCTATCTAACTGTCAGCGGGCTATATCTCATAAATCGTAACAAAAAGACAGTTGAAATTTTCACAGAGTCTGTATTTCTATTGCTGTCAACACATAAAATAAAGTAAAAAATTAAAGGGGGGGGCCCCTTTAATTTTTAATAATCCATACAAGCGCGTTTTTTTTTTAATAAACTTAACAAATTATTGCACTACCTACTAGCTAAAGATTAAATAATAATAAAAATATGGCCTGTCAGGTGGAGCAATCTTATAATCAAGCCATTCCCTTCATTCATTCATTCGTCAGGGCCGAAGCCTGCCGGGTCAGCGGGATTGTCCGAAAGGGTTACCGCTGGCCCGGAACATAAAGGGCTAAGGAAGGAACACGGGTGGGTTTTAGTTAGTAAAATTCTGACTCTCCCTTCCGCTCCACCCAGAGCGGGAGGGGTAATTTAATGATTTCCCATCCGCAAAAAAAAAAGCCATTCACTTTGTCTTCAAATAGAGCTTCAGTGACCAGCGGCCATCGGTTGGTGTCATCTAAAATAACGTAAAAATATCGTCGCCCAAAATCACAACATCCCAAGTAGAAAATTATGTAGATATTTTAAAACAAAAAGCTGAAGGATGACCTCAGCGGGATAGCCACACTTACGCGTTTACTTTTTCATTACTTTCTTTAACATTTCTTTCAAGTAAAATTCTAAAGTTGTGGCCGGACATAGGAAAAGAAGGAAGATAGTAGGACATAAGCGGCAGGATGATGATAGTACTGGACGATATTAGGGACGCCTTGAGTGCAGCACATAGAGGCTAAGAGGGGCTTATGCTCGGGAGAATGTAGACTTTTACTGTAAAAGATTCTTAGTAGCTACTTGGTGTAGACTTAAATTGTATAAGATTATGTCTCACTCTATAAGTACTAGCATTAGGTACAAAAAAGGTTGGTAGTGTGATTGACTACTTAGATACGTACTAAAGTACATACATACAGTCCGTTCGCAGTGATCTATTTTACCTCTGATTTAAAAAATTACAGTGTCCCCTAAAAATTACAGTGATCTTTAATGTCATTATAATAAGGTTTCTGTTGGTCTGTTGACACTGGAAATTCTGTCAAAAAAGTTTAGACGTGATTAACAATTTGCCAATTAAAATTACGTCAATTTATGTCAGGCGCTGATTAATTTGACAGGACTAAACTAAAATTTATCTTCCATCCTTTTCTTAGTGAAATAGAAAGAAAAAGATGTACTGAACTTAAATATAGTTTAGTTTGTTAACAACGAAATCGGCACCAATGCCATCCAATGTGGCAATGCTGCAAGCCTTTTGGGCACTTTTCCCATTGATAGTGATGCGGACGATTTTTTTTAGGCCAAAATGAGCTCATCCCTTTTTTTCCTTTCATAATAATATAATTTTAGTGGTAGATTGTATATTGTACTTATGATTTCTTATTAAGCATTTAAAGATAAGAAAAAAAAGTATAACATAAATTAAGTGTTATAGTAACTAACCGGCTAGACCCGCGTGGTGGATTACGGCCCACTCCCTCTCACCGAGAGGAGGCCTATGTCCCAGCTGTGGGAACATTATAGGCTGATTATACTTATGCTAGTAGGTAACTTCAAGTTATCGACTAAGCAATGACACATAAATCAGACTGATAGATTTTATCCCTGAAAAACACTAATAAATTCCATTACAAAACTTTGAAGAGTTTTGTATAAGAATTTATTGGTTCTTTTATAGCCCACACATTTATGTCTAACTCCCGCCCAAAACCAACAACTTGGTGGTACATAACGGTTACAAACATCCACTTATTCAGCATTACAGTCACGTAACTGAATGAAAAACAAGATGTACCCACCGATAGGAATTGGCCTCAACGTATTCTTACAAGGAAGCAGTAATTCCGCGTTCAAAGATGTTTCTTAAATGTAAATAAAAATGCTGTAACTAACACACTTAAAGACGTCACTTGAAATTGATCAAGCATTGACTTTAATTGAGCAGCAAGTCATAGCACATTTGTCTACAGAATTGAAATGTTTTCAATCTGTCAGTTTTGACTGACACCATTTACAATTTACCTAACACAAAATTACGTACCTATATAGGTACAGACGACAGCACATCATGCTACTAGGTACAATCTGTCAAATTTCTTTAATAGATTTTCAACTTCATCGCTAAAGCATTAGGTTCAAAGTTGATTGGGGAAATTTGACAGTGTCGGGTAGCTTGATGTGCTGGCGTCTGTACAGAACATTACACCTGATTTGAATGAAACTTCATACGCATAAGCAAGATACAAAGGTCTAAAAAGTTAGTAAAAAAACATTTTCGAAATGTCCTATTAAAAAAAAAGATAACGGGAAATCTCGTATCTGTGGACAATTTAAAATCGGTCTAATTTGGCTGTAACACTATTTTTCGAAAATGCTCTCTACTAACTTTTTAGAACTTTGTATCCTGCAATTTTTTTTTTTTATTTTTTTTTTATTTATTTGTTTCCTTAAAATCGGTTCATTCATTTCGAAAAATAAGGGCTTGAAAGTTTGTATGAAATGCCGTACGGCGTAAACCCTCTTAAGGCGGAGGTTCCTTGAAAACGGCCAAAAAGTTGTTTTTTTTAAAGCAGTGTAAACCGCATAAACCGTAAATAATTTTGACCAAAAAAAAAATTATATTTTCAAGTCTTATTTTAATACAGTGATGGAACTCAAATCATAATTAAACATGCATTACTGCATCAAAAAGTCTTCAAATAAGCCTCTTGATTGTCTTTAAAAGCAGATTATGCCTTTTTTTTTTTTTTTTTCCGGATGGGAAATCATCAAATGACCCCTCCCGCTCTGGGTGGAGCGGAAGGGAGTGTCAGACTCTTACTGACTAAAACCCACCCGTGTTCCTTCCTTAGCCCTTTACGTTCCGGGCCAGCGGTAACCCTTTCGGACAATCTCGCTGACCCGGCAGGCTTCGGCCCTATGGGGCCCCTCCTCGATGCTGACATCTCTTTGAGGCGCGCGTGGAACACGTACGCGCAGCAGATTATGCCTTCATTAACAATTTTAATTCTAATAAAAAAATAAGTATGCCATTAAATTTCTAATGTCAAACTGCATTCAGTGATGGATTACTTATTTATTATTGAATAGTTTTTGTAAATAGATAATTTTCTTCATAATTTTTACAATAAATTGCCAGTTTTGTGTCATCGCGCTTCTCTTTCTTTTATAAGCAGTCCGACAGTGACCGCGCTTTAGGTCATGTAAGCCCCTTAATAGAATTTATTTTTAATGAATATTGCGATGTCTTTTTTTGAATTACGCGACCGATGTCTTCTTTGCGGTCAGTTTGATTTCCCGGAGGAGCTTGTCCTCTTTGTTTATATTTTTTCGTGTTCCTCTGAAAGCACGAAGTTTTTACAGATTTTTGTTTTTGGCAGTCCTATTGAAGTATGATATTTTCTTGAAGGTCACTGTGTTAGGCCAATGGAAATGTGTTTTAATTCATTGGTATTTTGAGCATAAGTGATCGATTTTTCTTACCAGTAGAGTTAATTACAAGCAGCTAAGATTTAGGTACTAACAATTCAGCTGTAAGTAGATGGTGATTATTTTAATTTATCTTAGCAAGTTTATTTGGCAGTTACAGTAATCTACATAATATTGTGTCTTATACTTAGTTCATCTACACTTTGCATCCAGTATCCCCGACCCATCTTCAGACCGTCGGTCGCTCTAGCTGTCTATCCGTGATCTTAGACTCGTGTCCTTTAAAGGCTGCTATCATTTTTTCCACAGATAATGGTCAATCTGCTACTTTAGCTTGCTTACTATATTTAGTAGTCAGGGAAATTAATTGTTAAGCAAATTGACTAAAAACTTATAAATTGTATTGGTAAAAATATATTATGAAAATACTCTTTAATGTAGGTATCTACTAACGCCATCTAGTTTAATCATTTGTAGTTATTGTCATTTGAATACTTACTTTAATATTTGAATTAAGAATTTGAGATAATTTTCAAGTTATGAAACAACGAAACTTTGTTAAGCATGATATTCAGTACTTACTTAACAAAAATCAAATTACATTGCAACCAAAAACTTATTAGGGCCTTTTTGTTACAAATTGTCATTCAAAAATCAACTTAAAATGCATGTCACTAAAGTATACATATACATACACAGTATCATTTAACTGAATAGGCAAAATAATGTAAATTGTCTGAGATTCTGAACACTGCTATTAGTGTCAGTTATCAACTATTCTTTAATAAATGTCAGTTTTGTCCGTATATTCAAATCACAACTGTCATTATTTTACAGTTGTATGAAATGGCTATAATAAATTACTAAACTGACGTAGAGTGTCAATTTGCTTAATTTCGCCGACTGTACATCCGTGTTGAAAACAATGAAAGCAATGTCATAATATATAGAGTGCTAAAGTATATTAATATTAGGCGACAAATAAATGCTTAACAGGCCCACAAAATGGGATTTGATTTACGAGTTTTAAGCATGACCGCGTACGTTATGATTTATACGTAATTAAATGTACTAGGGCCGGTTTAATAGTGTTGCGCGCCACAATTAATGCCTGGTACATGGTGACATTAGTTACCACTAGCGCCATCTAGTATCGAGTAGCAGAACTAGTCGAGTCACGATCGTTCTAGAAAATTCGATACTAGAACTTTGTAGAACTTTCTCGAACTATCGACATCTAGTCAGTCGGGGCCGGTATGTACTCGAACATTCTAGATGTTTCTACAATGGAAGGTTCTAGAACTATCTGCGGCACTATCTAAGGCCGGGATGCGCGACGACCGACACAGTTTGGATACAGCGAGACAAGCGAAAACATCAAAGCGATCTTCAACTGCGAATTAAGAGTGATCAGTAGTGTAATTGCGTTGTGTAATTAGTGTGTTTCAGTTGTAATTTAGTGTTGTTGATTAAATTGTTATTTTTGGTTATTAAATCGGCAGTTTTTATTGTTACGAACCCGAAGCTCGTAACAATAGCTTGCAAGTTCAGTGAATACAACAACCCAATACAATACGATCATCATCACACCTCCACTTTGACCGGTTATGTGCCTCTCGCATCCAACGGGCTCCTGCGGCCTTCACAAGGTCGTCGGTCCACCTTGTGGGAGGCCTTCCAACCCTACGTCTTCCCGTACGCGGTCGCCACTCCAGGACCTTTCGGCCCCACCGGCCATCTGTTCTGCCAGCAATGTGCCCACTGCCATTTTAGTTTGACAATTCTTCGGGCTATATTGGTTACCTTGGTTCTCCTGCGGATCTCCTCATTTCTGATTTGATCACGCAGGGGAACTCCAAGCATAGCCATTGCCCTTTGGGTGACTTATAGCCTTCTAATAAGGCCCATTTTGAGCGACCACGTTTCAGTCCCCTATGTCATCACTGGCAACACGCACTGGTCAAAGACTTTCGTCTTGAGACACTGCGGTATTGGGGACGAGAAGATATTGCGTAGCTTTCGGAACGCTGCCCAGCCGAGTTGGATTCGTCGATTGACCTCTTTCTCGAAGTTAGACCTACCTAACTGGACAGTTTGTCCTAGGTAAACATACCCGTCCACAATATACAATACGATACCCTGATTGATAGTGCAGATACTATGACGTTTGTCATAGTGGGATATACTGAAGATACTAAAGTTTCTTCAATCTTCTTCTTCGTGTCCCTGCCACGACTGAATTTTACATCTTGTTGGCCCAAAAACTTTTCCACTTCCACGGCGTCGTCAGTGGCAGCGCAGAGGTCTCTTTGACTGCATGTTTTGGGACACAGAGGGCAGGATAGGAGGTGGAGGATGGTCCACAATCACACCTTACTGCCGTTCCATCAAGGTAGCCCCACTTTACCAGGTTGAACTTAATCTTCCCTCTTGTGTCCGGAGACGGTTCAGGGACTTCCAAGTGGACCACGGAAGGTTACACTCTGCAGGGAGATTCTCCTTTGGTAATTTCTTCAATAAAGTGGAGGTTGAACGATTCATTTTCAGAGTGCAAATAATGGAAATGTCTATTGAGAATGGAATTGTTTATTTATTTAGGTTTACTTTACATTGCCAACCCCAAATGCAATATTGAGATACTAGGCAGAAGAACGATGACGGGTTAAGGTCAAACCACACGTATCAAACCGGAAAGGGATCCGTATCAACTCGAGCCGTTCAGTATTCTTTGTATGAAACTCCCTACTGCAACGCACACTAATCGGAATCGTAACGTAATCGCCTCGCCTCGGAACAGGCTCACGCCTAGCCGTAGCCGAGTCGACGTATCGGAGATTCGGAGCTTCTGATCCGCTTTGGTTACGTGCTTACGTTAGGTTGACGCCTGTTTAACGGCGAGGCGAAAGGCCAAAGGAGTAGGATTTTTAGACTGATTATCAGTTTTTCATTAAAAACCTCTCCATTTTTTTTGAATTTTCCGGATTTTTCAAGACCACTAAATCCACAGAGTATGGAAACGCCGAGCTGCACCGGCTGTGTCCAAAAACGGCAGTACTAATAATATTCGTGGCGCTGCATATTGTGCGTTGATCGCATTACCTACTTCTGTCACATGTGTTCAAATTTTTTTGCTTCTAAGTCATGCCGGTTTCATCATGATGTTATCCTTCATCCTTTTTCAGACCAGTGGTGATGAAATAATTTTAATCAAAGTAAAGCGCCTGTGTGGGTTCGAACCTACGACCTACAACTCGTAAAACGCGCCCGTTATTACTTGGCCATCACTGCTCCTGAGTCAATCTATCAAGAGTTCAGCTTTCTTAAAAGCCATATGCCATATTAAAAACACACTTTACTCTTTGTGATATCCTATACGAATCACTTACACTGGCGCCTTCCTGCCTTCCTCATTAAAACCTTAAAAGCATTTGAAATAAGGACCAACGGCAAACAACTATTCTCGTGTACGCCAATAGTGTATAGTGTATGTGTGTGTAGTCTATTATATCAGATGAATAGTTACACACCAATTTCTCTCTTTCAGTCGTCAGTAAATTTGACTTTCGAAAGAAGAAGACAAAGCGTTGTGTAACTATACAGACGCTATACAACGTTGTAAGGGGGTTAGTGTTATTTGTACCAAATTTGTCCCTTGGCCATCGTTAGGACAATTCTCACGTACCTTCTTGCTTATTAAGGGCTTTTAGGAAAGGCCCATGTGGAAAAAATCCTTTGAATTCTATTCTCGCGGGAATAAAACTTTGGTTAGGTGCGGTTAGGGTTACCATTTCGAAATTTGAAAAGTCCTGACAAATAAAGAATTTCAATAGCACTAAAAAAAATTCAAAAAAGTCCGGACATTTTTTTATAGTCCTTTCGTGGTTATTTTACCTCTGACAGCATCAACCTGTTTATAATCAGAGGATAACTGCAAAAGGACTGTACTTTTTTATTCTTTCTTTTTACATTAAGTCCTCATTTAGATTTTTCTACATAAAACAAAACCCCTTGAATTGAAAATTCCGGACAAATGACATGTCCGCTTAAACTCCCTACGGGGGTTCAGGAAGCTGGACATGTCCGGACAAATTCCGGACTGGGTACCAGTCAGCGAAACACGACGCAGACACTTCGTGCGCGTTAGTTTTTTATTGTAATTTTATTATAATGTTGTATATATTTATAGTACTTTTAAGTTATGTTAATATTTTATTGTATGTGTTTATGTGGGCCTTGATGCCTGAAATAAATGGATAAATAAATAAATAATAAATAAAAAGCCGGACATCTCCGGACAAATCCGAGCGGATGGTTACCTTAGGTGCGGTCGAATTGATTCACCCGAATTTCTTAGTGGTCGTCCCACTTTCTTAAAAAGGGTACTGAATTACATTTTGATAGGTTAGTAGTTTTCATAGGGAAAAGCCGTTAGTTGTTATGTGTCGAAGTCGGTAGGTACGCCAGATGTTTACTTAGGAAGTAAGTAATAGGGCTAAGTTCAGATATGTGCACGAAGTAGTACTTAGAAGTTTTGGTGATTATAGCTGGATGGGAAAAACTTAAGGAAATATGGTACACGATATGGTTGTTGGCATGTTAATAGTTTTGGTGTCAATAAAAAAAAACTGGCCAAGTGCGAGTCGGACTCGCACACGAAGGGTTCCGTACCACAAGGCAAAAACGCCGAAAAAAACACGTTTGTTGTATGGGAGGGGCTCCCATACAACAAACGTCTTTTTTTCGGCGCCTTAAATATTTATTTTATTTTGTTTTTAGTATTTGTTGTTATAGCAGCAACAGAAATACATAATTTGTGAAAATTTCAACTGTCTAGCTATCGCGGTTCTTGAGATACAGCCTGGTGACAGACAGACGGACAAACGGACGGACGGACAGCGAAGTCTTAGTAATAGGGTTCCGTTTTTACCCTTTGGGTACGGAACCCTAAAAAGATACATAAAAAAATCTGCTGATTAAAGAGATTATGAATTGACTGCAATGACACCAAAAAAGCTTTAACAATTTTAGCACGGCAATACAGGGTGGCAACGCAGGGGGTCCAGAATCATATATATTGAATCCGTCGTAAGAAAATAAAAAAAGAAAAGAGAGAAAATACGTTTTATTTGCGGCAAACATGACGCATAAAAAAAGTAATTTAAAAAAATTAAACCGACTTTAAAAAGAAATTAACTCAAAATTATGAAATAACTTTAATTTCGGAAGTCGGTGTCTTGGGATCTGTATTTTAGTTTTATGCCACCGACTTCCGAAATTAAAGTTATTTCATAATTTTGAGTTAATTTCTTTTTGAAGTCGGATTAATTTTTTTTAATTACTTTTTATTTCGTAATTTTTAGTTTTTGCACTAGTATTTGACCAAGGTTTTGAGATGTTTTCCCTTTGACACTACACCCGGATCTTATCAATAAGCCAGGCCGTCACACTTACACGTATTAGTCCATATCTTAAAAGTTACTGAATCGATCTTGATGAAACTTGCACTGTTCCCTAAGTTGAAGAAAATGTAAGCCAATAAAAAAAAATGGTCACGATCCGATTAATAGTTCCGGAGATATGCGTGGACAAACATACATACATACGTCTATGAAATTTTGTATATTTGTTTGGAAGCCCTAATAGATCATCATATGTGAATATAATGCAATTCCAATCATATTACATACATACGTATCGAATTGATAACCTCCTTTTTTTGAAGTCGGTAAAAAAAAAAACAAAAAAAAAATACAATTTGGGAGAAAATATGCGTCACATTACGTAACAGGTAGCGCGTCGATTTCCCTGCCACCCTGTATAAAAATAAGAAAATCATTAGATACTTGTTACGGTACTAAAAGTGACTTATTGGAGAACCCAACAAAAAAAAACAGTGGCACTCCGGGAGTGCCGCAGTTCCACAAACAGAATACTTTGCCATTACTCACTGACATATACATTAAAACCGAGTAGGTATATCCCGGGGACAGCCGAACACATCCGAAGTGGGTATTTTTTCAATCGTCTTATAAACAAAACACGCGCGGTGTCGCTTACGGTAACAGTGGCGCGGGTTCAATGGTGTTTCCCATCTTAAAAAATGCCCACCACGCCTAAAGACTTTGCGGCACGGTTGGCGCAGTGGTTAAGCGATTGACTGCTGCGCTGCGTGTCGCGGGTTCGATTCCCGCACGGAACAAATATTTATATGACCTACAAATAGTTGTTCCGGGTCTGGCTGTTTGTGTACGTGAATTTAAATGTTTGTAAACGCACCTACAATACGGGAGAAATTCCTAGTGTGGGGCAACGTTTAAAAAAAAAAAAAAAGTTTCACTTCATAAAAAAACAACGCTAAAACATTTCACAAAGAAAACACTAACCAAAAAATAAAAATAATTTAAAGCTAATTCAACAGAGCCTTATAATATCTGAGAGAAAGGAAATTGAACAACTTTTACAAAGTGTTCCCAGTTCCCAGTTACCCCGCCTAATTTCTTTATGGGGCCCATGGTAGCTCCGAAACATCTTGGCATTCAAAGAAATGGTACAGATGCCATTAAAGTAATTGCTTTGGGTACTTTTTTCTTTTGAATTTTTGACCGCTGTGGTTTGGATTGAGCGAAAATTTGTTATAGGTGCGAAAGATGACGATAAAGCACGAGGATGATGATAATTTTAGATTGGGAATAGTAAACCAGAATTTGCGTAATCTTGCCTCTCTCATGTTGGCAAAAGCCATACGAGAACAGCTCATGAATATACTTGCTGATTAGCCAATTCAAAAGTTCGTAGCCTTGCACAAGCGTAATGACGATATTAGGGTAGGCATCTTTCAAACACAACAAGAAACGATGATCAACCTCCTTCAGTTGTGGCAATTCTTCTTTTGTCTTTCCATGCATAATAAAGTGAATAGGTACCTAAAGACTCTATTTCTATGGCTACGTACGCAGTGATATTAAGTGCCTAGAGCCTAGCGAGTCACCTTGCGAGTAGCGAAGCGAAACGAACGCTCTAGAATTTTAGCAACCAACCGCACTGCGTACTTGGCACCTTCGCTGGTCGCCTAGCGTGCATCGAAGGATGTTACGTCACTAGGCTCTAGGCGCTAAGCAAGCCACCTGCCAGTATGTACGTAGCCTTATAAATAGAGTCTTTAGGTACCTATTCACTTTATTATGCATGGAAAGACAAAAGAATAATTGACACGACTGAAGGAGGTTGATCATCGTTAGCCTAAAGCCGCAATTATATTTAGCCCGCGCCGCGTGTCGCCACGCGTGGGTAAGCTATCGGTTACATACATTTAGTATAGGATTGATTACATTAGTCCCGCCCCGCGTGTCGCCACGCCACGCACTAAATGTATGTAACCGATAGCTTACCCACGCGTGGCGACACGCGGCGCGGGCTAAATATAATTGCGGCTTAATTGTGTAGCCTAAGTGCGTACGTAGCCCGAGACCATTTGGCGTATTTTAATCCCCTTACTAATAAACGTTGTATAGCGTCTGTATAGTTACACAACGCTTTGTCTTCTTCATTAAAAAGTCAAATTACTGACGACTGAAAGTGAGAAATCGGTGTATAACTATACATCTAAATATAAAATTCAGAGTCCTGACTGACTGATATATCAACGCACAGCCTAAACCGCTGGTCATAGAGACATGAAATTTGGAGGGTGTGTTCTTTGTGAAGAGTAGGTATCCAATAAGAAAGGGTTTTTCGAAATTCCACCCCTAAGAGGGTGAAATTTCACGCGAACGAAGTCGCGGGCATAAGCAAGTCTGATATAACACGTTTATTACTAAGGGGGTTAATTATTGTATATGAGCTATGATATAATTTTACTACGGTTCACAGTAAAACGTAAGTACAATCTATTCAAGCATCTCGAAAAATTATAAAAATTAAAATAAAACAACAAAATATACACATATAACACTTTTACTTTAGCAAACCAGAGAGAACAAGAACAAGTAATACTATGCAATAAACGGACTTCGGGCGGTCAGAGGCACCACGGACACTGTTGAAGGAATCCATGTTCATCAGCTTGTAGAGAGACTTGCCTGAGGGCCGGGGGTCGCCACCGGGGCAGTTGTTGTACATCATGTTGACGTCACAGTCCTGAGAAAGAGAATGGACGTGTGTTACATGTATTTTAATATACATTTTTTAAAGTTATTGGACTGCAAACCAGCCAACGCCACTAGCACGAAAGCGTGATGTAATCGTGACGTACAATTTTTTAATCGATCGTACAGAATAAATATCCTATCATCATCATTTCAGCCGAAAGATGTCCACTGCTGGACATAGGCCTCCCCCAAGCACCTCCAATTCGACCGGTTCTGTGCTTCTGACATCCAACGAGTTCCCGCGGCCTTCTCAAAGTCGTCGGACCACCTTGTGGGAGGCCTTCCAACGCTACGTCTTCCGGTACGCGGTCGCCACTCCAGAACCTTTCGGCCCCATGGGCCATCTGTTCTGCGAGCAATGTGCCCTGCCTACTGCCACTTCAGTTTGGCAATTCATCGGGCTATGTCGGTTACCTTGCTTGGTTCTCCTGCGGATCTCCTCATTTCTGATTCGATCACACAGGAAAACTCCAAGCAAAGCCCACTGATTTGCGAACACACTTAGAATACTATTGAAACTGCCGCGAACACGCGTCTTCAGGGATGCACATATATTCCTAATAATGGCGGCAAAACTATTAATATTATTGTCCGCAAACATGTCTGATTTAGTACAACGCCACGGCGGCAGTCGCAGCAGTACTCTCAGTGCTTTATTATATTGAACGCGAATAAGTTTATGAATAAATTCGCTTTCAATTTTACAAACCGCCGTTCGATCAAACGTGGGTTACATTTTTACTTCGCGCGTTCGTGCATTCCAGTGGTCAGATGCATTGCCATTCCAGAGACACAGCTAAATTCCCTGCAATTACTCCGACACTCATCCCCTTCAAACCCGAACGCAGCGACGCTGCTGCTAAATACTCGTAGATGGGATTGGCTATTATTTTTATATTCACAGATCGTCGAAACTTGGTGAACTCAGTAAAATATACAAATACAGGACTGCGTGTCCTGTTAACTGCACATTACAGGAACTGATGGATGCTAGTGATGGTGCCAAACACGTAGCCGAATTCTGGCCGAGTCCATTTAGATTGCCATCGAGAGGCTAAGAAGAAGAAGACAAGACCAGATACAAGTCTTGGTTGACATACGAATGACAGTTGATTAGTTAGAACATACTTGGGAATTCTTAAGTAAGTATTAGAGATAAACATTTCCCGAAACAGGTGTTCAAGTCCATTCCTGGAAACAGCATAGGATAATTTCCATGAACATAACAAACAAAATTTCAAATGAAAACGTCGCATAAACAATACAGTTTCACATTGCAACGAACTTTTGTTTTTCAAAATTCAACCCTGGCATGAAGTACGCAAAGCAGAAGTGCCAGAAATTGTTAAAATTGTAGTCACTTTTACAAACAAAATTGTACGGTATTCCAAATTTGCCAGGAATTGCTCAGGCATGCTGGCGAGGCTCGAGGATGGACTGCAACGGAACAAATGGGATTGTGCATTAAGATGGCGTAACCAGAGCGCTGATTATTAAAATGTAGGTAGGTAGATATTTATTTTAAAGGGTCAAGGACAAGTCATAAATCATTTATTTATAAACAAGTTTGGAAATCCATCGGTTTTGTTATTGACGTGAACCTAGCATAAGTTTATTGGCTTTTTCGTAGCATAATCAGACTAGAATGTTACGATTGCCGGACTGCACTGCCATTGTTGTGTAAATAATTTCATCACCACTGCTGCTAAAACGGCGAAGGAAAACATCGTGAGGAAACCGGCATGTCCTAGAACCAAAAATTCGAAGACTTAATAATATGTCATCTACCAACCCACACTGGCGTGCTAGATTATGGCCCACTCTCTCTCACCGAGAGGAGGTCTGTGTCCCAGCAGTACATTATAGGCTGATTATGCTTATCCTTATGCATAAGCATAATCAGCCCCCATATAGCCCCCAACCAGTCCCATTTAATCCCCTAAAGGGATTAAATAGGATGCCGAAGGAAAAGCCCATCGGCTCATGGCTTGCAAAAAAAAAATAGTGGTCACGCCATCTCAACGCACACCGTATGGTACAAAATAAATGTAGAACAAGGTAAACTTTGTTCATAACTTCATTTACTAGTCAAACAAGAATGTAATGCATAGGAAAGGTAGTTTTTGTCAAACTAAAACGTGAAACGTTGTAATATTAAATGCAAATGAGTTTGAATTGTTAAATGCTGCGCTGAGACCGGGTGATGATGTTTTTGGGGATTAAATTATTAATTTCTGTGTGTGTTTGCTTTTGTCGGCTATCTATGGGATTTTATGTTAAAAAGAATGGAGCTTTTTATTGTAAATAGCATTTCGCAGATGAACCGACTGCCTCGGCGGCTGCTCAACGTCTCCAGCCAGGGCTTAAAACCAGAAAAAAAGCGACCACACGCTAAGGGCACCCTCTGGTGGTACGGATATCGACATAAGGCATCGTTGAGGTCAGCACGGAACAGGCTAGATCGGATTATTATTAAAAAAAACTCTACTAATTTAATCTTTTGACGGCACGGTTGGCGCAGTGGTTAAGCGATTGACTGCTGCGCTGCGTGTCGCTGGTTCGATTCCCGCACGGAACAAATATTTGTATGACCTACAAGTAGTTGTTCCGGGTCTGGCTGTTTGTGTAAGTGAGTTTAAATGTTTGTAAACGCACCCACAATACAGGAGAAATTCCTAGTGTGGGGCAACGTTTAAAAAAAAAAAAACGTCAGTTTCTGAAGGCCAATTCCCGCAATTAAAAACGTATAAAAGCTAGTCGCCATCTCATGTCAGCGACATCCAATGTGAAAAACTAATCAAAAAAATTATGAAAATTAGAGGCATTTTTGACAGATTGGAATGCAAACTTATGGGAATTGCCTCACTGATATGTTAAGAATAGTCACCCATCTACAGATTGGTCGCATAGTATGTACCTAGTTGAACCTAGCAGATTGATTAATATGCGCAAAGTATTGCCCCATCCTCCGGAGCTGATGCAGTTATTTCGTATAGTGAAAAGTAATTGAAAATCGTTTTTCCAGCGATGACATTTTATGAAAAATGAACATTGTTTAAAACAAAAATAGAGAAAAACGACACGAAACTATTGATCCGTCAAAAAAGCGTGAATAAAATATTAAAATTCAAATGCAGATAGTATCGATAACTATAAATTGGCGAATAAAAATAATGGCGGACTAATAAATAATCACGCTTCCATGGGCCTTTTTTCGAATCGCTGAACACGTCAGCGAAATCAGAAACATTTTTTACAAACAGAATAAAAATGGCATAGAAATCCCAATGCGAGATTGTGTTGCGCTTTTCACACGCTACGCTTAGTGTGCATACAGATAAGCGACACGCGTCGACTACAGAGGCGACTGCAACCGTCGACACGTGTCAGTGGCTGCCGCCGACACGCGTTGCGCCGACACTCAGGTGTTCCGTCTTATTATAATACCGACCGTCATAAAAAAAACTGTAATTTTCACCAGTATTTGACATTAATGTGTTCAAAAATGTGTGTATTTTGATAGCTGTTATTGTGTGACCGTTCACCGCTTTCTTAAGGAACCAAAGCTTTAGACAGCCGGCTTTCTAAAGCTTTGGTTACCCGGGTACCCATTGCTGTACCGGTGTAGTCGTATAGATATGGATAAGTACTAAAGTATGACATCTTTTCAATATACGATTTCACCCGGTTTAGAGCCTTTATAGTTTGGCAGGTACAGTCACGAGCATAAGTATGTATACACTTGGCTTTACTCAAAGGCGATTTACTCCTTTAATTTTGAATGAAATTTTATGTTATAAGTACCTACATAGTATTTTCGTACCCATAGGTTTATGTAAAGTGTCGTATTTCAAGGTTGCATTCGTTATTTCATGAAAAAATCGCAAATTAAAGTTACCAAGTGTTGACATATTAGTGCTCGTGACTGTAGGTACTACTCGAAATTAGCCCTGCATAGCTATTCACAACTGTTCGATACGTTTCCTTGCGAACGTAACTTCAATCAATGCTATCGAAGAAGTCATCTAAACACTGTTTAAAAATCAAAAATCCAAAAAAATTAACAGTTTAACCGGTTGAATGCCGTAATTACAAAAGCCATTGTGTCTCGCGTGGATCTACGTTCCGGCATACTACGGGTTAATCTGTTCTTCCGACGGCTATTTGCGGTCGGCCACTAGGCAAGCCAGCCGGTCGATTCTGTAAAAATCTCACCGTGAAAACTTAGGTGATGTGAGTTTGTTTTTACTAGGAATTGACACCATTGACAGCTCACTCCACGCTCACTGCACCTAAGTTTTCACGGTGAGATAGTTACAGAATCGCACTGCTGGTAACAGAATTGTGTCATTTTTGACTCGGAAGCCTGTTGTGAATAGCTAAGCTGATGTCATATCGTTGCCGGATACTCAGCTCCAGCTATTTGACAGTCGGAATGTGTGAAAAGATCTTTAGCGACACAAAGTAAAGCTCAAAAATATCACCAAAAAGTTTCCATACCTGAAACACGTCTCCTTCGGAGACAATTACTGAAAATTTCTGCAACGTGACAGCCTGTTCATAGGGGCAGACTCTGGGCATGTCAAAAAGTGAATCCAACGTGCATCGCCTGAATTGAGCTCGGGCACTGTGAACAAAAAGAAGAAAAAAAAAAATTGCATTTGTCACTCGCTTTGGGATTTTTGTTGAAATATCTGTAGCGCTGTAGCGCTGTCCATTTGAATTCGCGCTTCATTGGTACAGCGGCAACGGTTAGGGTGAACGGTGGATAGCTTTTGTTCAAAGGATTAGATAGAATAATGGTGGTATCCTTTTTAGTTGTACTGGAGTTTATGAGGACTTTGGGATAGCGTGTTCCGTACTGGAAAAGTTTGATCCTGATTTGCATAATGTATGCTATTGTAATCCCAATGTTAAACCTGAAACTGATGCTGTATTATTACAAAGTCTGGGTTCTTGTCAAATAGCGTTAGCTCAAGATGAAATGCATCGTCAGTTATGTTTTAAGACCCAGTTGTAAATAGAACAGTATATCAGCCTTTAATGTTCCACTACTGGGACATGGGCCTCCTCTCTTCGAGAGGCAGTGGGCTGTATACTACTAGCATGCGGGCCTAGTGCGGGTTGGTAGAAGTCTCCTCACGATGTTTCACTTCACCGTTTTGACAGTGATGAAATGATTTATACAAAGTAAGCGGCTGCCTGGATTCAAACCTACAACCTACATCTCGTAACTCGGAGCCGTTACCTCTGAGCCACCACTGCTCTCAATAATAGGACAGTGATTTTTCTAAAATAAAAAACACAATAATAATATTTCCCAGTGCGCCCAGAATCCCACGCTCACCAATTCACTTGCAATATTATAATAGACTTTGGACTAACAGTACCGAAACAGGACAGGACCGAAATTAATAGTAGATATTAAATTGGTTTCGAGATTGTGTCCACAAAACATTGTATTTGTAAGCAAACTGGAATCGGACTTCGTTTGATTGAAGCACGCTCACTCTACCCCTGGTAAATAAAAACACGCATGCGTTCTAGTATCACTTTTACAAATATTCTGTTTGACTAGTTGTAGGCAACGTGTTACCTCAAAGGGGATTGTTGGATCATCATCATCAGCCTACTTCAGTCTACTGCTGGACACCGGTCGCTCTCAAGGCGCCCTATTACTGTTGAAACGCCTGACCAATAACTCATAGCAGCAATTTGTCTTATTAGCTTTTATGTACAAGACTTATTAATAGTAATGAATGTGTCCGTCTCTTTGACACTTCACTTGCCTTTGATACCCCATGTTGTTAACACCAATTTTTTAAATAATATTCGCTTATAATGAGGATCCAGTTTATTCTTCCGGCATATTCCTTAAAATTCCCGCACAGGGATGGTTGTCCTATTTTATTAGCTCACTAGGAAATCAATTCGAAAACACCGGTCGAGCTAGTTTGGTCGTTAAGGGTGGGAAGTGTGTTTCATTACACAAAACATTGTTGATAATCAAGGCAGAAACCACAGAACCCAAAGTGCTGTGATTCTCACCCCGTGTTTACATCGAGGTATATGAGTCTACTAGTTTCGTTTAGCGTTTACACCTTACATCGAGGTATAAATGAGTCTACTAGTTTCGTTTATCGTTTACACCTTACATCGAGGTATATGAGTCTACTAGTTTCGTTTATACCTTACATCGAGGTATATGAGTCTACTAGTTTCGTTTATCGTTTACATCTTACATCGAGGTATATGAGTCCACTAGTTTCGTTTATCGTTTACACCTTACATCGAGGTATATGAGTCTACTAGTTTCGTTTATCGTTTACACCTTAAATCGAGGTATATGAGTCTACTAGTTTCGTTTATCGTTTACACCTTACATCGAGGTATATGAGTCTACTAGTTTCGTTTATCGTTTACATCTTACATCGAGGTATATGAGTCTACTAGTTTCGTTTATCGTTTACACCTTACGTCGAGGTATATGAGTCTACTAGTTTCGTTTATCGTTTACGTCTTACATCGAGGTATATGAGTCTACTAGTTTCGTTTATCGTTTACACCTTACATCGAGGTATATGTGTCTACTAGTTTCGTTTATCGTTTACAACTTACGTCGAGGTATACCTATGTGTCTACTAGTTTTGTAAGTTGTAAAGACTAGTTAAATATCAGTTGTCGGTAACATGTAGAAAACTTGTTAAAAAGGTGAACAATATACACACATCAAAAGTGTCTAGGGATCAAGCATTTTTATGCGGATTTCTTGAGATTGAGATGTGGCTTTGTAATAAATTTATGATTTTATAAATTTATATGGATCCTTTTTGGTGCATTTCATAATTTGAATCAGGAACTGTGAATCAAATTCGAGTAAAAGATGAAAATCAGCTGTCAATATTTTCCCTATAAAAACATACAACGCATTGAAGACATTATTAGTGCTACTGTTTCCCTACTACTGATTAAAACCAACGTTATTATGGAGCGGCGACGTCATTTAAGCAGGGAAGAAATGCTCAGAGCCGTGGGAATGATAGAAGCTGGTTCCCGGCAACGTACTGTGGCTTTAGCTCTGAATACAAGTCAGAGTGTTATCAGTCGACTTTGGACACGTTACCGAAGCACTGGTACCGTGGCTGAGCGCCATGGAGGACGGTATCGCTGCACCACACGGAGACAAGACCGATACATTCAAATCTTAACTCGAAGAGCTCCAACAATAACCGCCATGATGTTAGCCGTGAGGCTTCATCACTCTTCAGGGAACTTAATTAGCGACCAAACAGTCAGAAACCGCTTGCATGAAGTGAACCTTCATTCCCGAAGACCGCTACGGGTACCACCTATAGCAATGCACAATCGTAGGATTCGATATCAATGGGCTCTTGAACACAGAAATTGGGCAGAAGAACAATGGCGTTTCGTGTGCTTTTCTGATGAGTCTCGTTTTGGTATGAGACCGGATACAAGACGTATACGACACTGGAGAACCCCTGGACGCCAACAGCGATTAAAATCCTGCCAGGAAGTCCATCCTTATAGTGGTGGAACCATCATGGTATGGGCGGGTATTTGGATCGGCGGAAGAACTGAGTTGATTTGGATCAGAGGCAACCTCAACGCTCAAATTTATGCTGAGACGATTGTATCAGACGTCATCGTTCCTCTACAAGTGCAAATCGGTCCCTTATTTCAGTTAATGCATGATAATGCACGACCGCACACCGCAAGAGTTGTAAGACAGACTCTCGCCGCAGCTAACATCAATGTCCTGCCCTGGCCTGCTCAGTCGCCAGACTTGAACCCGATTGAGCATGCATGGGATATGCTACAGAGAAGAGCTCTGCCGAATATGGAGGGTATCCAGTCGCAAGAAGACCTTTTTTTGTTGTTGCAACGAACATGGGCGGCCATTCCACAGCGTGATTTGGATGAACTCATTTTGAGTATGCCAAACCGATGTTCTTGTGTTGTTAGTGTTCGCGGTAGAAACACGGATTATTAATTGTTTAAGTTACCCAATAAAATTTGAAAGAAAACTGTTATTTCAGTCTTTTTTTCGAACTTTTGTGTTAGTGGTTCAAATGTCAAAAATCCCTTTATTAGGAAAATGGCAAATTTCTTTATTAATGCAAAGGTGACTTGGTTTATCGTTACTGTGACAAACGGAAACACTTTATTTGATGAATCCTTAAAGAAAATTTTAATTAATATCAATCAGGAGAAAAGTTATTGCAAAAATATATGTTGATCCCTAGACACTTTTGATGTGTGTAGTTAACAATACATGTTTGAAACAACGTCAATACATGTACGATACTTGTTCTAGACACAATGTGTTTTTGACAACATTTGTCTTCTTGACAAGTCTTGTGTAACGCGGAGTATCAATACTTCGTTTACTTTTTCCTCATATAAGGCTCCCATACATAATCAGTTAAATTGGTCTCACCATGTGTAGATTAATGCATTTAATCATACAAGCACACCCGTTGCATGTTTCTAGAACCTATACACTCATTCGAAAATCGAACCGCGATGACAGATTATGCCCGATATGACAAAACACACCGCTTTGACAAAAAACACTGGCACTCCGGGAGTGCAGACAGAAGTGGAAACAAAACACAACATATCGAATATACATTAAAACCGAGTACATCCCGAAGACAGCCGAACACATCCGAAGCGGGTATTTTTTAAATCGTTTTTTAAACAAAACACGTGCGGTGTCGCTTACGGTAACAGTGGCGCGAGTTCAATGGTTTTTTCAAATCTCAAAAAATGCCCAAAGCGCCAAAAGAAATTTTCACTTAAAAAAAATGGAAAAACAGTTTTGTTAATGTTACTATTTTGCTATAATACCTATTCATATTTTGAATAGCCTAATTCCAGCAGTGGACTCTTTTAGGCTGATGACGATGATGGTGATGTTGGGGAAAATAGACTACAAGGACATTATTAACGCTTTCTGAAAATCGTCAACTAGCCTTTTATAATTTAAAATAATAATAATACACATACATTTTTTTAAATTCACTGTTAGCCACCAAAACAGTCTACATTTCTATTACATTTGCAGCAGTTACCTACCACGAGAAGTGACAAATGTCTGACCATTGAATACGTCCTGACCAGAATATCAAAAACTACACACGAAATCCTAACGATACTTTACAAATAAATGTAAGGTACGGCTATTCGGCTTTGAAATAAACCCACAGCAAGAGTTCGAATATTGAGGTAGTAGTAAGGGGTAGTTAAATATGTTTCAATCGAATACTGGAAAGAGGAGTTTTACATGCGTGCATTCAACACACGGAACGAGAATTCATTACTACAAGCCTCTTATGACCTCCTTTGTGGCGCTTACTACGACTGGACAGGAAAGGCCTGCGCCTGGTGACGGGGACCATCACGGGACACTGATCGCCAAATAAACACTTTCACAAAATAGTCATAACGGACAGTCCCCTGTGCAGAACTTGCATGGAGGCTGAGGAAACCATTGCGCATGTCCTCTTTGAGTGCACAGGCGTCACCCAGATAAGGTCAGAATCCCTCGGGACACCCAGATCGTACACAGATGTTCTCAACAGACCAGGAAACTTAATCAGCTTCTAGAGGGAGGTTGGCTGGTTGGAATAACCACTGACGGCCGCCATGGCCCACGCACAATGGTCCATTTGAAGGACTAAGTGCGGAAACCAAACCCATAACATAGAACATAGACCTCCTCTCGAAATAGGTACTGACAAATTGCAAAGTATTGCGAACGTCACATAATTTATGCTTGTTCAGCGCGTTGTGTCTAAGCCCTATAGGCTTGACCAAATTATAGGTGTAATCTTTTAACCTTTTCAGCAACCTATCTACATTCTACATGGTCTGAACTACACAGCAATAAACTTGGCTTTAGACTGACGTGTGTGTAAAAGGTAAATGAAAGAGGAAGCTTTTGCTCAGCATTGGGATATGCGGGTTAAATAGATAGATAGATAGGCGCCGACTTAAGAACCTCCTCCTTGTTTTCGTTGGTAATATCACCTCAAAAAAATAACTTACTATATATTTTGCAGTTGGAAGCCTGCAAGCGTCAATCTTCCTTTCAGCTAAGCTTAGATTTTTACACGCTAAAAATATACACCAAAAAATTTAAACAACAAACCAGCACATATGAAAATGCGTATCGAAGTGGGTCCATTCGTGTGTGGTATTCTTTTGTCCGTCTACCAACGTTTTGAAGACTGTGTAGCATTTTTCCCAAATATCGGAGGCGCCCTCGATACAGTCTGGTAGTACGTCGTATCCTGAAACAAAATTATGATTAATTTACTGCTTCGTTGGTCTAGCTTAGCTTAGCATAATATACTTAATACATAACATACATAATCAGCCTATACTGTTCCCACTGTTGGGACACGGGCCTCCTCTCTGTGAGAGGGAGTGGGCCGTAATCCACCACGCGGGCCCAGTGCGGGTTGGTAGATGTCACATGTCTTCGAATTTTTGGTTCTAGGATTTGCCAGTTTCCTTCAATATTTTGAGAGAAACAATAATTTGAACAAAGTAAAGCGCTAGTCTGGGTTCGAACCTACGACCTACAACTTGTAAGTCGCGGCCGTTACCACTTGGCCACCACTGCTCTACTATATCACACTAATATTATAAAGGCGAAAGTTTGTGAGTGTGTGTGTGTTTGTTTATGTTTGTTAATTCTTCACGCTCAAACGACTGGACCAATTTTTATAAAATTTTGTGTGGAGGTAGCTTAAATCCTGGATTAACATATAGGCTACTTTTTATCCCGATATTCCAGCGGGACGCAGCTAGTACTTAATAAAAGTCTTAAATTCACTGACTGATAACGCACAGCGTAAACCGCTGGTTCTAGAAGCTTAAGTTCCCTATATAATGAAGGTATTTTTGAAAATTCATCCTTTTGCGATGGAAAATCCTATCGGGCATACGGCTTGTCAGCCTATAATGTTTCTACTGCTGGAAGGCCTCTTTTCTGTAAGAGAGAGTGAGCTGTAATCCACCACTCAAGTCCACTGCGGGTTGATGGCTAGCGTAACACCTGCGAATCATGACTCCTGGTTTCAATCTCGAAACGGGACTCGAAAGACGCTGGATAGTTCTGTAAAGAAATTCACAGTAACAGTCTGGAGCTAACTCCAGACTGTAAAGGCAGCGAAGAAGTGTCACACCGCTGATTGGCATTGCTGACTGGAATATATAGATACAACTGCATGAGCTGTTGGTATATACTTCGTGCCGATACTAGAGGAGTTATAATATAGTAATTGAGCCTTAGTGTTCCCAGCTGGGCCTTAAGGCTCCTCTTTATGAGAGGAAGTGGACTGTAATCCACCACACGAGCCTAGCACGGCTCGGTGGATGTGACATTTCTTCGAATTTATTATGTCAAGACATGCCGGTAACTGGCCTGATAATGTTTTCTTTAACCATTATGAGTGTGTTATAGCAGAAAGGCAAGCTGAAAAGTTGTGGAAATGTCAAGGTATAGGCATGTGCTAAGGAGAAATGAGGAAAATGTTGTGATGAAAGTTTTGAGTATGGATCTCGATGGCTATAAGAGTAGGGGAAGACCAAAGGAACGATGAATGGACTGTGTGAATGATGGTATGGTTAGAAAGGGGGTGACTATTGAGATGACGACTAGGGCATTAGAAGCAGGAGACTGATGATGAATAGCAGTAAGATAAACAGTAGTCAAATACGTACTAGTCAAGAACCACTCGTCATCACAGATATTGTTAAGCACATGCATGTGTCCACGGATACTTTCTTCGTTAAAGTGGCTTTCAGTGACGTCTTTACAATCCGAGTTCCAGTCTATAGCACAATTTGTGAGGTGGCGTATTGCTCTGGAAGAAAAAGTAGTTTGGTGTAAGCTATAATACCTCATAATCACAAAATAGGTACAGAAGGCTTCATACAACGAGTGAAGAAACACACACACAGACATGTTCCTTGTAAGGATAACCCTCGCTTTTTAAGCATTCTTTGAACTTTACACCAATTGCGTGCAACGATAATCCTAGCCCCAACAAAGTTCATCTTGATCGGTCAGGCAGGAGGAATTTCTGAAAAATTGGCTTGCAAGATTAAATCATAATATCCAATAGTTCAGGCACCTAGTAGTCATCATAGATGTGGCCGATGTGACTCAATTTCTTCTGAACCTTGCTACACTTGTTTCAGTTGCTATGATTTAGCACGGTGCGGCACAGCCGGGTGGCAAATATATATTTTATTTTCTTACTCAGCCGGGCTGAATAATACCAAACCGAACAAGTGTGTAGTATCCCTGAGCCTGCAGACTTTTGAGATTGCTGGCGAATTACCTTTTGTTTAAGGTATTGCTTAATAGAAATAACTAGAAAAATTTGGAGAACGCCTTTGCCAAGCAGTCAAACAGTATCGGCCTTAACGAAGCAAGGTTTATCTTGTTAAACCCGGGTCTGAGTTTTCAATTTTGTGTAAAAACTTTTTCCTAGATAAGTTTCGAAATATAAAAACTTGCTCAAAGGTCCCAGGCTCCCAGTGGTAACGGCCGATTTAGGAGTGTTTGAACTCAGAGCAGACAGGCGCTTTACTTTATTTGAATAATTTCATCACCACTGCTCTTAAAACGGAGAAGGAAAACATTGTGAGGAAACCGGCATATCCTAGTACTAAAGCTTCGAATACATGCGATATCTACCAACCCGCACTGGGCCCGCGTCGTGGCTGATAACCCATCCCTCTTACATAGAGGAGGCATGTGTCCCAGTGGTGGGAATAATATAGGCTGATTATCCTCAAAGGTCCAAGCTTGCACCAAAGTAAGAGCTCGTTTTGTAATGCGACATTATGGGTTTAAAAATATAAATAAAACTTACTTGCACCAATCAGTAACTTTAGCAGGCAAGGGTGGAGACTTCTTACTAGAATTATACATCAATGCAGCTTCAAAGGTACAGTTCATTGCATATTTCGGGAAGTCCTCACAATTTATGTTCTTCATTATAACTAGTTTTTCCTTGTCTTTTGTTAGTGTCAATAGTGGTTCAAATTCTAGGTCATCGGTCGATGGCATGCGAGGCTTGAGTATTGGATCATCGTCGTCGTATAAATCTGCAAAAGAAAAGAGAAAATAAGTTAAGTATTTCTGTATTTCCCGATATGGTAGGTAACAGAAAGGTAACGATTGTTAAGCGTAAGCAAAACTTGTATGCATTACATAAAATCACGCCTATTTTCCCCTGAACGTTTCACGAACGTTCTGAACGAAAAGTTCGATCATTCCAAATATCGACCTATATTTGTGCTACCAGCATTGAGCAAAATCTATGAAGAAATCATGCTAGACCAGATGTTGTCACATTTTAACTCAAACGGGATTTTACATAGTCGCCAGTTTGGTTTCACGAAAGGTAAGTCGACGACGGACGCTCGAGTAATTCCCAGGATGCAATTGGCATTTTCTGTGACCTCTCAAAAGCGTTTGACTGCGTTGACTACAAAAACACTGATCTGTAGATTATACCATTACGGAATTCGTGGACAAGCTCCTGATCTTGTTCTTTCCTATGTATCCAAGAGGTAGCAAAAAGTAAACGTTAACGGGGCACGGGGCGACGTCCTCGGCGTTTCTAGTTAAGGGCCCCTTTTCCCGAAACTTTAGGCATTTTACGCGCTGAATCGGCTTGCGCCCGCGTTGCACAGGAGCCGTCGCGGTATGAACTCCGGTGACCTATGGCGGCGGACGAGCACGCCACAGTACAAATAAATCAGTAGGACAAATATTACACTAGTTTACAAATTTTTATTTTTTTTCGTTCACAGGACAAAACCGTTGGATTTGTTTTGTGACTACCTTCTAATCAGTAAAAATAAATGTAAAATGTTTTTATCAAGTCTGGTTTTTTTATAACACTCACAAGAAGTTTTGGCTTAATCTGGTTACGTAGTGATCAATTAATTGTCTTAAACTCAAAAAGGAAACATTTAATGAAATTCTATTTTTACCGACTTCACAAAAAGGAGGAGGTACTATGTTCGGGTGATTGTATGTTTTTTTTTTTTTTTTTGTATGTTTGTTCATCGAATACTCCGCCAATTGTCGACGGATTTTCAAAATTCTTTTTTTGTTCGAAAATAGATAGTTCTGAGGTGGTCCCATTGTCACCAAGTTAGGATCTGATGATGGGATCTTATAGAAATCGAGGGCAACCCTCAAATTTTATAGGCTCACTTATTGTTTTTCGCATATTTTATGAAGTATCTTGTGTATTTGTGTATGGTTGTCACCATCTCAGGTAGCTGGGCTGATGATGGAAGCTACAACTCCTTAACAGTAAGAAGTTACTCGACCAGGCAAGGACTGTTTTAGTAAATTGTTTTGATGTTTGATATGGCATTTGCCACATTTGGTACCTAACTTCTCGACAAGTAACAGCAGATATATCGTGTTTAGGCTCATTGAAAAGGGCTCGATGTGTGGATAAACGTACTGTTACTGAGAAACAGCGAAGACCTGATGCTGAAGCCAGGAGCATCAGAAAAAGTACAAACCTTGAAATTACAGCACCGTACTCGTATTTGGGCTCATTTTAAACAGCACTAATTTTAAGTTCAATGCAATGTTGACATAAGTCTGGCCTGATGCTGCAGCCAGGATTATCAGCATCTAGTCTAAAAACTAATAAAAGGAGAACTCCTCAACAATTAACGTCCCTGCATCGAGAAAAGGAATATTTTATAAAAAGGCGATGGGCAAGTTGACATTATTCTATTGTAACTTAGATAAATTATAAATAGGTACTAAAATGCGAGAAATAAAAACTTTTTAACAAAAAAAAAACCGACTTCCAAAAAAAACACTACAAACTGAAAAATAACTTTAATTTCGGAAGTCGGTGGCAAAAACTAAAATACTGATCCCTAAGACACCGACTTCCGAAATTAAAGTTATTTTTCAGTTTGTAGTGTTTTTTGTTGAAAATGTTTTTCAGACAGTGCAAATTAGATCATAACATTTTTTGTTTTATTTACAAGAAAAATATGTAGTAAAAAAAACAGATCGTTAACAGAAGCTATAAAAATGGATGCACTACTTTATTTAACTTCAACTTTCGGTAGCAAATTTTAATAAAAAGGGAGCAAGTAGCAAGTAGAGGAGGAGGAGGGGGGGGGGGGGTAGTATTTAGATTGTCAATTTTGTGGCAAGACCTAACAAATCACGAAACTAGCTGTTATTTTTGCCTAACTAAATATGTAGCCTTTAAAAACCAGAACAAGTGGTGTTACATACAATATAATGATGACCCATGGGTCAAAGAGTGTGGTACTTAAGATAGAAACACGTTTGTTTGATACAACTACATACAGAAAGCATGGCTAATAGAAATCTCTATTCCTAGACAGCTCGTTTCGCCGAAAACTTTGTTGATAGAAAACATTGTTCGTAGATATCTCGGTTCATAAGAAGCACTTTTGACAGAGATCTCTGTTCATAGATAGCATTTCTTGTCGGAAACTTTGTTCATAGAAACCATTGTTTCACCTTGGTTCACAGAAAGCACCTTTGGTTCACGGAAACAAATTAGATCATTATTTTTTAAGTAAGCTGTATTCCTATTCACTCGCTCTTGCATCCTATGTCGACGGTTTTTAAAGTAACCAAACCGAACCTCGGGGTGCCCTTCGCTCGCTCTTGCATCCTATGTTGCGCTTTTTTAACCAAGGGAAACAGTGGTTTCTATGAACAAAGTTTACGGCAAGAAGTGCTATCTATGAACAGAGATCTCTGTCAACAGTCCTTCCTATGAACCGTTATATCTACGGACAATGTTGTCTATCAACAAAGTTTTCGGCGAAACGTGCTGTCTAGGAATAGAGATTTCTATTAGCTGTGCTATCTGTATGTAGTCGTATCGTACAAGCGTGTTTCTATCTTAGGTTCCACACCGTGGGTCAAATCCTATGCTACATTCGAAAAGAATGCCTTACCCGATGTTGCCTAGTAGTTTCAGTCAATAAAACGAAGCAAAACCCACAGAATTGGAGACAGAACCTAAGACCCCATTTCGAGCCAGATGTAGGTATGATTTTGATTTCGAAGGATCTGAATTGAAGGATGGCAAAGTCAAAGTCAAAGTCAAGATTTCTGGTATAAAAAAAAAGTTTGCAGATTACTGTTGGTCTAATTTAAGAGATACTGATACAAATCTGAATTAAAACAGAGTAAAATTTGCAATATGTAATACTTTCACTAAATGGTAATCTTAAAATTATCAAAAAAAAAGTAAACATTTTGAAAACTAGACGATAAAAATTTTTTCCACTTCAGAATCTCATTAAGCATTTTATCCTCTATGCAAACACATGGTTTTCATCTCATGAACAAAAACGCTGTAAACTAGTGTTATTGGCGTTGGCGACAGACACTAAAATTCATAAGATTTAACGTGGGAGATAAAAAATTAAATTAAAAATTTAAAAAACCCCCGACAAAAATAAAATTAAGGAATCCCTACAAAAAGCACGAAATAAAAAAAATCACACACACACACACGTTAAACTTAGAACACCCCGTCGTTTTTGCGTCGGGGGTTAAAAATTAGATAGGAAGCATTGTATAGTGTTTCTTAAGTTCGTGGTTCTCTTTGTGCTCTTTTTGAAGGTTTCACTTCTACCACGTGTGAATTGCACACATGTTTTTTTTCATACACTTTCAAATTTCCACGCGAACGAAGTCGCGGGCAACAGCTAGTAAATAAATAAATATCGTTGGCTTGTGTCGTGGACACCAGGTAGTTGATATAATAAATATATACTTTTTTTGTAAATACATAGGTACCTACTTCGTATGAACAAACATCCATGACTCAGAAACAAAATAATGTCCATGCTCATCACACAAACATTTGCCCCTACCGAGATTCGAACCCGGACCCTAAGATCGTAAGGCGGCCTCACTACCGCTGCGCCATTCGGATCGTCAGTTTATGTAAAAATATCCATTAAAAATATTAAAGATTTAAAACTCTAGTCATACTGACTTCGCTAGTCTGTGTAGAGAACCACAAGTTTTCTTCACTTCAGATGCCCTTTTTTTCTTAATTTTGTTTTTTTTATTTGCCATTTTAATTACTTCTAATACAACACGTTTTTACTCAGGTAAGTAGGCACTATTACGCGCGCGAAGACGATAATGTGGTTGCGAGCAAAAATTGCGTAGGTCCTCCCTCGATGACGTCCGGCAGGACACTGGCGCGGTGCGCGCGACTCCGCGCGAGTCGTTTTTCACGCATTTATTTTATATGGAAAAAAATAAGTGCCATATTAAAAATCTATCCAATAATATCCCTGTTAAACCTGATTAGTAAATGAAATGTAAAATTTTCATAAAAATTGCGTTCCCCCAAGTCTCATACAACTTAAAATCCTTTCAAAATCGACTTTACTTCTGATTTTTTTTTTGTCGAGCAAAATGTTAAATATTGTGTTTTTAACCAAAAAAGTCACTAGATTAAACATGTATCTGTACTATATATTTTTTTGCGAATTTAAATATGGTGATTTCTATGAAAACAACTCGATCTAGAAACGTAAATTTCGGAAAAGGGGCCCTTAAGATGAGCGTGCCTCAAGGCTCAATCTTGGCCCTTTCAAATTTCTAGTATATATGAATGACCTTCCTTACATGATGGCTAATATCGGATATAATTGACATTTCCCTTATTTTTAAAATAGATAGAAAAGATACGGATGTCTTACATATCAACGATAGTCTGACTGTTCTTTAGAAATGGTTTGCAGCTAATAATCTTTTACTTAATGCGAACAAAACTCTCATTACCAAACGTATCTCAAGTGGGTCGTAACGTACCTCAAGAAAAATAAGGCAGATATATCAGATATAGCCACAGCTAGGTTAGTATACTTTGTTTATTTCCACAGTATTACTTTAGTTTTATGGTGTGGGGATCGGCAGGTTACGAAGATTCAATTTTCATTTTACAAAAGAGTGCAATCCGCGCAATCTATAAAATGGGTTCTCGCGAGTCTCTTTTTTTAATAAAAAAAATACAAATTCAACGAAATTGACATACTAACTCTGTCTTCTCTATAAATTTTAGAAAGTATTTTGAATGTTCGCAAAAACTTAGGACTTTTCAAAATAAGAAGCGATTTCCATAATATTTTACCTAGTACCTTGTACTTGTTGACACGCCTACGCTGTCTTCCCATACCTACTGTAAAAGCCAATTATTTTTAAAAGAGTAACCGTGGAGTTTCTTGCCGGCTCTCCTCCATAGGAAACGAACAATTGGAACCAAGCAACTAGCTTCCGACGTTTCATAAGTGCCCAATTGCCCATATAGGTTTATGTGAAATAAAATATTTTGATTTTGAACGGTTAGGCAGGGGTGTGCCTCTGGTACACCCACATTTCGCCAGCTGTTACTATTTAGACCTATGCAAACGGGGGCGAATCTATTATCTCCAGACTCCGGGCATTTACTGAGAAATTCCAACTGGAATTACCAAATTATTTTTTTACTTCAGTAGTCGTGATTGGCACAAAAGGAGGCCTTTCTCAGCTGTTTATGGGTCGTGCTTGCGGTCACTATATCAACGAGGCCTACGAAATGCTTCACATATTATGATGTAGTTGTCTATTTGTTAATGTTATAAACCTTGGTACTTACTAAAATTCTTCTGGACATAGACATTTCATATTATACATACGTGTATAGTGAAAATCGTCACGCGACATTCGTATTCGTCGTAACAGAACAAAGACGAAGGAACTCGGACGAGGAAACGCAAAACGAAACGCTGCTTCACGGTAAAATACGATGTATGTGAGTGTGTTTACGTCCTATTTTGCCGTTAAGCAGCGTTGCTAACCACTCCTAAAAACTGTGAATAATTACAAGGGAGTTGTACTCACAGGTGGCTTCCAAACATTCCAAGAGGATTGTTACGACGTAAAGAATTAGCATTTCTCATTTAAAACACAGTTATTCTATCATCTCTTTGAATTTCACATAGCTTTTTCTATTATTACCTATAAATAAATTTATAAAGTTAACACTCTAATGTCAGGCTGACATGACAGTATGTCTTCAAGGAGAATTCTCTTCTGCTTTATGGTTTCTTGTTAAAACCTTACCTTTTTTCAAAAGTATAGTTTTCAGTGACGACAGGAAATTTAGTTTAGTTTGTGAACAACAGAATCGGCGCCAATGTCAGGCGCTGATTAATTTGACACGACTAAATTAAAGTTTATCTTCTGTCCTTTTCTTAATTAAATAGAAAGAAAAAGATGCACTTTAGTTTAGTTTGTGTAAAAGGGAATCGGCACCAATAAATATGTTTAATGGACATCCTTTCAGTTATAAGTTACTTCTTTCCTTCGGATGTACTGTGTAAATTACTCGCGATGTCGTAAAAATATTATCTATTCAATCCCACTAACTTCTTGGTATTAAAATAAACTTCTCAACCGATTTGTTTGTACGGTCAACCGCAAATCATCAGGTAACACTCGCACTACAAAAATCGCCATTATTGCTACGACAAAAAGGCGCTGGTATCACTGATATATGTGCAGTTGACTGTACGTTGGGCAGAACCTAATCAGCCCTACTATCACCTTGCTGACTAATCATTATTTTTACAACGACATAAGCCGAATAAGGCGATTGACTGGTTTCGTAGTTTCGTATAGGTACGCATAGAAGAGTCTTGCTCTTCATGGTGTTATACTTCTGCCGGTGTACCTCAGGGTGGCGTTTTATCTCCTTTACTTTTCACAATTTTTATAACCTCCATTACCAAAAAACTTCTTTCTTCCTACTTCTTCTTGTTTTAAATCTCAAAACATTGAAGGAAACTGGCATGTTATAGAACCATAAATTCGAAGAAATGTGAAATCTACCAACCCGCACCTGGCCCACTCCCTCTCACAGAGAGGAGGCCTGTGTCCCAGCAGTGGGAACATTATACGCTAAACTACACAAGAACTTATAGGATTTGTCGCTAAATAATTTTTAATCACTTAGCAATAGCAATCAGCGTACGCGAAATGTTAATTTTAACCCAACCTGTCAGATATAATTCCACTAACACCATTTCAATCGCAAATTCCTTTCCTAATTCCTTAATCCCTATAGATATTTATACCAATACCTATAGAGTACGTACCCTAATGTTCAAGCAAGAGCGGCCCAATTGATGCTAATTGATTATAGAACCGCTGTATCAAAGGAAAGATATTAGTTGGCGATATTCTGATAACGTGGATCTTGAGGCAATTAAGTTTAATCTGTGATTTCGGGTGTGCTTTTGATGTATTCAGTATTACTGATAGAACAATCATAATTAAGCATAATGAGCCTTTAATGTTTCCACTGCTGGGACACAGGCCTCCTCTACGATAGAACAAAAGTAGAATTCAATGAAAATACATACATTGTTTGAATCGTCGCTAAGCAATAACAGCCACACGGCTACATTTACCCAAGCCGGTCCATGGATGGGATGGCCTCTTTATATCACACCTCCGTGCCTCGGAAAGCAAATTAAACCGTTGGTCCCGGCTGTCATTCGTGATTCATTGTCGTTTCGGGTCATCAGAAGCCCGAAAGTCGGATAATCAGTCTTATCAAGGGGTATTGTATTACCCAGTAATTGGGTTGTGGAGGTCAGATAGGCAGTCGCTCCATGTAAAATACTGGTATTCAGCTGCATGCGGTTAGACTGGAAGCCGACCCTAACATAGTAACGTAGTAGGGAAAAGGCTAGGCAGTAGTAGATGTAAACAGAAACAGACAAGAAAAAAGAAACAGAAAAATACGTACCGATCCTTACCCGTCGTTTGCCTTTGCCATTGTTTCCTTCTAAAATGAACCGACATGCACTGAAACATTATACTCCAGCACCATAGCTGCGTAACACAGTATCAATATCAATCTGAATCTCACACACACACACACACCCCCACACACCCCCTCACTCACTCATTCACTCACATACTGTTTATATCTAAGGCACTAAAAAAAATATTGTATACTGCTGTGGAAGAGCGGAGTCTCCTAACACAGGCATTACTTGCTTAACAGATGGCTCCAATCACCAACAAATGTAAAACTTTTTGGTTCAGAAATAAATTTGATTTGATTTTGATTTGATTTGATCTGAATAGTTTTTAAGAATATTGCTAATCCATTGCTGTTGGAAAAATGTTTTTGCTCAACAACGTAAATGACGCAATGAATGTTGTTGAACTGTCAAAATGAAACCCATTGCTACTGATAGTGTGTTACGCAATTACCCCGCAGAAACCATTTACATAATTATCACATTACTGTAGCTGCAAATCATATGTCACACATATATAAGCCTATAGGTACGATTCTCGTTACTGCGAAATTGTCACGCCACTGTCAATTACCGGGTTCATTAATATTTCATTAGCTGTAAACTTGTCGCTTATTATGATTGCGATATAGTAGCAGTAAGTGGCAGTGGGCAGGGCACATTGCTCGCAGAACAGATGGCCGATGGGGCCGAAAGGTTCTGGAGTGGCGACCACGTACCGGAAGACGTAGCGTTGGAAGGCCTCCCACAAGGTGGACCGACGACCTTGTGAAGGCCGCAGGAACCCGTTGGATGCGAGAAGCACAGAACCGGTCGAAGTGGAAGTGCTTGGGGGAGGCCTATGTCCAGCAGTGGACGTCTTTTGGCTGAAATGATGATGATGATGATGATAGTAGAAAACGTGTGTGGAAATGGGTCATTACTAGTAATTTTTACCGACTTAAAAAAAAGGAGGTTATCAATTCGACACGTCATGTAATATTATTGGAATTGCATTAAATTCACATATGACAATCTATTAGGGCTTCCAAACAAATATACAAAATTTTGTAAACGTATGTATGTATGTTTGTCCATGCATTTCTCCCACAGAACACTATTACTCATAGATTTCTCCGCAACTATTAATCGGATCGTGACCATTTTTTTCATTGGCTTTCATTTACTTCAACTTATGGAACAGTGCCAGTTTCATCAAAATCGATTTACTAATTTTCAAGATATGGAGTTACACGTGTAAGTGTGACGGCCACTATTACACTAATAAGCCATATTGATACGAGCTACGGGTGTAATGTCAAAGGGAAAGGGACTTCAAAAAGAAGTTAACTGAAAATTATGAAATAACTTTAATTTCGGAAGTCGGTGGCAAAAAACTAAATTTAAGACGAAATTTGAGATTTATGATCATAAATCTACGTTTTAATAAAACAGAATAGCCACAATGACACGGCGGTAATTTACGACTCGACATTATTCATTTGACTTTGACATTATCAGCCCTATGTCAATAGGCCAATATGGACATCTAGAATTTCGGGTTTAAGGTTTCAAGACTTTGTAAATGGCACTAAAAATTGGCATCTTTAAGTACGTTTCCAGATTCATTTGTTTACATTTTAGGCAATACTTTTGGAACAGACCATAGGTACATTTACAGTTTCACAACAAATGAGAATTGTGGTGTCATCATTTATAGCAAACATGAGAATACCATTAACGGAAACTGAAAATCCTCTTTCACGGTAAATAGTTTGTACGGTACCTACTTAAAGAAATTTCAGGTGCTGTTTCGCAGTTAGTCAACTACCCGTTTTACCAATCTTCTGTGGCTTTTGATTGACGGTATGTATGGCAACAGCACCTCGGAACGTGACATTTACGCATTCTGAGTTTGAATGCAGTTATTTGTTGACATTCATCGTTTCTATGCTACAAAGGCAGTACGCGTTTGTTTGGAGTAGATACCGGGTAGTAACAATGTTGTGGCAGGCAACACAGCACAGGACTGCTGCTGTCATCAATTTGTTTTGTCTCCTTAATAACACTGTTTCAGTTTCGTGCCTGCAAAAGCTAAACAAAAATAGATAGAACACTATTTCTTGTGAATGTACACTCACGAGTATAAGTATTTATATAGGTACTAAACTTGGCTTTATTCAAAGGCGATTTTCTCGTTTATTTTTGAATGAAATTTTATGTTATTACGAACATAGTATTTCCGAACCTATAGGTTTATGTAAAGTGTCGTATTTCAACTTTGCATTCGTTACTTCGTGAAAAAATTTCAATTGAAAGTTGCCAAGTGTTGAGATATTAGTGCTCGTTACTACACTAAATAAATATCTTATACCGTAATTAAATTAGAAGACATGTGAGATCTACCGATCTACTAGAAACAATATTATAGTACCACTAGCTACGTCCCGCGGTTTCACCCGCATAAGTTTCGATCCCGTGGGAATATCGGTAAAAAAAAGTAGCCCATATGTTAATCCAGGGTATCAGCTACCTTCATACCAAATTTTATCAAAATCGGTCCAGCCGTTTGAGCGTGAAGAAGTAACAAACATATAAACACACTCACAAACTTTCGCCTTTATAATATTAGTGTGATATACAATTTGCCTTGCTATTAATATGTTTGTCTATTTTAATACTGAGATACTTAGTTACTCTGTGGCAACAATAGCGTATCTTTTGTTTCGACGAGTCACAGATGTTCGATAGCGGGTAGAAAATGAAATTCCTCCGTCACCCGCTTCAGTTGACATTCTCAAACGACGTGGCCAGAATCCTGATTGTCGAAAATCTATTTTTCGCGCCGACATCCTCTAGTACTGCGTAGCTTTCATTTATCAAATCTTTGCAGAGTTCAAAGCCAGATGGAATAAAAATTGTGGGTACGCGGAATTGACTGTGATCGAGTTTCAAAGATATGTGAGTATGGGTGACTAAAGCGGTGCTTGAGTTCAGTAAATCTAAATAATATGTGTGGCCTGGTTTCATAGTTCCTATTGGCTGTCTTTTGAGCTCTTTTATCGAGCGTATAAACACCGATATCCACTCTGTAAAATAGAAAGTGGTGGCTTACGATTTTTGAACGTAAGATGGTGCGATTTTTGACACGCAAAGATGTTGCTCTTGCGTTATCTAGGTGTATCTATATCTGTGGTAACGACTTACGAGTAGTAGGTGTTGGGTTTGAACCCAGGCAGGCGCTTTACTTTGTGTAGTTTATTTCATCACCATCATCTTTTTTTTTGTCTCAAAACGGTGAAGGAAAACATCGTGAGAAAACACCAGTATGTCCTAGAATAAAAAAATCCAAGACAATTTGACACTTATATCTACCAACCCGCATTGGGCCCGCGTGGTGCCCACTCCCTCTTACAAAAAGGTTGCCTATGTCCCAGCAGTGGGAACATCTTAGGCTGGTTATGTGTAATGTAACCTTCTTCACTTGCCTTGCAAAAAAGCATTCATTCATTCTAATGCGACGCACAACTAAAGGCTCCTACAAACAGGCGCGATACGCGACGCGAATCGCGCGCGTCACAAAGGCACCGCAAGTCGCTAGTCGCGCAACGAGCGGTGCCTTCGTGTCGCGCGCGATTCGCGTCGCGTGTTTCGCCTGTTTGTAGGAGCCTTTACATTATAATGCTGCTATGTTTGCCATTTTCCCGGTAAAGTTTGAACTAATTAACAAACTAGATATACAATTTGTACGGCTGTAGCATGTCCCCGGACAAGTCAAATTACATAAGAAGGGTTGTCTACCCCAAATTTTGTGGTAGACTTTGTAACTATGGTAAGGGAATCAGGCGTTACTTTGCGGAAATACGTCACAATAATGTTATGTAAACACTAGCCACGCGGTTTTACCCGCGTAAATGTCGATCCCGTGGGAATATCGGCATAAAAAGTAGCCTATATATTAATCCAGGGTGTCAGCTACCTCCATTAGTGTGATATTTAGTTTAAATTCCGCAATATACAGAGTTAAATAAACTTAGCTAGCAAAACTCCGCAGAATTGGTAAACAGAACAAAATGAAAAAAATTATGATATTTTTTTTGGGTCAACGACCGTTGTTTATGTTGTTGTTGAAGTATGAGTTAAGAAAATCTGTTTTTTTTTTGTTTTATCTTGTTAAGATTTCGATATTTATCACGTCTCATCATCTCATCTGCCTAGCCTTTTTCCAACTATGTTAAGGTCGGCTTCCAGTCTAACCGGATGCAGCTGAATACCAATATTTTACATGGAGCGACTGCCTATCTGACCTCCACAACCCAGCCTTAGTAAGACTGGTTGTCAGACTTTCGGGCTTCTTCACCAGTAACGACTGTCAAAGATCCACGAATGACAACCGGGTTCCGAGGCACGGAGGGGTCACGGTATGTAAAGATGATCACCCATCCACAGACCAACCGCGGCAAGTGTAACTTAACCTGATCGATCGACCTGTTATTATTTAGCCACGGGCCGTTCTTTGATATCTATAACATCTACAAAGATAACTGATTTTTATACTGATATTTCAAGTGACTTCACTACCTGCGGTTGATAACCCCAAAAAAAACCCAACAAATTAATTTATTTCTTGTTTGATCAAGTTTATACCCCATACCCATCACGTCTTCGAAGTTTCGCTGGCTAATTCAATTTGATCCTGTTTAGCTAAATATTTTTCCATAACAGTATACGATGTAATAAAGCAACTCTTCCTATATGGGGTTTCATGACCTAAAGCGCGGTCACTGTCGGACTGCATAGATAAGAAAGAGAAGCGCGATGTCACAACGCTGATAAAATTTATTGCAAAATACGAAGCAATTATTTAATTACAAAAATCTATTGTTTGGACTAAAAAATTAAAATACAGTGTTTTAGTATTTTGCTTGTACAATAATCTGGCAAAAATCAGAATGATTGCATTGTATATTAGTATGGTTTTTATTGTAAAAAGAAAGCTTTTAGAGGTATCTTAATAATTTTTTTCTATCGTATCAAATTTGTTGTATTATGTTTTAAAAACACTATCTAGCATATATCCTGAAGAATATCATATATTTTTCTGATTTTGTTTACTATAATCGATCATAAACTTTTATTGTTTCTAAAACTTGAGTTTTTTGGGTTTAGGTCCTGTAATCCCTTCAAGACGCAAAGAACACACAGGCATCCAGCATTGTTTATAATGTAGGTATTCAAATGATGGCATTCAAATAAGATAAAATTCTTATAAATAGTTCCCGTACATTTTACCAAGCAAACCTAGAAATGTCACAATCTGACCGCACCGTTAAATCCGATACCTCCATTTTAAAACTTCTACCTTTCTCAGCTGCATATGGAGTCCAGTCACGTGCTGCCGACTGCACAAATGTGCTCGTTACGTATGCAACCAGGCTTCAAACTCGGCGCTACCTACTGCACAAAAGGAAAATCTTCGTGAATCCTTTATACAAGTTTTATTTGGGGAGATCTTGATAGGAGAACTTGCCAGTCTGTGGGTTATGGAACTTTTTTATTGGTGAAAGTTTCAGGCTTATCTCTGTGGCCGAAGAAAAAATTAAAGTCGTTGGTTTACTTCGGATTTCAAGTAAAATAGACACAGATATCGTTTCACCATTGACTTAGAAAGTATAGCCACGTTGTAATTTAAGATCGTGTCAGGAAGTAATCAAGTATCTTGGAACAGTTTGATATGAAGCAAAAAATCTTCACAAGCTAGTAGTAGCATGTTGATGAGAGTAGGAGAAGCCAATGTTCAAAAGAGGTCTGCATTAGGCTGTGGTCGCAGATGGCTTCCTCAGATAAGCAATTACATATTAAACGCGGAATGAAACACCTTATAGCAAAAAAAAGAAAAAAAATACCCTTATTTGCGGTAAACATGACGCAGCAAAAGAACACAAACACAAAAAAATAACAATTTAGGGGAAAATATATGCGTCACATCCACGCCGTCCGTCCGTCAAAACGGCCATCACTCAGCATATAAGACCCCATGCGAGACAGAGTCTCAGCGCTGGTTTTTCAGCAACAGCCGGCGTAGCACGACCAAAAAGTTAAAGTATGGCAACATTGACACTGGACTAAAGCCTGATTTACACACAACTAGTGTGTCTCGACCGTCATCAATCACCTCGTACTTTTCGCCAAGTAGTCTGGCATGGACATTCTCGCTTTCCAGCTGCCAAGAAACTCTCCTACTGATCTATTGATTGAGGAAGGAATCAGAATCTTTTGATTGAGAAAGGATCAAGTAGAATGACAGCGGTGCTATTCTGTAAAAATCTCATCGTGAAAACTTAGGTGAAGTGAGCTGTCAATAGTGTCAATTCCTAGCAAAAACAAACTCACTTCAGCTAAGTTTTCATGGTGAGATTTTCACAGAATCGACCGGCTGGTCAGAGATTTTTACTGCTCACTTCACCTTTATTTGCAGGGTGAGATTTATAAATAAAATAGACCGGCTGATGCTATGGATTGACACTCTTGACAGCTCACTTCAAACTTCATCTAAGTTTTCACGGTGAAATTTTTACAGAATGGGTCTGCTCATAGAATGACAGCTCACTTCTAGCTCACAAACTCAAACTCAAAGCATTTATTTCTATTAAACCTTGTACAGGCACCTGTGAATTGTCAAAATTAAATAGTCTGTCTGTTAGTGGGAAAGTTGAAGCTAGTTGCCCATGCCAAATCGTAGATCTCTATGGAGAAGAACGGGAAAGAAACTCCATGGACACTCTTTTAAATCATGATATTACAAAATCCTGGGTACATTATTCTTGTTGCTTCTATATGCGAGAACAATGTAAAAAAAAAAGACAAAAAAAAAAAATGGTTGCCTGTAAAGTCGGTTTTACGGGCGAAGATTTTACGTGACAACGTCTTTTTCTCGGTAGAATATTTATTGATATGAATATAATTAAATTGCACAATAGGAACAAGGAATTAAATGAAAATAAGAACGTAACGTTACCGAGCGTTACACTTTTTCATAAGTGACTCCCAGCCGCAACCTAATTTAAAATAAGAACGTAACGTTACCGAGCGTTACACTTTTTCATAAGTGACTCCCAGCCGCAACCTAATTTAAGACGTTGTCACGTCAAAATGAAGAAACAATTCAAAATTTAAGATAATTAAAAGATCACTTCATATAAGTTTTCACGCTGAGATTATTGCAGAATGGACCGGTTGGTATAAACGAGACAAAGCAACAATAAGTCTAGACCAAGTTTACAATACTGGCGGTAAACAAAGCAAGGAAAAAACCAAGACACTGAGTTAATTAAACACGGGCCTTACAGACCGGAACTCAGGAATCAAATACAACGATCTTAGTGGAATAATTCTGTAATCTTTACACTCGAATAAATATCGCATCTCGCCCGTTTGATAGAACTCTTCTCAAAGAGGATCTTTAGTGGTATGTGTTTAATCTATATACATATAATAAAACAGTAACGAAAGAAAAACTGTACATTGAGAATTTTCGAGAAAAAATAAGTGGCTTTTGTTAGAAAAACGTAACTGATGACAAAAAGTGACTTTTTAGAGTTTTTGTCTGTTTGTCTGTTTGTCTGTTTGTCTGTGTGTATGGTAAGGCTTCACGCCAAAACTACTGGATAGATTGAATTGAAATTCAGCTAAAATGTTCTTTGTAAACCAAGGAAGGCTTTAGGCTACATATAATCACGCCGTATGTTATGGGAGGTAAGCAATATTGATTTTAAAAGGTTTTGGTTCGTAATTGAATGCACAAAATAATTGAATGCCCAAAATGACATGTTATTTATTTAGTTAATAAAAATTTAACCCTGGAAACATAACAATCACGCTATTTTTATAAAGGAGCGGAGCAGTAATATTATAAATTGCAAGGGAACAGCTATTTCAACCATATGTCAACAGGGAATTTAGCGGTAAGGTCAGGCGACCGTTTACCGCAATAGATGGTGCGAGTTCAAATCCCGGGTTATAAAAAAAAAACTGTTATTGTTTTAAAAAATCGTAAAATTCTTTTTTTTTAGTTTTTGCATTTTTTATGTGCATTAGGAACGATACTGTTATGAAATCTGAGAACTTTACATGTCCTATCTACTTGTATGGGGAGTTTCACACCAATATTAATAAACAGATTGATTGGTGGTACAACAAGCTACACTATCATAAAGTCAAGTCAAACTTTTGGTTCTAAGTTATATCTTACCAAGCGCATTTGTTGTTTGTGGAGTGTCACGCAACAGTGACAAAGGGCGCGTGCTTAAAGATTGCTCTTTAACCGTGTGGGATGAATGCACTATGGCGAACAGAAAAGCAGTAGAGGCGGTAAACAGGACTTTGTAGGACATCCGCAGGAACCAGCAAATGATGGGTGGCGTTACAGTTCTGTTAAACGGCGATTTCCGACAAACGCTGCCTGTGGTGACGCGAGGAACTAGGGCTGATGAGGTGAATGCTTCGTTGAAATGCTCTTTCTTATGGCCACATATTCATAGGTTGCGCTTAACGATGAATATGAGAGCACAGCTTGGCGGGAATGTACACGCCCAAGAATTTTCTGATCTTTTCTTAAAATTGGGTGAGGGAACGCTACCAGTAGACGGTGGCCAGGTGGTTCTACCTGAGATACTTGGGAGAGTGGTGTCCACCTTAGATGATTTGATTCGCCTGGTACGGGGACATCAATAGGATACCGCACCAAGATAATTCTTGGGTGTGACGTGAACGAGTCATTTTAACACCCAGAAACGACCAACCTTCAGCGATCAATGAATGCATTCTCGCGGAAATTGAGGGATATGAAGTGACTTCAATAAACACTGTTGTCGACCAAGATGACGCCACTCAATACCCCGTAGAATTTCTCAATTCCCTCAGTGCAAGTGGACTACCAGCGCACACCATTAAGCTAAAGGTCGGTGTCCCAATTATGCTTCTTCGGAATCTCACTCCACCGAAACTGTGCAATGGGACCCGGCTCAAAGTCGTCTCGCTGCAGAGAAATATCATTGAGGCGGAAATTCTAACGGGTTGTGGTGTCGGCGAGACAGTGTTTATACCACGTATACCACTGATTCCCCACAATTACCCTTTTTTTTCGGATGGGAAATCATCAAATGACCCCTCCCGCTCTGGGTGGAGCGGAAGGGAGTGTCAGACTCTTACTGACTAAAACCCACCCGTGTTCCTTCCTTAGCCCTTTATGTTCGGGGCCAGCGGTAACCCTTTCGGACAATCCCGCTGACCCGGCAGGCTTCGGGCCCTCGATGCTGACATCTCTTTGAGGCGCGCGTGGAACACGTACGCGCCGTCCGGCACGGGCTTGGTCCTGATCGGACGGTGAGCTACCCATTACTCTCCGCCCGCAGGCCCGCGCCTACGGTGGCCGGGAGTCGTCCCGTGGCTCCCGACGCCCGGAGCGTCTCACGCGGCGGCTGGGACGGGAGGCTTTCTCCCTCATCCGTCCCGCCACCTCCTTCGCTAGCATGACTGCTTCGCAGAAGGAGGTGACTGCCTCCAACTCCCTCTCGCCCCGGACCATAGCTTGCACCAGGGCCGGACGCGCCTCTACGAGGACACGGTGGTACTCCGCCCAAGCGGGGCAGACCTCCACCGTGTGCTCCACCGTGTCCTCTGGGCGATCCTGGCAATAGTGACACCCGGCCACAATTACCCCTTTCAATTCAAGCACGTGCAGTTTCCTGTGAGCGTGTGCTTCGCCATGACAATAAATAACTCGCAGGGGCAGACACTGAAGGCTGCGGGTGTCGACCTCAGGACGAGCTGCATCGCATAGCAAAAAATATTCCACGTGAAGAGCATTTTCTGCTGTGAGAATAAATTTGAAGATCTGGAACACCTGTTGTGGAACTCCAAAGCCCAGCGACACTATAACATAATTATAGGAATGACGTCTTAGCAAAAGTTGTTTAGTCTGATGGGCATTTCCTGTTGACTTACAAAAATGAAAGATCTGGAACGTCTCGAATCGTCTCGCGCATCAAGCCGTTTTCCCGTCCCCGGGCTCTTAGAATTTGACATCAGACGTTTCAGATCTTCGATTTTGACGACCCCGTTGTCGCTGGCATTAGCAACAGAATCCGCGTACGAAGTCGCGGGCAGAAGCTAGTGTAAAATAACATGAAAAAAGTTATAAAGAATAATTATTAACCGCAGGTTTTATGGGATCGTAAAGGTCACACATGGGATTAACCCCTCGTATGGAACGTACCTACTACGTACGGAACGTGGATCCACGTGAGACACAATGGCTTTTAGATAATACGGAACGTAGACACAGAAAGAGATAGCTATCAGTAGTGTGTTGCTCGCTGCTATTAGCGGACTAAATGAAACTACAACAATTGTCTGAATTTGTCTGCAATAATTTGCGCGCGCTAGTGCCTCTTTAATATAATATCATTGCGTAGCTCGCGCACCTTAGTCTATGCGTGTTAAGGCGCGAAAAAGACATAAAAAAGAAAATGCGTTTATTGGCATTACGTCAAAAAAAAATACACCTCAAGCTCAAACTCAAAGCATTTATTTCAATTAAACCATTAACAGGCACTTTTGAATTGTCAAGAAGTCGGTCAGTCAAAAATATGAAGCTAGTTGCCCATTCCAAAGCGTAACCTATGGAAAAGAACGGGCAAGAAACTCCACGGACACTCTTTTTAAATTACTTTTTACAAAAATATTATTTACATCATTACTTTTGAATTCATAATTAGATACCTTAACGAGAATAAATTCTGGTATGTACTAGATACCCAAAATGTAAAATATTTGTATAAACACGATAAATACCGACAGTAGGTATTAGATTACCTTAATTAATTTGAATTGTACTGCTGACTGTACATAAGTACCATCTGACCCAAATCACGTTGGTCCCATTCAAGATAATTTTCTCTAGGCCAAACCATGGCTTTTCAAATGGGCATTGTTCGCAATCCGTAACCGAACGCAAATCCCACTGAATTTATTTGTTTTCGTTATGTTGACGCTTTTTGGCGGGGCTCCATACAAAATTATAATGTTTATTAAAGTTTCTGGAATTGTATTTTGTAATGTATAGAAAGGGAATTGAAGATATTTATATGAAGCCTTATTACCAACTGTCGCGCCATTTTGTTATTTTTTTTTTCAAAACTGCAGCTACTCATGAAACTTATAGGTACAGGGTTATTGGTAAAACATTAACAACCTCTTAAGAGGTCATTGTACTCATCATTATGAACAACTTTTACTATGGGACCAAAACTGAAATTGCGAAAAAAAAATCAGCTGTTCCCTACATTTTGACGAGATATGAACATAAATGTAGGGAACAGCAGATTTTTTTTATCGCGATTTCTAGATTTCATATTAATGTCACGTGAACAACTTTGAACGTTATGTCTCGGAAACGTGACAATTTACGGGGTTTGGTATAATTATCTTTTCTGTTTGCATTGATGGCAGCTTTATAAAGATATCTAGCGTGGCCGCCATTTTGAAAAAAAAATAAAATGGCGGACAAGTATGCCACCAAAATCCGTCCTTAGCGCTCACTTTCGTTATACATAAGGAACTCTAGTGCTAAATTCAATGGTTCTAGACTCAGCAGTTTAGACTGTACTTTGTCTGTCAGTGACTGAATCAATGAGTTTAACATTTTTATTTGTTTTGAGTCAATCAATATTGGCGAAAAATAACATAATTATACGGACAATTTTCTTTTGTACGGACCCGCAACAAAGCGCATCTGCCCTAATGCATAGTACTTACGTACCTAACACATTACCCCACATCTTTACTAAGCTCCCGCCATTTTGCTACTTTCAGTTGTTTCAAGATTAACCTTCGCACCTAGAAAACCTGAAAACAAAAGGTTTCCAAAGCTTTTGCATGTACCCCATATGTTGGTATAACTTTTAAATGTGCTCTTTGTCTGCATTTGGTTTATTTTATTTAAAAAAATGTATGCAAGAATTTTCTGCTGCTGTAGAAAAATCGTATGACCTTGTATATGACACGGTTCTATGGTATACGGAGGCGGTGCTGTGCCATACTGCCGCCGTGTCGTCAACAAACTTCTATAATGATCCATACAACACTGACGACCATGCTTACACACGGCGAATAAACCGTAGTGTTTCACGGCAAGAAAAACGTGTGTCCACAGGGCCTAAGAGCAGCAGTAAAGAAGTCTTCTCCTTAGCGTGTCGATGGCAAAAATAGAAAAATAAACATAGTTCTCTGGCTGGATAAAGCCCTGCGAAATTCTGGAGACGCGATGCCAGTCAGTGGATACAGCATTCGCAACGGGGTTGGTTTTAAGCAACCAGTAATCATTCAGCATGTCTCATTTAGAGCTGTATCCACTTACTTAGCGTGGGCAGATCGGCTCTATACTGGGCAGACATTAAGTATATACTGCACAAAAAGAAGTATCTGTCAATGAATCCCGCGAAAATAAAAACAGTTTTTTGGTTGTATGTATATCATCATCATCATCATTTCAGCCGAAAGACGTCTACTGCTGGACATAGGCCTTCCCCAAGCACCTCCACTTCGACCGCTTCTATGCTTCTCGCATCCAACGGGTTCCTGTAGCCTTCACAAGGTCGTCGGACCACCTTGTGGGAGGCCTTCCAACGCTACGTCTTCGGCCCCATCGGCCATCTGTTCTGCAAGCAAGTTGCAAGTTGTATGTTAATATGCGGCAATTAACTAAAAACAATCATTTAATTATAATCATTAAAAAACATAATTGTTATGTATTTTTTTCGTGCCTGACTCGATAAACAGTAATTTCTCGCACTAGTGTGGGACTGCAAAGTTAAAAGCACGCGTGACCAATATTGTATTGTGAACCTAAGCGCAGTGCAATAAGAGCCAGTTTTCGAACAAGTACTATTGAAAATGTTATACCTATTTTAATTGTTTATTCGCATTCAGTGAGAATTTTGAACTTTTTCGAATCATCATTCTCCTGGGATAAGGGCAGGAGAATGATGATTCGCATTCAGTGAGAGCAGAATTTATTTAAAATTTTGAGCGACCAACTCAACACTATAGACGAAAAGTCAATTCCGTCCCGGAAAATTTAACAAAATAATCAAAACTTGCAATACCAAAATGTGACATCCATTTTAGGTATGAATTTAACGTTGAATTGAACAAGTGGTGACAAGTGACAGGCTCTGACGTCACTCAAATTTCCCCCTTATTTTTGTCAAAGTTAAGTGAATCCCTTTAGATTACAACGTGTTTTTGGTTCTGTTTCTCCTATTACACCGCATTATACCTACCATGACAGTAACGGAGTAAGTGAAAGTAAGTTTAGTAAAGTGTAAGTTAACTTCTTAGACGGCGATTCGATAATTGGACGAGAATTTGGGAGTGAAATTCAAGGACGCTATGTCAATCGTGTTTCGGCCCCCATAATTCACTAAAGAAAATCTTCAATTTTAATAATCATGAAAAAAAATTAGGCAAATTTGTAGTTTTTGAGGACAAAAATTTATTTTGCGTGCAGCCGAAATGCGTCAAAACATCTTCTTTGTGACCCATTTCGCCTTAAGCACATTTCGTTACATGATAGTGAAGGAAGACCTTCCCCCCTACCCCCTCTCTCTCCGTCTAAAATGGCGGCCACGGCGGCAGTTGACGATGACGACGACCGCATCGACTGCCATCGATAATGTGCTGCTCGTGTATTTTTTTTTTTTTTGAAAAATGGCATCTCGCAGTTCAACCATAGGGGTTGTCGACTGCTCAACCGGACTTTCCTGTGGATGCCACAATAAATTGGGCCTCCAGCCAGGGCATAAAAACTTACAAACTAAGCGACTACACGCTAAGGGCACCCCCCGTGGGGTTCGGACCTCGGCTTAGGGCGTCGCTGGGAGAGGACAGCAAGGGACAGGCTGGATCGGAATTATGCTGCTCGTGTATTTGATCACCGTACTCAAATACACGAGCGGTATGTTGATCACGTTGGCAGCCACCGACAAACGAGTGGACGAATGTTGATGGCTGCAGTTGCCGCTGGCATTGCCGCGTGCCGGTCGTGTGTATGCACACTTCTTCTTATTCTTTTTTTACTTTTAACACGTGCACGGTGCTGCACTCGTATTTTTTTATATAAGTAATCTACTTATCTTTCTATTTCTATACACGTCGCTAGTAAGTAATATGAAACAACGCCCACTACTGCCCTAAATATGGTAAAGAAAGAAAAAAATAAGTTATGCCAAAAATTCAATAAAATTAATGACATGTGATATCCACCATCGGCCCACGCCTACTCACTGAGAGGAGGTTTGAGTCTTAGGGCCTGTGCACACCACGTTTTTTAAACGCGCCGTTGACGCGCGTTTGTAGCGATACAGACGCGATACGCACGCGAGTCAGATACTAGCAGGCACTGCTCTGTAGGATAAAAGCGCGAAGTCGACGCGCGTTTCTAAAACGCGCGTCCACGGCGCGTTTAAAAAACGTGGTGTGCACAGGCCCTTAGCAGTGATAAGATTATAAATAAAAATAAAATTCATTTAATTCAGACTCATTTTGCATGTCCATATGAGGTTAGTATTATGGAACTTAAAAACTATGTTAGTAAAACTAATTAAATTATAGGCATTTATTTTTATTTATTTTCAAACTTATTTTGCCCGGGCGGTGAGCAAAATTAGAGGTTTTTTTTCTAAAGTCGCCATTTTTTTTTTTACCGTCTATCGCGAATCTGGAGCAGCTATTGCCACGATTATATTTAAATGTGTAATAAATAACACATAGTAGTTCCGTCACTGACCAACACACATTTTTGACGTGACAACGTCTTAAATTAGGTTGCGGCTGGGAGTCACTTATGAAAAAGTGTAACGCTCGGTAACGTTACGTTCTTATTTTAAATTAGGTTGCGGCTGGGAGTCACTTATGAAAAAGTGTAACGCTCGGTAACGTTACGTTCTTATTTTCATTTAATTCCTTGTTCCTATTGTGCAATTTAATTATATTCATATCAATAAATATTCTACCGAGAAAAAGACGTTGTCACGTAAAATCTTCGCCCGTAAAACCGACTTTACAGGCAACCATTTTTGACGTGACAACGTCTTAAATTAGGTTGCGACTGGGAGTCACTTATGAAAAAGTGTAACGCTCGGTAACGTTACGATGAGTCACCGAACGAGAGAGAGGCCCGCCGAATGCCTTGCGTCTCTCTCCCACTCAACTATGATCGGTCGTTGTCACGTAAAATCTTCGCCCGTAAAACCGACTTTACAGGCAACCATTTTTTACGTCACATTTTTTTCGTTCGTTTCCGTAGGCCTCATTCACGGCCTCAAGCGATGAGACTTGTGAATTGATTCGCATCAAGCGACAAGCGCACGCGCGTTACTTGTCTCCATCCGTCGCGCGTCGCTCCGCAAGTCGCGGTGACTCATGGCATGCACTAAGCAGCTTCGTTCATTCGTTATCTCCAAAGTCGCTGTCACAAGACGCTTGTCGCTTGAGCGTGTAACTCGTGGCCACCCACGGGTGTACAGTGTAATAGGTGCCTTAATAAATCTCCTACTATGTGGGATGTCGAATAAGACTGACAGAGGATATAGGAAAAATAATAACGAAATTATTATTTTGATATTTTATTTGGATAAAATATAAATAATATTATTTTTATGTGTATGTTTTCTTGTAAAAGCCGGTTTTTTTGTGTGTTTGTAGATTGTCAACATGGAAATAGTAAGTCATGGGAAAATAACAAGGTGAACAGAATGGAATTTTATTAAATACATTATTATCTGTCGAATTTCTTTAATAGATTTTCAACTTTATCGTTAAAGCATAAGGGTCAAAGTTGATTGGGAAAATTCGACAGTTTTGGGTAGTTTGATGTGCTGGCGTCTGTACAATTGACTCGAGGCTGTGAAAATGTTATAGTCTGCAGGAGTTTTTTCGTCATACTTATTTCTCCTGCCCGTTGGGCTACAAAAGGGATCAATGAAAGGCTGAGACGATAACGCTAAGAGCGATGTGTGGTGTCACACGAATGGATAGAATAAGAAATTAGTACAAAAAAGGAAGTCTGCAAGTGGCACCGATAACTGTGAAAAGTTGTGTGGGAATTGGTTGTCATGGTATGGGCATGTGTTACGGATGAATGAGGAAAATGTCGTGATAATAATAATAATAATATTCCACAACTATCACACAACGCCGTCTAGTCTCAAGCTAAGCAGAGCTTGTGTTATGAGTACTAGACAACTGATAAACATACTTATATATTTCTAAATACATACATATATAGATAAATTACACCCAGACACAGAACAAATGATCATGCTCATCACACAAACATTTGTCCTGGGTGGGAATCGAACCCACGACCTCCGGCATAAAAGTATTGAGTATGAATGTCGATAGCTATAAGAGAAGGGGAAGACCAAAGAAACGATGGATGGACAGTGTGAATGATGATGGTTAGAAATGGGGTGACTATCGAGATGACGACTAATAGAGAAGTCATCATCTGCCTAGCCTTTTCCCAACTATAATGGTGTCGGCTTCCAGTCTGAGTACCAGTATTTTTACATGGAGCGACTGCCTATCTGACCTCCACAACCCAGTTACTGGGTAATACGATACCACTTGGTAAGACTGATCAAACTTTCGGGCTTCTGCTTCTGACCACCCGTAACGACTGTCAAAGATACACGAATGACAGCCGGGACCAACGATTTAACGTACCTGCCGAGACACGGAGAGTATGGAATAAAAAGACATGTTGCGCCGACCCCAGATAAGGTCAGGAGAATGATAGTGACTTATTTCTCGTCCAATTACCAATACCAGTATGGGCTATTATCTCGCTTAACAAACATAGGTAGTTACAAGTACAACAGATATAACATTACGTGTAAACAAAATTGACTTGTACCCACTAACGTATAAAGAATGTTCAACGGCCAAGTCACACAACATTAACTATAATAATAAAGAAATCGCAGTAAGGAACCTTAGACTTGGTACGACTTTGTCTAGATTTCATTACTTTTTAGAGATAAACAAGCAGCTCCATTGAGACTTGGCTAGTTTTTTACACAATGTTTTTGGTGGGATTTCTCTTTCGCGCGTGTCGCGCCTGTTTGTAGGAGCCTTTAGGCAGAACTCACACTACCACGCGCTACGCTCCGGCGCGCGGGACACGCACACCGCGCACATTTTTTTATCCAACTTCAAAAAGGAGAAGGTTCTCAAATCGACTGTATGTTTTGTATAATTACGTTACACGATATTTCCAGCTGTTGTGGATCGATTTCGAAAATTATTTTTTTAAGGTTACCTCCGGAGTGGTCCCATATTTACTAACTCTGCTTAGATAGTTTTTGAGTTAGCTCCGATAATACGTATATAATCCACTTTGTGTATCTTGATAATGTTTTCACTGTTGTTCACAAGACAACTAGTAGTACGAATTGGTGTTGGGAACTTAGCTAAAAAGTGAAAAATAAAAAACTTTTTACACAAAAGAGGTTACCTACTCCTGATTTTTTCTGTACTATCTATGTATAACCACGCTTGGCGCTAAGTCCAAAATAATTTGTGGAATTCATCCTTCTGCCCAAAATAGAACAGATCACAATCAAAGAAGGTCAAATAGAATTTGCGTAAGTACCAAAATATATAGATACACATACAATAGCCATTTCATTTCTATCAAACCTATGATACACCCACGATATTCGGATTTATAATAACAAAAAGTATATATAAATCTATGTATATATACGAGTACAGTGATTGGGGAATTAATCCCAAAAGGTCTTTGTTATTTTGTTTTGGATTTATTTACGGGAACTATATTTTCTATCACCAAAATTTATATTTGTCATCAAGTTGTATCACCTAATAAATAGATCTATCGCCACGAAATATTTTCGTTCTCAGATAAACAAAAATTGTTCCCAGGTATGAATTATCAAATTAATGTTAATATATGTGTAAAATAAGAGATCGATAACCAATAAAATTATATTGCATTACATGAATATAAACTTCGTTCTTATAATAACAGTTTTGTTACTTGAAATGGACATTATCGAGAACCGAATTAGTTACGAGGTTAATTATTTAAAAAAAAATGCTTAGGTTAGGTTAGGTTAAAACTGTGACCTCCTACGCACGAGCCGAGCGAGCGAAGCGAGCGGTGCCGCGGCAGCGGCCGGCGAGTGCCAGAAACGACTAAATTTTAAAGAAAAAAAATATGGAAAAAGAGATTATTTAAAAAAAAAAATATTATAGACCTTATATCTCAGGATTTTAGGTGATTTATTGTGGAACTGATTTTGCATTGTTTGGTGACTACATTTTGGTGACAGATCTACTATTTGGAGGACAAACCCTATTATTTAAGAAACACAAAACTAATTAAATTGGTGATAGCTTAAATGATACCCTTTATTTACATGTTGTTCTTTTGACAAGTTTGAGCTTTTTTTTAAGCTACAATGTTTGGCGTGTATTAACGTAATGGTTTTTACGAACATTGGTAGGTACATACAAAAATCACGTCCTTTTTTGGGTAGGCGTAAAGACGCCAGCACATCAAGCTACCCGAAACTGTCAAATTTTCCCAGTCAACTTTGATCCTTATTTTTTAGCGATAGGGTTGAAAATCTATTGAAGAAATTTGACAGATTGTAGTGGCTTGATGTGCTGGCGTCTGTACTATGTATGTGTCCAACTTACACTTGGCCTGTTTTTACGCCAGCGGGGTAATTGCGTAACACACTTTAAGTAGCAATGGCTTTTGTTTTGACAGTTCAACAACATTCATTGCTTTATTTAAGTTACTGAGCGGTCAAATGTTTCGAAAATATGAAGGAATGGATTAGCAATATCCATAATTCAAAAATTATTCATATTGAGATTAATAGTGTAACGTGTTACGCAATTTATTAGGATTTTCCGCCCAGGCCAAACGTGTTGTAAACTATAAAAAAAAACAGTAAGAAGCTTCCTACATTCTACTCTATGTAGTATCCAATCACAACAAAAACAAACAATTACTTTACAACCCCTGTATACTTCATTTACACCAAAGGTAATTTAGTAAATGCGCAAGCGGGCTTGCGCGATATTAAATCTGCTGCGTTGTCACTCAGGTCACGGCCTGCTGAAATTATCACTCTCATTTTGTAGGGGCCAATTTCTGTCAACGCTAGCCGGGAATGTTAAACATAGGGTGGGGGCAGCGAGGTAGCGGTTGAGTGGGTTTGTGCTTTTGCAGGTAATTTTAATGAGTGTTTTGTGTGAAAAAAAATTATTGGTCATCTAGGTAAAGATGCCAGCACATCAAGCTGTCAAATTTCTTTAATAGATTTTCAAGTTATCGCTGAAGTACTCGTATAAGGTTCAAAGTTGATTGGGGAAATTTGACAGTTTCGGGTAGCTTCATGTGCTGGCGTCTGTACATACTACAGATATTTATGATCATCATCAACTTCCGTCCCCGCGCTTACGGCTCGTCGTCCCCGCGCTTACGTCTCTCCTTACCCGAGCTTACGTCTCATCGTCCACCCTTGCCCCTCTCACCTCTCTGGCCTGCCTGCTGCAAAATCAACCAGCGGTTGGCGAGCCGTAAGCGCGGCGTCGTCGCCTAGCCGTAGCCGAGTTGACATGTCGGAGCTTCTGGTCCGCTTTGGTTACGTGCTTACGTTAGGTTGACGCCTGTTTGACGGTGAGGCGAAAGGCGATACGGTGCCGATCTCTTTCCGATTTGATACGTGTGCTATGACACACGACACACATGACACACCTTAACTGTCTAGTTTGAGACTCACTGGCAAATAATATATTGTAACCTGGCTGTAGGTAGTACTTTAAGCTATTATGTCGTCTCAACTGCTATTAACCTTTGAACCTGCTTATTGTATTACTTGGGCATAAATATTTATTTTGTTTCTTTCAAGGCTTTTATTATTAGGTACTCTAAAACAAATCGCTATTCTCAAAGCCCCGTCTCAAACGTAAACTGTAAATCTTCCTAATTTTACTTAGCAGCGGGTACAAGGTGGGCTCAGAATGGTTTTACAAATTGTTTACACTGACAACAGTACTGATAGGTCCCTGGCCTGATGATCCTTACTTCTTCTTGGAATGCCATTTATTTGAATTGTATAAGTTTCTTATATACTGATCAGAAGGTATACTAGTTGTTACGAAAACAGTATTGTCATAAATTTATTAATCGAAGGATTTTTTTTTGTATTTCTGTTGCCAAGCAGAACGACTCGTCGTCGTGGGTTCGAACCCAACCAGGCACTTTACTTTGTGTAAATTATTTCATCACCACTGCTCTCAAAACGGTGAAGAAAAACATCGTGAGGAAACCGGCATGTCCTAGAACCAAAAATTCGAAAACATGTGACATCCGTCAACCCACACTGGACCCGCGTGGTGAATTTTGGCCCTCTCCTTCTCTTAGAGAGGAGGACCATTATAGGCTGATATGGAAGTCGGTGTAATTACCAGCTACGTAAGACATTGTGTCTCTGTGATGCTTCTGATACTGCAGATATCCGTCAGGTGGCGGTGACCAGTTACCACCAGGTTGATCGTCTTCTTATCTGCCATACAATAAGCATTCCTTTTCTGTCCTCGTTCACAAACTGTTTGAAAATTATAGTCTGCCCGTCGAGAGAATCCTTTCCTCACACCTGTCACTTCGACAACAGTATAGCTAATAAATATCAAATTCGCAAAACACGTATTCGTTTGTTTGAATGTGACAGGTGTAAAGAACGAATTCTCTCGTCCGTCGCGTCGGTCGCACAGATTAACCATTCGCAGATTAACCATTCAGAAGAAAGTGGGGTAACTGCCTATCGCACTTTAATTTTGATAATTATCAACATTCGGAGGGGCCCGTTGCTAAATAATAACAGCCGCACAGGTCGATCGATCGGGTTAAGCTACGCTTGCCGCGGTTGGTCTGTGGATGGGTGACCATCTTTACATACCGAGACCCCTCCGTGCCTCGGAAAGCACGTTAAGCCGTTGGTCCCGGCTGTCATTGGTGGATCTTTGACAGTCGCAGTCGTTACGGGTAGTCAAAAGTCCGAAAGTCTGAGAATCATTCAATCAACCAACCAAGGGGTATCGTATTACCCAGTAACTGGGTTGTGGAGGTCAGACAGTCAGGCCGTCGCTCCATACTGGTATTCAGCTGCATCCGGTTAGACTGGAAGCCAACCCAAACATAGTTTGGAAAAGGCTAGGCAGATGATGATGAATTTTCAACATTCATTGCATCATTTACGCACACGAATGTTTCAAACATACGAATATGAAGCAATGGATTAGGAATTTCTTTCGAAATCCTCAGTATTCTGATTGAATGGTTGAGGGTTTTCTGAAATGACGTTCGCTAGGTGGCAGCACTGACACGTCAGATCCAGGCATCTGTCAAAGAGCCTATATTTTCTTTAGTCATGAGTGAATGATGAACGAATGAATGAATCGAATGATGAACGTCATCATATATTTTATATACATTAGACCAATGATATTATAAGTATAAAAAGGTGTAGATAGGTTATAAGATGTCAGCAAGTGGCACGTTAAAACGAAGTCAAGTGACTAAGTTGGACCTCAGTGTCTCAGTTTCTAGTACACGAGACGACGTACTGTCGCAAATTATATTTGTCTCTTTTTCGCCCGCGATAATTGAATCATGCCATCCAAATGTGACGTCTAAACGTAATGTATTGTTTATGTGTGCGTTAGTGTGCCGTTTTTACTCGACTGCGGCGAAGCCCAAAAGGAGGGTTATGTGTTTGACCTGTATGTATGTATGTATGTCAGTTTCTTTGTTCCCTCGTAACTTCTAAACGGATGAACGGATTTGGATAAATTATACGTCTTTAGATTTGTCTCGGTAGCGCAAGTGTCACTGGCTACATTAAAATCAAAAACAAAGTAAAATGGCGGATTTAGGGTGCCATATTGTGGAGTTCGATTTTTTTTTTCTTCTAATACCATCGAGTGAAATATCAAAATTAAGGGTTTTAAAAGGTGATTACAAAAATAAATAAAATAATAAAAAAAAAAACTAAAAAGCTGGAAATAAAAAACAAGTAATTAAAAAAACTAAAAAACCCGACTGCGGTAAAAAATATTACCGCAGTCGGGTTTTTTAGTTTTTTTAATTACTTGTTGAAGATCGAATGTGGTGTAAGGTAACCTATCTACACCTTTTTACTTATAATATCATTGCATTAGACCTCTTGTGACAGTGGTGCCAACTGGTGTCGTAAATTTTCACAAAAACCCTCAATCGCAGCAAAAATCTTGGGTAAATCACCACATTGACTTAGTAACCAGAAAGTGGTTTATTTAAGGCTTTAGATCCCAAACAGTACTTAATACTTGACGGATTGTTTGGGTTGACTTCCAAATTCGAAGAAGGCTTTCTGAAGTTTTGGGTCTTATCCCGTGGGATAGGAGAAATATATTATAAGTAATCATTTTTTTAGGGTTCTGTATCCAAAGGGTAAAAACGGGACCCTATTACTAAGACTTCGCTGTCTGTCCGTCCGTCCGTCTGTCTGTCACCAAGCTGTATGTCAAGAACCGCGATAGCTAGACAGTTGAAATTCTCACAAATTATGTATTTCCGTTGCCGCTGTAACAACAAATACAAAAAAAAACAAAATAAAATAAATATTTAAGGGGGGCTCCCATACAACAAACGTGTTTTTTTCGGCGTTTTTGCCTTGTGGTACGGAACCCTTCGTGTGCGAGTCCGACTCGCACTTGGCCAGTTTTTTTTTATCTAGACCACTGAAAGTTTTAATTGCTTTGGACCATAGGTATTTTTTTACTCCCCCTATATATTTTTTGAGGTAGTGTTTAAAAAGGATCTCCTAGTGATTATACTTCAATCAACCTCAGATGATTACGATTTCTCGAAATTCGCCGGCGGCGTCGAACAAAGATGGGAATTAAATTTATTCTACCAGATATTCTAAAAACTTTTCTAACTGTGCCGAGGTGGTTTTAGTCGGTGGGCAAAACGAAGTCAGGGTTTATAGGTTTATAAAAGAAAAAGGAAAACGGATTGGGCGGGTCACATCAGCCGTATGCACGATTTTTTTTTTTTTTTTTTTTTTTTTTTTTTTTTTTTTTTTTTTTTTTTTTTTTTTTTTTTTTTTTTTTGCAAAAATCTTCACACAATGGGTGCCTGAAGTTGGACGGCGCCGTCAAGGCCTTCCCAGAAAGAGAATACCAGTATTTTACATGAAGCATCTGCACCCACACACACCGACCTACTCCCATCCACACTCTAGAACTCATTTAAGTGTACTTAATCAATTTATCTTTTCTAATAACCAAAATAATGTAAGTATATACAGGTTTATTGGTAAAACATTAACAACTTCTTAATAGGTCATCATTATGAACAACTTTTACTATGGGGCCAAAGCAGAAATCGCAAAAAAAAAGTCAGCTGTTCCCTACATTTTGACGAGTGATACGAACATAAAAAAAAAAAAAAAAAAAAAAAAAAATGAAAAAGTGTTTATTCACAGAAACAATTTTTAACATATTATATTTACCTCCGCCAAACTGCAAAACAGTTTGTTGGCAGACGTAGCTCCTTTTTTCTAACTATTAACATTTATTTAATTTTTTACTGACACTTTTTCACATAGGTACATGTAATTAAAACTATTTCTTTATTTCTTAAATTAAAAAAAAACAGACATTTTTATTTTATGTTTAGTTATTCTCTATAGTGAGGCTTTGACAAAAAACATTAAAGAGGTACTTATGTATTTTATTTTTAAAGGCGGTTTTTGTGATACAACTGTTTATATCGACTGGAAGGTTATTAAAAATAGTAGGGACTAAAAAATTTCTACACCTTCGACCATAATAATTATTAGAGGCAAAAGAGCTCGCCCTTTCCCACACCCTCATATAAAATTAATTAAGGAGTGTAAAAAATAACAACCGCCAACGATCTAACGTAAATACGAATTTTATTACTAGATAAACAAGCTAACTGGTCAAACTAAGGACATGAAAACACAATGTATTTCACAAGTTATACATAATTATTATATTAAATTAGATTGTTTAATGCGATTGCCAAGTCAATCTATTTATTTAAAACAAAAGATTTTTAATATTGTTACGGTCACTATTTAAGATGTTGTTAGGTTATATAGCTAATTACGTAATAACTTACGACAGAAGGTCCCTTAAGTAGGGACTGAATAAATTAACCGACTTGGTATTATATGGAATGATAGAATGCCGTAATTACAGAAACAATTAAAACGCCATTACTTATATCTCGCGTGGATCCACGGTCCAGCAAACGAAGGGTTAATTAAATGCATGTTTTATATTAGGTATTATAACCTCTAAAGTACCGAATTCCCTTGTTTACCCAGTCACACAATATATACGAAACTTCTGTAACTTCAAACCAAGCGTGGAAGCATCCAGAAAAATCCAGGAAATTATTATCGAGTTCGCAACTAGCCAGCGAAGTTTTTACGGGACTTGTTTATAGTAGATATGGATACAAAAGTATCCGGAAAATATTAAACTGTTGTTGAAAGCTGAAGTTCGGATGGGTAGTATTTTTGAGTTGGTTCCTGTTTGGAGGTTGTTAGTGGAAAACGGTGGTTTATGTTATAAAGGGTGATTATCATCGCATGTTGTATTGTAAAATAGAATAGAATACTCTTTACTGTGTACACCATATTAATTTTTTTTTTTTTTTTTTTTATTAAATTTAATTTATGGATAACAAATTCTCATGTTAGTATTAAGTGAACATATGCATGCTAAGTAAAATTCTGGCAAAAACATGTAAGATCTTTATTGTAAATTATTGTAACACCATGTATACCATGTTTTATGCAAATAAATACTTACTTACTTATAAATTACAGACATAATTATATAGAAATTTGGATTTTTTATTTTTTGTCGGTAAGTATTTGGCGAATATTTGTTTCGTTACGTCGTCGTTTAGGTTTTTGGGGAACGATTCTAGGGACAGAGTTATTTAGAGAGTTCCGTACCCAACGGAGTGTTAGGGCGCTTGTTAACGAAACGGTTTCTACCCGGGCCGGCGCGACGCCGGGCCGGTGCCGGCTAAGCTTGTTCATGAGCCTCCATAGTGTCCCATACCTAAAGTTCGTTTTTTAATCCCAGAGACTAATCTGACAGGTGTATTGTCAAACTTCTATACTAAAAAACAAAAGACTAAAATGTCAGATTAGTGACCGGACGTAGACACGGTTTAAAACCGTGCCTAGACCCGGCGGAAAACCGTCTCGTTAACAAGCGCCCCTAGGGCGTTGCGTTGGTCACCCTATGCCTATGGCGTTTTATATCTCAATGTATCATATTAACTGTAATTTTATTGGTAGTCAGTTGTAATTTTTAACAGACAACGTGTTTTTAAGTTTCTATGCTCTTAGTTCACAAATGCCACTCGTACTTAGTCGGTATATAGGGTGACTGGTAATTAGTGACCGATTCTTAAACACGTGATTTTACTCATCATTATGAACAACTTTTACTATGGGAACAAACCTGAAACCTTTATGTTCGCTTAACCCGTCAAAATGTAGGGAGCAGCTGATTTTTTTTCGCGATTTCAGGTTTGGTCCCACAGTAAAAGTTGTTTATAATGATGAGTAAAATCACGTGTTTAAGTATCGGTCACTAATTACCAGTCAACCTATATAATCAAAACATGAGTTATATTACGTTCTTGTACAGACATTATATACAGACAATTCAAATTTTTCATCTCTTTATTAGTGGTTGTAATGGGAATCATATCACTAGGATTTATTAGGTTTTTATTTTATCCTTTTGATAGATTCTTATTTTGTAAATGTGAGGACTTTGTAGGCCTTGTAGACTTTAGATCTGTGGACCATTTTTTATTTTATCAAGTACCTGATACTTGTTGACAGGCCTATGCTATCCTCCCATACCTACTGTAATTTGAAAATATTGTAAAAGCCAATTATTTTTAAAAAGAGTAACCGTGGAGTTTCTTGCCGGTTCTTCTCCATAGGAAACGACCAATTGGAACCGTGCACCTAGCTTCTGACGTTTCATAAGTGCCCATGTAGGCTTATGTGAAATAAAATATTTTGATTTTGTTTTTTTTTTTTTTTTTTGATTTTGTAAGTACATGCAGTCCCTTTACTCAACAGTGCAACAGTGGGTCAGTGAAGGCAAAAAAAATGCGAGAAAAGAAAGAGAGAAAAGAGAGAGACATTACAAAAATAATACATACACTAATACAAAGTACCCAAAAGCCTCGAATTCAAACCTTAAAAGTTTGACAATATTGTCCATTGCTCTGTGGACAGGTCACAATTTACTCCAAATGCAGCAATTTTTTGAAATTATGAAAATTCTTAAAGTTATGTATGGCCATTTTAATATTCTTGATTTTAAATGTATACTAATCCAAATATGTCCATTAATGCGCGGATTGCGCCTCGTAATAATAGGAATCTTGTTTATGGGGTGGATTATAAGGAAAAATCTGAAATAAAAATGTGCCAACGACGTAAATCCTCTGTTTCCGTACAATCACGATATTGGAGTAGGGTAAATAATACATGGCGTTGCTTTTATATAAAAACAAAAGAAACACGTTAGGCAGTAAGACGCTCTTTAAAAAAATTGCTATGTAAAAAACTGTAGGCGCTCTGTGAACAAACGAAAAAAATAGGTATAATTTGTAAATATTTTCAAAACAGAAAATGAAAATAGACAAATTAAACTTCAAAAAAATTTAATCATATTAGTTTAAAAAGATTGAATATCAATAATAATTATTTTCAACGTAAAAACTTAGGTATAGGTACGTAAAGGACATAGGTACATAAGTACCTACATATATTTCGGAGAAAAATCATTTTTTTAAAGAAAAACTTTTTGGGGCTGACGGACAAAAGCCTCATATTGAAACATCCATAGCATACTTATCATTAGAAATAACAACGAAAACAGGAAATTCTCAGGAAACGTCGAAAATGAAGCTTCGTAAGACCCTAAAATATATATATAAGGAAGGAACTGTAACATCAAAAACTGGGGGTCAGAAAAAAAAAACAAATGAATTACTTCACACCCCCATTTAATGTAACATTTTTCATTGCCACGGTTACCCTTTGACAAATGAACGAAATATGCTAATGTGGACAAAATGAAGGGTTTGCGAGAACATTTTTTTGTGAAAGGCTTTTGAACTAATTTGTTCCTTTTCGCTGTACGCATATTTTTGGAAGATAACTGCGTTGTTACATTGTTCTTACTGGGGGAAATATCTCTTATAGGCCGCAGTTTTTGTTGGGGATGTCACTACAGTAGAATATAAGGCACCGCCATTACATAGGCATATTACATCGATCTTTAAGACTAACCAGATAGACATTTATTCGCCATTTGGTAACTCATCGAAGAATCCTTGTTTATCTTAATACTTTGTATTTGTTTTATTTTTTTCCGGTTGATGGCAATAGGCTCGCCTTCGGGACGACACGGGACTTAAATATAACTGGCGAAATGTAGGTGTACTGTAAATACACCTCTGCCTTACCTATAGGTGATTACAAACGTGATGTTATGTTTTGTATTTGTTTCTAAGAAGAGATAGTTTCACAGGGGGCTTGTGGCTTAGAAATAACAGCCGCAAGTTTCGATTGATCAGGTTAACACAGGATCCACCACTCTTCCTATCCTCTGCGGCCGAAAATTGGCAGGCGGCGGGGCCAATGACCTGACCCGTCGCAGGGGGACCAAGAGTGGCAGAGACGGGGTCGTCTGGCGCCCATGTGCTGGTTTGGTCCCTGGGGTGGTCACGGCGTGCTATGTGTTCTGGTGCGCCGGTGATGGGGAGTACTCCCCGGAGGAGGGTCCGGTGACGGACAGCTCCGGCGGGTTCACGGATGAGTGCTAACGCGTGCCCGTGTTCCCGCCATAAGCGGCAGAGGAGGACACCGTGGAGTTTTAGTGGGTTAGAGTCCCACATAACTGCACTATCTCCCCGTGGTAGTGCAGAATGCATGAGCATTTCTCCACGTAAAAAAAAAAAAAAAAAAGGATCGATCAGCACGCGTAGCATGAACACTTCTATCTCTACGAAAAGTAGACACATTGCTTTCTATACAAAGTGACATTTCTTCTCTTCATTTTTGACATATCGCCTAGAAATCCTTCTACAATCTGTGTTTTTGTCTTTCGTTTCAAACGATCTTTGTCTATCCTTCTAAATGTAGACTATTTCAGAAGAAAGTTTTCTATCCCAACTGTCAAAATCATATTGACAACTGACAGTTGTCTAAGAGATTTTGTAATCGCCACAGACTACAATATAATGCAGTAGAAAACTTTCTACTCGACGGCCACAAAGTATAAACGGTTGTCTACAAAATCCCGTAACGACTGTCAAACGTCCACGAATCACAGCCGGAGCCAATGGCTTAACGTGCTTTCCGAGGCACGGAGGGGTCTCGGTGTGTAAACCCATCCATGGACCAACCGCGGCAAGCGTAGCTTAAATTGATCGATCAACCTGTGCGGCTGTTATTATTTAGCCACGGACCCCTCCTTATAATGTGACTTAATATCAATAAAAATTAAGAATCAAAAAGAAAAAAAAATCTTATGACAACAAAGAATTATTATGTAAGAGTGAATTTCGTAAAAAGTGCAGTTGACTCTTTCTATTTTGCTGCCATCGTACTGTCTACACCACAGACTAAGAAGAGAAGTACCCTTGTCTACACGGAACGTCATCATCTTTGTCTACTCTTCCGTCAACAAATCGGTGCTCATGCTACGCGTGCAGGACAGACAGAGAGAGTCTCACCATAAGGGTTCCGTTTCACCATTTTGATACGGAACCCTAAAAATCCTTATAACACAAAATCGTTTAAAAACAAATGCCTGAAATAAAGTCAGTTCAATCGCCAAAATTCGAACAACCAGACAGAAAAAAAAAGAAAATCTATTAGCGCAAACGATTAGCGGTCGAATAAAATCGAACCGCAAACGCGTTCAGAGAATTTGTTCACACAAAATGTTGGAAAAAGATTTTTTCGACTAATTGTCAGATAAGTAAATAGACCGAATGCTCTACGTCAGAGACACAAAATTGATTAGTACAGAAGGTCGGTTCTTCAGGGTCAAATTAAATTAGCGTAACCTCAAAAGTGCTTTTTACTGCTGTCAATCCAGCATAATCATCCTATAGAGGTATGAGGAACAGAGTGTAAAGTTCACTCATACTCTATAGAAAAAGGAGGATCCTCCGATCACACGGGTGTTGTCTGGCGGGCAACTGCCCGATGATTCATGTCGGGCCAATGTATCTATGCTAGTTGCGCGGTAAACTCTGCTTGCGAGATGCAGGACTTTGCGTGACGTCAGTATGACGCGTTGTTCTCATGTGGCGTTGTAGATACCGCTACAAGCCTATAATGTTCCCACTGCTGGGCTCAGGCTTCCTCTCTGTGAGAGGGAGTGGGCTATAATCTAAATCTAACACGCGGGTCCGGTGCGGGTTGATGTCACGTGTCTTTGAAATTTTACTTTTCTGTGAATTTACTTTGTGCATGCGCCTGTTTTCGCTCATTGTAAGGAGCCGACCTTCTGTTCCTATCTATTTTGTTTCAGCGGTTCCTAATGTGTGACGTCTCTTGGAGCTACAACGCGTTTCAATAGTTCAGTGGAGCTATCCACTGAACTTCTCGTTCACAATATCTTTTGTTTTTTTTTTTTTGTATTTGTTTTGGTTGGTCAAGTTTGTTTTAACGATGTTTTAGTAGACTGACAGACGGCTAAGCGGTACCCTAATTGCGTAACACACTATCAATAACAATCTGAATCATTTTGAAGATATTTTTAATCCATTGCTTCATATGTTCGAAAAATTTGTCTGCTCAACAACATAAATAACACAATGGATGTTGTTGAACTGTCAAAATTAAAGTCATTGCTACCTGTTAGTAGGTATGCTACGCACTTACCCCGCAGGTCTGTAATATGTTTTTACGAAGTCTTTTTAATTGAATGCTTTTTTAGGGTTCCGTACCCAAGGGGTAAAAACGAGACCCTATTACTAAGGCTTCGCTGTCTGTCCGTCCGTCTGTCTGTCACCAGGCTGTATCTCAAGAAACGCGATAGCTAGACAGTTTAAATTTTCACAGTTGATGTATTTCTGTTGCCGCTATAACAACAAATACTATCCCATCCCATACAACAAACGTGTTTTTTTCGGCGTTTTTGCCTTGTGTTACGGAACCCTTCGAAGACATGTGACATCTACCAACCAGCACTGGACCCGCGTGCTGGATTACAGTCCACTCTCAGTCAGCCTGAATCCCAGCAGTATTACAGGCTAATTATGCAAGTACAGACGCCAGCACATGAGCCGTCCTAATGTATGCAATGCGACATGAAATGCAACACAACAACTAAGCGAATTTGTTTTAACGTTTGTAACGTTACATGTTACGTTTGACCAATCTGTGCACAGTATTATCAAGGCAAGTTTCTGTCAGGACGAACGCATTGTATGCCTTGATTTCCGTGAGCCAGTCAGTGTAATTCACAAAGGCTAGGTTTCGGCCTAAACATTAGTTATTTAGTGGTTACTGCTGTAGTTTCCTTTGTAGTGGAAATTCAGGAAATGGAAACGTGATAAGGGGGTGTAAAATGTATGACATCAGTAGGTTGTTTGATTAGAATTGCAAGCCTGGTTGGATACGTAGCGAATTTCGGACATAAAACAAAATGTATCCAGTAGTACAGACAGAGAGAGATAGACTTTCATATACAGTCATGGTTTCTTTAGCCAACTGAAATCATACCAATTCGCCATCTTTTAGCCATTAAAAGCAGCTGTCAAAGAATGACAGTTGTAATTGAAATATACGGATAATTTAAATTGGCAAGTAGCCGATTCGCTAAACTGATAATTACCAAGACTTTACAATTTTGCCGATATTTATAAACTACTAATAATAAAGCTGAAGAGTTTGTTTGTTTGAAAGTGGTAATCTCTGGAACTGCCGATCGGATTTAAAAAAAAAATCCATTTGATAGCCCAATTCTTGAGGAAGGCTATATCGACGGCGAAGTGCCAATACCTCCTAACTGACAAAGTCAAAAATTTACACAAACTGAAACAAAACGTTCAAAAATAGACACATTGGTTTAGTTGGGAGGTATATATTTCCATATTTTATTTGAAATGCTGTTGCATCTAAAAATACACTGAGGCGATTTCACTAAAACCTGCGAATAACGCCTTTAAATTCAAAACGATATAAAAAAGAAAATTTCTCAGAAAATGTCAGTTAGGAGGTATTGGCACTTCGCCGTCGATATGCCATTTAACATCTTTTTTTTTTTTAAAGAAAAGATTCAGAAAGAAAGCCATGCCATGCTATGATATTCCTATGGCATTAAGTCTGCCTCTGTACATTTATGTGCTTGAAGTATTAAATAAATAAATAGAGCTAAGCGAAAACAAAGTGATATCACGGGTAGGCGATGCGATGCGACGGGGTGGGTCGGGGGAATTTCATGCGAGCGGATGTATCTAATAAACTAAAAAGATAACAGTTTAATTTCGTTGGAGCAAAATGAATAAAAATAAAACTCAGAAGTGTCCGTCGACAAACCAAGAAAACAATTCAACCGAAATAATTTCAGTCGCAAAAAACGCGACGGCTCCTTCATGAATGTCACTTCTCTCATTGTTCCGAATAAATTATTCGAAACAAGACGCCACAGACAGCCAGATGTGAAACACAAAATAATTCTGGTCTAATTACCCTAATAAAGTAAGTACCTACCTATTACGTTTTAACCACAGAATTACGTATGTAGTGATGTAACGATATTGTATTTGAGCTAGTCGATTTTTTTTGTCGATTGCATTGGTTTTAGAACGAGTTGAGAGAATGTATTGTTAGGGCTATTGATAGTAAAGCGTAAAGTTCGTCTTTTTATGTTAGCGCCGCAGTATTATTCGTAGTTTCCCAAAGGTACTGGGCACAGTTCTTAAGCAATCGATTGCATGTTCAAAACTTGGCATGACCTAAAAAACTGGCCAAGTGCGAGTCGAACTCGCAGAAGAAAAAAACACGTTCGTTGTATAGGAGCCCCCCTTAAATATTTATTTTATTCTGTATTTAGTATTTGTTGTTATAGCGGCAACAGAAATACAATCATATGTGAAATTTCAACCGTCTAACTATCACGGTTCATGAGATACAGCCTGGTGACAGACAGACGGACAGTGGAGTCTTAGTAATAGGATCCCGTTTTGACCCTCTGGGTCTAAAAAGGAAAAAAGAAAAGAAATTTATTTGCGGCAAACAGGACACAGAGAAAGAACAAACAAAACACAATGAAATAACAAGTCGGGGGGAAATATGCATCAGATCCAAGAAAAATAGCCATCGCTCAGCATAATTCTCTAAAGGTATGAGGAACAGGCTGTAAAGTTTACTCATACTCTATAGAAAAGGGAGCATCCTCCGACCAGACGGGTATTGTGTCTGGCAGTTGCCCTGTCCGATGATTCATGTCGGGCTGTTGTATCTATGTTAGTTGCGCGGTAAACTCTGCTTGCGCGATGCAGGATTTTGCGTGACGTCAGTATGACGCGTTGTTTGCATGTGGCGTTGTAGGTACACCCTAGCCCCACCGCTGGTTTGGCGCTGGTGACCTTAATTCTGTAATGCGTTATGGCAATGACTAACACTCTACAGCCCGACTTCACTTACTGATGACCATGGGACTCTCTTTCCTTGTGCCAATCCCCACGCACCTGTACCAGCCTCATCCAGGCTTTGCCCGCGATGGCAACAATATCATCTGCCCAGTGCCCTTCTCGCCGCCAGAAGACTAAGTGCTAAAATTCATCAACTCATCACATGAGCAAGCGGGACAGGAAATAACGTGCATTGACCAATCCAATCAATGCTCATTCCTTTTCTTATGAGAACAGGTGCTCGATATGACAAAGAAATAATAAAAATCTGTCGCTGAACGGCGTATCATCTAAAATAAAACGTGGGAGAAAATATTCCATTTGTATTCAATAATTACATTCCAACTAGAGCATTCCAAATTTATTCCGATTGGAATCGATTTGGGAACGATTGCAATTTTGTCATTCACGAAATTCTAATAACGACATCGTCTGCAATTTAGCCGATTTTTTTTCTTATTCGATTACAGGGCTTTCGAATTTCCTATTGTCTTTGTTTTTAGCTGATCATTTTAATCGAATATTTTTGGGTGCGCAGAATACTGGTTAGTATTTTTTATTTTACTTTTAACGGAAGTGGGTGTGGTATATCAATTTCAGTTTAGTTATCACAGATAGGTTGTATTGATATAATGATGCTTGTATCTCATTGCATTTTTATGAATTTCGGCATAAGCTGCCCTGCGCCTGCGGTACCTACCTATTGCGTAACTCACGAACAGTAGGAATGGCTTTCGTTTTGAGAGTTCAACAAAATGAATCATGTTGAACTGTCAAAATGAAAGCGTTATTTACGTTGTTTAGCTGACAAATTTTTCGAACATAAAATATGAGTTCAACTGTCACTAATGAGACTCAATTACTTTTTCTATTTGCCTACCAGACGATGTGAACCATATATTAGCCATAATTATCCTTCTAAATGAATCAGATTGTGATTACGCAATTAGGGTGCTGCAGTGCGATTCTGTGACCATCTCACCGTAAAAACCTAAGTGAAGTGAGCGTGGAGTGAGCTGTCAGTGTCATCCCACCTGACACTAGGGATTGACCAAGCAGTATCAGGTGGGATGACACTGACAGCTCACTCCACGCTCACTTCACTTAGGTTTTCACGGTGAGAATCATAATCGAGATTTTAATAATATTTTTTATGCTAATAGGCTATTTGACTGGTTTCTGATAAACATCTCAGATTATTTAATGGTGTCTAACGAGCCCACAAAAACCTATTACTTCAAATATTGCATAATGTATTTCTTTTAAAAAATAGTAAATAAAAATGTACTGTTTATATAAGCCGCCAAAACGCTATCTTTAACAATATGGTGTCGTGACGTCACGATTCACGTAAACAAACGTTGTAACGGTCGAGATACTAGACAAAAGTCAACTGTTCTGTTAACGATAGACAGAAATTTACTAAATCATGACGTCATCTTAAGTTCAGCCAATCCAGACCGTTTTCGATTACGTGGCGCCAGGTTTAAAAAGATGAAGTTTTTTCGTTTTTTTTTATAAATAATACATTGTTTTGTAGTAAAACTAATGCAAATCGATTTTAAAAGCGAAAATCTATACGAGTGTCAATAATTATGACCTTATTTTTTAAATTGTCAAATAGCCTATTCTATTGATCATTTTATATAATTTCAAAGCTAGTATCTAGTTAGCTAGTAGCTAGTTGTCAAAACATTACCATTTTGTGGGGCTTTAAAATAGCAAAACAGAAACTTAGTCAGAACCTCAATGTTGTTTTTTTCCCTAGACTAGTCCTAGAGGAGCCAGCGCATCACGCACAAAAAAAATATAAAAAAATGAAAAAAAAATTACTAAAATCTCGATTATGATTGTTTGCTTGGTCAAACCCGAGTTGAACAAGTTTTGACACTCTTATAGGGTTTCAACCCTATAAGAGTCAGAGAGATATCAGGTTTGGTCCCATAGTAAAAGTTGTTCATAATGATGAGTACAATGACCTCTTAAGAGGTTGTTAATGTTTTACCAATAACCCTGTATACAGTCAGCACCAAAAATATGTGTGTATGCACCTTTTTGGGGCTTACCTCGTTATTGAATGTTACTGTATATTTACGAGATTTATGTAGATTACCTGGTTTTGGTCACGGGGTGTATAGATTTTTTGGGACATAATGTTTAGTTTGTTTTGGTAAAATAAATATGCTATGTTTGGTACCGATACAGTGGATACAATATTATGGAACAAATTATATAATTAAATGGTTCCTTGTCCGTGTATACATCTTTTTGGGGCTGACTGTATCTACGACAGCATTAGATAGATGATGAGGGGACGACTTTCAACTCGAATAATCATGTCAAAAAAATACAACATGAAATTAGCCCATCAATAAAAACAAAGGGTTCTTTATCATCCATTTGTAGGGTTCCCAAAGGGTAAAAACGGGACCCTATTACTAATACTCCTATCATAGTTCACGAGATAGGACATTTGAAATTTTACAGATGATGTATTTCTGTTACCGCTATAACAAAAACTTGTTTTTTTCGGCGTTTTTGCCTTGTGGTACGGAAACCCTTCGTGTGCGAGTACGACTTGCACTTGGCCAGTTTTATCTCGTAATAAGCCAACGGTAAATTAAACTACGTACCTACAACTATTTACACGAGAAAAAGGTGAGAATTTTCTCCCTTTCCTCGTGGTAGGGACATATTGTGTTTAACATTATTTCTTTTGTCTCCCTGTAAGAGAAATTTATTATTGTTATGGTACATACGAAAACCTTTTGTTTTTCGGTGGCGGTGTGTGTTTATTCTTGAAGTTTTGTAAGAGGTCTTTGAACCTGGGTTTACGTAAAGTGGAAACGCCGCATGAATTGCATGAAATGTTTAGCTTTTTTTACAGGATGAAATTGAATAGTTCAATCACGTGGGGTCATATTAAAACATCTAATTCAACGTGTTATAACGAAGAGCATATCATTAAGGAAAGGGATGCACATACGTGCGCGTAGGCAAGCGATTTGGCAATGTCGCGCGTTATCACGCGCCCTTTTTTTTAGGAACGGTCATAATTAGTTAAATACCGCTATAGGCCGACCGTTTAACTGTGACGTTGCCTGAGGTGGCTGCGCGGTGCGGGAGGGGTGATAGTTGTCACAAGTTGACGAATCACTGAGCTCTCGCATCACGTCACCACACCCCTCCCGCACTGCGCTGCTACCTCAGGCAACGTCTCAGCTAAGCAGTCGGGCTATAGTTTACGCATTGCCAATTTGCTTCATGTTGTGAACTCTGCGATTAATGGATTTGCCTATCGAGCACGCGCTAAAATTTAGATTTGGCAAATGCTGGAACCAGTACCACTTACTACCAGATAAATCATTCCATACAAAATTTTCCATACCTACTGCTATAATAGCCGCCATCGAATCACTAGACGCTGCGAACGAAAATGTACCTAACCGCAAGCGTACCTACAAGCGTAAAGTGAGTTTTGCTTTGTCTGTGCCAGTACCAGTGCCATGTACTGAACCCATGGTTTTGTTGCACGTCGACGTCCCTGCCACCCTGTATTTAGCCGGTAAACCGTAGTTCTCCCGCTCTGGGCGAAGCGGGAGCGCATGTCAGACTTTTACTGACTAAAACCCACCCGTGTTCCTTCAGTTGCCTGTGGAGCCACAGTATCTCTTTCAAACAGCCCGCGACAAGCCGTAGACCCTCATGTAGATATATTGTATTGTAAGAAATGTTCCATTTGCCATTTGGTCATCATCATCGGCCTACAGCAGTCCACTGCTGGACATAGGCCTCTCCTACTACCCGCCACTAAACTCGATTTTCGGCAACTCTCATCCAGCTGCTACCAGCTATCCTGCGAAGATCGTCGCTCCACCTATCCTGATTATTTGTCTTAAAATGTCCAAATTCCTTTAGTGTTGTGACAAGAAAAGGATGGAAAACCACCTTTACTTGAGACGTAATTAGTAGCTAAACTTGCATACATTGATAGTAAAATGATGCTGCATTCATGCTTCATTATTAATTTGCAGTCACGTTCAACACATCTCCCTGGTTTGTGAGTGCACACGGTCGTGTCTGTGTACTTATTATGGTACAGTGGCGGACAATTTAATCACACACGAACAAGTAAAATTAACTGGAGCTTTTTTTAAAGTTGTCACACGCTAATGCCCGCTTGTGTGTGCGTAATGTAATGTGTTTAGCAATAAATTGTTTAAAAAAAAAACACTCTGTCATCTACAAACAATTGACGGTAACAGAACGATATTTGAAATTTATTTAGTTATTATTTTTTGGATGCAAGCGTGCCTAGAAGATTTTCGTTGTCGAGTTTAGAATTAAAAACACGAATGCTCACCCAGAAGTAAATCCACTGTCTGTTAGCCATATTATTAACATTAATTGGACGTAGTTTAGCAGAAAGGACTCAAAAAAAAAATGAAAACAAAAAAATGCGTTAATCTGTGTACTACAACTTGATTTATGGAAATATAGTATATTAGCCCATAGGTGACAATATTTCAAATAATTCCAGAAAAAACAACATCATTGCAGTACACACCTAAATTTAAAACCTCGATAACTCAAAAATTACTTTTTGTGGGTAGAGTCCTTGCTACTAAACGCCGTCCAATTTTGTGTGGGATCCCACTACCTACAGCAGCGCTGACTGGTGAGATGCCAATCACACAGCTTTTACTCCTATTGAGCCGTCAGAAACAGTAATTTATGCACTCTCAAGGAAAACAAAGATGTATTTTATTATCAGCTGTAAAATAGAAAATAAAATTGAACAAACGTGTACCGTTTACTCCACATTACAGCTGTTCTGAGCTACTGAGTGCACCAGACGTACACTGGAGGACAATATAATGACCCATTTAGTCCGTAATATATGAACCTACTTAACACCACAGTATGGCGTAAATAGTTGTACTGTTGTGGTTCGTTTCAAACAATTATCTCACTGTATAAATCTCTTTCAGTGATAAGACTGCTCGTGACTGCTCATTGTATTCCAAAATCTGTTATCTGGAGTAAAATAAATAAATGAAATCTTAATGGATTTCTTCCCGCTTATACGAGTACCTAACGTTTACACAGCGGTTTTCATGCTGCAATTGGTTCAAAACAGACTTAAAATCAAACTAGATCTGCCTAGTTGGGATTGGCTTGTGTGCGGGCCGATCTGACTAAACTAATATTTGTGTGGCATGCAGATAGATTTCGCCGAACTTGTTGTTAGTGAATTTGAGATTTCTGTTTGAAAAAGCACTCGACATTCAACGGAATTTCTAGTGGGGGCACTTCTTGTATCTGTGGTAGGTACTGTTTCTAAAACAAAAGAAAAAGATCTACATGCGAATAAAATTACGCAAACAAAATTATAAAATATAAACGATTTTAAAGTCGTATAGTTTGTTAAGTTAAATGTTAAAAGTTATTTCTTTTTATGTTTAATAAACTACTGTATGTTGTCTCTTGCGAAAAAAAAAAATAAAAAATTCATATCTTATTTTTTGTGTTCCATTTAATCTGTCTCGAAGTGCACGTCTCAAGAGACAAAACAAGGTTCTCTGAACTCGACACATGCAAATGTGAAATGTCTGCGTTCATGCAATAATTTGAATGAAAAAATAGTCATAATTATGTTCCCTGGGGTCACATTAGTTCGCAATGTGAACTAAAAACGATTGAGCTATTATGTTGCCATTTCGCTCTAACCTAGTAAATTAAATGCCAGTTGTATTCTTCGTGAGCTATCATCATCATCATCATTTCAGCCAAAAGACGTCCACTGCTGGACATAGGCCTCCCCCAAGCACTTCCACTTCGACCGGTTCTGTGCTTCTCGCATCCAACGGGTTCCTGAGTTCGTGAGCTATATTGCATTACATTTATGTAATAGCCATTAATTCAATAATAGTCACTTTTGGTGTTCAATTTAGAAGAATTGAACCATGTACACAAAAAAGTTAACCATTCAACAAACAGCGGCCATAGCAATTCAATCAAATTCACTCAAATTGAATACCAAAGGTGAACCGTGTAACATTACCTTACCAAGTAGTTATTACTAGCGGTAAGGAGAGGGATTCCATTTTCAATATAAGGTATTTGGATAACGTGTATCTTATCCAAATACTAATGGAAAAAAAAACACAAAAAATAACAAAGTCAAATCATTTATTTTAAATGGGCACTTTTGAACGTCAGATTTTCCATTTTCATGTTTTTCAGCCATATTTGCTTAGTTGAGTTGGTGGGAAATCTGAAATTAAGTATTTAATTAAAGTGAAAATGACTAAAGTATACAGTACATTGTAGATGGCAAGTTTATTTCGATGTTAGGTATTTACTTTGGAAACAAGTAAACATTACATATAATATTTATCTTTTGAAATTAGAATCTAGTATTTGCTAATTTGGTTTAACTAATCAAATTGCAGAAATTTCTGGCGACAGTAAATTTTAATTTGACAGACGTAAATATAAAATTATGAACTGTCTGAAGAAAATTATCGACACACTATCGACATGGAACATTTACAACCCTATTCAAATTATTGTATTCAATATAATATGAGAAAACTGAGCCCTAATAACACTTAAATATGATGAGATATTAATGAAAACATTTAGTCTAAATATAAAATAGTATTAAAAATGCTCACACAAGCAATCGAAACATTAAAAAAAAAATGGTTGCCTGTAAAGTCGGTTTTACGGGCGAAGATTTTACGTGACAACGTCTTTTTCTCGGTAGAATATTTATTGATATGAATATAATTAAATTGCACAATAGGAACAAGGAATTAAATGAAAATAAGAACGTAACGTTACCGAGCGTTACACTTTTTCATAAGTGACTCCCAGCCGCAACCTAATTTAAAATAAGAACGTAACGTTACCGAGCGTTACACTTTTTCATAAGTGACTCCCAGCCGCAACCTAATTTAAGACGTTGTCACGTCAAAATATATAAGAACATGGCTGAACAGAACATAACAGTTGCTAGGCAACCACTTAAGAAGACTCTACTCCTAGAACATAGTGCATTACAACCTTCATGGTTCAACACCCCCACTTAGTCCCCTAAGTTGGGAAACATAGTCATGAAATAGACTTATTTGTGAAAGGTTATTCCGCTGTCCTTTTGGTAGCGAGTTTTACAAAATGCGCAAACTTTCGTAATAATTTTTTTCTAAATATCACGTAGTAAACACAAAAAACACAAAAAAGTAGTTTTCCACGATTTAGACCTAAATCATCAGAGACGAACCAAACAACTCAACGTCCATTTGAAAGAACGTGCCAATTTTAGTTCCCGAGAACCTCGAGCCGGCGCGGGCGCTTTGAATCAGCACAAAAAACTACTGTCATTTGGTAGAGTATCGTTAGTCCAGCGTACTTGTATGATAGAGGTCAGTGTCTAGCTACATCTATCAAAAATCACGTTTAGATGGCACTGACATAAAAATATTTTAACTCTCACATGATACACTGAAAATATCTCGGGCCTCGACCTTCATAAGGCGCAAGGTCAGTATGTTGTTTTAAGTTGATCGATATATTATATTATAATCGATTATGGCTCACTGGACCACTTACTCATAGGCCTGTGCTCTATCAGTGGAAACATTATAGGCTGGTTATGGGTGAACCTGCGGGTGACCGTTTCTCCATAAAAACGCTCTCGCCTGTTTTCTTCCTGGTTAATAACCATAAAGCAATGATTTACAGAATAATAAATATTAACTACTTTTATGTCCTTAAGTTTTCCTTTTTGAAGACATATTATTTTTGTTAGCACTAGATCAAAAAATGCTCAAAATTGCCGATTTAAACCGCTGTCAACAGAGGCCTAGTGTACAAATTTGATAACTATTAATGAATAAAGAAAAACATAGGGACACAGTATATGTCCTTCTTATTCAGTTTATGAAATATCTTTTAAATAAATTGTTCTAATATTGGAGGAGGAAATAGGCGAGAGCCAAATTTCGAATTATGACTTTTTACTTAGGCTTTTTCAAAATTCTCTCCGACCGCATTTCCTTTTAATTAAACAAAAAAATTATTAGCGTCTGCTATAAGTTGAAAACCAAGCCACTTCCATACTTAGCCTCTTTGTCACTGAGAAGGTAAGTAATAAAACATCTCGTACCCACGCTGAGAAATTAATTTTCTTCGCTTCCCTACTACCTACATCCCGTACTTGGCTTCTTCTTGGCTGTACTGGGCTGTACTTTCCTGTACTTGGCTATAGCATGCAAGACTTGACAACGAGATAGAATGTTATTAGCTTTTAGTGGGTATTAAGCTAGTAAGTGGGTGTTTATTGGCATATTAGTGCAGTTTAGGAGTTTAGGGTGATTATCGGTTTTGACCTAATACCTTCCGGTATTAGGTGAAAAGCTGACGACACAAGTGGGGATAATGCTTTTATTAATATGATGTAGATAATAAATTACACAAAGAAGAATTATTTCATCACCACTGTTCTCAAAACGGTGAAGGTGTTTTCCTTCACCGTTCTCGTGAGGAAACCGGCATGTCCTAGAACCAAAAATTCGAAGACATGTGACATCTACCAACCCGCACTGGGCCCGCGTGTTGGATTACGGCCCATTCCCTCTCACAGAGAGAAGGCCTGTATCCCAGCAGTGGGAACATTTTATGCTGATTATGGTTATGGTAGATAATTAATTGTTACTTTCTGACTTGTATACCGATGTTAGAGGCATAATATTAAGGAACCTTAATATGATTTCGATATCGGCAAACGAGTTATGGAAGTCAAATGGAGTTGGGCAGGACACCTAGCAAGGCGCAGTGATGACAGATGGAGTAAGGCAGTGAACGAGCGGCGTCTAAGGACTGGAAGACGAAATCGGTCGTCCGGCGGCGAGGTGGCTGGACGACATTGTTACCATCGCGGGTAACCTGGATGGGGCTGCCACAGAGACGGGAGGATTGGCATATGAAAAGAGACGCCTATGTCGCAGGGCTGTGGATGATGATGATGATGAACAGATAAAAAATAAAAGGTAAGTAGTCATTGGCATTGTCTCATCGTGAGGAAACCGGCATGGAACTCTACTAGAACCAAAAATTCGAAGACATGTGACATCTACCAACCCGCATTGGGCCCGTGTGGTGGACACTCTCGCAGAGAGGAGGCCTGTGTCCCAGCACTGAGAACGTTTTATGCTGATTATTAAGTACAATGTTTATGTTGGTTGTCATTACTCCCTGATGATCTTTGCTTAGGCTTAGAAACCTCATATCCACTAAGTATGTCATAACCACAGAACACGGAATCATCGCACCAATAACGTTTAGAAACGGCAGTTTAGATAAAATTCGTGGGCTCCGAAAGCTACTTCTGTCGTGACCATCACTGAAAGCCGTCAGTTTCAATACGTCTTTTGTATCGAACTCAAAGCATTTATTTCAATTAAACCATTTACAGGCACTTGTGAATTGGCAAGAAGTCGGTCAGTCAGAAAATATGACGGTATTTGCCCATTCCAAAGCGTAGTAGGTACCTATGGAGAAGAACGGGCAAGAAATGGACACTTTTAAATTAGGTTTATTATGTTTACAAAAATATTAGTTACATCTTAATAATTCGAGAGCAATGGTGGCCCAGTAGTAACGATCCCGAATTACGAGTTGTACGTCGTGAGTTTAAACACACAGTCCGGCGCGTTACTTTGTGTTATTTATTTCATCACCACAGCTCTCAAAACGTAGAAGGAAACATCGTGAGGAAACCAAAAATTCGAAGACATGTGACATCTACCAACCCGCACTGGGCCCGCGTGGTGGGTTACGGCCCACCTCCTTAAAAGAGACAAGACCTGTGTCCCAGAAGTGGGCGCATTATACTTAGGCTGATTATGTAATGTCATATAAGCACGTTATAATATATCTACTTTCCTTCCGTTCCACCTATTAACTCCATAAACACGACCTGACAATATTTCCATCTCACTTTTACCCAGCAACACATTTTCACGTTACATTTTATAGCAATTACCACCAACTGAAATTTATTCTGCTCATACAGCCGAATACACAAACATGTTTTCGTAATAAACAATTTTATTTCATCAGTGTTGATCAGACACAAAAGGTAACAGCCACGTTATGTTGAAATAGCAGGAAGCGAATACATACCACAGAATAGGACAGAAGGTCGTGTCCAAACAATGAGAGAAAATGCACACACACATAGACATGCTTCGCGTACAGCGGGTGCTAGCGCACTCGCGACTAGCGTTTGTTTGAGATCTCTTATACTTGGACTTTAATCGTATCCGTTCCATTGACAGTTTGAAGAAAAATAATAATGATAACACACTAAAATTATAATGTTCGGGTAGTGAACGAATTTGCAAAAAGAATGAATGGTAAAAAATTTAAAAAACCCCCGACAAAAATAAAATTAAGGAATCCCTAGGGATTCCTTAATTTTATTTTTGTCGGAGGTTTTTTAAATTTTTAATTTAATTTTTTATTTCATGCTTTTTGTAGGGACTCCTTAATTTTTGTATTTCATTTCTTTTATTTTCTTCCGTTTTAAGATTCTGGTAATTTGGTGTTTAATCAGATTTTTTACCCGTCAAAAAATATTGATTAATTTATAGTTGAAGAATAATTTTTAAGACTAAACAGATTTTTTGTTTTATTACTTATATTTTTCAAGTTTTTAGTTTTCATTTCGTTAGGTAGTTAATATTTCTCATTCCCTTTCAATATAGTGTAAATTATTCTACTTGTCAAGCCCTTGCATTTGATACCTATATTGAAGGAGTTGTGAAAAAAAAATGTAATTCGCCATTTTGTGGTGGCGGCCATCTTGGATTTGAAATTTTTAATAGTGTATAGTATTCTATTAGTCAAGCCCTTTCATTTGATACCCATATTGAGCGAGTTGAGAAAAAAAAAATGAAATTCGCCACTTTGTTGTGGCGGCCATCTTGGATTAAAAATTTGTTATAGTGTATAGTATTCTACTATTGAAGCCCTTTCATTTGATACCCATATTGAGGGAATTGTGAAAAATTATGTTATCCGCCATTTTGTAGCGGCGGCCATCTTGGACCGATTTTCATCAAACATAGCTAAGAACACTCCCGACTAATACACCTTTCAAACAAAAAAACTAAATCAAAATCGGTTCATCCGTTCGGGAGCTACGATGCCACAGACAGACACACACACACACACACCCCCACACACACACACACCCCTGTTTGTACAGACACCCTTACGAGGACCTTGTTAGTCCTAGAACGAACCGAGGACCCTCCAAAAAACTGGTTTAAATACCTCGTTGGCCTTTTAGAATAAGATAGAAAGAGACAGGTGAGTAAATCTATAGTGATGAGCTTATTGGGATAATGCTATCTCAACATTTTTCTGTATGAATTTCGGACTTTGTGTAAGCCAACCGAGGACCTCTTACGTAAGCCCTGCGACGTCCTTCCGAGGACGTATTTTTACACAATATTTCTTATAGCTTGTACAAAGTGCGGACGTTGTGTTAGACTTTATATCACTAAACCGAGGACAGTTTTTCGCGTAGAACTTGTACAAACCGAGGACCTGGAAAATACCTACCTACCTACCTAAAACATTTTACGTGTAAGATAATAATCAATGTTCCGATTTATTTCTTACACACTTTTTCTAAAATGAAGTACCAAGCGAGGACGAGTCAATGTCTTTACGTTTGTCAGCGCTTCTCAAAGGATTATTTATCAAAGAGAGCCGACAGTAACGGCTTTATTTTGTTAAACACTCGTGATTGTTGCTTATAACGTAAACAAAAACCCAGAAATCGATCCTTATCAGCGACACTATCGAATGGTGTAATAAATACAGTGTTTTTTTTTTACACCATTCGATAGTGCCAACGGGTTCGATTCCTGGCTAGAAATATAGATTTTTCATAAATCCAATGATGCAGTTTTAGTTTTCACCAAAATCGAGGTCGCGACTCTTTTGAGTACTTTTCGCTATTCCTCATAGTTTCGGATTTGGCCATCCACGCTCACTTCGAAAATTCATCCTGTATATATAAAAGGAGAAACTGACTGACAGACTGACATATCAACGCACAGCCGCAACTACTGGGTCTAGGAATGTGATTTTAGACGTTACGGACACTTTTAACGTTCTACATTGTTCTCACATGCATAATTTTTAACATGAATGATCTAAACAAGATTTTGTAACCATATTATTTTGATTTAAAAGAGTGTCCATTGAGTTTCTTGCCCGTTCTTCTCCATAGGTACCTGCGCTTTGGAATAGGCAACTAGCTTCATCTTTTTGACTGACCGACCCCTTTTTTTTTTGCGGATTGGAAATCATCAAAGGACCCCTCCCGCTCTGATGGAGCGGAAGGGAGTGTCAGACTCTTACTGACTAAAACCCACCCATGTTCCTTCCTTAGCCCTTTATGTTCCGGGCCAGCGGTAACCCTTTCGGACAATCCCGCTGACCCGGCAGGCTTCGGCCCTATGGGGTCCTCGATGCTGACATCTTTTTGAGGTGCGCGTGGAACACGTACACGCCGTCCGGCACGGGCCTGGTCCTGATCGGATCGGACGGTGAGCTACCCATTACTCTCCGCCCGCAGGCCCGCGCTTACGGTGGCCGGGAGTCGTCGCGCGGCTCCCGACGCCCGGAGCGTCTCCCGCGGCGGCTGGGACGGGAGGCTCTCTCCCTGAGCTGACCGACCCCTTGACAATTCAAAAGTGCCTGTTGAGTTTGAGTTGAGTTTGAGATTGTGAAATTTTGCACACGGCTTCCTTTTATAATGTAGGGGAGCACTAAGAAGGGGTTTTTGGAAATTCAACCTTTAAGGGGGTGAAAAGGGATCCACCCTTTTTACCCCCTTGTTTTTTGTTTGTATGAAAAATCTTATTCCTTGAGTTAAAAAACTTGGCACTAATACAAAAAATGCCAAACTTCATAATTTACTTAAATAATAAGTAAATTATGAAGTTTGGCATTTTTTGTTTTTTTATACTACCCCCTAAAGGGGGATTGTGGGGTGTCAGAATTTGTATGGAAGATTTTTAACTCGCGGTCCGATTAGCTCGAAACTCAGTATTTATACTTAAGACCAAAAATAAAGAATACCGTGTATCAGGGTTTTTCGAAAATCTAGCCCTAACGGGGTGAAAAGGGGTAGTTAATTATACAAGCGAGGATTTTACTGCGTGGCTTGAATAACTCGAAAATTGGTATAAATAAATCTTCGAGTGAAGTAATGAACATAATAATATAGCAAACGATTTTTCGGAATTCCACCCCTGTGGGGGTGAAGACCAAGAATACAGTTTATATGAAAAATCTTATTCATATGGTTAATAAACTTGAAACTAAAGGGAGACTGAGGGTGTAAATTTTGTATGGACGAATTTTAACGCGTGGTCCAATAAACTCGAAACTCAGTATGTAAGACCAAAATAAATAATAAAGTAAGTATATCAGGTTTTTTAGAAAATCTACCCCTAACGGGGTGAAGAGGGATAGTCAATTTCTTAGGGGAGTATTTTATTACGTGGCTTGATATGATAATTGGTCATAATATGTATTTAAGTCAAGCTATAGAAACATCCCAGACGATTTTTCAAAACTACACCCCTATGGGGATAAAATATTTTTAATAGCCATGTTTATAATCACGTGTAAACTTGCTATGGAATATCTTAATTTGACAGGACTAAACTAATATTTATCTTCTGTCCTTTTAAATACAAAGCAAAAGATGCACTGAACTTAAATTTTGTTTAGTTTGTGAACAAGGGAATCGGCGCTATTAAGTTATTAAGTTTGCATGCTTCCCAAATTATTTTGATCTCGCTTGATAATATTTCTTTGTTGTTTTCTAAATAAGCATTGTGTTATGAAATTTTATGTCAAGTTTTTAGCCCAATTTATGTCGATTTCTTTTAATTATGGTTTCTATAAGTCTTTTTGTTTGAGTCGTTTTCTATTAACTGTTATGTAAGTTTTATAATCATGCTTCTCAAAGATGTTATTGCAACTTGATGATTATTTTTATAAGTAGATCGTTGGTAAAAGTTTGTTAAATAATTTGTTCCATTTTAAAATAAACCTACTTACTTTTATTTCAGTAAAGTTTATGACGTGGTTTCCTTTAGTATGTTCATGTCCTGTATTTCTTTGTACTTTATATTTGTTTCAAATCTTGCTGCAGACATTTCACCTATATTTATTTTCTTTATGAAAAGCACACGTTTAGCTCCTATGACAATACAATATTTTATGGTGCAAATCATAATGTTGTATAATATAAGCGGGCCTAGGTACTTAGCACATGCTGCAGAAAAAGCCTGATTATTCCTCGTCCACCTAGTAGCTACCAACGATTTGTTTAAGGATTCAGTCTACCTTCGATTTTCTCCTTCATAATTTTATTTAAATGATAGCATATAATTTGTCTTCTACACACAAGGAAAACTGTCGAAACGAGGACTAGAATACACACTGTTCGGAAAATCTAGCAAACCGAGGTCTTAAATACACATTGTCTGGAAAAGCTACCTAACCGAGGTCTTTTGTGTTAAAGTTAACACATAGGTCCTCGGATAATACAACAGACGTAAAATGAGTGTAAAGAGTCTGTGTATGAGGCGACAGTGGCACCATCTGGTGGATACACAATGTCTGTGTAAGATTATGAATAATCTTGATCAAACCGAGGTTCAGACAACTTTTTCGTATTAAGTACTCGTATATAGAAAGACTCAAAATCGCTTGCAGAATACGAATCTTTGGTCAAGTCAAACCGAGGACCCTCGAAAAGGTCCTCGCTTTGAAAAGGTCCTCGGTCGTGCCTTGTGTATTCATACGCACGTCCTCGGATGGTACTTAAAACAAACACACAGACACGTCAAACTTATAACACCCCGTCGTTTTTGCGTCGGGGGTTAAAAATAGGTGAATTTGAATAAAGCCCAAAAATATGAATGTGAATATTGCAAATAATGATTTGACCAATCCTAAAACGGCAAAATATGACACCATAATGCTTTAGTTTCTAACTTAAGTAGGCAGGTATATTCAGTTCATTGACTTTTTTAAACGTGAAATATTAATGTTTTTTTAAAGTTTGAGTTATTAAATTCAACTATGCATTTTCAAAGTTTATTCAATTTCGCTCATTCTTTTTTTCAACTCACTTCCTTTTTTCGACAAAAACTTGTACCCCCTCAACTGTCAAGTTACTGAATAGGATTAAAAGTCGAAGTGGGCCTGTTTTCGCTCGTTGCATGGAGGAAACCTTCTGTACTATTTTGTATACTAATTTAGTTACATAATTTTTTTATTCTCAGTTCTGCATTACAATGACTTCTGTTAAGTTTTGTTTATTTCTTTTCTATTGCCTATTCTTTGTTAAATCACGAGCGCCGTAGTTTCCTTTTTGAAGCGTTATTGAGTCTATGGTTGGAATAAGTTTCCAAAATGTTACCACGGTGTAGCTACTTACAGTGGTTTATCGCATCTGACAGCACCAGAGACTGAATTATGACGATTAATTATAGCCCTTATTGTTTCAGTGCAAAAGAAAGATGTCGCATAGCATAATTTCATTTTGATGTGAAGTCAGTGTGAAATGACTTCATAATACGGCTCCTGGTCTGCGAAATAGCTCCTGTTGTACCAATGTGAGTTCTTTCTTTCTTTCTTTCTTTCTTTAAAACCGGGCAGGGTTTAGTAGAACCAAAAATTCGAAGTCATGTGACATCTACCGACCCGCACTGGGCCCGCGAGGTGGATTACGGCCCACTCCCTCTCACAGAGAGGAGGCCTGTCCCAGCAGTAAGAATGTTATAGGCTGGTTATACTGTGATATTAATATGCATTTATTCTTATACGACCGTCGGAGGAATTGTATCAATGACTGAAAGGTTTTGTGCGTTTTATAAGCTGCATCTCTGCCATTGATTTTAGCTACTAAATTCATATTAGTATACACAATACAATGCGCTTCCTTTTGATCCTAATCACAGATCCTAATTTTAAAAGACAACTTTTTTCTTAAATTATATGAGTCATAATCATTATAACGAGTTCTGATAATAAGTAAATCTAATGTAATCTAATGTCTAAAGGCGAAGTAGAATGGGGTTTCAAGAACAAAGTAAATTAACAATGATTTCCAGCATTCCAATGCATGTTGCATTGCATAATAACTCCGTTTGTTCACTCAAAATCACCAAAGAAATCAATAAAGACAAAAAAGTAAATCTTTAACAATCGTAAACGTATAATCAACATCATACAAAACAACAACAATAACAACAGTAACAACAACAACATACAATAAATAAATCAACTACAACATGAAGACAGTTGAAAATGACTTAAAATTAACAACAACAATTATTTACAAGGCACTCAATTTTCAAGCTCTTTGAAAAATTTAACAATTCCTTCCTAATTATTTTTATAATAGGGTCAACATAATAATGTATTTCCCTCTTTGAAGCTTTCCACGTGATAAAATCAGACTTATGGTTGTGAAACAGATAAAAATATACAAATCATAGTTCCAACTAGAAAAAAAATTGTTAATCCCTCCAAAGAACATCATTCGTTACTACTCCTTAATGATCCTTATGGTGGTGGATGGTTTTGTACACGGGGATCTTAACAGGGTAAGGATGGGGCACGTGCACTGTGACAGTCTTCTCGACCTTAATTGGCACGTGCTTCTCAACGGGGTAGGGGACGTGCCTGACTACAGGGTATGGCACAACCTTTTCAACGGGGATTGAGATTTCAGTCTCAACGGGTACAGCAACAGGCTTGTTGACGGGAACCTTGACTGGGTAAGGATGAGGTACACCGATCAGAATTGGTTTGGGGACATTAATGTGAACGGTCTTAGGAATTTTGAAAGTAACATGTTTGTAGTTGGGTACTTCGACGGGGTGCTCTTCGTCAACGTGTGTGCCAACAAGGGTAGCTTCACCACCTCCGAAATCGTGGCCGTCACCTTGTCCGTATTCCTGACCACCGTCGTGAAGAGTGAAGGAGCCGGGTCCGAATCCATGCACACCTTCGCTTTGGCCGCCGAATCCGTGACCGCCCTGTCCTTGGCCACCGAAGTCGTGTCCACCTTGTCCCTGGCCTCCGAAGTCATGTCCGCCTTGTCCCTGGCCACCGAAGTCATGTCCGCCATTTCCCTGACCACCAAAACTATGTCCACCTTGTCCTTGGCCTCCGAAGTCATGTCCGCCTTGTCCTCCTTGGCCTCCGAAGTCATGTCCGCCTTGTCCTTGGCCACCGAAACCATGTCCTCCATCACCCTGAGAACCACCGTCGTCTTGCCCGTGGTGACCAGATTCTTGAGCAGCTAAAAGATACGAATCTCCACTAAAATCCTGACCTCCCTGATTTCCGCCGTCATGGACAGCAAATTGGGCATGACCACCGCCGTTACCGCCTCCGAAGTCTCCGTGGAATTGGCCACCAAATCCGCTGAACTCTTGGCCTCCATCGTGACCTTGGGATAAAGCGAGAGTATGGGTTTGGCCGCCTGAGAAATCATGGCCGCCGCCGCCGTCTCCAAAATGTTGTCCGCCAAGTCCTTCTAGACTATGTCCTTGTCCGCCTGAGAAGTCACCGCCTCCACCGCCGCTTGGTGCTGAATATTCGTATCCTGAGCCCCCACCTCCATGACCACCATCTCCTGCTATTTCGTTGGAATAGCCGATTCCGGCCTTGCAAGAGGCAACTGCCAGCAACAAACACACCTGGAAAGAAAAAAAAGGTGATAAGTATTGAGGTTTTCTTTTAAAATAAATGTTTTAGGATAACATAACTTTTTTTGGGATCTTTATGTGTGGGTTAACAATGTTAATACCTACTCTATTCAACGTGTTATATAGCATGTATGCAACGAGTATAGCTCAAAAATCGTCACAGAAATAAAATAAAATGTATGCGACATTTTCAATCGAATAACCTGTGAAAAGCAACCCAAAAGCATTTAGAAACTCCCTGAATTAAAAAATCGTACCCAAAATAACTGAAATCATTATATTAACAGACTTCAAAGATCGATAAAGACCATTAAAATTCATTTAGTACAATGAACGGACTTATTTAAATTTCAGATGTCTGACAACCAGTCTTACCAAGGGGTATCGTATTACCCAGTAACTTGGTTGTGGAGGTTAGATAGGCAGTCGCTCCATGTAAAATACTGGTATTCAGCGGAGAGATTTCATAATACCAGAAGGATAATTAAAAACAAAAGAAGCAAGTCAGCTTAACAATCGGTGTCTTAATAGGTAATTTGAACTGAATGAACGCCTTAATTACGAAGTTGGAATAATAAAAAACACTGAAAACAACTTTCACAATTACTTTTGGAGTAACCGTTTTAAGGCTTGTTTCGTGAATTGACTCGGACAAACGCTGTGGAGTGTATTGTTGAATTAAATTTCTGCTATTTTTTCGGTAGATGATTGTGAAGCTTTTTGAATTAAAGGGGAGTAAATAATTTTAAAACTATATGTCTGTTAATTGGTATTGCCATCGGGGTAATTGCGTAACACACTATCAGTAACAATGGGTTTCATTTTCACAGTTTAACAACATTTATTGCATTATTCGAACATAATTATGAAGTAATGGATTAGCAATATCCTTCAAAGTCATTCAGATTCAGATTGACAGTTTGTTAAGCAATTAAGGGGCTGGTTACAATTAAAACTCGTGTGCACAGATCCCATAGTTTTGTATACTTATTGCTCAATTATGGGTTTATCCTAAATAAAAACGCTTATTAATCAAGCATTTTCTCCCTTAGCTTTAGTTTGCCCAGACCTTTTGAACCATTTAAACTATTTTTAAAAACGACTTAGGTCATTTCCAAAACAAAAGCATTCAATTACCTACTTTATTTCAGTCATAATTTTAATTTATTACACCGAAAAGAATTTGACGACCAAATTGCATGCTTTACTTTGTTTTGTAATCAGCATAACAGCCTACTATTATCTTAATTAGATCACGAGTTCACTAGACGAACTAAAAGTAACAAAAATAGCGTTTTTTTATCAGTTTTTACTACCTAAAAGTTTTTATTGAAACCAGTTTGTTAAAGAAACAGAAGTCCCAGTCCATATCAATGCTTGATACTTAATGATAAACTAGCATATTTATTTTATAATATTAGACGAACTGAACATTACAGCCCGTATGTGGATGACGGAGGTATTCAGGATGGATTAACGTTAGAGCATAAGCGTAAGTGGTGCCAAAATGACCACCACTTTTCTTCCCCTGGGTGTCACATAAGGTATCACTACAGCCACCAACATTATTACTAACAAAGAAATCATTAGCAGTAGCAATGAATGCGCCAATAACTATACATAAACTACCAATTTTAGTCTTACTTTTCTTAGAAAGAAAGAAACCTGCGTTTATTGGCATTACAGCAAAAAAACAAAAAAAAAACAACTTCCAAAAAAACTACAAAGTGAAAAATAACTTTTATTTCGGAAGTCGGTGTCTTTGGATCTGTATTTTAGTTCTTTGCCACCGACTTCCGAAATAAAAGTTATTTTTCACTTTGTAGTGTTTTTTTGGAAGTCGGTTTTTTTTTGTTAAAAAGTTTTTATTTCTCGCTTTTTAGTGTGTCTGTTTATAATGTATCTAAGTTACAAGCCTAATGCCAACTTGCTCATCGCCTTTTACAAAATATTGCTTTTCCCGATGCAGGGACGTTAATTGTTGAAGAGTTCTCCTGGTATTCCACCATCAGCTCCATTTCACCATTCGCATTGTGACGAGCATAACTTGCTTAGCAACCATATTAAAGTAAGTAATCGAATCGCAAACCGGGAAATACTTATTATTGAGTAGTTCCGGTGGCCATCTGTGGTCTTCATCATCAGTTCTACTTCACCAAATGATGCTTTCCGAGAGCAAATGCACGAGTTACTATAAAAAATACCCAAATCGCTATAGGTGTGCCTATAATACTTGAAGAGTTCCTTCGATTTCTCCAGGATCCCATCATCAGATCCTGACCTGATGACAATGGGACCACCTGGAAAGTATACCTTTTCAAACAAAAAAATAATTTTTGAAATCGGTCTCTCTCTAGCCGTCTCCGAGTAATCGGGGAACATACATAAAAAAAAAAAATAAAAAAAAAGGTTCCGACGAATTGAGAACCTCCTCCTTTTTGAAGTCGGTTAAAAATACACTATAAAAAACCGAAAACAACGATTTGAATGCCTTAGCTCAAAGGGCCTCAGCTCAGCATAATGTCAGATGACAACATAAGGTGGCAGGTGGTGGTTATAGTCGTATCCATGATTACATTTCCGTACCTATTTTATATAACCTTCGACTAGAATTCGGCCATCGTTAGCATCTACGTTTACAGCATCGATTAATGATTTCGAAATCCCAATGTCAGTGAATGCTTTACTAGCATTAATGATGACGCTGATGTAATAAGAGCATGATCTGGTTATGTTAGCGCAGTTACTTTCTGAATCGCTCTATTTTAGGTATAACATGTTTTAAAAAAAAGGATGCATTGAGTGTCATACAATCTCCTTTCACTGTACGTTCACTGCCTTTCTACCTACTTGTTCATTGTCAAATTAATTGGTTTTGTACTCACAAGAGCTCTTAATACAGTTATTTTGTTTGTATTACGATCTTCAGAGCAAAAAATGGTGGCTATAGAAACATTACTGCTGATTCTGTATTCTGATTATTGCGGATGTCTTTAATCTCGTTTGGTTTACCAGTCATTGGCAACAATAATGGATGTTTTTTTTGTCATGTTGTAACTAAATTCTGGTGACTAGTATATACAATAAAGCATAGATATTCTACCTAACTCTCTCTAAAAAAATGGTGATAAAACTTATCTTCGAACAAAAAATCCTTTGGCAAATTCTAGTAAAAAAATGTATTCAAGAGATATTAATATTAAGTTGAGTTTGAAATGTTTGATGACTATAGAGAAGACTAATCATTATGTGTTTATTTAACGTAATAATTATGTTTCTGACGAATAGAAGATATTTATAAAATGTTCTTTAAGTAGACAGCTACTAAATTTTCTAATTAGAAATCCTTTCATGCTTGTTAAATCAACAAGTTTCATAATAACCTCTCTATCTAAATACAACATTATCTACCTACATAACTTCTAAAATTATAGACCAAGCTAGATCATACGAACATTCCAACATTCTATCTCAACATTATGTGTACTACATTTCTCTGTGCAATCAGGGTTTGCCAACATTGATGTAACAGTGGACGATTTAATGATCTTTTAATGTTCACCTCCACTGTAACATTACGTGTTTCCGTATCCGTGTTATGTTGTCTGTTTGTCTTTCTCTGGCGACTCAAATGGTTTGCTACTACTGCCCTCTGTGTTTTTTAGCGATGGATTTGATGATGTTTTGTTTTGAGAAAGAGTCCATGTGATCAGTACATTGTCTAAGAGGAAGATTTTTCTTTTGGTAATGTTCACGTGTTTCACGTGTAATGCTAAATGTATGTATAACAAAATGAGGTTTCAAAACCTTTGTATTGCGGAATAACGACTTGCGATTTTGATATATAGGAGGCAGCAGTAAATATAAATTCTCATTAAACTACTTGGATTGTTAGAATCCCAGAAAAATACTAGATGAAATGATTAAACACAATGGCACATTTCAATAAAAAAATAAAGAAATTAAATCTTTTCATTTCTTGCAAATCAACGCGGACAATGCCGTATTATTTGAAGAGCCAAGATATAAATCGACAAATATTTTGCAATAAATAAGGAAGTATTTCATTATTATGAGGAAGTATAATTATATTATTTTCAATATTTGCTCATGTAGCCATGGTTGATTAAACAATTATGCCGAGAAATATGACACAGCATAAAAATTACTGAATCTGAAAATCAGAGCAAGTATTGATGAACTCCAAGGGGACAATCTACCAGAACCATCTAATTATGTTACAGTATCGAAAAAACGCTATACATAGATGGATTTGCATAACATTCTTTTATGTACACTTCATACTATGCAATCGTTGGAATGGAAACAAAAAACGGCTCACACAAAAACTCCTCGTTCACCGAATTTGTGCCATTGAACTTTCAGATTTAACACAATGTCATATTTATGTAATGCAACGTAATAAATAACGAATTATGTTGGAAGGGAATTGTGTCAGAATCGGTTTTGCAATTTCCTTAGCGGAGAGCAAAAAAGGCTCAAATAGTATCCGAGTTATTCTAGCGTAGAATTTCTCAACGTACTACTTGTGTATGCTGAGACTGAGAGGACTTTGCTTTATTGGTATGATTTCCGTGCTTGCTCTCGTTGTAAATATAGTGGAATGGAACAATACTGCTTAAGAAGTTCGATTTCGGGAATTCAATTGTTTTAATCTTACAGTTCTCTTCTTTATTCTAGTGTATCTGAAACCTATTGCTGAAAATGTCTTGAAGATTTAAGTATATTCTAAAGGTATGCTTATTAAACCCGAAATATAAACAATGGACAGAAAAAAAATTGCGATAAATATCGCGGTTGACAGACAGACTGACTTATACTGCTGATTGCAGTTTATAGTTCTTAGCAGACAGGCGGACGCCGCGCACCGCTGCTACTCATTGCGACAGCGGCAGCTGTAACAGACTGTCTACTTCTTTAAGAATTGAAATGTTTCACAGAACCGAAAAAAACAGGAACCTTCCTGTTTCAAAGATAACATTTATGAAAAAAAATCCACATAATAATTTCTACCCAACCTATTTCATAAGGAATCTGCTTAATAAACCCACAAAATAGTTTCGGGCACTCTGCCAGCAGACACGATCAGACGAATAAGGTGCGCCAAATGAGGTGTTGAAATTGTTCAAATGGGTAACAAAAGTTTGGAACAATACCAACGTGGGTGCTATATGAGGCAAAGTATAGGGCAATGAATTTAGAAGACTTTTGACTGCGGGTAAGCGCTTCGAGTGGGATTATAAAGACTTTATACAGACTGGCTAAAAGAGACTAAAAACAACTGCATTCCATGTTTTACTTGATATTAATAAGTCTGATGGAATGGAAGCAGTATCTAAGAAAACTTCATCTTGTGTGCCTTAGAAATGTGCCTCCGTAACCGTGAATTTCATAAAAGATGATTAATATCCAATAAATGAGAAGCAGATTTAATAAATAAACTAATAGGATTAGAAGAGAACGAAAAACAGATCGGACTGGAGATCAAACTTGACATATTATAATAATTTCGAACCATTTATTAAAGGACAACGGATGAATTTTTTAGAACAAATATTATTACAACAGAAAGTTTACCGAAGGATATTTGTCTTCCAAAAAATCTAGTGTAGGATACGTATAATAAATCAGAGTATTTCTTTCATGACTAAGAACTTGGGTATGGGTAACTTTATGAACTATATATTACCCGTGAAAAGCACCGGTAACTAGACGGAATGTAAGGGAAGAATGCCAAGGTATGTGAGGCTCTGTCTATGTGAGACGGGATAGCCAAGTTATGGCTGTCACAAATTATCTTGAGGAAATTCCAGGTTTACGAGGTAATAAATCCCTCCTATCTGGACTCATAAGTGTAGGAAGTTTTGGGCCTCTCTGTAGTTCATTTACATTTCACTAATGAGATAACGCCAACAATATATTATTATGGTAAACTTAATTTGCGAGAGTGTTAGCATCTGCGACATTTTATAAATCTTGTGAAGTTTGACTACGCAAACGTGTATGAATGTATTCTGTAAGAGGTAATTTTGCTTGGCAATCAACTAATCTCTTAAAAGCAACAACATGGAGAGTAAATACATATAATGAAAGAGAAAGGTAGCTTATGTGTCACAAAAACTGGTCTTAGTAGTAGATAGTGAAGGTGTTATCCCTTTTACTTATTCCTTGCAGAACCGGTCCAAGTTCGACGCACTGATTCGTAAATAAGATTACAAGTTTATATGCACAATCATTATTGGCATTATTTATATCAAAAATCATTAAAAGCTTTTGAGAAAGTTCTGAAAGTCACACGCTTTCTTAGAAATAGTGATTGCTATCAAAAGAACTATTTGAAGGTGTCCCTGAAGGCGAAAGAGTTCAGTTAATTGGTATTTTTTTTTTATTGAAAAGTTAATGATGCAAAACTAACTTGCCCAGACAAAGGCAGATTTTAACTAAAAGTTTACCAAAAACTAGTATCAATCTCCAGTCTGTTAGTATCTACAAAGTTTTATATTTCAAGAGGGCAACACAATGTAAGTCAGACATTGATTACCATAAATCTAAAACATCTGTACTGTCTAAAACTTAAAAACCATTGGAATTTAAACTCTATCTGTATCACGTTAAGGTAGTCAAAGATGTTTTTTGATGGCAAAATAAAGTTTCCTGAAGTAGCTAATAAAATTACATAACTTGTCTACTCCAAACTATGAAATTGATTGATGATGTGATTAAGTTAATTTAATACCTACTCGTTCTTGTCTGTTGAGTTTGTTTTAATTAACTTCTGTATAATTTTATTGTTTGTTACTTCCATATTAATACAACCCATCAAAGTTATTGACGTTTCTGGATCAAGTCCCATTTCAGTTTTGGAACAGCTTTTACTGGAATACATTTCGGATATTTTTCCATTTGATAAGAATATCACTTATAATATTGATTGTAATATAATATTTTTTCTATATCTTGTTGTAACCTTAACCAAGCTTTCTGTCATTATACTGAATGATTGTGTGAAACATGGTATGGTTACAAAAAAGGATGAATCCTGACATAACGGCTCAAAGAGGAAGAAAAAGGAATTCCAAATAAATTGAGATAAGCACAGAATTCTGACAGTGACGTTTTTGAAAGTTCATTTCTCACATAATTCGACACTTCTTAGATAATTTTTAATAAATTTTGTTTATCTACTTCTACTCATATGCTTGCATCCTTTCTTTTAACTTGGATACTATCCTGACCCAACTCAATATTAAGATCAAAACTAGGATCACATTGATCAACGAAACTTGTATCATTATCAACACTAAAATCCGTGCTATCTAGCATCTTTTCCACAGTTTTAATAACACCAGCTTCTACATTATTACCTAGATGGGTATAATGACTGCCTTCATTACACGTAACAAAAACGTTTGGTAACAAAAAGATATCTTTATCGTGACAAAACTGTAATTTCGATTGTAATCAAAAGTCTATTGTAAAGGTATTTTATTAGACAAAGGAATGAATGTGGTGGTTTAACCGTGTTCTTTTAAATGCTTGTGGTTTGTCGCCGTTTGTTTTGTGATATCCTTAGTAGTTATCAGTTCTGCGGTTTTGATAAGTCTGTTTGGTTATCATGATTTGTCACGATTTTGTGTTAGTTTCTTGGGTATTTTTGGGAGCACTTTTGAATTGTAATAGTCACTAGGTATATAGTATTGTAATAGATTGTTATAAATTCGGGATTATTATAGTTACACTTATACCGGTTTTCAAATATTTAATTATATGGCGATAACGCATTTTGGAAGCTTTTTGGTACAGTTAAATATTAGGTAATTGCAGTTCTAGACTTGGAACCGTTATAAAGTCACAGACCTTTTTGAGAATACATCATTAAAACCGTACTAAATAAAATAAATTATAATTTAACTTCCAATAGCAATCCAAAACAAAATCACTGAAAATCTATGATCACCAAAATTCAATAAAAATCCAAAATCCACTAGCGCCATCTATGAGTCACAACACGCACTTATATCACTTTAAAGAAATAAATTTAATATTGATCACTTACAAAAGTCTTCATGTTTCTACAGCTTGGTATGGCGTATCAGCCGGCGTAGGTTGCAGTGATAGCTTCAGACAAATGCACAAACATTTTTATAGAGACCGGAAGTGACTGTCTCGGAGAGGAGTGCGGTAGAAAGGTGGAGGGAGTTCTATAGAGTTGTTGTTACCGAGTATTTTTGATTATGATCTTTTTACTGACGAGGCTTTTTTTTTGTAATTTGTGTGTTGATTGATTTTGGTGTAATTTGGTGTTAATTATTTATCGTGCCAGGGTGAAAAATATAAGAGTAACAATACAAAAATCTGCATGGTGACAATTTTTACGATATTTTTAATAAAGTAATATAAAATCGACTCGACGAATCGACTTTTTGCCTTTCGATATCTTTTAACAAAAACATAAATCAACACCCAACTCCTGCGAAAATTTGTGCGTATTTTTTCCAAACTTTTTTTTTTTTGGCAGCTTCTATGTTTAATGTTTTATTTATTTCTCTTGTTATTATTAATGGACTTCGCTTCTCAATAATAAAAGTAGATTTAACGATTACAACTGGTTTTGACAACACTAATTACTTAGACATTTCTCAGCACTTTTCTCAACAATACAACAGCAATTACTAACCAGACGAAAAATAAAGATACAATCTTTTAAACCACATGATTCATTGATATTACATAGTAGACAGCAATTTACTCAATCATCTCCAAATATATCGTCCCTAAGCCCTCATTAGTCTTTTGTGTCCACATTTTTCTTACAGCAATATTTTTGCGATATACTAATATTATAAATTGTCCTTCATCATGCATGAAATAGACATGCTGTGTACTTATTATTTTTGTACTTACTGCTTATTTTGGCCAGATACTCATTTAACTGTGTGCTCTATATTATTAAATTAACGGCCTGTTTTATCACCTAGGGATAATTTTCAGTTAATTTATTTGGACGTATTTTTGGGCAAAAATATAAATTAATAGAATTTATTTTATGTAAAGATCGTAGCAGGTGGCTTTCTGTAGTTTCTGCCTACCCCCAAAAGAAAAATGTATGACTTTATGTACTTCGACATATATATTTGTAAAAATCCTGTTCCCTAATTGCGCACTATTTATGTCAATCTGATTCATTTTTAAGAATATTGCTAATCCATTTGCTTCGTATGTTCGTAAAATTTGTCTGCTCAATAACATAAATAATGTTGTTGAACAACGACATTACAAAAACAACAACATCAAAAGGAAACCCATTGCTACTGATAGTGTGTTACGCAATTACCTCGCTCTTTCATTTAATCTTTCTATATTGACACTTTTAAAGCTCTAATAAAATGCATAGTTAAGTAATTACTCAACTTTACCAGTGCCATCAGAAAAAGCAATGCTCACCAAAAAGCAATCCTTATCTAAATGGAAAACAAACTCGCAATCAAAATGAACAAACTTATTAAAACAAAATCAATCACGAATCACGCCACAAATTCGCTGAAAATGGAAAAGCCAGCTAATAAGTTTAAGAGAAATACACAAACCAAAATATCCCCAGGCCTTGGTAATCAAAGTTTCATTAGCTATACAAACTAATGAATATAAATAAGATGGTCAAATACAAGGGGCCTTGATAATTTCGCGCCGGTCAAATAAATTTACGATTCGGATCATTTGAATAAATTCCAAGTTTCAAGCCTTGTCCCTTAACAAATTATTAGATTTCCGGGAAATTTTGCAGGGAGACCATTAGGTCATTGGATTTGGATTGAATTGTAATGATTAATTATACAGGGTTATTGGTAAAACATTAACAACCTCTTAAGAGGTCATTGTACTCATCACTATGTACAACTTTTACTGTGGGACCAAACCTGAAATCGCGAAAAAAAAAACAGCTGTTGTCTACATTTTGACGAGTTATACGAACATAAATGCAGAGAACAGCAGATTTTTTTTTTCGTTTGATTTCTGGGCCAGCTGAAACACTATTAGCTATTAACACTTTGAGGGACGCCCAGGCGTAATAACACTAATTCGGCCAGAAGGTGTTTAAGCCTCAAAATTTTCAAGTAGCGGTAGGTTATATTATTTGATTTTGTTATTATATTATTTTCTCTATTATTTTGGGCATATAATTGCAAACTAAGTCTATTATTGCTTCTTAGTTCTTACTTTAATTTAGGCAATGTTTTTTTTTTGTTTTTGTGCTCACACCAGAAATTATTATTATAAGTCTATACGTGAGGATTTATAATTGGCTTTCGGGTGACTATGATTTGCTTTTTTGTTTGTTTTTATTAGCTGTAAGTCCTCCATGTACTAAAATAAATAAATAGACAGAAGTTTGTTACAATGTTTGTACCTACAGTAAATTATATTTAATTTCATACGAAGTTTCCTCAGTAATTTACTGTCCTATTCTTTTACCTTATTTATTTTTGACGACGATCAAATTGCGTTACTATCGAAAGTTGACAAATTGTTATACTCCTTCTTACTACTCCTTATCCTTATCAGTAAATTGTCACATTCATCATCATGTTTTTACATTCACGAAAAAATACACTTAAATTTTAAAACCAAACTTAATTTCAAAGTGCGGTATCACCAACTCTATACACATACCGCCGCCGTACCTTCTTTGGTACCAATTACCTTTACTTTTTTCATTTTTTGGCGCAGTTTGTGTTATGTGCCGCCGCGCGCCGTTCAGGAACTAGTTCTTAATTCAAACTTGTTAGAGCTTTCGATTTAAAGGGGTTCCAGGACCAAACTGGCTTTGTGACTCGTCGGACGATTTTTTTAAATATCGACGACGAAAGAATATAAGATGTAAGTAAATCAAATACCATTTATGATGAAGAGGCTAGAGAACCATCGGTGATGATTATGAGGTGAATAGACAATCAATATCGTTCCTAATTTATTCTGATCTTATTAATTGTGTTGGTACGAGCTTTAGAGCATTTAGCTATGCTCTGTGACTGTGAACAGTCTTAAGTCAGAAACTGTGGAAGCGGTAGGTACTGATGGGTTCCATACTTGAAATCGAATGACGTGAGATCGAATAACACTTGCTCGAAAATGCTAACTCGATAGTACTTAAATGAAATCGATGAATTATGAGCGCGACAGTTCACTACCTCGATGCATCGAAATCTCGAATAACTAACTATAAGCTCGAATCATCGGCAGCGCGAAGGCGCATTTTCCTGAAACTTCATTTCTCGAACGACCATCTAATCGATTTACAGAATAGTTTTAAGGATTTCTATTTGGGGTAGGGGTGTGTGTGGGGGTGTGTTTATATGTTTGTTACTTCTTCACACTCAAACGGCTGAACCAAAACATATAGGCTACTTTTTATCCCGATATTCCCACGGTATCGAAACTTATGCGGGTGAAACGGCGGGGCGCAGCTAGTTTTACAATAAGTTACCAGCGCGGCGTTGTGTCGTCGCGCTTCTCTTTCTTTTTTTCTATGCAGTCCGACAAAGACCGCGGTTTAGGTCATGTAGTCGCCTTAATAACACCCATCTTAGTTCATTCGTGCGTGTTGCTCACTCTAGTAATTGATCGCCGAGCTAATCACGTCATTACTCCTATCATTATCAAATGTATCGTAACTGTAAACAGTTCCTACTAGCCGTTTCAATGAACGCTTATTATAGGTATGCCGTAAGCTCCCCCATTTCCGATATTGGATTAGTGATCGCAGGTGGTATCGTCAAAAGGACAAAAGACTGTGGATTTATAGAACCTGAAGGCCAACGACAAAGCATTCTATCAGTGCACTTTTTATTATTCTCCTGTGTCTTATATATTTTTTAATTTAGATGTTATGCATAGGTACCTGGTGGCCTAAAAAGGCCACTTTGGCAGAATCATAAACGTATTTTGCTTTTTTTCGTTGCAAGAGATTGGGATTGGATTTGGATTGGTATTTAAGCACAGACAAAAAAAAAATAACTGAAAAATCCTTCACCAATGGGATTTGATACGATTAACTTAACAGTTAACTGTCTATTATGATTTATAATGATTTGATGAATTCTTTTATGATTCTGCAAAAGTGGCCTTTTTAGGCCCCCTGTTATTTGCATGGTTACTGAAATGCTAATTTTACATGATATTTAATTTGAATTGTAAGTGACTGTGCTGTTGGTGTGCTTATTATAAATTAATAATTATGATATTATTATTTATAATTAAAATTATAATTATTCTGTCTTATTTATTTTGTTTTTATTTTATGACCAAGCCATGTCATAAAATATGTGTGCTTTTTTTTTAAATATAATTAATTTTTTTGTTTATATATGTGTAATTATTGCTATTGAGATTGTATGCCTAATAAATTGTATGAGTCTATGGTACTTGATTGATGAATAAATAATATAAATAATAATGTCACCACTGCGGGGATACACGCCTCCTCTCGGTGAGAGGGAGTGGGCGGTAATCAACCACGTGGGCCGAGTTGGTAGATGTCACAAATTTTTTTGTTCTAGGTCGCGCTGGTTTTCTTACGATGTTTTCTATCATTGCCGGTTTTTTAGCAGGTCAAGTGCGAGTCGGACTAACGCACCGAGAGCTCCGTACAAAGGACGATGGACAAAGTAGAATAGACCCCGTACCCAATTTTTTTTGTCTCATATTTTTCGCTACGGGCTACAAAACAACAAACCGTTTGTTTCAAGTCTTAAATATATGGGATTTCCTGAAAAACATATCTTTCAGTTTCATTTTATCTAACGAAAATATGGATGTATGTTTTATTTATTTATTTACTAGCTTCTGCCCGCGACTTCGTCCGCGTGAAATTTCTTGTACCCCCACCCCGTCGCAACACTTCCTATTCGGTTAGCGTTTATTCTGACTTTTTTTTGTTTTTGCTCAGCTCCTAAGGGTTATAGCGTGATATTAAATAGCTTATAGCCTTCCTCAAGAATTGGGCTATCAAATGCAAAAAGAAGTTTGATTTTTTCACAGCTTTAAGGGATTGCAGCCTTGAGTATTTAATATTAATTTCAACTTGATAACTCCATGCGTTCCGGAGAAAAAAGCTCTTGACCGACGGACAACGAAGTTATCTTATAAGGGTTCCGTTTTTCCTTTTGAGGTACGGAACCCTAAAAAGAACAAAAATGCCTGTGACTGATATTAGATACCGAAATGCTTATGTCAATTCTGTTGAAAGTGGTTACTAGAAACACGAAACGCTTTGAAAGCGATAGCCTTTCTAGGCCCTGATGAGTGGCCCTCACTGTGTTGTAACTGCTTTTCGGAGAAATGTCCCCTGACCTACAAAATAGAAGCTTTCAAACCCCAACGTCATTGGAGATCAGGTGAGATAGTTGTCAAACACGGTCAGTGGCAGAAAAAGATCCGATTTGCATTTTGATGCCAGCATAGCTATTGACAACCACTCGATACGGTTCCGTACCGTATCGAAAATCAATCAATGTTATCTTAGGAGTCACAAGAAGGAGTTCACAAGTAAAAACCCGAAAATTGTGTCAGTTTAAATTAAAAAAACTGGCCAAGTGCGAGTCGGACTCGCACACGAAAGGTTCCGTACCACGAGGCAAAAACGCCGAAAAAAACAGGTTTGTTCTATGGGAAACCCTTAAATATTTATTTTATTTTAATTTTATTATGTATTATTAAAGTAAAAATTCAACTGAGTATTTTGTGAATATTTCAAGTGCCTACCTGTTGCTATTATTGATATCGAGCAAAAAAGGGCAAAAAAATCGCGTTTGTTGTATGGGAGCCCCCCTTAAATATTTATTTTATTTTGGTTTTAGTATTTGTTGTTATAGCGGCAACAGAAATACATAATTTGTGAAAATTTCAACTGTCTAGCTACCGCGGTTCTGGAGATACAACCTGGTGACAGACAGGCGGACGGACGGACGGACAGACAGCGATGTCTTAGTAATAGGGTTCCGTTTTTACCCTTTGGGTACGGAACCCTAATAAACGACCGCTATTCTTCCGCGAGTTGTTTGCTGTCGATACTGCATTTTCTCACACTGCATGATACTGTCATTTTCGAAACGGTAGCCGGTCGGATGGTTGTGAATAACTATGCTGGTCCCCAATCTTCTATATTTTGCTCTTATTGTAAGATATTTAGGTTTTGAAAGTAGATACATTATCTATAAGAAAGTGATTTCGTCTGCCATCGCGAGTAGGTACATGTTGAGATTAAATAATGTAACCGTACTTATGTAGGTATCTTTAATAGAGTTTCAGAACAATATCATTAAATACAATGTAGGTACATGTCTCGTTTGAAAGAAAGAATGTCGGATCTTATTATATTGACACTGATGGATCTTTTGCCGTCTTATTCTGATCTCAAGCTTAGCAGGACCGCGCGGAGTAAACGTAACGTACAGTATTTTTATCTCACGAAGCGACATGCGTTTTACTTGTGGTAACTAAGCGTTTAAACACGATGACATGTGAATGTGTGCGTGAAGACGAGTAGTGACACACACACTTCCGACTTCGCCAATATCTCGGATGGTACCGAGAGCTCCTGCGCTTACACACATATTCACAGTGCGTTCGTTTCAGTATACTATAATGTACTCTGTGGTTCGTATACTTGGTAAACACAAGTAGAGCTCGCGACGCTTCGTGAGATAAAAATACTATAAATTCGAACTATTTCATAATTGAAAAGAGGTATGTACATAAATACTTATTTTTCACATAAAGTTTACTTGTTTTTTTATGTTTTTATTTATATCTGCGGGTTAATTGAGCTTGTCGCAACAGAATGTTTTTTTTTTTTATCTTCAATGGCAACTGAGCCAATGTCGACTATTCTGCCAGCGCGGCAGCGTCATGTGGTGACGGCAACGCAGTAAGGTGCACAGCCGTCGAATTTTGCACTCTGTGGTAGTTATTTGTATTTTAGATTCAAAAATCGTTCCAAATTACACCCCGATTCAAACTTTATGGCGACTCGAAACATAAGGCGAGTCCCTGCGCAGTAACAAAACCTGTCAGTAATTAGAGTGCGGTGTGCGGTACTGCGCAGCTAGTTAGCGCACTTCAGAGAGGGCTGTACGTTACGTTTACGTCGCGCGTTCGTGATGCTCTGACTACGGCGAAGACAAAAGGAAGTGTTATGTATGAGTGACACTAGTTATGTATTGTAACTACATAATTGTATGTCAGATGTTTCTAATAATAATAGCCTCCCCGACCGTTTTCGGTCACGGTGGCCAATCTCAATGGAGATTAACCAGGTCCGCAGGAGATATTATAGTGCACAAGTGTGTGCGCAAACACAGGTGCACTCTCTGTTCCTTTACTCTCAAAGTCCGATGGGACGGCAATCCGGCACGACCGGGGAGAGTTCAGGCGTAGGACCAACGGCTTTACGTGCTTTCCAAACTCCGGACTGGTACTAAGAAATTCCTAATGGAAAACCCAATAACACTTTGTCCGACCCGGGAATCGATTCCAGGACCCCACGCTCAGCAGTCGCGCTTGCAATCGATCGAATCGATTCTTTTTTAATTCGAAAATGTTCTCTACTAACTTTTTAGACCTATGTATCCTGCTTATGCGTATGAAGTTTCATTAAAATCGGTTCATGCATTTCGAAAAATAAGGGCTTGAAAGTTTGTATGAAATGCCGTACGGCGTAAACGCTCGTAAGTGCCCAAATCATGAGAATTGGTAAGACCTAGAGGCATTGCAGGTGCGTTACCATTTCAGAGACAAAGTTGAGAAGGAAAAGTGTTGGTTTTTTTTTTTTTTTTTGTTTTTTTCGTATGGGAAATCATCAAATGACCCCTCCCGCTCTGGGTGGAGCGGAAGGGAGTGTCAGACTCTTACTGACTAAAACCCACCCGTGTTCCTTCGACGCCTTAGACTGAAAGTGAAAACCTCGTAAGTGTAAAAGAAGTAACTTTTCTGGAGGAAGAAAGAAAACTCCGTGTTGTAAAATTTTTGTACGGCGTCTTTTTATTTTTTTTAACCGACTTCAATAAAGGATTCTGTGTTCTTATTAATTAATATGGAAATTTAACCAGCTTTTACACCCAGAACTTAAACTTTGTCGGATTATAGTTCGAAATTTAAAAATGGCTCTGTAATAAGGCCGTTATTTAGTCCTTATATAAACTTTATTGATAGAAGACAACTTTTACTGCTCTCACTAATAAAACTATGTAAGTACTTCCTAATTAGTAAACTTTACAGTAACCTAAACCACGTAACGTAGGTAATTAAAGCCATCAATTTAAGAAAGGCTCAGAACTTAAACTTTGTCGGATTATAGTTCGAAATTTAAAAATGGCTCGATGGTTTAAACCTTGCCCTGTAATAAGGCCGTTATTTAGTCCAATAAACTTTATTAATAGAAGACAACTTTTAGCGCTCTCTACTAATAAAACTATGTAAGTACTTCCTAATTAGTAAACTTTACAGTAACCTAAACCACGTAACGTAGGTAATTAAAGCCATCAATTTTAGAAAGGCTCATTACGAATGATGGACACTAAAATGAATCGTAAAATACTATTATGGGACTTTGTTAAAAGGATTAGTAGTAGTATCTTTCAATTAGCTATTAACAACAAAATGTTATAACCAATTATTCATCTGTCAAATGAAGTGATTGTTTGCCAAAGAGTAGTGATATGATCCCTCAGAGAACCAGAGAAGGTGGCAATGGGCTGACCATACAGGGTCAAATAAAATTAGGTAGCGAAACTCCAGAGACGTGTTTGGTATTCGATATCTAAACACGAAAAAAAAAAAAAGTGAAGTGCGAGTCGGACTCGCGCACCGAGGGTTCCGAGGAAAAAATCCGAACCGTAATTTTTTAATTAATTAGTCATTCCGAACCGTAAATTTTTAGTAAAAATTTACGGCTTTCGGATATTTTCCTTTACCTACTTGTGCTACATGACATTGCTTCTTGCCAAATTTCATGATTCTAGGTCAACGGAAAGTATTCTATAGGTTTTGATTCCGGAACAACAACACCTGTATCTTTTGATTGCTTGACTTAGTAGTTTTATTTTTTCACTGTTTTTGGGAATTGCAGCCCTGAGTATTTAATAATAATTTCAACTTGATAACTCCACGCGTTTCCGAGAAAAAGCGTCTTGACAGATGAACAGACAGACGGACAACGATGTGATCTTATAAGGGTTCCGTTTTTCCTTTTGAGTTACGGAACCCTAAAAATGATTTGCTGATAATATTCTTAGTCGTCAACGACCGTAGATAATGTAGTTACTTGAAATATCAGTTTAAAAATCAGTTTTTTTGTGTAAATTTCACAGAGCTACCCCATCATGGGCATTATCGATATCAACACACAATAAAACAAACATAACTGATTTTCTCAACTTATACTTAAAGTAGGTACGTTAAGCCGTTGGTCCCGGCTGTCATTCGTGGATCTTTGACAGTCGTTACTAGTCAGAAGCCCGAAAGTCTAACAACCAGTCTTACCAAAAGGGGTATCGTATTACCCAGTAACTGGGTTGTGGAAATCGCGAAAAAAAAATCAGCTTTTCCCTACATTTTGACGAGTTATACGAACATAAATGTAGGAAACAGATGAGTCCCATAGTAAAAGTTGTTCATAATGATGAGTACAATGACCTCTTAAGAGGTTGTTAATGTTTTACCAATAACCCTGTATAATACAGTTGACCTTCACTTGGCTCGCGAGGTGGTCGACGTGTAGGATGTGGAGTCAGCGATCATTGTGCCAATAGTCGTGACAGCCAATGGGTTAATAGCCAACACCTAAGGAGGCTCGCGTTGGGCAGCTGGATCAAGGGCTTGATTCAGTAAGCGGTACTTCTGGACACGGCCGCATTGTAAGGAGGTTCCTCTCTCTGGAGCCCTGAACGCCGGTAGCTTGGACATTTTTCCCGATACCGGTGGGCTACTATTTTTTATATTTTTTAATGTTTTTTTACATTTTTTATATCATAATTCTTTAAAATAAAACTTGTACAGTAAATACATTATCCTAATCATCATCATCATCATCATCATCATTTCAGCCGAAAACACCTCCACTTCGACCGGTTCTGTACGTGCTTCTCGCATCCAACGATTTCCTCGCGACCACGGCGAGGCAAGGGGTGCTAAGAATCCCCGGGAGAGACCGAAGACCTTGTGATACGTTATCCTGTAATATAATAATTAGACAGTAATTTCTCCATTATTACATAAAAAAAAAAAATATCAAACACTACCTGCGCCCCGCGGTTTTACCCGCATTAATCTCAATCTTGTGATTTATAATATAATAATTCAATCATGATTCGAAGGACACGTAGCGGCATCTATTATTATAATAACGTTCTTGTTGTTTTCCTCGGAAACAGCATTTTTTTTCGGGATGAGAGGTACGGTCTGCAACAAATTTGCATAGGCACAATAAAGTTGAAATTTCTGTGAACATTCTGTGCGCCATCCCCGCGCCCGCGCCGCGCAGGCCCGTACCTACATCTGTGTGTGTACACTGGCTAACGTCGAACGAAACAAAAATAATTATACCGTCGCTTTTTCACACGCGCGGTGTAATTACGTATGACCTTGGTTGGTTCATACGATTGCTAAAATTCACATCTTCATAACAAGTACCGCTAGCGGATAGCGTTGCGTATTGGATTATTAAACAAGTTGGCCTAGGTTCGAATCTCGAGATGAAACTTTAATTTATCTTTTCAACAATATTCTTATCTTTTTTTATTATTATTCGATTAATTAATACACGAGAATAATAATGTAATATTTATTTTATTTGTATTATTATATTGTTATTGAAATATGGGATAAAAAAAAAAAAGATTTTTAAGTGATTTCCAAAATTTTATTCGTTATAATTTTATAAATAAACTTTGAAAACAGTTTATTTTATCATAAAGAACAATTTATTGAAGTAAAGCATGTAAACTACGACCATTAGACTTAAAATATTGTAAGTATCTTTAATAAAATAATATTGTTCTATAATTGCGGTTATAGCTTAAGTATTCATTTTCATTATGAAAAGAAGATTGAAACTATAAACCTCAAAATAATCCTAAATACGGTTAAGACACAATATTATTTTAATATTACTAAAATCAATTTGTAATTTATAACTTAATACGTTGTATAACCCCCATTATTATCCATGCTATCAAGTAAACGCTGGCGTATGGATCCTATAATATTTAAACATATATTTGCATATTTCCTTGCAATGCAACTTCATCTGGTAACTGGTTGGTTAAAACCACTTGTTTCTTATTCACTGACCAGCTGGGGCCTTCCACTGTCGCGTTCGACTGGCAAGGACCCTCCGACCTTTTGACCTTCCTACTCACAGTAGGTAGGTAATTTCTCTAAAACAAAAAAGGAATATTGTAAGGCTACTAACAAAATGATAAAATATTATTACCTACTATTTTGAAACAAAATTATTTTGAAAATAGTTCAAATGTTACAAAATGATTAGATTATAATTTATACTTAATGCTATATTCATCATTCCAAAAGTAAATAAATTAAACTCTTGGAAATATATTTTTTTCTTCTATTTAGACCCTATGGTAAATATAAAACGTTTAATAAAATAACTACAAGGATCAGCAGTTATACATTAATTAAATAAATGTTCGATAAAAGAATTAAATCATAATACTCACAGTCAGTCCGGTTTCATCAAATATTTGTGGTATAATATTAAGTCCACTTTTACGCAGCGCGATAATATCCGCTTTCATCTCAATATTTAAATTTGCTTGCGTTTCAAAATGAACAACACCGCTAATAGATTAAACACACTTCACTAACCCACAATATCAAATTATTATCAACCAACAAAGAACCACAACATTCTTTCGCGGTGAATGGTGCATCTGTCCACCTTATAATTTATTTATTAAGATTTCTGGGGGTATAATCATAAAGTTTTACGAACTATGTGAACAAGACGAACATGACACGGAACTATATTCAATAGCGTGATTATTCGAGTAATATGCGGGTGTGTGTGTCAAATTACTCATTAAAAGAAGGTCGTAAGTCACTAACTAAACTTCAAACTATAACTTTGCGACCTTGCTTAAGGACTTTTGGTCGACACTGTACCCTATGTCCGTTTTTATACACCTTACAACGTATATGCAAAAATTTAGGATAATCGGTTCAGTGGCCAAACAAACTTACTTTCGCATTTATAATATTAAATGTTACGTCGACCCATTGGATAAGGGTCTGCCTTTTTCCCACGTCATATTAGATTAAGATGTTGACTACATAAAATTCAAATATAATATTCATATTGCCGCTAAGTGCTACCTACAAAAAATAAAACACATCAAGTTCAACGACCTCTAATGACAAAGTAACGTTATCCTTCCATTATGTTTTTATCATTTTTTTATTCTTTAAACGTATTTGCTTACCTCTCAAAAATAATTTATTTATGATAGGTACGATATAAAAACTGCCAAGTTCGAAGCGTTTTCTTGTCGTAGGTTCGCGTCTACGAAGTATTTGAAAATGAGCAATGTTAATAAAATAGTTAAAATTTACACAAAGTAAAATCTTGACCATTACCCAGTGGTAATGGTCAAGATTTTACTTTGTGTAAATTTGTGTAATTTGTGTAATTTTTTTTTTTTTAAATGTTAAATTGTGCTTGGAGCAGTGGTGACCCAGTGGTCACCACTGCTCCAAGCACAATTTAACATTTTACATTATACTAACTGCGCCCCGCGGTTTTACCCACATAAGTGTCGATCCCGTGGAAATATCAGGATAAAAAGCCTATATGTTAATCCAGGGTGTCAGCTACCTCCATACCAAATTTTATCAAAATTGGTCCAGCCGTTTGACCGTGAAGAAGTAACAAACATATAAACACACACACACACCCCCACAAACTTTCGCCTGTATAATATTAGTGCGATTATTAGCCTGTGATGTCCCACTGCAGGGCAAAGGCCGGCTCTCTTTCCACTTCTCTCTGTTCAAAGCTGCTAAACCCGTTCATGTTGAAGGAATCCAGCTCATCCCGCCATCTCCGTCTGGGCCTGCCGCGATGTCGTTTGCCATTAAGTGGGACCCATTGGGTTGTAAGTTTGGCCCATTGGCAGATGTGTGAAATGACGTTTGTTAGTCTCACTAAAACTGGAGAACGGCTGGACCGATTTGGCTAATTTTGGTTTTCAAATATTTGTAGGAGTCCATGGAATGTTTAAAAGGTGAGAAATATGAAGAAGAAGAAAGGAAGAAGTTGTAAGGAAAATAGTAAAAGCAACAATTTTGTTATCCCATACCAACTGTTCGTACCTGTCAAACAGTAATACGGAGGTAATAAGATTGTATAGTTTGATTTATTCAATTGTTTGGTCTCTCCTTTACTCTTTTATTTTATTTCTAAGTCATCGTAATCAGCCTATAATATTCCCACTGCTGGGACACAGGCCTCCTCTCTGTGAGAGGGAGTGGGCCGTAATCCGCCACGCGGGCCCAGTACGGGTTGGTAGATGTCACATGTCTTCGAATTTATGGTTCTAAGATTTATGTTGGTTTCCTCATGATGTTTTCCGTCACCGTTTTGAGAGCTGTGGTGATGAAATAATTTTCCCAAAGTAAAGCGCCTGTCTGGGTTCGAACCTACGACCTACAACTCGTAAGTCGCGGCCGATACCACTGGGCCACCACTGCTCTCATTTGTAAGAGTAGGTATTTTAGTTTAGGTATTATCAAGACAGACAGATTAGGGTAGGGTAGGAGTAGGATAGGGGAAGGGTAGGAGTAGGGTAGGGGTAGGGAAGGGTAAGGGGTAGGACACCACGTGAACGAAGTCGCGCCGAGCAGCTAGTCTAAAATAAAAATTAAAAGTAAAAAAAACTTTTTTAATTAAAAACAAGCTTTTATAAATGCGCTAAAAATAATTCGAGTTTTAAGTAGGTAGTAGGTACTAGTATTTACTTAGTTTGAACCTTTAAAAAGTTCAAATCAATCAAATCATGTTATTTAATTTACCTACTTGTTTATCTACACAGCTAAATCTCGCGACAAGCTTTTATATCATATAAATTGTGTATGACGTTTTAAATTGATAGATAGTAAAAGTTTTAAAGGGAAAGTTTATTTTATTGTTTTTAGCGCATTTATAAAAGCTTGTTTTTCGAAGCCTGCCGGGTCAGCGGGATTGTTCGAAAGGGTTACCGCTGGCCCGGAACATAAAGGGCTAAGGAAGGAACACGGGTGGGTTTTAGTCAGTAAGACACTCTCTTCTACTCCACCCGGTCATTTGATGATTTCCCATCCACAAAAGAAAAAAAAATACTACTACCGTGAATTGTTGCACAAATCTAAATGAAAACAAACATTTAGCTGGCAGGGGGGACACTTTAGAGTGCTCTTTTTTGTTAGAGTCAAGTCTTGCCTCTAACAAAAAAGAGCCCTCTAAAGTTTAATATTTCGCAAACGGATCCCTGAATCGAAAAATTAAAATAAATTTACGAGGTTTAGTCTTATGTTTACTGTTTGCATTGATGTCACCTATAAAGGGTTATTGGTAAAACATTAACAACCTCTTAAGAGGTCATTGTACTCATCATTACGAACAACTTTTACTATGGGACCAAACCTGAAATCGCGAAAAAAAATCATCTGATCCCTACATTTTGACGAGCTATACGAACATAAATGTAGGGAACAGCTGATTTTTACCAATAACCCTGTATAAAGGACTTATGCGTGGCCGCCATTTTCAAAATGGCGCGACAGTAGGTATAGGCCCCTTTGGCACACACGCCAGCACATCAAGCTACTACAATCTGTCAAATTTATATAATAGATTTTGAACTTTATCTCTAAATCATAAGGTTCAAAGTTGATTGGGAAAATTTGACAATTTCGGGTAGCTTGGATCTGTACATGGATAGACCATGACCTGGATTAGGACCTAGAATACTTTTTATTGCGATATTGCCACGGGATCAAGACTTATGGCTCCTTCAAACAGGCGCGACATGCGATAAAATCGCGCGCGACACAAAGGCCCCACAAGTCGCGTAACGGGCGCGGCGGTGCCTTTGTGTCGCGCGCGATTATATCGCGTGTCGCGCCTGTTTGCAGGAGCCTTTATGCGGATAAAACCGCGAGGCACAGCTAGCGTATTATACACATAAACCTTCCGGAATACGTTTTCTAAATGATGCTGAAAACCGCAACAAAGTCTTTTGCGTGCTTGTTTTGGTGGTTATTTAATTAAAGAGAACAACGCGGTCAAACAGACCGACAAAAAAGTAATATTAATTGACAATATCTACCTCTAGATATACAATTATAGATATAGTGAACAGCGAAACAAATTATTTAACGACCTGTCAATCATTTACACAACGCTTGAGTTCCGTTGTGGTTTTGCCCGTCACTTGACATTAAAATTTAATGTCAAGTCAGTCAGCAAAAGAGATAAGTATGCAGGGTCCTCGGATATAGTTAAAGTTCCGTAAGAAACCGATGGATGTTCTCGAATAAAATTAAATTTAATTAATAGAAAACAAACAGCTCATTTATCAAATTAAATTTCAACCGACAACATCCATCGGTTTCTTAGTAATCTTCAACTAGGGTATATCCGTCAATCCTGCATACTTATCTGTTTTGTTGACTGTACTTCACATCAAACAAAAGCCGAATTACATTCTCTTCGTCTGGAGATCGGGTCTTGTCAGTCACAATACTCGAAGCCATTCATGGGTAGGTAGGTTTGAAGTGGCTCGTGGCTAATGGGGGATTTACGCTAAGTCGATTTTCGCCGTGCGGCTGGGCGCTTCCAAAATAAAAAGAAAGAAGGAAAGGAAAAATATTTTATTTGGGACAGACACAGGAAATATTAAATAGTAATAAAGGATCATTTAAAACTACCAAAGTTACATTAAAAAAAAACTGGCCAAATGTGAGTCGGACTCGTTCCGTACCACAATGCAAAAACGCCGAAAAAAACACGTTTGTTGTATGGGAGCCCCCCTTAAATATTTATTTTATTCTGGTTTTAGTATTTGTTGTTATAGCGGCAAAAGAAATACATCATCTGTGAAAATTTCAACTGTCTAGCTATCAGGGTTCATGAGATACAGCCTGGTGACAGACAGACAGTGGAGTCTTAATAATAGAGTCCAGTGTTTACCCTTTGGGTACGGAACCCTAACAACAAAAAAAAACAAATATAAAAAAAAACCGACTTCCAAAAAAAACACTACAAACTGAAAAATAACTTTAATTTCGGAAGTCGGTGTCTTAGGGATCAGTATTTTAGTTTTTGCTACCGACTTCCGAAATTAAAGTTATTTTTTCAGTTTGTAGTTTTTTTTGGAAGTCGGTTTTTTTTTTGTTAAAAAGTTTTTATTTCTCTTTTAGTGGGTCTATTTATAATTTATCTAAGTTACAATAGCCTAATGCCAACTTGCCCATCGCCTTTTTATAAAATATTCCTTTTCTCGATGCAGGGACGTTAATTGTTGAGGAGTTCTCCTTTTATTAGTTTTTAGATTAGATGCTGATAATCCTGGCTGCAGCATCAGGCCAGACTTATGTCAACATTGCATTGAACTTAAAATTAGTCCTATTTAAAATGAGCCCAACACGACTACGGTGCTGTAATTTCAAGGTTTGTACTTTTTCTGATGCTCCTGGCTTCAGCATCAGGTCTTCGGTGTTCCTCAGTAACAGTACGTTAATCCACACATCGAGCCCTTTTCAATGAGCCTAAACACGATATATCTGCTGTTAGTTGTCGAGGAGTTAGGTACTCTGCAGACTATCCTGACTACAGCATCAGGTCATGACTTGATGATCATGAGACCAAATGTGACAAATGCCCTATCAAACATCAAAACAATTTACTAAAACAGTCCTTGCCTGTTCGAGTAACTTCTTACTGTTAAGGAGTTGTACCTTCCATCATCAGCCCAGCTACCTGAGATGGTGACAACCATACACAAATACACAAGATACTTCATAAAATATGCGAAAAACAATAAGTGAGCCTATAAAATTTGAGGGTTGCCCTCGATTTCTCTAAGATTCCATCATCAGATCCTAACTTGGTGACAATGGGACCACCTCAGAACTATCTACTTTCGAACAAAAAAATAATTTTGAAAATCCGTCGACAATTGGCGGAGTATTCGATGAACAAACATACAAAAAAAAAAACGAAAAAGGCTCGCCACCCCATTTACAAATGTCGATAAAAATCGCAGGTGACTAGTTCAATTTGAATCAAAATGCCTTCATGCGGTGGGCGATCGCCTGCGACTGAGCACTTTCACGATCGATTTTAGTCACCTGCTGCATGCGGCCATTCGCCGCAAGACAAAAATCGAAACCAGAAAAGGTTTCGACTTTAGAATTGATGCAGACTAGCCGAATTTCCATTTAGACAGTCGATTTTCTCTGTGCGGCAAAAAGCTTGCATAATTGACAACAGATCAGGGGGCCTAAAAAGGCCACTTTCGCAGTATTATAACAGAATAACATAATGAATCATAATGGACAGTTAACTGTTAAGTTAATCGTATCAAATCCCATTGGTGAAGGATTTTTCAGTTATTTTTTTTGGCAATCGCAATCTCTTTGATTGTACCTACGTAGTGCAGCGAAAAAAAGAAAAACACGGACTGTTTTCGCCTTATTACGATTCATAATGTTATCCTTTTACGATTCTGCGAAAGTGGCCTTTTTAGGACCCCTGCAGATAGACACGCACACTGATCTCCACGCAACCACGAATGTCCACCAGACCGTGGGAGTGTCATTCGTGGTGGCCACACAAAAAAACAGTACTTATACACAATCATGTCATTATTGTTAATCCGATCCGAATTTCGTGTATGAAAAAAGTGGTACTATTTGGTAAGTTTTGGAGGGGCGACCGCGTATCGGAAAACACAGCTGCGGTAGGCAGGCCCCACGAGGCTAACTGATGACCTGGTGAAGTTCGCTGCAATCTGCTTATTGATAGAAGCACAGGCTCTGTTGTGAAGCGTTGCTTAGGGGATGGCTGTGTCCAAGAAGACGTCTTCCGACTAAAAGATTATACTGTTATAGGTATTTTAGAACAATAGAAATAGCTCATACTGAAACAAAATAATTATTTATAACAGTAAGTTTGTTATCCAGGTTATTCCATGTAGGTTTCTTTGTCATGGCTTTGTTCGGCAATTCGGGCTATGTCGGTTACCTTGGTTCTTCTGCGGATCTCTTCATTTCTGATTCGATCACGAAGGGAAACTCCATAGCCCCCTCCATTACCCTGTGGGTGACTTTCAGCCTTCTAATAAGGTCCACTGTGAGTAACCAGGTTTCAGTGGTCATAGGTCATCACTGGCAACACGCACTGGTATTGCGTAGACTCCCAAACGCTGCCTAGCCGTGTCGGATTTGAGAATTGACCTCTTTCTCGAATTGTACCTACTTAACTGGGCGGTTTCTTTGTATCTCAATGGAGTTAGAGTTGTTAAATAATAAAGTAATTCAATTATTTAATTATTTTAATTAACTAAAACGTGAGAACTCAATACTTCTTCATGCGTAACGGACGCGTCGGCGTCGTTAGCTGCTCCAATCCCAATTTCAATTCCGCTTCCGAATTATTTGGCCAAGAGTTACAGATTGTCTGTTGGCTATTGTGTGATGTATTGTCAGTGATGCAGCGTGTCCTATAATAATAGGTATCAGCTTATTACTACAGGTGAAAGTCCCTTATCGTGCGAATAATAAAAACAGAGAAATAAACAAAGAAGTTTCCGTATCTTGCAATGTTTGCGTTATAGATTTCTAAGTTGTCGACATAGCTCACAGAGTAAGCAAGCTGAAGTACCAATGGGCTGGCCATATAAAGGTCATCACTCATTATAACCGCGCCACTCCAGCGCAGTAACCGGCCGTCACCGCCTCGAAAAATTTCACCTGCTTGTTGCCAACACCCCGTCAGCAAGACGACGCTCACTTGAAATGCGCGGTGGACGCGACGCTGCCGGGGGCGGCGAGCTATCCAATAAACTGTGTTGCCATCGTAAAATTTACTTTAATTCATTTTATTTAAGATCTTAACTTCAATGACTAGCTGTGTCGGATTGGTGCTGTTATAATGAGCATTCGGTGTCTTTTTGGTGTCGAGTAGATGATCGTTGGACTAGACGCGTACTTGAGTGGAGAGTGCGAATCGGAAAACGTCGCTCAGACTAGGTGGAGCGACAATCTTTGCAGGGTGGCTGGTAGCAGCTGGATGAGAGTTACCGGAAATCGAGCTGAGTGGCGTGAAGTTGGAGAGGTCTATGTCCAGCAGTGGAATGCTGTAGGCTGTTGATGATGATGAAATTTCAAAAAAAGATCATCTTCATCATCATCTTCGTTTTCCATCCGTCACACCTACCACTTTATTTTGAGTCCGCTTGGCATATGGCCATACGGGTCTATAAGTCTCTATCATAAGTCAGTTTAGTAGGTATTCACTTTCAGATACATTAAAGATTAAGTAATGCGAATTTAATCCGAATTAAAATAAAATGGTCATAAATAACAACAAATTTATTAATCAAACTTAAAATATAATAACCTAAATTACTAGACTGCTTCGTTGGCTCAGTGGTTGCATGCAATACTGCTGAGCATGAGATCCAGGTTTCGATTCTCAGATCGGGCAAAATGTTATTAGGTTTTTTTATGAGGGATTCTCAGTAGCAGTTCGAAGTCTGGATCTGTGCCCGGTTGATGGCAATAGGCTCGCCCCCTATTACATGGGACATAACGGGCCCGTGGCTAAATAATAACAGCCGCACCGGTCGTTAGATCAGGTTAAGCTACGCTTGCCGCGGTTGGTCTGTGGATGGGTGACCATCTTTACATACCGTGACCCCTTCGTGTCTCGGAAAGCACGTTAAGCCGTTGGTCCCGGCTGTCATTCGTGGATCTTTGACAGTCGTTACGGGTAGTCAGAAGCCCGAAAGTCTGACAACCAGTCTTACCAAGGGTATCGTATTACTCAGTAACTGGGTTGTGGAGGTCAGATAGGCAGTCGCTCCATGTAAAATACTGGTATTTAGCTGCATCCGGTTAGACTGGAAGCTGACCCTAGTTGGGAAAAGGCAGGCAGATGATGATTAACATAAGTGGCAACATGTGGCATATGTGTAGCTACACCTCTGCCTAACCCCTTGGGAAAAAAACAGACGTGATGTTATGTTTTGTGTTAATATCCTAACCTAAGTGTGATTATTTTAAGCCTGAACCAGCATGTCCTTTAACAAAGCCAGATGGAACGACCACCTTTGTTTTTTTTGTCTTTTTTGGTTGGAAAATTTTCAAATACCTTCTCCAGCTAAAACCCACCCGTGTCCCTTCAGTTGCCTGTGCCAGGGACGGGCCGGGCCGGTTGTTTAAAACGGTTGGTTAACGTCACATACGTACGTCAAATAATAACGAGTAAGCAATCGTAATTATTTGACGTACGTCAAGGTCATAATTTTGAAATTGTAATTTGAAACAACGCTTTTTTTGGTTTGACGATACTTAGCGCCATTTTTGACGTATACGCGTGCGTCAAGTGCACGTGAAACAACCCACCCTAAGAAATTAGCTGGGACAGAGCGGAGGACAGGTTGTTGTGGTGCGGCTTGGGAGGTCTATGTCCATCAGTGGACTGTGATAGGATATTTTGATTGATCCTAACTTAACTAAAACTATTAAGGGGCTTACATGACCTAAAGCGCGGTCACTGTCGGACTGCATAGAAAAGAAAGAGAAGCGCGATGACACAACACTGGTAATTTATTGCAAAATATGAATAATATAATTACAAAAAATCTATTTTTGGACTAAAAAAATAAAACACTAGTATTTTAGTATGTTACTTGTAGAATAATCTGACAAAAAATCAGAATGATTGTATGTATATTAGTATGGTTTTTTATTGTATAAAGAAAGTTTTTAGAGGTATCTTCATGATTTTTTATATCGTATCAAATTAGTTGAGTTATGTTTTCAACACACTATCTACCTAGCATAATTATATCCTGAAGAATATCATAATAGTTTTCTGATTTTGTTTACTTTAGTCGATCATGTACTTTTATTGTTTCTAAAACTTGCGTTTTTTGTGTTTAGGTCCTGTAAGCCCCTTAATAAACAAAAATATGGCGTCGAAAAATTGTTCCGCATCGCTCTCGACTGATAATAATTATAACCAAGAGACCAGCCGCGGCTTTGCCACGTGGTATGGTAATGCTTAGGTAAACTTAAAGCAAGCCCTTAGGTCAAGGGAAGTCTCAGCCAGCCTCTTGAAGAAGCCTTCCTTAATTAGACCATGAGTACTCTGTCCTCACGACCCGAGGGTTTCACGAAAATATAAGCACCGACAAGCCGCCACTTGAGGTTTTAACTTGCCGGAGCTGGAGCGCCAGCACAGCACGCCAAACCAGGAAGATGGAAGACACAAGAGTATCGACACACATTGCGTCCCACACTAAAGTCCTACCCACTTCCTACTTACATTAAGAAATTTAATCTACCTTTTTAATCCCTTAACCACTTTCGTTATTACAGCATGTTACCATTCCAGAACAAGTTCTGGAAAATTAGTTCTGTTAAATTAGTAGCTAGGTAATTTTATTAGTAGGTTGATCTTGATCAACCTACTAATTTTGACATTCGCATATTAATTTCGACACCCACAAAAGTAATTCAAGTTTCTAATTTGTTAACCGAGTTTTAAAACAGCTTGGTTAAAAATAGCCTCATTATAATTTCAATATTCTAATTTTAGTTGAACGAGTGACTCAAAATCTTGTGTTTCTTTTTTGTGAATGTCGATTACATTATGTTAACTTCAGTTAGGTAAGCAGTAAAAGGTGTTTATTTTATGTAATATTGTATATTGTAATCTTATTATTGTGCGAGTTATTCAAGTTCTACCGGAATACATACAACATGGAACCGAAAGGTAGAGGGGGCCTAAAAAGGCCACTTTGGCAGAATCATAAAAGGATAACATTATGAATCATAAAGGCGAAGATAGTCCTTGTTTTTCTTTTTTTCGCTGCACTACGTAGGTATAATCAAAGAGATTGGGATGGGATTTGGTTTGGATTGATTGGTATTTTAGAACAGACAAAAAAAAAATTAACTGAAAAATCCTTCACCAATAGGATTTGATACGATTAACTTAACAGTTAACTGTCCATTATGATTCATAATTTTATCCTTTCGTGATTCTGCCAAAGTGGCCTTTTTAGGCCCCCTGAAGTGGCGACCGCATACTGTAAGTCGTAACGTTGGAAGGCCTCCCACAAGGTGGACCGATGACCTTGTGAAGGCCGCAGGAATCCGGTGGATGCAAGAAGCACAGATCCGGTCGAAGTGGAGGTGCTTGGGGGAGGCCTATGACCAGTAGTGAACGTCTTACTGCTGAAATTATGATGTTGACACGACACACACCATTTGATTGCTGCTAACTGAGGACAGAAATAGGTATAGCAGTAGTTCTAGTTTGTCACCAGCCTGTGGGCCTTGCACGAGGTCGCAGAGTCAACGTAACGTAAACAGGAATTACTCGTTTAGAATGTGATGTGTTTGCGGATGAATGGAGTAAAATTATGCGTAAACAGGGTCAAAATGTTATTTAAATATTCGAGATGTTATTATGATCAGTTGAAAAACATTACAATGCCAATTCAAAAAATAATTGAGCAGTCCAATAACTGAATGAGCGGTAAGCGGGGCGCTACGTCGACATAGAATGCAAGAGCGAGCGAAGGGCACCCCGAGGTTCGGTTTGGTTAGGTTACTTTACACACGTAACCGCTCGTTCAATAATTTTTACCGCCCATTTAATTATTTTCCTGCTCAATTATATATTCACTGATCCATTTTATTATTTTTTATTACTCATTTTTGTTTACTTTAATGTTTAGTTTTAACTGCTGAACTAGTTATTAAACTAGTTATTAATTTATAATTTTTAACTTACCAAAACCGCTATTTACAACTGCCTTTTTAAATCAGTGCCAATTAAAAATAGCTAGCGAAGCTCCGCAGACGTGATGGGTATCAATATCTTAAGGTGAATGGGTAGTGGTAGACCGCCACATTAAATTTTTCTTACGTTTTTTGCAATTTGCAGGTCAGCGTCAGGTTGTATCTTGATCAAAATATGATTCGCGACAATAACAGGTATGTATTTAGAGAATTATAATCATTAGATACATACATCATTTAATACATAGGGTACTTCCCGTTGACCTAGAATCATGAAAGGCAAGAAGCACTGTCATGTAGCGCAAGTAAAGGAAAAAATCTGAAAACTGTAATTTTTTTGTGTGTATACCTACCTACTTACTTACCTACAAATTTGTACGGAACCCTCGGTGCTCGAGAGCGACTCGCACTTGACCAATTTTTATATATTTTTGTTTCGACGTGTTTACATAACGATACACATCACTTCAGACGAGTTTCGCTAGTTTATTTAATTTGACCCTCCAAGTCTGGTGTTCAGTGAGAGAAAGTGTTCAAGGGAGTCCACTGTTCCATGTTAGTTTTAAATTTAAATAAATAATAGTTAACGTAATAATTTTATCTATGTTAAATAATGTAATTGGCGTTGGACCGTTTTAATTAACTTTAGATAAATAAATAAATTAAACCTATTTAATATTTAGATCTGTGGGTGATAATAAATTGTACCAAACTTGGCAGTTGTATTTTCGATAGAAAAAACGTTCGAATTTACGTAACATTTTCTTTACGAGTTCGTTCTGAAGATTCTGATGAGACTGTCATCTTATCAAAGAGCTGAATACCTAACCATCTGCCACAAATGTTGAATGCCCGCAGTTTTTAGGGTATTTTAGTGATACTGATACTGGTTCAAAATCTTAAAACATTGCCATACATTTCCTGAGTGTATAACTCAGGAAATGTACGGTTGTTTAACAGTCGCTAATAATTAACTTTAGAAATAAACGGGCCAGTTATTAATTTCGTTGAAATAACTTTGTTGAATCATTATTCTATTAATATTCTATTAGAATATCTGAAGACCTCAAAAAATGGGTATGATTTAGTAACAAAACAAACTATGCTCCACCTCCTCTCCTGCCTTGTGTGTCACAAAACTTGTAGTCAAAGTGACCTCTGCTGCCACCGATGACGAAGTTTTAGGCCAACAAACTATGAAAAAGTCAAACGAAGAAGAAACAAAAAAAACAGTGGCACTCCGGGAGTGTCGACAGTGAAAACAAAACACAAACAGAATACTTAGCCATCACTCACTGACATATCAGATATACATTCAAACCGAGTACATCCCGAGGACAGCCGAACACATACGAAGCGGGTAGGTATTTTTAATCGTCTTATAAACAAAACACGCGCTGTGTCGCTTACGGTAACAGTGGCGCGAGTTCAATGGTTTTTTCCCATCTCAAAAAATGGCCCAACGCGCCTAAAGAAGTTTTCACTTAAATAAAAACTTTTTAACAAAAAAAAAACCGACTTCCAAAAAAACACTACAAAGTGAAAAATAACTTTAATTTCGGAAGTCGGTGTCTTTGGATCTGTACCTATTTTAGTTTTTGCCACCGACTTCCGAAATTAAAGTTATTTTTCACTTTGTAGTGTTTTTTTTTGTTAAAAAGTTTTTATTTCTCGCTTTTAAGTGGGTCTGTTTATAATGTGTCTAAGTTACAATAGCCTAATGTCAACTTGCCCAACGCCTTTTACAAAATAATGCTTTTCCCGATGCAGGGACGTTAATTGTTGAGGACTTCTCCTAGTATTCCACCATTAGCTCCATTTCACCATTCGCATTGTGACGAGCATTAATTGCTTAGCAACCATATTAAAGTAATCGAATCGCAACCCGTGAAATACTTATTATTAAGTAGTTCCGTTGGCCATCTGTGGTCTTCTTCATCAGTTCCACTTCACCAAATGGTGGTTTCCGAGGGCAAATGCATGAGTTACTGTAAAAAATACCCAAATCGCTATAGGTGTCCCTATAATATTTGAGGAGTTCCCTCAATTCCTCGTGGATCCCATCATCAGAACTGGATTTTGATAAAAATGGGACCAATCTGGAAGTATATCCTTTTAAATAAAAAAATAATTTTCCAAATCGGTTTATAAATGACGGCGTACTGAGATAACAAACATAAAAAAAAATACAACCGAATTGAGAACCTCCTCCTTTTTTTGAAGTCGGTTAAAAAAAAACAGACTCAAACAGTTGCTAACAAAGATTAGGGTATCAACCATCTAGCATTGGAACTACTACACAACAGATTTATGTTTGAGAAATTGAATGTAAAAACGAGCAACCTAAGATTCAAACAGAATCCAATCTTTCAAATCTTGCTCAGTAAATCTCTCGCTATGTCCATCAAGATTTACGGCTACCTAACATCAGTTAGGAGAGGTGTAAACGCCCCTTTGATAAGTACTGACATTAACTTATGTAATCCTGGTAGACGATTTTATTATTTCAATTTTTTTTTTTGTAGTACGTTAAAGACTTCTACAAACAAAGGCACCGTCTCGTTGCGCGACTTGCGGTGCCTTTGTGTCGCGCGCGCGATTCGCGTCGCGTGTCGCGCCTAGCTGTTTTTAGGGCCTTCTTAGAGGTGATTATTGTAGAATGTAATTTGTAGCAATTTTTGACCGCATTTTTTTTTTATTATTATTTTAGTCTAGACATATTAGCTACTATAGGTGGGTAGCACGGATATATCTATGGTGGGTAGCTACTCAGAACGTTGCGTCAGCATATCGTCGACCGTAGGTTCAATTAAGGTAAGGGACAAAATACCCAAAATGAGTTGAGTAGGTATACAGTTTTGTTCAGAATTTTGCGCTCTTTCGAATGGTGTATATGAAAAAATTCTAGCTTAAAAAAAATGTCCCTTACCCTACTGATTTTTGGATTCGAATTTCGAATCAGCCCCATAATAACAATGTATCTGAAAAACTATGCAATATAGCAACTTGAAATGGTGTAATTACCGCCGCCAATCCACTTCAAATAAGGTAAGGGTCTTCCCAATCAACGAATTATTCTTCACACATTTTTTCAACAAGACCTTTACACTATTTTTTCATTATACCTAGATTGGATCCAACGTAGAGATCAATTTAATGTAAGGGACATTACTAACAAAATACGTTGGTGTAAGGGACGTCTATTTTCTTAAATAGCTAACTTATTTAAATAAATGTTACACAGGTAGATAGAGCACTAAAATACAAGATTATGTGTGAAATCAGATCCGAAAAAGGTTAATAACAAAAAAAGTTATAGGCGATTTAGTCCGAAAACAAACTTTGTCGGCCTCTCCTGAAAAATCGTATTATGTCCCTTACCTCAATTGAACCTACGGTCGACGATATAAAAAGTCACACAACGAAAACAATACGTAAACAGTTAGAAGCAATTGGAACACTGAGCATAAGTTTTCACGGACGCAAAAATATCTCGGCGGGATTTTATCGTGCAGTGGATTTTCAGCTTTTGGTGTTGAGCCCAGCATTGAGAATCCAACAGAGTGCATCGCAACATTCGAAAAAAAACTTGTACGATTTTCAACTGTCGGTGCTAATCTGTGAGTTGAAAATCCAGTGAGCGAAAAATAATGACCACCTAGTCTTGGAAGATGCTGCTGTTTAACAGCAGGAAGACTTCTTAGCCCTTTTCAAGCCCCAGGGGGCCTAAAAAGGCCACTTTGGCAGAATCATAAAAGGATAACTTATTGGACGGTTAACCGTTAAGTTAATCGTATCAAATCCCATTGGTGAAGCATTTTTCAGTTATTTTTTTTTGTCTGTGCTAAAATTCCAATCAATCCGATCCAAATCCAATCTCTTTGATTATACCTACCTACGTAGTGAAGCGGAAAAAGAAAAACACGGACTGTCTTCTCCATTTTATAATTCATAATGTTATCCTTTTATGATTCTCCAAAGTGGCCTTTTTAAGCCCCCAGGGCTTAATCAGCTGTCTTGGAAGACGCTGCTGTTTAATTGCAGGAAGGCTTCTTAGCCCTTTTCAAGCCCTAGATGTGGATACGATTCTTACTTTTGAACGGCTGTGTAAAAAGTCCTGAATTCTTAGTGCCTGAAAACGGCTACTGGCCGGCGGCACCCATTCTCTTTTGCGTTTTAATGTTTTTTATGCTTTTTAATGACGAAATCCTCAAAAAAGACTAATAATCTAATCCTCGTTTTCACTAACGGAAAGCGGCATCGCACCTAAAAGTAGGTAAATAATTACTAATGAACATTGGATTTTAAACTCTCGGAGCTAAGCTTAGCGTTGCAAATTCATCAGTGCGCTACAAATTACCATAAAGTAGATACATTTTTTGTCATTAAATAGGCGTAAACAGAAACCTATAGTTAAAAAATCAGTCGTGGCGAATCAATTATTTGTGTGACGAAGTCATGCTTGTACCGTTAAAATCAATGTTTTAAATACTACTTAGAAAAAGAAAAGATTTCGAGGATTTATTGAGAATCTTCTCCTTTTTTAAAACAGAGTAAGAAAGCCAAATTCTGATCATTCTTTTGCAATTTGACAATGGTGGAATTGTAGAAATTGCAGCTGCAGCGTTGAAGGCCCTGTGTTGTGTATTAAATTTCTAGGGTGGCCTGAGTTTGGTTGGGTTGGTCTAATTAGAATTTCCTTTCAAATAATTCTTGCATGCCACCTGGCGAGCGCTGAAATAACTTGAAACAATTAATTTGAACACAGTGCCATCTAGTACTGTTTAATTGAACTATTATGCTGTGTAATGCGTTCGTTTGTTAGCGGCAACAATAGTTTATACATATATTTACAGATGGCGCTGTTATTGGTAATATTTTGTTGTAAATTCGTGTTCTAAAATTATAACTCCACAACAAAATGGTGTGGAAGGAATAGAATATGATTAGAAACTTAGATTTATGAAATTAATCTTTAGCTATTTTTTTAGGAATCCCATGCGGAAGTTTTGAAGACTAAACTAACTTTTCGTTTCTGACACGATTCTGAACTTTTGTAATAGATGGCGCTGATAGATACATTTTCTTCTGAACTGGTACTGCATCTGCAGCATCGTCCACACTGCAGCCTGGAGCTCAGGACTAAGCGATCAACAATAAAATTAACTCACCAATATGTTCACCAGCAAGCTGCGCCAATTAAATCAAAATTTCCCTGAGACCGATTATCCGAAAATAAACCTCGAGACTATTAGACAAAACTGGTCTACTTATTAGTAGGTCGAGTTTAGCGCCATCAGTACAATGTCTAAATTGCTAGACTATTTTTTATTTATTTTTATTTAAAACGTAGGTAGGTACAGACGCAAGCTACCCGAAACTGTCACATTTTCCCAATCAACTTTGAACCTTATGTTTTAGCGATAAAGTTGAAAATCTATTAAAGAAATTTGACAGATTGTAGGTATTAGCTTGCCGTGCTGCCGTCTGTACACCAACGACAACGACCTATTCACTAGAAACATTGATATAATAATACTTACCTAAATCTTAACATATTTTATGCGTTGAGATGGTGATTTAGTAACTTACAGGCGTAGGTACCTACCTACACAGCACTTACATAAAAAAATAGACTAGATATTAACGGCCCCATCACTTGCGGAACAGCACCACATTACGAGAACCTCCTTCTTCTTTGGAAGTCGGTTAAAAATAATTATACGATGTAGTACCTAAATACTACAAGCATAATTTAATTTTGAACACATTCTTACCAACAGCACTGCAACAAAAACAAACAAATTCTCTACTCGGAATGCTAGTAATTATCAAAGTTTACCGAGCTCGCCCGAGTATCCACGAGTATTTCCGAGCGTCGACGACGGTTGAATAATTAAATAAGTTTACAAGTGAGAGCATGTATGTATGTAGATAAGTGTGGACTGTCGACTTTTGGGATTGAAGGGTAACAAAGATTACAGTACCTTATCTTCGTGGTAAAATTTGGTTGATGTGGGTCGCTTTGTTGCAATACAATTATATGTAAGGGTAGTAGATGGGGATGCATGAAGAAGCTTCCTCTTGTAGAGCAGTTTGTTCCGCCAGTTACTCAACTGAACCGAGCGCTCGGCGCATCCTTGGCAACCCAACACCGTATTTGACTGGCCAATTCTTCCCTTGCGGTGGTAGGGCTAACGCCCGCCTGGTTTGCGACCACCCTCCCACCGGAGTCCGGCGTCAAGCAGCCCGCTGTGTTTCGTCGATTCGGAGGAGTTCCAGTGCCTTAGGCAGAAGTCTGTCCATCATAGACCTCATCCATCGCTTTCTATCAGGCGTGATCGAGGTCAAGAGCGGGCCCATTCAACAATATTTTTTTCACTTCAGTAGCTCAAACATGTAAGTAGCTTTTGCAGCCTGAAATCAGTGAGCAAAATGCGATTTTGCTCACTGAGTGAGACAAAGTAACTTTTTTTTTTCTGAAACCCGCGAATATCTTATTCAGCCTTGGGTTAATCATACAATCCGAAACATTCACACTCTATCTCTTTCCCACCATTAGAAAGAGAGAGAGGCAAAGACCAGCCCTTTCGAAGTTCCGATTTTGAATTCGATCTCAAAGACAAACACGTTCGGAATTTCGTACTAAATAAAGAATTTTGCAAAAAGATAATTATGTCTTTTATTGTAATTTATTGAATTTTGACGTGACAACGTCTTAAATTAGGTTGCGGCTGGGAGTCACTTATGAAAAAGTGTAACGCTCGGTAACGTTACGTTCTTATTTTAAATTAGGTTGCGGCTGGGAGTCACTTATGAAAAAGTGTAACGCTCGGTAACGTTACGTTCTTATTTTCATTTAATTCCTTGTTCCTATTGTGCAATTTAATTATATTCATATCAATAAATATTCTACCGAGAAAAAGACGTTGTCACGTAAAATCTTCGCCCGTAAAACCGACTTTACAGGCAACCATTTTTTTTTGACGTGACAACGTCTTAAATTAGGTTGCGGCTGGGAGTCACTTATGAAAAAGTGTAACGCTCGGTAACGTTACGATGAGTCACCGAACGAGAGAGAGGCCCGCCGAATGCCTTGCGTCTCTCTCCCACTCAACTATGATCGGTCGTTGTCACGTAAAATCTTCGCCCGTAAAACCGACTTTACAGGCAACCATTTTTTTTTTAACTTATTGTTGTATTTAAACGAAAATAAGTATTTACTGCAAATAAAACTGATATTTAACCTGTAAATATTTATTTCTAGTTTCAATAATGTTACGTAATATATTTTGATTAATAAAATATCATGGGTGCTATTTCCGAACACGCCTTACAAAGTGTTCTCGCTGCTGAAGTGAAAAGTTATGTGTGTTACACGAGAGCAAAGTTTTTTGCATCTCGTGCCTTTGAATCCCTCGCCACACTCAGGATTCAACTTTATGCCTCGGCCACGAAAATAACGCCACGCTTGAGGCGTCAATTCGCTACAAGCGTTATTTATAAGCGTCAAAAGCAAGGCCACGAACTTCAAATATTCGCCTGTAGCGTGTACGTCGGTGGGGAATGAATCAGTTCAGTTCAGAAAAAGTAACATGCTCTGTGAGTACATGAGGGAGCACGCGTTGACATTACACGTAAAAATGTCGCTGTCAATAATACCTATATTAATATTGTTAATAAATCTTAAAAAATAATTTTAATTTCTTCCCACAATTTTTTACAACATTCCTAAACTTATGTTGCGGATGTGAACTCATCCATAACGCAGGTCAATTTTGGATTGCAGTGATAAATTATTCAATATACATATTGGATTAGTTAATAAAAACGCGAAAAAAACAAAACAATTTGTTTTAGACGCAGACGCGCGGAGCGACCGCTTTATCGGAACGCGTGGAGCGACTGTTTCGTGCACAATGTGCAATGTTCTCATACAATTGTTTTGACGCTCGAGCATATTCGCTCGTAGCAAATTTCGCTGCTGCTTGCAGCGCTACTTCGTGGCCTCGTAGTTATAAGACATACATTTGTTTTTGACGCTCGACGCTGATGCTTGCAGCGCAAGGCGAATTCGCTTGGAGCGTCGCATTTCGTGGCCCTCGGGTTAGAATCACGAGCGTAAAAAACGACTTTGCTCTCTTGTTGCACAAATAACTATTTTTTTTAATAATCATTTTTAAGCTTGCCCTTCCACCGCCATCAGAGTAACTTCTTCTTCCGAAATCGGTCTCACAATTTTGAGGATAGTGACTCCTTTCTTCTGTTCTTCCTTCTTCTACTACTTAGTGCATGTAGTGGCTTTTCCTTCGTTCTGTAACAGATGGAAAACCACTAAATGGCGTGCCATTAAGCCCTATTATTATACCGTTCTATTAGGGCTTGTTCACGCCATGTTCACCGTGTCTTTCGGGTAAACACGGGGGTATTAAACCGCCAATTTCCAAACTCCAACCGTTGGTATGAAATTCTAAATGGAAAACCCAATAACACTTTGTCCGACCTGGGAATCGAACCCAGGACCCCAATGGCGGAAATAATGGAATAGATAACAATTCTAATGCTAAAAAGTAGAAATTCAAATATAAATAAAAATCTCTTTAAAACTAGCTTTTAATTACTTAGCTAAAAAGTCTACTCAATATAAAATAAAATAAACCCCCCTACTCAAACAAAAACCTTTAAAACTAAAAGCTATATTGGCCCTTTAAGTTTAGTTTAGGTTGAAGGAAATATTTTGATCAAAGCATCCTCGCATCCGGGGACAGCTTTTTTTTTTTTTAGTTTTTAGAGGTTTTTGTTTGAGTTGGGGGTTTTTTTATTTTATTTTGAGTACTTTTTAGATTAAATTTGTTATATTCCATTACTTAGGCTTGTAAAGTTTAGGACTCCCTTGACCTTGGACACCGCCTATGGCGCTGCCAGTCTGGCCAAGCACGAAAAGATACCTTGTTTTTCTTCACAAAATACTTGTTCTGTTATGATAGGCACCCAATGAACTCAAACACGAGGCTGCTATTTTGTTTAGTTGAGAATCCTCAACTAGATAAGATACCATCATCGTGTTTCAGTTCCTATGGCCACTTTCTGGCTCCATCGTCAGACCCTGGACACCACTTAAAGTAATAACACTTATCAATACATATCTGATGAGCCCAAATAAGATGGTGCTATATTATCTTGTTTAGTTATGGAGTTCCTATAGCCAATTTCTGGCTCCATCATCAGACCATGGACACCACTAATTAGAAAAGCACTTTTCAATACATATCCAACGAGTCTAAAAACCGTAGTGCTCTCTTGTTTAGTTGAGAAGTTCCAATAGCAGCTTTTGACATCACAATGTTAAATTATGGTATTTAAGCGTACAAATTACTGTCAAGACATCTTTTCAAATATCGAATGCATCTTTACCATCACAAGTAGTGTTTTTAGTTTTATATAACAAAGACCAAATTCCTCGTCCGGCCATTCAGTCTCTTTTGATAAATATCAATTTATAAGTTATATGTAGGTAACCACAACTAAGCAGTATGATGTTGAGTAAAAAGCAAGTCGTTCATTCTATGGATTTTATTTACAAAACTATTAATAATTTTTACAATTACACATAAATTAGTACAATCTATTTACAATACAACACAGTTTGGCACATTTAAACTTTATAGTTAAGTAGAAATAAATATACCGAAATGAACACAATCAAGTAACCTACATATTATAAAATTTAACATAAATGCAGAAAAGGCATGTCTAATGTTGACTATTGAAAGCCCCATCTAGATAGATCTAGCTGAAAATCAGCAATACGACTTTAAACTTTTTTAACTCTACTTAAAAGTCGTGTTCAACTTTAGCTTCTAATCCAAGTTGGGGCTTGTCATGTCCAAACGTCTTCTCCACGATACCTCCAGCAACTAATCTGGTGTTCTTGTCGACTTTCCATACTCCATCACCGGTCAGTGTCACCTGAAATATGGAAAATATTGCGTAAAGTCTTGTCACATCTCGATCCAAATTTTTGCTGTAATTGATATTGGAATCAACGCTCTCTTTAACAGCAGCTTGAGTCAACAATAAGTCAACTTTAGAATCTTTTCCAAGGAACAGTCAGTCATTTTAAATGTTACAAATTGGCTTTTTACAAAATGTGGATTCTTCATGGGTCTCTTCCACCCATAGGCTAGATGAGAATTGACAGAATCTTACTATTTATAAGACTTCGTTATTCCAAGTGCTTCTGGATAAATGTGCGAAAGACTTCCAACCCCCCCGGTTGGAAGTCTTTCGCACATTTATCTACACCCTCGGCAGGTAGGCAGTAATCTGTAATGTTCAAGTTCGTTTATCAAAAAATAATACTCACACCACTACTCTTTCCGAGTTCCTTATGCAGATCGACGGCAGCTCTTACGTTGTCGTTAGCATTGTTCCACTTAAACTTGCTTCCTAGGACACTGCTGTCACCATCAGCACCAAGCGTTCTCTGTCCGTATGCTTGTCCCTCGAGATGACCTCGATGGTCATTGAAGACGTCAGCCTTATAACCGCCTCGACCCTGTGGAAATACATTTTGATTAGAAATGTGGCGCCATGCGACGATAAACCGCCGAAATGAAATCAACCTGGTGATTACGAAGAGTCTGTTATAGACATAATTGTTTCGTTGTGAAAAGGGGTGGCTATATAATTCGTTAAGTTACGATGCTAGATCTTTCTCAAGATGAAGATTGATGATAATATTGATGAGCTTCTAAAAAATATTGGTCTTACAAAATAAAATAATACAATATTTCTTACGAAGGCCTATCAAAACAGCGGTAAAAGATATACGTGTCCGTCTACTCAAACAAAAACGGCATTCCTACTATTTGCGTTCGCTGTGAGCCATTTGAGAATCATTGCTTAGCATCCCTAACGGGGTGAAAAGTCCCCTGATAGTAAGTAATACTTACGAATAACCCAGCACCATTGGCGCCCAATCCACCAAAGACTTTGCCTGCACCAGCGTTACGCTCAAAATGCAAGTCTTTTAACCATCTACTTTCATCCAATTCTGGTAGTCTGTAATGGGCGTATGAGCAAGCCACGAGAGCAGCGAAACACAATAGAACGGTAGACTGCATCTTGAACTGAAACATAGAGTAAAAGTAATTTATAAAAAGGTCTAACTAAATAAGTACTCGCAGTTAAGACCTAGGCTGACATAATTATGAATGTTTGATAGTCATCATAATTTCATAAACACACAACGAAGAAGTTGACAGCTTCGGGGTTCCTTGTTGTTGAGGGTTCAAGTGTGACTGCTGGCTGGGTTCGATATCCCTAACCTGGACATCATCATCATCATCTGCCTAGCCTTTTCCCAACTATGTTGGGGTCGGCTTCCAGACTAACCGGATGCAGCTGAATACCAGTGTATAAAATGGAGTGACTGCCTACCTGACCTCCACAACCCAGTTACTGGGTAATACGATGACCTTGGTAAGACTGGTTGTCAGACTTTCGGGCTTCCGACTACCCGTAACGACTGTCAAAAATCCACGAATGAGAGCCGGGACCCACGGCTTAACGTGCTTTCCGAGGCACGGAGGGGTCACGGTATGTAAAGATGGTCACCCATCCACAGACCAACCGCGGCAAGCGTAGCTTAACTTGATCGATCGACCTGTGCGGCTGTTATTATTTAGCCACGGGCCTCTCTGGTAAGGATATTAAAATCGCAATTTTCATCGGAGCAAAATGTTATTAAGGTCTTCCATCAGAAATTAACAATAGCAACCTGAAGTATGTGTGCATGGTGCTGGATGCGTGGGTCCAAACCACCACAAGTGCCATAATTGAAAAATGTGGTTATAGACTTTAGACACTCTTGACTTCGAGTAATACAGGGACGATGAAGTTATTACATCTCCATCAGACAGTATATCCCATAGGACACTCATAAATGACGTATAAGTAGTAATACATACCTTATTAAAACGGTGACTTGTTCTCTCCACAAGGAACTGTTGTAAACTGTGCCTTCCTCAATCATGAACCGATCATTTATACTAGCTTCAGTATCTGAGGTAAATTCCCTGTCCCGAGAGGAAAAGGGACTTATTTGAGATCAAGAGAGTCATAGAGTTCATGTTATTGTTAACTAACCGATTAAAATTTTGTAAAAGGATAAGTAAATACGGCAGTGTGTGTGGATGTATCGTAGTACGGAGATAAGATTGACTTGTAACAAATGACATCACGTGTGTTGCATACGACCTAGAGATATTTAGTGAAATGTTGGAACAATCGCATTTCGCCAGTTATGTTTATTTGTGTCAGTGACATTATGGCTGCTCATTAGTGATTTATGTGTGAAGCGTCGCGGTAGATGAGCTTACACCTGGCTTCCAAATAACTAACACTGGCGCCGATTCTGTTGTTCACAAACTAAACTAAATTTAAGTTCAGGCATCTTTTTCTTTCTATTTCATTAAGAAAAGGACAGAAGATAAATATTAGTTTAGTCCTGTCAAATAGAAAGAAAAAGATGCATGAACTTAAATTTACTTTAGTTTGTGAACAACAGAATCGGCGCCAATGTCAAATCTTATTCAACCTAATTGATAACGAATTAACCGAAATTACCACAGTTAAACAATTTTTTATATGAGATCAAACTGATTACATTCATATAGATTTCAAAACTGGCTGTTTGTGTATGTGAACTTAAATGTTTGTAAATGCACCCACAATACAGGAGAAATTCCTAGTGTGGGGCAACGTTTTTTTAAAAAAACAAAAAGAAGAAACCGGGGTTCCGGGGTTGCGTACAATACCCTAGACAGATCGTGACTGTTCACATAAATTACTTATGTAATACGGCCTGCAAAAACGCCAAAATCTATATATTTATATAAAAATCAATAGCCGCATGTATAATCATCACTTGAAATAGACTCGACCGATTTGGCAGATTTTTTTGAGTTTCTATTTGTTTTTCGGCCGTGACTCATGGTAATCAACCCGCACCGGGCTTGCGGGAGGCCCGTGTTCCAGCAGTGGGAAAATTATAATAAAGTCTTCCAGACGTATTTCGGCCTAGTCTTCGGCGCGGGAGATATTATAGTACACAAGTGTGCGCGCAGACACAGGTGCACTCCCTCTTTTCCTCACTCTCATAGTCCGATGGGGCGGCAATCCGACACGACCGGAGAGACATCAGGTGCAGGACCAACGGCTTTACGTGCTTTCCGAGGCACGGGGGTATTAAACGGCCGACTTCCAAACTCCGGGCTGTTACTAAGAAATTCCTAATGAAAAACTCAATAACACTATGCCCGACCCGGGAATCGAACCCACGCTCAGCAGTCGCGGTTGTGACCACGAGACATACGGGGCAGTTAAATAAACATTATAATATAATTATACTGCACGGCACGAACAGTTAGTTGGTAATAAAAACATGAGCAATTATTTTCTATTTCGAACGTTCTCAAGCTGATCAAATACAGAATTCGCCGCACATTTGAACGTGACCTTCACAGTCATAATTATTTTATGTTAGTAAGTACTTCGTTTCGTATCTACAATATTAATTAGGTACATAGTTACATAAATAAGCAAGCACTTCTGCTGATCCTCATGATCAGCCTGTCTTGGGTTCGAATAAGTTGATTACAGGACCTAAACGCAAAATACGCAAGTTTTATAATGCCTTAAAGTATATGATCGACTACAGTAAACAAAATCCGAAAAAAAATATGATATTCATCAGAATATATGGTAGTTAGATGTGTGTTGAACACATAATACAACTAATTTGATACGATAGAAAAAAAATCATGAAGATACCTCTTAAATACTTTCTTTTCACAATAAAAACCATAAGTACTAATAATATATACATACAATCATTCTGATTTTTTGTCAGATTATTCTACAAGCAACATAATAAAGCACTAGTGTTTCAATTTTTTAGTCCAAACAATAGATTTTTTTTGTAAATAGATCATCATCATCATTTCAGCCGAAAGACGTCCACTGCTGGACATAGGCCTCCCCCAAGCACCTCCACTTCGACCGGTTCTGTGCTTCTCGCATCCAACGGGTTCCTGCGGTATTCACAAGGTCGTCGGACCACCTTGTGGGAGGCCTTCCAACGCTACGTCTTTCGGTACGCGGTCGCCACTCCAGAACCTTTCGGCCCCATCGGCCATCTGCTCTGCGAGCAATGTGCCTGCCCACTGCCACTTAAGTTTGGCAATTCCTCGGGCTATGTCGGTTACCTTGTAAATAGATAATTGCTTCATATTTTGCAATAAATTACCATTGTGTGTCATCGCGCTTCTCTTTCTTTTCTATGCAGTCCGACAGTGACCGCGCTTTAGGTCATGTAGTCCCCTGTAGTTATATACCGAGTGTTATTGGGGTTATCCATCTGAAATTTCTCAGTAGTAGCCCGGAGTCTGGATTTGTGCCCGGTTAATGGTTCGCCCCACATGGGACCTAAACATAACGGGTGAAATGTGGTTGTAGGACGCCAGCACATCAAGCTACCCGAAACTGTCAAATTTTCTCAATCTAATTTGAACCTTATGCTTTAGCGATAAAGTTGAAAATCTATTAAAGAAATTTGACAGATTGTAGTAACTTGACGTGCTGGCGTCTGTACTATAGGTACATACCTACACCTTTACCTAACTGTTTAGGGAATTACAGACGTGATGTTATGTTGTTATTATTTATTGCATTTAAGATAACTGGGACTCCACTTATCTTAAAACACACACTAATTTCACATCATTTTGCACGTGTTTCTTTGACAAATATACCTATTTTTCTTTCTTTTCTCTCTTTCCTTCTTCCACTAGTTCATACTCGTATTCGACTAGTATAGGTTTCTGATGATGTAACGAGTCAGAATTTCTTAATCTGACGAAAATAATATGTCAATTCTATTCCACGAACAAAAGTTATCGGTCGATTGAAAAATCAGCCCTGGATGATTTTCCAACGCCGGATAATTTTATCCGAGGAATAATTTAAAATTTTTGACAATTCTTCCATACAAAATCTGTCAGACGTCAGTTTTATTCTACGATTAAAAATTATCTGTCAATTGCAAAATCAGCCTTTAATGATATTTTGAATTCGTGCGTTTCTCATGCTTTTGACAGACTTCTAGGTAGGTACCGAAATAACACATCATTATCAAATTTCATGTTGAATGCTGTGATTGTTTGTGATGGATGACGCAATCGATTAAACAAAAAACTTGGGTTGCCATAACTGCCGTAAGACATTATAATAATAATAAGTTTATTGATTCATTAACAAGTAACAATATTTAGGTATGACACTGGATCCCGCACTAGGATACCCTGTGTCGCAGGATCCAGTCTCTTTCGACAGATAATATGTATTATTTAAGATATGTTAACAAATGCAACGGTATCAGTAGATATAATTAATTTAAACATGGAACTAAAAGGTAACCAAATGTATGTGTGATGAGTGTAAGTATGTATGTGATGAGTGTGAGTGTGTACGTGATGAGTGTAAGTATGCATGTGATGAGTGTTAGCGTGTATATGATGATAATACTTTATTAGTTGAATGATAAAAGATTTTCCGTTTCAGCATAGTTAAGCCCAAGCAGCCAATCCTGGACCTGTTTTTTGCACTCAAACTTTGTCAGGGGGTGGATATCAAGCTTTTTGTTGACTTTTTCATACAGGTATGGTCCAATACGAGAGAAAGCCTTCTTGCCAAAACACACATTATCAAAACAATCAATACCTACCATTGAAATATCTACATACATATCTACATAAATATACCTACACAAAACAAAATAGTCTTTAACAAAAAGCCATGCCAAGCAAGTCAATGACTTAGACATTGATCTTACCTGTCCAATTAAATTAACTACATCACAGCGAGGTAATTGCGTAATACACTAACAGTAGGAATGGCTTTCATTTTGTCACTTCATTGCGTTGTTTACGTTGTTTGACATTTTTCAAACATATGAAGCAATGGATCGCATCGCATCTTAACTATCACAAGTAGTATTTTTGTTAACCGTAACAACGAAAACGACGTAACGACGTCTTGCCCGATTAATTGATCGCTTTCTGTATATACTTGTTGTTGTTATGTTTTTTTTTTTATTGTTTGTTTTATTGAACGAGAGTATCTGTAGAACTGGCGGTCGGATTTGAAAAATTATTTACATAATATTATGACCCCCAAGAATCGAGCAAAAAGAAAAAGTCAGAAAGATCGCTAAACGCAAACGAAGTGAGAGTGTGAGCTGGTGATGTGATGCGACGGGTGGGTCGAGGGAACAAGAAATTCCACGCGAACGTCGCGCTTATCATTTGTAAGAAGGTAAGCAGTATGAACTGCTGGGACACAGCAGATACAAGCAGTATGATGATAAGTAAAAGGTAAGACATTCATTCTATGGATTTTATTTACAAAAAACTATTAATAATATCACTTTTTTACAACTACATAAGTACAATCTATTTACAATACAAAACAGGTTGGCACATTTAAACCTAAAAGTTAAGTAGAAATAAATATACAGAAATGAACACAATCAAGTAACCTACATAAACAATGAACATAAATGCAGAAAAGAGGTTTGTCAAAAGCCCTACCTACGAGTAGAACGATCAGACAGGAAATGATATAGGTAAGTGATCAAATTTGCACGACAAATCACTAAATACGTTTAGCACCAAACATATCTTTGTATATATAATTCTTCTGTACCGTGTGTCACTAAATTCCTGCTAAACGGCTGGACAAATTCGAATGTTTTTTTGTGTGTTTTAATGGGCCCCTGGATGGTTTAGATTCGCAATTGGATCTGGTAGGTGGCGCTGCGATCAAGTTCCAGTAAACAGGACAACGTTTGTCCGGTCAGCTAGTTTAAAATATAATAATTCTGTCTCCAACATCTTCAAACGAGTGACAGAAATAGAACGATGTTTTATATTCGTTACGCGCTAAACGATTTTATTATTTGTGGTGGAAGCTTAGATAATAATTTGATCACTCAACAAAAATATTGAAGAAAGGATGAAAATAGAATGGTGATAAAGATTTCATTTAACTCTACTTAAAAGTCGTGTTCAACTTTAGCTTCAAGTCCAACTTGAGGCTTGTCATGTCCGAAGGTCTTCTCCACGATGCCTCCAGCAACTACTCTGGTGTCCTTGGCGACTTTCCATACTCCATCACCGGTCAGTGTCACCTGAAATATAAAAAATTCGTCGCTATAGATTTTTGTGAAGTCGTTGACATATATTGATTTGATTATTATTTTTTTTTGTCTGTAAGAGAGACATAGAGTATACTTTTATGATAAAACACAAAAGGTTGAATCGTGAAACCCATATTGGTTAATGCTGACTTAGGAACTCCTTATTTCCAGCAAATATGAACAGTAATTTTCATAAAACTTAGCAATACTAACAACCTTTTCATCCTTTAGGTTTCATAGCAATACTCCGACTATTACTGAAGACTGGTCCACAGACAAAATAATCTTCAACAAACAGAAATCTAAGGGCTGATTTTTCCAATGCCAGATAGTTTTATCGGAGGAACAATTTTGAATTTTTGACAGTTTTTCCATACAAAATTTGTCAGACGTCATCTTTATTAATCTAGACATTACCTATGCGGGCCGTTTTTGGGTCTTACGAATCGAGCAAAAGTAAACAGTCTAATAACACAACGATCGCTGATAAAAAAGTTATAATAAAAGTACTTACACCACTACTCTTTCCAAGTTCCTTGTGAACATCAACGGCAGCTCTTACGTTGTCGTTTGCATTGTTCCACTTGAACTTGCTTCCTAGGACACTGCTGTCACCATTAGCACCGAGCGTTCTCTCTCCGTACGCCTGTCCCTCGAGGTGACCGCGCTGGTCGTTAAAGATGTCTCCTCTGTAACCGCCTCGACCCTGTGGAAATGTGGTTTAGTTAGAAAAACGTCTGAAAATTGTCATCGTGAGCATTATATTATTCATAACAGTAAATGAGGCTTATGTGAAGTATTAAAGCCATCAACATTTGGTGGCGTACAACTGGTAGACCCCAAAGCGAAAAATACGTATCAACAAAATCGGATCATGTTCTTCACAGTACCTAGTTTTTCTATCCTTCTGAGGTTACCATATTTTTCTATAGGTACTCAGTTAGAATATGGGTTTCCTTGAGTATTGTCTATAGCCTTCAGGCTCTTTACAACACCCTTGTTCATTTTTTGACAAATAGACAGTAAAGTAAAGGTACTTACGAATAATCCAGCATCATTGGCGCCCAAACCGCCAAAGATTTGGCCTCTACCAGCATTACGCGCAAAATGCAAGTCTTTGAAAAATTGGTTTTCATCCATTCCTGGTAGTTTGTAGACTTGAGCGAATGAGCAAGCCACGAGAGCAGCGAAACACAATAAAACGGTGGACTGCATGGTGATCTGGAATGTGAAGAAGATATTATTAAAACAACATAACAATAATTATGCTTACAACAACAACAACATAATCAGCCTATAATGTTCCCACTGCTGGGACACAGGCCTCCTATCGGTGAGAGGGAGCGGGCTGTAATCCACCACGCGGGCCCACTGCGGGTTGGCAGATGCCACATGTCTTCGAATTTTTGGTTCTAGGACATGCCGGTTTCCTCACGATGTTTTCCTTTACCGTTTTGAGAGCAGTGGTGATGATATAATTTACACAAAGTAAAGCGCCTAGCTGGGTTCAAACCTACGACCTACAACTCGTAAGTCGCAGCCGTTACCACTGGGCCACCACTGCTCTCATTATAATATTGATAATTATGCTTATAGATAGGTATTCTATGTATGACAGGCAGAAGTGTTTTAAGTATTCATACCTTTCGGCTGTTTTGTTTTGAGTCCCACTAAGGGGTGAGCCAGAAAAAGAATTTCAGAAAATGCTAGACCCTGGTATCGAACAGTCTTTTCAAGTTAATTTGAATGCCCACCTAAGCCAACTGTTTCCCGTATGACATAAACAGTAATAAAATAAGAATCTAAAACTTTAACTCAACCCAATAATACTAAAAGGGTTATATTGGTTTGGCAACGCAAGATCGTTAGCTTATAATTATTATAAGAGCCAATAGTCCATAGGACTCCCATAGGGCTCTATCTATTGTGTACTAGTAATTAACAAATACACACCTTAGTAAAACTGTTAGGTACTTCTCTCCACAAGGAACTGTTGTAAACTGTGCCTTCCTCAATCCCGAACCGATCATTTATACTAGCTTCAGTATCTGAGGTAGATTCCCTGTACCGAGAGGACCGGGGACTTATTTTGAGACGACCTGAGTCATGCGCAGTTCATAATAATCTTTATTTGTGACGGGGTAATTTGTACGGTAGTGTGGGTCAATACATCGTAGTACGGAGATAAGATTGAGTAGTCAATAACACATGACATCACGCCTGTTACCGAATATGGTTGTAGACAGAGAAGTAGACAAAGATAATTTTTTCGTAGTAGGTACCGGATACCCACATTTTGCCAGCTATGTTCGTTTTTGTGCCGTGTATTCCCGCCATCCCACTTAATATTTTTCGCCCCTAAGACGACCCACTGACCTTCGTGCGTTTATCATGAATTTGACAGAACAACTCCGACCTTCCGAAATGACTAAAAAATGATCAAATATATTATGCCATTTTCATTAGTATATATTATATCAGTTTATTAGTAAGGGGGTAGGTAACTAATTAATTCCATAATTAAAGATAACCCGGGGACTCCGTACTTACTCGTATATTACACGACGCGGAAAAACGTGGAAATGACGTCTACATTTCCGATGACGTTGTACCTATCTATTGCGTTGGATTTCTTCGCGCACAAAGAAATTTACTTAATGTCCTTTTTTTGCTGATCAACAAACCGTGAAGTTAACTTAATGATAGCCAAGAGTGGTTTATTTTGCTAACGGTAAATATTTATTACATCGCCTGTTGGTGCTCAGGAATTCCCTGATTCTGTTTTTGTGATGATACGGTCTGCTTTTTATTCGCGTTTACGATATTGGTCCCATGGAGAAAATAGTTCAGTTTGATGGTATGTAATTTGGCTGGTCTTTGAAAGCTAACCCTTTACACGAACACTTAAACGTTCAACAAAGTTAAAAAACTGGCCAAGTGCGAGTCGGACTCGCACACGAAGGGTTCCGTACCACAAGGCAAAAACGCCGAAAAAAACACGTTTGTTGTATGGCAGCCCCCCTTAAATATTTATTTTATTTTGTTTTTAGTATTTGTTGTTATAGCGGCAACAGAAATACATCATCTGTGAAAATTTCAACTGTCTAGCTACCGCGGTTCTTGAGATACAGCCTGGCGACAGACAGACGGCAAAAACGCCGAAAAAAACACGTTTTTTTGCGTTTTTTGTATGGGAGCCCCCGTTAAATATTTATTTTGTTTTTAGTATTTGTTGTTATAGCGCGTATATATATATATACCGCGGTTCTTGAGATACAGAATGGTGACAGACAGACGGACGGACGGACGGACAGCGAAGTCTTAGTAATAGGTTTCCGTTTTTACCCTTTGGGTACGGAACCCTATATAAAGATACCACTTGATACCAAATACAAAAAACAGCCGACCGCCAACGGTAATGACTCGCAATTTTTTTGTTATATAAAAAAACGTCTGGTTCATCGTTAGCATAACGTAACATCACGCCTAGTTTCCGCGAAGAATTATGCAGAGGTATACCCATAGTACACCCACATTTCGCCAGGTATGTTCAAGTCCCATGTAATAGGGGGCGAGCCTGTTGCAACCATTGGGCACAAATTCGAATTCGAATCAATTATTTTTTAATGAACTTGATCTTTCTAAAATGAAACTGAAATAGGTGTCTTCATTTTCCTAAATAGGTTACTTGCGCATGCGTGCATTTTAGCCAACCGCATCGCCAGTAAGGGACGATGTGGTTGACTATGGTGCACGCGTGCATCAGGCGAGATAGTGCTGCAACCTGGAACGTATGCCAAAAAAATCCCCAATAAATATTATCACATCTTAGCCACAAAATACAGAGAGTTGTGTCTCAGCTGACTAAAACAAATCTAAAAATAAACATTTAACGTGCTAATTATAATTACAATGATAACAAGGTCAACTGAAGTCACCTATGTTGATAAGGGGGATTCACTTCTTCACAGAAACTTAACGTTTTGTTTGACTGTCCGTGAGTCACGAGAAACGTGCCGAGGATTTCACGGGGATTATTTTGACTTTTAGTGTTTTGTTTCCTTATGCTATTCTTAATTAACTGCTATTATTTCCGTGATAATGGTTTGTGCAAATTATTTTCCTTGTGTTTTAATGAACTTAGTTTTTCATTTTATTTTGAGGTTTCTTCTTGATTCTGTCTGGCCTTTTCCCAACTATGTTGGGCTCGGCTTCCAGTCTAACCGGATGCAGGTAACCACCACCAGTATCCAACCAGTATCTAATCACACGGAGCGACTGCCTATCTGAAATCCACAACCCAGATACTGTGTAATACGAAACCCCTTGGTAAGACTGGTTGTCAGGCTTCTGACGACCCGCAACGACTGCCAAATATCCACGAATGATAACCGGAACTAAAGGCTTGACGTGCTTTCCGAAGCACGAAGGAGCTTGGCATGTAAAAATGGCCACCTATCCACGGACCAACCGCGACAAGCGTAGCTTAACCTGATCGATCGACCCGTGCGGCTTTTGTTACTCAGCCACAAGCTCCTCCCACAACCTAGGTTTCTTCTTAACTGTAACTAAATGGTCAAGACCACTGTCGTCATCATTGTCAAGGGTTGTTATTAATGCTATTATTTATGTCATATATGACTGTTTTGTTTGTCTAGTTGTCGCAAACTCTACTGCTAAGCATGAGGTCCTGGGTTTCATTCTTGGGTCGGTTAAAGGTGAAAATATCAGTAGCAGCCCAGACTCTGGATTTGTGCCTGGTTGATGGCAATAGGCTCGCCCGCTTTCACATGGGACTTAAAGGTACAATTCCGAGATAGGCTGTAGACTGCAACCGCAGGCGAAAAAGCGGCTAGCGGCCATAGAAACCAATAGTGTCGCTTGAACCTGCAGCTGCAGTTTGCGGCCTGCGGTCCATCTTGAATTTGCACCTTTAACGTAACTGGTGAAGTGTGGATGCTATAGGTACACCTGTGCCTAACTCTTCAGATATCACAGATGTGATATTGTTATGTCTAAAAATAAATATATCTTTTCCCCGATTATGTATATCGAGCAAAACTTTCTTTTGGTAATCTACAGTTTGTCTCCCTCGGGGTAAATCCTCCCTTTTCTCCCTCCAAACAAATGTCTAAATTCTACCCATGTTTGCTGTGAATCCCCCGAATGCATGGTCCCCACCCCACAAACTTCCCGAATCATAATTCACAGGCTATCACACAATATCTGTATTACAGCCTACAAAACATTCAGTATGCCAACCGCTAGTATTGTAGCCTCTATAATAATTAAACAGTTAATGTAGCATTATCGGTTTGGCATAAATGCTGCCGGCCTGCCGTATATTAATAATGAAATATGGCCGTACTGTTCTAATTAATCTGTGGGGATGGTTGGGCGTTATTTGGTTTAATAATAGTCACATAGTTGGCTATTGGTAGATTCAGTGGCGTAACTATACCGGCTGGGGTCCGTGACAAATTCAAGGGATGGGGCCCTCCCTCAATGTACAGAAGCTCAACCAACGTTATAGTTTTTTTTTACTAGCACTTCTCCCGCGACTTCTTCCGCGTAGATTTCATATTTTCTCCTACAAAATTTAACACCTGACTGCTTCATTGGTCTAGTGGTCGAAAGCGCTACTGCTGAGCATGATGTCCTGTCCAAAAAATTAGACAAACAATAGGAAAAAGGTACAAAATGTTCGAATCCTGAATGGTGTCCCTTGTTGCACATTTTTCAAAAAAGTTTGCATTTATAAACTTATGTTAGGATCCTCCTGTGCTCATGGCCCTCTCGGGCCGGGGGCCCCTCAGGCTGGGGGCCCGTGGCATTTTGCCCCAATGCCACTCTATAGTTACGCCACTGGGTAGATTCCTATAACACATACGTTACGTTTGGCGAAGTGTAGGTACTTGTAGTACACCTGCCTTTCGCCAGCCAATTGTTATTAATAATAATAATAAAAATAAACCCACCGCCGTATCTCTACGTTGACGTCGTGGTGGGGCTTGCACGCTCCGAACTCTAGGCCTGTGCCGGAAGAGTTTACTTTGCCGGAACAGGTCTAATGTGAGGAGCCAGACCAAGAGGGATACAGAAACCCGCAGGGCAGCATGTGGCGAACTGTTGGGCAGTAGCGACCCCACGGACCCTATCTCCCGGGAGAAGTCTTGTTCCTCACCTCTGGCTTGCCTTTATTGGCCGGCTGGACTGAACAATGACGAGGAACAGAGCTCCCACCTCATTCTTGCCTTTATTGGCCGGCTTGAGTGGAGATTCGCAAGAGCAAACGTGCTTGGAGAAAGGAAGTATTCCAGTAAGATGCTGGTAGGGATCTTGACCGTACTTCCGGGATTGTCCTGATAGCCGTGGAATACCTCTCCACTCCTCATAAGCACCTCAGGACGTGTTGCCCCCTTGTCTCTACGTCACTATGTGCTAGCGGCCGTTTTCGGGGGCCCATTATTGAGTGTGCAAGTCACCCCCTGCTATTTTATCTGTGTATATATAAAGCATTGATCAGGCAGGGCAGGGGTCATAGTTTTACCATAGTTCCTGGAAACCGGTCCACTTTAGCCACCCAAACCAATAGTCCAACTTTTTATTTTTCCATATCCTGCAATAGTCCTCCACCAACCGGGGGTTATCCTTGGGTGCACTTGCATGGTGCATACAGGGATAATCGTCGGTTGGTGCCTCATTTCATTGAAAATTTCTAACGGGCCTCTGCGAGCTGGCTTCGGCCCCTCGTACGCCTTCCAAAGGACCCGAGATATTTTAAAATATAAAAATAATATATTTTTAAATGTTTTTTTATTTTAATATTCTAATATTTAAAAATATAATTTATATGTTTAAAGTAAAATAAAGGAGATAATAAAAATAATAATAATTTCATTTATTTCAGGCAAGTTTTCAGTTTTTTTAAACCACGCACAAATCCTGATTGTAGGACGCACGGAACCTGGAAGTATGGCAGAAAAAAAATATACAACCGAATTGAGAACCTCCTCCTTTTTTTGAAGTCGGTTAAAAAGGGGAGGCCTGTGCCTACCCAGCAGTGGGTGATTAAAGGACGATATGAAAAGGAGTAACATTTCTTTTTTCTTTTCATTCGGGGAGCTTCCTATTATATGTATGCATTGAGCAAGGCAGCCTTACTTTGTTTATGGCACAGACTGGCGAGCCTGTTATCGTAAGTTCGGTCCTCAGCCTTTGCAATATTGACGAATATTCCTAGCCTAGTACACATACAATGCTTTGTAGGAGGGGAATACTGGAATAGGTACAGTCACGAGCACTAATATGTCAACACTTGGCAACTTTTAATTGCGATTTTTTCACGAAATAACGAATGCAAAGTTAAAATACGACACTTTACATAAACCTATGGGTTCGAAAATACTATATTCGTAATAACATACAATTTCATCAAAAAATTAAGGAGAAAATCGCCTTTGTGTAAAGCCAAGTGTATACATACTTATGCTCGTGACTGTACTGCCAACAGCGACATCAGTGGTATCAAAACCAGTATAAGCTGACCTCTTATTCTATTGAAACTTTGAACTACTCTAGGTCAGCTCAAAGTCAAAGTGACGACGTGCAGTCGACTCTACAGTAACGTTACCGTGCAATATAGAATAGAACCTAAAAAAAAACTGTCAACAAAATGTTAGTCTATAAAAAAAAATATGTTACTCCTTTTCATGTCGCCCCCGGAGAATATGCTCCTATTAATATCCTCCAACATTTGGAACGTATCGATATCAAAACATAGGAACAGTTCGGAACATTAGACAGGTACATAATATACTGGTACATACTGTATCTAGCAGTAAATTTGGGCGTTCGCCAAATGCAATGCTCATCCATTATGTTGACTCGGCGCTGCACGGGAAGTAGTGCGTTTTCGTTGTCGTACGACACGATATTTTGGGAATTATGTTGTAGTTATTGTGGTGTGTGTAGTTATTATTGTGTGTGGTTTTAGTGGTGTAACAAAGGTCTTGCTCTTGTAGGTTCATCATCATCATCTGTCTAACCATTTCCAACTCTGACGGGCCCGGCTTTTAGTGGCATTGACTGCCATCGCGGTCACCGGTGACCGGCGGGAACAGTAGATTTTGTATTGTGTCTGTTGACTGGCAGTCAAAGTGTTCAGATACAACTGATTCCCTGTATGTACACACGCCAGCACATCAAGCTACTACAATCTGTCAAATTTCTTTAATAGATTTTCAACTTTATCACTAAAGCCAAAGCTTCTTTATTGCTGGTTCAAAGTTGATTGGGAAAGTTTTACAGTTTCGGGTACCTTGATGTGCTGGCGTCTGTACTAAAATCAGTCTATAGTGTTCCCACTGCTAAGACTGCTAGGCTGCTGATCTGCAAGAGAGAGTGGGCCGTAATCCACCACGCGGGCCTAGTGTGGGTAGGTGTATGTAGGATAGCTAAGAATGATTAACAAATTGATGAACAACGCGTTTGGCTCTTGAATTGATGGTTTGGTCGTAGTCTGTCGTTCCCGTAATCAATTTCAAATATCGTACATATTGCTTGTCAAAGTTCTTAGAGGACCATTTAAATATTCTCCAAGATAATCATTGATATTGATGACCTCTTAAGCTTTACGCAGACAGTTTTTTTTTACTTATTGCATAAAAAATCAATTAAAAACCACAAGCACACGATGAATTTCTCCTCTTTTATTTGCCTCTAAAACAGCTGTGGCGTTGTCGATGCCGCTACGTGCAAACTACGCACCAAAAACCTGACGTCACACAAATCCTGCATCGCGCAGGCAAAGTTTACCGCGTGACTAGCATATTATACAACAGCCCGACTCCAACCGTCAGGCAGTAGAAGGATCCTTCCTTTTCTAAAAGGATGGGTGAACTTTTTTTAAGGGGGCGCCGACCAAAACCCGACCGCGCAGTGGCGCCCTCATCGTTTGTTTGGTTATTTCTTTTATTTTAGAATGAAAATGAAGAAAATAAGCACGTTAAGTTGTGCTCCACAAGATTATACGTTAATATTATTATAAACGGTAGTTTTACATTGTTTAGTTTTATTAAAAGACCACCTCAGACATCGATCTACATGGTCTTCATATAACCTGACCAAGATTATGTCTGGACTTTAAAAGAGACTGTGACCTCTGAGTTTGTTTCGGCCTTTCTTCTCAGAGTAGTCAGATAGGAAACGCTGACTTCATCTAGTTTTAAAAAAACATGATTGACGTGTAAAAGTGTTTGTACAAACCTACTTACAAAAATAAAATCATTTATCATTATAATCACTAAAACGGATAATAGTGGCCACATTTTCCGTTTTAGCCTTAACACTGTTCCTAAAGCCAAGAGGTTTTGTCAAGTAAACTTAAGCCTTTACCGTACAACAACAATGGACACTCGCCCCCATACATACAGAGTAAATACAGCTCTCTGGAGTGTACTCTGTGATTGAAGCATGTTACATGTCCGGTCGGGTCCATTTCACAAAATGCATGGATTTGGGTTACATAGCCGTACTGGCCTATGGGGATATGATTTCTAATTATATGTATTGAAGAGTATTTTAGGCTCTTTGTGAAAGAGTTCATTCGTAGTTCTATTTCCCATCTTCTTCTTTTACCTTGCGTGTTACTGTATGTTTGGTTTCTTTGTAATCTATACATATAATAAAACAGTAACGAAAGAAAAACTGTACATTGCGAATTAAAAAAAAAAAAATAAGTGGCTTTTGTTAGAAAAACGTAACTGATGACAAAAAGTGACTTTTTAGAATTTTTGTCTGTTTGTCTGTTTGTCTGTGTGTATGGTACGGCTTCACGCCAAAACTACTGGATAGATTGAATTGAAATTCAGCAAAAATGTTCTTTGTAAACCAAGGAAGGCTTTAGGCTACATATTATCACGCCGTATGTTATGGGAGGTAAGCAATATTGATTTTAAAAGGTTTTGGTTCGTAATTGAATGCACAAAATAATTGAATGCCCAAAATGACATTTTATTTATTTAGTTAATAAAAATTTAACCCTGGAAACATAACAATCACGCTATTTTTATAAAGGAGCGGGGCAGTAATATTATAAATTGCAAGGGAACAGCTATTTCAACAATATGTCAAAAGGAAATTTAGCGGTATGGTCAGGCGACCGTTTACCACACTAAATGGTGCGAGTTCAAATCCCGTATTATAATTTTTTTTAAATCGTAAAATTCTTTTTTTTTCAGTTTTTGCATTTTTTATGTGCATTAGGAACGATACTGTTATGAAATCTGAGAACTATACATGTCCTATCTAATTGTTTGGGGAGTTTCACACCAATGTTACTAAACAGATTGATTGGTGGTACAACAAGCTACACTATCATAAAGTCAAGTCAAACTTTTGGTTCTAAGTTATATCTTACCAAGCACATTTGTTGTTTGTGGAGTTGACACTCCAAACGCAACAGCAACAGCGACAAAGGGCGCGTGCTTAAAGATTGCTGTATAATCGTGTGGGATGAATGCACTATGGTGAACAGAAAAGCAGTAGAGGCGGTAAACAGGACTTTGCAGGACATCCGCAGGAACCAGAAAATGATGGGTGGCGTTACAGTTCTGTTAAGCGGCGATTTCCGACAAACGCTGCCTGTGGTGACGCGAGGAACTAGGGCTGATGAGGTGCATGCTTTGTTGAAATGCTCTTTCTTATGGCCACATATTCATAGGTTGCGCTTAACGATGAATATGAGAGCACAGCTTGGCGGGAATGTACACGCCCAAGAATTTTCTGATGTTCTCTTAAAATTGGGTGAGGCAACGCTACCAGTAGACGGTGGCCAGGTGGTTATACCTGAGATACTTGGGAGAGTGGTGTCCACCTTAGAAGATTTGATACGCCTGGTGTACGGGGACATCAATAGGATACCGCACCAAGATAATTCTTGGGTGTGTGAACGAGCCATTTTAACACCCAGAAACGACCAACCTTCAGCGATCAATGAATGCATTCTCGCGGAAATTGAGGGAAATGAAGTGATCTACACTTCAATAAACACTGTTGTCGACCAAGATGACGCTACACATTACCCCGTAGAATTTCTCAATTTCCTCAGTGCAAGTGAACTACCAGCGCACACCATTAAGCTAAAGGTCGGTGTCCCAATTATGCTTCTTCGGAATCTCACTCCGCCGAAACTGTGCAATGGGACCCGGCTCAAAGTCGTCTCGCTGCAGAGAAATATCATTGAGGCGGAAATTATAACGGGTTGTGGTGTCGGCGAGACAGTGTTTATACCACGTATACCACCGATTCCCCACAATTACCCCTTTTTTTTCGGATGGGAAGTCATCAAATGACCCCTCCTGCTCTGGGTGGAGCGGAAGGGAGTGTCAGACTCTTACTGACTAAAACCCACCCGTGTTCCTTCCTTAGCCCTTTATGTTCCGGGCCAGCGGTAACCCTTTCGGACAATCCCGCTGAAGGCTTCGGCCCTATGGGGCCCCTCCTCCATGCTGACATCTCTTTGAGGCGCGCGTGGAACACGTACGCGCCGTCCGGCACGGGCCTGGTCCTGATCGGACGGTGAGCTACCCATTACTCTCCGCCCGCAGGCCCGCGCCTACGGTGGCCGGGAGTCGTCCCGTGGCTCCTGACGCCCGGAGCGTCTCCCGCGGCGGCTGGGACGGGAGGCTCTCTCCCTCATCCGTCCCGCCACCTCCTTCGCTAGCATGACTGCTTCGCAGAAGGAGATGACTGCTTCGCAGAAGGAGGTGACTGCCACCCACTCCCTCTCGCCCCGGACCATGGCTTGCACCAGGGCCGGACGCGAGAGGTCGCCGCCGCTGCCGATCGCCTCTACGAGGACACGGCGGTGCTCCGCCCAAGCGGGGCAGACCTCCACCGTGTGCTCCATCGTGTCTCCTAGGCGATCCTGGCAATGGTGACACCCGGCCACAATTACCCCTTTCAATTCAAGCGCGTGCAGTTTCCTGTGAGCGTGTGCTTCGCAATGACAATAAATAAGTCACAGGGGCAGACACTGAAGGCTACGGGTGTCGACCTCAGGACGAGCAGCATCTCACACGGACAACTCTACGTCGCTTGCTCCCGCGTCACCAGTCCTGACTCGCTGTATTTACATATTGAATGAGACCGAGGGAAAAACAACGAACGTTGTTTACACAGAAGTGTTACAGTAAATTATAACACTTCTGTTATTCGACGTCTCCTAAATTTCCTTATTAACCTGTCTCTTACCATTAAATTATCTACATAACTTTCAAATTTTGAGTTTACTAAGCCAAATAGTTTTTGAGGGATCTAAGCTATAGTACAGTATGAGACGCATCTTTTGAGTGTTTCTGTAAATCAACAAACTATCACTAATTTATTTTGGAAAATGGAACACCTGATGCAGAACCGCAACAGATTAGCTAAAGTATAAGAGATATAAAAATGGTGCCATAGCAAAAAATATTCCACGTGAAGAGCATTTTCTGCTGTGAGAATAAATTTGAAGATCTGGAACTCCAAAGCCCAGCGACACTATAACATAGGAATAACGTCTTAGCAAAAGTTGTTTAGTCTGATGGGCATTTCCTGTTGACTTACAAAAATGAAATAACTGAAACGTCTCGAATCGTATCGCGCATCACGCTGTTTTCCCGTCCGCGGGCTCTTAGAATTCGACGTCTGATCGTTTCGGATCTTCGATTTTGACGACCCCGTTGTCGCTGGCATAAGCAACAGGATCCGCGTACGAAGTCGCGGGCAGAAGCTAGTGTTACCTACATCATAAAGAAAGGTGTCAACTTCTCCATTTTTTTTCCTTTTTTCGAAGTCTATTGGTACTCGGCTGGGCAGCGTTCGGGAAGCTATGCAATATCTTCTCGTCCCACATACCGCAGTGTCTCAAGACGAAAGTCTTTGACCAGTGCGTGTTGCCAGTGATGACTTATGGCACTGAAACGTGGTCGCTCACAATGGGCCTTATAAGAAGGCTAAAAGTCACCCAAAGGGCAATGGAGAGGGCTATGCTTGGAGTTTCCCTGCGTGATCGAATCAGGAATGAGGAGATCCGCAGGAGAACCAAGGTAACCGACATAGCCCGCAGAATTGCCAAACTTAAGTGGCAGTGGGCAGGGCACATTGCTCGCAGAACAGATGGCCGATGGGGCCGAAAGGTTCTGGTGTGGCGACCACGTACCGGGCCGCAGGAACCCGTTGGATGCGAGAAGCACAGAACCGGTCGAAGTGGAAGTGCTTGGGGGAGGCCTATGTCCAGCAGTGGACGTCTTTTGGCTGAAATGATGATGATGATGATTGGTACCAACCGACTTTCGGGCTTCTGACGACCCGTACCGACTGTTAATGGTCAGCCGGTACTTATCTATAGTAATATTATACATAAAGAGGTGTTGAGTTTGAATGTAATGTAGTCATCGGAACTATTGATTCCGAAAATTCTTTCACCGAAAGAAAGATTTTTGCTGAGTAGATATGTTTTATGTTAAAACGATAAAATTCACGCGAACGAAGTATTAGGGATTTTTATTAATTTGGTAATAAGTAACCGTCCCTTTTTTGCAGTCATCATTTGAGCCGAAAGACGTCCACTACTGGACATAGGCCTCCCCCAAGCATCTCCACTTCGACCGGTTCTGTGCTTCTCGCATCCAACGGGTTCCTGCGGCCTTCACAAGGTCGTCGGTCCACCTTGTGGGAGGCCTTCCAACGCTACGTCTTCCGGTACGCGGTCGCCACTCCAGAACCTTTCGGCCCCATCGGCCATCTGTTCTGCGAGCAATGTGCCCTGCCCACTGCCATTTAAATTTGGCAAATCTTCAGGCTATGTTGCAGTAAATGTTTCAATTAACAAGTAAAACCGCATTCAAATTTTTGTTTCATTTCGTTTCCTTCTTCGTCACCGGTTCTTTCGGTCTGTATTTAATTTACGTACAGACGCCAGCACTTTAAGCTACCCGAAACTGTCAAATTTTTCCAATCAACATTGAACCTTATGCTTTAGCTATAAAGTTGAAAATCTATTCAAGAAATTTGGCAGCTTGTAGTAGTTTGATGTGCTGGCGTCTGTACATTGAAAATTCAAAAGCTTGAAATATAATATACAATGCAAACAGACTGGACTTCGATGACAATTTGATAATTGACTAAAAAGAAAAAAAAAAGTAGATTGACACAAAATACCTTTGTATACAATACCAATACATTTCACGGCTTATCACGGTTTTCGTTTACCTATCTACTGCGTCCGGTTCACGTCGAAATGAGATATTTCACTCAGAGCACTGATTTGAACCGCACTTGTATGAACCGCACCTGAGCACTTCCATCATTGGAAATTTTTGAAACAAAAGAACAATCTCCTTTGATTATCATCGATGATTTTGATTTTTCTCTTATTAGGCAACATGTAAGTATAGCTCGAAACAATGAAAACTAATATACAACGTAATATAATACACTGGATTTAATACATTATCCACTGATATTGAGTGGTTAACCAGTAGGTACTAGTTTCTATTTCAATCGCAAACTTCTCGCACATAATTATACAGTTCACGGAACATTCGACGTAAGCACTCTGATTGAAGCGTGTTAGCTGTGGTTCGTGTCCATTTCACAGAACTCACACATACGTAGCTAGCATACATAAACGTAGATTGGTACATAATTTTGGTAGCATGTAATTGCAGTATTCAGATGAATTACGCCGTTTCAGTCTTACTAGTCGCAGAGGCTCCATTTATGATGGTTCCGTACTTCAAAAGGAAAAAATTATAGGATCACTCGTGGGTCAGTCCCTCCGTCTGTCACAGTCAATTTGCTCCGAATCTAATGGACCGATTAAGTTGAAATTTGGTACACATATGAATCTCTGTGACCCAAACACAGACGTGTAACGTAAATAAATGAATTTTGAATAATTATGTCTGTCTGCCTGTAACCTTTCCACGGCTTAGCGGCTGAAAGGTTTCGATAAAATTTAAACATGACCTGCGTTAGGATAAAGCATTCTTTTATCCCGATAGTACGTTCCAGTGTGCAAATTTCCGGTAACCATGTGTGCAAGGCCACGGGCAAAAGCTAGTGACAAATACTGGAACTTGTATTGGTTGAAAATTTGATTTCGAATTTGGGGAATTAATTTAATTTAGGCGTTGAGTTGCGGAGCACCGTATCAAATTCGTTGATATGACTGTTGTTCTTTTGTGTAATGTCTCAACGGAAAATCTCTGAATAAAATATTGTACAGACGCCAGCACATCAAGCTACCCGAAACTGTCAAATTTTCCCAATCAACTTTGCACCTTATGCTGTAGCGATAAAGTTGAAAATCTATTAAAGAAATTTGACAGTTTGTAGTAGAATGATGTGCTGGCGTCTGTACATTATTTGATTTAAGTTGCTTTTTTTTACAACCTGGAAAAAAAGACCTACTTAGTCAAAAATCTTCTCAGATTCTTTACATTGTCAACTGTGTTTACCGCTTTTTAACAGAAATAGACTGAAATTTTATTTGGGACAAGCACAGGAAATATAAATAGTAAAAAAACTGGCCAAGTGCGAGTCAGACTCGCACACGAAGGGTTCCGTACCACAAGGCAAAAACACCAAAAAAAAACACGTTTGTTGTATGGGAGCCCCCTTAAATATTTATTTTATTTTGTTTTTAGTATTTGTTGTTATAGCGGCAACAGAAATACATAATTTGTGAAAATTTAAACTGTCTAGCTATCGCGGTTCTTGAGACACAGCCTGGTGACAGACAGACGGACGGATGGACAGACAGCGACGTCTTAGTAATAGGGTCCCGTTTTTCCCGTTGGGTACTACGGAACCCTAAAAAGGAGCATTTAAAACTAAGAAAGTTACTTTAAAAACAAAGAAGTTTTGATGGGAGGCCAAAAAGACTCTTATCTCAGGATAATACTGCAATAGTTAAAAAATAAATACCGCAGCGCCTGGTATTCTGAGGCCCGACAAAACAGAACCACGTTGTAGTGTTCAGATTTGAAGGGATCAGAAAACTGGCTTATGAGACACGTATCTCGGATGACAACTGCTGTGCTTCTGGTATTGTTGATGTCCTGCTACTTTGCCACCCAATAACACAAAAAACTTTTTAACAAAAAAAAACCGACTTCCAAAAAAAACACTACACACGTTTTTTTTTTGTTAAAAAGTTTTTATTTCTCGCTTTTTCGTGGGTCTATTTATAATTTATCTAAGTTACAATAGCCTAATGTCAACTTGCCCATCGCCTTTTTATAAAATATTCCTTTTCTCGATGCAGGACGTTAATTGTTGAGGAGTTCTCCTTTTATTAGTTTTTAGATTAGATGTTGATAATCCTGGCTACAGCATCAGGCCAGACTTATGTCAACATTGCATTTAACCTAAAATTAGTCCTGTTTAAAATGAGCCCAAACACGACTACGGTGCTGTAATTTAAAGGTTTGTACTTTTTCTGATGCTCCTGGCTTCAGCATCAGGTCTTCGGTGTTCCTCAGTAACAGTACGTTTATCCACACATCGAGCCCTTTTCAATGAGCCTAAACACGATATATCTGCTGTTAGTTGTCGAGGAGTTAGGTACTCTGCAGACTATCCTGACTGCAGCATCAGGTCATGACTTGATGATCATGAGACCAAATGTGGCAAATGCCCTATCAAACATCAAAGCAATTTACTAAAACAGTCCTTGCCTGTTCGAGTAACTTCTTACTGTTAAGGTGTTGTACCTTCCATCATCAGCCCAGCTACCTGAGATGGTGACAACCATACACAAATACACAAGATACTTTATAAAATATGCGAAAAACAATAAGTGAGCCTATAAAATTTGAGGGTTGCCCTCGATTTCTCTAAGATCCCATCATCAGATCCTAACTTCGTGACAATGGGACCACCTCAGAACTATCTACTTTCGAACAAAAAAAGAATTTTGAAAATCCGTCGACAATTGGCGGCGTATTCGATGAACAAACATACAAAAAAAAAAAAAAAAAACACCCGAACATAGTACCTCCTCCTTTTTGTAAAGTCGGTAAAAATAACCGATCGAGGGCGAGTCGGACTCGCGCACCGAGGGTTTCGTACAATTTTGTAGGTATGTACACACATCAAAAGTGTCTAGGGATCAAGCATTTTTATGCGGATTTCTTGAGATTGAGATGTGGCTTTGTAATAAATTTATGATTTTATACATTTATATGGATCCTTTTTGGTGCATTTCATAATTTGAATCAGGAACTGTGAATCAAATTCGAGTAAAAGATGAAAATCAGCTGTCAATATTTTCCCTATAAAAACATACAACGCATTGAAGACATTATTACTGCTACTGTTTCCCTACTACTGATTAAAACCAACGTTATTATGGAGCGGCGACGTCATTTAAGCAGGGAAGAAATGCTCAGAGCCGTGGGACTGATAGAAGCTGGTTCCCGGCAACGTACTGTGGCTTTAGCTCTGAATACAAGTCAGAGTGTTATCAGTCGACTTTGGACACGTTACCGAAGCACTGGTACCGTGGCTGAGCGCCATGGAGGACGGTATCGCTGCACCACACGGAGACAAGACCGATACATTCAAATCTTAACTCGAAGAGCTCCAACAATAACCGCCATGATGTTAGCCGTGAGGCTTCATCACTCTTCAGGGAACTTAATTAGCGACCAAACAGTCAGAAACCGCTTGCATGAAGTGAACCTTCATTCCCGAAGACCGCTACGGGTACCACCTATAGCAATGCACAATCGTAGGATTCGATATCAATGGGCTCTTGAACACAGAAATTGGGCAGAAGAACAATGGCGTTTCGTGTGCTTTTCTGATGAGTCTCGTTTTGGTATGAGACCGGATACAAGACGTATACGACACTGGAGAACCCCTGGACGCCAACAGCGATTAAAATCCTGCCAGGAAGTCCATCCTTATAGTGGTGGAACCATCATGGTATGGGCGGGTATTTGGATCGGCGGAAGAACTGAGTTGATTTGGATCAGAGGCAACCTCAACGCTCAAATTTATGCTGAGACGATTGTATCAGACGTCATCGTTCCTCTACAAGTGCAAATCGGTCCCTTATTTCAGTTAATGCATGATAATGCACGACCGCACACCGCAAGAGTTGTAAGACAGACTTTCGCCGCAGCTAACATCAATGTCCTGCCCTGGCCTGCTCAGTCGCCAGACTTGAACCCGATTGAGCATGCATGGGATATGCTACAGAGAAGAGCTCTGCCGAATATGGAGGGTATCCAGTCGCAAGAAGACCTTTTTTTGTTGTTGCAACGAACATGGGCGGCCATTCCACAGCGTGATTTGGATGAACTCATTTTGAGTATGCCAAACCGATGTTCTTGTGTTGTTAGTGTTCGCGGTAGAAACACGGATTATTAATTGTTTAAGTTACCCAATAAAATTTTAAAGAAAACTGTTATTTCAGTCTTTTTTTCGAACTTTTGTGTTAGTGGTTCAAATGTCAAAAATCCCTTTATTAGGAAAATGGCAAATTTCTTTATTAATGCAAAGGTGACTTGGTTTATCGTTACTGTGACAAACGAAAACACTTTATTTGATGAATCCTTAAAGAAAATTTTAATTAATATCAATCAGGAGAAAAGTTATTGCAAAAATATATGCTGATCCCTAGACACTTTTGATGTGTGTAATTTTAGTTGTGCTACATGACAAATGACATTGCTTCTTGCCAAATTTCATGATTCTAGGTCAACGGGAAGTACCCTGTAGGTTTTGATTCCGGAACAAAAACGCCCGTAACTTTTGATTGCGTTGACTTAGAAGTTTATTTTTTTCACTGCTTTAAGGGATTGCAGCCCTGATTATTTGATATAAATTTCAACTTCATAACTCCACGCGTTCCTGAGAAAATCTACCATCAACCAGCGGTTGGCGAGCCTTAAGCGCGGCGTCGCGTCGCCTAGCCGTAGCCGAGTCGACGTATCGGAGCTTCTGATCTGCTTTGGTTACGTGCTTACGTTAGGTTGACGCCTGTTTGATGCCGACGCGAAAGGCGATACGGTGATGATCCCTTTCCGTGTGACCTTATACGTGCAGTAAGGAACGTCATTCCAAAATCTCAAACAGATTACGTGTCCTCGTTTCATTGTAAATCTAAGTTCCATCACATCATATCTAAAAATGTGCCAGTTCAATTTCAAAAGATTTTTCTCCTCTCTTTCTTCGGCACGGATCGTAGGACACCTCATTTGTCAAATCGAATGAGTGGGTTACGAAATGCGGAGTGCATCCATTTCAGTTGTGCATTCCAAAGGATTGGATAACGTCACTTTGAAAATAATAATTGACTGTTTTTTTTCTAGAAACTTCTTTAAACTTAACAAAATCAAACATTTCTAGGTCATGTATACTTCAAAAAAGTTCTACCATAAATACTAAAACTTTGAATGATACCTACCAAAATTCCGCTAGAAATTCAAACACATAGCGCTGCATTGCTAAGTAAACATTGCCTTCCGTGTCCCAGATCCACGTTCACCGTATGACGTTTTACAAACACTAGTGTATAATGTAGCGGCTATCATTCTATTTGATTTGCTTGTTAAATAGCAGGGGTTCGAGCTTTCACTATTCAGGATTGGTTCAATGGAATTGGTAATGGAGATTGAAGGCATTGGCAGTGCGTTTGTTGGAAAAAGAATCGAGTTACTCAGAAACTGGGTGTAACGGAGTTAGGAAACGCCAAGGCCGATTGATTTGTTTGATGGAAAAAGAATTGATATTGACTGTTTAGTTGTTGATGTTAAAGAAACGTTGAATGGGTTGAATGAAAGATGATATGGCTAAAAAGGGGGTCTCTACTAAGATGAAAGGGGATAGAGATGAATGGAAGAAGAAGACAAAAGAAATTGGTATATGGTCAACAAAATAATAATCATGATGATTAAATCACTCATCGTTCCCAAAGGGTTTGGCAGAGGTATGAAATGTGTACACTTCCGCCAGTTATGTTCCCCCGATCCCATGTAATAGGGGGGCGAGCTTATTGCCATTTTAGCGGTACCTACAACGCCACATGCGAACTACACGACATACAGACGTCACGCAAAATCCTGCATCTCGCAAGCAGAGTTTACCGCGCAACCGTGCCGTCAATTAAGTACGAATTCCACTGCTTAAGTAGTGTTGTGGCGATCATGACCCAAAACTACAGTGGTGGAAACCACTTTCTATAATTAAGCCGATTCACACGATGCGATTGAATTGCCAGTGGCACACCATACGTTGAGGTAACAATAAAAGTTGCACCGTCAAAACAGTGTTTCGAAGATTTGTTGCTTCAATTTTCTGCTTCTTCTTCTTGTTCGTGTCTCTGGTACTGACTGAATTTTAGATCTTGTGCTAACAAGATCTAAAATTCAGTCGGTTTCAGTTCAGTTTTGGGCCACCAAAACTTCGCCACTTCCACAGCGTCGTCGGTTTTTTCAGGCAAGAAACTTGCGTTGTGTAAACGGGTTTCAAGGCGCTCGTTCCACTAAAATACTCGCCCAGTCCCCCAGGGGACTACACAGCACTCAATGGCTGTTGTCGTTGAAAAAATCGATTGAATAAGTAATCAAGTCCCATGTAAAGCTCGCTCTCAAAATAAACGGCGTAAGACGAAAAAGACATTAAAACCGAAACGCGATAAATTTTAAAAGCAATAAATACAGCCGTTACATTAAATATAATATCAAGACTAAATTCAAAAGCAATTTGTTAGGAAAACACTCAATGTGACTTAGTGAGGGCTCGCTCAAATTTAATGGGCCTTTCGCCCTTCACTCTTTACATATTTATTACAATCTTGAGTTTTGTTTTCCTTGTGGATGAAAATTTTGGGACTCTGAAGATGTGTGAAAACGTAATGATCCAGCAGTGCTACTCTGTAAAATCTCTCACAGTGAAAACTTAGGTGAAATCGACACTGACGCTCCAATTCAAGCTATTTTACAAAACCTCTAAGTAATCGTTGACCCGCTGCATTGACAAATGCAAAACGTTTATACAATTTTGAGTGTTACAGTTCAATAATTATGGAAAGTCGCTAAACGTAATTCAGTTGTTTTACATAAACGGAGCTGTTTTGTAAAATCACTAGTGGTTTTTAAAACAGTGGATTGGATAATCCGTCTGCGATATAGCTATGTCCAAAATATTCAGTTTATTGCTGAGAAAATTTTTGCTAAAAAATTTTACTGCCTCTTTGGTCTAGTGGTTGTAAGCGCAACTGCTGAACATGAGGTCCTGAGTGGGATTCCCGGGTCGGGCAGTGTTATTAGGTTTTCCTATCTAAAATGTCTCTGCAGCATCCATGCGGCGGGCGTTTTTTTTTTTTTTTTAGTTTTTTTTTGTGGATGGGAAATGCGGATGTGATTTATATTCAGTTGCCAGAAATAGGCTCGCCCCTATGAGACTAATACAGAACTGGGAAAATGTGGGGTTTACTTTAACCGGTCAAGCCCCGCGCTTACTACATGTGGCACAATACAGTAGAAAATCAATTGTGTCTCATTAGCGGAACTTGAGTCATGCCCATCTCTATCAACCCTTCGGGGAATAGGTACAGGTGTGACGTTATTTTATGTTACAATTGTAGCCAATCAGCATGGTTGATAGTGGAATGGCCCAGGATGCACTAGAAGAGTCCGGAGGTACTTAAACATAATCCCTCGTGGCCTCTTCAAATGCATCTCATCCCAGCTTATACTAATAGAAATAACGCAGAATCGTTTATATATTCAAATGAAAGGTTTTATCATAAACGTCCGCCATTAGAGCTTATTTCGCTAGCGAAATATTAAAACTGAATAACTCTCATAAAGTAGACTTTGTTTAGTGGTCGGTTTTACTGTGGCGATTTTGTTATTAAAGGGGTTTAATTAAAATGGAATTGCTGTGTGGTTTATGCTGATGAGTAGGTGGTTACTGTATACATGCATTTTACACACCTTTGGGTCTGAAAAGGTTTAATTGGAAACTGAAAGTAGCTTAAATATGACGATCGTTTGAATAAAATTCCAGATTATTTTATCCAATGATACCTACAAGAATTTGAACCAGAAAATTTTACTTGCTAAAGCAACAACCTTGGTGATCTTTTCGTTATAAGTAGCAATTTTTGAACTATGTAACACTTAAAGTTACTTAACATAAACAGCCTATAATGTTCCCACTGCTGGGACACATGCCTTGTCTTGGTGAGAGGGAGTGGGCCATACTTCCTCACAATGTTTTCCTTCACGTTTCGAGAGGTTCCAACCAACAACCTTATTATAAATTATTATACATAACATATATTATATAACATTAGTTACAACTGAGCCACCACTGCTTCCAGTCAGCAATCAGGTGCAATAAAATATGCAAGTATTTTTTTTAATCTCAAAAGTCGCACCAACGAAACCGTACCTTAAGCAATTTCAATTTCCAAGCGGCGCGACTGCCTCTCCACGGATACATTAAGCACTTAACTATCACTGTCTGCTTACTCTCAACTTGTGTCGTGCCATTATAAAATACAGCTTTTTTATATCTAGTTTTTTTATATCCAATTTCTTTTTTCGTTCGTATTTTTTATACGGCTATTTTCATTAAAACAACATAAGTATCCCGAAAGCAGGTCCTGGCTGTCATTCGTAGATCTTTGACAGTCGTTACGGGTAGTCAAAAGCCCCAAAGCCTGTTTTTTTTTATCTTGGGGAAATGCTCATGCATTCTGCAGTACCACGGGGAGATAGTGCAGTTACCTGTCTTATCAAAGTAGGGAGTCTCTTCATGCCGCTGCCCAGATGCATCCGTTTAGACTGGAAGCAACCCATCGTAGTTGGGACAATGATGATCAGACGAAACGATGATGACACAAGCCCCCAAGAGTGTGGCGCAACAGACTCGCCCCCTAAAACATGGGACTTCAACATAACCGGCGAAATGTGGGTGTACTAATAGGCAAACCTAATCCTAACTAACCCTTTGAGGATAATAGGCGTGATGTTGTGTAATGTTAAATATTACAAGCAAGCCTCAATAACTTATCGCCCGGGCCCCAGGTATATATACCTATTATAATCAAAAATCCACTCCCAACATCGTCCAAACAATTCATCACTAGCAAACCAAGTCAATAGCTTTTCTGAAAATCCTCCCATTTTTCACAGCACCTTTCAAATCGCATGAGTTGCTCCATTTACTTCAACCAACTTATAAAGTCTATATCTCATCTTATCCGGTTTAAAATTCTATCGAAAACTGAACTGAGTTTAAAGTTCTTTGGAATGAGATTAGGGAAAATGTTTAGAATTTACAAGTAGTTGGCTATTTTGATAGTGAGAATTTTTATGATAAGGGTGTTTCTTTTCAGCACTCTGGTGGACTGAAAACTTTGTATATATAAATTTTTCTCGTATTTTTGCGTAGTTTATGGTGAAAATACGACACAAACATTGATTTATACAAGGTAGAGACGACAATATGAGAGTAAATTAAACTTCGTAATCCTAATGACGTTCCCAGTACGAACAGTTTAGTTACTTTATCTAGTCAAAGATTGGCAAAACGGTCGGACCATCACTGCTATTTAGATTGTTTGTAAAAATCACTTTTTTAATTTAGATGCTAGGATAGTCTTGGCGCAGAACGCCACTTTCGCAAAACGTTATTTTCGCACAACGTCATTTTCTCAAAATGTAATTTTCACACAATGTCACTTTCGCAAAACGTCGTAATTATTCAATTTGATGGGTCCAAAATACTCCTATGCTTTAGTATGGCCACTGTTTTCATTTATTGTCGTATTGTCATCTCCGCATTGTATATAGAATAGCAGAAAAAGAGTAGGAGTTAGATTGACAAGCGACGTCATATCATAGAAGAATATAAAAATGTATTGAAAGTAGAACCGTTTTTAGGAATATTATGGAAGTTATTTGACAAACCCTCGTTTAATTTATTCATCCTGTTACCACGAGCTCGTAAAGGGCTCATTTTAATTGCTGACTAATTTTGTCACTGTAAATAAAGCTTATCAGGTAGACAAATAAAAAATCTAAAAAATAACGACATAACTATCGGAATATTTGTTTTTTTTTTTTTTTGTGGATGTGTAATCATTTATGGAACTATCTTATAGGCACTAAACAACAAAATAAAATTTAATTAGGGAATAAAATTTAATTTTATTAATCGAAAACACACAGCTCATTTATCAAATTACATTTCAGTCGACAACATCCATCGGTTTCTTACTAAACTTCAATTATATCCGACGATCCTGCATACTTAACTCTTTTGTTGACTGTACATCATCGCCCTAGCCGTAGTCTTTCATCATCTGACGAGGAATCGTTATCAAAACTATGTAGAACGCATGTCAATACGTCATAGAGTTCTTTAAACGATAAGTCAAGAGTAAATCCCGCTTATCTTGGTTAAAAACTGGACAGTTAATAGATAAGAAAAGTTACTCATTGGCTGTGAAGGCCAAGTTCCATATTTGTTCAGGAAGTCAGGACTGGTGGAATATTAAAAAGAAAACTCCACTTTGCAATGGACAAAAAGGAAAACATCGTGAGGAAACTGCACGCGCTTGAATTGAAAGGGGTAATTGTGGCCGGGTCTGCCCCGCTTGGGCGGAGCACCGCCGTGTCCTCGTAGAGGCGATCGGCAGCGGCGGCAACCTCTCGCGTCCGGCCCTGGTGCAAGCCATGGTCCGGGGCGAGAGGGAGTGGGGGGCAGTCACCTCCTTCTGCGAAGCCGTCATGCTAGCGAAGGAGGTGGCGGGACGGCTCAGGGAGAGAGCCTCCCGTCCCAGCCGCCGCGGGAGACGCTCCGGGCGTCGGGAGCCGCGCGACGACTCCCGGCCACCGTAGGCGCGGGCTTGCGGGCGGAGAGTAATGGGTAGCTCACCGTCCGATCAGGACCAGGCCCGTGCCGGACGGCGCGTACGTGTTCCACGCGCGCTTCAAAGAGATGTCAGCATCGAGGAGGGGCCCCATAGGGCCGAAGCCTGCCGGGTCAGCGGGATTGTCCGAAAGGGTTACCGCTGGCCCGGAACATAAAGGGCTAAGGAAGGAACACGGGTGGGTTTTAGTCAGTAAGAGTCTGACACTCCCTTCCGCTCCACCCAGAGCGGGAGGGGTCATTTGATGATTTCCCATCCGCAAAAAAAAAAAAAAAAAGAGTAAATCCCGCTTATCTTGGTTAAAAACTGGACAGTTAATAGATAAGAAAAGTTACTCGTTGGCTGTGAAGGTTCAGGAAGTCAGGACTGGTGGAATATTAAAAAGAAAACTCCACTTTGCAATGGACAAAAAGGAAAACATCGTGAGGAAACCGGCATGTCCTAGAACCAACCAAAAATTCGAAGACATGTGACATCTGCCAATCCGCACTGGGCCCGCGTGGTGGATTACGGCCCACTCCCTCTCACCGAGAGGAGGCCTGTGTCCCAGCAGTAGGAACATTATAGGCTGATTATGGCGTAAACTATACCTAATTAACTATAACTAACTATTTATAAAAAATAACAAGAAACGATTTTCATTTGTTTAAAATTGTTGACTTTCTAAAATGCCTATTAATGATCTAATTGAAATCAATGGTTCGATTTTGACTTAAAACATATCTAACAGCTACTCTAATGATTGCTTATTAATTCGTAAAGTAACATTTAAAATTAATATTTAGCCGCATCTGGTGAACTTATCAAAACTATTACTGCATGGTCAAAACGACTGGATCAAATATGTACTCGTACTTGGCTATGAATACCCTGCATTTATTTATTCTATTCCAATATTTATTTGTTTTATAGGTAAATAATAATTAGTATTTTATTATCTTACAAAATTTTACTATGGTTGAATTTCACCAAACTTTTACTGTACCGTGGTCTACCTTTATAAGTTCTGAGAATAAATTTTGAATTTTTGACAGTTTTTTCATACTAGAATTGTCAGACGTCAATTTTATTCGACGGATAAAAGTTTTGGTAAATCCTTATAAAAATATCTAAAGGAAACATCCAAACTTGGCTCCGCACTGCCATGCATCTACGCATATTAAGCTTACTTTTATCCTGTTATAAAATGATTTAATACTTCAGTCCACAAAGATAACACTATTTACAAACCATGGTATAATTCTCGTGGACGCAATTATGTCCCTTTTCCTCTCGGTACAGGGAATTCACCTCCAACATTTAAGCTAGTAGGTATAAATGATCGGGTCGGGATCGAAGAAGGCACAGTTTACAACAGTTCCTTGTGTTGCGAAGAAGTACCTAACAATTTAAATAAGGTATGTGTTTGTTAATCACTTATACAAATTAATCTGTAGATGTAGCATGCAATAAATACATAAATTATGTATTTAATTTATTTTACTCCAACAATTGAGATATTTGTAACCTTACTACCATTGCGGAGTTTCAATAAAACCAAAGTTTTATATGGCTTTTCAACAACAGAATACAAATTAAACGCTCTCTTGTTTCTGGGTGTTTTTTATCAGAATTTAGATCATAAAAGACTAAAAAGATTCATGAACTAATCCACAATAATATTTGAGTATTTACAGACGAAAAAGACGCTTATGTAGCACTCATCTATCTCATATAAGTATATATAAAATTCAGAGTCCTGACTGACTGATTTAACAACGCAAAGCCTAAACCGCTGGTCCTAAAGACATGAAATTTGGAGCGTGTGTTCTTTTTGAAGAGTAGGTATCCACTATTAGAGGGTTTTTCGAAATTCCACCCCTAAGAGGGTGAATGCGGGAGGTTGAGATTTCACGTGGACGAAGTCGCGGGCACAAGCTGGTCCAAAATATTGCGACAGCCACAGTTTATCTTCTTTCACCCACTCTATGTCAGCCATGCCTTCTTACACATATACTATTAAACCCAGATCTTTCAGAATTTGAAATAAATATTTTTTTATTCTTTTTCAGTTCATCATGCAGTCCCTCATTCTATTCTGTTTCGCTGCTCTCGTAGCTTGCGCCCAAGCTAAAGTGCACTACCGGCCACCACGCTATCCCCCAGGCTTTGTAATGGGCCACCCAGATGCGGCTTTTTACTACCCTCGAGGACGTCATCCTAGGGATACGACTTGGGAGCGTAATGCTGGTGGAGGAAAAGTCTTCGGCACTTTAGGCAGCACGGATGATTCGCTATTCGTAAGTAAATTTGACTGTTTTTGTCGAAGGCTGGCTTACCACCTTAAAATAAGACTCGGTTAAGTTTTGACTGACTGAAACACCAGGAGACAGAAAAGGCTCTTTGGGATTTGTATTGGATTTAAAAATGTTGTCAATAACATGACATATACCTGTTGCGGTTCATATGCTTAAATAGTGGCGTCACAATTTAGCAGAGACTTAAGTTCCTAAATGCCTTCTCTTACAATGGTAAATCATCTGACTTTGGTGAAAGAGATAGATAGAGCTACACAGGTCGAATAGCATCGTTTCTTTTTCGCAACAGAACAGTGTGTTGTAGCAGCACGTACGGCCTCTTCTGAATTTTCCAACAAAAATATCTGTCTTTCCACAGGGCCGGGCCGGTTACAGGGGAGACATCTTCAACGATCACCGTGGTCGTCTTCAGGGACAAGCGTACGGAGAGAGAGCGCTCGGGGCTAATGGTGACAGCAGTGTCCTCGGAAGCAAGTTCAACTGGAATAATGCAAACGACAACGTGAGAGCCGGCGCCGAACTCCGAAAGGAGATTGGAGGTGGAAGTGGTGTAAGTATTCTAAAAATTTCTTTGATAATTTTTTTTGATGGATTAGTGTCATTGATCTAGTGAATGCAAGTGGATTTCTGGGCTTCTTCCCATGGGCTGGGTATAGTTTAATTGGGTTTTTCAATAAATATATCCTTGACAGCATCTCGGTTGATGGAAATAGACTCACCCGTGAAATGTGGGTGTACTATAAGCCTCTGTCTACTATTTGCAGGCTATATAATAATAATAATAATATTCCACAACTATCACACAACGCCGTCTAGTCTCAAGCTAAGCAGAGCTTGTGTTATGAGTACTAGACAACTGATAAACATACTTATATATTTCTAAATACATACATGTTACATTATGTTGAATGTCCTGTTGTCTAGTTTAAAAAAGTAGAAACTCTTGTGGCTTCGGGAGGCCTATGTCCGCGAGTCTTTCAGTTCAGACATTGTTCCGGAATTTAGGGACTTTTCGACACTCAATTGAATTGGTTTTGCCAAATAACATTATTTTAAAATAAATCATACCATTTCAGATGAAGGCAACCGGTGAGGGAGTATGGAAACTCGACCATAACACCAGATTTGTTGCTGGCGGTAACTTGCAGAAGAAGTTTGGACATGACAGGCCTGAGGTCGGAATCCAAGGAGCTATTGAACATGACTTTTAAATAGAGTATTTGTCTTCTCCAAAATTGTTTTTAAACATTAATTTCATAGATTGTTGCCAAAGTTATGTTTTGTTAAGCATTTAGGATACTTATCAAAAAACTGTATATAAAAAAATATTTTGTAAATTATTAAGAAGTAAATTAGTATTTATTAAATTATATTAATAGTAACTAAACTTTTTTTTCTCCCTACTGCCATCGTATTTCGTTATTATATAGCAACTTACTTAAAATGAACACAGTGTAAACAAAAGCACACATACAAAACAATATTCTCTTCCATCACACAGAAAGTTCGCTTAACATCTAAATTACAAGGCATAACATCCCTGTTTTCGTCGGGTGTTAAAAATTATTACCACTATTCACCAGTCAGATGTAGCATAGAACAAGACAACCACACAGAAACTTATGCTCAGTACCTACTAGCATAAGACTCATCTAGCTCCAGAGATCAACGGTATGAGTGAAGCTTTACAAAGCAAACTTTTTCTTAAATTTTATGAGCCATATTTTTTTTATTTTTTTTTTAATAATAAATAGACAACATCGTTACAGATCTAAATATAAATAAAAAAGAATATAAATAACAACGACAGCGTTCGTATCTCTCGCAACAGCCACAGCCACACCACACACATTTCACACAAATTTGACATCATTGTTACCCATAGAAATGTAAAACTGTTGTTACCACAGGCAGCGGTGCTATTCTGTAAAAATCTCACCGTGAAAACTTATGTGAAGTGAGTTTGTATTTGCTTGGAATTGACACTATTGACAACTCACTCCATGCTCACTTGGCCTATGTTTTCACGGTGACATTTTTACAGAATAGCACCGCTGCCTGTGGTAACAACAGTTTTACCTTTCTATGGGTAACAATGATGTCAAATTTCATGAATAATGCTAAAATAAGTTTGGAAGTAAAAGTAATAATAAAATAAGTTTTAGTATTTTATAAATATTTGAGTATACATTAAAAGAGATTCGTAATTATTTAAAAGAAAGACAAAAAGAGACAGAGTTTTGGCAAAAAAAGTAATTTTCATAATGGATTCCATTAAGTAGGTAACATCCGTTTTATTAATTTTCTTTAATTAAGAATGAAAAACGTCTTCATAAAGATAATTAAGAATAATGAAATATTCATTCAAGAAAAGGTCACAAAGTATTAGAATTGATCACCAATCCCCAGATTGACCTCGAAAACCTCAGCTTCACTTCGATCGCTCCTATTATCTCTACTGAGCTATCAAACCCAAGTAATATTTTATCATTAAAATACGCAATAAATAGCTTTAGAACGACATTTAAGTGTAGAATTGGTAACAAAAAGGTAACGCCTGATATAAAATAGACACTAAAGAGTTTTATAGTAATTTTACGATTGTCCCTTGATGACGAGAAATGATGGCCGGCTCGATTGGCCTAAAAAGGCCACTTTGGCAGAATCATAAAAGGATAACATTATAAATCATAATGGACAGTTAACTGTTAAGTTAATCGTATCAAATCCCATTGGTGAAGGATTATTCAGTTATTTTTTTTTTGTCTGTGCTAAAATACCAATCAATCCAAACCAAATCGAATCCCAATCTCTTTGTTATACCTACGTAGCGCAGCGAAAAAAAGAAAACCACGGACTGTCTTCGCCATAATTATTATTATTCATAATGTTATCCTTTTATGATTCTGCCAAAGTGGCCTTCCGCTGGCACTACTCTCGCTTTCAGACAAAATAAGAAGCGTCTAATAAACCGTTGTCCGTTGTGAAGCGATTATCATCATCATTGCATCATCATTTTTATTTATTTTCCAGATCCTAAAATTCAATTTGTTACATACATACACAACTTAAACACTAGTATTAGTACTTCCTTATTAATTGTTAGTTACAAAGGTCTTAAAACTATGTTTGTGTAACCTACTTACTAATAAACGTTGTATAGCGACTGCATAGTTACACAACGTTTTGTCTTCTTCTTTCGATAGTCAAATTACTGAAGACTGAAAGAGAGAAATCGGTGTTTAACTGTTCATCTGATATAATACGTTTATTAGTAAGAAGGTTACACTACAGACTAAGGTTAACAAAACAATGAGATCAGTTACATATATTCTAAACAATGAGAAATATTTAAAAAAGGTTAAAAGTTGGACACTAAGTAGGAGGCTATCCAATCTCCGCGCCGAACGGTTAGGTAACTTAACAGGCTTTTATCTTTGTGATTTTACATGATGCAGTTTAAAAAAATTGTACATAGATTCTTTACATGTAAAAATACTAGACACTTGTTTCGGGTTATACTAAAAATAATGTTGTATATGTTAGTTGCGCGGTAAACTCTGCTTGCGAGATGCAGGATTTTGCGTGACATCAGTATGACGCGTTGTTCGCACGTGGCGTTGTAGATACCGCTACAAGCATGAATGTGGATGGTTATTAATTCGAGTAGGGGAAGATCAAAGAAACAGTGGAAGATGATAATGTGTGGAAGATGAAAGCATCCCGGTTGACGTCAATAGACGGACCTGTGAATTAATGTGGGTGTGCTCTGTCTACTATTTGCAGGTTCATGTTATCCAGTTTAAAATAGTAGAAACTCTTGTGGCTTGGGGAAGCCTATGTACGGCAGTCTTTCAATTGAAATGATGATGAGACATTTTTCGGGAATTTAGGGTGTTTTCGACACTTAATTGAATTGGTTTTGCCAAAAAACATTAAAAAAAATCATACCATTTCAGATGAAGGCAACCGGTGAGGGAGTATGGAAACTCGACCATAACACCAGATTTGTTTCTGGCGGTAACTTGCAGAAGAAGTTTGGACATTACAGGCCTGAGGTCGGAATCCAAGGAGCTGTTGAACACGACATTTAAATAGAGTATTAGTATTCTCCAATCTAGATCTTCTGTAAAATTCTTGCCAAAGTTATGTTTTGTTAAGCATTTAGGATGTAACTTATCTACAAACTTCTTCAGTATTTATTAAATTATATTAATAGTAAACTTTTTTTACTCTCAGCTTTGCCCCCGTAATTTCGTAATCATCAAGTTACGTAAATGGACTCAGTAAAGTAAACAAAAGCACACTCAAAACAATATTCTCTTCCATCACACGGAAAGTTCGCTTAACATCAAAATTACAAGGCAAAATGATTACTACCAGCCCGTCAGATGAAGCATAGAATAAGAAAACCGTACAGAAGCGAAAGTCATGTCCTGTCTTATGAATAGCTCCTATGCCACAGGAATATGTAATCACCTACCGCTCATACCAGGCCTTCCTCAAGGTTCGATATTGGGTCCATTCCACTTTTTAGTTTACATTAATGATTTATACTGGATGTCCCTGCTATCTTAGCACAATCTGTTACCATGAATTCAGTACATGATTCAGAAGCCCCAAGCGTTGAAACTGTTAGTCGTTTATTAAAAAAAAAAATTGCTCAGCCATACAATTAGACCGCATAGCTATTACACTTTTTTATGATATAGCTGTTTTTTTTCGACGGATAACGACGACGACAACTAAGAGTCGTTATCAAAACTAGGTAGGAATGACATTACGTCATAGAGTTGTATACACGATATGTTAGAGTAAATCCCGCTTATCTAAGGTCAAAAAAGTGTGCAGTTATAAAATAAGAAATGATAATATTTTGATAATCGACGAAAATTTTCTATAAGTACTCACTTGTGTTTATCCCGCATTAGGTATCATAATGGGATTGCTAGCATTTCATCAGAAACGCAAGTGGTCAAGTACGCATTTCGCCAGAAAATGCATGTTGACAGAAACGCATCTCGTCAGATTTGCACCACGTCAAAGACGCAGCTCGACAAACACGCAACTTGTCAGATGCGCGTCTCGTCAGTTACGCAACTCGACAGTCGATTAATAGTTTCTCATTGTTGTGTAAGTTTTTACATGCAACCGATTACATCGAACTATCACAAATTCGTCTGTTCACATTGATCTGTCCATATTACGACCCAAAACTATAAGAATGTAGGCATTTGAAATGCATACGTAGTAAGAGTTTCACTTCTACACAAATCTTGTTCTATGGCTGAAGCCAGGATACTGATTAGCGTCACCCGAAGCCAATTAGAACATTAAAAAGGCTTACAATTGGATTCAACCTAGCATACTACTAACAATTTTAGACAATTGCATTAACAATCACGCTTCGTGATGGTTCAAAAAGCTTACGAGTGTTTTGAGGAAGAGTTTTATATGGAAAACGGTTGCGAAGTTTGTGTGTTGGTATTTGGTATTAGTTGGTAATAATAATATAGAAGACGGATGAGGGATTGTCAGAAAGGGTTACCGCTGGCCCGGAACATAAAGGGCTAAGGAAGGAACATGGTTGGGTTTTACTCAGTAAGAGTCTGACACTCCCTTCCGCTCCACCCAGAGCGGGAGGGGTCATTTGATGATTTCCCATCCGAAAAAAAAAGGAAAAGGGCCAAATCGTTTGTCAGCGATGTTATCATGTGACAGTTGTTTGGAAATACTGGAATCTAGCAGAGAACTGGTGTATTTTTTTTTTTTGTAAGACATAAAATTAAAATTTTGAAAACCAATTACGTAATGAGAAAAGTGTTTCGTCTTCTATCTCTAACTACTTCACTCTGACTAATTTAATCAATACAATATTGGATACTCGTATACATTGCCGTTAGACCGACATAAGTTACGAGGCAGACTAGGTACAGCCGTACAGTCAACAAAGAAGATAAGTTTACAGGAGCGTCGGATATAGTTGAAGTTTACTAATAAACCGATGGATGTTCTGGACTGAAATTTAATTTAATAAATGAGCTGTTTGTTTTCTATTAATAAAATAAAATTTTATTCGAGAACATCCATCGGTTTCTTAGTAAACTTCAACTATATCCGACGCTCCTGTATACTTATCTCCTTTGTTGACTGTACGATTGATAAATATCACCACACATAACTGGTCAACTAAAACTATGTAGGTATTATAATGTGCATTTTGGCCCAACCACTACTAGTTCCTTTCCGAAAAAATCCCGAGCAAAGTCGGATACGTTTTACTAGAGCAACATAATTCGCAAAATTGCCACGAGACGGGCTTACTAACGTAACTTGATAATAGGTTACGAGACACGCAACACTTTATAATATACTTCAAAGCCAGTGGGCCTACAAAACTGTCTAATATAGTTTGAGATATTTTCATAATTATCTATTACTAGCTGACCTGACAGACGTTGTCCTGCCGGTCGATTCTGTTAAAATCTCACCGTGAAAACTTAGTGAAGTGAGTTTGTTTTTGCTAGAAATTGACACTATTGACAGCTCACTCCACGCTCACTTTACCTAAGTTTTCACGGTGAGATTTTTACAGATTAGCACCGCAGTTTTTGATTCGAAAGACACGTGGCGCCATCTATTATCATAATGACGTTATTGTTGTTTCCCTCGGGAGCAGCACTTCTTTTCGGGATGAAAGGTACCCTATGTCCGTTTCTGTAAACCTGACAGCGTATATGCAACATTTCAGGATGATCGATTCAGTGGTTTAGGCGTGAAAAGGTAACAAACAAACAAATTTACTTTCGCGTTATTTTTCGGAAAATATGAGCAGAGCCAAACCTTTTCACTAGTGCGTCATAATTCGCACAAATTGCCGCGAGACGCCCGCGAGTACTGACGTAACTTGATAATAAGTTACGAGACAGCCAACAATTTTGCTAATTACTAACATCAAGGGATTAATGCTTGACTTTTTATATTGTTTCATTTTTTTTTTTCTTATGTTAAGGTTTTTTGACAGCATTGTATTGAAGAAGATTTGTGGATTCGTGAAAGATTATATTGTTAGCAAAGGTAGTTTTTTAAACTTGGATGTTATTAAACTACAGTCAGGGAAATTATTTGCTTAGCAGACTGACACCATGCGTTAATTTGACATGCTATAGCCGTTTCATAATAACTGTCAAAGAATGGCAGTTGTGGTTTGAATATACGGGCACATAATCACTAATTTTGACTGGAATTTAAGAAGCATGAATGAGGACATTGCTGATGACCATCATATTAGTAAAAGCAAGTTGGAAATTAAATTTCTATAGCCACTCTCGCTAACGTCACCTACACAGATTTTACGCTGTATCAAGCCTTTTTCCACCGGCCTATAGAGAAATCGCAATTTTGAAAAAGTTGTCAGACATTTGAACTTCTGAATTGTAACGAATGTCATGGATAGTCGTATGACAACCAAGATTGCCACTTAAACGTTCTCCTTGGTTAGATTTCTAGACCCGTATATGCAAGGTGTATTTTGAAATCTCGATGTGTCATGAGTATTCATGTCTGTAGCAGTTAAAGTACTTTCACTGTTATTCTACCTCTGACAGCAGCAACCCAGTATTCTTGTAACTACAATAAAGATCACTGTGATTTTGATAGACTTGTCAATGGCAGCAACCCAACAGCAACCCTATTACAACAACGATAAAGATCACTGTGATTTTGATAGACTTGTCAATGGCAGCAACCCAACAGCAACCCTATTACAACAACGATAAAGATCACTGTGATTTTGATAGACTTGTCAATGGCAGCAACCCAACAGCAACCCTATTACAACAACGATAAAGATCACTGTGATTTTGATAGACTTGTCAATGGCAGCAACCCAACAGCAACCCTATTACAACAACGATAAAGATCACTGTGACTTTTATAGACTTGTTAATGGCAGCAACCCAACAGCAACCCTATTACAACAACGATAAAGATCACTGTGACTTTTATAGACTTGTTAATGGCAGCAACCCAACAGCAACCCTATTACAACAACGATAAAGATCACTGTGACTTTGACAGTGATTTAAGAGCGTTTACGACGTACGGCATTTCATACAAACTTTCAAGCCCTTGTTTTTCGAAATGAATGAACCGATTTTAATGAAACTTCATACGCATAAGCAGGATACAAAGGTCTAAAAAGTTAGTAAAGAACATTTTCGAAATGTCTTATTTAAAAAAAGGTAACTGGAAATCTCTGTTTCTATAAAATTGTTTTTTTTTTAAAGACAACTGTATAATTATATCTCTGTTTCTATAAACAATTTAAAATCGGTCTAATTTAGCTGTAACACCATTTTTCGAAAAAAAAAATTAAAACTTATATCTCTATAACCAGAAGGTTCCCAGGTATGTAACATGGACCTCCGCGCGAGTTTTCTCTACCAAATGAAAAAAGAATCACGTAAATCCGTATACACATTATAACCTTCTCCTTTTATTCAAGTCATGAATGTACTGAATAGTTGTTCTTTTTCACGATTGACAAAGTACGTCCCTTTATCAAAATAAATAGTTAACAATAATGAGTACAATGACCCCTTTAAAGGTTTAAGGTAAACAAGGAAAAAACTTATATAATTTAGCAACAAGCCCTTTCTTCTATAATCTTCATAAGTTGGTACTTACTTTAATTCAATCAAAACGGAAGAGTAATCTTCAATGGAATATTCACTTGGCTCGCAAACAGTTTCAAAGGTCAATACAATCCTATCAAAATATTTATAATATCGACGATCTGATCGCAATATCGGGCCGATTCACACAGTACACGGAGCTTCGACAGAACATCAATTACTCTGTGACATACTGGATTCACCCCTACTATGGGTCTGTGATGTTTTCGTCGTGAAAATTTTTAATGTAAAAAAGTGGCACTCTGGGAGTGCCGGCAGAAGTGAAAACAAAACACAAACAGAATACTGTGCCATCACTCACTGACATATCGGATATACCTACATTAAAACCGAGTACATCCCGAGAACAGCCGAACACATCAGAGGCGATGTCGGTTACGGTAACAGTGGCGCGAGTACAATAGTTGTTTCCCATCTCAAAAAATTCCCAACGCGCCTAAAGAAGTTTCCACCGCTATTTTACATAACCACTAGCCGTTTTACAAAAGAGCTCCGTTATGTAAAACTGCTGAATGACGTTCAGCTGGATTATCATCAGTCTTTTAAATGTCTATCTCTCATTCACCAAGTGTGCGATAAGGACAGTACCGCCTGATTCACTCTGAAGTGTGACTCGCTGCGCAGTACCTCTCTTCTCAATCAAATTCAAACTCTTTATTGCATTCACCCCCGCTGACACGTGAATTTGTTACTGCGTAGCGACTCGCCTCATGTTCCAAGCCGTCAAAAATTTTGAATCGGGCTGTAACTCTCAGAGTTATCTAGATTTGGAACGAAGTTCTTCAATGCGGCTTGCGGCTGGGGTTAACAGGTACAAATCGCCACGTAACGAAAAAGCGATAAGCACCCTGCATTCGACTTTCTCTCTAGAGAGATAGATTTCATGGTTTTCATTTTCATGGTAGCGAATATTTTTTTAAATTTCATCATGGGTGTCGTTTTCATGGTTTTTGAGGGCATTAAAAGCCTATAGCGAGGTCAAAATGAAAATTGAAGACGGCGAAAAGTTTATGAGAGCTTCTAGAAACTTATATTAGACGGCTCAGTATTAAAAACGCGGAATAAATTCACTCTCTCTATCTCTTTCTCATACGAATGTGTGTGCGTGCGAGTATTGCGTAAGGAACTTTGTCCCTGACCGGCGGGTGTCCCCCGCCCGCACACGTTTACTTTTTGAATAAGTATGAGTGTGGTGGGTGAGTTATTTTCTAGTGAGTTAACTTCGAATAAGACACATAGTAGGCAATGCTGTCACGGCAAAGTTTTTATATCTACAGCTCGCGACCCGGATTCCAAGAATTTAATCATGGAATGGCTTGCTTAGCAGATTTAGAACATGAGACGTAAAACAAAAGCGAAATAAAACTTATCTACTTATGCCATCATTTACTGTAGTGCCTTAGTTTATTGATGTCTCGCTAGAGTGATAAAGAATGATAGGCATTTTTGTATGAAGCCTGGCCTGATGACCAATATACTTCTAATGAGATCCACGAATGACAGCCGGGACTAACGGCTTAACGTGCTTTCCGAGGAACGGAGGGGTCTTGGAATGTGAGGATGGCCACCCATCCAGGGACCTACCGTGGCAAGTGCAGCTTATTACTTACAGTTTCGGGTAGCTTGATGTGCTGGCGTCTGTACAAACGCCAGCGATGTGCTCAGAAGAGTGTCACCCGAAACTATAAAATTTTCCCAATCAACTTTGAACCTTACAATTTAGCAATAAAGTTGAAACCTATTAAAGAAATTTGACAGATTGTAGTAGCTTGATCCTGGCGTCTGTACCTTGCCATCTTTGTTGGTAACAACCAAGGTATCTACTTGAAAGTCACACTGTGTACTGCATATCAGTCGTATTCCGTAGTAGAGAATATTCAACAGTCAACGTGTCCACGTAGCAGCAATAGATTATGTCTTGTTGGCAGATGGCGTTACGTAATATTGTTCACTACTGGCATGAATTGTGTAGTCTGGGGGCACGGGCGTGCCCCCGCCAAGACGAGCCAAGCGAAGCGCAAGGGCACTACCTACCTTTTCTCGAAGCACTTCGTCGTATTTTTGAACCTTCTTAACTTGGGTTTGGATTATATAACAGTTTACAAATACAAACATACCTAATAAAAATGTATTTTAGGTTTTATACGAAAATTGTAAGTAGGTATTCCATTGAAGCTCATTAAAGCTTTAGGTACCTACAACCTACAGATTGTAAGTGATCCCAGATATAAAAATATTATACTAGCTTTTGCCAGCGGCTTCGCCCGCGTGGAACTCAGAAATTATCCCACGAGAACGTGCTGCGTACTAAATACCGAGGCCGATGTCAGCTATCAATTTAAATATGTTGCATGCGTGGACGCCATTTTGAAAAAAAAAAAACAAAATGGCGAGGCAGTAGTTATGCCAGGCTCCTTAAAAAAATCTTCAATCCCATTTATTATTCTTTATTTAAAATAATCCTATGGGGAAGTATTGAGTCCAGCAAAGAGTGTCCACCTATGCTATTCACAATCATCCGACACGCTATCATAATGACACATCTCGATAACCTGCACCATAATTGCATAACACACTATTACTCTCAATTTGAATCATTTTGAAGCATATTGCTAATCCATTGCTCCATATGTTCGAAAAATGTATCTGCTCAACAACGTAAATAACGCAATGAATGTTGTTGAACTGTCAAAATGAAACCCATTGCTACTGATAGGGTGTTACAAATATCCTGCTGATTTGCCTTGCCCCCGACAGCAAACAGCAGTCGGAAGAATAGTCACTTTGTGGTCGTCTATTTAATTTTAAATTTTCGTGTTTTGGACTAGTGAACATCGTTTATAGGACTCCTACGATAACATTGATTGATGTTCGATATGGTACGAAAGCGTATCGAGTGGTTGTGAATAGCTATGCTGCTAAGAATACCCTTTTCTGCAATGCTGCTATTATTTCCGAAATATCGTAGATATTCCTACAGACATCAAAATCATCCGCCAGCACATCAAGCTACCCGAAACTGTGAAAAAAATCCAATCAACTTTGAACCTTAAGCTATGCTTATCGATAAAGTTGAAAATCTATTAAGGAAATTTGACAGATTGTAGTAGCTTCATGTGCTGTCGTCTGTACGAGTACATGAGCAAAAGCGTCATACAAATGAGTTCGTATCAGAATTCAATCTTTAAATTCAATATAAACCTGCAACATTTTATCGCTACCTACACATCAGAGTCTGGTGTGAAAAATGATGCTATCATTAACCCCTTTTGAAGATGCGATTATCAAAAACGATAGACGTTTCCATTGCCTCAGTCGTTGCGATATTTTTCCAGTGCAGTAAAAAAGCACATTACTATACGTGTGACTAAAGTAGTAACGATTTGATCAGCTTCTGGAGGGAGGTGGGCTGGTTGGAATAACCACCGACGGCCGCCATGGCCCACGTACAATGGTCCACTGAAGGACTAAGTGCGGAAACCAAACCCAACTACTTAAGTCAAGCGTATCGTACCTAAACTATTTTACAGCTCGTGTGACCTAAACCCGTAATTAAGTCACGCTTTTCAGCTGTGTAATAATGGACTTCATGACCTAAAGCGCGGTCACTGTCGGACTGCATAGAAAAGAAAGAGAAGCGCGATAACAAAACGCTGGTAATTTATTGCAAAATATGAAGCAATTATCTATTTACAAAAAATCTATTGTTTGGCTTGTTGTTTGTTATGTGGCTTGTAGAATAATCTGAAAAAAAAACAAGATGATTGTATGTATATTAGTATGGTTTTTATTGTAAAAAGAAAGTTTTTAGAGGTATCTTCCTACTCAGGCCCTGTAATTGAATCAGTGAAAAAATGAAACTTCTAAGTCAACGCAATCAACAGATACGGGCGTTTATATTCCGTTTATGCCGCATATTTTGACACTCGCGAGGCCGAGGGAATAAACCTATACTTAGGGTACTTCCCGTTGACCTAGAATCATGTTTGGCAAGAAGCAATGTCATGTTGTAGCACAAGTAAAGGAAAAAATCCGAACACCGTTTTGTAGTTACATACCTACAAAATTGTACGGAATCCTCGGCGCGCGAGTCCGACTCGCACTTGACCGGTTTTTTTAATATCCTATTTATATACAGCCATTAGTAGGTAGTTAGGTACTCGTCCATAAGGATCAATCTCTGAAGCCATAATTATGTAGGTAGGAATTATTGAGAGGCACAATCGGTGTTGTATTTGTTCGCGTGGAAATTACGGATGATAAAAGATAATTCAAGCGAATATTAGGCATGGCTATTCAAATTATATCTAGTAGAAACCCCATACCTACTTACTCTGTTATCACGGTTTAGTGGAAAGATACCGCAACCTAATATACTGGACTCTCCACGCAATTATCAATTCTTACGGGGTAGTTGCTTAACTCACTGACAGTAGCAATGGGTTTCATTTTGACAGTTCAACAACATACATTGCGTTATTTACGTTGTTAAGCGGACACATTTTTCGAACATTATGAAGCAATGGATTAGCAATATCCTTCAAAATTATTCAGATTGTGGTTGAAAACGCGTTACGCAACTAATTGCGTAAACCTAAAAAAACTACAGTCGAGTTCAGAACCTCCACCTTTTTGAAGTAGGATAAAAATTACATAAAGACGCTTTAAAAATTGAAAAGCGTACGCGCGCGCAGACTCTATAATATCGTTATAACGTGCGTGTTCACATTCTTTTTAAAAATACGTTTTTTATAAGCTGTCGTGTATCAATGGAAACGCTGTAACAGATTAACCCGATGCTTTGCACCGACAGGCCATCCATTATAGAAAGACGATACGCCGATTGACACAGACGTATATTGAACGTTCTTACTCTAAGAACCTTACTTTCAAACGACCCAATTATCTTTTGAGAATTTGAGATTTCGTTGCATTAGGTTTGGTAACGTGAGAGGCTCATTTTATTCGTGTATTTTGTAAGAATAATAATAACATAATTATTCACAAAACATAAACTTTGACAATAATTTAAGTTAACAGAGAGGTATGCAAACATTAATAGATTTTACAGAGGTTGGATACAAAGGTGTTCCCGTGTTGAAATTTTTCATCGGTTATTAAAAAAAAATTGCCGTTCCATACATTTTGACCTCGTAGGTAATGCACTTTTCTATGAAACAGCAGTTTTTTTTTTATAATTTGTGCTGAATTCGTGGTTACAGTTTGCGCGACGATGTTCCTGCTACCCTTAATAGAAGCAACAAGAATAATGTCCAGGATTTTATAATCTTGATTGAAATGAGTGTCTGGAGTTTCTGGTCCGTTCTTCTCCATAGAGATTTACGTTTTGGCATGGGCAACTCGCTTCATCTTTCTGAGTAACTAACCGACTCTTACACAAAAAGAGAAGACATACAAACTCAATTTACTTTAAGACATGAAAATAGATTAAACATAATGTATATTATTATGCACTTCTCAAGTAACTATGTCATGTCTTGATAAAAATTGTGTGTCGTTCAGCATCTGCCTAGCCTTTTCCCAACTATGTTGGGGTTGGCTTCCAGTCTAACCGGAATAAAATAAAATTGTGTGTCGTTGTCGATTTAATTTACGAAGTGCGGCAAAGTTGGTCAATGTTGCTCATCGTTACTAAATCATTTTCCTAGTAGCTCGAATTTATTTCTTGATTTTTTCTTTGGGTTTCTTTAATATTGGTAGGTTTTCCGTTTAAGTATAATTTGTTATTCCACAAAATTGTGTTACCCATGTCGGTTATCTACCTATCCACATTCTAATTGATGGACAAGACTCCCATTAGATTCCCAAATTGCAGGGTCGATCTTGGGCAATAATGCCAGTAATCAGTTGAAAGTCTGAAGATGTTAAGTGGCCAATTTTGTGCCCACATACTAGGTATAAGATAAGTAAATTAATACCTCGCTATCTATCAATAGATGAACTGCCTCATTGGTCTACTGCTAGGCATGAGTTCCTGGGTTCGATGCCCGGGTCGGCCAAAGTGTTTGTATTGGGTTTTTCTATCTGGAATTTCTCAGTAGCAGCCTGGATTTGTGCCCGGTTGATGGCAATAGGCTCGCTCCCTATTGCATGGGATTTACACATAGCTGGCGAAATGTGGGTGTACTGTGTAGGTGCAGCCGGGACCTCCACAGTTCCTACACGTTGTGTAGAAATAAAAGGGCGTTAAGACTTGGAATTAATAATATATTGATAATAGAACAATACAGCTTCACGATTATTCTAGCACTGACTCTATAATATAACAAAAACACAATATTATTTGACGTTCGTTTGAATGTTCGAATGGAACAACGATACAATTATGACCAGCCTGTCTTACTAAATGTAGGGCTTCACATATAGCCTCTACATACTATAGTACACATCTGCCTTACCCTTTGGCAAATACAGGCGTGATTTCTACTCATTACATTTAATGAATTTTGATCAGTTAATATGATATTAGGGTTACGAATATTCCAAAAATTACACTATGTTACCAGTTCCCGTTCTTTTACGTTTAGGCCTTGAAAGATACCTATCGATTAGATTATCATCGTAAGCCATTTTCCTCAGTCAGGCACTTAAGTTTTATGAGCCTTTAAGCTCATTTCTAATTCAGTCTAAGATATAAGGGATCAAACGATAAACCTTTCATCAGGAACCTCGTTCTCAGCTTATATTTATTACTAACAGACTTTTTATCGATGGATGTTGTGAAACAGATTGAGGGATTATCATATGCTAGCTACGCCCCGTGGTTTCACCCGCGCCCCGGGATAAAAACTATCCTATGTCCCCGGGATGCAATCTATCTCTCTGACAAATTTTATCGAAATCCGTTCAGTGGTTTAGGCGTAAAAAGATAACATACAGACAAACAGACAGACAGAGTTACTTTCGAATTTATAATACATAGTATGGATGTACCTATATGAAGGTGAGTTACGAAACGTCCTCCGTCTTTGAGTTATGGTTCGCTAAAAGAGGGGAGGGGGAGGGGGGGGGGGTCATAGCCATGAAAATCTGTCGTCAATAAATTCAACATTAATGATGTAAGTTAAATCCTAACTTAACTAAAACTATACAGAAACTAAAAATAGCGTCGAAAAATTCATCCGCATCGCTGTCGACTGGTAATGTACCCAAGAGACTGGCGGCATTACCACGTTGTATGGCGATGCTTAGCCTCTGGCCAAGATAAAAGTCAGCCCTTGGGTCACGGGAAGTGTCAACCAGCCGTTTCGAAATTTCTTTAAAAAGACCATGAGCACTCGGACCCCACGGCCCGAGAGTTTCAACCCCAAACGGCTCGAAAATATAGTTTTATATAATGATGTAAGTTATTTTTGTAACAATATAATTTAAAAAAGTCTCCATGGAGTTTCTTCCCCGTTTTTCTCCATAAGTACTCCATAAGTACAAAGCGTAGTAGGTACCTACTACGCTTTGGCATGAGCTTCATATTTCTGACTGACTAATAATAATTCATCATCTGCCTAGCCTTTTCCCAACTATGTTAGGGTCGGCTTCCAGTCTAACCGGATGCAGCTGAATACCAGTATTTTACATGAAGCGACTGCCTATCTGACCTCCACCATCCAGTTACTGGGATAATACGATACCCCTTGGTAAGACTGATTGTCAGACTTTCGGGCTTCTGACTACCCGTAACGACTGTCAACGATCCACGAATGACAGCCGGGACCAACGGCTTAACGTGCTTTCCGAAGCACGAAGGGGTCCCGGTATGTAAAGATGGTCACCCGACCACAGACCTACCGCGACAAGCGTAGCTTAACCTGATCGATCGACGTAGGCGGCTGTTATTATTTAGCCACGGGCCCCTCATATTTCTGACTGACCGACACCCTAACAATTCAAAAGTGCCTGTAAATGGTTTAGTTAAGATAAATGCTTTGAATTTGAGTTCATCATCATTTCAGCCAAAACACGTCAACTGCTGGACAGTTGCCTCCCCTGAAATCGCCCCTTTTATCGTTTGTATAGGTTCTGGTGATGGTAATACATCAAGATCATCACATAAATTAGCTTAAGAACGTTAATAACATCCTTACCTATGTAACTAAATATTTCACAAGAAAAAACCTAAATGTGAATTGAAATGATAAAAGAAGTGATAAAATCAAAACATTCCTCCCATAAAATATTTTTATTTCGCATGAAATTCATTTAAAAAACGTATTTCCTCATTGTAGAGCGCCGTCTACGTAATCTGATAAAGTCCACGGCTACTCGGGGCTGGTAGTCCAGTGAAAGCTGAAAATATAACAGTTTTATTTTACTTCTCTGCCTACCTTCTCTAAGTATAATACTCATTTTTTTTTAAACTAATTATGTATTGGAACGAGGTTTCTTTCGCTTTTGCACACTTGGCGATTTAGAGCTAGACCAAAAAAATTAAAACAGTGGCACTCCGGAGTGCCGCCAGAAGTCAAAACAAAACACAAACAGAATACTTTGCCGTCACACTGACATATCGGATATACATTAAAACCGAGTACATCCCGAGGACAGCCGAACACATCCGAAGCCAGTATTTTTTTAATCGTCTTATAAAACAAACACGCTCGGTGTCGCTTACGGTAACAGTGGCGCGAGTTTAATGATTTTTTTCTCATCTCAAAAAATGCCCAACGCGCCTAAAGAAGTTTTCACTTCAAAAGTGGGTCCTGACGATACTATTGTTACGTAAGTTTCGTTACGGCGAAACTGCGGTGCTATTCTGTAAAAATCTCACCGTGAAAACTTTGCTGAAGTGAGCGTGGAGTGAGCTGTCAATAGTGTCAATTCCTAGCAAAAACAAACTCACTAAACCTAGGTTTTCATGGTGAGATTTTTACAGAATCGACCGGCTCTACATTTTTTCAGTCGTGTCGTCACTCCGTTCCAAAAAAACATGGATGTTACAAACGTTACACCAAAAAGTAAACGTTTATTAGAGCAACCAACATCCCAAACATGATGAATACGAACGTAGCTACATCATGCTTCGCATAGCATAACTTTCGCTGCAACATCGCCCTATTCTAGGAAAAAAATAAAAATACAACGTAAGCATGTTTCAGTTTTGCGAAATAATGCTTTTTGCTGAATAACTCGGATCTTGTTTTGTAAGTTAGCAAGTAGGTAGGTACTTCGTACTTGTTTTTCCGAGTTTACCTATTTTTATCTTCAGTAGAATTTCTTCTAAGGAAATTCCGTTATGAAGTAGTGTGACGTTGGTTTTAGGAGGGAAAAGGAACCTTCTATCTTACTCAAGGGTTGGTGACAGGCAGCTCAATTGTCGTGGTATGTATCTGTGTATAATTATGTTGATTTTTCAATTGATTCGAACCAGCGGTGCTATTCTGTAAAAATCTCACCGTGAAAACTTAGGTGAAGTGAGCGTGGAGTGAGCTGTCAATAGTGTCATTTCCTAGGAAAAACAAACTCACATCACCTCAGTTTTCACGGTGAGATTTTTACAGAATCGACCGACAGCTGGTTTATTCTGTAAAATAAATATCATCGTGAAAACTTAAGTGAAGTGAGCTGTCAATAGTGTCAATCTCTAGCATCACCTGGAATGACAGTTCATTTATTTTTTTTATTATTTGAATGGCCTGGTTGCTGGGACCTTTTAGACAAGTCTTTACTTGGTTTAGTCAACCCATTGACTGGGATAGTTGTTTCAATTACCTACATCGGTTCAGTAAAGTAAAAATACTTTTTTAACAAAATTAAACCGATGGGAAAAGAAACTGAAAAGCATAAAAAAAACCTTTTATTCTAAGTCCCTACTATTGTAAGTAATATTTTTTAGGCAGCGACAAACTAAGTTTTTGTTAAAACGTTGAAAACCTTCTCTTTTTTTCATCTACAATCAATCACCTGAATATAACACCATAAACAGGTAAAACAAGATAGCAAAACCTATCTAAGAATTGAGTATCTTAATCCCCATAATAGCTCAGTCGTCGGTCAGTTAATCTTCAATATGACGCGGATGATATCACTCTCCAGCATCCTCGTTGCTTTGTTCCCCTCTTGAGCGTCATTCAGACAGGCTGGAGCACACCGGGGGATGAGATAAGGGTGGAGGACAAAAAGGGATATTTTTTAAGGTGGGTCTGGTTTGTGATTGATTTCGCTACATTTTAGGTAGGTAGCTAATATTTTTTCTGCTTGTTTACTGTTTCGAAATATCAGAGGGGAAACTCCCGTATTTTTAAGAAAGATCGCAATCTAATCTCAGTCTCAATCTATCAAATTGATTGCCGCTCAGATGATATTGCAACTCGATTTTAACGTTTTTTAAATACAGGAGTTGATCGGAGTCAATTTTAATTGATATTTAAATATTGAACGGTCGGTGCCTGAGAACGGGCCGGCCCAGGAAGAGGTGGCGAGATGTGACGACCTCGACGCATACTGCAAAGTTTGGATCGAGGTGGCTCTAGAAGAGGTGCCTGGAAGGGATAATTTGGGGGAGGATTTTGCTCAGCAGTGGGATAGGGTAGGCTAAAAAAAAATTTAAAAAAAAATCTTGCCAAAAATTTACGGGAATTTTCATCAATGTATCAGTGGACGTCTTTCAGCTGAATAATGATGTTGATGACGATTTCCGAATACTGTGCGGGAATGACATATGTATGAATTGTCTGAGGAATTATATGAAAGAGAAGGGAGTGAATGATAGCGTGACGGTTCACAGGGGAGAATAGATAGTGCATCTACTAATAGTGTATCTACTAATAGTATACCTAGGATAGATACACAGGACAAGGGCAGAAAGATGATGGTGATGATGTCTGTATGGCTATGAGTGGAAACTTTGGATGGAGACGCCCCAGAAGGACATAAAAATATGGTGACCTTATTGGTGATGTTCTTCAAAAGTCAGATGCATAGTATCTACTCGCAACCGGCGTGTCAAAGTCAAAGTCAAATCATTTATTTCAAATAGGCACATAGAAGGCACTTTTGAACGTCAAAATGTACAAAACATAGAATTGATTCTATGTCGCCCCTTCCAAAAGGTAATGTCGTAAGGAGAAGAATGGGCAAGAAACTACACCGTTACTCACGTGCGAGTATGAACGTAAGATGTATGAACGTAAACGAAGCAAAAGGAGTATGTAAGGATCGTAGCAGGTGGCGGTCTGTAGTTTCTACCTACCCTTATGGGAAGACAGCGCCAGTTTAACTTTACTAAAAAATCTGAAATCTCAAATTATAAGTTCTCGGTATATCCCAGCCATGTGTAGCGCTAAGTAAAAACCACTATAACAATGTTTTGTTCCTCGTACTAGTGTAAATGAAGTGTTCCGAATCAAAAGGGGACGTAGCGTATATCTGTTCTTATGTCGCAGTCACCGCGGAGCTTAGACGTGCAGTAGGATATGACTGCACATTTAAGTGCATAAGGCTGGACAGGAGCTATTTTAGACACTTACGGAAAGTTTTAGACGAAACTAAAAACGTGAAACTGATTGGTGAATGGGTAGTTGAGACCGCTAAATTCAAATTTTCTTACTTTTTTGCAATTTGCAGGTCAGTGTCAGGAGGTTGTATCTTGATCAAAATATGATTCGCGACAATAACAGGTACATACATATTTAAAGAATTAGAATAATTAATAGGTACATCTTTCTAAGTTACCTAGATTTCTACCATTAACACTTTTCCACAAGATATTGGTGGTTGGTGGTAGAAATCTAACTTAGAAAGAATTAATGATTCTAATGATTGTATATAATTCTTTAGATATGTACCTGTTATTGTCGCGAATCATATTTTGATCAAGATACAATCTGACACTGACCTGCAAATTGCAAAAAACTTAAGAAAATTAGAATTTCGCGGTCTCTACCACTATCCATTCACCATAAGTAGAATTATAAATTTTATAATATAGAATTTTAAATTTTTCTGCATGCAATGTATCTAATAAGTATTTTTTTATTTAAACATGGTGTACATAATTATCTTTAAACGAATAAAAAAATACTTACTTACTTACAAACAGAATGCACGGATTGAGCATATTCAAGTGTCAAACTCTTTTTACTGTTCTATTATGATCTCGGATGCTTACCTACGCGCTTGTGTGACTATCCTCTGCTTCCCTACGTATTGTTCGGTGTTTAATTGTTTTAAATTGCTCTTCACTTCCACTCTGTTTGGTTCTAGTCGAGTGAATAGACAAAGAACTGATACGGTGCTGATAGAGGTGTTGTTACTTTGTGGAAACACAATAGGAGAACTTGGGATTAATGTATTAGATGTAATTGCGAAGTCTTTGTCGTATCGATGATTCCATTTGTTTGTTTTAGATAAACTTCGGCCAAATTGGGCAGAAGCTAGTTTATTCAATTTTTTTTTTTGAGATCGTCTCTGATACGTGATGACGCAGTAACTTGATTTGATTGTCATGAAAACTATTATTATTATGTGTGAGCTCACTATTCTCAGTAAGGATACATTTTCGCGTGACTATGTACGGCGAGGGAAAGTCTAGCGATTCAAATCTTTTTGTGGCGGGCGGAGTTTGACTTTAGGGTGTCCGAAGTGCTCTCTAGGAAAACACAACTTACTTTCATAAATAATGTTTCAGTGACGTCATTGACAAGTACCGCTCAGTCACCGCTGTTCTAGGAAATATTGAAAAAAATGTGGTTTTACTATTTCGGGTAACTTGTTAAGTATGTGCAATAGGGATTTAACATTTTGCTACATGTTTTTTTTACTCTTTGTTCTAGTACTCGTATCATGTAAAAAAGGAGTACACAATTCAATGTATTTTTCTCTATAAAAAAAATGCAAAGTTATATCAACTTTTTACTTTTTTCGACATCACAGCGTAACGGTTAAGAGTTAAGAGTTATTCAATGGAATTTACTTTAAAACATAGAGAATCATCAAATCAAAGTTTACTCAAAGTAGTTTTAAATTTAATTCATTTATTTTGTTAAAAATGTAGTAAATTCGTTTTGGCACCTACGTCGTTTTATTCCGAGCGCACGCACACTATATAGCCATCACTCTTCTTTTGCGTTTCAAAATCATCACTTTCGCGCGTTTAGTAGGTTTTCGAGGATTTTAGATTTTCGAGGCAGCCCCTTATTGTTTATTTAGGTAGGTACCTATAGTCAGGGAAATCAATTATAAAGTTAATAGACACCCGACGTCAATTTGCTGTGCCATAGCGATTTCATACAACTGTCAAAAAATTACAGTTGTGATTTGAATATCTAATAGGGTCGAACTATTTGAACAATTAATTGGTAGTCAATTTAGTTAACAATTAATTTCTCTGAATTTACTTTAAGGTCGTTACTTCCTTGGTTTAACTCTAACTACTAGAGTCCTGCATCAAATAATGACAAGCGATTTATACTATCTCTAACAGCGACACGGGTCAATCGAAGGTTAAGCTACGCTTGCCCCGGTCGGTTTGTGGATGGGTGAGCATCCATTACATTTCGACGGTAAGCCCTTGGTACCGGCTGTCATTCGTAGATCTTTGACAGTCGTTACGGGTAGTCAGAAGCCCAAAGTCAATTCAAACAATAACGCAACGAATGTTATTGAAAGGGCAAAATGTAAGCCATTGCTACTATTAGTGTGTTACGTAATTAGCCCGCAGGTTTCCAACCTGCAACCAGATTAACGATAAACCCTCCTTAGATTTAAACAGACATGTGCTCATAATATTCAAGAATATTACCACACAATTAATAACAATTAGGAATGATAGAAAACAGACTAATAATCTAGTTTTATGCTGAGGCGTCTCGCTCATGAATATGCAATGTGTGTCCGCTCAGAGATATTAATTATGCACGGTTTTCGTCCTCCGTTCTTAAGGCGAAGGTTGATTTTGAAAACCGGGTGGAGTTTAATTTTATCCGGGAAAGAAAAAAAATATATACACACACGTGACACACACTATAAAACTGATTTACATTCGTAAGAGGCCCTTTTGCCATAAGGTCCAGTTAAAAACCAGCGTCAGGCACGAGTTGTCGGGTATTTATTCTGAACTGAGCCTATTTGGCGCAGCCGTGAGGCACAAAATACTGTTACAAGTTTACAACTAAGTTTATTCTGTTTTCTTATTTTGTTTGTATATTGTTTGTCTTAAACTGGGTCAAATAAATTGGTTTTCTATCTTACTTTATAGCCGGGTATTTTGTTTCTATATTTTTGTGCTGTAGAGCATGGTTAAAATTATAATCTCCGAGTAATAATGGGGTCCTTGATTCCAAAATTCCAGGCTCAACAAAGTGTTCTGGGTTTCCACATCAGGCATTTGAAGTTGTGCTCGCATATGATACTAATAGACAAAGTTGAGACATCTCTTCTACTAGCAAAAGAAATAGCGGAATAATTCGTAGACGTTTAGGCGTACCTACCTACTTAAATGCAATCTGCCTAGAGATGCTCATAAGTCGTTGTCTAGCGCTACTGATTTATCGCACCGTACATAGTGGTCTCTTGGGACCATTAGTTATTGTGCTGTATCAGTGAGTCCAATGACAATTACAATTCACCGTAACTTAGCATATTATTTTCAGTTCAAAATCACAGTAAACACTTCACCATTTTTCATACATAAATCTTACGAATTTGAGTTTTTAGAAGCACCTTGTTTTACTTTTGGATACACATCATAAAATCTGGCAGTATACGCAATATACCCCCTTACTAATAAAAGTTGCACACCGAGTTCTCTCTTTCAGTTGTCAGTAATTTGACTTTCAAAAGAAGAAGACAAAGCGTTGTGTAACTATACAGACGCTATATAACGTTTATTAGTAAGGGGGTTAGAATTCAGTTAATTTGACATTTATTTTAAAAATTTGCATTTGTTTGTAATAACTAACATCAAAAAAAATCCAAAAAGTCATAGAGCAGTAGCGCTTGCGACCACTCGACCAACTAGGCGATTTATTATCCTAATAATAACAATGTGATGGCATCCACAATGCCACATGTGAACTACGCATCACACACAACAATATCCCATTCACATGTCAACATTTTCTCCTACAAAATCCGAAACAACTTCCCCTTAAGCAGGCACATAACGTTTTAAAGCTCAGATTTTAAGCGGCACGAAGCGACGGAAACTGCTGAGTGTGCGAAAAAAGAATGTTACTACAAAAATGTTCGTCCAGTGGAAATAATTTAGAGCTAAAAATATTTTGTTGCGACTCGAAACTGTTTTAGAGTGTGCGTGTGTGGCGGGGTAACTTTGCAATTTGTTAATGAGTGGTTGTGTGATTGTGAGGGGCTCGTGGCTAAATTATAACAGTTGAGCCAATCAAAGGTAAAGCTATGCTTGCCGTGGTCGGTTCGTGGATGGGTGACTATCTATTACAAATCGACACCCCTCCATGCCTCGGAAAGCACGTTTAGCCGTTGATCCCGAATGTTATTCGAAGAAGCCCAAAAGTCTGGCAACCAGTCTCACCAAGGTTACCCAGTAACTGGGTTGTGGAGGACAGATAGGCAGTCGCTCTATGTAAAATACGGGTATTCAGCAGTATCCAATTAGCCTGAAAGCTACCTCAACATAGTTGAAAAAAGGCTACGCAGATTGATTGGTTGTGTATGATTGTAAGACAATAGACAAAGAGAAAAGAAAGTGTTGTATTTGCAAGTGGTAGGTATCGGTTTTATTGACGATGTCATCGCATTTGGGTAGACCACGTTAAAAAATGGAATTTTGAATATAAGAACCAATGTTATAAACCAATGTTACATGTATTATCTTAAAATTAACTTAACGTCGTCGGTCTGTAGCTGTTAGCGATCATCATTTGGATCTTTACGGCGGTCCTCAAACTAGGCGGCGCCTGTATCTTGGGGACCAGAGTTGTGTGAAACTGTTAAAATGTTAAGATCAGCAAAAAGTTGAAATACTTTCTCAATATTTCCCACTTTTGCTCAGAAAATATCTCCCGTAAATGTCTGTTATCCGTGATGTTGCAATGTAGCATACCTATTCAGACCAAATTTTGGAATCACAACTCAACTCTTGGTGCCATTGTTTCCTAAACCTTAGCGAAGACTCTTGTCTCAATGCAACCACTGCATGGACACTGTGGCTTACCAAAATCGATCTTTTTTTTTCAACCTGTATGGACCCACTTCTAGGCAAAGGTCTCCAATGTTAAAGCTTTCCAATGTTCCTTGCGTATTGCCTTTTCCGACCAACCTCCCTCTAGGTCGTCACGCCAGTGTTTCATAGGCCTCCCTCGACGACGCGGACGCCTATCTCGATCTTATGACCACAATAATAAGACATTTTATTAAACAAAGACTCCGCTGACACAAAAGCCCAGCCCTACCGCGACACTGTCTGTGCCAAAAATATGCAACAAAGAAAAAAAAACTTTCACGAGTCCACAGTTCAAAGTGCCCGCAGAATTATACATTTCTGACATTTATTTCATTATGCTCTTTTTGGTGGTTTTTTGATAAATAAATACCTACGAAGTCATGTAAATAATGAATACTGGGCATTTCCAAGGCTTTGATTCTGTAGAAGTGTAGAGGTTTTCATTTCTCGAAAAGAAACGTAATGTAGAAGATTTCCTATTCCTAAGGGGCAATTCTCGTAATTTTAAGAACGTCCACAGTCTGATCTCAGTCTCATCTGTCAAAAATACCTCCAATTTCCCTACTGAAATTAGTTTGTCGCCGAGATGAGACAGATAGATGCGACTAGATTTTGAACGTTTTAAATTACGAGAATGGGTCTTCAGGTTTTTGAAGTGAGAACTTCTTTAGGCGCTCTTTGCGCTCTTTCTGAACAGTAACCGAAACAACCGTTACGCTCGGATCGGTATGCTCGGCTCCAATCGGTCGGTGACGCTGAATTACGTCGTCGCTCGCATGACTAAAAGTCCTATCTCATTTTTAGCTGATCTGAGTCAGGACAACTACACTCTTCTATTCGTAGAAAAATGTAGCCGTCCAAACCCAAATCAGCTAAAAAATGAGATAGAACTTTTAGTCATGCGAGGGACGACGTATACCTACTCGACCCATCCATTGCTTCATAAGTTCGTTTTTTTTTTTTTTTCCTTGTATATCGAGAAGTATGGAAGAAAAAGAAAAAATAAATTGGTGATCTGTCAAAATGAAACCCATTGCTACTGATAGTGTGTTACGCAATTACCCCTCTGGGTCAGACACATACTTGTAATATGGTAGGTCCCTCCAATCTTTGAGTAGTCTGTGGGTACCTCAGAATCTACAAGTTTATATTTCAAAGCAAGTTGCTGGTAAATAATCTCGGCTACTCGGTTATGCCTGTGCAAGTACTCGCCGCTATTATTGCAGGTTAGCTTCAAAACCAAGTAAGTACCTACATTACATTACATTAGTAAAGCTGTAAAGCTGATCAAACAGGGAGTTGAAGTTTGAATGCAATCATATTCGCTGATAACAACTTTCATCTAATAAATTAATTATTCTGAGCTCATATCCTATCCTCGTTAATTGAGATGCTAATAGAAATTCTCCATTCCTCCAAACTGCTTACTACAACCGATCTGCCTAGCCGTTTCCCAACTATATTGGGGTCGGCTTCCAGTCTAATCAGATGCAGCTGAATACCAGTATTTTACATGGAGCGACTGCCTATCTGAACTCCACAACCCAGTAACTGGGTAACACAATACTCCTAGACAAGACTGGTTTTCAGAATTTTGGGCTTCTGACTACCGCACGACTGTCAAAGATCTACGAATGACAACCAAAATCAACGGCTTAACGTGCTATTCCGGGCAGAGAGGGGTCTCGATATGTATTGGATGGCCACATTCACCAATAATCTTGAGACGTACTTTTTCATTAGTAGATAACACCAAGCTTTCCCAACCTTCGGTTTCAAAACATTCCAATTCATTACGATCAAAATTGAGAACCATTAACGAAATTATCTATCATAACTCAAACGCTTGGCATTCCTACCCAGAATGAGTTATTTAAAACAATTCATTAAATAAATTGTTTTACCCAAAACGGCAATTCACGAAGATATTTAGCTCCCTAACAATTATTAAAATTATCAGCGAGGACCTTTTAGGGAAGATTAAATTTTCGACAGCGTAAGCGCGCCATCTTTTATTTTTAATTGTACTGTAGTAAGCAGTTTGCAGGTGCCATCATGATAAAATCATGATTCCAGTATGAGAGAGAGACGGAGCTATACATGCCCGATAGCACCATCCCTTTTTCGCACTAGAATCAAGTAATACGACCCCAGGAATGGAGAATAATCTATTGGCATCTCAATTTAGGAGGATAGCTTTTGACCTTAAATATGCTCGTGGCTAAATGATAACAGCTGCACTGGTCATTCGAAGGTCAAGCTATGCTTGCCGCGGTCATATCGTGGATGGGTGACCTTTACATATATTATGAAGACCACCCTGCGTGTCTCGGATACCTTGGTCGCGGCTATCATTCGTAGATCTTTGACAGTCGTTACGTGTAGTCAGAAGTCCAAGTCTGACAACCAGTCTTACCACCGTCTATCGTGTTACCCAGTATCTTGATTGTGGAGGTCAGTTATGTAGTCGCCCCATATAGATCTTAATTTTGAGATTGTTTTGAATGCTCAGGTTTCCAACCTGCAACCAGTTTTCGAGAAACCGCCCTTACTTTTACACAGACTTAAACTCATAATAATCATATTACCTACCATCCTTCACCATCCTAAGGGCACATCTTCCCTGCCATTACGGCACCCCCCGGTCTCCTCGGTATGCAATGGTCTGTGTAGCACCATGAAAGTTTAGGCTACAGGGGCTAGTGCAAATCTTGAGGTTCATTCGATTGATCGTGTTTGGTCAGATTGTAGCGGTATCATACTGATGTCACGCAAATCCTGCATCGCGCAAGCAGAGTTTACCGCGCAACTAGCATAGATACAACAGCCCGACATGAATCATCGGGCAGTTGCACGCCAGACACAACACTATAGAGTATGAGTGAACTTCAGACCCTGTTACTCATACCTCTAAAAGATCAAACCACTACACCACCAACCACTACCACACAAAAAAAGTAATTTAAAAAAATTAAATCGACATCAAAAAGAAATTAACTCAAAATTATGAAATAACTTAAATTTCGGAAGTCGGTGTCTTGGGATCTGTATTTTAGTTTTAGTTTTTTGCCACCGACTATATATTTGTTTGGAAGTCCATATTGATTGTCATTATTATTATGTGAATATTTTTGAAGTCGGTAAAAATGCAAAGAACACACAGGAACATTACATTACAGTAAAAAAAAAACTCTGCAAAATACTACCCTTCAAAAGTCCTAGAATTTTTAAATGACTGCGTAACTAACATTCCATTTGAAGTATAAATCCGACGTACTTATGCTAATAGAAAACTTTCAAAGGAAATTTAATTTATGCTATTAGTTTCTTTTGCAGGCAGACTTTTAGGGTTCCGTAACTCAACAAAGAAAACCTGAATATTAAAACACAAGTAAGATGGATTATGAACAGATGAATATTATATAAAAACTGCGTGTAATCAAGGACCTGATTCAAAAGGCAGTACCTACTCCTGGTTACGGCTCGCAGCGTGAGGAACTTCCTCTCTTGTAGGTTGCTCTGGAGCCCTAACCACCGGTAGTTTGAACCCTGCTTTTAAATGTTTTTTGTTAAAATATTTAAAAATATATTCAATGTGTAGGTAAGTAGATTAATAACGAGGAATATTATTCCTACTACGGAACCCCATAGCGCTGTCCGACAAACACTTAGCAGTTTTTTTTATTAATTTCGCTCAACTGACTGAACGGGTATATTACAAAATTGCAGGGAATTTGTTATGAACATTATTCTTTTTCTCTTTGATCTACAATTTCTTTGCCAATATCCCTTATATTGGCAGCATGGAGTAAGAGATAGAGAAGTTCCACTTTATCTTAGTAGATCTAAGTGTGCATACTGGCTAGTTAGATTAGTTCATCATCATCATCTGCCTAGCCTTTTCCTAACTATGTTGGGGTCGGCTTCCAGTCTAACCGCATGTAGCTGAATACCAGTATTTTACAGTTACTAGGTAATACGATACCCCTTGGTAAGACTGGTGGTGGACTGCTGGTGGTGGTGGTGGTGGCTAGTTAGACTATTTATATTTTTATTTTGATTTTGATTATATAATAATATCAACAAATAAACATGCGAACCTAACCTATCAACGTCCTAATTGCGAAACACTCCTTCAATTACAATCTGAATCATTTAATTTGAACCATTTCAATCTGAAGGATAATTGCTAATCCATTGCTTCATATACCTATTTGAAAAAATCAACAACGTGAATAACGCAATGAATGTTGTTGAACTGTCAAAATTAAAGCCATTGCTACTTTTGTGTGTTACAATTACCTTGCATGTGTCCAATCCCCTGTATCGTACGTGAAGTGGTACCTATTATACTATAGTACTTAAAGTGTATCTAGTAGTGGAGTATGTTTCACACATCACTGGCGGCGCTCGTAAACGTTCGTGAGCCGAGACGTTTGTGTCACCGCAGCGCTGCCCTGCGCTGAAACCTATCAGTAAATGTGCAAACTTTCTGGATTGAGCAGTAGAAATCTAAAAATAAACGTTAAATGAGCGTAAATAAAAGTTAACGTGAATGCAAAATTCATTCATTCCCGCTCAAGAATTGAACACAAACAAACCGATTGATGACAAAAAAACCGGGCAAGAGCGAGTCGGACTCGCGCACGGAGTGTTCCGTACCTTCATATATATTTTTAAATTTTCATCTCGGCAAGGCCTTTATTCGTAACGTAATGTAACTTGCATCTCTTCAAAAACAAAAACTACGGACAGTCATCTTCAAAACCGCCTAATATCACTGACATGCCTGCTACAAACGCATACGACACTTTCAACATCCACCATACACGTATAAATACAGAACCACAGATAACCTACCTTGTTAGAACGCAGGTTTATGTATCGGATACCCTACAGCAGGGGTGGTGAACCTATGGCATCTATGACACAATTTTCAGCGGCACGAAATGAGTTTTCGTACGAAATCGTTCGAAAAAAATGTCATAACTTTTCCGTAAACTCGGAACTATAGCGAATTCTATCATTTACTTGTGTTAATCCTAAATTCCCACGGCTGGGACACAGGCGCCTTCTCTGTGAGAGGGAGTGGGCCGTAATCCACCACGCGGGCCCAGTTGGTGGATGTCATATGTAACCGAATTTTCGTTTCTGGGACATGCCGGTTTCCTCACGATATTTTCCTTGACCGTTTTGAGAGCAGTGGTAATGAAATAAATTACACAAACTAAAGCCCTTGCTTGGGTTCGAACCCACGACCACGACTCGCAAATCGGGGCCGATACCTCTCGGCCACCACTGCTCTCTTGTGTTAATAATAATCATTCATTTAAGATTATATTTTTTTAATGATAAGTTAGTTTTATTTTTTTTATTCGCCGTAGTTTTTGTCAGATATTGAAGGTTTTTGGCTGTGATGAGGTCACGTTTCGGTTACAACGTCACAAATAAAAAACATTTCGTTTTAATAAATCACACATAATATGATTTGCATGGTTCACAATCCCTGCACTACACCATTTTGGACGTACGGATGTCGCCGTCGCCTCGGTTGGTAGGTCGGTACGCCTCAAAGACACGATATATTGGAATACTGTATTAATTATGATCCTGCTTGCTTGTAATATTGGAAGTATTGGTTTTAACCTATTACCTAGGTATATTGGATACTGTGCGTTGAGTTATGGCTGGAACATTAATTTCTTTTGTCCTAAAGTCTTTAGAATCCGCATTATTATTCTTTAATTTTAGACGGCGAGAAACTCCACGGTTACACTTTTAAAGATTATTCGCTTTTTCAAATGTCGAATTACAGTATTAACAGATAAGGGAGGACAGTGTAGGCCTGTCAACAAGTACCAGTTAGGTATGACAAAATAGAAAATGGTCTACAAATTAATGTCAGGAGAGGATTACTCTTACCCTGTTTTTTTTTTTGGGTGGGAAATCATCAAATGACCCCTCCCGCTCTGAGCGGAACGGAAGGAAGTGTCAGACTCTTACTGACTAAAACCCACCCGTGTTCCTTCCTTAGCCCTTTATGTTCCGGGCCAGCGGTAACCCTTTCGGACAATGCCGCTGACCCGGCAATACTCTTACCCTTACTCTGACTTCTGTCTTCGTTTGGTCTTCAGACACCTAACTTACTCATTCTGCAGTTCATCACACACCCACACGTAGGTATACTAGACATGTACCTATGTTTAGGAAACGTTAATATTTTCCATGGAAAATATTCCAATATTGTCGCCTCAGAAATCATACCGACCGATTATATAAATATGTGCCTACAGTAATCTTGTAAGACGAAGGCACTAGTCTGTGCCATTTGAATTTGTAAATTCTCTCTTGAACAATAAAGTTTTTTTTTTCAGTTGACCTAGTATGTTGCAAAAGGTCTTCCCCATATTGTTCCACTTTCCTCCTTACCTATGGCGCTCAGCTTTGGTCTTTGACCGAAGTTCAGAAGTGCAAACTCAAGGTTTGCCAAAAAGCGATGGAGCGTAACATCTTTAAAATCAAACTAACCAACCAAATTCGCAACACCACAATATGCACCAAGACAGGTATCGCCGATGTTGTCGATGTTGTCGATAAGTCTGCGAGGCTGATGTGGAACTGGGCGGGTCACATGGCACGGTTACAGGATGCATCCAGACAGATGGGCCAGGATCGTCACACAGTCGGTGCCTCTGCCTGAAGACAGGTGTCGTCACCGAGGCAGGGCTAAGACACGCTGGCGATTGACGGAGAAAGCACAAGATAAAGTTTTTATTAATATTAATTAAATTACAATATTCAAATGCTGAAACACAAACATTACCTACTGTTTCGTATAAAATTGCTTAGTTACATTCGGGAAATGCAGCTAGCACTGGAATTTTGGTAGTTTCTATACTGCGGTTTGTAAAGGAATGTTGGCCTTTGCTGGTTACACAATAATTCCTTTTCCTACTGGCCTGGCTTTCATACCTACTTGGTTTATAAGTTCCTACCTTCTGCCCGCGACTTCGCTCGCTTGGTAGTCAACTGTGCTGAAAATCGTACCCTATGGCACTCCGCAATAGTGTACGGTCAGCAACAAAAGTCGATTAACACTTCAGTTTTTATAATCTCAGTTATTGAGCAAAATATTTGTTTGAAATTGCAGCAGAAGTACAATGCAATTTTGAACAAATATTTTGCTCATTAACTGAGATTAAAAAAACTTGTTAATCGGCTTTTGTTCCTGACCGTAGCTTTCTGTCAGTGAAAGAATATTCAAAATCAAACTTACCAACTTTACCCCTTTAAAATCGTTGGGAGAATGCGTTCCTGACAATAATTCTAGGTAATAAAGATCAAATTCGCAAAACACGCTTTCATCCGCAGCACAGTAGAGTAGAAGTATTGTCTTAAAAAATAATGGTGTTTATTTGTACAATGTTAAAAGCCTATTATTTGGTAAAGTGAGATCTGTCAGGAGTTTTTTTATGTATATTATCTTCGATCAATAATAGTACTAGATGCCCGATAAGCGCTTCAAAAACGGCCCGAAAAATACGAGCACGAATACTTTTGTGCTCTTACTTCAAATTAGTATGGTCCAATCATAGCCAATGTTAAGACGTCAAAATGCCTCAGTGCGCGTTCAAAAGTTGTGTAAATAACCACCGTAACACTAAGATTTTGGAAGGAATATCTTTTTTTCGGTAAGTTTTTATCATTAAATGTTTTTCATAAAATAGTAACACAATTAAATAGTAAATATACAACAATTAGCAAATATTATGATTGTTTGGCCAATGTTTGCGACAACGCGCCAACTATTCTAACAAACATTGAAGCATTGAAATGTAATTCCAAGAACTACGTCTAGTTCCAAATTCGAGTAAGTACGAAATTGTCAACAAAATGTTTTTAACCTTATTGCTTAGACGTTAAGTTTCATTTTAGAATAAATATATTTGTAGTTATTATAAAAATGACTTTTTATTTTCAAGTGACTTAAATTTATTGCTTCGATGACAGAAGGACTTAAATATTAACCATTTGCAATCATAATTAAACTTTATGTTAGAGTGTTAAGGTTTATAATACTTAATCTGAAGTTGTTAATATTATTAAACTTTTTTCTATAGTTCGTAGTACGAAATATAAATGTTTATATGTGTGCAAACGTGGCCACTTTAGCGACTTATTTTTGTTCCTAATCATTCATCTAGTACTATTATTGATCGAAGTATCCACTAAAGAAGCATCAATAAAAGTTGTTTTTGGAAGGAACACTAGCAATTTTAATTTTTTTTCTGTTTTTATGAAGTTTCTTGTCCGTTCTTCTTCATAGGAACCGTCCTATGCAGAAGAACGGCCCCCATATGGTATGGCCCTGCCCCAACATAGTTGGGAAAAGGCAGACCGATATTATTGGGAATCGAATTTACAACCCGTAGCCCGCCATGTCACGCTTGTAAATCTTTTTATTGCAACGACCAGAACTATCACGCACGTTCGCGCCATCTTTCACTACCAACCGAACTGCAGAATTCCAAGATGGCCGCCCCGATGCCGGAATGAAATAGGTAACATAACTTCAAAATAATTTACGGCGACAGACATAATAACGTAAGTTTTGGAGTTACGGTTGACAACTTTATACTGTACTATGTTTGTGGACTCGGTAGGAATTTCCTTGTTATGTTAATTAGTTTCAGTAAGGGAAATTAGAGGTGTGCGTCACTGCGTCCTGTTTTATGAAAAAGACTGTTGAGATTATGTAACTCATTTGAAATTCCGAAGGAACCCCTTCTTGTTGCGTAGGCTATGATTATGAAGGTACTGCGAACCTAGCACGAAGCCGTGGTCGTATGCTACCTACTCTAACAAAACAATACATTCTAACAGGTAAGCGATCATGAGCTTTAGGGCAAAGTGGCATAATAAATGCCCACGGCTATCCTCCGATCATCACTATGAATACGTATTACAGTTCGCGTCTAATAACTTTGCCGCTCTGAAGTAGGCAACAAGTCACTGCGCAGTAGTTAACCCTATGAATACAACAGCAGCGCGCATGGCGCGGATTGGCGCGGCTAGGAAAGAGCCTAGCTTCAGAGCGGCAAAGTTATTTGACGCGAACTGTACCTAACCTTTTGACCGCCACAGTCATTATATAGATGACAAACCAAAATTTTCCCAGCACGCCACGGTTCGACTACATGACAGACTTTGACGCCGAGGGCATGTTTTTGATTTTTTGACTTGTGGCGGTCAAAAGGTTAACCCTTCCGCCGGTGACGTCTATTAATTTAGTTTTAGCGCTAAAGTTGAAAACCTATTAAAAAAAATTGACAGATTGTAGTAGCTTGATGTGCTGGCGTCTGTACTTTATGTTTGTTGAGCTTCTAACTCAATGTATATTGAACTGATATTTTATTTCTGTGTAAACCTATGAATCATCATCATCATTTCAGCCGAAAGACGTCCACTGCTGGACATAGGCCTCCCCCAAGCACTTCCACTTCGACCGGTTCTGTGCTTCTCGCATCCAACGGGTTCCTGCGGCCTTCACAAGGTCGTCGGTCCACCTTGTGGGAGGCCTTCCAACGCTACGTCTTCCGGTACGCGGTCGCCACTCCAGAACCTTTCGGCCTCATCGGCCATCTGTTCTGCGAGCAATGTGCCCTGCCCACTGCCACTTTAGTTTGGCAATTCTTCGGGCTATGTCGGTTACCTTGGTTCTCCTGCGGATCTCCTCATTCCTGGTTCGATCACGCAGGGAAACTCCAAGCATAGCCCTCTCCATACCCACAACCTATGAATACGCTGCATTAATGAAGAGCTCGGACCCAAAGTCCATATTAGAATAATTATATCATCATAATATAGGGTTGCTAGGGCTGGGACATCGACGTGCAACCTGCACCCTAATTGCGTAACACACTATTACTATCAATTTGAATCATTTTGAAGCATATTGCTAATCTATTGCTCCATATGTTCGAAAAATGTGTCCGCTCAACAACTTAAACAACGCAATGGATGTTGTTCAACTGTCAAAATGAAACCCATTGCTACTGATAGTGTGTTACGCAATTACCCTGCTAATTGCGTAACACACTATCAATCTCAATCTGAATAATTTTGGAGGATTTTGCTAATCCATTGCTTCATGCTGCTTCATCCATTGCTGTTACCATGGATTCAGAAGTACATAGTTCTGAACCACACTGCCTTGAAATTTTTCGTCGATTAAGAAAAAAAAAACTGTTCAATAAACATATTTTGACAGGATAAGGACTTGTTCAATTGAGTGTACGACTATACGCCGACAGACACTACGCCGACAGACTGAACACCGACAAGACTTTACTTCGACGGGACTCTTCGCCGACAGGACACTTTGCCGACAGGACTCTTCGCCGACAGGGTCATCAGCGACGCAACTTATCTCCGATAATCAGATACTTTTTATTTTTCTTTTTGCGGATGGGAAATCATCAAATGACCCCTCCCGCTCTGGGTGGAGCGAAGGGAGTGTCAGACTCTTACTGACTAATACCCACCCGTATTCCTTCCTTAGCCCTTTATGTTCCGGGCCAGCGGTAACCCTTTCGGACAATCCCGCTGACCCGGCAGGCTTCGGCCCTAAGGGGCCCCTTCCTTGATGCTGACATCTCTTTTTGGCGCGCGTGGAACACGTACGCGCCATCCAGTATGGGCCTGGTCCTGATCGGACGTTGAGCTACCCATTACTCCCCGCCCGCAGGCCCGCGCCTACGGTGGCCGGGAGTCGTAACGTGGCTCCCGAAGCCCGGAGCGTCTCCCGCGGCGCACAGTGGTCTGAAAATCGAGCTCCATACTCATAGAAACTTAAAGTCAGGAATTAAAAAAAAAAATATTGTAATGTCTCTGGTATACCTCCCTATATGTGATATTAACGTATGGATGGTAGTAGCAGCTCCACGCGAGAGAAAAAAAAGTTTTGGGTTTTTTTTGTATGGGAGAAAACACAAAAAGTACATTTTTTTGAAATTGAATGGAACTGAAGGGCTGGTGCTCACACGACTTATTATACCATACAAGGCGATCAAGATGACATCCAATTCATACACCTTTGGGTGCCGCTTTGCGCGTAGCAAAGTTTTGTTGAATTTTCGACATGTTATTTTTCAAATATTTGACGTGTTTAAATGAAGTTGCTGATCGATTTACTTATAATATTATTAGTTTATAGCCTACTAATGACTTTTATGATGAGAATAATTAAAAAATAATATTGATTAAATAATATTTTTTTTACAAAAGTGCATTCCAAGAACTAAGTACCTCATTTGTTAATCACCGTTGAGTTATAATTAGATACTTATGATATGAGCATTAACCAGTTTTTTTTTTTTTTTAAGACGTTGCCCCACACTAGGAATTTCTCCTGTATTGTGGGTGCGTTTACAAACATTTAAAGACACATACACAAACAGCCAGACCCGGAACAACTACTTGTAGGTCATACAAATATTTGTTCCGTGCGGGAATCGAACCCGCGACACGCAGCGCAGCAGTCAATCGCTTAACCACTGCGCCAACCGTGCCGTCAGAGTTAAGCTCTAGTGGGGTCAAATGGAGCTCTAGTGACAATAAAATTAATTGTCTGTAATTGATGTACCTAATTAGAGAATAGCGAACGTTAATGAGGGTAGTTGTATAAAAACAGGACGTTTAAGCTTAATTTTATTAGTAGCTCTCAGCACTTGTGCGCGTCAACTTTTTACGTTCTATTTGTGAATAAAAAGCCAATGTTTACTTATACGAAGACAATTTATTTTAATGTAGGTACACGTTGAGGTCATTTTTTTACATGAACAACGCCATCTATCGAGACATTAGGAACTAAAATCGTTAAACGTATCAACCTAAACGTAAGATTGTACCACCCTCATTAACGTTCGCTATTCTCTAATTAGGTACATAAATTACAGAAAATTAATTTGATTGTCACTAGAGCCCCATTTGACCTCACTAGATGCTAATTTTCTTGTCATTAGTATCTAATTATAACTCAACGGTGATAGCAAATGAGTTACTTATTTCTTGGAATGCACTTTTGTAAAAAAATAGCATTTAATCAATATTATTTTTTAATTATTCTCATCTTAAAAGTCATTATTAAGCTATAAACTAACGATATTATAAGTAAATCGATCAGCAACTTCATTTAAACACGTCAAATATTTGAAAAGTAACATGTCGAAAATTCAAAATTTCAAAACTTTGCTACGCGCAAAGCGGCACCCAAAGGTGTATGAATTGGATGTCATCTTGATCGCCTTGTATGGTATAATAAGTCGTGTGAGCACCAGCCCTTCAGTTCCATTCAATTTCAAAAAAATGTACTTTAAGTGTTTTCTCCCATACAAAAAAAAACCAAAACTTTTTTTTCTCACGCGTGGAGCTGCTACTACCATCATTACGTTAATATCACATATAGGGAGGTATACCAGACACATTACAATTTTATTTTTTTAAATTCCTGCCTTTAAGTTTCTATGAGTATGGAGCTCGATTTTCAGACCACTGTGCGGCGGCTGGGATGGGAGGCCCTCTTCCTGAACCGTCCCGCCACCTCCTTTGCTAGCATGACTGCTTCGCAGAAGGAGGTGACTGCCTCCCACACCCTCTCGCCCCGGACCATGGCTTGCACCAGGGCCGGACGCAAGAGATCGCTGCCACTGCCGATCGCCTCTACGAGGACACGGCGGTGCTCTGCCCAAGCGGGGCAGACCTCCACCGTGTGCTCCATCGTGTCCTCTGGGCGATCCTGGCAATGGTGACACCCGGGCGTTTCCTCCCGCCTGATGAGGTGCAGGAACCTCCCGAAACATCCGTGTCCGGTGAGGACCTGCGTCAGGCGGTAGGTGAGGGCGCCGTGGCGCCTCTCTAGCCACTCCTCAAAGAGGGATCTTATCGCCGCTATCGCGGCGTTCCCTGCGCTGGGTTGCGACAGTCGCTCTTTCCATGCCACCATGAGATCGCGCCGGAGATTTTCCCGAAGAAGCGGATTTTCCCCCCGGTGTAGTACCTCCGCGCGCCACTCACACAAGCGCGCGAGGACTATCGCCTCCAGATCCCATGGCGGCAGTCCGGCAAGGAGGCGCGGGAAACGCTCCGGGCTTCGGGAGCCACGTGACGACTCCCGGCCACCGTAGGCGCGGGCCTGCGGGCGGGGAGTAATGGGTAGCTCAACGTCCGATCAGGACCAGGTCCATACCGGATGGCGCGTACGTGTTCCACGCGCGCCTCAAAGAGATGTCAGCATCAAGGAGGCCTTAGGGCCGAAGCCTGCCGGGTCAGCGGGATTGTCCGAAAGGGTTACCGCTGGCCCGGAACATAAAGGGCTAAGGAAGGAATACGGGTGGGTATTAGTCAGTAAGAGTCTGACACTCCCTTCGCTCCACCCAGAGCGGGAGGGGTCATTTGATGATTTCCCATCCGCAAAAAGAAAAATAAAAAGTATCTGATTATCGGAGATAAGTTGCGTCGCTGATGACCCTGTCGGCGAAGAGTCCTGTCGGCAAAGTGTCCTGTCGGCGAAGAGTCCCGTCGAAGTAAAGTCTTGTCGGTGTTCAGTCTGTCGGCGTAGTGTCTGTCGGCGTATAGTCGTACACTCTGTTCAATTTGGCAGATATTGATATTAAATAAAAAGAATGTAGGTACATTATTGCAAGGACTGGCTTTACCCACGGCCAAAAGTGGCTCTACGCTTTGCCGAACTCGTCTCTTGTCTCTCTCAGTCTCTTGAGTTTATTACCCAAGGATTTTTTCGACGCCATATTTTGTTAGTAGTTTTAAATAAGTTAGGATTAAGTTAGTTATTTTTATTTCATTTATTAATTATGTGTACGTTTTTATTTATGTAAGTAAAGGTCATTTTAATTCCTAAACAAACCTTATGTTCTATAAACTTTTCCACAGAGAATTTTTCCCATTAAAAATATTGCCATTACAAAATAAAAGTGCTTTATTATTACAACCAACATCCTATTTTCAAAGCAAAATGAATACAGACTAACGAATACGATTTTCCCAAAATAGACTCAAAAAAATACACGGTAGGTATTTTCCTACCTACCCGCGTTCCTGTAATATAATAAAGACAAAACACGTAAAAAAAAGTCTGCGCCATTTTCTCCGACGTCACGCAGTAACAAGCCTATAGTTACATTACATAAATCCACTTTATCACATCACGTTTTGTGGAAACACCCCAAGATGTACCGCGGACAAGACTTAAGTAATGTTAGGCTTTCAAAGAATTATTGTACAAGCATTAGGGAGGGATTTTGTTAGAACTATGTTGAGAAATATGTAGGTTGGATTTTTTTTTTTATCGGACGAAAAAGCGGAGGAGGTTCTCAAGTCGACTCGTACTTAGATAGATTTTTTTTTTGTGAGAGGATTTCAAAGAATTATTGTACAAGCATTAGGGAGGGATTTTGTTAGAACTATGTTGAGAAATATGTAGGTTGGATTTTTTTTTTATCGGACGAAAAAGCGGAGGAGGTTTTCAAGTCGACTCGTACTTAGATAGATTTTTTTTGTGAGAGGAAAGTGAGCTTGTATTTGGGCTCAGATTAATAAGATAACTGCTTCGTTGCTCACGTGGTTTAATTATTCCATGACATGGGACTTAAACATAACTAATTAACTACCTTCCCCTTCGGAATATAGAGGGTGGCAGAGACACCGATGCACAGTCTGTTACCATGGATTCAGCAGATGATTCTGAACCCCCACTTGTCTATGGAAAAGCAGTTTTTTTTTTTTGATAACCGAATATAAATTTCTACGCTAGTGGGGGTCTAAAATCATGTACTGAATTCATCGTTACAGTTTGCGCGTCGATATTGTTACGTTGTTTTTTTGTACCTACACAGCTGCGTTACTAATAAGTAAAGTAGCATTTACCTGAAAACATCAGTAGTACATTTTGAGGTTTCCGAGTATTATATTTCATTGTAGTTTGTACAATTGACTTTGGCTTGCACTTGATAGAGGGACTCATTCCTTCAACTGTATCTTGTCACTAAACCCTTTAGGTATCACTTTCTCACAATTAATTACTTTCCTAAAACCTATTAAATAAGTTTGCACAATAAATTAGATTAAATATTGAAAGGTTAAGTTACAATGTTTACATACAAAATTTCATATGTCATTCAGTCGAACGTCAGTTTGACAGTTTAGAGGCGACCTCTGGCGGTCGCCGACTCACAGTTTTAGTTTAATCGATATTCTAACATATTGTTTGCTAACCATCGAAATAATATCGTATGGAGCAATCCTTCATAATTTTCAGCTTTCAGTAAAAAAAATCATAATAAACTAAATAACCGAAAGCGGAAATAAAAGTAATTTTTTCATTAAGCATAGACTTATTTCTAGAAATTTTTAATCTGTGGATTGTCTTTGACACAGTGTGGCCAGACGTGTCAAGCGATTCTGCGCGAATTAAAACAATGGGGTAATTAGTTAATTAGACAGGTTTTTAGGATTAGGAATTGAAAATAATTTGTTTGTTGGTCTGGATCATGAAGATTCTTATTGTTTCAGCGTTTAAACGTCACGTTGTGTAGTTGTTAGTGATTTTCGAGAATTAAGTATCTTGGTGTAATGTTTAATGTGTGTATCATTTTACCTGCAATATGGGAAATTTTAGAAATGCTCCGTCTATTTCCGGCTGATCTCCATGACAGGATGACGATGATAAGTTGGCGTCCTTTTTACATTGAGACGTGCTCGATACAGGAGCAAATTCTGTTCCCTGTTTTATAAGGTAAGGATTTGTTGTAATAGTGTTTAGAAGTGGTCTGTGAGCCCTCCGCTGGCTGTTAAAAGGATATTGTCGTGATCCATGAATATTACTTACAGGATTATAATTGCGCACCCGCAGACAACTGTCCAGCCAGTCGACGATCACAGTCAAGTGCTTTCTTCACCAATCAACCGTGAGTATTTCACCCGCTGACTATTAATCATGGATTCCTCAGTGTTAACCACGGGATTAAAATATTGTTCAAGGGAATGAGCCCAGCCACGTGGGTAACCCTCGTAGCTCCTATAGTTACTGGCTAATGTTCTAGCCTTCTAGATTTCCAAGCCCGGTCACCTCAAGGAATGTTAATTAGTTTCAAACTATATTATTAGGTCTCCGTATTGTCGTTTCCAGGAGAGGCACCTCGAGAGGTTCGTCTCGCCGCCAGGATCGAGAGTAGCGTCTGGGGCCTGGACGCGAGACCCGTCCCTCGAGTCAGCTGCGAGCCTCTTGCTGATACGACTGTGCGGCAGGCGGAGTCCGTCTAGCGAAAGCGCAGGCGGGACGGTTTTTTTTTTATAATAGAACATTTAAATACGTTTAATACGGTTTGTATAAGAACCGGTTATGTACTATAGTCCGGTTTTCAATAGTGGAACCCGGTCTTCTACATAAGGATCTTGGGTTCGACATTCGGTGTGCATCAGGAATTATATGGTTGGACACCTTCATCGGGCCCCACGTTGGGCGCCACTGTTACAAATTAACATTTTTAGCCTCTTACGACAATCTAGGTAGGTGGTTAGGTATTAAAATAAATAATATAATACTTATTTATACAGACGCCAGCAAACTACTACAATCTGTCAAATTTCTACTTTATCGCTAAAGCATAAGGTTCAAAGTTGATTGGGAAAATTTTACAGTTTCCGGTAGCTTGATATGCTGGCGTCTGTATGTACCTGCCACCTCTGTATCGTATACCTAGGCGTGACGTACCTACAGTTTCTACCAGCACCACCTACTAATACTGGTCAAAAGGAGAGGCTTCTGTCTGTTGACAGAAACCTCTCTTTCACTCTCTCACACACGGGTAGCTAAACAGCGAGCGTTTTTAAAAGCCGAATCCATTTAGAGATCCAGTCCAATGACTGGAGTCTGGATTAGTGGTAGGTACACTGCCGGGTCAGCGGGATTGTCCGAAAGGGTTACCGCTGGCCCGGAACATAAAGGGCTAAGGAAGGAACACGGGTGGGTTTTAGTCAGTAAGAGTCTGACACTCCCTTCCGCTCCACCCAGAGCGGGAGGGGGTCATTTGATGATTTCCCATCGGCAAAAAAACAAAAAAAAAGCACATCAGCCTACCTAACTGTCTTCCCAATCAACCTTATGCTTGAGCGATAACATTTGAAATCTATTAAAGAAATTCGACAGATTGTAGTACCTTGATGTGCTGGCGTCTGTACCTATGCCTTCCATAGTTTCAGTGTGACCAATCGAGGGCGACGGAAATAGTCAAGAAAGAAAATGCGTTTAGTTGCGGCAAACATGACGCATAGAAAGAGCGCAATCACAAAAAAAAAGTCAAAGAGTGGAACTCTGGATGATTTCCGATCAATACTTAATTGGCTTAAAAATTAAGGCATAAAAAGAAAAAAAGAAAAACTCATAACTAAAAAAACTCATAACTACCTCTAATATAATCCTCATGTTAGCCGGACACTGGAATATACTATATCCGAGAATCCGAACTACACTCCCTAGGGAATTCTCTAGATACCTACATAAAGTTTAGTGTCAGTAAAAATGAGTACAACACTAATAACAATAAATTTTCTTTAGATGCCCCAGAGAGTGGAATGGGGTAGTGTACCTACTTATTGTTAGGTTGATGCGAAGTAGAAGTTACATGTGTGACGATTTAAGGCTCCTTCAAACAGGCGCGACACGCGATAAAATCGCGCGCGACACACAAAAGCACCGCAAGTCGCGCAACGAGCGGTGCTTTTGTCTCGCGCCTGTTTGTAGAAGCCTTTAATTGCAAACATTATGTAGAGAAAAATATGTTTCCAAGAGTATAAGGTCGAGAGTTCGATTCTCAGTCATAATACTTAGACGTCGTAACTCGTATTAATCCCTACCTACACACACCCACTCACTCCCCTCCCTTACACTCCCCCACTCCCACACACCCCTCTTAACTGGTGTTAATCCCTACCTATACACACCCACTCACTCCCCTCCCTTACACTCCCCCACTCCCACACACCCCTCTACATTTTAATTTTTTGTTCACTTTATCATACTAGAATCGTAATCAATAATGAGCTTGTTTTATTCCCACTGCTGGGCCTCCTTGTTTTGAGATCCAGCCAAGACCACATAGCCATCGTCAATCGCACCATCGCTTTTACCATCAATAATCGTGATCAAACGCAATCAATCTGCCAAGCCTTTTTCAGACTATGTTGGGGTCGGCTTCCACCCATCCACGAAACGTGATCAAACGCAAGCGAACACAAAAAGTAATAATACTATCTCTACGTTGACGTCGTGATAGGAAGGCTTGCGCGCTCAGAACTCTAGGACTGTGCCGGAAGGGTTTATTTTGCTGGAACAGGTCTAGAGTTAGAAGCCAGACCAAGAGAGATACAGAAACCCGCAGGGCAGCATGTGGCCAGCTGTTGGGCAGTAGCGACTCCACGGACCCTGTCTCCCGGGAGAAGTCTTGTTCCTCACCTTTGGATTGCCTTTATTGGCCGGCTGGAGTGAACAATGACGAGAGGAACAGAGCTCCCACCTCAGTCTTGCCTATAATGGCCGGCTTGAGTGGCAATTCGCAAGAGCAAACGTGCTCGGAGGAAGGAAGTATTCTATTAAGACGCTGGTATGGATCTTGACCGTATTTCCGGGATTGTCCTGATAGCCGTGGCACTCCTCCTCGTCCACTCCTCATAAGCACCTCAGGACATGTTGCCCCCTTGTCGCTACGACACTATGTGCTACTGCTAGCGACCGTTTTCGGGGGCCCATTATTGAGTGTGCAAGTGACCCTCTGCCATTTTATCTGTGTATTTTCAGGCAGTTCACTTTAGCCACCAAAACCCAGAATCCAATATTTTTGCAATAGTCCTACACCAACCGGGGGTTGTCCTTGGGTGCACTTGCATAGTACGAACAGGGATAATCGTCGGTTGGTGCCTCATTTAATTGAAAACGACTAACGGGCCTCTGCGAGTTGGCTTCGGCCCCTCGTACGCCTTCCAAAGGACTGGGATCCCATGGTCCCGAGGTATGTTAAAACATAAAAATAAATAATAAGTAATATTAGTTTATTTAAAAAAATAATTTAAAAAAATTAAACCGACTTCAAAAAGAAATAACTCAAAATTATGAAATAACTTTAATTTCGGAAGTCGGTGTCTTGGGATCTGTATTCTAGTTTAAGTTTTATGCCACCGACTTCCGAAATTAAAGTTATTTCATAATTTTGAGTTATTTCTTTTTGAAGTCGGTTTAATTTTTTTTAATTATTTTTATTTCGTAATTTTTAGTTTTTGCACTAGAATTTGACCAAGGTTTTGAGATGTTTTCCCTTTGACACTACACCCGTAGCTCGTATCAATAAGCCAGGCCGTCACACTTACACGTATTAGTCCATATCTTGAAAATTACTGAATCGATATTGATGAAACTTGCACTGTTCCCTAAGTTGAAGTAAATGGAAGCCAATAAAAAAAAATCGTCACGATCCGATTAATAGTTCCGGAGATATGCGTGGACAAACATACATACATACATACATACATACGTCTACAAAATTTTGTATATTTGTTTGGAAGCCCTAATAGATTGTCATATGTGAATATAATGCAATTCCAATAATATTACATACATACGTATCGAATTGATAACCTCCTTTTTTTTTTGAAGTCGGTAAAAAATGGGATTGCAAGTTAAAAAAACTGATTCCGTTTACACTCGGTAACTTCGTTCGCACGTCGCGGCGTCGCCGCGTCGCACAAAACTAAGGGGTTGAATACACGCCGGAGTCATAAATGTTAGTAACATCGTGTAAATGACTAGTTCAACATAGGGTCCCGTTAAGGGAGGGCCTGATTTGCTCAAGGAGCGTTTTCATGATTATTATTATTATGGAGGTAGATTTTAGGTTTATTTTGGTGAATTTATGCGTGGTCATACATAAAAAAAAATATACGCGTCGACTTGAGAAACTCCTCCGTTTTTCATCGGTTAAAATATTGGGATAAATTGGTTGAGGAATTGACTTTCTTCTAATTTTTTATGACGTTTTAATAACTGATATAAAGATTAGATATTATGTAGATACCTACAGTGCGGTCAACGAGAGGTGACGAGAGACTGCGTTCTTGAAACCTGTCAATTTCATACAAACGAGTATGTGTCACACTGACACCTGTCAGTGTGACGAGAGAATGCATTCCTGACACCTGTCAGGAATGCATTCTCTTGACGGCCGGACTGTAATGTGCGCTTTTATCATTAATAACGTGACTATATTATCGTGGACGTCCACACCACGTCAAGGCATCACGATAACATCTATATCTATCTATCTATATACATATAATAAATTTGTAGAAAAGTGGTGTCTGTACAATGGAAATATATAAAAAAAAAGTAGCAGGGGTTGTTATTATATCGATGCCGAACCCGAAATTGTAATTATTTTTTTTTTTGTCTGTTTGTCTGTTTGTCTGTTTGTCTGTTTGTTTGTGCACGCTAATATCAGAAACGGCTTATTCGATTTAGATGCGGTTTTCACTAATATATTGTAGTAGGCTTCACTTAACATTTAGTGTTTATTTCATGTCAATCGGTTCATAAATAAAAAAGTTATGTCAATTTAAAGAATCACGGCGAACATTTGTTAAGGTATTCTATCAGAGTACGTACACGCCTCGGGCCTGCGCGTCCGATCTTCGGAACTACTGGACGGATTTGAATGATTTTTTTTTGTTGTATAGTTATTATGGCTGGACAACATTCAGGCTATAATGTTTCTTGGAAACTTGAACACCTGATGCAGAACCGAAACAGACCAGCTTAACCATAAGAGATACAAAAATGGTACCATAGCAAAAATTGTTCCACGTGATGAGGATTTTCTGCTGAGAGAATAAATTTGAAGATCTGGAACACCTGATAGGGAACTCCAAGAGCCCAGCTACACCATAACACATATAGGAATGACGTCTTAGTAAAAGTTATTCGGTCTGATGGGCATTTCCTGTTGACTTATAAAAATCGAAGATCAGAAACATCTGATGTGGAAATCTAAGCTATCACTAATTTCACCTCCACGCGGTGAAGGCGGTAACAGTTTAGGACTGATTTTCGATGACGATGGTATATCATTGAAAATTTGACTCTACTGGCCAAAACTCCCATTTATTTTTTTTTAACGTGAAGAAATGCTCATGCATTCTGCACTACCACGGGGAGATAGTGCAGTTATGTGGGACTCTAACCCACTAAAACTCCACTGTGTCCTCCTCTGCCGCTTACGGCGGGAACATGGGCACGCGTTAGCACTCATCCGTGAACCCGCCGCGGCTGTCCGTCACCGGACCCTCCGCTGGGGAGTACTCCCCATCACCGGCGCACCAGAACACATAGCACGCCGTGACCACCCCAGGGACCAAACCAGCACATGGGCGCCAGACGATCCCGTGTCTGGGCACCCTTGGTAGGGGAGCAGTCACTTAGATTTTAATTGATCAGGTATCTTCATAATAAAACTATAACCATGCCTAGAAAGAGATCAAATCTTTCCCAATGTTCCAAAGGAGCTAAAAGATTGAGGATCATAAGATCCCAAGAATCTACCGAAGAGCGTCAGGACAGACTTGATGCTGTTTCAGAACATCAGGCTGCAACTCGCTCCGTGGAAACCTCTTCGGATCGCGAAGCACGCCTGCGTTCTCAGCGTATTTACGCATCTACATCCAGATCTCTAGAGACCAGTGAAGAATATGATGCGCGACTGACCGCTGATACGGTGAGATTATCATACATTGTTCCGAACACGCACACAACAAAATATTCATAATCAGAAAGTGAGCAAGAAAGAATTGCTGGAGTACGGCATGAAGAGACAGATTAAGAAGAGCGCAACGAACGTTTGAATTCTGATCGACTTCGACATTCTCTGAACAGAATGTCGATATCATCTGAAGAATCGGATGTGTCTCAAGATATAGCCGTAGGGCATGGCGACCTTCCTTGGGTTGATAAGGAACGGAGTGCATTTACGTATACTCCTATGATTGACTACGCCACATATTCCGCCATCGGAGGTATGGTTAAAAATTTTACTTTTTGTGAAGCTGTTAAATAGCAAAAAGAAACAAACGGTATGTGTTACTCAGGTGGGAAAGTACATATTGAAATATTACAAAATCCTCCAGAAATATTAAGATCACTGCTAATCGGTGACCATCACAGTCAAAACATTTCTTGGACAACATTACGTTCGTACAATAATGCCTTTCAAATGACATCTTTTGTTGCGAAACAGATTTCAGAAGGCCCATTTATGCCAACATTCAAAGTGCAAGGCCAAGTTTACCACCCTATTGGTTCATTATTGCCTGAAAATGACGTCTCGAATCGTCTCGCGCATCCCGTTGTTATCCAGTCCCCGGGTTCTTAGAATTCGACATCAGACGTTTCAGATCTTCAATTTTGACTACCCCGTTGTCGCTGGCATAACCAACAGGATCCGCGTACGAAGTCGCGGGCAGAAGCTAGTGGGGAAGTAAAATTTCGGAAATAAAGACGCATAATCTTGGACAGATCATGTAAAGACCATGTAGATTGGGTTGGATTTCCGCGTTTTTGGTGTGTAGAGAGGTATGTACCTTTCTCTGAAAGAGCAGTGCTTATCTGCCTAGTATGTGCCTCCTACGCACGGCGACATATCCAGCTATTCTACATTTCCAGTTGATGACTTCTCATTGTACAAAAGCCTATACAATGCGAGCTTAGCTAAATCTGGAAATGTACAGCTTGATATGTCGTCGTGGGTACCTCCCGTTTACAAGCTACGAAATTTTTACTTGACAAAAAAATAGTCATCTGTAGGTAGGTAAAGTAAAAAGAAGAAATAAACGTCATACCAATAACTTCAGCTCTCCAAACGCTAAAAAGATCACGCAATCTCGCATTGTCTCAAAATATCTTTCTCCTCAAAAAATAGATTGCCAGTAAAGAAAATTGGATTCGAATAAGTACAACAGTACGGATAGCAATCAAATCGGGATTGGTCCGGTTTGTCCCGATTCTTGGAGCCAATGTGATTAGATTGGATGCCATTTTGATTCGAATATGGAACATAATTGGCGCCAAAGTGTTATGATCGGGGAGAAAATGGCGGGCGTAAGTATAGGCGGGTCAAAGTTTTGTTGAGAATAGTTACCTACTTACCTGCTTTTAGGCCTGAACTCATTAGTAGATACGTATTGTAGATAATAATAATCGCATGGAGTTTTCTACCAATTAATAGTGGTTGAACGGATCAACCACAAATTGACTAGCGCAAAATTAGCCTATTCTCGCAGAGACGAGGCCTGTGTCCCAGTGGGACATGCTATGTGTATCCCAGCAGTGGGAACGCTGTAGGCTAATAATACTTATTAATATTTGCCTCTTCATTCTAGCGAGATTTAAATCGACAATTTCTAGTAGTATAAAAAGTGGTTTTAGACAAATCTTGTCTCAAAACTAAAAAAAAAACCTAAACCTAAGATTTGTGTCTGTTAACACCAGATATTGGAAATACAAGAGAAAGGCTTGATTATTTCTTAAGCTACCCGGATAATAAATCAATCATTTAGCTAGCTACCACACTCTACAATACTTAGACGCCTTTCTAAGAAAAATCTATTGTCGCAGAACTTGCAGACCTTAGGCTAGTGCGAAAGTTAATTCAAATAAATGGTTTCTTTAACAAAGTACCTATGTTAAATTGCTGTTGTTTTATGTTTTTTGTTGAAGTAGAAAATGAAGAGGAGCAATGGTGGCCCAGTGGTAACGGCTGCGGCTTACGAATTGTTGGTTCGAACCCCGACAGGTGCTTTACTTTGTGTAAATTGTTTCACCACCATGACTGCTCTCAAAACGGTGAAGGAAAACATCATGGGGAAACCGGCAGGTCCTAGAACCAAAAATTCGAAGACATGTGACATCTACCAACCCGCATTGGGCTTGCGTGGTGGATTACAGCCCACTCCCTCTCGAAGAGAGTAGGCCTGTGTCCCAGGCTGACTATGTTATGTTTCTAACTTATCATATGTTATGTTATGTTAGACCCTGAAACCGCGGATTTCTATAGTTTTAAAAGAGTAGGCAGTAGGTACCTATCTATACTTCACGCACATTCGCCTTGACAGTTATTGCTGAGCGGGCGAGCCTATAGCTAAACCGGATATGTCATCATCTGCCTAACCTTTTCCCAACTTATGTATGTTGGGGGGTTGGCTTCCAGTCGATTCTGAAACATTTCTCCGACATTCGTTTCGCCGTTGATCGGTTCACCGACAGAACGATTCACTTTTCATTTTTTCTCCGACAGAACTTTTCAATGACGAACGATTCGCCGACAGAACGATTCACTTTTCATTTTTTCTCCGACAGAACTTTTCAATGACGAACGATTCGCCGACAGAACGATTCACTTTTGAAAATTACATCGACAGAACCTTTCACCGGCAAAGGATGATAAGGACATAAAAACCTACTTAAGTGTCTGGGCTCATATTTCTCATTTATGTAATACAAAATAAGTATCCTATGAAGTTCATAATTGTTTTTGTTAATCATAGTTGATTTGTTATGGTCTAAGCGGATTCAGCTGAATACCAGTATTTTTCATGGAGCGACTGTCTATCTGACCTCCACAACCCAGTTACTGGACCATACGATACCACTTGGTAAGACTGGTTGTCATACTTTTGGGCTTCTGACTACCCGTAACGACTGTCAAAGATCCACGAATGGCAGCCAGGACCAACGTGCTTTCTGAGGCACGAAGGGGTCTCGCTCGGTATATAAGATGGTCACCCATCCAAAGACCAACCGCGGCAAGCGCAACTTAATCTGATCATTATTTAGCCACTAACTCAGGCTGCTTCTGAGGAATTCCTGAAAATGATGCTTTGCCCAACCTGTACATATTGAACTGGCTTTTTCTTTTTACTCGGCTCCTAAGGGTGCTAGCGGGATGTTATAGCCTATAGCCTTCTTCAAGAATTAGGCTATAAGTAAATGCAAAAATATTGTTCTAATCCGACTGGTAGTTCCAGAGATTTGCGCGTTCAAACAAACTAACAAATAACCTCTTCAGTTTTATTATTAGTATAGATAGATAAAGAAACACACACAATACATGAACCCTGAAAACCTAACATTCCTTCCATTCCATTCCTAACATTCCATTTTTTCGGGCAGCCGTTTAAATACCCAATGAATGACGGTTTAAATCCGACACGAGACAAGATTATGCAAGAACTAAATTCTCATGACCCAGAAGCATCCACATTTCCCTAGTAACTTCATTTCCAGCGAAATATCTATCTATCAAGTCACCATCCAAGCTTAAATAATCCCTCAAATACCTTTCTGCTCCCACCCAGTGACCGAGAAACTGGGGCTCATTTTAAGCCACGCCTAAATCACTTTCCATTCGCAATTTCATCTAAAACTCATTGATATACAAGGGCCACATGTGTAAGTACTGTTGAGGCTTTTAAGTCCCTTTTAAAACTCTTCAACACGGAGTTTCAAAGTTCAGGGACCTAACATTGTTCCTTGCGGAACAGAGAGGAAGGTATACTTCTGGTGCTATCTCTTTCCCGTATCAACGACTATAGTTTCAGTTCTATTGAGCGGAAACAGAATACCTATAGTGACTTTAGAAGGTCCATTGACATGGAAAGTATAATAAAATAATCTTAGGTTACCTACCTACATAGAAATAAGGTAAGTAGGTTATCCTGGGAATTAATTTCTGTAAATTTGGCACGGTTCATCTGTAATTTGATTCAAGAGTGTTCGTGGAGTTTCTTACCCGTTCTTCTCCATATGTGCCTACTACGCTTTGGAATGGGCAACTAGCTTCATCTTTCTGACTGCCAATTCAAAACTGCCTGTAATTGGTTTAATCCCCTTTATGTATACCTAAAGCGCGGTCACTGTCGGACGTCGTTTCAAATATTTGCCTTTAAAACCAGAAAAAATGGTCATGTTCTTCCTAGTTTGTGAAAAATGAATTTGAGGAAAAAATCTACGCGGAATGGAACTTCTGTAGCTCCTTTCCTCGTGTCACAGCCCACAAATGTGTTGAAACAATAGAAGTTTAGAGTACACTCCGCAAGTTGTTCAAATACCACCAGATTTACATGCAGTACGGAACGGTCCTTAGTTTTAGAATGATACCTTGATTCGTTGGCAACAAATGACTGATTGGATGGTACTTGATACAGCATTGTTTTATTCATTGAGAGTTGCAGATGTTAGATTTTGGGCTCGAAGCTACATAACGGGATATTAATTGGAAAGCAAATTGGCACCTTACGTCAATTTTCCATGCTATAGCCATTTCATAAAACTGTCAAAGAACGACAGTGGTAATTCGAATATAGATACAGACTATAAAAAAAAAATACAGATAAAATTTTCCCAATCAACTTTGAACCATATGCTTTAGCGATAAAGTTGAAAATCAATTAAAGAAATTTGACAGATTGTAGTACCTACTAATACTTTAGGTACCTACGGACGAATGAAGTTGGGAGGCAATTTCGTAAGAATTAATTGCCCTGACAGTACGTGTACCTATAGTTAAAATTGCAAGGATCGATCGACTTATTGTAGGTATGATAGTAACAGCCCGGAGTCTGGATTAGTTCCCGATATATGGTATGGGAATTTGCAACCTCTTATTAAACGTGACTGGTGGAATGTGCGTGTAGTACCTACCTACTTACCTATTCCTACCTGTTTGCCAACCTCTTCGGGGAATACCTACAGGCGTAGGTAAATTTTAAGTCTGGCGAAGAAAACCGTACCTACTTCTATTCCCTTCGTCCACGACACTGCTCAAAAGTATCTAACGTAAGTAAGTAGGTAGACACTACTCATTGGTGATTTTAGTTTGTAACGACAGCGGGTTATTTGCGTATCACACTAACAGTACCTACGATTGGCTTTCATTTTGACAGTTCAACAACATTTATTGCGTTACTAGCTTCTGCCCGCGACTTCGTACGCGGATCCTGTTGCTAATGCCAGCGACAACGGGGTCGTCAAAATCGAAGATCTGAAACGTCTGATATCGAATTCTAAGAGCCCGGGGACGGGAAAACGGCGTGATGCGCGAGACGATTCGAGACGTTCTAGATCTTTCATTTTTGTAAGTCAATAGGAAATGCCCATCAGACTAAACAACTTTTGCTAAGACGTCATTCCTTTAGTTATGTTATAGTGTCGCTGGGCTTTGGAGTTCCACAACAGGTGTTCCAGATCTTCAAATTTATTCTCACAGCAGAAAATGCTCTTCACGTGGAATATTTTTTGCTATGGCACCATTTTTATATCTCTTATACTTAAGCTGGTCTGTTGCGGTTCTGCATCAGGTGTTCCATTTTCCAAAATAAATTATAGCCTGTATGTTGACCAGACTTAGTACCTATACAACAAAAAACTTTTCTTCCCGTAATTCCGCAGTGGATCCCAAGGGTACACTGAATTAACAATAATATTGCAAACTAGCTTCTGCCCGCGACTTCGTACGCGGATCTTGTTGCTTATTCCAGCGAGAACGGGGTCGTCAAAATCGAAGATCTGAAACGTCTGATGTCGAATTCTAAGAGCCCGGGGACGGGAAAACAGCGTGATGCGCGAGACGATTCGAGACGTTTCAGATCTTTCATTTTTGTAAGTCAACAGGAAATGCCCATCAGACTAAACAACTTTTGCTAAGGCGGGTTTTAGAGTCGCACTGACCGCACGCTGATGGTCAGCGCTGATGGGTCGATATGCTATGTAGTAAGGTAGCGTTTCTGAGTAATGCTGACCGCTCAGCGCTGACGGCTCATACGTTTCGCTGTCCGCGCCGACGATCAGCGTGCGGTCAGCGCGACTCTAAAACCAGCCTAAGACGTCATTCCTATATGTTATAGTGTCGCTGGGCTTTGAAGTTCCACAACAGGTGTTCCAGATCTTCAAATTTATTCTCAAAGCAGAAAATGCTCTTCACGTGGAATATTTTTTGCTATGCCATTTTTATATCTCTTATACTTTAGCTGATCTCTTGCGGTTCTGCATCAGGTGTTCCATTTTCCAAAATAAATTAGTGATAGTTTGTTGATTTACAGAAACACTCAAAAGATGCGTCTCATACTGTACTATAGCTTAGATCCCTCAAAAACTATTTGGCTTAGTAAACTCAAAATTTGAAAGTTATGTAGTTAATTTACTGGTAAGAGACGTCAGGTTAATAAGGAAATTTAGGAGACGTCGAATAACAGAAGTGTTATAATTTACTTGTAACACTTCTGTGTAAACAACGTTCGTTGTTTTTCCCTCGGTCTCATTCAATATGTAAATACAGCGAGTCAGGACTGGTGACGCGGGAGCAAGCGACGTACAGTTGTCCGTGTGAGATGCAGCTCGTCCTGAGGTCGACACCCGTAGCTTTCAGTGTCTGCCCCTGTGACTTATTTATTGTCATTGCGAAGCACACGCTCACAGGAAACTGCACGCGCTTGAATTGAAAGGGGTAATTGTGGCCGGGTGTCACCATTGCCAGGATCACCCAGAAGACACGATGGAGCACACGGTGGAGGTCTGGCCCGCTTGGGCGGAGCACCGCCGTGTCCTTGTATAGGCGATCGGCAGTGGCGGCGACCTCTCGCGTCCGGCCCTGGTGCAAGCCATGGTCCGGGGCGAGAGGGAGTGGGAGGCATTCACCTCCTTCTGCGAAGCAGTCATGCTAGCGAAGGAGGTGGCGGGACGGATGAGGGAGAGAGCCTATCGTCCCAGCCGCCGCAGGAGACGCTCCGGGCGTCGGGACGACTCCCGGCCACCGTAGGCGCGGGCCTGCGGGCCCGTGCCGAACGGTGCGTACGTGTTCTACGCGCGCCTCAAAGAGATGTCATACCCCATAGGGCCGAAGCCTGCCGGGTCAGCGGGATTGTCCGAAAGGGTTACCGCTGGCCCGGAACATAAAGGGCTAAGGAAGGAACACGGGTGGGTTTTAGTCAGTAAGAGTCTGACACTCCCTTCCGCTCCACCCAGAGCGGGAGGGGTCATTTGATGACTTCCCATCCGAAAAAAAAGGGGTAATTGTGGGGAATCGGTGGTATACGTGGTATAAACACTGTCTCGCCGACACCACAACCCGTTAGAATTTACGCCTCAATGATATTTCTCTGCAGCGAGACGACTTTGAGCCGGGTCCCATTGCACAGTTTCGGCGGAGTGAGATTCCGAAGAAGCATAATTGGGACACCGACCTTATGCGCCTCGCGCGGGAAGCGGTACACCTTAGTGGCTATTGATGTCCCCGTACACCAGGCGTATCAAATCTTCTAAGGTGGACACCACTCTCCCAAGTATCTCAGGTAGAACCACCTGGCCACCGTCTACTGGTAGCGTTCTTCACCCAATTTTAAGAGAACATCAGAAAATTCTTGGGCGTGTACATTCCCGCCAAGCTATGCTCTCATATTCATCGTTAAGCGCAACCTATGAATATGTGGCCATAAGAAAGAGCATTTCAACAAAGCATTCACCTCATCAGCCCTAGTTCCTCGCGTCACCACAGGCAGCGTTTGTCGGAAATCGCCGCTTAACAGAACTGTAACGCCACCCATCATTTGCTGGTTCCTGCGGATGTCCTGCAAAGTCCTGTTTACCGCCTCTACTGCTTTTCTGTTCGCCATAGTGCATTCATCCCACACGATTAAAGAGCAATCTTTAAGCACGCGCCCTTTGTCGCTGTTGCTGTTGCGTTTGGAGTGTCAACTCCACAAACAACAAATGTGCTTGGTAAGATATAACTTAGAACCAAAAGTTTGACTTGACTTTATGATAGTGTAGCTTATTGTACCACCAATCAATCTGTTTAGTAACATTGGTTTGAAACTCCCCATACAATTAGATAGGACATGTATATTTCTCAGATTTCATAACAGTATCGTTCCTAATGCACATAAAAAATGCAAAAACTAAAAAAAAAAGTTTTATGATAAAAAAAAAATAACAATACGGGATTTGAACTCGCACCATTTAGTGCGGTAAACGGTCGCCTGACCATACCGCTAAATTCCCTGTTGACATATTGTTGAAATAGCTGTGCCCTTGCTATTTATAATATTACTGCCCCGCTCCTTTATAAAAATAGCGTGATTGTTATGTTTCCAGGGTTAAATTTTTATTAACTAAATAAATACCATGTCATTTTGGGCATTCAATTATTTTGTGCATTCAATTACGAATCAAAACCTTTTAAAATCAATATTGCTTACCTCCCATAACATACGGCGTGATAATATGTAGCCTAAAGCCTTCCTTGGTTTACAAAGAACATTTTTGCTGAATTTCAATTCAATCTATCCAGTAGTTTTGGCGTGAAGCCTTACCATACACACAGACAAACAGACAAACAGACAAAAATTCTAAAAAGTCACTTTTTGTCATCAGTTACGTTTTTCTAACAAAAGCCACTTATTTTTTCTCGAAAATTCTCAATGTACAGTTTTTCTTTCGTTACTGTTTTATTATATGTATAGATAACTTTGAAAAAAATCTTTATAAACTAAAGCTGTACCCGTGGCTTTGCCCACGTATCGCATAAGTATTATTTTAATTTTAATAATAGTTAGTGATAGTTTGCTGATTTACAGAAACACTCAAAAGATGCGTCTCATACTGTACTATAGCTTAGATCCCTCAAAAACTATTTGGCTTAGTAAACTCAGAAAGTTATGTAGTTAATTTATTGGTAAGAGACGTCAGGTTAATAAGAAAATTAGGAGACGTCGAATAACACAAGTGTTATAATTTACTGTAACACTTCTGTGTAAACAACGTTCGTTGTTTTTCCCTCGGTCTTATTCAATATGTAAGTACAGCGAATCAGGACTGGTGACGCGGGAGCAAGCGACGTACAGTTGTCCGTGTGAGATGCAGCTCGTCCTGAGGTCGACACCCGCAGCCTTCAGTGTCTGCCCCTGCGACTTATTTATTGTCATGGCGAAGCACACGCTCACAGGAAACTGCACGCGCTTGAATTGAAAGGGTAATTGTGGCCGGGTGTCACCATTGCCAGGATCGCCCAGAGGACACGGTGGAGCACACGGTGGAGGTCTGCCCCGCTTGGGCGGAGTACCGCCGTGTCCTCGTAGAGGCGATCGGCAGCGGCGGGGACCTCTCGCGTCCGGCCCTGGTGCAAGCTAAGGTCCGGGGCGAGAGGGAGTGGGAGGTATTCACCTCCTTCTGCGAAGCAGTCATGCTAGCGAAGGAGGTGGCGGGTTGGATGAGGGAGAGAGCCTCCCGTCCCAGCCGCCGCGGGAGACGCTCCGGGTGTCGGGAGCCACGGGACGACTCCCGACCACTGTAGGCGCGGGACTGCGGGCGGAGAGTAATGGGTAGCTCACCGTCCGATCAGGACCTAGACCGTGCCGGACGGCGCGTACGTGTTCCACGCGCGCCTCAAAGAGATGTCAGCATCGAGGGCCGAAGCCTGCCGGGTCAGCGGGATTGTCCGAAAGGGTTACCGCTGGCCCCGAACATAAAGGGCTAAGGAAGGAACACGGGTGGGTTTTAGTCAGTAAGAGTCTGACAGTCCCTTCCGCTCCACCCAGAGCGGGAGGGGTCATTTGATGATTTCCCATCCGAAAAAAAAAGAAAAAAAAAAGGGTAATTGTGGGGAATCAGTGCTATACGTGGTATAAAGACTGTCTCGCCGACACCACAACCCGTTAGAATTTCCGCCTCAATGATATTTCTCTGCAGCGAGACGACTTTGAGCCGGGTCCCATTGGACAGTTTCGGCGGAGTGAGATTCTGAAGAAGCATAATTGGGACACCAACCTTTAGCTTAATGGAGTGCGCTGGTAGTCCACTTGCACTGAGGGAATTGAGAAATTCTACGGGGTAATGTGTGGCGTCATCTTGGTCGACAACAGTGTTTATTGAAGTGTAGATCACTTCATTTCCCTCAATTTCCGCGAGAATGCATTCATTGATCGCTGAAGGTTGGTCGTTTCTGGGTGTTAAAATGACTCGTTCACACACCCAAGAATTATCTTGGTGCGGTATCCTATTGATGTTCCCGTAACAGGCGAATCAAATCTTCTAAGGTGGACACCACTCTCCCAAGTATCTCAGGTAGAACCACCTGGCCACCGTCTACTGGTAGCGTTCCCTCACCCAATTTTAAGAAAAGATCAGAAAATTCTTGGGCGTGTACATTCCCGCCAAGCTGTGCTCTCATATTCATCGTTAAACACAACCTATGAATATGTGGCCATAAGAAAGAGCATTTCAACGAAGCATTCACCTCATCAGCCCTAGTTCCTTGCGTCACCACAGGCAGCGTTTGTCGGAAATCGCCGCTTAACAGAACTGTAACGCCACCCATCATTTGCTGGTTCCTGCGGATGTCCTACAAAGTCCTGTTTACCGCCTCTACTGCTTTTCTGTTCGCCATAGCATTCATCCCACACGATTAAAGAGCAATCTTTAAGCACGCGCCCTTTGTCACTGTTGCGTGACACTCCACAAACAACTAATGCGCTTGGTAAGATATAACTTAGAAACAAAAGTTTGACTGACTTTATGATAGTGTAGCTTTGTTGTACCACCAATCAATCTGTTTATTAATATTGGTGTGAAACTCCCCATACAATTAGATAGGACATGTAAAGTTCTCATATTTCATAACAGTATCGTTCCTAATGCACATAAAAAATGCAAAAACAAAAAAAAAAGAATTTTACGATTTTTTAAAACAATAACAGTTTTTTTTTAATACGGGATTTGAACTCGCACCACTTAGTGCGGTAAACGGTCGCCTGACCTTACCGCTAAATTCCCTGTTGACATATTGTTGAAATAGCTGTTCCCTTGCAATTTATAATATTACTGCTCCGCTCCTTTTTAAAAATAGCGTGATTGTTATGTTTCCAGGTTTAAATTTTTATTAACTAAATAAATAACATGTCATTTTGGGCATTCAATTATTTTGTTCATTCAATTACGAACCAAAACCTTTTAAAATCAATATTGCTTACCTCCCATAACATACGGCGTGATAATATGTAGCCTAAAGCCTTCCTTGGTTTACAAAGAACATTTTTGCTGAATTTCAATTCAATCTATCCAGTAGTTTTGGCGTGAAGCCTTACCATACACACAGACAAACAGACAAACAGACAAACAGACAAAAATTCTAAAAAGTCACTTTTTGTCATCAGTTAGGTACGTTTTTCTAACAAAAGCCACTTATTTTTTCTCGAAAATTCTCAATGTACAGTTTTTCTTTCGTTACTGTTTTATTATATGTATAGATTTACGTCGTTGAACAGATATTAATAATAAAGTAATATAATAATAAAAAGAAGCAATATCCTTCAAAATTATTTAGATTGTGTGTTACGCAATTAAGGTGCCGCGCCGGTTAGTTTTGAGTAGCGTAGTGGACGACGGGCCTAATTCTCGCAATTAGATACCTACCTATAGCATAAAACGCGGTCCACCGCGTTCAGCATCCATTCATTCTAAAACGTGCAAAAAGACATTGTGTTGTTGAACATTACGTCCACCCATAAGGTTACGGCACCATTATTGTCCTCCTACTCCTTTTCTTGTTTTCCCTAATTAATCTTCGGTCAGTCTATTAAAATACAAAGGACATAACAGAGGTAAATGGCACCACCGAGATGGGCTGAAATTGGCCAAATTATTGTTTCTTTTTTCCATTCCATGTTTTGGTGATTTCGCTTCATTATTACACAATGAATAGGTACCTACATGGTGGTTTTTAGGTCAGCCTTTTTTTAAGATTTCTTATTTACCTACGAAAGTAATTTTTAACGAATGATAAAATACTTTTTGTCATCAGTGATTCCCTACCACTGCTGGAAATCGGTTTCTTTGGGAATTTCCAGAACGACCGTTTAACTGCAGGTTCTTGGACTTTTCTGCATAAGTACCTAGGTTGTTGTTCATAGGGCTGATTTTTCATTCGACAGTATAACTTTTATCTGTGGAATAAAATTGACGCCTGACAGTTTTGGTATGGAAGAAATGTCAAAAATTCAAAACTATTCCTCGGATAAAATTATCTGGCGTTGGAAAAAACAGAGTATAATTTAAAATTAAATTTTGTTTGCTGGTAAGCACGGTAAGTGGGCCTACCTTTTTTGACGTGACAACGTCTTAAATTAGGTTGCGACTGGGAGTCACTTATGAAAAAGTGTAACGCTCGGTAACGTTACGATGAGTCACCGAACGAGAGAGAGGCCCGCCGAATGCCTTGCGTCTCTCTCCCACTCAACTATGATCGGATGATCGGTCGTTGTCACGTAAAATCTTCGCCCGTAAAACCGACTTTACAGGCAACCATTTTTTATAATGTTCGTAATAGTCCGAATAAACTTTTTAGAATGATTGTGGACAAGAGCTAGCTAGAACCATGGTGGCGAGGTGGTGAGTTTTTACCATATCTTTATTCCGGAATATTTACGTGTATGTCTTCTTCTTCACTTTGACAGTGGTCGTGATCACGGTGAATTGTGTCCAATCGCAGCTGTAGTCGTGGCTCGCCTCACGATCTCTCTCCCATCAGCGGAGCAATTGCGTAACACATTATCAATCGGAATCGGTTTCATTTTGACAGTTCAACAACATTCACTGCGTTATTTACGTGTTGAACAGACAAATTTTTCGAACTTATGAAGCAATGGATTAGCAATTTGCTTCAAAATGATTCAGATTCCGTTTGATAGTGTGTTACGCAACTAAGGTGCTGCTGGTTCTGTTAGATGACATTCAGGCCTCCGACCGCTGATTTAATTTGATCGGTCAACCTCATCGGTGAAACCCCCACCCCCCCGTCGTGCCCCTTCGTCGCATTCACATACACATTTATAATGGATGGTAATTTATTCCCATTTCATTTACCTAATTTTGCCTGTGTTCCACCAAATATACTGAATGTGCACCAAAATATGTTCATTAAAGTATGCAAATTTGTAAAAATAGTAATACACCTAATTTTAAAAACAAGCATTTATTTTTTTAAATAATATTTTTTTTTTTTTAAATAATCTCTTTTTCCATATTTTTTTTCTTTAAAATTTAGTCGTTTCTGGCACTCGCCGGCCGCTGCCGCGGCACCGCTCGCTTCGCTCGCTCGGCTCGTGCGTAGGAGGTCACAGTTTTAACCTAACCTAACCTAAGCATTTTTTTTAAATAATTAACCTCGTAACTAATTCGGTTCTCGATAATGTCCATTTCAAAAAAATTAAAATAGTAAGTTACAAATATTTTGTAATATTTGGTGCACGATCAGTATTTTTCGGGGAAGAATAATATTTTAGAAATGCATACATAGATGTACCTTTAGATTTTTGGTGAACACAAAAATATTATCCATTTATAATTATGTATTTAAACACATAAACTTATATTAAATAAATATACCTAAATCTAAACAAAATAAAAATTAAATTATCCGGAAAAGAACAGGAGTTACCGACATAGCTTGCAGAGTAAGCAAGCTGAAGTGATAGTGGGCTGGCGGCCATGTTTGTCGAAGGACCGATGGCCGGTGGAGCAGACGAGTCCTGGAGTGAAGACCGCGTATCGGTAGTGTGGGAGGCCCCCCAGCCAGATGGGCTGACGTCCTTATGAAGGTGGCTGTGGCTGAGACAGACTAGATACGGAAGGCAGAGGACAGTGTTGTGGCACAGCCTGGGAGAGGCCTAGTAAACTGCTATAGGCTGAGTTGAATCTTACATTTAGGTACCCAATAAAGGAATGTTTTATCAAGTAGTAAAAACCTTGCGAAGCAGAGGCGGGTCGCTAGTGATCTATAAAACAAGTTATTTGGATTGACAGCAAAATGGAATAGGACTTTTTTTTTACATTCTGTTGTATTGTAACTACTAGTAGGTATAACTAGATGGACTGACCCAAACAATTACAGAATATGGAAAAGGTCAATGCTATTTTTTTTTTATAGGCAAACTAAAAACGGATGGTAGGGACTCAGGGAGCCCAGAGGGTTTTTGAGCAAGCATACCTATGCAGGGCGAAAGTTGATACCTACCTGTGTAGGTGCGGCATGATAAAAGTTTCTGATAAGAGCCTTGTGGTCAGGAGTCCACTTTCACAGTTCATTTGAAGACCGCTAGCGTCAACGGGCAATAAAAATAACCCAGTCTATCTACATACCTACCTATTTTAAAAAGTGGCCAAGTGCGAGACAGACTCGCACACGGAGGGTGCCGTGTGCCGTACCACCAACACCACCGTACAAAATTTAACACTATATTATATTATGTAAGTACCTATAAATTTTTACCGCCAAAAAAAACACGTTTCTTGTGTGGGAGGGACTCTCTTCAATTTTTAACTTTATTTTATTCATACTCGTACCTATTATTTGTTGTTATAGCAGCCATACACTCTGAAAATGTGTGCTAAACTTTCAAAGTGATTATTTCAAACATGTTTGCAACAAGATGTACCTAAGAAAGTTAAAAAAATATGGGTCACGTGATCAACTTTGAACGTGATATATATATCTCTCATCGATTTATGTAGGTTTCATGCGTGACCGCTATTTTGAACAAAGAAAACAAAATGGCGCGACATGTAGATAGATGCCAGGCTCCATAGAAAAATCTTCAATCCTCTTTCAAGTGTCTACATAATTATATCGGTTCAAGATACAGCCCTGTGACAGACGGACGGACGAACAGCGGAGCCCGTTGCACCCTTAGCTACGGAACCCTAAAGACTACAGCTCGTACCAGAAACAATATTTACTTTCTATTTCGCTCTAGCGCGAAGAACGAATGGTGGAAGTTTTTATACCGAACGCTTAATCAATTCAGTTTGAAAAGTTTTTATTCTTTTTATTTTAAACTGCGATCGGGAATGGAAGAAAAACATTGGTTACAGGTTCTGCAAATAAAATTAAATCGTTAATTTGAGTTAGGTACCCTACTAACATCACGCTGTAACTATTATTCGAAGGAGTAGGCAGTGGTGTAGGTACAGTCAGCAACAAAAGTCATTAATACTTTTTAAATATTAGTTATAGAGCAAAACATAATTATACTTAATTGGAATCATAACAGAAGTTAAATATAAAGAATAAAACAAAGAAAAAAAGACAATGTTCCTTATTCTTCAAAACATAAAATAATCTAAGTAGGCAAAAACGTTGTTTTCGACTAAAAAAATACGAGCACAGGAGGATCCTAACATAAGGACAGAAGCAGTCAAGTGTTAAATTTTGTAGGGGAAAACATGAAATGTACGCGGAAGAAGTCGCGGGAGATGTGCTAATAAAAAAAAAAAAGGTTCCGACGAATTGAGAACCTCCTCCTTTTTGAAGTCGGTTAAAAAAAAGAACTAAGTATAACGTTGGTTGAGCTTCTTTACATTGAGGGAGGGCCCCATCCCTTGAATTTGCCACGGGCCCCAAACGGTATAGTTACGCCACTGTTAAGGGGCGACCCTATTATCATCAACCAAGCACATCTCCAGACTCCGGGCCGCTACTGCGAAATTCCTGATGAAAAAACCCAATAACACTTCGCTTAGCCTGGGAATCGGACCCAGGACCACACCTTGTGACCACTAGATCAACGAGGCAGTCAAATTCAAAAATTATTTAAGAAGGTTCAAAAACTAAATAAATGTTTCCAGAAGACAGCGTACAGACAGTCCCACAGGCAGGACTTCAACGCTTAAGTGCCCTTTTTAGGGTTCCGTACCCAAAGGGTAAAAAGGGAACCCTATTACTAAGACTTCGCTGTCCGTCCGTCCGTCTGTCTGTCACCAGGCTGTATCTCAAGAACCGCGATAGCTAGACAGTTGAAATTTTCACAAATTATGTATTTCTGTTGCCGCTATAACAACAAATACTAAAAACAAAATAAAATAAATATTTAAGGGGGCTCCCATACAACAAACGTGTTTTTTTCTGTGTTTTTGCCTTGTGGTACGGAACCCTTCGTGTGCGAGTCCGACTCGCACTTGGCCAGTTTTTTTTCTATCTATTTGTATAGGTAAGTTAGTAATTAAATTTAGTATCTAGTGTAAATTATTAGTTATCTAATAATTAAGAAGAAAAAGAAACATCTGCCACATTTACCACACATTACCTACTTATAAGTAATATTTTCTTTATTTTAATTGGTACTATTAAGTTGCTACTGCTACCTGTATAATAAAACAAATGAAAAAAAAAATTGAATGTTGAAATGTGTCTTATTTAATAATAAATAGAAAGAGGTTAAATATAAAATCCTAATTTCCTGTTTTGTAAGGGATTTTTTTATATGAGATGCAATGGAATATTTAAGTACCTAAAACCTCTTATAATGTCAACCTTAAATAACAATTTGAAAACCCTTGAAATAAGAAACGCAAAACAACTGTCACTTCGTTTGGGTATTTTGGTATTATAATGTCAAAAAATCATTAATTTGATTGAATAGTGTTTTTAACAACTCTGCTGATTCATCCTAAAGGTAAGTTATTTATTTTATTTTATTCATAATTCATAAATGATCTCTGCCCAACTCACGCCTTCTTCCCATAGGGGTAGGCAGAAACTACAGAATACCTGCTATGATCCTGCCATACTTCAAACGAAGTGTACGTGCGTGTATGACCAGATGGTCATACATGCATGCTGGTTGCAAGTACACGTACCTGACCTTTCTGAAGAAGATCACAAATAAGGCTACTATAATATCCCATATTATTTGTGGTTGTCACAGCATGATTTCTTCCATACCAATGATTTCAAAAGTATATATATGTCAATGTTCTATACATCTTAATCAGCGGTTATCTTAATACCTATTCACCCCCTTTCTGGTCATTCTATCATTTTTAAACAATCTGTCAATCATTTCTTTGGTCTTTCCCTACTCTTGGATTTGTCACACTGGATGCGTTCTGCAGTCTGCGGTCAGGTGTAGTATGAACAACACTTCACTTTGACCTGACCCCAAACCGCAGAACGCATCCAGTGTGACAAATTCTTTACAGCCATCTATAATCTTCTAAGTTACATGCCCCTGTCTTGCAGTCAATTTCTACCCACCTTCTCGGTTGCTAGTAAGTACGGTTATCGGAATTAATTATTTATTACTACTATTACTAGCCCTTTAATTGGCAGAACAATCATAATAATAAAATTTTGTTTTTGCCACCATGAGTCGATTTTCAGTATACTCGCTTACAAATTTAGTTTTTATCAACGTCCAGCCGGCTACACTCTGTCAATTTAGGGGCTAGTCTAAATGTTGAGGGACTTGTGGCTAAGTTATAGCAGCCGCACGGGTTGAACGGCTTGTCGCTGTTGGTCCATGGATGGGTCACCATCTTTTAATACCAAGACCCCTCTGTGCCTCAGAAAGCACATTAGTCCCCGCTGTCCAGTCTTACCAAAGGGTTTTGTATTACCCAGTAACTAACTGGGTTGTGGAGGTCAGATAGGCAGTCGCTCCATGTAAAATACTGGTATCAGCTGCATCCGGTTAGACTGAAATCCAACCTATAATACTTACAAAGTTCTCACTTATTACTTAGTTATTTTTCTTTAACAAAACGCAATGCCAAAAGAGGTACTTAAGTAGGTATGCTTCTCCATTATGACAAACTTTTTGGACTTAAAACTGGATAAAATTATTGACATTTTCATGTGCCATTAATATTACATTACAACTTCAAATAACTACAGGAGCGTATTCCAATAAACTTTGGGCTCACTGACTGTTCACATTGTACTTTCACTCCAAAAAACCCTACCTGATATTACAGCACTTCCTTAGATTCACTAGCCGTGTTCCCACAAAATTGTGCAATGCCCTTCCGAGGTTATATAAAAAGCGATAGTAACATGAACACATGATTCAGAAAAGCTAGGGGGTTATTGGCTGTTACATTCACTGCAATCACAATCATTTATTATATTTGTTTAATTCATACTTTCCGTATATGACCAATGTTTTCCATCACATACAATCTTCTAGTATAAATAAAGCACATTCGTCAGATAATCATTTACCTTCGTGTTCGTTCATTCAATGTAATAATGACAAAAATCAAAATGAACTTAAAAGTTATTATAACCTCAAACTCAAACAATAACAAACATGAAACTTATGACAAACAGAATGCTCAGTATAACTTCATATTGTTGTGAACGGCGCGGCGCGGGCGGCGCTGCAGCTGGCAACGGCAACGTCAAACACAGTACATTTATGCCTAGTTTCGAAACTTACCGTTTCTGTTGATAATCTGGGCATTCTGTATAGGAAATCTTTTTGACTTGGAACGAAATGACAATTTATCTCGCTCACTCTTAAACTCTAATGTTGCTATTTCACTCTCTCACCAGCCAGGACGCAATCGTATATGTTTCTCTCTTTATCTTACTTAAGTACACGTGTGTTGCACATCCTACGTTTTGTTTGCATGGAACATTTTCTTAATTTCATCATTCTATCGTCTGATTTCAAGTTATTACAACGTTTTCACTGTGTAGTGTTTTACAAGATGGCGTCAACAAGCAAAGATATACCGGTAAGAACTGCCATTAAATACGAAGATAATTGGGATTTGAGCGATTCAGATATAGAATTAATTAAAACAGAATTCAATGAAAAATTACATGACTATTTTTTGACAACGAGAAACTCGGAAGCATGCTCAATAAATAGTGAGAATTCTCTCGATCCATTGTTACTAATGATAAAAACAGAAGAAGAGAAATCGCGTCAGGATAGCAGCTACATTAATACGTATATAGATAAATATAAGATTGTTGAAAGACTGGATGGAAAAGAACAGTTGTTGTTAAAAGGCGATGATGACAAATTCAGAGTGTTCCTTCCTTGGGAAGAAATTTTTGACATTTTTTGGAAAACACATTTAAAATATTGCCATCCAACAAATGAGACGCTTAAGAACATTTTGCAACATGACTACATAGTAGATGATTTTGCGATTCAAAATATTCGCGAAGTCTGTTACACTTGTTCGGGATTTAAAAAGCCTTACTATCGCTTAGCTCTAGATATATTACCAATGAGTGGAAGTCCAGACTTTGCTTTTACTCACATTATGACTTGCCAAGACATGTTGACAGGGTTCATTCACTTAAGACCACTGAGCGTTGATAATAAGGAAAGCGAAATTTGTGTGGAGCTGCTTAGAATCTTTATGGATTTTGGGCCACCTAAAGAAGTAGTTATAAGCAGTAACATTTTTGAAGTAGCACTAGATCAAATAAAACACCTTACTACATTCGCACCGATTTCAATTGCAATTACTAAAGTAAATCCAGACTTAGATAAATTAAATCGTTTAAGAAATAGGATCACTATATGGATGAAGAAGAACAACTTTGAAAACTGGGGTATTGCCTGTTACGGAGTACAGTTGCATTTGAATAACGAAAGTAAAGGAATATGTAACAAGTCAGCATATGCCAACGTTTTCAAAAACATTGAAAGTCGTGCAATGGAAGATTTGCCCGAAATGGATGTAAGAACAGATGACGTGGTATTTACATCGTCAGCGGTAGACATCAGTGCTATAAGTTTGTCTGGTATAGAGCGTGCAGAACCAGCAAGTCTTGCTACGTCTTCATCTGAAGACGCACAATTGATTTGCGATGGAACTATTGCTGGTGTTGAAACTGTATTCAAGGCGACTTCAGATGACGAAATGGTGCTATTTGAAGACGATGATCCCCTTGCTATTGATGACCCTTTGAATATATAGATAATCGACTGAAGAGGAGTTATGCTCAAAGCAGAAAGTATGTTACCTAATGGCAAGGTTTGATTTAGTTTCGATTCGAGACATCCCAGCTTATTGAAAGCACATAGTAACTATGGAGAAATGTTCTCAACAAGGGCCTGGGTTATAACCACGATTCTTCGTTGTATGTTAGATCGCATGTGCAATGTGATGAAACCCGAAAGAAGAGAAGTTTATCTGATAAGTACCTACACGAGAAGACTTAAGGCGAATAAAAATAAGTAAGTGTGTTTAGTAGCGTGTATCAAACTTGCTCAGTTGTTAGAATTTCATTAGTTTCTATCTTATGATTATATCATTACCTACCTGCTAATAATGTTGTATTTTTTACATTTGAATGTTAAACTAATGCTGAAACCTTGGGTCTTTAAAATAAAGTAGGTAGGTGTTCTTATTGTTTTTTTATGTTAAGTAATGTTGTTAATCTGTATCTTATTGCTGATTTTAGCTTCAGAAACCTGCGTTTATGATAGTAGGTGCCTACTTTTATAAAGTAAATATTATTAAGCAAATAAATAACAGTGATTTATTTTTGTTTTTGTACAATTATCTATTTGCCGTCACATCCCGGTGGTAGCTATTAACTAAGTAAGTAAGTAAACCAAGTTTAAAATCATTCCAACACCGTGAGACCCTTACAAAAAAGTATACAGGACATTTGTTTGTGTCCAAAGAGCAAATGCGTAGTGATTATCGTATAGGTGGTCATCCAATGGATTATTTTCTTTTTAACTACCTTCCTTTGAATCATTTGTCAATAGGTCAATCAATGATTTAAAATTCAATAGAATAGGTAACAACCTAAATCGATAGGCTGCTTGAGGCGCCCCGTCAAAAAAATGTCAATATCTCTTACCATACTATTCTCTCTCTTCTTATTCACTCTCTCACAGCTGAGATTCGTGAATCTGTTTCAATTTGTCAACGGTTTTTCTCCATTTTTTTTTTGTTTCGATGGAGAAAAACTGCTATTTGCTGGAATATTTTGATCTGACTACCGTTTTGGGCTTCGGCCTCCAGGTCTTTTGCCCTCTCTCTACGTTCCATGTTGTTGGTACCTCTAGTCTGCGAGCAATGTACAGACGCCAGCACATCAAGCTACTACAATCTGTCAAATTTCTTTATTTGATTTACAACTTTATTGCTACAGTATAATATACTGTAGCAATAAAGTTGTAAAAATATGGTTCAAACTTGATTAGGAAAATTTGACAGTTTCGGGTAACTCGTCTATACCATACTCATAGTGACGTTTTTAAATCTATGAGGAATTCATCCACTTTTCTTCGCTGAAAGTACCTGTTGTACATACCTATCTATATTCTTTTCACAGTTATTTTAAATTATGACAACATTTACGAGTATAAAGATCACTTTCATTTTGACAGACTTATTAGTGGCAGTAACGCATAGACTGTTAGGTACTGTTAGCTTGCATCATCCCACTGCTGCGCAACGGCCTCTCCCCATGACTTCCAGCTCTTTCGACCCAGTGCTAAAATGGATCGCACATGGTCGTCTGTTTTCTCCAGCTCGTTCCGCCATCTTCTACGGAGTACCTAGTAACCTTATGGTAATGAAAATAAAGATCACAGCTGTGATTTTGACAGTGATGCAGATCAGAGGTGAAAGGACTGTAAAATTCGATCGAATTCGAATTTAACTCGAAAATCGTATTTGAAGCGCCTTATCGAAAAAAATACCAAAGTCTCTTGTCATACTATTATTGACATTATAAAACCGTCAGGAAATCATCTACTTTTATTCATGGTGCCTGTTGTGCATACCTACCTATCCAGACAGACTAAAACAAGGTGAAGTCGTGGAAGTCAAAATGTTATACCTAACACTATTTTCAGTCTAGCTTTCATTCACCAAGTGTGGAGCTAATATCGAAATTCATCTTGCCTGATTTTTTTCAAAGGGATTAAGTAGTTAAAGTGTTTAGCACACCCTATCGTCAGTTAACAAATCGTCCAAATGCCACACTGCCTACCATTTTCACAGATTATTCACGAACCAATAAAGCGTATTTTCGTAGTAAAACATTCCATACTCGAATGACGTTTGACGTTAATTCAATATTCAATACCCTGTGATTCTCGGAGACGATGACAAGCGCCGATTCTGCCTTTTGTTTCTTTTTTTGCTTTCGATAGGCGTTGATACGAAAACTTTTTAGGAATGTTATTATTTTTAGGACAAGCGAAATCCCTAGTATAGGTACCTATATATAGTCAATTAATCTGCCTACTAGCCATTTTCCAACTATAATGGGGGTCAGCTTCCAGTCTAACCGGATGCAGTCAATGCATTACTTTAATAAATGATCGTTTAATTATTACACAACACCCTGTCCTCGGCCTTCCGTAGTCCGTCCCTCTAGCCGAGGAGCGTCCCACACTACGCTTGCCGATACGCGTTCTCCTCTCCAGGACTCGTCTGCCCCACCGGCCATCGGTCCTTCGGCAAACATGGCCAGCCCCATAGATATCCGACCAGCCCACTGCCACTTCAGTTTGCTTACTCTGCAAGCTATGTCGGCAACTCCAGTTCTTTTCCGGATCATTTTATTCCTGATTTTACCCTTCAAAATGATTCCGAGCTTAGCTCGCTCCGTAGCACGCTGAGCGACCTTGGATTTGTGGACCAGCCCGATCATCACTGTTCACGAGCTAATCCTGATCCCAAAATAAGTACATCACACAGGTACCGATTAAAAATCATCTGCCTCGCCTTTTCCCAACTTTGTTGGGGTCAGCTTCCAGTCTAACCGGATGCAGCTGAATACCAGTATTTTACATGGAGCGACTGCCTATCTGACCTCCACAACCCAGTTACTGGGTAATACGGTACCCTTTGGTCAGACTTTCGGGATTTCTTTCGGGGCTTTTTTTAGTAATGACTACCTACATAAATAAGAATGTCAAATGCTATATCACCAAGACATAATTATTTAATAGGTACCTACTTCAAACAAAAACAACGAAGATTTGCAAATCTGACAAAATATAAACAAACTGAAGAAGTAACAATTTAAATTCTATTAGACAGTGTCTCGCTGCTCTTTTTTCGAAGCTCTTCCTATAACAGCGAATTTAAGACATCGCGTGGCGTCGCTCTGATATATACGAGGTTAGTGTGGATGTGACTGTTTATTTTATACCTACTTACCTTATTTTAACTCCTATAGCCTTCTGGGTCTGGTCTTCGGTGGTAGCATGCGAGTAACTTATGCTAATATTCAACTAAAGTGTATTGTCAGTATTCTCTATAACCTAATGCATACGCCTGGCTGAAAAGTAATAGCAATGTATCATATCATACTATGGTAACCATTAAAAATTTGTAAGGGCTTCGACGAAGTGCTTTCTTTGTAGTATCCATTGTATCTACATTAAGACCTAGTTCTCAGACTTAAAAATCAATCTGTAACGCGTTAAGTTTTCAAAGCGTACAGCGTCAGCGTCATTTGAACGGTTTTATGGCTAATTGAAACATTTCAAGGCGTGAGCTTCGGAAGCGCATGTTTTCTTGCATTGTCATAGCAACAAGCCTAAATCTGGAGTAGGTACCTAGAACTCAGCTTAGTACTGTCTCTGGAATAGCAACGTATCTGCGATACCTTTTGCAGATACCTATTTACGGGCGACGGTAACCAGTTACCATTACTCGGTCTATTCTAAAAACTTATGTGAAGTGAGCGGTCATTCCATGATGCTGTCGCTGAATTAGCGTCACCGATCGACTGGAGCCGAATATATTCGAGTCAGCGTCACCGACCCGAGCTGACGGTTCAGTTTCGTTCACTGTTCAGCGCCTAAAGAAGTTTTCACTATTCACGTTACGGTGAATCTGGTCGAAATAAATAAAAAATACTTATTTACGTCATATCCTCACAAATGCCGTCTCCAGCCCTACTTCCGTACTTGTTTCGCGAGCCCCAGACTAGAGACAGTTTGAAATTGAAAAAGAAAACTCCAACAGGATTCCCTCTGAAGAGAAATGGCTGGAAATATTGTTACACAGCACTGCTGGGAAACGCTATGAATATATTGATGGTAGCTCTGATTGGTGGGATCAACTGATTTTGAATAAGGGGTTTAGTTTTGAGTAAGAAGGATATTATGGCTTTATCACACTATGACACTAATATTATAGAGGCGAAAGTATGTGAGTGTGTCATGTTTGTTACTTCTTCACGCTCAAACGGCTTTACCAATTTTGATAAAATTTTGTATGGAGGTAGCTGACACCCTGGATTAACATAGTTAATATACCTAGGCTACTTTTTGTCCCGATATTCCTACGGGATCGACATTTACGAGGGTAAAACCGCGGGGCGCAGCTAGTTACTACTAAAGTTCGTTTTTTAATCTCGGAGACTAATCTGACATTTAAGTCTTTTGTGTTTGCGTTTTTTTAGTATAGAAGTTTCACAAATAATATTACACCTGTCAGATTAGTCTCTGGGATTAAAAAACTAACATAATATTTAGAAAATTAATATAATCAATAGAATCATTAATAAGTACATCTTTCTAAGTTAGATTTGTACCATAAGTATTTTTTCCTAAGAGATTTGTTCTTACGGTACAAATCTAACTTAGAAAGATGTAAGTATTAATGATTCTAACGATTATAATTCTCTAAATATGTACCTGTTATTATCGCGAATCATATTTTGATCAAGTCGATACAACCTGACACTGACCTGCAAATTGCAAAAAGCGTAAGAAAATTTGAATTTCGCGGTCTACCACTACCTATTCACCTTAATACCTACCAAAAGCATCTGTTGACAGAAGCATAGATAAAATACTAGGAAGCAAGCACGGGCTTTTGCACGTTCCACTACCTACAATTTTCGTCTTGAAAAGGAAATTGCTTACTAAGATATTTTTCATGCTTTTATTCTAACGATGTGCTAAAATTGTCGTCTGAAATGTTGACTGCATCTTTAGACTGCGCTCCAAAAGTTTCTTGACATTTTTCCACTTCAGCTGAAATTTTTTATTTAAAATTATAGTGTGCAAATGTTTATGGCCGTTATAATATTAATAAAATATGACGTAAACGCTTCCTATATAAGAGCGGTTTCACACTACGTCCGATCCGAATCCGAGTGAACGAAGTGACCATAGTCCTATTTGTATGACTTGCGCACTAGATCCGAACTCTATCCGTCCGAATTCAGATCATTCCCAGTTCGGATTGAAGTCGGATCTTTAATTCGGATTCGGATCGGATGTAGTGCGAAACCAAAGCCTTCCTTCCTGCCTTCTTGCTTGTTTGCCTTCTTTCTTGCCTAAAAAAAAGACAAGAGAGAGAGAGAAATAGTGAAAGAGTGTGCCAGACCTATAATAATATCATTCAAAATTTAGAAACCGAACGTGGGGATGCATCGAGATGTGGTCGCGGTGGACAAGGGCCTCAACCCGCTCTCCTTGGCTAAAGAGAACTGGCGCAAGCCATTACCTCTTGACACTAATGATCGCATGGAGGTATGGCAGAGTAAGGAGCTTTACGGCGGATTTTTGATACACACGCATCATCTAAATAACGCTAGTGTGTCTAAATTAGTATCGCCACATGTACAGGCTATTTAAGTGACTTAGATATAGGCTGATTAAATTGATTGTATATTATTAACTTACGTGTTGATCACAAATTTTATTGATAAGATAAAAATATGTTAATAACAGGGAATTAACCTTTATATATTTTTTTATTATCATTTAGTACCTAATAGGTAAGCTTTTTCGGGGAAGTACCTATTTATTAACACCAATACCAGCACCCTAATTGCGTAACACTATCAATCACAATCTGAATTATTTTGAAGGATATTCCTAATCCATTGCTTCATCCGTTCGTAAAATTTGTCTGCTCTACAACATAAATAATCAATGAATGTTGTTGAACTGTCAAAATGACAGCGATTCTTACCGTTAGTGTGTTACGCAATTACCCCGCTGCCTTCCTAATTCTGCTACCATTTAAGCAGCGTTGTTGTTCCGGTTTTAAAGGTATGGGTGCCGGTGAAACTATTCACAAAATAATGAGATTTTTTGTTTTTTCTGAAGGGTAACAAACGCACCTGCGATGCCTCTACATAATCAACCTATAACGTTCCCACTGCTGGGACACAGGCCTCCTCGAGAGAGGGAGTGGGCAGTAGTCTACTACGCGGGCCCGTAAGGGTTGGTACATGCTGGACATGTTGGACATGCCGGTTTCCTCACGATATTTTCCTTCACCGTCTTGACGGTGTCTTGCATGTCCGTGAAACTTTTGACAACAATTCCCAGTAAATTGAAACTAACTTCACCAAGGTTGAAACTTTTGACGAATCCAAGTAAATTGAAACTCTTCACCAAGGTTGAAACTTTTGACGAATCCAAGTAAATTGAAACTCTTCACCAAGGTTGAAACTTTTGACAAATCCAAGTAAATTGAAACTTCACCAAGGTTGAAACTATCCCACATGTGACTGTTCCTAAATTACCCTAGGCTGATAAAGTTTTTGTTTATCCTAATTATGTTAAAATGATGAAACGCGATGATTGCGCTACCGGGCCACATATGGCGTAGAACAGATAGCAGATGGGGTAGAACAGTGCTGGACTGGAGACCGAGACCTGGTAGTAAAATTGTAGGCAGACAGACGATGAGATGGACCGACGACCTGGCCTAGATTGCTGGACGACTCTGGCTTGGGAAGACTACAGACAGAGAAGATTGGCGTGCATTGCAGCATGCCTACATTCAGCATTGGGTGGTGCAAGACTGAACAAGAAGAGAGTGTTAAGGTCTTTTCCCCCTCGCTGTCACATAGACAAATAGACCTTGTCATTTTACGACGTGCATGTGATATTCAACCTTAGGAGGTACGAGATTGACTGTTTAGTCAATCTAAGATTAATTTGGCGAATAACGATTGCTTATCATTATTCTGTTTGCAAGTGCTTTTGGCCGATAAGACAGACATGCCTACTAGCCTACACAGGCAATTGGACAAATCTTCAAGTAGCTAGGAACTTAGATAGGTACTTATGACTTTATTTCGGTAAAGAAACTACCGGGATTGTGGGGCACGGGCAATTAAAGTTCTAAACGACATGTACCTCTTCAAGTGGCCTTTGAGCTACGAAGAATGTGGAGTAAACTGGAGGTACCTAAATAATGTAGGTAAAAGTTGTATTTAGGTTTTTTATGTCAGACTAGCTTCCGCTCGCGGCTTTGCCCGCGAGGTATGTCGATAAAGACTATCCTATGTCCTTCCTCAGGATGCAATCTATCTCTCTACCAAATTTTATCGAAATCCGTTCAGTGATTTAGACGTGAAAAGGTAACATACAGACAGACAGAGTTATTTTCGAATTTATAATATTAGTATGGATGGTAAGTTGTAGTTCCATCTGAATTAAAAGTATTATAAAGGGTGGATAAAAATATAATTACTAGGTAATACGTTACCCCTTGGTAAGACTGGTTGTCAGACTTTCGGGTTTCTGACGACCCATATGTATGGTGTATGTATTGCTCCATGTACCTAATATTATGATTTATTATATCTAGTTAGATTGGAGCTTCCAACCTAGCTTTAATATTAAGTATTTATATAATATAGCTACGAGTATGTTTAAAGAAAAACGCTAATTCTACCTATTCGAACTTCACAGTGACCTGAATCCTTCAGTGTAATTTAAGCGATGCGGCTTCGTACATGCTCCGTTTAAGTTCCTGATTCATTTTGTATGGCTTTAATCTCCGCTTCAGAAGTTGACTGGGCTTTCTAGAATCGGTCTAAGAGTTTAACAATTTATGTGAAACAATCCGGTTAGGTCTAAGATTATGTGAAAAGTAGGGTTTCTACCGCATATCATCATCTGCCTAGCGTATTCCCAACTATGTAAGGGGTCATCCTTCAATCTAAGTGGATGCAATTGAATATTAGCATTTTACATGGAGAGACTGCCTATCTGACCTATACCTGTTTGGTAAAAATGTGCATGAAGAGCCTAGCTTTTTCCCACCTATGCAGCGGCGGCGGCGGCCCTAGAATTTTTTTAGGTGGTGCAAAATCATAACGTGGCGCTCCTCTATGTACCACGTTCCTATGGAAAATTATGCAGTTGCTTGTGGACGATCGTGTTTATAATAAGTTACTATCTCTCATCAATGACTGGTGCCTGTCGAGGCGCTGAAATCAACACCAGACTCTCGAAACAGTATGAAAAATATCGAGAACAGATTTTTATTAAAAAAATAAGAAAAAAACGCAAACGCTATAGTAAACAACTCGAAGTGGGTAATAAAATAAAACGGGAAAACAAAACACGGTGCAACAGCAACAGTGGTGGAAATCTGGCCCTGACGTGTATTGTACATACGTGCACTGCAAGCCAGAATAATTGGTACCTACACGATGTACGACAATGTTTTAAATTGTATTTTGTTTCGGTTTATGTTTAATGTTGTTTCTTTTATTTTTTTGTTTTGTTTGAGGGGTCGCTTGATTGTGAGCATCTATAGTGAGTCTGAAAATCCGTCTGGCATGTTCGAAATATTTTAGCGTTTTGGCTTATACTCTGTTGGCAAGTATTTGAAAGCTGTTGAGTAATAGGTAAGTGTCATCTGAAACTTAATAAAATACTGGTCGTCGCATAAGCCGACGCCAACATAATGTAGTTGTGAAAAGACTAGACAGATGATGATGATCTGAAACTTGTTTAGTTTTAACGGGTCTGCGAAGCGCGAACATTGAAACTTTGAGACCACTGACCTAACTAAAAAAATGAGTGCATTCTGCCGTCATTTTGACAGATCGAAGCGTAAGTTTAGGCTAAGTGTCGTCTCTCCATCTTACCATACGAAACATGTACCTATATGATCATCTCATATTTCTCCTCATATTTTGTTTGTACCTTCAGCTATCAGTCAGTTAGCCACGGGACTCATCATCATCATATACCTGACCTTATGCCAATTTATTTGGAGTCGGTGCAACATGCGTTTTTCTTCCATACTTCTCTATTAGTCGTTATCTCGGTAGTTAGCCACGGGACTGCTTCCTATAAATATTAAAAGTAGGTTAAAATTGACTTGTAAGATTTTGTTACTTTGTTAGTTAGTTATAAGTGAAGCTAAGTTACATAGTTAGAAGTAAGTGAAGCTAATAAAAGCGTGTTCAAAAGATGGGTCTATTTATCTTGTCCTCAAGTGTATTCAAACTCACGTTGTAGCCTGACAAAATAAAAAAGGTATATTTAGTTATTATTGAATATTTTCATAACAAAATGGCCGCTCGAATCTGAAATCATAATAGAAAAGTTTTTAGTTCGAATAGAAAGTTTATAATCGCTTTTAGGTATAGTTTTTGTATAGTACTAGCTTCTGCCCGCGACTTAGCTCGTGGATGTCGAAAATTATCCCACGGGAACGTGCTACCATACAATACCTACCGACGCGTTCAAAATGTATGAAACACAGAAAGAGCTAATTTGTTTTTAATAACCGTTGAAAAGTTCCATCGCAGGGGGTTCAGAATCATGTACTGAATCCATAGAACCTAGGGTGCGGGTCGATGTCCCTGCGATCCTACTTTATCTGCACTTTGTACACGGCATGCATGGGTTTCATTTTGACAGTTCAACAGCATTCATTGCGTCATTTACGTTGTCGAGCAGACACATTTCTCGAACATATCGAGCAATGGATTAGCAATATGCTTCAAAATTATTCAAATTGAGCGTAATAGTGTGTTACGCCATTAGGGTGATGGTTTCTTTACGGTACAGCGTATAAACCAAGCCGTAGAAAAAACGTGTCCGTCAACAAGCTTCCATATTGATCCATACAACAGCCACCGAGCCTATACATTTATAGAATAAGCCGTAGTTTTTCACGGCAAGAAAAACGTGTGTGTATAAAGGGCTAAAGTTATACAAAATACCCCCTGACTAAAAAACGTATTTTATCAGATGAATAGTTACACACCGGTTTCTCTCTTTCAGTCGTCAGTAATTTGACTTTTGAAAGAAGAAGACAAAGCGTTGTGTAACTATACAGACGTTATAGGTACATACAACGTTTAATAACAAGGGGGGTATATAAAGTTCTGTCTTCGCAAAATTTTACAGTTCCCAATTTCTTCATTATCCTTATTCTATTCATCCGCCGCATATTCATCGGTCATATACTTGGAAAAAAAAATACTAACTCTCTACGACAAAAAAAAATCACGATAGTCGATCGTTTGTTTATTGTTTCTAAAACTTGCGTTTTTTGCGTTTAGGTCCTGTAAGCCCCTCAAGGGGGATGCGCCAGTTTGCCCGCGAAATTGAAATTTTCTTACGTTTTTTGCAATTTGCAGGTCAGTGTCAGGTTGTGTGTTGAACAAAATATGATTCACAACCGTAACAAATATGTATTTACAGAACTACAATTATTTAAATCATTAAGACAACCCTACAAGCTCATAATCCTATTGCATGACTATTCATGAAATATCAATCAATAAAATTATATAAACCAATTTGCAAAAAACGTAAATTTTAATTTCGCAGGCTAACTTAGCGCTTCTCACTAAATCAGCAAATATTCCATCAAGGATATTTCAGAGAGGGATATTCTTTAAAATAATATCAGTAAAGTAATTTGCCTGTCTCAACGTTCATTAATTCTTCATCTTCTTACAAAGATTATGATAAAATTCATTTCCTCTCATTTCCGTAAACATGGCATTAAGGTGGGGCCATGAAAAGCGGGCTTAGGAGATGTAACAGTGGCAGTTTAATTTTCGTCCTGAGCAAAGCAAAGCAAAATAAGTTTAAAAAAAATTGTTTCGTCAGTAACTCAACTGACGAGCGATGTGAGCATAATTGCGTAACACACTAACAGTAGCAATGGCTTTAATTTTGACAGTTCAACAACATCCATTGAGTTATAAGTTGTTGAATCATCATCATCATCAGCCTACAGCAGTCCACTGCTGGACATAGGCCTCTCCTATTCCAAGCCATTCAACTCGATTTTCGGCAACTCTCATCCAGCTGCTACCAGCCATCCTGCGAAGATCGTCGCTCCATGCATCCTACCTTACGTTTGCTGATTCGCGGTCTCCAATCAAGAACACATCTACCCCAACGGTCATCGGTTCTACGGCTAATATGGCCGGCCCATTGCAACTTCAGCTTGCTTATTCTGTGAGCTATGTCGACAACTTTGGTTCTCTGCCGGATCACCTCGTTGCGGATTCGATCCCAAGTTAAAAACATCGTTGGGCTCAAACTTTAGCATGAGCGTATAATTTTATACAGTACAATCGCTGACCTCAGAGCTCCAACAAAAATGGGGTCCTCATCATAATATGTAACAGAAATTACTTTGGAACTTATGTACCTAATTATAATGAAGTAGAACATGTCATATTACTAGCATATAAAATTAATTTCAACGTTTCTGTGTGGTGTGGTAACATTGCAATAAATTATTAAGCATTTCAATGTTCAAGCATGCTTCATTTAAGAGCTAAAGTGAGCATTAATTGAATACCTTCAGTTGTGCTGAAATGTACAGTGACGGAAATTATTTTTTTAAACAAATTAACACTCTACGTCAATTTGCCGTGCCATTTCAAACAACTTGCAGAGACCGACAGTTGTGATTTGAATATACGTACCATTTAAGTTGGTAGTCAATTTGATTAACAATTGATTTCTCCGACTTAACAATTTTTAAATATAAGTACCTACTTACCACAGCACTAGTTAGGAATAAATGGTGTGGAAAAATCAGTGGTGTGACAATCTAGAAAAAAAATCCTGTTAGTCACACTGGTGTTACAATCTGGTGTGACTACGAGTCAGTCATGCATTTTATTTTGTCTCTGTACATTTAAAACTTACTTTTGATAGCATAATCAACCTATAATGTTCCCACTGCTGGAACACAGGCCTCCTCTCTAAGAGAGGGAGTGGTTTGTAGATATCACATGTCTTCGAATTTCGGACATGTCAGTTTTCTCGCGATGTTTTCCTTCACTGTTTTGAGAGCAGTGATGATGAAATAGTTTACACAAAGTAAAGCGCCTGACCCGAACCCACGACCTACAACTCCTAAGTCGCGGCCGGTACCACAGGGCCACCACTGCTCATTTCATGAAGGAACAAGAAACTCCATGGACACACTATCTATATCTATGTGTACGGGGATAAGAAGGGGATCAGAGCTAGGTAAAGTGGATAAGACAGAGATTAAAACAGAAGAATAAATAGCAGGGGGTGTTGAGGGGGGTTCTGGGATCAGACCGGTTTTTTTTTTTTTCTCTTTATTTGTTTTGGGGTTTTTATCTAAACAGATATGCCAACCCCATCGTGCCTTTTACCACTGTACATTAACACTTATAAATCAGACCGGAATAAATAATAAAATAACATGCGTAAGATACTTACCTTAGCGGCATTTGTTATAGGTAAACTCTTTGTGTAACTTTCAGACTATTATCTACCTACAGTGCATCGAACGCAGACATTTTGTACGATGTATAGTTTGTGAATATAATACGGTATAATGAAGTGTCCGGCTCGTAGATAATCTATTGTCAATGAAGAGGGGGACAGGCAGATGGATAAGGCTTAGGTTAGAGTGGTGAAAAAATAGCGGGAAGTTTTTGTTAAAGACGGAGCTCGTCCGGAGAAGTTGTACCTACTCCAAGAATCTTTAAGCGCCTGCATAACATTGACAGGGTGCGTTGCTGATAAACATTTGTGTATTTGTCACAGAATTGTACAGTATTTTTATCTCACGAAGCGCGCTTTACATCGTGTGGTAACCAAGTGTACAAATATGCATTTCTGTTTTCCTTCTAAGTTAGTATTAACCATGATCTGGCAGTTTGAATAATTTATGCGGCCTACCCAAATGTGCTTTCTTTGGTATTGTTCGTCGAATCGTTGAGCTCATGTTCGGAGTTGAGCAGCACGATTTTTGACAAATGCGTGCACTGATTGGACAGGTCCGCTCAATCTGTGTGGTTCTTTCCTCAAAAGACCATTTCAGATACCAATCTACATACATGGTCTTCACACGATCTGACCAAGAGAATACACGAGATTTTGTCTGGACTTTAAAAGAGACTGTGACCTCTGAGTTTGTTTCGGCCTTTCTTCTAAGAATAGTCAGTTAGGAAACGCCGACCTCATCTAGTTTAAAAAAATATAATTGACGTGTAAAGGTGTTTGTAAAAACCTACTTACAGAAAATAAATCAGTTATCATTTATCATTATCATACTGTGAATGTGTGTGTGAAGACGAGTAGCGTCAGCACATAACACACTTTTCCGACTTCGCCATTGTCCGAGCCCCTGCGCTTACACACAAATGTTTTCCGACTTTGTCTCTGTCACCTCTGACCTAGACTAGAGTCAAGACAAACCCATTTCAAACAAAAAAAAAATCACAGCGTGTTTGTACATTTGGTAACCACAACTAAAGCGCTTCATGTGATAAAAATACTATAGGTATCGAAAAAACAAGATGGCGGCGCTGGTTCTGATTGGTCACCCGTTAAAAGATCCTTGTACCGTTTGTATTCCCGATTTCTTCTGCCAAGCAGTGTTGTTGTTTTTCGGTTTGAAGGGTATGGGTGCCGGGGTTATTGCAGCTGCATGAGATATAACAGTTTTGTCTTTATGATGGCGATGTATTTGCAATACTTCTGGTATTAAATTTTTAGAAGCACCATCGTTGGAAGTCCCTGAACCGTCTCCGGACACAAGTGGGAAGATCCTCCAACCTGGTAAAGTGGGGCTATCTCGATGGAACGGCAGTAGGTTGTGGATGTGGAGCTATATCGTAGACCATGCTCCACCTCCTATCCTGCCCTCTGTGTCCCAAAACATGCAGTCAAAGTTTTGGGCCAACAAGATCGGAAGGCGAAGTAATCTCGTAATTTAAAACGTTCAAAATTTAGTCGCAGTCTCATCTCAGCCACAAACAATTATGTCAAAAATTTAGGGAAAATGGGGGTATTTTTTACAGATTGAGACTGGTAACGTTCTTAAAATTACTATAATTGCCCTTCTGCTGGAATACAGTAGTGCCAGCAACACGAAGAAGAAGACGCGTCATCATTCTAATTTCAGTCGGAGGGTTAAATCGCTCTCTCATGCACTAAAATCGCTACCTGTACGTTCACCGACCGGTGAAACAAGAGGCCCTATTGTCAAGTCTACTATCTACAGATACGGAAAAAACCACATTGAAATCTACACTTCAATCACTCGAAACTGAACCTTGCGCCTTTAAAATTATAGTCCTCCCGACCGTAAAACTAAAATAGTCGTCAAGTATCGCGATACAAAGTTACTAAGCACACATAAGACATCTAAAATAGACTTTATGTCTTAGATTTTAAGGTGCAATTTAACTGTAAATGTAACATAGTCTTAGCCAGACACGATGGTTAAGCACTCAATGTACCCTTTATCTTAGATTAAAAATGGGGGGATCCCCCCTTTCCCTAGTCAGGTAGGTAGGTGTTGATATTTATCGAAAATCGACGCTTCTCTTTAACAATGGTGTCGGAAGGTATTCTTTTAGCTTTTGCACTTAAATCATAGGAGACTCTAAATAGTCTCCTTAGTTTTTCCTTTCAAAAACAAAATAGTACCTAAGTACTATTTTGTTTTTGAAAGGAAAAACTTTGAGTATAGTTATAAAGCATGAATCGCAATCAATGAATGCAAATATATACAGGATGGCATGGACATCAACGTAGGTACAACCTGTTACGATGTTCAGCAGCGGTGCTATTCTGTAAAAAAATCACCGTGATAACTTAGGTGAAGTGAGTTTGTTTTTGCTAGGAATTGATACTGTTGACAGCTCACTCCACGCTCACTTCACCTAAGTTTTCACGGTGAGATTTGTACAGAATAGCACCGCAGGTGTATAATATACAGCGAAAGGAATTTCGTTCCACCCGGGTATCCCACCCTCTCGACTTTTTGTTCTTTCCTTCTTTCTTTCCTAAGATCAGCTGCCCGAACTTCAGCTGCGTTACTTCAGCATGAGTCACAACACTATCGTACAAAATCAACATAGATGTTCTAAAGTCAATAGCGAGTGAAGTTCGTACGAAGTTAGTGACCTCGTGAAGCGAATGATTGTGCTTAGACTCCGAGCGCTAACTAATGTTGTTTGCTTTCCCCTCGTTTTCAGTTGTTTGTGGGGAAAAGGTACGTATAAGTGCTTAATTTCGTTTGAGTATTTAGTTAGTGCGGTCAGGGAAATTAATGGACACCCTAATCTGCGTTCGCGAAGTATTTGCCAAAAATGTAAACAAATATGATTAAACGGAAAAATAACTTTAATTCCTACACAATACAGTTCAGTTTACGCTACAACTTCAAACATTTTTATAACTTTTTCAATAGTGCTAGTCACTCTGAAATCAACTTAATTAACATAGAAATAAAGTTGATATTTGTTTAACTTAAAATAGGATGGGGGTGTGCAGCACTGCGTACTTTTACTATACGTCAACAGCCGTGTTATAGCCATTTATTTACTTACTAGCTGCTGCCCGCGGCTTCGCCCGCATGGATCTCGGAAATTATCCCACAGGAACGTGCTACCGGGACAAATAACCCGGTAGCATCAGAATATACCCTCTAAATTCATCTATAATTCCTATTGTTTGGTATTTCATGGAAATAGTCATTTAGGCTATGCTTGGAGCTTCCCGCGTGATCGAATCAGAAATGAGGAGATCCGCAGGGGAACCAAGGTAACCGACATAGCCCGAAGAATTGCCAAACTTAAGTGGCAGTGGAAGGCACATTGCTCGCAGAACAGATGGCTGATGGGGCCGAAAGGTTCTGGAGTGGCGACCGCGTACCGGAAGACGTAGCGTTGGAAGGCCTCCCACAAGGTGATCCGACCTTGTGAAGGCCGCAGGAAGCCGTTGGATGCGACAAGGCAGAACCGGTCGAAGTGGAGGTGCTTAGGGTAGGCCTATGTCCAGCAGTGGACGTCTTTCGGCTGAAATGACGAGTCATTTAATAGGATAGGGTTGTATTGTATTGATGGTTTTAATTATTATAATTTTGTAAATACATACTTGTTAGAGAGAGCAATGGTGGCCCAGTGATTAACGGATGGTGAGTAACGAGCTGTAGGTTGTAAGCTTGAACCCAGCAGGCGCTTTACTTTGTGTAAATTATTTCAACCACTGCTCTCAAAATCGGTGAAGGAAAACATCGTGAGGAAACCGGCATGTCGTAGAACCAAAAATTCGAAGACATGTGACATCTTATATTTTTTGACTTCGTTACTATTTTATTACTTGCAAGCAAGTAATAAAATAGTAACGAATAGTAGATTTTAATGATTGAATGGCTTTCACCTTACTTAAGTAAAAGTGGGTAACACATGCACTGCCATAATAAATAAAAGAGACGAAAATGGTAAAAGTTTTTAATTTAAAAAATTATAAGTAAATTATAATCTATACTAGCCCCCTTACAAATAAACGTTGGGTCTGTATATTTACACAACGCTTTGTCATCTTCTTTCGAAAGTCAAATTACTGACGACTGAAAGAGAGAAATCGGTGTGTAACTATTCACCTGATATAATACGTGTATTAGTAAGGGGGTAGAGATATTAATGAAATTTTCTTTCTCATTTTCTTAAAAAAGATATTTGATGTTTCTATTTTAGTACCGTAACTGTCTGTATAAGTTATAATACTGTGTAAAGACCTTGGACCAATCAAATCGCTGTTTAGATACCACCTCAAAATAACAGTATAGCAACGCTAGTAACACCAGTATAAATAAAAATACTCTAATAGCTTGCATAGTATTGTCCAACTTATTCTGTTGGTCCATTATGGCATGTCTCAGAGTCATAGTCTCATCATTCCTCGAATTGAACCGACTTTCAAGTCTATCAAATTTTCTACCCATAGTGGATTATCGAAGGAAAAATTTCGTCGTTGTCTGACAACGACGAAATTTTTCCTTCGATAATCCAGTTCTGTTGTTTGATATCTCGCATTCCTTCCGTAAGCATTCGAAATTCGGAGGCAAGTGACGTTTCTGCGTCCAAATTTTTCGATGGCGATGTAGTGGTCATTTTGATGTTGTCGTGCTGGGCCGTTTGAAGTTCTGATACTGTTTCACTAAACGTTTATTAATATCACAAAACGTTTTTTGTTGAATCTCCGACACTGCACTGTTTACTGTTAGTATAGTAGAAAACTTCTGGAGAGGCGACCGCGTACTGGAAATGCGTCGAGGTGAACCGCTGTCTTGGGGGAATCCTTTCGACGCTAGAAGCACAGGACCAGTCGTAGGGACGACCTTTGTCCACCAGTGGAAGTCTTTCGGCTGATTAATGATGATGACGGTAGTCAGCTGACGTAAGTATTACCATTAGTTTATACGTCATTGAGTACGATGATACGGTAAAAGTCACTATACGGAACGCGCGCTCCGGGATCTGAACAGACGGGCTTCGCAGCGAATGAAATACGACTGTTTTTATTTTAAACTTCTTTATGATTTTATTAAGTTTGTTTGCCAACATTAATTTGTTTATCAAAAGATAATACGAATTAGGATTGATAAGTAATCATACTGTATCACAACTTTAATATTAAACCGACTTTAAAAAGGAGGAGGTTATCAATTCGATTGTATGTACAATATCATCATCATCATCATTTCAGCCGAAAGACGTCCACTGCTGGACATAGGATATATTCACTTATTAAACCCTCGTATCTTTATTAGAGATTAGTTTCCGCCCGTGGCTTCGCCCGTGAGGTATGTCGATAAAAACTATCCTTTGTCCTTCTCCGGAATGCAATCTATCTCTCTGCCAAATTTGATCGAAATCCGTTCAGTGGTTTAGGCGTGAAAAGACAGACAGAGTTACTTTCGAATTTATAATATTAGAATTATAACGAATTGCTATCGTCACCGAACTCGAACTCGAATTTAGATGATATGATTCTTTGACTGACACCCATGAAGTGAACTGCAAAATTTTTGTCAGCTCATTACCTTCGGAGAATATGGTGGCGGCCACCATCTTGAATTTTAATTTCGAGTCATAAATTATGAACATGACACTCAAAGACATTTGGATTCCTAAAATGAGGACCTTTAAAAACTAACACCGCTGAAATGATACTACCAAACGTTCTGATAATAATTACATCCCAAGTAAAACCTAATTGGATATTTCACTCCTTCATTCCACAAACTACCCGATCCCGAATGTGTATAAAGACCAACTAACTCAGATCAAATATTATAGGTACAAACTTACAAAGTACAACAGTAAATATAGACATGTAATTCATACTCGGAGCCCTTACAATTAAGCTTTGTAAACGAGCTGGTTTTGCGAACACCAAACAATGGCAGGGAACAATAAATTCTGGTCCTTTGTACCGCGAAATTATATCAATAGAGGGTAAGGACCATATTGACGCCGGAATGGGAAGGTAGCTTGAGAATATGTGGGAATGCAGAAGGGTCAGATGATGATAAAAATAGAACTTGTGTTAATCTTTAATAGGTATCTATGGAAAAAAAACAAGACGAACATTATTGGCTAGAGAGAGTCATGCACGAACAACACAAAAACGTCATTATAAAAGCGTGTGCCTTATAGGCACACTCGTGGCATGGTTAATCTTTAACGTTCCTTCTTTCTACGGTTAAAAGAGAACTTGTGGTGATTTTTAAGGAATGAAAAAAAAACAAGACATTTTAGAAAAGAACCAACATTATGTACCTACTACCAGATTGTTTTATTTATTAAAAACTTATGCACAAGTAAAAAAAAAATCTGTACAAAGGCGGACTTAATGCCTGAGGCATTTTCTACGGGTCAACCTTAGGGTGATGCAGAGACAAAACATGGCAGGTGCAACATACGGGATAAATAACTATTATTGCCTAGAGAGAGTCATAAATGACACGACATTTTCTAAGCGTGTGCCTTGAAGGCGCATCGTACCTTGCGTTATGTTTATCTTTCTCGGGTTAAACGAGGACTTGCGGTTATCTTTTATAGGAATGGTAAAACAAGACGGTTTAGAAAAGATCCTTTGATACCTTATACCAGATTATTGGCTAGAGAAAGTCATGTATAAGAGACAATTAATGACATCAATGTCACTAGCATAACTCAATATCATAAATTCATAACAAAATAACTTGAAAAAACGATGAAGATCAAGATTTTTACCTAAACGCTGATTGGACAAGATAGAAATGAGTATAAATCTGAACAGACATGAGGAACACAAGCATAACTTTAAAATTTACACACAAAAAACGTTCGTATTTTTGAGCAGAAACTGCAGAACGCAACCTGCTACGATCCTTACACACAATATGACCGATGTATCTTGGCGGGCCCGAACTTAGCGCAGAAGGCTGCGCAGTAAGATTTTTAGGGGCCAAATGGTGACATGAGGCGATTGCGAGTGAGAGAACATGCGCGAAAGTTCTTAGTGCCTATGTTCAGGCTCGCCAAGTTACGTCGGTCGTATTGTACTCATTTTGCTACGTTTACGTTCACAAATGTGGTTATACACGGACCTAACCATTCTGAAGAACATCACCTCAGTAAAGTCGGTAAACGTCCGTCTAGGACGTATTTAAAACATAAGGGGAGGCTGCGGTGGAGGCCGTGGCGTCGTATTGCATCAGAGATGTTTGAGGATAATAATATTAAGGGGCTTACATGACCTAAAGCGCGGTCACTGTCGGACTGCATAGAAAAGAAAGAGAAGCGCGATGACACAACCCTGGTAATTTATTGCAAAATATGAAGCAATTATCTATTTACAAAAAAAAATAAACACTAGTGCGAATACGACCATCCGTTCCATCACAAAGATAACTGATGTCACTTGGAAAGCTGCCACGCTAAAATGGAACTGGGCTGGACACATCTGCCGCATGTCAGACGAACAATGGGCCAAACTTACGTCCCACTTAACGGGTAAACGACACTTTATGGGTAAACGACATCGTGGCAGGCCCAGACGGAGATGGCGGGATGAGCTGGACTCCTTCAACAAGAACTGGTCCTTAACAGCTTTGAACAGAGAGAAGTGGAAAGAGAGTAGGGAGGCCTTTGCCCTGCAGTGGGACATCACAGGCTAATAATAATAACTAGTGCTTTAGTATCTTGCTTGTAGAATAATATAATCTGAAAAAAAATCAGAATGATTGTATGGTTTTTATTGTAAAAAGTAAGTTTTTAGAGGTATCTTCATGATTTTTTCTATCGCATCAAATTAGTTGTAATAAGTTTACAACACATTATCTAACTAGCATATTATATCCTGAAGAATATCATATCCTTTCTGATTTTGTTTACTGCAACATACTTTTATTGTTTCTAAAACTTGCGTTTTTTGCGTTTAGGTCCCCTTAGTGGTTTTGACGCCATTATTATGAATAGATGTGCATCCCTGGTGACGCGTTGTCGTGGCAGCACCAACAAGTCTTCTCAGTGTGTTAGCAGATCGATGGGATTCCCTGATGTTGCGGTGGTGTATGCAGTGTCTGTAACCTACCAACATTAGGTTAAGTAAAATTATCACTAACTCTATGGACTCCTGTCTATATTAAAGTTTTGTATTCTTTAAGGACACTCATTTAAACAATAATCCTCAATCCGTAACAACTACAAAAACAAATAACTACATCCCATCCCATTTGATCCAAGGATCAGATAAATTAAATAGAACAAAAACCTTTTTCCTGGAAATCAAATAAATACCCCTCATAACGGCGTAAGCCTCCAAAAATATACCTCTAGAACATAGTTAGGGCTGGTCCAAACAGAAAATCGTATGAAATCGGGGTACAGTGGGCCAAAAAGTTGGTCTGGTGCTCTTAGTTTCAAATTCGTTTGAGCGTCATAAGACAAGGAATTCTGAAATACTAACGCTGTCTTTATATTAGTCTTGTAGTAATGCCTTGTATTCCTAGTTTAAAGTGACGTCATGGTAAGTTAACATAACGGCTAGGACCAATCTGAGTGAAAGACCGATAGTTTGCACTCATGATTCCGCTCCAGTGTGAGAGGCAGCCGCACGGGTCGATCGATCAAGTTACATTTGCCGCGGTCGGTCTGAGGATGGGTGACCATCTTTACATACCAAGACCCCTCCGTGCCTCGGAAATTCGTTGGTCCCAACTGTCATCTTGGATCTTTGACAGTCGTTACGGGTCGTCAGAAACCCTAAAGTTTGACAACCAGTCTTACCAAGGGGTATCGTATTAGGTACTCCGTAACTGGGTTGTGGAGGTCAGACAAGCAGTCGCTCTGTGTAAATACTGGTCCTGCATCCGGTTAGACTGGAAGCCAACCCCATCATAGTTGGCAAAAGGACAGATGATGATTTTCAACTCAGACATGGCATTTCACTGGAGGAGTCCAGTGAAATGCCATGTCTGAGTTGAAAAAATAGCGTTGCTACGATGAGTGAAGTTCTGCGTAAAATTCTGCTGTGTTTTTTCGCCCAGATTTATCCCTTGCCTTAGCAATATTTTGATTTGCTTTTAGAAAATGTTGTCGAAACTCCACAACCACTTCCTTGGCCGACCGTACCTACCCAATCAATGAAAACAATCCAAAGGAGAGATTTTATTCTGTTCATAGTTCATACATATTTCACCTGGCGTAGTATTCGCGGTAATCACGTTGGAATCGAGCCAATCGTATGAAAAATTGCAATTGGTCTCCGTGTCGCCGTGTCGGTTTCATTATAACATTGTCTTATACGTTTTTTAATGGTTTTTCGTCTTTTTTCTCGTTGAATTTTTTTTGGCTTCGTGCTCAGTTTGTGAAATGTTTTTAACAGTTCGTTTTATGTGGTATGAAAACACGATTACTGCATTGAAATGATATTATTATAATTATATATTACTATTATTATAATATTCTTTTTATTTTATTCTAGTTTTATATAATCGCTTGCAATTACTCATCTACTCCTAAATAAACTGCAGTGGTAAAAAGCACGAACAGTGGTGGCCAAGTGGTAACGGCCGCGACTTACGAGTTGTAGGTCGTAGGTTCGAACCCAGACAGACGTTTACTCTGTGTAAATTATTTTCATCACCACTGCTCTCAAAACGGTGAAGGAAAACATCGTGAGGAAACCGGCATGTCCTAGAACCAAAAATTCGAAGACATGTGACATCTGCCAATCCGCACTGGGCCCGCGTGGTGGATTACGGCCCACTCCCTCTCACCGAGAGGAGGCCTGTGTCCCAGCAGTGGGAACATTATAGGCTGATTATGGTATGCTATGGTAAATAGCACTATATGTCACAACCCTTGTCCCCAAGATACAGGCGCCGCCTAGTTTGGGGACCGCCGTAAAGATCCAAATGATGATCGCTAACAGCTACAGACCGACAAGTTAAGTTAATTATAAGATAATACATGTAACATTGGTTTGTAACATTGGTTCAATCAATTCAATTCAATATCTTTAATATGTCGGAAGACTTAGAGTTGGAAGGCTTTCCCACAATATGACCCGATGACCTGGATGGTAAAGGCAGCAGGAATCCACTGTTTGCGAGAAGCACAAAAGTGGTCAACGTGGCAATGCTTGGGGTAGGTCTATGTCCAGCGGAGGTCTTTTAGCTGAAATGATGATGATGTGCGTTGATATAAAATTGTATGATCATCACACAGACGGCCTGAACAAAGTAAAATTCTACCAGCGATAACGTTGATGGAAAAGTAAAAACTGCAGGCGGCTGAGTTACGAAACGCTTCGAAAGCGATTGCCACTTGTCTAGGCCTCGGATCACCAATCATTCTGTGCGCCTGGCAAAAAGTCCATGAAAATCTTAAGCACTGTAACATAAATTGTCTTCTTTTTCATCGTGTCGATGATTCGATTAAAAATAAGCACCTACATTAAATCGGCTTCGACCAGATTACAACCAAAACCATACGCTTATGACTCATTTTCATCATTCGATAAATCGGTCGATATACTTACAGCATGCGGGGACTCCCCGTAGGCGAGGTAATGACTAATGAAAGTCACGAGTCCATAACGCGATCGATACTCAGTCTGCGGGGAATCCCCGAGACTCACACCCAGTGAAAATAACCCTTCAAAGTAACTGCCAAACGTGCGGTGCAGGTTCTCCGTATACCGAAATCGTTCCCGATCGATGAATGAAAACGGTTCCCTGCATGCGGTGTGCGGAAGATTTCTGTAACGTATGCCACGTTACAGAAATCTTCCGCACCACGCATACGAGTCCTAGTTTATAGACTGAAAATGATCCATAAAGACGAATTAATTAGATATTCAAAAGATACTCTATGGTTGCAGGATATAAAAGAAGGTCCGCTACTAATCTACAGATCTGGAAACTATCTATGGTCGTACAATGATTTGCGATGTGATCAAAATTAAATTTCCAGGCTGCAATATCAAAGAAATAAAGAAAGAAAATATGCTTATTTGCGGCAAACATGACCCAGAGAAAGAACACAAAACTCAAAAAGAACAAGTTGGGTGAAAATATGCGTCACATTCACGCAAAATGGCCATCGCTCAGCATAATGCTATGACCCTATGTGAGACAGAGCCCCAGCGCTGGTTACAATTACGCAAGTCTGTAAACATTTAAAATGGAAACTAACTAGAGCGAAAAGTTTCGAAGTAATTCAAACGAAATAATAAAAAAAACAGTGTAAAAATAAACAAATGTATTGACAGTATCGCGAATACGGCAAACGAAGCAGAAGTGAAAACAAAAAAGTGGAATATAAAAGAAAACAAGGTAAACACCGATTCGTATTTTATATCGGATTTATTGGACCGCCGATTCGTACTTGTGTTGTGTTGCCAAACCGAAAAACACTACAGTTTTCAAGGGAAAAATGTTTAATTGGAATTTTTGGTGTTTTTACTGCGTTTTATTGTTTTGTTAAATAAGCTTTTTGCTGACTGACTTGTTTCGTGTTTAATATAAAACAGATATACAGGGTTGTTGGTAAAACATTAACAACCTCTTAAGAGGTCATTGTACTCATCTTATGAACTACTTTTACTATGGGAACAAACCTTAAAAACGCGAAAAAAAAACAGCTGTTCCCTACATTTATGTTCGTATAACTCGTCAAAATGTAGGGAACAGCTGTTTTTTTTTTTCGCGATTTCAGGTTCGGTCCCATAATAAAAGTTGTTCATAATGATGAGTACAATGACCTCCTAAGAGGTTGTTAATGTTTTACGAATAACCCTGTATATGCTTCATAGATGATTTAGGTATGTTGACGTATTTTTTAGGCCATAATGGTTTCGGTATGCCTATTGTAACCTTGCTAATAACTTTGTACAGCGTTTATTAGATTTGTCAAGTTTCAAGGATTTTTTGTGATTTAACAAACTGCTTTTTATCAACTATGTTGGGGTCGGCTCCCAGTCATACCGGATGCAGCTGAATGTAATCCGCGCGCGATATCCTTATCGCGCGCTTCTCGAGCTGCTCGAGTTTTATTTTAAATACGAGATTTATGTATTATTGTGGGAATACCTACTTGAGTGCGAAAGCCGTATCATCGAATTTTGTTTCTTCGAAAACCTTTCAACGACATCTCTATACTGCGACGCCTTGTTAAATCGACGCCGTGTTACTACGATATTTCGCTAAATGGAAAAACTGTACTGCGAACGATTTTACTGCGTAAATATCATACTGCGAAGCCTTGTTCAATCGATGTCACGTTATTGTGATGTTACTTAGGAAAACTTACTTCGGACGACCTTATAACAAGGTAAAAAGAATTAAAAATTAAGCAATGACAGGTAAATCAAATAAGTGATAGATACATGGTGTATCTATCACTTATTTGATTTACCTGTCATTGCTTAATTTTTAATTCTTTTTACCTTTTGTGGTAGACTAATTTTATTATGGGTGCATCGTGTTCACATATAATTTTTATTATGTATACAAGACCTTGTAAAACATTTTTAAAAGAGTAACGGTGGAGTTTCTTGCCCATTCTTCTCCATACGAAAACTACCTTTTCGAATGGGCGACTAGAATCATTTCTATTTAGTTTTTTTTTTTGACGTTCAAAAGTGCCTTTAATGTGCCTATTTGAAATAAATGATTTGACTTTGACTTTGTGTAATAATTTTACTTGAGAACTGTCATTTTCGATTTACTTTGACAAGGTTCCATCCCATTCTCATCGCGCGCGTATTATACCAGTATTTTACATGGACCGACTGCATCTAACGTCCACAACCCAGTTACTGGGTACACGACAGTGACACCGTAACACTATAGTACGATGTTATAAACAAATACCAAGTAAGTTGAAGTAACGATATCACTTACTTTAGCTCCCTCCCCTTGCGATCACGATACCTGAAACTGAAGTACCAGTAAGTAGCTCTTAGGGTATCTGAGGGGTTTCCTATGTATAACTAGATAGGGTGATATGATATTACGAGATGTTTGATAACCTTTGTGGTTGAGATCTTGATTTGATTAATGACTAGCTTTTGCCCGCGGCTTGGTCCGTGTAGAAGTCGAAAATTATCCTTGGGTCTACCGCGGGATAAAACGTATCCCACCAAAAACATTGGCTTGGCCGTTTCGCTACCATCACATGGGCGTAAGGTGAAAAATTTATTCACTGTTCATTACTTTTCTGATACAATAGTTCTTGTAGTAACGAAACGGCCAAGCCTCATATTTTGACTAAGGTGTAGAGTTAGTGAAGTTAGGGCGTGTAGAGTTGGAAGCTTGGCTCTACATGAGATCCTTTTTGGCAGTGCGAGCCATATGTGGTCTCGTCTTGGCAACATTTTACATGAAAATGTTTTTGGTGGGATTTCACATCTTTTTGAAAGTTGCTTACGATTTTTTTTTGTGGGGTTTTTTACTAAAAATCCTGAAATATGTATTTTATTATTTATTACAAGGAGTCTCTATATCAATTTTCAGAACTCTAACATCAAAATTTGCGGAAGTCTAGTACAAACTTCCATCCCCTAGTTTAAGGGGTTGGAGGGTAAAAGTTCCAAGTTTTAGAGTTTTTTTGTTGTACTATTACTAGCTTACATACCAAATTTCAGCTTTCTAGGACTTCAGGAAAAACCTTAGAATATTGATGATCATCAGTGAGTCAGTGACGAAATCGGGGTATTTTAGATATCAATAAAATCTAAAGTATAAGAGCTATGCAATTGAAACTTTGTAGGTTTAATAAGTCAACCACTGACATCATATCCCGAAAATTTTGTTTATCTGGTATAATCCAAACGTTATGAAGGTTCAAAAATACGACGAAGTGCTTCGAGAAAAGGTAGGTAGTGCCCTTGCGCTTCGCTTGGCTCGTCTTGGCGGGGGCACTTCCGTGCCCCCAGATGTTAGGTCGTAAGACAGGACGTCATAGTTACCTGTATATATTATGTCTTTCGTCGAAACCCGTTCAGTTGATATGGCGTATTAGAGTTAACAGACATAGTAACTGGCACATTTATATAGTATAGATTTAATATAGCATCACGCCTGTTATCTTTGAAGGTGTCAGCAGAGGCATATTCACTAGTTATGTTTGAAGTCTCATGTAATTACGGGCCTACTGACATTGCATAATGAGCCTATAATGTTCCCACTGCTGGGACACAGGCCTCCTCTCTTCGAGAGGGAGTGGGCAGCAGTCACGCTTGCGACCACTGGACTAATAGTTAATGATAAAATTTTTAAACATAGTAATTAATCGGGGCCCGTGGCTAAATATTAAAAGCCCCACAGGTCGATCGATCAGGTTAAGCTACGCTTGCCGCAGTTGGTCTGTGGATGGGTGACCATCGACCATTACATACCGTGAACCCTCCGTGCCACGGAAAGCACGTTAAGCCGTTGGTCCCGGCTGTCATTCTTGGATCTTTGACAGTCGTTACGGGTACTCAGAAGCCCGAAAGTCTGACCAGTCTTACCAAGGGGTATCGTATTACCCAGTAACTGGGTTAGACTGGAAGCCGATCCCAACATAGTTGGGAAAAGGCTAGGCAGATGATGATGACTAATTAATTTCTACTTTTAAATTATTTCTATTGAAAGCATTCGAAAGAAACTTGCAAAAGGCAATAAAAAGTTTCAAAACGTTTTTCGAAACCTGGTAACATTGCACCCACACAGAGGAGATACGCACAGAAAAAAATCAGGTATGAATAAAAGATGAGTCGAAGAGACCTGGGGCGTCCGATAGCACCCGCCCGCCGTCGGGATTTGATACTATTCACCTAAAATGGATTGTTTCTTAAACAAGTTATTACTGAGATTTTTCCCAAAGAGTTTTTATAAAAAAAAAAATGAATTGACGTCAATAGGATAGATACTAAGGCCCACTGGCACACAACTGATACATACATAAGATAAGTTGGTAGAACTGTAACTGCCTCGTGTTAGGTGTGGTAACCAAACATTCAAGTCTGTCAATGTAAATGCAAAATGTAAGTATGCAGAAAAATGTCAAGAAAATGCAAGGAATGTCAATGAATGCTCAACGGGCATGTATCTAAATAAAAATGAAAGTTGTCCGAATCAAACCACGTCTATTCGAACACTAACTAAATTATGTACAAAAATGCATCATCTAGGCTCCACAGTACCTATCTCAAGGCAATAAAAAAAAAAAAAAAATTGCTCTAGGTACCAAATGTAGGTCGCGATCAAAGTGCAAATACGCGGGCCTACTAACTTGTGTAAAAAATACATATTCCAAAACCATTTACATACACCGTACAGCCTCGTAGGTTCGGGAATCGAACCCAGGATCCCATGGTCAGCAGTAGCACTTATGTCCTCGAGATCAACAAAGCAGATATCGCTTAGAATGTTTGGGAAGTTTCCCAGTGAATACACAACTTTAACTGAACAAAATCCTCAAAGGAGACACAAGCAAAAAGTATTAATACCTCTAAAACCACTTACTTTTAAAAATAGAAAAAACCTCCGCACGATTTTACTCTAGGCCCTTCAATCTTCTGAAAATAACAAGGGCTATTCAGAAACAGCCGAATCGCAAAATCCTTTTAGTGATATTGAAATTTTCAGACGCTTGAAAACTTTTTCATCGTTTCAGAACGGGTACGAGTATGATGCTCTCGACTCGAGTCGAAAGCTTTAAAAACTTTAGATTATAGTAATAACTTAGTGGTTAGCTCGAAATTTCGGAACGAACTCGCATGTTTTTGAAGACAATGCGAGTTTTGAATTTAGAAACTAAGAAGAATTTGAATTTTACTGGTTTTGGGTTTGAGTTTTGGTAAAATTGGAATGACAGTTTTCGAGTTGATTTTTTATTGCGTGTGTAGTTTTATAGACTAAAGGGTTTATTTATAAACGATGATCAAAGTTAAGTGAGGTTCAAACGTCAAAAATGTATGGTTAAACAGTCGCTAATGACAAGTTAACTTTAAGCAACGTTTATGAATAAAGGGGTCAATGATCAATGATTTACTGCTTCTTTTTATTACTCTCTTTCACATTTTTTGAAATCAAAAATGTTTATAGGGATACCATAGAAATATGCAAAAAGAAAACTAAAGTGCATCTTAAGAAAAGATACTCTGTGGCGTGTTGTTAGTACCGCGATCGCTTTCGGCCTGCTTTCTTAGACCTCATATTTTAAAAATACATTACATACTTTGCAAAGCTTCCAGGGGTAAGGATATAGAATATTCTTATACAGCGCCCGGTCTTTCTATCCATTCCTACGGGTAATGCTCCAGCATCTGACATAGCTACTATTCGTAATAGCTTGAAACCTTACTCACTGCAAAATGCTACATAGGTCAGTTACTTTTTATTTATCAAACGGAAATGGAAAATTTGGAAAACATAGGTGAAAAATTACTTGGTGCACGCTACAAAAAAGGTATGCATTGTAGTACCAAACTTTAAGGGGAAAAACAAAGATGTGTACGGTCGGGGGACCCCCGTCAGAACCGAAGTTCCTTGCGAAATACTCGCACGCACACACATTCAATAAATATGCAATAAATATATACAAAAAAAAGGAACGAAATCGGTTGCGAAAAAAAATCTGCTGTTCCCTACATTTCTGTTCGCATAACTCGTCAAAATGTAGGGAACAGTTGATTTTTTTTCGTGACTGATTTCGTGATTTTTTTTTATATCGCCAGAAAAGGCATTATCAAGTATGTGGTATAATTTATTGCATATTATGTGGTTTCCATAAAAAAATAGAAAGAGACAGAGAGGGGAGAGAGAGAGAGGTGTGAATTTAATACGCGTTTTTAATACAGACCCATTTAGTATAAGTTTTTAAGAAGCTGCCATAAAATTGTTGCCATCTTAGATTTTCGTTTTGTCCTCGCTATTGGCTTCAGGACCGTCGAAAACCATGAAAACGACACCCATGATGAAAAATTTTAAAGTTTTCGCAGCCGCCATCTTGGATTTTCATTTAGACTTCACTATCGGCTTTAGTATCCTCGAAAACTAGAAAAAAGAGAGAGAAAATCAGTCACAAGGAGAGGACACGTGCGTCAACTCCTACCGCAAGCTGTGTTAAAGAACTTCGTTTCCAAAAAGAAAGAAGGAAAAAAGGAAGAAGTGACTTTGACAAGTTGTGTTTTCTCTCGTTAGTTTTTGTGTTTGTGTCACCGTTCTTTAGAGAACTGGATTTTTAGGAGGTATAAAGTATAATAATTATGACGAGAGCAGATATTTCGAATTTTGTACGTTAGCTAGTAGAGATCTTTAAACTACCACAACAACGCCTTAATTGCTTAACACACGATCAAACACAATCTGAATCATTTTGAAGAATATTGCTAATCCATTGTTTCATATGTTCGAAAAATTTGTCTGCTCAACAACGTAAATAACGCAATGAATTTTGTTGACTTGTCAAAATAAAAGCCATTGCTACTGTTAGTATGTTACGTAAACGCAATTACCCTGTTGGTTAAATCATTATTATGATATCGGTTGGTATTGCTCAGGATTAAACTTGCAAACTTCTCTAGCAGTTTCACTTCACGGAAATCCTACTAATCCTACTTCCTACTAATATAAACGCGAAAGTTTGTGAGGATGGATGGATGGATGGATAATGGATGTTTGTTACTCTTTTACGCAAATATTACTGAACGGATTTTGATGAAATTTGGCACACATATTCCCGATATTCCCACGGAATCGAAACCTTATGCGCGTGAAACCGCGGGGCGCTGCTAGTCCTTAACATAATATACGATTGTCGGGCAAAAACTGTATAAGTTGCATAAAACTTAAATAGTTTTTGCCCGTTTATTAAATTATACCTATTTAACTACACACCCGCCGCGAATGTTAACTATCTTAATAATTGAATAATCACGAGCTTAACTTCGTCTGAATCCGCAGTTCCTTAGCTTGTGGTCCAAGTTAAAGAAGAAAATTTCAGAGAGGAAAACTTCTCATACTGACGAACATAAAAAGTGATTTATAATAATTATTTATGTATTTATGCTATCTCTAAGTGGACTTCGAACTTAAGTCGGCCAGAGCAAAGAGAATCTCCACAGATGGAGGTTCACAGAAGGGTTAAGATCTCAAGTACATATGGGGCACCTCCCCACAAACAAAAAAACAACAGAATCATAAAAAGATAACATTATGCTCATCAAGTGCACAGCGGGCCTCCTGTGCACTTGATGACCTTATATGAGTGCGTCACTGAGCGGAGTTCGCGCAGCTGAATTTTGGGCCAAAAATGTTTCAACTTTTTGCCACCGATACGCTACAAAGAAGAAGATGCTATTTCTTCCACTTTCATGACCTCCTCTTTCTAGTTCATAAGGAATATTATGCAATTCGTCCCACCAACTTCTTCATGATCTGCGGCGACCCCGTCTTAGGGTCTAAACAGACGGACTGCATTTGAATGGCATGCCAGCTGCAACTTCGCAGTTTTGATGCAGTGGTCATAACTAGGTTTCGAAGTAGTTAAGGTCAACTGCATCCAAACTGTGAAGTTGCACCTGAAATGCAGTCCATTTGTGTAGACCCTTACTGTCTCAAGGCACCAGTTTTATGCTTTTTCGGCCCACAGTTGTTCCAGCAGTGTCTTTTATGTCATTTCAACCTGCTATGCTTATTTTAAAGCAGTATAGATCTGGGAATAAATACTACACATTTGAAGTAAACTTTTCAAACTAGACCAATAAATCAGTAATTAAAAAAAATATATATACCTAATAAATCGATTAAAAAATATCAAAATTCAAATCATACGCACACTAAATACTACTAAATGCGCGGAATTTATCAATGAGTTAGCACGATCCTATACTTTATTTGCAAATATCCTCATGTATGGCTTTTTTTCCACTTACACAACACACCGTTGTATTTTCGAGAGTGTAAAAAATTTCATCTCGTATTCGCATCTGCGATAATCATTTATTTTTCATTAGAAAAAAAGGTCAAATATATTTTGAGGAAGAAAGAAATTAAGCTTTATGCTTAAATTCTTTTATTTCAATACTTAACATCTTTTAACTGGCATATTTTGTCGTCGTCGCTTATGTTTCGTACCAAAGGCTGCAATCTTGTTAAAAACAATCTGCCACAAGTCAGATTTATGCAGCTTTTAAAACGTGCGCCGAAACTAAGAAACTCAGACTTGGCATATAACTTGTTATTCTCTAAGAACTTCGCTGTGCATTTTTAGTTTGAATAGAAGGAAACAATAATCTTCCAGTCTTTGTTTTGAAATATTACGGTGAAGGAAAACAGCGTGAGGAAACCGGCATGTCCTAGAGCTAAAATTCCAAGTCTTTTGTGACATCTACCAACATGCATCACGGATATAAATGACAAGCACAGATGGCCGATGGGGCCGAAAGGTTCTGGAGTGGCGACCGCGTACCGGAAGACGTAGCGTTGAAAGGCCTCCCACAAGGTGGTCCGACGACCTTGTGAAGGCCGCAGGAACCCGTTGGATGCGAGAAGCACAGAACCGGTCGAAGTGGAGGTGCTTAGGGGAGGCCTATGTCCAGCAGTGGACGTCTTTCGGCTGAAATTATGATCAACATGCACTGCGACCGCGTGGTGGACCTCTCCCTCTCACAGGGAGGAGTCCTGTGTCCAAACAGAGGGAACATTATAGGCTGATTTATTACTATGAGCTCATCACAGCGTTAAAAAAGCTTGCGTTACGTAAAGTACCTGCACTTGTATTTTAATATCATCAGTTTCGTAAGGTTTTAAACATTCGCATACATTTTACAGATTTTGTGAGACGGGATTCAACGACGGGAACAAACTTCAAAATATACTAAGTACATAATTACGTAATTATATTCATGTGTGCGTTCTATCACCAGATTTAAGAACGTAAACGATGCAAAAGGAGTACGTAAGGATCGTAGCAGGTGGCGTTCTGTAGATTCTGCCTACCCCTATGCGCCCTATGGGAAGAAGGCGTGAACTTCCACACATGCTCAAATACCATACTAACCACTCTTTGTACAGACACGCGAGCACATCAAGCTACTACAATCTGTCAAATTTCTATAATAGATTTTCAACTTAATTGCTGATGTGTAAGGTTCAAAGTTGATTGGGAAAATTTGACAGTTTCGGGTAGCTTGATGTGCTGGCGTCTGTACGTATTTGTAGCTATTTATAAATGATTGGCTCCACCGATTTTAAAAACTATGTGTTAGTTTTAGTGGCACATCTTTCAGATCTTAGACTTCATCATCATCATCGTCAGCCTATAGCAGTCCACTGCTGGACATAGGCCTCTCTTATTGCACGCCATTCAACTCGATTTTCGGCAACTCTCATCCAGCTGCTCAACCAGCCATCCCGCGGAGATCATCGCTCCACCTAGCCTGAGGGCGTCCCACCTTACGTTTACCGATTCGTGGTATCCACTCAATCTCGATCTTAGACTTATTTACATGAAATTAATAAGCTAAGTGCACAAGAAGCTACCAATAACTTTCTTATCCTTCCTTTTACGTAATCTAAAGAAAACTTTAGCCTCCTTAAACTTGTCTTATTTATACTCAAACTTAAACTTTCCTAGTCTTTGGCTAGAAGGAAGCAATAATCGTTTCTTTCCTTTTCCTTTTAATGTTATAGAGGAAATTTAAAAAAGTAGTAAGTGAGAAACAATTAGTGTTTAAGTTTAAACTTTATGCTTTTAGGCAAGTAGGTAGTTTTCGTGTCGATGTAATTTTGTTAAAACTTTAGTTTGTGAAGGAGAAATTGGTGTAAGAACCTGCACTCCAATTGATAACACCCTTTCTTTCACAATCAAAGGGTTTGAAGGAAATTCATTATTAAACCATTGCTTTATAGGTTCGAAAAACTCTTCTGCTAAAGAACGTAAAGACCGCAATGAAAATATGAACTGTCAAAATATAAGGAATTGTGATCAACTGACATTTTATGTGTGCCCAGTCAGACGTGGCAATAAGGTTGATATTGGTTTACTGCCATTGCCAAGTCTGTCAAATCACAATGGTCCTGATTTACGTTGCATTATCCTTATTGCAACGTAAATCAAGATCATTGTGATTTAATAGCAATCTTGATAATCGGTTGCTGCTGTCGAAGGTAAAATAAATCTCAAGGGGCTGTAAACCTCTTTGAGTTTTGGAATGTGACAGACAGACTTTCAGACACTTTAGAGAAAAGAACTTTTTCTAACATTATTTCATTTCGCAGATTACCAAATTCTGTTTACCCTTTAACTGCACACATAATGTCATGTACTGCATCGAACCCTTAACGTTTTGAAAACCTTGATACACCTAGCTTTTTTGGTCCGAAAATGGAAGAGATTTCATCTCAAAATGTTCCGTGAGGTGTCCTAGATCGACCGAGAGCTCAAAGGAACTTTTTTTCAGATATCTTTTTTGGTGAAGCTTCAAAGCATTACTAGCTCCGATGTATTTCGGCAGAGTTTTTGGCATACCAACCAAGGAATGCACTGAAATAGAATAGAAGAAATAAAAACATCAAAGTGTTGTTGTGAACTTGTAGATGAGAAATAATAAATAAATAAAATAAAAAGCCTTTTATTTCCAGTTTTTTTTTACAGATTAACATAAAGAATGTTGTATCTACCTGTAAACTTACAAAATAATTAAAAAATTGAGAAATTAATATCTATGTAACCTAAATTTCTTAAGATATACCTAATTATTATTAATATATAAAAACAAATTTTAAGTAGGTAGGCACTAGTACATTATTCCACTGGAACCCCCCTCAGGTCAAGACCTCCTCCAAAGCTTTCCATTTCTCTCTGTCATGGGCTATTTGTTGCCACTGTGGACCAGCAATTTTTTTTAATATCATCTTCCCATCTAGTTAACGGTCTCCCTCTGTATCGTTTACCCAACAGTTACGTTATGGAAAGGCCCATTGGGTAAAGATGAGAAATACTATTCTGTAATGTTTAATTCGAACATCACTCAAGTCACGCGATTCGAAAGCGAACATAATGGTTAAAAAAATATTTACTGCCGCACTCAGAGACGTCACTTAAAATTAATCAATAATATTAAGTTTGATTAACCACCATGTCTTGTCAGAAATGTTATCAAGACTGACTGTCATATTTATTACTTACAGCATTCTAGTTTTTACTTATCAATTAAATTATTGATTAACTTCAAGCAACGACTCTGAGTTCCGGAGTTAGGTACATAAAAAATAAATGAGTTCGCTTTCGAATCTGACATGACACCTCAAAATTTTTCGAGTTTTGAAATGAACAATTCATTTCATTTCATTTCAAATATTCGTTCCGTGCGGGAATCGAACCCGCGACACGCAATGCAGCAGTCAATCGCTTAACCACTGCGCCAACCGTGTCGTCAATTGAGAGCTAACTGCTGATTTTACAGTAAGAACACGCGTGGTAAAGGTAGTACCGACTTCCTTGCACAGCATAATCAGCCTATGAAGTTCCCACTGCTGGGACACATGCATCCTCTCTGTAAGAGGGAGTGTGAATCCACCACGCGGGCCCAGTGCGGGTCGGTCGATGTCACATGTTTTCGAATTTTTAGTTCTAGGACATCCCGGTTTCCTCACCATGTTTTCCTTCACCGTTTTGAGAGCAGTGGAGTTGAAATACACAAAAAGTAATTTAAAAAAATTAAACCGACTTCAAAAAGAAATGAACTCAAAATTATGAAATAACTTTAATTTCGGAAGTCGGTGTCTTGGGATCTGTATTTTAGTTTTAGTTTTTTGCCACCGACTTCCGAAATTAAAGTTATTTCATAATTTTGAGTTCATTTCTTTTTGAAGTCGGTTTAATTTTTTGAAATTACTTTTTATTTGGTAATTTTTAGTTGTTGCACTAGAATTTGACCAAGGTTTTGAGATGTTTTCGCTTTGACACTACACCCGTCCCTCGTATCAATAAGCCAGGCCGTCACACTTTCACGTCTTAGTCCATATCTTGAAAATTACTGAATCGATTTTGATGAAACTTGCACTGTTCCCTAAGTTGAAGTAAATGTAAGCCAATAAAAAAATAATGGTCACGATCCGATTAATAGTTACGGAGATATGCGTGGACAAACATACATACATACATACGTCTATAAAATTTTGTATATTTGTTTGGAAGCCCTAATAGATTGTCATATGTGAATATAATGCAATTCCAATAATATTACATACATACGTATCGAATTGATAAACTCCTTTTTTTTGAAGTCGGTAAAAATGAAGCGCCTATCTGGGTTCGAACCTACGACCTACAACTCGTAAGTCGCGACCGTTACTACTGGGACACCTCTGCTATATCTATTATCTTTGCATAAACTCTTTTAAAATAAATTTTGCTACTATAAACATACTTAAAAATACTTTAACGAGAGTCAAAATGTTCATTTGTGACTGGTACCGTGCCTAAAAGACAAGCGCCAAAATTTGGCCAAAACAAAAATGTTACCTAACGCCAATCCTACCCAAAATATAACACAAGACCTAAACAAGAACATAATTACACCGTCTCCTCTCAAGAATTAACAAGAAAATCTAATAAAAAGAAACCGGAATTTTTCTCAGATTTTTCAAGCGTACTCCCAAGTCATTTGAACCGGGTAATTGGCTAAAACACGTCTATACGACGACTATACGACGACGTCTATACGACTTAATGCTTGTACGTAATCTCTCGTAAGGAAATGACAGACACAGGTGGCTCCGTCGCCAACTGCTAATAGCTTTTAGACAGCTAGATGGCGTAGTGAGGGGAAACAGTCGATAGTTAAGCTTTTACTAAGGTTTCATTTGTTAGTATGAAAAATAGATGTTCAGAACTAGCTTTGCTTTTTTAATGAGAAGAGTGATTTCTCCGATGGTAGAGGATATCAATCAGATTTTAAAGGAATGTGTCCGGAACGAGGTTGAGAGGTATTCCATAGAAAACAGTTTTAATTCTATTAATGCTGGCATGTGTCTTGTCTGCTCCTTTGTCCAGGACCGCCAAAAATTAAAAAAAATTGTAAACCTAGGTTTAAAACGTAGATATAATGCTCCTATGAGGGTGACATGGTCATACTGATCAAACCCTTCCAAAAAGTAATAAGATAGATACATATATTATTGCATAAGGTTTTTGTGGCTATTAGCCTGCAAGGTTTTAGATACTTACAGCGGATCGCATTTATCGGATGCATCTGGATAATTGGACCAGGATCGTCACAAACAGATGGTGTCTGAAGGCGGGCCTCGTCACAAAAGCAAGCCTTAGGCTACAGTTTCCTAGAAGGGCGTTGATTGCCCACAGAGCGTCCTGAATTGACCGGTGAATGACGTCACTGAAAAGTTATATATGAAAGTAAGTTGGTGTGTTTTTCTAGACAGCGTTATGTGCCGTCACCGCTTTTCTGGGTAGCCAGCCGTACAATACGACCGAAGTAACTTGGCGGGCCTGGACATAGGCACTAAGAACTTTCGCGCATGTTCTCTCACTCGCACTCGCTTCATTTGCCATTTAGTTCCTAAAAAATCTTACTGCGCAGCCTTCTGTGCAAAGTTCGGGCCCGCCAAGATACATCGGTCGTATTGTAGCTTCATAGACACGCCGCCGCCCGGCGTGACGATTAGGACTCGTTCTTGAATGGTTGACCGAAAAAGGCATCCAATAATGTATTTTATTATAATCATGTTTATGGGTTTATTATATTTAGGTATTTTAGGGCTGATTTGTCCAACGCCATATAATTTTATCCGAGGAATAATTTTGAATTTTTGACAGTTCTTTAAAGCATAGAAAATCTGTCAGACGTCAATTTTATTCTACGAATAAAAAATATCTGTCAATTGAAAAATCAGCCCTTTGTCGAAAGTTCTTGTGGTTTCGTCTTATATTCCGTTTCGCAATATCAAACAGCAAACAGGCGTGATTCTATGTTTGTATTTTCCTAGAAGAGCTATAAATAAAGTGCGCAGGATGTAGAATGTAGACGGCGTATTAATATGTTGTATATATTTTTTGTAACATAATAAAATTATTATTTTGATGGCACATCATTTGGGAATATTATATAAGGAAAATTAACTCTTTGATTGTCGTAATTAGAGACACAATAGAAAGACAATTGCTTATGTCGGACTGTGTAACATAAGACATACGAGAGGTTAAAAACGAAGGCTCTTTAAAAAAAGTAAGAAAAAATGCCACTGGCTTTTAAATCAAAGTGTACAATTTGATTTGCTACATGAAAAAAGTTAAAGCTACGTACTGTCGTAGCCCGTAGCCGATCTACAGCATTGCGTAGCACTGTGTTATGTGCTACGGCGTAGCTGACGTAGCCGTGACGTAGTCATTGTGGAACTAACAAGCGGTGCGCAGGTAGATAAAAAAATTAATATGCGGTCCGTTGTGTAAGGTTTTATACAATTATTGTTGTAAGCTTATGTTATATATGTAGTTGGTGTCATGGTGTGCCTACTGGTTACATAAATGATTAACTATACATACATCTTTTTTCCTAGGTCAGTGCAGCGTGTATGAGGCGGCAAAATCTTTTTTTTGTAAGCTTTACTGTCCCACTGCTGGGCAAAGAACTCCCCCAAATCCTTCCAGGAACTCTTTTCCCTCGCCACCTCGAACCAGCCCTCGCGGTACGCGTTCAGGTCATCTCGCCATCTCTTTCTAGGCCGGCCTCGGCGGCGCCGTCCGCCTTCAGGCACCCATTGTGTGGAGATTTTTGCCCAGCGGTCATCGTGCATACGGCTGATGTGACCCGCCTAATCCCATTTGAGCCTGGCAGCCATCTTTCCTACATCCAGTATGCCCGTTTTGGAACACAGCGTGGTGTTCCGAATTCGGGCCGTGTGTTTTAACACCTAGAAAAATCTTTAATCCAACTTAATTTGAGAAAAATCTAAAATTGAAAGCTTCTCTATGCACTTCATAAATTACTTGCAATTCACAATCAACTTACATAAAACTGAAGTTTAACTAAATTGAGTTGCAATGTTACTGTGTGTGATTGCTTATTGTTACTTGTGCTTCAACTATAACTTATGTATTTAGTCATATTTAAGAAATTGCATATAGCTAGTTCGGCTGCATCCAGCTAGACTTTCCAGTAGACCTGAGTATATGGTTTTAATTTCATTTCGATACTTCTACGCATTCCCGAGGTAAAGGGTCTTGACAGACAGATAGACGGACGGACAACAAAGTGATCCTATAAGGGTTCCGTTTTTTCCTTTTGAGGTACGGAACCCTAAAAACACATGAACACTGCCCGAACCAGGGATCGCATACAGGGCCACACGTTCAGCAGTCTAGCATACGACACCAAGACTCAAAAGAAATTTGTATTTAGACTGACATGCTTTTATCACAATAACCATAATTATAAATCTTTCAAAGTTATCGATAACTATAAAACGTATCAACATTTTCCCCACCCTAGTAGAGATGACATACAGTAATGGCCGCCTGCAACATCTGCTACCAACATTACAACGTGGTTGTCTTTATAGCAGAATTGGTACATGTGATATTTTAATTAGATCACGCGATTATGACTCCTATTTCTTTACTCTTAAGGCGGGTAATGCGCTTAAGTGCTGAACTTAAGTGGTGCAGGTGTACTATTTTTATAGTTTGTTGTAGGATGGATGCATTAGGTTTTAAGTAGGCTAAAAGGGATGTGTTGAAGAGTAGTTCCATAAATTATTAATGTTTTTGGAGTAGGTTTTCCTGCTGGTAGTTTTTAAGGTCTCATCTGGTCTTTCTAGGTCAAAACTTTGCACGTACCAATGTGACTTTTTCAGTACATTATATTGGGCATAAAAATGCTGCATCCGGTTAGACTGGAAGCCGTCCCCAACATAGTTGGGAAAAGGCTAGGCAGATGATGATGATAATATCTTTTAATTATTTTATTTTTGAATTGTTGTTTTCTTACTATTTGCTGTACTCTGGACGCTTTTTCTTTTTTACATCGTTCTCACATATAAATTGTAAATTCAACATTAATGATGTAATTAATATTTTTGTAAAAATATAATTTAAAAGAGTGTCCATGGAGTTTCTTGCCCGTTCTTCTCCATAGGTACCTACGCTTTGGAATGGGCAACTAGCTTCATATTTTCTGACTGACCGACTTCTTGACAATTCAAAAGTGCCTGTAAATGGTTTAATTGAAATATATAGTTTGAGTTTGAGTTTATCGACCATAAAAAAAGCGATCGGTATAATATCGGTACACGCATGCAGTGAGACCGGTTAGTAGGTCGATTTTACACATTTACACAATCATTATATCGGGTTTAAAAAGACGCTTAATGAAGCCGAGATTCACTCTTGATCTTCCCTTCATTGAGATTTTTTTTTGTATTGGGACATGCCTGGGAATCTTCTGGTTATGGTGATATTGAAGAACCAACATCCCTTGACGTTTCTTTACAAAAACCAGTTGTTATTATTAAACCATTTATGATTATGTTATTTATCTTTTTAATAAATTATTTTATATTTTGTGAATGTGAGAACATTGTAGGCCTTGTAGACTAGATTTGTAGACCATTTTCTATTTTATTACGTACCTGGTACTTGTTGAATTACAGTGAGGTAAGGGAGGACAGTGTAGGCACTGTCCTCCCTTACCTCACTGTAATTTAAAAACATTGTAAAACCCAATTATTTAAAAAAAAGTAACTTTGGAGTTTCTTGCCGGTTCTTCTCCATAGGAAACGACCAATTGGAACCCTGCACCTAGCTTCTGACGTTTCATAAGTGCCCATGTAGGTTTATGTGAATTTTTTTTTATTTTTTTTTGAACTGTTGAAAATCCAACAGTGTTTTTTGACGCGCTGGGATGAGCTTTGTTGGATTCTCAATGCTTTGCTCAACACCGAGAATTGAAAATCCAATGCGCGATAAAATCCCGCCCCGATATTTTTACGGGTGTGAACTTGGGCCCTCTACCAACCTACTATTTGGCTAAGCTTCTCACCACGGCGTGAACACTAAATGTATGGCTGATGCTACGAGTACAAAGAAAGTAGCGTGGTTGAATCGATGGTCTATATCAGGCCCGTAAGAAGCTGAGGCTTATGTCCAGCAGTGGACGTCTTTCGGCTGAAATGATGATGAAGAAGCTGAAATGATTATCTACATATATCAATACCTAGAAAAAAAAAGCCTGTGTGTGCCCTAAGTTCTACTTAGAACTACACTATGGACTATGACGCGATTTCCGACAACATTTAGAAAAAAAATCCGGGACGTTTATGTGTATAGGTAATGCATTCATATTTAGCTTTGATTTATAGCACAAAAATAGCGATATTTTGTTTGCCATAACAGAGGGACATTTCACGTAGTATTTTTCTGTCAAAAATACCTCTAACTTTCCTACATTTTTGACAAGTTTTTGATACTGATTGTCGCTGAGATGAGACTAGATTTTGTACGTTTTAAATTACGAGAATTGACCTTCTGTACATTTCACCATTGAGGGCGGGTTCCTAGATAGGGTAGGGGGGGGGGCATAGTGAGGTACTTAAGACTCAAAAAATATTATGAATAAACAACAAATTTTAACTCAATATCACGGAAACAACAAATCGGTTCTTAGAATCGAATCTATTTCGAACAATGATCCGGAAAACATTACCATAATTTGTAATTTGATAACTTTGGTTGTCAAGGTTACGGGTTATCTAAATAACCTCAGGCTAAGTACAGTGACGATATTTGTAAGGTGACTTTCAGCGATTTACCGGTCGATCAAAGCTGAGCTCAATCAGCCTACCCTCCTACCACCTCCTACCTCCCTCTGCTGGAAAACAGGCCTCCTCTCTGTAAGAGGGAGTGGGCCGTAATCTACCACGCGAGCCCAGTGCGGGTTTCTAGATGTCACTTGTCTTTGATATTTTGACTCTAGGACATGCCGGTTTCCTCACGATGTTTTCCTTCACAGTTTTAAGAGCAGTGTAAAGCGCCTGTCTGGGTTCGAACCTGCGACCTACAACTCGGTAAGTCACGGCCGTTACCACTGGGCCACCACTGCTCCCAATAGTTGAGCCCAAAAACATCCAATTAAAGAGGCTTTTGTTGCCTAGCAGTTTGCCTGCAATAAACTCAACTCAAACTCAAAGCATTTATTTCAATTAAACCAATTACAGGCACTTTTGAATTGTCAAGGGGTATCGAAGGAAAGGGGTCTACCTCGATTCTTTGACCTGAATTCAAGATGAGGACTTGCTTAGTCATGTGTTCTTCGGGCCTTCTCATTACATGACCATACCACCTCAGCTGCGCTTTAGAGAGTTTTTCTTCGGTTGGGCGGACCATAAAACTGTGAGCGTTTCAGTGACGTCATTCGACGAAAATTACGGACGGGAAACTCTAGCTGTAGTTAAGTTTCAATTTACTGAGAGTTTCTGCCAAAACTGGTAAAGGAATTACGAGGTTGAGTATGCCTGTTTTTACATTCTATCTTTAAGTAGAATGAAAATACGTTTTCTTACCAAAATCTTCTGAACATAAAAGGAATAGCAATAAAATATGATAATACCCACTTCGGGACAATCAGAGTTAAGTAAAGACAATTGTTACAGAATATTATGTATATAAATAATATGTAGGATAGACAGAAGGTTCATTTAAAATTTGAAGGGACGCGATAAGATAGCCCGCGAAATTCAAATTTACTTACGTTTTTTTGCAATTTGCAGGTCAGTGTCAGGTTGCCTTTTAAGGGGTACGTATTTGAATATCGAAGATTAAAATACCGACTGTTAAAATATCGATGTTCGAAACATCGAAAATGGAAATATCGAACGATCATATAACCGAAAATTAAAATATCGAAAGTTTATATTATCGAATGGTTAAATATCCTACGTCCAATATATCTAAAATCTAAATATCTACAAAAGTTACATCGAAAGATCTAAATATCGAAATACAGATTATCGAACGTCCTAAATATCGATGGGTATATATTATTTGAACATCGAAAATTAATATACCTACGTGTAAAAATGGGTTAATTTTCAACATTTAATACATTCATTAATTCACCCTAAAAATACGTACAAGTTAAAATATCGAACTGATATAAGTAGTATGAGTGGAAAAAGATTGCTTCTGCAACGTCTCCGGCGCTACGGGAAGTGCAACCCCTTCGCCCTTGCGTAACAAAGGATAGGCACCCATGTTCACCTCCGCAGCTTCGGCTTGCTGGTCGCCTCCGGCGACCAGCCTCAGCCGCTACGGTTCCCACGGGAGCCTATGCTTTGTTACAGCGGGCGGGGGTTGCCCTCCCTTCGCGCCTCCGGATTTTTATATACACTCTAGGGGTAACAGCCAAAAGACTACGTAAATTCGGGGTGCCCCAATTCGGTTTTGGAACAATTTCGACCTATTTTATCCATGAAAATCAGTGTCCAGTGTACAAGCCTATTAGGTCAATCGTGAAGGTATTATTTAAATTAAAATATTTTCTTTAAAGTCAATATGTTGTGCAGGTTGTGCTACTAAAGTTAGTGACAGAAACGTATCGCTGCAAAACCGACTCCACGTAGTCTTGTCTGCCCTACCCCTAGAGTGTAATTTAGAATCGCGTAGTCGCGGAGGGGCGAGGCAGCCCGCGAGCTGAGGAGCAGGTGGTTTTAACACCCGCCGCCGCAGCTGAGGCTGGCCGGCGAAGCCGGCCAACAAGCCGAAGCTGCAGTGGTGGGCGTTTAGACCATCTGCGACGTTAAGCTCGCGTGGGACTGCCGGAGCCCTGCAGCGCCGGAGCCGTGACAGAAGCCATGCTTGCTTGCATGTTGCATGATTGCTGCATGCTTGTTTGCTAGATGGAAATCAGTTACTAGGTGGGTTACAAAAAAAAAACAAGGAAAACCTCATGTAATGTAGGTACTTTAATTATTTTTACATAATAAAAACCCAAACGTAACGTAACGTAGATATTATGAACGTCGATGTATTAAATGTTGATATTTTGAACTTAGGCATAATGTCATTCGATATTTTGAATCATTCGAAATTTTAATCACTCGACATTTCAATCTTCGACGTTTTAAGCGTAGGTATAACAATTTTCGACATTTTGATACAATCGATATTTAAATTTTCGATGTTTTGAACATCGATATTTTAACAGTCGATATTTTAATTTTCGATATTCAAATACGTACCCCTTTTAAGCGCTTGGCTAAATATCAATTGCCGTGCCCCTAGCACGCGGCTACAAATCGATAAAATAATACCTACAATCAATAAGGAGGAGCAATCGTTGAATAGAACGAAAAAAATCATGCATGTTCTCTGTCGCAGAAATACGACACGAGCGGTAGGGGCACGGAAATATGTGTCGCATAAATGCATGATTTGCGACCGTGACAAATTTGACGTTACAGAATTATAATCTTTAGAATCAGCATTTTTTTTTATTTTACTGTGTTTAGTTTAGTTTGTGATCTTCCTGTACGAGTCGCAATAAATACTTTTGCTTTCTTTCTTTCTTTCCCTGTGTTAGAATGGGCCTCATGAAATAGTATTTCAATAGGGTAACTTAAAGAGTTGTATTTATGATTTTTAATGACTAATGTGTTCTTTAATGATGACTCGGCTGATGACGTTAGATATGATACGAGCTCCGTGGCTCGTAGCAACTGGATGAGAGAAGCCGTAAATCGAGTAGGGGCCGGCGCCGTAGCATGCGTAGTTCATACAAAGCACTTTGTAAATCAAAAATATATTCTAAAGGTAGTCTGTATTTATTTCGATTGGATTACAGAATATCTAGGTTCTCAAATATATATTTTGAACGGACACTGTTAGAAAGATGAGATATGAGAAATTTCAAGTTTCTATAGAAAACTTATTTTTCTCTCATAACTCGTCTTTATATTAGTGTCCTTTCAAAATATATATTTGGGAACCTAAATATTCTGTAATCTGTAATCCAATCGGAATAAATACAGACTACCTGAATATGTTTGATTTACAAATTACTTACGTTATTATGAACTACGCATGCTACGCCTAGGAGAAGCTTATCCATCAATGGGCTGCCTTACGTGCGTGTGTGTCTATTAGCATGCATTTGTTTCACACGGAATGACATCGAGGTAGCAAGCTAAACCGCGACCGCGAGCTATCGCAATGAGGCATCTTTGGCATGCATTTACCCTTATGGCTGATGATGATGATAATTATTTGTGATGATGACTCTGGCCTTCACCATCTCGTTTTCTGCCTAACATCATTTTCCTGTATAATTTTTCTTACTTGAGGATTTTGTTGTAAAGTTAAACTTCTGTAATCTTCCTGCGTTATCTATGACTGCTTTGAAGCGAGAGCTACAAAGATGATCCCACAGTCTCCTTACCCAAGGGGGTATAAATATAGAATTGTAACAAGTACCCTCTAATACGGATTGTCGATGTGTAACGGAGTGGAAAGCGATGCGATCCTGAAAGGAATCCATAAGGGACTGATTGTGATGTTGATGTTCATTTGTTAAATTACAGAAGGGTCTTGTCATCTTGTGCATTGTTTGAATTGATGGAACAGTGGACTTTGAATTACACGCATTCTTTTGTTTTTCTTATTGTTTGGGATTTTGTAAAGCAGTGTTTATAAAAAAAAAAAAAAAAAAAAAAAAAAAACTCACATAATTTTACATTCCAACGCCACTTAATCAGTTATCTACTTTAGTGAAATGTATTCTAAGTTGATTTTTGAGTGAACATTTGTTACAAAAGGGTCCTCGTAAGTAGCGTATATACTTTCATATGCATTTAGAAAAAACTGTTATTTTGATATTAAAAACAGACACTTAAATTTTATTTATTTAATGTATGTAGGTATATGTATTGATGATTTCCCTGATTATGGAAAGTCTAAGTAGTTAGATAAACGTTTAGTATGTTCAATGTAAGTACGGTAATTCCAATGAAAGGCATAAAATATAATACACAAATTGTTATTGTTTTCACCATTGAGGTATATAACTAGAGAAGCAAACCTCATTAAAATGTGTCAAAAAAATGTAACCACTATTTAAACGCGACGACGTAGCTTTGAAACCACTACACATTTAAAAGTAAACATATATCTGTCTCACTTACACAAGTCGCAAGAATAATACCGTCGCTTAAATTAGACAAAGACCGCAATATAAACATGCAATGGCGGGAGAGTGTTGCCTAGCCATGCGAAATTTTACCCAACTTTTTAAGCCATAAAAAAACAAAAAAAAAACATTAAACGTTATGAACGTTATTTTTGAATTATGTATTTAAATATTTAAAAACAATTATTTTTATGTTACAATGTTATTTTTTTGTAACACATTGTCACACATTTAGTTTTATAAAATATTTTAAATCACATACCCTATAGATAAAAAACTCCCACATAATGTGGGAAACTAAAACTAAGTTTTTAGTGGCAACATTGAACCTAATTTACAAAATTCTACATTTTATTTATTTTTATTGCGTTTTTACGTTGATATAAACACAGAAACAATAAACTTACGCGTGGAAAGTAATTCCGGTTAATTTATTGTGTTTTTGTGACCTCGAATCGCACTCTTTCACTACGCATTTTCCCATTTTGGCGGTAATTTTCGCTCGGCTATGTTCGGTTGGCGTCACACAGAGCACTGAACTGACATTAGCTACGATTGAGACTGTGGTCTCAATCCCAGTGGCAACGCCTTGGCGCGGTAATTGCTAATCTAGTGTATGTATATCAATGGTTTTCACAGTCATGACTAACCTTTTAAGGGGTTTATTTATAAACGTTGCTTAAAGTTAATAGACGTTTAAACTTCAAACATGTATAGTTGAACAGTCGCTAAAGCAACTTTTATAAATAAACCCCTTAATCTATTGGTTCACTTACCCATATTCACAATCCAACAACATTCATTACTACGTAACCCTCATTTATTCAACCACAAAATTTTCCCAAACATTCTAAATTTGAAGGCGTACTAAAACTATCGCTTCATCAAATTCTACGAACGGGAGGGAAATACAACTACGATGAATAGGATGTAGGACAGATTATACACCCGTAGTACGCCGCGAAACGGACCACCCTCAGTTTGCCGCGAATCGCGCTCGAGGGTAGACGTATGCGCTCCGAAGACGCGAGAACCCGCGAACTAAATTACGCGACTCGAAAAATTCTTCTTTTGTTGTAACGTGTGCATAAATGTATTTATAAAAATGGAACTGTTTATATTGTGTTTCGAACTTTTTTAATTTAAGTTTTTTTTTAAGTGTTTTTCGAAATGGATTTGAATTTTTGGAGGCGTTTTGTTTTTGTTTTAATAGGTGAGTAAAAATAATTAAATTTGCCTATTAATTATAATAAAGCCATTTTATCCGCGTTTTCAACTTCAGGTTGCCATTTTCCTGAGTATTTTTCCTCTCAATGTTTCTTTAAATTATTTCCTGTTGGGTAACTGGAGCGGAATGATTATAATACTTTCATTGTTTTCAGGAATATTAATTTTTTTGAAAAACAAGAGCGGCAGTAGGGACAGAAAAAAATATTTTGTGCATTTTCCGGAAAAAGCGGTTACATTTCAATGGCAATGGTTTGATAAAACTTGTTGATTTGGTGTTAAATTGATTGGGACATATTTATTGAACAATTTCTACTTCATTTTAGTTAGTTTTTGTGATGTAGAAGTGGTCATTATCTCAGATAATTTACATTCCATCGCCACTTGATCAGTTATCTACTTTAGTGAAATGTATTCTAAGTTGATTTTTGAGTGACCCTTTGCAACAAAAAGGCCCTGATAAGCATTTAGTTGCAATGGAATTTGAACTTTGTTAAGTATGACATTCAGTTTGTTGTTCCATAACTTGAAAATTATCACAAAATTTCCTTCCTTCCTTCATAATATTGTAACACAATTCCATTTATTCTACAACCAGAAACCTGCCCCAGCTACACACGGTTTCTGCCATAAAACATCGAGATTTATTATTTTATCTAAGTTTATAATTGATACACATACACATTATAAACGTTCCAAAATAAATTCTCTAAATAATGGTGGAAATAACATCAAAATCAAGCGAATTAAATTTATAATATAGAAGAATAGAAGATGGAAATTGTTTTATTGTAGTGCACCATAATAATATAATACAGCTCCACAGTATTAAATAAAATAATAATCATTAGTCGAAGCTAGATTTCAACTAGCCCTGGCAAAAACAAAACAGAAATATAGGATTTTTATCACCCACTATCCTACCTATTACAAAAATAAATCCACTGAACCTTTTTCCATAATGCGAAAATCGGCTCCATTCCCTTCCCTATCCAACAAACGTACAGATACAAAAAAAAACAAAAACCCATTTTTGTCGCATAAAACTCTTGAACAATCTTGACACTTTCCTATTTTCACAAAACATTCGACGGACGTTGAAACGGAAAGTGCGATGAACCGTGTATCGGAAACTCACTGAGGGTTCTGTTGCAAAAACGTGTTTTTTGTGTATTTTTTTCCATTTTGCAGAGTTATGTTAATCATTCTTTCAATATGATAATGTAAGTGCTAACTACAAGCATGAACACTTATAATTGTCAAAAACAGTAATTATATATTTTTTCTTGTTCTAATCTAATAAGCACGTTATGCCGTTGTTCCAGGCTGTCATTCGTAGATCCTAGGCAGTGGTTACGGGTAGTCAGAAGCCCAAAGGTCTGACAACCAGTCTTACCAAGGGGTATCATGGTACCCAGTAAGTGGGTTGTGGAGGTCAGACAGGCAATCGCTCCATATAAAATTGGTAACATAGTTGGGAAAAAGCTAGGCAGATGATGAAGATATTGATGTTTCTAGTTTTAATCTCAATGTCATCTTCACAAGCTATACGAATGTAAAAAGCAAAAATAAACGCTATGTTTATTTTTGCTTTTTACTTACTTAAACTGTGAAGTTTGACTAACAAATCCATTCCAAATACTTAGGAGGGATTGTTTTATTCTAAAATCTGGACCAAATAGTTTTGGATCCCCAATTAATGTGAATGGAGCAAGTTAAATGAAATTAGAGTTAGCTGAAAGTTCTTGTACAGTCGCCAGCACATCAGGTTACCCCACATTGACCTTGAACGCGTTATGCGCGCAACAGCGAGAATCGTGCGAAAGAGATATATAGCTTTTTGTCTGTTCTTACTTGTAATGTTTCGTGCTGCAGTGCGTACGTGAGGGTGTGTGCGTATGATCGTCGTGGTGTAGAATAAAATACTGTGCGATAAGAAATAGCGTAGCAGGTTGAACACTTGAATCGAATCGAAATAATGGCCATGCGATCGAAATAATATAAATGCAGGCGGCGGTGGCCCGCGCAATGCCTAAATAGTATGAAAGCTTATAATCAATATTTTTTATTTAAATGATCTTTTAATTACTTAATCCTTCATTTTTACGTATTTGTCGGAAAATTACGTTAAGTAGGTATTACCTACTCATATTACATTTAACCTGGTAGGTAAGTACGGTATACACTGTTACACAATTAATTAGCGAAATTTCACGCTCTCGATGAATATTGTTAAGTAGACAGGTAGGTAGGTTTAATCTGATTAATCTGAAGTCAGAAAAACATTTCTTTTTTTAAATTTCAAGCAGGGTTTAATGACCTTTTCCGGGTTTTGTTACCTACTTACTGACGGGCTGGCGATGGCGGTCACCTGTTTTAGCGCGTTCTTATTGATAGCTGCGCCAGTTATTAACTTTTGTAGTTACTTACCATCGTTTAACTATTTGTATAATACCTATTGTATATGTTATTGTTCCAAAATAAACGATTTTTAAAAGCTTTTATTATTATTGACTTGTATGTATGTGAAGGTGGACTCTTGAAAGTTAAATTTGACCCACTTCCCGGTATCCGATTAAGCTGAAATTTTGCATGCATGTATAAATCGGATGACAATGCAATATTATTATGACATAGAGCTGATCTGATGATGGAGCTGGAAGGTGGCGATAGGAACTCCGTAATTAACTGACGCAACTCTATCGAGTTTGGGCTCGTTTAATTCGTCTTGACGAGTACTTTGATACTACAATCATGGTAACCAGGGTCTGATGATGGAGCTGGAAGGTGGCCATAGGAACTCCGTAATTAAACGACGCAAGCTCATCGAGTTTGGGCTCGTTTAATTCGTCTTGACGAGTACTTTGATACTATATGGTAACCAGGGTCTGATGATGGAGCTGGAAGGTGGCCATAGGAACCCGTAATGAAACCACGCAACCCTATCGATTTTGGGCTCGTTTAGTTCGTCTTAACGAGTACTTTGATACAACATAGTAACCAGGGTCTGATGATGGAGCTGGAAGGTGGCCATAGGAACTCCGTTAATAAACGACGCAACCCCATCGAGTTTGGGCTCGTTTGATTCGTCTTGACGAGTACTTTGATACTACATGGTAACCAGGGTCTGATGATGGAGCCGGAAGGTGGCCATAGGAACTCCGTAATTTAACGACGCAACCCCATCGAATTTAGGCTCGTTTGATTCGTCTTGACGAGTACTGTGATACTACATGGTAACCAGGGTCTGATGATGGAGCTGAAAGGGGGCCATAGGAACTCCGTCATTAAACAACGCAACCCCATCGAGTTTGGGCTCGTTTGATTCGTCTTGACGAGTATCTTGGTTGGCGCGAATATGCAACTCCAACAAATTTGGGAAAAAAGTTCGTTCCGTTTGTTATGAATGTGGATTATGTCTGATTGATTAGATGGATGACCCAATGCCAAGATGAGCACGTGCCGAGGGCTGAATGGTATGAGGGTGTATAAACATTTCATATCGCCAACGTTGCGCAGTTTTTTTTGCTTTCCTACAATAAATGGGTATCAAATGAAAGGTGAAGAATACGAATGCGAGTTAAACTCCGTTGCTCCAATCCGTCTGCAATTTTGGTGTACTGGGGTTTTTGGAGTCCTCGATTATGATATTAAGGTCGAATTGTTCGTGTCTGTAGCATCGGTTGGTTAACTTTTACTTGTGTAATTTGGTGAGATTGGCGTCAACAGCATTGGTTTGCAACCTGTCTAGGAGAATGATAACTCCAAAATGAAACCTGGAACTGTGTTTCGTAAGGCAGAAGTAAGCTTCCAGCTGAAATAAGTGGCGCATTCCTCCAAACACTCAAGTCAAGGTGAGGCCATGCCGAGGACTGAGTGGCATCAAGGTGTAACATGATGTCGTGAATGAGATGAACAGACTGAGAAACCTGTCCAGTAACTAAAAAGTAAAAAATAAATTAAAAGTAGAAATCTTTTTTTAAAACAAGCTTTTATTTCAATGCGCTAAAAATAATAAAATAAACTTTTCCTTTAAAACTTTTACTATCAACTTTTAACGTCATTACACAACTGATATGATATAAAAGCTTGTCGCGAGGTTTACCTGTGTGTTACAAATAAATTAAATAACATGTGATCTGATTGATTTTAATTTTATAAATTTTCAAACTAAGTAAATACGAGTACCTACTTAAATCTCGCGACAAGCTTTTTTTTAACGGACGGTGAGTCGGTGACGTTTTTTTAAGTAGGAAATAAATATGCCGTCGGTCGGGGCCCCCTGTATAACAGATACGGCGGTAGCTACCCCACTGCTTTTGGCGCCATAACTACACAACCGATCATCATGGAATTTTGCATACCTACCAATCAGAAAAGGACATAAGATATTATGTTCCTACAGGAACGCGTGTGAAACCCTGGAAAAATATCAAAATAAAATGCGGAATAACAATCACAATCTTTTTAATGTTAACCATAAATATAATTGAAAACACACAAATACCTACCTACTTTAAATTAAAATATACTTACAACAAAGTTTATAAAACCAAACTATACCATAGATAAGATAAGATAATTTATTTGCGTAAAACATGGTATACACAGGTGTTAATAAATCATACAAGTTTTGCTTAAAAATTAAAGCATGCAAACTTCACAAATAAACAAATTTGAATTTATAAACATTATAATTTATGTTAAAAAAATCCTTAATATTATAGAAATCATTTTCATTCAGCCATTTACATAGTTTAATTTTAAATAACCTACAATTTAATATTTTTATTTATTTAATTAGGTAATAATAAACATGCTTCACATAAAAGTTCCTGTAACATAATACGTCAATAAAGATTTTTTTTTTTTTTAATGCCTAACACATCTCGGGGACCTTTGGAAGGCGTTATTATTATTAAGTATACTTAGATTAAAAACAAGTAGATAATATTTATTTTACACAAACTTTTATTTTTATTTGTAACATTAATTATAAAGTTACATCCACCAATGCCTACCAAGCAAAATCAAATGCGGTAGCATTCTGCCGGGTCAGCGGGATTGCCCGAAAGGGTTACCGCTGGCCCGGAACATAAAGGGCTAAGGAAGGAACACGGGTGGGTTTTAGTCAGTAAGAGTCTGACACTCCCTTCCGCTCCACCCAGAGCGGGAGGGGTCATTTGATGATTTCCCATCCGCAAAACAAAAAAAGTAATTAAAAAAAATTAAACCGACTTCAAAAAGAAATTAACTCAAAATTATGAAATAACTTTAATTTCGGAAGTCGGTGTCTTGGGATCTGTATTTTAGTTTTATGCCACCGACTTCCGAAATTAAAGTTATTTCATAATTTTGAGTTAATTTCTTTTTGAAGTCGGTTTAATTTTTTTAAATTACTTTTTATTTCGTAATTTTTAGTTTTTGCACTAGTATTTGACCAAGGTTTTGAGATGTTTTCCCTTTGACACTACACCCGTAGCTCTTATCAATAAGCCAGGCCGTCACACTTACACGTATTAGTCCATATCTTGAAAATTACTGAATCGATCTTGATGAAACTTGCACTGTTCCCTAAGTTGAAGAAAATGTAAGCCAATAAAAAAAAAATGGTCACGATCCGATTAATAGTTCCGGAGATATGCGTGGACAAACATACATACATACATACATACATGCATACATACATACATACATACGTCTATGAAATTTTGTATATTTGTTTGGAAGCCCTAATAGATCATCATATGTGAATATAATGCAATTCCAATAATATTACATACATACGTATCGAATTGATAACCTCCTTTTTTTTGAAGTCGGTAAAAAAAAAATGCGGTAGCATTTGATTGCCAAGTAAAAATTAAGCTTTTACCCAGATTCGTATAATTTGACTGGGCTGTGGTCTGGCACCCACTGTCCACTGGTGGCACGGCACGACAAGGGATTTTTGTAATACTTACAGATGATCTCGAATCTAATTAAACACTGTTAACAAAAACATTTCATTAATACGTCACAGCCTGCTTTGGTTTCCTTCGGCACGTTCTGGCATGCCGCATTGTGAACGCTAATCACGATAAAATAAGATTTCAAATCATTTGCGCTTCCTAAAATTCCTTGTCGTGTCATGCCGCCACGAGTCACGACAGTGGGTGACGGCCCAAACTTAAATTATCACTAACAATAGTAAAGGACAAATTCTCAAGAATTTAACAATGATGCGAAAAGAAGTATACAATTTCAATATTATAGCTACGTCTGTGACCTGCGTCTGGGTCATTTGAATTTTCTTAGCAGGGCGGCGGTATTTCTTTCCGACGTCCTTCAGGCGCCTCCTGACTGTGTCCATTGATATCTAAAACAAAGAAAATTTTGTCAATTTCAATACTTACATGGGATTCTTTGTTATGAGAAATTATACGGGCTAACTTAACTAATTTGCATTCGCGAATTATTTTCCAAAAATGTAAACAAATATGAGTTTTTGGAAAAATAACTTTAAATCCTACACAATAAAGTTCAGTTTACGATACAACTTCAAACATTATTATAACTTTTTCAATAGTGCTAGTCACTCTGAAATCAACTTAATTACCATTAAAATAAAGTTGATATTTCTTTAACTTGAAATAATATTAGCTGAGTCTGGCCGCGCGGTATGCATAAAACCGGAAACATTATTTTGTCTATCAGTGTGGGTCCTGAGTGACAGCGCACCGCGTATGACGGATTGCGGAGCGGATTTACTCGTCGATAACTGTCCTTAGTGCATGCGGGAAATTGATGCGTGCGCGCATGTTTAGTTACGCGTCCATTTAACTTAGGCCATAATAATGTCGATATCAAAACTCAAACGTTTACAATATTTAGAAAGAAGCAAGAAGAAGAAGAAAAAAAAGCAAAAAAAAGAAGAGTAAGAAGTTTAGATTTAGACTTTTTCTTTACCGATGATATATAAGAACGTATGCGCTTAGAGACGATTTTGTATGAAATGCGTGCATTCAGGGTCTCCGAATCTGAATTCCTGATCAGGAAACCGGACGTGTGCGACCGGCCTAATGCGCCGTTCATTCCGCCTGCGCGGTGCGCCGCCTTCACTCAGGCAAGACGCACACTTAGGGAGTAGGTATTATTTTAATCAATTTTGTTATTATTTTTAAGGAAACCATGTTTTATGTTAGTGATGAATAAGCTAAGGTGATAGGTAAGTGTGATTACAAGCTACACATGGACTCACGCTGTAAGAAGTTGAGGTTACTCGTGTGCTCAGAAAAGGATCGGCAGAGTGTGCAGCGACCATAGCCGCATCGTCTGCCGCCCCGTAGTGGCTCTCGCGTAAAGTTGGCGGTGGTGGGCTTCAATGCTTCCACTTTCTTCCCACCGCCGAAGCCCGAAGTAAACTGTTCTTTTCTGGAACGAAACAAATAGCTTAGTTTATTTGCCCACGATTACTCAATTACTATAAGGCAAAGAGGCCCTTGATTTTAAGCCACTTTTACCTACATCTAATTTTCTCTTGGCTCTGACACTATAAAGCCCTGTTTTATAGGGTTCCGTACCCAAAGGATAAAAACGGGACCCTATTACTAAGACTTCGCTGTCTGTCCGTCTGTCTGTCACCAGGCTGTATCTCCAGAACCGCGATAGTTGTCGCAGTTGAAATTTTCACAAATTATGTATTTCTGTTGCCGCTATAACAACAAATATTAAAAACAAAATAAAATAAATATTTAAGGGGGGCCCATACAACAAACGCGATTTTATTGCCCTTTTTTGATCGATATCAATAGGTAGTGGTAACAGGTAGGCACATGAAATATTCACAAAATACTCAGTTGTATTTTTACTTTAATAATAAGTAATAAAATTAAAATAAAATAAATATTTAAGGGGGTCTCCATACAACAAACGTGTTTTTTTCGGCGTTTTTGCCTTGTGGTACGGAACCCTTCGTGTGCGAGTCCGACTCGCACTTGGCCAGTTTTTTATGTTCTGTATGCCTAGGCGATCGTTACAATTTCATTATATTGTGTAGCCTATGTAATCTTCTTTCGTATTAAGTAACAACATTTATCCTATCTATAATAAAAAAAACTTTCTAGAACATTAATTTACTAAAATCGAACTTTGGCATGTTTTCATTACTTATACAAAATTCTTTCTATCTCTAAACCCGTTGACCGATTTACATCTTAATTCAAACGGGAATATCAGTTTTAAACATAATCCTCTCATTTGACACTAAAATCACGCAAATATTCCTATAAACAAAAAATCACGTTTTCAATTTAAGTAGATACAAGTTACGTAACTATTCTGCCTATAATTTTTCTTCACATTAACCCTGCGTTCCGAGTTAGGAAATAATCGATGTGAGCGTGCTTAAACCCGTACCGAATTAGCGTGAGCGCGATAACGATGTCCCGTGAATCGTCATAGATGACGTCATGACATGCGCCATCTTGCGATAACGCCGACCCTAGAATAATATCACCGTGAGCGCTGTCAAAAATGACAGTGTGTGTGTGGGGGTGTGTCAGTGTGTTTTGTTTAGATTTGCATCTTAACATAAAATTAAACTAACGTGGCATTTTCGAAATTGTGCTTCTGGCTGATAGTCGCCACCTAACCAAAGAAGAAGAAATGTGGTGTTTAGGAAATAGGTACTGTGTAATAATATCGTTTTTACATTGAGTAAGCACTGTGAGCGCGTTCACGGGGGCGCGGGCGTTCCGAATTGTGGACAGCTCTCAGCTGTCATAATCGTAATACCTAAATCGGAACGCATGTGAGATGATGTGAGCGCTGTGAGCGATTATAGCTAATTCGGAAAGCGGCCTAAAATTCTCAAAAATTGCTGTCAGATACCTACTACGAATACTATTAAAAACGATATTCCTATTCTATCACTTTTAATAACATTCACTATTCGCACACCCGGCGTTCGTTGCATAATTGCGTAGGTACCGGTAAACGCGGGTTACTTTAGCTCTGGGGGGGAACTTTGGGTCAATACAAAAAAGGGTTTTCTATTTTCTATTGTTGTATAGGGCTACATTGGCTCAATGCATAAATATTGTTTTTGTGTCGACAAAATCTGCAGGTCAAGTCAAACTAACCCTCTTCAAAGAACAACATTGGCTCAAAAGTAAAAAAAAAGAAAATATACACATACCTATATTTTGTAAAACAAATATTTAAAATGCTAAGAAATCCACCATAATCCCTACTATCAAAGGGTTTCTAAAAAAAAAGTAATTAAACCAAATTCAAAAACTCAAAATTGTGAAATAACTTTAATTTCGGAAGTCGGTGTCTTGGGATCTTTATTTTAGTTGTAGTTTTTTGCCACAGACATCTGAAATTAAAGTTATTTCACAATTTTGAGTTTTTGAAGTCGGTTTAATTTTTTTTAAATTACTTTTTTATTTTGATATTTTTAGTTTTAAGTAAAAACTGGAATATTTGTTTGTAATAAGTAGGCAATAGTTTTGTTTTAAATATTGCACTAGAATTTGACCAAGGTTTTGAGATGTTTTCCCTTTGACACTACACCCGTAGCTCGTATCAATAAGCCAGGTCGTCACACTTACACGTATTAGTCCATATCTTGAAAATGACTGACTCGATTTAGATGAAACTTCCACTATTCCCTAAGTTGAAGTAAATGTAAGCCAATACAAAAAAAATGGTCACGATCCGATTAATAGTTGCGGAAAAATGCATGGACAAACATACTATTACATTATACGTCTACAAAATTTTGTATATTTGTTTGGAAGCCCTAATAGATTGTCATATGTGAATATAATGCAATTCCAATAATATTACATACATACGTGTCGAATTGATAACCTCCTTTTTTTTGAAGTCAGTAAAAGATGAAAAAATTAGCTAAAGTAACCTGCGTTTACGGTATTTACTTTAAAATCCAATCACTACTACTGCCGGACGATTCTGTAAAAATCTCACCGTGAAAACTTAGGTGATGTGAGTTTGTTTTTGCTAGGGATTGACACTATTGACAGCTCACTCCACGCTCACTTCACCTAAGTTTTCACGGTGAGATTTTTACAGAATAGCACCGCTGGAATAACTTTTGTTTAGAATGTTCCATGACCAAGGGCTGATTTTTCAATCGACAGATAATTTTTGTTTTAGAATATCATTGGTTATTGTAATAAAATTGACATCTGACAGTTTTTGTAAGTATTGAAGAAATTGTCAAAAATTCAATATTATTCCTCCAATAGTAAAAAATTGACTGGCTAAAAAATTAACTGGCGTTGGAAAAATCAGCCCTAAATGGAATCAAAAACAATAAGTTCATCGAATTATGCTCACGTAGGTATAACTCTGAATTTAAGCTTTCACGGTTACCTACCCTACAGCGCGCACCCATCATTAGGAAAGAACCGCCCCTAAGACGACCTACTGACCCAAAGGGATACCTACCTACCTATCCCTTCTATTAATTCGAAAATTCTATAGAAAAACACCATTGACACATTTTTTCAATACTAACCTTTGTTTATTTTATTTCACTTTAAAAATTATAAATACAAAAAATATTACTCACCGTTATCGTCGTCTACCGACAAATATCAATCACCCGGCATGATCCACTCAAAAACTTTGGCAAAAATAATAAAAAAACGCAGTCAAAAATGTCTGGGGACAGAAGACATCCCGCCGGGCACACAACCCACAGTACCACACAACACGACTCCAAGTGACGTACTGAATAAACGTCAAACGATCTCGGGAGCGGTGGGTGTGGCTTATTCCTAGTGAGACATGATAATTGGCTGCCAATTCTTAGTATGTGCAACCATTGGGCAATTTTAGAAACGTTGAAAACTCCACCAATCATAGCAAGGATACTTTCTTTCTAACACTATACGACGCGTCGTAGTTATAGATATGTATAGAGTTTACATTGATGTGCTGCCGTCTGTACATTCGTCTGCGCCACAATTTGCGCAGTTGAATACTTACACATTTCAAGTTTAACCCAATCTCAACCAAATCAAGTTTAAATAAGCAAAAACAGAATAGTCTAACAGTTAAATATGATAATTATATGGTTTCCATTATTCCATTTCTGTTGCAGAACCCTAAGAACTTATCTAAACCCTCCAAAACGCGAAAAAAATAACTATAAATGTTTATTATTATTGTGTACAATTCTCTGGCCGCCAGTGTAAGCCGTGAATGATATTCATTTCCCGTGGGAGCGATTCAGCTAAACATTGCCTAAACGTCTGTGGTGCTATAAAATGTTTTGTCGGATTGAAGCGCTGCAGCGCTGTATGGGCAGATATTTATGTAAATGTTTGTCATTTGTTTATGAAGTGTATCCTCAGATATACACAAATATTTAAGCGCTATTGTGCTTTATGGGAAGATGTATAAGAAATGATTGTCATTTGTTTAAAACGTTGAATGAACTTCAGTACTACTTTTTTTTCAAGATTGTACTCTTCTTTATTCAAATTATCGGATCTTTTATATCAAAGACTAAAAAAAGGTTTAATATTACTGCAAATTGGGTCGTGGTTCTCTGGGGTCCTATTAAATTTTATTGGATATTTCGCGCGAGAAATAATAAAATGGCTGCTGTTTTGGTCTCGTCGTCATCAGCGTGTTTGCTAAGCTTGATTCCTGGGTTGGGTAAAAGTGTTACTGGGTTTTTCTTTTAAGAGATTCTCAGTAGAGATTCGTGACCGGTGAATGGCAGTAGGCTCGCTTCATAACTTTGTGACTCCTACATCACCAACGGAGTGTATTGGCCGTCATCTCCTTATTTTTATAATCTACGAGACTAGGTAGGTACTTAAGATTCTGCACATCCCCTTGTTTATTCCTCGACATCTCAAGGAAGTAATGGAAATTTTGCATTAGGGACTAATAGGGAAAATTGAAGGGCACAGGAAATATTTGGGGCAAAAAATTGAAATAAAGAATTTTTTGGGACACACGGCAGAAAAGGTCAAATTTTTTGTTTTTCCAGCAAAATAGGTATTCCCACTGTTTTTGTGTGTTTGATACTAAAATGCAATGTATGTACAGTCAACAAAAGAGATAAGTATGCAGCATCATCGGATATAGTTGAAGTTTATTATGAAACCGATGGATGTAGTCGACAGAAATTTAAATTGATAAATGTGCTGTTTGTTTTTTATTAATAAAATAAAATTTTATTCGTGAACACCCATCGGTTTCTTACTAAACTTCAAGTATATCCGACGATCCTGCATACCTATCTCTTTAGCTGACTGTACACAGTATGAAACAGTAGTTTTTTTTTGTATTTTGTGATTGATTCCAATAAAGAAGTTGTTCATATTTGTGAGTACCTACCTACGTACTTTTGGGAAGTAATAATAATAATGCACTCAAAATGCCAGACCATCATTCAAACTAACTGAGAAAAGAGAAAAAAATTATCCACATAGTCCTCACATTCAAAATAATTAAACTACTTAAATACTTTACATGTCATTTTGTTCATAATATATTCATCAATGTCAATGTGCGTTGATTCTGGGACATGCTGTATACAACAACATGTCCCGGAATTAACGCACAGCACCAAAAAAACCCAATTAGAATAATATATCATAATCGAAATACATACACTGAATTTTTACTTATTAAATTAATTTTTCCTTATAACATTGATTATTTATTAAATTTTACAGGGTCCTATTAAAATATGTAGATGGACAAAAATTAACACAGCTCTCATTTCGTCTACATATCCAAGCAAAAAAAAACACTGATTAAAGTGGTTTCATTTTGACCTAAAATAATATAAATTGCACTTAAGTTGGGTACTTACAAGAAAAATTTTTAGGGTTCTGCAACAGAAATGGAATAATGGAAACCATATAATTATGATATTTAACTGTTAGACTATTCTGTTTTTGCTTATTTAAACTTGATTTGGTTGAGATTGGGTTAAACTTGAAATGTGTAAGTATTCAACTGCGCAAATTGTGGCCCAGACGAATGTACAAGAACTTTCAGCTAATTCTAATTTCATTTAACTTGCTCCATTCACATTAATTGGGGATCCAAAACTATTTGGTCCAGATTTTAGAATAAAACAATCCCTCCCAAGTATTTGGAATGGATTTGTTAGTTAAACTTCACAGTTTAAGTAAGTAAAAAGCAAAAATAAATATAGCGTTCATTTTTGCTTTTTACATTCGTATAGCTTGTGAAGATGACATTGAGATTAAAACTATGCGTTTTTCTTATATTATATTTTTTTACCATCGTCCTTATTTTAGTGGTCTGAATGATTTTGAAAAGTTTGTCCTACTATTTTAATGGGACCTTATATACTGATAGCGGAAGTAATAAAATTGTGGTCACATTACAAATCTACATACGCACACAGTCTCACACACTTAAAAGAATCTAGCGGTTTATTTTTACTGTACATCGGAAATGTGACTGTAATTTACATATTGTTAATTATTTTAAGGACAAAAAAATTACCTATATTAAAAATTACAGATTTCCATTCAGTAAACGATTCTAAACAAATGATAAATGATTTTATTTCTGTAAGTAGGTTTGTACAAACACTTACACGTCAATCATATTTTTTTAAACTAGATGAGGTCGGCGTTTCCTATCTGACTATTCTGAGAAGAAAGGCCGAAACAAACTCAGAAGTCACAGTCTCTTTTAAAGTCCAGACAAATATCTTGGTCAGATCGTGTGAAGACCATGTAGATTGGTGTCTGAAATGGTCTTTTGAGGAAAGAACCACACAGATTGAGCGGACCTGTCCAATCAGTGCACGCATTTGTCAAAAATCGTGCAGCTCAACTCAGAACTTGAGGAGCTCAACGATTCGACGAACAATACCAAAGACAGGACATTTGGGTAGGCCGCATAAACTACTCAAACTGCCAGATCATGATTAAAACTAAGAAGGAAAAAAACTACCTACTTTCATAATGTGCATTAATTCAGTTACACATTGTTCAAAATGATGATGTCATCCTGTATTTCATAATTTATTTTATTATGAGGCCTATTAACAAACTTGAAAAGCCTACTTCAGAGCCCCTTTGTATCCAAACTTCAGGTAGGTAGGGCGCCTCAAAGGCCTCTATGAATGCCGTTATCTAGGTTACATCTCTACGTTCCTCATTGAAAAGTGCTCTGGGAAGCACTACTCTTAAAAGCGTCTACCGTTTGAGGCCAAATAACAGAGCCCTCTTTAAAGATTGAAGTTGGATTCCCGAATCCGTCTTTCTTGGAGGAAAAAATTGTATTTTGGCTTGGGTTATTCTGTCCATGAGCTTAGTGTCCATGGAGTTTCTTGCCCGTTCTTTTCCATAGGTACCTACGCTTTGGAATGGGGAACTAGCTTCATATTTTCTGACTGACCGACTTCTTGACAATTCAAAAGGGCCTGTAAATGGTTTATTTGAAATAAATGTTTTAAGTTTGACTTTATGTTATGCTGGAAGCTGTTGTGGTTTAAGTTGCAAACTTTTATATTTATTTCGTTTTGAGTAAAAAAAAATAATAAGGGCTCAAGGTGTACCAGGCGCGCCTCAAAGAGATGTCAGCATCGAGGAGGGGCCCCATAGGGCCGAAGCCTGCCGGGTCAGCGGGATTGTCCGAAAGGGTTAACGCTGGCCCGGAACATAAAGGGCTAAGGAAGGAACACGGGTGGGTTTTAGTCAGTAAGAGTCTGACACTCCCTTCCGCTCCACCCAGAGCGGGAGGGGTCATTTGATGATTTCCCATCCGCAAAAAAAAATAAAAAAAAGGCTATGTAATAACAGCAGCACTGGTCGAGGTTTGTGGATGGGTGATCATCCATTACTTATCGACAACTCCATGCCTCGGAAATCCACATTAAGGGGCTTACAGGACCGAATCGCAAAAAACGCAAGTTTTAGAAACAATAAAAGTAGGTATATGATCGACTACAGTAAACAAAATCAGAAAAATATAATATTAATCTATTTATAGATATTCTTCAGGATACATGCTAGGTAGATAGTGTGTTGAAAATATAATACAACTAATTTGATACGATAGAAAAAAATCATGAAGATACCTCTAAAAACTTCCTTTTTACAATAAAAATCATACTAATATACATTCTGATTTTTTGTCAGATTATTCTACAAGCAACATACTAAAACACTAGTGTTTTATTTTTTTTTGTCCAAACAATAGATTTTTTGTAATTAAATAATTGCTTCATATTTTGCAATAAATTACCAGCATTGTGCCATCGCGCTTCTCTTTCTTTTCTATGCAGTCCGACAGTGACCGCGCTTTAGGTCATGTAAGCCTTAAGTTGTAGGTCTGTCAATTCGCGATCTTTGAGAGTCGTTGCGGTTAGTCAGAAGAAATTTCTACGCAGGGGTGTCTAGAATCATGTGCTGGATTCATAGTTACAGTTGGCAAGTCGATGATGTCACTCTGTATTAAATAAGGGACTACTCACACTTATTCAGCTCTGTTCAGCTTTTGTCCATAGAAAACAACGATTTTGTATGGAGACCGTTCAGCTTTCTGCGGCTGAACGTATGCGTACGCATCGCATAGAAAATCGTAGTTTTCTATGGACAAAAGCCGAACAGAGCTGAATAAGTGTGATTAGTCCCTTAATCTGTAAATGTACCGTTGAAAATGAATAAATCTTGTTTCATGAAAATCAACACACATTCAACATTCTATTTTACCCTAAACCAATTAGACGGTGTAATTACTGAATCATTCTACAGCCGCCTGTCAGTCCCGTGACGGAGCCTTTTTAATCCCATTTAATTTTCTTCTTTTCTATAAATATCAGCCTGTTTCATGAATTTGCAACAAAACTGAAAAGCCTAAAATTAAGTCAAAAGTTCCAACAAATTAGGAAAACATTTTTTTGATTTACCTACGCCAGATAATTTTATCCGAGGAATAATTTTGAATTTTTGACAGTTCTTCAGTAGAAAATCTGTCAGACGTCAATTTTATTCCAGGAAAAATATTACCTGTCGTTTGAAAAATGAGCTCATAATCAACAAACAAATTGATTGATTAAATTCATATTTGCTTTAATAATGAAAGTAAACATTAATTACTGATATCATTATTCTTTGAACCTGTCAGTTCGTTTGTACTTTATATAATATTTTTGTTTTACAATTATTGAATTTTCAACAGGAGTCGTAGTCTAAAAAGCTCAAAAACCTGACAACCGATCTTACCAAGATGTATTGTGTCACCCAGTAACTGGGTTGTGGAGGTCAGATAGGCATTCGCTTCACGTAAACTATATAATTATCGATCGCAAATAGCTCTTTTTTTTATTAAATTTCTATGCCTACTTGTGGACAGTGTAGTTGTTCTGGGTTACTTTATAACCAAATTGCTATTTTGTTAAACTAGTTGTAAGTCCTTATAATGTAACTGTTTGCTGTTCCTCTCAATAAAAAATAAAATAAAAATAATCAGATGCATTCGGTTAGACTGGAATCCGACCTTAGCATAGTTGGAAAATGACTAGACAGATGTTTGGAAAGCCAGAACAACAAAATAAGAGGAAAAATACTGTATTTTTTCTTATTTTATGCCAACACCAACACTCTTTGTCAAATTAAGACTTCAAAGACCAAATCCTAGATAGAAATAAAATAAAGTGATAGAGTAAAGAGATGTGCTGTATACACAAATAGTTTGAACGATTCCACGGCGAATTCTATATCCTGATGGCCCTCGATTTGCAAAATAAACGAGTGTAGTCGCTCTCAAACGGTTTAAAGTGTCGTCTATCTCAATTTTATAGACGATTTCTTTTCTAAAATATCTGTTGATAATATAAAAACTGTATGACTTTTTAAATAGCTATTATGTACCTATTATATTTTTTTTTATTCAAAAAATTAAGGTAAAAAAATTGTACAGTTTTACATAAAAAAGTAGCCTATATATGTTAATCTAGGGTGTCAGCTACCTCTATACAAAATTTTAATAAAAATTGGTCCAGCCGTTTGAGCGTGAAGAAGTAACAAACACATAAACACACACACATATAGTGGTACCTAGCTAACGAGAATAATTTTTAAAGTTTTCTCGGTGTCCCCCAGTGGTGGCCAAACAGTGATGGACTTTGGGAATATCGAAATATTCTATGCCTTGCCATTGCAAGGCATAGATAAAGCAGGCAGGCAGAACATGCAGTGAGCAAGCGTGGTTTTCAATGCTCGTTACTTGAGCTAATTTAAGACGAAAGATAGCAAGCGAGAAATCGTGAGTTGAGTCTCTAATGTTAAACTGACTTGCATCCACTCCTGGCTACATAACTAAAGTTTAAGGTTCAATCAATGTACCTGGAAACTTCAACTGAAGTATACAATAAAACGGCTGTCCCATACGAAAGCGCAATACTAACACTATCAAAATGTATGGAATAGAATTTCTTTTAAACTTTAAAGCCGATTCTATAAGTTAAAGTTGTTCATATTCATGAGTATAATATATAGAATTATAGAGGTATGGGGAACAGGGTGTAAAGTTCATTCATCCTCCATAGAAAAGGGAGGATCCTCCGACTAAACGGGTGTTGTGGCTGGTGGGCAACAGCCCGACGCGACGGTTGATGTCGGGATGTTGTATCTATGCTAGTTGCGCGGTAAACTCTGCTTGCGCGATGCAGGATTTTGCGTGACGTCAGTGTGATGCGTAGATTGCATGTGGCGATGTAGATGCCGCCACACGTACCTTCTATTAAGTTTGTTCAGGTACTTTGCACCAACCCACATTGACCCTAGCTTTTATTCCACAACCTTTCGAGGTACATCCATCAACAAAAATCCCCTCCAATATATTCACAATAGTTTCGTTATTAAAGCGAACAGCTTTTGTACGCCACTGTACGTGATAGATGACGCGATGACGTCATAACTGAGCTCGTGCGTACCGCGTGCGCGTGACGTCATTAAAATACCGTCAATTATCGTGTAGAGTGAATATTGTTGTAATGCTTTCGATTGTACAGGAAAACATCAAAGGGCGATAAATCCTTTAAATTAAAAACATACTTTAAATTGTTATTACGAGCGTTTACGACGTACGGCATTTCATACAAAATTTCAAGCCCTTGTTTTTCGAAATGAATGAACCGATTTTTATGAAACTTCTTATGCATACGCAGGATACAGAGGTCTAAAAAGTAAGTAAAGAACATGATGTTATATTGTATTACTTGACAGTTTTGAAACCATATTCCAGTCTCTTTTTTTAAACTAGTCTTTCAAATTACTTAAGCAATGGTTTCTCCGCAGTATGAAAATTATGGCTGTTGGGTTCACTTTTCGGTGTCTAAAAACGCTCTTTGGGAAAACACATTAACTATTCATATAAATAACGTTTCAGTGACATAATTCGCCGGTAAACTGCGAACACTATGTACTAATCCGGCTAATCGTTGAACCGCCGCATTTCAAAACGGCCCTGTTTTTGATAACGGCTAGCCGTAATGTAATATGGCGGATTATACAATCCGACTGCGACAATATCTATATATATAAAAGAAAGTCTGTTAGTTACACCACTTATAACTCAAGAACGGCTGAACCGATTTGGCTGAAAATTGGTGGGGAGGTAGCTTAGAACCAGGAGACGGACATAGGATACTTTTTTTTTATAGTAGGAGTTGGGTAGGAGTAGGGTAGGAGTAGGGTAGAAGTAGGGTAGGAGTAGTGTAGGAGTAGTGTAGGAGTAGGGTAGGAGTAGTGTAGGAGTAGGGTAGGAGTAGTGTAGGAGTAGGGTAGGAGTAGGGTAGGGTAGGGGTAGGGTAGAAGTAGGGTAGGAGTAGTGTAGGAGTAGTGTAGGAGTAGGGTAGGAGTAGTGTAGGAGTAGGGTAGGAGTAGTGTAGGAGTAGGGTAGGAGTAGGGTAGAAGTAAGGTAGGAGTAGTGTAGGAGTAGGGTAGGAGTAGTGTGGGAGTAGGGTAGGAGTTGGGTAGGAGTAGTGTAGGAGCAAAACAACGTTTGCCGGGTCAGCTAGTATAGTATAGAAGAAAGTCGTGTTAGTTACAATATTTATAACCCAAGAACGACTGAACCTATTAGGCTGAAAATTGGTGGGGAGGTAGCTTAGAACCAGGAAACGGACATAGGATATTTTTTTTTTATAGTTTTATTTACTGGAGTTGGTTAGGAGTAGGGTAGGTGTATGGTAGGAGCAGGGTAGAAGTAGGGTAGGAGTAGGGTAGGAGTAGGGTAGGAGTAGGGTAGGAGTAGAGTAGGAGTAGTGTAGGAGTAGGGTAGGCGTAGAGTAGGGTAAGGCGTAGGACACCACGCGACAGTAGCGACGGGCAGCTTGAAATAATTTATATGGCAAAACAACGTTTGCCGGGTCAGCTAGTAGAAATATAAAAGACAGATGGTCACCCTTTAACGGACTAACCTCGGCAAGCGTAGCTCAATCTTCGATCGACTTATTATTAAATTGAAAATTACACATTGATACTTAATTGATAGTTTTGAAACCGCGCTCACAATCCCATTTAAAACTAGATTTTCATATTACTTACGAATATCTTAGCACATCAAATTTGAAACTTGAATATTACAGTCTCGCAACTAGTTACAATCTCTATTAGTGAAGTAACAAGTCTGTATTCAACTTGATCACAATATTGTTAAAGTTTTAACGACTTCGAAGTCTGCTCGAAGTCATGTGATGTTGGCAGTTTGTTATGTCACAGCGATATGTGAACCTAATTATAACACACTTGCTTGGCACGGTTTTTATGACTTCACAAAACGTCGGGATCTCTGTAATAATGTAGGTATATACACGTCGTAACGTTGCGTATTCCACAGAGCCTAAAAATTTAGGTCTTCAATCAGTGCGTCCTGCCAGTTATCACTTACGGAACCGAAATGTGGACATTCACGGTACGGCTGGTCCATAAATTCAAGGTCACTCAGAGAGCTATGGAATGGGCTATGCTAGGAGTCTCTTTGAGGGATCGAATCCGCAACGAGGTGATCCGGCAGAGAACCAAATTTGTCGACATAGCTCACAGAATAAGCAAGCTGAAGTTGCAATGGGCTGATCATACTAGCCGTAGAACCGGTGACCGTTGGGGTAGACGTGTTCCTGAGTGGAGACCGCAAATAGGTAAATGTAAGCTAGGACGCCCTCAGGCTAGGTGGAGCGACGATCTTCGCAGGATGGCTGGTAGAAGCTGGATGAGAGTTGCCGAAAATCGAGTTGAATACCGTGCAATAGGAGAGGCCTATGTCCAGCAGTGGACTGCTATAGGATGATGATGATGTTGATTATACACATAAACCTTCCAGGATAACTTCTTTAAAATATATTAAAAAAACACATCACAATCCGTTGTGTAATTTAGGAAATCAATGCGGTAACACAAGCTTCCGGAATAAATGCTATAACGTTTTAAATGGTGGTGGAAACTGCATCAAAATCAATTTTGGAGCATATAAAGTCTAAGCGGTTACAGACACGAAAACCAGATTTGTTTTGTACCAACAAAGATACTAATATAGATTTTCAGGTCCCGTAACATCACATAATTAAATTCCTGTCACTTCAAATACGAAGAAAACATATTTAAATAAAATTACCTTATAAAATCGTATTACCCACAACAAGTTCTAGTAAATATTAAATTGTCTAGTTCAGAACCTCGTTAACCGCCTGACTTGCTTCAAAGCGTTACTCGGAAACAAATATAGAACTTTGAATTGTAGGAATAGAGCCAAGGCACTGGGACTGAAAGTTTTAAATGTCATATTAGCGTAGCAAAGTAACCGTAAAGTAATTGGTTCTTGTGGTGAAGGAAAACATCGTGAGGAAACCGGCATGTCCTCTCAAATTTATTCTTAGTAAAACTCGGAACAGGTGACGAGTCATCAAAGACTGTCAACTCTTTTTAAAATGCCAAGATCCATTTATAAAAATATTAATATTTTAATTTCAAATATGTTTAAAACAAAAAAAAAACTTGTTTTATAACCTCAATTTCAGCATCCAAAAAAACAAGATTTCTCTTAAACTAGGGTGAAAAATTTAAAATCGATTTTAGGATATGAAAAGGTAATTCTAGGTCTACAAAACCAAGTTAGAACCTCCGTGACACGCGAAGTTTTTTAGGGGCCCAAAACTCCTAACAAAATGGGCATTGTCCTTTTAATACCTGTGACATCTGCCAACCCGCACTGGGCCCGCGAAGTGGGTTATGGCTTATGATTATCCCTTTCACAGAGAGGACGCCTGTGTCCCAGCAGTGCGAAAGTAATAGGCTGATTATTCGCATTGGGTGTTGGTGGGGTCTATTATCCACGATTTTGCTAGGTTGTGCTTGCAGACAGTGCAGGCTGACAAAAAAAACAACGAAGCTGCTACTACAAATTCCTGGCTTTAGGTTTGTTTAGACCAAACGAGCGAATGCAAATTCTACTAACTCCTTTTTAGGAAAACAGAAACAAAGCATTCATTCGTATCTTTCCATACTAAAATGTCAAGAATATGAAGGAAAGAATGCTTTTGCTCTTGTTCTATATTCGTTGTGTCTAAAGCCACCTGTAGGCGTTCTGTTACATTGTGTTAAGAAATAATAGCAAATCGTTAGCACAACACCGAGCAGTAGTGGCCCAGTGGAAATGAATGCGACTTACGAGTTGTAGATCGTAGGTTCGCACCCGGAAAAGGAAAACACCGTGAGGAAACCGGCATGTTCTAGAACTAAAAATTCGAAGACATGTGACTTCTACCAACCCGGACTGGGCCCGCGTAGTGGATTACGGCACACTCCCTCTCACCGAGAGGAAGCCTTTATCCCAGCAGTGGGAACATTAGAGTTGAATAAGCTGTTAGCACAACAAGCGATTTATTCTTAACAGAGATCCACTTACACGTAAAGAGTAAACTAGCAATTAAAAGGGGAACAGTAAATAGTAGTAGCGACGAAATTCCTTTTATAGTAACAACATTTAACAATCACCGCTGCCATATTCGTGAAAACTTTGGTGAAATAAGCTTGATCTGTCAATTGTGTCAATCCCTAGCATCATGTGGAATGACAACTCACTTCGCCTAAGTTCGCTTTGCAGGGTTATTCCGTTTATCCACCCCAAAAATCCACCCTAAGGTGGATACGCTGAAACTCAGATCCGAGAATCCACCCTAGCCCTAGTTGGATAAACGGAATTTCAAGGCTTAGGGTGGATTCTCGGACATGCGTTTCCGCGAACCAACTTAAGGTGGATTTATTGGGCACGCCGCGATAGCGGCGATAAGACCCCTCTTTGAGGAGTGGCTAGAGAGGCGCCACGGTGCCCTCACCTACCGCCTGACGCAGGTCCTCACCGGACACGGAAGTTTCGGGAGGTTCCTGCACATCATCAGGCGGGAGGAAACGCCCGGGTGTCACCATTGCCAGGATCGCCCAGAGGACACGGTGGAGCACACGGTGGAGGTCTGCCCCGCTTGGGCGAAGCACCGCCGTGTCCTCGTAGAGGCGATCGGCAGCGGCGGCGACCTCTCGCGCCCGGCCCTGGTGCAAGCCATGGTCCGGGGCGAGAGGGAGTGGGAGGCAGTCACCTCCTTCTGCGAAGCAGTCATGCTAGCGAAGGAGGTGGCGGGACGGCTCAGGGAGAGAGCCTCCCGTCCCAGCCGCCGCGGGAGACGCTCCGGGCGTCGGGAGCCGCGCGACGACTCCCGGCCATCGTAGGCGCGGGCCTGCGGGCGGAGAGTAATGGGTAGCTCACCGTCCGATCAGGACCAGGCCCGTGCCGGACGGCGCGTACGTGTTCCACGCGCGCCTCAAAGAGATGTCAGCATCGAGGAGGGGCCCCATAGGGCCGAAGCCTGCCGGGTCAGCGGGATTGTCCGAAAGGGTTACCGCTGGCCCGGAACATAAAGGGCTAAGGAAGGAACACGGGTGGGTTTTAGTCAGTAAGAGTCTGACACTCCCTTCCGCTCCACCCAGAGCGGGAGGGGTCATTTGATGATTTCCCATCCGCAAAAAAAAAAAAAGGTGGATTTATTAAGGTGGGCAACGGAATAACCGGTATTGCACACTTTTAACAAAAAAAATCCAGAAACTGCACTAAGGTTGAAACTAACCAACTGTCACATAGACAAATAGACCTTGTCGTTTTATAACTTGCAAGTGACATTCAACCTTAGGGTGATAAAACAATTGCGAGGTCGACTATACAATAAGTACTTAGACAGAATGCCAGGGACATCTGCGTACGACCAGTTACCATGGATTCATAAATAAATTCGGAACGCCATTGAGCTGAAATTTTTCGCTGGTTATTAAAAATAAAATTTTCTGTTCCACACATTTTTACCGCATAGTTACTTACCCTTTTTCTATGAAACAGCAGATTTTTCTTTTGATAACCGACGACAAATTTCTACGCTAGGATGTCTAGAATCATGTGCTAAATTCATGATTATAGTTAGTTTGTGTGTTGATGTCCCTGCAACCCTGTACTTATTATGGACCTTCTAAAAGAAACCAGCAATAATGTCGTAACTAAAACATCCTCAAAACTTGCTCAATTAAGTCTGCAGTTACGGTCCCATGTCATCTGCGAACACTCGAAACTTGTAGATTTGCTTCAGTGAGTTTCATACTTGAACTGGGTTATGATGTAAAACTAGACCACGTTTTCAAGTGAAACTGGAATAATTCTAGCTGTTAAGGGAATAATTAATGCGGTAAGGGGCCAGTTGCATCGGGTTGATGTTTTACTAAAAGTGCCTTCGATTCTAGCAATCGTGGACGCGTCGACGTGATTGAATCGAAGGCCAGCCGATTTATTCTCGAAAAGAGCTGTCATTGAGTGACAGTGAGTCTGACGTGAGCTGTCAATAGTTTGAGAGCTCACGTCACGCTCACATCGTCTTAGTTTTTACGGTGAGATTTTTAAATTTCTACGCTAGGAAGTCTAGAATCATGTGCTAAATTCATGATTAGGTATAGTTTGTTTGCGTGTACGCTTGCCGCGGTTAGTCTGTGGATGGGTGATCATCTTTACATACCGTGACCCCTCCGTGCCTCGGAAAGCACGTTAAGCCGTTGGTCTCGGCTGTCATTCGTGGATCTTTGACAGTCGTTACGGGTAGTCAGAAGCCCGAAAGTCTGACAACCAGTCTTACCACCAGTAACTGGGTTGTGGAGGTCAGATAGGCAGTCGCTCCATGTAAAATACTGGTATTCAGCTGCATCCGGTTAGACTGGAAGCCGACCCAACATAGTTGGGAAAAGGCTAGGCAGATGATGATGGGAGACTAGCAGCGCCCCAGTTTTTTCCGCATAAGTTTCGATTTCGTGAAAATATCCTATGTCCTTTCGCGGGATTCAAACTATCTCTATACCAAATTTCATCTAAATCGGTACAGCAGTTTAAGCGTAAAGAGGTAACAGACAGACACACTTTCGCATTTATAATATTAGTATGGCTCTCATCGGGCATATTATAGCCTGTAATATACAGAAAATATCACAAAACCAATCTACTATGCAACAACCAAGTTGCAAGTAGATTGTGTAAGTTTGAAGCACTAACAACTGACATGCGATGTAACTGCAGACTTAATTGAGCAAGTTTTAACGACGCTCGGTTGTGACGTCATAGCTTGGGTTATTGCGCCCGTCTTCGAGATCTCTTTACGTTAATAGTTTGGGTGATTGAAGAAATTGTTGTTGCTTTACAAAGCAAATTGGGTAGTGACAGCTCCACAGCGGACCATGTACTTCGCTTTGTTGTGTATTCTCAACCTCAAACTCAAAGCATTTATTTCAATTAAACCATTGACACTTTTGAATTATTGTCAAGAAGTCGGTCAGTCAGAAAATATGAAGCTAGTTGCCCATTCCAAAGCGTAGGTGCCAATGGAGAAGAACCTAAGAAAATGTAATCGGGATCGTCCACTGCGATTAGGGATACCATTTCGAATTTTGAAAGTACCATCTGCCATCTGCCTAGCCTTTTCCCAACCATGTTGCGGTCAGCTTCCAGTCTAACTGGATGCAGCTGAATACCAGTATTTCACATGGAGCGACTGCCTATCTGACCTGCACAACCCAATTACTAGGTAATACGATACCCTTTGGTAAGACTGGTTGTCACTTCATCTAGTTTACAAAGAACATGATTGACGTGTAAAAGTGTTTGTACAAACCTACTTACAAAAATAAAATCATTTATCATTTGTCAGACTTTTGGGCTTTTGACGACCCGTAACGACTGTTAGAGATCCACAAATGACAGCCGGGACCACTTAACGTGTCACGGAGAGGTCTTGATATGTAAAGATGGTCACCCATCTACGGACCAACCGCGGCAAGCGTAGCTTAACTTGATCAATCGACCCGTGCGGCTGTTATTACTTAGCCACAAGCCTCGAATTTTGAAAGAACTGACATAAAACTGTCTAGATCCGGACATTTTATCTTTTAATCTTTATTTTTGCAGTGCCCATTTAACTTTTCTTATTTTCAAAAAAGTCCGCTTAATTTGAAAAGTCCGGACAATCTCCGGAAGGAGGGCCAAACAGCCGGACAGTTCCGGATGGACGGAAAACTCCAAGCATAGCCCTCTCCATTTCCCTTTGGGTGACTTTCGACCTTCTAATAAGGCCCATTGTGAGCGACCACGTTTCAGTGCCATAGGTCATAACTAGCAACACGCACTGGTCAAAGACTTTCATCTTGAGACACTGAAAGAAAAAAAGAAAGAAAGAAAGAAAATACATTTATTTAGCACAGACTAAAAGACACACAATACACAGATGGTCAGGTAATAGTCGTACATCAGAAAAAACAAAAAATAAAAGGATAAAAATAAAAGTGACCGCGTACCGGAAGACGTAGCGTTGGAAGGCCTCCCACAAGGTGGACAGACGACCTAGTGAAGGCCGCAGGAACTCGTTGGATGCGAGAAGCACAAAATCGGTCGAAGTGGAGGTGCTTGGGGGAGGCCTATGTCCAGTAGTGGATGTCTTTCGGCTGAAATGATGATGATGAAAAAAAAAACGTAATGTAGAATACGTGGTTTCATCTAATGTGATAATCTAATTGCCACCTGCATAAACTCACGTCTTTTCCCTATAAGTTAAAGAACTAGGCACCACTCTTCAAAATACATAAGCGCCAACTGTCACACCACACATGATACATAACCTCGTTATTTACCACATTCGATTCCACAAAATCGTTTTTGCATTCCTTGAAAACCTTTCTAACTGACTCAATTTCCTTGTTTCAGCCGTACTTCGAACTGCGGATGCTGTTCGATTTCCTGACGCTGAAAGGGCCCGATTTAATGAACGGTAAGAAACAATTTTTGGTTGTAAATAGACTGGAGGCAAGATTTATAAGTTTCTTGGATGATTTATTTGGAAAGGATGGTACGTGGTCGGAGTGCTAAGTAAGCGTTATGGAGGCATTCGATTATGTCATCGTCCTTAGATACTGCTTTTAATCTTTCACTGGTAACCGTCAATTCCCATGAGGTCCCAGTCCCACAGAGGTAGGTCAAAAATATTTTTACCACAGTCTTGGCTCTTTTGCTGCAGCATCTTGTGTAAAAAAACATAGCGTAGTAGGGTAATTCTTCAGGGACAAAATTTTCGATGTCTATGGGTATATTTCTGTAACCAACTAAAAAAACGCCATGTAATATTTTTTTTTGTACAGTTTAGCTTTATCCCTTACTGGGACAAATGATTTTTTTTTAATAATTGCTGTCTAGGTACAAAATAAAAATATTTGAAGGTCGTTCTTCTGATTCATATAGCGCGTCCGTTTGCCATTTTCCGGAACAAAATGGTCGATGTCGCATTTTCCCTTTGATACATCAATATACATTTTAATTATATCGAAAGGAAATGAATTGTCCTCTTACAAAAAAAATGTGTATTAGTTATAACTACGTTAGTCTGTTTATAAATAAGTAAAAAAGAAGTGTCCGGCGTATAATACTGATTAATGTGGCGTAAGCTGCGCTTGACCGTACTTAGTCAGGTAATAATAATGAGAGTATGGCTTCCAGCGCGGGGGGAAGCCAGTCGTGCAACGGACGACCTAGAAGGTGGACGTGCGGCTGGTTGGCTTAGATCCGGTGTTACGAAGGAAAATACCTGATTCATCTGTGTTTGGTTCAGGTGGCATCCTGATTACAATGCCTACTTTATAAAATTTATTTTATTGTTTTAAAACTTCAATCTGTGTTTCGTGTGATGCTTTTGGGTTATAGATTAGTGTGGAAAAATGAAAATAATGAAGTCTGTATGTACGATGAGTTATGCATGATTGTAGGCAAAATCCTGATTCATCTGTGCCTGATTTGTATGGTCAAAACCCCATATGAATAATAAAATAAATTTGTTTTTCCCCTCTCCAGCACGATAGGAGCGCTTTTGTTGCGTAATTCTCCTTGTCCAATTTTTGACCGTGTACAAGTCAGTAGTTTTAATCTTATTTATTATTATTTACTTAGCTATAACCTTTTGAATAATAAAAAAATGACAGGAGTATAATCTTGTTCTAAAGATGATACTTTTGATATGTCTTAGTCCTATTTAAGAATTAATAATTATTTTTTAGAATTTACATTCATAACTAACGGTGTATTTATTACTTTTTATTTCTGTTTCTGATTAATATGTAACACATTCTGATTCATCTGGGCACAAAATTAATATCTTGAAAACTACTTTATAAAAACGAGTCCCTCATTCAAATATATGTTATTTGGTATACCTATTTTAATATGAACATGTGTTACAGAGCTGAAAGTGAAATTAAATTTTGGCCATATGGATCAGTCAAAGAATCAAATTTCGAAGAACTACCCAGTACTTACTTACGCAAGTCGCGCGCAGGCGCAAGTTGAAAATTAGAAATTACAAAATATACGAAATATCTTAAGACTGCGAAATGTAATTTGCTACTTTTCCTTGAAGTATGTCAGAAATATCTTGTTTAATATAAATTTCTCAGTGAGACGACCTACGTACCTACCCAATTTCTTTCTCATTTAGATATAAACATATACTTTTTAGCCTAGCTATTTAATTTGATCTACATAATTATACTTCGTAAATTCGTAATGTCAATTGCTAATCCACTGCTTCATATTTTTTACAAAATTCTTCTGCTCAAAATAAAAGTCCTCCTGTTCAGACCAAATTTCGGCCATGGCATACAACCTAAACGGAGACCAGCCATATACGCGGGAAATATTATAGTGCACACGTGTGTGCGCAGACACAGGTGCACTCTCTCTTCCTTCACTCTCATTATCCGATGGGAGAGATCAGGCGCACGACAACCTTAGCGTGTTTTCCGAGGCACGGGGGTATCACACTACCAACTCCCAAACTCCGGGCTGTTACTAAGAAATTATCAATGGAAATACCCAACATCACTTTGCCCGACCCGGGAATCGAACCCAGGACCCCACGTTCAGCAGTCACGCTTGCGACCACGAGACCAACGGGGCAGTTCTGTTCAACAACGTCAATAACGCTATGAATGTTGTTGAATCGTCAAATTGAAAGGCATTGCCATTGTGTAACGCAATAACCCCGCTTTTTTCTAAAGCTCTATGTCCTTGATAAAATTCTGGAGGCAATATTCTACAAAGAACTCAACATTATAGTGAATCCTCTCACAGTTTACAATGACCTTGCAAAACCGTCCTCCCAAAATCTTGAAGTACCCAAATCCTTTGTAATCCCTTTTCCCTATTTACGTACTTCTATATACCCTAAGGGCTGCCGCTCAACAAATAAGCAAAAAATCTCCGCATTCCATTACAGCACACATCAGACGGGTAATAAAGCGGATTCCTATATATAATGATATACGAACATTATAACAAGTATAGGTGAGAGAGGGAGCACTCTAAACATCAGTCGAAGGACGCCCCTACTATGGGCTTCGTGAAACTTCGTGAAACATCGGAAAATCTCTGAACTGTTATACTTTTCAAGTATCATTGAGGGTATATTTAATTTTGTTATTGAGGTCTGGGGATGTTATTTAAAGAATGGATCGTAATTATTTTATTGATGTTTTGATTGAGTTCCTTCACGGGGTTCCTTGTATCTGGCAGAATATTGATGCTCCTAAATTTATTTGGCATAACACACTTGGCATAATCTTACACGGCGTAACACACTTGGCATAATAGTTCACAGTGAACTTTCTGCGATATGATGGTTAGTTCTACTTTTTAATTATTATGGATATGAAATATATGTTGAGGTACTAAAAAGGTACTAAATATTTACAAAGAGATAAATTTGTTGTCTTGTCTCGAACTATGAAAAAAAAATAATCTAGACGTCCTGATGTCAGAATGTCTGACCACTTTCTTTACGTGTTTTTTCGCTGTCAGTCGAGGTACTAAATATTTGAAGATAGGTATCAAATAGTAACAAAAAGGTACTAAATTTTGTTATTTTCAAAACATCAAATATCTCTTTTGGTCCATTCTTTAATGCGTAGCATTTTTCTGGAATGCCAAAAAGAATTTAAAAAAATATATGTTGAGGTACTAAAAAGGTAGTAAATATTTACAAAGAGATAAATTAGTTGTGTTGTCTCGAACTATGAAAAAAAAATGGTCCAGACGTGCTGATGTCAGAATGTCTGACCACTTTCTTTACGTGTTTTTGCGCTGTCAGTCGAGGTACTAAATATTTGAAGATAGGTATCAAATAGTAGCAAAAAGGTAGTAAATGTTAGTATTATCTAAACATCGAATATCTCTATTGGTCCAGGGGTCCTGACGCTTACATAAAGATGATTCTGACTTACAAAATTATGAGTTTTGAATTTATGATAAATGAGTGTATGCCAAACGATTTTCTTCGAAATGAAGTTTATGCTATCCGTTGTTAGGCAAAATAATATTATGACATAAAAAGTTCTGCTCTATAGGGGGGACCCGTTTTGATTCTATAGCAGCCTTTTGTATAATAATTTTGTTGCATTGTCAATAATATCCGATATGTCGGTGAGTGATGGCAAAGTATTCTGTTTGTGTTTTGTTTTCACTTCTGGCGGCACTCCTGGAGTGCCACTGTTTTTTTTTGGTTGTTAATAATGTAACTTTGTTAGTTTCAAATGCTCTCTTTTTATTACTATTTGCATTTCCAGCGCGCGTCTCAAATAAAAAAATGTTCTTTCTTTACTTTAATGTTCATTTTTGTTTCATTCCAAGATCACAAGACACCGACGAAGTTACATAGAAATGAACGTTCATCTGCTCATTTCGATTATTTGGAGCGAGTGAAAGATGCAGAATGCCGAAGTTAAACATTTCGTTTCGATTTCTTTCTTTTTAACTTTAAAAAGTAAAGCTTCTTATTTCGGATTTAGATTCTAAACAAGGTAATTCATTTAATTTTTTTTGCGCTGGCAACACTGGTAGCCGGTCGTCAAAAACTGATCTCTAGGTTAATTATTTTAAATAAATTAATAAAAGTGTTTTAAATGTATTAAATTAGTGTAATATAGTCAAACCTAGATATTAAGTATTCTAAACAGTGATTACAAAGTGTTTTTTGTCGCGAAAACTTCGTAAAAACAAAGGATTCAAAACCGGCTGTCAACTCAACGTACCAACGGTGACGGATTTCAAATTATCATCGATCCCGGGGAGTATTTGGTTTTATTTATGTGCTTGTAGTTAATATTTACAGAACACAGAACATCACAGAGTACTGCTCAGGTCTCTGAGCTACGTCCATCACACACTGGCACGGTTTATGTCTCCTTTTGCTTGACAACTAGTGGAAGCAAAATCGACGACGAAAACATTCGCCCAGACAATAAACACTAGGTACATAATTTACTACACAAAAATAGGCTCTTTTTATGTACCCTATTGATTAAATGATTCATACTTAATATAAAACCTGTCATGTGTTATAAACTTGTTATTGTCAATCAAGTTTCTTTTTGTTTTTTACAATAATAGCAGTATTCCTTGTAACTTCACTTCTATTTAACATTCCCATCTATTTTCTTAATAACTTGACCTAACTTTAAAATCTATTTGTTAACATTTAATTACTTATTTTTAACTTAATTTTATTTTATTTTTCCCTTCTACCTCCTACTAATCTAAATATTGGAACATCTTTTTTCTCACACTGTTATTTAGCTGCATAACTTCACACATTCCAGGTGACTGATACTTCAAAGAAAATGATGACCCGCAGTGCTACAATCAAGGAGATGGAAGCTAAACTAAGAGCCACCTTGAAGGAGCTACAGAATTCTGAAGCGATGTGTAAACAACTGCTCCGCGAAAGGGAAGACAGCGAAGTAGAAGTGGAAAACATTATTTTAAAGAACACCTCCCTCAAGAATGAACTGTCTCAGCTACACATCCAACACATGGACTTAACTGACCAGCACAGTCAATTACAACACGCAGTGTCAACATTTCAAGAGTGCAGTGATACCCACGAATTGGCACTGAATCGTATCACAGAGCTTGAACAGAGATTGTCTGAAGCCCAAGAAGCACTATCCATCTCCGAGTGTATCAAGGTCAATAACCAGGTTGTTCGCACTAGTAATCTTTTTGATGAGTTGGTAGGTAGTAAACCAAAATCAGTGTGTGAGCCAGCTGAAACTATAGATTTGACTGGTGATGATACCATACCATTGTGTCCTATTGTTATGAGTCACAGCAAATTAAAGAAATATATTAAAATCAAGAAATTAATTAAACGGTCACAGAGAGTAATAAAAAAACAAAAACTCTTAAAATTAAATCTTTCGCTTAGAAAGGAACGTGTTGTCTTATCGAAAAGTTTAAATACTTGTACTATTGAGTTAGATAAATGTAGGGAAAAGTATGACACTGATATCCAGCTCCTCTATAATGATATACTACACAAGGAGCATTTGCTGAAGGATATTTTTGAAAAATATGAAAGTTCACAACGACAACTAAGTGACCGCTTGTTTGAGGCTGGAGAACTCCTGGATTTGGTGAAGTACAATGCTGAGAGGTATGAGTCTCTGACAAATGATCTTTCATGCAGCGGTGCCAACCAACCACCACCTCTTCAACCTCAATCTGACTTACCCCTTCCGGTGTTAGCTCTTCCAGCAGAGACCACACAGATAAACAAATCAATTTTTTTTTGTGACGAGTTAGGTTCTGGCTTTGGAAAAATTCTACTCAATTACCTAAGCCATAGTTTTACCAATCATAGTTACCATAACATAAGTTTTAAACAAATGATAAAAAGAATTGCCAATGCAAACCTTGATAATTATTGTACTATGGTTTTGCTATTAGGTAATAGCACTGGTATTACCAGAAAGGACATAGTGGATGGTGTAAACACCTTATTAAAGTTAAACATAGGTAAGCTAATGTTGTGTGCTTTTCCTTACTCAGATACTTTATCATACAATGAAAATAATTATATTTATAAGTTGAATAATACTATTCACAATCTGACATGTTGTCATAGAGACAAATTATTGTTTTTTGACACTAACAAGTTTGTTAGTGGTATTAAGTTAACTCAGAGAACTATATCTCTGTCTGGGGAATGTAGACATATGATTGCTATGTTGATAGCATATAATATTAATGAGGTTATAGCTAATATAACGAGTTCTAGTATTAGTGACGAGTCCGTGTTGCCTAGTTATACTAACAACATGGTGATTAATTATGGATCGTCATGTTGTACGAAGGAGGATCCACCACCACCACCACCACCACCACCACCACCTATAATACCAACATCCTTGGAGACTACTACCAGTCAGATAGGATATTCTCCTCCCGCTGGAACATACTCGGGCAATCCAGACTCTCCAGTTGTAGTTGTGGAGGTCACTCCGGATAACTATTTAAACTAGTCAGTGAGACAACAGAAGTTACCCCTTCAAATACCAAATTATTATTACAGAATAATAAAAAGGTATCTTCTGGCAATATAATTAATAATAATAAAAAACCAAAGGGAGTGCAACATATTTTAAAATTATTTAATCAGAATATCCAAGGTTGCGCTTCCAAATTATTGGAAATAGAATTGTTTTTGGAAAACACCAAGTTTGATGTCATTTGTTTAACAGAGCATTGGTTGAAAGATCATCAAGTAAAGTCAATTAATTATGAAAATTATTGTGTAGTTAGCCATTTCAGCCGAAAACGTATGATACATGGCGGATCATTAATATTAATTAAAAATTCTATTAAATCAAAAGAACGAAAAGACATAATCGGACTGTCTGTTGAACACACCATTGAATTGTCCTGTGTTGAGCTTGATAAGCATGTTATAGTATGTGTATACAGACCTCCAAGTTACCAGAATCTATCGGTGTTTGATTCTGTAATGGAAGATGTGTTAAAGAAACTTAGTACTAGTAGTAAGTCAATAATAGTATGTGGAGATTTTAATATTAATTTATTGGAAAATAACTCGAATACTGTCAGATTGTTAAGTCTTTTTAGGTCATTTGATTTGTCAAATGTTTTTATTGAACCAACCCGAGTGACAGCTTCTTCTGCCACTTGTATTGATAATGTTTTTTGTAATTGTGATTACTTACACAAAGAAATTGTAAATAAGTTGCCATCTGATCACAGTGGACAAAAAATAACATTTAGCTCCTACATGCCTTTACAAAAAATTCAAATAAGGTTTAGGACAATTACATGTAAAAAGTTAGAGAAATTAAATAATTCTTTGGCCAGTAAGTTATGTGATCAGAATTTTAATAATATAGGTGACCCAAATGAATTCTACGCCGAGTTCTTTTCAATATTAAACGCGCAGTTTAATGACACTTTTCCACTAAAAACTAAAAATATTCACACAAAGTTTTTATTTAGTGACTGGGCGACTCCAGGTATTCGTAAAAGCAGGGAAAAACTTTTTGAACTCTATGGCTTAAAGCAACATATGAATAATACAAACTTTCATCAGTATGTTGCAAAATATTCAAAAACTTTTAAAAGTGTGTGCCAAAAAGCTAAAGCTCTTTATATTAGCAATAAAATAAAATCAGCTGATGATAAAATAAAAACTACCTGGCAAATAATAAATAATGAAACAGGTAGGAAAAAACAGCCTAACACTGAATTTAATTTAGAGACTGCACATGGCCCCATCAACTCAGATGTAGAAATAGCTCAGGAATTTGAAAACTTTTTTTCTAATATTCCCCTTAAAACTACTGAAGCTTTAAATTCATCCCCCACGCTTTCTGCTGCCTTACTTAAAAAGAATGTAAAGGCATGCCCTTTGGAGTTTAGGTTTCAGCATACAAGCCCCCAGGCTGTTATAAAAGCTTTTAGAGATCTTAACATTAAATCAACAGAAGATCTCTGGGGAATGTCTGTAAAAGTATGTAGATCTTTTATCGAAACTATTGCGCCCTATTTAGCTTTCATATTTAACACCAGTGTTGACCAAGGAGTCTTTCCGGATCTTATGAAACATAGTAAAGTAGTACCATTGTTCAAATCCGGTGATAGTAAAGATCCTAACAATTATAGACCTGTGTCAATTCTACCAGTTCTCAGTAAGGTGTTTGAAAAGTTGATGCTCAATCAAATGTTACGTCACTTTAATAAAAATTCCATCTTTCATGAACACCAGTACGGTTTCACCAAAGGGCGTTGCACTACTGACGCCGGTGTTACCCTAATAAAGAACATTTTTAACGCCTGGGAAGAAGCACAAGATGCCATTGGAATCTTTTGCGACCTCTCTAAGGCGTTCGATTGCGTAAACCACGAGACACTTCTGATGAAACTGGAGCACTATGGAATTAGAAAAGCAGCACTTGACTTGCTAAGATCATACCTGAAAGATAGAAAGGTTAAAGTTCAAGTAAACGGCGTAAACTCATTAGGGTCTGAAATGACAATGGGTGTTCCTCAAGGTTCGATATTGGGTCCATTCCTCTTTTTAGTTTACATTAATGATTTACCCCAATTACTTCAAAATCAACCGAAGATGGTGTTATTTGCAGATGACACATCATTAATCTTTAAAATAGACCGACGGTCACAAAGTCTTGACGACGTGAATAACTCTATTCTTCAGGTCCAAGATTGGTTTACGGTAAATAATTTAGTACTTAATGAAAAAAAAACCAAATGCATTAGATTTAAATTACCGAATGTTAGAAGTAGCGAATGTGAAATCATATTGAATGGCCAAAAACTAGAATTTATTGATCAGACAGTTTTCCTAGGAATCACGCTAGACGAGAAATTACAATGGGGACCTCATATAACATCTATTGCGGGGCGGCTAAGCTCCGCCGCTTATGCTGTTAGAAAGATAAGACAGTTAACAGATGTAGAAACCGCGCGTTTGGTCTATTTTAGTTACTTCCACAGTATTATGTCATATGGCATTTTACTATGGGGTCGGGCTGCTGACATTGAATCCATTTTTATTTTACAAAAGAGAGCTGTCAGAGCCATTTACAATCTACGTCGTCGCGAATCTCTTAGGGAACTATTTAAAAAGGTTAATATCATGACGGTACCTTGCCAATTCATTTATGAAAATATTATGTATGTAAGAAAAAATCAACATCTTTTTAATAAAATAAGTGATAGGCATAATTTTAATACTAGAAATAAAGATAAATTAGATCAACCTTTTTTTAGATTATCTAAAGTACATACATCTTTTATGGGGTACTGTGTTAAATGCTACAACAAAATACCTTGTGACATATTGCAATTAAATGAAAGAAAATTTAAAACTCATATTAAAAGTACACTTTGTAAACAAGGATATTACAAATTAGAGGATTATATCCAAGATAAGAATGTTTGGAAACATGCTGGTCCTGCTCCATAGGACAATCTAAAAGTCTAGACAAAATCAAACTTGTTCCTAATTTAATTTATATATATATTTTTAATTATGACATCTTATTCTAATTCATTTTTACAATCTGCGACTACAGTGGCTCACACACTTGTTAAAGTTCAACTACTTTTGCATTTTTTCATTTTTCATTTTTTTTTAAATAACTTGTAAATATGTGAGCACCATGTATCTATCACTTATTTGATTTACCTGTCATTGCTTAATTTTTAATTCTTTTTACCTTTTGTGGTAGACTAATTTTATTATGGGTGCATCGTGTTCACATATAATTTTTATTATGTATACAAGACCTTGTAAAACATTTTTAAAAGAGTAACGGTGGAGTTTCTTGCCCATTCTTCTCCATACGAAAACTACCTTTTCGAATGGGCGACTAGAATCATTTCTATTTAGTTTTTTTTTTTTTTGACGTTCAAAAGTGCCTTTAATGTGCCTATTTGAAATAAATGATTTGACTTTGACTTTGACTTTGAATATACCCGTAATATTACAATAATATTCTCGTACCACTTTCTAAGGCTTTCTACAAATCTAAAACAAAATGTTATCGCAAAAATTCGAAAAGTCTACTTTCCAAGGTAAGGGACGCAAAGAAACTCGCCCGAGTTTTACAACAACAATAAAACAAGTGACGCTCGTACTCGCTTACATCCACGAGATAAAACTTATGTTCACACTTAGTTGTTCTTGCGAAAGACTTGAAAAAGTAACGTTTAGCTGTGGTTTTAAACCCAGGTTATTTGTGACTCTTTAGAATTTTCTTCATCATTTAGCCGGAAATCTTCAACTGCTGGATTAAGGCCAAATATCGCCACGTTGACCGGTCCTATGCTTTCCACATCTATCGGATTCCTGTTACCATTATCAGGTCGATGGTCCACCTTGTGAGGGCCTACCCACACTGCACCTTCCGATATGCGGTCGCCACTCCAGATTTTTTCGGCCCCATTCGCCATCCGTTTTGCTAGCAATTTGCTTCGCACACTGCCACTTAAGTTTGGTAATTCTTAGGCCTATGTCCGTGGCTTTGGTCCCCCTGCGAACACTTTATTATTCATGGGAAAGTAACATGAAACCATAACTTTGGAAGATAAAAAGATATGGTAATAAAAAGCTGCTTATAATAAAATATATGGGACCAAAAATAGTCCCTTGTGGCATTCTACTCAACGTATAAATTTCCAAATAAAACTCCGTAACTAATGGGCTATTATATGCCTCTTCCGAATATGTATTGTCTTACAAAATGGAACGATTCACTCGCTTACTAATTCGTATGCATCAGTACCTTTCTACCTTTGATAAAGTACTAAGTACCTTATTAGGTAGGTACTTCTTACAGAAAATAAAAGTAAAAAGAGACTAAAATTATATATAAATCAGTACCAAACAGGTTCAGCTGTTATCAAAGCATCGAATACCCAAGTCTTGTTTGCAAACTCGACGCAGGTATTCGAAGCAGCGTTTGATCGACTCCGATCATAATAATGCAGGCTCAATAAATCGGTTGGATGCGTCCCTGCAAACCGTGTCACGTAAAATAGATAGATGCAGAAGCTCGGCTCCATACAACGAGCGGTAAATAGACGCACGTACACATGCACGCATACAGGTAAACCAGAAAAAGATTGCGCTTCGGTAATCTTCGTGTTTCCGAATTAGCACGAACGGCGCATCACTTTATTTTTGTGCACCTTTCATCGTGCAGTTGTATAAAGTTTTCTCGTTCCGCGTTACCTACTGAGATCGTCGTTTGTCACTCAAAAGTTTTTTTTTTAATTGTTTTGTTATTCTATAACTTTGTAATTATGGTAATACAAAATAGGCACATACTTTCATTGTTGTATTATATACTAGCTGACCCGGCAAACGTTGTTTTGCTCCTACACTACTCCTACTCAACTCCTACCCTACTCCCACACTACTCCTACCCTACTCCTACACTACTCCTACCCTACTTCTACCCTACTCCTACCCTACTCCTACCCTACTCCTACACTACTCCTACCCTACTCCTACACTACTCCTACCCTACTCCTACACTACTCCTACACTACTCCTACCCTACTTCTACCCTACCCCTACCCTACCCTACTCCTACCCTACTCCTACACTACTCCTACCCTACTCCTACACTACTCCTACCCTACTCCTACACTACTCCTACACTACTCCTACCCTACTTCTACCCTACTCCTACCCTACTCCTACCCTAACTCCTACTATAACAAAAAAATAATAATAATAATAAAAAAATCCTATGTCCGTCTCCTGGTTCTAAGCTACCTCCCCACCAATTTTCAGCCAAATCGGTTCAGCCGTTCTTGAGTTATAAGTGGTGTAACTAACAGACTTTCTTTTATATATATAGATTTAGATCTGATCATCACACTTTTTTATTTCCGTAGTTTGTTGGATGATTATTCCCGACGTTATACTATTATTTGGAATGCTTGTACTCGCTGTACGTGAAGCGTGTCTATGTGTGCGTGTGTTTCTTGTATGCAGCCGACCTTTTGTATCTATCTATTTCGTGCCTGTAGCATCTGTGGCTTCAAAGCAAAATCGATCAGCTGGTTACATGTCAGTTATAAAGCTATTTCGTGTTACAAACAGATGGACAAAAAGAGGATCAGAAATAGAGTGGTTTCAAAAGTGGTTGCGGTTAATGCTAAATTCTTTTGTTTTTCTGGTCCAACATCACGCCTTTATTCTCCGCAGGGTTTGGCAGGATCTAAGTCCCATGTAATAGAGGATGAGGTTATAGCCACGACCGGGCTCATTCTATCAATGACAGAGAAAGTTCAGACACTAATATGGCCGAATAATAATGGAATCACCTACTTTCTATGATAACTTTGTGATCAAATTCGCCAGCAGTACCAAGTAAATTAATGACCTGTGGGCTCGAGCACGCGACGTAATCGCAACGTAAATTCGATCGTTTCAAAAATTTAAAATACTCTATTTTCTCATAATATTTATCTAGTTGTAAGACTTTTTCATATCTATAGGTGAAGGGCCCCGTCGCAAAACGTCCCCACGTTTTGCGACTATTTTATGTAATTTTGACGTTCAAAAAGTGCTGATTCTCTGCCTAGTTTGAATAAATGATTTTTGATTTGATACTAATTGTGCTTGTCGCATAAATTTCAACCAAAATCCTATAGTTTTCTTTCAAAAGTCGTTTGAATTTACCTTAGGGCCTGTGCACTTATATCCTATAGGAAGGTCTACAGCCTGCGTCTGACTCGCGTGCGTATCGCGTATGTATCGCTAAAAGGGGCGTCGACGGCGCGTTTAAAAAACGTGGTGTGCACAGACCCTTACTTGCGATAGCGTTTTTGCTAGAGCCTCTGAACAGTAATTTAATAAAGCTAGTAAATAAGGCCAAAACTGAGCACCCTTTGTGATTTACTAAGGGTATTTAAAATATGCTTACATTTCTACAGTCTAAGTTCAGCCCACTTTAATCCATTTTCGTACGCACTAGAAGACAATAATTTCATTATACCTCTATCGGATAGTCTAATATAACAGAACCAAGTCTATGTATATAGCCATTCCAATATACCACCTTTTAAAAGGAATTTTGAAACTATGCTTTTAGAGATTAAAGGCAAAGAGTATCAAAAAGTGGAATCCGTGAAAGTAGCGTGGAAATTCTCTGTCCTGTCTTTTTATAAACCTTTTTTCGTGCAATGTATGTCAAAAATGTTGGGTTTCGTGTCCTGATATTTGTCATGGAAAAATGGTAGTTTATTATCTTAGTTCTATATAATTTGTATTGTCTATTTTTATAACTAACTGCCTCTAGATGCCAAGCGCACTAATTGCTCAGTGTAAGATCTGCGGGGGTAATTGCGTTACACACCAATTACAATGAACAAGTGAACAAGAACCTAGACCAATCCTAGCCCAAATGCCTATAATTTTGACATTTCAACAACATTCTTTGCGTTATTTACGTTGTCGAGGAAGCAATGCATGGAATTTCTTCCAAAATCCTTCGGATTGTGAAAGACTTGGTAAGATTGTGTGTTATGCATTTGGGGTGTGCTCTCCTGGGTTCAATACCCATGTTAGGTAAAGTCTTAGCTTGCATTCTCTTTTCTATTCGTCACGAGCATTCATTTGTAAGCAACTTTTAAAAGTGATTTTCTCCTTATGTTATTTTATTTAATTGTTACGAACATAGAATTTTGGGCTGAGAGGCTTGTGGCTAAGTAATAACAGCCGCATAGGTCGATCGATCAGGTTAAGCTACGCTTGTCGCTGTTGGTTTATGGATGATTGACCATCTTTACAAACCAAGACTACCTCGGTGCCTCGGAAAGCACGTTGAGCCGTTGGTCCCGGCTGTCATTCGTGAATCTTTGACAGTCGTTACGGGTCGTCAGAAGCCCGAAAGTCTGACAGCCAGTCCTTACCAAGGAGGTCCCACTGCGTTGTGGAGGTCAGATAGACAGTCGCTCCATGAAAAATACTGGTGAGACCGGAAGCCCACCCCCATATAATTGGCACAAGGCTAGGCAGATTGATTGAGAACATAGTATTTTGGAACCCTTACTATTATAAATTAGGACACATCTCAAAGTTGCAATCTCAATTTCACGAGAAAATCGGTTTTGAATTATGCGTGTGTGTGTTTGTGAAATGTGTAGGAGCGCTCGTAACTTTACACCCAGATTTTGCGGATTGTGTATACCTTGAAAGGGCGAGTCTATAACCAGGCACAATTCCAGGTAACAATAAGCTGCTTCTGAGAATTTGATAATAAGAATCACAATGAACGATTTCTACAAATAAGTGAAAGGAATAATCATGTTACACACGCCCTTAAAAACATGTCATACAAATGAAGTCAACAGAATTTTCTCAAATGAAGGCACTGATGAGATATATTCATCCTCAAACTCTCAGCCTTTGCACTCCGTACCGTGCACTTCGAAACAAACTGAGTTAGGCAAACCAAGTTATTGGGAAAACGCCTGCGCTCCCAACCAACCAGTATTTTTTTTAGTTTAGTTCTAAGAGAAGGAAGGGCTTTGCCAATATTGCTGGCTGACTGTTAGATTTTGTGTTTCTGCATAAAAACATAGTGGAAAACTTTGGAATATATTTAAAATTTAGTAAGGCCGTTATGATTTATATTTTTTATTTGTCTTTGAAGATTGGCTATAATCATCATCTGCCTAGCCTTTTCCCAACTGTGTTGGGGTCGGCTTCCGGTCTAACCGGATGTAGCTGAATACCAGTATTTTACATGAAGCGACTGCCCATCTAACCTCGATAATGATAGTCTATAGTACACATCGACGCGCAACCATGAATTCAGTACATAATTCTGAAACGAGCGTTGAAATTTTTCGTCGGTTTAAAAAAAAAACGCTGTCAATACATTTTGACCCAGTAGGTATTGCACTTTTCTTTGAAATAGCCGATTTCGTTGTTTGATAGCCGACGAATAATTTCTACGCAGAAAAGTTCAGGATCATGTACTGAATTCTTGGTAAAAGGTTGCGGGACCCTGCCACCCTGTTTATCTTCGTCAATATCGTTTCATTGCTTAGATCAATCCCTGTCATCTTTTAGAATTTTGTTAATCGCTTTTAAAGATCATTGGACCCGCTCGACGTTCGCGCACCATCGCATCATTCACCCTTTCTACACAAGGTCATATATACCCCTTTAGGTCCACATCAAAGACGATTAACATTATGAAATAGATAGTTTCAGATAGTATACATACAGTATAAAGTATCATAATATTGTAGATACACCGTCTATGCTTCTAAATACATCTTCAAAGACCCTCAAGTGACTTCAAAGTGTATTGGAGAGTAATAAGCTTTTTCGACTCAGTGAGTTTCCAAATTATTTGGTTGATAATCTTCAAAGGATATCTTGGTCTTATCGGGTGACTATAGATGCTTCTGTAATAGTTGGCGTTTCTAGTTTCTGTGCGCTTGTTTCCGAGATATCTTTGTTGAGTAACATGGTTGGCGTTTGGCAGATTTGATTTTGAAGTTGATTTTCGCCTGCCAGGGTCGCGGGTAGTTCGAAAGAGATACCGTGGCCCCTGGCACAGGTAACTGCAGGAACACGGGTGGGTTTAGTCAGTAAGAGTCTGACACGATCGACGTTCTTGAGGAGTATAGCGTTCCATGGCTTATTGTCGTGTATTCTGCCTCTGTTTACTTCAGAAATGTCAAAACAGAATTAACATTTGCCGCCATTTGCAAAACTTATAGCGCACTCCAATAGGGTGATTACTTTTGCCCCACCTTGTATAACTTAACTAGCTTCTTCCGCGGCTTCGCGTAAAATTTCGGCCTCCGAACACCGCGTCAAATCCCGTCTTCGTTTACGCTTAGGGTCAGTTCACACCGAGACGCGACGCGACGCGCAGTTTTCAAGATAGAAATACAATTACACACCTTATCTACTACACAAAAAGGTACACGATTGAGTGAGCTACGTAGTAGACACTGAATTGTGCTAGCGTCTCCGTAAATAATATGTATGAAATATTGTACGGCGCCCCTAGCGGTCACAGAAAGAATTAAAATTCGTACCATGAGCATTATAGATTTCGATAGGTAAGAACCCTATCGTTTCGATAGTCACTAGCGTTTTTCAGCTGTCGCCATTAATGTCGCCATGACACAATGGCCCACGCCATGTGTCATGGACCAACAGTTCAAACCACTGAACTGTCAAAATACATGATGTCCGTACGGTTGACATTTCGAACACGCTATTGAAGTGGTTTGCACGTGGTAAGATTTCGCTGTGAATAATACAGAAATCCGCCCTGGGCCACCCTTAACATTATTAACATAAATTCCTTCACGTATTTTAATAAAAATACCCTTCATTAAAGCTAAAGTTTCGTCTTTCACGTCATTATAAATAATTAGGATCTTATAGCCATGTTTTTTTTTCAGGTCGCATTACAGTATCGGGGAGTTTACGTTCAGGAATAAACAACGCGATGTAAAAGGTAAGTTGAACAAAAATCGTTATTTTTCTTCTAGCCTTTGCCCGTTCTTCTGCTACTCGTTTGGACATAAATAAAACATCCTATGACACCCTATGACACGTAAGAAAAGTGTAGCTTTTTATCTGTGAAATATTTTTTCTGATCGTATCAGTACCTACAACGAGAGATTATCTCTTACCAACAAACAAACAATTTGACCTCTTTCTATATTTTTTTTATCGGGTTCGTTTTTTTCTATTTATTTACACGAACATCTTACTTGAGAAATTGAGATAAGTACTTATGTTATATTTATGTAATTTACAAAGTTAACACTCTTAAAATAATAATAATGTACAAGTTTATAAATAGAAGGAGAAATAACCAATAGGTACTTATAATTAGATAGTGTGTTACGCAATTTTATTAGTGTGCTGGTCACCTTTCACCAATTATGTTGTAATACAAAAGTAGTTGAAGGCATGCCTATTGTCAATTATAGGGTAAATCTAATAGGAAAATCCGATACCAAGGCCCCCTGATCGGAGGATTCGTAATCTTTGGAGAATCATAAAAGGATAAAATTTTGAATCTTAATATGGCGAAGACAGTCCGTGTTTTTCCTTTTTTTCGCTGCACTACGTAGGTATAATCAAAGATATTGGGATTTTATTTGGATCGTATTGATTGGTATTTTAGCACAGACAAAAAAAACTGAAAAATGCTTCACCAATGGGATTTGATATGATTAACTTAACGGTTAACTACCTATACATTATGTTATCCTTTTACGATTCTGCCAAGTGGCCTTTTTAGGCCCCCTGGATGTCGAATCAAAGACCTCATGCTCAGCTATCACGCTTGCGGCCACTAAACCAATGAGGCAGTCGGTAATGTGATTTGTTCCGCATTCGCCTCACAAAGTTTACCCCACATTTGATATTCCTTGTTAGCCCCACATGTATTTCCTTTTTTAACCGACGTAAAAACGGAAGAGGTTCTTGGTCCCGAAAGTCATTTATTTTGTAATTTTCAATTATTTATTAGTAGCTCCGCCCGCGGCTTCGCCCGCGAGGTATGTCAATAAAAACTATCCTATGAGCTTCCCCGGGATGCAATCTATCTCCCTGCCAAATTTTATCGAAATCCGATTAGTGGTTTAGGCGTAAAAAGGTAACATACAGACAGACAGATAGACAGAATTACTTTCGAATTTATAATATTAGTATGGATTTTATGTGTGTTTTCTTTACAGAACAAGTTACTGATATTTTCTACATTATTGCAGATACGTACGATATCCAGTATCGACACAGAAGAAGTTTACAAATGATTATATCACAACACTTCAGCGAGACTACTGTTATGCCCGGAGTTGATGTAAGTATGTAGAAAGGAATTAATTATCTTTACACTACGGATCGCAGTCTTTTAAACGCTAGAATATTCCACCGAATATTCCAGTGTTTAAAAAACCCGCCGGTTTGCTGACATAAAATACCCCAACCCAATCAAATATTTGTTTTGTGCGATATTGAACTGGGTTTCGAAAGCCAGATAAAATAATTTTTACAGTTAAATGTGGTCAACAGTTATCTGCCTAGCCTTTTCCTAACTATGTCGTCTAACCGGATGCAGCTGAATACCAGTATTTTAAATGGAGCGACTGCCTATCTGACCTCCACAACCTAGTTACTGGGTAATACGATACCCCTTGGTAAGACTGGTTGTCAGACTTTCGGGCTACTGACAAATCGTAACGAATCCACGAATGACAGCCGGGACCAACGGCTTAATGTGCTTTCCGAGGCACGGAGGGGTATTGGTATGTGAAGATGGTCACCCATCCGCGGCAAGCGTAGCTTAACCTGATCGATCGACCCGTGTGGCTGTTATTACTTAGCCAGAAGTCAAAATTTAATTTCTGTTGTCATATGTAACTATGTCTTGATCTGATTGGCTCTTCTCATTCCGGTAAACCAATCATAGCTGACTTCGAAGGCCACACCATGACACATAACATCACCTCTATTTTTCCCGTAAGAGTTAAGCAGTGGTGTACAGTCACGAGCACTAATATGTCAAAACTTGGCAACTGTCAATTGCGATTTTTTCGTGAAATGACGAATGCAACGTTGAAATACGACACTTAACATAAACCTATGGGTTCTAAAATACTATGTTCGTAATAACATAAAATTTCATTAAAAAATAAAGGAGAAAATTGCCTTTGAATAAAACCAAGTGTATACATACTTATGCTCGTGACTGTACCTATGTTGTAATAAACACACAAAAAATTTCAAATTTGAAATTTTTACATGTCCTCCCTGTCAACCTCATCTAGTTTTAAAATAATACTTAACTTTTGTAAAAATGTTTTTTACAACCAATTTACAGAAATAAATTATCATACATCATATTTTGTCAGATTTGTGTCTGTACCCAGAACTCACATTACCGACAAATTACAAGTAGCGGAATAACTCAAAGCGAGGTTTCTGACAGAAAAATCCAATATGGCATTCTTGGAACCGGGAATCCACCCTTTTCGTTCACGGCGGTATCACTCGCCCTAATAATTCAATGTCATTTAAGAATATTCATAACGTCATTTGATTTATTTGGGCAAGTATTTAATGGAACTTCTAATAATTCCCATTTTGCGCACTCAAAAATATTATTGAATACTCTAATTATTGCGCCACTTTTTCAAAAAAAAAACTGAATAGCCAAGTAACTGCGATCAACTTAGATGACGCGGATGGTATTCTATTAACCCCCTTTTTTCGGCCCTAGTTTAGATATTGTGACCAATACATCGCGCGCGTGGTTGTCATGTTCGTGAACGGGCGCCGTCAGTTGGGGCTGGTCATCACTTAGCTGCCTCGGCTAATTTTTAATTATTTTATTTTTGGATTGTTGTTCTGTTACTATTTTCTGTACTCTGGACGCTTTTAACGCGCACGTCTTATTTTACATCGTTCCCACATATAATTATAAATTCAAAATTATGATGTTACTAATATTTTTGTAAAAATATAATTTAAAAGAATGTCCATGGACTTTCTTGCCCGTTCTTCTCCATAGGTACCTACGCTTTGGAATGGGCAACTAGCTTCATATTTTCTGACTGACCGACTTCTTGACAATTCAAAAGTGCCTGTAAATGGTTTAATTGAAATAAATGCTTTGAGTTTGAGTTTGAGTTGATCACAGTTCTAACCTAACCTAACCCAAACGTGTGACCCTGATCAAATGTTCAAGGTATCCATCCTAGCTTAGTAACTGTAAGAAATGAAAAACGAGAAACAAAGCTGTGAGAAAAGCCCAGAAAGTTAAAAAGAGGCTCAATTTAAAAAAAAAGAGCATCGTTAAAAGCGCAAAAAAGTTTAAGAGGTTCACTAATTTAAAAAGTGTGTAGCGACGACTGTCCCGACCCTACATACGGGTTTTTAAAATAGGTATGCCTGAACTTATTTCACAAAGATAGCTTCCTAACGATACTAAATAATAATACCTGCAAAATCTGCAGTCGTAGCACGGCACTACGGCGTAGCTTGCTGGCGTAGCACATTGCTACGACGTAGGTGTAGTCTGTTTCAAAAGTATCCGATGGAAGTGTAAACAAACCCTGTTCAAATTAAATTATTACGCAATCACTCGCTAAAGGAAAGCAATAACTCATTCATCTGTATTTACATTGTGACGAAAATTGAGGTAATTGAATAATATCTTTAAGACGATTTAACATTAGAATTTTAGGTTTAAGTATTAAAATAATCAAATCAAAGCAATCTATTTATAAGTGGCACTATAAATTTGTTTCTAGAGGAACATTTCTGATCTGATCCATTTGTTTGCTTTTTCATTAGATACTTTTAGAACAGACTAAATACTAAATACCAGCCCGCTTAGCACGGCGATACGGATTTCCATCTTTCATGAGATACACGAAAAAGGCGTTTAGAATTTAACTAAAGAAGTGGATCGTTTGTTTATTTTAGTATTTTTCGACTAAATTTTGTTCCAATTATATATCGTCAACTAGCTGCGCCCCGCGGTTTCACCCGCATAAAGGTCGATCCCGTGGGAATGTCGGGATAAAAAGCATCCTATGTGTTAATCCTGGTTATAAAGTATCTGTGTGCCAAATTTCATTCAAATCCGTTCAGCCGTTTGTGCGTGAAGAAGTAACAACACACACATATAAAACTCACACACACACACACACTCACAAACTTTCGCCTTTATAATATTAATGTGATACATCAAGAGGTCAATAATTTCATATTAGAATAAAAAATAATAAAACAACATTCCATTAAAGGTACTTCACTCCAATAAACATCAATTATTTGCCTAATCAATTTAAGCATTTCTTATTTTTCTACCCACGGATTCTATCTTTGTAGTCAGCCCAAGGGAGCTGTAAGTTTTCCCGGGAAAAATTAGCATGTCCTCGTTCCCCGGTACAAAATTTAATTATGTTGCTCCGCTTCGTTCAGACGTGACTAAGCAATGAACAACAGGGATTCGGGATTTTTCGGCCTTTAATTGGAGCTCAAATTATTCATAAGTACTTGAGCATAAAATACCTGTTATTAATTTTTCAATCCGTAAACATCCCTCGACAAGCATGGGGTGATAGAATTTATAAACGACTGATAGAATTTATAAACGACTAGCTTCTTCCCGCAACATCGGCTGCGTTATATTCCACTAGCTGCGCCCCGCGGTTTCACCCGAATAAGTTTCGATCCCGTGGGAATATCGGGATAAAAGTAGCCTATACAGGGTTATTGGTAAAACATTAACAACCTCTTAAGAGGTCATTGTACTCATCATTATGAACAACTTTTACTATGGGACCAAACCTGAAATCGCGAAAAAAATCAGCTGTTCCCTACATTTATGTTCGTATAACTCGTCAAAATGCAGGGAACAGCAGTTTTTTTTTTTCGCTATTTCACTGACATATGTTAATCCAGATTGTCAGCTACTTCCATACCGAATTTTATCAAAATTGGTTCAGCCGTTTGAGCGTGAAGAAGTAACAAACATACAAACACACAAACATACCCCCACACACTCACAAACTTTCGCCTTTATAATATTAGTGTGATGTTCCCACTGACCCACCCCGTCACATCGCATCGCTGCCTGGTCCGCGCTATTTCTTCGTTTTCGTATAGCGTTCTTTCTGACTTTTTGTTTTGTTTGCACGGCCCCTTAGCCTTAGGGTCCAAGCGTGATGTTATTTATATAGCCTGTAGCCTTCCTCAGAAATTGGGCTACTAAATGCAAAAATATTTTATATTTTAATCTATATTTATTTTTATTTTAATCTATGAAACTTCATAGATTAGTGTGTTCAAACAAACTCATTAGTTTTATTATTAGTATAGATGTAAATAAGAGCAGTGGTGGCTCAGTGATAAATGCCTCGATTTATGAGTAGGAAGTGGGATCGAACCCAGGCAAGCACACTTCAAGCTTGCTTTATAATTTGACGGCACGGTTGGCGCAGTGGTTAAGCGATTGACTGCTGCGCTGCGTGTCGCGGGTTCGATTCCCGCACGGAACAAATATTTGTATGACAACTACAAGTAGTTGTTCCGGGTCTGGCTGTTTGTGTACGTGAATTTAAATGTTTGTAAACGCACCCACAACACAGGAGAAATTCCTAGTGTGGGGCAACGTTTAAAAAAAAAAAATATATATATATAAGTTTTTCAATTTCAATTGTTTGACTTTTCGTTAAGTTTACATCTTTACATCACTCGTTTGCGCTGGGCCCACTGTTTCACCCTCTAGCTTCTGGAAACCTGCGGAGTGATTGAAAAACAAGAGGGGCTCGTGGCTATGTAATAACAGCCGCATGGGTCGATCGATCAGGTTAAGCTACTCTGGCCGCGGTTGGTCCGTGGATGTGTGACCATCTTTACATACCGAGACACCTCCTTGCCTCGGAAAGTACGTTAAACTGTTGGTCCCGGCTGTCTTTCGTGGATTTTTGACAGTCGTTACGTGTCGTCAGAAGCCCGAGAGTCTGACAACTACTCTTATCAAGGGGTATCGTGTTACCCAGAAACTGGGTTGTCGGGTCAGATAGGCAATCACTCCACGTAAAATACTGGTATACAGCTCCATCCGGATAGACTGGAAGCCGACCCCCAAAATAGTTGGGAAAAGGCTAGGCAGATGATGACTTGCATATAAACTGTGAATTAACATGTTCGAAAACGTTTTTCTTGGGACTGCAAATAAATAAAAGATAACGTTTTTGCTTATCCTGTAGAAGTATTGAGTCTTTGAAGTACTACAATCCTCAACTTTAAACACACCCAACTATGAAATTTATAGAGAAAATATTCAAGCAAACAATATAAACCCAGGTCTTTCAATTGAAGTGCCATTTTAAATTCAACATTGTATTATATTCAGAACCGTTCTTTGTTTCCCGATTTCAATTTTATACTTCTCATCTTGCCACTTAAATTTCCACCTTGTTTCTGGAAGGTTAAAGTAGATTCTTGGTTGCAGGTCAGTCTACAATGTACGCTGAATGGTCCACATCCTGGGAGATTCGTGTGGGAAAGAGATGGTATTGTTATATCATCTAATACTGATTCTAGGTAAGTTTATTTTAATAATGGTATCTTAATAATACCAATTATGATACCGAAAGGCGTTGGTAGGCTTCTAACAAAGTGGATCGATGATCCGCTGAAAGTGAGAAGACCGGTCGATATGGTGTCGCTTAAGACACAGATCGCAGACATCATAACGGTAGAGGAGGAGAAAACATCGTGGTGAAAATGGCATGTCCTAGAACCAAAACTATGAAGACGTGACATCCACTAACCCGCACTGGACCCGCGCGTAGTGGTTTAAGTTCCACTCCCTCACAGGAGGCCTGTGTCACAGCAGTGGGAACATTATAGGCTGATAATGCTTATTCTTGTGCATGACGTCTTCTTCTAGCGTCATGCACATCATGCATGATGGCGACAGGATTTTCCTGTCGCCATCAAATATCCTGATGCTATCGTAACGTCAATCAATATATATTATAAAATTCAAAGTCTTGACTGACTGATAGCAGATCAACGCATAGCCGAAGCCGCTGGTCAGAGCTAGAGACATGAATTTTGGAGGGTGTGTTCTTTGTGAAGAGTATGTATCTACTAAGAAAGGGTTTTTCAAAATACCACTCCTAAGAGGGTGAATGGGGGGAGGGTGAAATATTACGCGGACGAAGTCGCAGGCAGAAGCTAGTATTATAGTAAAATGGTAACTCTATTCCAGTAGCTCTATCGAATAGTCAAATCACTTTAGAAAATAAACGTAAAATCGATATCCTCGAACAGTTCTGTAAATCCCGGATAGTCTGGCGCTCAGTAATGGAATCTATTCCTGGAATGTGTAGAATAAAATGACAGCCATTTAAAAACTACAGTGCAGAACGTAGGAAATAATAGCTGTAAGCGTTTATCATACGGGAACGTTAATTTTGCTTTGAGTGATGCATTATCAATGTATTATTATATAACAGTGTCGTGATAGTTATGTAGTATACAAAATAAACGATTCAAATTGATATATAACCTAAAAAATATAAACTAATCTTAAACAAGATAACTTATTGTTCGTACTAAAATATTATTGTCTCGTGCCCGCATGCGGTTAAGGACGGAAAGTCAGCAAGAAAACTAGTTAATTGGTGTAGTTTCATAGAAAGCAATTTTATGGCGCCCGCATGCAGTTCCATGCCGCAACCGCAGTGCAACAACATTGGACTTTCTTACAGAGATGCGGCCTCACGCATGCGGGCGAATATGAAAACCAACACGCAGTAACGTAAGGCCAAAAAATATAATTGTAGACTCACAGATATGAAAACGTATGGAAACATACACTCGTTAATTACTTCGCAAACATCATCTGCGTCTGCAAATACGGCTTAATTAAATAGGTACTGCGGAATCAAATATTTATTTTCGTAAAAATATTTTCTACATTAAAAGGAATCTTTTTGTACGGGACTGATTTCAATAACGGACATATGGTTGGATAGTTTCGACGTATTAAATCAGTTGATTATTCATTTTTTCCGAGCTCGTAAAAGGTGGATTTAAAATCGGTAGAAACGAAAAAAAATACATGAAACCTTGTAGTAAGTACTTACAACTGAACTTGTGCTTTATGGCGCCCGCATGCAGTTCCATGCCGCAACCGCAGCGCAACAACATTGGTTTTGTTATACTTTCTTACAGAGATGCGGCCTCACGCATGCGGGCGAATATGAAAACCAAAACGCAGTAACGTAAGGCCAAAAAATATAATTGTAGACTCACAGATATGAAAACGTATGGAAACATACACTCGTTAATTACTTCGCAAACATCATCTGCGTCTGCAAATACGGCTTAATTAAATAGGTACTGCGGAATCAAATATTTATTTTCGTAAAAATATTTTCTACATTAAAAGGAATCTTTTTGTACGGGACTGATTTCAATAACGGCCATATGGTTGGATAGTTTCGACGTATTAAATCAGTTGATTATTCATTTTTTCCGAGCTCGTAAAAGGTGGATTTAAAATCGGTAGAAACGAAAAAAAATACATGAAACCTTAGTAAGTACTTACAACTGAACTTGTGCTATAGCATAATCAGCATAATTATAATGTTCCCACTGCTGGGATACGGGCCTCCTCTCTTCTAGAGGGAATGCACAGTGCGGATTGGTTGATGGCTTATGTCTTAGAATTTGAATCGTTTAATAGAATTTTTGGTTCAGCACGTTTCCTCGCGATGTTTTCCTTCACCGTTTTGAGAGTAGTGGTGATGAAATTACTTACTCAAAGTAAAGCGCCTGACTGGGTTTAAACTACGACCTACAACTCGGAAGTCCGGGCTGTTACACGCACACTGTACACTGCGCAACTTGAGCTATGATCATCATTGTCTCTGTCAAAAGACGACCACTGCTGGTCAGATGAGGAGCTAGCCTACACAGACTGATTGCTAACACGCAGTCAGCATAGTGTTTAATTCTCGTAGCCTTTGAACTGTTGGCTTAAACTACTCGGGTACAGGTATTGTGCAGGCAGTGTTGCAGTGTCCTGGTTTTAATGCTACGGTAGATACCGATGTAATTTTTAAAGATATGAGGGACAGGGTGGGAAGTTCCTCATTCTCCAATGAAAAGTGAGAAATCTCCGACCAGAAGGGTGTTGTGTCTGTTGGGCTACTGCCCAATGGTGGTTGTCAAGCAGTTGTAATCTATTTTCGCGGAAAACTCTGCTTGCGCGATCTAGGATTTGCGTGACGTCAGATGTAGTTTGTATGTGGCGGTATAGATGTCGCCACATAATTAATGGCATATTCGGCTTTATCTCTGGTATTGCAAATGCCCGTAGTCATCAATGACCAACCACTTACAGCCTTTTTGTTTGCCGTCTCTTAACATTTTTGTAACTATCTGTTCGCTGAAATATTCTTCTCTTTCAGATACATTATCGGTCAGACAATGGCTCCAGACGGCGGAGTCATCACTCAACTCAACATATCGCACCTGAGAGTGGATGATGGCGGGCTGTTTGCATGTGTGGCCCACCATGGTGACAGTGTGGTGGTACACCATGACCGGCTTAATGTTTATGGTAAGTTTACTTATAGTTTTTTTAGGGTAACTCAGTTTGTTGGGTTCGCCCAATGGTGACTTATCAACATCAATATGTACGGTGTATTATGCTGTGCTCTATCTAATTCCCTCTAACAACCTAACGAGAAAACCAACAAGAAGTGATTTTTTTTTTTAAACCCTGCCCGACACGAGGAATTTCCCCTGTATTGTGGGTGCGCTTACAAACATTTAAACTCACATACACAAACAGCCAGACCCGGAACAACTACTTGTAGGTCATACAAATTAGTTGTTCCGTGCAGGAATCGAACAACAAGCAGTCAAACGCTTAACCACTGCGCCAACCTTGCCGTCGATTAATATTGGCCCTTTTAAGCCAATATAAGTCAATTACAGGGGGAAACCGTAGTAGTCAAGTGAAAACGGCCCCGAGTTAATAATATATTAATGAGTCTTTATTATTATAGCTAAAACTGTTTGCATACCTTAGTTAATGTAGTTAGTATAAAATCTTTTTAAACTTAACATCTGTAACTTGTAACAAATAAAGAACTATTCTATCCTATTCTATAGGAATTTATACTGGAGACAGTTTGTACACTCAAAGTTCTAGGAAACCGACCAAGTCCAAAGTTGTCTTCGCTATCTCATTTCGCGTTTCAGTTGATAATTTCGCGCTATAGCTGGGCCCTTAGTCTGCTATTTTTATAAATTCGTCATTCCAACACGATCCCATTGTCATTTTGCTTATAGTTCGTAATCTGCTAAATTCATAATGGTCGATCATTGGTTGGTCAATGGCACAGAACATATACGATACTCGTAACGAATTAAAAGCAATGACTGCACATTGACGTTCTAATGGTAGATCACTGATCAAAGGAACTGTCAATTTTTTTGCATATTACCGCATAAGTGAGTAATTCATTTGTCATTAAGCACGAGATTACCATTCTATGCCATTTCTTTCAATGGAGTGTCAGTGGTTGACCATTGGAAAGTCACAATGACGCCATTATATTAGTAGATTACCAAACTTGTTATAATCAACAATTATGAAATCAATGATAGACCATTCTGACACTATTGTAATAGCAGACTTGAGGCCCTGGTCTTATGCAGACTACAGCTCTTCTAAGAAACACGAGGGATTGTAGTTCTGGTATCAAAGTTAGGACTCTGCGTATTTCATTAAGGCTACGCCGACCGCGCAGTGGCGCCCTCATCGTTTGGAATGAAAATGGAAATGCAGAAAATAAGCACGTTAAGTTGTGCTCCGCAAGATTATACGTTAATATTATTATAAACGGTAGGTTTACATTGTTTAGTTTTATTATAATCCTTAAAACGGAAAACAGTGGCCACTATTTTCCGTTTCGTTTTTTAAATTTGACTCTGTGATGAATATAATACGCATTCTGGATAGTCAGCCACTGTGCCACTGTTGGTTGGCAAGATAATAGCTTTAAGGCTCCTTCAAACAGGCGCGGCATGCGATAAAATTGCGCGCGACAAAAAGGCACCGCAAGTCGCACAACGAGCGGTGCCTTTGTGTCGCGCCTGCGAGCCTGTTTGAAGGAGCCTTTAGTCTTAAATCTACCCAATTCCTTTAAAGTTCTTTACAGGAAATTACCCTTCAAACCGGTATAAAAGAACGTTCATGTAAAAATGCATAATACCCCTTACTGCGAAGGTACGACAGCATCCCACAAGTTTTATGAAGAAACTCGAAGCTAAACTGTATTATAGTAAAAATAGAATAACAAAGAGATAAGGGTAGTTCACAAACTTTATTTTCTTCATAAAGTTTTTGTTTTGTGGATGATATTGTTCTTAGGGCGGGTTCAGACTTAATAACAGCTTGCAGCTGCATCAGAATTTTAATGGCCTTGTATAGAGTTACTAGCTGCGCCCCGCGGTATCACCCGCATAAGTCGCGATCCCGTGGGAATAACGGGATAAAAATATTCTATGTCTTAATCCAGGTCAAGGTCTATCTATTTGCCAAATTTCATCAAAGTCCGTCAAGCCGTTTTAGCATGAAAGCGTAACAAACAAAAATCAAATAATTTCTCTTTATAATAGGAGTGTAGTTTAGATTGAATAACCGTGGAGTACCCGTAGTAACCGTGTAACCGTGGAGTTTCTTGCCGGTTCTTCTCCATACGAAACAACCAATTGGAACCGTGCACCTAGCTTCTGACGTTTCATAAGTGAATATATCCTAGATAATGATGCCTATTTCCTTCTTCAGGTCCCGGGCTAACTGTCTGTAACGACCTGCTTAGTTGTTTATGCGTTAAAAGGTAAAAGACAGACAGACAGTCAGACTTACTTTCCCATTTATAATATTAGTTCCATTAAAATGGAGTAACCATGCCTCTACGATTGATGATACTAAGGTACGTTGGGTGCACTGTGGCAGTAAACCCCGCTTCTAACGTCCTCACTGACAAGCAGATATTGCAGAAATACTAAAATTAATACGTGACCACAAGCTACCGAAGCAATTTCCTGGAAACAAGCTATTCGATCGATTCTAACTGGACGGTAGATTTAACTAGGTAATAAGGTTGAAATGGCTCCGAGTGTACGCTAGAACGGGGGGTAAATGTCCTGATCAAATTACTCTGTAGGTATACTATATTACCTACTAGGTTTCGTCCGCGGCTTCGCCCGCGAGGTATGTCGATAAAAACTATCCTATGTCCTTCCCGGGATGCAATCTCTCTGACAAATTTCAAAATTAGGTTGTTCGACCGGTTCTGTGCCTATACCAATTCTATGCCTGTTCTGTGCCTATGTCCAGCAGTGGACGTCTGTCGGCTGAAATGATAATTATGATGATGGACTACACTACCAGCGGCCATTGACCCCGCCATCAGTTGAAGTCACCCGAAGTATGAGTTTAGTTCCTTTTTCGTTTTATCCAGTTTAGATAATAGTATGGATATCCATCACGTCTATGAGGTTTCTTCAACTTATATAATTTAGTAGGAACTTTATTTTGCCTCGTTGAACTAGGGGTTAACACAACTAAGTAATGATCCTGTGTCCGATACAGGGTCAGGTAAGTTGTTTTTTGGAATTATTACATTGAAATGTTCTCAGTAAGTTGCAGTCCGTGTCTGAATTGGTGCGCGATTAATGGTAATAAGCTGATATGATAATGGATTTAGGATGTTGATAGGGCTTCCGCGCTTCTGCATTGCTTCGCAAATTTTCGCCGAAGCCGTTTTTAGACTGTATTCATATGTATGGATGGGTACTTAATTATGAATTAAGTATGTTGCATTTAAACCAAAATGCTAGATAGTTGTACCTACCTATTTTCGATTCAAAAATCGTTCCAATTTACAATATGTTTAGGTACATCGCGCGTTCATGCTAAGGCAACTGCTTTCAAAGGACAAAGTTCACGCCAAAAAAAAATTGTGGCAAAAAGTTACCACAGCTTTTTCATTTTCCTCTGCATTTTAAATGAATATGGGATTAAAACGAATTTGACTAAAACGCAGGCTGCTTATTCCAGTACTAGAGCATAGTGATATAACCAAATGATGCTCGCAGGCTAACGATCCAGGGCTAATTGGACTAAATCTGTACCAAGCACACGGATAACGCAAAATTAAGCAGAAATTCTATTGGAGAGATTCGTATTTAGTGAAACGAAAATGTTAGCTGTACTTGTTACTATCTCATTAGATCCTTCCGTTCTGAATTTGAATGTTTCACCGATGTGGGTTTGAGTGGTTATTTATTTATTCAGCAGTACACATACTTTTTTTTTCCCCCTTTATAGAGTAGCACAGTTGGTGATACTTTATTTACATTACAATCTAGCCTATTAGCTAATAAGTAATTTAAATATAACTTAAACCGCTAAGTAACCATAAAATTAAGAAATCGTCCAATAACGTCTTTCTTATTCACTATAAGTTAAGGGGAAGACACTTGAGTCACACACATACATTTGATGCCAACATAAACTCATTAGAGTTTTCCCGTGCACCAAAATCATCGACTCCATAATTTAGAAAATTATAACTTAATCACTTAGGTACCTAGGTACTTAGGTAAAAAGTAACAACAAGAAATAAAATTACAACGGGTATAAGCGAAATATTATCTATTATTAACCAGGGGGCCTAAAAAGGCCACTTTGGAGAATCATAAAAGGATAACATTATGAATTATAATATGGCGAAGACAGTCCGTGTTTTTCCTTCTTTCGCTGCTTTACGTAGGTATAATCAAAGAGATTGGGATTGGATTTGGACTGGATTGATTGGTATTTTAGCACAGACAAAAAAAATAACTGAAAAATGCTTCACCAATGGGATTTGATACGATTTACTTAACAGTTAACTGTCCATTATGTCATCCTGTTATGATTCTGCCAAAGTGGCCTTTTTAGGCCCCCAGTTCACATCAGTGTCCAATATGGCCGTCCATCCCATATTGGTCACTGATGTGAACTGGTTAATAATTGGTGGAGAGTATTTGAATTGACACAGGTTGTTCCTAAAACTACCTGTAAATATTAGCGGGATAATGTAGACTTTGATGTGTGCAGGAGCTAAGAACCATATGACAGGGTTCGTCACTTTTGGACTATGTCACATTAAACTGGTTACTTTCCAAGTTATGTGCGTACAGTACCCAGATGTATACACATACAGTGGTGCCGATTCCCTTGTTCACAAACTAAATTTAAGTTCAGTGCATCTTTTTCTTTCTATTTCGTTAAGAATAGAACAGAAGATAAATTTTAGTTTAGTCCTGTCAAATTAATCTTACTATGAATACTTAAACTTACTATGTATACAAGTTTAGACGTGATTAAAAGCTTGCCTACTAAAATTACGTCAGGCGCTGATTAATTTGACAGGACTAAACTAAAATAACTACCTTTCAAGTCTGCGAAGTTTCGCCAGCTAATACAGGGTTGCAGGGACATCAACGCGCAAACTACAACCATGATTTCAGCATAAATGATTCTAGACTCCCTTTTTTTTGCGGATGGGTAATCATCAAATGACCCCCCGCTCTGGGTGGAGCGGAAGGGAGTGTCAGACTCTTACTGACTAATACCCACCCGTGTTCCTTCCTTAGTCCTTTATGTTCCTGTGAGCCCCACCCGTGTTCCTTCCTTAGTACTTTATTTGTTATTGTAGACCCCCTAGCGTTGAAATTTTTCGTCGGACGATAAATTAAAAAAAAAATAGTTGTTAGTTGACCGCGTATGTAATGCACTTTTCTATGAAACAGCAGATTTTACCACTCGTCTATTGTAACTGTCTTTGCCGCTTTGTGTACTTAACTTTTGACGTCATCATTTGCGCTCTATAATAAGAACAGAACACACACACATTTGCGTGCAGAATATGGTCAGGGTTTCCTTAGGTTGACTGAACACAAAACCACATAACAAACACAGATTTTCACAATATTGTTGTCTTTTCGAAGCAGTAATGCTACGCAAGCTTTGCCTTCCCGGATCTAAACTCTAGTATGCAAATGTGATTTAACGGTCTGAATTTCTGAAATAGCCAACACACAGTGAGCAGTCTTCGCCCTGAAGTGGGATAAGCTGGGTTTTATGCACGGTTCACTTCCTTTCTATTTCGTAAAAGCAACCAAATAGAACTGTTCAAACATAAACATAAAAGTGAATCATTAAACGTGGGCTATAATAACTTTAACTTCTATGCTTAAAAACTAATTTTGGATGTGAACTAATTTTGATGTGGAGGAATATTTGGACGCCATATTTTATTTTGTTAATAGTTTTAGTTAGGTTAGGATATTTTATTTTAATAGTTTATTTAGTACTAACAGCGCCCCGCGGTTTCACCCGCATACGTGTCGATCCCGTGGGAATATCGTGATAAAAACTATCCTATATCCTTTCCCGGGACTGAAACTATCTCTATACCAAATTTCATCTTTAAGTTCAGCGGTTTAAGCGTGAGGAGGTAACATACAAAGAGACAGACACTTTCGCATTTATAATATTTGTATGGATTAGAAGTTTGTCCATTTATTAAATAAAGAATAGATGTTATTTTGAAACTTGTTCTTTTCAAGGCGATAGTACTTTTTAAAATTAGTTACTTCACCGATTTTGGTTGAACTGCGTAAATGCTATGCAAAGTTCTCCCTTCTTTCTGAGAAAACTCGTACGTAATTAACTAAAACCCGATATTTAATTTATTAATTACATTGTTCTAATAATTTCTGTTACACCTTTTTCTTTAACGCATATTGTTCATCCTCATAATTCAATAAAAATAATTTTAATAGAAGCTTGTTTCCAAAAAGATTATTTGGTTTTAAATTCAAGTTGTTGTGGCATCGTGTTATCCAGTAACTTCGTTGTGGAGGTCAGATAGGCAGTCTTTCCATGTAAAATACTGGTATTGAACTGCATCCCGGTTAGACTGGAAGCCGACCCCAACATAGGAAATGGCTAGTTAGATATTATTTTGTTTGTTCAAGTTTATCACACTATAGAGGCGAAAGTTTGTGGGTGTGTGGAGTGAGTAGGGGTGTGTGTGTGTGTGTCTTTATATGTTTGTTACTTCTTCACGCTCAAACGGCTGGACCAATTTTGATAACATTTGGTATGGAGGTAGCTGACACCCTGGATTAACATATACTTACTTTTTATCCCGATGTTCCCACGGGATCGACATTTACGCGGGTGAAACCGCGGGGCGCAGCTAGTATTTTTATAAAACTCTTGATATATAGCGATACATTCTGAAGTGCACCAGACTTCACCAATTTTCTTCAAAAGCTATAATATTTTATATCCAATTGGAATATTTAATGCTACGCTGCATATACCGATAAAAGATGGTCGTCCTCTTTTATGTACTGTTTAAAACTCTTCGTGTAAAAATAAATGGGACTCAAAATAAATGGGTTGGAAGATGTTTGGATCAACTTTAATGGAAAATGGTCTTGTGTAACATTCATTTTAAGTTCTGCTCATTGATGTTCATTTGTTTCTTAAAAGTTTTGGTTTTCTGCGTTCCCTTCGACAAGGGTACCTAACACAAAATGGATTTTTTATCTTATGATCTTTGATTCAAATTATATGAATGCCATCAGCAAGTGGTTAGCTCAAAGGATTTCATACAAACTTTCAAGCCCTTGTTTTTCGAAATTAATGGACCGATTTTAATGAAACTTCATACGCATATAAGCAGAATCCGGAGGTTTAAAAATTTACTTTAGAACATTTTTTAAATATCTTATTTAAAAAAAGATAACTGGAAATCTCTGTTTCTATGGAAAAATTAAAATCGGTCTAATTTGGCTGACATACTATTTTTCGAAAATGTTCTTAAATAACTTTTTAAACCTCTGTATCATGCATATGCGTATAAAGTTACATTAAAATCTGTTCATTCATTTCGAAAAACAAGGGCTTGAAAGTTTGTATGAAATGTCGTACGTCGTAAACGCTCATGTTATCAAATTATAAGTACCTAATATTGGTTATTGGATTTCATAATTATCCTTCTGTAAGGGTATAGGGTTTAGGCATTGAGGCATCTTCGGCATGTAATTACTCTATGTGGATTTACATCATTCAGTAGTACCGATCTCTGGACCTCACTCAAAGCTTTGAGTTAGTGCCACTTAATCTCGTTGGTGTAGTGGTCGCAAGCGATACTGTTTATCATGAAGTCCTGGATTTGATTCCCACGTTGGGAAAAGTGATATTGGGTTTTTCTATCAGGAATTTCTCAGTAGCAGCCCGGAGTCCCGAAGAATTGCCAATATAGGAGTACATACTATAATCAAATCATTTCAATATCAAATCATTTTACTTGCATTAAAACATGGTATTACAGATGTTACATTAAAATTGGTGCTTACATGTTTTGCTATACATACATATGATGCAAACTTTTCGGTTTGCGTACATCATATAATGGTAAATACTATTGTTGGAGCATATTTAATCTCTATAAATTCTTTAAATAAATATTTTGTGTATTTATTGGAATAAATATTTTGGTGGGGCCCGTGGCTAAATAATAACAGCCGCACAGGTCGATCGATCAGGTTAAGCTACGCTTGCCGCGGTTGGTCTGTGGATGGGTAACCATCTTTACGTACCGTGACCCCTCCGTGCCTCGGAAAGCACGTTAAGCCGTTGGTCCCGGCTGTCATTCGTAGATCTTTGACAGTCGTTACGGTTAGAAGTCAGAAGCTAGAAAGTCTGATAACCATTCTTACCTAATCGTATTACACAGTAACTGGGTTGTGGAGGTCAGATAGGCAGTTGTTCCATGTAAAATACTGGTATTCAGCTGCATTCGGTTAGACTGGAAGCCGACTCCAATATAGTTGGGCTAGGCAGATGATGAATAGAATAAATATTTTATAGGTACACTTCTGCCTAACCTTTGGGGTTAAAGGTGTGATGTGATGTTATATATTTATTTTACTTAAATACATTTTACTCAAATAAATGCACAAACTTCAAATTCCATAAATATTACGAAAGTACTCCGAATAAATTCAATACCGTCCCCTTCAATGCATCACAAATTTCAAAACCAATTTTATTCCCGCATATAAAATGTTTGAAACAAAATGTTTTGTTCTAGGACCGCCGTATATACGAACGTTGCCGCCTTTCAAAGTACAGAGTGGCCAAAGTATCACGTTAAAGTGCCCGTACTATGGGCACCCAGTAAGGTAAGGTTTCAAGATTATTTTTTATTATGTAAAACTATATTTATGCTAATATTTAAAATAATAATAATATGTACATTTATATGAAAAAAAATTAGCAAAATGATCATAGGGCATCAAAAAATTCGTCCGCATCGCTGTCAACAGGAACAGTGCCCAAAAGGCTGGCAGCATTGCCACGTTGTATGGCAATGCTAATTCTTTGGCCAAGAAATAAGCCAGCCCTCTGGTCACGTGAAGAGTCGACTTAAAACTTGATGTTCATCTGTTTTATGACGTAGAACTATTGGACAGTACTTTCACAGTACTTTCACACCTTTGATTTTGCAATACTGTCCAAATCATAGTGATCTTTATAATTATTCTCATTCTAATAAGGTTGCTGTTAGGTTGTTGCTGTCAGAGGTAAAATAACTGTGAACGGTCTTTATATGTAGTATTGCATAATATATTGGCTGTCATTTTGGCACCTCACTTTAAAACGTTCACAATCTAGTCTTGTGAGTAGGATTTACTATATACAAGTTTTCGTTTCATTTCGTACCCAACCAAAGTCCGTAACTCATTTCAGTGTAGTTTTTTATATTTCTCATAGTTTCAGATTTGGCCATCCAGGCCCATTGTTTCACAAGACAAAGCATTCCAGAGAGTTTTTCAACAAGAATGCAAAAATATTTTAGTCTAAATTCTGTTACTGAATAAAAAAAGGAATTCTAGGTTATCTTTAGATGGTATGGTAGTGCAAGGATAAGTGTTAACCAATAAAGCGCTTTTTAAAAATCTAGCGTTAAAATTCCTTGTGTGTTTCTTAAGAGCGTTCACGCCGTACGGGATTTCATACAAACTTTCAAGCCCTTGTTTTTCAAAATGAATGGATGGACCGATTTTAATGAAACTTCATACGCATAAGCAGGATACGAATGTCTAAAAAGTTAATTAAGAACATTTTCGAAAAATAGTGTTACGACCAAATTAGACAGATTTTAAATTTTTCATAGAAACAGATTTCCAGTTATCTTTTTTTCAACAAGGGCTCGAAATTTTGTATGAAATGCCGTACGACGTAACCGCTCATAAGACGAACCGAAAATGCCTGGAAGAGCTACTGGTCCATGAAAGAGCTTATGAAATTAAATCTGCCTGTGACACTAAAGCGAAAAATTATGGACATGTGCATCCTTCCCATTCTGACCTATGGATCCAAAACTTGATCTTTGACAAACATTCAAAAATCCAAACTCAAGGTTTGCCAACGTGCAATGGAGCGCAGTATTCTAGGTCAAATTGACAGACCATATTTGCAACACCACACTGCGTTCCAAAACACAGATCACTGACGTTGCTCAAAAACCCGCTAAGCTGACGTGGGACTGGGCTGGCCACGTCTGCCGTATGCCCAATAAGCTCGCCAAAATAACCACCACGTGGAGCCCTGACACAGGTAGAAGGCGTCACGGCAGACCCCATAGAAGATGGTGAGACGAGCTGGACAAAAGAAACGATCAGTGGTCCACTTTAGCCCTGGAACGATAGAGCTGGAAGTCATGGGGAGAGGCCTTTGCCCAGCATTGGGATGATGCAGGCTAACAGTAACAGTAAAACTCCTTGCGTTCAGCTAAATATACATTTCTTCTGAAGTTATCCATAGGTAACTTATATTGTCATTGGTTGCACGAAGTTTATTGAATTGTCTTACTTCGGTTAATTTTATAACAAAACCTTTTCATGTCCATTCCTTTCAAAGTCACAATTAAAATCAATCAATTGAAATCCTTCAACGCCACCGAATTTATCCTTTCTTTTGTCGTGTCCGATATTCTTTTGTCTTTTTCCATTTTCCCTTCTTTTCTGCCTCAAAACATTAGGTATTTATAAACAATAATATTCAGTAGATTTATGAAGAACACTTTTAGCTTTGATGTCATTTTTATGATCTCTTCCCGGGAACTCCATCAAATATTTTTATGGCATATAAAGAACGAACGTGTACAATTTTTGTTGAAAATTTTTCCAATATGGTTTCTTTGTTTTTTGGCAGAGTATCGCTGTACCGCTATACCGCTAATTGGGAAAAAGTAGAAAAGTTGGACGCTGAATCGGTTTTTGCTAACTTTGTCGTAGTTTTGTGGCATCGGAAATCGGAATATATGTTCATGTTTATCAAATTCTGTTGAGTTGTATAATCTCTTATCTGAGACGGATTTTGGCACAGCGACTGGAAGCAAAGCTTTGTTATGTAGTAAATTTTAACAAAGATTTCGTTCACTTCCTGGTTCTTCATATTGCGTAGTCGATAAGTTCTTTAAATTTAATATTATGTATAGGTACCGTTCACAAATACAGTGGTATAAACGATTTTTTTATTTGCAACATAATCTTTTCCACTAAGTTCTGAAGTTCTTATCTTTAATGCTTCTTTCGCAGAACTACTTAACATAATTTCCTTTCACTAAAGACGCTATTATATTATCATGTATCCCAATCTTTACTAAAGCAAACACTTCCATTTACAGAGAAATAACATGGGAATACAAAGGAAAGGAAATAAACACAGACATAGCAGCACAGAATAATCGCTACAAAAGATCAGTTAACAAAACAGCAAGTACAGAAATATTTGGACGAAAACCAAAGTTAAGAAGGAAGAGAGAGGTACCGATAGTCTCAAACGATGGTACACTAAACATACCGAAAGTGTCTAAAACTGATAATGCAGCTGCATACTCTTGTATCGTCAGAAGTCCTTCGGGTGAAATGGCTAAAAGATCTTTCGAGTTACATGTAGTTGAGGCACCGCAGTTGGAAGAGATATTACTACCGTCGGATTTACAGGAAGGACAGATTGTTCAAATACATTGTAATCTTAAAAGCGGAGACTCGCCTGTTTATTACTCGTGGTTGAAAGATGGGAAGAAGATTCCAACACATTTGAAGGTAAGTTTTCTGTTTTGTAGTTTGAAATTATTTGTTTTGTAGATAAAACAAGGATGTCTGGTGTTGTTGACAATTGTATTCAGTTACATAGTTGCACGACAACATTCTTGTGCTACAAAGGCTATAAAGCTGAAACAGTTTTTTAAAAGTGCATAGGACTCACTGGCGAACGATCAACAGAAAAACTGAAGCTATGGCGAGATAGTGCTTACCATCAAAACCATTCGTTCCACCCGCCGAAGATCTCCAACCTGGACATGAGTTGCCTTGCGTAACCTGGAAGTCTTTAAACAGACACCAGACCCAGTTTGGCCGAAGCAAGGACGACTCTGCCTTGAAGTGTAAATGTGGTGCTGTTCCACAAACGATGGGGCACTTAATATCATGTCCTGCGTGTCCAGTCAGCTGCACGTTACAGGAACTACGTTACGGACGCTAGTAATGGCGCCAAACATGTAGCCGAATTCCGAAACTCGAGTCCTTTTAGATTGCCATCGACATGCTGAGAAGAGGAAGTTTAGTCATCATTAGAAATGAAAATGCTGCTGATTTTTATCGTATCCATTTTTCTACTACAGAATAGAGGTTTCATTATAGGAATGAAAGGTTTAAAAAGAAATTCTGTAACACAAATTTTATGTTTGCCATAATTTTATTAAAATGAATAGGTACCAAATATTTCCCTCCGTCAACAATCTCAACATCTTAATGTACCTAACTCCTAAAATTTTAATCAAAATTCTTCAAATTCTCATCAATTTTCAGATCGTGGAGAGGAGCTTAGAAGTATTCAGCGTTCTCATAATAAAGAATGTCTCTTTGGATCACTGCGGTACTTATACTTGCGTCGCTGCAAACCACGTCGCTAAAGTAAACCGAACTGTGAACCTCTACATAAAAGGTAAAGTTACAGAATAATACAGAAGGTCGGCTCTATAGAAGTATGGGGAACAGGGTGTAAAGTTTACTCAGCCTCCATAGAAAAGGGAGGATCCTCGAACCGGGTGTCGTGTCTGGTGGGCAACTGTCCGACGATTGAGGTCGGGATGTTGTATATATGCTCGATGCGCGGTAAACTCTGCTAGCGATGCAGGATTTTGCGTGACGTCAGTGTGATGCGTAGTTCGCATGTGGCGATGTAGATGCCGCCACATTGAACACACGCTTGACATACAGCGGGTGCAAGCGCACTCGCGACTGGCATTTGTTTGAGATCGCCGTTCGTACGCGTCTGTGTGCGTGCTCCTGTTTTCGGTCGTTGTATGGAGTCGGCCTTCTGTACTGTTGTGTGGTAAATTGAAGGACTAAACTCATTTGTATCGAATAGTTGACAGCCATTAAAATTAAAATCGAATTTACAGTGTATTGTGGCAAGACGATGTCTCCAGCGACATAATTTTATATGAAAACAGTTTTTAGGCTATTATGTTGTGTTGTGTATAATTTATAACATGTTTTCATATTATTCCGAATTTGAGATATACTCCGGATTTCATTTTGTACCTCATTCGTTCTACACTATAAAAAGCGGTTATTTGGTAAATGAAGAAATATTTCCTTTTCTAACTTAGACATAATCATGTCTACATAAAAAAATGATTTGCATGCAACATTATGTAGCTTTAACGAATTCTGAATTTTGCTAATTAATTTTCACTAAGCTGTCCTCTCACATTATACCACTTGAATATGCAAAGAGTTTTGACATAATACTAAATATTCGTCTCATCTTTTAGCATTATTTATACCGAAACACTCAGTAAAAATGAGTTTTATCATGAATATTTAATATTAAATCCAAGTGCCTGATCAAAGGTGAATTGCGATTTTATTTCCTGATTTTTCTTTCTTTATTGAAAAGGACGCATAAATGATTTCTCTCCTCTCGCTCGGTATCTGATTGAGAGTCAAGATGGTATTTCAGGGACTTTTAAATAGAATTATATTATCTTTCTACCAAAACATTGATTTAATTTTTAATTTCAACTTTTTCGTTTCGAAGATGTTTGACTAGAAGCTGATTCATTTTACATAAATACGTTTTCAAAGGGAAAACATGTTTTTTTCGTTAAATATACATTTTTTCGTTGTGCGAACAATGTGATAGATATTAATGTTCAGGTGGCACTATTTCTTGCCCTATAAAGAGATGTAGTTTAAAATACTCAATTAAATATAGAGTACCTAAATAAAGAAAAGTTTGTAACAATTTTGATTTTCAATAAGTAATGAAAACTATTTACACAAAAAAACGGTTGTATAAAACAACCCAAAATCAAACAGAGTAAACACAAATAAACAAAAACAACCACGCTTAATACACGAACAAAAACAAAAAAATGTTTAACGAAGTCTTTACAGCAAAAATCTCGAAATAAAATTTCGCTTTATTTTCGCTATGACCACTAAACAGATAGGTATAGAAGATCGGCTCCATACAACATGCGCACAGATATTTAAAATACACTCGTAGAGTCTATTTCAAAAGTGTCTACTAAAATTGTGAACAAACCCTGTTCAGGCTGAATTCTTACGCTATCACTCACTAATGCGAATTATTGACACATTCATTTCATTAATAATACAATCTTGTTTGACTTACATTATTAAATTGTAATTAAAAACTCATTCGCGAAAATTGAGGTTATTGAATTAACTTCAATTATCAAACGTTCATAATTCATGTATAAACTTTTATCAATTGTCGTGACACTACATATTGGCATCTACAGGTACGTTTTCTGATCCATTTGTTTAGATTTCATCAGCTACTTTTGGAAAGGGTGCCGTATTATGTCGGTTTCATGCCATCATGATTCCAGTGTAAGAGAAAGACGGAGCTATACATGACCGATAGCACCATCCCTTTTTCGGACTCTAATCATAATGTCACTTCGTAATTAGGCCCCCACACGGTGACAAATGACAGTCGCAAGTGCGCTTGCACTCGCTGTACGTGAACCGTGTATATGTGTGCGTGTATTTTCGCTCGTTGAATAGTGGAGCCAACCTTCTGTGCCTGTTTATGTTGTGCTGCTCTGCGATATTGAGTTTCATTACTCCCTGCAACTAATTAAAGCGTTCGCTAGGTGTTTTTAATAATAAACCGTTATATGTTTTTATTTGGGCTGTTATAAAGCTTCGCTGACTTAATGGTTTCTGTACAGTACCTATATTACGTAGACGTGTAATTAATATTTTACTAGTCTTCCTAATAAGAAGAAATATTTTTTCTGAAAGGAAATTGTTTTTATTAACTTTTTAGACTTTTCTATCCTGCATGAGTATGAAGTTTCATTAAAATCGGTTCATTCATTTCGAAAAACAAGGGCTTGAAAGTTTTTATGAAATGCCGTACGTCGAAAACGCTCTTACCGAACCAATAGTACACAAGAAACGAACCCCTAAGGGTTCCTATTAACGGAATTGATATCATCGTACAAATTGTTCGTTAGTATTACCTAACCGGTTGAATGTCGTAATTACAGAAACAATTAAAAAGCCATTGTATCTCGCGTGGATCTACGTTCCGACATACTACGGGTTAATCTGGACTTATTTGATGAAACATGGAGTCGGGTGCAAAAGTCATGGGAATTAAACCTTATGGTTTGTGAATAGGGTTTATGATTGAATAAGAAATAATGAATTTATTCATTCATTAATTTCTATAGAATAGAATACCCTATATAATATACATCATCTATACAGGGACATAGGATTTATGCTTGAATAAGAAAATCGTATAGATATACTCCAATTAAGAAACTCCAGATTCAACACTTATCCCCTGTGATATGTCTTGAATCTGAACTCGTGTACTATATCTAAATATGGCGATATTCAGCGGGATTGTCCGAAAGGGTTACCGCTGGCCCGGAACATATAGGGCTAAGGAAGGAACACGGGTGGGTTTTAGTCAGTAAGAGTCTGACATTCCCTTCCGCTCCACCCAGAGCGGGAGGGGTCATTTGATGATTTCCCATCCGCAAAAAAAAATGATAATAAATAAAAAATATGGCGATATAATGGTTTTAATTTTGACGCAGTTGCCCCCAAATGGAGTGAAGAACCTCAGAACTCATCTCTCCTCCTTGGTCGAGGAGGTCACATATCCTGCAGCGCAAATGGCTACCCACAACCACAAACACACTGGCTGAAGAAAGACAGTAAGTATCTCTATAGCCTTATACTAAAAGAAGTTAATATTCAAACCACCACGGCCATTTTTCAGATTGATAAATTGCAGAACGATGCTATAAAATTTTCGACTGTCTCTTTGAGTCCTGAGTTACCAAGGTCAGGTAAAGTGTTATTGGCTTTTTTTCACTAGGGCATTCTCAATAGCTGACGGAGACTGAGTTTGTGTCCCACATTTTGAGGTTTATTCATAATTATTGCTTAAAAAACAACACAAATGGTACTATATATTTATTGACGTGTAAAAGTGTTTGTACAAACCTACTTACAGAAATAAAAATCATTTATCATTTATCATTTATAGATTGCCCTGAGCTGTTTGGCAGTTTAGGACTAGTTACACACTGCAAAATGTTTCGCAAACCTAGCTTGTTGCATGCACCTCATTCCAGGTCCGCGTACAGGCAGAACTCGTTTCTAATTCGTGCGAGCGGAAGTTTTAATAAACTAAGTGAATATGATTTGGACATTTTCAATACCAGTGGCATTTGTTGGTGAAAAGCTTTTTTACGGAAAAGTAATTGTTGGCTGCTAAATGTTTTTTAGTTTGAATTAATCGATCGTGTGTGTAAATGCATTTAATGTTTAGTGTTTGTTTGTTAAGTTTCCCGATTAGAATAAAATAAAATAAATAAAGTTAAGAGACATTTAAACGTCAAAAATGTATGCTTAAACAGTTGCTATCATTAACTTTAAGCAACGTTTATAATTAAACCCCTACATATTGTTACCACAGTTCTGTTAAAAGATCGTTACATAAACAAACACGTTGTCACTAATGTGGATAGTTGAAACATTTAAATGGTAATTAACTCGCTGCCTTGTTAACATAACTGGCAAAATTTAGTAAATACACATCGCATTCGCAGGACGACATAGTCAAAGAGACAAAATATTAGTGTAAATACACACTAAAATGTTGTCTCTTTGAGGAATAAGGAACGGTATACTGTGTTTTTAGATAGTGCTAAAATAAAAATATGATCAAGCGCACAAAATGTGGGGACGCTCTTTCCATCAAGCGTAATCGAGCTCAAGAGCAGGCCCAATCGCAACAATAAAAAATAAAAATGTATCATTAACGATCCTCAAGGCGGTGAGTGTTCTTTTACTCATCCTAGTAAAAAAACTGACTGCCCCGTTGGTCTCGTGGTTGCAAGCGCGACTGCTGAGCGTTGGGTCCTGGGTTCGATTCCCGGGTCAGACAAAATGTTATTGGTTTTTCCATTAGGAATTTCTTAGTAACAGTCCGAAGTTTGGAAGTTGGCGGTTTAATACCCCCGTGCCTCGGAAAGCACGTAAAGCCGTTGGTCCTGCGCCTGAACTCTCCCCGGTCGTGTCAGATTGGCGTCCCATCGGACTATGAGAGTAAAGGAACAGAGAGTACACCTGTGTTTGCGCACACACTTGTGCACTATAATATCTCCTGCGTACCTGGCTAATCTCCATTGAGATTAGCCACCATGACCGAAAACGGTCGGGGAGGCTATTATTATTATTAGTAGAAAAACAGTGACGTGCAAGTAAAACATACTAAAACTTCAAAGTCGTTCTCTGTTTAAAAAAAAGTAAGTGAAATTTCAAACAGGATCTTGAAACTCTGCCAAAATTCTGAGAATTTCTTGTACGGTGCTCTCTTTACAAAGAGTGTTAGTACAATCCTTTTAGTATTTTTCTTTGTTCTTTTTCCACTCATAATCTGTTTAGAAATACCAGTTTTGAAAGGATTTTACGTACGAGAGTTTCTCGTAAACGTAGAAAAAGTCTATCTTTATGTCCATACATGTAAAATATTTGCCAGTCAGTACGATGACAGCAAAACTGGTAGGCCAGGGTCAGCCAGCAGTCTTCCTAGAGAATAATCCAAATTATGATACCAATGCGGTATACATTTTCAGAATGTATACGGCGTGCCGCTAATGCCGGTGGTCGTTTCTCCATAGAAACGCTCTCGCCTGTTTTCTTTCTGGTTAATGACCAAAAAGCAATGATTTTCTACAGAATAATAAATATTAAGTACTTGTATGTCCCTATGTTTTCCTTTTTGATGATCATACATTATTTTACATCACTAGAACCCTCAAAAATGCCGATTTAAGCCGCTGTCAACAGAGGCCTATTGTAAAAGTTTGACGACTATCACACTAATATTATAAAGGCGAAAGTTTGTGAGTGTGTGTGTGTGGGGGTGTGTGTATGTATTTATATGTTTGTTACTTCTTCACGCTCAAACGGCTAGACCAATTTTGATAAACCTTTTTAAGGAGGTAGCTGACACCCTGGATTAACATATAGGCTACTTTTTATCCCGATATTCCCACGGGATCGACATTTACGCGGGTAAAACCGCGGGGCGCAGCTAGTTCATTAATAGTTGTCAAGGAATCTCTGTTCATTAAAAAAAAACATAAGGCCACAGTATATATCCTTCTTATTCAGTTTATGAAATATCTTTTAAATTGGTCCAATATTGGAGGAGGAAATAGGCGAGAGCCAAACCTCGAATTACGACTATTTACTTAGGATTTTTCAAAAGTCTCTCCAACCGCATTTCCTCTTAATGGCGACATTAATTTAACACACGTATACGGGTTTTGCGTTTTCGTTTTATGAACATATTTTAATTTTATTAAACATTAGTTATTTTCAATTTTCTAAAATAGCATCTATACTTTTATGTTGTTATAATTTTTATGATTACTGGCCACTGGTTGTATTGCATTGCAAAAGTAGTTACAGGTGCCTATTACATCTACAAAACTATCATTGTATTTACTTATGCAGCAGCTTATAGCAAATGCAATGGTTTTACATGATTATAATGGTTTTACTTGGTCCCTTGTGTTAAGACCCAGTTGAAAGATCTCAGTACCATCATGTAACTCTCATATTGACATCTCCTATAACATTGTTTTAGCCGTATCAGAAGCATGGAGACCAGTTCTAGAAGTCGCCGGCGGTGGCGTCCTGAGCCTCTCCAACGGATCCCTGATATTCGACTCAGTAGCACTGTCTGATGCTGGTCTATACACCTGTCATGTGGAGAATGGCGTCGGCGAAGCCCTCAGTAAGACTGTGTGGATCTCCGTTAACAGTAAGTGTAAGGTTTTTTGTGAGGATTCTTACTATTATTTTTTAATAGTTTGCAATTTTCATTTAGGAATGGTTTTGATTGCTGGTAATTTCTTAGTTTGGTGATGGAAATGAATGCAAAAAGATTAACTTTGTCTTAATTTCTACCATAGCAGTAAGTTTGGCCTGCCTTTAGAACTCTAGTGTTATCTGACAAATTTGAAGGACATGAATCTTAGACCCTAATTATTTCACTTTCTCCAGATAGGCCTTATTCATCGGATAAATTAAAAAATAATATCCAGTGGTGAAACAAACCCTACCAGGAACCATGCCGTGTACAAAGGGTCTTAGGCTCAAATCACACCAAAAGAGCGTCGAAGCGGAGCGCAATTTCAGTGTCATATGAATTTTAACTTTATTCTAATTACTATAATACTTATTATCGCAACCGCTCGGTAGAGAAGGCAATTCGCCGGAATTCAAGCGGCGCCACTGGCATCCGCGCGACTCGTTCAAGTTTCTCATGCGATAATAAGTATTATAGTAATGAAAATAAAGTTAAAATTCATATGACACTGAAACTGCGTTCCGCTTCGCCGCGCTTCGACGCTCTTTTGGTGTGAGTTGAGTCTAAGGCCACGGACACGGTACGGATTCTTTACGGTCAGAAAAAACGTGTCTGTCAAAAAGCTTCCATAGTGGTCCATATAGTTTGGAGTTCAGGAGTTCATATAGTTTTAGTCCACTTACTTACATTAATTGTATCCTAGTTCTTAGGAATATATCTAACTGTATTTAGACTATATTTTATTGAGTCCAAATAAACGTTATTATTATTATATAACACTGACGTCTGAATCGTAGATTTCAAGCCAAGAAAAACATAAAGGACCTGCCGGCCGATTCTGTAAAAATCTCACCGTGAAAACTTAGGTGAAGTGAGTTTGTTTTTGCTAGGAATTTACACTATTGACAGCTCACTCTACGCTCACTTCACCTAAGTTTTCACGGTGAGATTTTTACAGAATAGCACCGCTGACATGAACTTTGAAATAAACATCGAAGTTTTTCGTTGTCCTGTAATTAATGAGTCTAGTTCAAGAAGTAAAGCCTTTATTGTATTAATGTAAAGCTCCTTCATTCATCATAGTCATGTCAAGTTTCTAATTTGTTACAAATAAATCTATTCATAGAAATATTTACACAACTTCTGTTGGCATTCAATGTAGAAATAGACTTCCATAATTAATCATTCAGTAACAACCCAGATATGAATCGGAATTCATGCTAGCTAGCAGTGTTCTTACTAGTAAGACAAAAACAGAAGTTCAATTCTGTATAACTTTTAACCTTAATTAACTCAAAATATGTTTCTTTCTCTATAAGTTAACTCATAATTATTTTCTTCCTATTTGAGTTAAGTCAAAATACTTTCCTTAGGTACTCTATGAGTTAAGTCAAAATTATTTTCTTCCTCTATGAATTAAGTCAAAATATTTTTTTCCTTTATGAGTTATTTAATTCAAAATAATTTTCTTCCTCTATGAGGTAGGTAAGTCAAAATAATTTTCTTCCTCTTTGAGTTAAGTCAAAATAATTTTCTTCCTCTATGAGATAAGTCAAAATTATTTTCTTACTCTATGAGTTATCTCAAAATAATTTTCTTCCTGTTTGAGTTACTTCAAAATAATTTTCTTCCTCTTTGAGTTAAGTCATAATAATTTTCTTCCTCTATGATTTAACTTAAAATCATGTTCTAATAAAGCAAAACAAAACTCACACTTGTTCTTGTAAGCATCGTATTCATTAAAGGACCAGTTTCTACCGTCTTGCCTTGCGTACAATCTTTCGTGATGTCTCCAGACATTCTTAATTTTGCTAGACGTCTCCGTAGAAGAAAACATTACTACAATATGTCCCGCTGTGACATAATCCAGAACCATTCCGTAACACAATGTCAATCTCAATCTGAATAATTATAAAGGGTATCGCTAATCCATTGCTTCATAAGTTTGAAAAAATTGTATGCTCAACAACGTAAATATCATCTGCCTAGCCTTTTCCCAACTATGTTGGGGTCGGCTTCCAGTCTAACCGGATGCAGCTGAATACCAGTATTTTACATGGAGCGACTGCCTATCTAACTTCTACAACCCGTTACTAGGTAATACGATACCCCTTGGTAAGACTGGTTGTCAGACTTTCGGGCTTCTGAATACCCGTAACGACTGTCAAAGATCCACGAATGACAGCCGGGACAACAACGTAAACAACGCAATTAATGTTGTTGAACTGTCAAAATGAAAGCCGTTGCTACTGATAGTGTGTTACGTAATTACCCCCCTTGCCGCACAAAGGACTATGCGTTAGTATCACGGCAATTGTGACATCACAAATTGATGAGACACTATTGTGATTGATGTGTGACTACCTAGTTGGTCTACTGGTCGCAAGCAATATTGCTGGGGGTCCTAGGTTCAATTCCCGGGTCGAGCAAAGTGTTATTGGGTTTTTCCATCTTGAATTTCTTGAGTATGGATTGGTGCCCGGTTGATGGCAATAGGCTCGCCCCCTATTACATGGGACTTTGTAACTGGCGAAATGTGGATTTCGTACCTATAGGTATACGAGTAACTCTGCCTAACCTTACGGGGAATGCAAACCTGGTGTATAAACACTACGAATTGTAGCATAAGTTACAATTGATGAGAAAACGAAAATGGAAAACGACCTTTAGATACTACGCGAGTCTTTATACCGTAATCAGCCTATAATGTTCCCACTGCTGGGACACAGGCCTCCTCTCAATGAGAGGGAGTGAGCCGTAATCCACCACGCGGGCCCAGTGCGGGTTGGTGGATGTCACATGTCTTCGAATTTTTGGATCTAGGACATGCCGGTTTCCTCACGATGTTTTCCTTCACCGTTTTGAGAGCAGTGGTGATGAAATAATTTACACAAAGTAAAGCGCCTGTCTGGGTTCCAACCTACGACCTACAACTCGTAAGTCGTGTCCGTGACCACAGGGCCACCACTGCTCTGTCTCTCTGTCTTTATACAGGGTGGTCAAAAAATCGTGTATCAAACAAAATAAGGAGATAAAGGAGGTCATTTTCAATGCTTTTAAAGCGAGAAAGAATTTTTGGTAACGCTTCAAAATTTTTGGAAAAATATTAATTGCTCTTGTTTGGTACCCAGATCCGCAATAGAACTTTTGTAGTGCTGATACATTATCTTGTAATAATACAACACTGTTTGTTTTATTCTTTTATGTCAATTTTTTTAAAATAAGTCTTGTAAAAGAAGTCGGTATACAAAAATATTCATAAGTTTTAGGGCAATTGAATTATGGCCATGCTGTAGAGATTTTTTGTTGGAAATGACCTCCTTTATCTCTCTAGTTTTAGTCTCTAGTCTCGTTTGATCCACGACTTTTTGACCACCCTGTATAAAAAACTGGCTTAACGTTAGTGTACTTTACACTTCTGCCAATCCCTTTTGGGAATAAAACCGTGAAGTTATGTCTGAGCCTTCTATTCCTACATCTTATAGTGGTAATACTCAGTAATAGAAATTGTACCCTAGCACAAATCTCAAAGCAAAGCTGATTGTAATCGTTCCGAAGTTTGTTCAATAAGTCAAGATCTTTGAGCGGTGCCAATGAATATTAAGTCTATTTCTCGGTAATACAAAGTATAAGATTGATTGTTTCTTTGAATATTGAGGCTTCGTTCAATATCAGGTTTCGGTAAAGAGGTAAATCATTCTAGATTTATCTACGATCGTTAATATTAGACTAGTTGTCTCTATAATTATGGGTGAAGGATAGAATAATTTTGTTTGTTTGCTTACTTAAGTTTGGCAATTCTTCGGGCTATGTCGGTTACCTTAGTTCTCCTGCGTTTCTGCAAACCACCATGGAAAGAAAGCGTAAGTTTATACAGACGGTCCCAGATGTCCACGTCAAGCCGGAATCGGGTAATAGGCCAAGACATAATAGATAACAGAAAAATATTATTTTCTTTATTTTTTGCCGTTAATATCCCACTGCTGGGCAAACGCCTCCCTACTCTCTTTCCACTTCTCTCTGTCCAGAGCTGCCAATGACCAATATTTATCAAAGAAGTCCAGCTCTTCCGGCATCTCCGTCTGGGCCTGCCGCGATGTCGTCTGCCATTAAGCGTTAAGAAAAACGTATAAAAAAAACTCAAACTACTTACTTGCCAAACTCGCATAGTACTTACATTTTTTTTTCGGTAAACTCAGTCAAAGTTGGGCAAAGTATCATTTTTTCCAAGCTGGAGTAGTTGGCTTTACATTTTAGGTAAGGGTTTACAGAAACAATGTTCAGGATCCCATAATATATATTATTTTTAAAGTTAAGGTTTGTAGCAACAGGAGTGAGAAGACGGTCACAGGGTGCAGATTCCCTCGATTTTTTTTAATACCAATATATTTTTAAATACACAACTTAGATTTTTTCTATATTTTTCTGATAACTATTATGACTTTGCCTATTATCCGATTCCGGCTTGACGTCGACTTCTGGGACACCCTGTATATGTATGTATCAATACTACAAGTATGATCACCCATAGCCAGATCTAGGTTCAAGATCAACCTACTTAAACCAATCTACCAATCTGTTGGTAGATTGGTTACTTTCATTTTAGTCTCAATATCCACTTTTCCTTAAAATCGTCCATTTTTTCTCCCCTTATCTTTTAACCCAAATAAAGCATTTCATACTTAATAGAATCGTTTATTCAAAAGACAAAGTTACGATTTAAATTCATTGCTGACGTCATCCGATTCAACCTCAGATCTTAATTAATTCTAACAACTTGCAAACGGAGTTCTTTGCGAAACTTTGTTTTTCTTTCCCTCCCTTATTACTTGTTAGGGAATGTTGCTAAGCTCTTCCGTAAGAACTTAAGACAAATATACTTTGTAAACATGCAAATGTAAACGGTTTTGTTTCATGAGAAAAGCGGGAATTGTATGGATTTTTTTATGATATAATACTGTTATTATTTTCGTCTCTTTATCTTTATTACGCTGGATGTAAATATTTTGGTACTGTCCTTTATAAAGGATCTCGGTAATAAAACTATGCTGTACATACGTAAAGCATAATAAAATATTTAGATTAGTTTTTACTGATCGACATTTCAAAATTCTAGTAATTACAGTTTTGATAAGGTACAATATTTTTTTCAGAATACTACTATTATTTACAACATTTTATGCCAAATTTTATCTCTTGGAATATAAGGAGAAAATGTGGGATACCTACAACATCGCGTGATATTTCTCTTTCGGAGTAAAATTAAAGATTCTAACTAATCTCCCGATCGATGGAGCTCCTTCTCCATTTTTGCAGTTGCTTAAAACGAAAAATTATGTTGACAGTTCTCAAAAGTTTGACATGCTATGAGTGTATGGTAACTGCCAGAAAAAGAATTCGCGAGTTGGTGTTTTGCCAAAAATCAATTTAAATAAACAATCTACTCGAAGAGTTACAAATAAGTCTACAACAAACGATGAATTCTAAAAAGATCCCGCTCTAGCCAATATTGGAAAACAACTTAAGTGTAAACGGAAGGGCTAAGGAAGGAACACGGGTGGGTTTCAGTCAGTAAGAGTCTCACACTCCCTTCCGCTCCACCCAGAGCGGGAAATGGCCCCTCATTTGATGACTTCCCAAACTAAAAAAAAAAAAAAGTGTTAACGGAATGAAGACGGTTACATTTCTACCCCAAACTAAATTTACTTAGTATTAGTTTTCTTCCAGAACCGGTGACTTTCGATGTCCTCTCAAGAAACATGACTGCGAAACTTGGACAGCATGTCACTGTCGAGTGTCAAGCTAAAGGTGACGATCCTATAAGGATAATGTGGACGAGGAATGGGAAGCCTATCAGTCCGCTAACACAAAGGTATTTTTTTTTTTAACTTATAGTCACCGCAACATGGAACATAGATACAGACACAAACATACGGTTTGTAAATATAGGGTGACTGGTAATTAGTGACCGATACTTAAACACGTGATTTTACTCATCATTATGAACAACTTTTACTATGGGACCAAACCTGAAATCGCGAAAAAAAAAACAGCTGTTCCCTACATTTTGACGAGTTAGACGAACATAAATGTAGGGAACCGCTGATTTTTTTTTCGCGATTTCTGGTTTGGTCCCATAGTAAAAGTTGTTCATAATGATGAGTAAAATCACGTGTTTAAGTATCGGTCACTAATTACCAGTCACCCTATGTATACAATACTAGCTGCGTCCCGCGGTTTCACCCACGTAAATGTCGATACCGTGATAATATCGGGATAAAAAGTAACCTTAATGGTAATCCAGGGCGCCAGCTACCTCCATACAAAATTTTATCAAAATTGGTCCAGCCGTTTGTGCGTGAAGAAGTAACAAACATATAAACACACACACACACTCACAAATTTTTGCCTTTAATATAAGTGTGATATAACGCAACTTATTATTTACATTAGTACTAAATTAAATGATTATGTAACTAAATATACAAATAAATAAAAAAAAACAAAAGGACACCTTGGCGTCCTGGTCGACATCGGTGGCATCCAAAGACACGCAGAATTACCACGTTGAATGGCAATGCTATTTCTTCGGCCAACGAACGAGCCAGCGAGTCACGTAAAGTGTCGACCAGAATTCTGATTATGAGTTTGAAGATGAGAACTTCTCAAACTCTTCAATATATACAAAATTGTTTACGGTTTTTGCAAAGAAATTTTGAATGTTTCTACACCTTAAGTAATACCGAAGTGGACTTTGACAAAAGTATTAGTAAATATTACAATTATTTTGTATTTTACATTATAAATAAAGGAATAAATATCTTATTTAACTATTATTTGTAACGCCGACGTGTCTTTAAATTATTGTTGTTGCATTAAAATAACGCAAATAAAAAAAAACTGACGTTCCTTCCCCTTACTTGCTCACAGATACTCACTCACACCTTAAGGTCATAAAACAAAAGCCACCATAACAAAAAACATTGAAAACATAACGTAGCTTGAATAAATAATTAAGGGGCTTATATGACCTAAAGTGTGGTCACTGTCGGACTGCATAGAAAAGAAAGAGAAGCGCGATGACACAACGCTGGTAATTTAATACAAAATATGAAGCAATTATCTAATTACAAAAAATCTATTGTTTGGACGAAAAAATTCATATATTTTCTGGTTTTGTTTACTGTAGTCGATCATATACCTACTTTTGTTGTTTCTAAAACTTGCATTTTTTGTGTTTAGGTCCTGTAAGCCCCTTAAGTTATTTCTTCATAAATAGAAACGAGATACTTCTTCAAACATAAATAATCCAGCGAAGAGATAATTAGTTCATTTCATTGACACTGTTTATTTTGCCTTCACCCATCCATTAACTAGGTCAACTTTGTTTACAGGAATAAGCAAATTATCCAAGGAATTAGCACACTTTATAAACACATGGCTAGCTCTTTCCTATTTCTCTACTTTTTAGAACGATTGCAATTCTTGGAAAAACACTAGATATTTTCTGACTGGTGTTTTTTCGTTGATTAAAACTGCATGTCCTTGGAGTTAATCTTGATATTAATAATGAACGTTAGGTATATTTATTGCATAAATAATAAAACTAAAACAAGATTTGTAAGCCGCACCAGTTAAAAATATATAACAACTAGCTGCGCCCCGCGGTTTCACCCGCATAAGTTTCGATCCCGTAGGAATATCGGGATAAGAAGTAGCCTACATGTTAATCCAGGGTGTCAGCTACCTCCATACTAAATTTTATTAAAATTGGTGCAGCCGTTTGAGCGTGAAGAAGTTACAAACATATACACACACTCACAAACTTTCGCCCTTATAATATTAGTGTGATATTAAATTTATTGAATCAATGTTACAATTATTACCTTATAATTAACATAACGTCGGTCTGTAACTGTTAGCGATCATCATTTGGATCTTTACGGCGGTCCCCAAACTAGGCGGCGCCTGTAACTTGGGGACAAGGGTTGTGACATATAATGCTATATACTTTATACTCCCGATACCGAAGTCATTATAACGTTAAGCCGTTGTTCCTGCACCTGACCTCTCTCCGGTTGTGTCGGATTGCGTGACGTCCCATCGGCCTATGAGAGCGAGGGAAGAGAGAATGCACCTGTGTCTGCGCGCACACTTGTGCCCTACAATATCTCCCGCGCCGAAGGCTAACCTTCGTTGAGATTGGCCGCCACGGTCGAAATACGGTCTGAAGGACTATTATGATAACGAAATCTTGCAATCTCTCATGAAGGTTTTGGAACACATTCTTAACAGGGCCTTCCAACAATACTATTCATTCCCACTGCTAAATATATGTTACATCATACACTTAGTATGTTCATCATCATCATCAACTGCTGGATATAGCCCTCCCCCAAGCACCTCCACTTCGACCTTCTTCGGGCTATGTCGGTTACCTTGGTTCTCCTGCGGATCTCCTCATTTCTGATTCGATCACGCAGGGAAACTCCAAGCATAGCCCTCTCCATCGCTCTTTGGGTGACTTTTAGCCTTCTTATAAGGCCCCTTGTGAGCGACCACGTTTCATTGCCTTATATCTCAGTATATTAATGGAAATTAAATCATTTACGCGTGTAGACTGGAAGCCATTGAATACCAGTATTTACCATGGAGCGGCCTATTTGACCTCTAGCTCAGTTATTGGGTAGCACGATACTCCTTGGTACAACTGGTTGTCAAACTTTTGAGCTTCTGACTACCCGTAACGACTGTCAAATATCTACGATATGGCAGCCGGGACCAACGGCTTAACGTGCTCCGAGATACGGAGGGATCTCTATATGTAATGGAACGGTCACCCATCCTTGAACCGACCGCGGCAAGCGTAGCTTAAACACGAGACCCTTCATACAAGACTAATAAAGAATATTCATTCAAACTCCTTTCATTCCCAATTGTAACCGTAATAACGATAGTTTTTCTTCCAGAGTAAAAATATCAGAAGCGAAATCAGAGGACGGGATCACAAGCATACTGGAACTGTTACAAACAGAAACAAGTGACGGTGCACTATATCAGTGCAGAGCCGGCAATCCGTTTGGTGCTGATGTGTTTAGTGTACATCTTACTATACTGGGTGAGTTAGTTTTTTTGTTGCTTGTAGCTAGCACAGGTACAGGGTGGTAGGGACATCGACGTGCAACCCCGCGCCCCGCGGTTTCCCCCGCGTAAATGTCGATCCCGCGAGAATATCGGGATAAAAAGTAGCCTATACGTTAATCCAGGGTGTCAGCTACTTCCATACAAAATTGTATCAAAATTAGTCCAGTCGTTTGAGCGTGAAGAAGTAACAAACATATAAACATACACACACGCATACACACAAACCTTCGCCTTTATAATATTAGTGTGATTTAGTTGGCAGTCAATTCGCTTCAGTTCAAAAAACATGAGATTGACTTTCATGCGTGCATACGTTAATGTTTATTACACCTATTGTAAAGTTTTGAACTAGATGTATTAGAGCTATTAGTAGCAAGACCCAACGGGGGTATTAATTGTGGTATTCAAGCCATTATAATGTGTAGATATGGTCATGTTGACCGATATTAATGTGTAACATCCACAAATATAGATAGACCTAGATAACGCAAGTATCACGATCTGTATGAAAACCAAGCGTGTCATTTTTTTACTACCTACTATGACCGTAACGTTACAAGCACTATTTAGTGATGGGAAAATCGATTTATTCCGGTCTGATCCCCTGAACCCCCCAATCAAATCGATTCAAAGACGCCGCCGCGTGCAGCACCCATCTCGCCCCACACTCGGGGCCTAGCGCCAGCGCTCACGCTCACCCAGCCAGCAGTACACAGGACTGAGCGCGAAAGTGGCAGCTTACGATTTTTGTACGTAAGCTGGTGCGATTTTAAGCACGCGAAGTAGTTGCTCTTGCGTTATCCAGGTGTATCTATATCTTTGGCAACATCTAACATGGTAACAAAATATAAAGATTAAAAACAAAAGCATAATGTAAGTAGTAAGTGTATCCACACACTTCGTCAACGTTGACACAACAGAAAAGAAGATAGAACTTCGCAGGCCCACTCAACAGAGCATTGTGCAAGCGAGATTAAATGCAAAAATTAGGTTATACGGAAGGAGATCTTGTTGCCACCAACACAAAGCAAGGGACCAACCCGTCGTGATTGGATCAAGGCTAGTATCTACTTAGGATAATTATGTACACATACATACATACATAAACTCAAGGCTTCTTCCCATGGGGCTTAGCCGAAACTACGGACGCCACCTGCTACAATCTTGACACACTCCTTTTGCTTCGTTTACGTTCATTTATATGGCCATACACGCACGCCGGTTGCGAATACTACGCACCTGACCTTCCCAAAAACATTACTAAAAACGTATCTTTCTAGGGTGTCCCTTCGGTCAGCGGGATTTTCCGAAAGGGTTACCGCTGCCCCGGAACATAAAGAGCTAAGGAAGGAACACGGGTGTCTTAGCGCGGGGAGCATTAAAATAGTCTACTATATTTAGGTGCAATGGTTTAATGCCGTTCTTAATTACAATTTTAACTTTCCCGGACAAACAATAAGTTAATTTTAAGAGAGGAGTATCGTCCGTCGCGGTGGAGTCCGTGGAAGCGAGTGGTCGTCGGGCCGAGCCGTGTCGCCGCCGCGCCGCGTCTCAACTCGCCGATGACGCGCTGATCACGCCGCGCTGCCTACACATGCAGATCGCGTGCAACGCGCTGTGTTGGGTTCGATTCCCAACAGGTGGGTTTTAATCAGTAAGAGTCTGACACTCCCTTTCGCTCCACCCGGCGTGGGAGGGGTCATTTGATGATTTCCCATCCTGAAAAAATAAAAAAGGTGGTCCCTTCTGTTTCCTCTTCCTCTTTCGTAATACCTATTGTGGTTGCTTTAAAGACTAGATTCCGAAAGCAATTTTTCTTGACACGGTACGTATTAAATGTAAGGTTCTTTGAGGACCTAACTAACAGTATCTTTGACCCTGTTCCATATACAAGCAATTCCCTATCAATTTATTTTTCATAATTTGATACTTTTTCTCTATCTAGCTCTCTCATTCGCCAAGTGTGCAAAGTATTTATAACGAGTAACAAAGAACTTCGTTCCAAAAATAATTATATGTCATTTTATACTTCTAAGTTCTAAGTGCTGATTTCACCAAAGTCAGATATCTTTTATACGTAGAACAACAATGACGTCTGACAGTTCTAGTATGGAAGAACTCAAAAATTATTCTCAGGATAGACTTATCCTTATAAAATTATGGTGAAATTCGCCCTTATTTCAATAAAATATTCGTATTAAATGAGATGATAATTGGATTACTATCTCAATATCCATTCAAAAACTGATTTACAGCAAAACACCATATGAATATAAACATAATATAAACATAATTCACGTAACATGATTAGCCAGCTACAGCCAAACAGATTTATGGTACCGTTCCCAATCGGTTTGGGTTTAGCGGCGAACATACTGCCCCGGTATTACCTTAATGAGGTTATGTACTGAAACTGAAATTCATAGTACGCACACTGTGTGTTATGGTATACCAAAATAAGGGACTACCGCAGCCTGGGCAGACTTACTGATTAACAAACACTTAAGCCGATATACAGCGGGCCCTATCAGAATATCAGCGCATTATGCTGAGAGAGGTGAAGGAAAACATCCTGAGGAAACCGGCATGTCCTAGAACCAAAAATTCGAAGACATGTGACATCTGCCAATCCATCCGCACTGGGCCCGCGTGGTGGATTACGGCCCACTCCCTCTCACCGAGAGGAGGCCAGTGTCCCAGCAGTGGCAACATTATAGGCTGATTATGGTTATGCTGAGAGAGGAGCCTTGTTGGGCTCGCACAGCCGGTCGAAGTCTAAGTTTTCACGGTGAGATTTTTACAGAATAGCACCGCAGCTCTTTTTTTTTTCTTGTTTATTTTGTTTTGACTCTTAAAAATGTAATTTTGTTCGTTTTTAAATGCTCCTTTTTTACTGTTTGTATTTCCTGTGCGTGTCCCAAATGGAATATCTTTCTTTCTTTTCTGTATGAAATGCTTCACTTTTCGTTATTTTTTTTCTTTTATTAGGCATCTTTCACTCGTGTAGCGTCTGAACATAAATCAATCAAAAGTAAAAAATGAATTCATTAGTGAACCAATCGATCGGTGTTAGAGTTAGGAGCTCATCTCCCGAATGATCGAAAAATAAAAAATGTAACGAGCAGATGAACGTTCATTCGTATGTAACTGTGTAAACGTGGACTGAAACATAAATTAGCATTCACTCGAGTAAATCGTCTTATACCAACTTTAGCTGCGCGATTCATTTGTTTGTCAGCCATGCATCCTTGTATCACTGTCTAAATCACAATGATCTTTATTCTCATTCTGATAAAGTTGCTGTTGGGTTGCTGCCACTGGCACTTTGCCAAAATCATTGTGATCTTTATACTCGTTACAATAAGGTTGCTGGTGTCAGAGGTAAAATAACTGTTAACGGACTGTAGCGTGGCTCTCGCCTACATTTTCATATTTAGCAAAGCTAAATTCACGCAAAAAAATTAAGATATTAGTCCTAGCTCATAATTTTTCCTCTGATTTAAACCTAGTACATACGAATAATATAGGGAGCCGTTAATTGCGGTTCCGGACGTTAATTGGTTTTGGGTGAAGCCGGTGCCTGTGGTAGAGTTTATCGGTTTCTAGTGATTAATTGTTTGTTATATTTGCACGAATATTTCAAACTCCATGTTTTGCGTTTATTTCTAAAAGCGATGTTACGTATTGACATTATTTTCGGCATGCGTAGCATGACGGAACGGAAGACTAAAGGACCCCCCCCCCCGGTCCCTTCCGCTTCACCCAGAGCGGATCATTTGATGATTTCCCGTTAACAAAAAAAAAAAATACTAAAGGACTGATTGTAGTGCGATATCAAAAATAAACTAAAGAAATGTCACTTTGTATAGAAAGAGCTGTAATGGTACAAGGATATTTTGGCGCGTGGCCAAAATCAAAACCAACGGCGCCATTTTGTTTTTTCAATACATTTCACGAAACAATGGCACACATGTTTACCAACAACGCCCCCTTGTCCGCGTCATTCGAGCGCTAAAAGATTATTGTAGCAGTGTTTGTCTATTCTTCGTAGAGTGGAGATAGGCATAGAAGTAGTCATGCTACGCCGTAGCCAGACGTGCCACGCATACAGATACCGTCTCTTTCTAAAACACAATGTGACAATATAAACTCTATCCTTGAACGTAGATTCAACAATAACTCAACTTTCTCTTACAGAGCCGCCAGCTCCACCAACGGACCTATCAGTGGACTCAATAAAGAGCAGATCTGTGAAGTTATCCTGGAGAGACATGACCAGATCTCTGGCACAGTTCTACAGCCTACAGATCAGCAGCAGCCAGAGATTGTCCTGGAATAACGCTAGAGTTATTAATATAACCAGGTATGTGTGGCAGTATGACTTTCTAAAGGACATGGCCAATTTTTGTAAGGACGTCGGCATAGTTACTGAATTTGGTGTACACCAATGTTTTTTGGTGTTTTATGTTCGTGAATATTGGCTCATTAAATTGCTATAAATAAAAAACTCAGAGAACTTGTCTTTACAACAGACTAGACAAAAACAGTTTAATTAAATATTTAAACAACATCGCTAGCAAGAAGGTGTTAGATGATAATTTTGCTATTAAAAAACTTAAAGGCGCTTTAAAATAGCGAACAGTTATGAATTATTACATTTAGGTATAACTTAGGTATATGGTTTTAGTATTATTAAGCATTTAAACAAAGTAATGGCCACCTAAATGAAGGATTTTTAAACTGCATATTGATTAACATTTATTAAACTGGGAAATAGTCTAAAAAAATGTGACAATAATAACAAACACTACATAACAACGCGCCTGTATTACCCGAAGGGTTGGGCAGAGGTGTACCTATAGTACACCCACATTTCACCAGTTATTTTGAATACCATGTATTAGGGGGCGACTCTGTTGCCATCAACCGGGCTCAAATCCTGACTCCGGGCTGCTACTGAGAAATTCCTGATGAATAAACCCAATATCACTTTGCTCGACCTGGGAATCGAACTCAGGACCTCATGCTCAGCAGTAGCGCTTGCGACCACTGGACCAACGAGGCAGTCATAATAATATTAACAAAGTATATTCGAAACTAATGTTTTTCTGTAAAGTACATTTTTACAGGTTACCCTAATATTTTTTTAAATAGTTCAATTAACAATAAACAAGGGAAGCACAAAATAAAACAAAAAAAATATATATATTTATTTATTAGAGAAAATAAATAAAAATATTTTGCTATACTTATCATATCTTAAATGCCTACCTAGATAACATACATTACAGCAATGCAGCGATAGTATTAATAAAGAGACCGAGAGAGGTCAATCAACGAGCTTCGATAAAACAGAGCGTTCTTATTTCACAAACCTGGATACAGTGTAAGTATAGGGCTTCAGTAATTACATAAATAACTGCTTTAAACATAACCAGACATGTAAAAAAATTCAAGCACATATTTATTATTATTATTTTACAATTGTGATTATGGTTTTCAAGAAAGATTAGCCTTTGTTAGAATATTTTAATATTCTTGAATTGTTAATAGTATGTTGTCTAAAAATCCTGCTGGAGCTTGGATATTGTTTTGGTGTCTTGCCCAACCAAGGTACCAAATTATTGTCATAACATGACAACAACAACCAACGGTCCTGTTCCCTACAAGGCAACTACAATAGTACCCTAAAATAGCTTCCAAGACCGAATCACTATCATGTTCAGTGTCAAATAAAACATAAGAAAAGTAAATTCTCTGGGAAACATGACGAGACTTAATACGTCCTCTTAATAAATAAGGATTATTTCCACCAACCAGTGCTATCATTTCTTGGGAGTGTTCCAGTTCCGGACACACTTCAACAACATAGATACCATTATCCCTAACATGTTCACCGAAGTATGAACGCGCTTGTTTCACCTGATAAGGGCCTAATGCAAACAATATTAAATCATTGTATGTAAAAACTGGGAAATTATTTAGTTGAGGCAAGTTACCATCAATATGGGTAAACATAACTCGTCTTCTGTTTATATTATTATCATTAATAAATTGTCCCAGATGATTAGGTTCATCCATATAACGCAATGCTCTTTGGATTATATTTTCAGCGTTAGGACTATCCCTTAAGACAGGATGGAATTTATTTAATAGAGCCCCAGCAATTCTGAAATCAACCATTAAATGTGTTGAGGCATTGTTAAAATACCTTTGCCTAAACAGTTTAAAATCCCTCTTAAACCTCCCGTTCACGACTTCCACAACCCATCTGCATAGTGTCACTTTACGGCTTTTATTAGCTTGTGCAAATGTAAGTTGGGTTGCTCCTTCATCTAATGATTCAGGTTTATATACTCTATAATTACAATTTTCAAGCAAAGGGATGGCATCCCTAAAGCCCCTATCTAAAACAAAAATATCATTTTCTCTAAAAAGTCTTCGGAACGGTCCATTTTCATTTTCAAACAAGTGCGTCATAATTTCGGCATCAGTTTGGGTGGCAGCATAGGGCCCTACAGCATCGATGATGTGACCGTCGCAAGATACAATCATAAAAGGTTTTATCAAATTGTCATATTTGTGCAAACTGTATGTCTTCTTTTGAAACATATAGTTTGCACTTTTCTGCAAGTAAATATAAGTCCCATCAAATATTGCGATTGCAGGCCTATCTCCAGTTATAGACTCGTCAGGATCACCCAATAATGCTTGAGGAACTCTCAAGTTCCTCTCCGATATTTCCCTATGAGTGATATGGTCAATACCAATATTATTAGGCACGAAATTCTCATTGAGACACAACCTAACTTTTTTCATTATAAGTTCCAATCGACACCCGCTAAGTATACGTATGTATCTGCCAGATACACGAATCGGTTTTTATTGCATTTTTGGCATCTAAAAACCTTTATTTACCACATACATTTTTATTTTATTTTTTCAATTTAACCCAACCTACTTTTTTCTCAAACGTATAATTGTTTATCTGCATAAGCTGACAAATAAACACAGCGTACATTAAAATTTGCACTTTTCAGTTACTTAGTTGTACTTAGGAGGTGTCGCAATGTTGACCTAGGTATATCAAAAAGAGTTGCCAAGCGTCTATTACTCTCGCCTGTTCTTAATTTTATTAAATAAATAGCTAAAGCGCGTTTAGTTTGCTTAACATTTATAGGAGGTAAAAGATTATACAGAATTAAAAACTGGGGTACTGTAAGACCCGTCCAATAATGGCAAAAATGGTTCGGCATTTCTGAGACATTTTCAAAGTTCAAAATATTAGCTTTTGACTTCATAATATTAATTATGTCTTCTATATGGATGGCACTAAATCTAGAATGTGTCTCATTCATTTGAGGCAATAAATGCCACTGATCGCTGTACAAGTGTGTTTCACACACTCTACAACTCCGAGGAACATAGAAACTATGTTCTTGCAAAAGCAGTCTTTTAATGAATTGCGGGACCAAATGCAACATTCTGTTTCTGCATTGTTGAAATATACAATGAACAGATGTGATCGAAGCTCGCTTATAATTAGGTAATGTTATGGTATTATTATCCCTTTGTAGTGGCCCTCTTTGAACAGGCGGCAACGGTGGTGGTTCTGGTGGGCTAACAACTTGAACATTAGGGACTGCTGCATTGTTGTCCGAAGCCAATTCCTGCATGTCTCGTGATGAGTCATGCACTGCCTGTCTATTTGCTCGCATCCAACACACATGGCAAACATAGTTGTTTCTTGAGGGCTGAAAATAAACCACAGAATAAACACTGATAAATGCTTATGTTTATATAATTTTTAGTACCCAGTCACGTGTCCCGCGTCCCAAGGTTACGTCATCAGTATGTTAATTGTTCCAGTACATTTTTTTCGACGGGCCGCGGGGCGCCCTTGTCACTCATACACGACTCGTACAGAAAATAATTTTATTTCAAAATCGAAAGCGATGACCCTATTTTTTTATTAACCTCCCATTCATACTAAATCGAATGACATATAATACATACCATTTTTGTTCTAAAGTTTTGATAAACAATAACATTAACATCACGCGAGTATCGAATTAAGCATGCGTCATTTGTTTTTTTAATGATTTTCAACTACAGATAACTTATTTCGTAATGCCGGTACGCACTCACGGTTTTTGGCACAGATGTACTATATTTAACAACTCAACTAAAGAACCTGGAACGCAAGCAATACTCCTATAAACAAAATTTAAAAAAAAAAAAATACTGAGGCGTGGAACGTGCTTGCTGTCACAATAGCCAGATCTGGCCGACGTCCGATTGATGAATTGCACACAATGCATAATCTCGGAGATTGTCACGTAACTGGGTAACAAGGGTATCTTTTCAAGTATTATGTTATTCTAAAATGAGCAGTACCTATTATGTTACACATGCCTACTTTAGGCAAGTATATGTTAAAGATGGAATACATAAACACAGATATTACAATCATACATACATACTATCAAAACTCGTTTTTTTTTATAGATTTATACAAATAGGTATTTATAATAATGAAAACCAAAATGCTTACCACATAATTAGTATTTTGTGATATTAGGACAGCCAGCAATGGACACTCCATACTGACATTATGGTGTCTTATTTTCCTCACAGATTTGCCACAACCAAGGCAAACCATGTTATGCCCCAGTAGTCTCTCGTGTTCACCAGCTTCGGTATTTAATAATAATAAGCATGGATGACAAATAATTGTATCCAGAGGAAACTGAAAATAATATGCACTGTAAGTTAATTTCGCATACCAGAATTGTATATAAAAACAAATCAGGTTAAGTTTTTTCTAGTCGAACTTCTTACCTGGGTTTGAGAATTGGTTATCCAACGCGAAAGTCTTGTTTGATGGTGTGCAGAAAGCGAGGATATGAGATGTCTCTGCAACCTTTGCATGGCTATTCCGCAGTTGATGCACCTCATATTGATCCACAAAACAAATCCGAAACGTAATGCAAATCAGAGTCCAGTATTAATAGCAAGGTAATCGAGTGGTAGAAGGTATCAGTCCGTAGGAATAAGCAGGGGTCAAAAATATTAAAAAATAGAAAATAATCGCAAAAACACAAACAGTACACAAGGAAGAATCTGCAATTATGCAAATATGACATTACATTGACATAGACAATGACACATTGTCAAACAAGTAAATGCGTTCCGTTTTAAGATATTTTTTTTTTGTGACATAAAAAAAACTATCTTACTTAACTTAACTATTATCTATTCTTAATGTTGATCATTAAGAATAGATAATTTTATTAAATGCAACAAATACCAATGAAGACATTTTCGTATGAATAAAATGTTCTTAATAAGAGCATTTTGTCGTCCATATCACATGTCTACAAGTAGTATTCATGGTATGGAACGCCCATTATTATATTTATCTTTCTCTATGGTCCAATAGGGCGCACGACCGGACGTTGACAAATGGTACTTCATCTTGCATTACTAAATATTTTGAAATAAAATCTGACGAGTTCAGAGAGGTCAAAAACTACGTATAAATTCATTTTTCTTTTTTTAATATTTAATATTATTGACTATGTATGTGTATATGGAATGTACTTTTTTGTCCATGTCCAAATAAACAACAACAACAATAACTGGTGGAAAATATATTTGCCAGGCAATTAATAATATCATTCAAGGCTTGTGACTAGTGTACTCGATATTTAAACTAAACTAAATTCCACCAAAATGTTAACCATAATAAAAATCGAAATAAAAAATATCGATATATAAATAATATTACTCTAAAACACAACAATTGTAATATAAAGTTGTGTAAGCTTGCTCCAATTCCAGAAAATACTGTATTTACTATGGTTTCCCACAAGGTGCAATATTAGGTCACCTTGAATTTCTGCAAATTTGTAGACTTATTGACCGTAACGCTCCCTCTATTTTTTATTATTTACATAGATTAGAAGAACTAAGGCACAGTATAGAAGTAGACGATCTTCTACCAGCAACCAGTTATACAGCAAGGGTAGCTGGAGGAAACCAAGCGGATCTCAGTCATTTTTCTACACCAGTCAGATTTACTACTACTGAAGAAGGTAATTATGAAATACCACTTAACAATTACAAAGTAATATAAATAAACATCCATCATTAACATTGTTATAATATTCATTACGTTTTTTATTCAAAAAGTAACTATAGAAGTACAATCATAGAGACATTTTCGGTGAGCCACAACCTAAGCTTCGCGTATACATATCTAGTGGCTCAAAATTCTGACTCATTAAAGCAGTACACTGAGTGCTGGATATAAGACTCTTCATTCGCATGCCATTAAGTATGTAATTTTATGCATTTTAATGGGTTTTTATCACCAGCCCCATCATCACCACCTCTTGGAGTACAACTAGAACAAACAGAATCACCAGGAGAGCTCAGAGTAAGATGGCTGCCTCCACCAGCTGATACACATAACGGACTTATAATAGGATATCGGTTGAAGGCAGTCCCTCAGTTGACGGGGATCAAAGGTAAGTCGAAATGAATTTCTATTGATCTTTTAGACCAAATTAAGTTTATCTTGTAGACTTTGTGGAATTATTTATTTAGGTAGACGATCAGCAACTATGTACATAAGTTTAGTCAGGAGTCACGCAGCTTGATTGATATGCAAATTGACTATCAACTTCACTTGTCAGTCTTTGTTTATTGTCTTCTTGACGTAATAAGTAAATTTGCTCAACAATCGAGTACCCTAACTGTATAATAAAGTGTATTTAGTAGTGGTATTCAATTAAAAGGAAAATTAATTATTTTTAGAAACAGAAGAAACAAGTGATAAAACAATTAAAACTGCATCGTTGTACGCTAAACAAGAATCCATTGTTTCCGGATTACTCAAGGGAGTAAGGTAAATATTTGTACAATTAATTAACTTACAACTTACTTAGCCCACGGGCGATTTTTGACGCGCACTGGATTTTAAACCCACTGCTTAGCGCCGAGAGTTGAAAATCCAACATTGTAATTTTTTGACGCGCTGGAATGCACTGTGTTGGATTCTCAATGATTGGCTCAACACCGAGAGTTGAAAGTCCAGCGCGCGATAAATAATCGCCTGTTTGTACGAGGAGGGCTTAAACCCTTGGTCTTATTACAAAACGCGTTTAACTTTAGTTCAAATCCAAATCATTCAGCCAGTTATTTTATTTTGAACCTTATTCCCACAATTGCACAGTAGGAATCTTAATTGAACATTTTCAATCTAGACTCGGGTACTGGGTGTAACGTCAGTTTTTTGTAACTAGAACTTTAGATTTGACGAAATAAAGTTCTAATTTCAGAAACAGCCTGTGTCTAAAGATAACCTTGTTTGGTTATAAGGGCGTTACAGTCCACTAAAGGATTGAGATAATCCCTTTCTATAATACAATGATAAATGAAATGTATTTCCATAATAATGAAAACGCAGAAAATTGCATTACCTTTTTCTAAATATACAAGTACAATAATAAGCGCGCAATTTCATTAGTATCGTAAGAAATATCATGACTGGTCGTACTAATTAGAAATCGTAATTACTTTTTGTAGTTAAATTGTAGGAAATAATAAAACGAATCAGTTACTGTGATTAAATTCCAGCATATTTTTAAAACGTGTTTTTGATTTTTAAACCGCCCTTTGTAACTCATCAGAGGAGCATTTCCCGTATTTTGACGTGACAACGTCTTAAATTAGGTTGCGACTGGGAGTCACTTATGAAAAAGTGTAACGCTCGGTAACGTTACGATGAGTCACCGAACGAGAGAGAGGCCCGCCGAATGCCTTGCGTCTCTCTCCCACTCAACTATGATCGGATGATCGGTCGTTGTCACGTAAAATCTTCGCCCGTAAAACCGACTTTACAGGCAACCATTTTTTAATAACATTCGAAATCTAGTCGCAGTCTCATCTTCACGACCTAAAGAAAGTGTCTGGGACATACTGGATGCGGAAGGCAGAGTGTTGTGGTGTACCCTGGGAGAGGCTTATGTCCAGCAGTGGACTGCTATAGGCTGAGATTTATTGATTGATCTTATCTCAGTGACAAGCTCAAAAATTTAGATAAATTAGAGGTTACTTTGACAGATTAACGGGCAGTTTCTTCAATAGTAACAGCCAAAGCAACGTCACAAAAGTCAAAGTAACGGTTAAATTTATTTCTTCACTATTTTAGCTGTTACTTGAATGAAGAAACACATTTGCCGTAGTATGAGTAAAGGTCAAGTAAAAGTCAAAACTTTGACTGATTACTTTAGTTGTTGATGAAGAAACTGGCCGTGAGACTGAGATTAAAATGCGAACAAATGGAATTACCCCTCAGAAATAGGTCCATATAATTATCCCCTGACAAATTATAATCGCAGCCTAAACCCTGGCACAGACCTTTCATTATCTACATCTATTTTAAATATTATCAGGTATGCAGTGTCAGTAGCCGCATTTAACAGCGCCGGGTCGGGACCTTTCTCAGTTCCACTATTTCAAGACACCAGAGAAGGAGGTAAGTGAAATTGATGATCCATCCAAATGATACCCTCGTATCGGTACAAAAATGAAGATAGAATATACCAAGGAGAGAAAAGTTAACAACTATTTGGAACGTAAGAATATAGATAAGGAACTTGAATGATAAGCAAATTGACTATAAACTTAAATTATTTGTTAATTCAAAATTCAAATCACAAAATCAAAATTTTTGGTTAAACGTCAGAAGCTAGGTGCACGGTTCCAATTGGTAATTTCCTATGGAGAAGAGCCGGCAAGAAATTCCACGATTACTCTTTTAAAAATAACTGGCTTTTACAATGTGTTCAATAAACCAATTACAGGCACTTTTGAATGTCAAGGGCCCGGTCAGTCAGAAAGATGAAGCTAGTTGCCCATTCGTTAAATGATTTAATGATTAGGAAGTCACGCGCCATCGCCAGCTTGAACATCTCCAAACACGTTACGTGACACAATCACCATGTGCGAATTTCGTATCGCATACCGCTCTCTCACTTCTTTTTGGCCAGAGCAATTATTTGTAAATTCAAATCTGCAACTGGATTCTTTGCCAACAGTATGAAATGGCTATAACTCCTCAAATTGAAGTAATGTGTCATTCCACTCAACAACCAAGTTCCCTGACTGTACCTTGCAATCGGTGGATATAACTTCGAAGACTTTAGCTAACTCTAATTTGGTTTGTGATACATTATATCCCGTTAGGATCAATTAGTCTTCATTAGCCTTTTGTCCCCTCCGGTTGAGTTTTCCTCGTTTTCTTTTTAGTTTAGAGGCAACTTTTGTTTTGTGAAGAAGTTCGACAGCTACAATGATTGTAGGCGTCGTTTGTGTTTTGTTTTGAACACGGCATATAAAATTAACATTACAATTCTGGAAATGCTGCTAGCAATGATGTATACGATTTCATATAAGTACATAATATTATTATTTCAAGACTGTTACTTTACATCATGTAAATAACTTGTTTGTAAATAAATAATACTCTTTACAATTTCCATCATATGTTTAGTTCGTATTTTATTCGCTCATTGCAGTATCTCAATTTCAATATATATAGTACGTACCAGTAGAGGTAAACAACCACCTCTCTTAAACCCATTTTAATGGTCCCCCTCAACTAACATACATTTCTTCACAATCCATTGAAAAAACTCTTTTAACCTCCCCAAAAGCATTTCCTTCTACAGTTCAGCAGCCTAAATCTCCAAATTAGTCGGTACCTATCTGGTAATCTAACATCTCGAAGACCATTATCACACCGTTCATTCCGAGTTGTGCCAGAATTTTATCTAACATCAACTATGTAAATTGCCGAAAGTTTGCCAGAACAAACTTCATCTCGTAAACCTTTATCGTCTTCGTTAGCATTCTTGTAACTTTTATGTTGTTGTTATAATTACCATTTACCTTTTATGCTTCTGTTTTAAGACGTTTTGGACACATTTTGCTTTATTGTTTAGCTTTATTTTGTCTGCATGGAAAATTTAATGTTCATCATCTTCCCGCACTTTTTTTTCAACCTATTTTTTCCTACTGTTGGGCAAAGGTCTCCCAGCTTTCCATTCTTCCCTGTATGTGGCCTTCTCAGGTCAATTCTGCGGGGTTATGCGAAACACATTATCAATAACAATGGATTTCATTTTAACAGTTCAACAACATTGATTGCGTTATTTACGTTGTTGAGCAGACAAATTTTTCGAACATATGAAGCAATGGATTAGCAATATCCTTCAAAATTATTCAGATTGAGATTATTAATGTGTAATCTTAATTTATTTTCATCATCTAATATGTCTCAATATTATTGTACTCGTTTCTCAGCATGGTCAAAACTGTATCATACATAAATGCCTATGATATGGTTTTTAAATAGTCCCTTTCTCTTGCAACAAGATTAAATTCTGAACCAGATAATCAGTATTCTTCGTTATATTACATACACACCTAAAAACAAAGTATTTCTCAGTATTTCTTCAAATTCTACATGAGAATTCTACATGTATTCTTCTTCTATTAAACTTCTTCCTAAAAGTCTTGTTTTTAGAACGAAATAAGTAGCTCACAATGTCAATTCATAATGCTTGGCAGAAAACTTTCTTCAGTAAAACTTGGGGTTTTTCTTCGCTCGTTTCCAGGCTACCTACTTTGTTTAAGGAGAAAAGTTCAAAACTGTTTTAGACTACGCCTCCTTCTTCATACTTTCAAGGCTTTTGTATGAAACTTTAGCTGTAAAATGTCAGCCAATTTAGACTTTATTTTATTTATGTTTATTTTTGTTATCGATACGAAATATGATGAAGATTGGGTCTTATTATTTCTTAGTAATAAGATTACATGGAGTTTGTAGAACTAAAGAAACCTGCCTACGTGTTCATAAAGGGTGAATTTTATGGTATATGAGGTTTCTTAAACTTCACAAGAACATTAAATTAAAGGTATCCAGTATAACGCCGAAACATCATTGAATTTCATTAGACCAGGGGGCCTAAAAAGGCGAATCATAAACGTATTTTGCTTTTTTTCGTTGCAAGAGATTGGGATTGGATTTGGATTGGTATTTAAGCACAGACAAAAAAAAAAATAACTGAAAAATCCTTCACCAATGGGATTTGATACGATTAACTTAACAGTTAACTGTCTATTATGATTTATAATGATTTGATGAATTCCTTTTATGATTCTGCAAAAGTGGCCTTTTTAGGCCCCCAGCACTGTGATTGCACAATCTGAATCATTTTGAAGGATATTGCTAATCCACTGCTTCATATGTTCTAAAAATTTTTCTGCTCAACACGTATATAACGCAATGAGTATTGTTGAACTCTCAAAATGAAAGCCATTCCTACTGTTAGTGTGTTATGCAATTACCCGAGGAATTTTTAGAGGGAATATAGATAAGAAACTTGACTATCGACTTAAATTGACTGTTATCGAAGTCAAGAGCGAACATTTGCCAATAAATAAAATAGTAACTAAATAAACAATTATTTAAAACTAGCTGACCCGGCAAACGTTGTTTTGCTCCTACACTACTCCTACCCAACTCCTACCCTACTCCTACCCTACTCCTACACTACTCCTACCCTACTTCTACCCTACTCCTACCCTACTCCTACCCTACTCCTACACTACTCCTACCCTACTCCTACACTACTCCTACCCTACTCCTACACTACTCCTACACTACTCCTACCCTACTTCTACCCTACCCCTACCCTACTTCTACCCTACTCCTACACTACTCCTACCCTACTCCTACACTACTCCTACCCTACTCCTACACTACTCCTACACTACTCCTACCCTACTTCTACCCTACTCCTACCCTACTCCTACCCTACACCTACTATAAAAAAAAAAAAAAAAAAAAATAATCGGTTCAGCCGTTCTCGAGTTATAAGTGGTGTAACTAACAGACTTTCTTTTATATATATAGATGTATGTATCAGCTGTGACCGATGACCAAGGTTAAGCCAAAGAAACCAGGGCAGTTTAAAGGCGCGTTGGGTTGATGATATCGTCAAAATCACGAGAATATCTGGATGAGGGACGCATGGAACCAGGAAGTATTGCAGAAAAAGGGGAGGCCTTCTATACCCAGCAGTGTGTGATACCAGGCTGAAATGATGATGATGATGAATTGAAAACACGGCTGTCAGTCTTAGTCAGTTGTATAAAATGGCTATAGCACGTGAAATTGACGTAGAGCCTCGATTAGCTTAACAATAAAGTTCCATGACTGTACAATGATAAAAAACAGTATCTTTTCCAAGCAAATTAACTCCAGCATAAAACCGTATAACTAGATAATACTCTAGAAAATGCTACTGTTTTTACTTAAGCAAACTTCGTTAACAGTTCCATACATTTGGTTCAAGTGCTATAATTTATGGAATGTTTGACTTGAAACTCCTTGCTTATACGGAAAGTTTTCTCTAATTATCATTACTGTGTTTTGTTTAACTGCCAACTTAAGGCGCCCTGTTTATGTATGAGTTGAGGAACAAAATGGAAGACGCTCCTGCATTCTGGTTTGTTTTGTTTGTGTGTAATTTGTTTTATTACTACTGTCGTATTTTCGTAAAGCCTGGTTGTTTTAATGGAGATACTGGTTTTTGTTTTTTTAAGATTCTCCAGTATCCGCTGTTTAATATCAAAGTCATCACTAATATTTATCACCACTGCTTTCAAAACGGTGGTGAAGGAAAACATCGTGAGGAAACCGGCATGTCCTAGAACTAAAAATTCGAGGACATGTGATATCTACCAACTCGCACTGGGCCCGCTTGGTAGTTTATAGCCCACTCCCTCTCGAAGAGAGGAGGCCTGTGTCCCAGCAGTGGGATCATTATAGGCTGATTATGCAACAAGCACTATATTATATGCACTTTTGTTTTTATCTTTTATCGTCCACATCTTTCTACATCGCATCGTTCTCACTTAATATATAATTTCAACATGAATGATGTAACCAATATTTTCTAACAATTTTATGATTTAAAAAGAATGTCCATGGAGTTTTTTGGCCGTTCTTCTCCATAGGCACCTGCTACGCTTTGAAATGGGCAACTAGTATCATTTTTATCTGACCGACTCCTTGTCAATTCAAAAGTACCTGTAATTGGGTCATTTGGAAATAAATGCTTTAAGTTTGAATTTGTGATTCAAAATGGAACGTTTTAAACGGCAAGTATAAATACGAATGTTTATCGGATTGTTCTAAATAAGGATCTTATGTTCCCACTTTTGTATCTCAAGATCCATTAGCTCTTTTTAAACTTATAATTTTCTATCATACGAATGGGTTTGAGGAACAGAGAGTAAAGTTCTCTCAGCCTCCATAGAAAATGGAGGATTCACCGACCAGACAGGTGTTGTGTCTGAAAAGCGGTTCATTATTCGCTTTTAGGTCTATAATGCAGTGTATTGAACACGCGTGCTTTTTTCTTTATGTTACCGCACTAGTGCGGTAACGCCACAGATAACTATTACTGCCTCCGGTGCAATAATCAACATAGCACACATGTATCGTAATGTACTATTATTAGATGTCGTTGCTACATGTGTCCTTTTCCCATACATACGAGTATATATCAACCGTCATAAAAAAACCCGTTTCTGTCATTATCATCTATTTGCAATTCGGTGCCTTCCCCATTAAATCTACATGACCTTTATAACCGTAAATCTTCGTATTTAATAGAACACAATCATTTTCTTTGACACCAGCTCCTGAAGAAGGTCCATCATCAGTGGAATGTGGCGGTGTGACGTCAACAGCGTTACGCGTCAGTTGGCAGCCGATACCCCCGCACAAACAAGCTGGTGCGCTCATTGGATATACTGTGCTATATGCTGCTCAGGGTAAGTACTCAGTGGACAATTATTTTCTTTATTTTTAGCTACTGAAAATTTTATTACTAGCTTTTGCTCGCGACTTCTTCCGCGTGAAATTTCTTGTCCCCCGACCAACACGTCGCATCGCATCACTTTGTTTTTGCCTATAAAAGACCTTGTATAGACGCCAGCATATCAAACTACTACAATCTATCAAATTTCTTTAATAGATTTTCAACTTTATCGCTAAAGAATAAGGTTCAAAGTTGATTAGGAAAATTTGTCAGTTTGGGTAGCTTGATGTGCTGGGGTCTGTACATGTCCACACTCAAGAAACGACACCATTGCGCAATCTATAATACAAAAATAGTAACAAAGTCAAAATAGTACAATCAACAGCAAAAGTAGATGATCAAAATCAGAAATTCAATACTAATGAACGGAGTTCGCGTCAGAACTCTGCTACACAGCCACACAGTCTCTGCACACAGCTCAACAACAACAATAACAACAGCAACAGCTCTGCCATACAGTTCTGACGCGAACTCCTTTAATTAGTGTTGAATTTCTGATTTTGATCATCTACTTTTGCTGTTGACTGTACATTGAATATTTTGAAAAAATAATTAGGTAGAGTCTGATGCCGATATAATACTTTTTATAATTTTTGTCCGTTTGTCTGTTTGTCTGGATGTATGTTCCGGATTGGCGCAAAAACGACTGAACAAATTTGTAATTTAGCACACAGATAGATTATATATAACCTGTGATTAAGACATAGGGTACTTATAATCCCGATAGTACGTTCCCATACATCCCATTATCCATGCGGGCGAAGACACGGGCAAGAGCTAGTTTTAGTAATAAAACTTATGCACGGCGCAAGTAAAACTGATCTAAAAGTGATTAACCTTTTCATTCCGCATCTGTACATCACTCCCCCTAACTCCTAACAAAACTCCCAACATTACCATACCACCACCAACCATTACCATTACCATTGCTTCCAACCCGTTGACCATAAACAAAAACAGGACTCTACCAAACTCTACACAAAGCAATCGCTAGTGAACCGCACCGTCTCTATCATTATGTAAATCTATCCAACAGGTCGACAATGGCTGAACTCCACGTCGCTTGTGACTGAACTTCGGCTACAGGGGCTCTACAAATTCACTAACTATACTGTCAAAGTGGCCGGGTTCTCTAACTATGGGCTCGGGCCTTACTCGTTTCCTATTGTCTGCTCTACGTTGCAAGATGGTGAGTTTTTAGTAGCTCTATGTAGAGTTAAATAGAGATTTTTTATTTTTCTTAACATAAATTAAATTTATTCTACTAACTACATTTGAAATAGTGTCCTATTATTACTTTTTGTATAGATGTTTTCATACTAATTTGAAGGCTCTTAAACAATAAATAAATAAAATAAAATTTATTGAAATAATAAGTTTACAAAAATTGGTTGGTTAGTATGGTTCAGTAGTATACAGGGTGTCCAGTAAATAGCACGACATACTGCAGGGGGTGATAGCTAGGGTCACTACCTATCAATACAACACAATATATGTTCAGCAAAATCTTACGGATTTACAGTTTTACAAAATTTTCCGAAATACCGAAAAATCTCTACCTTGAAACAGATTTTTAAGCATATCGTAATGAAAAAATCCTTTTCTAGTACTTTTTTTTACATCAAATTATTCGTGAATAGTTACTTTACTCATTATAAGTATTTTTTTGATCAAAAACAAGAAAGTTTTGAAGAAATAGTTTTTTTTGTTAAAATTTTCACAGAACAATTTTCTTTTCGCATAACTTTAACCTACAGTGGTGAAAAAAAAATGTATGTGGCAGTTTTGTACAATAAACTTAAAAGATAGCCTGTTTAATGGTGATTTAGGAAAGATGCAATACTAGTGCATTTTCATTAAAAAAATACAAAAAAATGCTATTTTAGTTCCAGAGACGCTGATTTTGTTGAAAATGTAATTAACGTAATTTTGACAAAAACCACTATGAGAATAAGTAATAGCTGCTCATTTACGCGAATTATTATAAAACTAGTTGTGACACGTAAAATGCGACATGCACGCGTAATGACTAAAGGTTTTTACCTGCTCGCCGACCGACCCGACCCGACCGGTTACTGTCTAACAAAAGAAGCGCATGTGCTATCCCGCTCTTTCTTGCATTGTGATTTTGTGTCTCACTCTCAACCTTATTTGCGACACTTGTCAGTACGCTACCTTAAACCGTGCGCAACGCATCTCTGTGTTCACAAATTATTGAGCATACTCTCGCTGCGTATAACCAGGAAAAACGCGGCGGTTGGCCATGTTATAAAACACAAAAGTCCAGGTGGTCGCCAAGTCGTCGTAGTGATCACAATAAAAAATCCAAATCGTAAGGCAAACAAAGTCCGGGGTCCAAGGCACAAAACAGTCGTTAGTACGAAACAATAATTTGTGAACACAGAGATGCGTTGCGCACGGTTTAAGGTAGCGTACTGACAAGTGTCGCAAATAAGGTTGAGAGTGAGACACAAAATCACAATGCAAGAAAGAGCGGGATAGCACATGCGCTTCTTTTGTTAGACAGTAACCGGTCGGGTCGGGTCGGTCGGCGAGCAGGTAAAAACCTTTAGTCATTACGCGTGCATGTCGCATTTTACGTGTCACAACTAGTTTTATAATAATTCGCGTAAATGAGCAGCTATTACTTATTCTCATAGTGGTTTTTGTCAAAATTACGTTAATTACATTTTCAACAAAATCAGCTTCTCTGGAACTAAAATAGCATTTTTTTGTATTTTTTAATGAAAATGCACTAGTATTGTATCTTTCCTAAATCACCATTAAACAGGCTATCTTTTAAGTTCGTTGTACAAAACTGCCACATACATTTTTTTTTCAGCACTGTAGGTTAAAGTTATGCGAAAAGAAAATTGTTCTGTGAAAATTTTAACAAAAAAAACTATTTCTTCAAAACTTTCTTGTTTTTGATCAAAAAAAAAACTTATAATGAGTAAAGTAACTATTCACGAATAATTTGATGTAAAAAAAAGTACTAGAAAAGGATTTTTTCATTACGAGATGCTTAAAAATCTGTTTCAAGGTAGAGATTTTTCGGTATTTCGGAAAATTTTGTAAAACTGTAAATCCGTAAGATTTTGCTGAACATATATTGTGTTGTATTGATAGGTAGTGATCCTAGCTATCACCCCCTGCAGTATGTCGTGCTATTTACTGGACACCCTGTATATTAATCTAGGCCTATAATAGGATTACAGTCAAAAATGACAGTCAAAAATAAAAACTCTGAAGGTAATGTAGTGCGTTGCCTGATCTAGGTTTATTTAAACCTGTGTTGAAACACAGGCCAATTAAACCAAGCGGCGTCAATCGTTGAATTTGGTAGAAAATATAGACAAAATTTTGTCTGTTTGGGGCAGGGCTGATTTTTCAATCGACAGATAATTTTTAATCGTGGAATAAAATTGTCGTCTGACAGTTTTTGTATGGAAGAACTGTCAAAAATTCAAAATTATTCCTCGGATAAAATTATCTGGCTTTGGAAAAATCAGCCCTTAGACCATTTTAGTTAAACGATGAGGGGTTTTACAGTGCCTGAATTTGTTGTAACTACCAGAGAATCCAAATTAAGTGGAACAGAATTTATACGAAATTATGTAAAAAGAAAAAAGCCAAAACAAAACTCGTTTCTACCAGCATATTTGAAACCGACAAACAAAATACAGGGTTAGTCTTCAAAAACCAGCCAAATTTAAGGGTGAGGTACAGACCATAAAACTGAACAACTTTCTTCATGGGACTAACATCGTAATCGCGAATAAAAATTCAGCCGTCTCATACGTTTAAGTCGAGTAGTTTTCATTTTTTGTTTCATTTTTCGCGATTACGATAATGGTCCCATGGAGAAAGTTGTTCAGTTTAATGGTCTGTACCACACCCTTAAATTTGGCTGGTTTTTTAAAATAAACCCTGTATACACAATTCTTTCGTTTTTAGTACCCGAGGCACCAGCAGAAATAAAACTCCTAGCACAATCGTCAACTACCCTCTTAGTCAGTTGGAAGAGACCTCGACAACCGAATGGAAGGCTCCTACATTATACCGTGTATTGTAAGCCTACTGCTAGGTAAGTATCTTTTATTTACTTTTAATTAGCTTTTTTACACACACACAATGGGTGCCTGAAGTTGGACGGGGCGCGGTGCCGCCGAGGCCGGCCCAGGAAGTGATAGCGAGATGACCAGAAGGCCAATTCTCGTAATTTAAAACGTTCTAGTCGCAGTCTCATCTCGGCGACAAACAAATGCCAAAAATGTAGGGAGGGTATTTTTGACAGATTGACACTGAGATCAGACTGTGAACGTTCTTAAAATGACGAGAATTGCCCCTCTAGCCGCGTACCGTGAGGGCTAGTTCGAGGTGGCGCGGGAAAAGAGTTCCAGGAATGATATGGGAGAAGCCTTTGCCTAGAAGTGGGACAGTATTGGCTAACAAAAATAACGCATTTGTGTATATAAAACACGATGAATTATAATTATAACCGTCGCCGAGAGTTCAGTTGAAGAATGTTTGTGGGTATGCGGAACAGGATGTTATGATCACTCATCCAGTCATCCTCGATAGATATGGCGACCAGACGGGTGCCGTATCTGATGGGCAATAGCCCGAAGATTGATATCGGGACGTTAACTCTACTTGCGCAATGCAGGATTTTGCATGACGTCAGTATGATGCGTAGTTTGCATGTGGGTGTGTTGATGCCGCTACAAATGAAAGTTGTAGTTTAAGCTTTATAAAGAAATATGTCAAACCATCATATTTATTCTTCAGATAAAAGTTATCATACGATTGATTGACAAATCGGCCCTTGTATGTAATGTAAAAAAAATACAAAAGTGCTCTAGGAATATTTTGTAATATTTTTTTTTTTGTGAAAACAAAACATAAACAGAATACTTTGCCATCACTCACTGACATATCGGATTAAAAACCGAGTACATCCCGAGGACAGCTGAACACATCCGAATGTAGCACGGTGTCGGTAACAGTGTCGCGAGTTCAATGGTTTTTTCCCATCTCTGCCCTATGCGCCTAAAGAAGTTTTCATTTCTCTTTACATAAAGAAAATTATATGAAACCTTTTTCTACCAGCAACGACGGCCCCCAAGCAATAAGAGTGGACGTCCAAAGCACTGCAGAAGCCTACGAAAAGTCCCAGACGTTGGAGCTAAAAGGGTTGATTGAAGGAAGACAGTATGACGTGTGGGTGACTTCCAGTACTGCCGTCGGAGAAGGTCCAGAGAGTAGGAGAGTTACTAACACTCCTTCGCAAAGAGGTAATATAATATAATATAATAATATCTTTATTTATATAAAACAGAATGTAGTACATGTAACAGTTTTAACAAAGTGGGTAGTTTTAAATTTCTGGCAATCAAGTGGGTGACGTGCTGCTCTCCTTGCTAGGCTATGACATAGCCTGTATTAAGGAGTAACAGTGCCGATCCCCTCCAATTGTATTACTACAATTTTATTTTACATTTTACAAATCATTATTTTTAAATACAATTAGTTTATAATCGTCATCTTCTTATTACCCTTATCTCAGTAATTTATTTAGGCGCTTTGCAGATGGAGCAACTATTGCAGCAACTGGCAACTGGAAACTAGCTGTTTTACATACATCTCGGACTATTTGGTTGTAGCAACTGGCAACTTTTAAAGGAAAATTTCAAATAGTTGATAGTTGCCTCAACTAAAGTTGCTCCATCTGCAAAGCGCCTTTACAGTGCAGCGCTGATAATTCGCTACGCGCGTACAGCTACGTCATGCTGACAAGGTCGTTCAGCCGTACGTCTGTCGACTGACGCGCTATGTCGATATATGCGAGCATTTAGTGTGACGCTGACCGAGCGACCGACCGATGCATGGTGCGTACGCGTCAGCGCGTACCGTACACGCTAAACCGTCGGTCGAACACTTCGCACAGTGGCGCCCTCATCGCTTGTTTGGCTATTTCTTTTATTTTAGAATGAAAATGCAGAAAATAAGCACGTTACGTTGCGCTCCACACGATTATACGTTATTATTATTACAAACGGTAGCTTTATATTCTTAAGTTTTATTATAATCCTTAAAACGGAAAATAGTGGGCACAATTTTCCGCCTTTAAACTGTAGTGCGATAGCGTGGTAATAAACGCAGGCGCAGATAACTTGTTTATTTACTTTTCTACCTGTTGAATTTGAGGATATTTAAAAATGTCTTTTTATTAAAGAAAAAAATTAAAAAAAAAAACAGTGGCACTCCGGGAGTGCCGACAGAAGTGAAAACAAAACATAAACAATACTTTGCCATCACTCACTGACATATCGGATTAAAAACCGAGTACATCCCGAGGACAGCTGAACACATCCGAATGTAGCACGGTGTCGGTAACAGTGTCGCGAGTTCAATGGTTTTTTTCCCATCTCAAGAAATGCCCACCGCACCTAAAGAAGTTTTCACTTCAATAAGCTGTAATTGAGAGTAAAAAGAACATGATTATGGATGATAGAAAAGTGAAGACACGGGAAAGTTTATTCTCAATGATAATTAATGAACGTGGGTCTTTTGATACAATAATTAGGGTCCCGTACCCAAAGGGTAAAAACGGGACCCTATTACTAAGAAAGACTTCGCTGTCTGTCCGTCCGTCTGTCTGTCACCAGGCTGTAATTTGAAACAGTTGAAATTTTCACAGATGATGCATTTCTGTTGCCGCTATAACAACAAATACTAAAAACAGAGTTAAATAAATATTTAAGGGGGCTCCCGTACAAAAAACGTGTTTTTTTCGGCGTTGTTGCCTTGTGGTACGGAACCCTTCGTGTGCGAGTCCGACTCGCACTTGGCCAGTTTTTTTTTCTACAGGTAAACTACATGTCATGTATTTATCTTTGTAGGTAAGGATGTTGTGTGGCCGAAGTATTTATCTTACCATCGGCTCGACAAATATTTGTTCATATTAAAAGTAGTTCCACAAGGTCTCTTTCGGTTTTATGTTTGTAAACGCACACAGGACAAATAAAGGCGAAATTCGGGACAACATTGAAAAACAAAGGAATAAAACAAAAGAATGTCTGCTTTGGTATTTCGTTGGCTAACCGTATTGACTACGTAGATATGTTATTAGTAACATTCGAAAAATCATTCCGTACGTTTTATTTAAAAGCTAAATATTAAGGGTATTTTTGTTGTTTTACATGCCAGTGCTTTCACACGCAGTTATATATGTATCCAAATTGATCTATATTATGCACAAACTGATATGAATTAACATGACAACTATACATACAAATATACAAATACATAAAATTGAAATGTCTGTTTGTAATGTCAAAATAACAGTTTTTTTAAATGCATATGAAGGTTTAAACGGTAAAAAACATTTCCAATATATTTTGTTTGTACTAATCTCCGAAATGGCTGAACCAATTTTGACGGGACGTTCACTGGCATATAGCTGATGTTATAAGGAGTAACGTAACGTAATGTAAAGGCTTAACCTACATTTTAGAAAAAGTTTTAGGGTTCCGTGCAAAAAAATTAAAACCCATGAAATCCAATTTGTTTTCTGACATGCACATTGCACAAGTCGCGGGCACGATTTATTAGTTTTCTTTAATAGAAACATGTACAAAGCCCAGCTTTACCCAAAAAAGAATTTTCGACCAATAAACAAGAGATCCATAATAAGACGATTAAATTACAAGGAAGGGAGGAAATAACACCTAAAAAACATGACTATTTTTATTAGGTTTCCATAGAAACTACAGGTTTCCATAGAAAATACAGGTTTCCATAGAAACTGTAGGTTTCCTCAACTTAATAAAAACCTGTGAGAGCGGCCCAATAGTAACGGCCGCGACTTATGAGTCGTAGGTCGTAGGTTCGAACCTAGACAGGCGATTTACTTTATGTAAATTATTTCATCACCACTACTCTCAAAACGGTGAAGGAAAACATCGTCAGGAAACCGGCATGTCATAGAACCAAACATTCGCAGACATGTGATCTACCAACCCGCACTGGGCCCACGTGGTAGATTATAAGCCCACTGCCTCTTGAAGAGAGGAGGCCTGAGTCCCAGCAGTGGGAACAATATTGACTGATTATTATTATTATTATAACTAGCTGCGCCCCGCGGTTTTACCCGCATAAGTGTCGATCCCGTGGGAGTATCGGGATAAAAAGTAGCCTATATGTTAATCCAGGGTGTCAGCTACCACCATGCAAAATTTTATCAAAATTGGTCCAGCCGTTTGAGTGTGAAGAAGGAACAAACATATAAACACACCCCCACACACACACACACACTCACAAACTTTCGCCTTTATAATATTAGTTCACCTAAATAACTAACGCCCAATCCAATACTCACAAACTTACATACAATTGTGAAAAAAAAACTAATATGAACCAACTATTTCTCCACAGCCAATGCGAAACTTTCTACTAACTTATTCTAACACTAAAACTTCTTCATTCAGTCGTGGCCGGAGTTGCATCCCTCGGAGGCGAGATAACCGTAGCTGTTAGAAACTCTCTGCTGTTGGAGTGTAGGAGTGTTGGGTCTCCGCCTCCTAGGACCGTGTGGTATCATAATCAGAATATCATCACTCACCATCCGAGGTTCACCAGGAATCGGGATGACAGTTTGCTGATTAAGAGTAAGTAAGATTTCAAATACTTCAAAATGTTTTTAACATAACATCGCACCTCTAATCCCCAAATGGTTAGGTAGAGGTGGACCTATAGTTAGACACGGTTATTGCTCGACCCGGGAATCGAACCCAGTACCCCACGCTCAGCAGTCGCGCTTACGACCACGAGACTAACGGGGCAGTCGACAAGGATGAGTATAAAGTATATACAGGGTTATTGGTAAAACATTAACAACCCCTTAAGAGGTCATTGTACTCATCATTATGAACAACTTTTACTATGGGACCAAATCAGAAATCGCGAAAAAAAAATCAGCTGTTCCTTACATTTATGTTCGTATAGCTAGCTCGTCATAATGTAGGGAAGAGCTGTTTTTTTTTAATCATTCTGATTTTTTGTCAGATTATTCTACAGGCAACATACTAAAACAATAGTGTTTTAATTCTTTAGTCTAAACAATAGATTTTTTGTAATTCAATAATTGCTTCATATTTTGCAATAAATTACCAGCGTTGTGTCATCGCGCTTCTCTTTCTTTTCTATGCAGCCCGACAGTGACCGCGCTTTATCTTTGGTCATGTAAATTTTATTTTTATTTCGAAGGAAATTTCTAATTGCTTCATTGGTTTGAAAAATTCGTTTGCTCGACAGCGTAAATAACGCAGTGAATGTTGTTGAACTGTCAAAATGAAAGACGAAACATTAAGAGTGTGTTACGCAAATGCCCCGCAAGCTTTATAAATAGATTTATGATCGGCTTGGACAACTTATTGTACCCGGTCTCCTAAACTAGGGCCTATCCTCTGACTTAGGAGGCAGTATGTGTCGCTTATAACGGTCGAGTTATAGTTTGTGTATCAACCCAAAAGTTGGAAACATATAGTGTACTTACGAAGACAAAAATTATTTGTTTTCTTTCCCACGCTACACTTTACTTATGAAGTATCTAGACGTCCCTTTTCACGCTAGACTTACAAAATATAAACTTTATGAATGTTTGAAAATACAGTCCCTAATTTTACTCTATTTGAATGGTTCATGTTTTAACTTATAAATGTTTGACGTATCTAATTAGATAAAATTTCGCAAACACTAATGGATCCTTGAACAAATTTTCTCTAAAGGCCTTATCTAAATATCATTATGCAAAAAGAATGACACCCAGTTTCTGAATTTCGCGTCACTTTACGTATTAGCATTATTAAGGCAGGTATCACACCTCCGCCGCAAAACCATCGCAGCGAAACCACAGTAGTTCCACCATAACTTGTCCGTTCGTCCATACGACAAGCGGAACTGCCTGTTCTAACGTACTGATTTTTTATTATGATTTTATCTCGTTTCCGCGTGATTTCGCTGATCCGTTCGAAAGCACGTTACACCTCCATGTTCAACCCGCTATTTTGTTGCGGGGTGCCGTGCCGCGTTTGGTTTGCACAATTTGGCAAAATACTGTCTATGGCAGTCGACAAGTTAGAAAGCGAAACTACTTTTTTATTTTGTTGTAAAATGAATGTTGATTTTACGGAAAGCTAATCCAAGAGGTCCGGAGTAGACCTATACTGTATTTGCTTTGTCGAAAGCGACGACATTTTGCTCCCGTTGCTACAATTCAACTGTTGTTCGATGACATTTCGCTACTCGAAACGTGACATAATGTAGTAATGTTTGACAATGGAATTCGTTTAGGTGCTTCACATAGGTAATTATTTTTTCGTCGGAAGTTTGGAACTGTGCTAAGGCCCTAAAAGATGACGACCGCGAAATTCAAAATTTCTTTGCAAAAAGATAAGAAATTTGGAATTTCGCGGGCATGCGGGTTTTTTGAAGGAATCCCCTTAAGTAATACAAAAGCAGAATCAACTTCAAATATTCAAAAAGAGCAATAATTTTCTAACTCACACATTTTTTTTTCTTTTAGGTATAGACCAATCATTAAGCGGGAACTACACTTGCTTAGCCAAGAACCTGTACGGCTCTGACTCAGTTGTTTTCACCGTCAAAGTGTTACCGTTGCCTGACCCGCCGACGTTGAGAGCTACGCCTTATAAAGACTATATTGTGGTGGAGTGGGACGAAATTAGGTCTTATGGAAACGACTCATTGGGATTTGGAATAAGTAAGTATTTTTGGTATGGTTTGTACAAATGCCAGCACATCAAGCTACCCGAAACTGTCAAAATTTCCCAATCAACCTTGAACCTAGTGCTTTAGCGATAAAGTTGCAAATTTAATAAAGAAATTTGACAGATTATAGTAGCTTGATGTTCTGGCGTCTGTACAAAGGACAAGTTAATGGTAACCATGAGCTGACTTTTTTTTTTGTCGGGAGGAACCTTCAAAAGGCACCCGACCTCCGGAGGGGGAGGTCAGGGAGGGTGGGATTTTTACCTCGCTAAACCCGGTGATCACCATCAACACATAGGGGTGGTCCCGGTTCATCTTAAAAGACCGATTTTGGAACATCCCCGTGCAATGCCTGTAAGGCACATCCCTGGGGAAACTGTAAACCTTGACCTGACCTAGCGTAGTACGGAGTTTCAATAGGACACGAGGCCAGCTTATTCTTATTTTGTTTTGTGCTGTACTTATAGATTTATTCGGTCGTAAACTGAACTCAATCAGTAACTTTACGACCAAAGCTGCTTGTTAATTTTTTTTGGCTAGCCTATACTTATTGTGTATGGGTCCCACTGCTGCGCAAATGCCTTAATGTTTATTTTCTAACATGTAAATAAAACAATGGTATGGCATGCATTAAAATTTCATGACACAGTGTATGTAAGGTCACTGCAAATTTTATATATCAAACCCCTTTCTTCTCCTTCCTTTAATCTTTATCTTTTCCTCCTAAACCTCTCTATCTTGTTCATTAGTATCATACAAAATGTATTGCTACATACAAGCAAAGTTCAGCAGAGGTTCAAGCTTGAGGTTTTCCAGCAAGCAATGGAGCGCAGCACTCTTGGAGTCAGATTATGGACCGTCTTAGCAACACCCCAGAACATAAACTAACCACACTTTCGTTCCATGTCAGATAGTACAATAATGACTGTCGAACTCACCACCACCACAGTATAAAGATCATACAGTATTTCGACTTCATACAAACGGACGAAACGCGAGCTATACCTACGCGCCTCGACCTCGGAATGCGCTCGGTATGCAGACAGTCGCGACTGTGCCGCAGTGACGAACGGACGGTGTGTAGTTTTTTTTAACAATAACCGCGCGATTTTTTCACTAAAAATAAATTGAAGTACATATTATTTAATATGACGAGTAGGCTATATTGTGCTGTTTTTGGTTGCATGAATTCGTCAATAACGCATCCAGAGATAACATTTTTTAAATTACCTGGAAACTCTGAAAGATAAGACTATAAGATAATTTTTTACTTACTAGTAAGTAGGTATACATAATGTGTGTCTTTTTAATGGATAAGTATTTCCTTTTATCTCCCGAAAAAAAAGATGTCTGGATTAATAAATAAAGTGAATAGAGTAAAGGAAAGTGATAGACACGAGTGAAATAGGTAGTTATATGCGGTTCATGAATCATTATACGGTAGGTACACTTGTGTTAAAACCTCGGGGCATGTGTGTTTTGTTTTGTTAGTTTGTATAATTCAAAGTAAAGACGTGGTTTTTGTACTGTGTGTATGAATTATTTATGTACACACAGTAAAATACAATAACAAAACTAAATGGAAACACAAAGTAGGCAAATGTAATTAAAATGCTGGAGGCGGGCAGCCCTATCGCATTTTTACGTACCGCGCGGCTGTAGGCATTTATTTCAAGGTTACGGCCGAGTTACAATACTGTATGATCTTTATACTGTGCCACCACTGTCTGTCTCAACAACACTTTAGTGTGCGTGCGTACACACGACCGACACGCTTCAACGACTGAGGCAACTGCAAGCGTCGAGGCATGTCGCTCGTGTATATGCACACTTAGTTTCATTTAAACTCCCTTTCAACAAGTTGAGCTCCATAGGTTCCAGTGGCGAAGGTTCCATACAACTAGGTTCCTACCGGCTTCCCTTTGAAAAATAGCACAGTCAGTATTCTATAGACAAATAATTTGTCTTACCTCTTACAAAAATTTACCCTTCGCTACTGATAGGTTCTGAGTTGAGCTGCACGATTATCTACCTACTGACAAATGCGTGCACTTACTGTACAGGTCCACTCAACCTGTGTGGTTCTTTCCTCAAAAGACCATTTCCGACACCAATCTACATTGTCTTCACTTGATCTGACCATGATTATGTCTGGACCTCATTTAGTTTAAAAAAATATGATTAACGTGTAACGTTCCTGGAAGGATTTAGGGGAGGCCTTTGCCCAGCAGTAGGACAGCATAGGCTAGCAAAAAAAAAAAAAAAAACGTTTAAAAGTATTTGTAAAAACCTACTTACAGAGATAAAGTCATTTATAACAGTTACAGTTATTAACAAAATGACTTCCCATCCAGGTTACAACCTAACTTGGAGAGAGAACGACGGTCTCTGGCAAGAAGCATGGCCAGTGACAAGAGAGAATCGTCTACAAGGAGTACAGTCACACACACTGGCTGGTCTCAAGTGTGGGACCAAGTATTCTGTAAGAGTGACCGCCACTGATAGTGTTGGGACTTCGGCGCCTGCGCATATTGATGTTACTACGCTGGGTGGAGGTTAGTTTTTATTTGCTAATGTTTAAGCTTTACTTTTATTGTAAGATTCCTCATTTTGAGGTTAGTCTTCAAATTGTAGGCGCAAATTTCTCTCTGTAATTACTAATAAAAAAATATATAAGTATATACAAATGTTTGATATATACATAATTTGAGGATCTCTAAACATAAAACCAGAGAAACTGCTTTTAATATATTTTTTATTTGCTACATGTATATTTTACTCACATACACCCATGTATTAAATTCTAATAAGATGGTTGGTGTTGCCTTTTTGCAACCAAAGTCGTAATCGCGACTTTATTTTTTTTGCTTTATAATTTTAACTTTGCTTTGTCCGCGGGCCCCCTAGGATAAGTTGGGAAACCCTTCAAGGATTCAAGATAATTTACAGTTTGATGCAAATATTTCCGCTGAATAGAAATAATAATAAGGCCCGCTAAGACCTATTAATAGATAATGTTTAGCCACGGAAAGACACAACTTTCGATTACTGAGAATTAGCTGAATCATAATATATTTATTTATTTTGTATAAACTTTATTGTACACCAGGATCAGACCTAGATAAAGTGGAGAAATTACAACAGAAGAATAACTAGCAGGAGATCCAGGGGGGGGTGTGGAGGGGGGTTTAGGGGTTAAGACCGGAATAAATCCACAAAAATACATAACATAAAACAATACATCTAACGCTACAAAATATAAGTATATTATCTTACAATATATAATCTTACATCCACGTCCCAGATTGCTTCTTGATATTTGGCCAACCAATCATAATAATAACTAGAATGAGATGTGACACCATTCGAACAGATGACGCTATCCGAAACAGAAAAAAGTAGGTAGGGTAGTTTTATTCTTTCTCATCGAAAACAAGCCTCCAATTTCGGGACTATAGGTACGAATTACTACAAATAATTTATAGGTTATCATAGAAATTCACCGAACATTCATTCTAACACTAGCTTTTTTCCGCGGCTATGTCCGCGTTGTTTGGAAAATATCGTCGACCGTAGGTTCAATTGAGGTAAAGGACAAAATACCCAAAATGAGTTGAGTATACAGTTTTGTTCAGAATTTTGCGCTCTTTCGAATGGTGTATATGAAAAAATTCTAGCTTAAAAAAAATGTCCCTTACCCAACTGATTTTTGGATTCGAATTTCGAATCAGCCCCTTAATAACAATGTATCTGAAAAACTATGCAATATAGCAACTTGAAATGGTGTAATTACCGCCGCCAATCCACTTCAAATAAGGTAAGGGTCTTCCCAATCAACGAATTATTCTTCACACATTTTTTCAACAAGACCTTTACACTATTTTTTCATTATAGATTGGATCCAACGTAGAGATCAATTTAATGTAAGGGACATTACTAACAAAATACGTTGGTGTAAGGGACGTCTATTTTCTTAAATAGCTAACTTATTTAAATAAATGTTACACAGGTAGATAGAGCACTAAAATACAAGATTATGTGTGAAATCAGATCCGAAAAAGGTTAATAACAAAAAAAGTTATAGGCGATTTAGTCCGAAAAAAAACTTTGTCGGCCTCTCCTGAAAAATCGTACTTTGTCCCTTACCTCAATTGAACCTACGGTCGACGATATCCTATGGGAACGTACTGTTGCGATAAAAATTTACCTGTAGGTATAACCTAATTGCGAAACACACTTTCAATCCGAATCTGAATAATTTTGAAGAATATTGCTAATCCGTTGTTTCGTACCTACGAGTATGTTCGTAAAAATTGTCTGCTGAACAAAGTAAATAACGCATTAAATGTTGTTGAACTGTCAAAATGGAAGCCATTCCTACTGTAAGAGTGTTACGTAATTACCCGGCCGCTCATGGTCAATCCGTGTGTCAAATTTCCTCTAAATCTGCTCAGCCGCAAACCATTAATTTGACATAATTTTATTATAATAATTATAATAACTTTAATTCAGACTAGGAGGTTATGTACAGACGCCAGCACATCAAGCTACCCGAAACTGTCAAATTTTCCCTATCAACTTTGAACCTTATCCTTTATGCTTTAGCGATAAAGTTGAAAATCTATTAAATAAAGGATAATGGCCAAAAAAAACCCAGGTAAAGATAACTGACAGACAGAGTAAACGCATTTATAATATTCTTCTTCTGAGCATGTCGATGCTCAGTAGCATCCATCAGTTCCTGTAACGTGCAGTTCACATGCGTGCCCTGTGGACATGATATTAAGATTTATTCCGGATCACTTGAACCCCCTCCACTCCCCCTCCTCGATCCCCTGCTAGTTCGTCTTCTGTTTTAATCTGTGTCTTATCCACTCTATCTAGGTTACTCTTATTGACAGGTAAGTACAGTCACGAGCATAAGTATGTATACACTTGGCTTTATTCAAAGGCGATTTTCTCCTTTATTTTTGAATGAAATTTTATGTTATTACGAACGTAGTATTTCCGAACCTATAGGTTTATGTAAAGTGTCGTATTTCAACTTTGCATTCGTTATTTCGTGAAAAAATCGCAATTGAAAGTTGCCGACTGTTGACAGATTAGTGCTCGTGACTGTACAGTCAAGAGAAAATAAACGTTTCATGTTTTAGAAAATTAAATATTGGTGCCGATTTCCTTGTTCACAAACTAAACTAAATTTAAGATCAGCGCATATTTTTCTTTCTTTTTCATTAAGAAAAGGACAGAAGATAAGTTTCAGTTTAGTTCTGTCAAATTAATCAGAGCCTGACACTTCTATAGACAGGTTTCTGACGTGATTAAAAACTTGTCTACTAAAATTACGTCAATTTACGTCATGCGCAGATTAATTTGACAGGACTTGACTAAAATTTATCTTCTGTCCTTTTCTTATTGAAATATAAAGAAAAGATGCACTGAACTTAAATTTAGTTTAGTTTGTGAACAACAGAATCGGCACCATTCTGGGGTTTATTTATAACCGATGATTAAAGTGACGTTCAACGTCAACAGTCGCTAATCATAACTTTAAGCATCTATAAATAAATTCGTTCATCGTTTGTGGAACAGCATTACATTTACACTCGATCTATATTATTAGTGTGGACAAATTACTGTATTGGAGTGTCTTCCTACAAGTAATTCCCGTACGTGCTAGTCGACTGGTCAGAGAAATTAGGACAGAGCCGTTTATATACGGTCCTACATCAACACTAATGTTTATACGTGATTCTCTTCAGCGTAATTATGGACTAGATTTTTTATTTTTCTAACCTATTGGTCATAGTTTTTTTTTTCTGGTTGGTAGAAAGATTCAATGACCTCAAACTGCCATTAGGATTTTACCAGATTGTAGGATACTCCTACACCATAAATGAGTAACACACTATCAATCACAATCTGAATCGTTTTGAAGGGTATTGCTAATCCATTGCTGCATATGTTCGAAAAATTTGTCTACACAACAACGTAAATAACGCAATGAATGTTGTTGAACTGTCAAAATGAAAGCTATTGCTACTGTTAGTGTGTTACGCAATTTACCCTTCTGTTCATCTTACACTTGGACTTTATTAGCCACTTAGGTACTATTTTCATGGGATTCAACTTCTAGATCTTGACTTTGGGCCAAAAGGACCAATTTTAGCAGTCAGGTCTTTCATGTATTACCCTAATCTTGGTTAAAGTCGAATGCTTGAGTATAGGCTGATCATGTATGCCTTTAACAATATTCTTTCCACACAGCACCAGTATCACCACCTTCAACCGACTGGCTGTGGAGCAACGCCACCCACATTTACATCCAGCTAAGTGGATGGGATGACAGTGGCTGTGACGTAACAAAATGGGAAGTGGACTACCGACTCCTTGGATCCAACCTTTGGCAACGAGCAGAGAATAAAGCAGTAAGTCAGAACCTTCTTAGGGTGAATTTCACCAGTGAAACTGAACGCGTTCAGTACATCTAAATTGCGTTCAAGATCTGTCAGTGTCATGATTGTTGTAGCATACTGACACTGCACTGACAGCTCAGATCACGTGCGGTCTCATTGGTGAAATTCGCACTTAAATATTTTACTTCTACTTGCAACCCGCCTCTGCTTCACACAGATGCAATCTTATCAAAACACCGCAATTCTTGCCCTTAATATAAATATTCATGTATTTGAATAAACCCGCCATGTTTTGTCTCTGCATCACCCTAAGTTTGACTGGTAGAAAATGCCTCAGGCATTAAGTCCGCCTCTGTACAGTATTTCTTTTACTTGTGCATAAAGTTTTAATAAATAAATAAACCTGCCTTAATAAATTCTCTAAACGGTGGTGAAAACCCCATCAAAATCCAAGGTGAAGTTTAGAAGAACTAAACGGACAAACAGACATACATTAAAAGCGTAGTTGTATTGTACTACTAGCTTCTGCCCGCGACTTCGTCCGCGTGAAATTTCTTGTACCCCCACCCCGTCGCGTCGCGTCGCAACCAATGATTTCAAAAGTAAGGATACGCCCGTCTGAACATTTTACATAGAAGTTCTTCGTTCGAAATTCGAAGTTCGCGCGCACCACTGTCAACTGAGTCGCGTTGGCCCTAAGACCGTCATTTTAGGGCCAGCGCGTTGGTGCCATTTAGTCGCGCCGTTAGCCCGGTCCTTACGCTAGTAATATATATATGTCAATGGTCGCAACACTTCGTATTCGCTTACCGTTCACTCTGAGTTTTTTTCTTTTTGCTCGGCTCTTATGGGTCATAGCGTGATGTTAAATAGCCTATAGCCTTCCTCAAGAATTGGGCTATCAAATGCAAAAAGAATTCAAATCTGACCGGTAGTTAAAGACATTATCGCGTTCAAACAAACAAACTCTTCAGCTTTATTATTAGTAGGTATAGATAAAAAACTCTATGGCCCATAACTCCTTAATAGGTACCAACTCTTAACATCTTACACACGTGATAACTTTTAAACGAAATATCCGATTGAGATGAAACAAAAAGTATTTTACTTTTTCATAAATACTCTTGATAACATAATGCTTAATTTCGATAAAGATTAATATTACGATACATATTTAACGTAGTTTTTTTTCTTCAGACGATTTAATAATTATTTTGAACACAAAATCGGTTATTGTGATTAAACCATGATAGCTAGATATATGTTCTCGCGGACTTTTTTGTAGGTCTTAATGGGCTCTACAAACCCGTAGTACATTATTTTGTTCTATTGTCAATAGTTTTTGCAGCGCACGCAAAAATAGGTTTTCGATTTTACACCTTGTGTTACAAAATAGCAATTTTATTACGGATCCCTAAATGGACTACCCAACACTAAAATAATCATTCAAATCGGACCAGTAGTTCCAGAGATTAGCGCGTTCAAACAAACAAACAAACAAACAAACTCTGCAGCTTTATAATATTAGTATAGATTTATAGATACTACAATCTGTCAAATTTCTTTAATAGATTTTCAACTTTATCGCTATAGCATATGTTGATTGGGAAAATTTGACATTTTCGAGTAGCTTGATGTGTTGGCGTCTGTACCAAGTTTGCGAAGTTTGGATGTTATACAATAGCGATGCTCGAAGTTTTCAACAAGATAGAAAATTGTTAATGTGAAACTAGTATCTATGCGAAATAGGAGCTTTGAATTTTGCGTTTACAATAGGCAGATTTGATTATTATGATTTAGCACTTAAGCCATTACTTCTACTTCTTGAGTAATGAACTCACCTTTGCGACTGAAGAGCGTTTACGACGTACGGTATTTCATACAAACTTTCAGGCCCTTGTTTTTCGAAATGACTGAACCGATTTTAATGAACTTCATACGCATAAGCAGGATACAAAAGTCTAAAAACTTTTTAACAAAAAAAAAACCGACTTCCAAAAAAAACACTACAAAGTGAAAAATAACTTTTATTTCGGAAGTCGGTGTCTTTGGATCTGTATTTTAGTGTTTTGCCACCGACTTCCGAAATAAAAGTTATTTTTCACTTTGTAGTGTTTTTTTTGGAAGTCGGTTTTTTTTTTGTTAAAAAGTTTTTATTTCTCGCTTTTTAGTGTGTCTGTTTATAATGTATCTAAGTTACAATAGCCTAATGCCAACTTGCTCATCGCCTTTTACAAAATATTGCTTTTCCCGATGCAGGGACGTTAATTGTTGAGGAGTTCTCCTGGTATTCCACCATCAGCTCCGTTTCACCATTCGCATTGTGACGAGCATAACTTGCTTAGTAACCATATTAAAGTAAGTAATCGAATCGCAAACCGGTAAATACTTATTATTGAGTAGTTCCGGTGGCCATCTGTGGTCTTCATCATCGGTTCCACTTCACCAAATGATGCTTTCCGAGAGCAAATGCACGAGTTACTATAAAAAATACCCAAATCGCTATAGGTGTGCCTATAATACTTGAAGAGTTCCTTCGATTTCTCCAAGATCCCATCATCAGATCCTGACCTGATGACAATGGGACCACCTGGAAAGTATACCCTTTCAAACAAAAAAATAATTTTTGAAATCGGTCTAGCCGTCTCCGAGTAATCGGGGAACATACATAAAAAAAAAAATAAAAATAAAAAAAAAAAAGGTTCCGACGAATTGAGAACCTCCTCCTTTTTGAAGTCGGTTAAAAAGTTAGTTAAGAACATATTTTTCGTCAAATAGTGTTACAGCCAAATTAGACCGATGTCAAATTTTAAAAATTCGGAGACATGAGACACCTACCAACCCGCACTGGGCCTGCGTGATGGATTACGGCGCACTCCCTCTCACCGAGAGGAGGCCTGTGTCCCAGCAGTGGGAACATTATAGGCTGATTATGGCTATGGTTATGATATGCTAAATACTTATAAGCGTAACAACGATAAAAATTCTATTGTCTCCTTCAGTGTCCTGCAACCTATTAAAAAGAATTTCTTCCTCTCCTAGCCCATGGACCTGAACCTCGGCTGGAGCTACATAGAAGGCCACTACCAGGCCCCACCTCTTCGATCCATACCCACGTCATACGCAGTCGGATCTCTCGCTCCCGCAAACTGGTACCAGCTAAGAGTGACTGCGATGAACGATGCTGGGACTGCTTCTACCGTTTATACTTACGCTACCAAGACTTTGGATGGAGGTGAGTTAAATGTTCGTTTGTTTCTAGGCAAGTCTTGAATATTTTTGTAAACAGTCAGTGGTACCCCAATTAACGAGTTGTAGGTCGTGTGTTTGAATTTAGGCAGGCGCTTTACTTTGTATAAATTTCATCACTACTGGTCTCAAAACGGTGAAGGAAACTGGCAATACATGACATGTGACATATACCAACCCGCACTGGGCCCGCGTGGTGGATTACCGCCCCTCCCTCTCCCGCACTGGGCCCGCGTGGCGGATTACTGCCCCTCCCTCTCCCGCACTAGGCCCGCGTGGTGGATTACCGCCCCTTCCTCTCCCAAAGAGGAGGCCTGTGTCCCAGTAGTAGGAACATTATAGCCTGATTATGCTATATTATGCTTACACTGATTTTGTTACCACTAACTCGTTGCCCACACATCATCACCTGCCTTCCGTTTCCCAACTGTTTTTTTTTTTAGTTTGTCTGATCTCCACAACCCAGATTCTAGGTAACACGATACCCCTTGGTAAGACTGGTTGTACACCTCTAAAATAGTAAAGCCTGAAAATTGTTCCTCTAACTTTCCAAATAAATATCCTTCTATAAATAAGCCAAGCCAACAGCTTCAACTGGAATATCAAATAAAGCTCTTCCACCGCTTTACGTCCTAAATAACCAGAGGGTTAGCACGAACGCGCGACGTAACGTAAATTCGAACGTTTTTCAATCTAAAATACGACTATCCTATAGCATTTTGGTTTAAATTTTTGTGACAAGATCAATTAATTAGTGTCACCCATAGATATGAATAAAGTGCTAAAATTAAGTAAATATTATGACCAAAAAAAAAAAAAAAAAAAAAAAATTATTTCAAGCTTAGCATTGCCATACAACGTGGCAATGCCGCCAGTAACTCAAGTAAATTGTACCATTCGACAGCGATGCGGAGGCATTCACCTGGTATTTCAGTTTCTTCGTAATTTTAGTTAAGTTATTATATTTTTTATTTAAATAGATTGTTAGTTAATCTAGCATAATAAGTCTATCCAGTGTATATATTTTTATCCTCTTTAATAAATAAATAAGCCAACAGATAAAACATTAAAAAAAATATTTCAAGTAGGCCATTAAAAGTCACTTGAGTACGTCAAAATTTACAAGAAAATAGAATTCATTCTAGATGCCCTTCCAAAAGGTAGCTTCGTATGGAGAAGAATGGGCAAGAAAGTCCATAGTTTCTCTTTTAAAATGTTTATAGCCCTGAGACCGAAACCCGCATTTAAGTTAAACTTTTCTGTGACTTAAGAGGAAATGTGGGTGGTCTTTTCTCCATAGAAACGCTCTCGCCTGTTTTCTTTTTGGTTAATGACCACAAAGCTATGATTTTTTACAGAATAATAAATATTTACTACTTGTATGTCCAGTTTTCCTTATTTTTATAATCACTAATACCCTAGCCTCAAATTGCCGATATAAACCGCTGTCAACAGAGGCCTAGTGTACAAATTTGACAACTATTAATGAAAAGAAAAAAACATAGGGATACAGTATATATCCTTCTTATTCAAATTGTGAAATATCTTTGAAATTGGTCCAATATTGGAGGAGGAAATAGGCGAAGGCCCAACCTCGAATTATGACTTTTTACTTAGGCTTTCTCAAAAGTCTCTCCTACCGCATTTCCTCTTAAGTAGTCCATTTTTACATAGAAAAGCGTGACCCACGAGAAAGTGCGGGTTTAGGTCACACGAGCTATAAAATACGTGTGATTTAATGTACTATTTGTATACAAAGTTACGTGTTCGAATTTACGTAACGTTTACTCGCGCGTTCGTGCTAGACCCACAGAGGATAGTTCCACCTGTGATCTAGTGCAGCCAGTACGACCAAGTTTGGTCTAGCAAGACACATTAAGGTACACAAAGTTAGACAGCGTTGCAAGTGACTGGAACTCCATTAATATTAATTTTCAGGAGAATTCTGTCTAGCTTAAACATAGTCTCTTTCTTGGAAATAGGTTCTGGGAAATTGATTTTCCTGTGTTCCTATTAAAGATCAATATTGCATGACTCATAATGCGAAGCATTAGAGAGGGCTTAACGATCGAAATTTTCACGACACCTTGCGATGCTTCTAGTATTGTCAGATGCCATAGTATTGTCAAATGCCATAAAGCAGTGGTGACCCAGTGCTAACCACGGCCACGACTTACGAGTCATAGGTCGTAGGTTCGATCCCAGACAGGCTTTACTTTGTGTAAATTATTTCATCACCACTGCTCTCAAAACGGTGAAGGAAAACATCGAAAGGAAACCGGCATGTCCTAGAACCAAAAATTCGAAGGAATGTGACATCATCAGACCCGCAATGGGCCCGCGTGATGGACTACGGCCCACTCCCTCTCACTGACATGCGGCCTGTGTCCCAGCAGTGGGAACATTACAGGCTGATCATGCTTATGCTACACACGGTGAAGACCAATTACTATTACATTTGCGGCCTGCTAGTAGGATTACCTCATCACTATGAGCTTTACTACACTTGCTAATAATGTTATTTAACATGAAAACAATAACAACATCGTATACATAAATCATCTCAAAACTTGCTTCCCCTGAACGTGGTCAGCTAACAAACCATCTCGCTTATTGCCTTAATGTAAATAGTTTGTAAGCCATGATCGATCACCCCGCTTATGTAACAACAAACCGATCTTAGGGCTATTTCACAGAGCGTTAGCAGTGGTGGCCCAGAGGTAACGTCCGCGACTTATGAGGTCGTAGGTTCGAACACAGATAGGCACATTGAAAAAAATAATTTCTTACTACAGCACATTAGAGCGATTTCAATACTGACTTTATACAGTAAGAAGAAATGTTTGTAAAACAGTAAAAGACAAAACAGTAACTTTTAATGATTGAACATAGTATTTACTGAAAAAAACAACAAAAAAAAAGGAAAACCAACATTACTGTAATGTAAGTAAATTTCAATGGTTTAAACGATATTACCATTGAATAAAGACAGTTAATTTTGTGACCTTTTAGCTACTTAAAACGTTAAAGTTTACTGTCCTGACGGTAACATGTTGCCTCAAGCTTTAACTGTTTTCGGATCAGTAATAAATACTGTTTTGAACGTTTGGCTCATATGGAACTGTTTAAAGCAGTTCAGATTTATGTTTTTTCATTTTTATTTACAGCTTATTTCTTTCAGTGCGCTTTACTTTGTGTAAATTATTTCATCATCACTGCTCTCAAAACGATGAAGGAAAACATCGTGAGGGAACCGGCATGTCCTAGAAGACCTGGATGATATAAGGAATAGAAGCAATGGTGGGCCAGTGATAGCAGCCCCGAATTACCTCTGAGTTTTAGGCCGTCATCCAAGGCGCCTCATGCACTTCACTTGCAATCCAATTTAATTTATTTCAACGCCACTGCTGTCTAAACGGTGAAAGAAAACATCGTGAGGAAACCGGCCTGTCTTATGCGGGTTGCAGACCTTTTTTTTTTTTCGGATGGGAAATCATCATATAACCCCCGCTCTGGGTGGAGCGGAAGGGAGTGTCAGACTCTTACTGACTAAAACCCGCCCGTGTTCCTTCCTTAGCCCTTTATGTTCCGGGCCAGCGGTAACCCTTTCGGACAATCCCGCTGAAAGTTAGTATAGCTTAGCTCGCATAGCTGATGTAGTTTTTCATACTTGTGTACAGACCGCAAACTATGCCACATGTATGAAAAACTGGCTCAACGATGCTAGCTAAACTAAACTAACTTAGCTTAGCTTTTGATCTGCAAACAGCATTGCTATAAAAAAATTGAGTACGTGTGATATCCACTAACCCGCACTTGGTGGTCGTGGTGGATTACGGACCACTCCCTGTCGCAGTGAGGAGGCCAGTGTCCCAGCATTTGAACATCAAAGGCTGATTATAATAAGACCGACGTAACTTGGCGAGCCTGAACTTCGCGCAGATGGTTGCGCCGTAAAATTTTTTAGGAACCAAATGGTGGCATGAGGCAAGTGTGAGTGAGAGAACATGCGCGAAAGTTCGCAAAGACTATACTCTGGGGGTCTACTCCGAAGCGGTTAACCACCGTATCGGCCGAATGTTCGGTCATTTTCTACTACCTTTCATTTCCTATATTGACTATAGGTCCCGACCAAACTGTGCCAATCCGAACCTTTTTAGAACCCTTACCCTTTTTTACCTTTTTTTTTTTAAATTTGTAGTAGGACAACAATATTCGAATCAGAAAATGACCGAACATTCGGCCGACACGACAATCAACCACTTCGGAGTAGACCCCCAGGCTCGTCGGTCGTATTGTACATTAATGCATCACTGGCAGTGACTCGCTTATTACTTATACTTATACTTATTAGCTCTGCTGATCGGTATACGAAGAGTAGATTGTCGTAGATACCATAACAATCAGTGTTCAATTTCACGATGCTTTTGACATTTACAGATGTAAATTTTAACATGAATCTAATACGAAATGTTTTCAAAAGTAGGTACAGTCAGCAACAAATGTCGATTAACACTTCAGTTTTTTTAATCTCAGTTATTGAGCAAAGTATTTGTCACAATTGAATTGTACTTCTGCTGCAATTATGAACAAATATTTTGCTCAATAACTGAGATTAAAAAAACTGAAGTGTTAATCTAATTTTGTTGCTGACCGTACTTGGTCAATGACGTCATTAAATAATTTCAAAGCAGCATCAATATAAACTTTAACATTAAACTAGTCATATTATTCTCAGTTTTGAAGCAGGCCGTCGTCGCCGTGATACAACAGCCTTAATAGTTTGTTAAGAACATAATTGTTAACAAATGACACAAGTTTGATCCAAACTTTGATGTTCAGTATCAAAAGTTTAGTTATCTACCGTGACAGGCATGAGATGAAATTGTCATTGAAGTGAAGCTAAGGGTTATGGTTTAGTAATAAGCGGGAGCGAAGTAAGTGGAGGCCAGTGGTAACGGCCCCCACTTACAAGTTGTAGGGCGTGGGTTCGAACCCAGCCAGGCGGTTTACTTTGTGTAATTTATTTCATCATTTATGTCAGATACGCAGTCGCTCCATGTAAAATACTGGTACTGGTGAACGAAAACATCGTGAGGAAACTGGCATGTCATAGCACCAAAAATTGGAAGACATGTGACATCTACCAACCCGCACTGGGCCACGTGGTTGATTACGCCCCATCCCACTTCACAGAGTGAAGGCCTGTGTACCAGCAGTGGAAACATTACAGGCTGATTATAGCACACGTATCGAATCGGAAACGGATCGGCACCGTATCGCCTTTCGCCTCCCTGTCAAACAGGCGTCAACCTAACGTAAGCACGTAACCAAAGCGGATGAGAAGCTCCAATACGTCGACTCGGCTACGGCCAGGCGATGCGGCGACGCCGCGCTTACGGCTGGCCGACCGCTGGTTGAGGTGCAGCAGGCAGGCGGGAGGGGTGAGAGGGGCAAGGGTGAACGAAAAGACGTATGCTCGGGTACGGAGAGACGTAAGCGCGGGGACGACGAGCCGTAAGCGAAGGGACGACGAGCCGTAAAGGCGGGGTGACGACGAGCTGTAAGCGCGGGGACGACGAGCCGTAACCCGCCGCACCACGGTTTGTGAGCTGGTCGCGAGGCGAGGCGATTACGTTACGATTCCGATTAGTGTGCGCAATAGGGCGTTTTATACAAAGAATACTGAACGGCTCAAGTTGATACGGTACCGATCCCTTTCCGGTTTGATACGTGTGCTTATGACCTTTATGCTTCAGAATGTCACGAGACAAAAATAGTCCTACTCGTTCTCCGATCCAATATTGAATGACAAAATTAAATGTCACTCATAAGTCATAAATATCTCAACATTTTCGGCTTCCCGGAATTTTCCCTTTGATCTAAGAGAAAAATATAAGCAGATGGTATGATCCTCTTGGCCTTGTTTTATGTTATTTGAGGTCCGTGCCGCATAATATCTTTTTCTTCCATACATATCTATTTTTCACCTAGACTACAGAGCGTAAACATGTCCGTCTCTATCATGCACTTGTAGTTTGACAGTTGTGCAACAGTGACAAGAATAACGCTTAGCCAAAGTACGTGCTAAGCAAGGTTTATAGATCTTGGCCTTATTGCTTTTCACGTTCTTAATCAAACCTTTTGGCACGATATGCCCCTCATTTTAAGCCCTTAAAAGCTAATAAAGTAAAGCTTGGTTATCAAAAGCATGACTGCTAAGCTTTGGAGTCTTGGGATCGATCACTGGAAAAAACTCATTAAAAAATTCTCAGTAACAGCCCGGAATCTGGATTGGTGCCTGTAACGGAAATATCTCTATGACATGAGACTCAACAACTGGCGTAATTTGAGTTTTCTCTAAGAATTCTTGGTAGGCCTGGGGTTATATAATTATGTAGAAGCTCTTTGATAAAAAGTTCCATAACGTGCGTTTTTGTTTGCCAGGACAGTGAAACCAAAGGGTGCCAACAGAATCCGATTACTAAGGCTCCGCTGCCTCTTTTGAACCGTAATAAGTAGACACTTGAAATTGTTACAGTGCTCGCGACTAGTTCCACTATAAGTATTCTTTTCATCTAAGATTATGTCGCAGTTCAAAAGTTTAATTTAATTCATACTTGAATAAAGGTCATGAAGGTCTTAGAGGTGAATAATTAATTAAAAACTAGGCAGGTGAAGTGAGCTGTCATTCCACCTGATGCTTACGAATGACACTATTGACTTCCCTTGATTGATGTGAGCTCACTTCAAGCTCACTCACCTAAGTTTTCACGGTGAAATTTTTCCAGTATACATAGGCTGTGCCACCGTCCAAATGCTGGTTCGCTAAAAGTTGACAAAGACCATAATTAAAGTCTGAAAATCAATGCTGAACGTTGACCTTTATTTAGGGTAACCTAGATTTCATTTGAGTTGGGCGCTCTCTGAGATTTAATGAAAAATTTGGGAAACATGAGATTAATGTTTCGGCTAACGCTTACTTTGAGCTGCTCCTTTCGCACAAATATTTCATTCTAATTCTAAAATTGTGTCTATCATATGGAGACATATCCTACAGAATTGCTTGATTATCAATGATTGAAATTATGGTCAAATATACTCGAGTAAATGTGTAAGCAACAGACCATCGATATCGTATTTTTTACAGGCGACATTCCCGATCGATTAAATCGAAGTAATCTGCCAGACCATATTGATCTTCAAAACACAGCACATAGAGCGACAGTAAAGATCGTCAAAATACGAGCAAATCTATCGACACTTTTAGATTGGTTCTTTAATTCAGTCTCGGTACTGATTTATAAATGTCTGGAAGATTTTGATGATCTTTCAACATTATCTAACGTCACCAGAGCCGAATCCCCAGTATGTCGCACTTGAAAGATGCTCAACGCCTCGCGCCCTTCTGACTCCCAACCCTGAATTTGATGTGTTTGCGGTTGAATGGAGTGAAATTATGCTTATATGTCTGGTCTTCTAAGAAAGAAAGTATGCAAGGGAGTCCAGTGCTCCATGTTGGTTTTTCATTTAAATTACATAAATGTTTCTATTTTAATTCATGTGATTGGTGTTGTACCGTGGTGTTGTAATTACGAATGTGAACTCCAAACTTATTTTCCTTTGTCACTATAATGTTGATACCTACTCTTACAATCTGCCAACACTGCAAATTAATTCAGTCAACAATGTTTTGCAAATACAGTTTCCTAAACGCTTAACCAAGCGCACCATAACCAAACCTTTACAAACAAAACCAAGCCATCCAGTTCACCAACTAAGAATGTTTTGACGCGTCAAACAAATTATTTCATCAAAATCTTGTCGTAAAGCTGATTATGGTTGCCCTGTTTTGGACTCGTGGCGTCGATTCTTATTCAAGTATATTTTAGGATCGTTTTATAGTACATCATTGTGTTTTTATATAAAGGCTTTGATGAAATTTTGTTGTGGTTTCTAAAGGCTTTGCTAAGGGGTGTTTTGAGACTTGTTTTCTACTTATAATACTCGTATTGCTGCTATTAGATTTAAGCCCAAAAGAAAAAAAAAGAAAAGCCCTGTTATTATTATTGGTTTATAATCTTTGGCATTAGCATTGAATCCAAATCTAAAACCTTCATTTTTAGTGACAAACATAACTTAGTGGTAAGACTTTTCTTCATCTTTCATAATCTAAAGATACAATAAAACACAACAACAACGTAGCAATATAATTAGTTATACAGTGCCCTGCAAAAGTTAGTTGAAATTTTTCCATTTCAGCTGCAAAGCAACATTATGATACCACAAATAAAAAAAACTGGTAATCCCTTATCATACGTAGGTACCACGTAGTTGAGCAGGTCAATAAAAATTTTATAGTGTACAAGTTCAAACATTTGAAACAAGAATTTTAAATCATACAGTGGGTTTAGGTACAGCTGAGGTGGAACAATGTCAACTAACTTTTACAGGGCATGTATTATGAACTTAAAAATATTCCAAAGTGTTAAAATTGCTAGGTATTTCGCAGAACATGTTTTACTACAGTACACTTATTAGGGCTGATCTTTCCATCGCCAGATAAATTTTATTTGAGGAATAAATCTGACGTTTGACAGATTTTGTATGAAATAACCGTCAAAACGGCCATGTTTTGTCTCTGCATCACCCTAAGGTTGACTAGTAGAAAATGCCTCGGGCATTAAGTCCGCCTTTGTACAGTATTTCTTTTACTTGTGCATAAAGTTTTAATAGATAAATAAAGTTATCAGATGATTGAAAAATCAGCCCTTTGAAGAATAAATCGTGACGTAACTTAAGTAATTCTCTTAAATTTATTTCTCTAAACAAATATCACGTCACATTACGAGAATACTCGAATACAATATGCCTGTAAGACAAGAACATTCAAGCCCCTTCAAACCTCAATATAACAATATTTATCTAAACATCAACGATACTCGTGTACACTAGCAATTCTGGAGACAAAGATTTAAATTGTTAGATTCGATCTACACTGCCAAAAGATTGTCGCTTTTCTGTTTTGTTTTGACAATAATGTCGCAGTGAGTTGACTTGACTGCCATGCAATCGCCATACACGGTTTGTGTGAGCTCACTCTTCTTAGTACTGTATGTTTATTTATTTGCATACATGTACAATTTATAATTTCCTTATGTCTTTAGTGGGATAAAAATTTAGGTACATGCGCCCTTTGGGCATTTTCATATCAAGGGGCCTACTCCCTATGCACGAAATCCGTAGTTTGGGCCGAAGTTACGGCCGTTTCCTACTCCGTATCGATTAGTTCGGGGGCCAAACATAATGCATGTCAACACGATTTGACAGTTGTCTGCGGGGTACTTGTGTAACACACTAACAATAGAAATGGCTTTCAATTTGATAGTTCAACAATACTGATTGTGTTATTTATGTAGGTGAGCAGACAATTTTTTCGAACATATGAAGTACTCCCAATAAGTATTGCCCCGTCAAAAAATTAAATTTCAAACTTGTTTTGATGGATCAACTACTTTCGGACGGGCCCGTATCTTCGTTGACGAACTTAGGGAGTAGACCTTCAATGCGATTTGCTGTGCGAGCAACAGAAGTACGGTGTACGCAAATCTAACGATTTAAATCTCTGTTTGAAGGAGCGATATTATCGTACTACGCTAGGGTCGGATTGATGGCTGCAATATATTGTTAGGCAATATGACTGTTTTCCTATTCCCTTGTTCAATTGTATTATATGGTTATGTTTCGGATATCTATGGTTATGTTCATAGTAAGACTATTTCGAAATTGACTTGATTGTACAGAGTGTAAAAAGGCACATTACATAGCCGTAAACTACACATTCTGTACATCAAACTATAATCCATTTAAAATAAGATTAGACATTTAAATAAACCCTGTTTACAGTTCGTTCGACCGATTTTGACTTCTATACTGTAGGTAGTAAGAATGGCATTAAAAGCAAAAAGTGATTACAATACCAACTGTTTACTGCAGCTGCCATTTGTCATGCCACCAACGCAATAGAATTCAAAATCGGTTGAACGGATTGTAAAAAAGGTTTATTTAAATGTCGAGTCTTATTTCAAATGGAGTATAAGTAACGTTGCATTAAAATTAATTGCTGGGAAACAATCAGCAAATTTTCGATCTGAAAATTTGCTGATTGCGGTAGTGCACAATGGTACAGACGCCAGCACATCGAACTACCCAAAACTGTCAAATTTTCCCAATCAACTTTGTACCTTATACTTCAGGGATAAAGTTGAAAATCTAATAAAGAAATTTGACAGATTGTAGTAGCTTGATGTGCTGGCGTCAGACACACGCAAAACATTGTGCTTATGGGTACATGCAACAGTACAGTACTAGGTCGTGGAGGTACCTATTTAAAGTTGTGTTATAACATGAAAAACTTGTTTTCGTAAAAAAAACGTTAGTAAAAGTCGGAATTTTGACCTTCAATGTAATCAGAAGGTTCCCAGGAATGGTCCAGTACAAAAAAAATACTACAATGAAGGGGAGTGACTCTCTGCCTCGTTAAGTGTCTTTTTACACCGTTCGAATCAAGTCAATTTTCAAGTAGTCTTAGTAAACTTTGTAGGTAAGCGAAATTGAGCTTTAGCCTATTCAAGCTTTAGCATAGGCTAAAGCTTAATTTCACTTACCTACCAAGTTTATAAACAGAGTCAAAATTTCAGCTTTTAGTTGACTAAATCCTTATAATATATTAAATACTACCATCAGACTCCCGCAATTTCCTCACTTAAACTTCTCGAATTTGAACATTCTAAAATTAGATCGGGCGTCAAACTTTTGGGTCCACGACTAAAATCATAAAAATGTTTCCTGAAAAAATATGAACTACCGTTCCTTAAATTAACCCATGACAACCGCAGTTTAGCTCGTTGAGTGAATGCCAGTAACTCTTTAATGTCGATGAAACTGATATTAACATTAAATAATTTGTTGCAGAGGAAATCGGTCCCCCATCAGAGCTGTTTGACCTGAACATGCTGGTCATCATCTGCAGTTCTATTCTTCTCGTCATATGCCTTATGGCTTTCTTCTGTATACTGTTTAGAAGACATCGGTAAGTGATGCTCATATTGACTGGCAACCATCTTGTTTTGAATTCAGTGGTGTTTTTGTTCTACTGTGGGACCAAATTTCGGAACGAACTTCCTTATCGCTCCACTTGGAGAATGAAAGCTAACTGAAACAAGTGTATCATTTTGGACGTCGCGACTCTATTTCTCGTGACGGTTAAAATATTATACTACTAAAGCGAAAGGAACTTTGTTCCAACCGGGCTTCCCACGACTCAGCTCGACTTTTTTTAATATTTTGTAATTATTTTTTCCTTCGCAATAAACTGGGTCTGTAAATGAGTGATTTGTTATTTATTTATTGCATGGAAGATTTACAGGCGAATAAAATCAAATTGAAATCTGAAATAGTCCTGTACCAGTTACAAATGTTCACAAGACAAAAAAAATTTATAATGTATTTTTGATAATAGTTATCAGGGTTAAGTAGAGCCCGTGAAAGGACCATACAAATATTCGTACTGAAAGAATCACCATTATTTTCTACCAATCCGAGAATTTTCCTTTAACCAGCAAACCAACAGGACCAGTTATTGTATTCAATAATTACTAACAAACAGAACAATTTGTGTTTACACGCCCGGAATATTCCCAAACAGTTATTAATTATCTGTCCATTATCTGAACCAACATGATTACTCATTGAATGCTGTCATTCGATTGCCATGAAAATTAAATACTTAAAGAGAATATAATGATAATTATTCAGTGGCTAGTCTGTCCAACCTGTCTGTCTGTAATATCTACCAACACACACTGAGTCAGCATGGTGGATTGTGGCCCACTCCCTCTCAGAGAGGCAGCCTGTGTCCCAGCAGTGGAAACCTTATAGGCTGATTTCAGTTATGCTAGTCTATCCAATCGAGCTGAGTATTGCGTAGATGTTTGTTGTTTTAAAATAAAGCACCATCTCTATTGCCATATATGCTTAAAGGAAAATATATATTAAATTAAGTACCTTCTCTCGTCGTCTCATTAACACGGTAATTTGGAAATATTGTAAATTCAATTATTTTAAAAAGAGTAACCGAAGAATTTCTAGACGATTCGTTTCTATAGCAAACGACCAATTGGAACCATGCACCTAGCTTCTGACGTCTCATATATGCCTATGTAGTTTTTTTTATTTTATTCATTTTCATTTTGAATAAACAGATTATAACGGTTCATTTTACTTATTAATCCATTATCACGAGCTCATGCTGTGTTAAAAAGAGAGAGATTAACCAATTAACAACGTTGTGTATAATATTATAATTAGTTTTTAGCACTAATTGAAAACAAATGAGAGCTATGACGCTATCAAGACTCCTGCTAAAATTATCGACCAATAGCGTTCCAAAGTCCTTAAAAAAATATTGTGTTGAGACTAATAAAAACAAAGTGGATTTACGCCAACGTTATACTTACTCCGGAACTTTGTTCCGAGGTCAAATCCATAATTCGAAGCGAACAGTTTTGAATACTAATCAGTGTTTACTTTCCAAACAGGCAAAATTATACATCCCAGTACCGGCACTCCATTGCTGATGAAGTTAAATCCCGTAATGAGAGCGTAGCGTCTCAGTCAGAACATAAGGAGCGGTACGCACACGCGCCAAGGATATACACCTCGCCTGTACATAATAGAAAGGCTAGCAAGAATGGTAAGATAATACCGAAGTTAAAATTACCTCTTCGTTGTCTATCTTCGATGGTTGAACGACGTCTATCTGGATGGCTCGTAAAGCTTGTCCCCAATTAGCAATACTAGTTCGTAAATCCAACACTGCCAAAATATCTATCGAAAGACTATAATCAAACCAAATTAATACATTTAGCCGTTGGTTTTCGGTGTTATTAATAATTTTCGGATATTTCGAAATAATGGACACCTTTCGGCCAATCCAATATTTAAGTTGCGAAACTGAAATCAGGAATTTGCAGCTTGCTTGAGAAATCACGTTGTATTGCAATACTTAGCCTTCGGCCAAGGTAAGAAAAAGCCAGCCTTTGAGTCACGGGAATTATTAACCAGCCATTTAGAGATATCGTTGAAAATGAAAAAGATAATATTAACAGCAATTGCTGCATAAAAGTGTATAGGTATTTATTATAACTTTTAAACCTAACTTCATGAAAAACATAGTAGTCAATAGTATTTTATTCCACAGAAATGTTCGAGATAAGTCCTTACGCGGAATTTGCGTTGGGCTTCAGAACGTTTGATCACGTGGAAAACCAGGACCTACCAAGCAGATTGCCTAGTAGACCAAGGTTTGATACCGGTAAGTGAATAAATACACTGTATTAATACCAGTAACTTATCGTTTTACCTTATTTAAACTTAATACAATAGTCGTTCAATAGTAATGAACAATAATAAGACTCGGTGTCCCCCAAGGAATATACTTTGGACCAGTAATGATTTTACTCAGAACAAAACTTTGACGAAAATTCGAAAATATGTGACGTCCACAAACCCGCACCGGGCCCAAGCTGTGGATTATGGCCCAGTCCCTCTCATAGAGAGGATGCTTGTGTTTCAACAATTGGTTGCTTATTATGCATAACAAAACATTATGGAAATAGTTTTACCATTATTCTGCTTAGCAACGCGCTAGAACCGAAAAACAAACGAACCAAGAGAACCTCACTAACAGAATATTGAACACACAGTAATAGCTTTCCATTAGTTTATTAACGCACTACGAAAACCAAAACAGAAACGCGTACTATTCACTCATTACTAATTCATATTATGTGCATAATTAGGCTTTTCAAATAATATGATTCCCGTCCATACAGTTAAATACGTTACTATCGAACGTTGTATGTTTACCATCCATGCGAGCGAGATAAAATGGAATTTGATAACAAATTTTGCAAATAATGCAGGAAATTGTATTTTGAGGCGGACGCTTTGAACATTTGCGAATTGGTTACTGGGCTTGATAATTATAATTACTGCTATTTAAATGTATTGTGTTGTGCTTGTGATTCAGGGAGGCAATAATAGGGTTATTAGTGTTTTGTTTGACCGTAGTGAATCTACAGCAGGAATAATTATGATGCGCCTAGTTCAGTGAGGCCCAGTGGTAACGGCCGCGACTTGCGAGTTATAGGTCGTAGGTTCGGACCCAGACAGGCGCTTTACCTTTTGTAAATTATTTCATCATCACTGCTCTCAAAACGGTGAAGGAAAACATCGTTAGGAAACCGACACGAGCTAGAACCAAAAATTCGAAGACATGTGACATCTACTAACCCGCACTGGGCCCGCGTGGTGGATTACGTCCCACTCCTTCTTTCCACGTGAAGGCCTGTGTCTCAGTCTGTAGTGGGAACATTATAGGCTGATTAATGATTATGTTATGTCAGTTCTTAGACACTAATCTACTTCCTGACGTGAATCAAGATAATGTCTGGCTCCAAAAGAGCCTGTGACCTCTGAGTTGGTTTTGGTGTTCCTTCTCAGAGTAGTCGGATAGGAAACACAGACCACATCTTGTTTCGAAAATATTGTTGGCGTGTAAATGTGTTTTCTAAAACTTATTTACAAAATAAACATCACTTATCATTAAAAAAGATCACCAGTTTTGGATTTTAATATTGTAGCCTCGCTCAGAAATTTATTAACAAGAAACTAGGTTAAAGAAGCTGTTCATTCTATTCTGAGACCTTTCTAATACCCTAATATTAGACGAAAATTGTTGCCTTTCAACAAGAATTCAATATCCGTAATCAAAATTTTCATTCTTAAGAAAATTGCTCAAACTCCAAGTAGCGTGCATACAGCGTGCCGCTCTAATGGTTTTTTTAAAACATATTTTAATTTCACTATACGTTATCTATTGTTTATTTATGTACAATTTTCTAAAATAACATCTTGGAACCTGTACTTCTGTAGTGCAGAAGTCATTTTCTGGGATTACAGTACCGCGAGGACTGGTTCGACGTGGTGCGGGAAAAGAGTTTATGGAAGGATTTGGCAGAGGCCTTTGCCCAGCAGTGCGACAGTATAGGAGAACAAAAATAAGGCGGTAGTTTTCAAATTACGAATTATTTTATGTTGTTACAATTTTTATAATTACTGGCCAGTAGCCCTATCCGTGTGTTAAATTAAAATAGCCATTGGCATGTTGTATCTGGTCCTTAGATCCGAGAAACCATATTTTACTGTAAATTGCCTTTAATTAAACATAAACAATATGAGTTGGACAGGCAACATAAATCTGTTTAATGCGTTGTATTCAATATTCAGGATTTGGTTTGAGGCAATTTGACAATAAATTGTTACGTACCTTACAATCGCTTGGGTACATTGTCACATGGATAATCTAACTTGTTTTCTGGATGGGACTTTATTGTTCGTTTCGATCCAGGTAGCTTGGAAATGATATTTTAAGTGATTACTAGATATTCGTAAATGGTATAAAACAAAGACGCTTTTTTGTTCTGTGAGTGCGCTTAGTTCTTGTAAACTACACAATGGTTTTTTATTTAGTTTTCACCATCATTTATAGAATTCATTCCGCAGTGATGTTTATAATGTAAAGCGCAATAATCTGAAAGTTTCGCCTGTCGCTAGATCACCGGTTCTTTAGATCGCACCCACAGATATAGATACACCTAGATAACGCAAAAGCAACTACTTCGCGTGCCAAAAATCGCACCAGCTTACGTACAAAAATCGTAAGCCGCCACTTTCGCGCTCAGTCCTGTGTACTGCTGGGTGAGCGTGAGCGCTGGCGCTAGGCCCCGGGGGTAGGGCGAGACGGGTGCCCCACGCGGCGGCATCTTTGAATCGATTTGATTTTCCCATCACCAAATAGTGTATAGTCATAGTAGGTAGTCAAAAAAGACACGTTTGATTTTCATACAGATCGTGATACTTGGTCTATCTATATCTGTGATCGCACCCATTCGAAGCAGGAGCGAGTGCTATTATAAAATACGAGCTGTTGCCCGTGACTCCGCCTGCGCTCCAGTATGAAAAGTAGCCTATGTCCTTAACCAGGTCATAGTCTATCTGTTTGCAAAATTTCATCTAAATCTATGAAGCTGTTTTAGCGTGAAAGCGTAACATACAAACTCTCCATCGCATTTATAATATTAGTTAGGATAAGATGTGGTGGAGGACGGGAGTGGAGTGAAGTTATTGGGTTTTTCGGGGGAAAGCACATTAAGCTGGTAGTTCTGCGCCTGATCTCTCTCCGATCGTATCGCATTACTGTTCCATCGGACTATGAGAGTGAGGGAAGAGAGAGTGCATCTAAGACTGCTCACACACTTGTGCACTATAATATCTCCCGCGCCGATGGCTAGTCTTCGGAGACCAAGATTGGCCACCATGGCCGAAATACGGTTTAGAGTTTAGGATTGTAATTTGGGCCAATTGTTAATTTGTGATGAGAGCTCTCTCGTGGTCCGCTTTGCTATTCACATAAAGTAGGAAAGTATGTACAGTCAACAAAGGAGTTAAGTATACAGGAGCGTCGGACATTGTTGAAGTTTACTAAGAAACTGATGGATATTCTCGAATAAAATTTTAGTTTATTAATAGAAAACAAACAGCTCATTTATTAAATTAAATTTCAGTTCAGAACATCCATCGGTTTCTTAGTAAACTTCAACTATATCCGACGCTCCTGTATACTTAACTCCTTTGTTGACTGTACCTACTCAAGTTGGCGGTTCGGTGACCATTCTTTATATCTCTAAAGTTTGAAAACTAGGCGATCCCTAAGATATAAATTTTGGTCAGTTAGGGAAGAAGTTAGGGAGGTCTGATGGCAGTAGTTTCACGTAAAATTATGATGTTTGACCGCATCTTGTCAAAATGAAAGCTGACTCAGACAGTAGGTAAATGGTTATTAAAGCTTAGATTATTTTGACCAAATTCTTGAGATGATCTTGTTCTTTGAAGGCAAAGTTCCTATCTTTCGCAAAAGTAATATAAACAAAGATTTTGTATCAACTGATCGAAAATCGAAAACAAGTGACTATAACTGGCGAAATTTGGATGTTGGTACTATGTAAAGTCCCCGTCACGAGAAGCTATAAATTTTGTAAACACACATTCAGGGGTTTGCAACCTTCGGATTAAATAAATACAAAACCTCCTTTTTTGAAGTCGGTTAAAAAAGAACAATTTTGTAATGATTTTTATTTTTATATGGGGATATAATATGTTAACACACTAATTAGATTTGTGTGTTAACAGACTGTCGTCAGACGATTCCGAGTATTCTGCATCTGAATTCTGCAGAATTGACAGCCTCAGCGTGAACTTCTTCAAAATGGCGGCTCAAATGTTTACGTTCCATGAGTCAGACGCGTTCCAGTACCACAAAACATTACACGACAGCGCCTTATATAGCTAAAATATAACTCGACCAAGTCAAATTGCTCGTTATTTTCTTATTACACGTATGTTACTATGAGTTGATTGAATTGTCGCTACGTAACTTAGTAGAAGTTCTTTATTTACAAAATGTATTAGCTCCTCATGACGGGTACTTTAGGTACCTTTGCCGACCCCTTCGGGGAAAAGAAGCGTGTCATAGAACAAAAGTTGTTGTTTATGATGTTAGTAATATAGTCCTGAGAGGTTGTTAATGTTTTACCAATAACCCTGTATAGGTATTGGATATGAAGGAATTACTCACAAATTCTAAAGACACATCCAGCGACGATCAACAAACACTTCCAGTTCTCACGTTTCGTTTGAATTATGAGACAGTCCCTCCCCGTATATTTCAGCCTGACATCTCAAATGAACGCTATTCAAATTCTAGACGCTGTTATCATTAATTGAATTCCCTTCAAAGCTCCGCTAAATTATTATTTAGTTATACCAAAACCTTTCAAGTTGATTTTTAGGATTATTTTCCTTTGACAGGTTAAACATTTACGGATTGAGAGGAAGTTTATGTTTGATTTAAATTTAGTTGAGATGGTTTCTGTCTGTGGATTTTGAGAAGTATTCCTTATTTATTTAAGTCAAAGTAAATTATCGAAACTATGCAGAGGTAATGGGTATCAATATCTAATCACGCTTAAAAATTAATGATCTGAGGGCCAAGACAAATGGCATTCGCTTCAGAGCGATTCTATTTCTACAATCGCTACAGCTTCAAAGTGACATTGACATGATCACGTGACATTTCGATAGTGTCAACCCCATAATTTTTCGGCTTTTCTACTGTAGTCTTTTGTTTTTAAACAAACGAGTACCGAAAATTTGACTGCGTTTCTATTGGTCCACGTAATCAACATAAAGTCCGTTCCACACAAACGCTGTAGTTACATGTAATTCAGTTGAGTCATCGACTACCTGCGCGTCGCACGTGTTTTAGTGAGTGAACCAGACTGCGTCAGTCATGGCGGACATGTCTCCTGTAGTTAAGCGTACTAAGCGCCCTTTGCAATCTACAGAAAAACAAATTATATAAGGACAATCTGTTTAAATCATTTAAAAAAAATAAAATTATTAAGTATACTATTATCATTTATATGTATTTCAAATTTTGTTACGAATATACTAAGTATACAAATTTAAATCATAAAATAATAATTCAATATTATCGACAGTAAATTTTAGAAGTATTCAATATGATAATTTATTAGATCATTACTTTATGTACAGTATTAAAATAATAATAAGAATATGTACAAGTATATAAAAAGGAAAGGAAATAATCAAAAGGCATCAAAAAATTCATCCGCATCGCTGTCAACAGGAAACGTGCCCAAAAGACTGGCAGCATTGCCACGTTGTATGGCAATGCTGATTCTTTGGCCAAAAAATAGGCCAAATACATATGATAATTGCGTAACACACTATCAGTAGCAATGGGTTTCATTTTGACAGTTCAACAACATTGATTGCGTTATTTGCGTTGTTGAGCAGACATATTTTTCGAACATATGGAGCTAGAAATATGCTTCAAAATGATTCAAATTGAGAGTAATAGTGTGTTACGCAATTAGGGTGCTGGCCTTAACAATTTCAAAACAAGAACAAAGGCGTTGGCCCCACCCCGACCAATGACCCATCCCACTCTGTCAATATCGGAAATGTGCGAGAGACATACTCAGTACTCTTTTGTTAAAAAAAAACAGACTAATAGCCTCATTGCTAAACGAATGTTGAATGTTTGTCTAGGCCTTCTGGTGTTTTTTTTTTGGGGTCAACGACTTCTGTGTTGTTGCTTGAAGTCACCGAATCCGTCACATTGTATTTTTACTTTTTGATGAATACATTTATTATAATTATTATTATCTTCTACTTAGCGTGTCGATAGCAATCTAAATGTACTCGGCCCAGAATTCGGCTACTTGTTTGGCGCCTTCACCAGCGTCCATCAGTTCCTGTAACGTGCAGCTGACAGGACACGCAGGACACGATATTAAGTGTCCCATCGTTTGTGGAACAACACCACATTTACACTCCAAGGCGGAGTCGTCTATGAATCTCCACCTGAACAGGTTTTCCTTGCTTCGGCCAACCTGGGTCCGGAGTCTGTTTATAGACTTCCAGGTTACCCAAGGTAGCTCATGTCCAGGTGGGAGGTCTTCAGCGGGTGGGACGAACGGTTTGGGTAAGGAAGCACTGTCTCGCCACAGCTTCAGTCTCTCTTGTGATGGTTCACCAGAGAGTGGAACGACACACTTTAAAAAACTGTTTTGTTGCTGTGTTTCAAAATATTATTATTATTATAGTATGAGTTAAGAAAATCAATTTTTTTTTGGGTATGGATATCTGTACATACCCATCACGTCCTAGAAGTTTCACTAACCAATTTAATTTGACCCTTTAAAAACATTGCGTTAAAATTTCAGAAAATTGCCAGGCCTTCCAGCTTAATATTATAACTAACAATTTAATTAAGTTATTTTCAATTTTCCAACTAGATAGAATACTCTTTATTATGTACATCTTATAAATTACAGAAATAAATATAGAAAATGTACAAAGGGTGACACAATGGGCGGTCTTATCGCTAAGAGCGATCTTTTAAAGACAACCTTTGGATGGATTAACAAGGGGAAGGACAGACAAATACTGTAGGTAGTCTGTGGTGTACCATTTATATAATACAATAAATACATACATAAAGTATATTATACTTAGCAAAATAAATATATACATAGGAGCAAAGAAAATATATTGATGATGTTTGAGAAGAGAGGAAGCAACCATTATAACTAACCCCCTTACTAATAAACGCATTATATCAGATGAATATTTACACACCGTTAAGTCTCTTTCAGTCGTCAGTAATTTGACTTTAGAAAGAAGAAGACAAAGTGTTGTGTAACTATACATACGCTATACAACGTTTATTACTAAGGGCGTAAATATTTATCTCCTAAATAGTTGACTTTAGTGTTGGTTAATAGAAGAATTTATATGAAAAATTGGTATACCTCGTGAGAGCAGTGGTGCCCCAGTGGTGCGCCCCGACTTACGAGTTTTAGGTCGTGAGTTCGTACCCAGGCAGGCACTTTACTTTGTGTATTTAATTTCATCACCACGGCTCTCAAAACGGTGAAGGAAAACATCGTGAGGAAACAGGCCTGTCCTAGAACCAAAAAATTCGAAGACTATACATCCACGAGCCCGCACTGAGCCCGCTTGGTGGAATATGGCCCACTCCCTCTCAAGAGAGGCGGCCTGTATCCCAGCAGTGAGATCACATGCTATAGAAGTATATAATTATATATCAGCATTACCATTATTAACCCTTTGAACGCCATTGTCACATATACGTGACAAGCAAGCGCGTGCCCTGTACGCCAGTCGTGTGTCGCCTGTCCTATTACGAGCGACACAAATATGTGACAAAAAATGCGGGGCACTTTATCACGAAATAAACAATTAAATCATTACTTTTGTCTGTTTTTATTTGTATACCATAAATATTTAAAATTGTGACTTGGCGTGGAGGGCACGCGCGTGCGTTTATGCTCTGGCATTCAAAAGGCAACACCAAATGATTCGTCCAACTGTTTTTAATAACTGCTTTGCTGCACCAATGAAAGCCCTGTATTACCACAATATCAAATTATGCTCCTTTAGAAGATTTTCCTCATCATATTTTCCTCTTATATTTTTTCTAGTTACAATTTTTTCGTCCCCGTCAAAAACAATTTCGCTGTCACTGCCCCACAAAAACTTTGAAAATTTCGTGAAGATTTTCAGTAAAGGCAATTTTTGACAGTTATGCTAATCAATTTTCATTGTCCAAGTTAAATAAATCTTTTTTTTAATTACACGACTGCTGGCCAAAGTTAGATTGCTTTCTGAGATTATTAATCAAAGTTTTGTCAAGTGTGTCCATTCTCTTAACTTTGTCGGTGCGAAAAATTAAAATCTCTTCGAGTTTTCAAATGCAGGCCAATGAAGTTTGTTTTGTTGAAAAGGCATTCATATCATCATCTGTCTAGCCTTTTCTCAACTATGTTGGGGTCGGCTTCCAGTCTAACCGGATGCAGCTGAATACCAGTATTTTACATGGAGCGACTGCCTATCTGACCTCCACAACCTAGTTACTGGGTAGTACGATACCCCTTGGTAAGACTGGTTGTCAAACTTTCGGACTACTGACGACCCGTAACGACTATCAAAGATCCACGAATGAAAGCCGGGACCAACGGCTAAACTTGCTTTTCGAGGCACGGAGGGGTCTTGGTATGTGAAGATGGTCACCCATCCATGAACTAACCGCGGCAAGCGTAGCTTAACCTGATCGATCGACCCATGCGGCTGCTTCTGCTTTTGTTGCTTTTGCGCAGTGTTGAGCTTAAGGTTAATCTATATCTATACAAATAAATAAAATAGAAGTTTTAATATCAAAGTAACAGCTTTGTACTAAATACATATTAAAGTACTATGCAACATAAATAATTTTTTTTTATTTTTTACTTTCTTTTAACAAAACCATTTTTTTTTTGTCTGTCTATTTGTTCCGGCTAATCTCCGAAATGGCTTGATCGATTTTGAAGGAACTTTACTAACAGACAGCTAATGTTATGGAGTAACATATAGGCTACTTTTTCTGCCGCTAACACGTTTGCGTGGGATAATTTGCGACGTCCACGCGGGCGTGGCCACAGGCAGAAGCTAGTCTATTTTTTTATTTTTTTATTCTTTATTTCAGGCATCAAGGCCCCTATAAACACATACAATAGAATATTAATATGACTTAAAAATACTATAAATACATACATTATACATACACATCTATACATACATCAATAAAATCGTAGCGAAGTCAAAACTCAATAAAAAACTCAATGTACATTGAATATTTTTGAAAAATGTAATTACCTCGGTTGAGAACGATTCTGATGCCGAAAATATAAGTTTTTAGATTTTTTTTTGTCCGTTTGTCTGGATGTATGTTCCAGATTGGCGCAAAAACAGTTTTTATTCTGGATTAACACACAATATACTTTTAATCCCGGTTGTAAGGTACCGTGGGATATTTTTCGACTACTTCGTGGGTGAAGTCGCGAGCAAAAGATAGAAAAAAAAAAAGAAAGATAGAAAAAGTCGAGTGCTAATACTACTGCTACACATCATCTAAATTGTCACAAAAATATACGATACATTGTAAGCTGGTATTACGTAGAAGCATACTGAAGCTGGCATCATTTAGTTGTATCTGAATGTTTTCAGGCTCAACTGTAAATCGGATGTAATTACACATTTCATATTATTCTTGTTTATTTCATATTATTATAGCAAACAGTTAATCATTTTTATATTTAACTTTAGTTCAGGTTTTAATTAAATATTTAGCTTAATAATTTATTATGATTTATAAATCTGAAAAGTTAATCAACTTTTATCGCTGACTGTAGGTAAGTACCTTCGTATGGTGAAAAAGAAGTAAAAAAGTGAATGGAGTAAAAGGAGGGTTGTATTGTAGCAGCATATTCCTCTTTTGGCTTTGAGTTGGTCGGGTATAAATGAACTAACAACAGTCTAACGATAAACAAGGCTACAATGTACAAACTCGGTGACTACGGCGTAGGTGTTGCTACGGCGTAGATGGTGCTACGGCGTAGGTGTTGCTACGTTTCTCGTTACAAAGTTTATTGGCAATAAACTTGGGCATCCCTATAAATGAAGTTAGTAATAATATTGCAATCACTATTATTTGCATTACTTGGGATGCTATTTGATGTAGAAACAATGTTGTAGGTACGGAATGTGTTTAAGTTTTTTTCATTTCAACTAAGGTCTTTTGCCAAAAATAACATCCAATTTTAAAGTGTTTCATAATGAGAATAACCCTAAGAATTCAAGTAACATAATAATAAACAACATTATTTGAAAGGAGACCTTCCAAGGTAATAAACTGTTAATTTTAAGTCAAGTAAACTGAAATCTCTAAGCGGCTGGTTGACACTTTCCGTGACACAAAGGCTACCTTTTACCTTAGCCAGAAGCTAAGCATTGCCATACAACGTGGCAATTCTGCCAGTCTCTTGGGTAGTATCATTCGACAGCGATGTGGACAAAATATTTCAACTCCATATTTTAGTTTATAATAGTTAAGTTAGGATATTATAATTTTTATTTTTTTATTAATTAGGTAACAAGGTATTGATTAAGTTGTTGTTTAAATTCATTTTATTTTCTGATTATGAATAATTATTACTCTATTGTAGATTATTTTTATTGAATTGATGTTTGAGGCGTGGTATATTACAAATGGGCTAAGTGCCAAAAAAGCAAAACCAAAATTTTGTCTTTCAAAGGTGCTATGTTGAGCAAAAAATAAGGCTTTTTTGAATAAATGACTTCACACCAATGTCATTAACAGGTATATATACAAACAGGACCTATTTTATTTATTTTTCATAAAAAATATGCCCAAATAAAACGTTGACTAAGAAACTAATGCATTTTTATTTAATTTATCAACGATTGTGTTTTGGTTGTTAACCTAGCCCAATTGTAAATTCCACGCCTCGTTTATAAAAGAGCCACGCAATACAATAATACAACTTAATACATTATGAATAAATTTTCCATACGTTCAAAATTAAAAAATAAATAATATGTATCCTTCATTTATTACATCGTTCCACTCACATCTCCTCCCCCTGTTTGTTTCGTAAAAAAATTACTAGGGAGTCGACGAAAACATTTATTTCTTAATTTAATTAGTTTAGATATTACTCTTCCTGTCTATGCTTTGTAGGGCCCTAAAACCAGCTGATTTTGTATAAAATGTTTATTTATTTATTAATTTAAACTTTATGCACAAGTAAAAGAAATTCTGTAATAAGGCGGACTTAATGCCTGAGGGATTTTCTACCAGACAACCTTAGGGTGATGCAGAGACAAAACATGGCAGGTGCAACATACGGAATAAATAGCTGGGAAATGACTATAAAATACAAGAATAAATACTAATACATACATACATACAACATACATATAAACAAAATGAGCTGTGAGGAGAAAAAAAATATCGGTAGAGGAGAAAACGAATTCAGCAAATCAGCGGTGGACAGTTACGGCCAACTTGTTAAAATGTTGTTGTTGTTTCGCCATTTCTATGAAAATTATATTGTTAATAGACGATGTATTATAACTAAAAACATGAATGATTAGTTGTAGTACCGTTTTCGAATTGAATGTACAGTCACGAGCACTAATATGTCAACACTTGGCCACTTACAATTGCGATTTTTTCGTGAAATAACGAATGCAACATTGAAATACAACACTTTACACAGACCTATGGGTTTGAAAATACTTTGTTCGTAATAACATAAAATTTCATTCAAAACTAAAGGAGAAAATCGACTTTGAATAAAGCCACGTGTATACATACTTTTGCTCGTGACTGTACTGATATTTTATAAATAAAGTGTTTTGTGCCGCAAGATGTAGCGTTGGAAGGCTTCTCACAAGGTGGTCCGACGACCTTGTGATCATCATTTCAGCCGAAAGACGTCCACTACTGGACATAGGCCTCCCCCAAGCACCTCCACTTCGACCGGTTCTATGCTTCTCGCATCCAACACTACGTCTTCCGGTACGCGGTCGCCACTCCAGAACCTTTCGGTCCCATCGGCCATCTGTTCTGCGAGCAATGTGCCCTGCCCACTGCCACTTAAGTTTGGCAATTCTTCTAAACATCATATAACATGATAAACAAAAAATGTATGTTTTTTTTTGGTCAACGACCATAGATAGTGTAGTTCTTATTATAAAAAAATAGCTAGATGAGATCGGCGTTTCCTATCTGACTACTCTGAGAAGTAAAGCCGAAACAAACTCAGAGCTCACAGTTTCTTTTGAAGTCCAGACATAATCTTGATCAGATCATGTGAAGACCATATAAATTGATGTCTGAAATGGTTCATACAGATTTTAGTGAACCAGTCTAGTAGAGGGATTGGTGATATGATAACAGTAAATAGTATTAGCAAAAAAGTAAACTTAACTACACCCCATCCACTTTACACGATCCCTAAATCGCCGTTTACGACACCCGAAAGTGTTAAACCATAAAATTCTCCAAACCATTTTGTTGAAAGTCACTCTGTCTATAAAACTCCTTATCGCGAACTTCGCAGCCCCGAAGCATCGTCTCGTTTGACCATTACTCTTGATCTAATTTAATAAAATTGATGACTCTCTTCTTCCGTTTAGTCTCAACATTTCGGAAGTTTACTTTGAAATAAGAGAGAACACAGTCACAAGCTTTAAAATACGATAGTGGAGGACCGAGACGAAACGTACAAATTGTAAAATCAGGGATAATGTTTTTTTTTAAATCTATTGTTCATCTTAACATAATTTAAAAAGCTAACAGTCTCAAAAGAATAATAATAAAGTAAATATAAAAACAAGGGAAAAAAAAATTGTCTGCATCTCTGTCAACAGGAAAAGTGCCCAAAAGGCTGGCAGCATTGCCACTTAGGCCAGCCAGCCCTCTGGTGAAGAGTCGACCAACTGCTTGGCGATATCTTGAAAAACTAAGTAAGCACTCGGACCCCATGGTCCTAGTGTTTTAACCCCAAACGGCTCGAACATATACGAGTATTACCCAAAAAGATTGGAATAATTTATGAATTAGCAAATTGACTATCAACTTATTTTTCGTATATTCAAGTTACAACTGTCATTCTTTAAATAAATAGTTTACGACTTATGCAAATAGTTTACACATTTAAGCAGTGTGTCGATGAGCTGAGCAGTTTTATTACCCTAAACACTGTTTTCAACATACATTTCTACGACATCTCCCATCCTTTTTTACTCCCGTTAAGGGGACTATTGGACCTAAACGCAATAAACGCAAGTTTTATAATGCCTAAAAGTTAGTAAACAAAATCAGAAAAATATATGATATTCTTCAGCATATATGCTAGGTAGATAGTGTGTTGAAAACATAATACAACTAATTTGATACGATAGAAAAAAAATCATGAAGATACCTCTAAAAACTTTGTTTTTACAATAAAAACCATAATAATATACATACAATATACTGATTTTAGGTCAGATTATTCTACAAGCAACATACTAAATAGATTTTTTTAAATAGATAATTGTTTCATATTTTGCAATAAATTACCAGTGTTGTGTCATCGCGCTTCTCTTTCTTTTCTATGCAGTCCGACAGTGACCGCGCTTTACGTCATGTAAGCCCCTTAAAAGTGTCAGCGGGATTGTCCGAAAGGGTTACCGCTGGTCCGGAACATAAAGGGCTAAGGAAGGAACACGGGTGGGTTTTAGTCAGTAAGAGTCTGACACTCCCTTCCGCTCTACCCAGAGCGGGAGGGGTCATGTGATGATTTCCCATCCGAAAAAAAAAGCCCCTTAGAAGTCCACGTCTAGCGCTACAATTGGACCTTCCTAGCTTCTATTTAATTGATCTGTCACGAGGTTGTAAATGTACGAAAATGTCTCTTTTATCTCGTCTCTTGATTGTTTTACTTCTCCTTTATTGGATGGGCAAACGACTTTAGGGACGCTAAAACAGATACTTATGTATTGTGTTTCTTTTGTCCTTATCTTTCATGTAATTTTAAAGTTATTACGGAATTGGGAATTAGAATTTAAAGGGTCTATTACCTTTTGACCCTTATTTTTTTTTTGTTTTTTTTATACATATTTTTGTTCTATTTGTCTGGTGGATAATGCCTACATTATCCACCAGATAAATTGAACATAAGCTTCTGCACTAAGTACTGTAAAGGTTGTCCACCAAAGTCAACCTGAAGTAGTGCAGGCTGACTATAACTTAGGCAGGTTCCATTCGAATATTAACCAAGTTTAGAACGAGGTGTCAAAATATTTTATTAGGTTTATTTATTTAGGAAAAGACAGTACTGACAGTGCTAGTTTAGGCACTATGTAAAGACGTTCAGTCAATATAAACGTAAACAAATCGTATCGTTGTTTGATTCCTTTGATGGGCTCATCCGCCCTTCACAGTACTGCTATACCATACCGAGCACCTAGGCTTCTGACGTTTTATAAGTGTCCATGTAGGTTTATCTATACTTACTATACAAATAATAAAGCTGAAGAGTTTGTTTCCTTGTTTGTTTGTTTGAACGCGCTAATCTCTGGAACGTCCAGTCGGATTAAACAAAGTATGTTTGCATTTGATAGCCCAATTCTTGAGGAAGGCTATAGGCTACTTAACGTCACGCTAGGACCCTAAGGGGCCGAGCAAAATCGAAACAGGTCAGTCAACAAAACAAATCAGACGGGGTGGGTCGCGGGAACAAATATTTTCACGCGGACGAAGTTGCGGACAGCTCATCATCATCATCAGCATTTCAGCCGAAAGACGTCCACTGCTGGACATAGGCCTCCCCCAAGCACGTCCACTTCGACCGGTTCTGTGCTTCCCGCATCCAACGGGTTCCTGCGGCCTTCACAAGGTCGTCGGACTGCTAGTGCGAAATAAAATATTCTGTTTTTAATTTTACAAGAACTCTTTAACAAGAAAAGTTCTTATCTGCTTAATAATTTCGCGTGCTTTTATCTGGAAGTACACAACAACAAACAAGGACCGTATTACGAAGTATTAAAGCCATCTTAATTCCATTGCGAGAAAGAGATGGTGCTATCGATCATGTATAGCTCCGTCGCTCTCTTACACAGGAGTCAAGATGGCATTTAGCCGTCATAATTATGGCACCAGGCTCTTAAAGTAATTATTTTGAATTAAAAGTATTATGCTTAATTAAACCTACATTTTGTGTTAAAAATTAGTTTCAATTTACGAGTATAGAAGACATTACTTTCTAACGTTTTGGTATGGTGTTTCACGACAAAGTAAAGCTTCTAGAATTATTTTCTGATTCCTTCAGTCGAGTGTTAAAATATAATCAAAATTCAATAAGGGGACTACAGGACCTGAACGCAAAAATCGCAAGTTTTATAATGGCTCAAATTATATGATCGACTACAGTAAACAAAATCAGAAAAATATAATATGATATTCTTCAGGATTTATCCTAGTGTCTTGAAAACATAACACAACTAATTTGATACGACAGAAAAAAATCATGAAAATACCTCTAAAAACTTTCTTAAAACAATAAAAACCATACTAATATACATACAATCATTCTGATTTTTTGTCAGATTATTGTACAAGCAACATACTAAAGTTAAATTTAATTTTTTTTAGTAGTGTAAAATTATAATATACAGATCTCAAATAAACAATAGTAGGCCAAATACCTCTTCTAATACGAACTTTGATCACCATGCTTGCTTAGGACGGGTTGGTATTTCAGACTTTAATTCGTAATTTAAAACGTTCAAAATCTAGTCGCAGTTTCATCTCGGGGACAAACAAATGTCAAAAACTTGTCAAAATGTAGGGAAATTCGAGGTCTTTTTGACAGATTGAGACTGAGATGAACGTTCTTTAAATTATGAGAATTGCCCCTCTATTTTATCAATTTTAAAATGCTTAATAAAGTTCTTTTGTTCGCAGAAACAAGTTTCCAGACTCGTTCGGAGTCTGATGACAGTGACAGCACATCCAAAGCCACAGTCACTGCGGTGCCAAGACGTAAGTATTTCTGCGTGCAGTCATCATCATCGACTAGCATATATACAACGTTCCGACAAGAATCGTAGGGCAGTAGTTTGTCCATGACATCATCTGCCTAGCCTTTTCCCAAGTTTTTTGGGTTTGGCTTCCAGTCTTACCGGATAGAATTAGAGAGAGAGGAAGAGAGGGAGGGGGGGGTGGCGAGTAGTGTGGAGTTGTTTGTCCATGTGTGAATTATTGTATAGTCTATAGGTTTAGTCATAAAATAAAGAAGTATTTTATAAGCGTTGGAAAGCCTCATGGACCGATGACCTGATAAAGACCGCAGGAATTCGCTGGATGCTTGAAGCACAAAATCGGCCTATGTCAGTAGAGGACGTCTTTCGGCTGAAATGATGATGATGATGAAGTACTTGTTATTTCTATAGTTTAATAATTAACAATTTTACCTTCAATTTTTTTTTATCCCTCTGTTTTTCACTTGTACAAATCAAATCAAATCAAATCAAATAATTTATTTGCATAATACATGTGAAAAAGGTGTTACAAAGCGCTCTGGGACTATTTCACCAAAATTGTTTTGTTATGTTAATGAACCTTAATTAGGACAAATTCCACCAAACTATTATACCTAGAATAAGTGTTATCCTGAAATAAATTTTGTATTTTTGACAGTTTTTCTATATTAGAACTGTCAGACGTTAATTTTATTCCACGGATAAAAAATATTGGTAAAATCAGCCCTTAAGAGTTTTTATGTATTTTTTTTCAATCCCTAGATTTTTAATCCTACGTAAGTATATTAAACCTTCCTTAGCTTCTTTTGTTAAATAAATACAATAGCTACTTTAAAAACCAGATGAATAACACCTAGATACGTCTACATCAATAGAGTCTAAGTAACAGATGACTTGTACCACAATCATACATGAATGCTTTGTAACTACACATCATACCGCAACGCCATACTATATAATAATAATATATTCCACAACTATCACACAACGCCGTCTAGTCTCAAGCTAAGCAGAGCTTGTGTTATGAGTACTAGACAACTGATAAACATACTTATATATTTCTAAATACATACATATATAGATAAATTACACCCAGACACAGAACAAATGATCATGCTCATCACACAAACATTTGTCCTGGGTGGGAATCGAACCCACGACCTCCGGCATAGCAGTCATAGTCACTGACCACTAGAAAAAAAAAAAAAAAAAATAGGCCTTCCCCAAGCACCTCCACTTCGACCGCTTCTGTGCTTCTCGTATCCAACTTGTTCCTGCGGCCTTCACAAGTTCGTCGGACCACCTTGTGGCCTTCCAACGCTACGTCTTCCGGTACGCGGTCGCCACTCCAGAACCTTTCGGCCCCATCGGCCATCTGTTCTGCGAGCAGTGTGCCCTGCCCACTGCCACTTAAGTTTGGCAATTTTTCGGGCTATACATAACGTGTTTGCACTCGCTGTACGTGTAGCGTGTCTATGTGTGCGTGCGTTTTCGTTCGTTGTATGGCACCAGCCTTCTATACCCATCTGTTTTGTGTTAATAACCCGCTAAACAGACCAACAAATCATTTTACAGTTAATTAGAGACGCCTCCAACTATAAATTAGTTGAGTGGAACTAACAGTGTTGCCGAAATTAGGCACAAATTCAATGACTATTTTGGCTGTCGGTCATTGGCATGTGGGCGTTTTGTCCCGGTCCATTTACCCTTTACAGTCCATCAGTTAAAACCTGTGATTTTGCATGACTGTCAAAATCACAGTGGTCTTTATATTCCTCCTTGTCTATACTTTACTAGCTGCGCCCCGCGGTTTCACCCGTATATGTTTCGATCTCATGGGAATATCGGGATAAAAAGTAGCCTATATGTTAATTGTATCAGCTACCTCCATACCAAATTTTATCTTATTTGGTCCAGCCGTTTGAGCGTGAAGAAGTAACAAACATATAAACACACCCCCACATACTCACACACTCACAAACTTTCGCATTTATAATATTAGTGTGATTTTTATGTACGTTTATTGCACTAGTCAGGACGATTATGACCACCGGTTAAAACCTACAGGCTGGCGACGATTTCGATTTTTTCTTGCACTAGTTGAGTGAGCTACGAGTAACTCATCCCGAATCTTTCGCTCAAAGAGAGCAGTGCGTGAAACACGCCACAAAAACTTCATTGTATATCGAACAGAAACATGAGGGGCGATTCTCGTAATTTTAGAAACGTTCATAGTCTGATCTCAGTCTCAATCTGTCAAAGATACTTCTAATCATGGACGTAATATAGAAGAATGCTTCTAATTTCCCTACATTTTTGACAAGTTTTTGACATTTGTTTGTCGCCGAGATGAGACTGCGACTAGATTTTGAACGAGATTTGGCCTTCAGCTGTTAAACTCTCGTATCTTGTGCCTTCAGGAAGTGTTCTAACTGTGTGACGTTTATGATGCCTTGTTTATTCTCATTTCGTTTTCCAGTTAAGTGATAGCGGAACATAAACGTGACCTTGTTTGGCGCAGTCGGCTAATGATTTAAATCTTTGTTTATGATTTTTTATAAATGTTTTTGTTTGTTTCAGGACACTGTCGGACCCCACATCATAGATAACAACAGAAATAGTCATAAAAATATACATATTATTATCAATAAAATATTTAGGTAATTATAATTTTTACTTTAAGCATATCAAATTGTACCCATAAAGTTATGAGAACATGTAAAAATTATTATCTATCATTTATGATTTTCTTTGTAATATGACGAAAAGAGATAAAAAAATCTTCTAAATGATGTGTATTTGGTCTTCAAGACAATATCAACCTAGAATTTTAAGGTGATCAAAACAGAACGATTCTGAGATGAATATTATTCAATTTTGAACTCTATTTTCCACGCAATAAAGAACGTTATCTCACTTCAAGGCACTGAGGAATGTTGGTAAAAAGTAAGTAGGTACGGTAGGAAAAATAGTCGCCAGTAACTTTTTTTCTCTCTGGTAAAGTCTTGTGCTGACAGCTGAGTTAATTTCATATAAAACTTGGTTGTCTGCGCGAATCTCTCAACTATGGCATATTTTTGTCACTAAATATACAACTATAAGAAAATCTTTGAACAGGTGCCAAATACTTCTCGTATATAAAAGAAGTCCTTGATTAAATTGTTCGTCAAAAAGGTGTGGTGGGATGTAACCGCATAAATCTTAAGTCCAAAGATTTTCTCGACTTTTAACGATCGACATAACTATTGTGTTTTCTTTTGTATTTATTTATCATGATGTACAGACGCCAGCACATCAAGCTACCCGAAACTGTCAAATTTTCCCAATAAACTTTGAACCTTATGCTTATGGTTTAGCGATAAAGTTGAAAATCTATTAAAGAAATTTTACAGATTGTAGTAATTCGATGTGCTGGCGTCTGTACTAAAAAAAAAAGACTGTCATCAAAAATCGAGCAAATCTGCGAGTTAATCGCATAACACACTTACAATGGCGATGCCATTCATTTTGACAATTCAACAACATTCATTCCATCATTTACGTTGTCGAGCAAACGAATGTTTGGAACTTAAGAAGCAATGCATTGGGACGTTCCTTCAAAATACTTCGATTTGTTATTGAAAGTATTTTACGCAATTGGGGTTCTGTAAGCACCGTTACTAGCCTTACGGACATGAGATCAGCTTCAATACAAAACATGCTATGACTTGTTAAGGCAACACTTGAATGGTAGTCTAAAAGACTTGTCTTGCTTCGTCTATTCGCTTTCTGTATAGTCATTCACCAATAAACTCATACTTAAAGTGTGCACTATATAAATGAGTAATTTGAGTCTAGGGAAACCAATGGCGTAACTATATCGTTTGGGGCCCGTGGCAAACTCAAGGGATGGGGCCCTCCCTCAATGTAAAGAAGCTCAACCAACGTTATAGTTTTTTTTTTGTTAGCACGTCTCCGTGATTTCTTCTGCGTACATTTCATATTTTCCCCTACAAAATTTAACACCTGACTGCTTCTGTCCTTATGTTAGGATCCTCTTGTGCTCATGGCCCTCTGGCTGGGGGCCCGTGGCATTTTGCCCCAATGCCATCCTATAGTTACGCCACTGAGGGAAACAATGAAGTCGTTAAAAATAATCCCTGTGATCGTTTTCTTCTAGTATTTCCAAAAGTCGCATTACAGTAGTCACTTGACTATGAATCAAGATTTCGGACATTACTTATATTCAAACCACAATTTATACTATAACTGTCACGTTTTAGAATCACAATAGCGGTCATTGCCCTGTCCTTAATATCTCTCCGTAGGAACCCAAACACCAAACTATGTATGGGTTTTCGTTATTGGAACATGTTGACGACCACGATAGATATTGATTCAGGATGTTAAGAGACATTGAAATAGAATATGTATGTAGGTGGGTCAATGACCGCAATTGCTACGCTAAAACGAGACAACTCTATATCGAGTTCACTGCCCGTATGCTTCAATCGAAGCAACAGACTTATAATACATAAAGTAATGAAATTAATAATAATATAAGGACAAAAATATTCGTCTCGAAGTATCTTTATTAAAAGACTGATGTTTTAAAAGTATAAATAAGTTTTAAATGTTTGTGTCAAAACTAATTATAAATATGGTGACGTGCTTCGGTAAGTCGCGTGCCGCTTAATTGAATTCGCGAACTTGTAATTCAATTTCGTTAAATATCCGAATTTTGTGGAATACAGTGCATTCCTAGGCAAAACTAGAAAAAGTAGTATATTTTGTTATTAATATAATGGAGCAGATAATTTGATGACTCTAAAACAAATATACCATTTATAAAGTTCTTCTTTTATGTTATATTTGGTAAACAATATTACGTTATGAAAATCATGAGTTTTCATATTAATCCTACAGGTAGTATAATTATAAGATTTTTTTTTAAACTCATGACTTCATATGGTATCCATAAGGTATCTTCATATGGTATGGTGGTTATACTAGCCTGTTATTCAGGGCATAAGACTCATACAGAGAGGGCACAAGCATTGATCACCATACTTGCACAAGACAGATTGGCCCATGATCAAAAACAACTTTGAACCATATGGCGAACGTATTGAGATTTCGATTTGAGTGAAGTAGAATCACATTAATCCTCTCAAATCGACATCTCAATACGTCCTCCATATTTGTTTACCAAATCAGATAAATAAAAATACATCTTACTTAGTTCTGCATCCCTGGAACGTGACAATCTCTTGCCATTCTTTTCCACAAGTAACCACGTTGCTACGTCTTCAAGTTCTGTAGGTATTTTCCTAAGATATATTTATTTTCTTTTTGTTTTGTATATTTTAAAGTTTGGATTGGATGCTGGTTAAATAGAATGCTGCTGCAATATATTTGTGTTATTTTTTTCTGATTTTAACATAACACCACGCCTGTTATGCCCTAGGGATTATATAATAGGCAGTGAAATACTTGTAGTACCTACTAGTTATCTTTACGTCCCATAATAGGGTGCGAGCCTGGTGCCATCTGCTGGGCACCAATTTAGACTCCGGGCTGCTTCTGAGAAATTCCTGATGGGAAAACCCAATAACAATTTGCCCGGCCTTGGAATCGAACCCAGGACCTCGTGCTTAGCAGTAGGCCAACAAACAAAATAATAATCTAAATTGCTCAGGTTTTACGTGCATTTGAGAGCTATGGCAGTATCTACCTAAGTAAACACTCAGGAAATATCATAGTATGACACAATAGTATTGTGGCGGTATCTACATCGCCACATGCGAACAACGCATCATACTGACGTCATGCAAAATCCTGCATCGCGCAAGCAGAGTTTACCGCGCAACTAGCATATTTTCAACACCCTTCTGATTGAAAGATCCTCCCTTTTCTATAGAGTTTAAGTGAACTTTACACCCTGTCCCTCATACCTCTATATTATAGAGAAACCTATTTATTACGATGTTTTCAATACTTAACTCATAATAATCGAAACACACACGTTATTATCGAAGCACATCACCATCAGTAGTTCGTAACTGCCAAATTAGTTTTAATAGGGGTTGTAGGAAACTATCTTCGACCTACGAATTGTTGTTAACGGTTCGTAGTTCGCAACATTTGACGACATTAATAATATGAACTAGAGCTAAGTCTTTTGTTAATTCTAGTCTTTGAATTGTGAAATAAATGTTTGAAGTATCTGCTTTGGTGTTTTATTTATATTACCAACTGGCTGCGCCCCGCGGTTTCACCCGCGTAAATGTCGATTGCGTGGGAATATCGTGATAAAAAGTAGCCTATATGTTAATCTAGGGTGTCAGCTACCTCCGTACAAAATTTTATCAAAATTGGTCCAGCCGTTTTAACGTGAAAAAGTAACAAACATATAAACACACGCACACACTCACAAACTTTCGCCTTTATAATATTAGTGTGATAGTGTGATACTACTACACATACATAATAATTATACCTACCTCCTTACGAACAGTTACACACTGATTTCTCTCTTTCAGTCGTCAGTAATTTGTTTTTCTAAAGAAGAAAACAAAGCGTTGTGTGTAACTATACAGACGTTAAACAACGTTTATTAGTAAGGGGGTTACCTACTGTTTATTTATTTTACTTCGATGGTCCTAGTTTATTATTTGTGACTTCGAGTGACAGCTATGTGAACATAACCCAGCATTGCATAATGTAAGCTGTCACGCGCTTTAAGGCTCTTACAAAAAGGCGCGATGCGCGACGCGAATCGCGCGCGACACAAAGGCACCGCTCGTTGTACGACTTGCGGTGCCGTTGTGTCGCGCGCGATTTTATCGCGTGTCGCGCCTGTTTGAAGGAGCCTTTATTCCTGGTGGCTTTTATTTAGGTATTAAATTTTGTTTACAATATTTATTTTTTGCTTGAGTATAGATTTCATTGTATTTGTTGGTACAGGTTGAAATTAAAAACATGCGACAAACAGAAAATGAGAGATTGTACTCATCATTATGAACAACTTTTACTATGGGACCAAAGCTGCAATCGCGAAAAAATCGGCTGTTCCCCACATTTTGACGAGTTATGCGAACATAAATAAATGTAGGGAACAGCTGATTTTGTTTTCGCGATTTCAGCTTTGGTCCATAATGATAAGTACAATCTCCGTTTTGATTTGTCGCAAGTTTTCAATTTCAACCTGTACCAACAAGCATAAAGCATGGAGCTTATATTCCTATTAATATAAACACACTTCCGATGTTAAGACAGGCATGCTTCAATTTTCACCAACACATCCCGTTTGAAGTTGATCAGTACGAATTAATTGATTGAATACGAGCAGTGTTAAATAGAGCTTGAAATCGAATAATTGTTTACTGAAACAAATGTGTGGTTAAAAATAGGAATAATTACCCTTTCTCTAAACGTGGGTTTGTGACCCACGGACAGACGAATTGGTATCTTCAACAACGTCATCTGCCTCGCCTTTTTCCCAAAGACACGTTGGACGTTGGAGTCGGCTTCCAGTCTAACCTGATGCAACTGATAACCTGTATTTTACATAGATATAGTCGACTGACATCTGAACTGAAATGAAATGTTTATTTCTCTAAGTAGATATTTTAAGATACTTTTACAAGTTAATATTTTGATGGTCAATATTTTAAAACTAGATGACGTCGGCATTTTCTAGCTGACTGATCCTTGAGAAGAAAATAATGCTGAAACAAACTCGGAGGCTATGTCTTTTTTAAAGTTCAAACCTTATATTTTTAGGGTTTTATGTGAGTCTAACAATGCAGGGCCATGTTTGGAAGAGTCTTTTGAAGAAAGAGCCATTGCAGCTTTGTGTTGACCGTCTCAACAGACGTGCATGTGCATGCATCAGTCATCGTGTAGCTCAACCCTTCCTGTAACAACGTTCTTTCCAAGGTCTCGGTATATAATGGATGGTCACATATCCACGGATAAACCGCGGCATAACCTTTGAAGATCATACGGCTGTTATTATTTAGCCAGGAGCGCACGAGGAGGTGTCTTCAACTGGTATCCTATTTTGGAGCGGCGACAATGATTCTGCAAGCGTTCTCCGACAGTCGTTTCTCCTTTAGACTGATCACCGACAGAACGTTTCGTTTTTGAGAGATTCGTCGATAGAACGTTTCACCTAAGGATGTTTCGCCGACAGAATGGTTCGCATTTTTTTGTTTCGACGACAGGACTTTTCTGCAGTACAAGAAACATCTGTAAAAGATTTATGTCTATCTAAACACCACCAATTTTCCAATTCCGACATCCGAAATGAATTATTACTAAAACAACAGTGTTAGAAACAAACACCTGTTTTTTACATTGAAAACTTTGAGCAGGTCGAAGCGTATTTCAACGGAGCTACAAAATAGTAGGTACACAGAAGGTCGGCTTTAGACAACGAGCGAAACGCTCGCATACATAGATGCATATGATTTATTCCAAAAGTATCTTATGAAAGTGTAAACACACCCTGGTCAGGTTGAATTCTTACGTTAAACTAAAGGAAAATAGTAACACATTCATCTGTTTTTAGACGGTTTTAACTTTATATTCCGCCACTTTTTTCCAAAATATCGTTTGAATAACATAATTATATTGTAATTGAAAAATCGTCGACGAAAATTGAGGTATAAAATTACCCTAACTAACCTCAATCGTCAAGTTAAAAACATCTTTAAGGTGATTTACAATTTTAATTTCGTGTTGAATTATTCAAATTATCAAATCATAGCACTCAATTTGTAAGTAGCACGATAAATTTGTATACACAGGTAAGTTTTCTGACATTTATTCCATTTTTCTCCTAACCTTGATCTCGCCTGGTGGAAAACGATGGAATTTTCACTGGAATAAGCAATACGTACGACGATCTCAAACAAAAGCCAGTCGTGAGTACGCTTGCACTCGCTGTGGGTACGTGAAGCGTATCTAAATATGTGTGCGTGCATTTTAGCCCATTGTGTGGAGCCGACCTTCTGTACTATTCTGTGACTAAGCTATGACCGTACCCTTGGAAGTTAGTAAATAAATAAATTAAGGTGTGTGAGAATTTATGTTTACAGTGGAATTCCCTGAAGACGCTGGACGCACGTTTTCAATATTTTAACAACTATATCTAGGTTAGAATTCCTCTGGCGATGGCGTGTGGAAACTATAGTAATTATATCAAAACCTCGTGTAGAGCAAATAGTTTGCAATATTTTACACCTACTTTTCCGGATTAAAAAAGTGCTTTCATGACATCATGCAATCCAAGGTTACCTAAGTTTTGTGAATGATTTACGAGTTTGGAGTTACTTATTAGACCTTTGTCAGTTGTTTCGGGTAGCCATACGCCCGAAAGTGTGACAATCAGTGTTACCAAAGGATGCCCGTATTACCCTGTAACTGGGTTGTAGAGGTTCGGTAGGCAGTCGTTAAGAGTCTGGTGCAGGTGCTGTCCGGACACGGTTGCTTCGGATCGTACCTGCACCGTATCGGGCGGGAGGAGACGCCGTCGTGTCACGACTGTGGCGCGGCGGAGGACACGGCGCAGCACACTCTCGAGGTGTGCCCGTCGTGGTCCGAGCCGCGCCGCAGTCTCACCGCGGCGATCGGAACGGACCTCTCGCTCCCCGGCTTGGTCAACGCCATGCTAGGGGATGAGGGGTCCTGGGCGGCAGTCGCCTCCTTCTGCGAACACGTCATGTCCCAGAAGGAGGCGGCGGAGCGCGTGCGGGAGGAAGACCCTCTCGCGGCGCCGCTCCGAAGGCGGAGGAGGGGTCGAAGAAGACGTCAGTATGACAGTCATCTCCGACTCCTCCCAGGTGGAAGCCAGCAGGCGACGGGTGCGGGGGCACCCTCGCCTGTATTGCACAGACTTCCACCAGTGCCGGACGGGAATGGCCAGGTGTTCCCGGCCATTCCCGTAGCCCCCCAGACGGGGGGACATGCGGGGCCCGCCAGTTAGGCGGGCATGCGCCGGGGGGGTTGTGGATGCAAAGGCTGAGCCGGATTCCCATGACCTCCCCATCAAGGCGATGAGGGAACACCGCTGAGTTTTAGTGGGTATACTGCCACCCTGGCAGGGAGTCCCACATACTCCGTCTCTTCCCCCGACGAGCGGAGATGCGTAACGTCATTTCTCAGCGAAAAAAAAAAAAAAAAAAAAAAAAAAAAAAAAAAAAAAAAAAAAAGGCAGTCGTTAAGAGCGCCGGGGGGGTTGTGGATCAAAGGCTGAGCCGGATTCCCATGACCTCCCCATCAAGGCGATGAGGGAACACCGCTGAGTTTTAGTGGGTATACTGCCATCCTGGCAGGGAGTCCCACATACTCCGTCTTGTCCCCCGGAGAAGCGGAGATGCGTAATGACATTTCTCAGCGAAAAAAAAAAAGGCTGTCGTTAAGTGTTGAATTAGTATTCAGTATTAGTAGTGAGAAAAAAAAAGAATAACACCACCACCACCAGCCCATACTTCCTGTGGGTGTCGTAAAAGGCGACAGGATCGTACCGGAGAATGGGCAGCAGCGTTCTCTATGCATTTCACCACCATACTGCGATCGCCAACCCGCCTGCCAAGCGTGGCGATTATGGTAAACCCCCCCCCCCCCCCCTTGAGGGAGGCATATGTCCAGCAGTAGACGTCTTTCGGCTGAAATGAAGATGATGATGACGAGTAGTAAATCCAGTTAGAGTGGAAGCCGGAATATTCGAGAAAACGCTAAGCTAATAATTGTGAAAGAGTTCTTAGCAAAAAAGCGGATGATAATAATTGCGAAATATCATCTCCAAAACGATTTCATGATTACATTGTCGTGTTTCTCAAGACCCAGTCTTCGTAAATTTTGATACAATATCCGAAAAAGATTGAATTTTGCATAGGTACAGACGCCGGCACATCAAGCTACCCGAAACTGTAATTTTTTTCCAATCAACATTGAACCTTACGCTTTAGCGATAAAGTTAAAAATTTATTAAAGAAATTTGACAGATTGTAGTAGCTTGATGTGCTGTCTGTACCTACTCAATACACTTCACATAATTCTATCTACCTACCATTTACACACCCACATAACTTGAACCTTTTTATTTCCCTCTCAAATTCATTCCTTCGCATATTGCAGCAAGTTTGCCTTTAATCACATTAAATTTTTTAAAGCCGGCTATGGTGGAGAGCTCTCTTTCTCGGAATCTGTTGGTACAGCTCTTGTGGTTGTTGTATCTGTGTTTCTAGTTGAAAGTTTGAAACTGTGCGTGTAGATTGGGAAGAGTTGGGAAAATAGTGTGGAGGGCTGTGGGAAAATACTGGATTTCGGTGATTGGGTTATTTTGCCAGTATTGCTTTAATTATATATCTATCCTGTATTGTCCCACTGCAGGGCAAAGACGGGAGGTCTTTGCCCTGCAGTGGACTCTCCACACAATACTGTCTGTGTCTTGCTTGGTTATCATTATTAGTTGATTGTGCACTTTTTTCGAGTCAAAGAGACAACCATTTAAACCGCCACCTTAGATTTTCTTTTTGAACTTATTATCTTCTTCAGCACTTTCGAAAACCATGAAAACGACACCCATGACGAATAATTTGAAAATATCGCAGACTCACCTTATTCATGGTTTTTAAAACTCGGCCATACTGGGGAGCTCTCTTTCGCGGTTTCTGTCTGTTGGTACAGCTCTTGTGGTAGCTGTATTTATTTTGTGTTTCTGAAACTGTGCGTCTGGGTTTTGAAGAGTTGGGAAAATAGTGTGGAGGGATGTGGATTTCGGTGGTTGGATATTTTTTGTGCTGTACAGTCACGAGCATAAAATAAATAATAATTATCTTACACTTAGGTATGTTAATATCAAAACTGATTTTTGCTACTTTGAGAAAAGACCTATTTCATAACATATTCAATAGAGAAGCTTAACTATTTCATTTCCCAAGTGAAACTTACATGAAATTACTTGTAATAATAAATAATACTAAAATCAAGTATCTTGACTTGGCTCGCAAGGTTGTTGACATTGGATGTGGACTCTGCGATCATTGTGCAGATAGTCGTGACAGCCAATGAGTTAATAGCCAAGAGCCTCGACCAACACCTGAGGATCCAGCTGCCCAACGAGAGCCTCGTTGGGCAGCTGGATCAAAGGCTTGATTCAGAAAGCGGTACTTCTGGACATGTTTCGCATTGTCAGGAGGTTCCTCTCTCCCCTGACGTTTGTCGCACTAGCGTGATGTCGAGCTTCAGTGTGTCGCACAAGCGTGCATTCGAACTATGGTGAGTCGCAGTACAGTTTTGTCGCACAAGTGTTATTCGCACATTAATTTATCGAGCTCACGTAGTACACTCTCCTGATACCGGTGGGCTACTATTTTTTTATATTTTTAAATGTTTTCATATTTTTTATATTCTAATATTTAAGAATATAATTTAATGTATTTGATTAAATAAAAGAAATCATGGTAATTTTATTATTCTACTATTGTTGTTGAGACCGTTCCCTATATCCCTATGTGATGAGGGCCAAGGATGTCTTCAATGAAGTATTTTATTGGTTTTCTTTGAAGTATAAACGTATATTTTTCTAAGATGGTTTACAATAATTTTGAGAGACACAACCAAGCCGTTAGTTGATTTTTCGTGGAGAGTGAAGTCGGCTGCGACGGTGCTGCCATCATCGGGACGAACGGGAACAAGCTCACGAACGCTGTTCACGCCGCAGAATGTTTAGCGCCATTCTCCGCTAGATGTCCTTGTAGGTATATTGAACATGCCGGCCCCTTTGGAAGTACCAGCATATAGTATTCCAACACGAAGCACTCGTAGCTGTAGCTTCTTGATTATGGTGACTGTAACGGGCAGATCTTTGAGAACGATCGCCTTATGGTGCCGTGCGCTGTACGGATTTCAGCTACACGGGATATTCCATCAGGTCCGGGGAATACTTGCATTATTCGACCCAGTTTCCATTTGAGTGGAGGTACATTCTCTTCTTTGATGAGAACTAGGCTGTTTAGTGTGATGTCCTCACTGTTTACCTTCCATCTTGTTCGTTGTTGGAGTTCGGAGACATATTGTTGCGCGCCACAATTAATGCCTAGTACATGGTGACATTAGTTACCACTAGCGCCATCTAGTATCGAGTAGCAGAACTAGTCGAGTCACGATCGTTCTAGAAAATTCGATACTAGAACTTTGTAGAACTTTCTCGAACTATCGACACCTAGTCGGTCGGGGCCGGTATGTACTCGAACATTCTAGATGTTTCTACAATGGAAGGTTCTAGAACTATCTGCGGCACTATATAAGGCCGGGATGCGCGACGACCGACACAGTTTGGATAAAGCGACAAGAGCGAAAACATCTAAGCGATCTTCAAGTGCGAATTAAGAGTGATCAGTAGTGTGATTGTGTTCTTTTAATTAGTGTTTTGAGTTGTAATTAGTGTTGTAAATTAAAGTCTTATTTTTTGGTTATTAAATCGGCAGTTTTTATTGTCACGAACCCGAAGCTCGTAACAATTGGTGTCAGAAGCAAGGATTATGCCGGTTTTACCCAAAGACGACACGGAGGGTATCCGTACCCGGAGTCAACGCCAGCAGGAGACGGACCAGAGGCGATTTGGTGGAGCAACGCCACTGGGGTCGGAAGGCCAACTACCGACCACGGAGGCCGGCCCGTCCACAGCTGCTCCAGCATCATCAGCACCAGATTTTGCTGCTCTGATGATGATGCTGCAGGAGCAGGCTCGTCGACAGGAGGAACAGGCTCGCCGACAGGAGGAGCAGGCTCGCCGACAGGAGGAGCAGTCCCGCCGTCAGGAGGAACAGGCGCGTCGGCTGGAAGAACAGCTCCAGCGTGATAAGGAGGAACAGGTCTGCCGACAGGAGGAACAGGCTCGTCGGTTGGAAGAACAGCTCCAGCGGGACAGGAAGGAACAGGCTCGTCGGTTGGAAGAACAGCTCCAACGTGACAAGGAGGAACAGGTGCGCCGCCAGGAAGAGCAGATGCTCCTTATAAAGGACCTTCACGCTACCTTCGGGAAAGACATGAAGGAGGTGAAGGATAAGGTTGCTCGATATGACAACCGCCTGTCGGAAGCTGAAACCCGAATCGACCAAGTGAATAATCGGGTCGACAACGTGATGGCTGACGTGAAGAAAACGCTGGATGGAATCGCAGCTCCCGTAGCTACAACACCTTCGCTACGTGGATTCAAAGTGCCACCGTTCGACGGAACTTCTTCCTGGTCGGCTTACAAAATCCAGTTTGAGGCTGTCATGAAGGCGAACGGGTGGAATAAAAGTCAGGCCATGACTGCCCTCACCCTAGGCCTGCGCGACCAGGCCTTAACCGTTCTGGAAGCTCTCGGTAAGGAAGTGACTTACGAGCAGCTCCTTGAGGCATTGGAGGCTCGGTATGGCGACGCTCACCTGGAACACGTGTTTCGTGCGCAGCTCAAGGATCGCGTGCAACGCAGTAGCGAAAACCTGCAGCAGTGGGCCCTTGAAGTGGAGAAGCTGGTTCGCAAAGCTTACCAGTCCGTACCTGCGCTTATTGATGGGAACCTGGTGCAGGCATTCATCGACGGCATACGCGACCTTGAAGTGAGAGCTGCTGTGAGGCTCGGGCACCACGGGACGCTTAAGGACGCATTGGCCCATGCACTGGAGGTGGAAGCTGTGCGGCAGGATCATCGTTCCCATCGCGTCAGGGAGGTTGCAGCGGCTACAGTTCGCGACCGCAATAAAGGATACAGCCCTAGGTGCTACGGCTGTGGGGAAAAGGGCCACCTTCGATCCAGTTGCCCTAAGCGAACTGCAGAAAGAGAAGACGGCCGATCTCCAGAGGGCAGTGCGGCTAACAGCACCGCCCAGCATCAGCAGCAGGGAAACGAGTAATAGCCAGGACTGCGGGGCGGGTGCTGGCTGATGTTCAAAGAGCCCCAAGGGTTTCGATCACACAAACCCAAGACGGGAACAGCCTAATCATCAAGGGCGAGGTCAACGGAACGCCGTGTAAGCTGACCATAGATACTGGAGCTTCTCGCACGGTTGTCAGTTCCCAACTTACAAGTCGGTCCCTTGGGGACTCCGCATACAACCGAGAACGCATTAATTTGGTAACAGCCACCGGACAGCGCATACCCGTCTATGGAGAGAAGAAGATGGAATTGAAGCTAGGCAACAGAATCTACCTGCATAATGTCATCGTGGCTGATATAATGGACGATTGCATCCTGGGCCTTGACTTTATGAGGAAGAATTGTTGCGAGATTGACGTCAAGCAAGGCGTTTTGAAATGTGGACAAGAGGAACTTTTCGTGGAAGGGGCGTTACCAGGGAATGTGTACAGCCTTAAGAAGATTGTTCTTCCGCCGAGATCAGAAACGATCGTGCCGGTTAGTCTTCCTCGGAATCCTGGGCAGACTCATCGTTGTGTACTCGTGGAAAGGGTAGACAATGACCTTCCATGGAAAGTGGCACGAACTTTGGTCAGAGCCACTGACATCTCAGGGGTACGTGTGCTGAACCTTTGTGATCAGGAACAGATTATAGAAAAAGGCACACTAGTCGGTACTTGCGAGGAAGTGGATTGGTTGCGTCGATGCCAATATCTATCGACTGGGACCCTCAGCAAGGATGCACAAACGAAAGTGACCACACTTTTAGAAGACTGCCGCAGCGCTCTGTCCCAATATGAAATGGTCAAGGCGAAGAAGATGTTACTCAAGTACGCCAATGTTTTCTCGTCAAACGATGCTGATATTGGGAAGACTGGCTTAGTTCAACACAAAATAAATACAGGAGAAGAATTGCCTATCCGTCAGCGGCCAAGGAGATTGCCGGTAGCACGTGAAAAAGAAGTGGAAACCATGATTGAGGGAATGGTGAAGGATGGCGTCATTGAACCTTCATCTAGTCCATGGTGTTCACCTGTAGTGCTGGTAAGAAAGAAGGACGGCAGCATGCGGTTTTGTATTGACTATCGTCGTCTGAACGACGTTACAAAAAAGGACAGCTATCCTTTGCCAAGAATTGATGACACGCTGGACATGCTTACTGGAGTAAAGTGGTTTAGCACGCTGGACCTGAAAAGTGGCTACTGGCAAGTCGAAATTGATCCTAAGGACAAGGAGAAAACTGCATTCTCGACAGGAAAGGGTCTGTGGCAATTTAAAGTTATGCCGTTTGGATTGTGCAATGCTCCGGCAACGTTCGAAAGGTTGATGGAACTTGTACTTACCGGGCTAATTGGCGATGCCTGCCTGGTCTACTTGGATGACATCATCATTGTAGGCCGCACGTTTGAAGAACATCTTCAAAACCTGGAACGCGTGCTCATGAAGATCCAGAGTGCCAACCTCAAGTTAAGTCCGAAAAAGTGTTCACTATTCAAACGACAGGTTAGCTTTTTGGGATATGTAGTGTCTGAAGAAGGTATCCGCACGGATCCAGAGAAAATCGCCGCTGTCAAGGATTGGCCAGTTCCAAAAGACAAGACGCAGGTCAGAGCATTTTTGGGTTTGTGCTCCTATTATCGGCGATTTGTCAAGAACTTTGCAGACATAGCCAAACCCCTGCATAAGCTAACCGAAGAGAAGCGACATTTCTGCTGGGATGAAAGTTGCGACATCGCATTCCAGGAGCTAAAGGACCGTCTGTGCAAAACACCTATTTTGGGGTACCCTGATGCGGGCAAGGAATTTATAATTGACACAGACGCAAGTGACATAGGACTTGGCGGTGTGTTGTCTCAACGGAATGGTGATCAAGAGGTTGTGATAGCGTACTTCAGCAAGTCGCTGTCAAAGCCGGAAAAGAACTATTGTGTCACGAGACGGGAATTGCTTGCTGTGGTAAAGTCATTGCAGCATTTTAGCAAATATCTTCTGGGGCGGAAATTCCACGTACGAACTGACCATGCTGCACTGAAATGGCTATTGCAGTTCAAAAATCCAGAAGGACAAGTTGCGAGATGGATTGAGCTACTGCAGGAATACGACTTTGTGGTCGAACATCGCAGCGGGAAATCACATGGCAACGCAGATGCATTGTCAAGAAGACCTTGTCCTGAAGACTGCAAGCATTGTACTAGGCAAGAAAGTAAAGAAGTCGTACCTGTGAGGATGCTTAAGACAGACCTCAGCAACGAGTGGAAGGAAAGCCTACAACGTGCACAGCAGGAAGATTCGGACATCAAGCCGATTCTGGAGTGGATGAAGGCCAGAGCTCCTAAGCCCAGGTGGAGTGACGTCTCAGCGATGAGTTCGATCACAAAAAGCTATTGGGCCCAATGGGACAGCTTGGTGATTCAGGATGGAGTCCTGTGCCGTAAATGGGAAAATGCTCGGGGAGACAGCTGCCATTTGCAAATGGTTGTCCCTAAGGCTCAAGTACCGGATGTTCTACAGCTGTACCATAATGGTTGTTCAGGAGGTCATCTGGGAGTAAAACGGACTCTACTGAAGATACGAGAACGGTTTTACTGGGTCCACTGTCGGGACGATGTCGAGGACTGGTGTCGCAAATGTACAAGTTGTGCAGCTGTAAAGGGACCTCAGACTCGTAGTAGAGGTGCATTGAAATTGTACAATGTTGGTGCACCATGGGAGAGGATAGCCCTTGACGTTGCGGGGCCGTTTCCGGAAAGTGAAAGTGGCAACAAGTATTTCATGGTTGTGATGGATTACTTCACCAAGTGGCCGGAAGTCTTCGCCATTCCAAATCAAGAAGCTTCGACAGTTGCAGATAAATTAGTTCATGAAGTCTTCTGTCGTTTTGGAGTACCTTTAGAGATTCACAGTGATCAAGGAAGGAATTTTGAGTCACAAATATTCCAGGAAACTTGTCGAGTTATGGGTACTCATAAAACCAGAACAACTTCTTACCACCCACAGTCGGATGGAATGGTGGAACGATTTAATCAGACATTGGAGAGGTACCTAGCCAAAGTTGTGGAAAATCGGCAACGAGATTGGGACAAGCACATACAACCGTTTTTGTTGTCATACCGAAGCGCTGTTCACGAAAGTACATCGGTGACACCAGCTTTCGCAAACTTTGGAAGAGAATTACGGCTGCCTGCAGACCTGATCACCGGAATACCACCTGATGCCCCACGCAGTATAACCGATTATGCGAATGACTTGCGGAACAAAATGAATGACATTTATGAGCACGTCAGACAATCGGGCCAGCAAATGTCTGAAAAGATGAAAACGCGTTATGACCGCAAAATGAACAATAAAGGGTTCGACGAAGGTTCACTAGTGTGGTTGCACAATCCAGTCCGCAGCAAAGGGAAATCTCCTAAGCTTCAAGCTAAATGGGACGGACCGTACCGGATTGTGACAAAGATCAATGACGTAACCTACCGGATACAGAAAGGTACAAGAGGTACTCCTAAGATCGTCCATGTGGACCGACTGGCGCGTTATTATGGGGCTGATAATGCTCGGGACGAGCATGTCTTAGGAGGGGGCAGTGTTGCGCGCCACAATTAATGCCTAGTACATGGTGACATTAGTTACCACTAGCGCCATCTAGTATCGAGTAGCAGAACTAGTCGAGTCACGATCGTTCTAGAAAATTCGATACTAGAACTTTGTAGAACTTTCTCGAACTATCGACACCTAGTCGGTCGGGGCCGGTATGTACTCGAACATTCTAGATGTTTCTACAATGGAAGGTTCTAGAACTATCTGCGGCACTATATAAGGCCGGGATGCGCGACGACCGACACAGTTTGGATAAAGCGACAAGAGCGAAAACATCTAAGCGATCTTCAAGTGCGAATTAAGAGTGATCAGTAGTGTGATTGTGTTCTTTTAATTAGTGTTTTGAGTTGTAATTAGTGTTGTAAATTAAAGTCTTATTTTTTGGTTATTAAATCGGCAGTTTTTATTGTCACGAACCCGAAGCTCGTAACAATATTCTTTTGACCATCGTTGCCAAAAATGTTGTCTAAGCTGCTCCACACGGTCGTAGCGTCCCAGTCTCGTAGGCTCGATCTTCGTCAGATTCTCGCAGATGGGCGCAGTCAGCGGTCGACCGATCAGGAAATGTGCTGCAGTAAGTGGAAGGAAATCGTTCGGGTCTGAGGAAAGAGGGGACAAAGGGCGTGAGTTGAGAACGGCTTCAATTTGCGTTAATACCGTTTCAAACTCCTCACGTGTTAGTTTGGCATTGCCCAGTACCCGCCGTAAGTGATGCTTGCAGGACTTGACTCCCGCTTCCCACAACCCACCAAAATGAGGACTATAAGGAGGTATAAACGTTAAACGAATTTGATTATTATTAAGAAAATCTAAAATGTCATTAGTATTATTAAAAATTACTGACAACTCCTTTTCAGCCCCAACGAAATTCTTTCCGTTGTCTGAAAAGATTTGATATGGTTTTCCACGACGTGCTATGAATCGCTTTAATGCTAATATATAATCTTGTGTACTTAAACTGCCTACCAATTCTAAGTGTATGGCTCTGGTCGTAAAACATACAAATAAGCAAATATATGCTTTAATAAGCTTAGCACCTCTGCCTTTGCGGTCCAATATTGACAATGGTCCCGCATAGTCTACACCGCATTGCATGAAAGGAAAACTAGCCTCTAACCTTTCAGAAGGTAAGTTACCCATCAAAGGGGTCAATGCCTTCCCTTTCATGCGTTTGCATATGACACAATTATGTACTACCTGTCTGGCTAAGTTGCGAGCTCCTAAGATCCACCACCTTTCACGCATAGAATATACTAAAAGTTGAGGTCCAGCGTGAAGTAGTCGTTTGTGTTCATATTCACACAACAACCTTGAGAAACGATGTTTATCACTTAACAATACAGGATGTTTTTTGTCATAATTAAATTCAACCGCGTTAGATAGCCTACCACCTATACGAATTATGTTAGACTTATCTAAGAATATATTTAAACCCGATATTTTATTATATAATAACTTCTTTGTGTTATTATTATTAGTACTTAACGGAATATTATTTTTTAGTTTGTGATATTGCTCACTAAACGATTCTTGTTGAACGAAACGTGTCAAAGTGTCAAGCGATCGCTGCAACTCTTCTATAGATAACGGACCGGTTTTACGCGTACACATGCCGCCGCGCGACGCCGCTCGTACATTATCTATAAATCGCAATAGATATGCACAAACTCTTTGCAAATGAATAAATGACGAAAAGCGATCAAAATCAAACAATGAAGTAAATTGAATGGAGTGTAAATTAATAGTGTCAGATTTAGTTTCGGGTAAATCAACGGATGACGATTCTTTATTATTGGTTTTTGGCCACTTGAGACTAGATTCTCGTAAAAACGTAGGGCCACACCACCAAGTGTTATTGTTATCGTACTTTAAAGTGTCTAGCGTAGCACCTCGCGTTATCATGTCCGCAGGGTTCTCGGTGCCCTTGACATGTCGCCAAATTGTATCACATGTTAATTCATTTATTTGTACCACGCGATTTTGTACAAAAGTTTTGAGAAGATGTGGTGACATACGCAACCACCCTTGCACAATGGTGGAGTCAGTCCAAAAATAAACTTTATCGAAATTTAAACGTAAGGACTTTCTTATTTTATTATATAATTTTGCACCTATTAAAGCTCCGCATAGCTCAAGCCTAGGAATGCTAACTGCCTTTATCGGCGCCAATTTACTTTTAGCACATAATAAACGCACTGAAACAGGTATGGTACTATTACAATTATTGAGACACGATCTAACGTACGCGCACGCTCCGTAGGCATTTTGAGACGCGTCGGTAAATACATGAAGCTCTTTATAATTTTCATTAATTATGTAACGAGGTATTTTAATATCGCGTAAATGTTGTAAATCAGCAAGAAACTTATGCCATGTAGTAGCAATGTTTTTGGGAACTTCGTCATCCCAATCTAATTTATTTAACCATAATTTTTGTAACAATGACTTAGCTATAATTACTGCGGGTGCCAACAGGCCTAACGGATCATATACTTGTGCAATGGTTGATAACATTATACGTTTCGTAATTACTGTGTCACTATGTGTGAATTTTGTTGTAAAATAAAGCTCATCACTTTCCGTGTACCAACCTAACCCTAATGTTTTTGACAAGTGATTTTCACCGATGTTTAAATCTTTACAATTCTCCGGAGACACGTCATGACTAAACGTCCACTTATGTAACGGAAAACAACCCCCTTTTAATAACGCGGAGATTTTATTACATAACTGCATTAACGAATCAAGGTCATCGCTCCCTGTAATAAGATCGTCGACGTAAAAGTCCTCATTAATCGTCCTAGCAACTAAATCATCATTAGATTCTAATGCCAATTGTTTTAAGCATCGCATGCTAAGAAAAGGAGCTGACGCAGTGCCATACGTCACTGTGTTTAAAATATACAATTGTAAAGGTAAGTCACGACTTACGCGCCATAATATCAGTTGTAAGTTACGTTGATCCAATTGAATTAAAATCTGTCGGTACATTTTTTTAATGTCCGCGCAAGCTACGTATTTATACTGCCTGAATCTGAGTAAAATGGAAAAAATATCATTTTGTAATGGCGGCCCTATATGTTGTATATTATTTAACGATTTGTTATTCGACGTACTCGCGCTCGCGTCGAACACAACGCGTAATTTTGTAGTGACACTATCCTCTCGGTAAACACCGTGATGAGGTAGGATGTAATGCGGTTTACTTAATATATCAGGAATATCCTTTGATGCAACTAGGGTCATGTGACCAAGTGCTTCATATTCGCGAAGGAATTCACTATAAAGTTTTTTATAATTAGGTAAACGATCTAACTTCCTTTCGAGAGATAAAAAACGATTCTTTGCCATGTTGTATGAATCACCTAACGACTCGGGTGACTCCTTTAAAGGAATGCGAACAGAGAACCTACCGTGTTCATCACGTTTTGTAGTATCTGTAAATATTTTTTCACAATAACGATCATCTTTTGACATGGCATTAGGTAAGTCAGACAATTCTTCTAATTCCCAGAATTTTTGCAATTGAGTATCAATTTGAACGAAATTACATTGAACTCTTTCAGGTTTAAACGAATAATTATTATTACAAAGACGGCCAGAGATGATCCATCCTATTTTGGAATCGTACAGATATGGACCACTACTAAGCTTTACTTTATCATTATTCAATAGATCCCAAAATATGTCCGCTCCTAAGAGTACATCGATGTCCGACGGAACGCTAAACGTAGGGTCCGCGAGCGAAATATGTTTAGGTATCTCTATAAATTGACATTGAACGTCTAACGAAGGTAACTTTGATGTAATACGAGGAAGAACCCAACATTGAATATTTGTATTAAAATCATTAACTTTAGAACGAATGTTTACTTTGCAGGTGTGGGAACTTTTTGACACGCTTTGTCCTACACCCGAAATATGAATTGTGGACTGTATAATAGGTAATTGTAAACGAGTACATAACGATTCTGTGATAAAACAATTCTGACTTCCGTTGTCAAGAAGTGCTTTAACTGTGTGATAATTATTCCTTGAATCAGGAACATCTATGAGTGCCGTCGACAACAAAACTGGCTGTACCGCGGCACTGCACGTAAGTACATTACGCTCGGAATGTACTTGCGTATCAGCTGATTTGCTCACGCTCGGCGACGGATGCGAAATAGACGTGGATACGGCCATACCTATTCTTTCGCTAGAAGTATTATTATTATGAAGTAACGTATTATGGTTATTTTTGCAAAATTTACATGGACCGTATGAACATTCGCTTGGCAAGTGACTATCAGTTCGAATACAATTTTGACAAAGTTTTTTATTTTGAACAATTATAAATCTATCTTTCACGGACAAATTTAAAAATTTCGGACATGAATACAAATAATGATCACCACCGCAGTCAACACAAATACGTCTTTGTTTAGTATTATCCGAATTATTTTTATTTTGAGTTGAATTACTAACGTAAGAATGTGTGACAGGTTGCGGGTTTAAGTTGTTCGATTTATTAGCGTGTCTTTTGTTTTGATTGGAATTCGACATAACGGAGTCATTTTTGCTATGCTTAGACGAAGAAACACCTTTATTATTATTTGACTTTATCATTTCCAACATATCCGCACGGTTTCTTAGAAATGCTAATAAATCATCTAATTTAATGTTATTTGAATCATTTTTAGACACAAGGGAACCTTTATGTGTTTCCCACTCGCGTTCCGTGGACTGATCGAGTTTAGAAACAATAAGATAAACGATTAACGTGTCCCAAGCATCGGTTGGTTCGTTTAGTGATTTAAGTGCTCGCAAATTACGTAATGTTGAATCTATAAGTTTCCTAATTTGATCATACGATTCGCTTTGAATCGACTGAACAGCAAATAACGATTTTACGTGATTTTGCACTAATAAACGATTGTTGTGATACCTATTTTCTAGTAAATCCCATGCGTGTAAGTAGTTTGGAGCAGTGAATTCTAACGCACTAATTACATAAGAGGCAGAACCACTAAGAGACGATTTTAAATAATGAAACTTCTGTATGTCATTAAGATCTTCACGATTGTGTATCATGGTTAGATACGAGTTCCTATACTCTAACCATTGATCATAAGTACCATCAAAGGCAGGTAGCTTTATTACTGGCAACTTAATAGACACAGGATTACAACTTTGATGAGAAATACATTGAGTTTGTTCACTATTGTTAGGATTCATTAGGCACTTCGCGTCAACCATGATGGAAAAGTATTGATCTTCAAATGATTCACGGTATTCTAATTGAGTAGATAAATCTGAATCATCAACTAATTGTTCAATTTCGCCTTGAATGTCATTAAAACTTTGAAAAATAGTGCAAGTTGATTTTATTCGTAAATCTAATTCCGTTTTGCTATTGGAATTTAATGTTAGTTTATCTAATTTTGCAATAAATTTCTCAAATAGTGTAAGTCTGCCTTTCAGCGTGCCTCGCTGCTTTTTCAAATCAGCGAGACGTTTATTTGTCATAGTGCTAACACCTAAATGGGGAGATTTTGACCTTTCTCTTATTTTAGCGGGATCCTGAACCGAGGCAAATTGAAAACACTCATCGTCACTCATTTTGGAAGGTTATAGAAAGCACGAGTACTTACAGTTTCCCGCTCAGCACCACCCCGGCGCAGCACCGCACAACACAACGAACAACTAAAACGTAAAAATAACGATATTAACGCAAATTGTTGGACACGGAGTAGGAGGATGGGTTTTGTGACCTGACCGGTTGCTACTTGACGACAATCCTGGACAATCCTCTTCTCCAATGCTTTTTGATGTGACGCTCCACGTGGCCGCGTGGGTCTTCGTATATCCGACTCGTCAAGGACCAAATGTTGAGACCGTTCCCTATATCCCTATGTGATGAGGGCCAAGGATGTCTTCAATGAAGTATTTTATTGGTTTTCTTTGAAGTATAAACGTATATTTTTCTAAGATGGTTTACAATAATTTTGAGAGACACAACCAAGCCGTTAGTTGATTTTTCGTGGAGAGTGAAGTCGGCTGCGACGGTGCTGCCATCATCGGGACGAACGGGAACAAGCTCACGAACGCTGTTCACGCCGCAGAATGTTTAGCGCCATTCTCCGCTAGATGTCCTTGTAGGTATATTGAACAATTGTTAACATTGCTAGGTCAAAAGCCGAAAGGAACGACCAATAAAATTAAGACACACCATACAACATTCACAGTTTTCGAAACTAAAGAAAATCATATTTATTCGTCACAATACCTTTCCGACATACAACTTCCTCACCTATCTCATTCATCTTCAATACTTCCAAAGAATTGATGCAGCTCCACCGAAAATACCAAAAGTTTCCCAATCTTCAAGTTTTTGCGACTAACCATAGCTTTGTTGAAACCCCTCATAAATCACTACATAGCCTTTGCCAGGTAATTTCCTAACCAATTTCTATTGATTCTCTTTGTTAATACCTGTTTGGGGTCTATCGACATTCTTAAGAGGCAGAACAGCAATTGAAGCTTAGTGAAAATATCGACGAAGAAATTATGCAGAATTCAGCAGAGTAAACATACATCACGACTTCTTCTTCCGCGGATGAGCAAAAGGCGACTCATGGGGGATTTACACGGGTTCATTGCTTGATTTGGAATTGCCGAAATTTTATACACTACGTCGATTTTCGCCGTGCGGCTGGTAGCTGAGTGAATCGCCTCATAAGCCGAGTGTAAATGGGGTGGCAATTGGCACTGGTCGATAAAAATCACAGGTGACTACTTATTTTTCGTTCCTAATGTTAATGTTTCTTACTAACTTTTAGACCTTTATATCCTGCTTATGCGAACGTAGTTTCATCGGTTCATCCATTTCGAAAAACAAGGGCTTGAAAGTTTGTATGAAATGCCGTACGTCGTAAACACTCTTAACTGGGGACTAACTATTCTGACTTCTTAAAATTCCCAAAGGTGAAGTAAGATTAAGATTTGAAATTACTGCTTTTGACTTTGCATTTGACGTCGAACCGGAAAAGAAAGTTGGTTAAAAGCTACACAATGATAGTATCATACGAAACAACGCCAAGGTTTTTAAGTTCTGGATTGAACTGCATGGTTACTGACAAATGCGTGCACTGACTGGACAGGTCCACTCAATATTCTGTGTGGTTCTGTCTTCAAAAGTCTATTTCAGACACCAATCTAAATGGTCTACACATGATCTGACCAAGATTATGTCTGGACTTTAAAAGAGACTGTAGTCAGATAGGAAACCCCGATCTCATCTAGCAAAAAATAAGTAGGTTTGTAGAAACCTACTTACAGAAATAAAATCATTTATTATGATCAGGGATCAAACAAAACACAGTTAAACGAAAGAGGGAAAAACTAAATTAACCCTTTAAGCTCCGCTAATGAGACACAATTTTATTGATTTTCTATTATTTCGTGACCCATCAGTCACGCGCGGAGCTTTACCGGTTAATAAGAAGATCCACACCTAAGCCTGCTACAAAATAAGGACCGTAATATTAACAACCTCACAATCACAAAGACAGAGGCAGACAATCTAAGGAAACTAATTCTCCAAAGAGTCCAAATAGATGCTAGTAACATAGCAAACAGATATAACACCTCTTAGTTGTAAGAACTCACGTTCTCTCGTCGAGCTCGTCCAATCTCGAATAATATTAATTTATCCGAAGAAAAGTAGCTCTTTATCTGGCAATGAAATGACTTAGCACTGATTACAGTGCGTGCCGTCGCCTTTCGACTGCCCACAATGTTACTTTGCAAGATTTTTAATTACCGGCAAAATTGGGGGCAAAATTCTCAGTCTCAAATCTATTGCTGGTTCTGCTAGAGGTTGGTTGAAACATTTTGGTAGAAAACCAGCAATGGATGGTTTGTGATGTTCGTGGGTCAATTATATCGACGGTTTTGTAGTACAAGGTCTAAGCGGATTAACTTAATAGCTCCTCACAGGTTCTTTCCATTGAATGGTGAAACAAATCGGCCTTCCTTTCCCCAGCATTAAGGGTTTCTGAGTATTTCTTCCCGCGTTTAGTTTTTATTGAGCTACGGAATCAATTAGTGAGCATTCTCGTTTAGTTTGGGTCCTTCATACATCGCTTTCGTGATTAAATGTTAATCAGGGAACGTCAACGATTAGAGAACTTCTTTCAGGATTGCCTTTTGTTTTTCGTTGCTCTGTTTTTGTTTCCTTTTTTTGTCGGATGTTGGTTATTGGCTGGTGAGAAATCATGTTGTATACCGCGTGGCGATGATATTAACCCAATTAATGAAACCAAAAGAAGAATTGCCAAACATAAGTAGTAGTGGGCAAGGCACAGAACAGATGGCCGATGGGGCCGAAAGGTTCTGGAGTGGCGACCGCGTACCAGAAGACGTAGCGTTGGAAGGCCTCCCACAAGGTGCACCGATGACCTTGTGCAGGCCACAGGAATCCGCTGGATCCGGGAAGCACAGAACCGGTCGAAGTGGAGGTGCTTGGGGGAGGATGATGGATGAAACTACGAATGTAGGATTCGTGGTTTCATTTATTCTTCATTTGACGTTCTTTTAACATATACAGTAAAAAAACAAACAATTTTATTCTAGTCGCGGTACCTTATTTTAGCCGACTTTATTTGTTTAATATTTAATAACATAAATTTGATGCATAGAGATCCTGTGGCCGAATACCATTATTTACCAGTATTTTACATGGAGCGACTGCCTTTCTGACCTCCACAATCCAGTCACTGGGTTACAGCGATACCCCTTAGTAAGACTGGTTGTCAGACTACTGGGCTTCTGATTACCTGTAACGACTGTCAAAGATCTACGAATGACAGCCGGGACCAACGGCTTAACGTGCTTTCCGAGGCACGGAGAGGTCTCGATGTGTAATGGATGGTCACCCATCCACGAACTGACCGTGGCAAGCTTAGTTTAACCTTCCATCGACCCGTGTGGTTGTAACTATTTAGCCACGAGCCCCTTGCTTACCGAACCACATCAAAAACTCCCTATTCAGAAACGTAAACACATAATCCAAACAGAATCCACTTCCTAAAAAGCGTAGGTATAAAAATAAAAAAAGCGTCCAATGAATAAATGCTATCCTTCGATTTATTGTCCGTAGTAGCTGCGAGTAATGAAACTGAATAATGCAAGTCAGTGAATATTGCGAGGGTATACAGGGCTGGCGCGGGAGCGTTAGAAATCTTTATTGAATTTTTTGGTTAAGTAAAAATTGGGTTTTTCGGAAGTTTGGTTCGGAACGACGAAACGTAAAATCTTCAAAACCAAGTCCGTAATGACAAAGCTCAGTTATCGAAGAGTTCAATAAACTTTATTTGTAATTGATTACTGCAGTGGTTTTTTCATAAAACTTGATTTTCCGAAGCACTTTTCTAATTTTTTTACGCCCGTAACAGTTCGGAACGGTGTTTTTGTGCATGAGAACTAGACGTTGTTCGTGTAGACTAGCGTCTAACTGCTCATCACTGATACTAGCTCTGTCGTACAAGAAGCCAGGTGAGACAGCGTGCTTTTTGGCCATGACCACCAAGTGAGTTCGAGCTCGCGACTAGTTTACTCTTAACCTCATATTTCCATGCATCACCGATACCGATATTGCAGAGCGAAATTCAAGCTTGCCAACCCTAGATCTAGCATAATTAGTCCCAAACAACTATTTGTACGTGAACTATGAATACGACCACGCGAACAATCTATCCAATATCAGCAATATGGGCGGAAATAATATACACTGTCATTGATCAGATATTCTGTGATCAAATTGTGGATATACTATGATTGTTCATTTATTTATTTACTAGCTGATCCGGCGAACTTCGTACCGCCTCAGAATGAATAAGAACGAATGTATGAGAAAATTACTGATTGTAATGATTATAATTCTGTAAATACATATTTGTTACGGCCGCGAATCATATTTTAATCAACTAACCAGCAAATTGAAAAAAAAACATTAAAAAAATGAATTTCGCGGGCTACCCTGGCGCTTTCGCCTTAAAGGATGACAAATTTTATGGAAGTTCGACATCTTTACTGATACTAATATATTTTTCAATCTTGTACCATCCCTACCCACTACACCAAAGCCGTGATCACACAACGATTAGATTTTCATGAAGCTTTGACTGCGTAGATGCGCCTGAAACGTATCAATAGTGAAGACTGATTCCTTTCATATCGGCTTAAAAGGAATCCTCTGACGTAGACGAGTTCAGTGATCTTAGAGTTAAGCTTGAAGGAAATAATAATTATTTGATCGTAGTTGTTAAATTGCAACATCAGGGTACGATTGATATGCGAGAGTATGCGTTGACGTCTTGTGGAGAAACTATTTTTGGTCCTTTGGTACCGCTAACAAGAGTTGTTCCTTTTTTTCGCACGGAACAGAGAATATATTTTTAGTCCTTTAGTACAATTACCTAGAGAGGCTCCTTAACGGTTTAAATGGAATTCTCTTAAGGAAAAGAGTTCAGTGACCTTAGAATTAAGCTTGAAGGAAGTACATATTTTATCAATGACTGTTACCAAATTGCAACATCAGGGTATGATTGATATGCGAGAGTATGCGTTGATGTTTTGTGGAGAAACTATTTTTGGTCCTTTGGTACTGGTAGGTACCCAGAAAAATGTTCCTTGTCTTCGCTCAAAACGGAAAGTATTGTTGGTACCTAGAGGGCTCCTTACCGGTTTAAAAGGAATACTCAGAGAGATACGAGTCCAGTGATCTTAGAATTGATCAAGGAAGTAATTATTTTGTCAATGATGAAGTTAGAGAATTCATTGAAACATGAGTGTAACTTTCATACGCGAGAGTATGAGGAGATGTTTTCTGGAGAATATATTTCTGGTCCTTTGTTACCGGTACCAAGAGGTATTCCTTTTTTCGGCACGGAACCAGTGTACAGACGCCAGCACATCAAGCTACCCGAAACTGTCAAATTTTTCCAATCAACTTTGAACCTTATGCTTTAGCGATAAAGTTGAAAATCTATTAAAGAAATTTGACAGATTGTAGTAGCCTGATGTGCTGGCGTCTGTACCTTCAAAAATATGATGTGTTTATGTGTGGCGGTAAAAATATTTTGATCCTTTAGTACAAGTATACTTTTTTCTGCACGGTACTGTATATATTTTTAAATCTTATACTTTCAAAATAGGGTGTTTGTGCTTAAGAGATAAGTATTTGTTAAAAGCACCGACTATGAAATCTTTTAGTGGATCATCATTTTTCTACAAAGAATCTTTGAAAGCTGTTTTACATAACGTGCTTTAGACTATCTCAAGTAATTTAACAACACTTTTTGCTCCTATCTCGTAAATTAAAAATAACTTTATAGTCCGTCCGTCTCAAAGGGAGTTTATAAAACCTTCTTTCTAGTTTCCTCGAGAAATAATTAATACATACCCAGTTATCTTTTCAGAATTTTCAACTTTCATTAATATAGAATTCTTCAGTGTTTAAAATGTTTTATGACCCTTGAAATGAGGTAATTACTTACAGGTTTAGAGATGAAAAAATTGTTAAATGTTCAGACTGAAAGAATTTTTGAATAAATTGCTTGAAGTAACTCATAAAGAGCTACATTTTATTTGAGACAAGTTACCTTTAACAAGTCGAATACTTTTTACTTACCATATTGTTAAGGTCGTGATGTATCCTTACTGTTGTGGCAGCATCTACATCACCACATACGAACTACATATGATACTGACGTCACGGAAAATTCTGCATCGAAGCAGAGTTCACCGCGCGACTAGCTTATAAGTATACAAAAACCCGATGTGAATCGTCTGGCAGGTATGGCCAACCAGACACGACACCCATCAGGGCCTCAAGTCTGCTATTACAATAGTGTCAGAATGGTCTATCATTGATTTCATAATTGTTGATTTTGACTAGTTTGGTAATCTACTAAGTAATATAATGGCGTCATTATGACTTTCCAATGGGCAACCACTGACACTCCATTGAAAGAAATGGCATAGAATGGTGACAAATGAATGACTGACTTAGGCGGTAATCTGCAAAAAATTTGACAGTTCCTTTGATTAGTGACCTACCATTAGAACGTCATTGTGCAGTCATTGCTTTTAATTCGCTACGAGTATCGAAGTATGTTCTGTGCCATTGACCGACCAATGATCGGCCATTATGAATTTAGCAGATTACGAACTTTTAGCAAAATGACAATGGGATTGTGTTGGAATGGAGAATTTATAAAAATGGCAGACTTGGGCCCCTGGTCGGAGGATCTTCCCTTTTCTATGGAGGATGAGTGAACTTTACACCATGTTCCTCATACCTCTATATTATTAAGTCCATTACTTTCTGCTTCTTAACATTGGTTCATTAAGATCAAATGCGGATGGTCTTTTCTCCATAGAAACGCTCTCGCCTGTTTTTTTTCTTGTTAGTGACCATAAAGCAATGCTTTTTTACAGAATAATAATTAATATTAAGTACTTGTATGTCCCTGTGTTCTGCTTTTTGATGATACATTATTTTTATAAGCACTAGAACCCTCAAAAAATGCCGATTTAAACCGCTGTCAACAGAAGCCTAGTGTTAAAATTTCACAACTATAAATAAAAACATAGGAACACAGTATATGCTTCTTATTCAGTTTACGAAATATCTTTTAAATTGGTATAATATTGGAGGAGGAAATAGGCGAGAGCTAAACCTCGAATTATGACTTATTACTTAGGGTTTTTCAAAAGTCTCTCTGACTGCATTTCCTCTTAAACTCTAGTATTGTGGCCACCCTAACAAAATTAGGTTAGAGCCAGAAAAATTATGATGATTTTAATCATAGGTGTTCATCATCCTGGCCTTTTCCCAACTGTGTTAGGGTCGGCTTCTGGTCTGACCGAATACAGCTGAATACCAGTTTTTTATATGGAGTGAATGCCTATCTGACGTCCACAACCCAGATAATGGGTAACACGATACCCCTCGACAAGACTCGTTGTCACCTAACGGACTTCTGACGACCCGTTACGACTGTCAAAGATCCACTATGACAGCCGCCTTTACGTACTTTTCGAGGCATGGAAGGCTGGATATCTATTGGATGACCACCCATCCACAAAACAACCGCGGCAAGCATAGCTTAACCTTCAGTCGACCTGCTGTTATCATTTAGCCACTAGCCACTTTACATGTTAATTGTGTGTATTTTAAACAACAGGACCCCAAAAATCTCGAAAGAAACAGCTGTTCCTTACATTTTGTCGAGTTATGTGAATATAAATGTATGGAGCAGCTGATGTGGTTTTGTGATTTGAGAGTATAAAAGCCTTTCCAGATTTTCAGTTATATCAATTACACCTAATAGAATGGGAGATCTGACAGCGCATAAGCGATTTGTTTTCATGCTAATAACATAAAATAACATCTTTGAAGGGGAAGACTTTTCACGGAGGGGCCCGTGGTTAAATAACAACAGCCGCACAGGTCGATCGATCAGTTTAAGCTACGCTGGCCATGGTTGGTCTGTGGATGGGTGACCATCCGAGACCCCTCCGTGCCTCGGAAAGCACGTTAAGTCGTTGGTCCCGGCTGTCATTCGTGGATCTTTGACAGTCGTTACGGGTAGTCAGAAGCCCGAAAGCCTGACAACCAGTCTTACCAAGGGGTATCGTATTACCCATCAGTAGTAACTGGATGGCAAAGTATTCTGTTTGTGTTTTGTTTTCACTTCTGTCGGCATTCTCGGAGTGCCATTGTTTTTTTTACAAGCTTTTTTTAAATTCCAAATAATATAAATATATTAAATATGCTATTTACAGCAATTAGTGTAAGTTTAATATCACTGAAAGAATGCTTAATGAGCACGTGAGCTCTGCAAATGGAAAGCAATCATTTATTATTCACAAAGAAGCTTTTAGTTTTTATTTTAAATACATTTTAATGGAAAAGCATTTAGTTGTTTTTAAGTACTCGTAGGGTTATTAATTTGTACTTTAAAGCTATGCGCACATTATAGTCGAGGCGGCCGCATCACACAGCATTGAAAAATGCGTCAAAACACGAAGATACGTCAGAGCGATGCCTCGTGGTCGCGGTTTAGCTCGCTACCTCGATGTCACGCATGCACATGCCGAAGGATACCTCGCAGATATACATCGCGAGCTGCTTGGTCGTTTACGTCGATGCCTGGTATGCGCGTGCGCGTCTATTTACATGGAGGTGGCATCGAGGTAGCGTGCTAAACCTTGCATCATTACCTAGCATCTTCGGCATGTAATTACCCTAGGAAGGTGCACGCAGCAAGGCGAAACGAAGCAAAGCTCTTTTTTTTTTTGTTTCAGTTTTTAGCCTCTACTGTCCCACTGCTGGGGAAAGGCCTCCACCAAATCCTTCCAGGAACTCTTTTCCCGCGCCACCTCGAACCAGCGCCCGCGGTACACGTCCAGGTCATCTCGCCATCTCTTTCTGGGCCGGCCTCGGCGGCGCCGTCCGCCTTCAGGCACCCATTGTGTGGAGATTTTTGCCCAGCGGTCATCGTGCATACGGCTGATGTGACCCGCCCAATCCCATTTGAGCCTGGCAGCCTTCTTTCCTACATGAAGTATGCCCCGTTTTGGAACGCAGCGTGGTGTTCCGAATTCTGTCCTATCTTTTAGCCTGTCTTTTAGCCTTGTAGCGTGAGTTTATGTAGGTATGTACTCGTATTATAATTTGCGAGTCAAATTATACTACTAGTAAAATTATAAGCTTTATATTTTAAACTTTGCTTATCTTTTTCACAAAACCGTATCAACGAAGAGCCTTTGCGTAATTTTCTTCTTCAAAACCTAAGTACCTTCTCCGAAGGCTGAAAGTATAAAGATTACTAACATAAATGCAGAGCTTAGCATATTTCAATTTCCTGCAGGAAATATTAGAGGCCTGAGATGCGCTACCGTTATTTCATTATTCATAAACACATTCAGAGGAGACAATGTGTGGAGGAGCTAAAAGTAGTTTCAAGTTCTTTAGAAATGAGATCTTCTCATCTAACAACATCAATAGTATTAAAGGCGACAGAGTCGCTGATTTCGATAAAATTATTTTCTATATAATTTCTGTTCCAGCAGTTTTAATATCTGATGCAAACAAAAGGATGAGAAAACGTACTTGTGGATAAGTGCCACTTACGGATTGAGTGCTTAGATTTGATTATATTATTATTTGAACACTTGAGGGGCCCGTGGCTAAATAATAACAGTTCGCACAGGTAGGTCGATCAGGTTAAGCTACCGGTTGGTCTGTAGTTGGACCATCTTTTCATACCGAGACCCCTCCGTGCCTCGGAAAGCACATTAAGCGGTTGGTCCCGGCTGTCATTCGTGGATCTTTGACAGTCGTTACGGGGCGTCGAAAGCCCGAAAATCTGACAACCAGTCTTACCTAGAGGAATATCTATAGGTCAGATAGGCAGTCGCTCCATGTAAAATACTGGTATTCAGCTGCATCCGATTAGACTGGAAGCCAACCGTAACTTAGTTGGGAAAAGGCTAGGCAGCTGATAATGATATTTTTTTGTGTTTGCCATGTTTCTCTGCGTCATGATTACCGCAAATAAACTTATTTCTTTTTTTTTCTTTACATTAAGTTCCACTGCTGAAAAGAGACCTCTCTTTATTCGCTTCACCATACTTCAGTCCACCAAAAACATTCTCTGCCCCCATTGATATATGAAAACCCAAACGAAATCCCCCCTTTTCACCCCCTCAAAGGTTTAATTTCCAAAAACCCCTTCTTAGCGCTCCCCTACATTATAAAAGGAAGCCGTGTGAAAAATTTCACATTCCTAGACCCAGTAGTTTCGGCTGTGCGTTGATATGTCAGTCAGTTTCTTCTTTTATATATAGAAAAAAGATAGAAGAAGAAACTGACTGACTAGGGTTTTATATATCAATGTCTGCCCTGATATAATAACTGATTGGATTTTTATATATAACAATGTCTGCCCCCCACTTTGGAAGGAGTTCTTCACGCGTCATCCGATGTTACTGGCGATAATCTAACATTTCTTTTGTCAATTTGCTCTAAGGAACACTTCAGCTCGCTGTTATAGCACTTCAAAGCTAACCTAATGGGTAGTTCACAGATACTGCTAAGGGACCTAAAGGTAGTTACAGAGCGTATTGTAGGTATCATTGTCGTAGCGTCCCTTAGGTAATTAAGCTTCGCTACTAATCTAACTAACTGACTACGCCCTGTGTAGAGAGGGAGGTGAATTAACTTGATAAAATTTTATCTCTGCAAATTTTAACTTGGCTTTAATTTAGCCAGAACAGAAACTAAGCATTGCTATACAACATGGTAATGCTGTCAGATTCTTGAGTAGGTATTTTACCAGACATGGAGCGAACTGCCTATCTGCGCTCCATGACCCAGTTACTGGCTAATACGATACCCCTTAGTAAGACTGGTTATCAAACTTGGACTAACGATCCGTAACGACTGTCAAAGATCTACGAATGACAGTCGGGACCAGCGTGCTTTCCGGGGCATGGAGGGGTCTCGATAAGTAATGGCTGGCCACCCATCCACAGACCGACCGCGGCAAGCGTAGCTTAACCTTCGACCGACCCGTGCGGCTGTTATTATTCAGCCATGAGCCTTCTGTAAACGACTATTCTATTATCTAGTACCGACATATTTTCGTGTCTGTTTAAGACGCTGTTGTTAGATCTAAACTACGCAACGGATTTTGATACAGTTTTCTGACTCTCACAGTCAGATCGATGCGGAGAAATCTTTCGACGCCATATTCGTTCGTTACATCGCCATATTCGTTCGTATACATATATCACACTAATATTATAAAGGCGAACGTTTGTGGGGGTGTGTGTGTGTGTTTATACAATATTATGTTTGTTACTTCTTCACGCTCAAACGGCTAAACCAATTTTGATAAAATTTTATATGGATGTACCTTGGATTAACATAATTAGGCTACTTTTTATCCCGATATTCCCACGGGATCGATATTTACGTGGGTGAAACCGCGGGGCGCAGCTAGTAAGTAGTTTTCATAAAATTAGGATATGTAATTAGACAAGTTGTTATTATGTACATTTCATTTTAATGCTGATTATTACAGTGTGAGTCTTCATAATGTGCACTTAACGAAATGAGGGAAATATAGCTTAATTTTATCGACGGATATAATATTTGAAAAAATATTTAAAAGGATCTTTACCTGCTAAATTATGGTGATTGCAAGGCCTTTCTTCAACAGTTGATAGGAACTGTTGTGATTGAGTTATAAACATTGTATTTTTACGTTTAGAAATCTGATACGATGGAGAATAATTTAAAGTAATAAAAAACTGGCCAAGTGCGAGTCGAACTCGCACACGAAGGGTTCCGTACCACAAGGCAAAAACGCGGAAAAAAACACGTTTGTTGTATGGGAGTCCCCCTTAAATATTTATTTTATTTTGTTTTTAGTATTTGTTGTTATAGCAGCAACAGAAATACATCATCTGTGAAAATTTCAACTGTCTAGCTATCACGGTTCTTGAGATACAGCCTGGCGACAGACAGACAAAAAACACGTTTTTTTGTATGGGAGCCCCCCTTAAATATTTATTTTATTTGGTTTTTAGTATTTGTTGTTATAGCGGCAACAGAAATACATCATCTGTGAAAATTTCAACTGTCTGTGACAGACAGACGGACGGACGGACGGACGGACAGCGAAGTCTTAGTAATAGGGTTCCGTTTTTACCCTTTGGGTACGGAATCCTAAAAAGGGTTGGTAATCGGGGCTTTTATTGAGTAATTTTACAATTATTGTAAAAATTGATGAAAAAATATCAGATTGTTGTTAAAAAAAAAACCATAATTCTCAATTGAGGGCAATTGTTTACACAGGGGTCACAGCACCAAACAAGAATTTTAAAAATGCTACAATTTTTTTTTTTTTTTGTTTCGTAGAATTCTGAGCGCAGCAAGGGATTCAAAGTATAAGTAACACTTTACTTTTTATCACCCTCTATGAAAAAATAAGTAAGTGCAACTTATGAAACTCATCGATAAGCACCGTGTGCTGCGCATGCCTCGCAATGTCTGTATCCGCCTTTACTTGTTCATACAATGTTCGTGATTAATCTCTAGTGATTGGAACTTTTACTAACAATATCCACATTCTAAATTCAAATCACTTTTAGTCCCTAGGGATTAAAAAGCTATTTTAGTCCCTGTTTAAGAGGAAGTGTATTCCTCTTAAACAGGGACTAAAATAGCTTTTTTTGAATAGATGTGATAAAAATTTAATTATTGGCACATAGGTACATGCACATGAGAGCAATATGGTGGCCCAGTGGTAACGGCTGCGACTTACGAGTTGTAGGTCGTAGGTTCGAACCCAGACAGGCGCTTTACTTTGTGTAAATTATTTCATCGCCACTGCTATCAAAATGGTGAAGGAAAACATCGTGAGGAAACCGGCATGTCCTAGAACCAAAAATTCGAACCGAACCCGTATTGAGCCCGCGTGGTGGATTACAGCCCAGTCCCCTCTCTCATAGAGGAGGCCTGTGTCCCAGCAGTGGGAACATTATAGGCTGGTTATGCATACATGAATTCTGGAAAGGACCATTTTGTGCAGGATTGAGTTACTTATTAATTTCACTCTAACCTTTAATCAATATTAATGCAAAACTTTACAATTTATATTCACAAAAAAAAACAGTGGCACTTCGGTTGTGCCGGCAGAAGTGAAAACAAAACACAAACAGAATACTTTGCCATCACTCACTGACTTATTGGATATACATTAAAACCGAGTAGGTACATCACGAGGACAGCCGAACACATCCGAAGTGGGATTTTTTTTTAATCGCCTTAAAAACAAAACACGCGCGGTTACGTTAACAGTGGCGCGAGTTCAATGGTTTTTTCCCCATCTCAAAAAACGCTCATCGCGCCTAATTTCCACTATCAAAACCAAAATTCATGAAAAACCGTTTTCCCGCATAAACCGGTAAAAACCGGTAAAGTGCAAACCCTAACCTAAATCGATTTCGGTTAGGGGTCAATGACCGTAACCGGTTAAGAATTTCAACCGGTTTCCGAGCCCTGCTTTTCGGACAGTATGTGTACTCTATATCTAAATAAAGAAAGAAGAGGGGCTCGTGGCTAAGTAATAACAGCCACACGGGTTGATCGATCAGGTTAAGCTACGCTTGCCATGGTCGGTCCGTGGATGGGTGACCATCTTTACATACCGAGATCCCTCCGTGATCGGAAAGCAAAGTTAAGCCGTTGGTGCCGGCTGTCATTCTTGGATCTTTGACAGTCGTTACGGGTCATCAGAAGCCCGAAAGTCTGACAAGACAACCAGTCTTACCTAGAGGTATTGTATTACCCAGTAACTGGGTTGTGAAGGTCAGATAGGCAGTAGCTCCATGTAAAATAAAGGTATTCAGCTGCATTCGTTTAGACTGGAAGCCGACCCCAACATAGTTGGGTAAAGGCTAGGCAGATGTGTGATGTATCTAAAGAAAGAAAAAGAAATCTTATTATCTTCTAACATCTAGTTACTACATAGTATGTTACTACATACTGTCCCACTAGGCTAACAAAAAAATGTAATAATAAAAGATAATTCCGACGAATGTAACAGCGACTCCAAATGTAATTATTTTGTTTTTTATTGCCCTCAGTCCTTTCATGTTTTTCTCTTTATAATAATTATATTTTTATTAACAATTACTTTCGTTCTTCAAATAGAAATAAAATCCTCGTAAGATTTTTATTGCAAACGGTACCTAGGTTCACGCACACAAATACGCATGTCGGGAAACGTCACTACTACAACCGAGGGTAGTAACTATTCAGTAATCTGTGGCTGAGCGGACTTCGTGAGATAGAACATCTGTACCAGTAAGTACTTGCTACTACATACTATTACTTACTACTAAGATACATAACTAATTTGACAAAATAACGGACTTTCAAAATAAACCCGATCAAAATACATTTCACTAAAATGAATTTAAATTTTTCAAACAATATCAAAGTGCTCTCCTCTGTAAGCTGAGTTTAGATAAGTTTTAACAAACCTGTCCTATTTACAAAGAAAATTGTAACTAAACGTATAGTGAGAGGGTTGAAAATCAATTAAAGGTAGTCAGAATAATATGGAAGAAGAAATTCGATAAAAAGCGGAAGGAATTTGAACATGAGAGGCCGATGAAATAAAAAATCTATGATTAGAAACTTTTTACCGTAGACCTTTTTGTTTTCATTTTTACAGAGGGTATGTTCATGAGTTTTTTAATTATTGGAATTTTGTTCATAACTTTATAAAGGCCAAGACTGACATTTTGGGATACTGCATCCTAATTGCGTAACACACTATCAATTTAAATCTGAATCATTTTGAAGGATATTGTTAATCCATTGCTCCATATGTTCGAAAAATGTGTCTGCTCAACGACGTAAATATCGCATGAATGTTGTTGAACAGTCAAAATAAAATCCATTGCTACTGATAGTTTGTTACGCAATTATCCCGTTGGTCATCATTTTCTCAACTCAACTAGGGAAGCGTATGATGGTGGCGGATAAGGTGGCAATTAACCGACGAAGTTTCTAAGCTTTCCTTTTCGTGATGGTGGGTACCATCGATACGAAAAGAAGATAAAGCTAAGGAAAAAGCTAAAACAGAAATAAGGAAGAGTTTCCTTATTTTTTTTATATGGTTTGAGCCCAATAGGTAGCCACGTTGATTGCGGCATCAGTGGCATTCTTTAAGTCATCAGAGGTGCTGGTGAACGGGCACTAGGACACTCCAGCAAGTGGGACATGGTCTAAACAGAAGCATCATCACTCGCACTGGGTGTTGGATTGGTCGGTAATCCCCCACTTCGATAAATTGAGTCTGCAGCAGCCTACTTAGGTATGCAATCGATCGAGAGCTTTCCATATAGGCCACTGCAGATCTAGCCCAGGAGGTATATGCTTTTTTTTTTGGGGTGGGAAATTATCAAATAACTTCTCCCGCTCTGGGCGGAGCGTGTCGGACTCTTACTGACTAAATCCCACCCGTGTTCCTTCAGTTGCCTGTGCCAGGCTAGGGGCCACGGTATCTCTTTCGAACAACCCGCGACCCTGGCAGGCATCGGCCCTAGTGGACCCCGTCAGTTAGTGCTGACATCTCTTTGAGGCGCGCGAGGAACGCCTGGTCCTTACCGGATGGCGAGCTGCCGATTGCTCGCCGTCTGCAAGCCCGCGCCTACGGTGGCCGGGAATCGGCTATCGATTCCGGTCGGCATCCGGTGATACCGAAGTGCCTCCCTGGTGTAACTCCAAGGCAGGGTATTGAAGGCATTGGCGATGTCTAGAGACACCGCCAAGACGACCCCACGGAGGTATATACTCCTGGGGTTTAACGAAGTCGGGAGATGGTGGATGTTTGCCTTCCTATACAGGGTCCAATAGATGGGGTAAAATAGATGGACAAATTTAACACAACGCTCAGTACGTCTAACTAAAGATATCCAAGCAAAAAAACACATTGATTAAAGCATTGACATATATGTATATTACTAGCGTAAGGACCGGGCTAACGGCGCGACTAAATGGCACCAACGCGCTGGCCCTAAAATTACGGTTTTAGGGCCAACGCGACTCAGTTGACAGTGGTGCGCGCGAACTTCGAACGAAGAACTTCTATGTAAAATATGCAGACGGGCGTATCCTTACTTTTGAAATCATTGGATTAAAGTGATATTATTTTGACCTAAAATAAATTGCCGGCACATTATTGAAGTTTCGTTAGCTGATTATTTTTCTTGTAATTGTATCTGGGTCATATTCAAAATAATTGTAAGTTACGGATAGGAAACAGATATGAATATTATTTCATTGTAACAGAAAAATAACAGAAAGGAATTATTAGGGCAAGTTTAAATAGCACACGTTTATAACAGGCTACGAGTGCGAAGCCGGTTTGGGTCGCTAGGTGGGTACATAATGCAACAACATTTTGGTGATCGTATTTTAGTTGGTATAATTGCCATAAAATCATCATCATTGCCATAATGCCTTATCTCCGAAACTACTGAGCCTAAAATTTTGATAAAAAAATCCAGACAATAGTTTTATACTTATAGATTACATGAAAACCTATAAGGATTCTATGGTCTGAAAATAACATGGTAAATCTCCCAATCTCCCAAGTTTGTTCTTGGGATAAGTTCATCCCAACTACGGAATCCTACATTGTGCATGGTCCTACAGGACGCTCTTAGCCGGTTTTTGAAAATTGCAGCTCTTTAGTAGGTTGATATGAGGATCAAAATGTCATTCGCGGCGATGGTAGTGTAGATATTAATATTAAGGTGAAAGGATTCTTATATTATACGCAAAATTTACATACTTCAAATAAATTTAAGTAAGTAAAAAAAAATGTTTTGGCTAACCTGCGGTGCAGTAAGTATTAATATTTTATTTTCATTAATTCATACATGAGACAATGTGAATAACCCCTATTCATTCATATCTGTTACGTAACAGAATAAAGTGACAGATAAAATAACGTATATGAATTAATTGGACGTGTCTATCCTACAAATCTATTAATTTCCACACCAATTCACATGATTATACGAATATTTTGTAGTTATAACAAATATCACAATACAGTAATTTCCTAGTAGGTATGAGCAATAAAACAGTAAGTACTTACCGCTATTGTAAACGACTCATATTGAATATTTACTTTTAAAAGTCAAATTTTCTTCGACAAAGAAACGAGCAGAAAAACTATATTGAACGAAATGGCCGAGCGTTTATTCTTACGCGTCGTGTAGTAATAGCTAGTGAACTAATTTTGCCAGTATATCAAATTTCTTTATTACCATAGAAATAATGTTAAAATAGCATAACAGAGAAGAATAACAGATATGTGTAAAATCAGGACACTCATTAATAAATTAAATTTGGAGTAAACTAAATAGTATTTTATATTTTGTTTAGTGAAGTTTTGAAAGTTGAAACAATATTCTCTGAATATATATTTTTTTTTAACTTTTGTGTAATGGTTAATAGTTAAATATTTTTTTTAGTTTACCGTTAAAGACGTGGACATTGAATACTTGTATGAAACGGATCCTCCGCAATGTCTGGTTTAATTTTTTTAAATGAATTGTTTAGGTGTACCAAATGTTTCGTTGTGATTTATTAAGCTCAAATAAAAACTTTATCTGTTTGTTTATGAAATTCTAGTCAGTTGTATCTCGTTATGAAAATAATTGGGTTGGACATTATGACAGTAGTAAATATACAATTATTTTGAATATGACCCATCTATGCGTTTTTTTTTTATATATTTTTTACCATCGTCCTTATTTTAGTGGTCCGAATGATTTCTAAAAGTTTATCCATCTATTTAAATGGGACCTTATATTTCTAAGATAAGATTTAGATTTCTAAGTTAGGGCTAGAATCGTGTGCGGAATTCATGGTTACAGTTTGCACATAGATGTCCCTGCCACCCTGTTCAGGTTTTTTTTCATTGCTGAATGAGCCTGCTCTTGACCTCGATCACGCGTGATTGAAAGCGATGGATGAGGTCTATGATGGAACGAGAACGAGCTTAGAACTCCCACGCATCGACGAAACACAGCAGGATGCTTGACGCCGGATGTCGGTGGGAGGGTGGTCGCAAACCCGCCTGGTTTGCGTTAGCCCTACCATCACAAGGGAAGAATTGGCTAGTCAAATAAGTAATTGGTCGTGTCGTACGGTCGTGAATCGACTCCAGGCAGTCACTTTACCTTGTGTAATTTTATTTACCTCGTCACCACTGCTCTCAAAATCTTCGTGAGGAAACTTACCAGTTTCCTTACCAACCGGGTCCTTTTGGTTCTAGGAAATGCCTTATTTTGAAATGATTATGGCCCACTCCCTCTCACCGAGGAAGCCTGTGTCCGAGCAGTGGGAACGTTATAGGCTGATGATGCTTATGCTTATATTCATAGATGGACATGGCTCCTATGATATTATTATGCTGAAACAGTATTTTTTGCACATTTTTTTCGCATATCGGACAGGAGATCTTAGAGATTCAGTACGACAGACGCGTAGAATATCCCCTTAGCTATTTCAGATGATAAAATCAACAAAAAGAGTAGCAAGTACACATATTTGCTACTCTTTTTACCAGAAATTCCAATAATAAAAATTAACATCTTAACTTCTCTACCACAGAAAGCCATAAGCTCCCAACACAGACTTTCAAAACAGCAATTTAAACTTTATAACATAACCTATAACCAGCTGGCTGCTGGCTACATAACCAACTGGCTACATGGCTTTCCATTCTAGCGGAAAAAGCCTCGCCGTTCGTACCCAACTGCACGTAATTATAAATGCAACAGATGGACTAGTTTTGATACTAATTAACAGTGATTCTGGGTACTTTAGTTAAGGTCATAGCATTCAATCTTCATAAATAAACTCTGTAGCACAACCCTTCTATTACTCGGAAGTATAAGCAGAGTTATATAGTAAATAGACTTACATTTCGCCAGATACATTCTCATGTGGATGAATCAGGCTATTGTTTTCTAACTACAAATCTAGACTCAGGCAGGTAGACACTTATTAGCCTAATTGAAAAACCCAATGACATTTTGTCTGAAACGGGAATCACAGTCAGCAAGGGCACCTAGGAACACTAGATAAATATGGCTTTCCTTTTAAAAACAAGCCTGATCCCAAGGTAGGATTTCCAATTGACCAAAAAAATTATTAAGTATGCTAATTAATATAATGATTAAATTATTTTATGATTTTTTTTATTTAATTCTGTTAATTTTATTTTTTTAATTCAATGTCAATCAAGGGTATCTACCTTTAGGAGATGAATTTTCAAAAATCATTTCTTAGTGCTCGACTTCGTTATACCCATAGATAAGAAACTCTAATGCAAAATGTCATGCTTCTGAACCCCGTGGTACAAGTAAAAAAATACTCTACAAAGGCGGACTTAATGCCTGGTGCATTTTGTAGCAGTAAACCTTATGGTGATGCAGAGACAAAACATGGCAAGTACAACATACGGGATAGATAGCTCGCAAATAACTATAAAATACAAGAGTAATTGTAATACAACAAAACAAAGTTTGTTAGGAGAAATAACGATCAGTGGACGAGAAAAGGAATCCAGCAAATCAGCGATGGTTGGTGTCTGCCAACTTCCTTCGAATATTTTCAAGTTAAAAAAGTTCCTAATTATTAATGCGACAAACGGTTCGTGCTACAACTTTTAATAAACATGACTATCTTGTCATATCGATTACCATTACCGTTGTATTTCATAACTATAGTTTTGCCAGCAAAAGCTAACTAAACAAAGCTAACAAACGTGCGCAAAAGATATAATTTCGAAATAAAAAATATACCAATTTTTATCGGAAAATACTTCAATAATTTATCTAATCCGCCGAAAATTTACGAAATACGAGCTTTGTATTTGTGTGTTGTAATTTGTATAGACAACGTTTTTGTTGTTTTATCATAACAAAAACGCTGTCTCTGCAAATAAATATACGTCAAAAAAAAACATTTTAAAAATGTATTATGATCAACATCAGTAATCCGATTCGCACTTCGCTATTTATAGGAAAACACGTTAAAAACAACAGGGAAAAAGCGACCAAGTGCGAGTCAGACTCGTACCCGAAGGGTTCCGTACCACCGTACAATACTTAACACTACATAGTACATATTTCTATAACACGTTTCTTGTTACATGTTTAATTTTTTACTTTTTATTATTATTTCTTTTTACAGCGGCTATAATAGTACACATTCTGTGGAAATTTCAAGTGTCTACCTATTTAGGGTCAAAAGATACAGCCCAAGTGATAGTCGGACAGTCGGACAGCGGAGCCTCGCGAAACTATTTCTAACCGGTCCCGTCACAATCCGCCCGCTTCTGGCGAAAACGCCTCTCCTTCCTGCTCGGCCAATGAAATAGAGTAGAAGCTTCTAGAACATTCTAAAAGCTTCCTTTAAAAACATTCGACGCGCACCTCTTTTGACAAGTAATAGTTCAGTTCCTCGTTGGCATCCTTTGGGCACGAAACCCTAACAACGACGGTACTTAGATTTTTGCAAAACAAACAAACTCTAAATACGAGTATACAGCTAGGAGCTTTCCCGTTGAAACAAAGGTAATTTTAGAGCAATTAAGTACAGTTTTTACAAAAAAGACGGTAAATTTGCTCTCAGGGGCGTACGGTAAGCCAAGCACTTTAGAAACATTCGCGTTACTAACGGCTGGATGGAACAGTGCAGTTGATTTTCTTAACAAAATGGGCATTCAAAAAGTCTTCACAATTTAATAATATAAAGCATATATCAGAGCTGAAGGATTCTCGGTTACTTTGGTCACATTGGCCATTGGGAACCAGATAATCTAGAAATGTTGGTGGTGATGGGCAAGGTAAATGGGAAAGTCCTCACGGGCGGTCACCTAACCGCTGGTCAGAAGTAACCGCAACCCTCACTGGACTCTCTGTTACGACCGCCCTGAGAGGCTGAGAACCGAACGAAGTGGAACAACGTCGTGTATAAAACCACGAAGGCCTTTCAGGGACACGACCTTCAGTAATGAAATACGCGACCAAGGAGAAGAAGATCAGAGCTGAGCCAAAATAACCACTAGGCGGAGCCCTGACACAGCAAGAAGGTGTCGCGGCAGACCTCGCAGAAGATGGCGGGACGAGCTAGAGAAAACAAATGACCAGTGGTCCACTTTAGCCCTGGATCGAAAGAGCTAGAAGTCAAGGGGACAAGCCCTTGCCCAGCAGTGGATGACGGAGGCTAACAGTAACAGTATGTATCAGAAAGGTGTGGTCATAAGGGTGTGATACAGACCATCAAACTGAACAACATTCTCCATGGGACTAACATCGTAATCGCAAAAAAATAATCAGTCGTCCCATACATTTGGGTTGAGTTGGTATTAAAGTTTTGTATGGGACAGTTGATATTTTTTTCGCGTTTTTTTTTAATCGTCTTACAAAAACACGCGCTGTATCGCTTACGGTGACAGTGGCGCGAGTTCAATGGTTTTTCCTATCTCAAAAAATGCCCAACGCGCCTTAAGAAGTTTTCACTTCAAAAATAATAATGCTGTAACACAAAATAGGCAAAATTTTATTTTAACAGTAAAATCTGTTTCCAATTAAAAAACCACCTTAGCATTATGGAAAAAAAATACTCTTTAACATTAACAGCATCAAATGCTCCCACGTTACCGCGAACTACTCTTTACTGCAGACTAATGACCGAATTCACTGAGTGTCGCTTCCATATTCATGTGGTCTGCATGACTAGCGGTAATTGATAGCGAGAGACCGCTGTGGCACTGTGTGCCTCATCTGATATCATTTTGGGGGTGAACAGAATTGCTGGTAATAATTTTATGACCTACGAACACTATTATTATATCGTCCTACCAAACAATAATTAATAGGTCTTGTACCATCAGGGTTGTTCAAATCCCGGTCACCGGCTTGAAAAGCAGTGGTCCTATTTCTTTGTGTGACTGAGTTAAGGGCGGATTGGCGAGTACCAGGCTTGCATAAGGTGTATGGAGACGTGGCTCATTGCCCTTTAAATCACCACAGATAGAGAAGGGATGACGTATCTACTTGACTTGAGTCATACCGGGTACCAGGATAACAGAACTTGCATGGAGGTATTGCTGGTACTTGAGTACCCAATGAAAGAACTGAGTGGAGGTGGGGAGTAGATAACTTCAGAGGGGGAATGACTTCCATATTCATGTAGGTTGCGTGACTAGCGGTAATTGATAGCGAAAAACCACTGTCTAATATCATTGTGGGGTGAGCATCAATATTTTGAGGAACCAGGGGGTCTACTCCGAAGCGGTTAACCACCGTATCGGCCGAATGTTCGGTCATTTTCTACTACCTTTCATTTCCTATATTGACTATAGGTCCCGACCAAACTGTGCCAATCCGAACCTTTTTAGAACCCTTACCCTTTTTTTACCTTTTTTTTTTTAATTCGTTGTAGGACAACAATATTCGATTCAGAAAATGACCGAACATTCGGCCGACACGACAATCAACCACTTCGGAGTAGACCCCCTGGTAATAACAGGTATGAAGGGATTAATTTATTTTATCGGCAGAAACTACTTGACTGTATTCCCGTTGGCGACCAGGCTGACAGAAATGACACGAAGCCAATGATGTCGTAGCATCATGCTGAGATAGGAGACTTTTGGCCTCGTATAGGACTTTCAGTTTCATTTTTCTTTTTGTTACTTTTTTATACGAGATGTTTTACGTTTCGTTTGTGATCTTCTGTACGATTCGCAATACATACTTCTTCTTTCTTTCTTTTTTCTTTGAAGATCTTTCTTGTGACTTGCTTGAAGCACCCGGTGAGGTTACAGTAAAACATTGCCATCACCACTTTTGGCGATACGATGATCACTTAACGAAGAATGTTGTTGGAGAGAGCAAATGGTCTGTTTCTCGGTACTGCACCAATATCTTCCTGTATCTTGTGCAATTTTTTAACCACCAACTCGCGTATGGAAAAAAACTGCATTTATCTCCCATAAAAAAAAAACAAAACGACATCGCCAAAGATTCTAATTAACCACCTATTGAATAAGCCCCATTCTAGCCCTAATTAAGAACAAAACAAACAAAAACTACCCACCTTTTGTTACGGCTAGGAAGCCAATGAAAAGCGTCCATTCAAAAAAACGCCTTAGGCCTCGACCCAGCAATTATTACTGTAGCGAAGTCAACAATGAAGAATGGTGAATTAAAAGCTTTAGAATTAGCGAACTCAGAAACTAAATTTAAGCCGAATATGAGGAATGGATTGTTAAGGCCGGGTTTGATTTACGCGAGTTTTCTAAGAAATTATGTTTTTTTTTTAAGTTTGACATGCCTTGTCTTAACCTCTTATAAAATAAAATATGAGAATGAGGTATAAACTGTAAGTACCCAGTTATCTACCTTCCCATATATAAAAGTTTGATAAAGTGTTATGATTTATTTATAGCTAATTAAAACAGTACAACGCCAATTATACATTAATTCTTATATAGTTTATACATTATTCTTATATATAGAAGTTAGTATGTAATATAGAAACCTTTATTACATACTAACTTCTATTATTTTTATTAATCAAGCTAATAGGTACTTATACAGGATAATTTTTTATGCATTGCGCAAATTTTCTCAGGATGTTCTACTCATGTATATGAACAACTTTCACTACGGGTTCAACTCGGAAATCACGAAAAAAAAATCAGCTGTTTCATACATTTTGGTCGAGTAGGTATTGAACTTTTGTATGAAACAGCTGATTTTTTTTTCGTGATTTCAGAGTTGAACCCATAGTGAAAGTTGTTCATATTCATGAGTAGAACATCCTGTGAAAATTTGCGCAATGCATAAAAAATTATCCTGTATATATTTTTTTTTCTCATTTAAAAAAATTAATATACAACATTAGTTTTTGTTTCTACTAAACCCGAAAAGGGATCATTGTACTCATCATTTTGAACAACTTTTTCTATGGGATCAACCTATAAATCGCGAAAAAAAAACAGCTGTTTGTTCCATACATTTTGTCGATTTAAGTGAACACAAATATATGGAACAGCTGTTTTTTTTTTCGCGATTTATAGGTTGATCCCATAGAAAAAGTTGTTCAAAATGATGAGTACCACGGATATCGAATGATGAGTACCATGACCCCTTTTCGGGTTTAGTATAATAAACAAAAACTAATGTTGTATACTTTATTGTATATCAGACAAAATATAACAAAAAAAATACGATTAGGTATCACTACCTATAAAACATACAATGAGTGGCCTTATCGCTTTCAGGCAACCTTGGAATGGACAGCAATTGCTAATAATATAAGCTAACCGACTTAAATAAAATAATAATATGTAGGTACAGCCAGCACATCAAGCTACTACAATCTGTCAAATTTCTTTAATAGACTTTCAACTTTATCGCTAAAGCATAAGGTTCAAAGTTGATTGGGAAAATTTGACAGTTTCGGGTAGCCTGATGTGCTGGCGTCTGTACATGTATATGAAAAAGAAGCAAAAGAATCACAATGTTGTTCTTAATGTTGTTGTTCAATGAATTTAAATAAGAATGCTTCCCATATCTTGAGGACTTATCTTACCATTATCTTTACAAATACAAACGGCAAATACAAAAATTTTAAACCAGTTACAGTCAAACGCACAGACCGCAATAAGAACTCTATACTTCGTTCAAAAACACAAGTAGCGGACGCTGGTCGCACAGCTGCTGGACTAAAGTGGAACTGGGCTGACCATATCTGTCGCATGTCGGAGCAGAAATATGAAAAACCAACACTCAGTGGATCCCCAATGGCAGGAAACAACTGCGCGGCAGGCCCTGAAAGAGATGGCTGGTTGAGCTGGACTCCTTCTTAAAGGATTGGCCCACAATCGCAGTAGACCGAGAAAAGTGGAAAGAGGAAAGGGAGGCCCTGCCGTGCGACAACACAGGCTTATAATAATAACAATACATAATTCATTCAAAACCGGAAAATAACATAATACAGCCCATAAAAAAATAGGTCGAACACATAAAATTCTATTCTCATTCAACTCAATAAAACACATTACAAAAGCAATATTTAATCTAAATACGAAATAACGCAACGAACTGACCACCCCATAACTCTTTGCGGCAATGTTATCATTGCCAAAACGCATCCCGGCCAGTTAGCAAAAGAACCACAACACAAATACTGCTGTGCGCATCGAATGCTACAAAACTCGAATAAATAAACAACGAACAGGAATTCTGCACTGTTATTTTAGGCTCACCCCTATTACATGGGACCATAAATATAACTACTATAGTACACCTCACTATAGGTATACCTCCAGCCTAACTCTTCAGTACTTACAGGTGTGATGTTAAGGTAAGTTATTTTAATAAAAATGCGGTTTTAGTGAGTCTTAAAATAGTAGCCTTTTTTTTCTGTGGTAATCCTCATTGATGTCCTCCGCCTTAGGGCAGGCCTGTAAAATGGCCTGGATTATAATCATCATCATCTGCCTTTTCCCAACTATGTGGGGATCAGCTTCTAGTCCAACCGGGCGCAGCTTACCAGCGCACCAGTATTTTACATTTGGCATTGTTTTATGAATTCCAAGCCAGCCACGAGCATTCAAAAGCTCTTAGAGTTTTCCAAAAGAAACTCTGTTTCCCTTGTTCCGCATTAAATCTTGTTTATATTGTAACTTCGCCCACTTTGCGACAGTGCAGGCTTATTTATTAATACTTAATTATGTCTCTCACCACAGAGGGGCCCGTGGCTAAATAATAACAGCCGCACAGGTCGGTCGATCAGGTTAAGCTACGCTTGCCGCGGTTGGTCTGTGGATGGGTGACCATCTTTACATACCGAGACCCCTCCGTGCCTCGAAAAGCACGTTAAGCCGTTGGTCCCGGCTGTCATTCGTGGACCTTTGACAGTCGTTACGGGTAGTCAGAAGCCCAATAGTCTGACAACCAGTCTTATCAAAGGGTATCGTATTACCCAGTTATTGGGTTGTGGAGGTCAGATAGGCAGTCGCTCCATGTAAAATACTGGTATTCAGCTGCATCCGGTTAGACTGGAAGCCGACCCCAACATAGTTGGGAAAAGGCTAGGCAGATGATGATGAGTTATGTTTCTCACCAACTTGTTGAAAGAAAACGTAGATAACGTTTTTTTCTTAAATTTCGGTGCTGAGATTAACAAATGAAAAAATAAGTTGGAGGTCTCAAAGTTAAAGCTTTTTAACTGAACCTGCGGTGCTATTCTGTAAAAATCTCACCATGAAAACTTAGGTGAAGTGAGCGTGGAGTGAGCTGTCAATAGTGTTAATTCCTAGCAAAAACAAACTCACTTCACCAAGTTTTCACGGTGAGATTTTTACAGAATCGACCGGCAGGTTCACAGAATTACGTTTTCGTGATATCTAAAATAGTCCTCCAGACCGTATTTCGGCCGTGGCGGCAAATTCAACGGAGAATAGCCTTCGGCGCTGCAGATATTATAGTGCACAAGTGTGAGCGCAGACACAGGTGCACTAGTCTCTCTTCCCTCACTGTCAATCCGATTGGATGGTAATCCGTCACGACCGGAGAGAAATCAGGCGCAGGACCAACTTCCAAACTCCGGGCTGTTACTCAGAAATTCCAAATGGAAAAACTATTAACACTTTGCCCAACTTTGCTTTGTTTAACGGCTCCGTAGGTCTCGTAGCCGCAAGCGCGACTGCTGAGCGTGGTCCTGGGTTCATGATATCTATCGGCGAATCAAAACGAATCTAATGATGCGTCATTTGTTAAAATCTGTCAAGGCGTTTAAATCACAGAGCGTGCAAAAGAAACACAAAAAAACTTTGTCCTCCTTCTGAGTCAGTCGGGTAAAAACCAGCACATACCAGCCGATTTAAAAGTGGAACATCTCACCGTGAAAATGTAAGTGCCTATATTCTATTTTTCTCTTTGGCAATGGTGCCCATCTTCCGATCCCGGTGAAGTTGACGCTCTTACAGCTGTTCCTCATCGGTCGACCTTTATTATCTACGACAATAATTCTGCCAATGTCAGACGTATTAAGAGAAAACGTTCGTCCAATACTAGTTGATGAATAATTAATTGAATTTAATGTGAAACTTGCTGACGAGAATTGGAACACTGAAATAAACAAATGAAAAATATTGTCAGTTATATAGGGTGTCCCAACAAGAGTGCCGCCAGATTTAAATTTGCCGCCATTCTGTTAATACGCATCACGCCATTTAAGAATACAGAGAAGTATTCAAACCAACAACGTTATTGTAAAAACACATTACAAAAATGGTGAAAGTTTTGCAAAAACAGTTCGCCAATAAGGTCAAGTTTTCGGTCGCAATAATGTGCCAAATGAATCGACACAAACAATTGAACATCTTAATACGGCGCGTTATTGATGAAATACAGCCACATTTATGCGAAAACGTTATTCAAAATTTCAAAAAAAGAATAGTCCTGTGCCAGAGGTTTCGTGGTGGCCATTTGCCTGATGTTGTATTTCACGTTTTTTTAACCGGAACTATTTTTCTTTATGTTGAAATAAAAATGTTTGCTTATTTAAAAAATAAATGTGTTTTTCTTTAAAATCAAATCCGGCGCTCTTGTTGGAACAATCTTTATTATTAAACTAGCTGCGCCCCGCGGTTTTACCCGCGTAAATGTCGATCCCGTGGGAATATCGGGATAAAAGCTTATATGTTAAACTAGGGTGTCAGCTACCTCCATACAAAATTTCATCAAAATTGGTCCAGCCGTTTGAGCGTGAAGAAGTAACAAACATATAAACACACCCCCACACCCCCTCACACACACACTCACAAACTTTCGCCTTTATAATATTAGTGTGATATGTACAGACATAAAGGATCCCAAACCACACAAAAATCATCATAATTTTGATATCATTGACGCGGATAAAAAAAGTGAGCTTTTTTTTTTTTTGCGGATGGGAAATCATCAAATGACCCCTCCCGCTCTGGGTGGAGCGGAAGGGAGTGTCAGACTCTTACTGACTAAAACCCACCCGTGTTCCTTCCTTAGCCCTTTATGTTCCGGGCCAGCGGTAACCCTTTCGGACAATCCCGCTGACCCGGCAGGCTTCGGCCCTATGGGGCCCCTCCTCGATGCTGACATCTCTTTGAGGCGCGTGTGGAACACGTACGCGCCGTCCGGCACGGGCCTGGTCCTGATCGGACGGTGAGCTACCCATTACTCTCCGCCCGCAGGCCCGCGCCTACGGTGGCCGGGAGTCGTCGCGCGGCTCCCGACGCCCGGAGCGTCTCCCGCGGCGGCTGGGACGGGAGGCTCTCTCCCTGAGCCGTCCCGCCACCTCCTTCGCTAGCATGACTGCTTCGCAAAAGGAGGTGACTGCCTCCCACTCCCTCTCGCCCCGGACCATGGCTTGCACCAGGGCCGGGCGCGAGAGGTCGCCGCCGCTGCCGATCGCCTCTACGAGGACACGGCGGTACTCCGTCCAAGCGGGGCAGACCTCCACCGTGTGCTCCACCGTATCGTAAAAAGTGAGCTGTCATTCCATCTGATTGACAACTATTGAATGCTCACTTCACCTAAGTTTTCACGGTAAGATTTCTACGGAATAGATCGATCGGTGGCTAGATAGCAATCACTCAAACACTAACGACATCATACTGTGGCTACCGAATCGCTGCCAACCGTGTTAATTAGGCCAAATCGGGCTTAGATAATTTGTTGGACCAATCTGTGGTATCGACCCAATATGGGACAGGACGTGTAGGGTAAATTGTGTAATACTAAGTTTGACTTTTATTATTTGGTTGAAACTTGTGTGGAAACTCAGGTCAATAGATATTGTCATTTGACGGCACGGTTGGCGCAGTGGTTATGCGATTGACTGCTGCGCTGCGTGTCGCGGGTTCGATTCCTGCACGGAACAAATATTTGTATGACCTACAAGTAGTTGTTCCGGGTCTGGCTGTTTGTGTATGTGAGTTTAAATGTTTGTAAACGCACCCACGATACAGGAGAAATTCCTAGTGTGGGGCAAAGTTTTATAAAAAAAATATATATATATTCAAATTAGGCTGAGAATTACATTAGTTCTTTAACTGTGAATGAGTGGCGCAACGAAAGTTTTTACTAAAACCAATAAACTAGTATCTAGTTTTAACTAGGATTCATGAATTTGGTTGTAAATGTGAATGGTAGGTACGAAATGTTTTTTTCTTCTTATAAAGTTTGCGGAAAATAGACTAAACCCTTACAAAACGTTTTAACCTTAAACAGAATTCAAATTGAGAAACTTTGAAAGCTTTCGATTCCGAAAATAATTAGTAAGATGAAGACGGATTCCAAGGCTTTACCCCGAACTCATAATAATGATGAATGGGAAAATTCTCTATAATATTAAATTCTAATGAATTTCTCGAGACTGTGGTGAGTTGAAAGTTTTATTAAAATTATCTAAGTGATTCACGCTTAGATAATTTTAAGAAAGACACTTCAGAGATTAAACGAGGTTATGCCAGAACAGGCACACTCCTCATTTTAGGTATGAAGCTACAAGTACGCGGTTGGCTCGACTTGCTGGGTCAATTCAATAAATAAAATAGTTTTCTGATCTACATACTAATGTAAGTACCGAGCCTACGTTTATTTGAAAAGTCATTTGTTCACAAAAGTAGAGTAATAAGCACATAACTAGTAATTACATATTCAGATTAATTGTACTTTAAATGAAGACGACTCTAACGTAGTCAGAAGGTATAAGAGTTACGCGGTGGAAAGAGTGGCAGTTGTGCGACCTGAATTGCACTTTATGGTGTCGTAGCAAGAGTCGCTATTCCTTTTAATGATTTTGCGGAGTGAATCTCCTGTACTTGTACTAGGTATTATGTGTTCTGTGATTTTACATGAAAATGAAAAAAAAACTGTAGATAGACTACTCATAAATACAATAAAAGTGTAAAAAGGTATGTACCTACCGTATTTTATTTTTCTTTCCGGACAGCCCTAGTACTCACGATTCACTTCTATAGGTACACTTAGTTTTTGATGACGCATCGACACGCAAAGATAGCATTATCACAATTTCTATTCAAGTCTGGTTCGAGGATCCTCCTTTTTCCATGGAGGATAAGTAAACCTTACACCTTGTTCCTTAAACCACTATAATACTATAAGTATGACTTTAGCTGTACAAATACGTAAAGATACATACACAGATTTTTTTTTAAACCCTCTATTTCCAATACTTTAATCTCGCAGTACCAATCCACTTAGGATTATAGGAAAAAGTATAAAATAGATAGAAATACGTCAAAAGTCAATAGATTAAAAGGGGAACCAGAACACGGGCTAATTAATGTGAAACATTTGGATTAATTACTATGGAAACTCACCATAAGCATAAACTCACAAATATGTCAGACTAACTATCAACGATTTCTCGCTCAAGAAACGTATAAAAGTTTGTAAGTCCCGTGTAAGTAAAAGAGATACATATTGGTCGCTTACTGGTCACACCTCCGTCGAGTAATTATTTTTCGCAGCGACAAAAGCTACCAAAGAGAGTGTAGCGATATCTACAACGCCACATGCGAACAACGCGTTATACTGACGTCACGCAAAATCCTGCATCTCGCAAGCAGAGTTTACCGCGCAACTAGCATAGATACAACAGCCCGACATGAATCATCGGGCAGTTGCCCGCCAGACACAACACCCGTCTGGTTGGAGTATCCTCCCTTTTCTCTATAGCATGAGTGAACTTTACACCCTGTTCCTCATACCTCTATAGGAGTACCCGCTCAGCGACCTCGCTTGAGGGGAAGACCACCCGCTTAGAGACATATACACATAGCATAATCAGCCTAAACGTTGGGACACAGGCCTCCTCTTGGTAAGAGGGAGTGGGCCGTAATCCACCACACGGGCCCAGTGTGGGTTGGTAGATGTCACATGTCTTCGAATTTATCGGTTCTAGGATACGCCGGTTTCCTCACGATGTTTTCCTTCACCGTTTTGAAAGCACATTTTACACAAAGTAATGCGCCTGTCTGGGTTCAAACCTACGACCTACGACTGGGCCACCACTGCTGAGACATACACATACCAGTGAGTAATCGATTGTCGCCATCGCGCACATGCTGGCTGCTCGTTACTCGCCAACTCTTTTTTAAACGCGCTTTTCGCTAATCGACCAGTTCATTTGACTTCTGTCCTATCTTTATTCATTTGAAACCCATCACAGTAGATATGTCTTCTTCTTCTTCTATCAGCCTTTTTTTTTATTGTTGAATGAGCCCGCTCTTGACCTCGAACACGCCCGATGGAAAGCGATGGAAAAGGTCTATGATTAAACGAGCGTGCCCAGAAGATGCCTGACGCATTGGAACTCCCGCGATAATTCTACGTTCATGCGCACGTCGGTTAAGGGGACTACAGGACCTAAACGCTAGTTTTATAATGCCTAAAAGTATATGATGGACTACAGTAAACAAAATCAGAAAAATATATGATATTCTTCAGGATATATGCTAGTTAGATAGTGTGCTGAAAACATAATACAACTAATTTGATACGATAAAAAGAAATCATGAAAATACCACTAAAAACAATAAAAACCAACTCAAACATCACATTATCATCATCATTCTCTTCATCATCATTGTTCTTTTTACATACATTCTGATTTTTGTCAGATTATTCTACACTAAAGCACTAGTGTTTTAATTTTTTAGTCCAAACTATAGATTTTTTGTAAATAGATAATTGCTTCATATTTTGCAACAAATTACCAACGTTGTGTCATCGCACTTCTCTTTCTTTTCTATGCAGTCCGACGGTAACCGCGCTTTAGGTCATGTAGTTAATCAACTCAGCCTATCGAAGGTCCACTGCTGGACATAGGCCTCTCCCAGACTGCGCCACAGCACCCTGTACTCCGCCTTCCGCATCCAGTCTACCCCAGCCACCATCTTTAGGTCGTCCGTCCATCTAGCTGGGGGGCGTCCCACACTACGCTTGCCGATACGCGGTCTCCACTCCAGGACTCGTCTACTCCACCGGCCATCGGTCCTTCGACAGACATGGCCAGCCCACTGCCACTTCAGTTTGCTTACTCTGAAAGCTATGTCGGTAACTCCGGTTCTTTTCCGGATAATTTAATTCCTGATTCATCATGTAGTCCCCACTCTGAATTCCAGGGATTCGAAACATAAAAACTCTTCTCACATCTTTATCACTTCACCTACACTCAAATAGTAGCAACCATGATACCCTCATTCAATTTATTAAAGCAAAAGGATCCAAGGATGCTTACTTTGCAATTCGTACGGCTTAACCTGACGGCGCGGGGGCTTTAAGAAAATGAACTTAACATAAAGGTACAGGACTCTAGGCATTCTACTTAATTACTAACACTCTTAGAAGATTGCTTTTGCCAAGATTTTTTTTTTTGTATTGGATAGGTTTGCGAAAAAATTAAAATGAGATAGAGGCCAAAGCCTCTATCTCATTGTAATTTTTTCACTAGCTTTCGCCAGCAGCTTCATCCGTGTCGGAAATTATTCCAGGGGTACTACCGGGATCCTACTCGTATGTCCTAATTCAGGTTATGGTCAATCTGTGTCCCAAATTTCATCCAAATCCGTTCAGCCGTTTAGGCTTGAAAAGGGAGCAAACAAACAGCGTTACTTTCGTATTGATAACATTAGCATGGATGGATGGATTGGGTGACAAACAAGCAGTTCACCTAGTGATAATTGGTCACTGCCACCATCTGCAATATAAGAGTTACTTTGCCAAACCAGAGACAAAGTTGAAACGTCTCAGGCTCCCATAATTTCTCTGAAACCCTTAAAACCAGAACAGAAAGGGTGCTTACATAAAGAAATGTCAGGTTACCTGTGCAGGGGAGTCTGTGCGGGTCGGTACCGATCGCTGCAGGTATAATATTCATGTGCTATCTTATGCGCTCACTTATAAAGAAACAGGCAAAATATGGAACCGTTTCCTTCCGAAGACCAACCTGCAGAGACCTGTACCGGGAGTCGGGACCGAAAACCCGCTTCTTTATGTAAGCACCAAGCAGTGTTACTGCTTACTTATGAGCCTATATAGGTAATGTTCCACTGCTGGGACACAGGCCTCCTCTTGGTGTGAGGGAGTGGGCCGTAAAATCCACAACGCGGGCCCAGTGCGGGTTGGCAGATGTCACATGTCTTCGAATTTTTGGTTCTAGGACATGCCAGTTTCCTCACGATGTTTTCCTTCACCGTTTTGAGTGTAACTGCTTGCCGGTGACTAAAAATAGGTATAGTGGCAATACCTCCCTGGGAGAACTGTTTCACTAAGAGCTCTTCTAAGTACTACCAACACTATTCATCTAGTCTACACCCCTGGACAAACTCTTAAACAATAAGTTCTATACCAACTTCTAACAAGCCGTGCTTTCCGTGCCTCGGGAAGCACGTTAAGCCGTTGGCCCCGGCTGTCATTCGTGGATCTTTGACAGTCGTAACCGGTAGTCAGAAGCCCGAAAGTCTGATAACCCGTCTTACCAAGGGATATCGTATTATCCAGTAACTGGGTTGTGAAATCAGATAGGCAGTCGCTCCATGTAAAATACTGGTATTCAGCTGCATCCGATTAGAGTGGAAGCCGACCCCAATATAAAAAAGCTAGGCAAAAGGCTAGGCAATGACCTACTTCTAGCAAGATTAAATGGTTAATTGACTCAATCAGCCAGCAAATTGAGTTTGACTTCGCGTCTCGTTATTCCCAAAGGGCTTAACGTGATCTGCCCTTACCCGGTTCCCCTTGAGCCTTTTACCTTTAACCGATAACTTATACAAAGTGATAATAATTATAACTCTGATTTTAAAATCGGCATTCAGTCTTATCTCGTCTCTTCTAACTAGCCTTTTCCCAAATATGTTGGGGTCAGCTTCCTGTCTTACCAGATACAGCTGAATAACAGTATCTTGTCGACGTCACATAATCAGCCTATAATGTTCCCACTAAGTACTGATACTCCTCCTCTCCTTCGTCCTTGCCTCCTATCTGGGAGAGGAAGTGGGCCCTAATCCACACATGTCTTTGAGTGATTGGTTAATACAATAAACCTGTTTTCTAACGATGTTTTCCTTCACAGTTATCCCTCCCGTGTTTTTCCTTCATCGCAGTATCTGGCTTAAAAACTAATTAAATCGATTCCATAACTAATTCTATGAACAAACTCCTTTCAGTTCTGAACAACGTTGCAGAAACATTTCCATATGACCTAGAACCACACAAATGCTGAGAAATTGTATAAATCCGCTTTACTTTATATTTACATACAAGCTAGTACTGTGCAAAGCAAACACGCTACCGGTAGAACAAGCGTGCTGACTGCTGCGTCGCTCCACGATGCAAATATCTAGTTTGTTTAATTACATGACAATTTAATGTACGAATTTCGTGTTCGTAGAGTATATGTTGGTATGGTGTATTGCTGGGTGTTTATAAATACAAACGTCACTTGCAAAAACAGCTGGACAAAGAACTAACTGTAGACTGTACAATAAAATCTTGCAATTCATTTAACTTTCAGTAGTAATGTGACTGAAGCACAGCCTTTTATGCTTGGCTTAGTGAAATATAGATAACCAACTTCTACCCGCGACATCGTCCGCGTGAAATTTCACCCTCCCTCCATTCACCCTCTTAGGGTTGGAATTTCGAAAAACCCCTTCCTTATTTGATATCTACTCTTCACAAAGAACACACCCTCCAAATTTCATGTCTCTAGGACCAGCGCTTTAGGCTGTGAAAGAATCAGGGCCGCACTCCACCAGGCTACCAATCGTAACAGGTAGAGAAAGACCGTTGATATATAATTTGAAACATAGTCACGATTCTCAGCAGTGAGAGAGCGATCTAGAAGTGAGAGAGAGAGTTAGAACCATCGAAAGCGATGACGCAACACAAGCTCACACACAAACACGCTGTGGTAGTATTCACACACGTAAGCTGTAACACGCTACTGGTACGACAAATGCTGTAACTAAGAATTAACTATATCCTATCTCTGCAGCAGGAAATATACGGTACAATTATTGAAAACGTATAAGTGTTTAATCTGATGACGCAACACAAACGCTACGCTCACACACAAACACGCTGTGGTAGTATTTACATCTGCAAGCTGTAACACGCTGCTGGTAGAACAAACGTCTCTTGACGATGCAAATACCTGGTTGGTTTAATTACAGTACGGCCATAGTATTTCATGTATAACTATTGAATCTGATGACGCAACGCAAAAGTTACGCTCACACACAAACACGCTGTGGTAGTATTTACACATGCAAACTTTAACACGCTACTGATACAACAAATACTGTAACTACGAATAAATATACCCAATCTCTGCTGTGTATATTTTTGAAAACGTATTACTATTAAATACGATGACGTAACACAAACGCTACGGTTACACACAAACACGCTGTGGTGGTATGCAAGCTGTGATACGCTACTAGTAGAACAAATGCTGTAACTACGCATAAGTATATTCTGTCTCTGTTGTAATCCTGTCTCTACATGATTGAAAACGTATAAAGGCTCCTTCAAACAGGCGCGACACGCGATAAAATCGCGCGCGACACAAAGGCACCGCAAGTCGCGCAACGCCCGGTGCCTTTGTGTCGCGTGCGATTATATCGCGTGTCACGCCTGTTTGTAGGAGCCTTAACTATTTAATTCGATGACGTAAAGGGTCGCCAAAATGATCAATCGCAATTGTCAATTGCAATTGTTAATATTTATTGTCAATCATTTTAATTGCGTTTGGCAGACGATAAATTTGCGCATCAATGCGTATCAATCACGTAAAAAATCACGCTGTGGTAGTATTTACACATGCAAGCTTTAACACGCTGCTGGTACAACTAACGTTCTAAGTGAACTAGGTACGTCTCTCAGCGATGCAAATATCTGGTCGGTTTAATTACACTATGGTGGGATGTAAGGTAATTATCACGTGATTTAGTAAGGTCGTAGCTACGGAGCTAGGTCGTGTTTCGGTTACGGGTCGACCGCAGAAAGTGGCGCTCTGGGAAGTAGGTAATGTATTGTGATTGGTGGCAATACTACTACGTAAATACACTGGAAATCCAGGAGGTGGGCAATATAAATTACACTTCTGGATTCCACACATTTAAAATCGTTTCTGTAGTAGGTGTCATTTTTTAATGTAGAATGTAAATTCAAACATTCCGTCAATGATGCTATTTTATTACAATTTTCAATTTATCCAAAACGGTGATTTATGGCTATTAAAGGCTCCTTCAAACAGGCGCGACACGCGACAAAATCACGCGCGACATTTAGGCACCGCAAGTCGCGCAACGATCGGTGCCTTTGTGTCGCGCGTGATTATATCGCGTGTCGCGCCTGTTTGTAGGAGTCTTTATCCTTCACAAACTATTGTTAAACCGCGGTAAGTAATAGGTAATTGACAATAACTTATCGCGGCAAGAATTAAGGCTCAAAACGGCGATGCGTTTGATGTTAGTTGAATCGAATGACCACCAAATTTAAATGAATTTTGCAGTCTAATTTTTTTTAGATATTTCTTCGGTTGATTGAACTCCCTTTTATATTGTCATTACATAAAATATGATAGTTTGCGTTCAAAATTTTGAGAATTTTTCGGCAAAAAAAAATTAGGCTCTGTTTTACGATTATTTTATCAGATGATACCTATCATTTTATTTTTATTAAATATTTTTAAATAAGCCTTTTCTTTGAACATTTGACACTACACTCAATTTTTTTCTGGCTTGTAATATGTAGTACCAATACGCGTAACAGTGCGACAAAAAACTGATCATTTTACGGTGTCCTACGTTTGGGCAGCGCCTTATTAAGGTAAGTAGCAGTCACCTAGTTTATCTAAGAAGGCTACTCTATGTATATTTAACCCAAAACCTACAGTATTGTCGGAAATCTTTTCCGGAAATTCTTAGAACTTCTACCTCCTTTACAAAGTCAAAGTCAAATCATTTATTTCAAATAGGCACATTAAAGGCACTTTTGAACGTCAAAAAAAAACTAAATAGAAATGATTCTAGTCGCCCATTCGAAAAGGTAGTTTTCGTATGGAGAAGAATGGGCAAGAAACTCCACCGTTACTCTTTTAAAAATGTTTTACAAGGTCTTGTATACATAATAAAATTTATATGTGAACACGATGCACCCATAATAAAATTAGTCTACCACAAAAGGTAAAAAGAATTAAAAATTAAGCAATGACAGGTAAATCAAATAAGTGATAGATACATGGTGCTCACATATTTACAAGTTATTTAAAAAAAAGAAAAATGAAAAAATGCAAAAGTAGTTGAACTTTAACAAGTGTGTGAGCCACTGTAGTCGCAGATTGTAAAATTGAATTAGAATAAGATGTCATAATTAAAAATATACATATAAATTAAATTAGGAACAAGTTTGATTTTGTCTAGACTTTTAGATTGTCCTATGGAGCAGGACCAGCATGTTTCCAAACATTCTTATCTTGGATATAATCCTCTAATTTGTAATATCCTTGTTTACAAAGTGTACTTTTAATATGAGTTTTAAATTTTCTTTCATTTAATTGCAATATGTCACAAGGTATTTTGTTGTAGCATTTAACACAGTACCCCATAAAAGATGTATGTACTTTCGATAATCTGAAAAAAGGTTGATCTAATTTATCTTTATTTCTAGTATTAAAATTATGCCTATCACTTATTTTATTAAAAAGATGTTGATTTTTTCTTACATACATAATATTTTCATAAATGAATTGGCAAGGTACCGTCATGATATTAACCTTTTTAAATAGTTCCCTAAGAGATTCGCGACGACGTAGATTGTAAATGGCTCTGACAGCTCTCTTTTGTAAAATAAAAATGGATTCAATGTCAGCAGCCCGACCCCATAGTAAAATGCCATATGACATAATACTGTGGAAGTAACTAAAATAGACCAAACGCGCGGTTTCTACATCTGTTAACTGTCTTATCTTTCTAACAGCATAAGCGGCGGAGCTTAGCCGCCCCGCAATAGATGTTATATGAGGTCCCCATTGTAATTTCTCGTCTAGCGTGATTCCTAGGAAAACTGTCTGATCAATAAATTCTAGTTTTTGGCCATTCAATATGATTTCACATTCGCTACTTCTAACATTCGGTAATTTAAATCTAATGCATCGAACCTCTAGGTATAATTCAAATGTACACTTCAACCAACAACCCCTTACCATTAAACCAACACGAAAAACCTTTACACTGTACAAACCTACACAGATTTAAAGGTAATCCAATCACTACGCCTCCGGACGGGCATGGCACAAGGATACTCAAATAGAAACGTACATAGCAATCAGCTTTGTGAATGGGCCGGTTCATAAAACGGCTTTCCACCTAACCCGAACTGGGTCAGACGGTTTCGGATCGTAGTTTCACGTTGCAGTTTTGTTTTTTTTTTTAAGTTTCGGGTGAATACTATTTCGGTTATTTACAAAAATGTTTGGTTACATCAAATGGTATTTTTTTTTATTTTGATCCTGACATTGATATCTATGTTTCTTATAATTTATTCCTTTATCGTGTTCAGTGTGATTGACCAGGCAAGAGGGCATATGAAACATCATCATCTCAGATGATGTGGTGATGTCGAGTAATGGTTTTAAATGAAATTCAAGAGATTATAGGAGGCCTATTAGCAGCAGTGGGAACATTATAGGATTATGTACCTATGTCTGAGCTTTCTTCTTTTTGTGATTTCGTGGTTTGATTGCCTGAAACACTTGTCGTATAACCACAGCAAATTGCCTAGATGCATGAAAAACAAAATATTTTTTTGCATTTTACATATTAAGACTTCATCATAAACACTAATAATAAACACGCTGTGCTAGTAGAACACAAGCGATGAGTTTCTCTCATCAAAATCTGTTTCGCAATTTCGTAACACGCCTTTACCTACATTTTGTTGCCATTTTTAATAGGTACCAATTATGTACTAACTAAGCAAAACAAACGTTTTGCTTCAAACACGCTGGCAGTAGTATTAACACAAAGGCAAGTTATAAGGTGTACGAGCAGCGTGTTTGTTCTGCCTACGACTCCTGACAATACAAATGTCCAATTTGTTTACATAAAACTACATTATGAAATATTCATAACACATGCAATTATCGACAAGATTTGAAGATTTTCTAGCTCTTTGTAGTATTTATTATTTACTTAACAAATCCCATCTTGGCATTGTTTTAATTTCCCGTGACGAAAAGTTCTCGCCTATTGTACAAGCCACATCATTATCTACCTTATCTCTACTGATTAGTTTTAATAAATATCAAACAGATACTGTGTAGGATAGTGAGTATTTGTTATATTAAACCGTTGTAAGAAGAACAAACGCTACATTCACACAAACACGCTGGTGGTACTGTTGACACTCCGGCAAGTTGTAACGTTCTACGTGCAGCGTGTTTGTTCTGCCTACGACTCTTGACGATGCAAATATCTGGTTTGTTTAGTTACAGCAGTGTCGCCGTCCGTGGATAGTTGAATTTACTTCTGTATTTAGGGCATAGCTACATAGTTACAAAAAGGTTTTTGGAGCGAATCTGAACACACTGATGAAGTCGAAGATGTAAAAGGTTTTTAGGCGACCAATGTGCCCCTTGCGACTAACATGGTGTTTTTAGGCGACCAATGTGCCCCTTGCGACTAACATGGTGTTTTTAGGCGACCAATGTGCCCCTTGCGACTAACATGGTGTTTTTGGAAAAGGAATCCATAGAATTTACAAACATCTGCAATAGTGTAGGTTTACTTATAATGTGTGTTCCCTAGTTCTTTCGAATTCTCAACCAGAGTAAGAAAAAATCTCTGTAGGACTTTTCTTTACCAGCTTAGCAGGGTAATTGCGTAACACACTATCAGTAGCAGTGGGTTTCATTATGACAGTTCAACAACATTCATTGCGTTATTGCATTGTTGAGCAGACACATTTATCGAACATAATGGAGCAATGGATTAGAAATATGTTTCAAAATGGTTCAAATTGATTGTAATGGTGTATTATGCAATTAGGGTGTCGGTTTTACTTCTCTCATACCACTTACTAACAATAAAATATTTCCAGCAAAATATTTAATAACTTTGTCGTAAAATATAGTTGGAGTTTACGAGATTCTGTAAATAAACTCACGATACAGGACACGATCCAGAGGGAAAAACGAACGGAAAATAACAAAATATCTTCCTGTTTACTATCGCAATCATCACGCCATTCCTTCTCACTGACCCCCATTCCATCAGGAACTAGAATCACATCACAACCACGAAGTGCGCAATAAATAAAATAAATTGAACACGGACTCCATACATAAGCATCTATGTATATAAAATTATTCATTGCCGGTCAGGTGGACTGTACCAGGGACTCATGTTTTATTCGCACGTCTTGTTACTCTAGCGGCTCATATCGGGTCCGGCAATAAATCCGATATACCTACTTGGTATAACGCTTTAGTTTGTACACCGCACTGTAACAGTCCATAGACTCATGAAATCCTAGTTGCTGGATAGATTTATTACGAAGCGATTTTTATTTTCTTAGCGGCCATAATACGGCTGAGAAACATTACGAATATGCCAAAGCTAAACGGGAAATAGTCATTCAAGTTGGCCATTTAATATTTTAGAAACCCAAAATAGGGATTATTTGAGATCATTATATTAGAGTGTTTATTAATATTTTTAGGAGCGCTAAATAGGAAGTATTTGAGATTCGATAAAATAATTAATGCTGTTTTTCTAACAAGGCGAATCGTCAACAGAAAATGATAAATCGCCATCATGATGTCAGTGTGAACAGACCACATGGCGTACATTGATTTACTAGCCCTTGGTCCAGTAGAAATTATAGCCTATTTGGTGCTTAAATCCTTTGAAAAGTAGATGGCAGAAATACAAGACAAACATTGTTTTTTTTTTTAATAAGGGCTTATTTTTCCAACGCCAGATTATTTTTAACATAGGATAAGATTATACTAACACTATATGGATCCACTGGTCTGAAATAAAAAAATTGAGATTGAATTTGAATTTTATCGGAGGAATAACTTTGATTTTTTTACAATTCTTCCATACAATCACTGTCTTGCGTCAATTCCACATATATTCTATATATTATTCCACAAATAAAAATTATAGTATAGATTGAAAAATCAGCTGTAAGAGAAAAACAAGTAGGCGTCAGATTTTACCGACAAGCCAAAAGTGACAAGGTTATAAATGTAAAAATTGTAGAAGTATCCTATAGTTTATTATTGAAATGAAATGACAAGCTTTGGTTTCGTCCAGGTACTGAGAGCTCGTAAAGTTTTTACAGTACTGTCTCTGCCACTATTCCATTATTGCCTTCGAGTATCACACTTTTATTATAAAGGGGGGTGTGTTTGTATGTTTGTTACTTCTTCACGCACAAACGGCTAGACCAATTTTGATAAAATTTGGTATGGAGGTAGCTGACACCCTGGATTATCACGTAGGCTTTTTTTATCCCGATACCTATTCTTACGGGATCGAAACTTATGCGGGTAAAACCGCGGGGCGCTGCTAGTTATACATATGTTGTATTAAGTATTCTTCTCTTCTTCGGGGAAACAGGTCATCATGACGTGTTTCTTCTTCCATACGTCTCTATGTTAGCCGTCTTCATCAGTATTCACCCCCTTCTAAGTCTAACCATAATAATAATAATTATATCATCTTTCATATAATATAATCCAATTATTTTCACCTACATCTAGTATAAGGCCCTATTTTGTAAATATTTATGTAAATCAATTATTTCAATAAACAAAAAACAATAATATGCATGATTTCAATGGTCTTCCTCTGTTCTCATTCCTGTAATGGTCGGTAAAGAACTAGCCCAAATATTGATATTGCGTTGACATTCTACGAGTACATTACTTACAATATTTTACTACACACCACAAAATATACAATTTATGGCCTCCATTCTCCCAATTGCAAATAGTTCTAGGCTGAGTATTATCAAGATAGGTAAACTGCGTTCGCGATTTAGTTTCCAAAAACGAAAACAAATATATGTTTTTGGAAATACAACTTTAATCCTCACTTGCACTACAACTTCGACCAATTTTATGAATGTTTCAAAAACAATCAATATACTTATTTTACAATGGCATAAAGTTCATATTCGTTTAAGTAGAAATAATATCAATTCCTTATTTCCACAAGGATTTGTATATAAAATAGTAACACATTTCTAAAAGATTTGTAATATTATTGACTAGCGGTGACGTAGTCGGTTAAAAAAACTAGCTCAAATGATGATATTCAGTTTGCATACTATGTTACAATATTTTACTACACACCACAAAATATACAATTTATGTCCTCCATTCTACCAATCGGAAATAGTTCACAATGTTGTGTAAATAAATTGCTCGCTGCCTCCAAAATGGCAAAAGTTATCTATCTACAAGTATAGGCCTTGTCGATATATCTACCCATTTCTCATAATAACTGCCAACTCAAAAATAGTCCAGCCTCAAGGGAATAACATCAAGACACAAATATCTTCAGAGTCGAAATATCTTTTTCGTCTATTATTAGAAACATATTTCCTCGTTTGAAGCGACTAATGTATCGTGTCCTTTGACGGGTATAGTGACTGTCTGAAATGTGTAGTGTCTATCAAGATAGGTAAACTGTGTTCGCGATTCAGTTTCCTAAAATGTAAACAAGTAGGTACCTATGTGCTTTTGGAAAATCAACTTTAAACCTCAATCATAAAATTTTTGCTCTACAACTTCGAACGTTTTTTTATGAATTTTCCAATAGTCAATCAATCAACTTAATTTACATTAGCATAAAGTTCATATTCGTTCATGTGGAAATAACATCAATTGGATATAATGTTTTGCGTGTGTTAAAAGTTGTACAGCCGCGAGGAATAACATCAAGACACAAATATACTTATTCAGGGTCGAAATACTTTTTTCGTCTAATAATAATAGAAACATCTTTTCTCGTTTGAAGCGACACTAATGGATCGTGTCCTTTGACGGGTATAGTGACTGCCTGAAATGTTTAGGCTCTAGTGTGACTGAGCTTTTATCAGAGAAAAGAATTGAATTGCTCTGGATTGATGGATCTGGCTTTTGGATGTTAATAATATAAATGTTGCATGCCGAATGGCGAAATTTATTTTAACACCTATTATGTATAACCCTTTTTTTTGCTAAATAAATGACTATTCAATTCTATCAAGATAGGTAAACTGCGTTTGAGATTCAATTTCCGAAAATACCTACAAATGAATATGTGCTTTTGGAAAAACAACTGTAATCCTCAATAATAAAGTTCAATTTGCTCTATAACTTCGAACATTCAATCAACTTATTTTACATTTGCTTCGCGATTTCGTTCGCGTGCATGTCGGATAACAAATTGGAACACAATTGTATTGGATTGGTAAGCAGCCTAAGTTACTTCTTTTAACATCAGCTATTTGCCAGTGATAGTCCCGTCAAAATCGGTCCAGCTATTTCGGAGACTAGCCGAAACAAACATACAGACAGACAGTAATTTTTTAAATTGTTTTTTTTTTTCGTTATAGGTCCCGTATATACTTTCATATGCATTTAGTAAAAAAAAATGCTATTTTGACATAACAAACATACACTTCAGTTTTATTTATTTGTATGTGATACTAATTAGGTACCTATGTATAAATAACATCTCTCAGAGACAAATTTAAAGAGATTAATGTAATGACTGTGCCTTCTCAGTACATTTATGAAAATCTTTTATATGCCCATAAAAATATAAAATTGTATAAAAAATACAGTGATATCCATAATATAAATACTAGAAACAAACACAAATATGTTGTACCTGCAACCAGGCTCAAGAAAATAGGTGGCTCGTTCAGATGCCAATGTATACGCTTTTACAATAAACTACCAAGCCACGTTCAAGATCTAAGCCTTAATAAATTCAAATCTTTCATTAAACGTAAGTTGTGCCAGAAAGCCTTTTATACCGTTAAAGATTATATTGAGGACAAAAAGGCTTGGGATTGAGCTGCTTCCAATTTCTGCATTTTGAATGATTTTTTTCTTTTTTATATACACATTGACATTGATGATTATTTTTTTTTTAAACAATGACGTTTGCTTACTTTGTAAAGTATTATATTATTTTTTCATTGTGAATGTGAAGACGATGTGGGTCATTTTACATATTTTTTTTTTTTTATTATTCTCTCTGTTCTGTTAGTTTTTTTTTTCATGGTCTGGCAGTTTGAGTAATTTATGTGGCCTACCCAAATGTCCTTTCTTTGGTATTGTTCGTCGAATCGTTGAGCTCCTTAAGTCTTGAGTTGAGCTGCACGATTTTTGACAAATGCGTGCACTGACTGGACAGGTCCTCTCAATCTGTGTGGTTCTTTCCTCAAAAGACCACCTCAGACATCGATCTACATGGTCTTCATATAACCTGACCAAGATTATGTCTGGACTTTAAAAGAGACTGTGACCTCTGAGTTTGTTTCGGCCTTTCTTCTCAGAGTAGTCAGATAGGAAACGCCGACTTCATCTAGTTTAAAAAAAAAAAACATGATTGACGTGTAAAAGTGTTTGTACAAACCTACTTACAAAATAAAATCATTTCATTTCATTTCATTTCATTTCATGTTTCTGAAATTTTGTGCATGACATGAGAATTTGACAAGGGTTAGGGACTGGCGACCGAACGACGGTGGGAATTTGAATCAAGCCTGCAGCACTGTTGACGTCATGTATTTGTGTAAAAGAACTTGTTTCTTTTACGGCCTCCACGAACAGAGACGATTGTAGCAGGTAAGGTTCCTACAAACAGGCGCGCCACGCGATATAATCGCGCGCGACACAAAAGCACCGCTCGATGCGCGACTTGCGGTGCCTTTGTGTCGCGCGCGATTTTATCGCGTGTCGCGCCTGTTTGAAGGAGCCTTTAGGTTTTATACAGGGCTGGCATGGCATACAGGGGACATAGACGTGCAAACAGTAACCATGAATTCAGCACATGATTCTACAACCCCTAGGGTTGCAACTTCTCATCGGTTACCAAAAAAAAAAAATCTGCTGTTTCATAGAAATGCGCAATACCTACGCGGTCAAAATTTCGAGGGCTACCCTGACGCTTCCCCGTTAAAACCTTCTTGTAAATAAGAACTCAGTTCAAAGTAAGTACCTACAGTTAAACCAGAAAGGGTCTGCGCTTCTGCAATTAAACTTCGTGTTTCCGAATTAGCAACGAACTTCGCCACTAAGAGACAAAGTATTGCGCGTTTGGTATATATTTGAGTCCGCGTAAGATCACTGGTCAGTTTCCCTCAGTCGTCAGTTTACTTAATTCGCCAGTTTCGTTGATTAGTTAGTTTCACTGATTTGTCAGTTTTGCCTTACCTTCACGCTTAAACCGCTAAACCGATTTAGATGAAATCTATACTAATATTATAAAGCTGAAGAGTTTGTTTGTTTGAACGCGCTAATCTCAGGAACTACTTTTTCGAATTGAAAAATTATTTTTGTGTTGGATAGTCCATTTATCGAGGAAGGCTATAGGCTATATAACATCACGCTACGACCGTTAGGAGCCGCGCAGCGTGTGACACCGCCGGGAACAGCTAGTTTGGTATAAAGATAGTTTGAATCCCGGAAAACGACATAAGACAGTTTTTATCCCGATATTCCCATGCGATCGATACTTATGCGGGTGAAACCGCGGGGCGCTGCTAGTAATTTATAATTTTGTAATAAGGGTAATACAAAATAGGCAAGTACTTCCATGGATGTAACAGCTATATTAGATCTCATCATAGCGCGTTCGTATTTCCGAAGAAAGGCGATGATAGCCGAATCACATTATTTTTCTGGGAGATGTGTAAGTACGGTGTAACAGGCGGTCAATTAGACTTGTAGAAAAATCTCACCGAGATCCCTAAGTTGGAAGGACGTCGCAAGGGAATTGAGCCAATCCCACTATTAATTAGATTCTGCGGACATCCAATATCATTTTGTACTGACACAATAATTAATTTCACTGTTTGTTCCCAGTAATTATTATTTCTGTTAGTCAAATAGATATGAAATGTAGTTCGTAATTAATTCTCGTTGTTTGCGGAGTAAGATAATTATTTCATACAGTTTGATACCTACTGCTTTTCACAAAGAGGCAGACTGTACTCGATTTCATACTGTAATTAAATTTCCTAACGAAACCTGTGCACATGTAATGTTGAGCGTGCGCTAGTAATGTTTATCTTGGACCTGAATCTTTCTAGCTGCGCCCCGCGGTTTCACCTGCGTAAATATCGATCTCGTGAGAATATCGGGATAAAAAGTAGCCTATATGTTAACCCAGGGTGTCAGCTACCTCTACACAAAATTTTATCAAAATTGGTACAGCCGTTTGAGCGTGAAGAAGTAACAAACATATAAACACACACCCCCACACACTCACAAACTTTCGCCTGTATAATATTAGTGTGATACTATAGATAGGTAGTAATTTTTTTGATAGTAAATGCTTTTTTGACACAGGCTTCCTCTCGACGAGAGGATAAGCGGGCCGTAAAACAACACGTGGGCCCAGTGCAGGTTGGTAAGCGACAAGGACATGCTGGTTTCCTCGCGATGTTTTCCTTCACCGTTTTGAGAGCAGTGGTGATGAAGTAATTTACACAAAGTGCCTGTCTGGGTTTGAACCTACGACCTTCAACTCGTAAGTCGCGGCCGTAACCACTAGGCAACCACACAGGGCCGTCTACTCTCACTACGACACAAACAGTATATGCATCATCAGCCTATAATGTTCTCACTGGTAGGACACAGGCCTCCTCTCTGTATGACATAATGAGGTATAGAAACTGACCTACTGCCTAGCCTTTTCCCAACTATGTTGGGGTCGGCTTCCAGTCTAACCGGATGCAGCTGAATACCAGTATTTTACAGGGAGCGACTGCCTATTTGACCTCCACAACCCAGTTACTGGGTAATACAATACCCCTATTGGTAAGACTGGTTGTCAGACTTTCGGGCTTCTGACTACCCGTAACGACTGTCAAAGATCCACAAATGATAGCCGGTACCAACGACTTAACGTGCTTTCCGAGGTACGGAGGGGTCTCGGTATGTAAAGATGGTCAAACATCCACAGACCAACCGCGGCAAGCGTAGCTTAACTTGATCGATCGATCTGTGCGGCTGTTATTATTTAGCCACGGGCCCCTCCATAAAAAAAAAAAAAACATCCTCTACTATCTCAAAATAATAACCCTATTGTATGTACAGTCAACAAAACAGATAAGTATGCAGGATCGTCGGATATAGTTGAAGTTTAGTAAGAAACCGATGGATGTTCTCGAATAAAATATAACAAACAGTTCATTTATCAAATTAAATTTCAGTCGGCAACATCCATCGGTTTCTTACAGTTCGCGTCAAATAACTTTGCCGCTCTGAAGTAGGCAACAAGTCACTGCGCAGTAGTTAATCCTATGAATACAACAGCAGCGCGCATGGCGCGGATTGGCGCGGCTAGGAAAGAGCCTAGCTTCAGAGCGGCAAAGTTATTTGACGCGAACTGTACTAAACTTCAACTATATCCGACGCTCCTGTATACTTATCTCTTTTGTTGACTGTACCTACCCCTAACAGCCAGCGTGTATTAACTACAATGTGCCGGGAATCAGAGCGCGGAAGATTTATAGCAGCCGAGCAAGCTACATTTAGAGCTGTCCAGTCCTTCGTGCTAGTGCAGTGTAAGTTACTGCTATGGAGGGGGAATTTACTTCCCTTTTTGAAACTACAGTAAAAAGTTTTACAAGGAACCAAAATTAGGGGGGAAATAGGGTGTAGATGTGTGTGGTCTTATTCATAAAACGTTATCGAACATCTAAAAGCTTGCTAAAGTTTGGTTGTCAAAAATTGTCATTCATAAACGCATTTTAGCACTAAAACATTCTATAAACCTACATGAAAAAATGGCCGACTCTACATCAGCTGATTAATAAGAAAATGACATTTGACGTACAAAATTGTAACAACCCTATGTTCACATCCGACAATATGCTTGCAATTTTAGCTAATGACTTTTTGTTTTTACCGACTTCAAAAAAAGGAGGTTATCAATTCGATACGTATGTATGTAATATTATTGGAATTGCATTATATTCACATATGACAATCTATTTGGGCTTCCAAACAAATATACAAAATTTTATAGACGTATGTATGTATGTATGTATGTTTGTCCACGCATATCTCCGTAACTATTACTCGGATCGTGACCATTCTTTTTTTATTGGCTTACATTTACTTCAACTTAGGGAACAGTGCAAGTTTCATCAAAATCGATTCAGTAATTTTCAAGATATGGACTAAGACGTGAAAGTGTGACGGCCTGGCTTATTGATACGAGCTACGGGTGTAGTGTCAAAGCGAAAACATCTCAAAACCTTGGTCAAATTCTAGTGCAACAACTAAAAATTACCAAATAAAAAGTAATTTAAAAAAATTAAACCGACTTCAAAAAGAAATGAACTCAAAATTATGAAATAACTTTAATTTCGGAAGTCGGTGGTAAAAAACTAAAATACAGATCCCAAGACACCGACTTCCGAAATTAAAGTTATTTCATAATTTTGAGTTCATTTCTTTTTGAAGTCGGTTTAATTTTTTTAAATTACTTTTTATATTGAAATGTAGGACTATGATCTTAGATAGTTTAAATACAACAATTAACTAGAGTTTGATCTGTTGACATTGCATACTTCATACTTGTTACTTTTAATTTCAAGCAAAAGGACGGAAGTCCTCATAGAAACTACATCAGACAACGTATTTACAGGTATATGAAAAAAAACATCGTATTAAATCAAAATCTTTACTTCTAATAAACATTTATCATAAACTTAATACGTTTATGATAAATGTTTATTAAAAGTAGGATAACAAAATGAGCTAGTGACAAGTTTGGTAAGATAAGTTAAAAGTAATTAAAAAAATAAAATGAATCTAATCAGCCTCAGAAAAATCAGGCTCATTGTTGTTATTTATATATTTTATTTCCTTTGGAAGACTTACAGACTTACTTACTTACTTTATGTTTGAGATTTCTGTAAAAACTGTGAAATTCTACCGGCATCCGGCATCCATTCCAAGTGTATAATTAAATCTTTTATATTTAGCAGAAGATATTGGTTTCTCTTCTTTTTGCACATTTGGTAAGTCACCGGGAAACCGAATGAATACCTTTAGCCAAATTGCGTACCAATGATAACTCGGAAAATTCTGCAGAAAAAACTGTTTTGTAAAACATTATACCCGGCTGATCTTTCTTTAATTGAAGCCAAACACATTCTGAGATTTTGAACTCCTGCAAACCACATCTTTTGAAATTTTTGTTTCGTAGACTAATAGGATATAAGTCAATGGCAAATATAGTTCTGTCTGTGCATTGTGTATCGGAGTCATCACTTAATTCACCAATTTCATCAACGTAAATCATTGGTCTCTTCTCGAGATATGAAAAGCATTTGCCTAAATCCGGTAAATTTGTCGAAATGTCATGGTTTCTTTCTATCTTATAACAGTAACTTTTGGGGTCCTGAAAGATCTTCTACTGTTTGAGGAGCCTTTATTAAAGTCTGAGTGTTTTCTGCATGTATTTGACCTTCAGTTGTTTTTTATTCAGTGATGATTTTTTAAACGAAAAATTCGTACTATTGCTTACCAAATATTAAAAAAAGAATACATACAATAAATCGCGCTCGTGTGTACGTGCCCTTACGCAATTACCCGGCAGGTCCATTTAAACTTTGAGAAATATATAAATATAAATAAATTAAATAATAATGTAATTAATATAAGTAAGTAATGTTTACCTTCTTATTTTTTATAAAAGAAATAAAAAATAACAAAAGATCCGCCGGGGAATCGAACCCCGGTCTCCCGCGTGACAGGCGGGGATACTTACCACTATACTACCGAAGACTTGCGTAGCAATGTTGAATTTTTCGTATCCAAATGTTTTACAGCTCGTACATATAACATAATAAATACTTGCAATACAAAAGGTATTGCAAGTATCTTACGGTCAGCAAAACTCAAATTTTTGCAATCTTTTCTTGCCTAAAACCTGAGGTTTCCGAGCAAAATATCATATTTGTTACAACTTATTAGCACTTTGAATCTGTTGCTAGCAGATTTAATTTTTTTTAAAACTGTAGAAAAAAGAAAATCCACATTATAAAGCTATTATTACTGTAAGAACTTTGATTTAACACAAAAATAAACGATTAGAAAATGCAAAAAGATTCTCTCCGGCGGGGAATCGAACCCCGGTCTCCCGCGTGACAGGCGGGGATACTTACCACTATACTACCGAAGACTTGCTTACAGCGTCCAAATTACCGTTCTGTACCTCCAAGCTAATATTAGATACGAACGTCACTGATAACAGCTGGTGTTTCTGTACTTATAGTCAAAATGTATTAAGCGGCAATCAAGATTATGCTTTGATTATGCATCTTATGTAAAGGCTGTTAAGATACGTCTGTTATTATAGAATCAACAACAATAGGTACAAAATAAAAGGTGATTAAAACGAGAGTGACCTTGTAACAACATCGACTTATTTTAAACAGATTTATATTTCCAATAGTTTGTATTTAATTTGTAATATTTTATAAATTCTACTGCACCACGTCTATATTGCACAATACTGTGTGTCTAATTTAGAGGATTTTTAACATACTTAGGTAAATAGGTACCTACCTACATAGATACCTAATAATTATTTGTTCGGTAGGTAGGTTTAGGTACTTTAAAATTCCCTAACCAAACCACTTCCGATGATTACCTACCAATGATAGGGGGTTCGTAAAAATTTAATAGAAATCATTCTAGATTATAAAAAAACCATAGAAGTAGGAACATCGAGATTAAACCATAAACCATTAGACAACATCCAACTAAAATGCTCTTCAAACACAAAAACTACGTAAGACAAGAAAACTCCTTGCTTTAACAAACTTACTAACTACGGCTCGTCATTATAACTTGAAGAATCGGTCATTATGGTACTCAACAAAGTTCTTACTGTTCGTAGTACTTGTTCAAAAGTTAGAACTTTTCATACTGCTAACGATGTCCCTGGCATTGGATAATTTTATTCTTCGTTTTAGGTAAGAAGTAACTTTTACAAATTTATTTTGACGTGCGGCGAAATATGGAACTAAATTTGTATGTACTGAATTTGACGGTCTGCCTAGAAAGTAGCGCCGCGGTGAGCGGTAAAGATATTTTGGTAATGAAGTTTTGACAGTTGACGAGTTTGTGTGTATGTGACAAAAGATGGCGTTGTAGTAAATTAAAGTTAAAAGTCTCTTATGTGCCAATGATTTTGTAAAATTGTTTAAATGTTTATAACGTGGCATTTTAAAGTTATTAAGTACCACTGTGAGAACAAAAATTTTCGTTATATCAATATCGAAAGTACCTACATAGGCTTAGTCGAGAATTAACACTTTTTTTATTTTATTATATTGCAAGGATTAGATTGATTGCTGTTGGTTGCTATTGCATTTTGTGTAGGCGTATTGTGGTCCATTTCTTTTGCGTGCTTTGTTTGTTATGTACGTACGTAATTCGTGATAGATTCTATTCTATTTTTAATAAATGGCAAGCAAAGCCGATGTCGACTATTCTGCCAATGTCAAAAGTGAGCTGAAAAAACAAGTGTGCTTAAGGAAAAAACAAAAAAAAATGTATAAAAATTGAAAAAAGTTATAAACGAATAAAGATTGATTGAACCAGTTGATACAATGTTGATCTTGCTGGGTTAGTACGGGACTGAAACAAACAAAAAATAGAAATAAATAAATATTTTAATTGTTAAAACATAAAATACACGCAAACCACACCCACACAGTAGATATACAGCAGTGGCGTCCAAAAGCTAGTTGACATTTTTCAACTTCAACTGTGATGCCACATTATGATATAAAATTTTAAAAAAATATCAGGGTACGACTCTTGGAATTACTTGATTATTTTTTATGATAAGTCAAAGGTATGTAGTTTGAATTAGTCAATAATAACGTTTTAGTAGTTCAAACATTTGGATCACTAGAATTTTAAATCATAATGTGTTGTATCACAGCTGAATTGGAAAAATGTCAACTACTAACTAAATTGGTACAGTAATAATAGTATTATTAGTGGTCAACACATTCAAGCGACAAAGGGATGAAGTCCCTTTTATTAGGTCGCTTGAATGTGTTGCTGTCTTTGCTATAATAATATAATCCTTCGCTGTATTTACCTTGACTTTCCCTCATCTATCTTTATTTACCCATCAGACGATGATTGAACAGACGAACCATAGTTCATCTTAACGTTTCATTCTGTACTCATCCATGGCGTCAATGTATCATTTTTATAGTGTGCCCTCGACGTTAAAAGGGTGCTATTTGATGGACGACCTTACAGCAAAATTTAACAATTAATAAAAGCCTACCAAACACAGCAATACAAACCTTATGCTAGATCGAATAAAGTTGAACCGAAGTGTAAAAATATTTTTGCAGGGAAAAGGGGGAAGTAGACACAAAACGATAACCGATTGGCTGTCAATGTCAGTCATAGTACGTTTTCTTTGTCGCTTGGGTGGTTCCAATTTGGGTCAAATCTCCTTGTAACAAGGTCATTCGGTGTGACAAGTTGGGCCAATATGTGGCGGAGGCGTTACTGCCAGAGTGAAGTGTCACATTGAGAAAATGAAACGCATATTGTGTCTAGAAGTTGTGTTGATAGTAAAAACAACAGTCTGTATTTGTGCCGAGACGGATAGGGCATTTGTTCAACACACTTGCTCTCTGCTTAATGACGAAAGAAGGCTTAGGAACCTCAGGGTTTCCTCATGATATTTTATTTAACCTGCTCCGGAAGGTATAAGACCAGCGAATATATTCAGTAGGAATCTCATCATGAAGTGAGCTGCAGAGCTGTCAATTGTGTCAATTCCCAGCGTCAGTAGTGCTATTCTGTAAAAATCTCACCGTGAAAACTTAGGTGAATTGAGCTATCAAAAATGACAATCCGGTGCAATGACAGCTCACTTCAAGCTCACTTCACCTATGTTTTCAAGGTGAGATTTTTACAGAATAGATCGACAGTAGTGCGAATCGATGTGTTCATATCCAATACACCGTGAATGACGTGAATTTAGGAAAATAGGTACTGTTGGTTAATGTTTTAGTAGCTCCTCTCTGCTCGAATGGACAGGCAACCTGAGACTATTCTGCCGTCCTTTAATTAGAACCTCAAATGGTCAATTTTCACTTTTTAATAGAAAGTGGCAAATATACAGGGTTATTTTTAAAACATTAACAACCTCTTAAGAGGTCATTGTACTCATGATTATGAACAAGTTTTACTATGGGACCAAACCTGAAATCGCGAAAAAAAATCAGCAGTTCCCTACATTTATGTTGGTATAACTCGTCAAAATGTAGGGAACAGCTGATTTTTTTTTCGTGATTTACCAATAACCCTGTATACAAATGGGATTGAGCGGGTCACATCGGCTACATATCTCTATATCGGTATGCAGGATGTCCGCTGGGCAAGTTTCTTCACAATGAGTGGCTGAAGATGGACAGCGCCGCCGAAGCCAGCCCAGAAAGTGGTGGTGAGATGACCTGGATGCGTACTGCGAGGGCTGGTTCGAGGTGGAGCGAGAAAACAGTTTTTGGTAGGCCTTTGCCCAGCAGTGGGACAGAATAGGGTAACCAAAAAGAATTATAGAACGCGATAGAGTTCAAAATTCTGTACCTTTCTGTCTAAGAAACATTTTTACAATATAAATAGTTCCAGAGATATATAAACACTTTGTAGGCCGTTAAGTAACACAATTTATGATGATTCCACCCGCACTTCTTCGCTTGATGTACGTTCCTGTCCGATGTGATGATTATTTTCTGGTCTTTTACTGAACCACAAGTACGTTACCTGATTATATTCTAATTTTCATTTCTTTGGTTTCGCCCTACATTTCACATCCACATTATTTCTCAGAACTTTCCTCACGACATTTTCCTCATTGCTCCGCATCAGATGCCCATGCCATGGCAACCGATTTCCACACAACTTTGACTTTTGTGTGTGCCAGTTTCAGACTCCCTCTTATGTACTCATTTCTTAATCTGTCCATTGCATACGTTGGTAAATCCATACTAATCCATACTAATATTATAAATTCGAAAGTAACTCTGTCTGTATGTCCGTCTGTCTGTCTGTATGTTACCTTTTCACGCCTAAACCACTGAACGGATTTCGATAAAATTTGGCAGAGAAATAGATTGCATCCCAGGGAAGGACATAGGATAGTTTTTATCGACATACCTCGCGGGCAAAGCCGCGGGCGGAAGCTAGTAATATTATAAATGCGAAAGTGAGTGTGTCTGTCTGTCTGTTACCTCTTCACGCTTGAACCGCTGAACCGATTTAGATAAAATTTGGTATAGAGATAGTTTGAATCCCGGGAGAGGAGATAGAATACATTTTATCCCGATATTCCCTCGGGATCAAAACTTATGCGAGTGAAACCGCGGAGCGCAGCTAGTAATTAACACATCATACTCTTGCAGCAGTGGGAGCAATGGTGGCCCAGTGACAAGTTGCACTTGTAGGTCGTGAGTTCGAACCCAGACAGGCACTTCACTTTGTTTATTACCCGACTGCGCAACGCAAAGGAGTGGTAATGTGTTCATCAGCCTATGTATGTATGTATGTATGTATGTATGTATGTATGTATGTATGTATGTATGTTTGTATGTTCCTTTGAAGCACTATACAGACCAAACGCCTGGGCCGATTTTTATGATTCACACGTCAATCGATTCCTCTTAGTCCGGCGAGTGTCACTAAAGACATGACGTTAGTGAAAATTCAATATGGCGACTACTATGTATATATGGGTAGTTCTTCAAAAAGTATTCTCCGCGTAACTTTCATGGCGAATTTTTTTTTTTTTATAATCTACAAATAGATGTACACAGATTTAAGATGCTGTAAAAATAATACGTAATTTTTTATTTTATATAAATCGGTGCATAAACTACAGAGATATTCTATTTTGAAATTTCTGTGCCCACGAAAGTTACGAAAGACGGCACGAAAGTTACAGACGTATTTTCTGCAAGCAAAATATAGTTTCAAATACTTATTTTTTCTCAAATTTCCAGTTTATAAAATAAAAGACTTTATATATGAATCAACTTGTATTTGAGATCAACAATTATATTGTTTTGAGATCAGCTTATTAGTACTCATTATTAACTTAGGTTGCTAACAATTGCTTTGCTCCCGGAAATTAAACTTTAAAATTTACGACATAATTATTACTTACTACTATTGCTGGCAGATAACGTGTACTTTTGAATAGAAATGCTTAGAATCATAAAACATACCATTTTCTGCCAGCTGCTTTATTAGTAGTCTACATATTATTTTTATAAATTTTCAGTCTCGTATCATTTAGAATTTATGAAAAGACATTTCCATGGCTATCACTCATTTGTGAATTACCACTAAACATAACAAAAATCACAAAATTTAAGATACTTATGTAATCAATATGTCGACGCAACATGGAGTGACACATGAAATTTGCTGTCGTATACGTCGGATTAGAGTGACAATTGACAAGCTGTCATTCTGACGGAGCAACGGTGGTAGCGTGGCGGCACACGGACGCCGGACGGGTCATTCGAAAAAAACCGCGACACGCACCACGTTCACGACGAATCGTTGAAACCATAGAAGTGTTTACTAAGTACAGTGGAACATACGATTATTTGGCTCCGTCAGAATGACAGCTTGTCAATTGTCACTCTAATCCGACGTATACGACAGCAAATGTCATGTGTCACTTCATGTTGCGCCGACAAATATAATTAAAAATAATTGCAAACAATTTTTTGCATTTATTTTTCAGTCTTTCTTCTTTGAAGTTCTTTTATTTAAGTCTATAATCACAAAATGTTTGTCTTAAGTGGTCAATAAATCACGAAAGCCATGCACTTTCCAACATAATTAATAATATTAATATCCACTTAATTTTTATATAAAAAAAACTATACAGGATATTTTTTTAAGTAGTGCGCAAATTTTTACAGGCTGTTCTACCCACGAATATGAACAACTTTCACTATCGGACCAACTCTGAAATCACGAAAAAAAAATCAGCTGTTTTGTAAGTAGTACATTTTGGTCGAGTAGGTATTGAACTTTTCAATGAAACAGCTGATTAGTTTTTCGTGAGTTCAGAGTTGGTCCCATAGTGAAAGTTGTTCATATTCATGAGTAAACACACTGTGAAAATTTGCGCACTGCTTAAAAAATATTCTGTATAAATACTTTGTAACACTGAATCATAATTATAGTTTTTTCTAAAATATTCTTAGGTCATCGTCACTATCAGAAAAATCAATTTTCTTGTTACCATCGAGCTCGGTATCCATGAGATTTTTTACAAAAGTTTTATTTAGACATTCAGAATCAAGAGATGGTATATCTTCCCAAAAACTGTCAGTGCTCGGCAAATCCAGCTCGTTGTCATTTGCATTTTTGGAGAGCATTTCAAATCCAATATCTTTAGAGCATTCCACATTCGACCTTTTTTCCACATTTTCAAGTATTGTCAACCCTTTTTTCTGGTCAAAACTATGAGTTGGTACGAGATCATCACAGCTATTGGTAGTTTTCTGGTTTTGTTCTCCTTTTGTTTCTTTGTGCTGATTTGCTGTAATTGTTGCGTTAGACCGTTTTAATAAACTTGTGTTATGTGTTTTTTTGCCACGTGATCTACTTTGAGATTCATTTGGGTCAATATTATAAAATCCAAGGTGCATTCCATGTTTACACGCAACAGTAGAAGTACCACATTCATCAAAAGAACAGCTCAATTTTCGCATGGTCAGCGTATCTTTTTGGTTTACTTCCCAAAGTATCTGGTGAATCTTCATGGTCCCGCGAAACTCAGGTAAAGATGGTATGAGCAGCTCCTTTTCAAACATTCCCGCTTCATCCACTACTTCAAGAATCACATTCTTAGCGGCGTTCTTCAAATATCCCACAAAAGACTCCAAATTTGGTATATCGTGTCCACGTGCAACGATTTGATCCGCAGTCCTTTTCAAAGTCCCACCTACGCCATCAGGAGCACCTTTACCATGGCCGGACTCCGAATAGTTCCATGATACAAATTTCAAATTGGTGAAATACCAGTATAACTTTGCAATGATAAAAAACATTCTTTTGTTGCGATATTGCGCTGAAGGTGAGTCTGAGAGAAAATGAAGTCTGTTCACAAATGGACAATTATTTTTGATATAAGACAACACAGGAATCAGGTGCTCCCAGATAGCAACTGCATCATGTCGAAGGCACTCGCTTAGGGTGCAAAAAGACTTCGACTCCAGTTTTCCATTCACAAGATAATATATGACAACGGTATGCAGCGTAATCTGCTTGCGACTGCTGCCAAAGTGGAAAGCTTGGATTTCGTTACTATACTTAGTTTCATAATTTTGACTAAAATCGCAATGAATGATCGCCTCTTGTTCGCTAAGGTTTTGCTTAAGGTGGTTTTGAAAGGAATATTGTGACATCATATTCAAATGATGTAGCATAAAAGGATCCACTTTTTTCTCAAACTCATTAATGACATCTTTGGGAGTCGCAGTAATTTTTTCTTTTGCAGTTTTCATAGTGGTCTTAACTTCACCATTTTTCACATATTCCACTTTTGTTTTTTTCCAAGTGTAATAGTGAATGAAAGTGCTGTTATCAAACTGTTTATAATGAACGCTTTTATATTGACAAGTCGGACATTTTCTGCTCAGACAGTTCATGTTTTTCGGGTCACAACAAATAGCTCTCATAACATCTTTTGTAGATCCTTCAGATATTATATTGTATCGTCTTAATGATGCTACAAGCAAATCAATGTTAGCACAAGGGGTGCAAAGACAGGTTTCTCTGTTTCTTACATTGGGAATTCGAACCCAAAATGGCCTTAACTTACATAAATGAGAATAGCTCATTTTGTATTCTGGAAACGACTTTAAAAACTTTTCATGTAAATTTTGCATGGTATCATTTAGGTATCTTTTTTGTTTTTTAATTTTATTCTTTGTTACAGATTCGTTTTTGCCAGCGCACATTCTGCTGTTTTCGTCGTTTTCATAGAAGTTTCGAACGTCAATTTCTAGTTGGTTTTTATGATTGTAAACAGGAATTTCATCTTCGCCATGTTCTATTTGCTCATTGTTCTGACATGAAGTCGTAGAATCCGAGTCGTTGTCTGTATTCCTTTCTTTAACGGATAATATATTTCTTCTCATTCTTGATAACTGTTTTCGATATTTATTATTTAATATTTTAAGCTCATGGATTCTTTTATGCATCAGTTTTCTTTCTTTATCAATATATTTGTGACCACATTTTTCAGAAGATTTTCTTTTGCAGGTAAGTTTTGACTTTACATACTGTGTAGCGCGTTTTGAATTGGTGGGACTACTTAATTCGGAAGAAGTACAGCTTGAAATGATTGAATTAGTACTTACAGAATGCGAAAAAGTTGAACTATCTGAGTCATCATCATAGTGCGGGGAAGCTGTACGATCATCATTTAGTCTTAACCTTGTCGGGCGCATTTTAAGAGGTCTTGCACATGCAGGTGTGTCACATTTGGCAGCAGGCGTTGGTTGCGACGCAAGAGCCGAAAAAGATGTTGGTTCTTGCAATGCAGGGAAGAACCCAGTGGAAGAACCCATTGAAACTACTTCAGAAGAACGTGAAGCTTCAATGTGTTGTTTATACTGTCTAGTTACCTGTCTTGAAATGAAGTCGCTTTTTTGAGATCCAGGCGATGATGCTGGCACTAGTTGAGGAGTAGGTGATTTAGGAGAGCACAGTGGGTCTTCAACTATATTTGGAGATTCGGGGCACTCGATCATATTTTCCTGAAGAGCAACGTTCTCTCGCTCTTTCATTCTTTGACGAAAAAGTCGGCTTTTTATGCGGTTTTGCTCTCTCACGGCTCTTTTTTTTGTACTACTCATTTCACTAACTGGGATGACATACCCTTCTGCTTTTCTTTTGTAGTACCTTTCTCTTGCCTTCATTTTTACTGCATTGTGTAACTCTGTATCATTTTTTATTCTTTCTCTTCTTCTTATCTCTGCTAGACGCTTTTTCTCCCGTCGCTCCTTTGCACTTTGCGGTGCCATGGTTTCAGTTTGAACGTAATCTGAAAATAATTTTAACCCGAAAAAATTAACACGACTGCTGTGAGTAATTAATGTAAGTAAAGTACAAGACATTCAGAAAGTATGACGCTGACGTTGGGACTTTTTAAGCGAGAGGTATACAATTGGTAAAACAGCCCAGTTTTGGAATTGTTAAATGGGCTACGAGAAAACCTACAAACAGAAACACATACCTACTACGAGTAGTTAAAAGAAAAAAATTGAAACACATACATGCATAAACACTTATACAAATACATGACAGCTTTTTTGAGCTTCGCGATAATCGAGTAAATGCATCTGCAGCGTCACAAGTAATATATAGTTATCATTCAATGGAGATATGTAACTTTCGTGGTGCGCTAGCTAACTTTCGTGGACAAATAACCACGAAAGTTGTGCCACGAAAGTTACGAAAAATTCACATTTTTGAGAATTACGACTAAACTTATAGGTAAATAAACAAACAAAGTACTTGGGAATAATCTCGAAGATCTATCTTATTCCTTAATACAAAATGAGTTGGAAAATTATAAGCATTATCCTTCAAAATATGCTCATGAAAGTTTCTAGACCAAGGCTACTTGAAAATATTCAAAGAATAACTCACCTCGTATTTTTTTTGTTTAGAAGCGATGAACGTACGTGTCTCCCTCACTGACGCCGGGATACTACTGAGCGTCCGCGCAGCTAAAACGTGTAGCGACAAGTTGGCGCTCTTGGAAGATAGGTGCAGTTTTGTTGCGCGTTCGCGAAACTAACAAAATCGTGTGACAGAGACATAATGCCTATTAACTATTGTAACTTAAGAGATAAAATTAATGTTCTTTGATAATTATGATGCATAGTTAAATACAATTAATTTGATGTATTACATTATATGCTTATGACTTGAATACAAAAGTTATCAAAGTTTGCCGTGAGCGCGAACAGAGTGTGACGCGTGAAGAACACCGATTTTGCTCCCGTTTTCGATATTAGATATTTTTTTTAATAAACATTATAAATAATTTTAGATGTTTAATGTTTAAATTATGTACACATATAAATAAAGATTAATCTGTATTTGGTCATAAGACTGAATGTTTAATAGGTTACGAATTAAGACCGTGTGACCGCGTTTTGAGGGGCCTCGAAGAACTACCCATATGTATGTCTTCAAATAAAAAAACTAAAAAACCCGACTGCGGTAAAAAAAATTAGTTTAAAAAAAACTGAAAAGCTAAAAACAAGGCCATTTTAAATTAAATAAAAGTTGGAAGCAGGCGGGACCCATTTGAGTTTGAAAATATAATATAAAAATGGTATGGGTCCCGCCTGCTTCCAACTTTTATTTAATTTAAAATGGCCTTGTTTTTAGCTTTTCAGTTTTTTTTAAACTAATTTTTTTTACCGCAGTCGGGTTTTTTAGTTTTTTTAATTACTTGTTTTTTATTTCCAGCTTTTTAGTTTACAAATTTGAAAGATTTTGCAGACGATTTACTTATGTATTAATTATTAGCTGACCCGTAAAGTCACTCAACAGGGAACGAGAAATAATTATTTTATTTAACGTGTTTTTTTACGATTTGTCACTTCGAATTACTTTTAACCATATAAGTTGTATATATTTTTGTAATCACCGTTTAAAACCCTTAATTTTGATATTTCACTCGATGGTATTAGAAGAAAAAAAAAATACGAACTCCACAATATGGCACCCTAAATCCGCCATTTTACTTTGTTTTTGATTTTAATGTAGCCAGTGACACTCGCGCTACCAAGACAAATCTAAAGACGTATAATTTATCCAAATCCGTTCATTCGTTTAGAAGTTACGAAGGAACAAAGAATCGGACATACATACATACATACATACATACAGGTCAAACACATAACCCTCCTTTTGGGCTTCGCCGCAGTCGGGTAAAAACAATTTATTTTTTCAAAACCTATCGAGTGGGGTATCCAAATAAAGGGCTTTAAAAGACGATTACAAAAATATAAACAACTTATATGGTTAAAAGTAATTCGAAGTGACAAATCGTAAAAAACACGTACCAAGAACTAAATCGTCAGCGAAATATTTCACATTTAATTTTGTAAACTAAAAAGCTGGAAATAAAAAAAGTTATTAAAAAAAATAAAAAACCCGACTGCGGTAAAAAACAAGTTAAAAGAATTTGAATTTGAAAATATAATAAAAATGGTATGGGTCCCGCCTGCTTCCAAAATGGGCTTGTTTTTAGCTTTTCAGTTCTTTTAACTTGTTTTTTACCGCAGTCGGGTTTTTTATTTTTTTTAATAACTTTTTTTTTTAATTTCATCACCACTGCTCTCAAAACGGTGATGGAAAACACCGTGAGGAAACCGGCATGTCCAAAAACCAAAATATTCGAAGACATTTGACATCCACCAATCCGCCGCCAATAATCCACCACGCCGCGGCGTGGTGGATTATTGTCTACACCCTCTCACACAGAGAGGAGGCCTGTGTAGTGGGAACATATATTAAAGGCATACTCTTGTAGCGGTATCTACAACGCCACATGCGAACACGCGTCATACTGACGTCACGCAAGATCCTGCATCGCGCAAGCAGAGTTTACCACCCAACTAGCATAGATACAACGGCCCGAAGCATCATATTGTAGTCTTTGCATGAATCATTGGGTAGTTGCCCGCCAGACACGACACCCGTCTGGTCGAAGGATCCTCCCTTTTCTATGGAGGATGAGTAAGCTTTACACCCTGTTCCTCATACCCCTATACTCTTACAATTTACGAAACTAAAACCCCGCCATTTTACAAAACACTAAAATACCATAGATAATTATCACCCTCGCATCCTCCCAGTATTGGCTTCGTAAATTATCGGCACCCGAGAACAGATGTACCGAATGGCCCCAAATAGCCCCGAGGTCGTTTTTACGACTACAATTGACTTTTAAGATTAAAACGCTCGCATTTTGCGAATCATATGTGGTTATAATAAAGTTTTATGAGGGAGATATTGGATGAAAGCTCGGCTTTATTAGGAGGGGTTTTTATTAATGGTTTTCGTTTCTTCTTTTTCATTTCATGTTGATTATACTTTTCTTCTATTTTTTTTAGTAGCAGTGCCCCCCGGTTTCACCCGCATAAGTATCGATCCCGTGGGAATATCGGATTAAAAGTACAATATGTGTTATTCTGATGTATAAACTATATTCCTGTAAAGTTTCATCAGCATTCGTTCAGTAGTTTTTGCGTCAAAGAGTAACAAACATCCATCCAACCATCCTCACAGACTTTCGCGTTTATAATATTACTAGCAGCACCCCGCGGATCCACTCGTTGGTGTCGTTTATAATATTACTAGCAGCACCCCGCGGATCCACTCGTTGGTGTCGTTTATAATATTACTAGCAGCACCCAGCGGTTCCACTCGTTGGTGTCGTTTATAATATTACTAGCAGCACCCAGCGGATCCACTCGTTGGTGTCGTTTATAATATTACTAGCAGCACCCAGCGGATCCACTCGTTGGTGTCGTTTATAATATTACTAGCAGCACCCAGCGGATCCACTCGTTGGTGTCGTTTATAATATTACTAGCAGCACCCAGCGGATCCACTCGTTGGTGTCGTTTATAATATTACTAGCAGCACCCAGCGGATCCACTCGTTGGTGTCGTTTATAATATTACTAGCAGCACCCAGCGGATCCACTCGTTGGTGTCGTTTATAATATTACTAGCAGCACCCAGCGGATCCACTCGTTGGTGTCGTTGGGTTCGCATTTTCGTTGTTTGCCACCGACTTCCGAAATTAAAGTTATTTTTTTTCACTTCGTAGTGTCTTATTCAGAAGTCGGTTGTTTTTTTTTTGTAATAAAGTTTTTATTTTTCACTTTTAAGTTGTACTTACCCCACAGAAATTCGTTTATTAATAAATAATGAAGATATATTGTTCAACTAGGACTAGATGACATGCCATAACACTACTTGCCAGAGATCTTAAGAACTTATGTTAGCTACCTATATTCTTGCAAATAAATGTATCATTCATTCATTCATTCATTGCTACGTAAATATCAGTGACAAGAAGTTATTATAGCATCATCAATAAAAACTAAGTGGCAAAAATACGTATTATTGAAGCTTTGAAGCTGACTCAAAAACTACCTAAGTAAGATTAATAAAACTATATGGAACCACCCCTGAGGCAGTATCCATTAAAAAAAAATGTTTTTGAAATCTATTTACAATTGCCGAAGATGTCGCGTAACAAACCTACAAAAAAAAACATACAGTCGAATTAAGAACCTCCTCCTTTTTCAAAGTCGAAGCCCATAAAATGAGGATTCTTTTCAAATATCGTTAACTTAGTTGCCCCACTTGACGATGCCCCAATTTCTTACTTAACTTTTAATCATTACGTTCAAGTGTTTAGTATTTTCAAACTTCTGAATATCGAGAAATCTTCACAAACGTTTCACCTTTCAATTCAAACTGTAATCGAAGCTATTGGGTTCCGTGATTTAGGGATAAATGCAAAATGATGGCCACTTTTGGGTAATATATTTGCCAAAATACTCCATCAAATATTTATATATTCACTATTAGGACATGCAACACTATTGCACAGAATAACTTTAATTCGCCCTGAATATCCTTTTAAAAAATGGTCCAAATCAAAGTTGTCAGATTTGGGAAAAGCCCACAATTTCTTCGTCAGATTTGCCTATTTTAGTCATTATGGGTTAGGCCGCACACGATTATTTATGAAAATCAACAGATCTGAAGATCACTTTATTTTTGGCCATTTATCTGATAGTGAACTCCTGACCACGGGGCTCCTATCAGACACTTTTTAAATATAACCAAAACCACCAAACCACCAAAACCTACCTGAGTAGGCATGAGCCTACTCAGCTATCAGCTTTACGCCCTGAATATGCTTGCTCAAAAACCTTCTGGGCACCTACCTTAAGAGCCTACACTAACTCAGCTAAAATTCACTCTTTATCTCGGTCGCACGATACTGCTCGCGGACTGTGTAAGAGCGAGACAGAGTGCGGAAGGCAGCGCCAATAGTTTAGGTATTTGCTTTTTACGGTGAAAATAAAGGTAATTAAAAAAAACGAACTAACATAAGACCTGCTTTATAGTTAGTTCAGTTAGTATGCAAAATTTCATGATCTAATTTGAAGTATTTTTTGAATACCAGCGGTTTATTGTTCGGTTTGGAGGTAACTTTGGTTTTTTTTTCTATCGAGAAAATTTTATGGAATCGTGTTTTCGTCTAACATAGTACTTAACATTAATCCTCAACTTTAGCATATATTTACATATTTCAAAATCAATGCTCCGGTATTTTCGACATAACAGAGGATCATGCTAAGCCATTTGAGGTAGTATAGGCTCTTAAGTAATATTCCTGGACTCTCGTCTTTCGGACAGAAGTTCAAGTCGATTTGGATACCATAAACTAGCAACGGCTTACTGAACCAGGCAATTTCTTCCAAAAACTTCAAAGTTTACAGTTTCCCTGTTTACAAAGCTATCCTTAACGATAGTTTTAGAGGCGTATCTGATGCGTCAGTTTCCACTGAGAGCTATTAATTCACTCACATCTTGTGCTGGATTAATTCATCAGCGGAGCAATCCAGTGAGTGACGCTAACGTAGGTGTAGATCACTAGATACGCCGCGTGTAGATTAAGTAGAGTGGTAGAGCGTCAGAAATTGGACGTACAGTATTTTGATAGACAAGACATGGATATATATGATGGAAGCCATCAATTCCCCGTTGAAATAAAATAAACAAAAATGCTCATATCTGTATCTTGATTTAAAACTACTTTTTTATCACATCTATTCAAAAAGAGCTAGTGTATTCTTCGTAAATAGGGACTAAAATAGCTCTTTAATCCCTAGGGACTAAAAGTGATTTGAATTTGGAACGTGGATAATGTTAGTAAAAGTCCCAATGATCAAAGAGATCAATCACGAACATTGTATGAACAAGTAACAGGCTGTTTGATAAAGAAAAACGCGCGCGAGCCAAATTAAAAAAAAAAAAAAACGCGCGAAAAGCTTTCTGCCTTCGTTCGTAATTGTTTACTCAAATTAGGATTTTACTTTGTATTACAAAAAATGAGTATGTCTTCCTCAAGTAGGTAATTGTATGTTAATAAATAAACGTACTATTCTTATTCATAAGTTGCACTTACTTGTTTTTTCATTGAGGGTGATAAAAAGTAGAGTGTCCACCTCGGGTCCAACACTATTTTAAGCTCGAGTGAGGTATTTTGAATCCCTCGCTGCGCTCTGGTTCCAAAGAAACACTCTTGCCTTAAAAATAGTTGTTTGCTCCCTTGACAAACAATCTACTATTTAGGAGTACTTTAATGCTTAATTGTGCTTGGTTAAACACAGATAATGATAGAAAACCAGACAGATTTGAATCAAAGATCATTCTTGGCCATCGTCAGCCTGTTTCAGTATCTTCAAATAGGCTCCGGTTAAATATTTGGCAGATAAAAAAACTGTAAAGGTTCTTTCGAGGTACACCAAATTTGGTACCTCGAAAAATCCTTTACGAAACTGGCAGCAACTTTCCTATTTGTCGCATCTAGTACTTTAATTCCTGTAGCATGAAAACGTAACGTGGGAGAGTAATTTATAGGCTCGCAAAGAAATCAAGGCTGCATTTAGATACCTACTAGTCGTCCAATTTAGTGATGGATTACAGATTCGGTACATATTCATAGTTATACTATCTATTTCGGTTTTAGTCCTTTCTGTTCATCTGATTTTTATTCGTCGATCGAACACATTTCTACCCTCTTAAGAATAAAAGCGTAATTAAGTTATACCAAACTTAAACAGAACAATGGCTTTTTCATTGCTTCATTTTGACAGTTCAGCAACATTCATTGCGTTATTTAAGTTTACAAATTTTTCGAGCATATGAAGCAATGGATTAGAAATATCCTTCGAAGTTATTTAGATTGTGAATGATAGTATGTTAGGCAATTAGAGTTAAATATTAAAAATGTATGGGTTATCTGAAGCGTTTACTCTGCGTTTGTTGATAAGGGGCCTGATCATCACTATAATATACAACTATGAAGCTATATGGCATAGAGGTATTATACGTCTATGAGCTAAGGATAAACTTTTTTGAAGTGAAAACTTCTCTAGACGCGTTGGGTATTTTTTGAGATGGGAAAAATGTTACCGTAAGCGACACCGCGCGTGTTTTGTGTATAAGACGATTAAAAAAATACCCGCTTCGGATGTGTTCGGCTGTCCTCGGGATGTACTCGGTATGTCAGTGAGTTATGTCAAATTATTCTGTTTGTGTTTTGTTTTCACTTCTGGCGGCAGTCCCGGAGTGCTACTGTTTTTTTTTTACCGACAGCTCTCAATATGGCTTGTGATCATATTAGGCATCTTGGCCAACGGAGGTGCCAAGCTATTCTAGAGACAATGCTGAAAAGTGTCTACTTATAGCTTTCAAACCGAAACAACTGCTTAGAGGCAGAAATAGGTAGGTAGGTGAGGTGGTATAGTTCTTCCCCGGACGAGCTCTATCACAAATGAATACCATACTGTTGTGAAAGTAGTTTATTACAAAAGCATGTTCTGTATCCTAAAGGAAAGCGATCATCACGCGATTACGCGATAGCATTTCTATGAAATATGACCGAGATACGCGACTTGATTGATCTCGCTTGATTCCAAAAGAAAGTAAAAGTATTCATTGGGACTCGCACAGGAATAATACTAACAATAATAAATGTTTTATTCAGTATTAACATTGGTAAAATTATTACATAAAGTCTTAAAAATTATTTACAAAGGTATAATAATGTTAGATGCCTGTACTAGGATAAACCTGTATCACAGGCGGCATGAGCATACTTAATGATAATTGTAGGACTATAAAATTCTTAACAATATTTAACATTAGAAGTCTTGAAATAATGACAAAAATTTTACTAAATAATTTTATACCTAGTTTAATTAAATACTATTTACCTTAAAGATGAAAATAACAAAAAAGTCTTATTGTATACGAATTATTGAGTCAGCGTACAAATAGTTTTTTGCACTTTAAAACTTAGCTAAACACATAATTATGACAATTATGATTTTGTGTCAACAGAAATTGGTAAGTGGGTTAAAGTCAATGTTGCACAAAATTAAATCGCGTTCGGACGCACGGAATATCACAAACTAAACTAAACACACTTCATAGAACATAAAAAATATAACAAAAACAAAAGAAAAATGAATATAAAAACAGAAAGTCCTGCACGAGACCAAAAGGATGAGGGTAAGGGATATCTCAGCATGATGCATGATGATTGATACTCTCGCGTAGGTACATTCATAATATACATTTTCGGTTACATAAGGTCACGTTCGTCCCTACAGTAATATTGTATAGACACATAGCTATTAAGGGGCTTACAGGACCTAAACACAAAAAACGCATGTTTTAGAAACAATAAAAGTGTATGACCGACTACAGTAAACAAAATCAGAAAAATATATGATATTCTTCAGGATATAATTATGCTAGGTAGATAGGGTATTGAAAACATAATACAACAATTTTGGTACGATAGAAAAAAGTCATGAAGATACAGTATCTTCATGAAACTTTCTTTTTACAATAACAACCATACCAATATACATACAATCATTCTGATTTTTTGTCGAATTATTCTACAAGCAACATACTAAAATACTAGTGTTTTTATTTTTTAGTCCAAACAATAGATTTTTTGTAATTAAATAATTGCTTCATATTTTGCATCTTTTCTATGCAGTCCGACAGTGACCGCGCTTTAGGTCATGTAAGCCCCTTAAGGTTTACTTGAAAACCTATCGAATCATTGTTTCTATCAAATTATTCAGACTGCAATATAATGCTCAGATGATGTGTTCGCAGAATAGGTGGTCATGAGTTTAGTAGCTATCGAGTTCAACAATTTAACTTTGGAAGTATACTTATTTCCATTTAGTAACGCTTAAACATTTGAAATACTTCGTGCTCATGAACCTCAAAGGTCTAAATCAAATCGATTCAAACAGACATTCTTCATTACTTTGAAATCCAATCGGCTGGAATTATACACAAATGCTAGTAATATAGTTACACTCTTTTTCTTTCGAAAGTCAAATTGCTGATGACTGAAAGGTCGATATGACTGAAAGATCGGTATTTAACTATTCATCTGATATACCTATATAATACGTTTATTAGTAAGGGGGTAAGAATTTAGAGCGTATGTAATGGGTTACTGTCTTCTTCTTCTTCCTAGCACTTGTCAGAGCGGTCGTGGTCCTCGTGCAGTTTCTTGTCAAGGGGCTGATGTGATTCGCCTCACGATTTCTCGTCACCCACTCCGATTTCTGGTATTTTTTGTGTACCCATACAAGGGATCACCCACTGCGGATTTAATTTGGTCAGTCCATCTCATGGGAGAGCGTCCGCATGGTCTAGTGCCCCCTACTCTACTCTGCACGAGAAGGCACGATATACATCTCTCCTCCCGCCTTTTTCCTCACGCCACGAGACATGTCCGAAATATTTAAGGATGCGCGTTTGCACCAGAACAGATAGACGAATTTTGATGTTGAGTTCTTGGCGTAAGTATAGACGTGTTGGTGCGAAACTCAGTCCACGATACCCCAAGCTTTCTTCTCCAGCACCACATTTCCAGAATGTCTATCTTCTTCTTCTCGATGTCACTCAGAGTCCACGTCTCAGCAGCGTATAAAACCAGGAACCAAAAACCAGTAAAACCCAGTAAGTCCATAGGGAAAACCAGTGACTGAACAAGCCGGATCTTGGTGGCTTTTGTAAGATCTCGGCTCCTCCAGACTTTTTTCAGCTTGTCCATCGATGATTTAGTTATCGCTATACGTATACGGTACGGTGCTTCTCTTAATAAATTTTACTCTTTCGTATGACATAAAGCAGAAGATGAAGAAAAAAGAGACAACTGATTTGATCTGCAGTGGCCTATATGGGAAGCTCTCAATCGATTGCGTACCCAAGTAGGCCACTGCAGACTCAATTTGTCGAAGTCGGGGATTACTGACGCATCCAACACCCAATGCGAGTGGTGGATGCCTACTGGCTGGAGTGTGTCCTAAGTGCCCATTCACCTGCACCCCGAGATTGATCTAAAGAATACCTTTGATGCCGCTATCAACGTGGACGTGGCTACTGGGATCAAACTATATAAAAAAAAACAACGAACAAGAGTACCATGGACACGAAAAGAGGGTCGTTCTCACATCTGCCTTGTTAGTCGCCTTTCATTCGTCCTCTTTTCAATTATTTATTTCTACCAAAACGTCGTTCCGTCAATTAATTCCTCCCACGATACTATACAAACACTAAAGATACTAGGTATCCGATCCGAACTTCGGAAAACAAACGGGCATCATTGGAAATCGGATAATCCATTAATTCAGAGTCCAAATTTCCTTTATGGCCCACCCGGGAGTGTTCTAGTGATGAATCGCGACAAATTCGCTTCGGAAAGCAATTTGGAAGAGTAGAGAGTTTTGTCGATGTATTATGTAGGTACCTGTTTGGGTATAAAGTTTTTATTCAGATGGGGTAGGCCATAAACAAAGTTTAGAAAAAAATCGTTTTAAATAGAATAGGCATAGTGTAAATGATTAAGGCGCGAATTTGCAAGCAAGAGGTCGTGTTTTCGATCTCATTTGTAACACTATATATGTAACAGTTATCACACACCATAAAAATAACAGGGAAACATGGAGGATAGTTTTTTTTTATCAAAACAGAGCTAAAACCAAAACCGTTTGTTACAGAAAATGTGAGATACATTCAGGCACAAATTTCAGGATAATTTCATATGAACGAAACTGAAATTATGAACTCGAAGTTGTTGCTTCCATACTAAGAGTGCTTTTGCTCCGTGAAAACCAGCGTCAGACACTAGTTGTCTGGCATTTTTGCTGAACTGGGCCTTTTTAGCACAGCCGTGAGGTACACATTCCTGCAAACTTACATCAGACTTTACACTTTTTATCTTTATTTATAACTGATCATAACTGATGTACGAGTATGTATCTGGTTTATTGTGTGTCTTTTAGTTTGTGCTAAATAAATGTATTTTATTTTTCCTTTCGTGCTGCATGGGTGCTTTTCGTTTTCACTTTTACATTAAAAACATTTTAGACCTTCCTAAGTTTAAACCACGAGTAATATTTGGTCCCTCAATCAAAGATCTGGTCCGGAGAGGTGGTCTAAAGTCGTCACACAGTGGGTGCCTGAAGACAGGCGTCGTCACCGAGGCAGGCCTAAGAAACGCTGACGTGATTATTTAGACTCGTTCCTAACCGATTAGACGAAAAAGGCGCAACACAAAGAAAAGTGGAAAAATATGGAGGAGACCTTTGCTCAGCAGTGGGCAAATAACGGAAAGAAAACAGGACAACAGTTCAAAACCACTAAACTCCTCATAATCTTTAGTACAGTAATTAAACAGTACTTAAACAGCATTGAGCCAGGCCTTTCTTAACTTTTTATGAATATCAATCATTAAAAATTTATCCTTCTTTAGGCTGTGTGCAGATCAGAAGGCAAATTCTCGTAATTTAAAACGTTCAAAACCTAGTCGCAGTCTAAAATCGGCGAAAAAAAAAATTCCGGGTCAGCGGGATTGTCCGAAAGGGTTACCGCTGGCCCGGAACATAAAGGGCTAAGGAAGAAACACGGGTGGGTTTTAGTCAGTAAGAGTCTGACACTCCCTTCCGCTCCACTCAGAGCGGGAGGGGTAATTTGATCCCATCCGCAAAAAAAAAAGCATAGGTAATGATTTAGGTGTCAATTTGCAAGCAAAAGGTCATGGTTTCGATGCCCATTCGTTACATGACGTAACACACAAAAGAAAATGGATGATAAAAAAATATCGTGACCGCATGCAATATTTTAAGGAGAATATAAAACCGTCTACCCTTTCGGTACTAAAAATATGAAATACATGCAGTCAGTACCAATCTTATATTTTCAGGATACATAGGATCGAAAACTGAAATATGGGAAATTTAACTCGAAAATGCGTTCTTACCAAAAGTTGGTTCTCAGGCGCAGAGTCTGTGTTTCGGCGCTTACAGTGTACCGAACTTCTTTTGTATAAAAAAAAAATATGATTCCTTAGTCCGAAACACAAGCATCTTGGTCCCTCAATCAAAGGCCAATAGTTCAAGACCACAAACTCGATAACTCCTCATAATCCTAAGTACGGTTATTAAACAGTAAACCGCCTTGACCCAGCTAGGCCTTCCTTAACTTTTGATGATATCAATCATTAAAAATTTACCCTTTAGGTTGTGTGCAGACCTGCCAATACTGTCTCATAATATTAGGCCTGTTTTTCTCGAAATGAATGAATGAAATGCACCGATCGCAGCTTGGTTAAATCGAATGAACCCCAAGATTCGCACTAACTCCTGTAGCCTCATGTTCATTCATATTAAGGAATATACCGGGGGGCGCGGTAATGGTAGGGAAGACGTACTCGTAGGATAGAGAAGGATTTAAGAGCCGTACCGGATATGCAGGATGCATATCCGGTACGGCTCTTAAATCCTTCGAGTTTAGAGTAAGCATTGAACTAGTGGAGAGATGGGTAACTAATGGGTAGCTCACCGTCCGATCAGGACCAGGCCCATGCCGGACGGCGCGTACGTGTTCCACGCGCGCCTCAAAGATATATCAGCATACTCAGCATCAATCGAAGGGGCCCGTAAGGGCCGAAGCCTGCCGGGTCAGCGGGATTGTCCGAAAGGGTTACCGCTACCCCGGAACATTTTAGGAACCCGGAAGGTTTTAGTCAGTAAGAGCGGGATGGATGATTTGATGATTTCCCATCAGCACAAAAAAAAGGGGTTCTAGAATCATTGTGCTGAATTCATTGTTCAGTTTGCGCGTCTGCGTCCCCCTCTATACAGCCAGTGAGATTCATGATCCTTCCTCTCTGCTGTACCTAGTCGGGTGAAACTTTTCTAACTCTGGTGTGCACACGACCTTACTTTGTGTTCATCTAAACTTCGACGGTTAAGGGTTAAGACACTGTGAATATTCTTCGGGCATTTCTACGCTGTTATAATTACATTTCTTTGGTAAGAGACGAAGAATTACGAAGAAAATCGTAGGAATTATGTTTTTAAAAGATTTTGCGTGGAAGTTATTAGTTTTTTTTTTTTTTGCCTTTAGGCTCAAATGCGTAGAACAAATTACGTTTGCCAAACAATATACATACAAGGTGTAATTTAAATGGTATTGGAGCTCATTGTACTCATCATTATGAACAACTTTTACTATGAGGCCAACCTATGAAATCGCAAAAAAAAAATCAGCTGTTCTCTACATTTTGACGAGTTATGCAAACATAAATGTAGGGAACAGCTGATTTTGTTTTGCTTTAGCGATAAAGTTGAAAATCTATTAAGGTTTAACAGATTGTAGTAGCTATGTGCTGGCGTCGGTACGTAGTAACTCTTTGGGGTCTCCCTTTCTTTAGTTAATGCCTCACTTATCAACATCAACTCTCTTTGAACTGCTTTTAAGTAATACATTTAATCCTTTTGTTAGTTTTCCTCAAAGTCGAGTTAAATCCTCATACCGTCATTCATGTCGTATTTCACTTCCGCATTTGGGATAGTTCCACAGATGCTGTCCCATAAATTATGTAAGAGAACCTTTTAAGGGCCTGACTGTATTAAAAATTAAAACGGAAACATTTACTAATGCTGCGTTTCTACTAGGATACTTCTCCGGGGAATTAAATAAAATTGTTCTCTTTCCAGATACATTAAGTTTTCATAGTAAATGTGTTGTTAGTAGATTGTTTGTATGTGAGAGTTAAAAGAAGATGGTTTTGATAGAACAGGGATTGGCACGCGTGCCATTGGTGGCACGTAACAAAATAATTTGGGCACGGCATCATTTCGGTAAGTTTGGTACTCTAGTTTGCAACAGCAGAAGTCGTACTAATTTGTTTTTTTTTATTAAATCTTTAAATATAAAATTTAAGGTCCTGACTGACCGACATAATATAGGTATCTAATGAAATTTGGAGTGTATTCTTTGTGAAGATTAGGTATCCAGAAAGGGTTTTTTCGATATTCCACCCCTAAGGAGGGAGGGTGAATGGGGGGAGGGTGAAATTCACGCGAATGAAGTCGCGGGCAGAATCTAGTAAATATATAAAACTGTTAATTGTGTTATCCTTGTTACTTGTACAGTAATAATGGTATTATTATGAAAGTTTACAGTTGCCAATAAAGAGTATAATTGTGAAGCAGTGAGGTTCCATACAACACGATTCCTACCGGCTGGCGGCTTCCCTTTAAAAAATGGCACAGTCAGTATTCTATAGACAAATAATATAATCATATTAAAGATATCTACTCTGGCTTACCATATCTCTTACAAAAATCGAACCTTCGCTACTATTGTGAAGTAGGTACTCGTATATATAGTTATTTTCCAGTAGATAAATGATTTTATTTCTGTAAGTAGGTTTGTACAAACACTTTTACACGTCAATCATATATTTTTTTTAAACTAGATGAGGTCGGCGTTTCCTATCTGACTATTCTGAGAAGAAAAGCCGAAACAAACTCAGAAGTTAAGATTGGTTGTTGGCACGGCATTGCCATCGTCAATACTTATTCGGAAAAATGACAAAGATGTCATCCGCCATCCCTGTCAAACTCAAACTCAAACTCAAAGCATTTATTTCAATTAAACCATTTTACAGGCACTTTTGAATTGTCAAGAAGTAGGTCAGTCAGAAAAATGTGAAGCTAGTTGCCCATTCCAAAGCGTAGGTACCTATGGAGAAGAACGGACAAGAAACTCCATGGACACTCTTTTTAAATTATATTTTACAAAAATATTAGTTACATCATTACTTTTGAATTTATAATTAAATAATGTGAGAACGATGTAAAAAAAACAAGACGTATGCGTTAAAAGCGTCCAGAGTACAACAAATAGTACTAAAACAACAATCCAAAAATAAAAATAAAATAATTAAAAATAAGCCGAGGCAGCTAAGTGATGACCAGCCCCAACTGACGGCGCCCGTTCACGAACATGACGCATAGATCAGCACCATTCAGCTCAACCATTTTGAAGGGAGCTAAATGATCCAACATACACGCCACCGTCAGCGAGACATTTGTGTGAGCATGACATACTATCAGCCGCCAGGGCACATTCGAGTCAATGAAAGACATATTACCCGGTAAATGGTAAAATAAGGTATAGTACTTACATAGAACTCACATCTGTGCTATGCAATTATACAATACAAATGAAATTGAGTTTATACAATGCAAAGATAGTCTTACAATCTTCAGCAGCTCCAACAGTATTTTCAGGTGTTAATCAATTAGTTGTGGTTGTGGAGCAGGACCAGCATTGAGCCAGGCATTTTTATCAGCTATGTAATCCCCTAACTTATAATATGCCTGACTGCATAGTGTGCGTTTTATACAAGACTTGAATTTTGTCTCATTCAGTTGAAGAATGTGGGGAGGTATTTTATTATAACATTTTAAACAGTACCCCATAAAAGATGAGTCTACTTTAGCCAGTCTGAAACCTGGTTGAACTAATAGGTCCCTATTTCTAGTACTATAATTATGTCTTTCACCTCTTTTACTAAAAAGATGTAAGTTTTTTCTTACATACATGATGTTTTCGTAGATATATTGACAAGGTACCGTCATGATGTTAATTTCCTTAAACAGTTCCCTCAGAGAATCGCGCCTGCGGAGGTTATATATGGCTCTGATGGCTCTTTTCTGCAGAATAAAAATAGAATCGATGTCTGCAGCCCGTCCCCAAAGTAAAATACCGTAAGACATGACACTATGAAAGTAACTAAAATAGACTAGTCTCGCGGTATCCACATCAGTAAATTGACGGATTTTTCTGACAGCATAAGCTGCTGAACTTAGCCGTCCTGCAAGAGATGTTAAATGAGGACCCCATTGTAGCCTTGAGTCGAGCGTGATCCCTAAGAAAACAGTTTTATCGACGAATTCTAGTTTCTCTTGATTCAATATTATCTCACAATCACTACCCTTGACATTTGGTAAAGAAAATCTTATGCACTTAGTTTTTTTTCCATTTAATACTAAATTATTAGCAGTGAACCAATTTTGGACCTGCAGTAGGGCGTTATTTACGTCGTCAAAATTTGTAGCACGTCTATTTACCTTAAAAATTAAGGAAGTGTCATCAGCAAATAACACCATTTGTGGTTGATTTTTTAATAAATGGAGTAGATCATTAACATACACTAAAAAGAGGAAAGGACCCAATATCGAGCCTTGTGGCACACCCATTTTTACTTTTAAACCATATGAATTGACACCATTTATTTGGACTTGCTGTTGTCTGTCATTTAAATAAGAACTAACTAAACTAAGCGCAAGTTTTCCAAGTCCGTAATGCTCAAGTTTCAAAAGCAAGGTTTCGTGATCGACGCAATCAAATGCCTTAGAGAGGTCACAAAAGATTCCAATGGCGTCTTGGGCCTCTTCCCACGCGTTAAAAATGTGTTTTAATAAGGTTACACCAGCGTCAGTCGTACAACGTCCTTTGGTGAAACCAAATTGCTGATCGTGAAGGATTTTATTCATGTTAAAATGATTGAGCATCTGATTAAGCATTATCTTTTCGAACACCTTACTGAAAACCGGCAACACGGATACGGGTCTATAATTATTGGTGTCTTTACTGTCCCCAGATTTGAAAAGTGGTATTACCTTACTGTATTTCATTAAATCGGGGAAGATTCCTTGATCAACACACAAATTAAATACTAAGGCTAAGTAAGGTGCAATAGTCTCAATTATGGAGGCACAGACTTTAATGGACATTCCCCAAAGATCTTCGGTCAATTTGATCTTAATTTGCTTAAAAGCTTTTATTACTGAAGCGGGGTTTATATGTTTAAATTGAAATTCAACCGGGCAGGCTGGAACGTTCGCTCTTAATAAATCAATTGATACGTCGGATGAGGAATTTAAGGCTTCCGTCGTTTTTGATGGTATATTAGTAAAGAAATTTACAAATTCCTGAGCTACTTCTAAGTTAGAGCTTATGGCACCACGTGAAGTCTCCAATGTGTAATCAGTGTTTCGTTTTTTATTCCTACTAGTTTCGTTATTTATAATTTTCCAAACCGTTTTTATCTTATTTTCTGCTGATTTGATTTTATTGCTAATGTACAGGGCTTTGGCTATTTTGCAAGTATTTCTAAAAATTTTGGAATATGTAGCAACATACTTGCTGAAAGTTTCAGTATTGATGTAAGGCTTAAGGCCATACAGCTCGAAAAGTCTTTCCCTACTTATCCTAATACCTCTAGTTGCCCAGTCACTAAAAACAAAATTAGGGCAAATGGTTTTTGTTTTCTTTTCAAAAATTGTATTAAATTGAGTGTGCACTACTGAAAAGAAATCCTCGTACAATTTATTAGCATCATCCCCATCATGGCCCAGATCATTTAACTTATTATTTAGGGTACTATTGAATCTATTTAGTTTACCAGTCGTTATTGGTCTAAATTGAATTTGTACTTTTTGCAAAGGTGTTTTAAACTTAAAAGATACCGTTTGTCCACTATGATCAGACGGCAGATAATTTACGATGGCTTTATCTAAATAATCACAATCGCAAAAGACATTATCAATACAAGTAGCAGAATTTGGAGTTATTCTAGTAGGTTCTGCAAACACATTATATAAATTGAACGATTTAAAAAGGCTTAATAATCTACTGCTATTAGAATTATTTTCCAAAATATTAATATTAAAATCCCCACAAATAATTGCGGCTTTGTTATTGGATGCAAGTTTCGCTAAGACATCTTCCATTATTGACTCAAATAAAGAAAAGTTCTGATAATTAGGGGGTCTGTAAACGCACACTATGACATGCTTATCTAGCTCAACACAGGACAGTTCGATGCAATGTTCAACTGATAAACCCACTATGTCATTTCGTTGCTTGGATTTTAAACATTTTTTTATCATTATTAGAGAACCTCCACGCAGCATAGATTTACGGTTAAAACAACTGCCCACACTATAGTTCTCAAAATTAATTAACATTTGGTAATCCTTTAACCAATGTTCAGTACAACAAACAATGTCAAACTTTGTTTTTTCTAAAAACATTTCAATTTCTAATAATTTGGAAGAAATGCCTTGAATATTTTGATGAAATACTGTCAAGGCATTCTGCTGATCTCCTTTTTGATATTTACATAATTTAGAGCAAGAAGATACCTTGTTGTTGTTAGGTATAAGAATATTATTACTGGTACCTTCTGTTGTCTTACAAACTAGTTTAAATGATTATCCGGAGTTAATCCCAAGACTTCAATGTCATCACCAGGCAGTGAGCTCATAGTGCGTGAGAGAAATGGAACCTCCTTCGTATAATTTGTACAAATATTTATAGCATTTGAGCTACATTCATTCAGGCAAACCACCTTATTATTAGTATTATTACTAACTGTTGTGGTGTTAATAATACAAGACTTCGACATAATACTTATGTCTGAGTTTATATAAAAAGCTAATAGCCTTGCTATTATGTGTCTAAAACTAACAGGCAGATACACAGTACCCCTAGTCGACTTTAAAGTTTCAACATAACAGTTGGTGTCAAAATATACAAGCTTGTCACTGTAATGACTAACTAAAAAGTGCATATGCTTATTAAGCATATGAATATAATTGTTTTGTCTATTTGTTAATTTTTTAAAATATGGGAAAGCACACAATATTATTTTATTACAATTTAACTTTAACAACTCAGTTACACAGTCAGTTATTTCATATTTTTTGACCTTAGAACTGTTACCTACAAATACAGTAATGTTAGTTTTGGGATTAAATACATTTCCTGTTACTGATGCCATTATTTGTTTGTAGGTTGACCCTGGCATACAATTATTTTGAGTAGAATAACTCAGGTTGTTACTAATTAATTTACCTAAACCTCTTCCTATACTATCCGAGAACATAACCGAATCATAACAATCATGACTACTGAAAGATGGACAACTACCAGTCTCAAGCTGTACCAATTGAGAAAGATCTTCTACTATATCAGATACATCCTGGTTAAGGATACACTCTTGAGACAAACTCTCAGTCTGGGACGGGTCCTCCGTTACCTCAGGCTGGACAGCGACAGGGTGTATAACTGTCTGACAAGTGCACTGACACATTACTAACTCATTAGCAGCAAGAATGTGTTCTTTAATTTGGTTCTGAGAACCCACATATTTAATGTAAAGAGAACTAAGTCTGCTTTCAAGTTCCTGTATGTCAGACTGTAAGCGCTGTGTATCAATTTCATAGATTTTTTTGCTGTCTTCTAATTTGATTTGATAATTGGTTAATTTATTCATTAGATCAACACGTTCTTTCCTCAGTGGAATATGTTTGGAAAAGTGTTTTTGATGTTTTCTAAATTGATTACATTTTTTAATTATTCTATTCATTCTTGCATATTTTTTCATTTTGTTATGACTAACTTTATAACTATAATTCTGTTTCAGCAAGGAATCCTCAGTAAGGTCAATAGTTGTCAAGGAATGAGGGTTACAATTACTATTTAATAATTCATTATATAAGTGGTTTGTTTCTCTAACCTGATTGCATTCTATTTCTTTTTCTAACTGGGTGATACAACTATTAGCATGAACTAATTCATCTTCTAGATCCCTAACTCTATTTAAGGCCTCCTCATACAAATTACTACAGGTGTTGAAACCATCCGTGACTACCTTCAGTTGATCGCGTTCATCAACAACATTCTGATACTGTTGATGTAGGTCTACTAGCTCCCGTTTAAGGCTTGAGTTTTTGTCAACTATTTTCTTGATTTCCTCCTCACTTTCATCATTCTCCAGTAGCAATTGGTCACATTGGAGTTTTGTTGCTTCAAGTTTTTGGAGGGCCGTTCTCAATTTAAGGTCCATCTCCTGAGCAGTAGCCTTACGGGTCATCACAGGCATGGTTTCAGGAATTGTTACTGAAATTAGATTAAAGAAACGGTGAGATAAGGGGACAGACAAATAAAATAAAGTTGGAAATGATAGGGAAAATGGGAGAAGTTATCGTAGAGCAGTGGAGAAATTAGGTTGGTTACTGAATTGGTTTGAAGGGCTATTTTCGAGGCTAAGGATGAAACATTTGAACGCTTTTTATTGCCTTACGATTTTACTATTATGTATGTGGGGGTAGGTTGCCTAGAATTTAAAGTTATTTTTTCCTACATTACCGTAGGTATAACGGCAATGCAAAAACAATGATCATGAACGTTTTTATTATTGTATATTAAATTAAAGATCAAAATAAGAAGAACAGAATCTACGCTAAGTTTCGTTTTCTACGATGTAAACAATGCGATTTAAACCCAATGCAGGGTGCTAAGCTAAACAGCGAACTATCTTGAGCTAAAAACTTCACAAGGATGTGTAACAGAGTTACAGTGACAATAATTGAGTGCTATTATAAAGTAAAAGTAAACAAATACTCCCCGTTTTAATCCGCAGTTCGAACGTCAGCTGTTGGTTTTAGGTTACCGGTGTGTAACAAACACTGTGTATTTACAGGAAAACAATAATCCTGAGTATTTATGCAATTAAATTACGTTTACACATAAAATTACACCTTAATTTTACTTAATTACTAATTAAAATTAATTTTAAAATACGGAACAAAAATTTGACATGTCACTCGGGCAGTGTTGCCACTTTCGTCAAAGAAGAAGTGTTACTTGAAAAAAATCCCTTGGGTTTTTTCATCGGAAATTTCTTAGTAACAGCCCAGAGTTTAAATCTGTGCCCGGTTAATGACAATAAAATCTCTCTCAATCTAATATATGAGAGTGGGCCTTAAACATAAAAAATGACTACATTTCGCCAGATAAGTTTATGTTCCAGGTTATGCCCTACCCCCTATACCCCCTACCCTTACCCGTACCGTACGCCGTTACCCTCCTTACCGTTACCCTTTGTGGGATACTGGCGTGTAGTTATGTTATTTTGTATGTGTTATTATTTGAGACCTTAAAGTGGAAAATATGGTAAAAATATCTGTCCTAACCCTTGGAATACAAGATTGTTGTTCTCTAAGTATGTAGCTTTGAAAAAGAAGCTATAAGTATTTTACCAGACGTTAAAAAAAAACGATCGGTAAAAATAGGAATCTGGCATTCTTTTACGTCACCATTACAATCCATTTTAGCCGTAGACAGAGTAAACTATAAACTGCTGCATTATCTTCTTTTTCATTCGCACAAGAAAAAGAGAAATATATTAACGTCACTAGCAAAGAAAAGAGACAGAGTAAGAATATTTATGTCCCTTACTGCGTGTCGGCTAAGCACATCAATGTGCACAACAAGTTTGACGTTTATGAATGAAATAATAAAAAACTACACCGCGATTAAACGGAAAATAAGATCTTTTTCGTGCATAATTCAATAATAGTACATTTGCGCAACTGTGAAAATGGTAAGGTGCCGGCCGTGCAGGGTAATAAGCTGTAAAAATTATAGTACGAAATTTTTTTTGTCACTTTCGGTGACACGGATACCATGAGTCTATAGATTACTCTGTCTACGATTTTAGCCCATTAATATCCAACTGTCTCACCAAAACCAAAACAAAATACGCTCAAAGCAGATTACCCTATTTATATCAAATCCCAACTACGCCCTATCCTCTCTATACCTCTATAGGACGGTGTAATCTATTGTGCGTTTCATCACGACTGTGACAGGATTCGTACTTACTCACACTGACAAATTGAGGCAATTTACCTTCTTTTCAAACAAGATACCAGAGGCCTGAAATAGGCTCGAAAAGTAGAGAAATATCTCTATCTATTTATCTCTTTTAAGGACTTAATACATAAGTATAAATAGTTCGTACTTTATCGACCACCGTCGTTCTGGCCATGAAATTTTGGTGTATTATGGCCCACACCCAATCACTGAGAGGCCTGTGTCCCAGCAGTGGGAACATTATAGGCCGATTATGGGTTATGACTGCTTCGTTGGTCACTGGTCGCAAGCGCTACTGCTGAGCCTGAGGTCTTGGGTTCGATTCCCAGATCAAGCAAGTATATAGGAGTATGAGTGAACTTTACACCCTATTCCTCATACCTCTATAACTATGTTTGGTAAACATCTTAGTAATCTCAGTTTCCTTTAATCATACACCATCCTAAATGTTCTTAACAAGAGAAGAAGAAAAAGTGGGGTTATTCAAAAACTGCACCGATGGGTATATCATGGGATATACCGAATCTTTTAACATCAGTTTAACTCTTCAATAACGTTAAGTCCCCCAAAAACATCGTCAAATTACCATATCCCGAAAAACAAAAGGAAATAGAAAAGCGAATTCAATTAATACCAATGTTTTCTCCATTTCATGGTGTTTGCGACCATGAATAAGTTATGAGCCTTCCGACCTATGACATTGGAACAAGGGTACAACCGGTACAACTATTGCAGAATTCATTCCTTACTTACGGGTGACGGGAGGGTAAACATTGAGATATCATATTCCTAGCATACCTCTTTTGTTTGTGTGTAGTTTGTCTTGATATTATTTACTTGTCCTATAGAGAATTATCGGATCGTGTTCGAAACACAATACTGCGCTCCAAAACAAAGATAGCTGACGTGGCTCAAAAGGCTGCTCAACTTAAATGGGACTGGGCAGGACATGTCTGCCGCATGCCGGACGAACTGTGGGCCCAAATAGCGCAGAATTGGTGTCCTGACACAGTGAGGCGGGGTCGTGGCAGACCACGTAGGAGATGGCGGGACGAGCTGGATAGGTTCCACCAAGACTGGAAGGAGGACGCGCGGGCTCGCGAGAGATGGAAGGAGTGGAGGGAGGCCTTTGCCCAGGAGTGGGACAGCGCAGGCTAATAAAAAATAGAGAATTATATACTCTTGTTCCCACTGCTGGGACACGGGCCTCCTCTCTGTGAGAGGGAGTGGGCCGTCTACCACGCGGGCCCAGTGCGGGTTGGTAGATGTCACATGTCTTCGAATTTTTGGTTCTAGGACATGCCGGTTTCCTCACGACGTTTTCCTTCACCGTTTTGAGAGCAGTAATTTACACAAAGTAAAGCGTCTGACTGTAAGTCGCGGCCATTACTACTGGGCCTGGAGGCCTGTGTCTCAGCAGTGGGAACATTATAGGCTGATTGTGCTTATGCTTACGATGGATGGGCAAACGAGATGATCAGTCTCAGAATATGGAAGGCTGAGAACCTTGTGTACAGACGCCAGCAGGTCAACCTACCCGAAACTGTCAGATTTTCCCAATCAACCTTGAACCTTATGCTTTAGCAATAAAGTCAAAAATCTATTAAAGAAATCTGACAGATTGAAGAAACTTGATGTGCTGGCGTCTGTACAAGTGTATCGCAATTTTACAGATACCTTTGTCGAGTAATGTACTGTGATAAAAAGTGCACAGTTAACTAGATTCTGGGGGTCTACTCCGAAGTGGTAAATTTATAGTATCGGCCGAATGTTCGGCCATTTCCTACTACGAAGTTCTTTCTATTTGGTTCGGTCGGTTCCGATCCGACCGAACTTCATTCTGACACTTGTTGTATCGTAAACCCTACTTAGCGTATAGTAAGTATATGCAAAATAAACAGATGTTTTTACGTACTGAAGAATTTCATTGAAATGAAATTCTTCAGTACGTAAAAACATCTGTTATAGAGTTTAAAGAGAATGCAAGATCATATTCCGTTTAAATATTGTAATTTGAGAAACCAATACGATACATAGGGTTGCTGATCACTCTGCTGCAGTGCAACAAAATTTTGATAGATTTGTTCGAGTTGTTTTTGAATGAATTGATGTTTAAACAACAGCTCCCGGAATTAACACACACCACCAAACACCACAATTAGAATATGTCGGATTGGCCCGGACATCAGAAGTAAAACACAAGTTTATTCAATTGAACAATCGGTTATCTTAAATCTAGAAAATACAGAAATGAAATACTAAAACTAATAACGGCAAAAGGCGGTCACATAGGGCAGTGCACCCACCGCAATAAGGATAGTACTAATTGTCAGAGACAGCGTTCCACATCCAATAATCGGGCAGTACTGACTGTCGAGAGACAGTGGTCCGTGCACCACGACGCAACCGTTGGAAATGCGTACCGATCAAACAGCGCAGCTCCTTATAAAGGCGATCGCTAGTGGGGGGGAAACCGTTACAATATTTTACTGGATTGGATACAAGTCCTTTAGGCCAAATTATCGATAGAGTGAATGATTTGCGTCTGGTGCACGTTCCACTAGCGCCATCTAGTCGCCGTCTCTCACAGCTGCTAATCAATGAGTCTGCCGACACGGCCATCCTGATAAATCACTCGTTCTCGAGTGCATTCATTCGTCATCAATTCACATCGTCATCATCGTTACATATCAAATTAGCAAATATCACTGGTCTAGGTATTTCTTTACAATAGAAAACCCCTACAGTTCAAACATGCTGGTCTAAATCGTCACCCACTAAAGCAGGTGAGATTCCTGCAGCTACAACTGGACTAGGTCACAACTCTTGTAACCCCTACAGTACGTATTTGCTGGTCTAGATAATCATCCCATGGATGAGATCCCTGCAGCTGACTGGACTAGGTCACAATACTCTTGTAACCCCTACAGTACACATTTGCTGGTCTAGATAATCATCCCATGGATGAAATCCCTGCAGCTCACTGGACTAGGTCACAATACTCTTGCAACCCCTACAGTACATATTTGCTGGTCTAGATAATCATCCCGTGGATGATATCCCTTCAGCTCACAAAGCGCTGGACTAGGTTATCAACCCACAAAAGCAGGTGAAACCCCTTCAGCTACAACTGGGCTAGGTCACAACTCCTGCAACCCCCACAGTATAAACTAATTTAGTCATCCAGCAAGGGACCTTGTTCCGGTACTGGGTTATAGAGAACAGAATCACAGGATACAGTCGCCTCAGAATCGATAGATAAAGTACCTTCAGAATTATGAGTTACTGTTTGTGAACCAATAGACGATGTTTCTTCGGATTCTGAGACTCGACTGGCATTAAAGGTTTGAGAACTATTATCTCCTAAATATGGCAAAGAGTTTTCCACTAATTCGCCTGAAACAGCATTATGTAAATCATCATTTATATTACTAGATACATTATCCATTATCACCGTTCATTGTCATCAGACTCATAATTTTCAGAAATTTTAAGAAAACTTTGTTGACCTCTAGGTACTTCTCTCAAATTTACATGTGCGTACTTGTAAACCTATAGAGCCATTAATAACGATCGTTATCTAAAACTAGTCATTTTGAAAGGTCCCTTATTATTTTTTTCATCTAATTTTCTTTGGTGTCGTTCCTCGCATTTTACAAAAACTAATTAACCAACTGCAAAAGGTTTAATCCGGGCTTTTCCCTTATTAAACCGTACAGTGTCAGCGTTTACTAGAATGTCACAATGTGCTGGGACGGGTAACTGTATCAAACCGCAATACAGTGACACTACAATGAATAAAAGGACACAGTGGATCACTAGGCAACGACTCAGCTGACGAGCTGCCCAGAAGGGCATCCAGTATATTAGTTTGTGGTCCGGAACCTATCGTGCCCATCCCCTTCAACCAACTACGCAGGTGGCTACAGGAGCACACCCACACACAAGCAGAAAGCTCGTAGATATCGTCACCAGGCTGCAGGCAGTCCAAAGAAGCTACGCCGTCATTGGATGGCAGGCTAACCAGGCGCTCACCACGACTGGACAAGAAAGGCCCGCGCCCGGCGACGGGGACTACCACGAGACACCGCTCGCCAATAAAACACTTTAACAAAACAGGCACAACGGACAGTCCCCTGTGCAGGGCTCGCATGGAGGCCGATGAAACCACCGCACATGTGCTCCTTGAGTGCAGAGGTCTCACCCAGGCAAGGTCAGAAACCCTCGGGACACCCAGACCACACACAGAAGCTCTCAACAGACCAGGAGAGCCAATCAGCCTCCGGAGGGAGGTGGGCTGGCTGGAACAACCACCGACGACCGCCACGGCCCAGGCACAATGGTCCATTTGAAGGACTAAGTGCGGAAGCCAAACCCATAGAACATAGTGTCAGCGTTAGAGGGGCCCGCGGTCAAGGAAACAACAGCCGCACGGGCCAACCGACCAGGCCAAGCCACGCCCGCCGCGGCCGGCCCCAGCCGCCACCCGCGGATCCCCGACAGCCGCCACGGGGTGCCCGAAGCCCGAAAATCCGACAACCAGTCCCACCAAGGGGCACCGCACCACCCAGCAACCGGGGCGCGGGGGCCAGACAGGCCGCCGCCCCACGCAAAACACCGGCACCCAGCCGCACCCGACCACACCGGAAGCCAATCCCAACACAGTCGGGAAAAGGCCAGGCAGATGATAGTGTCAGCGTTAGCCACTCTTTGAATTTTTTTTTTTTTTTGATGTAGATGAACGAGCCGTTTCAACATTACTTACAGTTGGTTCAAAAGAACTAGGAGTTATTTTAGCTAGATTAACTGAGGAACCTTTGATGCCAAACATCAGTTCCATAGGCGTAAAACCTGTGGTCCTGGAACGTGTATTATTAAGAGCAAGTTGAATCTCTCCTAGTTCATCCTTCCAGGCAATATTGGAAGAATATTCTTTACATGACTTTCTCAACCTGTCTGTTAGCTCTACTAGAAGCAGTTGCTATTAAATGGAGCTCTATTCTATTATCATTACAAAATTGTTCAACTCACTGCAGTCTTAACCACGTCCTTTACCTGCGATAATGCGCAGTTATAACAACGTCCTTTACCTGCGATAATCAAATGCGCTTCAGAGCACCAAATAAGTTTACAGGATTTTTAATTGCTCTTACAGCGTGTGGAGAACTTAAGGCCGGAGTATTTTCAAGCAGTACAAACTTTGTAAAGGCGTCTATTAAAACTAAGCAATATTCTTTTCTATCATTTTTCCCGAAAGTTTGATCTAAATGAATTGTGTGCCAAACGAATTGAATGCATTGCATTTGCTATGCACCTGAAGGGCCTTTAAAAGTTTTACATACCTCACAACAATTAATCTTCCTCTAAAATATTCCTTGTCTTAAATCATACGTACGCAATATGTCTTCAGGTAAATGATTATTACGGAATTTTGATATTATTTCTGAAAGTTACGAATTGCGTTCTTGTTCTATAATTAACCAACCTTTATCTAATTCAAGATAATTTATTTTACGGGGTTCAGAATAATTTGTGTTTGACAAATCGCGAGACAAGAAATCTGCATGAGCCATCCATCTCCAGTTCCTAAGAGTGATATCGTGTCTCTGCATCTATGGTCTTCCTACTATAATACGCTACTACATGAAGGGTATCATTATGTTTTTTGGATAAGAATTGCACTATATCCCTCACTACGAGTACTTGCATCGGTATGGAGTTCAATGGGCAAGGAAGGGTCAATCACATTTTTTTTTTTTTTTTTTTTTTTTTATTTGCATTAATCTCCCCAGCTGGAACTAGGTTTGGACATTCAGAAACTGAACACTTATTTAAATTAAACGAGAATCCTGCATTGGGCAGAGTTTTAAGTAATTTGTCTAAACGGTTAAGCCCTTCATGAATATCTTTTGAAATTGAAAGTACATGTACAGTACATCCATGAAAACTAAAAATCTTTTCATCATTCATCGGCTTTAAAGCAATATTAATAGAAAAATGGAAGAGGCATTGCGTAAGCCAAAGGGCGAGAGAACTGAGCTTTCAAAGTCTCCCGTATATCTTCCCATTGATAATGACTGAGAGGCATCTTGATCAGTAATGTGGCTGCGCCGCCTCGAAGGCAAGGTCAGCGTCATGATTAAATTGACACCTTTCAAATTTTTGCTTTTAATTATGGTGTCTGACAGCCCTCTACGTATGAATTGGGGTAATCAGGATCAAACGGTACCAACACTGTGAATGGTTGTGGTGGCGCATTGGACCGGGTAGTAGAGCATCAGTTAATTATGAAAGAAATGCTTCTAAATTATTTGAGGGTAGCGGAATATTTTTCTGGCCATATTGTGATAATGAAGTGCCAGAGGTGGGCGGACAATCCGATCCCACTTCTGATGTCGGATTGGCCCGGACATCAGAAGTAAAACACAAGTTTATTCAATTGAACAATCGGTTATCTTAAATCTAGAAAATACAGAAATGAAATACTAAAACTAATAACGGCAAAAGGCGGTCACATAGGGCAGTACTGACTGTCAGGGACAGTGGTCCATGCACCCACCGCAATAAGGATAGTACTAATTGTCAGAGACAGCGTTCCACATCCAATAATCGGGCAGTACTGACTGTCGAGAGACAGTGGTCCGTGCACCACGACGCAACCGTTGGAAATGCGTACCGATCAAACAGCGCAGCTCCTTATAAAGGCGATCGCTAGTGGGGGGGAAACCGTTACAATATTTTACTGGATTGGATACAAGTCCTTTAGGCCAAATGATCGATAGAGTGAATGATTTGCGTCTGGTGCACGTTCCACTAGCGCCATCTAGTCGCCGTCTCTCACAGCTGCTAATCAATGAGTCTGCCGACAAATATTATGTTCAGTGAATGTTTACTAATATATTTAAATATCGTTTATTTATTAAATTAGTTATACTGATTGTGGGAGAAAACTGTGGTCACATTACAACGCATGCACACTGTCGCACAGGTATACATATAAGTGTCTAGAGTAGTAGGTACTTCGTCCATTTTGGTTTGTTTTGTCTCTACAGCGGAAGTGTGACTGTAATTTAGATAGTTTTAATTATTTTTGGGATAAAAAATTACTTATAATTAATAAAACTATTTTACAAAAAAAACAACCGACTTCCAAAAAACACTATAAAGTGAAAAATAACTTTAATTTCGGAAGTCGGTGTCTTTGGATTTGTATTTTAGTTTTTTGCCACCGACCACCGAAGTTATTTTTCACTTTATAGTGTTTTTTGGAAGTCGGTTGTTTTTTTTTGTAAAATAGTTTTTATTTTTCACTTTTTAGTGGGTTAGTTTGTAATTTATTTAAGTTACAATACCTTTTACAAAATATTGCTTTTCCCGATGCAGGGACGTTAATTGTTGAGGAGTTCTCCTAGTAAGAACCAGGAGAACTGGAGCTGATTGAGAAGTCACCATCAGCTCCACTTCACCATACGCATTGTAACGAGCATAAATTGCTTAGCAACCATATTAAAGTAATCGAATCGCAACCCGTGAAATATTTGTCATTGAGTAGTTCCGATGGCCATCTGTGGTCTTCATCATCAGCTCCACTTTACCAAATGATGATTGCCGAGAGCAAATGCTCAAGTTACTTTAATTATTGAGTAGGCCACACGACGAAAGAGCATTGCTATAAATGACGCGATTACGCAACTTAAATTCGGTTTAAAATTGACACATCAGCATGACTAGTAGGCAGTGGTCGTCCTATGTAAAACTACAATCTCAATTAGGTATCTATTATTTTTGTACGAACTGAACATTTTGGCATATTGAACCGTATGAAGTAAGCCCAACAAAAGGTTACTGCTGTAAATCGTTGAGGAATTCCCTCGACTGTCCATGGTCCCCATCATCAGACCTGTGATGGCACTTATAACCCATATGGGTGCAAAGTTTTTATTTATTTTATTTATTTATCACATGAAATGTTTCCTTTGCCATTACAGTTCCCATCAATATAAATGAATTAATTCCAAACACAAGGTAGCTACTGTAAACTGTTGAGGAGTTCCCTTAACTGTCCTTCGTCTTCATCATCAGACCCTTAATGACAGTCACAACCCATGTAGGTGTAAAGTTCACATCAATACAAATTAATCAAGCCCAAACACAAGGTAACTGCTGTAAATCGTTGAGGAGTCCCCTCGACTGTCTTTCGGCTCCATCATCAGATCGACTCCAGGTCTTCATTAAATTGTAGTGCTTTAAAATACTTAATGAAAACATTAACAAACGCACTAGTCGCTCCTACGATTTTCGAATGTTCCCCTCGATTTCACTGGGATGCCATCATCAGATCTTGGTTTCCTTATCATGGAACCACCCTTGGCATATCTCCTTTCCAACAAAAAAATAATAATCGAAATCGGTTCATAAACGACGAAGTTATCCGCGAACACACATAAAAAAATATATATATACGGTCGAATTGAGAAACCTCCTCCTTTTTTGAAGTCGGTTAAAAATAACAGAAAACGATTCAGTAAACGATTTTGAACCAACTACTTTTATATTGTGCATTAATTCAGTTACACATTGTATAGAAACGTTTCCAACACTTGGAGTTTCTCTTGTATTGTAGGTGTGTTTACAGACAAAAACTGCCGGACCATTCATCATCATCTGCCCTTATCATGTTACTTAGGGTCGTCGACGTTTTCTTCTTCCATTCTCCCCTGTCAACCGTCACGCTATCATTCACTCCCTCCCTTCTCTTTCATATGATTCCTCACATAATCCATCCATCTTTTCTTCGGCCTTCCTCTCCCTCTCCATCCATCAACATGTATATTCATCACTCTTTTAGTCACATGCGTTTCGTCCCTTCTCATCACATGCCCATATCAAGATAAACGATAACTGCCGGACCATTATCTCTCATATTATTTTATGTCATCGAGACATCTACAATAAAGCCCAAAAGAAGTCCAGTTACTGTTTCAACATTCCTCGCGAAATATACAATTATAAAACTCCGTCCATATCCGAACTCTTCACCACTCAAACTAAGTTCTTTTTCTCGCCAAAAACATTTAATTGTATTGCCAACTTTTTGCTGGCAAAGTTTGCTTCAATCTATCTTGTAAGCCCTCAGCAAACCTCTTTAGGGCGCTTCGATCCGGTAAATCAATAAGCGGAACTCACTTTGAAAGTTGGTAAACTCTTCTACGCAGAATAATATGACTACTGTAAATGGGGACTCGACAAAAACAAAAATTGAATGCTTTCGAAGTCTCGATCTATGATCTAAACTTTATTGGAACGAAGTTCTTTCACGGAGCTTGCGGTAGGAGTAAAATGGGAAAAATCGTCACGTAACGAAAAAGCGTTATGCGACTTTTCATTTATGTAATAAAAAGAGAGAGAGATATATTATGGTTTTCGAGGGTTCTGAAGCCGATAGTGAGTTCATAATAAAATCCAAGATGGCGGCTGCAAAAAATTTCAAATTTTTCGTCGTGGGTATCGTTTTCCTGGTTTTCGGGGGTACTAAAGCCGATACTATGGTCAAAATGAAAATCCAAGATGATTGGCTGCAAAAATGTACAAATTTTCGTCATGTTGAAATTTTCGCAGTCGCCATCTTGGATTTTTATTTTGAATTTCGTTCTTGACGTTCTGTCATGTACCGAGGAAGACACAAAACATTAGCGGAATTAACTAGCGATAACCAATAGAGATTAGTAAGAAGAGTGAGGCGCGTCTTCGTGGATGGCACTATCTTTAATTAACATTACTTTTCATATGAACTTTATCTTGAAAAATATAATGTAATCTATTAGTTTCGGTGGTACAGAAGCGCGTGCGAGTCTGACTCGCACTTGGTCGGTGTTTGATTTAGTTACCTACGAACAAACCCAACTTTTACCAAAAATAGACATCAAAAGCTTTTCGACATAATAATACTGCTACAATTTAAATTAACTTTTATGGGTTTCATAGTAACATAGCTCGTTTTGTAATATAAAGGCGACTCAGAGCTATTGTTTAAAATAAATAATTTAAAATTTTTAGTAAAAATAGAATGAATTTATGTAATTCAGCCGCGGTTTGTAACGGAATATGAGTAAAAAAAAAACGAGTACGAAGGTATATGAGCTATTGAAATGTCGGAATTCCGTTAGTTAAGTTCTGTCCAAAATGTTGATCCGATTTGTGCGAATGTTCTGTCAATTAAATTCAAATACGTCGTATACATAATAAGTATAGGATACTTACCAGTAATTGAAATTAATATACCCAATTTCAAATCGCGAAAAAAAAAATTATCTGTTTCCTACATTTTGACGAGATACACGAACAAATAAATAAATGTAGGGAACAGCTGATTTTATTTTTGCGATTCCCGTTTGGTCCCATAATAAAAGTTGTTCATAATGATGAGTACAATGACCTCTTAAGAGGTTGTTAATGTTTTACCAATAACCTTGTATAAGGGGCGAATCTGGGAATTATATTCGAATCATACACTATACAGTTTGTTAACGTTTCATAAACGAGAAATTGACACGTGACGATGTAGTTAATTTACACCCAACTATTTTAAAGCAAATTGTTTATAAGCCGTATGTCCGTATCTCAAAGGTATGGCGATTGGCACACTGCACCGCATCACGCAGCGGGTCGCAGATAACGCACTCACGCGCGTGATTTTTTACATACAAATTCAATAAAAACGCACTCACGCGCGTGGAATTTGGCTCCGTTTCCCGCACACCGCTGCGTGAAACGCAGCAGTGTGCCAATCGCCTATAAGATAGACACGCATCAGCTAATTAGCAGCTAGTGTGTCTAACCAAATAATAAGGATTAATCGTCGGTTGGTGCCTCCTCATCATTTAAAATTGTCTAAAGAGCCTCTGCGAGTTGGCTTCGGTCCTTGGTACGCTTCCAAAGGTCCGAGATACGTCAAAGATAACATTATTATTATTTTATTACTATTATTGTATAATTATACAATAATAGTAATAAAATAATAATAATGTCGGTGGTAACACTTTGACCTTGAGCTCAAACTTCTACTACTTAAATTAAAAAGTGAGTTAAATTCAATTACTGGTATATTAAAAAGTGAGTTAAATTTAATTACGGGTATATTAAAAAGTGAGTTAAATTCAATTACTGGTATATTAAAAATTGAGTTAAATTCAATTACTAGTTTAATAAAAAGTGAGTTAAATTCAATTTAATTACTGGTAGTAGTACCCTACATATATGAATTTGTTTGACAGAATATTCACATAAATCGGATCATGTAGGTACCTACTGAATCCAAGGTTGCGCCATCCTGTATTATATCAAAAAGTGGAATTACCATCACAAAAATAACCTAGGCCCGCAGTTCCAGTAGCAGCATCGTTTACTAAATGAACTCGTCTGACGTCACGTAGATACACAAACTCAGCACATCGGGACTCTCACAATAATCAAGTTGGCAGCACTGGATTTGATTTGATGTCTTCAGACTGCTGGAGTAATTTATTGTGTCAATGTTTTGTTTATGGCGAAGTTTCTGGTGTTAGATCTAAATTTTGGCAGGAGTTAGGTGAAGTTAGGGAAAGCCATTGTTAAGGGGCTTACATGACCTAAAGCGCGGTCACTGCGGACTGCATAAATGAAAGAGAAACGCGATGACACAACGCTGGTAATTTATTGAAAAATATGAAGCAATTATTTAATAACAAAAAATCTATTGTTTGGACTAAAAAATTAAAACACTAATATTTTAGTATGTTGCTTGTAGAATAATCTGCCAAAAAATCAGAATGATTGTATGTATATTATAGTATGGATTTTATTGTAAAAAGAAAGTTTTTAGAGGTATTCATGATTTTTTACTATCGTATAAACCTAGCTTAAATCCTGAAGAATATCATATATTTTTCTGATTTTGTTTACTGTAGTCGATCATATACTTTTATTGTTTCTAAAACTTGCATTCTTTGTGTTTAGGTCCTGTGAGCCCCTTAAGCAAATGAACTACTAACTTTAACGGTCCGTACTTATATTCAAATCCATAGATATAAGAACATCCAGATGCCTAGTACGCGCTGTCCAAATGCTGTAATTCAAACACACCAAAATAGCGTATTCGTTCGTAAGCCCCGCCCACAGGCCGCCATTACGCGACAGACGTTCAAAGCGCGCACCGCTGTTAAATATAATTGAAAAAATGACTGTTTGTGCGGTGAAATCGTGTAAAAACTACACTCCAAAAAAAGACAAGGATACGAACATTACTTTTCACAGGTAAGTTTGCAATTTTATGATGAATTTCTTTGAAAATATTACGAAAACTAAATAAAAACAAAACGACTCCATAATATTTGAGTATTGCCAAGTTACAGTGTGAAATATTTTTACCCCTTTTTTGTGCTGCGATATTTTAATATTGTAAAATGTGTAAATGTGAAATAAATAATTTTGAGTTTAAGTTTGAATACCTACGTTGTTTTATTTTATTTTGTCTTTTATAGCTGCCTGCGGCTTTACCCGCGCGAAAGTAGAAATACATTCAGTCAGTCGTTCGATCTTTAAGAAGAAGTACCTAACAAACATACACAGAAACATGCACACACACCACTCACAAACTTTCTTCTTTATAATGTTAGTATGATATTAAAAGTTTTTTGTTCATTCACACATGTTTACGAAAACCATGTTATAAAATAAAATTATAACAATCTCCAAAAACTATCATAATAGGCACTCGGTATGAATGTAAAAGGCGGGTTTCATTTTGTACACATATATTAACTACATAATTACCTATGTCAATATGAATAAGAAAACTACCCGAATTTTCCCATATTTTGGGGTAATCATTTTGCGCTGGTATTAGAAAATGTCACGCACACAAACGCAGAAACGATAATAATACACTTGTGGTGGGCGGTCCGCACGCACACGCGCATTACAAAATGCATTCAATTTGAACGTTGCGTTTTGTACGGTACACTCAATCTGGTTCTTATTAAATCTATGTTCAAATCACAATTGTCATCACAATCGCAATTTTCTTAGAAATATGGCAACTTGTCATAGGGTTCAAATTTTTTTACACGTATTTTCCCTGACTGTTCCATCATTATTACGTCATGGAAAATATACTGAGGAAACTTGTACTTTTAACAGGCTGAATTCGCTAGTCACAAAGTAGCTTAAGCAGGTACTTTTCTAGTGTTATAAGTACAAAGTATCAGAAACATACCTTCCTAATGTCCTTGACAAAACTACCTACATGTGCCTTGGACTTGAGCAAAGAAAACTCATTGAAAAGACAATCAAAACCTTTAAGAAACATTACCCGGCCGTAAATAAAAATTTATATAATGACTAGCTTCCGCCCGCGGCTTCGCCCGCCAGATATGTCGATAAAAACTATCTTATGTCCTTCCCCGGGATGCAATCTATCTCTCTGCCAAATTTTAGCGAAATCCGTTCAGTGGTTTAAGCGTGAAAAGGTAACATACAGACAGACAGAGTTACTTTCGAATTTATAATATTAGTATGGATTATATTATAAAACACTTCCAGTTTTTGAAGAAGATAAGCTTTACAAATGGCTAGTTTCTCGAACGGGACCAACATTGTAATCGCGAAAGAATAATAATTAAACAGTCGCTAGTCGTCCCATACAAAACTTTAATACCTCCTCGGCCCAAATGTATAGGACGTTGAAACAGGCGCGACACGCGATAAAATCACGCGCGACAGAAAGGCACCGCAAGTCGCGCAACGCAACGAGCGGTGCCTTTGTGTCACGCGCGATTATATCTCGTGTCGCGCCTGTTTGTAGGAGCCTTTATTGTTTCGCGATTACGATATTGGTCCCATGGAGAAAGTTGTTCAGTTTAATCGTTAATTTTGCCCACACCTTTATGCAGAAAGGTTTTGTGTTTGTTGCAAATTGCCTACCAACTTTAATCTATACTAATAATAATAATAAAGGTGAAGTTTGTTTGTTAGTTTGAACGCGCTACAATCTCTGAAACTACCAGTCGGATTTGAAAAAATATTTTTGTATTGACCCTCAGTGTTTGGCCAGATTGGAAGCGCGGGCGCGGGGCGGGCGCAGCGCGACGTACTCCAACATAAGAACTTCATTTGAGCGTCCATAGTGGGCACGCGGGCGCGGTGAGCGGCGCGGGCTGCTTGGCGCGGGGAGCGCGCAGCTAACTCACGTTATAGCTCGTTCATACACGTAGCCGCAGTGAGTTCGCGGGCGGCCCGCGCGGGGTCCGGGGTTCTTAAACTAGTTCGAGCTTTTTTCTAGGAAAGATAAGTCTTCTTCATCCATATTATAATTTGACAAACACTGGACGCGACCACACTCAGAACGAAGCCGCGTTCAACTGCGGACAGGCTGGGACAGGCAGATCGCGCGCGTTCCCGCACCCGCGCCGCTCCCCGCCCCGCGCTGCCAGTCTGGCCAAGCACTTAGGAGCCAAGCATTCATCATCACCATCATTCTCCTGCAATTGTCCCAATTTGTTTAAATGGTCGGCGCAACATGTCTTTTACTTCTAGACTTATCTAGTAGTCATCATCTTGGTAGTCACCCACTTGCTAGCCTTTCACACGGTCTGTTCATCGTTTCTTTGGTCTTCCTCTACTCTACGACACCAATACCAAATAGTACGCGATTATACTTTAGCCCTGGATCGAAAGAGCTGGAAGTCATAGGGAGAAACCTTTTTTTTTTTTTAAACGTTGCCCCACACTAGGAATTTCTCCCGTATTGTGGGTGCGTTTACAAACATTTAAATTCACATACACAAACCGCCAGACCCGGAACAACTACTTGTAGGTCATACCAATATTTGTTCCGTGCGGGAATCGAACCCGTGACACGCAGCGCAGCAGTCAATCGCTTAACCACTGCGCCAACCGTGCCGTCTTTGCCCAGCAGTTGGATGGTGTAGGCTAAGAGTAAAAGGATTATCAATAGTTCCAATAATAACTAAAAAACTTTAGCACTCCCCGCAGTGCTAAAGTTTTTTAGTTATTACTGGAACTATTGGTGCCGACAGAATTGAAAACTTGAACAATCACGTGTGTATTTTTGAATCGTCAGGAAATATTTTATTGTGCAGGAAATACGTCTAAATGAAGTGTTTTTTATTCGATGTGAAATACCTTTTCACACAATCTTTTTAACTAAATTATTAATGCTCTCTTGTGTAGGTATTGCATTTTTTAATCTTTATTATTTTTATAATATTATTTTAATCCGATTTTATAAATCCTGGCAATAAACTTTTAAAAGTGTTTTTTTATTCATTAAATCATTATATGGGTTGTTTCCAAAGTACTTACTCCATGAAAATATAAACTACTACTACAAAACACAAACAGAATACTTTGCCATCGTTCACTGACATATCGGTTATACATTAAAACCGAGTACACCCCGAGGACAGCCGAACACATCCCAATGTAGCGCGGTGTCGGTCGGCTACGGTAACAGTGTCGCGAGTACAATGGTTTTTTTCCATCTCAAAAAATACCAAGCGCGCCTAAAGAAGTTTTCACATCAATAACGTGGCATTTTATACTGATTTCTCAAAAACAAATTATCTCCCAATATACAGGCTGTTCCAAAAACCAAACGGCCAATCTTCGCTATATATACAGGTTGGTAATGATCGACGCTAAGCGGCAGTAAAAACAGTCGGCGGACGCACAGCGCCACTGAGCTGTAAAACACACAAACTGAACATACCTAGTTAGTGAAGGGAACCGCGTGATGTCATAGTGAGATGGGTTCCGTATGATTTTTTGTGGCAGTTAAAATAGATATGTTTTGTTTAGATATTGGGTGATAGTTTGATATAAGCTAAAATAATAAATAAAAATATGTATGTACAGTCATCAAAAGAGATAAGTATGCAGGATCGTCGGATATAGTTGAAGTTTAGTAAGAAAACGATGGATATTCTCGAATAAAAATTTATTTAATTATTCGAAAACAAACAGTTCAATAACAAATTAAATTTCAGTAATTAAATCAAATTAAATTGTATGTATATGTCGCAGGTTTTAAACCTGCGACATATATACATACAACAACAACACACAACTGTACTACAAAAAACACAAAACAAAAAATATAAGTATGCAGGACGATAAAGTATAGTACAAAAATAATAAAACGAGAAAGTATACTTAATAGGGAATCAATAAAATGTTTATCTAGGTAGCCTAAAGATTAAAGGTTTGTTTTCATTTGTTAATTACAAATGACAGAGTTTCATATTCATTGTCTATCTACCTATTTGACGGTGTAATCATACGCATCAAACATAAGATAGTTGAACAATCTGTTTGTTTTTATTTTCCTGTAATAAGAACTAAAGTTCTTCACAATTGATTACAACGCCGTAGCCAATAGACTAGTAAGCAATTTAACTCTAACATAGTATTTTACGTGAGAGATTTTATTATAACTAAGAATAGTGTCCATTTGCACTTTTCCATAATTCCATAGCACTTTCTTGTGCTACGTGCTGTGTCTGTTTATTAATAAAAACACTTTGTTCCTGTGTAATAATATAGCACAACATTTTTACTTTCATGAGTCTAAAGGTTTTGGTAATGAATATCTCCCTTGAAAACATAATATGTCTAAATGAGACAAGTAAAACGGATTTAGGATGTCAATGGCACAGATTATGGGAGTAACGTCAATAAAGTCATGATTTTATTATATTCTGAAATAATTGTATTACTGGCTGTATTTCTGCCAAATAAATAGAATATAAGAAATATAGAGTTATCTTTTGTTGTTATCTTAACGTTAAACGAAAATTATGTATTCCAGTCTTATATCCTAATAAACGTCTTTTTTTAATGTGAGAGCACTTTAGCTTACTCCACAACTTCCACCTACACAATAACCTCAAATAAAAAAAAATACAACCCTAACTTACATTTATCGTCATTTTATTCGATCCCTTACTCATAACTACGCTGCCCATGGGGAAAAAACAGTAAGTTCAGAACGGTACACCAAATATCATAACATAAACATAAAATATCATATTTATTGCGGATCACTAAAAAAGTTGTGCCTCTCTACTCTACCCCAGTTTATTTGCTTTTATACTTAAAGAACGCTCCAGCGCGGGAAATTGTGTCCCCTGCTTGCTAAACGAACATATTAAAATATTTCTTTTATATTACTTATCTCCTAGCTGAGAAGTGGAACTGTTTTAAGGTAAGGTATTTGGTTTGCAGAATTTTCAGATATTTCTTTAATATTTGGAACTTGATTTATTTTTAATGTTAGTAGCCAAGACTGAACAATCATAATCGTTTATTTGCTTAGAAAGTAGTTACATATAATAAAGGTGTTTACAAAACTTTGTAATCCCAGTTATTTTTTTATTAAATTAGACATGCACACATTGAAAATAAATTCTTAATTTAATAAAAAAAACACGTCATTCAAATTAAAGTTGTAAAAAAAATAATTATAGAATTTAAACCAAGAATTATAATAATATGGAAACAAACAATGTCAAAATATATTAAATCTAACCGTGTGATTGATGTGATTTAACCGGTAAATAATAATAATATTTTTATTTCGAGCAACAAGACTCATAGTCATAGCACTAACAATATAGGTACTTACAAACTATGTTAGTAATACACTTACAAAGACAAAAACAATACCAAAAACAGAAAACAGATTGTGACATCCATAGATATAAGAACATCTTCTTCTTTAGTTCTTATTAAATCTATGGTGACATCACTGCTGCACGGTGACAGGCCCAGCCGAACCCTTGCAGCAATGATTCACAAACGCACAATCGAGCCTGCTTGCTATCATAGCTCCGCGCGTGACCGATGGCTCATGAGACAATAGAAAATCAATTGTGTGTCGTTAGCGGAGCTATAAAGGGGTTAAACAATGGAGAACGCAACTGTCAAATTGCGCTGTCAAAATCAAAATCAAAATCAAAATATTTTATTTCACATAAGCCTACATGGGCACTTATGAAACGTCAGAAGCTAGGTGCACGGTTCCAATTGGTCGTTTCCTATGGAGAAGAACCGGCAAGAAACTCCACGGTTACTCTTTTTAAAAATAATTGGCTTTTACAATATTTTCAAATTACAGTAGGTATGGGAGGATAGCGTAGGCCTGTCAACAAGTATCAGGTACTTGATAAAATAAAAAATGGTCTACAGATCTAAAGTCTACAAGGCCTACAAAGTCCTCACATTTACAAAACAAGAATCTATCAAAAGGATAAATAAAAAATAAAAACCTAATAAAACCTAGTGATATGATTACCATTACAACCACTAATAAAGAGATGGAAAAAATTTGAATTTTCTGTATATAATGTCAAGTAATAAAGAGATTATGTCAAAAAAGTAAATAAAGTAAAGTAAATAAAAAATGAACATCGTAATTTGAGAGCAGTTAATAGACATTTAAATAGTTAAGCCGTTAATGAGTAGCCAGGGAAGCCACATGTGCAGAAGGAATTATTGCCAAACTACCTTGTCTTCAACATAGTCTTTAATCTTATAATATGCTTTTTTGATAAGGACACGTTTGATGAAGGTTTTGAATTTTCCATCGCGTCGTAGCTAGTTGCTAAAACAAGTTGCGAAAATTACCTACGCCTTGTTGTGTTTCTAAATACTCCGAAACTGGAATCCAAAATTTTCCGAAAGATCTTTGAATTAAAAGTTTTAGATTTTGAACGTTTTAAATTACGAGAATTGGCCTTCTGGGCTCCGTGGTTGCGCTTACAACCACTAGATCACATTATTAGAATTCCTCAAATTATCCTCTACCTAAATGAAATAAGAATAATTATCTAAAACACATACCCATCTGATTAGACCACACTACCAAACTCAATCTGCCTTTTCCCAACTATGTAGGGGGTCTAGCATATCATCTGAACATCGCGTAGACTGCTTTTACGCTACGATGCGTAAAAGATGCGCATCCCTGGTGCGTAGAGTACGTGGCAGCGCCAACAGCATCCTTAGCATGATAGCTAGTCGGCTTGACTGTAGCTACATCAATAATTGCGGCGCCATTTGTCATGGAATGGCGCAGTAATGATTGTTTGAGTTTATTTCTTTTAACCTATTGACCGCCACACGTCAAAAAATCAAAAGCGTGCCCTCGACATCAAAGTCTGTCATGTAGTCGAACCGTGGCGTGCTGGGGACATCTTGGTTTGACGTCTATACACGTCTGTGGCGGTCAAAAGGTTAATATGTTTTGTTGTGGGTAGTTATAAGTATTACTAACACTAGTTTATAAGAATCATTGTTACTAACAATTGTGGACACCTTGGTCTGAAATAAAAGTATTATTATTATTATATCGAGGGGCCCGTGGCTAAATAATAACAGCTGCACAGGTCGATCGATCAGGTTAAGCTACGCTTGCCGCGGTTGGTCTGTGGATGGGTGACCATCTTTACATACCGGGACCCCTCCGTGCCTCGGAAAGCACGTTAAGCCGTTGCTCCCGGCTGACATTCGTGGATCTTTGACAGTCGTTACGGGTAGTCGGAAGCCCGAAAGTCTGACAACCAGTCTTACCAAGGAGTATCGTATTACTAAGTAACTGGCTTGTGGAGGTCAGATAGGCAGTCGCTCCATGTAAAATACTGAAGCCGACCCCTACATAGTTGGGAAAAGGCTAGGCAGATGATGTAGGGGTCTAGCATAATAGACTTATTTTACGTGATAGATTATGTTATAAGGAGGGGGGGAGGGGCCCGTGGCTAAATAATAACAGCCGCACAGGTCGATAGATCAGGTTAAGCTACGCTTGCCGCGGTTGGTCTGTGGATGGGTGACCATTTTTACATCCCGTGACCCCACCGTGCCTCGGAAAGCACGTTAAGCCGTTTGCCATTTGTCATTCGTGGATCTTTGACAGTCGTTACGGGTAGTCAGAAGCCCGAAAGTCTGACAACCAGTCTTACCAAGGGGTATCGTATTACCCAGTAACTGGGTTGTGGAGGTCAGATAGGCAGTCGCTCCATGTAAAATACTGGTATTCAGCTGCATCCGGTTAGACTGGAAGCCGACCCCAACATAGTTGGGAAAAGGCTAGGCAGATGATGAGATTATGTTATAACAAAGAATGGGCTCCATTTGCATTTTTTTTCCGTAGGACCTTCATTCGAATAAATAATGAATAATTTTGGGGTTGGCTTCTAGTCTAACTGGATGCAGCTAAAAATACCAGTATTTTACATGGAGCGACTGCCTATTTGATCTCCTCAACCCTGTTATGTGATCATAATAATCGTAATCATTTATTCATTGTAAAACATAGGTACATTATAAGTTCTTATTTGTTGATGCGTTGAGGGCGCTATGCTTTGCCTCTAGGGCGTACAAGAGTAGGTAGTAAAGCAGTGCATGCAATATAATTAAAATCAAAACAATAAATTAATATAGACATTACATGAAGCACAACAAGTAAATAAGTTAGATCATCTCACTGAACAATGTCGATAAGTTAGCTCTATAAATTATGTCTTGTGTATTGAGAAAATTAAAAAATGTCACAGTTATTGCACTAAAATGAAAATTGTCAGCACTTACTTATTTAAAGAATGTCAAAGAAATTGAATGATGTCATAAATTAAAATTAAATGTCATTATGGAAGGTCAATAATAATTGTTACTTAGGAAATGTTAATTTTTTTTTATAACAGCATGTCATTCAAATATTCGGCGATTGAATAATAGCATTTATCTATTAAAAAATTCTTTAATTTTCTCTTAAAGTTGTGCAAATTCTCATTTTTTATGCTATCAGGAATTTTATTGTAAATAACCGGACCCATGCCTAAAATACTTTTCCTTGCTAGTGCTGTCTTGTATTTACCTGTACACAACATGGTTTTGTATTGGGATCTAAGTTGAGTGGTTCGTTTTCTAGTATCTACTATCGCAGGAAACAAGTTAAGGTTACATTTGACAAACACTGCTACTTCAAATATATATAGGCATGGGAAAGTCAAGATTTTCAATGATTTGAAAACAGGCTTACAGCTATCAGTAGTTCTTAGGCCTACCATACATCGTATACATCTTTTTTGAGTCTTAAATGCTTGTGCTTGCTAACGTGCTTTCCGAGGTGCGAAGGGGTCGAGACCTTTGCAATGTAATGAATGGTCACCCATCCATGAACCAACCGCGGCAAGCATAGCTTAACCTTTGACCGACCCGTGCGGCTGTTATTATTTAGCCACATTACCAAACTACAGTTTATACTTCAGCCCCAAACGATACGTTTATACTGATACAATGAACAGAATACTGCTTTCCACCAAATTATTATTATGTTGTTTCATGTAAATTCGGAAGCGATAGCGATCCCTGAACGCGATGGGAAACCATTGTGATATCGTCATGATAAAATTGTACCGCTACCATTGTTATAAGGGGCTACCTCGAAAATCAAAAATCCTCGAAAACCTATTATGCGAACGAAAGTGATGCAATTACTTTTGAAACGCAAAAGAAGAGTGATGGCAGTAGCGGCCCTAGGGCGCCGAACGGTGCGAGTGGTGCGACGGCACCGGGCGCGCCGTCATGGGAGAGGCGCTGAAATTAACCGAAATGCGACCACCGGGCACCAGTCATTGATGATAGTAACTTACTATAAAGCCGATCGTCCACAAGCAAGCAAAAGTATTAATAATATTAGTTCGCTGCTGCCTGTGTTTGTGGTTTTTGCTTAGACAGATAAAGGAAGCATGCCACGGAGCCTTGTACTAAGCAGCTTACCTTACCTCCAGACCGTATTTCGGCCATAGCGACAAATCTCAACGGAGATTCTTCGGAGAGCCTTTCGGCGCGGAAGATATTATACTGCACAAGTGTGTTCGAAGACACAGGGACTCTTACCTCACTCTCATAGTCCGATGGGACGGCAATCCGACATGACCGGAGAGAGATCAGGCGCAGGACCAACGGCTTAACGTGCCTTCCGAGCCACGGGAACCCCGAGCCACAGCGCCAAGTTCCAAACTTCGGGCTGTTACTAAGAAATTTCCAATGGCAAAATCCAAGCTTATATTTGTTGTTGTAGTATTACAAAGCTGCCAATGATAATGATTATTATTTATATTTTCGTTATTTTTCTATGTAACGCCAGCACATCAAGCTACTACAAGCTGTCTTTTCAACTTTATCGCTAAAGCATAAGGTTCAAAGTTGATTGGGAAAATTTTACAGTTTCGGGTACCATGATGTGCTGGCGTCTGTACCACATCAATTACCCACTTAATAATTATTCAAATTCAAATTCAAATTCTTTATTTCAGACGTAAGTCCATAGTGTTAGTAGCAACAAAATAACTTAATGACTAGTGTTAGTAATAAGGAGGACATAGAATATATCAATTGGTATGGATCCTCACCCAGTGACGCAGCAGAGGGGAGTCCCACCTATCTGAGAACACGCTCAGGAGACTATTGGTGGCGGTGCGTAGCCTTCCGGCTATGGAGGCGGTCCTTTTTCTTATAATGGCGTAAAAATCGTCTGTGCGCGCCTCCGCAAACATAGTGGACGCACTACAACGCCACGACAGCCCCAACAGTTTATATAATACTTAGTTACTTAATAATTATAGTTATTTTTTTTTTGTCTTTTGATGTGGTAGGTGTGATCAGTTGAACACCTAAGAAGTGTGTAATTCGGGAAACTTGACAGCATTAATAATGAAATATCTCACATTATTCTCACTCCAAACTCAACGCTATCGAGTACCAACATTAACAGTTAACCAAAACGACTTCCCAAGAGTTCAGTGAGCAAAATAATCGACTTAGCTCCGGTGCGGGGAAAATTCATTTATTTAATTAAGACCCAACAAACTTTCTGAAGCAGACTTAGAGCGAATTAATGATTATAACATCTAATTTTAATTGAACATTAAATCGGAGGCTTATTTAAATTTTCAGCGAATTGGTGCGGTGAAATACGTTTCAGTTATGCCTATTGTTATATTGATTGACTGGCTTCCGCCCACGACTTCGTCCGCATTAAATTGATTGTTCCCTCGACTCATCCCATTGCATCGCATCGTTGCCCGCACTTTTACCTCGTTTTCTTTCCGACTTTATTTATTTTAGCTGTCACAGGTAAAATTAGCTTACGAATCTTTTTGTATGCCCAGTTTGGCAATAAAAAGTGCTACCATTGATAAGCCAAAGGATTTGTTTCTTTTTTATAGGAACCGAGCATAAGCCGTTGGTCCAGCGCCTGATCTCTCTCCGGTCGTGTCGGATTGCGTACCGTCGTGAATATGAGAGTGAAGGAAGAGAGAGTGCACCTGTGTCTGCGCACACACTTGAATGAGAAAGTTTATAGTGGATAAGACAGAGATTAAAACAGAAGACGAACAAGCAGGGGATCGATGAGGGGGGGGTGGAGAGGGGGTTCAGGGGATCAGACCGGAATAACTCATAATATCTCCCGCGCCGAAGGCTAGTCACCGTTGAGATTAGCCGCCATGGACGAAATACGGTCTGGAGGACTATTTAGGGACTGCTCAAACTTATTCAGCTCTGTTCAACTTTTGTCCATAGAAAACAACGATTTTGTATGGAGTCCGTTCAGCTTTCCGCGGCTGAACGGATGCGTACGCATCTCATACAAAACTATAAACATCTGACTTCCATCATTAATTCAGGGGTCGAAAACATTTTACAGAGAAACACAAAAAGATATCAAACCTACCCTTTTTGCACTGTTCGACGACAGAACACCGCAATAAAGTTATTACGCTGGCGCATGAGAATATTTGGACCACTACTCTGATGCCTGCACTATACAGCGGGTTGAAAAAACATTGCAATGTGGGGGTGAAATATGGGTTGAAATTAAATTTCGGATATGGGTTTTATGTGTGAAATGTTTTTTTCGTGGAGTGGTAATGCTGTGTCCGGTATTTTCTGTGCCCAGTAATGTTATTGGAATAAAAGCGTCAAACGGAAACTAAATATTTTCATTCTGTGGAAATGCTAGAGTAACGCTCAGAAAAAAATAACTAGACAAATGGGCGAAGCCGCGAGATTTATATAATTATATAAATCCATAATAATAGTAAAGCTGAATATTTAATATTTTTGTTTGTTTGAACGCGCTAATCTCAAGAACCACCAGTCATATTTGAAAAATTATTTTGAAATTGATAGCCTAATTCTTGAGGATGGCAATAGGCTATTAACATCACGCTAGGACCCTTAAGAGCCGAACAAGAAGAAAAACTGTCAGAAAGAAAGAACGGCGATGCGATGCGACGGGGTGGGTCGGGGAACAAGAAATTTCACCCGGACGAAGTCGCGGACAGAAGCTAGCAATTATATAAAACGTTAAAACCGTTACATGTTACTTCAAAAGTAGGTCGTGAGCTTTCGAATAACTGAAATTCCGTAAAAACTAATTTTGTTGTTTTTGCGTAGTGCATCCGGGCCGAATGTTGCAGGCACAAAAACGGAAAAAAATATGTTGTTAACGAACGAAAGTTACTGTTATTCTGGCTAAGCAGAAAAAGGAATTCAAAATCAAAATATTTTATTTCACATAAACCTACATGGGCACTTATGAAACGCCAGAATTTTTTAATTATCAGTACCTATTAGAATATATATATTATGTACTACGAATTGGTGATGGTTCATTTTTTTAAAGTAACGAGAACGTATAAATCATCATAAGCTTTCATCATCATCATTTCAGCCGAAACACGTCCACTGCTGGACATAGGCCTCCCCCAATCACCTCCACTTCGACCAGTTCTGTGTTTCACAAGCTTCATAATCATGTAGTCGTAATACACTCTAATGGCGGCTGCGCATGAATCTGCCTGCAGGTACTTATTTAATTAGTTAAGTAATAATGTTATACTTAGTGTTAGTTAATGAATAGTTAGTCAATTTGAAAATGTGTACAACAATACTCTATTGTTAACTGTGGAGGCTTGTAAATAGCTTGTCGTCAATTACCTCACTACTACTTCTGTATTTGATAGCTGTAAGCCACCCAAACACAATAAAATAAAATAAAATAAAAAAATGTTTATTTCAATTACAATGGACATTTAGATACTTACATATTTTTTTGGAGATCTCCTTTTAAGCAAGGAATTGCTTGTATTAATTAGGAGAAATTCTCATAAGCTTTCATAAAATAAAAATCATAAATACCCCGTTAATTTTAAGTCTACTTTGCTGGTCAAATGCCATTAGCCCATGCTTCATGTTACTCGACAATCAGGGTAATTGCGTAACACACATAAACTCGCAATTGATCGCAATGCCTTTCATTTTGACAGTTCAGCCACGTTCATTGCGTTATTTACAATTTTTTCAAACCTATGCAGGATTAAGAATTTCTTACAAAACCCATATTACATGGGATTTAAATATAAATGGAGAAAGTAAGATACACCTCTACCGAATCCTTCAAGGAATAAAGAAGAAAGGAAGAAAGAAGGAATAAAGTATTGAGTATTGAATACAGACAAAAAAAATATATTAAAAAAATCAAATCCGTTGAACCAAAAATACTACACTAATGTTCCTAACAAGCTTCTACAAGTACCAAAACTACACACGAACCACTTACAACCCGAAACACCCTGTATAACATCCGTTAAACGTACGTATGTGGTCTCATGAATATTCCGGATCCACGATGAGATTTATTACGGCCCGGTTTTCCGTCTTCCTCCAGATTTATGCGTCGGACGAACCGTACGGCCCGGACCGGTTGTCGGCCGGCACCCGCCGAATTAGATTTGTGACTGAGCGTGTGAGTTCGTTAATAATTTATAGTTTGATGTTAATATGCAGGTGACGGATGCTAGGATACTTGTACAGACAGTTGGTAAATGTTGTACGGTTTTGTTTCGTGTTCGCCAACAAATTGTTTTCGGACAAAAATACATATTTCAGTGAGTTACTAACGGACATGCACGGTTTAAACTGTGGAAGAGATAATTTCTCTTCAGTACTTAAGGCGTGAAATGCAGTGGGTCTTTCTTCAAAAGGTGACATGGCCCTGCATTGTTAGACTCGCATATCTAATCATAATCTGCCTAGCCTTTTCCCAACTAAGTTGGGGTCGGCTTCCAGTCTAACCGGGTGCAGCTGAATACCAGTATTTTACTTGGAGCGACTGCCTATCTGACCTCCACAACCCAGTTACTGGGTAATACGATACCCCTTGATCGTTTCCCAGCAGTTATTTTTGTGCTTCGTTTGATGTACAGAATGCGTAGTTGACGGCAATGTGATGACTGTGTCTTTAAACACCCTGTAGTTTTAAAATATTGACCGAAAAATTGACGTGTCATAAAAGACCCACTTACAAAAAAAACACCATGTCATCATTGCAATATAATTTAATTTCAACGGAGTGTTAAATTTGTAACGAAACCCTCAACGTAAACTAAGATGGAAGCTGTACCTTCAAAATGAATTCGCGAGACTGTTACCGACTGTCAGTCAATGTCACACAGTTTAATTAAACCACCGAAAATAGAAGCATGAAACTTAGCCAGATTAGTATAAAATTATGATTTGTTTCCTCAAATATTCTGCCTGTTTGGATGTGGTATATGTATATTTTAATGTTCTAAAAATTATAATAATTATAATACCTACGTAATTTTATCTTTTTGTTTGTCTCAGTCCACTACTAACCTCGCAAGATCTACATCAAGTTCAACTGTAGATTTTTATCGTTTTATCCAATGATATTATAAGTGTTTTTACTTTTAATATCATTGGTTTTATCTTTTACTTTAAAATAATGCACACTTGCTTTTACAATTCAGTTTTGACATTGGCAGAATAGTCGACATCGGCTTAACTTGCCATAATTAAAAATAGAATAGAATAGAGATTGCGGAGGTACAATAAAAAAGTATTTATTTGAAACTCAAACTCAAGAGCGTACAGGAAAATGACAAAGTAATCATTGTTCTAGTGCAAAAAAGAGAAGGAGCTATACAGGCCATTATAGCACTAATCCTGTCTAGTGGGACGGACATGACATTAGAAACGTCACATTGACGCTACCCAGCCGGTCTTTTCTGTAAAAATCTCACAATGAAAGCTTATGTGAAGCGAGCTGTCATTCCACCTGATGGGGTTTGGATAGGGATTGACACTATTGACAGCTCACTTGAAGCTCACTTCACTTAAGTTTTTACGGTAGGTAAGGCTGGTAAGTACTGAAACGATGATGAATTGACATTTCTCTGAACACTCTTGGAATTAAGAAATAGCACTGCAACATCATCTTCATCATCATTTCAGCCGAAAAACGTCCACTGTTGGAAATAGGCCTCCTTCAAGCACCTCTACTTCGATCGATTCTGTACTTCCCGCAACCATCCGACAGGCTATCGTATCGAAAATGACACATTTCCATAACCTGATTTGCCTCGCCCCTTGATGTTCGATACGGTGCAGCCAGTCGATTCTGTAAAAATCTCCCGGTGAAAACTTAGGTGAAGTGAGTTTGTTTTTGCTAGGAATTGACACTATTGACAGCTCACTCCACGCTCACTTCACCTAAGGACGATTTCACGAGGAGATTTTTATAGAATAGCACCGCAGAAGCGTATCGAGTGGTTGTGTATAGCTATTTAGGTAGGTAGACCATTTGATGCTCAAAAAGCAGGCATTTTAACTACGGACCCACTTCCCAAACCTTTTCATCCATTGTGGACACAAAAATCCATTTACCGTTTTCACCCTCTACAAACACAAAATCATCCGTACTCAACGATTCGCCTTTAAAGATCGTTCAAGTATAAAAATATGACAATCACTAATACGCTTCGTTCGCACGGGTGGCTCTGAATTTATAGCCTACGACAAAATGTTGCGCGCTCCGGTGAGTTTGTGAGATTTAATGGAAGCGACTTGATCTGTGATTTAGTTTTTAAAAGTTTGTGAATTATTTTATTTGTTAAATTGGACCAAACGGCACGGCATTAACGTATGATTTTTCAAACAGTTAATTATCTTTTTTCACAGAACTCAGGTCAAAGTGGCGGTGCTTGGGGGAGGCCTATGTCCAGTAGTGGACGTCTTTCGGCTGAATGAATGAATCTTTTATTCTAGGAATAAAATTGTCTTCTGACAGCTTTTGTATGAAAGTAAAAGTAAATAATTCAAATTATTCCTGTGATAAAAGATATCAAACGTTCGATTTTTATTTTACTCGTAACTTTTCGAGTTGTTTTTCGGGAATAAACTTTGAAACTAAACTGCCAAATGGTATCAACAAAACCTTTTGCCAACTTATTTCGGTCAGCCTTGAAGTTTAGGGTCACAATACATAATTTAAACGAACAATCTTTTCGTGTCATTTTACGCATACGTAGGTACATTTTATGCTTTATTGAAGTACTAGCAGCGCCTCGCGTTTACACTTGCATAAATCTCGATCCCATTGGAATATCCGAATAAAAAGTAACTTGTGTGTTAATCCTGGTTATAAACTATATCTGTGCCAAATTTCATCCAAATCCGTTCAGGAGTTTTTGCGTGAAAGAGTAACAAACATCCATCCATCCTCCCATCTTTCGCGTTTTATAAGTAGGCTTATTTAATAAATTCATCGTATGTACCCGGAGTCCCGGATGCAGCTGCAATTTTTAAGTTTTTAAGATGTTAGCCTACGCTATCTGCTGAGCAAAGGCCTCCTCCAAATCCTTCCAAGCATCCTTTTACGAGGCCACCTCGATCCAACCCTAGCGGTACGTGTCTAGGTCGTCTCGCCACCTCTTCCTGGCAGTTCCTGAGCCGGCCTCCGCGGCGCGATCCATCCTCAGGCACCCACCGAGTGGAGACTGTTGCCCAGTGGTCACTGGTGCATGCACGTGACCCGCCCAATCCTATTTCAGCTTAGGGGCTTCTTTCCCTAAATAAGCTTTACACTAACGGGGAACTTAGACGTTCCCCGCTTTGGAGCGCAGCGTGGTGATAATCGGTCGTATTCTGTACCTTTTCCATTGCTTTTTGGCAAACCCTAAGGCGAAACTTTTGAGACTCGGTGACCGACCAGGGGGCTTGCAAAAGCCACTTTGGCAGAATCATAAAAGGATAACATTACGAATCATAATGGACAGTTTACTGTTAACTTAATCGTATCAAAGCCCATTGGTGAAGGATTTTTCGGTTATTTTTTTTTTTGTCTGTGCTAAAATACCAATCAATCTAATCCAAATCCAATCCCAATCTCTTTGATTATACCTACGTAGTGCAGCAAAAAAAAGAACAACACGGACTGTCTTCGCCATATTATGATTCATAATGTTATCCTTTTATGATTCTGCCATAGTGGCCTTTTTAGGCCCACAGGTCTGAACACCTTGGGTTAGGACATTAGCTGAAACCTCCACAACCCAGCTACTGAGTAACACAATACCCCTTAGTAAGACTAATTGGTTGTTGTTGAGGTTTAGTAGTCTCTTCCAGTACTACATACATTGACTCTTTGCCCCGCACGAACAATATATATTCCACATTGCGATATCTGTGACGTTCGCCACCCTATCTCACGTCATCGTTATGATAACGACTGATATCGCGGAACTCTGCTGACAATATATTACAGAAAATAAGTACGAGTGGTACAAACAATAATACAGCGTGTACTAGAAATGTGTAGTCATATTTAAGGGTGGGGACCAGACCATCAAACTGAACAACTTTCTCCATGGGACCAACATCGTAATCGCAAAAAAATAATCAACTGTCCCATACATTTGGGTTGAGAATGTATTGAAGGAGAATGCTCAGAAGGAGAATGCTAAGAAGGAGAATGCTCGGTGCATTTTCCTTCTTAGCGTGTCGATGGCAAAAATATCGTTTTTGTAGGGTTCCGTACCCAACGGGTAAAAACGGGACCCTATTATTATGACTCCACTGACCGTCTGTCCGTCTGTCACCAGGCTGTATCTCATTAACCGTGATAACTAGACAGTTGTTTTCACAGAAGATGTACCTATTTCTGTTTCCGCTATAACAACAAATACTAAAAACAGAATAAACATGGAGCGACTGCCTATCTGACCTCCACAACCCAGTTACTGGGTAATACGATACCCCTTGGTAAGACTGGTTGTCAGGCTTTCGGGCTTCTGACTACCCGTAACGACTGTCAAAGATCCACGAATGACAGCCCAGACTAACGGCGTGCTTTCCGAGGCACGGAGGGGTCACGGTTTGTAAAGATGGTCACCCATCCACAGACCAAACGCGGCAAGCATAGCTTAACCTGATCGATCGACCTGTGCGGCTGTTATTATTTAGCCATGGCCCCCTCTGTTTAACTTAGGAAGGTGCGAAATCGAAAATCAGTAGGTACAGTCAACAAAGGAGTTAAGTATACAGGAGCGTCGGATATAGTTGAAGTTTACTAAGAAACCGATGGATGTTCTGGACTGAAATTTAATTTAATAAATGAGCTGTTTGTTTTCTATTAATAAACTAAAATTTTATTCGAGAATATCCATCGGTTTCTTAGTAAACTTCAACAATATCCGACGCTCCTGTATACTTAACTCCTTTGTTGACTGTACTTGCCGGGTTTGAGAAACGGCAATCCTCCTAAGAGTCTGTTTTCCAATGACCGAATAAGTATGAAACGGATAAATTGAAAACGTGAACAGAATTTGTAAGATATATAACGTATCAGTAGGTGCCATGAAATACTAATGAGTCTTAAGTTACGACAAAACGAATCACCGTTATAACACCCGCGTAAATGTCGATCCCGTGGGAATATCGGGATAAAAAGTATAAAAAAAGTATAAGCCTATACATTAATCCAGGGTGTCAGCTACCTCCATACAAAATTTTATCAAAATTGGTCCAGCCGTTTGAGCGTGAAAAGGTAACAAACATATAAACACACCCCTGTTTGTACAGACACCCTTACGAGGACCTTGTTAGTCCTAGAACAAACCGAGGACCCTCCAAAAAACTGGTTTAAATACCTCGTTGGCCTTTTAGAATAAGATAGAAAGAGACAGGTGAGTAAATCTATAGTGATGAGCTTATTGGGATAATGCTATCTCAACATTTTTCTGTATGAATTTCGGCTATCATACTGAGGACCTGAAATACACAGCTAAATGTGACCAGCGATGCACATACGAGGACTTTGTGTAAGCCAACCGAGGACCTCTTACGTAAGCCCTGCGACGTCCTTCCGAGGACGTATTTTTACACAATATTTCTTATAGCTTGTACAAAGTGCGGACGTTGTGTTAGACTTTATATCACTAAACCGAGGACAGTTTTTCGCGTAGAACTTGTACAAACCGAGGACCTGGAAAATACCTACCTACCTACCTAAAACATTTTACGTGTAAGATAATAATCAATTTTACGATTTATTTCTTACACACTTTGTCTAAAATGAAGTACCAAGCGAGGACAAGTCAATGTCTTTACGTTTGTCAGCGTTCTCAAAGGATTATTTATCAAAGGGAGCCGAAAGTAACGACTTTATTTTGTTAAACACTCGTGATTGTTGCTTTTAACGTAAACAGTAGGTATTAAAAATAATGGCCATATCTATATGTATACATAATTAAAACTGACTGACTGATTGACATATCAACGCACAGCCGAAACTATTGGGTCTAGGAATGTGATTTTAGACATTATGGACACTTTTAACGTTTTGCATCGTTCTCACATGCATAATTTTTTACATGAATGATGTAAACAAGACTTTGTAACCATATTATTTTGATTTAAAGAGTGTCCATGGAGTTTCTTGCCCGTTCTTCTTCATAGGTACCTATGCTTTGGAATGTCGAGTATCTTTCTGACTGACCGACCCCTTGACAATTCAAAAGTGTCTGTAATTGGTTTAGTTGAAATAAATGCTTTGAGTTCGAGTTGAGTTTGAGATTGTGAAATTTTGCACACGGCTTCCTTTTATAATGTAGGGGAGCACTAAGAAGGGGTTTTTGAAAATTCAACCTTTAAGAGGGTGAAAAGGGGGGATTTCGTTTGTATGAAAAGTCTTATTCCTTGAGTTAATAAACTTGAAACTTGGCACAAATACTTATCTAAGTAAATTATGAAGTTTGGCATTTTTTGTTTTTCTAAACTAACCCCTAAAGGGGGATTGTGATTTGTGGGGTGTCAAAATTTGTATGGAAGATGTTTAACTCGCGGTCCGATTAACTCGAAACTCAGTATTTATACTTAAGACCAAAAAAATAAAGAATAACGTGTATCAGGGTTTTTCGAAAATCTACCCCTAACGGGGTGAAAAGGGGTAGTTAATTATACAGGCGAGGATTTTACTGCGTGGGTTGAATAACCCGAAAATTGGTATAAATAAATCTTCGAGTCAAGTAATCAACATATCCCAAATATTTTTCGAAAATCCACCCCTGTGGGGGTGAAAAGCAGGAATACAGTTTATATGAAAAATCTTATTTATTTGGTTAATAAACTTGAAACTAAAGGGAGATTGGGGGTGTAAAATTTTGTATGGAAGAATTTTAACGCGCGGTCCAATTAATTCGAAACTCAGTATGTAAGACCAAAATAAATAATAAAGTATATCAGGGGTTTAAGAAAATCTACCCCTAACGGGGTGAAGAGGGATAGTTAATTTCAAGGAAGTATTTTATTACGTGGCTTGATTGGATAATTGGTATAAATAATCTTTAAGTCAAGCTATAGAAACATCCCAGACGATTTTTTAAAACTACACCCCTGTGGGGATAAAATATTTTTAGTAGCCATGTCACTCACACTCACAATCACGTCTAAACTTGCTATGGAGTATCTTAATTTGACAGGACTAAACTAATATTTATCTTCTGTCCTTTTTTAATGAAATGTAGAAAAAGATGCACTGAACTTAAATTTAGTTTAGTTTGTGAACAATGGAATCGGCGCCATTAAGTTAGCATGCTTCCCAAATTATTTTGATCTCACTTGACAATAATAATATTTCTTTGTAGTTTTCTAACTAAGCATTGTGTTATGTAATTTTATATTAAGTTTTTAGCCTAAATTATGTCGATTTCTTTTAATTATGGTTTCTATAAGTCTTTTTGTTTGAGTCGTTTTCTATTAACTTTTATGTAAGCTTTCTAATCATTCTTCTCAAAAATGTTACTGCAACTTGATGATTATTTCTATATGTAGGGTAAAACTTTGTTAAATAATTTGATTCATTTTAAAATAAACCTACTTTTATTTCAGTAAAGTTTATGACGTGGTTTTTTTAGTACGTTCATGTTTTGTATTTCTTTGTACTTTATATTTGTTTCAAATCTTGCTGCAGACATTTCACCTAGGAAGGCATTTACTTTAGATTCTTTATGAAAAGCACACGTATTCAGCTCCTACCTCCAGACAATACAATATTTTATGGTGCAAATCTTAATGTTGAATAATATAAGCGGGCCTAGGTACTTAGCACATACTGTATACCAGGTACTTAGCATGTACGTTAGAGTAGCTACTAACGATTTGTTTAAGGATTCAGTATACCTTCGATTTTCTCCTTCATAATTCTATTTAAATGAAAGCATTTAATTTGTCTTCTACACACGAGGAAAACTGTCGAAACGAGGACTAGAATACACACTGTTCGGAAAATCTAACAAACCGAGGTCTTAAATACACATTGTCTGGAAAAGCTACCTTACCGAGGTCTTTTGTGTTAAAGTTAACACATCGGTCCTCGGATAATACAACAAACGTGAAATGAGTGTAAAAAGTCTGTGTATGAGGCGACAGTGGCACCATCTGGTGGATACACAATGTTTGTGTAAGATTATGAATAATCTTGATCAAACCGAGGTTCAGACAACTTTTTCGTATTAAGTATATAGAAAGACTTAAAATCGCTTACAGAATACGAATCTTTGGTCAAGTCAAACCGAGGACCCTCGAAAAGGTCCTCGCTTTGAAAAGGTCCTCGGTCGTGCCTTGTGTATTCATACGCACGTCCTCGGATGGTACTTAAAACAAACACACCCCCCCACACACACACATTCACAAACTTTCGCCTTTATAATATTAGTGTGATAATATGTATTTTCAGACCTAAGCTACGGTATCCTAAAAGAGCGATGGCCGCTACATAGCGTCTGCAATTTACCAACGAACGACGTCACTGACGCGTTATTTATGAAAATAAGTTTTTTATTTTTTTATGTGTTTTCATAGACAGCGTTTTTTGACACCGTAAATTGAAACCCCGCTGCCATAATGTTCAAGACACTCACTGCCGCTGTTATTTGGTTGAGCTCCTCAAGTATTAAGTTGAGCTACACGATTTTTTTTAGTCTCTAGTCTAGGTCAGAGGTGACAGAGACAAAGTCGACGATGGAGTGAGCTTACACAGAAGAAGCCTGTTTACTCTTACTTTGAAGAGATTCGGTTATACGATTACTGACAAATGCTTGCACTGGACTGGAATAAATCGACTCGAATCGGCACAAGATGGCCGCCGTCTTTTTTTTGGTCTGGCAGTTTTGGGTACTGACAAATGCTTGCACTGGCTGGACTGGTCCACTCAAATCTATGTGGTACTTTCCTTAAAAGACCATTTCATAGTCATACATCAATCTACATGGTCTTCAGATGATCTGACCAAGATTATGTTATGTCTGGACTTTAAAAGAGACTGTGATCTCTGAGTTTGTTTCGGCCTTTCTTCTCGAAATAGTCAAAAAGGAAACGCCGACCTCGTCCAGCTTATTAACCGACGAAAAAACCGAGGAGGTTCATGAGAACCTCCTCGGTTCTTTAAAAAAAAAAAAAAGATTTTTTAAAAAATAAATAAAATTAAATTATAATACGTGTAGTTGTGTTTCCGATATCCTATATACAGAATAAACAATTTTATTTCTACCACTTTTCTAGGAAACTCTAGCTTTACCTATAAATACTCCAAGCACCTCATCAACTCTAATAAAAATACCCCAAACGTCATGCAACACCAAACTCGACCTTATTACACACGTTAACCCTAAAATACCTGAGCGCTCCAATCACTTACCAGATGTTCCGATTCCGCAGCAGGAAATGAGCCGTGATGTTACCCGATTACGTGCGAAAAAAGGGAGGTTACATGTTTTTACAGCTAAAGTCGTTGTGCGGAGGTGTGCGGAAATTGCTCGGGCGTGGTTATCCGTTTAAGATTGCGGGGTAGTGTCGGGTAGACTGTTTTTGAAAGGAAGTTTAGATAAGTACGATTCTAAGGGCCTTAGTACACCTCTGCTGCGAAAATAATGATGGGAAACCGCTTAGCGAATTCCGCTAAGAAACATTACAACATTATGTCGCGATTCTAGTAGCAGACCATCGTTTGAGTCAGTTGAATTGTAGCAATCGGAGCTAAATGTCGTCGCTTTCGATTAAGTAAATACAGTATAATGTCTTCGGACCTCTAAGATTAGTTGTTAGGGTTCCGTAGCCTAAGGTTAAAACGGGACCCTATTACTAAGACTCCGTCTGTCTGTCTGTCACCGGGCTGTATCTCATGAACCGTGATAGTTAGACAGTTAAAATTTCCAAAGATGATTTATTTCTGTTGCCGCTATGACAACAAATACTAAAAACAGAATAAAATAAATATTTAGGGGAGGCTCCTATACAACAAACGTGTTTTCTTCGGCGTTTTTGCCTTGTGGTACCTTGAAGAAGAAGTACTTGTGGTACCTGAAGCCTTCGTGTGCGAGTCTGACTCGCACTTGGACAGTTTTTTACCTTTATAAACTTGTCGACTGCCACAGCGTGGAGTAACTGGCTTCTGAGCAGCCGGTCGATTCTGTAAAAATCTCACCGTGAAAACTTAGGTGAAGTGAATTTGTTTTTGCTAGGAATTGACACTATTGACAGCTCACTCCACGCTCACTTCATCTATGTTTTCACGGTGAGATTTTTACAGAATATCGCCGAAAACACGCGGGAAAGAGTTAGAATTATAATCAAATCTGTGCGTCTTATCGGGCAGTTTCGATTCTGTTTCGCTTGTCGTACAACGGACAAGCAATGGCGGAACTACTGCGGTTTCGCTGCTATAGTTTTCGCGGCGGAGATGTGAAAGCCGCCATAATCATAGACCTGCACAAAGATGACAAATGACTATCGGATTACGGTGTAATAAAGTGAATGTAAAAGTGATTACCAAGCTTCCGACAGTTATAGTTGTCACGTTTTAGTATGGCAATTGTGGTCATTGATCCATCTACGTTTTCTAACATTTTTAGGGTTCCGTACCCCAAAAGGAAAAACGGAACCCTTATAAGATCACTTCGTTGTCCGTCTGTCTGTCCGTCAGTCAAGACAATTTTTCTCAGGAACTCGTGTAGTTATCAGGTAGAAATTAATATCAAATACTCAGGGCTGAAATTCCTTGAAGCAGTGAAAAAATCAAACTTCTAAGTCAACGCAATCAAACGATACGGGCGTATATGTTCCGAAATCAAAACCTATAAATCATCATGAAGTTTGGCAAGAAGCAAAGTCATGTAGCACAAGTAAAGGAAAAATCCGAAAACCGTAAATTTGTATTTACATTACAAACAAACTTATAACACCCCTCTATTTTTGTCGAGGGTTAGAAAACAAATTAAAAAAAAACTGAAATAAAGTCTGTTAAGGACCTGAATAAATCAATCTAACGTGATCTTCAGCATGTTCCAATAACGAAACCAAACAAAGTTTATTATTTGGGTTCCTACGGAGAGTTATTAAGGAACGGGCAATGGTAACAAAAGGAAAATTAAATAGAGAGTCCTATACAAGGCCAAAAGGCTGCTTATTTCAGCATAATGCTGCGACATTTAAAAATATGTATGCTTAGGACTTGAACATTACTGGTGAAAAATTGGTGTCCTGTTCACCTCAACGAAACCTGAGGAACCATACAGTCATGATCTTTCCTATCCGAAGCAATAAAAATAGGTCTGTCCTCCTCACACAGTGTCACTAGAATATTTTAATTCCCTGCACTATCCCTGCGCACTTCAAAGCAACATAACTATAGGTAACACAGAGAGTATAATTCTAAATTCACAGTCACGCTCGCACAGGGTTGGTCAAAACGTGCTTTTAGTGCCGAGTGAACGCTTTGACTGGCCCCATTAGCAACGCATGGTGCTGTATGAGTGCATTTGAGTGCTATGTTGTAACTGTAAGTGTGTTGGTGCTTTTAGATGACGTGCAAGATAGGTGATGTTGTTGAGCTATTCTCGAAAATATCACTAGGAAAGGAAACTTGAAATTTTCGATTATTTATGATTGTACACTCAGATTGCACATCACGCTACCCGAAACTGTAAAATTTCTCTAATCAACTTTGAACCGTATGCTTTAACGATAAAGTTGAAAATCTATTAAATCAATTTGACAGATTGTAGTAGCTTCATGTGCTGGTGTCTGTACACACAAACCAGCGGAGTAATTGCGTAACATACTAACAGTAGGATTGGCTTTCATTTTGACAGTTCAACAACATTCATTGCGTTATTTACATTGTCAAGCAGACAAATTTTTCGAACATATGAAGCAATGGATTAGCAATATCCTTGTTTCTGATTTCTGCTCATCTTCCTAATATTATCACGCCATGATAGCCCAAATGTAGGACCAGAAGAGAAAATCTCATATTATGATCTAAATTCCAAATTTCTAGACAAAACAGTCTACTTACCTTTGTTCAATGCAAAGAGAATTGGTTAAATATCGTCGTTGGTTCAATGCCATGCAAAATAATATGAAAAACTCTCGCACATGAAGGGTTCCGTACTAGGTCTGATATATCTATTTGGTTGTTTCGGTTCTCTTGCTGTTGTTTTTTCATTATTAAAATGGATAATATAATAATTCATACCCACTAAATCTTATACTGTTTTAACGAATATGCTAAGTGATTTTTTTTATCTGATATTGTTCATAAAAAAATACTGATCATTATATTTTACTCTTTGAGGGGCCCGTGGCTAAATAATAACAGCCGCACAGGTCGATCGATCAGGTTAAGCTACGCTTGCCGCGGTTGGTCTGTGGATGGGTGACCATCTTTACATACCGTGACCCCTCCGTGTCTCGGAAAGCACGTTAAGCCGTTGGTCCCGGCTGTCATTCATGGATCTTTGACAGTCGTTACGGGTAGTCAGAAGCCCGAAAGTGTGACAACCAGTCTTACCTAGGGGTATCGTATTACCCAGTCACTGGGTTGTGGAGGTCAGATAGGCAGTCGCTCCATGTAAAATACTGGTATTCAGCTGCATCCGGTTAGACTGGAAGCCGACCCCAACATAGTTGGGAAAAGGCTAGGCAGATGATGATGATGATATTTTACTCTTTTGTTTGACTAATTCTTTTGTTTATATCTATCTGACGAAATGCGTAGGTATCTGTCGTGTTGCGTGTCTGTCGAACTGCGTGTCTGTCGAGTTCCATTTCTGACAAGTTGCGAGTCTATCCTGAGAGATGACAAAATGCGTATTTGACCACTTGCATTTCTGACGACATGCTAGAGATCCCGTTACCACCCTTTGAAAACAAAAAAAAACAAATGCACAAAACATCTTCTAGAGACAGTAATAATCTTCAAAGACTCTTGGGCATTAAAATTTTACTGTCGGAAATGTCTCAAGTTTTATTGGGTGGCAATAAAGACGAAGATTACGACCTTTAAATTGAGAGTCTCGGCTCTGTCGTTCGGGGTACTTTTGTCATATGTTGGAGAGTTATCTTTCGAAGACTGGTGGTCGTATTTGCACACGATGCTGTCGCTGGCGTGATATTCAGATATTACCAAGAGACCTGAAATTTCAAGTGAGGTTTAGTGGTTGGTTTATTTTATTGGGTGGCAAACAAATCAGCCTATTGCAGTCCACTGCTGTGCAAAGGCCTCTCACAGGCTGCGCCACAATACCCTGTCCTTCGTCTTCCGCATCCAGTCAGTCTTGCACGCGTCAGTTGTAACGAATAGTCACAGACGCACCTGACAAATCTACGACTTGTTGCAGCGACTAGACGCAGCAACAAGACGCACAGTTTGTGTTAGCACAACACATACAAACTTACATATACTATTTCTAGGGGTGGAATTTAAAAACACCCTTTCTTAGTGGACCTACTCTTCACAAAGAACATACCCTCCAAATTTCATGTCTCTAGGACCAGCGGTTTAAGCTGTGCGTTGATATATCAGTTAGTCAGAACTTTGAATTGTATGTATACACGTATATAAAATTCAAAGTCCTGCTACAAATTCTTCATTATCCATCCAAACCAAAAGCAATCAATACTAATTCAGTCCCTCCGCTGCAGACTTTGAGAAAACCAACTAAAACAATTGAAGAGCACCTGTTCTATAGTTTTCCTTCGTTAAGTTAAAAAACTTAGTCGCGCTGTCCTACGGCGGGGTCGCCAAGAAAATAGGGAATGTGGAGATTTTCCTGGATTTCCGTTGCTTTTGAATAATATTGTGAAAAAATTGCAGATATAGGTGCACTGTTAAAAATACGTGTCTCTATCTTTATCTGTAATCTATCATCAACATCGTTTCAGCCGACAGACGTCCACTGCTGGACATAGGCCTCCCCCAATCACCTCCACTTCGACCGGTTCTGTGCTTCTCGCATCCAACGGGTTCCTGCAGTTTTCACAAGGTCGTCGGTCCACCTTGTGGGAGGCCTTCCTTCCTTCCTTCTACACATGTAATATATACATATTATAAATTAATTTTTCTTTTCATGACCCTCTGTGTGACCGCGTTGTTCATCTAAACTACGCAACGGATTTTGATGCGGCTTTCACCATCATATAGAATTTTTTTTTCAGAAGGTTTATGTGTATAAAACATTAATTTTAAACTAACGGTTTTTAGGACTTGACGTCATATTCAAGAATTTTTCCATAATTTCCACATAATAAAATTGTGGCAATTTTTTTTAACGTAAAACGATGACTCCACCATTCATTAATTGAACTACTGATGCCCTCTTATTTCATTTCTACAATGCACCCTAATTGCGTATTGATATTGCTAATCCATTACTTCATGTGTTCGAAAATTTTGTCTGCTCAACAACGTAAATAACGCAATGAATATTGTTGAACTGTCAAAATGAAAGTCATTCCTACTGTTAGTTAGTGTGTTACGTAATTACCCCGCTGTAAATAACTTCAAAGTTTATTTTAACCAGAAACTAAATAAATTTCTACCACATTTTCCGGATAGCGAGCGTGCGTACTCATCGAATGGGGGGCCTCAACTAAATAGGTTAGAGTTGTGGCTCATTACTTACTATAAAATGAGGGCAGACCCCTCGAACTACCCTCCATCAAGTTAAATATAGCACTGGCCCAGATACGCACCAACAAATCTTATACTATTGCTATCTTTTTTGTGAATATGGAATAAAAAACTTTTTTAAAGCACAGAACTGGAGCCCTGAAACAGTGAGCAGTGGTCCCGGCAGACCACGTAGGAGATGGGAGGACGCGCGGGCTCGCTAAAGATGGAAGGAGTGAAGGGAGACCTTTGTCCAGAAGAGAGGTGTCTCTCTCTCCTAATGTCCATAGGATAGTAAAAAAAATTAAAAATACATTTAGTAAAAAGCTGTTGTTTTGATATTTACAATCTGACACCTCGATTTTATTTATTTGTATAGATTTAAACTTCTCGCACACATTATGGTACAAAAGCGGCATTCTTTACAAGTCAACAAAGAATAGTCAAGGGATAAGATGGTAGGTGCTCTGCTTGAGCGATGTTGATAGAAATGATGAAGTTTCAGTACACCATGAAACAAAAAAAAAGTCCAAGAAAACACCTAATTTTGGGTTACAAACAGGAATGGAGCACTCGAAAAAAATCCTCACAGAATTTCCAGGAGTCGGCGCTTCAATTAAGTTTCCACCGCTGTGCACCATTGTACAGTCAACAGCAAAAGTAGATGATCAAAATCAGAAATTCATTAGGACTCAAGACTGATCACGAATGCACGGCAGCTGTACTAGTAGTAAATGTTTGGTAGATATAATTTACAATCACATACTTTTGAATCACTTCGACTCCACACAGTTCTGACGCGAACTCCGTTCATTAGTATTGAATTTCTGATTTTGATCATCTACTTTTGCTGTCGACTGTACCAGCGCTTAAAGTTGAGACTTGCGTTACCGAGTGTACTTCACTGTTGCTTATACAGCAAAACTTTTTGCAGCTTTATTTTTTTTTTATTTATCTTTTTTTCTCATGACGAGAAGAGATAAGCATAGAGAAATAGGAAAAGTTTTATTGCGTTTTTAATAACGGTATAAGTTTTTTTTTTGGAATAGGAGTGCTCTCGTGGGATATTACGATAGTAAATCCCTTTTCCGTTTCTAATTAAAAATATGATGTTTTTTAAGCTTATGATAAAGGCGGTTGCTCACGGCGACTTTTTGCAGCGATTTAGTAGCGCGTTTCGTTACGTGTCTGTATCGTTACTTTTGGCCGTTTTTTTATTTGTTTATTGCTGTACTAGCTGCGCCCCACGGTTTTACCCGCGTAAATGTCGATCCCGTGGGAATATCGGGATAAAAATTAGCCTATATGTTAATCCAGGGTGTCAGCTACCTCCATACAAAATTTCATCAAAATTGGTCCAGCCGTTTGAGCGTGAAGAAGTAACAAACATATAAACACACACACACACCCCCACACACACTCACAAACTTTCGCCTTTATAATATTAGTGTGATGGATTAGCGATATCCTTCAAAATGATTCAGATTGAGATTGATAGTGTGTTACGCAATTAGAGTGCTGCGGTGCTATTCTGTAACCATCTCACCGTGAAAACTTAGGTGAAGTGAGCGTGGAGTGAGCTGTCAATAGTGTCAATTCCTAGCAAAAACATACTCACTTCACCTAAGTTTTCACGGTGAGATTTTTACAGAATCGACCAGCTGGTGCATGAACGTCAACGAAGCAGAAGAAGTAGAAGGATCGCAGCATTCAAGACGCCAGCACACATGCCTGTAACTTGCACAAAAGTATGCAAGTAGCTGGCATACCAGTATAGTATTCACCAATCAGAAGTTGTTATGGCACACGGCATGCAAGCTAATTGGTGAATACCATAATGACATGCAAGCTACTTGCATACTTTTGTGCCAGCTACTGGCATGTGTATCCTTAGCATTATCGTTCTTTAGTTTCTGGAAGAAGCCGTAAGTGTAACATGTTGTGAGAGTCACAATTTGTTCTGTTGCATTTCCCCCGCAGTGATACAGTACAGGTTTCTAAACTACCCAGATACCTACTATCCTAAAAAAGATTTCTCTAAATCCCAAAAGGTACAAGACCTCCTCACCCACAGAAACAAGCTAGCAACAGACTCGACTCCAGTTATCCACTAAGTAACTACTTTAATTAAAATTTTAAATCAAACCGAATTTTATTTTCTGCATTAATACCACCGAGTGTTGAGTGAATGGAGGATTAAGGCAAGGGGTGCGAGTGCTGGCGAGCTAACCAATCAGGAACGCGAGATATAAGGTGCGCGCGCTTGACAATTAATTTTTCACATTTATTTGCGATCATTTTCGGTCTAGAAACTGGCCCAAAATTCAACTTTGGTGATCATCTAATGACTAACGTTTTGGCAACTTATAAAATTAATTTATAAGGACTTAGGTAGTATTAAGGTATAATTATAGTGTAAAATATTTTAAAGAGTGAATATACATAGTTACCAGAAATATGAAAAACTTTAAGCAGGTGTAGGCCCCACCTTGAAATATCTGAAAACAAAACTGCTGTTCCATTAACAATGCAAGACCATTGCGAACAAAATTAGTTGAACAGTCATTATTTTTTCAAAATTTCGGAGTTGTAGAGCCCTGAAGGCAATAAGCTTCACCTATTACATGAGACTTGAACATAATTGACGAAATATGTGTGAACTATCCACCTTTGGGGAAAACAAAGCGTGTTCTAATGTTAGTTCTCTGTTTCCTACTTCTCCATGTTTCCCCCCACAGCCGTATATTTAGCATGGGGACACAAGTTTCTAGATCCTTGTTTTTCTGCCTCAATCTGTTTAATGGCAGCGGGAATGAAATGCGGGCGCAGGCCACTATTCTAGAAATTTCGAGCATTTTTATTGCGAGTGCTATTAAAAATTGCACTCGCATAAAAAATGCTCGATATTTCTATTTGAACTACAATTTGGCTGTGCAAAAAATATGGGTTTTTGTCCATTACCCCGCGTCCTAACCAAAAAGATTCGCGTTCAAAAACTGGAATGTGCCCTCTGTCGACACGACCACAAAATGAGCACGACAATCGAATACTCACGCGACGATCGCATTGGTCTGGACGTGGGTTTAAGCTTTGGTTTTGGCAGAATCTGGTCACGGCAATAATCTTAATATCACGCCAGTATTCGCCTGAGGGGTAGGTAAAGGTGTATAGAGCCTAGGAGCAAGTCACAAATCCAACCTCCGGAAAAAAAATCTAACGGAAAACCTAATAACACTTGGTCGACCTGGGAATCGAACCCAAAACTCAGCAGTCGCGCTTGCGACCAATGAACCAACGGGGCAGGGCAGGGACATCGACGAGCAGCCTTTGACCATTGATTCAGTGCATGATTGAGAAACCCCAAAGTTGAAAAAAGTTTCGAACGTTATTTTTTTTTAAATCGCCATTTTGACCGCGTAGGACTTTTCTATGAAACAGCAGATTTTTTTTTTTTGATAACCGACGAAAAAGACTTCATAGTTACACGTCGTCGTCGATAGTTGCTCGTCGATGTCCCACCACCCTGTTTGTGCAAATAGGTAAGGAAAAATACATAATGTCTATTCAAATGAATGTTACCAATTAATGTTATTTGAAGTTAAACAAATATCAACTTTATTTCAGTGGTAATTAAGCTCATTTCAGAGTGACTAGCACTAAATAAAAAGCTATGAAAATGTTTGTAGTTGTAGCGTTTTTTTTTTTGAAGTTGAACATTATTGTGTGGGCATTAAAGATTTTTTCCAAATACTCATATTTGTTTACATGTTTGGGAAAAAAATCGCGAACGGTGATTACATAAGAAACCATGTAAATTCACAAAATAACAATGATTAGGAAAATACCTTCGGGCAAACAGTACCTAAAAATCTTTATAAAGGTAAGTAACATGGAATACATTGATTCAAAGACTTCAAAGAATATAATGTACAATACTTTTTATACAAGGTCATTTTGCAGGTGAACATTCACATTTACACACAGCAAATGTTCACCTTCAACATACTTTTTTGTGACCATAAACCTGCCTACCCCCTGTACTTATTTTATCTATTACTAGCTGACCCGGCAAACATTGTTTTTCCATATAAATTATTTCTAGCTGCCCGGTGCTACTTCATTTGCGTGGTGCCCTACCCCTTACCCTACCCCTACCTTACTCCTACCCTATTCCCATAGTTATATTAAATTTTTCTCTGCGTAAAAACCATCCTCGTACTTCAAGAAATATTCTAAAAAAAGAATTAGCGAAATCGGTTCAGCTGTTCTCGAGATTTGCGCTTAGCAACACATTCAGCGATTAATTTTTATATTATTGATATTTATTAGCTATGTTGACAATTTACGTGGTCTTATTTATTTCCCCCACGTAAACCGCTACCGTCACAATCACAGATCTATGGTAACACATTGACCTAGAGCTGGCATAGCATAATCCATAATCAGCCTATAATGTTCCCACTGCTGGGACACAGGCCTCCTCTCGGTGAGAGGGAGTGGGCCGTAATCCACCACGCGGGCCCAGTGCGGATTGGCAGATGTCACATGTCTTCGATTTTTTGGTTCTAGGACATGCCGGTTTCCTCACGATGTTTTCCTTCACCGTTTTGAGAGCAGTGGTGATGAAATAATTTACACAAAGTAAAGCGCCTGTCTGGGTTCGAACCTACGACCTACAACTCGTCAGTCGCGGCCGTTACCACTTGGCCACCACTGCTCTACTTGGCCACCACTGCTCACACACATACGGAGTTTCAATAAATATTAGTCCAGACCAAATTTAAGTCATGGTGGCCAAGAGGATACCAGCCTTCGGCGTGGGAGATATTATAGTACATAAGTGTGTGCGTAGACAGATCTACACAAGTGTCGTGCGAGAAACGAAGTTCCTTTGAACTTCGTTCCAAAAGATTTTTAAATCTAAGAATTTTGAATATGTCCCGACCGATTTCGGTCACGGTGGCCAATCTCAACGGAGATTAGCCAGATACGCAGGAGATATTATAGTGCACAAGTGTGTGCACTATAATAGTCCGATGGGACGGCAATCCGACACGACCGGGGAGAGATCAGGCGCAGAACCGACGGCTTTACGTGCATTCCGAGACACGGGGGTATTAAACCGCCAACTTCCAAACTCCGGACTGTTACTAAGAAATTCCTAATGGACAACCCAATAACATACACGCTCAGCAGTCGCGCTTGCGAATTTTTATTGCCATTTTTGAAAATATGCAACTATAACCATAAACCATAATATACATACTTTTTTTTTCAACGAAACTGACAATTTAATCCCACATTCACTCAGTTTCCTCGTTACATTTTTTTGTAGCCATCTGTCCTTTCTCTTCCCCGAGAGTGACAGCCAGGCTTTGTAACTCACAAGGGACCATTAACGTGATTGCGCCTTTAGAAAATTAGACTATTTATTTAGGTATCGTTTTTAATAATCATAGTTAAGGGACGCAGACAATATTACTTACTGAAGTACGTAAGATGCCTGTATTCCCCGAAAGGTTACACAGAGGTGTACATACACACACATACGTACATTGTACTTACATATGTATAATATTTGGGATGCATGAAGAAGCTTCCCCGTGTAGCGCAGTTTGTTCCGCCAGTTACTCAACTGAACCGAGCGCTCTACGCATCCTGGGCAGTCACACCCAACACCTTATTTGACTGGCCAATTCTTCCCTTGCGGTGGTAGGGCTAACGCCTGGTAGCGACCACCCTCCCATCGGTATCCGGCGTAAAACACCTGCTGTGTTTCCTCGAAGCGTGGGAGGTCCAGTGCCTTAGGCATCTTCTGGGCACGCTCGTTCCATCATAGACCTCATCCATCGCTTTCCATCAGGCGTGATCGAGGTCAAGAGCGGGTCCATTCAGCAATTTTTTTTTTTTATTCTCGAAACCGTGGCCAAATCCAATCTTCAGGCTGCTACTGAGAAATCCCGATAGAAAAACCCAATAACACTGCCCGACCCGGGAATCGAAGTAATTAACATCATGTCTGTATTCCGCAATAGGTAGGCATTGGAGGTGTAAAGTACAGACGCCAGCACATCAAGCTACTACTTCGTTCTGTCAAATTTATTGTCATCTGTCAAATTTATTTAATAGATTTTCAACTTTATCTCTAAATCATAAGGTTCAAAGTTACACCAACATTTAACCATTATCTATGTTATATGCCTATTTGCTATATTATATAAAAATCGAAACAAGGATAGTCTGTTCCAAAAGTATCTGATGAAAGTGTCACCCTATTCTGGTTCATTTCTCATCTAATCACTCACTAAAAGGAATTTATAACACATTCATATATGCATTTATAAAGTTTCAACTCTATCTCCCACCACTTTTTCCAACAATTGATGGTTGAATAACATAAAAAAATTCTCGACGAAAATTGAGGTTCCCTAAAAAATTAACTCCTGTAAAATAAAATATTCAAATAATTAAAACAAAGCACTCAATTTGTAAATTACACTACAAATTGGCATCCACAGATACGATCAGTATGGACGAAGCCCGATTCATATTTCATATTCAAGTTATATCATATTCAAGTATTGTCATATTTAAGTGAACTATATAAGTTCTTTTTGAGAAATAAAACTTCTTTAAACCGAGATCTATACTTTTGAAACAGACCATAGATAGGTACATCACAATCGAAGCCCCCTTAAAATGTGGTGGTGGATGTGTGTGGATGTGTGTGTGGTGTGTGTGTGTAGAATAGTCCCCAAACTTTTTTCCATCTCACAGCGCTAAATCAGGGCGTGCTTACTTTAATGCTGTATCGACAGTAATAATGTTTTCGAAACAGTCATATTTTCAAACTACCCGCGGAAAATGTGCTTTAAAAATACGAGTTTTCTCGACCACGGTATACGATGTTCCGTTTCGATGACTCCCGTTTTTAATTCGGCCAAAAGTTTTCGGTAAAACTGTTAGGATTTTGTTTCATGTGTGATTTTGGTTAAGTATGTTTAGGAGGTTATAAACCCAGTTTCTGTAAATAAAATTATCATCATCATCATCATTTGCCTAGCCTTTTCCCAACTATGTTGGGGTCGGCTTCCAGTCTTACCGGATGCAGGTAAGTACCAGTATTTTACATGGAGCGATTGCCTATCTGACTTCCACAACCCAGTTACTGCGTAACCCCTTGGTAAGACTGGTTGTCAGACTTTCGGGCTTCTGACTGACGACCCGTAACGACTGTCAAAGATCCACGAATGACAGCTGGAACCAACGGCGAGGCGCGGTATGTAAAGATGGTCACCCATCCCCGGACTAACCGCGGCAAGCGTAGCTTAACCTGATCGATCGACCCGTGCGGCTGTTATAAATTATCCACACACCCCCAAGATCGAAAATTTACGACGGGTCACGAAGTGATGCGATTGGCTGTTGATACTCGTAAATCATTCAAACAATATTAGCAGCACGGTTGGCGCAGTGGTTAAGCGATTGACTGCTGCGCTGCGTGTCGCGGGTTCGATTCCCGCACGGAACAAATATTTGTATGACCTACAGGTAGTTGTTCCGGGTCTGGCTGTTTGTGTATGTGAGATTAAATGTTTGTAAACGCACCCATAATACAAAAAAAATTCCTAGTGTGGGGCAACGTTTTATTTAAAAAAAGAAAGAAAAGAAAGAAAAAGTTTACGCGCTTGACAATTTGACGCATTAATTTTCCGATCATTTTCATTCGGGAAACTGGCCCTAAGTCTTAGTTAGTGGTAAAGTAAAGTTGACTGATGGCAAGATACTTAGATCGCTGAAACAAGATGGCTGCCGCCTTTTTTTTTTCCCAGTTTTGATTACTGACAAATGATTGCACTGGCTGGACTGGTCCACTCAAATATATGTGGTACTTTCTTCAAAAGACCATTTCAGACATCGATCTACATGGTCTTCACATGATCCGACCAAGATAAAGAGATAAAGAGACTGTGACCTCTGAGTTTATTTCGGCCTTTCTTCTCAGAGTAGTCAAATAGGAAACGCCGACATCAACCAATTTCTTTTTTAATATGGCGTATAAAAGTGATTCCGATGTCCTATTTAGAGAATAAATAATTTCATTGGTCCATTTGTGCGAAGCGACCGTGGCGGCTAGGTAGGTACGCATTATATGATTTCAACTGGCTACCAATTAAATCAATACAGCATTGTGACAGACAGATGGACAGACAGACTGAGTGCGCGCCGAAGTTTTATTAACAGAGTCCCGTTTTCACTCTTTGGGCAGAACATTAAAAATGCATCCCTAGACGGATGGACGGATAGACAGGCAGACAGCGTGGCGTAGACTCAATTTACGGCGGCGACGGCGGTGTAAATTTTGAAAAAATTGCGACGGCAGTGTAAATTGAGAGCCTTATTAATAGAGTCCAGCGGGGTATTTGCGTAACACACTATCAGTAGCAATGGCTTTCATTTTGACAGTTCAACAACATTCATTGCGTTGTTTACGTGTTGTTGAACAGACACATTTGTCGAACTTATGAAGCAATGGTTTAGAAATTATTCAGTTTGAGATTGGTAGAGTATTACGCAATAGGTCGCCGTTTTCACTCTTTGGACAGAATACTAAAAAAAATACATCCCTTGTAAATGATTCAGTGGATGCACTAACGTAGCCCGCAAGATTCTCTTGCGGTTTTTGCAATTAGCAGCTCTGTGAGGTTGTATGATAATAAAAACTATACGCGGCCGTAACAAATCTGTATTTCGCCTTAAATAAAAAAAATACACTTCAATTGCGAATTCCTTTCCTTTTTAATTGAGCTGTTTCATCTAGACAAGCTGTACTGGTAAGCCATGCATGATTGCCGTGCATGGATTATGATCACTCTATAACAGTGCGTGGATATCTAGGTTCCCACGTACTCCCCGTATATGGAGTGGCGATAATCTTGAATCTGACATTAATGTCTGCCAAGGAGGTAGGACTATGAAAGAGGTTTTTCTCTCTGAAGTCATTCTTACTGCCGAGGAACGGATTTCTGATGCTCAGGGAGGCACCAACCTTTTTGCTGAAATGAACAAGATTTTGTTTGAATCAATATTATTATAATAGGTAAGGTGGTAGGTACCGTTCACAGTTATTTTACCTCTGATAGCAGCAACCTTATTACAACGAGAATAAAGATTACAATAATTTTGACAGACTTGTCAGTGGCAACCCAGCAGCGATCTTATTTATCATCATCTACCTAGCCTTTTCCTAACTATATTGGGGTCGGCTTCTAGTCTAACTGGATGCAGCTGAATACCAGTATTTTACATGGAGTGAGCGTGGAGTGAGCTGTCAATAGTGTCAATTCCTAGCAAAAACAAACTCACATCACCTAAGTTTTCAGGGTGACATTTCTACAGAATAGCATTACTGGTGGAATGACAGCTCAGCCGGTCGATTCTGTAAAAATCTCACCGTGATAACTTATGTGAAGTGAGTTTGTTTTTGCTAGGAATTGACACTATTGACAACTCACTCCACGGTCACTCCACATACGTTTTCACTGTGAGATTTTTACAAAATACCACCGCAGTTCAAGATTTCACGGTGAGATTCTTAGAGAATTGATCGGCAGTTTTTATCGTGGAGCAGCTGCCTAAGTGACCTCCATGGGTAAGACTATTATTTTTAGTATTTGCGAAACCCGAAACACGTGTCTAGTATTTTTATGTATCATGAAAAATCACAAAGTTATAAGCTTGTTAAGTTACCTGTTTGTCCGTACAAAAACATGCTCACCCGCGCCGCTCGCGACGCGCCGTCTTGCGCTCTTTGATAACCGTTCGGCGCGGAGATTAGATAACCTACTTAGTGTCGCTCGGTGTCCAACTTTTAACCATTTTTAAATATTTATTGGACAAAATATAACATGGGGTAAAAATTATTGTAATCGATTCAGTTACTTATTCTGAACAACGGATATTTTACAGGGTTTATCAGAACTGTGTAGCCATATTTAAGGGTGTGGTACAGACTATCAGACCATTAAACTGAACAACTTTCTCCGTGGGTTCAACAGCGTAATAGCCAAAATTATCCACCCTCCCATACAACATTTGAATAACTATACTCGACCCAACTTTAGAGGACGAACGATTATTATTCTCGATAAAGATGTTAGTTAGTCCTATGGAGAAAGTTGTTCATCTTGATGGTCTCTAGCTAGACTCTTCAATATGACCACATCTTTCTAATACATACTATATACAGACATACATACACCCAAAAAACATAACCCTCCTCCTGATGAAGTCGGGTAACAATACTCACAGATTTTGAAGCACCAATCCTTGTGACTCTTTATTCTTGACTTCATCAAATCCAGCATTGAGGACATTTCTCTCATTTTGAATATTCGATACCCCCGTATTCAAACCATCATCAGAATTTGAAGAAAAGCCTAGTATTCATGATAAACAATAATTGAGCAACAGTTTTTAGGGTCCCGTACACAAAGGGTGCCAACGGGCTACATAAACAATTCTGAAGTAGGTATGTTAAGACAATACTAAGCCTCCGCTGTCCGTCCGTCAGACAGACGGACCTGTCAGCGGGCTTTATCTCATGAACCGTAATAGGTAGACAGTTGAAATTTTCACAGAGTGTGTATTTCTATTGCCACTATAACAACAAATAATAAAAATTAAATAAAGCTAAAAATTAAAGGGGGTCTCCATACAAAAAACGTGTTTTTTTTTTAGCGTTTTTTGCCTTGTGGTACGAAATCCTTCGTGTGCGAGTCCGAGTCACACTTGGCCGGTTATTTTATGGCAAACCTAATGTTTGCGCTCTAACCCAACCAGCCACCTAAAAACATGTTGCAAAACACTGCAACTTGTCCCCGCAACACGAAAACATATTGTGCAACTGTTCTTTACCATGAATATAATGCTTGAGGATGCCATCTACTTCTCTGGGCAGCCTTTTCAACTCCATCGGGCTTATCGTTTCGTACTGGCGCTCAGTCTCAACAATAGGATCCACTTCGTCAAAATCAAGTAGGGGTTTGACCCCATACACATAGTAATATGCAATGTCGTTTGAACATGCTACATGGATAATACCCAAAAGCGTTAAAACTAACATTTTGACTTTTCTAACTTCTCTAAAAGACAAGAGCTTAACTTCTTGGTAATTTATATTCCTGAAGGTAGATGGGCCACTGAAATTAGCCGGTTCATATGGGTAATTAACGATCACTGATAATATTAGTCACATGCTCCAGATGCTGAAAACAAAATAAGAAAAATTTATTTAACCTTTTGACCGCCACACGTCAAAAAATCAAAAACGTGCCCTCGGCGTCAAAGTCTGTCATGTAGTCGAACCGTGGCGTGCTGGGCACATTTTGGTTTGTCATCTATAGATGACTGTGGCGGTCAAAAGGTTAATAAAAATTAAAAAAAGGACTTTATTCATACGACGGTGACGATCACGTCAAAATTACTTATGACAGTCCACCAAAACGCCCACCCCACACCACCATTGCTTTCTCTAGGAAGAAGAAGATAAAATAAAATGTGGCTCCCTTATGATTGTAACGGAATCTACAACGCCACATGAGGACAACGCGTCATACCGACGTCACGCAAAATCCTGCATCTCGCAAGCAGAATTTGCCGCGCAACTAGCATAGATGCAACGTTCCGACACGAATCATCGGGCTGTTGCCCGCCAGACACAACACCCGTCTGGTCGGAGGATCCTCCCTTTTCTATGGAGGTTGAGAGAACTTTACACCCTGTTCCTCATACCTATAATTATATTCTGTAATTATTTTTTTTATTGTATAATAGCTTCTGCCCGCGACTTCGTCCGCGTGAAATTTCTTGTTCCCCCGCCCCACCCCGTCGCATCTCATCGCCTGCCCGCGCTATTCCTTCGTTTTTGCTTAGCGTTTTTCTGACTTTTTTTTCTTTGGCTCGGCTCCTAAGGGTCATAGCGTGATGTTAAATAGCCTATAGATAGCCTTCCTCATTAATTGGGCTATCAAATACAAACATATTTTTTCAAATCCGACTGATACCTAGTTCCAGCGATTACCCCCTACATACAAACTGTCACAATTTCGTCTATACTAATATTATTATTAGTATAGACGAAATTGTGACTAATTATAATAATGATAAAAATTACCTATTACCTATTTGTTTATGTGCCATCTTAATTTATTGACATAATTATTTTTAACCATTGAATGAAATTGTGACATCTACTTACTTACTATCTTCACACGATCTGACCAAGATTTTGTCTGGACTTTAAAAGAGACTGTGACTTCTGAGTTTGTTTCGGCCTTTCTTCTCAGAATAGTCAGTTAGGAAACGCCGACCTCATCTAGTTTAAAAAAAAATATGATAGACGTGTAAAAGTGTTTGTACAAACCTACTTACAGCGGTGCTATTCTGTAAAAATCTCACCGTGAAAACTTAGGTGAAGTGAGCGTGGAGTGAGCTGTCAATAGTGTCAATTCCTAGCAAAAACAAACTCACTTCACTTAAGTTTTCACGGTGAGATTTTTACAGAATCGACCGGCAGAAATAAAAAATCATTTATAATCAATCATTTACCTATTTTAAGTAGACGTCACAATTTCATTAAAAAAAAAGCCGATTAAGTGCGTGACTCGCACTTAATCGGCTTTTTTGACTCGCGCACCGAGGGTTCCGGACAAATTTGTAGGTATGTAATTTATTTATCACGGGTTTTTTTTTTTGTAATTTAACTACAAATTTACGATTTTCGAATTTTATGACATTGATTCTTGCTAAATTTCCCTATAGCTTTTGATTCCCTTGCGAGTGTCAAAATAGGCGGCATAAACGGAACATAAACGCCCGTATATTTTGATTGCGTTGACTTAGAAGTTTGATTTTGTCACTGCTTCAAGGGATTGCAGGCATATTATATTAATTTCAGCTTAATAACTCGCATTCCTGAGAAAAGGGTCTTGACAGACCAACAGACAGATGGACAACGAAGTGATTTTTTAAGGGTTCCATTTTTCCTTCTGAGGTACGAAACCCTAAAAATTACAAAGGGTGACACAATAGGCGGTCTTATCACTAAGAGAGATCTTTATTACATGGGACTTAAACATAATGGCCAAATATACGCGACAGGCTGAGTTGATTGACAATAACAAACAGTAAGCCAAAACCCCTAGTTTCGACAGCAATTTTACTACTGTATTTTTTTTACTTTTCACACATAATGTATTATTAAAATATCTAAACAACTATTTCAAGAGTTATCATCTTGTGCATCAGAATTGCTCCAAACTGAAGAAATTTTCACAACAATTTTCCGACGTTGAAAGCTCTTGATAATGTCTCGAAAACTTATTATTAAAATATGTTATTAAAATATATTACACATATTATTAAAATATCTTAACTAGTATTTAAAGTATTTAAATTACCTTCAGAGTTTTATTTTTGACTGTAATCTCATATTTCTCATACCATAGTCTATCCAGATTTTTATAATCCTATTATAGGCCTAGATTAATATAATACTAATGAACCTTATGTACACTTTTTGTAAAATTATTATTACAATAAATATTTTTATTTTTTATTTTTATTAAACAGTTATCATCTTGTGCATCAGAATTGCTCCAAACTGAAGGAATTTTCACAACAATTTTCCGACGTTGAAAGCTCTTGATAATGTCTCGAAAACTTCGCTCCGTTTCCGTCCACAAAGATGTATAAAACAAGAAGAGAAAATGTACAGAAATGTAAAAAATAAAACAGTTTAACTGTAAAGGTGAATAAAAGGGAATGAGATACTTTTTCTACCGGCCCTTGTCTCGTATTGTTTGCACAAGGCTTTTAATTTTGATCCCCTATTTAACCAACATTAAAAATAAGAGGTTCTCATTTTATCTACAGAATGTGTATTAAATAAGAGAGCTTTAAAAAGCTGTTTAAGATCAATTTTTGAAACGGTTCTACAGCGAAATAAAAATTGTCCCATAAGGGGGAAGCGGAGGGGTAGCCCGCGAAATACAAATTTTCTTTTTTTTTTTCAATTTGCAGGTCAGTGTCCTGATGCTGACCACATACCACATACTGTTACAAAATATAATTCGCGACTGTACTTATCACGTATGTATTTACAGAATTGTAATCATTAAAATCATCAATACAACCATATATTATGTTCATAAAAGACAAAATCAAACTGGTTGCTAATTTAATTGTCTATTTTTATGACATTGATTTTTCCATTCTATGACTACCTAAATAAATAAATAAACCCACACACTTGTTAAAATTCTAGGAAAATCATCTACTTTTACAATATTTGTAAATATGCAAGCACCACGTACCTAAGACATAATTGGTTTACCTATCATTGCTTTATTTTTAATTCTTTTTATACCTTTTGTTCTAGAGTATTTTTTTTTCTAGGTGCATCGTTTTCACATAAAATTATAATATAATTAATGTAGGAACAAAACCTTGTAAAACATTTAAAAGAGTAACAGTAGAGTTTCTTGCCCATTCTTCTCCATACGAAAACTACCTTTTGGAAGCGGCGACTAGAATCACTTACATAGGTAAACGAGTTTTTATATTGCAATTTTTGACGTTCAAAAGAGCCTTTTATGTGCCTATCACACTAATATTATAAAGGCGAAAGTTTGTGTGTGTGTTTATATGTTTGTTACTTCTTCACGCTCAAACGGCTGGACCAATTTTGATAAAATTTTGTATGGAGGTAGCTGACGGATTAACATATAGGCTACTTTTTATACCGATATTCCCGCGGGATCGACACTCATGTGGATGAAACCGCGGGACGCAGCTAGTTTGAAATAAATGCTTTGACTTTGACTTATAACCCTATTGATTGATATTTCATGAGTTAGTCATTCAATAGGGTAGGGATAAATGAAGTTAGAGGGATAACCTGCCGCGTCCCCCTAACTACTTCTAGCTTGAGTAAGTCTTTGTAAATTGTCACCAGTCTGTTATGATTGCAAGTTGCGACCCATTGGGTTCGAAACAAAGGATTTATTCAACAAATATTGAGAAGAAACATGGTTTATTTGAGAGATATTTAAGGAGGGACACATCAAAGAAATGGTTAATATTATTTTCTACAATTCTAAGGCCCCTATTGCTGAATTTTACTTAAGACTCAAGCACAAGGGGCTTACAGGACCTAAACGCAAAAAAACAATAAAAGTATTTATGATCGACTACAGTAAACAAAATCAGAAAATTATAGATATGATATTCTTCAGGATATATGCTAGGTTGATAGTGTGTTGAAAACATAATACAACTAATTTGATACGATAGAAAAAAATCATGAAGATAGGTACTCTAAAAACTTTCTTTGTACAATAAAAACCATACTAATATATACAATCATTCTGATTTTTTTGTCAGATTATTCTACAAGCAACATACTAAAACTAGTGTTTTAATTTTTTAGCCCAAACAATAGATTTTTTGTAATTAAATAATTGCTTCATATTTTGCAATAAATTACCAGCGTTGTGTCATCGCGCTTCTTTTTCTTTTCTATGCAGTCCGACAGTGACCGCGCTTTAGATCATGTAAGCCCCTTAAAACTAGTTTCAACCAATCGAGACAGGCTGAACCTAGCGCGGAGTCCACAAGTTAATAAAAATATATTAAAATTATGTTTCCCTTGTAACAATAACTTTAGGAGTAGTTTATTTGTATCTAGTTATAACTATTCATCTGAGGACCTAAAAAGGCTACCTTGGCAGAATCATAAAAGAATAACATTTATGAATCACAATGGAAAGTTAACTGTTAAGTTAACCGTATCAAATCCCATTGGTGAAGGAATTTTCAGTTATTTTTTTTGTCTGTACTAAGATACCAATCAATCCAATCCCAATCTCTTTGATTATACCTACGTAGTGCAGCGAAAAAAAGAAAAACACGGACTGTCTTCGCCATAAATTATGATTCATAATGTTATCCCTTTATGATTCTGCCAAAGTGGCCTTTTTAGGCCCCCTGATATGTAAGTAAGGGGGTTAATTAAGGTCTACTTACACATGATCTTGAGACGATTGAAGAATAACTGTACAAACGTGCCACACAACACCGCATCGACGGATATACAACGTTTGAACCGTACAGTCAAACCCATAAAAGTGGTAAAACTTGCACTGCAAAAATCGCCCTTAAGCGTGGGTCACAAAATCGTTACACGCGTTAAAAATGGTCAACTTTACCTTAGTGTAAATAAAGTTAATTTTGTTTTTCGCTGCTCGATGCTGACTTTTGAAGCGCATAACAAAAACCCCACAGGCCTTCGTTTCGTGGCCCTCAGGTTACCCCGCGACATAAAGACGGTGTCAATTTCGATTAACTAGCTTCTGCCCACGACTTCGTACCTACGCGTCAAATTTCTTGTTTTAAGGGATTACAGGACCTAAACGCACAAAACGCAAGTTTTAGAAACAATAAAAGTATATGATCGACTACAGTAAACAAAATCAGAAAAATATATGATATTCTTCAGGATATATGCTAGGTACTAGGTTCTTCGGGATGTATACTAGCAGCGCCCCGCGGTTTTACCCGCATAAGTGTCGATCCCGTGGAATATCGGGATAAAAACTATCCTATGTCCTTTCCCGGGACTCAAACTATCTTTATACCAAGTTTCATCTAAATTGGTTCAGCGGTTTAAGCGTGAAGAGGTAACAGACAGACAGACACACTTTCGCATTTATAATATTAGTATGGTTAAGCGGTTGCATGTACTAAGAATTGAAAATGGAGCACCAACCTCACGGATATAAGACACTAATTTGATATTGTTGCAACTGACAATGGAATGATGGCCGCCTCACGAAACGGCCCCCTAATTGCGTAACACACTATCAATCATAATTAGAAAAAACCGGGCACCGAGGGTTCCGTACCATCAGTGTTTAAGCTCGCCTTATAACAATCTAATAGCAGCGTGTGCCGCGTAAATGTATTGCCTGCAGCTTTCGGTCAGGCGCGGTTTCGTGGCGGTGTGTGTAAAAAACTATCAATATAATTACTCCGTAACTTGCCAACCGCACGAGCGGTCGAAATATTTTTCTGTCCTATGTAATTCTATTTAAAGTATGTTGTCTTTATTGAAGAAACCATACACGAGAATTTCATCCTTTATGTCGTAATATAGGTAGACATAAAATTTGGCGACCGTGACAGGACACGAAAAACTAAAATTCTACAAATTGTTCGTTGAGTTGGCGCGTGGCGTGATCCATCGAGACCACAAAAGGTCGAGTTCTGGTCGTGAAGCTGAAACCAACGAATATCCTGAAACCTAAGCATCGGTGCAGCTAAAGTATCGACACAGGTGTACGGAAGAAAAAGCAATTACAGAACATTCATGTGAACCGGATCCTTCCTTCCTCATTCTTACCCACTTGCAATGATTTCAAAAGTAAGGATACGCCCGTCTGAATATTTTACATAGAAGTTCTTCGTTCGAAGTTCGAAGTTCGCGCGCACCACTGTCAACTGAGTCGCGTTGGCCCTAAAACCGTCATTTTAGGGCCAGCGCGTTGGTGCCATTTAGTCGCGCCGTTAGCCCGATCCTTACGCTAGTAATATATTATGTCAATGCCCACTTGCCTATTGCCTTGCCTAAATCATATCATCAGCTATCCTAAGTCCTATTGAATGGTGTGAAAAACGTGCCTTCCACTTGTGCAATAAGCATTCAAGGTCAAAGTTCTACGTGATCAAACATAAGTGTAATTTACACAATACACTATAATATTAGCGTATTTCATTAAAGCCCATCATTACTATTCCATAACAGTAAGTTGGCATGAAATTTATCCAAATAATCGTCCTAAATTACTATTTTAAAATTATTTTCACTAGTTTTTTCATCTACCGACATCGTGTATTTCTCATGCCATTCTAGGAAACGATAAAGAAACGTAAAAATCAGTCATTAAAATTATTCGCCGAACTTTCCAGATACCTCGATTCATCACGCTAGCACCGTTGGTACGAGCAGAGCTTGCTGTCTGTGCTGGGCAGCGTGCATCCGGTTTCCTGGTCGGCGGGTGACGTCGAATTGAGGGGCATGAGATTCCTTTATTTAACTTAATTAACTTATTGTTTTCATGCTGAAACGTAGTTGAGTTACTCTGCTTGATAGTCTGGGATACTTAGCATATTTTCTTTAACTAAATTATATTGTAAAAATAAAATGTCGCAAGAAGATTCAAAGAAATTACGCGAATTGACTGTCAAGCGTAGCTCAATAATAATTAAGGGTCAAATCACTAAGTTTAAAAACGTTTTGGATAAATTATCGTCTTCGGACTCATTAACAAATGTAGAAATAGCTGAATTAAAGATTAAACTTGGTAGATTTGAACAATTATCGGCTAGAATTGATGAGTTGCAAGGTCAGATTGAAGTCTTAAATAGTGAGAACCTCTCATTAGAGCTTGATGAGAGGGACAAAATTGAAGTTGAGCTGGTTAGTGTGCTTGCCGCTGCAAAGGGTTTGTTAGACAGCTGTATGCAATCGTGTAATCATGACTGTCATCATGAATCCCGATCTGAATCTCACGACGTTGGTATCAGGTTGCCCCGCATACAAATTGCAAAGTTTGACGGTGCATATTTTAGGTCGCTCGAGTTCAGAGACTCTTTTTTGAACTTAGTTGATCGTAATACGCAACTCTCGCCGGTACATAAATTTCATTATTTAATATATTACCTTGAAGGAGACGCGGCACTCATCATTTCGAATCTTGAAGTATCTTCTGAAAATTACAAGGAAGCTTGGAAATTATTGTGTAATCTTTACGATAATAAACGACTGCTGATTGATCATCACATGAATTCATTGTTCAACATACGTTCATTTAGCAGGGAAACTGTAAAGTCATTGAGATTTTTAGTTGATCATGTTACAAAAAACTTAAGGGCATTATCTAGTTTAGGAATGCCCACTGATAATTGGGATGTGTGTCATATTTAATTTAACTTCAAAATTAGACAATAATACACTTCTAAAATGGGAGGAATTTAGAAACCAGCTTGGTAATGAGGTTCCAACCTTAGAAAACTTTAAACAAGTTTTGATAGATCGCGCTGATGTGCTTGAAGCTTTAGATAGGAATAAAACAGATAACAGCCCCCAAAAGGGTTCACAGTATCAAAATAATCAGAATAACAAACAGGATAAATATCAAAAATGTTTTATAAAGACAGCAACAGCTACTACTAAAGACAGTTCAACCTCATTTGTATGCATAATCTGCAGTCAAAATCATAAAATATATGAATTCCCTACTTTCAAAGGCAAAACTATACAAGAAAAATGGGCATATGTAAATAAATATAAACTTTGTTTAAATTGTCTTAAACAGGGTCATCCAGCAAAGGCTTGTGGATTTAGACCATGTCCTGAGTGTAAACAAAGACATAATCGTCTCCTACATAACCCTAGCCAGGCAGTTAATAGTAATCATGCACATTCAGAATCGGAATCTATAAACGTTAACTCATCGGAATATCAATTTAATAATGTACTCTTATCTACTGCTTTAATTGAAGTTCATAATCCTAATAACAATCAATATGAAACAGTGCGTGCACTGCTCGATTGTGGTAGCCAAGGTAGTTTTATTACAAAATCCTTAAGAGATAAACTGTCACTTGATTCCATTCCAATAACTAGTATTAATGTTATAGGTATTGGAAACCACTTGTCTAATAGGGTGGAGGAGAGCTGCATTGTTAAATTGCAATCTATTAATAAACAGTTTGATGTTACCTTTAATATGCTTGTCATGAATGAATTAACTGGTTATTTACCGAAAAGCCGCGATTAAAAATACCTAAACACATAAAATTAGCCGATCCTAATTTTAATGAACCCTCTCAAGTTGATATCTTGATTGGGTGTGATCTGTACTGGGATATCCTAGGAAATGAACAAATTTCTATAGGCCCAGATAACCTAAAGTTACGAAATTCCAAGTTTGGCTGGTTAATAGCTGGTCCGATAAATAAAAATAATTTGAATAGCATACATTGCAACAATAGCATAATTACAAAAAATAACAAGATTCAAGAGTCTTGTATTGATAAATTACTTACCAAATTCTGGGAGATTGAAGAACTCCCAAACAAACCTATTCTCAGCGAAATGGAAAGGGCTTGTGAAAAGCATTTTTTACAAAATACGGTCCGTCGAAGTGACGGACGATTTAACGTTAAATTACCTCTAAATAGTTCTCCAAGCAACTTGGGTGAATCTTATAATACTGCAAAAAAAAGATTGGTTAATCTAGAATCACGTTTTAGAAAGAATCCTACACTTAAGGTACAATACGTGGATTTTATGAAAGAATATGAAAAGCTAGGACACATGTCTGTAGCACCTAAAAGTAAACCATTTCCCTCATATTTCTTATGCCACCATGCCGTATTTAAGGACAATAGTGAATCAACCAAGGTCCGGGTCGTATTTGATGGATCCGTCCCCACCTCCTCGGGAATATCTGTCAACGACATTCTTATGGTGGGCCCAAATATACAGGATTCTCTTTTCTCCATACTCATAAGAGCACGTCAATATAAATATTTAATTACTGGTGACATTGAAAAAATGTACAGACAAGTGAGAGTAGATGAATCTTGTAGAAACTTGCAATTAATTCTATGGAGAGAAGATGAGTCCTTGCCCATCAAAACGATGCAAATGAATACTCTTACTTATGGTACCACAAGTGCGAGCTATTTAAGTACTCGCTGTCTGTGGCAGGTGGGCGAGGAGTGTGGGGACGAAACTATAAAAACATAATACAACACGACTTTTATGTCGACGACCTAATTACTGGTTGTGATGATGAAACACAATTAATTAATATTCAAAATTCCGTAACGTCCGCTCTAAAGTCAGCTTGTTTGAATTTACGCAAATACAAAACTAATTCTAAAAATCTATTCAAAAATTCATCTCTAAATACTAAAGATATTAACTATAAGTGAAGCGTCAAGCACGCTGGGTTTAGGGTGGGAGCCAAAAACTGATAATTTAAACTTTCCTGTACAACCCTATCACAACCAGGATAACATAGCAAAAATATACATATTATCAAATTAATTTAAGATATTCGATCCGTTAGGGCTGTTAGGTCCATGTATAATTACAGCAAAAATTATACTACATACTTTATGGCAACAAAAAATAGATTGGGACCAAGCTATCCCTAAAGAAATAGAGGAAAGGTGGTTAGAATTTGCGAGTAATTTAAACTATTTATTGAATTTACAAATACCTAGAAGAGTGTTAGGCGATTCACCGAAATTAATAGAACTTCATTCATTCAGTGACGCTTCAGAGAAGGCATACGGAGCATGTGTGTACATGAGAAGCACGGAAAACACCCATGATTTCACGGTACGACTATTAACAGCTAAATCTAAGGTAGCTCGTATTAACCCTAAGACGATACCGCGATTAGAACTTGGTGCTGCATTGTTGGCTGCTAAACTATGCAAAGTTGTCCTTGAGTCTATTCGTTACAAGCCGTCACGAATCGTTCATTGGTGCGATTCAAGCGTAGTGCTAGCATGGCTCAGAGGTGATCCTACTAAACTCAAAACATTTGTCGTGAATAGGGTGGTTGAAATAACCGAGCTCACTGACGCATCCTTCTGGCGATATGTTCCCACGGACATGAATCCAGCCGACCTTATTTCTAGGGGTATAAATGCCAATCAGATAATAAATAATAGACTGTGGTGGTCAGGTCCAAATTATCTAATGAAAAGTGAAAACGATTGGCCAATTCTAAATTCCATTGATATCTATGATGTACAGAAAGCGTCACTATGTCCTAACCCCTCAAGTTTTAAAATGTTACACTGCTACAACATTGAATTCCTTACGAATAATCTAAAGAATACTTCAAAAAGAGTCCATTGTGTTGACTCGGATTCGAACCATGCATCGCATCACCGAACGTCGTCATACTCATACCGGCAGTTTGACGAACTAGCCAGCGAGCCCATATGAATTGCGATGAAATTGTTATCTACTATCGGCTGAGTCATTATATCTTTAGGTCCCTGTCTAATCGAAAGATGTTATAATTTGAGGGTATCCATTAATTTTACTTACTTACGTTGTCTTTATAAAATTAATCCATACCTTCAAGTTAGAACTTTGTATACGTTCACTTAAAACGGCGAAGAGTAAACGACTATTAATTTTATCAATATTTATTTAAATGATTTCTAATTTTATGAGAACTAAAATAGTTGTTCTGTTTGTTGTAAAATAAGATCATAGTTTTGTTAAATAATAGCAATAATAAATATTATTAAATGATTAATAAAGTATTTTATTTTTCTTGATTTTTAATTCTTTGTAAATAATTACTACTTAAAACAAAATAGAAATATATATCAAAATAATATAATGAACAAAAAGCACATTTCGTGCCTATATAGGATTTGAACTTCCAATCTTATGCACGGTAAGCGGTCTTGAAACCTCCAGTCTATTTAGACGATGAATAAGTTGTCGTAAATGTTAACCCTATTATTGTTGCTTGTCGTCGCAAAAGTATTGTTTTATTGAAAAAAACAATAATAAAAACAGAATTTAAAAAAAAATACTTACTTAAACTTCTTTATTCACTAAAACAATACATTATTTAAAATAAAATGTTTTTGCAAAATACAAAAACCAACTTGGGCCTATCACGGATTTGAACGCACATGTCTTTTGGTGGGGTAACTACTTAAAGGAGCTGTGTGTACCTGAAATTTAAAATACATCTAAATCTAAAACTACAACACCTAAGATTACAATAACAAACAAATACTCACCAAAGAACGCCCCACCTGCTCCCCTCGTCCCGACGAAGCAAGCAGAACAATCAGCATCTGAAACAAAAACTCATAAAATACAAAATTCATTAGTTACACATAATAAAACCATATCTGATCAAAATGAAATAAACACTTACCTTATCACTGACACACTTCAACCTATAATCGATGTTGAAAAATATAGCAAACTAAACAAAATTATAAGAATAGTCGCATGGGTAAAAAGATTTTGTTTTAACGTTCGTAATGTTCATAACAAACAGGTGTTAGCTCTCAGTGCTAATGAGTTAGATGACTCATTTCATTATCTATGTCGTGTTGCTCAGTATAAATGTTTTTCTATTGAATACAAAGCGTTATCTAAGAACTTACCTTTAAATGTTAAATCTAAATTACTATCTTTGTCACCTTTTTTAGACGACAACAATTTAATTAGAGTTGGAGGACGAATAAGTTCTTCACCTTATAGTTTTGTTAAAAAACATCCAATACTACTTGATTCGTCCCATCATTTGACAAAACTTTTATTTGAAAGAGAACATTTACGGCACATGCATGCTGGCCCGCAGTTGTTGTTATCAATGATAAGGGAATCAGTATGGCCGATAAATGGCAGAAGGTTAGCTCGGCGCACAGTTTACAATTGCGTGCGATGTTGTCTTGTCCAAGGCAAAACTCTTTGTCCTAAAATGGGTGACTTGCCATCACCACGTGTGAGTGCAGATTTCCTATTCAATTCAGTAGGTATAGATTTTGCTTGACCCTTTTACATAATTAATCGTAAAGGTAAAGGTGCAAGGGTGAGCAAATGTTACCTTTGCATATTTGTGTGCTTGCGCTATAAGTGCGTTCATTTGGAAGCGGTCTGTGACCTTACCAAGGACGCATTTGTGATGACATTACGTAGATTTATTGCCCGTCGAGGCAAACCTAATGAAATATTTTGTGATAACGGGGGCAACTTTGTAGCTGCTGCTAAAGATAGGTATAGGGACTTTTCTAAAATTACATAATAGGGACTTAGCTGAATTTGCAACTCTTGAACATATAAAATTTGTATTCTCACCTTCTCACGCTCCTCACTTTGGCGGCATCTGGGAGGCCGGAGTCAAATCTGCAAAATTTCACATAAAAAGAGTCATGGGAAATACCCATCTTACCTTTGAAGAAATATCTACACTTTTCGCACAAGTGGAGGTCGTTTTGAACAGTCGCCCCTTGTGTCCTTTGTCCTTATCTCCTGATGACTACCTCCCTTTGTCCCCAGGGCACTTCCTTATTGGAAGACCACTGAAGGCGCTGCCGGAACCTAGCTTAGAAAACTTGAAAGAAAGTCACCTGCAACGATTCGCTCGACTGCAACAAATTCATCAGCATTTCTGGTCACGCTGGCAGCGTGAATATATACACGAGCTACAACAACGGCTGAAGTCGAAGACGAACACAAAATCCCTAAATGTTGGAGACCTTGTGCTTATCCATGAAGAACATGTACCTCCATTGTGTTGGCGACTTGGACGAGTTACAAGATTATTCCCTGGTCCGGATGGAGTTTCGAGAGTGGCTGATTTAAAAATCACTAGAGGCGTTCTACGTCGACCTATTATCAAGCTGTGTCCGCTACCCACTGCTGAAGATTTACTGTTGAAAGAGAAGCCTTTCAACGGGTGGGAGGATGTTTAAGCTCGCCTTATAACAATCTAATAGCAGCGTGTGCCGCGTAAATGTATTACCTGCAGCTTTCGCTCAGGCGCGGTTTCGTGGCGGTGCACGGTGTGTGTAAAAAACTATCAATATAATTACTTCGTAACTTGCCAACCGCACGAGCGGTCGAAATATTTTTCTGTCCTATGTAATTCTATTTAAAGTAAATCAATCTACAAAAGTTTGTTGTCTTTATTGAAGAAACCATACACGAGAATTTCATCCTTTAAGTCGTAATAGACATTATGTTTTTAAATTTTCACCGACGAGGCCTATATTCATCAGAGAAGTTTAACACTGTGCACTGCGGTGTAGAATATTGCAATTTTATGTCAGCGCCATCTCTTGACCGATAGTGGAAGTAATGTAACTTTTGTTGATGATTTCTGAAAATGTGTGCTATTTAGAGACTTCGTTTTATTTTTCCTGTAATCTTTACATAAACTTCTATCACATAGAATAATATCAGATTTTTCTCTTTGCAAACTTCGGAGTTATGGGGGGGGGGGGTATTTTTTTTTTAATTTTTCATCAAAAGTCGAAAACTGTGAAAAAAAAAATTTAAAAAATGTTTGAGAATGTGCAAACTGCGCTCTTTCATATGATACCCCACATGCTCTAGTAACCCCACTTCGAAATTTTCAGACCCCCTTTCAGTCCCTGTTGCAAAAAATATACATATATTTTTATTTCTTTCTTATTTGCAAAATAGTTGGGCAAACGTCATCTAAAACTATTCCAAAGGAGAATGAGCAAAATGGTACCCGGCTCCAATAGATATGATTGTAGTGTCGTTTAAAAGGTCTTACCAAGAGGAACAATTTTTACTATAGCCGCCACTCTCAAATCTGATTGCGTTTGAAGATAAACGACAGTCTTACTAACTAATAAAAACCCTGGTCCTTCAGTTTCCCTTTGCTTTCCAGGGCCACAGTAACCTGTTTAGACAGTCTCGTGGCCCCGGCGATAAACATACATATACGAGTATATTAGTTACCACTTATTTATGTAAGAAAATGAGTACCAAGGTAATATTTTCGGCATTTCCGTTCATGTTTTCTATTAATAACGTTTTTACGTAAGACTTTGCCATGCACTCCTCATTTTAACTCGAGTCCCGTTGCTCCTGAGCGCGGGGTGTGCGCAAGAGCAGCGGGGGAGGGAGAGGAGGGGATCGACTGACACCAGACGTGTTCGCGTCCTGCGTCAGTCGCTCGTTCGTTTTGCGCTCGTGACGACGTTTAGCTGCTGTTTGAGTTTCTTTTGTGCTTTCATAACTCGGTTTTATTAACTACTGACCCCTGCGCTCCTACTGGACTTGTTACTCGCTCTAATTAACGCTGACCTGTGCTAGTGTTGTGGACTATACTGATTTGCTTTTCGAACTGGAATATCGCAATGGAACGTCTCAACTGTGTAATGTGTCGGCGAGCTTTATATACCAGAAGATACCAACAACATGTTTTGACAACTAATCTGTCAAGAACGCGCCCTGAGTTCGCTGCGTTTATTCATGAACATGCTGTTCTGGAGGTAAGCACTTCCATTATTATAATCAAGGTGTGGTTTTATTTCATCATCCCTTCGTCCGTGCCGTTTATACTCTTAATCTAAGTATAGCACAGGTGCTGCCACTTAAGACGGTCATTACCAATAACAATAGATAATGGTTAGCAGTACAAAGAAAAGGGCTTATCCTTTCTAACTCGATATTAGCTACCTGGACACTGTGCGCACGTGTGGAGTCATCGGACCTTCGAAAGTCACTTTTATTATTCCAATGCCCTATTATTTTGCATTAGCGTTCCATAAGCTTTATAAGTGCAAGCAAGATGGACATAGAGAAATGATTTATGGCCCGACGACTTTGTTGAATCTGCGCTTACTATAACAAAAGTGTTGTTAGGTTACGATCGACACTTTAATATTTTGTATTTACGTGACGTTGTTTTCTCAGTTTTTTAGCTTAGTTCCAAAAAAATATATATTAAATCATATTTTTACTACTTTCAGGTGGTATTCGATGGCACACGACGTGTGTGTCACCGATGTTGGCAGTCCGCTGATAATGCAGTGAGAAGACATGCGAACCCTGCCGTGCCCGTAGCAATGCCTGAAGCAATGCCAGATGCAGTGCCAGAAGCAATGCCGGATGCAATGCCGGAAGCAGTGCCGGATGCAATGCCGGAAGCAGTGCCGGAAGCTGTGCCGGAAGCTGTGCAAAATGTTCAGGAATTTCAAGTTTCAGAGTATACACGTGCTCCAAACACACCACGGCATTGTATATTTAACAACTGTCCAAACGCAACTCGCCATCGAATCCCAATAACAATTAAAACTCACATCTTTTGTGAATATAAGCTTTATATTCCAAATGGTGCAAGAGTGTGTACACAGCACTTAGAGAACAACGTTTGGGATGAGCTACCTCAAACATGTAATGTCACTCATGATTTTAATACAGAACAGTTTACTGACATTTGTGACATGTTAAGAATGGCCTTACAACGTGGACCTCGGCTAGACTTCAACACGAGAGGCGCTTTAACCAACGTAGAAATGCACTTTTGGACAGGACGCAAGTGCGAAGAGTTTGATAATATATTGGTACAAACACCTGCACTAAATGAAAGATGTAGAGAGCCGAGAACTGCATTAGGTATTTATCTAACAAAACTGCGTTCTGGGGAGCCAAATGAAAGACTTGCGACATTATTTAACATGTCACGACGAAAGCTCGAACGTTTATTGGTTATTGTGAGGGAGTGTCTCAGTAACAATTATGTCGGGCTGCATTTGGGAGTGGATCACATTGACAGACAACAATTATTGGAAAAAAATCTAACTATACCAAAAGCATTATTTGGAAATGAAAATAATGATAAGTTATTATTGATTGGTGATGGTACTTACATTTACATAAATAAAAGCTCGAACTTTTTATTCCAAAGATTATCCTACAGTTTACACAAGTTTCAGAATCTACTGAAACCTTTCCTACTTGTATGTACTGATGGATATATATTGGATGTAATGGGTCCATACGCTGCAACAAAAACAGATGCGCAAATAATGGGCGATATTATGAATGATGGACAACATCCATTACATTGGTTACTCCGAACAAACGATGCTTTTATATTAGATCGAGGTTTTAGGGACAGCTTGGACCTCATTGATGAATGTGGGTATGAATCCTATGTCCCACCAACAAAGAACCGCCAAGAGACACAGCTGACCACTGAACAATCCAACGAAGCTCGATCGGTAACGCTATGCCGGTGGGTTGTGGAAGTGGCAAATGGCCGGTTTAAACGTGATTTTAAGCTCTTGCGGCAAAAATATTTTAATAAGTCACTGCCCAATATGTTCACTGATTTTAAGATTGCCGCAGCTATCACGAATCACTTCCACCAACCCATCGTGGATAGCGTACACGCAGACGAATTCGTCCATATAATAAGGCAGAAAATAGATACCCCGAATCTTCTGCATATGTATGTAGAGAGAAAACGGCTTAACCACAGAAGAGTAGATTTTCAGGCTAGGTACATACCAACTCAAGCTGGCAAGATCTTACTGTGCCGAGCATTTATCAAATGGTCTATATATAATTGAAACGTACAGAGAGGGAGCACTTTATGATCTGCCAGACTATGGCATACACGAAGATGCCTGGCTTTTGCGTGGACGAATCCAGTCGCGACATGTCCGTGTAAAAACATATTTTTGTTATATATTAATCAGCAGTGCAAATAATATTGTCCAACAGTATTGCACATGTTTATCCGGGCGACGTACGATCGGCACTTGTGCACATATAGTGTCCATCGTATGGTACTTAGGCTATGCGAGGCATACGGGATTTACTGCTCCGGCATCTTTCCTCAATGCTGTTATAGTTGATACCGATATGTAATGTTTTAAATCTACTCACTTATTGATAAAATATATGTTTTGTATTTAAAGAATGCTTGTTTTCTTACTTCTTTTAATAATAGAATCCTAAATGTGTTATATCATGTTATTCTAGCTTTATTTTACTTATATAAGTAGTTTGTAATAAATTCTTCATCATTTATAAAACACAAGCTGTTCCCCGTGGTTTCACCCCTGCTGCTCGGCTCCTTTTAGTCGTAGCGTAGCGATGATATATAGCTTATAGCCTTCCTCAATAAATGGGCTATCTAACACTGAAAGAATTTTTTAAATCGGACTAGCAGTTCCTGAGATTAAAGCTTTATAATAATAAGTATAGATAGTGAGATTACTGCTTTCCAAACGTGAATAGGGACAGGCGCCATGGTAGACGTTTTTCTGCATCAAAATGTCTATTCAATGATATATTAATGAGGACTATTGGAGCGGGTACCACGTGCCATACATTTTTGCCCATTGTCCTTTCAAGTTGATAGCATTCGTAGTTCTTGAGATATCCAGCTGTGACAGACAGACAGACAGAATTAGTCTCACCCTTTGGGCTGTTTGTGTACGTGAATTTAAATGTTTGTAAACGCACCCACAATACAGGAGAAATTCCTAGTGTGGGGCAACGTTTTTTTTTAAAAAAACATACAATATGGGTTCCGTTTTTACCATTTTGGTACGGAACCCTAAAAATCCTTAGGAGAGAAACTATAGGTAAGTACCATCGCGGACTTTTTTATCGGTCTTTTTAACCATGGCAGCATTGACGCGCTAACTGTAACCATGGCACATGATTTTATGCAGAAATTCTTCGTCGGTTATCAAAATAAAATCTGCTGCTTTATAGAAAAGTGTAATACGTGGGTCTTCCGCGTCAAAATGTATGAAAAGGCATTTTTTTTAAAACGCTGTGGGTTTCGGTATCATGTACTAAATCCATAGTATTTATAACAGAAGGCTAAATCTCGTAATTTAAAACGTTAAAAATCTAGTCGCAATCTCATCTCGGCGACAAACAAATGTCAAAAACTTGTCAAAAATGTTGGGAAATTAGAGGTATTTTTGAGAGATCAGACTGTGAACGTTCTTTTAAAATTACGAGAATTGCTCTCTGGTGGTGAGTCGATATCCTTGTTCCTTGCCAATCTGTATTTACTGAGAATACGGCTGATGAATGAAAGAAAAATGACGGTAGGTAATAAAAATTATAGAACCAACTTATCTAAAATATTTTTTATTTACAGATCTTTTACGAAACTAAATTACAAATGCAATACAATACAAAATGTGTACCTTCCTTTAAAATTAATACTTAAATATAGTTATACAAACTTGTGAGTGTATTTTGAAAATATTTGCCTACACTTACACTTATTTTTCAACTCAAATTAATTTCCTAATACTTTGGCAATAAAAATCACTTGTCTAATGTTTTTCGTAGCTTACATACTAATAATATGTTATTGTAAAGGAAAGAATCAAGAAAAATTTGAAAATGATGATTAACAGTCTAAACTGACACTTTTTGATAATATTACAAATTTACAACTGAATTCACGTAAGTACAGACTTATGGTTGAGCAGGCAGGCTCGACGCGACCGACGGTGCGACGCGATTCTGGTAGAACAATTTTCATAAAATTTTCATAGAAATTGTTCTACTAGAGTCGCATCGTGCTGTTGGGGCCTTTAACTTATCGAAAAATACATTTTTTTTTCGGGTAAAGCTAAAAGAATTTCCTAAAAGTAAAACCAGTCGAGGGTTCCCACGACGAGCTCTTCATGAAGGGTGACACAGACTTGCTCAAGCCTGCGTTGAAGTCCACAGAACTGGATTTATCTCTGAAGAGGTTCAAGTTTCCGTTGGCAGAGTAATCAGTCCTTTGCAGGAACGGAGTTTGAGCTACCCCTAATGACGCGCCGACTCTGTTTCTGTAATAGAGGAAAATAATTAGAAAACTATATTTTTATGGCAACGCAATTACTAATAATGTAGAAGAAGAAGTGCCCATTCTAAAAGAAGAAGACAGTCATAGGAGCTGCCGACAGAAGTGAAAACTTAAAACTATGAAATACTTAACAGTATTTTTAAAAAAAATCATATTTCAAAAATTTTAATCTCATAATTTTTGTAAATAAAATTATGAATTAAAATATATATGCTTTCACTGCTGGCCAAGCGCAACACGTCATACTCATAGCTACAGATTTATGTCGGTGACGTGACCTGATAAGTTTCTCCCCTACCAAAAATCGCTCAACGCGCCTAAAGAAGTTTCCACATCAAAAAAGATAGATGAGTTACGTAAGAAATATATATTATGTCTATAAAGGAGCTGACTAAATTTGCATAGGTAGCTCCAAAAGTTTGCGCCGCTAAACAGCGTTGCTACGATCCGGTTTGAAGGGTAGTGATGCCGAGGGTAGTGACGCCTTGGTAGCCTTATGACCTTAATAGTTTGATAAAATACTCACTTGAACATATAATCAACTCCGCCTCCGTAAGTGTTGAAGTTTGGAACTTGAGGGATGGAAGGCATACTCCTGGCAACGAAGGCATTAGCTCCGACGTTGTGGTTCGGGTTTTGGAAGAGAGTCGCATGGCCTGCTAATGTGGCCCTGTCGCCGAAGTTAGGGATGCGCGTATTGGTGAGGGAGAGCCCGTGGCCGTTGCTGTAATTAGAGAAGGATGAAATGTGAAATTATGTTTCATAGAAATTGATATTTAGACTATGGTTATGCAAGAATAGCTTAATGCCATAATGAAGAGTTTGAATAGTGAAAACACTGTTAGCTTGGCTGACTGATTAGATACTCTAGGAGGTTTTTTTGAAGAATTATGTAAAGTCAGGGATGTTGTTTAACAAATTGACTAGCAATTTAAATTTTCAAATCACAACGGTCATTCTTTGACAGTTATATGAAATAGCTATGACACGGCAAATAGACGAAGTGTGTCAACTTGATAAACAACTGATTTCACTGACTGTACCTATGGATAAATCTGTCTTTTCAGAATCGAACTAAAGTTTAATCCGAACAGCACGCGATAGCTTGAAAAAACAAAAGTTATAATAGTATCCACAAGTTGTGATATTCAAATGTTGAACAGTCAACCGCATGACGATTTTGCCCTTTATTTTATGTGTCATTATTGTGTACATCTTTTGTTGGAGATCCTAAATAAATAAATGACCATAGAAGCAGTGTGACTTTGAGAACACACACTACTTAGCCTTATGGGCAGATTTCATAGTCCAAGAGATACTTCAGAAATTCGATTGGCCGAACATCCAGCTCTTTCTGGATAGTCAGCCCCGCAACCACCTTGCTGCATAATCAGCCTATAATATCCCCACTACTGGGATACAGTACAGATGTCAAATGTCTTCGAATTTTTGGTTCTAGGACATGCCACTTTCCTCACAATGTTTTCCTTCACCGTTTTCAGAGCAGTGGTGAAGAAAATGATTTACACAAAGTAAAGTGCCTGACTGGGTTCGAAACCAAGACCTACAACTCGTAAGTCAGGGCCGTTATCACTGGGCCACCACAGCTCATCTGATTATATATTTTAATATCGACATATTAAGCTTTTCTAAATTTCTCACAGAGTTCACACAACACGAAAGAAGAATATAATTAATATAAAAACACTTACACATTATCTAATGCCACTCCAGCGGTTGCTGCCTGCAGGTGCTTGTTCGCATCGAAGTTAGCTCCACCAATAGCACTGAGGACATTCTTATCGTTACCAGCAAATGGCAGCTTGGCGTTAATACCTGGGAAAAAAGAACAAACAAATGTATTACGACAATTTATACTATCGGAAACAGTTGACTGCCTCGTCGCTGAGTTTCTAGATTTGATTCTTAGGTCGGGCGAAGTGTTATTGGGTTGTCTATCAGGATATTCCCAGTAACACCCCAAAGCCTGGATTTCTGTAGGCATTGGCGTCGCCCTCCGTTTCATAGGACTTGAAACATAACTGGCAAAATGTGCTTAACAGCTATCTGCCTATGCCAATGAGGAATGCAAGTATGAAGAGATTATAATGCGATAGCATGCATTTAGTTTGCGATACTAGCATACTCATTTTAAAAATTTCAAATGTTTTCGTTCGGAAATTCTAACTAAGCCCCGTGGTTTCACCCGCATAGAAATTCTCATAGGAACTAAACATTTTTCTGACATAAAAGGAATCCTGTGTTATTCAGTACCTTATATTGCAGGTTACCCATTACAAACAAACAAAGACAATGAGCAATCAAACTGCCTAGCCTTTTTTCCTATGTTGGGATCGTCTTCCAATCTAGCCGCATGCAACTGACTACCAGGGGGCCTAAAACGGCCACTTTGGCAGAATCATAAAAGGATAACATAATGGACAGTTAACAGTTAAGTTAATCGTATCAAATCCCATTGGTGAAGCATTTTTCAGTTATTTTTTTTTGTCTGTGCTAAAATATCAATCAATCCTCTTTGATTATAGGTACCTACGTAGTGCAGCGTAAAAAAGAAAAACAAGGACTGTCTTCGCCATGTTACGATTCTTAGTGTTATCCTTTTATGATTCTCCAAAGTGGCCTCTTTAGGCCCCCAGTATTTAACATGGAGCGGCTGCCTATCTGGTGCCATATTTTGACGGCTAAATGCCATCTTGATTCCAGTGTAAGAGAGGGACGGAGCTATAGATGATCGATAGCACCATCTCTTTTTCGCACTGGAATTATGATGGCATTAATACTTCGTAATACGGTCCCTGACCTCCACAACCCAGTTACTGGGTAACACGATATTAGTAAAACTGGTTGTCAGAGTGTTGGGCTTCCGACTACCCGTAAATAACGTAAGAGAAAAACAATTATTTTTTTCAAATACTTACCACTAGTGCCGTCTGAATTCACAAAAGTACTACCATGTAGCTGACGGGTTTGTCTTCTATGTTCTTCTTGGTGCAAATAACGGTAGAAATCATCGTTCAGTTCCTGCTCTTGAGGGCTCAAGTCCAGTTGATAACCTGCAGGGACAGATTCCCAAGCAGTTACACTCACTACGAAGACAGTAAAGAGAATTGGAGAGAACATGTTTGTTGAGTTCTGGATTCACGAATGATGTCTCTCAGTGGGTCCCTCAGTTTATATAGGGAAGTTTGTTCAGGCATCGGGACTTTACCGGCGTCCGTTTGAACTTGCGGTCTGAGTTTTATCAATGTTTTTGTACGATTTACTCGTATGTGTGACGACATTTTGATTGATGTTTTTGAATGTGTGTGTTATTAGTAAAAGCTTTGAAAGCTAGTTTGATAAATAGATAGAATACTCTTTCAATATAAAAATTACACATCCATACTGATATTATAAATGCGAAAGTGTGTCTGTCTGTTACCTCTTCACGCTTAAACCGCTGAACCGATTTAGATGAAATTTGGTATAGTTTTAGTTTGAGTCCAGGAAAAGGACATAGGATAGTTTTTATCCCGATATTCTCACGGGATGGAAACTTACGCGGGTGAAACCGCGGGGCGCTGCTAGTAAAATATAAATGTAGACATTTTACACTGGGTGACACAATGGGCGGTCTTATCGCTAAAAGCGAATTTTCTAAAGACAACGTTCGGAGAAGGGGAGACAATACTACCAGGTAGTCTATGGTTTTACTATTTACAATCGAAACGAGGTCTAATTTTCTACACAAGCAATGTTCGATGATTTTTCCTTGATTGAAACCGCTTGCAAGGTAAGTTCCTAAATATAACGTTCAAAACACATAATGGCTTCAGCCATAGTTTAACAATACATTATTTACTTAAATGTAAGAAACAAAAGGAAAATTATTAAACAGAATGATTTAATTGCGGTTGTTATTGTGGTAAGTAAACTGATATTTCGGTCAGCATTCAACGTCAGAAAAGATGGCTTAAATAATAAACAAAAACGGTTCTTTTATAAAAGGCTTTTCGAAAGAAAATGAATAAAGCAGCCATCCAAAGGTTGTCTGTAAAAGATCTCTTTTAAAACCGCCTATTGGTAAATTTATATCCTGAATCCATAATAGAGTATTCTTTATTATGTATACATAATAAAGAATACTCTATTCTATTCTAAATGACAAAAAGGAAGAGGAGCTTGTGGCCAAGTAATACCAGCCGCACGGATCGATGGATCAGGTTAAGCTACGTTTGCCGCGGTTGGTCCGTGGATGGGTGACCATCCTAACATTTATCAAGACCCCTCCGTGCCTCGGAAAGCACGTTAAGCCGTTGGTCCCGGCTGTCATTTGTGAATCTTTGTCTGCCTGGTTGATTTTGTGGTCTCTATCGCAACTACTAAGCCTAAGGTTCTGGGTTCAGTTCTCAGATCAGGGCCCTTCTTCTTCTTCTCCGTGTCGCTGGCACGACTGTATTTTAAATCTTGTTTTCCCAAAACTTTGCCACTTCCACGGCGTTGTTGGTGGCAGCGCAGAGGTCACTTTGACTGCATGTTTTGGGACACAGAGGGCAGGATAGGAGGTGGAGCATGGTTTGTGACATAGCTCCGTAATCACACCCTGCTGCCGTTCCGTCAAGGTAGCCCCACTTTACCAGAGCCCTAATTCACTATGACCACATAATGATTCCTTACTTTGAAACCACGTCATTTCCTTAGCTAATCACGACATGTGCTAATAACGTATTCTCTATTGACACAACGAACGAAACCGCGCGAAAAAACGCGATGTTGTCGTGGTTTGAACTGTCAAAATACCATGCTTGTTACCCATACGTGGTTAGCACGTGGTAAGATTACGCGGGGAATATAGTAATTAATTACCTTACAGAATTGGGGCCCTGAGAGGTAATTCTCGTAATTTTAAGAACGTTCACAGTCTTGTGTACTTATGCGGGCCATACACGATCAAGTTCACCGTCAAGTTTGCAGCGGACTTGAAGCCGCGTCCAGTAAACTTGACGGTGTATGGCTATGGGTATGCATGATAAGTAGCCATACACCGTCAAGTTTACTGGACGCGGCTTCAAGTCCGCTGCGAACTTGACGGTGAACTTGATCGTGTATGGCCCGCATCAGTCTCAATCTGCCGAAAATACCTCTAATTTGTCGCTGAGATGAGATTGCGACTTGGTTTTGAACGTTTTTAATTACGAGACTTGCCCTCCTGCTGGAGTTTTAATAATAGGGTTTTTCATTACAAATCTCTCACACAAGATACTCATCATAACACACAATATACATAGATAGAAGATAAAAATTATCTTTATTATGTACAGACGCCAGCACGTCGAGTCTACTACTACAATCTGTCAAATTTCTGTAATAGATTTTCAACTTTATCGCTAAAACATAAGGTTCAAAGTTGATTTGGAAAATTTTACAGTTTCGGGTAGCTTGATGTGCTGGCGTCTGTACGGCGTGGGTTCGATCCCAGGCAGACGTTTTACTGTATGTAATTTATTTCATCAACAGCTAACAAATAGCTAAAGGAAAACATCGTGAGGAAACTGGCGTGTCCTAGAACCAAAAATTCTAAGACATGTGACGCAGTGGTAGATTACAGCTCTACAGCCCACTCCCTCTCGCAGAGAGGATGTCTGTGTCCCAGCAGTGGGAACATTATAGGCTGATTACAATGATAATATAAACTAGGTACTAGCTGACCCGGCAAACGTGTCTAGGTGCCGATGCCGGCGCTACTTTGTTCGCGTGGTGTCCGGTAGGTAGGTAGTAAGGTAGGGGTAGGGTAGGATAAGGGGTACCTTATCCTACCCTACCCCTATCTTACTCCTACCCTACTCTTACACTACTCCCCCTACTCCTACCCTACTCCGACACTACTCCTACCCTACTTCTACCCTACTCCTAACCTACTCTTACCCTACTAATATAAGTAAACAAAAAGTATCCTATGTCCGTCTCCTGGTTCTAAGCTACCTCCCGACCAATTTTCAGCCAAATCGGTTCAGCCGTTCTTGAGTTATAAATAGTGTTACTAACACGACTTTTTTTGGCTGGCATTGGCATTGTTACAAATAGTGGACTTTTTTTGGCTGGCATTGGCATTGGCTGATTATACTTATCTGGTTTATTTACCACTGATGTGCGACAGTACATCCGTTTCTCTACCTACCTCTTCTAAGAATAAAGGCGTGATGTTACGTCACAGTATAAACCAGACATATTTAACAGTTATATAGATAAGGGGAGAGAACCGAATGTATCAATAATAAGTGTAAGTAATTAGATGCTATTCTTGTTTAAGGTCAAATGCGGTCAGCTTGAGATACCGCGCGGGACTGGGGATTCCTTTGCAAGATACTGATGAGAATATAGTTCGTTGAGTGAACTTGAGTTAAAGAAATATACCTAATTAATTAACTGCATCATTCATCGGTCCATTGTTATTATATTAGAATAGTTTTTTTTTATATCTTTATGTTTATTGTATGTACTTATAGGTAAATAACTATTTACACTAGTGACCCCAGGGAAGACGGTGGCACAGTGGTCACGTGCTGCCGTGCACAGCGAGGCTCAGGGGAGGCCCCTTTACTGTCTCCCCAGGGATGTGGCTTACAGGCGTTACGAGGGGGTGTTCCGGAATTGGTCTTTTAAGAGGAACCGGGACCAACCCTATGTGGTGATCACCGGGGTGGTTTTAGTGAGGTAAAAATCCCACACTCCCCGACCTCCCTCCCCGGAGGTCAGGTGCCTTTTAAAGTTTTACCCGCGACAACAAAAAAAAAATGTACTGAACTAGCTTCCGCCCGCAACTTCGTCCGCGTGAAATTTCACCCTCCCCCCATTCACCCTCTTAGGGGTGGAATTTCCAAAAATCCTTTCTTAGTAGATACTTACTCTTCACAAAGAACACACCCTCCAAGTTTCATGTCTCTAGGACCAGCGGTTTGGGCTGTGTGTTGATATATCAACAATCAGTCAGTCAGTCAGTTTACCATTTTATATATATAGATTAAATAAATGACTAACTAACTATACCTACAAGTAAATACAAAAACAAAAGGACTCTTAGGCGTCGAAGTACTCGTCCGCATCGCTGTCACCCGGAAATGTGGCCAGAAGACTGGCAGCATTGCCACGTTGAATGCCAATGCTAATTTTTTGGCCAAAGAACTCTGGTCACGAATTGAAATTGTTTACAACATTTTTACAAAAACAAAACGATTTTAAAAGAAACGTTAATCAATGAAACGACTACAAATTGAAAACTAAAGATTAGTTTCGAATGTCTTGCTGTCGTTGGGTCCTTGGATCAATTCTCAGTTTAGGCAAAGTCGTAGCGTTGGCAGGCCTCCCACAGGGTGGTCCGACGACCTTGTGAAGGCCGCGGGAACCCGTTGGATGCGAGAAGCACGGAACCGGTCGAAGTGGAGGTGCGCTTGGGGGACGCCTATGTCCAGCAGTGGACGTCTTTCGGCTGAAATGATGAATGATGATGATTCATTCTGCCTAGCCTTTTCCCAACTAGATCGGGGTCGTCTACCAGTCCAACCGGATCCAGCTGAATACCAGTATTTTACATGGAGCGACTGCCTATCTGAGAGAGGTAACACGAAACCCCGTGGTAAAACTGGTTGTCAGACTTTCGGACTTCTGACGACCCGTAACGACTGTCAAATCCATATTCATAAATTAATCTCGGTATGTAAAGATGGTCACCCATCCACGGACCGATCGCGGCAAGCTTAGCTTAACCTGATCGATCGACCCATGCGGCTGTTATTACTTAGCCACGAGCCCCTTCAGTTTAGGCAAAGTGTTAGGTATTGAATTTTTCTACTTATGAGTTTTTTCTCATAGCAGCCTTGAGTCTGAATTGATGCCCAGTCAATGGCAATAGTGAGTAGAGAGTAGTGGTAACCCAATGGTAAGGGCTTCGACTTTCGAGTTGTAGGTCGTAGGTTCGAATCCAGACAGTCACATTACTTTGTGTAAGTCATGCTCATCACCACTGCTCTCAAAACTGTGAAGGAAAACATCGTGCGGAAACCTTCCATGTCCTAGAATAAAAAACTCGAAGACATGTGACATCTACCAACCCGCACTGGGCCCGCGTGGCGGCTTAAGGCCCACTCCCTCTCACCGAGAGGAGGCCTGTGTCCCAGCAGTGGGAACATTATAGGCTGACATTATGATAATGGTAATAGGCTCACACCTGGAACTTATCCATACTAATATTATAAATTCGAAAGTAACTCTGTCTGTCTGTCTGTCCGTCTGTCTGCATGTCTGTCTGTATGTTACCTTTTCACGCTTAAACCACTTAACGGATTTCGATAAAATTTGGCAAAGAGATAGATTGCATCCCGGGGAAGGACATAGGATAGGTAGTTTTTATCCCGATATTCCCACGGGCTCGACACGTATGCGAGTGAAGCTGCGGGGCGCAGCTAGTAACTAATATACCCTACCCATTTAAAGCAACACACAAACACGAAGCAAATACCCTTAATCAGCTTTTAACATTTTCCTTCCTCCAAAGAGCATTTAAAACCTTTTTTTCGCACCCTCTTTCCTTATCGAACCATTAATACCTCTTCCTAACATTCGCCGTTATGAGGAAGTTCTTTATAAAGTCCATTTTGCAACAAATTAATGGCAGCATCTTTCTATCACACCATCTCCGCACATTATCTCAAAAAGAAACATTTAAGCCTTTTTCTTTGACTAAAAAGCTTGTATAAAAATATCGTTGAAAATGCCATTCCACACTGACCTTTGAAAAAATTCAATAAGACTTTATTTCTATTAAAATAAAGTTCATTTTTGCTTGTTTTTACAACAAACGCGTTCGCGCATAAGCTGGAAAATTCAATATCACACTAAATAAAAAAAAACCTTAACGTCACGATAAAAATCCTCAACAAAGCCAAAAAGGTCTGCGATTTTACGAACGTTTACATTGCGAATGTGGCCCTTATTGCGAACGATTTAAGGGTCATGTAAAAATGTTATGTAAGCTAAAATAAGTGAATAGTGCAAGAGATGGATCGGATTTTAATAAACGATGAAGATTTTGCTAGTAATCGTTTTGCGAGTTAAAAGGTTATTTTTTTCTCTGAAGATTTTGGCAAAGGGGAAGTACCTACCAATGAACCCCTACCTAATAAGTAGTTTAGGTAACATCTTGAGGAAACACATAGGCAATCAATTAGGCGTGGCGAAGTGGTTAATGGCCGACATTTTTTGTTTTGCTAAAACGGGTTTTGCCCTTAAGTGGGAAAATAAAGATACGTGTATGTATTCTATAGATTAAAAAAAAAACAAGTGCTTCTCGCAATCAAACTAGGAAGTCTGGCGAGCAGTAAGAACAAAAAAATATGTATGTTAGTGACTAATATTTTTTTTTTACTTTTTGCAAAACAGTTTCTTATTGCAAAACATAAGTTTTGCTGAAACAATATATTTTATTCTACAACAGGCTTCTGCCCGCGACTTCGTCCGCGTGTTTTAAGATAAAACATAATGCTATGGTACTCGGCAATAGCGCGGATTTCTATTACCTAGTGCAAGAATTTGGAAATCTGTGGAGTAAGTGCGTAACACACTGTAAGTAGCAATGGCTTTCATTTTGACAGTTCAACAACATTCATTGCGTTATTTACGTTGTTGAGCAGACAATTTTTCGAACATTTAAGAAGCAATCGATTCGATTAGCAATATCCTTGTTATGGTGTTGCGCATTATGGGTGCTGATCAGTAGTTCCGAAGATTACCCCTTACATACAAACTTACAAATTTTACCTCTTTATAATAATACTAGCTTCCGCCCGCGACTTCGTCCGCGTGAAATTTCACCCTCCCCCATTCACCCTCTTAGGGGTAGAATTTCGGCAAATCCTTTCTTAGCGGATGCCTACGTCATAACATCTACCTGCATGCCAAATTTCAGCCCGATCCCTCCAGTGGTTTGGGCTGTGCGTTGATAGATCACTATGTCAGTCAGTCAGTCACCTTTGAGTTTTATATATTTAGATAAGTATAGACAAATCTAGAATACAAGTCTCTAGCAACACGAAAAATAAATTCTATTTATACCCAACTTGCAAGTCACAAAGAATAGTACAAGAAGTTTATAATTATATGTCAAGTCAACGAGACTCTATGACAGTACTTTATTAAGTTCAAAACAAAGTTCTTTAAGTGGATTCCTTGCGGATTCCACGGATTTAAACTTTTGAATTTAAGCTGTATAATTCGGATTTAAATTGTATGAGCAAAAATCTGAACAGATATAGATAGACCTAGATAATCCAAGTATCACGATCTGTATTGTATAAGATACGATTATTAGTAAGGGGAATATACATTAAACTAGTAGGATACTTTTCATCTTAGAAATTAAAATGCAAACACAGAACAGCACCAACGCGCGCTCCGCGGTTGGTGCTCTGGAGCACCAACTTTAAAATTATTAACGTGCATTCCATGACAGTACCAAATAAACACCCTACCTCCCTGCCTAAACCTTGTACACTGCTTCTATTGAAATCAGGAAAAGGGCCGAAAGGTCCCAGTCCCAAAGTATAGGGCTATTTATTTTGATCTCAAGTGACATTCCCTAAATCGTTCGCGGAATGTGAAAATTTTTAGCCCTTCGCCGTCGAGGATATAAATTGTTTCCTAAATCGGATAAGGGTCCTCAGATTCGGAACAATTCTGAGTCCAACACCTTTTTGGTGTAAGATTGATTAATTTAGATAAATTAATTTGGTTTTAATGATGATGTCGTATTTAAGGAATTATTTATGTGATATTTGAATAGAATATTAGTTCAAGTTGATAAGTTTCTTGTGGATGGTTATAGAAAAGTGACAGACTACAATTAGTCCGGCCGCGGCCGTCGAAAGAATGCCTTCCTGACACCTGTCTGTGTGACAATTAACACTGTAATTTGAAAACAATCTAAACCAATTATTTTTAAAAGAGTAGTTCAAAGACTACAAAATGATGCTGTATAGTTTCTTGCCGGCTCTTCTCCAGAGAAAACGACCAATTGGAACCGTGCACCTAGCTTCTGGCGTTTCATAAGTGCCCATGTAAGTATGTGAAATATTTAAATTTTAATCTGCTCATCAGCTAACTTATAAGCCCTACTGAGAATAGTTCTATCATTTGAATCCGCTTATTCCCGTATACTTCCGCAAAAACCTTGGAATCTGATTTGCCCTGGAATCCTCGGGGAGTTCTGCTTTGCATATTACCGACAACCTTTCATATACCTAAGTATATTCTAGTTGATCTATTGGACCGACGGATTTCCTGGCACAAATCAAAATGGCAACATTGGAATTGGATCCTTGCATCAAACCGTCTTACTCATTATTGTTGCAAATAGGCGTTTCCTGGAGAACAACTGTGTTATATCGTTATTCATTCTTTTCTTAACTAAGTAGGCCCAGATTACTCCAAAGCGGAGACGAGACGAGGGGAGAAAATATGTGTTGGAAAACACCAACAGGTTTTAGTTTATTACATATAACGTGTCCGCTTGCCTTCAGTGGATACGGTTGAGCGGAGAGGAGAGGAGATGTCTCTGCTTAGCGCGAACAAAACAGTGATGTGAGCTGTGCCTAGCTTACGAGGCACAGCTCACATCACTGGTTTGTGGCGAAGACGCGCAGCGGACACCATAGGAGATGTGAGCAACTGAGCAGCGTGCAGCGAGCGGCGCCGCTAGTTCCGCCGTGTCACAACCGTGCCGTTCCGTGTGTTCACAACCCGTCCGCCGCGCCTGCGCCTGAATCAACGCTCGCCGCACGCATCCTCAGCTCCGCTCTAGCCAAAGACTATATTCTCTTTGGCTCTAGCCATTACACTACTCTGCAGCGGTCTAGCCAGTACGCATCTCCGCACAGATTCGGTGGATACGCCCTAGATGTTAAGCATCTCCTCTCCTCTCCGTTTCGCAAACCTCTGTCTATCTCCGTTTTGGAGGAGGCCTTATAGCCGCGGCGGGCACTAGCCCACCGCAAAAATACGCCTGGCGAAGTGGCGAGCGATCCGTCAGTGCGTTGCGCTGCGGCCCGGTGCGGGCCGCCTGTAGTGTGCGGTAGTTCAGACAAAATGTACTAAAGTGATGCAATGCCCCGTGTCTAAAAGGGACGTCCGAAGCATGAAGGACTAACCGACCATCGACAAGCCTCGGCTACCACAGCTTAACTTCTCACATACATGAAAGTGGGGCTGTTGTAAAAAGCCACGAGCCCCTCATAAATAACAGAGCATATAGTCTAAATAGCAAAAGTTCAGAGTAACAGTTTCGAACAATCCTTCCGGAGTTTTATTGAGAGAAACAATTCAAATTGGAACGTAAATTACAGCCGCTTTCAATTTAAATGACCTTTTAGACGATTAACTGAAGCCTTTAGGGGTGTGCCAAATGTGGTAATATGTTTTATGATGAGGATTTTTCATTTTTGGGGTATATGGAGATAGGGTTATAAGTTAAGTTAAAAGGGTTATTTATCAGAAAATATGTAAATGGACGTCTGTGTATTATAAGGATGAAGATCGTGAGAGAGACTTGGATAGTCTGGCATGATGCGTGGTTGTGTTACATTAAAGTTAATAATGTTTCATCATCTGCCTAGCCTTTTCCCAACTATGTTGGCTCGGCTTCCAGACTGACGGGATGCAGCTGAATACCAGTTTTTTCATAACGTTTATTTTTAAATAAATAGAGGTACACCTATGGTACACGGTCCACATATAACCAGTTATGTTTAAGTCCCATGTAATAGGGGGCGAGCCTATTGCCATCAACCAGTCACAAAACCAGACTGGGCTGTTACTGATAGATAGATAAAACGTTTATTCAGTGCAACAAAAGACACAATACAGGTATCAAAAACATCAAAAAAGGTGTTTTTTTTTTTACAAAGATTAAAAAGATAAATTGACCCCTAGACACCTAGCTCTTAAACATCTATAACGGTCGATCACTACCGGGCGGTGTGTGTCTCATGGTTGCACCAAATGGAGATACTGAGAGATTCCAGATGGGAAAACCGAATTTAAAACGCCCCGTTGGTCGTGGTCGCAAGCGTGACCGCTGAGCGTGGGGTCCTAGGTTCGATTCCCAGGTCGGACAAAGTTTTAATGGGTTTTTTTCCATTATGAATTTCTCAGTAGCAGCCCGGAGTTTAGAAGTTGGCGGTATGTTGCCCCGTGTCTCGGTGGGCATGTTAAGCCGTTGGTCCTGGACCTGATCTCTCTCTGGCCGTGTCGGATTGCCGTCCCATCGGACTTTGAGAGTGAGGGAAAAGAGGGTGCTCACGTGTCTGCGCACACACTTGTGCACTATAATACCTCCCGTGTAGATGACTCGTCTCCGTGAAATTTGCCGCCATGACCGAAATTTGGTCTAAAGGACTATTATTATCATAGCACACAAACGATAAGTGCTAACATGAAAAAAAAAATCTATTCACGAGGGACGGCCATACAACGGGCATAATATAAGAATACACTGCATTGCAAGAAATATCGAGAACTTACACTTTTCTTTAATTTTGGGAAAAACTTCCATTTTTTACGAAGGTTTGGTGTTAATGTCCGATTCCTCAAAACGGGCCCAGTTACTTGCTTGATTTTAATATTTGAACAATATACATAGGAATTCTAGGACACGATGTATGGCAGGACAAAAACACAAATCATCATTAGACTATTACCATTTACACAAAATCAGGTGTTGATGCCTTCTCCATACTTGATAACCTCTTCATACCCTCTCTTTTGGCATAAAATGAATGAACCGATTTTAATGAAACTTCATACGCATAAGCAGGATACAAAGATCTAAAAAGTTACATAAGAACATTTTCGAAAAATAGTGTTACAGCCAAATTAGACCGACTTTAAATTTTCCATAAAAACAGAGATTCCCAGTTATCTTTTTTTTTAATACACTTCACCTAAGTTTCTACTGTGAGATTACTAAAGAATAAACTACAAATAAGTTACATATCTGCTGGCAGTTTTATTTGCAACGCAGTGTATTATCTTTTACTTCTTGTCGACTCCGGGCAGCCCTACACAAGGCATAGCTTTAAGATTAGTGAAAACCTTAACTTCGCGTAAGTGGTGTAATGGACCGCCGTTTAAAAAGCTACCATACCTACCTACCGTACCTACCTACTCACTACTGGTACCTACTACCGTCACTTTCGGACAGATTAATGGATCTGGACCCGCCTGAGAATCACTAAGTGGTTTATGAAAAGTCTGTATACATCTATGAGTGTTTGTTGAGAAGAAATGGTGTTGGTGACGGCTTTAGAAAGCCTTTAGTTTGAATGAAATAGGTTAGGTACAGTCACGAGCACCAATATGTCAACACTTGGCAACTTTAAATTGCGATTTTTTCACGAAATTACGAATGCAACGTTGAAATACGACACTTTACATATACCTATGTGTTGGGGCTTCAAGTGTCTTCAATGAAACTCCCGTGTCGAGGTAGTTATTTAATTGCGGATATAAACTGTATTTTACAATAATGTTGTACAAGTTTCGATGATGGTGAAAAATTTTGACTGATATTATAATATAGTGAAGGTAGGTTGGCAAAATAAAAAATACGTAGATATGGGGCGCCTGGCCCTTTAGATTAGCAACGAGACACGCACTGAACGTCTTCACAATTAAGCCAGGCGTAAACATCCTCCCCCCGTTGAAACTCAGAAGTTTCAACCCTTAAGTAGCTCCTCTTCGGTTGGTAAAGGGCAGATGCGAACCAGAGGGCGCCGTATAGTTCCTCTTCTTGTGTTTATGTCGGCTACTCGTGCAACTCCATCTTGTCCCGGGAAGAGCCGTGTAATACGTCCGAGCCTCCAACATAGCGGTGGGACGCCATCTTCCTTCAGTAGGACCATGTCTCCAATTTTGACTGCGTCGGCGTTGGTCTTCCATTTACGTCGAAGTTGTAACTCGGCGATGTACTCGGATTGCCAGCGACGCCAAAAATGTTGGTATATTTGCTGTAGCCTGGCATAGCGCTGCAAGTTAGTTGAGTGGCAATCTTCCAAAGGTGGTTCAGGCAGCGCGGTGAGAGCCCGACCAATGAGAAAATGCCCAGGAGTAAGGCAGTGGAAATCGTCAGGAGAGGAAGATAAAGGACAGAGAGGTCTACTATTTAAGATAGCTTCTACCTGAGCGAAAAGAGTTTGAAGTTCTTCAAAACTTAAATGAGAATTACCCATTACTCGCCTAACATGAAATTTTGCTGAACGGATACCGGCCTCGAAAATACCGCCAAAATGAGGAGCGTAAGCTGGTGAAAAGTAAAACTGAATGCCTTCCGAACATGCAAAATCAGATAAATCGTTTTGGTAAGTCTTAAAAAAATCGTTAATTTCTTTAGCTCCTGCGACAAAATTGCGTCCATTGTCGCAGAATACCTCCGCTGGCCTGCCTCTTCGTGACACAAACCTTCGGAATGTCATAACGAAAGCGTCCTTTGATAGATCGCTCACGGCTTCGAGGTGAGAAATTTTATATCGAAGACATATGAAAAAACAAAGATAGCACTTGACTAAAGATGCACCACGTCCCCTTCTGTTTACAATAAGGAATGGGCCAGCGAAATCAATTCCCACAGTATGAAATGGAAAGTTGGGCGTGACACGTTGTGAGGGCAAATGTCCCATTATTGGCGCAATCGTCTTGCCCTGCAAGCGTCTGCACCTGGTGCAGTTATGAAAAATGCGTCTAGCTAGATTCCTACCGTTAATCGGCCAAACGTATTCCCTAACAACGGCCAACAATAATTGTGGGCCAGCATGTAATCCGCGTTTATGTTCGTATTCGAAAATCAATTTAGTAAAATGATGCGAAGCATGCAAGAGAACAGGGTGTTTTTTATTATAGTCATAGTCAGATGAGCCTAGTCGGCCACCAACTAGGATGACCTTGTCATCACTTAAAAATGGAGTTAATGATAAAATATTTGATTTCGAACTTAAAGATTTATTGTTGCATAGTAAATTATATTCAGAGAAGAATGATTCTTGCTGTGCAAGACGACACAAAGAAAGAAATGAATTATTTAATTCATCAACAGTCAAGGGACCGAGAAATTTATCTTTAGTAGGTTTTAGATTATTAATAAATCTTAGCACGTAAGCGAAAGATCGTTTTATTTTAGTTAAGCTGGAAAAGTTCTTAAAATTAATTATAGATTCATTTTGAGTAGCAACATGAGTGGTAGTACAATTAGGTTTAGTTTCCGGTAAATCATTAGAATTAATTTTATTAGGTTTTAAGATAGGCCAATTACTTTCAGGCTCCGTGAGGAATGGAGGGCCTGACCACCACAGCTGGGTACTGCCAAGCTTATCTGGACTAATTCCTCTAGATATGAGGTCTGCAGGATTGACAGATGTGGGCACATAGCGCCACGAGGAGGCATCTGTTAGCTCACAGATCTCTGAAATCCTATTAGCTACAAATGTTTTCAAATTTATAAACCTGGTGTTGAGCCAGGCTAGCACTACTGACGAATCACACCAGTGTACTTGATGCTGAACTTCATATCGGAGTGCTTTTCTGACAGCTTTGCATAGCCTTGCTGCCAGTAGGGCAGCGCACAATTCAAGACGAGGGATAGTCGTACTTTTAATCGGAGCTACTTTGGACTTAGAACAAAGCAAATTGACTGTGACTTCGTTCGCAGCATTAACTGAACGTAAATAAATGCAAGCACCGTATGCGTGTTGTGATGAATCACTGAACGAATGTAATTCCACAGATACGGGTTCATTACAGAGTACACGCCGCGGAACTTCTAGATCTAAAAGAGAAGGTAAATACTGCATAAAATTGTTCCAGTCTCTTTGAATTTCATGTGGGACTGGAGAGTCCCAAGTCAAATTATGTAGCCATAATTGTTGTAATAACATTTTCATTTTAATTACACATGGACTAATCAGTCCCAATGGATCAAAGATTTTAAAAAGAGACGATAGAAAAGATCTTTTAGTTAAATTACTGTTAGAGGAAAGTGGGTATTCGATAGGGAAATGTAACTGATCGGTTGATGGGTTCCATCCCATGCCTAAAGTACTAGTTGAATCACTTAATAAAAGATTATCATCAGTTTGACTATTTGAATCGAACAATGATGGTAAATTAGTCTTAAACTTGCGAAGATTAAAGCATCCTTTCTTTAATTCTTCAGTTACAGATTGGTGAATATAACGTAGGGTATCCTCACCTTCAGAACCGGTGATGAGATCGTCCACAAAGAAATCGTGTTGAATTATGTCCTTAACCATAGGATCAGAAGATTCTTCTCCAATCTGCCATAGACACCGAGTGCTTAAGTAGCTAGAACTTGCCATTCCGTAAGTCACAGTACCCAGCTGAAGCGTTTTGATGGGCAAAGACTCATCCTCTCTCCATAAAATAAGTTGAAGATTGCGATCCTCCTCATGGACCCGGACTTGACGGTACATTTTCTCGACGTCACCCGTGAGGAGAAACTTATGTTGTCGAGCTCTTATTAAGATGGAGAACAGTGAGTCCTGCATATTAGGCCCAACCATGAGGATGTCATTGACAGCCTGACCCGATGAAGTAGGAGCTGAGCCGTCGAATACGACTCTTATTTTCGTGGACTCACTACTGTCTTTGAAGACAGCGTGATGGCAGAGGAAGTAAGATGTAGAAGGTATAGGTACAGCGGATTCTGAAAGGTGACCTAAGTATGCGTACTCACGCATAAATTCTACGTACTGTGATTTCACATGTGGTTGTTTGCGAAATCGCCTTTCTAAATTTAATAAGCGTTTTTTAGCTAGTGAATAAGATTCACCAAGACAGTCAGGTGTATCCTTTAAAGGTAGACTGACTGAGAATCTACCAGTTTCTAAACGGAGGGTGTGCGATAAAAAATGTGTTTCGCATGCCTTCTCGCTATGACTCATAAGTGGTTTAGTTTCGGGAACATTTTCTAAGTCCCAGAATTTTGTTAGTTCTTGATGTATTTTGTCAACAGACGACACATAAGAAACGACTGAATGATTAGAATCTATATTATTATCAATTTCCTTTAACATATTTTTTGTGGGTAAATTAAAGTACATCGGACCTGAAACCAACCAACCAAACTGAGAACTTCTCAATACAGGTGAATTAAGACCGAGAGAGAGTTGATCGCGGCCAATAATGTCCCAGAAAATATCGGCACCGATGACAACATCAACAGGTGCGGGTTGGTGGAAGTAAGGGTCCGCTAAAAAGTAATCACTCGCAATATTAAGCCTTTTAACGTCAACGGGTATTCTAGGTATATTACCGGTCAACACTGGCAACACCAGAAAAGAAGAAGTGACGGTAAAATGCTTCATCAAAGATTTCAACTGAACTACGCAAGTTTCCGTAGCCTGAGTGGTGGTTTTATTGCCTATGCCAATTACATTGACATGCAAAGTGGTAGTCGGTTCTAAAAGCAGTTTTGTTTTAAGAGATTGAGTAATAAATGATGACTGACTACCGCAATCTAAAAGAGCACGAACCTTCTGTGTCTGCTTATTCACAGGATTAACAACCTCAATATAAGCAGTAGAAAGTAAAACTTGATGGTTATTTTGATTTGAAAAATTAACGATAGTGTCGTCAGTGGTGTCGGGTGAAATGGTGACCACACTGGAAATATTTTTGGTACCAGATTGTTTATGCAAGAGCCTATTGTGCCTTGTATTGCACAAGCGACACGGATGCATGCGACAATTGCGTGCAGAATGACCAGATCTTAAGCAGTTATGACAAAGCTTCAATCTGCTGACTTCACTGATACGGTCATCCACACTCTTAGCCAAAAAGGTGGGACAATCATAAAGGCGATGATTGCCATTACACACGCCGCATGTAATATCAGAAGTATTATTGGTTTCACTATTAGAAATGTATGACTGATGAGATTTTATTTTATTGTTAGAATCTATAGGCCTAGACGTTGCCGGAGTCTTAGGTATAGAATATGGATGGCTGCTATTTATTGACTGAAGTACGTCAGCGCGATCAATAAGAAACTTGAAAAAATGTTGCAAATTAGGTATATTAGTATCCAACGTGCCCCGGTATTCTTCCCACTTGGCTTTGGTGTTACTATCAAGCTTGGGGATCATTATGTGAATGAGTAAAATATCCCAGTCACGTGAACTTTGACCGAGACTGGTTAAAGCACGTAAGTTTTTATTAATATGATCCACAAGAAATCGTAATGATTTATCAGACTCGCTTGTGATTGGTTTTATGTATAATAATGAATTTATATGATGAGTTATTAATTGTCGTGCATTGTCATATCTGTCACATAATAATTTCCAAGCACACGCATAGTTTGCGCTGGATACCTCTAAATTAGCAATAATGCGCGCTGCATCGCCAGTCAAGTACGAAAGAAGATAATGAAATTTGTGTATGGGCGCGATGCGGTCGTTATTGTGTACTATAGACAAGAATGTGTCACGAAACTCAAGCCAACGAAAGCAAGACCCGTCGAACTTAGCAACTTGAATTTGAGGTAATTTAAAACCTATATCATGATGATCATGATTACATGGACCTGTGGTTATCTGACTTGAATTTAAATCCTTATAATTACTTTCATCATGACGGTTCGAGTTATGTTTTTGTGTAATACTTTGAGCAATTGCAATGTTGGATATAAATAATTGTTCGATAGTATCACGTTCATCAATCTCATTAGATAAATGGTCAGAGTTTAATACTTCTATCTGATTTTGCAAGTCATCAAAACGGCTGTAAATAGATTCAAATTTGCTTAGTTTTAATGTTAACTCAGCTAACTCAATCTGAGTAAGCGTTTCTTTAGAAGTAACATTTGATAAAAAGTTTCTAAATTTAGTGATTTGACCTTTTATGGAACTACGTTTCACCAAAAGATCCTGTAATTCTTGAGGATTGTTTGTGCTAGATTCACCTCCATAATCTTTACCCATTGTGAACTCAAACCTTGTTTAATATTGTAAATGTTAAATCGGATTGAATAAACAATTTGGTTTGAAATAGGTTTGACTATGGAAATTATACAGACACAAACTAGATGATGATAATATAAAAAACTAAAAACTTAGCTCACGCTCCTCGCCTAACGTCACCTGAGGCCGGCCCGGCGCGCGGCGCAGCTGTGGGTAGGGCTCCGCTCCGATCACACGGTGACACGGCAGGCGGCCCGACGCGCGGCTTTGCGTTACACGAAGAGATCGGCCTGGAATGTTCGGCGAGGTGGGTGAAATATATGCTTATAGTACAGCTATAAGCCTGTTGTGAAACACGGATAGAAATAATGATAATATCATAAGAAAATAATAGCCTACTATTAGGTATATTCGTATGGACAGTAAAAACGTTTACCAATAGATAACGTGAATTTAGGTACTAATGAGCTGCCTATGGTGTATTGATGTGATTATTTTAAGTCACTACAATGACTACAGACACCAATGCACTCTTAAAAGCTATTTTAAATAGGTATTGGATAGATTTATTAAGGATAAAAAGGTAAGGGTGGATAGGTAATAGGGAATTCACAAGGAAAAATGGGCACTTAGCTGCATTGGCCGAGGCTGCGGTACGATGCTGATGCTGCTCGTTGACCGGCGGTGGCTGCAATGGCTGGTACACCTCCAAGGAACCCAGGTTTGAGCTTGATATGGATGATAAGTAGCTGCGGCACAATAGTTACACCGGCAGCGCGTGGTAGCAATGATCGAACTTGTTTTTCGCCAAAATTACAGGTCTGTCCTGGTCGCCAGATGTTGGGGCTTCAAGTGTCTTCAATGAAACTCCCGTGTCGAGGTAGTTATTTAATTGCGGATATAAACTGTATTTTACAATAATGTTGTACAAGTTTCGATGATGGTGAAAAATTTTGACTGATATTATAATATAGTGAAGGTAGGTTGGCAAAATAAAAAATACGTAGATATGGGGCGCCTGGCCCTTTAGATTAGCAACGAGACACGCACTGACGTCTTCACAATTAAGCCAGGCGTAAACACTATGGATTCGAAAATACTTTGTTCCTACTAATATAAAATTTCATTCAAAAATAAAGGAGAAAATCGCCTTTGAATAAAGCCAAGTGTATACATACTTTTGCTCGTGACTGTACACCTATGTGGTAGGTACACTTTAACTGTTCGGTGTGGTAACTAAGTGAAACTACGTCATTAAAATCGAAGGACAAAATTATCATCATCATCTGCCTAGCCTTTTCCCAACTATGTTGGGGTCGGCTTCCAGTCTAACCGGATGCAGCTTAATACCAGTATTTTACATGGAGCGACTGCATATCTGACCTCCACAACCCAATTACTGGGTAATACGATACCTCTTGATAAGACTGGTTCTCAGACTTTCGGGCTTCTGACTACCCGTAACGACTGTCAACCATCCACGAATGACAGCCGGGACCAACGGTTTAGCGTGCTTTCCGAGGCACGAAGTGGTCACGGTATGTAAATATGGTCACTCATCCACAGACCAACCGCGGCAAGCGTAGCTTAACCTGATCTATCGACCTGTGCGGCTGTTATTATTTAGCCATGGGCCCCTCGAAAGAAAGACCAAATTATAAAAGGTCAAATTAAATTAGCTAGCAAAACTAGACGTGATGGGAATATACTTATTGTTAAAATAAAGAAAGTAAAAAATATTTTTTTTGGACCAACTACCACAATTTCTGAAATATTACTTAGTTCAAAAACATAAGTTGATTTTGTGTAAACTTCACAAACGTGAACGTGACGTGACGTATAGAGGTAGAAACAGTGTGTAAAGTTTACTCAACCTCTATAGAAAAGAGAGGATCCTTCGACCAGACGGGTGTTGTGTCTGGCGGGCAACTGCCCAATGATTCATGTCGGGCCGTTGTATACAGGGTTATTGGTAAACCATTAACAAGCTTTTAAGAGGTTATTGTACTCATCATTAAGAACAACTTTTACTCTGGGATCAAGCTGTTCCCTACATTTTGACAAGTTATACGAACATAAATCTAGGGAACAGCTGATTTTTTTTTCGCGATTTCAGGTTTGCTTGGTAAGTAAACCAGTACGTATAAGCTGGCTTCGTATTCTATTGAAACTCCGTTCTTCGGGAGCTAGGTCAGTTCAAGGTCAAAGTGTTACCAACGACGCGACATGCAGTCGATCATACCGAATTAATCATCGTCCGCCTAACCTTTTCCCAGCTATTTTGGGTCGGCATTCAGTCTAATCGGACGCAGCTGAATACCAGTATACATGAAGTCTACTATCTGACCTTCAGAACCTAGTAACTGGGTAAAGGCTCCTTAAAACAGGCACGACACGCGATAAAATCGCGCGCGACATAAAGCGTCGCGTCGCGCAACGAGCGGTGCCTTTGTGTCGCGAGCGATTATTCGCGTGTCGCGCCTGTTTTTAAGAGCCTTAACACGATGCCTCTCGGTTGCTAGATTTTTGGGCATATACCTACATATAACGACTGTCAAACATTTACAAATGATATCCAGGACCCACCGCTTGACATGCTTTCCGAGGTACGAAGGGGACTCGACATGTAACGGATGTTCACCTATCCACGAACAAGCACGCGTTGCTTAACCTTCGTACTGAGTAAACAGCTTAGAGTTGGTACATTATTTCTATCTTACATTAATCTAAATTATGTTTCCTTTCCACCAAGTAGCCTAGCCGACAACAATAATAAAAAAAAGGAATAAGATATAAAGTTTCTTCAGACGAAAAAGGAAAAAATACACCCATTAAGAAGTTGGAGTTTCGGTCATTTGTCTGTCTGCCCCCGAATTGAGTTTTTCTGTGGTGCTAGCTACCTAAAGCGAACCACACAGTACAACGCGCCACGCGACGTGACGCGGGAAACGGACCCAAATTCCGGCGCGGAAACGCGTTTTTAACCCCCGACGCAAAAACGACGGGGTGTTATTACTATAAGTTTGATGTGTCTGTGGGGGTGTGTGTGTGTGTGGGGGGGTGTGTGTGTGTGTGTCTGTCTGTGGCATCGTAGCTCCCGAACGGATGAACCGATTTTGATTTAGTTTTTTTGTTTGAAAGGTGTATTAGTCGGGAGTGTTCTTAGCTATGTTTGATGAAAATCGGTCCAAGATGGCCGCCGCTACAAAATGGCGGATAACATATTTTTTCACAATTCCCTCAATATGGGTATCAAATGAAAGGGCTTCAATAGTAGAATACTATACACTATAACAAATTTTGAATCCAAGATGGCCGCCACAACAAAGTGGCGAATTACATTTTTTTTCTCAACTCCCTCAATATGGGTATCAAATGCAAGGGCTTGACAAGTAGAGTAATTTACACTATATTGAAAGGGAATGAGGAATATTAACTACCTAACGAAATGAAAACTAAAAACTTGAAAAATATAATAAAACAAAAAAATCTGTTTAGTTTTAAAAATTATTCTTCAACTATAAATTAATCAATATTTTTTGACGGATAAAAAACCTGATTAAACACCAAATTACCGGAATCTTAAAACGGAAGAAAATAAAAGAAATGACCCTACAAAAAGCATGAAATAAAAAATTAAATTAAAAATTTTAAAAAACCCCCGACAAAAATAAAATTAAGGAATCCCTACAAAAAGCATGAAATAAAAAAATAAATTTGAAAAAATCTTATGGAAGTCGACCTCAGAAGCAGAATAGAAGGCGTTCCACAGAACGGTCCCCCGACTTCCATAAGATTTTTTCAAATTTATTTTTTTATTTCATGCTTTTTGTAGGGATTCCTTAATTTTATTTTTGTCTGGGGTTTTTAAAATTTTTAATTTAATTTTTATTAAATTTGTATGTTTCCTAATTATGTTATAGGTATTTTGTACCGACCTTATTTGTTGTCTTTTTTGTTTCAAGTGTTTATTAGTGGAAACTTGTAAATGCCCTTCAGATGCATATTGTTTAAGAGCACTGTTTAAATTAGCTGTAAGTTTCCCGAACAGAATAAAATAAAATAAAGGCTCTCTCCTACAGGCTCGTTATATCGGTCGATAATATCGGATGCATTATTTCGATAATACGTCCCGTTTCCTTGCCACACAGCTACGTTTTTATCGTCCGATATTTTTAACGTGTGCGTGTATCCAACACTACAGGCGCCCCGCCCGCACTACACATTACTACGTTATTAACGCAGGTATGTGTAATATCGTATGCGTCCTAATACAAAATGTTCTAAGAACTCATCGGAATATCGCAGGACGGCCACGAAGTTACACATTGCTGCGATAATAACGACGCAATATAAGTAGGACGCTTGCATTCCTCCGGGGACAAAAAAAAATGATAATAATACAAAATGCTAATAAAAATAAATAATGCTAATAAATGCTAATACAAAATGTACTGAAAACAGATATCGCAATAACGCATCCGATAATAACGTGCCTGTGGGGCAGAACCTAAATTTCTGCGGAAAAGCGTTTTTATTGAATTTGGATATAAATAATCACGCGCGAGCGTTATCTGCGCCCCGTCACGTGGCGCGTTGTAGTGTGTGATCCGCTTTATGTAGGTAATCAAGGTAGAAAAAGTGTCGCTATTTTCGTACAAAATTGACTTTGGTATAGTGTTTATAGGACATTATATTATTATAGACAGTCATTTTTAGGGTAGGACAGAAGATTTTAATACATACAAATACATATACATAATATCACACACCTGTATTCTGTAATCCTACCCGCATGCTTAGACAGAGGTGTATGTATACAGTGTGAGTCTTCATAATGTGCACATATCGAAATGAGGGAAACTAAGCTTATTTTTATCGACGGAAAAATATTTTAAAAAATCTAAAAAAAAAAACATTGTAGCATTTTTTAAATTATTTTTCGCTGCTGTGACCCCTGTGTAAACAATAGCCCCTCAATTGAGTTTTTTTTTTTTTTTTTAACAAAAATCTGATATTTTTTCATAAATTTTTACAAAAATTGTAAAATTACTCAATAAAAGCCCCGATTACCTACCCTTTTTGATTACTTTAAATTATTCTCCATCGTATCAGATTTCTAAACGTAAAAATACCATGTTTATAACTCAATCACAACATTTCCTATCAACTGTTAAAGAAAGGCCTTGCAATCACCATACTTTAGCAGGTAATAGTACATTATGATACATGTGTGCTAAGTTGATCATTATGCACGAGGCGATATTATCGCGCGAGCCGCAGGCGAGAGCGATAAGAAAGCCGAGTGTATATTGATTAATGCACACGCGTTTCATACGACGTTTTTCAACACACTTGCGAGGAAAAAAAAACAGACTTGTATTGTTAAATATTAACTTGTATGGAAAATGGCGCGCTGGTTTTGTTTTCCCGCGCGCCGTGCTAGCCAGCACTAGCGATGCGCGCGCAACATTGACTCATTTTAAATATATTAATCTATGGCACAGACAAAACCGCTAAACAGCCTATAGAAAAAATATAATAAACACAAACCTGAAAATTGCAAAAAACCTAAGAATTTCGCGGTCTACCACTGCGCATTCACCTTAAAGTGTCTGTGGTCCCCTGCGAGTTCATTTTGCGACCAAGGACAATACAGACTATTTAAAAAAAATTGAAATATAACCCGCGGATTTTTTCTTTTGGCATGAAGTCTCTTTGGGCGCTTTCCGAATTAGCTATAATCGCTCACATCACAGCGCTCACGTCATCTCCATGGACGTAATATTACGTCCTGCATCATCTCACATGCGTTCCGATTTAGATATTACTATTATGACTGCTGAGAGCTGGCAACAATTCGGAACACTCGTGAACGCGCTCACATGACAGTGCTTACACAATGTAAAAAAGATATTATTACAGTATTTCTTTGTATAAACACCACATTTCTTCTTCATTTCTTCTTCTTTGGTTAGGTGGCGACTGTCATCCAGAAGCACAATTTCAAAAATGCCACGTTAGTTTAATTTAAAGATGATGCAACTCAAAACAAAACACACACTGACACAACCTCATACACACACTGTCATTTTTGACAGCGCTCACGGTGATATTATTCTAGGGCATGGTCGGCATTATCGCAAGATGGCGAATGTCATGACGTCATCTATGACGATTCACGGGACATCGTTATCGCGCTCACGCTAATTCGGTTATTTCCCAATTCGGAACACATCGATTATTTCCCAATTCGGAACGCAGGGTTTGATGAGATTAAAAAAGCGCGCGTCTCCGACTAGTAAATAGTTATCTGTGGTATTACAGAACATGTGGATTAAAGTAAAGAAAAAGCACGCGTTCGTAATACACTCCATTATGGACCTAAAATGGGTTCAATAAGAGCCACTTTACGAGCAAGTGTGTTGAAATAGTATATTTCATTACAATTGCGGAAAGGCTGTCATTGCAAAGAGTTCCGACAAATGTCTACCCGAGCCGAGGCGCAGCCGAAGGCGAGGGTTGACAGTCGGAACAAGTTGTACTGAACGACTATTTTTAATACAGTTGCGAAAAAATGAATCAATTTAATAAAATAATAAAAACACAATAAACTCAACTAACTAATAATTTTTTCTGGAAAATGGCGCCAACCGCAGAATATAAGCAGAGTTTTTTTTTCTTCACCCATTTTGGTAGGCAAAGGCAAATCCATACAGCTTAGTCTTCAGTATATTTGTTTAGCTGGCATCTGTACCAACGGGCATCTGTACCAACGATAATCTAAAGTGGTAGTCATAAAAATATATGGTTGACATTTTATAGAGTAACCGCAACTGCATAAAAAATGCCTTCTTATTGTATCTTGATCTTTTGTCGCGATGAATGGATTATCCACTCAGCAATTTTGGTTCGCGAACACGGTAAACGATTTCCTTGAGACTTTGCAACGCGATTTTGATAAAGCAATTTCCATGAAGTTTTCATAGAAATTGTTCTACTAGAATCGTGGCACGATGTCACATCGCGCTAGTCTGCGGAGCCTTTATAAGGAGAAAAAGGAAAAAAATATACGTATTCCCAGAAACTGCAGAATTGATTTACCCACTTACGCTTTATAGTACTCTAGCTTCTGCCCGCGACTCCGTCCGCGTGCTGCGTGGCGTGACGCGTGCTGCGTTGCCACTGGAACAGACATTATGTATATGTAGATGCATAGACATAAACCACAGCATTATTCAGGAAGTAATCTGCCCCTGGCAGTCTCAACAGCTGAGACAACACTAAAGACGAACTCAAAACTCATTCAGGATAATCCTCCAGTACTTGATGCCATTACATCTTCGAAACTTCCTAACAAACTTCTCGAGAGTTCCCAACTAAAATGCGATGGGAAATAATATGAAAAACAATTTTATACTTTAAGCAGGGTAGCGCAGTTCGCCGAGTTGTGAGACGTACCTACTCTTTTTGTCCGGAGACAGACAAGTAACAAGTTGCTCGTCCCATTTCGCGCTTCAACGAAACGCGACGCTCTGCTCTGATGCAATGGAAGTTTTTGATTTAGAGATTATGAGATTTTTCGTCTGTGTTTTACGGGAACAATCGCCTCGGTTCATTCCTCGGGAAACCAGTATTCGTTGGTCTAAATTGACGATCATACAGATGTACCCACCTGGTCAGGGTGGTAAATAGGTAATATGAAATGAAGCGTCAGCAATCCATGAATATATAATATGAATGATAATCTTGGATTTTAGAAAAAATCCGACTCGAAGGACCAATTTTTAAAACAATTTCGTGAAGGACCAATTTTAACAATCAGTTGAATTACCTAGTTGTTACGTAAGGTATGACGCCCTCAGGCTTTGTGCAGGGACGACCTTCCCAGGGTGACTGGTAGCAGCTGGATGAGAGTTGCCGACAATCGAGCTGAATGGCGTGTGAGTGGAGAGGCCTATGTCCAGCAGTGGACTGCTGTAGGCTGATGATCATAATGCGCAACGGCATGCAAATATATTACCCTCAGTTTCTGAAAGGTATTGACAGTAGTTTCAGTCAGATAACAGACAATAACTCAACATGAGTTTAGCAGTCAGTTATCAAATTTTTGCGTTTTTAACCGACTTCAAAAAAAGGAGCAGGTTCTCAGTTCGTCAGAATCTTTTTTTCTTAGGAACCGAGTTTATTAACATGGTGTCATGCCTGTAATCCCCGAAGGATTACGCAGAGAAGTACCTGTAGTACACCTACATTTCGCCAGTTACCTATATCAGGGGCCCGTGGCTAAATAATAACAGCCGCACAGGTCGATCGATCAGGTTAAGCTACGCTTGCCGCGGTTGGTCTGTGGATGGGTGACCATCTTTACATACCGAGACCCCTCCGTGCCTCGGAAAGCACGTTAAGCCATTGGTCCCGGCTGTCATTCGTGAATTTTTGACAGTCGTTACGGGTAGTCAGAAGCCCGAAAGTCTGACAACCAGTCTTACCAAGGGGTGTCGTAACGTATTACCCAGTAATTGGGTTGTGGAGTTAAGATAAGCAGTCGCTCCATGTAAAATACTGGTATTCAGCTGCATCCGGTTAGACTGGAGGCCGACCCCAACAAAGTTGGGAAAAGGCTAGGCAGATGATGATGATCTAAGTGCCATATAATAATGGAGCGAGCCTATTGCCATCAACTGGACACAAATCCAGACTCCAGACTGCTACTGAGAAATCTCTGATGGAAAAACCAAATGACACTTTTCCCGATCTGGGAACCTCAAGCTCAATAACGCCGAGATTCTTATTAAAAAGATTTTAAAATTATGTAAATTAGTTTCAGAAAACCGGCTAAGTATAGTCAACAAAAGAGATAAGTATGCAGGATTGTCCGGTATAGTTGAAGTTTAGTAAGAAACCGATGGATGTTCTCGAATAAAATTTAATTTTATTATTAGAAAACAAACAGTTAATTTATCAAATAAAATTTCAGTAAACTTCAACTTCAATTTCTTACTAAACTTCAACTAGGTATATCCGACGATCCTGCATACTTATCTTTTTTGTTGACTGTACATAAAGTACCCAGTGTACCTCTTGCCTGTTTCGACTTATTTTCATAAACTTAGCTATCTCTGTCTTTAACGAAGTCTCGTGGGACGGTAGGACCGACTATTTCATTAAAAACTTTACCAATAAATATTTTATACCTGCCTGAACTATGTATAATTTGTGTCTGTATTTGTCAGTTGTTACTGGTAGTTAGCAGGCTTAGCTACCCGAAAGTCTGACAACCAGTAGAAGGGGTATCATATTGCCCAGGGACTGGGTTCCTTACTTGGGTAATCTTACCTCCACAACACAGTTACTGGGTAATACGACGGCAGCCGCTCTATTTTATAATTACTAGTATTCAGCTGTTTTCGGTTAGGCCGACCCCAAAAATAGTTTGGAAGTGACTAAGAAACTCCAGATGGAAAAATTACCAACCTAGTATAACTACACTTCTCCCTACCCCATCTGGGAATTGAGGCGTGTTGTTTCTGTTATGGGTGGACATAAGTACTTTCTTAAACCTCCAAGCTGCCACTACAACATCTAAACCAACAATGTTCCGTATCCGTATCGGAAAGACAAACATTCACTTGATATTAACTTAGTAATAATCTCAAACAAGGAGTTCGCTTCCCCATATTTGTGTTAAATCCGTGGCTTTTCAGGGCTTATTAAATAACTTTCTTATTGTAAGGAGTTTTGGGTTTTAATCAAAATTGGGTTTGAGTATAAAAGTTTGGATTTGTTTCTGGTCCTTTTACCCCAGTCTTTATAGTTATGTTGAAGATCATAAGAGGTTACTAAGTGTGTTACGCATTATGGGTAGATAATCTAACGCTACCGTTTTCTAGAAGAGCAATGGTCGCCATATAACCACCACAGTGACGCTGTCATGAAAATTATGGCAGTTGGTATAACTTTACGTTCTCAAAAAACACTTGCTAGGAAAACACTCAACATACTTTCATAAAGTTTCAGTGACGTCATTAAAACGGCGGGTAAATTGCAGACGCTATTTTATTTTGTAAGGGAAAACAAACAGTAATATGTTAAAAATAACTTAAGGGGGAAGCGCTAAGGTAGCCCGCGAAATTTTCAAATTTTCTTACGTTTTTTGCAATTTGCTGGTCAGTATTAAGTTGTACGTTGATTAAAATATGTTTCGTGACCGTAACAAATATATGTATTTACAGAATTATAATCAAACCAGGCGGGCGTTAGTCCGCTTGACTGGCCAATTCTTCCCTTGCAGGGCCGTCTTTACCTATTGTGCAGGGTGTGCGTAGCACACGGGCGCAGCGGTCCTAGGGGGCGCCGAGCGCCGCTCGCTTCTGAGCCCCACTCGGCGCGCGCGATGGCCGGCCGCGGCACTTTCAATGACCAACGTAAAAAGAGCTCCGCTTTCCATACATTTTGTATAGCATCTGGAGCTCTTCTTATATTTGTCGAATTACACCAAAGCAAGCCGCGCCACGAGCGCACGAGCGGCTTTTACAATATTTACTTTTTTTTCAGCATGAAATAAACCTTATTACACGTTATTAAAGATTATATTTTGAGTGTAGTAGTGAGTGCCGCATCGCTCGGCGGCACCTGTTTCAACTTTCAATGATTCGTTTGAAAACACGCCGACAATCATATTGCGAATAATGCGAATTCAACTGTTTGAGATAGACAATAAAGTTCAAATTGCCATGCCATGGACGAACGTATTGCGCGCGGCATTTCTGAAAAGCGTGAGTACGCGTGGCGCGTGCCGCACAGGTCGCGGTCGTAATTAGAATGAAGAAATTTCAAAATTTGGACATTCATATTGATGTAACATAACATTTATATAGACATGTTAACGTTTTGGCTTGTTAGGGTAAACACCAGAACACCCTGTATAATTCTAAATATACAGTCAACAGCACACCATGGTATCCAAAACCGACGAATTTCTTCTTCATCTCCAAACAATAGTTTATTATCCATTGGGGAAATTTGTCAATTTGTGGTAACTTGATGTGCTGTTACTTGAACTTTGTACCCATTCCATTTTGACCGTGCGCTTACTAGGGGACGCTTTTTTTTTTACTAGGGGGCGCTTGTGTAATGTTTGCACACGGGCGCAACATGGGCTAGAGACGCCTCTGTTCCCTTGTGGTGGTAAGCCACCACAAGGGAAGAATTGACCAGTCAAATAAGGTGTTGGGTGTGACTGTCCAGTTGAGTAACTGGCGGAACAATCTAAAAAGTAGTACCTAAGTAAGTACTACCTACTTTTCCAGACGTATTTCTTCCGACAGAGCTATACTACCTACTACAATCATACAATTAGTACGATGCAAGGATATTTATACCCAAATAATTGTCACTCTAAATTCAACACTCTGTTGGTGTACCTACAGAGAACATATTAATTACAGGAGCTGGGTAAACGGAATATTGCACGCTCAATCAAACTCGACGACTCAACTGTTTATCGAGTCATAGTACCTATATAATAGCATAGTTACCTACTGAGTATAGGTACAGCGTGTACCGCAGTTGCGTAACACAATCTGAATCATTTTGAAGGATATTGCTAATCCATTGATTCATGTGTTCGAAACAATTTGTCTACTCAACGACGTAAATAACGCAATGAATGTTGCTGAACTGTCAAAATGAAAGTCATTCCTACTGTTAGTGTGTTACACAATTACGCCGCGGAATAGGTAGTTGACGGTTGGTTGGTGATTGACGGTTGACGGTGGTTGGTTGCGGCGGTTGACTGGTAGAAAATGCCCATGGCATTAAGTCCGCCTCTGTACATTTATGTGCTTGAAGTATTAAATAAATAAATAATAGTGTGGTAATACTTAAAGCCACACCACACTATTCTGTGGCGTACAGACCATCAAACTAAACAACTTTCTTCATGGGACCAACATCGTAATCACGAAAATATTGTCAACTGTCCCATGCAAAACATCGCATTTACCTATATATACATATTTTTTTCGCGATTACGATATTGCAATGGCGTGCTTTTCGAAGCACGGAGGGGTCTCTGTATGTAAAGATGGGCACCCGTCCACGGACCTATTTGGCAAGCGCAGCTTAGCCTGATCAATCGACCCGTGCGGCTGTTATTAGGTACTTAGCCACGGGCCCCTCAGCATATTATTGAGTATATACCTAATATAATTATTTGCTAGTTTATGAAGCTGGCAGTCGCGTTAATTAGGAAACGCGTGTAACTGAGTGGCTGTTAGTGAATAAATAATTAGGAATGGAGAACTCTACGAATGGGTAATGCTAAACAAATGCGCCAGTGTTTATATAAATAGGTTCATGTTTTTCTTAATTTGCTCGTTGTTCTAATGAAGGGCTAATTAAGTTCGGGTGTAACAGTAAAGCCTGATTATATGGTTCGATTTAATTGCCCGTGATATACCATATAAGCAACTATAAAAGTTGCACCAGCTTTATTGTCTGCCTCATAGGTTTTTTTTTTTTGAAATTTTCAAATAACTTCTCCTGCTCTGTGCGGAGCGGGAGGGGTGTCAGACTTTTACTGACTAAAACCCACCCGTGTTCCTTCAGTTGCCTGTTGCCTCAGTATGTTGCTTCAGTTGTCAGTTGTGTTGCCTCTTTCGAACAACCCTGGCAGGCATCGGCCCTAGCGGACCCCGTCAGTATATTAACCAAACAACGCATTTACAGTGACTAAAGCTACGGTTTCTTGGAAGAAACCGTAAAATAACCGTTTCGTTTGTTGTCTAAAAATTTGAAAAAAATAGCCTAGGACTGAACGAAATGAACCAACTTTGACGTGTCCGGCCGGCCACTCCCACTTCAGCCTGGCTGTTTTTTTCTCCAACATCCGCTACTTGAGTTATGGAGCGCAGCGTGGTGTTTGTAACTCGATCTGTACACCTAATACCTACGTATGCTGCTCTCCATTGCCCGTTGGCAAATCTTGAGTTTGGACTTCTGTTGTTCAGTAAGCGACCAACTTTGTGCACCGTAGGTTAGGACGAGCAGGATGCACATGTCGATGAGTTTCCTTTTTAATGATAAAAAAAAATAGGAATAAAGAAATGAAAGGCAGTCCTTTCATTTCTTTATTCCTATTTTTTTCAGTAGGTCTTCCAAGCATTTTGGACCCGTCATTCGACTGCCTCATCTTGTCTGTTTTTGAAAGACACTGTCTGGCCCAAGTATGTGTACCTACTCATCGACATATTGCAACCCATGTCCGTCTACCTCGACCCTACGTTTCGTGCTGTAGGTCGTGTCTGGGATCTGTTTGGAGCGTTCCCTCAAGTGCTGAAGGTGATGTAGAGAAGAACACTATGTCATCTGCAAAGCGGAGGTTTGTTAGCTGGTGCCCGCTAACAAGTAGGTATACCTCGTGACTTCCACGAACCAGGCAACTTGTTAAAAACCTCCTGCAGTGCACTTGTGAACAGCTTACGTGAGAGTGGATCGCCTTGTTTGACAACTTTTCTAGGTTAAAATTTGGTCCAGAAACTTATAGCTTGAGGTTCACAGAGCTACTTCTATGGTACTGTCAATGCAAAAAACGATATTCAGGAAAACACACCAACTTACATTCACAGATAACATTTCAGTGACGTCATTCGCCGATAAATTCGGACGCTATGTAGGCGGCCCCCGATCTTCTAGGAAACGATTATAACTCAGTTAATAAGACCACAAATTTAAAATGGGAGGAATGGGTGGATGGGTGGGAATTTGTTCCTGGAACAATACATTTTAATTAATATTCCACCAATATATTTGGCACTAAATAATACAGACAAGCTCACCGATAAATTCTGGAGAATTTAACTAAATTTAGACCAGTGACATGCAATCTTAATAGCTCCGAGCGATGTTACTCCAATTTACAACCGTTCGACTGGGGTTTGAGTTCAAGTCAAAGTAATTAGAACTTTAATTGCTGTTCTGAAAGTTGGTTTTGGCTTGGAAGTAGCCTCGTTGGGCGAGGTAAAGGTAGGGGCTTAGTGGTAATGAAGTGCTGTTTAAATTATTAATAATAAATTATGGATTGGAATCTGTGTGGTTTGTTCAGGAATTGGGGAAAAATGATAATTGTCTTTCTAGCTTAATTTGCTGAATTAATGCCTAATTAACACACAAGGGCACTCTTACGCTTTACGGAATAGATCAACAGAACTCTCCCGTTGCACCGTAAGACCACAATACCGCCATTGTGTGTTAAAGAAAGAAAGAAAAATATTTTATTTGAGACACGCACAGGAAACGCAATTACCTACGCCGCAGAACTCGCCCAAGTAGCACCACAAAACCCGGTTTTTCACCTTCCGCATCTAACCTATCCAGTCTTCATACTACAAAATCGCTTCCGCTCCTCTAATCGCTCCGCTCGTCACTTCATGCTACCTTACCCTACAATTTAATTCGTCCTCATGCTAATAGGTCCCGGTCCCAGGCTAGGAGGCAATTTCGCAAGACGTCTCAGTTACTGATGGCATTACGTTGTATCACGACACTACGGTTTTACATTTAACGCTACTGTGAAAGACTAGGTTTATAAAGGGTTTTAGTTTATCAAGTTTTGGTAGGTTGGTTGTTGGTTGGTGACAGTGGCTGAAATTATGAAGGTAAACTTACGGTGAGCTAAAAAAATATAAAGTGGCCAAAAAAGTATTAAGTACCTAGGTATCTAAGTACTTCAACAATAAAAAATATCTAAAAATAATTAACTTTAAAAGTAACATATACCTAAACTTTAAAATACTATTATTTGAAATACTTACCTCACATGCGTAAAACGAGTAAATGCCTGCGAGTTTCTATACAAGGTGTTAATGGAATAACCCAAAACCTCTTAAGAGGTCATTGTACTCATCATTATGAACAACTTTTACTATGGGGCCAAACCTGAAATCGCGAAAAAAAATCAGCTGTTCCCTACATTTATGTTCGCATATCTCGTTAAAATGTATGGAACAGCTGATTTTTTTTTAATACTATTTTGAAACAACTTTGAATAAACTTTAGATGTACCTACATACTTACCATCGATAGGAAAATATTTACAATTTGTTTTATAATTCAAGACGGTCAACTTAAAGATTTGCTTTGTGTCTAAGTTGAAGATTAATTTTCTCGCCGCTTTTCTTATTGGCAGCGGCAGTAAATTTTGAAGTACCTACAGTGACGAGAAGAATCAAATGCAATGGCCTCCTAAAGTATCGATAGAAAAGTATTTTATGGTGTTACAGACATGGTACCTACCTACTCTTGAAAACATACTATTGTGAATTAGGTATTTTCTCAAAGTTGCAATTTTTATTTTACGTAAGAAACGCTTTTAAATGTTGCGTAACTATAAGGTAATTATGCTCGAGACGTACAGACGCCAGCACATCAAGCTACTACAATCTGTCAAATTTCTTTAACAGATTTTCAACTTTATCGCTAAAGCATAAGGTTCAAAGTTGATTGGGAAAATTTTACAGTTTCGGGTAGCTTGTTGTGCTGGCGTCTGAACATAGAGAAGCAGCAGTGGCTGGGAAGTGTGAAAATTAAACCCAAAACATTCTATAAAATCATTTATTTTCCTTACATGTAAACATCCATAAACCTACTTCAATTATCTACTATGTACAAACTAGAACAATATCATTGTTGTCACTAAATAAAAATTCTTTGTTTATAATAAAAAGAAATGGCAATCGCTTATTACTAGGACTGTTAACTTAATACACATATATTTTACACTACAATAAATAATCAATATTGTAATACACTCCTGCATAGCTATTCACAACCACTCGATACGTACGCTTCCGTATCATATCGTATCGTATCATATCAATGTTATTGTAAGAGTCCTCTAAACGCTATTCACAAGTCCAACGACCGCTTTATTATTCATCCGACAACGGTTACTGTCCGGGCAAGGCAAACCGGGGCTTACTCTTCAAACTAATTTTAATTCCAATGTAATGCCAATACGATTCCAAAGCTAATTTTACAGTCACGTGATTCGGTATTCTTGAAAACAATATTGTCAACATTGAAATTAAATTGACAATGCTCTGCGATTATTTTGTAAATCACAATCAACAAACTATCCCAAAGGAATATTGACGCAATGCACAGTTGTCAAAATACATTCAAGAGTACCGTTTACCCCATGCCAAGCCCGATCGCAATTCCAATTAGTTCCCCAAAATGGACACCCAATTTAAAAACCATTTGGCGCTAGCTTCGAACTCAAGAGTACGAAATAACGAAACCTCACAATTCCAATGTCGATCTATCGGAATTAAATTCAAGAGTAAGCACCCAGGTTGTCGAAATGTGTCATTATCGATACGATACCCTGTCGGATAGTTGTAAATAGCCACAGATATAATCTATATCTGTGTGAATAGCTATGCCGAACAACTAAATCAAGCCACCGTACATTTCCATAAAAGGTATAGAGGCCTAAAACATCAAAATAATGATGAGCCAAAAAAAAAGTTTTCATGCAGTTTTGAAGCCGAAATACTGGCCATTATTTTGGTGTCATCGTTGTTCCGAATTTGAATTCACGACCATTGAAATATGTATAGATTATACGAAAATGCAGGGTGGCTCTATTAAGCCGGAGTAGGTATTACTATGAAGTTGTTTTTGTAGAAAAGGCTTTCCGTGATACGTGATGTAAGGATGCACAGTCAACAACTCTAAAGGCGGATACAGACATTGCGAGGCATGCGCCGCGCACGCCTCGCAACACACGCCTCGATATTATTTTGCCTCGAGTAAAAATAAAACCAGCGCATGCTCAGGCCGACTGACGCATGCTCGGGTCGATCGAACCGCGTGCGAAGCACTTACCTCGCAATGTGCGTACCTTCAATTGTGGCGAGGCATGTCCTACCCAAGTACAGGGCGAGCCAACGAATGTCGTTGCGCTCAAATCAAAGCGCCTCAGTGCGAGCAATGCGACGAGCAGGCGTAGGTTCATTTTCTCAGCCGAGGCAAGTGTTGTGCGTAGTGAGTGTTTGGCTATATACACGTACTCTTTGATTGTGGAGCGCTTGCCGACATACTTGCTCACCCTACACGTGCGTAGCATGAGCTACGCACGTGTAGGAAACGTTCATATTCGTGGTGTGGTATGAGCTATGAGCCTCACCATGAATATGAACGTCCACACATTGCGAAGCATGCGATGAGCGCCACGTGCGCTGCGCATGCCTCGCAATGTCTGTATCCGCCTTAACATCTACCCAGTTTATGCTATTCTAAAGTAAATGATAACAGCCGCACTGGTCATGCGCAGGTTAAGCTACGCTCGCTGCGGTCGGTTGGTGGATGGAAAACACGTTAAGCCGTTAGTCCTGACGGACAGTCGTTACGAGTAGTCAGAGGCCCAAAATACTGACAACCAGTCTTACCAAGAGGTATCGTGTTACCCAGTAGTTTGGTTTGTGAAGGTCAGATAGGCAGTCGCTCTATGTAAAATCCTGGTATTCAACTGCATCTGGTTAGACTGGAAGCAGACTATAATTTACAGAGTATTTAGATAAATTAAATAGTTTTCTTAGATGTTAAACTCTGACGGTTGACATTCAAAGGTTGGCGTCGGTAAAAGTGTATCGTGTCAAACTTGGCTATTATGTAATTTTGCTACATTATGCTAGATGGCGTCCCTGAGACATGGGATCACAGTTTTTCTATGACATTTCCTCAGATCGCTTCTCAAATCTCTTTGATTACACCCCATAACAGCTGAGTAAAGCTACGGTTTCCCTAGAAGACCGGTGGTCATAGCGTCTGCCATTTACCGGTGAATGACGTCACTGAAATGTTATCTAAGAAAGTAATCTGCATTCACGATTTATTTACCAAATTTATGTAAACAAATATGAGTTTATAGAAAAATAACTTTAATTCCTACACAATAAAGTTCAGTTTACACTACAACATCAAACATTTTTATAACTTTTTCAATAGTGCTTGGTCACTCTGAAATTAATTGCCATTAAAATAAAGTTGATATTTGTTTAACTTGAAATAACATAAATTTGAAACATTAGTTTGAATTGACTTTAAGTTGGTGTGTTTTCCTAGAGAGCGATTTTTGCGCAGCCATCTTTTTCATGACCGCCTTCACTGCCTTCACTTCTATGTAGCGACCACCGATCTTCTAGGACACTAAGATAGCACAATTTGCATGGCCCAGCTACTGAAGCACTGTCCGTCCGTGTGTGTATGTCTGTGTGTGTGGGACTGTGGGTGTGACTGTACTTAACGATTTTACCGAAATAATATATATTTTTATCTTTAATATAAATAAGTGTATTTTGTTCAGCAGCCTATGACAAAATTTCAAAAGAAAATATAAATTAATAGAATAGAAATCACAAGAAAAACGTACAATAAAAATATGTCTAAACATAATTCGTATAAATTCCCTCTTAAATTATAAATATTATACAAAACTTAAACATTATTTTTATATTTCAAATTGTTCTGCTGTTGAAAAATTATTTCCTTATAAATTTTAAATAAAAAACCTCAAACCTCAGTTACATGCTATTTAAAAAAACACAACTTGTTTCTTATACCAAATGTCGTAAATTGAAATTTACAAAAATTAACAAAAACTATATTTTCAAAAAAGCAAGCATCCGAAAAAAACTGAAAGTCGTAAGAAGTAAATATGCTGGGCACACAAAATTACTATAAAAAGGCCTAGACTACTTACTGTACATTTAGGATTGAATTACACTTAACATTATATTTGTACTCTTTTCAATTACCAGATAGTCTTACAATGATATTTTATTTAGACTTACATGATATTTAGTGCAAAATCTACTAACATTTTATGCATAATTAGCAACACATCAAACCAATAGTATTGAAAATGTGATCTTATTACATTGAAATAAGTATGACAATGAAATGATATATTCCTTGATTATTTACAATTATTTTGCCGCTAATTATTTTTAAGATTATTTTTTTCTGTCATGCAACAAGTAATCTATCCAAACATTCTCAGGATTTCAAAATTTATTTGGAAATTGGAATTACAAAATATATTTTCGGTGACATAAAATCTATAAAAATGTGCTGACTTAATTAAACAATATTCTCCACACAATATTAAAAACCAACTATAAACTGACTGACATAATATTAATTTACCACAAAACCTTAAAAATATATTTATAAAAACTTAAAGACATACAAAACTTACATACAATATTCTAAACTTTTTATCTTCCATATTATTTTTTGAATTACTGCTACCAAATTATCGATACATAATTGTCCTTACACTAGAATCACACGGTTTTTATTTACAAAGACTATTACATAACTACACTTACCCTAACTAAAACCCATAATCTAAAATAATAAGCGTACTACGACTTCATCATTTATTTTACTACGTTCTCAAGACGTGGTCTTGTGAGGCCAAATTTTAGAAGAAATTTTTGCACCATTGCTTTTTCTGGCCTTAAGAATATTAAATTTTTTATAATGACAAAATGATAGCTAGAAAAGTGACAATAACAAATAAAATCACACAACACTAACTTTAAAGTCCAGATTTCTAAATATAAGCCCTCAAAAATCCGGAATCCAGACAACCCAGTCAATATTCACAAAAATAGTCCTTATTTATAAGAAGTTAAGGGACCTAGGTTTTAGTGCAGTTTTCCTCATGTATTGATGAGCTAACTGAGTGAGGTCCAATTGGTCTTGAGTCATGCCGCATGCGAAGGTTTGCCATTTGTAGTTACCCTGTAAAATTTAAGTTCACGTTATAATGAGCTCTTCTAGGGTTTCAGCTGTTGTTCTGCTGTCCACTGTCAAAGGTCCTCTGTTTGACTATAATGTAACTTTTCTATAAAACTTTACCAACTAATAAAGGCGACCAGAAACTGATGTCTTAGTTCCGCCACGGAATCTAAATCTCATTGTGCTGTGTGTAACCAAATTCATTTAGTTAGTATATTATCTAATAAATGTAAATCAATTGTATCCTCCAATGACTAATTGGGCCTTTCAGCCAAACAGTCCTGTCTATCTACTAAAAACAAATTGATATCACCAACATCTACTAAACGTGGTGGCTTATGTTTAGGGTTCCGTACCCAAAGGGTAAAAACGGGACCCTATTACTAAGACTCCACTGTCCGTCTGTCTATAGCTAGACAGTTATATTTAAGGGGGATATTTAAGGGGGGGATATTTAAGGGGGGCTCCCATACAACAAATGTGTTTTTTTCGGCGTTTTGTCTTGCGGTACGGAACCCTTCGTGTGCGAGTCCAGCTCGCACTTGGCCAGTTTTTTTTTCCAGCATTTTTATGTGTGCTGATTACGATAAAAAAAATAAAAAAAATAAAATAAAAATAAATAAAAATATTTATTTGACACTAAGATTTACATGTTACAAACCAGTCATCATAAAATAAACACGAAATGCATTGCCACAAAACTGATCCTAACCCCCAAACTAGGCCTGGACCTGTATTTTGGGGGTCAGCGTTCAGCCATGGGTTCTATTCACCAGTCTAAAAGCTTAAAAAGGAGTGTCACTCTAAAATTGACAGCCAAGGTTATTGCCATTTGGTAACACATATAGGTCAATAAAAAAATTAAAAAGGTTAAAATAGCCTACTCGTTAAGTACAGAAGGAAAAAAATAATATGTAGGAATTAAAATTACAAAAAGAAGTGAATAATGCTAGGTAAATAAAGGTTGGTATTTACTAGGAGAGCAGTGGTGGCCCAGTGGATACGGCCGTGACTAACGAGTTGTAGGTCGTGAGTTCGAACCCAAGCAGGCGCTTTACTTTGTGTAATTTATTTCATAACCACTGCTCTCAAAAACGGTGAAGGAAAACATCGTGAGGAAACCGGCATGTCCTAGAACCAAAAATTCGAAGACATGTGACATCCACCAACCCGCACTGGGCCCGCGTGGTGGATTATGGCCCACTCCCTCACGGCTGGACACTGCCTGTGTCCCAGCAGTTGGAACATTATAGGCTGATTATGATGATGATAATAATTACTTAGCCCGGAGTGTGGGTTTGTGGTCGGTTGATAGCAATAGGCTCGCGGATATTACACCTCTGCCTGTGACCATTCGAGATTACAGGCGTGATGTTTTGTTATTTTGTAATTTTAGAACCGAAACTTACAACTTTTTAGAACCGAAACTTAAGAGTAAACTAGTCGCGAGCTCGAACTCACTGGTGGTCATGGCCAAAAATCACGCTGTCTCACCTGGCTTCGTGTCCGACAGAGCTAGTATCAGTGATGAGCAGTTAGACGCTAGTCTACACGAACAATGTCTAGTTCTCACGCACAGAAATACCGTCCCGAACTGATAGGCGCGTAAAAAAAATCGAAAAGTGCTTCGGAAAATCGAGTTTTATGAAAACACCACTGCATAAATCAATTACAATTAAAGATTATTGAACTCTTCGATAACTGAGCTTTGTTGGTTCGGACTTGGTTTTGCAGATTTTACATTTACACCCAAAGTTACGTTAAAAATAGCAAGAAAAACGAATCATTATTGGCTCATAACCGTTGGCCCGTCGCAGTATCTGGGTTAAGGTCACATTACCTACTTTTTTACGGTGTGTTTTTTTTTCAGAATAGTTCCCCTCATACCTATATTACTTATTGTTTTCTTTGCCTGAACTTACCACAATGAGAGATTTTCCTTTTTTTTTTAACTCTACCCTAGTCGCTGGATAGATGGCGCTGACCTTGGTAAGTTACTGCAAGGAACTTCACATCATAATAATATTTTGATTATTTCACTTGGATGTAATTTTGAGATCGTAAAACGAAAGTGTCAGTCAACGAGCTTGAACTTGAGCGTATGTGACGTGACGCAATGTTTTTTTTCCAAGCGTTTTGGCTTTGGCACTTAGTAACGTAGTCAGTACAACGCCATCTACAGAGTCCTTGGAAACTATTTTTTTTTTAATACTCAAAAAGAAAACCTCTCATTTCAACAAAAACTGATACTAACCAATATAAAAGGCGATGGGTTCTCCTCCTCGGCCTCCTTCATATCCGAGAGCTCTTCGAGTCGTTCGAACTTGATGGATCGGACGGCCGATTTCTTCACAAGTATGGGCTCGTTGCCCCGGGCGATCTTTAAAGGAATACGTTTTGTGTGCAATTTATGCATACAGAGAGCATATAAAAATAAAAATATGATCAAATCAGTTATGCAGAATTTTGAAACGTAGAAATGAAAGTCAGCGCATAAAAAAAACAAATGCATATATTTTCAGCTAATCAGCTAATACTCGTATCTCTATACTTGTTTCCTCTTTTATAAAAAAAAACTTCTTTTCTTTTACATTTCTAAAACTTAGGGCTGATTTTTCGAACACCAGATAATTTTATTCAAGGAATAGTTTTGAATTTTTGACAGTTTTTCCATACACAATCTGTCAGACGTCAATTTTATTCTACAAATAAAAATTATCTGTCGATTAGAAAATCAGCCCTTAGTACAATACTTTTTTGATCTGTATATATTTTGTGTATTTGTACCTACTATTTTATTTATACAATTTAGTAAAACGTAGGTATGAGGCATTTCTGCATTTTATTATTTCTACCATACTTTGAATGGGTCCAATGTGTGCTTTTGTGCTGTCAGCAGGAAGCGTTTTTGCCAAAGATTAAAATGTAAAATGATAAGCTAGAAAAAAATGTTGCGAGGCCTCGTTTGTTTTACCAAAAAAATCTGGCCACTATATTCAAGGTCTTGTCCTAAAGATTGGACTAGACATTAGGATCAACATTTCCAGTCAGAAATATTGAATTTAAAACCAATAAATAATTGTATGCTTGTGTGAATGAATCTAAATCTGTAGCACAGCCAGCGGCAAAATTTAATTAATACTTATTTGTATAATGGCAAAACGAAATGATCTGCGACTCTTGCTGACTGTACCAAGGGTGAAAAAAAAATCAAAACAAAAATTAAATGTACAAAATACATTTATTGAAATAAAAAATGACATCGGATCTCTTTTGGATTGGATTGGAATACAAACAATATTGACAGAGACACTAAACTACTCAATAAAAAAAAAATAAAAAACACATCGAAATACAAAAAAAAAATGTTGCCATAATACAAAGAAACTACAGCTACAGAATAAATTAAAACATTTTTTTTTAAACATAAATAGTAACAAAAAACAATTTCTATAACAAGATATAAATAAATAAGTATTTTTTTAAGAAGATTCAACACTGGCCTGTCAATATTGTGCGGGAGTGGAGTTGGCGGGAAAAATACAAAATGGAGGGAAATAAGGTAAAGGGTAATGTCATTTATTTATTTCAAATAAAGTTTTCTTAAGTAGCTGCCGATATAAAAAATGTTACAATTTAACAAAAAAAAAGTGACCGTATAAATACAAATTCCACAACCTATGCGACAGCATTTTAGTCGTTATTCGAATGACAGTTAAATTAAGTATAAAAAATGTTAATATTTTTAAAGGCAAAATACAAAGCAAAAATACTATAAATTAATAGAATTTCTAAATAAATAAATACAGGGATAGGACAGGTCACCTACTAGGGTTAGTTAGTGGATCGAAAGAATCGTGCCCTAGAACAAAAGACCCTAAATGTCCGTTTCTCAACGATTTTTCTCATACAATTCCGTATCAAAGAAAAATTCATTTAAAAAACATTATTTTTTACATTTCATGATCAACATTGACATCGCGTCCTAAATACTGTTGAAATTCAATAATTATTTTGTACTTATTTGTTTTTTGTTACTACGAACAAGTATTTTTTTTTTAACCTAAACAAATTAATACTTGAAATTATTATAACTAGTAACACTTAGATAATTTGGTGCATGGTAAACTTGAGGTATACTTTTGACGATTCCTACAGCTATATTTTTAACTAGAGAATTAAGAATATATTAAATTAATAGAAAAAAAAAACGAATAGTTCATTTGATGAAAACCTCATCTTTGGTACCTACCTTATTCTCTAATACCGTTTAACGTTTACATTAGTTTGGTGCAAAACCTACCTAAGAATTGATAATTCGAAAAAATAAAATTAGAAAATTTTACAACCGAGTATCGATAACACGGTAAGCCCAAATTCTGATCGATTTTGAACGCGCACGATTTTCAACGCTCTGCTTAGCGCCGAGAGTAGAAAATCCAACAGTGTGTTTTTTGACGCACTGAGATGCGCTGTTTGATTCTCAATGCTTGGCTCCATATCGAGAGTTGGAAATCCAATGCGCCATAAAAAATCGAACCAGCGGTGCTATTCTGTAAAAATCTCGCCGTGAACACTTAGGTGAAGTGAGCGTGGAGTGAGCTGTCAATAGTGTCAATTCCTAGCAAAAACCAACTCACCTAAGTTTACACGGTGAGATTTTTACAGAATCGACCGGCTGGGCTGATGTAAGTAACGAATATTCGATACATATTTACATGATATTTCGTTTTAAAACTTACGTAATTTGTTATAATTTTAACGTATTTTAAGTTAGTCATGATTTTTAAAGATTCCGTTTTTCCGATTGATTTAGTCCTAATCGATTTTCCATCGATATCGATAATTATTTTACCGAGAAATTAATCGAAATTTATCACCGATTTGCGCCTTGATTTTTAGTAATAGATCACAATAATATCGCGTTTTATGTTAGTTCATTAGTCGTTTAGTGATTAGTTTAAGTGGGTTACCAGTTTAAAAATACCAAAATGAAAAGTTTAACTATTCAATTTATTAATCAAATTGGAATCTTGACATCTTGTCCTGCGTGCCGCCTTGAGGGCCTAGTAAAACGCGCGGATTAAAAGTTTTAAAATTGAAAATACCTTTCATACATAATATTTACTTAGTTTTAAGACTTTTTCAATATCTATGCGTGATACTAATTGTGTTTATCTAAAAAAAAATAACCAATATTCTGTATATTTATCGTATCTTTAATTTAAAAAAATCGTTCCAATTTACGTTACGTTTACGTCGCGCGTTGGTCCTAGGGCCTTTGATTTCTGCGCATTACAGGACTTAAATCCGGGTTTAAAAAAATTTACTTGTGAAAGTGTCTTAGAAGATCTACTTACAGGAAAAAATACATCATTTCATTTCATTAGATTGTCACCGAAACTCCTAGAAGAATAATCTAAACATTCTAGTACTTCCTCTAGTGACCCACGTATTTGATTAAATTGTTAATGTTTATGACTTAGTTAAGCGTGTCTTTTAACTTATATTGTAATCACTATTATTCACAGTCCTTAATAAGTCTTGTGATATTATGTTAGCAGTCTTCATGAAAAAAAGAACTTTATTTATAAAAACTACATGTGTCTAATTCTAATGGTCTAAATCTTGACACGTATTGGTCGATCGATAATATTGTTATTAATCGAATTTCGAATCGAATATTCTATGTTTTTTTTTTTAAATCCGTTTATGGACACTGAACGAGACACAATAAGATTTATTGTTATTACGTCTGTGGGCGCTTAGTGTCCCGCAAAGTTAATATATCCTTTCCAATGTAACCATGTTGAGACTAGACGGCGTTGTGTGATAGTTGTGGAATATTATTATTATCTCCTTTATTCATTTAAATTCTTATAAATTATATTTTTAAATATTAGTATAAAGAAATATAAAAACATTTAAAAATATAAAAAATAGTAGCCCACCGGTATCGGGAAAAGGGTCCAAGCTACCGGCGGTCAGGGCTCCAGAGAGAGGAACCTCCTAACTATTCGGGCCGTGTCCAGAAGTACCGCTTTCTGGATCAAGCCCTTGATCCAGCTGCCCAACGAGAGCCTCCTCAGGTGTTGGTCGAGGCTCTTGGCAATTAAACCATTGGCTGTCACAACTATCGGCACAATGATCGCTGAGTCCACATCCCACATGTCGACAACCTCGTGAGCCAAGTCAAGATACTTGATTTGTTTATCTTTCTCGGCTTTCACGAGGTTCCCATCATGCGGGACGGTTATGTCAACAATCATTGCGCGCCGCTCTGGTCGATCCACCACCACTATATCAGGCTTATTGGCAACAATAGTCCTGTCAGTGATGATGGATCGATCCCAATATAATGTGATATCATCATTTTCGAGAACTGGGTCGGGCACATACCTGTAGTACGGCACCTCCGATTCCACAAGGTTGTATTTCAGAGCAAGTTGCTGATGGATTATCCTGGCTACAAGGTTGTGTCTATGCAAGTACTCTTCGTTAGCTAGACGAGAACACCCGGAGATAATATGCCTGATTGATTCTCCCGGCCGGTGGCATGCCCGACAGATGTCAACCGTGCCGTCTTTCACAATAAATCTCCGGTAATTGTTCGTCATCATAACTTCGTCCATAATTGCACAGACAAAACCTTCGGTTTCCCCAAAGAGGTCACCGAAACGCAGCCAGGCTACGGACGCTAATAGATCAATTATTATTATTATTATGTAATATCGATACAGCAAAATACGCCTTTGCGTATTTTGTAATCGAAAGTCTGTAGTGAATTGTCCGATTCAACATCTGATCAAAGCAACTCAACTCAACAGAAAAAACTCTGATTTCAATCGATTGTTATCGACAAGAAATTTAATCGATTCAACATTTCTTAACTAACAAAATATCACAAGACCAAACTAATACATATCAATAAGCGTAATCCCGACCTACATATTATTGAACATATAATAATCATTTAACGCATCCTCCTGTCCATTATCCTTATCAACGGTCCACCATTGGTTCTCCTTTTGCGTATAATCATTCTTATTCATAATCTTATTGGTTAAAATCTCATCAATGCGTGATGTAGACGGCTTCTGATTGGTTACTTTGTAAATGTGATCTGCTAGGGCATTGGCTAGGACTTGTTTTGGGGCGATAAGGGTGTCACAGGCTAACTCATTGCCCGTTGTAATAGTACGCAATCTATCAGCATTTAGTCGACTAAAGCTAGGATTTTCTAAATTCGTAACGTCTCGAAAAGGTGTGATCTCTGTAATTTGTGAGTTGTATTCTGGGTATATGATTTGAGTGGGTCCTAGGGTGTTAGGTTCGGGATTAGTAGGGAGAATAGACCTGTGTTGTACCTTAGTTTTCTCAGTGATGACGGCCTCAATATCAATTTCTTCGTATTTGCTGGTTTCTGGGGTGTTTTCAGGGCTTATAAGGGAATGTAAGCTGGTTGATTCTTCTAGGAGGGAATGCTTGACGATCGATGGTGGTGAGAACATTACTGAGCTGTCTCCGGCTAAGGTTTTGCTCTGGAACAATATTGAAAAGGGTTTTGTTAGTAATATGGTAAATTTAATCTAAATTAACATATCTTTGAAGACTTTAAGGTCTAATTTTCAGTGATCAATCTCAGATAACTTTAATCAGAGGAATAAATATTGAGGGTTGGGAGATTTTGCTAGAAAATAATATGTTAAATTGTCATATTTATTCTTCACATTAAAATTATTTTAAAAACCAACCTCACAACCACACCATGGGTAACAAAAGTAGAGAAAATATGTAAGAAATGTATGTTATTTATTGTGCAACCATGGTTGCCACGAATACGAAGCTTTTACATGCTGCCAGTAATACTGCGACATTCTATGTTGCCAGCAACATGCCCCGTGCACGGCTACGAGCTGTGCGACTTAGGTCAAAAGACACGCGCGCGCGTCACCGCTTTCCGTCCGTCGCTCTACAAGTCGCGTCGCGGTGACTCGTGGCATGCTCTAAACAACTTCTTTCATTTGCAGTCGCAAGACGCGTGTCGCTTGAGTTTGAACAGAGAGTAACATTATGTTCAAAGTTTTCAAATACATATGTAAATTTCCTCGATGGTACTTAAACAGTGTGAGTCTTCATAATGTGTACATAACGAAATGAGGGAAACATAGCTTAATTTTATCGACGGAAAAAATATTTGAAAAAATAAAAAAAATATTTAAAAGGATCTTTACCTGCTAAAGTATGGTGATTGCAAGGCCTTTCTTTAACAGTTGATAGGAAATGTTGTGATTGAGTTATAAACATGGTATTTTTACGTTTAGAAATCTGATACGATGGAGAATAATTTAAAGTAATCAAAAAGGGTAGGTAATCGGGCTTTTATTGAGTAATTTTACAATTATTGTAAAAATTTATGAAAAAATATCAGATTTTTGTTAAAAAAAAACATAATTCTCAATTGAGGGGCGATTGTTTACACAGGGGTCACAGCAGCGAAAAAGAATTTAAAAATTGCTACAATTTTTTTTCTTTTTTAGATTTTTTTAAATATTTTTTCCGTCGATAGAATTAAGCTTAGTTTCCCTCATTTCGATATGTGCACATTATGAAGACTCACACTGTAGTATACCCAGTTATGTTTAAGTCCCATGTAATAGGGGGCGAGCCTATTGCCATCAACCGAGCACAAAGCCCGACTTCGGGCTGCTACTGAGAAAAGTGACGGAAAATCTAATAACATGAGTATATGTTGTGGCGTCTCTCATGGGATGTCGCAACGGTGACCAACCGTTATTTCTTGTGTTTTTGTTTAGTGTCTGTGCTTGCTAACATAGTCGTAAGTTTTACTAACAATCTTGTTTGAGTCTTGGTCACTCTAATAAAGAAAAATTCTATTCTATAGCACTTTGTAAGATTTTGAATAGTAAACCTTTTTTTTTTTTTTTTCAGGTTGGGAAATCATCAAATGACCCCCTCCCGCTCTGGGTGGAGCGGAAGGGAGTGTCAGACTCTTACTGACTAAAATCCACCCGTGTTCCTTCCTTAGCCCTTTATGGTCCGGGCCAGCGGTAACCCTTTCGGACAATCGCGTTGACCAATAGTAAACCCTTACCGGAGTCTCAATATAAGACACGTCAGGCACTCTGCTGTGCGTGTTGTGATGTGAATGCGGAGTACTGGTCACCGCGCCCCAGCTGTGTGCGAGTGCCTTGCGAGCTCGCTTGTGAGTTCCCGGAAGGTTTTCTTTACCGGGTTCCGAACGACGTTTCAGGCTGCCTATGCCGGAGTCGTTTATCTGTGTGAAAATTGTGTGAGTTTTAGTATAATTTAGATCAAGTATAAGAGAATTTAGAGAGCGAAGTGACCTGGAAAATTATAGTTCATTCGTTTATCTTTTGCATGCAATACGTTTAAAGGTCACAGCTCATTAGACCCACCCCGCACCGCCTCGTCGCACGGCGTCCGCTCGTTGTCGACAGGTGGTCCACGGGTGGACGCCGCGTTATCACCAATAAACGTCGCGCGGTCAACCAGTGGACCTCGCGTCGCGTATGACATTATCGCGTCGGCAATGCGCAGTTAACGCAAGGCAAGCGTGCGAGCAGCGAGTAGTCACCGAGTGGTCCTCCCGCCGTCCGCGCGTGGAGGGCTCACGAGCGAGGCGAGCCGGTGACGCTACGGAGTTGATGTAGTGAGCGCATACCCATACAAGTCCATAAATATAAAGAATGCTAGCCGCAGGAGGCGAGGCGGTGCGGAGCCAGGTGGCTCTAATGAGCTGTGACCTTTGGTATTAACGCCCAAACTGTCTGTTAATTAGTACCCAAGTCGTTTATTTTGCAAACTGTTACTAAAAATATTTTGGCCTTGTTAGGGACTTCATTAGATAACACTTATTATTTATTTATTTATATAACAATTGCTTGCCTCCTTTATTTTTTTATTGAACACTTGTCTTATAAACATATTTTCTTTCCACCCGGCCCTGTCACACAGTACAGGCGGCGTCCTTTCACTACTGTAACGCCAGTACTATTACTAGCTTACATAGCTCGCTCCGTTCGCAAGAAACGAGGGCTTTGGAACCGTTAACGGAATTGAATTACATATTTGAAACTTAAATGTGTTTTTGGCCCCTTGGTTGGTTTTGGCTCAAAATAATATAAGAATTTTGTATAATTATGTACGTTTTTTTTTTTTTCAATTATTGCCTAAAAATGCCGATTATTCTTCCAAAGTACTTAATAATTTATTATGCCAACATATTATTACAGCAGTGGGCTGGTCTTGTGATAGCAGACGGTGGAGCAGACGATTCCAGGAGTGGAGACCGAGTATCGGCTAGCGTAGTGTGGGACACCCCCAGCAACTATGTACCGACGACCTTAAGAGTAAACTAGTCGCGAGCTCGAACTCACTGGTGGTCATGGCCAAAAATGGCTGTCTCACCTGGCTTCGTGTCCGACGTTACGTTAAAAAAAATACAAAAAAAACGAATCTTTGTTGGCTCATAACTTTTTAATGGCTTTTTATTTTACTGTTTTGTTTCCGTACAGACAAAATTAATCATATGTCAAAACGATATCACGTTTATCTTTGGATACACAATGCTAAACAGTGGAGTAATACCCTCCCGAAATTTGTATGGAAAAAATATCGACTGGTGGCACCTTAAGAAGGTGGCGCAGTGGAACAGAATGGATGTGGAAGGCGGAAGACAGGGTATTGTGGCGCAGCCTGGGAGAGGCCTATGTCCAGCAGTGGACTGCGATAGGCTGAGTAGATTGATTATTATAACAACTAGATGCGCCCCGCGGCTTCACCCGCACAAGTGTCGATCCCGTGGGAATTTCGGAATAAAAAGAAGCCTATGTGTTAATCCAGGGTGCCAGCTACCTCCATACAAAATTTTCTCAAAATTTGTCCAGCCGTATGAGCGTGAAGAAGTAACAAACATATAAACATACACACACACCCCCACACAAAGTTTCGGCTTTATAATATTAGTGTGATATTCACCTGTACAGTAACATTGTCCTGCTCAGCCGTTGACGAGAGTAGCGAGTCGTTGAGCTGCACCGTACTATCAGAGTTCTCCCGTTTCATCATCATTGTAATGTCTTCTACTAATAAACCAGGACTTGATGGCTCGTATTTCAAGCCGGATTTCTTGCCCAGCTCCGCCATTGCGATTTTGAAGGGGGTTGGAGTTCTGCGAAAAAAAAAAAGCATATTTTCTCTTTACTTAAATGCCACCGTAACTTAGCCTTTATTTTTAACCGACTTCAGAAAAGGAGAAGGTTCTCAATTTGGATGTTTATATATATTTTTTTTTCATTAATGTGACCATGACTCTCACAACAAACTATTCGATTTCCGGAATCTACTTATATCTTTTTTTTTTTGCAAAATACATAAGCATTTATTTATCTCATTTATGTTATTTAGGAATGTCCAAACAATAAGTTTTAGAACAATTTAGGGAGGAATGGAAAACTCTTTACATATTTACACTAGCAGCGCCCCGCGGTTTCACCCGCGTAAGTTTTGATCCCGTGGGCATATCGGGATAAAAACTATCCTATGTCCTTTCCCGTGACTCAAACCTATCTCTATACCAAATTTCATGTAAATCGGTTCAGCGGTTTAAGCGTGAAGAGGTAACAGACAGACACACTTTCGCATTTATAACATCACGGAATAGAAAAAACAAGTGGAAGTGCCCTTAGACTTCCTTAGTACGGGAACCAGTGTCGCCAAACTCACACAATTGCAAATTAAAATAAACATTTCAATACACAGAAAACGATGATATAATTGGCTACTTATTATAAATGCAACTTTGGCGAAAAGTTTATTTATTGTTGTTCAAAATTAAGTCTTATTACAACTACTGAATGTTGTTTTTATTTTACATGTCAAAATCAATGAAGCACATTTTTCCATGTATCAATCAAATTCGAGCAATCTACAACGAGTTCAGCTACTCAACGCTAGAGGGCGCTGTACTAAGTTACTCTTTTTAGCACGCTAACGTCATTGAAATAGATGTCATATTCGTATGCACCTGTTATCTATTTTGCTACTCAGCTAGGGATGAGGACAAGATTTCGATAATTTAATGTCGATATTTGTACAATGTAATAATTAAAATCTTTTATATTATGTAATGGACCAAAGTCCGATTAGTATAAAAGGTAAAATGAAACGATAAATAGTGAATTTAAAATATTTATTGCCCTTGAAATAAAACATATTTGTTTAATAAAATACCTAAAGTTCGAAAAAGAACAGAGACAAAGTGGAGAACGCCTTATGACAAAATATTTTTTTGGGACTAATGTCCCGGGTTTTACTAAATTACAACTAAAATCAATAAAGTAAAACAACTATCGAATTCATTTTCTGTTTTTGTTTTGAATATTAACGACAGGATTGCGAGTAGGTACAACATTTGAACACGGACTAAAATATAAAACAACTGTTTGAATAAAATTCCATAAATTGTTGAATAAAATAAAAAAATAATTAAATTCAAATATTTCGAAAACGGTGCGTCCTAGGCAAAAAATAACCAAAATTTAACCCCCCCTGTGTTGCCCCCGTGCAAGCAGTATCCCAACATGAATTAAGGAAAAAAAATTTTTTCGACCGACAAAAAATTTGAAAAAAATTCTCGAAACGTTTTTTTTTTTTTCAATATTTCGCGGGTTTTTTACATCAGTGGTCCTCATGGTTTTCGACTAGAGCAGCAATTTCTTTCCAGAAAAGATTTTCATCCGAGCCGCCATTTTGGAAATATAGAGCGTTTTATATAAAATAAAATTCGAAGGCCCATAATTCGGAAACGGTGCGTCGTAGGACCATGCTTCTTAGAACCTAAATAGTTTCTATGGTCAAGGTTACTTCGAAACTGCAATAAAAAAAAACTATGGCTACACTCCAACCGGACCCAGTTCTTTACCTGAATTAACAATAGAAAACGTATCTACTGGTTATTGAGAATGTTCTCCTTGTTTTTGAAGTCGGTTAAAAATGAAAATGAATTCAATTAGTGTACTCTATTAATAACATTAATATTAAATGTACTTAAGTGATGTCCCGAAACCCCGACATTAGTCCCGAAAAAACATTTTAGTCGTAAGGAAGTCTCCGACTTTCGTCTATGTTCCTCGAACTTTAGGCAAATTAGCTCTACCTATTCCGATCACTCATAATATGTCATGGTAACGTATAACGTTTCACTATATAAATACACATTTTATTGTTTTATCGATACCGAACTATTTGAATGTGTCCCATCCCTAATCGAGTAGCGTCGAACTTTCTAGAATGTATACGATGATATTCAAGACAGCGAGCAAGTTGATTTAGACTTTGAACAATGGACATAAGGTAGTTTTTAGTTCGCAACAAAGTAATAAATATGGTTTTGTCAATAAAAACAATTTTATTGAAATATATCATAGTTTTATACTTACCGGTGATACGATACACCTCCGCAAGATACATTTTTTGTCCTGCTATCGTTTTTGCATGTAAAAATTGCACAATAAGGCATGTTTGTAATATTTTTCGTTACGTTCGAGACGTCCTATCACAGCAAGTAGCTAATCGTGATTGAGCCGCCTCAGAGCCGGTGTTGCGGAGCTCCGCATAATTGTGACACACGCGCGATAGCTGCGTGGCACTTCCACTTGTTTTTTCTATTCCGTGTATAACATTATAGTATGGATTCCATTTCCAAATGAAGAATTTTACTTTTAGTATATGTTCGTCAGAAAATTATCATAATCCTACTTACTTTGGTGTGTTACTCTTCAGCGTATTCGGTCCGCCCGGCGTGACGTGGTTCACAGGAGTCGGCGTTTGTAGTAATGGACTCGCACTCCATTCCTGAAAGAAGATATTCTAGTATTAAATACGGTAAGCGGCCCTAGTTCATTTGTCTCCTATGAACATCCGTACACATCTGTGTGCATGTGTGTGTGAGGAGCTGGAAGGCCTCTACACGCCGGCTGCCGGCGGGGTAGGCTGCCGGGCCTGTTCTGCGATAATCGTGTTGTTTGTCCGAGCAATCTGCCGGGCAAAGCCGGCGAATTTGGTGTGTAGAGGCCTTTATAACAGCCGCACGGGTCGATCAATCAAAAACACCCTAATTGCGTAACACATTATTACTCTCAATTTGAATAATTTTGAAGCGTATATTATAGTATTCTGATTAGTGGCGTGCATTGATTTTCAGAACAGGTACAGTTCGCGTCAAATAACTTTGCCGCTCTGAAGTAGGCAACAAATCACTGCGCAGTAGTTAATACTATGAATAAAACGGCAGCGCGCATGGCGCGGATTGGCGCGGCTAGGTAAGAGCCTAGCTTCAGAGCGGCAAAGTTATTTGACGCGAACTGTAGCTGCTACGTGTTCTGAAAAACAATGCATGCCACTGTCGTAACTTACCTTAGTAGCATGCCTAAGAGGCGTAGAGTCTAGCGTCGCGAAAGATATCGCGGCGGGAGAGTTGAGGAACTGCGACGGACTGAACGGGAGCGCCTTAATCGGAGTCACGCCCGACTCGCGACACTCGAACGCTTTCGATAGTGTGTCGGCCCATGCCTGGAATTGAAATTAACGTTTGATTAGTAGTGATTAGTGATATCATCATCATCATCTTCCTGCCCTTATCCCATGTTACTTGGGGTCGGTATGTGATGTTCACTGGGATGCTTAATAAAACACACTTTGACAGATACATAGGTAAGGTAGCATAAACGAAACCCAGAGGCGTCTGCACTCGCCTACGGCCGGTAAGCGACTGCCACGCCCAGTGCTTGCATACACTACACGGTGCAACACGTTTTCTTCTTCCATTCTCCCCTGTCAACCGTCACGCTATCATTCACTCCCTTCTCTTTCATATCATTCCTCACACTTAGTATGTGATATACTTAATCAAATTATAAATGGCTGAGCTGGCTAATTAGTCACAAAGATCGACACTTTCTTGACTTTTATTGGATCAACAAAATTACGAATTTCTGAAAGATCTAGCTAGCAGGAAAGAAATAAATTCGTCATATTGACTACTCAATATGGCGAATTTACAAGTTTTTACACTAAAAAGGATCATTGTTAGTGCGTAATAATCAATTTCAGTGTAAAAACTTGGGAAATTGATCATTTATAGTGCTTAAAACTAGTGAAAAACTTGGAATTCCCGTAGCCCTCGCATAATAATTTTGCAGCAATGTTTATTGATCAGAAATTAGTTTTTTTTGTTAAATTTTGGCTATTGAAAAACAAGTTTAATCTTATTGGTACTGCACATTATCTTTTCAACAGAAACCAGAGCCAAATATAATCACAAAAGCAAGTTTCGCGCAAGGTCTAAAAATGTACTAAAATAATATACAAAACACAGATACAATACTCCGACTCACATTAGCGTTGGGAGTGATCGTGTTGATCTTCTTAGCTTTCCTCCTGAGTATGGGGGGCGGGCTACTGGTCTCCAACACTTTCTTCTTAGGAGACGTGTAGATTGAGGGTACGTCTATCTCTCTGGTCTCTGTTCTCACCGAGTAGGTAACTGAAAAAGAGAAAGAGAATACATTATTGATAATGAGATAATAAATCAACGTGGCAACCTACTGGGCTCAAACTACATAGGTATATAAACACCACACGATCGCACAAAGACAGTGCTCGAGTGAAGTGAGTTTTACTAACATAGTTTTAAGTTTATACACTAACAGACATTGGCGCCGATTCTGTTTTTCACAAACTAAACTAAATTTAAGTTCCTGCATCTTTTTCTTACTATTTCATTAAGAAAAGGACAGGAGATACATATTAGTTTAGTCCTGTCAAATTAAGATACTCCATAGACAACTTTAGACGAGATTAAAAAATTGGCTACTAAAAATACATCAATTTACGTCAGGCACTGACTAATTTGACAGGACTAAACTAATATTTATCTTCTGTCCTTGTCTTAATGAAATAGAAAGAAAAAGATGCCTGAACTTAAATTTAGTTTAGTTTGTGAACAACAGAATCGGCGCCATTGTATTATTATAATATATGTTAGTCTGTAAGGTATTTATCTATGGGCCAAAGTAGCCTGAAAATAAAGGTTTTATTATTATTTTGGTTTTTAAATTAAATCTCAGGTTAGTACCTGGTGTTTTCAGAATCTCACGGGTGTGAACCAAGGTGAGATTCTAGTCCTTATTTTAAGAAGGTAAATTGCTCTGTACTGCAGTGAAATTATTATTATTATTAAAAAAAAAACGGTGAAGTGCGAGTTGGACTCCCGCACCGAGGGCTCCATACAAAGTAGGTAAGTATGTAAATAGTGTATTTTTTTTTTTTTTTTTGTAATGTATCTACAAATTTACGGTTTTCGTTTTTTTTTCCTTGACTTGTGCTACATGACATTGCTTGCCAAATTTCATGATTCTAGCTCAACTGGAAGTAGTAATAATGTAAAGATTATTACTACATCATCATTCATTTTTACTTACTAGCATCTTGATTATTTTCATTATCTGTAGAAGCGGTGCTCAGGTAATTTCTGAGAGGTGAGTCCGTTGGTAATGTGTCTATGTTCACGAATCTGTAATTTAAATATCATATCATCAATATCAGCGGCGACCAGTCCCCCTTTGTCAGGGGACTTTGGAGGAATAGTTTGGTGATGTTGATATATCTACATAACCTAACATACCTCTAGAATGTTCTAGACTATTCTAGACTAATCTAGAATGTTCTTAAGTCAATAATACTCACTTGAAAGGCGCATCCACTATGCGGCGACCAGTCCCCCTATGTCAGGGGACTTTGAGGGAAGTTTGTTGTTGTAGATTTATCTACATAACCTAACATACTTCTAGAATCTTCTAGACTATTCTAGAATGTTCTTAAGTCAATAATACTCACTTGAAAGGCGCATCCACTATATCAATATCAGCGGCGACCAGTCCCCCTCTGTCAGGGGACTTGGGAGAAGCACTTGGCTGTTGTAGATTCGTCAGCTGATCCTTTAGCAGCTGTCTGAAGTGTAGAACATGCTTCGAAGGAGGTTGGCTTGTGTTTGAGGAATTGCTTTGCGTTGATTCATTGAAAGGATCTGACCAGGTTTGCTGTGGAAGAGTATGTGGGTTAGGTGAAGAGTTATAGTGATTTTTTCCTCGTAATTTGGGATACTTTGACGTCATTGTGGGTTTCAGTTCGTAGCCCACTGCAGCTAAAAAGGTTTCCCTGCTGTACTGGGCTATTTTTTTCTGTTCTGTAGCAACGCGGGCTCGGTTAAATATTCCATAATGTTGTCAGTAAGCATGTATATGATGTAGTTTTGTTTCAGTCAAATACAAGTATAATTTGACGAGACTACAGCATTTGAGCAGTAATTATAATCCAGTATAGTAAAAAAATTTCGTTTTTAAAACGAATACAGTTTTTATCTCACTAAGCGACACGCGCTTTACTTGTGTTTATCAAGTGTACAAACACGCTGTGAATGTCTATGTAAGCGCAGGAGCTCTCGGTACCGTCAGAGACAATGTCGAAGTCAGTAGTGAGTGTGAGTGAGTGAGTGCGTGTGTGAACGCATGTGTGGGGGTGCGTGTGTCTGTATGCGTGTGTTCTGTGCTGACGCTACTCGTCTTCACGCACACGTTCACAGCATGTTTGTATACTTAGTTACTACAAGTAAACCGCTTGTCGCTCCTTTGGACTATTAATCGTTGCAATTTCTGTAAAATAACACATTGGTTTTAAAGAAATTATATTATATAAAAAAAGGTGAATCATTATTTACATCGTGTGAGTTACATAAGCATCTACTAAAGCTTAAAGCACACAGAACTACAAATAATTATTTAGAAAAAAAAGCCCAAAATGTAAAAACCCAGTGAAATTATAACATTAAAATTGTTATTTGTAGTACCTATACAGGTGTGATGAAATATGGGAGCAAATGAACAGAAAAAAACATTGCAAATTGATATAAAAATGTTTAAATGTATATGCTTTTCATAACTATAAAGTACATATTAAATTTCCATAAAGTTATCCAGCCAGCGTGTATCAGGGATAGTGACCGTCGAAGGGTCACAGGGTTTGTTTTCACTTGATACCATGTGCACAACACGTGGTTGACTCTGAGTTTTTAACTCGAATTTGAAATTCGAACGTACTTAACCATTCATAAATAACTCAAATATGGACTGGAAATTAGCCAGACTCATGTAACGAATGGTGATCGTACCGTGCATGATACATAGTTTGAAAGTATCGGCACTTAATAAAACTAACAGGTCAAGACTCAGAAGATATAAGCGAGTTATCATGATTAACCACTTTAGGAATAAACCAAGACAAAAGAAAATGAACAAGACATGAAATCTCAGAAAAACAGTAACCAAACGCATCAAGAACCACAGGATGTGCTACCTCGCACATGTCTACAGGCGCCGCGAACACAATTTACACATGGAACGACAATTTAAAACAGGACATGAAGTACTTCGACAAAGAAATAATGTTTGGGATGGATACAGCGGCAGACAGAAGTAAGATCAAGATCGCTGCGAGTGAGATTTACAAAAAACCGGAAACGGATTGTAGCGAAACTTCCGTTGATGACACAGACCATCACACTAAACAACTTTCTCTATGAGAAATCGCGAAAAAATAATCAGCCGTCCCATACATTTGGGTCGAGTAGGTATTGAAGTCTTGTATGGGACAGTTGATCATTTTTTCGATTACGATGTTGGTCCAAGAAATTTGTTCAGTTTACTGGTCTGTACCATACCCATAAATAGGACCACGCATTTTTGATATACACTGTAGGTAAAATACGATCAGCATATACATTTTAAAGGCGAAGATATGGCTAAGGTTGTCCCAGTGGTTTATGTAAAAGTGTGGTTGTTATAGCCATATCTAGCCTTCAGGTGTCGATTTGGTTGGTTGATCTTCAAAGAAGTAATTATACCTACTGATACATACATATTCTAATTATTATCATCCAAGATTCTGATGTGAAAATATATCATTTTATACTCGGCTTCTGAAACGCCAAACAACACGAAAACTATTTCAAATCTCATGTTAAGTGCAAACAACATCCTATCAAATCACTTGTTAGAAGATTTGACGAAAGGTTTAAATTAAATAGGATCAGAAACCTGCGATATATCTTATAGCATAGACAGGCAAACAAAATCAGTTTTCTTTTGACATTCAAAGATTTTTTTGTTGCAAGTTTAATGTAATTTTTTTTGGCTAATTTATTAATGTTATGGAGCCTTGCGATTTTATTTTTTTATTTTTACCAACTTCAAATAACCCTCTCACACGTTTGCCCGCCTACCTGTCGAAACCCCCCACGCGTCGGAGTAGTTGAATGGACGCAGTGGTCATTGTTTTAACAATGACAATAGTTGTGTACACTTGGTGTACAATTGACGTTTCGAGCGCTTTCCCTTATGTACACCTGGTGTACACTTGACGCTTGAGGTGTTAGAGTTTCTGTTTTTACCAACCAAACCGACCTCAAACAAAAGAAACACAAAAAGCGACTAACATCGTTATAGGCGACCTGCACCTTCTCAGCTACACTACTCTCGCACAACTCTCTGGGCGGCTTTACCCGCGTTTGTTTGCGTCGCAGCGACTCGAAGCTGTCGAGGAGATCCGGCTCGTACTTCCGACGCATCGTGGAGTTCCAGTGGTTCTTTATTGCGTTGTCCGTCCTGGAATGGAGATGATTTTGATTAGATATTATTCACAAAATGTATAATTTACGAATATAATTAATACAACGTTCCCTATTACATGGGACTTAAACATAACATGGCGCAAGGGGAATCTACTACAAGTACACCTCGTGATTTTATGTGTGAGTAAATGACAAACTTTTAGTAACTGGTTGCCTAAAACCGACCTCGGTACAAATGCTGTATCCACTAGCAGGAATAGCGCCACCAGTGGTTCGCGGGGCGGTGGAAAGCTCCAGCGAAAGAACCAAAATGGTCTCCGACACACGACATCTTTGCACGACAACATCCTTGTGCCACAAAGGCGGAAAAGCCGAAACAGTTTTTTAAAGTGTGTCGTCCCACTCACTGGCGAACCAGCAAAAGAAAGACTGAAGTTGTGGCGAGACAGTGCCTCCTTAACCAAACCGTTCGTCCCACCCGCTGAAGACCTCCCACCTGGACATGAGTTACCTTGGGTAACCTGGAAGTCTAAACAGACTCCGGACCCAGGTTGGCCGAAAAAAGGAAATACTGTTCAAGTGGAGATTCATAGACGACTCCGCCTTGGAGAGTAAATGTGGTGCTGTTCCACAAACGATGGGACTCTTAATATTGTGTCCTAGCTGCACGTTACAGGAACTGGTGGACGCTGGCGATGGCGCCAAACAAGTAGCCGAATTCTGGGTCGAGTCCATTTAGATTGCCATCGAAACGGTAAGAAGAAGTATCATTCCTTTCTAACTTTGTAAGGTATCAATTCAAGAGTGGGTACTAGTTTGTAATTAAAATTAATTCTTTTGCTTTCATAAACAGGTAAGATAAGGTGAAAACAAGCTAATATTTGTACAAATACTGCGGCTTAGATTCTTGGCCGGTTTGAGACGTGGATCGACGTTTCTATGGTTTTTTCTTTTAGCAATTTCTAATAACCTGAAAAACCACTTCTTTCGACTAAAGATGATGAGAGGGTGAGTAGTTATCTAGAAGTCAATATTCCTTTCAAAAGTCCCAAATTTACATGTTTACTTACTCTATGAGTCCCACGTCCCATAAGTCGGTTACTTAACATTTTTATTCTTAATATTTTGACATTATTTATAACATTTTTACAATTTGACAATTTTATATTTGCCATTTTATTTATTTTTTATTTGATTCTGACATATTTATATTTGTTTTTTGACAAATTGAATTACTAATTATTTTTACTTGATCACAATTTTGTTTTGGGTTTTTATCTGTTTTGAAGTTAATATTATATTTTAGAAGTAATTTTAATGTATGAGTTCGAAACTATGGACTAGAAATAAGTCTGAAATAAATAAATTATTATTTATAAGGCCAAGCCAGCAGCCGCTAACTGGTTTTTACCAGTTCGCTCCTGGGTGGCAATAGTAGTTGTTGGTCAAGTAGTTCAGTTGCCTACCTGCCGGGCAATAATTTTGCAATCTTGGCCCATTGGTTGCCAAGTTGTTTGTGCGCTTGGTATATCACTCTGTCTTCATGCTCCGTCCATGCTGTTTTCTTTATGGAGGGATTTAGATGGTTGTGCCATCGTTCTCTGAAACATGAAGAAAATTAATCAGTGACTGAAAAAAAAAAAAAAAAAAAATTGTTTTGAAGTTATTGAGTTGAGGGGCCCGTGGCTAAATAATAACAGCCGCACAGGTCGATCGATCAGGTTAAGCTACGCTTGCCGCAGTTGGTCTGTGGATGGGTGATCATCTTTACATACCGTGACCCCTCCGTGCCTCGGAAAGCACGTTAAGCCGTTGGTCCAAGGGGTATCATATTACCCAGTAACTGGGTTGTGGACATGTAAAATACTGGTATTCAGCTAAATCCGAATAGACTGGAAGCCAACCCCAACATAGTTGGGAAAAGGCTAGGCAGATGATGATGACGATTTATTTTGAAGTTATTACCCTATTTATAAAAGCCTAAACAAGCCACTGTTTAGCATCTCTGATGTCCATGTTGTCAAATCTAATGTAAGCTTTTTAACTGGTTCATAGAAATAAAGTCAGCCATTCAAATTACTTGATATAAGATGTTTTAATTACATTAGTAGATTGAATATGTAATGCTTTCAAAGTCGGGGGTAGATGAAGTTAGTACTAAACGCAAATAAAACATGGATTCTGTAATTACTTTACTAAATAAGCTACTTGAATTATGATCCTGACAGTAATGTGTGCCTAAATATTCACATTATTGTTCAAGACAGTAATAAATAAATAAACATGTACCTGCACTGTTTCCCTATCCTTCCTTTTAAATGGCGCGCGATGAGCGTCCATTTCTTCGGCCCGTATTTCGCGACCAGTTCCATCACCTTCTCATCCTCCTGAAACAGACGAAAAAAAAAAAAAAAATAGTAAATGTTCTCATTTGAATGTTGTTATAATGGCAATCCCTACAATAAATAATATTTAAATCCAGACTTTACATAAAATCTTGACCTGTGAATTCGTTTAGGCGTTTCTTCCTTTAGGTATGTTAATTGCCATTATTATCATGTTATTGCCTTCGTAGATTGGCAACTTAAAAAGTTTTCAAAGTCTACTAACTACAAAATAAAAAAATATTATTTAGGTAAGTATAGATAAAATTAATAAAACCTACTGAATCAAACCAAAAAGGATTTTTTATTTGAATGATTGTCTTTTTGCCTTGCCCTTCTGTAGACGGGAAGGACACGTGATCATAATTTTTGCTATTGTTTGCTTAATTATTGATTACTACAAAAAATCTACTTTAAATCCCCCAAAGCAAAAACCATTATTTTCTTAAACATCGTGATGTTTGGTGCTGGCACTTGTACCAGCCCAAAAAAGTACAAAAAGAATCGCCAAATCATTACTTAAACCAACACCCTTTCAATTCAAATCGAAACAATTGCGAAACGCCGCTCATCCTAAAAGGAACCTCTTATACAAAAAGTTTATAAATAAAAAACAATAGCACATCTGATCGTAGCGTGCGAAAATACGTTAAAACGCAAGGTGAACGAGTATGTGGGCGAAAAAATATGAATAGGACGGTTGATCAGCTGATTAACAACACAAAATAGTTAGGTACAGAAGACCGGCTCCATACAACGAGGTAAATCAGGCACACGCACACATAGACGCGTACGTACATGCATCTATCTCAAGCGAACGCTAGGCGCGAGTGCGCCCGCACTCGCTGTACGTGAAGCGTGTCCAGTCCTGTGTGCGTGCGTTTTCGCTCGTGGAGCCGACCTTCTGTATCTATTCATTTTGTTGTTTTAAGATGTTGAGAGGTATGCAAAAAGTGCTTCCACGTGTCAAAATGGGTGAGTAGGTACATCCGGTGTACAAACAGATCAAACACCTTGCTTATGTATTTCGAACACATCTCTGCATTATGTATTCTATCGATCACCAAATAAATTAAAGTATATCGTACTATAAAAGATTATTATTTACTTATTTATGTATCAAGATAAGATAAAACATACAAGGGAAATCTATACCTATATGTATAATACAAGTTACTATCGTGGTAATTGCCTATATTGTGAGTTCGTCATCATCATCATTTTCCTAACTATTTTTGAGGTCGGCTTCTAATCTAACCATACCAGTTTTTACGTGGAGCGAACGCCTGTCTGACCTCCATAACCCAATTACTGGGTAACACGATACCCCTTGGTAAGACTTGTTTTCAAATTTTCGGGCTTCTGACGACCAGTAACGACTGTTAAAGATCCACCAGGACGTTGGTCTTGCTTTTCGGTTGGTTCAAGCTTAACGTGCTTTCCGAGGCACGGAAGGGTATCGGTAGGTACGTAAAGATGTCACCCATCCAGGACCAACCGAGGCAAGCGTAGCTTAACCTGATCGACCGACCCCACACGGATCTGTTATTACTTAGTCACGGGCCCCTCGAATATCGTGAGTTCGTGATTTCTCCTAGTCGAACCCTACAAGACATCTCTATCAAATCGCGAGTCACGTAGAAACCAATTTAAACGCCCTTTCAATTAAAATAATAACACTTTTTGCTCAATACTGGACCAAATAATTGGTCATAGTGTGATTGAAACAATTTAAATTGGGCAAAAAAAAAAACGGTCAAGTGCGAGTCGGACTCGGGCACCGTGGGTTCCGTAGGTAAGTATGTAACTACTTTACGGTTTTCGGATTTTTTCTTTACTTGTGCTACATTGACATTGCTTCTTGCCAAATTTCATGATTCTAGGTCAACGGCAAGTACCCTATAAGTTTTGATTCCCTTGCGAGTGTCAAAATATGCGGCATAAACAGAACATAAACGCCCGTATCTTTTGATTGCGTTGACTGAGAAATTTGATTCATTTCACTGCTTCAAGGGATTGTAGCCCTGAGTATTTCTACTTGATAACTCCACGCGTTCCTGAGAAAAAGGGTCTTGACAGACGGACAGATAGACGGACAACGCAGTGATCTTTTATGGGTGCTGTTTTTCCTTTTGAGATACAGAACCCTAAACATTTTTGATTATTAACTGACCTTGTATTATTGGTTATTGTTCATTGAAGATGTATTTAGACAAGATCTGGTCTCGTTATAATCTTTGTTAATAATGAATCATTTAAGTTCCGACATGTTGATTATCAGTAAAGCACGAACTAAATACAAATGCCTAGTCGAAAAAACATCAAAGCTTTTTACACGACACAATTTTTCAAAGGTATTATAAGTTCTACCTATGTATATGTGTATGGAAATATTCAATGTAAATTTTCTATTACAAGCTTGACATTATTGTGACATGTCAAAACCGAAGCCTAAAAAGGCCACTTTTGCAGAATCATAAAAGGAATTCATCAAATCATTATAAATCATAATAGACAGTTAACTGTTAAGTTAATCGTATCAAATCCCATTGGTGAAGGATTTTTCAGTTATTTTTTTTTTGTCTGTGCTTAAATACCAATCCAAATCCCATCCCAATCTCTTGCAACGAAAAAAAGCAAAATACGTTTATGATTCTGCCAAAGTGGCCTTTTTAGGCCCCAAGTTGTGATGTCTCCCAACCGTACTGGCCACAAGTGGTAGATCACAGTGTCTCTCACAGAGTATTCTTGAGAGATTCCCAGCAATGGAAACATTATAGGTTCATTATGTATGAACCCACCATTGAGGGGCCCGTGGCTAAATAATAACAGCCCCACAGGTCGATCGATCAGGTTAAGCTACGCTTGCCGCGGTTGGTCTATGGACGGGTGACCATCTTTACATACCGTGACCCCGCCGTGCCTCGGAAAGCACGTTAAGCCATTGGTCCCGGCTGTCATTCATAGATCTTTGACAGTCGTTACGGGTAGTCAGAAGCCCGAAAGTCTGACAACCAGTCTTACCAAGGGGTATCGTATTGCCCACTAACTGGGTTGTGGAGGTCAGATAGGCAGTCGCTCCATGTAAAATACTGGTATTCAGCTGCAACCGATTAGACTGGAAGCCGACCCCAACATAGTTGGGAAAAGGCTAGGCAGATGATGATGTATGAACCCACCATCGTCCTTTTACTACCGGACTACCAGAAGTACTGCAGCAGTGCCCACACTTGGGTGATATCCCGACCAGTCGTATTCAGCGCTTCTCCTCCACGTTTATTACGCGCACAGCCAAAGTGTGGAAGTCTCTGCCGGCGTCTGTGTTCCCTTCCACATTTAACCCGTCTGCCTTCAAAGCAAGAGTGAACAGGCATCTTCTGGGCAAGTTCGTTCCACCATAGACCCCATCCATCGCTTTCCGTCAGGCGTAATCGAGGTCAAGAGCAGGCAAATTAAACAATAAATAAAAAAATAACAAACATTGGCCTCAACAAGAAACATTAATAAAAAATGTTGTAATCAATCTTGCAAAACGGTTAAATAAGTCATCATCTGCCTAGCCTTTTTTCAACTGTATTGTGATCGGCTTCCAGTCAAACCGGATGCAGCTGAATACCAGTGTTTTACATGGATCTACTGCCTGTTTGACTTCCACAACCCAATTACTGGGTAACACGATACCCCTTGGAAATACTGGATGAATAATTGCACTATATACCAATCCTCTTTTACAAAAAAATATAAGTACCTAATTTGATCCTTATCAGACAGCTGGCCTCAAGTCAATATCCTTGCCCTTGACTTAAAGTTTTTTGTCTGTTTGTTCGTTCTCAACTCATATGCTGGCACTACATTTGGCGGATTTGTCAAAATATTCGCGCGACTTGGGTGAAACAAAATACACCCTACACCCATTGGAATAATGTTTATTTTGTGTTAAAGTTCTAGTGTAGTGCCGCCCATAATACAAAGATGTTTTAGTGCTTTTATTAACTAGAGCATTTTTGTTTGGTAATTAATTGATGATGTCATTCTTAATGGGAATGGAGACTGGGACATATCTCTTAAATAGGATTATTTTTGTGTCAGATATAAGTAAATACTCTTTGAGGGGCCCGTGGCTAAATAATAACAGCCACACAGGTCGATCGAGCAGTTTAAGCTACGCTTACCGCGGTAGGTCTGTGGATGGGTGACCATCTTTACATAGACCACTCCGTGCCTCGGAAAGCACGTTAAGCCGTTGGTCCCGGCTGTCATTCGTGGATCTTTGACTGTCGTTACGGGTAATCAGAAGCCCGAAAGTCTGACAACCAGTCTTACCAAGGGGTATCGTATTACCCAATAACTGGGTTGTGGAGGTCAGATAGGCAGTCGCTCCATGTAAAATACTGATAACCAGCTGCATCTGGTTAGACTGGAAGCTGACCCCAACATAGTTGGAAAAGGCTAGGCAGATGAAGACTAGGCTTCCTAACTTTTTTTCTAACATTATTCTGAATTAATTCATTCACAATTCTTGTGATTGTGTAGATGTAAACCATCCTTCTAAATGGCGGCCTCCATTTCTATCTTGTTCGATGATAATCAATCATGTTATGTTAGCCACTTAATTCTGACATGTGACTACAGCTTTACGAGTATTTAATTTAATAAATGAAGTCTCTTCAACCGAGTTAGGAGTCTGTTTTAAACTTTGAAACAATATACATATAATGTGACTTCTTAGGTTAGATAGGTAATTAGGGTAGGTAATTACCAAACATATTAAGTGCAATATGTATTTTTACAACCTGCTAACAACTTGTCTTTAAATACATAACACACGTAATCAGCCTATAATGTTCCCACTGCTGGGACACAGGCCTCCTCTTGGTGAGAGGGAGTGGGCCGTAATCCACCACGCGGGCCCAGTGCGGGTTGGCAGATGTCACATGTCTTTAAATACAGGGTGAAAATAAACTGGCCAAGTGAAAGAAAGGCAAAACCGCCGAAAAAAACGCGTTTTTTGTATGCGATCCCCTCTTAAATATTGATTTTATTCTGTTTTAGTAATTGTTGTTATAGTGGCAACAGAAATATGTACATCATCTGTGAAAATTTCAACTGTCTAGCTATCACGATTCATGAGACACAGTCTGGTGACACACAACGGAACCCTAAAAACTGTGCTTGTGCCCGTCGTGTGCGAGTCCGACTCGCACTTGGCCAGTTTTTTTTATAATAACCGACCAAAAGATTATTAGCGTACGGAATCCATAATCACAGTTTGCTCGTCGATGTCCCAGCCAGCCTGTACTATATAATATACTAAGTGATGTAGGAATCTATGTATTATTAAGTAAATTGTAATACAACACTTGTACAGGTTACCTTGAGGAAACAATACCTTGCTCCACTTTTCCTGTAGTGGCTTGGCCTACAGATGTTTTACTAAAAATTTATGGATACATCTAATCATACCAAATAAAGTGATACACATTAATAGTTCCATAAAAGGTTTTATCTCTCAATTCCGCATTGTAACGTTTCCAAAACGAAATAAAATAAACAAAATACTTCTCAATTATGAAATTATTTAGATTCGCCTAGATTTCCTTTTGAGGACAATATTTATACATGATCTAATGCCAAAACACGCCTATTCAATATTAGTGAGAAAAAAAACATGTCCGTTGTGCAATTTGCATATATTTGATGCCCGATTTGAATATGGGTGGGTTCCGTGGCAAAGAAAGGAATGCTTGAGTGTCTGCAGACACTTTTATTTTAACTTAGAAACTTAACTAACACTACTTAGATATTGCAATTAAAATTAGGCCAAGTGAGTACCCTTAATAATATCGAGAAATATCTCAATAGTGAAAAATTCTAGTTCAGTCTAATAAAAACTGGCCAAGTGCAAGTCGCACACGAGGGTTCCGTACCACAAGGCAAAATCACCGAAAAAAAAAATATAAAGACAAGAACCGCGATAGCTAGACAGTTGGAATGTTCACAAATTATGTATTTCTGTTGCCGCTATTACAACAAATACTAAAAATAAAATAAAATAAATATTTAAGGGGGGCTCCCATACAACAAACGTGTTGTTGTATGGGAGCCCCCCTTAAATATTTATTTTATTTTACATATGAGATACAGCCTGGTGACAGACAGACAGCGAAGTCTTAGTAATAGGGTCCCGTTTTTACCCTTTGGGTACGGAACCCTAAAAATGCCGTAGTAGGTAGTTACTACAAGACTTTTGAGTACATAAAAGCTGACTGTTTCGTAAGAACGAGATTTTTAATGGTGTCGCAGTTTTTACTACCTACTATATCCTCACAGTTAGGCAAGAGTCGTCACGCAGTCATGGGTGACAGAAGACGGGCGTTGTCGCCGAGGGAGGCCTGGGAAACGTTGGCGTGACGCTGACGACCTAGATGCGTTTACGGAAGTTTGATCGGAGACGTGCCAGCACATCAAGCTACCCGAAACTGTCAAATTTTCCCAATCAAGTGTGAGCCTTATGCTTTAGCGATAAAGTTGAAAATCTATTAAAGAAATTTGACAGATTGTAGTAGCTTGATGTGCTGGCGTTTGTACAAAGAAAATGGAAAGCTATGGGGCAGACCTTTGCCCAAACGTGGAACAAAAAAGGTAAAAAAAAAGTATCCGCAATTCCATAACACAGGCATCCATTCGTAACGCATTAAAACATAAGGAACCCTACTCTATGCGTAGGCAGGCTCTAAAATATAAATATTTTAATAAAGTTTATTGCCCTACAGCTTACTCATTGGGTGTCCGGGCAATAAAATGTGTGAAAACAAGGTTCCGTTCTGAGAAAATATTTGTATTAAAAGTTTTATATTGGGTTGGTTTTTTATTTCATGGTATGTAGTAGGTAGCCGTCGGTCCTGCGCCTGAACTCTCCCCGGTCGTGTCGGATTACCGTCCCATCCATCGGACTATGAGAGTAAAGGAACAGAGAGTGCACCTGTGTTTGCGCACACACTTGTGCACTATAATAATCTCCTGCGTACCTGGCTAATCTCCATTGAGATTGGCCACTGTGACCGAAAACGGTCGGGGAGGCTATTATTATTATTATTATTTTATTTAGAGATTTGTTTTCCTCGGCCTAACCGGATAGCTGATGGCACGGGCCTAAGCCAAGTGTTCATCAGTGGGATTAAGTGTTGGAGTAATATTAGATACTGCGTGGTTATCCGCAGTATGCTGTATGTTAGCCGAAACTATATTTGAGTGGGAGGGATGGTGCAAGTTATCGGACTCACACTGGAGGAATTTTCTTACTAGCCTACATGTATTGAGAATCACTGCCTTCTGCAGCAGGTGGTAGGTGTTAGATGGCAGGTTGAGAGAACTAAGGGACTGATGAAGCTGTTATTATTATTATTATGTAGTAGTTAGGCATAAGGTTGGGCATAAGGAATAAAAATAAAACTGTTCCTAGGTCATAGTTTTAGGGTTTGTCTGACTAGGACATTGACGAAAATACATAATTTTTGTCATTGAACTTGCTTGGGGAATTTTAATATGAAGAGTTGAAGACATATAAAAAAACCCGTCAAGAGCGAGCCTGACTCGCGCATCGAGGGTTCCGTACAAATTTGTAGGTATGTAAATAGTATATCACGGTTTTTTTTTAATTACGGTTTTCGGATTTTTTCCTTTACTTGTGCTACGTGACCTTGCTTCTTGCCAAATTTCATGATACTAGGTCAACGGGAAGTACCCTATACATTTTGATTCGCTTGAGAGTGTCGAAAAATATACGTATTTTGCGGCATAAACAGCCGTATCTTTTTTTAACGTTAACTTAGTTTGATTTTTTCACAGCTTCAAGGGACCGCAGATCTGAGTATAGGTTTTAATTTCAACTCGATGCCTCCACGCGTTCCCGAGATAAAGAGTCTTGACAGATAGACAGACGGACAACAAAGTGATCCTATACATACATACATTATATTTTAGGTTAAGTTTTTATAGCATTAAAAAAAATTGTTTTGTATTTTAAAGTTTAGATTTTCATGTATTGTATAGTTTTGTATTTTTAAAGTTTAGATTTTTAAGTATTAGCCGTAAGTTAATTTTCATTTTATTTGGTGTGTGTTTGCAAACCACTATTGTATTGGGGTCATCCTGTAAAGATAGTGTGTGTGTGTTTAATAAATAAATAAATAATCAGCCTTTAACGTTCCCACTGCTGGGACACAGGCCTCCTCTCTGTGAGAGGGAGTGGGCTGTAATCCACCACGCGGGCCCAGTGCGGGTTGGTAGATGTCACACGTCTTCGAATTTTTGATTCTAGGACATGCCGGTTTCCTCACGATGTTTTCCTTCACCGTTTTAAGAGCAGTGCGCAGTGGTGATGGAATAATTTACACAAAATAAATCCTGTCTGGGTTCGAACCTACGACCTACAACTTGTAAGTCGCGGCAGTTACCACTGGGCCAAATCCTATAAGGGTTAAATTTTTTCCTTTTGTGATACGGAACCCTAAAAAGTACTACAAGACCAAAAGATATCTCTTAATATTTAAGACAACCTCTTTTACTGTCTATGACATAACTTCAAGAAACAAAGCCAGTCCAATACCAACCAATAACCAACTACATTGTAAGTAATTGCCAACCGCACACAGGAACCCTACAAACGTACGTAATAAAGATTACCATCCATACCTAGATAGGTATAGATAACGCATTAGCAGTCTAACCCCGTTCTCTTGAACAATGGATTCATTCATAAATCTAAGAATTTGTGTCGTAAGCCAGTATTGCGAGGTTTCATGGGCAATATTGTGCGTGTTCGAATTTGGATGACAACGTGTAGATTGTTTAGTTTGATCATAGATAAGTTGCTGATAACTAATTAAATTGAATATTACAGTCTATTTTGGTAGCGACCGCAGAGCGAAAACTATGAGAAACCGTGAAAATTAGTGGAGGTAGATTTCGTAAAAAAGTTACAACTTATTTTTTTTTTACACAGCCTGAAAGCTTGTGTAAACTATTTCTTCACCACTGCTCTCAAAACGGTGAAGGAAAACATTGTAAGGAAACCGGCATGTCCTAGAACCAAAAAATCGAAGATATGTGACATCTATCAACCCGCATTGGGCCCGCGTGGTGGATTATGGCCCACTCCCTTTCGAAGAGAGGAGGCCTCTGTCCTAGCAGTGGGAAAAATATAGGCTGATTATGATTTTTGTATGAACTATTGAAAGGAGAACATTCACTGTCCATAAATTTTTGGGCTAAGTAAATGGGCGTTAGTATTTGTTGTTATAGCGGCAACAGAAATACATAATTTGTGAAAATTTCAACTGTCTAGCTATCGCGGATCTTGAGATACAGCCTGGTGACAGACAGACGGACAGACAGCGAAGTCTTAGTAATAGGGTTCCGTTTTTACCCTTTGTGCCCAAAGGGTACCTAAAATTTAAGAAAAAAACGTATTCTTTCGGAATATAGCTTTTTTTTGTTTGGCCTGACTTTCCTAATTTAGGCCGAAACGAATGATCTCCTTTGGACCGGACAAAGTCTGTCGGGTCAGCTAGTAGAAGAAAATAAAAGTAATTAAATAAAATTTTAAACAAAATAGAACACGAATTTCCATTAAAATTCCAGTTTACGATTAACAATATCACCCTTACTCACTTCACAAAACATTGACACAGCAATGCTACTCTCTAATTTTATTATGCACATTCTATGCGCACACGCGTGCTGTATCAACGACCGGTGACTCAACGCCGCTTCCGAGCGTTGTTAGACTGATTGGCACGTTGAATAAGTGCAGTAAAACGGAGTTGGAGAAATGCAGGCTGTTGTGTGTTATTATTATTATTTAAAAAAAAAAAAAAACGTTGCCCCACACTAGGAATTTCTCCTGTATTGTGGGTGCGTTTACAAACATTTAAACTCACATACACAAACAGCCAGACCCGGAACAACTACTTGTAGGTCATACAAATATTTGTTCCGTGCGGGAATCGAACCCGCGACACGCAGCGCAGCAGTCAATCGCTTAACCACTGCGCCAACCGTGCCGTCGTATTGTTGTGGTAGTAAGACTGATTTTCTTGGACGTGTTATAGGTCGGTGCAAAATAGATGCATCGGATCACCTGACAGAAAGTGATCATATGGATGCCATTCTCAAAGAAACTTGTAGCATAAGCAGCCTATGTGTCCAGTGCCGGATTAGCCCCTAAGCAAATAAAGCAATTGCTTAGGGCATCACGTCTCGGGGGGCACCATAAGGCAGAAACAGCACCGAAACAGTATTTGCTAGCACATGAAAGGCAAGGCTGTTTATCAGCAAGATATTACAAGACCCAAAAGTCACTCTAGCTAGAGATGTGCGTCAATCTTTACAAATCGCTCGTCAATGTTTTGGAAAAATACGAGGCGACTAGTGGATAGGAGGGCCCGCAGTCTTAATCCGGCACTGCCCACGGCTGGGACACAGACCACCACTCTGTGAGAGAGAGTGGGCGGTAATTCACCAAGCGGTCCCAGTGCGGGTTGGTATTGTTCTCAGAGTAGCTTATGCTAATAATATAATAAAATGGGTAACCATATTAGAGGTAAAAATTCACAAGTGCCTGCAATTTCATTGGCACCGAAACCGTTCAAATCCAAACACAATGTAGCTTAGGCCAAGGCAAAATGTAAAGAGGCGAAACTTACTAAAGGCAAAGTTATAGTGACGAAAGTTGCGAAATCCTAAAGCTTTGTACGGACTAAGCGTTCCAGTGTACGCGTGGTCGGTTACGCAACTAAAACGAGAACACAGGAACGATAGTCCGTATCCGCGTTTTTGGTCGCGTAACCGACTGCGCATACAATGGAACGCTTAGTCCGTACAAGGCTTTCCATACAGTACAAATTAACTCATGGCAACACTCCCTCTCGAAGAAAGGAGGCCTTTGTCCCAGCGTGGTCACTGTAGGCTGATTGAATATGCTAAAACTGTTTTAGAATAGAATTTTTCTTTATTAAAGTAACCAAGACTCGACATCAAACAAGATTGTTAGTAAAACTTACGACTATGTTAATAAGCACAGACACTAAACAAAAACAAGAAATTACGGTTGGTCACCGTTGCGACATCCCATGAGAGACGGCACAACAGTGACCCACGTTAAGACACTCTTGGAGCCGCCCCACACAAAAGGGAATGCTGTTGACAGGCCTGTGGCTAAGTAATAACAGCCGCACAGGGAAATTGATCGGATTACCGTGGAAGGGTGACCATCTTTACATATCAAGACCTCTTTTCAGAACCAAAAATTAAAGATCCAATAATACCTACCCGTGAGAAAATATTCAGCACATATTGATACTACGAAACAAGTAGCCCCTAAAAAAATAGCGGCAAATTTCAAGTGTTTTCCTAACCAATATCAGCACACAATACCCCTGGGAACTTAACTCAAATCCTCAAACACATGGACTTAAACGATTCATCACAACATTGCAATTTGCAACGTAAATAAATGATGACGTAACTACGTTCAATAAACTCGCAACCATTTGTTCTAACCGCAAAAGGATGTGCCATACTAAGCATGAATTACCAACTCATTGAGGACTTATGGTAATAAATAATGAATCAAAGTAATGCATTTACAAGACAAATATCGTCACAAATGGGGGGCGATCGTCAAAACGTTTAGTGGGGATATCACGAATTCACGACGCTCAGCAATGAGCAAGCGAATGAAGGAATCAGAATCCATTCGCATTTACGTAGTCGCACTTTCGGATAATTAGGCAGGCCTTATGTTCAAAATACACGCCAATTGCTTAGCTTTCTCTGGAGTCCATTGTTCGATTCGTTCGGCGTGGTGAGTCCTGGCTAATACCGTCAGCCTAGCTCCGGAGTAAGTATGGTCGTAACACTTTCCGTCAGTCTTGTTTAAACATTGTATAAATGTGGATTTCACGTTCTCACGTGAGCAGAGTTCTTCTTTGCGAAACTTAGTCTATAACCATCGCGAGACGAATCGATATACTCCTGATAACCATCATTCTCTTACCCTTATCCCAATTTAGTAGGGGTCGACGCAACATGTCTTGGAATAGTCGATAGACACCTCATATTATATTGAAATTCATGCAGGCGTTAGGATGCTTCGAGGGTAAAAATAATCCCATATACAAAGATATGAAAGATACTTAGAGAAACGCTGGTAAAACCAAACATAAAATGAAGTATGCAAGCGTTATTTACCTCCTTGGTCCACGGGCCTTTGACTAGTTCAGGGTTGACGACTTTGCACCACCGCTGTTGGCACTGGACGTCGGATCGGTCGGCGAACTCGGCCGATATCAGGTCCCAGTTCTCGTTGAACATCTTAACGTATGCTTTCAGCTTTTTGTCCTGGAAAAAAATAATTGAGACGAGTTAGTAAGATGGTTCAAGAATAAATCGTCCAAGCAGGATGACGGGACACAATCACACAATCGTAATATTTTACTTGAGGATAGTTATTCAATCTTTGATTTAAAATACACAGAGAGGCACACTTGCACTTGCACTTCATTAAATCAAAATAAGAGGCACCTGAATGGTCTTCCAGGAACAGGGCAAAAGGTCTTTCAAAGACGAACCAACCGTTTCGTTTTCGTGCTTGTGGAAAATACTCAAACACAGAGATAGTTACAATTCTAGGACCACATAGTACCCTAATATAAAGCATTGTCTGTACCAGTCTAGCAGATTTTTTCCGCAACAATCTAGTAGATCATTTTATGCCGAAACCTTGCGCCATTAGGAGACTGACGCTTACCGCTGCGATTAAGCCACGAAAGGCAATATCTTTTCATGTTGTTTTGTCATCGTCTCGCTATCTCATGCGTTTGCGTCGATGTACTAAAGGCATTGACTTATATATTCATCATCATCATAATCAGCCTATAATGTTCCCACTGCCGGGACACAGGCCTCCTCTCTGTGAGAGGGAGTGGGCCGTAATCCACCCACCACTCGGGCCCAGTGCGGGTTCGTAGATGTCATATGTCTTCGAATTTTTGGTTAGAGGATATGAAGGTTTCCTCACGATGTTTTCCTTCACCGTTTTGAGAGCAATGGTGATGAAATAATTTACACAAAGTAAAGCGCCTGTCTGGGTCGAATCTACGACCTACAACTCGTAAGTCGCGCGCGGCCGATACCACTGGGCCACCACTGCTCTCATAGATTACTATTTTGAAATCATTGACAAGGGCGCTTGTTCCCTGCCGGGTCAGCGGGATTGTCCGAAAGCGTTACCGCTGGCCCGGAACATAAAGGGCTAAGGAAGGAACACGGGTGGGTTTTAGTCAGTAAGAGTCTGACACTCCCTTCTGCTCCACCCAGAGCGGGAGGGGTCATTTGATGATTTCCCATGAACAAAAAAAAAAAGGGCGCTTGTTTTCTACGGAAATGGGGAACCAATTTACTATCTATATTAATTCCCTTACCTCCTCCTTCGTCCACCGTCCCCTATTAATATTCTTCCGCGGCCCAGAACTTTTGGTTGCAACCTGGACATCCTCGTAGGCCGCTGCCGAGTCCTCTGAGTATTCACTCGTCTCCGAATCATAGCCGCTACGTCTGTTGATAAAGAGAAAGGATCTTTAATATGAGTGGTGTTAGGGTTGTTATTGATTGGTATTGGAAGTTTTATTTGTTTGTCAGAGTGATTAACAGTCACTTAAGTCTTCTTTATGGGGGTAATTAATAGGGCATTAAGGCCCGCTCGCTTATCATTTGGTAGTTTCAGTTTGGTGTTGTCTTATTTTAACGAAAATTAATGTTTCTTTTTGATATCTTTTATGTAGGTACGAGTCTAGAAGTCTTTTATTTCTAGATATTAAGTGAAAGCATATATTTAAATGACTTTGGTACATTGGTAGGTACAGTTTTGATCTTGTTATTATAGTATCTAGTTATTTTCTGAACTGAGGAAACATCATGTTTTAAACTTGTCAAGATAGTACTAAAAGATAACGGTTTTATCATTTAAAATGTGTAGATACTAGAATGCAATTTAACTAGAATAAACACAACAATTTGAATAAGTACTCTCCTTACTTCAACATAACAATATCGTAATGCTCCATGCCATGCTCCTCAAACAATTCATATCTCAAGACTTCACTAAGGTACTTATATTTTTTAGGGTTCCGTACCCAAAGGGTAAAAACGGGACCCTATTACTAAGACTCCACTGTCTGTCTGTCTGTCTGTCACCAGGCTGTATCTCATGAAACATGATAGCTAGACAGTTGAAATTTTCACAAATGATGTATTTCTGTTGCCGCTATAACAACAAATACTAAAAACAGAATAAAATAATTATTTAAGCGGGGCTCCCATACAACAAACATTTTTTTTGGCGTTTTTGCCTTGTGGTACGGAACCCTTTGTATGCGAGTCCGACTCGCACTTGGCCAGTTTTTTTTTCTCTTCCCTCCCTCGTCTTCAAAGTTTACAGAAGGATGTCCTTGTTTACTTTCAACCTTGCTTAGGCACACACAGCACAGGTACCGTTGTGAACTAACATGGAGATGGTACTTGGGATGAAGCTGTAGGTACTGTTAGAGGAAGCTTAGTTTGAGTAGAATATTTATGGTAAGGATAGTTAGTAATTAGCAAGTAGATGATGGGGTAGGATCAAAGAAGGATATAAAAATCATCACAGTTTTTAGAAAAAATCGCAAAACTATGGGTAAAGTTTTGGTTTCTTATGTTTAAAATAATCCTTTGCATTAGAAATTATTATTTTAGACGAGTAGGTACCTTACTACCACGAAACAGTGTTTATCACATAGATATAAGAACATCTAAATCTATGGTTTATCAGTTGTTTAGGCTAAACACCTTTTAAACACGACATAATTATATGACATTTACATTAGATACACGTTGAACAAGTGTTTTTATAGTAAGACCCAATGTTTATAAAAAGTATAATGTCGCTTTTTAATTGAATTATTATCGTTCGTACTGCTACAAAAAGATCTCAAGCACTTACGGCTCAATTAAATTATGGGTTAAACTACAAATTTATTAACATCGTTTGCAACGTTCATTAAACTTTAAGAGCTTTTCAGCTCAGACCAAATAAAAAGTCAAGACATAGCGCTGCTGGTCAGCGGGATTGTCCGAAAGGGTTACTGCTAGCCCGGAACATAAAGGGCTAAGGAAGGAACACGGGTGGGTTTTAGTCAGTAAGAGTCTGACACTCCCTTCCGCTCCACCCAGAGCGAGACGGGTCATTTCCATTTGATGATCTACAAAAAAAAAAGACAGCGGTGCTGCGAACAATACAGTGAAGCATGCAAAAACTACACCACCGCTCTGTCCATACACGCTCACACGATTTACAATCAAACTACACCTCACACGTTCCTCACTATGTGCACACATGTTTACGAAACCGGCCTCACTTTACTGTTGACCGCCCTCTGTCTTGGTTTTTTATTTGGTCCGAGCTTTTCACAATAATTTGCTGTGCTAACTGTACCACTAGCTAGACTTAAGGTAGGTAAACAAGCAACAACCACAAAATACCCAAAAAAAGAAACATATTAATAAAACCGAGACACGTCCAAAAACATTTGTCAAAACACAGATTGCAAAAATCTATTATGCAGTTCACGGTGGCGCTGTTTACAAAGGAAAACTGTCAACAATATTTCAAATTCAATACATTTACATTTAGTTCCATGTTTCGCCGTCCGCAGAGTCAGGTTGGTATTATTTACACAGATCCTGTTTTTATCCTCTGTCTAAGTATTATGTTTGGATTACGTAATCTCCCGAGTCGTCCAGAGGCCCCATTTGGGCATAGCACATGATATTATTACTAGCTATGAGAACATTTTGATAGATAATCATTATAATATAGTACTTAATTGTTGTGTCGATTTTTAAGTGCTACGAGATAATTAAAGTTTTGTTTGTCTGTAAGATAAAGCGTTTAGGCCGAAATGTAAAACAAAATCCATACTAATATTATAAATTGGAAAGTAACTCTGTCTGTCTGTAACCTTTTCACGCCTGAACCACTGAACGGATTTAAATAAAATTTGGCAGAGATATAGATTGCATCCCGGGGAAGGACATAGGATAGTTTTTATCGACATACCTCGCGGGCGAAGCCGCGGGCGGAAGCTAGTCTATTATAAAAAGTCAGTTTGTGAAAGAGCGATGACCTTACTAAATTTAGTTTTGAATCATCAGACAAATCGTTTGCAAAAGTGTTTTGTTTGTGTGAACAGCCGCACGGGTCGATCGATCAGGTTAATTAAGGTAAGCTTGCCATCTTAACATACCGAGAATAGATGTAGAACGAACTTACGTGCTTTCCGGAGCACGGAGGGGCCTTGATTCGTGGATCTTTGACAGTCGTTACGTGTCACCAGAAGCCCGAAAGTCTGTCAACCAGTCTTACGAAGGTGTTTTGTATTACCTGGGTAAGATTGCCTTACTGACCCCAACCCTGTTACTGGTAACAGGGTTGTGGTCTTATAGGCAATCGCTCCATGTAAAATATTGGAATTCAGCTGCAGCCGGTTAGACTGGAAGCCGACCCCAAACTAGGGAAATGCTAGGCAGATGATGATCATCACATACTTTTGCGATGCACGATGAGACATCTACCAATAGAAAGATTTAAAAAATATTGTAGTTAGGGCAGGCCTGTGCACACACACCACGTTTTTTAAACGCGCCGTTGACGCGCGTTTGCCGTTTGTAGCGATACAGACGCGATACGCACGCGAGTCAGACACTAGCAGGCACTGCTCTGTAGGATTAATAATAATCCAGGTAAAACGAATGCAATTCCTTTTACCTGGTACGTGTACCTCTATTTAATCTGGGGTTTTACCAAGAGCACGATAAATTAAAACAAAAGAATTTCTACTTTTCGTCGAATCTTCTAATGGAACTAGATTAGGTACGTGCATAAATCATGGGCCTGATGGCCGAATACAGATGCATAACAAAAAAAACACCCGATACGAGAGCCAAAAATAAATGATGATTCTACATGACATTTCATTAATTAAATTAAATGTGTTATCAGAGCATGTACCGAACAATTCCTAACGTATGTTAAAAATATTGTTTTGTATATGTATTTTGGTTACGATAAAAGGAGTGTTGAGACGAAAATTTTAACATTCCAGTTCATACTGCACACAGTATTCGGGATTGCATTTCAAAACATTACTCTGTAGACGTAATAAGATAAAAAACTATTAATTTTATTTCTTTGAAGGTAGGTGGTAGGTTTTTTCAGTATCATTATAACTTCGCCGGAAAAAAGAAGACGGCTTATTCAATAATTTTAAGGAAGATGATAAATTCCTTCTTGTTTTCTACGATTGTTTTCTAAAGTAAAGTAATATTGTAAGTTCCAAGTCCATGGGTCATTTTACATATATATATTTTTTCCATGGTCTGGCAGTTTGAGTAATTTATGTGGCCTACCCAAATGTCCTTTCTTTGGTATTGTTCGTCGAATCGTTGAGCTCCTTAAGTCTTGAGTTGAGCTGCACGATTTTTGACAAATGCGTGCACTGACTGGACAGGTCCTCTCAATCTGTGTGGTTCTTTCCTCAAAAGACCACCTCAGACATCGATCTACATGGTCTTCATATAACCTGACCAAGATTATGTCTGGACTTTAAAAGAGACTGTGACCTCTGAGTTTGTTTCGGCCTATCTTCTCAGAGTAGTCAGATAGGAAACGCCGACTTCATCTAGTTTAAAAAAAAACATGACTGACGTGTAAAAGTGTTTGTACAAACCTACTTACAAAAAATAAAATCATTTCATCATTTCATTTCATGGTTCGGAGAAAAAACTGCAGCAAAATACAAAATAAACTCGATTTTGCACTTGTGCCGTGTCACCTCGGGGATGTCAGAGTCAGACGCAGACGGTACAGTCAGTCAATAAATTATTAGGTACTTATAGCAAAAACGTATAAACTTTTTACGAATATCATTTTGAAGAACAGAAATATATTTGCCACCCAAGAGAGTGAATATAAAACAAGAATTATCATAGTATTAATTAACTAAGATCGATCGCGTATAAAACACAGGTATCGCAAATTTTTCTCGACACCACAATGTTGCTAGGTTAACAATTACTTCTCACTGTTCGCATTATTTGTCGCGGGCTTGCTTTTGACAAAAACATGTTGGCGCCAGAATCCCCAGTAGACACAATACAATTCGAAGAAGTAACCAGCCCTTGAAATATCCCATTCACAGAGAATACAACATTATAACACAAGTAATAAAATCTAAAATTGAATGGAGTAGGTAAATCAATTTCTTCGAAAAACAAGTTTCGTGTAGCTATAGAAGAATAGCCCTATGTGGTTAAGACGACTAATAATTCTTGAATGCCGCATGTTTCGGCGAGGTAGAAAAACCTGCGTTTTATTTATGCATACCGTGCTCGCCATCAGCTGATATGGAAACCAGTTTATGTTCTCAGTTCTCATTCATTGCAAATAACATGGATGGAATAAGGAAACCGGAGCGATGCGAACTGAAAGTCACTTATTTTAGAGAATTTTATAAAGCGATCCATCTTGATCTTGACTTTGGTAATCAATTTTTATTTATTTGGTTTTTGTGTCTGGTGCTATCGTTGGAAAGAAAAAGTGGAATCTTAAAGCGTCGCCTTGATCTGACTTTCATAATATAAGGAATGTGGATTCAAGATTCAAGAACAATGTATGGGTATATTACACACCTACACACATGTAAGTTTACCTAGCATGAAAAAATATGGGCACAAAAGCATTGGAATTCCACAGATATATGCCATTAAAAGTATTCTCACGTAGATTTCGGCACAATAAAAAACACAAAGTTAAACTTGTAAAACAAGAAACCTTACTCACACATTTATCATCACGACGAATTATAAAAACAATCTCCGACATCCAAAACCCCATTATTCACTTAAAAACATCACCACACAGTTTAAAAACATGATACATTTACAAAACACCATACATTTTAAGGTTATATACCCCAAAGTTCCCGCCAAAACGCACCCAACTCACATTTCGGGAACCCGACTCACGCGCATCGAATGCCGAACGAAACAACACTGCCGAAGAAATATTCTATTCGTACTTGTACACACACACACCATGAATATTCACAAATACACCCACATGGATCGCATACTCGGGTCGTAATAAGGGTGTGGGGAACAACAAAAACCTTGTAAGGGACGCGGCAATTCCGATGAAGGAGACAGCAAATACGAGAAATAATGATAAAGACAAGGATGGAAAATCAGGTATAGAAATCATTACCCCGCATTGGGAATGTGACGCAACACAGGCAAAGGTAAGCAGGTGTAGGCTGGTAATAGAAAGATACAAAGAAAAATTGATCTTTTTTATTGGATAGGTCAGCGTAATCGCTTTAAAGAAAAATAATCACATGGTATTAAAATTCCTAAAGGAAAACAGGGTGCTATTTCAAAGCCTTCGGCAGTAAAGCAAACATATTACAACATTCATGGCACATTAAGTGCTTTGTAACCTTTAGGATTAAATTAAAACCAAGAATGCATTTCTATGTGCTTTAACATCGACTTTACAGTGCGAAAGACATGAACATCAATCTTGGTATTAAAATATTCAACCTGGACCAAAAGACCTGTCTTTACAGTCACGAAGAGATTTCTGGCAAAGGTCACAACAATTTCATAAGACGAAAGCGAAACGACAAACAAAATGGACAGAATTTCGCCAACCAAACATACCAATGTTGCACAAATTCAGGAAATCGGGACACTCAAACCAAACCACATGTTTTGGACGAACGGCACTTTCGATTGCAACAAAAAAAATTCAAACAAGAGGGTAGGAACGCGTGCCGGATGCTAAACTAATTTTGGATAACGAGGACTCAGCTTTTGAAGAGATGGGTGTTGCGAATGTGGAACGCAATGATGTTGGAGCAACGGCATTGGATCTATAACTACAAATATGTTTCTGGAACAAGTCATGCATTGAATTTACGTATTTCTCCCAAGATCACAAGCTTCTCCAACAAATAAATCTCATTAAGCACATGATTTTACGAGAGATTTAGGAAGAGAAGCTTTTATTTTATATTCATATTCTTCAAATCGGAAGGATATTGAAAACTTGAAAAATATATCATCAGTTCAAATCGATGTTTACCAAATTCTATTTTCACAATTACATTGACTCCAATCGTTTCCGACAAGCTTTGTCAATTACTCGTCAACTGTTTGATCAGACGTCTGGTATTTCGTACAAATATTAGTTTAAATTAATAGGCGCTATCAACATTACTTCCGCAGCCACACAATGATAAGAATACTGTGAATGCACTATGTGATCATATTTAATGTAAGGGCAATGTCAGATACGAATTTATATAATCAGATATACATGATAAGGAAGACGTTTCACATATTATGTACCGTTACCCTGAATTATTGAGTTTCGTTTTCGTTATCCATTCATCTAGAATTGAGACCATTGATAACTTGATTTGAAAAGAACTCGGTTCGTTTACTTTACTGTCATCAACTCATCACTCATAATTATTATTTGCAGTGGGAGTTTCTAGCTTTAATTAGGATTTCCTTCTTCTTTCTTTGATCACCTTGATCAGTATCTATAATTCTATAGCATCTATGGTATCCCTCTCTATCTGATTGTCTTCTATGTTAGTAGCTCTAGCTACTAACATTGTTGCTTTCAACTTCTACTCCCACTCAAACATTTTTGGAGTAAGCACTAGAACTTACCTAATTATCGTTACATCGAAATTACTACGGAAATGTCATAATTAAACGACAATAGAAACGCTATTGAGTGTAATAATAATTATTATTAATTACTTCCACAATCTTAGATCACATTTTAATCACATATGAGGCATAACTAATTTAAATGAGGAAGTGGTAGCCATTTTGTGTCGTCATTTCACCTGTCCAGTCGTGACCACCCCCTGATGTACATTTGATTTCACGAGCGATTATTCGGGGAAATGGAACAAAAAAGGGACCTGTAACCTTGTTAAAGTTAAGTTATGTTCCTTACAGATTTCTATCGGAAGGTGCGTAGCGTAGGCAGTGCGTGAATCCGTAACTTTCGAATTGTCTTGTGGTTTTTAGGGTTCCGTACCCAAAGGGTAAAACGGAACCCTATTACTAAGACTTCGCTGTCCGTCCGTCTGTCTGTCACCAGGCTGTATCTCAAGAACCGCGATAGCTAGACAGTTGAGATTTTCACAAATTATGTATTTCTGTTGCCGCTATAACAACAAATACTAAAAACAAAATAAAATAAATATTTAAGGGGGGCTCCAATCCAATACAACAAACGTGTTTTTATCGGCGTTTTTGCCTTGTGGTACGGAACCCTTCGTGTGCGTGTCCGACCCGCACTTGGCCAGTTTTTTAGGGTTGTGCTGGCTTCACACAAATAATTCAGAGTCATGATGGCCAAAATTTCTAATTTATGAGGTAGCTTGTCACTTATATCTACTTCTACTACAGATAGTCTAGAGCTAGACTTACGAATTTCCAATATGAAACAGTTGGCATGCACTGAAATTCATCAGCAAGATCAATGCCAAATCAAGTACCTATCTTAAACTATACTAATGACTGAATACGCAACTTAGTTGCAATCAAAAGACGTTTTGGCGTAGATAGTAATTAAACCGTCATATAATCTACTCCGCCTCCACTCATGTCGACATCTATAATTTTGCACGTTCTCAAATTACCTACTTCTTTATCAAGACCACCCACTTCCATTGACGCAAACCTAGATTCCATTCACGGCTACCAACCATTTCCTTTCATTGGAAACAAAAGCTTGGACATCGCCAATTTTAAAAGGGGAACAAGACAAAAAATTGTCAAGGGGTTCCCTGAGGAAGCGTCCTGTTAACTCACGCATCGCCCGTGTTTCCTGTCCTCTGTCCCCTTATGTGTATTGTGTATGACCAGCTTATTAGTACTTCGGGTTACTCAAAACTTTCTTAGTGCCCGTTAGAAATTTACAACTTCTTTATGTGGTCAGTGAGTGACTTGAATTTGGGAATATTGCTTGCACGTGGCGTAATGGCGTTGATTTAGATGCACTGAACTCCATAGTAGGGAAATGCTGTTTTATTGTTCTGTCCAATTCTCCGTGATAAGCGGAAAGCAATAAGGACTTCACCAAAACTTCAAAATTAGAAAAAAAAAGGATGATAATAAAAGGACTAATTTTCTCATTCTGGATGAAAGGACCAAAAATTTCGCAACAAGTGGCAATCCCATAGAAACAAACTGTGAGTAACAAAGAAACTAGCGTCGCATAAAATCGATTTAGTAAAACAGTAATAAATATTAATTGCAATACTACCTTTACTGCTTTAATGTCTAAATAAATATTACACGACACACACACACAAATGATGGCAATGCTTCAAATAGAATGAACAAATGTTGCAGCTCATTCGTAATATTCATCTCGAATTACAAATGAGATTGCATCATAGGCTTTAAACAGATCCAAAGTCTTGGATTATCGATATCCTGATAAATTGATATTATTTTATGTGAAATTTTAATCGATACTTAAAGACTTCCCCTATTTAGTACACGGAGTTCTAATGTATTATACCAAAAGAGTTGGTCAAGCAAATATGTAACCACAAGGACTACAAATGTTAGTCTTTAAAAAAATGTCAATGTAAGGGTCAAAATGAAACACCACCGCACAGAAAATAACATACAAACACATGCAAATGATTCAATTATAATTTATAACTTATCGGTAAGCTTTAAACATTTCATAATATCGCTCATATAGGTCAGGCGATAAGCACAAAATTATATCGGAAACATAATAATAAATGAAACCTAATCTCTGATCTGGGCATGAAATCGAAAATAAACATTTGTTTTTATGAAGTAACGCATTGAAGACAAGGGAATATGTAAGTTTATCAACTTACCAATGAGGCGGGTAGGCAACTAGTCAAAATTATGATATTGAAAGTATTTCTGGCAGAAGTATTGTCAGAAAGATAATTATACTATTCGACAGGTCGTAAAACATCCCTTCAGGCTCTGATGTTATACATCGATTTATTTAATACTTTAAACACACAAATGTACAGAAGCAGACTTTTCATGCCATACATAGGCATTTACTATCCGTCAACCTTTGGATGACATTTATTATGCGTCCACCCTTTACACAAAGGACTTCCCCGCCTCATATCAATCTGAAAATGCATTCATATCAGCCTCTATCCCGTGGGAAGGAATGCACGATAAACTTCGTAATCCTTAGCGGCGCCAAAAGTCTAGACTTGTACTTTACATATGTACTATAAGGATGTTTTTTCAGGTCATTCATGTGATTGAAGGAGCATATTTTATAAACACAGTCGTAAAATTTACGAATGTGATGACGTGATGTATGGAGTAATGGGCTAAAAGGACCGATAATGTTTTAGCCCATGGCAGCAAATTCTGAGATCATTGTATAAAAGGCATCTACACTGCTTGCAGAAAGAACAAAACGAAGTAGTAGAGGACTTGCTGTTGAAAGACCGACAGCTGAAGCTTACCGTGAAAAGGTAAATAAAGTCAAATTCTGCAACGCCATGATATACAGAAGTTTTCATGAAAACAAGGCGAGCTTTTGTCATGCATTGCAAGTTTTGCAACAGGCTGAGGTAATTAATTGAAACCCCGAGATTTTCCCAAATCAGGTACGATTAACACCAACATCAATAGGTACTCCTCGGAAGCCTCAAGTAATATGTCAACAAAGCATGTCCGACTGATTGGATACAAGAATTAAGCTGTCAAAAACAGTAAGACTAGAGCAGAAGCGTACTTCTGTCGCGTGCAACACCTATTAACTAAATTAGTAAATTACTTTATTAATAGGAAATTAGGAACACGCCACTCATCGTTAACAATACGAAATCTTTTCATTTGCCAACGCGAGCATTAAAGCAATACTATCAATGGGAGAGTTCGAAAACAAGTGTTCGCATATATCTCCCTGGACTTCTTTTCCCATGATGACAATTAAAACAACAACAACATTATTTTTTCCATATCAGATTTATATTCTAGTTCAGAATCGTTTCTTCGAAGTCAATTGGTTTGCATTACAAATGACGTCTCTCCCACAATTAAGGCAAAGCTGTAAAGAGTCGAGTTTGCAGTAAAAATAATTAAGATAAACATTGGCTGTATCTTATTACGCGTTGAATAAGATGCCTTGTTGACATGTGCATTCGACGTGGAATGGTGAATGAATGAGTCATGCGCGACAATTTGTAGATAAAGTAAGGAATGTTTATTAAAGACGCAAACGCAACGTGTGGTTACATTAAAATGATAAATGTTGGCGAATGTGAATAACCTGTACTCCTGGTTGAAATATTTGTGTATGTATTGGGTGGCAAAAATATAACACATTTAAAAAATGGTCTATACTATAGACTATTTTTATTATGGCTACTACTTTACTATATACAAAATAATAATCAATAAATAATTTTCAGTCATTAGTTAAATCACCATCATAATTTCAAACTCGCACAAGCCACGCCACCCTTAGGTTCATTAGATTGCACGATATTGAACTGCATCACGCACTAACGTCCATATAATTTTTTACAACCTTACAACCTTTGTAGAGGATAGAAAGAGCATCAACATGAAACACAAGGACAATAAAAACTCCTTTCGAGAGACCTTAAACCTTCATGTTGTTTTTGCTCAGCAATATGACACCGGAATCTGTGCCGATGAGAACTGAGAAACTCGATTCGATGTGGTGGCCCACTGCGTAATTTAATCCAGGTCAATCAAGAGGAATTAATTTGTCGTCCTTTAGATAAATGGCGAAAATAATATTGTGAAGCTTGACAATGATTTACAAGAGGATGCAGCATAAGAAGTTGATGTGGACGAAAACATTAAAAATATCATCCCTACACCTATAGAAATGTATATATTTTCCGCACTCACGAACTTTTAGGCCAATATTAAAGAAAGTGATTCAAAACTCAGCATTATTTCAAACTAGTTTAAAGCCTCACTCCAAGATTCGCAGTAGCTTTTGTAGCCTCATGTTCATGGTGCTACAGCGACCATTGCATATCAAGGAATAGACCGGGGGGCGCGGTAATGGTAGGGAAGACGTGCCCGTAGGATAGGTAAGGATTTAAAAGCCTACCGGATATGCATCCTAGAGTAAGCCTTGGACTAGTGGAGAGATGGGTAATTATTATCTATGGATGGGCATCTTTTAACGACCTTGCCGCCAGGTTGGTTCAGGTCGAGCTTCATCCCCCCCGGTGGGTTCCCGCATTGTCGAGGCGGGGGGGCTCAGTAGCCGTGGCTTGGACACCCACGGTGAAGCGAAGAGGAACCCGAGGAGGGGCCGCTCGTCAGGGCTTTTGCCGACAAGCCGACGACGTAGCGGCCAACATGTAGGTTGCGGTGCCGCTTGGGCGACATCGCAACTGAGGCGGGCCGCGATGTCGTACCGGAGGCATCGCGGCTGAGGGTTGGAGGCCGCGGCGGGAGAGGAGTGCCGGTATTACGGTGCGCCGCTCTCCCTACCTTCCGCGGCCTTGACGGGGTCGCCACCGTTCGATAACGGACGCGGTGGGGCCACAGGGGAAGAGGAGTGTTGGTATGACGTTGGCCACTCTCCCTATCCTCTGCGGCCGAAAATTGGCAGGCGGCGGGGCCAATGACCTGACCCGTCGCAGGGGGACCAAGGGTGGCAGAGACGGGGTCATCTGGTGCCCATGTGCTGGTTTGGTCCCTGGGGTGGTCACGGCGTGCTATGTGTTCTGGTGCGCAGGTGATGGGGAGTACTCCCCGGAGGAGGGTCCGGTGACGGACAGCCGCGGCGGGTTCACGGATGAGTGCTACCGCAGAATGCATGAGCATTTCTCCACGTAAAAAAAAAAAAAAAAAAGGTCGAGCTTCATCCCCCCTGGTGGGTTCCCGCATTGTCGAGGCGGGGGGGCTCAGTAGGCGTGGCTTGGTCACCCACGGTGAAGCGACGAGGAGCCTGAGGAGGGGCCGCTCGTTAAGGCTTTTGCCGGAAGCCAACTACGTAGCGGCCAACGTAGTAGGTTGCGGTGTTGCTTGGGCGACATCGCAACTGAGGCGGGCCGCGATGTGGTATGGGAGGGTTGGAGGCCACGGCTGGAGAGGAGTGCCGGTATTGCAGTGCGCCGCTCCCTACCTTCCGCGGCCTTGACGGGGTCTCCACCGTCCGATGGCGGACGCGGTGGGGCCGCAGGGGAGGAGGAGTGTTAGTATGATGTTGGCCGCGGTGATGGGGAGTACTCCCCTTAGGAGGGTTCGGTGACGGACAGGCGCGGCGGGTTCACGGATGAGTGCTAACGCATGCCTGTGGTTTTAGTGGGTTAGAATCCCACATAACTGCACTTTCTCCCAGTGGTAGTGAAAGCATGAGCATTTCTCCACGATAAAAAAAAAGGTCGAGCATCATCGGTGAGTCTTTGAGCGGGGTTCTACTGCTTTCTCGGTTCTTTGGGGGGGGGGGGGGGGGCGTATCGCACCGTATTGCGGTTCGTGAGCTTGTCCCGAGGCGAGGCGATTACGTTACGATTCCGATCAGTGTGCGTTGCAGTAAGGAGTTTCATACAAAGAATACTGAACGGCTAGAGTTGATACGGTGCCGATACCTTTAAGGTGTTTTAATTTGCACTCACAAAAACAACACGCAAAACACCGTTCGAATTTCAAACTCAGCGTCAATCATGTGTTGTGTTCAAATTCGAGTTTCAAACTCAGCGTCAATCATGTGTTGTGTTGTGCACATGGCATCGAGTCCCATAGTAACATTTACGTTCATGTTTTAAAATACTTTAGGCATCAATCTCATTCTTTATTATGTAGATCCTCGTCAACAGTACTTTTGTCCCAGACATTTAATTCAGCGATATTTACTCAAGTGTTCTTGCCATTGAACCGCCATGATAGTCAGACAAAACGAGCTGACCCAAATGAATGATTGCCTATTCAGTGGCCGCTATTTTCTATTTTACGTCATAGGAGAATAGATGGGTCTTTTATTATTTAAACACCCCTTCGCGAAATTAATGCTACGTTGATACGTTCTCACACTGTCTGGAAATAAATTGGTTTGTCCGATGGTTTATGAGAACATTAAAGTGAGTTTTATTGCAAGTAAGCATGATGTGGTTAGTAGTGTACAATGTCGAATTAAAGATGCGGGAGTTGAAATCTTCTACCATTCCCGAAAAACGAAATTAGTGTAATGCAAAATGATGAAAAAGAAAATAATGATGAAGATACAAATAAATCCTTAGCATAAGCATAATCAGCCTATAATGTTCCCATTGCTGGGACACAGGCCTCCTCTCTGTGGGAGGGAGTGGGCTGTAATCTACCACGCGAGCCCAGTGCAGGTTGGTAAATGTCGCATCCCTTCGAATTTTTGGTTCTAGGACATGCCGATTTCCTCACAAAATATATAAATCCATGTATGCAGATTTAATTGAAACGCCACGGATTTGCTTTCTCAATTAGCTCGTTAACTATAAACATGACCGATATCTTCCTGAAGTATAGGTCTTCATCATAAACAGTGAACAAGTCAAAAGCTACTGTAGTTGAAAGCATCGCGAACATAGAAACACAATTAGACGAAGTTCTGTGAACTATTATTGGGGTAGAAAGATCTAATTAATATTCCCTATATTCGCATCGTGACATTGACCGAAATTCTCATTTAAAGATCGCTCATGAAGTCATGAAGGCTCAAATGAAAGCATCCTTTTTAAAGATTGTATGACCTTGCTTTAGCTTATATCAAACAGACACCATCTTTAGCCTCTGAATTTACCCACAGCTCATTCTGATCTCACCCTTGAGAATCTATTTAATCTCCACACAATGCGTAGAACACCTGAACTAAGATAGATTCCCTCCTAAATCATAGGCAGGGGTTAGAAACAGGTTCTTGGCCTTTACAAAGTAGATAAATAGACATTAGATGAAAGGATGGCTACGATTATACAAAGGATGATAGACAAAGTTTGAAGGGGATGTATGCGAAAACAGAAACCCTTGTCTATTTTAATGTACTTTCTCACGCAATGGATAAAGGTCTTGCGTGGCCATGCGCGATTCATCACAGTTATTGTGTTAGTCCGTCCGATCCTATATCAGTCTTATCGGGGACAGTATATTCTTGTAATTAACTAGTGTTTGTTTTAAAATAAATAAGTTTTAAAAGGTTACTCCTAATATGTCGACGTCCTTACGGTTTCTTCTTTCATATCTAAACTTTTTTTGCAGACTAGCGCCGCATAAAGCAAATGAAATTTTGATAAGCCCTAAGATACGAAAACACAACAAAAACATCTTTTCCTTACAAAATCTGGAAGCTACTTCCGACTTGCTAGTCAAATAGAGGGGGACTTTTTTCATACCTATCTTCATGTGTCAAAGGCAACAGCCGTACAGCCATATGCCGCGGATGACACATTTAAAACATATGTGAACTTTTTGCTGAACTCGTCCACCATTTAACGTCTGTTTGTCGATCGTCTCAATTTTATCAACAAATTGATAAGAATTAATTGCGTTAAACGTATGAGAACGTGGAGATTCTTTATCTGTATTTTTTTCTTTTGAGATTAGGCTTCAGTCATTTTGGGACTTCAGAAAAGATGGTACAAGCCTTACAGTTGTTTTTAAACCATAACCATTTTATGGCATTCTACATATAAAGAGAAACATTTATTTAAGATATCAGGAATTAGGACCTCTTATAAAATATAAATAGACTTAGAAAAACTCAAGCACACGGTTCACAATACCAAGGTAAATGCCTTTAATAATCTAAACAGGAAAATAACTACCGAAGCTAAAAACGAAGTAAATGAAGTACCTACCATAATTAAATTCAGTTATACATAGATGACATTAGGACCCATACGAGGGGTGCGTACAAAAGGACCAGCTGCTACCTTTGAAAACGATTAGCATCAATACATGTTGCAACATGTATGAAATTACTTGAGGCTCCTAAGTTAAGGAGTTCGATAGAATCTTTATATTGTGAAATTCAAAGCCTAGTGTCCAAGTATCATTACGATACTTGGACACTTGGCTTTGAATTTCGTTCTCATGATTACTGTTAAGGCGTTGAAGAAGATGCAAGTTTACTGGAAGTTATGGATCCGTTTGCGAATGGAAGAGATTAAGATGAAGCATCAATGCTGAATAATCGAATAGGCTAGAGGAATGTTAAAAACTTGTTGTATGAAAAATGGAGATAATAGAGCTAAAAGTGTCCTGTTATAAAGCTGCAACGTGCTCGATTAGCATAGCATGGTTTTTGCATTGCACATGCACAATCTAATGTAAATGGCGTTGAAATGGTTTTTAGTTTAAAAATGTTTCCTCTTTCCAGTAGTAATTTCTGTTAGGAAAATACGTATTAATCCAATAAATTCAGAGCTTCAGAAATTCGTAATGCCTAAATCTTCAGAATTTGCAAATATTTCGACAGCTATGATGGAATTACCACCAGATTCAGCCAACGAATAGACATAACAGATTCCAGAATCCAAAATGAAATAGAATTTTGGAATATTTATTATGTCTTTACATTTTTTGAAAAAATACCAGCTGAACAAAACGGTCAAAATGTTCGGCCTGCACTAACTATTGTTGAAAGCAAAGGTTCAAGGGTGTTCACCTGGCCACCCCCTAAGATTAATGTCTTAAGACAGTACAATGGCTCGCCCCCGCGCACATGGCCTGACATTTCTACCCCAACTTGTATTTTTTTTCTACTTCCTCCCTTATTATATCGTCTTACAATAATTACGCACGCGCCCTAAAGGTGTTTAGAGAAAGCATTAATGAACCATTTATTTATATTATGTATTTTTTTATTAATATTGACCTTTTTTGTCAAGGACTTTTTTGAAATGTCGCGTGCTTAGGAAATGTGCAGTTTGTTAATGTGCTTTGTAATCAGAAGTTAAAGTAAATAATTTGTTTTTTTTTTGTTCAAATCGGAAAGCCTTAGAAAGCAATGAATATGGCTAGTGACAAATTGACAAATGAGTGACAAATTAAAGCTCAGGGTGACAGTCTGACAGATGAAGTAAAGGAAAACCTTATAGTTAATGAATCTTTGGTTACTATGTGATTGCTTGCTCCATAAAACGCTCAAGAACCGACGAAATATAGTCGTGACAACGACACGAAGAAGAAAAGGACCGATAAAACATAAAGTTCCAGATACAAACGGCGGTGGTACCGTAATAAAGTTTAGAATTACACAAATCGCAGATATGGAACATTTCTGCAGCGCCATAAAAATAAACGATGCATAAAAAGGCAATAATACTAAAAGAACTTACTGAGAGCCCTGTTAATGACTTTATTTCGGATCAAAACATTATTTTCTTATTATTTTGACAAAAACACCATCAGCAACTTTTTAACTTTTATTTTTATAGAATAATTGCATGCCACTGACTTGTTGACTGTTCTCCACTCAAGGTTCTACAAGGACCAATTCAAAACAATAGACTATCTGAGATGAGTTACAATGTAAATCGATTACGGTCTCCTACAGTCCCTACAGATCTATTTCAAGACCTCGTCAGCGTCACGGTTCCGATGAAGACAAGGCATGCAGACTCTAATGATAGAACAGACTGCAATTCAAGTCGGTGGATTTTTTACTGTGATACAAGATCCATCTCACGCCCACACAGAGACTGTTTGTAGAAATATATGTATGAGACCAAGAAACGAGCACAATAATTATTACCACGGGCTTAGTTTATTGACATTACAAATAATTGGATCATAAGTATTCTGCATGCCAGAAATTGGTCCTTACTACCGTGGAAATAAAATGCAGCCTAAGCCCAGTTGTCCAGTATAATTACGACAGTTCAATGTGTTATCCCCCAATGCATTTATTACATCTCGAAATTAACTTTTCAAAACCCAGTAAAAATAACTTTTCTTTTTCTATTGCCGCCTTGAGCCATTGTTGGAAAGTCCGTTTCCCACGAAGGTCTTTTTTTCAAATTAGGGAACAAATAATAATCACTCGGGGCTAGGTCCGGGCTATAAGGAGAGTGGTTAATTTCTTCGAAACCACAATCTCGCACAGCAGCCTTGGAAACACGCGCCGTGTGGACCGAGGCGTTGTCGTGAAGAAACAACACACCGGTGCACGGTGGTCAGTATACCACGTCTTTTTCTTTAATTGCTTCCCGTAAATTTCGTAAAGTGGATGCGTAGGATGCTGCGTTTATGGTTTCACCTTTTTTTGTATACTCAATCAACAAAATTCCCTTTGAGTCCCAAAACACTGGCCATGATTTTTCCGGCAGACGGAACGACTTTGAATTTCTTCTTGTGCCACTTGACATAGACTTTTGCTGACTTTCAGGGTCATAATGATGAACCCACATTATTAGTAAATTACCCTGATACCGAGAATACATTGAACACCCTTCGTATATACCTGTATTCGGTTGTTATTTGTGAACGTCCTCTCGCACATTTTTGTCTTTTAATTCTTCTGTAGCTCCACGTTTGGGAATGCCGCTTCAACAATTGCCTACCATGTCATAAACAATAAGTACGTGACAACTGACAACATATATGAGAAACAGATTGCGGCCGGCCCCTGAAGAGCGTATTATTGTATGAGGTCATTGTTCCTAGCCGTGCCTCTAAATTGCTACAGTTTATTACATTATTGCGGAGTTATGGACTACGAAAATGGTGGTTAATTTATTTCTGTTCCAGCTTTAGTGGCGTTTGTATGGTCGTCATTTGCAGGAACCGTTTTAGTGTTAAGTCCTTAAATTTTCGCTTTTCTGTAACTGCTTAAGATTTTTTGCGCATATTTGACAGGAGGGCCATTAGGCTTCTGACTTTCGAATTTAGTAGATGTTTCATTCATCAGCTGTTTTAGGCAATACAATTTAAATTAATATTTTCTTTCAAAACTAAAGTGACTGGCGAGTGTGGAGAGACGGGTAGCTCGCCAATCAAAAAGTAAAAAACCAGTTCCTTCCTGGATATTATGACTAGTTAGATTAAGCAAAACTTGTTCACACGCATGAGGATATCGTTCATCCACATAGAAAAAGAGAAGACATCAAATATGAGAACTTAACTAATTAACAGAAAGAGTTCCAAAATCCGCAGAAAAAGATCTAAAAAAAATGGTTGCCTGTAAAGTCGGTTTTACGGGCGAAGATTTTACGTGACAACGACCGATCATCCGATCATAGTTGAGTGGGAGAGAGACGCAAGGCATTCGGCGGGCCTCTCTCTCGTTCGGTGACTCATCGTAACGTTACCGAGCGTTACACTTTTTCATAAGTGACTCCCAGTCGCAACCTAATTTAAGACGTTGTCACGTCAAAAAAAATAATAAGAAATCGAACAGCAAGTCAACGACCGAGTAGTAGTGACGAGAATTCGTTTTACTAAAGAATGCGGTCCCGGACCGTCTTGTTCCGCAAACCCATACAGGACTATACCTCTTTACTCAGTCGGCAGGTGATACCGACATCTGGTTTGCCACGTGTCAACGAACGGCGAATTTACGATACCGATTCGCAATAATTATCGGGAGTCCGGGAAAGTTTGCGCACCGGATTTTTTTTTTGCTTTTTATCGATTTTTTTTAAATGAGCTATTAGTTATCGATTAGCTTTAGTTCGCAGTTGCTAATTATAAAGCAGTTTGTAAACATTTGCGAATGACCTCCTCGAAGTTGGAGTATTTTGAGAGTATAGTGATGTATGGAGAGTATAGTGATGTGTGGAGGGGCCCGTGGCTAAATAATAACAGCCGCACAGGTCGATCGATCAGGTTAAGCTACGCTTGCCGCGGTTGGTCTGTGGATGGGTGACCATCTTTACATACCGTGACCCCTCCGTGCCTCAAAAGCACGTTAAACCGTTGGTCCCGGTTGTCACTCGTGGTTGACAGTCGTTACGGGTAGTCAGAAGCCCGAAAGTCTGACAACCAGTCTTACCTTACCAAGGGGTATCGTATTACCCAGTAACTGGGTTGTGGAGGTCAGATAGGCAGTCGCTTCATGTAAAATACTGGTATTCAGCTGCATCCGGTTAGACTGGAAGCCGACCCCGACATAGTTGGGAAAAGGCTAGCTAGGCAGATGACGAGTGATGTATAACTGAATGTCAGGGATGGAATACAGAATGCAATGCAAAATACTTTTATCTCCAAATATAAGGTAAATTGGTTTCAGTGAACCACCACAAACTTACACAAAATTGCATACTTAGAAGTTAGAACCCATTGCATGATTGCATACTTACCTATGTTGTTGGATAGTGAAAACAAATACTTATGTAAAAATGCAAAACTTAATTTGTAACACCCGTATGGAAATCTAGTAATTTATACCCTAGGTATACTAGACGATACTACAATTTTGCTGCCCGATTGAAATAGGTAGGTAGGTACCTTAAAAGCCATCAGAAATATTACTCAACAAAAGTCATACAACGCCATAACAAAGATAACTAAACTCCCAGCAAACAAAAAACCCAAAAAAAAAAAAACAACTCAAGTCATACAAAATATCGATTTTTGGTACGTGTATTCCCAATTCCAGGCGGGAGCGCGCGTACGCCATCTGCGACCCCCACGCACAACGCAGCTGCGCTTGGGCATTCTGAGGGATGCGTGTAGAAGACCAATCACAAACCAGGAACGTAATGCGTTTCGGTACTGGACCATTCAATGGAGAGTGATTAAAGTAGGGGTTGCTTTTGTGTATAATAGTTATCATGTTTATTTTATAGTGTTATCATTTCCTTTTGCTATAGTTTCGGATGGTATACTTAACAATTTGTTTGACGAGTTTAGAATTTTATGTTGAGTATCTGTTTCCGATGGTATGGTGAGGATACGGTTTAGATTGGAAACAGGTCGAAAAAGATAAAACATTAAACTAGATAGAATGCATTCTTGAATGAGGACCCTTCTGACAAACAAGTGACGAATTCTTAAGACAAATATCTTGTCCAAATATCTGGAATTTCCTATTAGGAGTTAACTAAACAATGCGTAATTTAAAGCTTACTTACGTGCTTCAAAAACCCTTTAGCAAAATGACCCATTTAGAGGGCAATGCACTTTCAAAATCTTAACAATAGTCTCCCTTTTAAACTAAAGGGGTGCTTATTAAAAAATCTTATTCTCGAAGTACCGAAACAGGTTTGGAGGTACATTTTGTTATGGATAATCTCCTTATGAAGCGTGATTCCTTACTAATGGTTGGAAGAAACCTTTTTATTAATTGTACTGTTGAAGGTAGATAAAAAAAATTGTACTTAACTCTTTTTAAAAGGGGTACTACTAGTCGTTTTGTATAATGCGTAGACCTCTGTAAGATGAAGACTAAAGCCGGGACTAAGGCCAAGGCACCCACTATCGGCATCGGCACGGCTGAGGATTTAGGAATTAGGAATAAAAATGTGACTTAATTGTATGACGATAAAATTGAAACTTCAATGATAATAATCATCGTAGGTGCAAAAATAAAGATAGGGTATCCGACATACCGTGTCATTGAAATTCAATATATTTTTTTAACACAGCTATTTCTACTCATCTAACCCAATTCTATGGTTAAAATCCTACATGGGAACATCGGCATAAACATGCCGTCACCACATCTGCTGGTTCATCGTTCACAAATTTAGATTAAAAAGATCAGAAAGGACATGCACCAATGCTTTGGCCCCTTGTCCAAACCTATGCAAGCCCCCTGTTTTTTGACTCGTGGGAATATAGCGACGTTACCTGTAAAATAGGGTGGTTCGTCTACCCTTACATTAATTATAACTGCAATAAATTACAATCAGTATTTTGATTCCATTCACGCGTGATTGGGTAATTCGATGCGGGAATTACATCGAATATATCAAATCTTATTGTTGGGTGCATAAAAAGTATGAATTATGAATGTAGATCAATAGATGCAGATCCCCAGTTAAAATAAGACTTCTTTTCGTTATTAACATGCTTTAAGAACGTGTTACGCGACACATTTAAGAAAACTTACCAAATCATAACTCCAAATATTTCGTGTCCAAAACTCTAAACAAAAAAACTTCCGTACAACATAAAGGTTGCCAGAACAATTCCAATGATGAATGATGAAAGATACTATCAATAGGCAAATTGTGACCGAAAAAAACTTGTACAAAACCAGAATTAGTAGAACGCTCTTAATATATTCTGGTTCCCATGTAGCCACATCTTCGCAAACTATCAGAGCATGGCATGACCATGACTCCTGAACAATATGGCGTTCACGCTCGATGATAACTAAACGATATCATTACTACTGAATTAGGAATGAATAAATAAGCAATGAGAACGATTATATGGTTGTTGGGTTTGCATGATCTTAATGTAGGGCGTGGAAAAGGGAATCTTTATGCACTTGATTTAAATCTTGATTCTATTAGGGAAGCCCCACAGTATAATTGCTACGGTAATTAAACTTGCTCTTCAGATTTCAATGGTAGTATTTCTATTAACTAGGGAGGAAAGGATTCCTACTTGAAAGTTAATCAATCATACCCAAATCTTTGACGATAACTCAGTCAAGGGCATTTCGAAATTACAATAACTTCAAAAAGTTATGAGAAATGATTTAAGCTCACAGCAAACCAATTCAAAAGAGTCAAGAGAGCAAATATGCGTAAGGCGTGCCTTGAAGATTCAGAACCAGCCAAGGAACTACAGAACCTGTTTCGTGATTTCGCCAAACATTTAGGAAAACATCAAAATTGGTTCACGTGTGTTTAAGAAAGATGCTTAACTAACATATTCACGCCTTAAAAGTAAAATCGTTTTTTCCAACGTAAGTAAAAAAAAAAACACTCAAGAAGTGGATACTAAAGAAATATCCGGCGGAACCGGTCTCAAAAATGATATCAGAATTTAATTTTAATATAAACTATTATGTAACATGCCAGAAGAACCATAAAATCGATTCGATCGACATATGGCAAACGGAAATAAAGGAATTGATAACTATTTAAAAAACCCTCATGCAGGATAATGGGAAACTATCAATACTTTCCATAAAACAGTGAAATTATCTAAAACATAGGGGCCCCTTGAGAATTTCTCCACTGAACGTAATACCCGCATTTGCAAGCAGTTTTTACTGTTTAAGTTTATAGTTGCGGTTTCGACAACTGCAAGATTATTTAGGAGTGGCAAACCACTCAAAAGTGTAACTACATTGCTAGTTGCTAAATCAAGTAGAAAATACTAGTTATCTAAAGGTGCGTTCATGAATCCTTTAGTTTTGCACCACATAAATGATAAAGATAAAAAACTTGACAGGTGTAATAAATGTAACATATTTTTTAAAGTACCATCCCAATTAACGGCAATGTTTAGCAGAATAAATTAATGGGACAACTGCTAAGGAAATAAGTCATGAAAGTAGAGAAGGCTTTACAGCCAAGGATACAACATCTGCCAGGATTTAAAAACGCATAATAAAATGAAATGGACGATATAATAACAGTGTTATATTGCCTAATAACCATCCTTTAAACAAACACACGTCTTTAACATAATTAAAGCACATTCAAAATATGTGTAGAATTTCCTGTAAAACACTGATAAACATAAAACAGTGACGAATATCCTGGCCATAATTATAACGAAGGCAAAGGGCATTGAAGATATCAGAACGCAAGCCATATTACTCGTACTGACGCACGTTCGAAAACCCGTCCACGAATTCAATATTTTATTCTAAACAGGATTTCATTCTTGAAGAACATCAATAAGGAACTTCTTTTGAGTTATTTGCCTTTCACGGTTGAAGATTTTGAGACAAAAGCAAACTTTGACCAATATAGGGGTACTTGATAAACATCGTCGCTCTTTACAAACGACTACGAAGAAATTGTCTGACGCACCGTGGGGGTAGCAAAAACCTCATTTAAATAAACTCACGACGTTAAACAACTTCGGTGCATAAGTAATTCTGAACGCACCCGGCTCGAAGGCATAGCACGCGCCAGCGCGGGCGCAGCTTATCGAAACACCTACGCATCACTGGCATAAATCGATTCATTCATCCGTTGTGCACACAATCGAAGTTTTTGCTGAGCATGGCTTTGTCGGAGTAGCGAATGCATATCAAACTTTATGTATTTTTTGAGAATGTTTCCTCAAAAAATTTAATGTTCTTCAGTACGTTTTCGATTTTAACATTAAACTTGGGAATTATAAAAAACTTTGATCATAAAAGTTTTGAACCGTATATTTTAAGATTTCAAAGCTCGTAAAATATTGGGCCTTTCAATAAATTTCTATCTCGTTCCGCGATTCCGGGAACTTTTCGCAACTGTACTTAAATGGATCTTGATGAACTTTGACACAAATACAAGACCGACCCATGTAACTTATTCATGGCCGAAAAAAAACGTGCCTACTAGTCAACCATTGCGAATCCGTCTCGTGGATAACAAAAGACGGCTCGTACGAACTTTTGTTAAGACGGTCCCAAAAAGAATAGCTCCCTCAATTTCTTGGTCCCCTTCTAAAGTGTATACAATATTTATTCTGACATCAAACCAGCTGGTCTCTATTCAATGTATAAAACTGAAAAAACAAGGCCTGTCTCCACGTGGTCGGAAATTCGACTGGTTCTACGTGGATATTATTAAAACGCTTGAATGGTGACTCGGTATTTTGTCACGACTATGGTAATAACTTATTCATCATAAGTGTTCCTTGTAGCAATTTATCGGTGTGTTATTACGTGAAAAAACGCCTTCCTAAAATGTCAACTTGGCAAGGCATCAGTGAAAACTTCACTGTCACGTTTAATAAGCTCGTAAAGAGTATGTAATGTGTGCTCTAGCATTAGGTACAGTTGCAATCGTGTGAAAGTCAAGACCTACACTCACCCCAATTACTTTAGTATTCATAGAAAAGCCACGTTAGATACGGCTGGACGGCTCACTTATCGATACTTTATTGATATTGATGATTAAACACATACTATGAACATAAAACCTGAGCTTTTGAGAAAGGAAGGTGTTGGTCTTCAGCCAGGCTAAATGGGAAATTGATTTGGACAAATAAGCTGACCCAAATATGCGATTTGGGATTAGAATTCTAACTGAAAGAAGGAAAAAACCAAATGATAAACTTTCAATTAAAATATTATAGCGCTTGTATGTCTTAGTTTTAAATTACAATCGTCTTTCAATTTCCTAGGGTCACTTTCTCATGGATTCCACAGCTATTTTATAGCCTGTATTACTCATAAAGAAAGATAGCTACCACATGGAATAAAACAAAAAGGAACAACGAACAACCATAAAATTCAAACCACCCAACAGAACGCAAATAACTAAATTCTTTTTTTTAAATAAAACAGAAGTAAGTCCAAGCGCAAAGATCAAAAGTCGCAAGCGCATTTTATCGATAAGCGAGGGACATCACTTACTCGCACCTTGCTTGCCATCTGCCGCGATGCACGTGAGGCAATTAAGGCCATCGGTTCTTTGGGGGTGCCACCCTCTGTACAATGGTCGTTTACCTCAGTACGGAGGGGTTGCAACCTGGTCAATGCACCAGGTTCATTGTGTCGTGTTTAGACTCCCACGGCAGACAAAGAGGGCAAACGTGGTAGGATTTTCGACCCTCTTACGAGATTCTGGGTAAGGTGGTGAGATTTTGAGGACTGAACTGCGACGAGAAAGGTATTTAAATATTGAATCCATAAAATTATAATCGAACATTCGAACCTTATAAAGAATATAATTTTATTATTTGAAGAGCCTTTGTATTTCATACAACTAGTACTTACTTACCTAAAGTTTTGGGACAAAAGGAGATGTCCGCTTTTTGTATGGACGTTGGTTTTTTATTCCGAGAAAAATCTAACCAGAATCAAACTACATCCAAATAAAAGCTACTAAAATATGGAACTTGGAACCACTGAAATAATATTTTTAGACCACTCCATTTAAGAGAAAAATTATAAATTATTTAATGTTAGTACATGTATATTATTTGTTGATGGCAACCCAAATGAAACCTCCCACGCACTTTGAAAATGTCATAATTGACAGATGGATTCTATTCATCTGTCATAATGACAAACTGTTGACATTAGGACTATTTAGGACTTTGGCTTTTAAATTGGATTTAAAACCCCGTATGTAAGTATAACTGTTCTTTATTTCTATTTAGCTCATTAAGGGTTTTATTTGCACAACCTTTGCCTGTTTTACGACCTCTGATAATTAATAATAATATTAACTTTCATTTCTATCTTCAGATTATGGCTCTCTGCATAAATTGCAATATAGCAGTACATGCTATAAATCAGCACTATGAATATAACGCTTTAAGCATGAGCCCAGAGATAGTCTCAATAATTGAAGAATGGACTGCTCAAGAGGTAATGTATTCTTTAACTTCCATTGTTATAATTTTTTTTTAATAATGTGTAACCAGGCTTAATAGCTTATGTTAAAAAAGATTAAATAGCACTACTTTGCTCAAAGAAGATGCAGAAAAACGATTCGGTGTTCTTAAAACATTATTTTGTTTTAGGTAACAGATGGAGATCGCATTTGCCAAGAATGCATCAACCTTCTACTGATAGAACTGAATAACAGAAACCAGCACAATATAGGTGACCAACAGCTGGGTCATCAATCAGTATGTGTATGTTGTGGCGTTTCTATCTCAAGAAGAACAGGCAGGCGCTCTCGTCCCTTACCTGATGATCATCCTGAGCAGGCTTATATAGCTGGCATCATCAACCCCCGTCAGGTTAATATGTAAATTAAATAGTACATTGCACATAGTACATTATTGTATCTCTGATTAGTGGAACACAATAAATTAAAACTTAATTTCAGATCCCTGCTAATGCTCGAGCATGTAATGCCTGCTGGCAAAGGGCTCATAACAATATTCGCAAAGTGATGGAACCACCAAGAGAAGCCCAAGTGACTGATGATAATCTAGAAAGTAGGTCTAGCTCTGTGGCTGAACCTGTAAGTGCACTCAGTTCGGATATTGATAATATAGTTCAAAATGAGAACAGGTATGTTGAATTGGATGGTTACAGCCGAACCCCAGATTCATCAAATCATTGTTTTGTTCCTGAGTGTACGAATACGGAACGTTTAAGAGTACCCCTGTATCTTAAAAAACAAATATTAATGGACTATAAATTGTATATTTCACCTAATTCCCGAGTATGTGAAGAACATGCAAGGGTTTATAATTGGGTACTGTTGAATGAATTTCAGTTCACAACGCAATTTACCCTGAATCATGTTGTAGAAATGCTAGATTTGTTAAGAAAAAAAACAATTACCAGTATTGATTTTGAAAACATAGAAAATATGAACAACCAACCTATATGAGAAAGGCACGTAACAGCTTGAAAGAATTTTATGTACCAATACATTTAGGTGTCAATCATATTTCTCGAGCAAGCCTGACAAGTAGAAATCTTTTAATCCCACAGGGTCTTTTTGGAACAGCTGAAAATAATCCCATAATTATTTGCGATGGAACATACATATACTTACAGAAATCGTCAAATTATCTGTTCCAAAAAAAAACATACAGCTTACACAAGTTTTCAAATCTTGTAAAACCTTGTTTGCTGGTGGCCACCGATGGCCACATTATAGACATATTTGGCCCATACGCAGCCACAACTTCTGACACCACAATTATGCAACAGCTGTTCCAAAATGAAAATTCCACTTTAAGGCAGTATTTTAGACAGAATGATATACTTATTCTTGACCGCGGCTTTAGAGACTATCCCATTGCTCACATCTTTGGGATATACTGTGTGTAAACCAGAGACCCTAAGTGAAGGGGAAACTCAATTATCTACTGAAAAAGCCAACAAATCACGACTAGTGACACTGTGCAGGTGGGTTGTAGAAGTTGTAAACGGTCGGTTTAAACGGGATTTTAAAATCTTTCGGAATAATATTTTAATACTTATTGGGTCTAAAAATCTTATGGATGATTTCAAAATTGCAGGAGCCATTTTAAACCAATTCCATCCCGTTTTGACTGACCGTCCTGATGCCCAAACTATACTGGAAAGAGCTCGCCAGAGAATGAGCATGACAAATTATTTAACTGATCATGTAATTGGGCATCAGCTTAATAGACGCCGAGCCAGTTTCGTCCAAATAAATGGTCAAATACCACAGCTCAATATGTTCCTCACCATGGAAATGTCAGATTTGATTTTATTAAGCCTAGGAATTTATCAAATTAAACAGGCTCGCTCTTATTATGGGGAACATATTCGGCTAAACGGTTCTTTTACTGTAGAAGTAAGTGAAGATTTAGAAATAATAAACATTCCAGGCATTTCGTCATCACATGAGACAGTTTTGATAAGAGGACGAATAAAGTCACGCCACTACAGTAATAAAGTGTATTACACATACATATTATTGAAAGTGGGAGAGACTAGTTGGCAAAGGTGTGTTTCGGACTATTATTGCAGTTGCATAATTGGGAAAAAGACTAGGAAGCTGTGCTCATGTGATGACAATAGTCTGGTATCTTGGATGGGCTCGGCATCAAAACAATATATCTCCACCTGCTCAGTTTCTCGACAATATTTTAATAAGAGAAGACATTGAAAATGAAGTTAATAAATGAATATTCAAAACCAAAAAAATGTTTTATTTCATAACAATACATACATAAAATACATAGTAGGTAACCCTTGTGTCCAATTATAGCATATTTTTTATTGTCGATACGCATTTCTCTCGATTCCAAATCATTGAAAAGGAATTTCAATCGGTAGATACTATTATCATTTATTCCTGCTAAGCCATCCCTGTGGAGTATGCTGAAACATGCACTTCTTGATAACCGAGGTCTTAGTAAAATATTGCAACTTGCACATGAACATTCGAAGTAGCCATAATCATGTAGAATGCGCTTTAGTTCTAAAAGAATTATGCTACACATTCACTGAAAACATTTCTTACTAGCTTCTGCCCGCGACTTCGAGTTACGATTACATCATTTTCGCTTAGTGTTCTCGTTACTCGGCTTCTGAGGGTCGTATCATGATGGTAATATATTCGATTGCCCTTATCCTTCCTCAAGAATTAGGCTATCAAATTCAAAAAGAATTATTCAAATCCGACTGGTAGTTCCAGAGATTAGCGCGTTCAAACAAACTTTTCAGCTTTATTATTCGTATAGATTATATTACAGAGGTAAATAAATAATCTGATTATATTTGTTTCGTTCACATTGTTCCATATTATATTATATTATATTGCAGTCTTATTATATTATATTGCACTCGCAAATCAAATAATTAACTTATATTGTATTCTGTGTTTGTTGTCAGTATAATGTCAGTACCATGTGTCAATACTGTCAGTTTTGACAAGTTAATATTTTTTTTGGGGTGTGTTCACTTTATTATCCGAGATAATTAGAAAGGTTTGTTCGTTTTAGGAGTAATTTCACACTAAAATAAAAAAATATTTTTCTCAAAATTGGAGTATTTAAAAAATCTATGAAATAGTTAGAACCACTTATTTTTGGGATGTCTATCCAAATATATTTAACTTATCCTGGTTAGAATTATTAAATAATAAAAAACCATTTCTGGACATGTCCTTTAGATGAAACTTTTAGAGTTAGCAGTTGATACTGCTAGCTCTAATAAAAATGTGTCCTGTCCCTGTCTAATAAAAATTATTTCGGACACAAAACGGGCAATAATTTATGAGTCAATGTTTTCTTCAAAAAATTTCATCTCATGAATTTGACTATGTTTATTGTAATTTTATGACATAATAGCAATATCCGTATCTAAAATTCTTTGATTCTTCTAAAATTCCGAAAAATTATCATATTTATTTTGAAATCAGCGTTATTCATCTTTAGGCTACGTTTCGTCGTAACTAGGTTGGGTAAGAATTTATTTATTTAATGATGAATTTGTTTAAAATAGTTCAGAAACCATTCCTCTACACAGTGATTGAAAAAATAACGTCTAAACAACACCCAAAATCCCTCCACAATAATTTATCAATTAGTGTCACAAAAAAACAAAATCCAATAACAAGGCCGTACATTATGGGTGCTAAAACTTTGAATGAAGCCGGCTATGACTTCATTCAATAAGTACAACACCCAACTAGTTACACTACCTACGCTAAAGCAAAGGCATCTCGCGAAACTACGTGAGGCCTTGGTAACACCTCAAGGCCTCCGAAAGCACGCAGGATCATCCGGGCTATTTGCTAGTCAAGTCGTAACCAACTTAAGTATTTAAATTTTATTCGCCTGTGGCTTGCTTTGTAAGTCATAGCTTCCTTTTCTATTAGTATTATCATCTGTTGTCACATTTTTGATGATTCTGACGCCTGTAATAGCTTCAATTCTATTTATGTGCTGCTGCTTTCGTTTTTCAAATATGCCGTAAGATTTTCTTCTGCACGTCTTGATATTCTTTTGTTACTTGGGATTCGGTGCAATATCTTTTCTCTTCCATTCTCCCCTGTCAACTGTCAGTCACCTTATCATTCACTGCCTTTTTCTTCATACCATCCTCACACCATTCATCCATCTTTTATTTGGTCTCCTTCATCCGCAAGTTACTAGTGTCACAATCAACGCGGTTCTTTTCAAGTTCCGACTGTTTCGAGTAAATATCGCCAGCTACTAAAGCGTTTTTTTGGATTCCAACCGGTCACGTCCAAAAAACGACCTTGTTCTCTAAAAGCATTATGATAACATCTTTCTAAAAGGAACGAGTTATTTCTATACTAAATGTCTACTCATTCCTCTTTGTTGTACGACAATATTGGTCTAATTCTATATCCTACAAGCAACTATGAAGTTTCTCATGCCCAGGAACCTTTTCTAAGTCCTTTGTCCATTTGATCTACATTTTCAATGGCTACTAATTGGGATGTTTAAAACTAACTTGGGGCCCCAGCCTCCAAATTATTTGCGAGGTCAAAAAGTTCAAGGAAACAAGGTTTTAAACGAGCTTGCTTCCTCTTAGTTACCGCTTACAAATATAGCCATATAATCCACTATAACTGTAATCAAGGTCTCGGGTTTACATAGGTAGTTTAAGTACATTAAAAGCACTTGTGTGGTTCGTATAGTTCTTTACGCTGGAAACATTATGCTGGCAACATGAAATGTAGCAGTATTGCTAGGCAGCATGTTGATAGGTTCTGTAGTCTGTGTCTTAGATATGTAAATCTTGCGTAGATTGGCTGTTGTTGTTGCTATTAGTATAACTGGTGTTAAAAGTTTTCTTCACCAACATTCAGCGGGATTGTCCGAAAGGGTTACCGCTGGCCCGGAACATAAAGGGCTAAGGAAGGAACACGGGTGGGTTTTAGTCAGTAAGAGTCTGACACTCCCTTCCGCTCCACCCAGAGCGGGAGGGGTCATTTGATGATTTCCCATACGCAAAAAAAAAAAAGCGTGCAGTCATTCAGTTCTTGATTATCTTCGCAAATGTAATGTGCAGCATCACATTCAGTCTGCTCTTTCGATTTGCAATGTATTTTTTAAATTCTCATTCTGTTCCCTTCGGACGGGAACAGCGGACTTCTCGACAGTTTGCCATAAACCTGTCGTGCGGCGGCAACACTTGAAGATGAGAGATCTTTATTAGCTCTTAAAGTGATCATTCATTTGTAAGATTATACAACCTATGAAAGGTGTTCAAATATTTACTAATAAGCATGTTCATTCTTCCCACCCATCGTCGTAAAACTATGCAAGCACACGTTCACAAACGTTCTTCAACTACCCATTTCTGAGAATCTATTTAAGTTTTGACATCTCGAATCGGAATTTTCTAGTTTTAAGTAACCTCAGCACGTCCTACCGTCGATAGACATGTTCATTACATTATGTACAATAAGGGCGCTTTCCGAATTAGCTATAATTGCTCACAGCGCTCCATCATCTCACATGGCGTTCCGATTTAGATATCACGATTATGACAGCTGAGAGCTGTCAACAATTCGGAACGCCCGTGAGCGCGCTCACAGTGCTTACTCAATGTAAAAACGATATTATTACAGTATTTCTTTGTATAAACACTACATTTCTTCTTCTTTGGTTAGGTGGCGACTATCAGCCAGAAGCACAATTTCGAAAATGCCACGTTAGTTTAATTTTATGATAAGATGCAAATCAAAACAAAACACACACTGACACATCCTCACACACACACTGTCATTTTTGACAGCGCTCACGGTGATATTATTCTAGGGCATGGTCGGCGTTATCGCAAGATGGCGCTTGTCATGACGTCATCTATGACGATTCACGGAACGTCGTTATCGCGCTCACGCTAATTCGGTACGGGTTTAAGCACGCTCACATCGATTATTTCCCATCTCGGAACGCAGGGTAACGCGAACCATTAATAATTTTATTAATGGTTCGCGTCGGAACGAAGATGAAATAATAAAAAAAACTGGCCAAGTGCGAGTCGTACTCGCACACGAAGGGTTCCGTACCACAAGGCAAATACGCCGAAAAAAACACGTTTGTTGTATGGGAGCCCCCCCTAAATATTTATTTATTTTGTTTTTAGTATTTGTTGTTATAGCGGCAACAGAAATATATAGTTTGTGAACTGTCTAGCTATCGCAGTTCTTGAGATACAGCCTGGTGACAGGCAGACGGACGGACGGACGGACAGACAGCAAAGTCTTATTAATAGGGTCCCTTTTTTACCCTTTGGGTACGGAACCCTAAAAACAAGTTGTTTTTTGAGTCGATATAATTGGTGAGAATGAGGATGTTACGTAATAGGAAAAGAATATGCATTTAAAATTGGCAAAAGGAAGGAAAACCTAGGTTTTTGACGTGTTTGTATAGTTATCACATGGTACAGAATCCGCTAAGCTTATTTCTATACTTTGCAGCTTTGTAGGTACTTATACGATACGTAACTATCGATACCGGTCAGACTTGACTTGACCGCTTGTTGAATTGGTTTTTGTAGCAAAATAATAATAGGAACAATAAATGATTAATGAAGCAGGAGATAACCTAATACATTGACAATTCTTACGATATACGATAATAGCCCATGTGATCATGCGTGGCTTTGCACGTTGTAAAAAATTAGCCTGACAGCAAGGTTAATCTGGCAGAATCGTCAATCGAATGTAGCAACAGAATTTGGTGAAATAGATCCTCAAATTCAAGTTTAGTGTTACCTACCTACACTTAAACAATGACCAATAACTATGCCTGCTATTAGACTATTAATATTTCCCTTATACAATAATGTTTGAAACTAGAAATAGACCTTTTTAAACAACGTGACGGTACTTAAGGCAGTTTAGTGAGCGTATCGAATGACCTAGGCCGTGGACCTAGCTCGCGAATGGCTTGGTAATATGGTAATATCGTGGTCTGGGGTAATATCGTTTATCATAGACGGTAAAGTAAAAGTACTTTCATGTAATGTATGGTGCGAAGGTGTGATATTTTGTCGAATTAATTTTGCGATTCGAACACGCACGAATCACGATGCGATGCTTGAATAAAATAAAACTTTGAACCGAGTGAAAATAGGTAGGTACCTGTAATGTTGGAACTCTCGGTTCGGTACTACTTTAGCTAGCTTCTTTTGTTTTATCATGTCACTAGGTATTCGGTGCGCTTGACCTTCCGACCGGAAGGTCAAGCGTACCGAATACGACTCGACCGATTCTGTTAAAATTTCACCGTGAAAACTTAGGTGAAGTGAGCTTGTTTATGCTAGAAATTGACACTATTGACAGCTCACTCCACCCAAGCTCACTTCACCTAAGTTTTCACGGTGAGATTTTTACAGAATAGCACCGCTGTATTATACAAGAGGTCAGTGTGCAGTGGTATCTCGGCACGCTTGACCTTATCATTTGTTAAATTTCAACTGTCTAGCTATCGCGGTTCTTGAGATACAGCCTGGTGACGGGACGGACGGACAGACAGCAAAGTCTTAGTAATAGGATCCCGTTTTTACCCTTACGGTAGGGAACCCTCAAAACGGGACCCTATTACTAAGACTCCACTATCCGTCTGTCACCAGGCTGTACCTATCTCATGAACCGTGATAGCTAGACAGTTGAAATTTTCACAGATGATGTACTTATTTCTGTTGCCGCTATCGCTATAACAACAAATACTAAAAACAGAATAAAATAAATGTTTAAGTGGGGGCTCTCATACAACAAATGTGTTTTTTTTTGGCGTTTTTGCCTTGTGGTATGGAACGGTACCTAGGTACCTACAAACACTGAGCATTGCGAGATGAAAAGGAAGTCTAGTCATCTGGTGCGGTGCTTTAAGTACCTACCTACCGTACCTACTTATTTCTTTCTCGAGTATACCTAACCTACAGATAGGGGGAGGTCCGTGGCTAAGTAATAACAACAGCACGGGTCGATCGATCAGGTTAAGCTACGTTTGCCGCGGTCGGTCCGTGGATGGGTGACCGTCTTTACATACCGAGACTCCCCCGTGCCTCAGAAAGCACGTTAAGCCGTTGGTCCCGGCTGTCATTCTTGTATCTTTTGACAGTCGTTACGGGTCATCAAAAGCCCGAAAGCCTGACAACCAGTCTTACCAAGGGGTATCGTATTACCCAGTAACTGGGTTGTGGAGGTCAGATAGGCAATCTCTCCATGTAAAATACTGACTGGTACCTCTTATTGAGCTGTATCCGGTTAGACTGGAAGCCGACCCCAATATAATTGGGAAAAGGCTCGGCAAACGAGTTCTTTCGATAGGTGTCACAAGAAGATAACAGATATAATTATGTAGGTAGGTCAAGTACCTAGGTACCTAAGCCGCATGTAAGTGGTAACAGGACCTACCTATAAACTGGCCTCTTGCTCATAATCTATTCAAACTCCGCAATACGCTAGGCCAGCTCAGGTGTTAGCGCCGAAGAGCAGTCGACAATAAGTAAGTACTATAGGTATAGGTACTCAGGTAATTAAATAATTTTTTTATCGAAAACCCATCAGTAATTCTTTCTTACTAAACTTCAACCATATTCGACGGCCCTGGTTACTTACTTATAAACCTTTTGACGACCGTACCTAGGTACTAATACGATTAAAAATTTGATAAAACCTCAAAACATTAACAGGGATGATAGGTGAAAATTCATGAAAAAAACTCATGAAAATTTCGTATAGGTGGTAGGTAGGTACCCAGGTACTGACATACCTACTGCGTTAAAATATTAGACCACGTAACCTACATTTATGTATTCTACTGCAATGCGTGTTGTCAGGGTTACCTACCTACTACGATGGTGTGGCATGGTGCTGATAGGGTTTGCTCTTCATAATAAACTACCAACTGTGCCCTAAGTAAGCGTAACGCGATGAAATACTAATAAACAAACATGGTTTCGCTGGCTTCGTGTTTTTCGGAGGATTGGACGAAAGTTTTTAAGTTTCAGATAGTGAAAAAGTTTATATTAAGTACCTACTTTTAGTTTGCGTAATTAACGAAAACAAAACAAGCTTATAAGCTTTCCTGCAAAGAAGATTTCAATTAGAGAATGCAAAAACAAAATAAAAGTATCGTAAACAAGGAACTCACTTTCTACGCCGGCCGGCAATTGTTTTGTTCTCGATGGCAAAGTTGAAGGATTCGCCAAAAATCCGATATTGCAGGTCGTCGTCATTACTTTGATATTGCATCTCTTACACACAAATTACTACGTATTGAATAAAATATAAAACACCCCTAACACTATTTACTCTTAGAATCATTGTTACAAAGCATTATTCTAACACTTTTTGTTTGATTTTAACGCGAACATCACGTTTGGTTTTACGATAGATACCGCCAAAATGATAAAATTAATCGATGGTTTGGTTATTTTTTTTTATTGTTTTTTTTTTGACGCAGGTCACGGTGAATCTCGGCCGTAACGCGCGCGAAGCCGGACTGACTGAAGAGCGGACGGAACGTGCGACGGACGCGGGAACCCGGCTCGTTATCCCTCGACAATGGTGTTGCCAATGCGGGGATTCTCCACTTTGTATAGCGAAAGCGATTATAGTTAGTAAACGTCATAATTAATATTTTATCAAAGAGTTTTAGGGTAAATGACTACTGTAATTAAAAAATACAAATTCATAAAGGACTTTAAACAATAGTCACACAACTTAAGACTATTAATCGGCATCGAAAGGATTTTCTTCTACCAGCAACAGTACTGATTATGGGCTGTTTATGGACCGCATATAAGTACTTGTTATAATAGAAATCGAGATGGGCCTTTTAAAAAAAAAACAAAAGTCATTTATTTAAACTACGCTGAGAATGAGCACTTTTCGAACGACAAAATTACAACAGTCCCCCAAAACGCCCACCGTTCACCACTTCCTAGTGCTTTCGCTGGGGAGGAGGACTCCCCAGCAGAACAGCTGTCTGTTTAGTTAGAAAATACTAGATTGTGTACAATACTATGTATGCAAAAATTTGCCATTATGTCAGCTAGCCACGCCAATATAACAACAAATACAATAAAAACTCTAAAGCCCAAGCAAAGAAAACAATAAATTACTTTAAATTAAAAAAATGGTTGCCTGTAAAGTCGGTTTTACGGGCGAAGATTTTACGTGACAACGACCGATCATCCGATCATAGTTGAGTGGGAGAGAGACGCAAGGCATTCGGCGGGCCTCTCTCTCGTTCGGTGACTCATCGTAACGTTACCGAGCGTTACACTTTTTCATAAGTGACTCCCAGTCGCAACCTAATTTAAGACGTTGTCACGTCAAAATGTAAACAAAAACTTACTACCTAAATAAAAGTATAAAGGGCGTAAAGCTACCAGAATTGTCTTGTGGCTTATGAAGGTACTCGTATGTGTGGTCATTGCCGACACACACGCTTACCTAAAGATAGGTATTACGATTACGACTGTGAGCAGCAAATTCGATTCCGATAAGTTTTTCTATTTATACATATTGCAAAAGGCAACACACCAGGAAAAGTTTCTGATTAAGTTATTAAAAACTGCATCCAAATAACAATATTTTATTCACCGTCGCGTCGGCGAGACGCTTTGACATTTATAATTTCAAGCTAAAAACCGTCAAGGCTGGTCATTCACTCTACATGAAATATAATATGCACATTATTACAATAATAACTTAATTAGGTACCGTTTTAGCCTAGCATCAGATTTCATTTTGAGGGAGATAAAAAAATATTTCTGGCAACACCGTTGTGTCCCCGTATGGCCCGGGGCTGTGCTTTAATGATGACCATGGAATTCCATACTTGATAGTTCAATTTATTGTAGAGATGTGGATTCTGAGTGGTACGCAGGTGTAAGTATAAGAATTTGTAGGGAAAGTAAGTAAAAGAAGTCTGCCTCTAGTCTAGAATAAATTCGATCTTCGCGGAACAAGTTTTCGGATTTAAAATTCGAAGAACATAACAGTTTGCTAGCTATTCTTTTTAATTATTTATTTAAGGCTGATTTTTTTTCTACATTATAATATAAAATGTCCCCAGTTTGTACTTTTTCGAATCTTTTTTTGCATTCAAATTAATAAGGCTTATTTTCGTTTCGATGCCTACTGCTTATTTTCGTTAGTAGGTACCTACTCATAATCGTTGTTTTTAGGGTTCCGTACCCAAAGGGTAAAAACGGAACCCTATTACTATGACTTCGCTGTCCGTCCGTCTGTCTGTCACCAGGCTGTATCTCAAGAACCGAGGTAGCTAGACAGTTGAAATTTTCACAGATGATGTATTTCTGTTGCCGCTATAACAACAAATACTAAAAACCAAATAAAATAAATATTTAAGGAGGGCTCCCATACAACAAACGTATTTTTTTCGGCGTTTTTGCCTTGTGGTACGGAACCCTTCGTGTGCGAGTCCGACTCGCACTTGGCCAGTTTTTTTTTTAGTTTATAGTTTGAGTAGGTAGCCACGTTGATTACGGCATCAGTGGCATTCCTTAGGTCATTCGAGGTGCAGGTGAACGGACACTCTAGCAAGTAGGGCATGGCATCTTCGATCAATAATAGTACTAGATGCCCGATAAGCGCTTCAAAAACGGCCCGAAAAATACGAGCACGAATACTTTTGTGCTCTTATTTCAAATTAGTATGGTCCAATCATAGCCAATGTTATGACGTCAAAATGCCTCAGTGCGCGTTCAAAAGTTGTGTAAATAACCACCGTAACACCAAGATTTTGGAAGGAAAATCTTTTTTCGGTAAGTTTTTATCATTAAATGTTTTTCATAAAATAGTAACACAATTAAATAGTAAATATAAATCAATTAGCAAATATTATGATTGTTTAGCCAATGTTTGCGACAACGCGCCAACTATTCTAACAAACATTGAAGCATTGAAATGTAATTCCAAGAACTACGTCTAGTTCCAAATTCGAGTAAGTACGAAATTGTCAACAAAATGTTTTTAACCTTATTGCTTAGAAGTTAAGTTTCATTTTAGAATAAATATTTTTGTACTTATTATAAACATGGCTTTTTATTTTCAAGTGACATTTTAAATGTATTGCTTCGATGACAGAAGGACTTAAATATTAATCATTTGCAAACGTAATTAAACTTTATGTTAGTGTGTTAAGGTTTATAATAATCTGAAGTTGTTAATATTATTCAACTTTTTTCTATAGTTCGTAGTAAGAAATATAAATGTATGTGTGTGTGCAAACGTGGCCACTTTAGCGACTTATTTTTGTTCCTAATCATTCATCTAGTACTATTATTGATCGAAGCATGGCATGGATCAGAAAATAAGGCTATCTGTGTCTTCGATTATTTTTTTCAGGAGTTCCGTAGGTACCTATAAAAACTCAACCAAGCTGTTTTATACACAGACCCCGACATTGTAAGGTACAATAACGTCTGGCGAGTACAGTCTATACCGGATAGACTGCTTCCAGGTCAGATAAAGGCTATCAACAATATGAGTACGCAGAGTATTTGCCTTAACCTAGTTTTCATTTTATTAAACTAAATGTTTTGCCAATTAAAAAGCGGTAAATTGCATTTGTACACACAAGTTGGCACGGGATTTTTTATCGCGCATTGGATTTTCAACTCTCGGTGTTGAGCCCAGCTTTGAGAATATAACAGAGTGCATTCCAGCCCGTCAAAAATATACACTGCTGAATAACCAACTCTCGGCGCTAAACAGTGCGTTGAAAATCCAGTGCGCAGAAACAAATCGTCCGTGCGATCCCGGGCTAAGGGGCCGTCTCCACGAGCGAGAGAATCGCGGCGATAGTCTCGCCCCGTGCCATCAAATTTTCGCGGCGATGATTATCGCCGTGTGGAGACACGTTCTACGAGAGTGTATAGAAATACGTGGCACGACGATATCGATAATAACGCTTTCTATTCTCTCGCTCGTGGAGAGGCCCCTAAGGGTCAGTTTCATCGCCTGTTTTACTATGATTTGTTAACTCTTCTGGCGAATAATTTGTTAAGTTACATTTTTGGATTTGTCGTTCAAAGAGAACAACGACGTAAGAGATACGTGCTTAGTTAAGATTTGATCCTATAATCGTTTTAGTTCTTCTTCGTACTTATGACATTTCGTATCCAGTCCATTACTGATTCATGACGTCATCGACGCACCTTTGAATTTGTGCTTGCGAATAAGATGGCCAAACAGGCTCCACACCCACACCCACGGTCTTTATTCAAAATATCTTCGTAAAGCGTAGGCGTTGGAACTTGTAGTGACTTTAAGTCGTGGGCTTTACTAGATAACGTTACGTCGATCTAGGAGACTAATGAATGGGTCTTCCTTTTAGATAACGTGAAAAGACCGCTTCTTGCACGCGAGTTTATAATCGCAATGTGCAATTGCATTCCATATTATACCAATGATCTAAAAATGTACTTGGCTTATTTTTTTTTTTTGTTGCAATTAGAATGTGCAGAAGTTTGCGGTTCAGACTGCAAATTAGTTAATGCTGACTATGCAAGCAGTCTCGACTTGAACACGTGTGTCTAGATTTGTATAGTTTCACAAGGATCTTTTGGTGCGTGGCCAAAATCGGAACTAATGCTACCATCTCGTTTTTTACAATATAATTTTACAAACGTTTACCAACAGCGCACCACCTGTCAATGTCATTTGGACGCCAAAATATGATCCTAGTAGTCCTTCACAGTTATTTTACCTCTAATTTTGCTTCACAGTCCACGAAACGGATAAAAGTGGCCACTATTTTCCGTTTTAGTGATTATAATAAAACTAAACAATCTAAAACTACCGTTTATAATAATATTAACGTACAATCTTGTGGAGCACAACGTAATGTGCTTATTTTCTGCATTTTCATTGTAAAATAAAAGAAATAACCAAACAAACGATGAGGGCGCCACTTGGCGGTCGGTGCAGCCTTAAGATTGCAGTTAATGTTAGGTTGCTACTATCAGATATAAAATAACTGTGAACGGAAGTACCATAACGATGTGTGCATGTGCATGCTGCTTTGGTGAACGACCAGAGACAGCTAAATGTCTGCCAAAATAATGAGGGAGCTTTGAGTTCGTAACTTTCATCTATACCTCGACAGACTCCCTTATTTTGCGTCTACTTGGTCTATGTTTTTCGTGCATCAACCTCAACCCAATTGAGTTGTTCTTGTTTCCCACATTAGTACCCAGCAATTATTCAATACGTTTCAGGCGCAAGCCCTTATAAAGACAGTCGGAATCTTGGGGTATTTGCAACAGGACAAACCACTCCAGCCTTGATAAATAAAGGGATAGACCTATGGGAGTAGATTGCTTGGATTTAAATGTAAGTAAGATGTTTCGTAATTACTGTAAATGCAATGGTAATTTATCTACGATACGCCTTCATGTCTTGCATTTAGCAATCTCTACTATAGGCCGACCGCTTAACTGTGACTTTGCCTGAGGTAGCAGCGCGGTGCGGGAGGGGTGTGGTGACGTGATGCGAGAGCTCAGTGATTGGTCAATATGTGACAACTATCATCCCTCTCTCATCGTGTAGCTACCTCAGGCAGTTAACCGGTCAGTTAAAGGTTTCATTTGATTGGGCTGTCTGTGATTCGCTGCTCAAGTAGTTCGTTCATTTTTCGACTCTACTATAAATATACATCATTCATATTCATCATCTGCCTAGCCTTTTCCCAACTTTGTTGGGGTCGGCTTCCAGCCTTACTGGATGCAGCTGAATATCAGTATTTTACATGGAGCGGCTGCTATCTGACCTCCACAATCCAGTTACTGTGTAACACGATAACCCTGGCATGACTGGTTGTCAGAATTTCGGGCTCCTGACAACCCGAAACGGCTTAACGTGCTTTCCAAAGCACGGAGTGGTCTCGGTATGTAAAGATGATCACCCATCCACGGACCAACCGCGGCAAGCGTAGCTTAATCTTATATTAGTAAATAGGAACGCCAATTTTCTATATTCTCATGAAAACACTGGATTAATTAGTGCAATATCAGTTCTTCAATAGGCCTTGATAATGCCAGAACAAGACAAACGGTTGCAATATCATGTTCATATCAACTTCTTTTCTCCTTCTAATTTTTTTCATACTTATAGCTAATACTTACTTCTCTTCTTTTATAATGACGTAATCTTCTTCAGCTTCCGTCGATAGTTTCGCTTGCAAGACTTTGAGTCTCTCTATCTGGAACTGCAGATAGGATTTTGTTCCTTTTTCTTCAGCCATTCTGCGAACAAAGCATGGTTTAATTTAGGAAAGTAGGCGATCGCCCCAGAATCCAAAAATGTATGGAATATAAACTGGATATGGAAAATGATGGGGAGTGTTTCTCTAAACATGGAAGATTCGAATAATTAAGTCACAGCTCTACACAACCATCGACAGGCTTCCGAGACGAAAAAGACACATTTTAGGTAACCTGATTTGCCTAATTCGAAAAAGGCTAGACTGCCAAAAGCCGTCGTAAGAATAGTGGTCGTCACTGAGAACATTTTCTGGTTTTAGATTTGTGAACTGCGTTTAGAGGACTCCTACTCTAACATTGATTGTTGTTCGACGGTACGGAAGCATATCGAGTGACGAGAACGAGAGGCTCCATTGGCCCCAAAACCAACGTTTCGAGTTCGTGTACCTATTAGATCTTTTAGTGCAATTTTTCGAGATATTGGCATTAGCTAGCACGGCATTCAACCTAGTAGGTTCAATATAAATCGTAGGCCCTCATTTCATAGCTGACAGTATAAGTCGCCGGCCGGCCGTGCCAACAAAGTTTGCAAAAACCATTAGTTCACTCCTGTCCTGTGATTATATGTCATCAAGATCAAGATTCCTCCTCTCGAAATAGAAATAAGTTGCCGAGTGTCCGGTAATTTTGATTGATTGAGTGAAACCTGTTTCTAGAACGTAATAAAGGAATACGTGTCACGACACGACAACTCTGGAGGGTGAGACGAGGCACATTAATTGCGCAAAAATGTAATTAAAAGTTAACAGGGGACCACCGCGTTTGATGGGAACTGACTCTTCGATTCTCAACACTGTCACTCTAGTCTACCAGGAATTACAAGACATAACCTAGGAGAAACTGATTAGTTTACTGGGGTAAGAAAGCCCAAAATTTAACAAGACAGTGTCAAGAGAGGGATAGCGGGGAATCTGTGTTTTAGAACAGCGGGGTAATTGCATAACGTTTTACAATTTACGACATTCATTGCATTATTTACTTAGTTGGGTTGGGCAGACGATTTTTTCAAACATGTGAAGCAATGTAATAGGAATTTCCTTCGTAATCTTTCGGATTGTGATAGATGGGGTGGGTTACTAACTTCCTAATTGACTAATCGGTTTCATTACAACTCAAAAGTACCGTGTAATAACTGTTAATGGCTTGACTTTGAATTAAAGTGCATTCCTTTCCGCAAATCGATTTACACATCTGATACAATGGTAATTAGACTCTTTATGGGAGAGGGACCGAATAGCTTTTGAATCGTAAGTTCCTAGGGCATGTCTATTCATTATTTATTCACTACGATAAGTATCTTAAATCCAACGTACTACCGACATGTGGCTTGGAATTATATTGATGCACCTGGTGCCAATGTCATTTAGAGCTCCAATTACGGCGTGAAAGAACCGTGAAAATAATAATAAGTAATGTCTTGCCTTGTGGAGCCTACATAAGTAGAGGTAATTCCATCGTTTTCCGTTTGGATGTGCCAGCTAGACTCCTTGGTCGTTTAATTAAGGAAGGACGAAGTTTAAAGCTTCGTTTTCATTACTGGTAGGTTACTTATGTATTCTTTACAAGAATTACTGTTCTGTGCTATTAATTGTGCGCTTTTATGAATTTCTAACCTGATGCTATTGTCGTAGACAATCCACGGTGTCACGATAACACAGGGAAGATATATTGAAATATATGAAGACGCTATAAAATTTTCCTTCACGACAACGTTTTAACGTGCACGACTGCACGTATTTCCATACACTTTTAGGAAGTGTACTAGGACGTAGACATCTACGACAATATCGGCACGTTCATGCGTATTCTGAACACCTTAAAGAAAGACTTTGTCCGGTGACCCGTGACCCGGATAGATAAAGCAATTGTGTCCATTTGAGTACTTAGGTACAACAGAATTCAGGCAAAAGTGTTTTAACAAGCAAACCACCGCTTGTGCGTCAAATAAAAATGATTACAGCGAGCCAAGCTACCTCAGTTGTTTGCAAAATATTTAAGAACACTCAGCGAAAACACGACTAGAGGCTGCACCAAGGTTATTTAAGGAAGGCTACTGTCTGATATATGATATCATCAGGCCTAAATAATCTGGTTCTCCTTAGGTTTAAGAAGGTTGTATCATGGATAGCAAAAACAAATCGATACTACTTCAACACTATCGTCTTTCTCTTTCTAACTCATAAATATTATTTTTTAGTATTCGAGCCCGCCCTTACCAGAGTACCACTTGACCGAAATACTTACTTTCGTATAGTGACTGAACTACTGTTTTAGCTTTGTGTGGGATCATACGTCTCACATAATATATTACCTTCTGAATTTAAAAGGATAATAAACGCATTATTGAAATCCTTAGAACGGCCTTTCCTTTTGGTGTCCTCCATTAACCCTAACAATCCTAACATAGAGAACTCCTTTTGTAAATAATATGTAAGTGCAGGCACACCCATTAATGTAATGAATGACGACATTATTTTCGCATTCAGCACACATGGTTATAAATTATGATAATCCTCCAGGATTTAAACGTGTTTTCTTCTCACAGAAATAAAAATAACATCAGCTGTTTTTCAACATTCACGTAGGAAACCGGTCTGCGTCCATTGTAGGCGATTAAGTTATTGGCAACTTGAATGGATGGCAAACGCATCCATTAAAATCAATTTGAGTAATTCGAGCGATGTATTCCATTCACGGATCATTAATAACTTATGTTCTTGCGAAACCAGGATCCGAGTTTATCAAGGAGATGCTACAAAGCCTACAAATAGTAGCTATACCCATATACAATGAGTCATTCCGCGAAATCCTGCTTACCTTGAGATTATATCTAGGTACATAATAGAGTTTACGGCAGGACAAACGCCTCCCACCCATTTTAAATGAATCTCTTCAATGTCGATATTCTGAGTTTCATCCCCCATTGAGTTTCATTCATGACTTATCACTTATCAGCCAAAAAATTTAAGACGAGTATCATACATAACATCACTCCTGAATTTCCCGAAGGGTTAGGCAGAGATGCATCTATAGTAAGATAGGTATAGTAATTGATTATTGCTTTCCATAAAGCCGGAAGGCAGAACAGAAGGACCATTTACCCTCAGTTAACTTCGAAGGACTTGGTGACATCATCATTCAGATGTAACATCATGCGTTCTCGGAGCCGTTGCCACTGGGCCACCGCTGCTCGCGTCGTCAAATCGTCATTACGAACCGGAATTTTGGGAATAATAAGGTATCAGGGTCGAAACATCACCATTGCTCTCAAAACGATGAAGGAAAACATCGAGAGGAAACCGGAATGTCCTAGAACCAAAAATTCGAAGACACCAACCTGCACTGGCTGATCATTATAGGCTAGTTATGCAAGCTTGCTAAGTTTCGTTTAAATGAGCGTGATTTCTGGCTATCAAACATCTAATGAGGACCATAAGGGTTACCTTTCATAGCACTATCTTAGATATATAGCCTCATCCGCATTAGACTAAACTCCAAAATGCCAAGCCATAAAAGCCTGAAGACTTGCCAAAGTTTAAAAGACCTTGGTATTCAATCAACTTGTCTTCACAAAATTTTACTTCCGGCTATGACCTATGGGTCCATCCGCTACTCCAGTCATATCGTACGATCTACTGGAGAACTCGGAAGTTTAAAACCCGGCAGACCTATCTAGGTAGGGTACTTATACGTAATGATATCGATGTGAGAGGGCCACTAAGATGGTTTTGTATGCAAAAACACAAAAACCCTCAATGGCCTTTTTTAGCACCTGGAGAGGGCACCAATCAATCTGCCTAGCTTTTTCTCTATATGTTGGGGTCGGCTTCCTGTCTAACCGGATGCAGCTGAAACTGGGTAATACGATCTGCCTTGGTAACACTGTAATGGATGATCACCCATCCATGAACCGACCGCGGCAAGCATAAGCTAAACCTTCCATCGACCCGTGTGGCTGTTAAAATTTAGCCACGAACGAGTGGAGGGCACCGTATCCTCTTAAAATAGGTAGGTACCTGCAAGAGCTAGGTCAACCCAGAACCCCCTCGTGCAACACCTGATATGGCGACATCCACATCCCTGAAGTAGGTACCTACTCGCTATTTTCATGGCTCATTGTCCTACTAATCACTCCCTAGAACTTGGGGGGAAGGTTCAAAGGTTTTTCACTTCCCTCTCGATCAAAAAAGCACCCAGCTTCATCTCCTTTACATGTAAGTATTCTTAATTAAAGCTGATCTATTGTTTTTCCCTATAAGTACAGTCAACAGCAAAAGTAGATGAACAAAATCAGAAATTCAATAGGTACTAATGAACGGAGTTCGCGTCAGAACTGTGTGGCGTCGAAGTGATTCAAAAGTACATAGGTAAGTGATTGTAAATTATACCAAACATTTACTACTAGTAGGTACAGCTGCCATATTCGTGATCAGTTGTGACTCCTATTGAATTTCTGATTTTGATCATCTACTTTTGCTGTTGACTGTACATTAAATAAATAAAAAAACAAATGGAATTATATACCTATTAGTTATACACGCAGGTCGTCCTAGATAAGGAAAGTAAACACAAAAACGCTATCATCGCATGTGTTCACTATCTTCATACGTGCAGATAATCCCCAATCCCCTCAAGTGCGTTCATAGACGAAAGTAAAGTTTCACAACATTTTAACAAGCATTTAATTCCAGATAAAGGAAATGACAGAACTCTGCGAGTTTGAAAATCGAACAAATAAAATGGCTGAGTTAACGTTGCATAATCATCGCACCTAATCACGGGCGACATTGAACCGTATTACGTATTATGCATTGAGTAAACGCTCATGAGATGGCGAAAACCGCATTGAATCTAGCTGAATTTGCTCACAGTGTCTATGAATGCTGAATTAAAACACAAAATAACGAATTTCTTTCAAATTGGAATCCGTTAAATATTCGAAGATCGAATTCGAAGGAAAAACGTTATGGCCAACGGTGAACGTTGTGCCAATAATATCCCGAAATAAACAACTCCTGTCATGATTTTCTCTAAAATACCCGCATGAATGTCAACAATGAGGTTGATATCAACAAATAAGCGAGGTAGAAGTGAAAATAAGAGAGCAAGAAAGTATATTTGTGGTTAGAACACATTCATAATTTCATAGTGACGACATTATCGATCGTCCACATACCTTGACTTTTCATTTTTCTCCATTTATCCTCCGTGCCTTAGGTTATTACGAAAATAAAATTACAATTAAAATTATTGACAATACATTAACTATAACAGCGAATAAATTACTCTGGATTGCACAATAATTAACTAAAATAAATAAAAACTTTTTCAAGTCATAACCACAATTCGTTAGTATTCGTTACAATCAAAATGGAACAATGCCTCTCTCATTCGCACGAGCGAGCATCGATGCATGTGCGACAGAGAGCGAAGATGTACCGTAAATAGAACTTTATCAACACGACAGCGACATTCAGAGCCATCTTTGTAGGAATTGGGAACGCATAAATCTTTGTCTATGCTTTAAATGATACCATTCTAAAATAATAAAATCGACTAAAAAGAGTCCAAAAAAAAAAACTCAAGTGTGAGTTGAACTAGCGTGCCGTGCACAGAAAACTGCTGCTCTATAAGGTTCTGTGAAACACAACCAAAAATTTCTCTTTGATATAATACAGCGAAATAGCTGTTTTAGATTAAAGGGAAATTGTGTGTGCTGTTTATTTCCTGCAAAAGAAACGAATAATAAGAAAAATAGTGTGATAGCTCAGTGACAGTTAATCTGATCAGTTGTGCTTCTTGTGTTTTCTCACTTCTATCCGTTTCTGAGAAAAGGACAGGGGTTGATCGAACCGACTGACAACAAAGTGATGCTTTAAGGGTTCCGTTCCGTTTTAATTTTTTTAGATAGAACTTTAAAAACACAAAACAAATAATCGTCAAGACTCGATAATAAGTCTGATTTGAGTACAACATACATTTACTAGTAATCAAAAAGTAACTCTGTTTATTTTTAAAATTAGAACCCTGTACATTACTTTTTTGTTTAGACTAAAATAGAAGATGCTTTAATTTGCACAAAGTAAAAACACAAAATTATAAATTTTGCTTATCGCTTTAGGCGATCTTCTATAGACAACCTTCGGATGGATTAAGGGAGAAAGAGAGACAATACTGCAAGTGGTATGCGGTACGGACGCCAGCAGGTCAACCTACCCGAAACTGTCAGATTTTCCCAATCAACCTTGAACCTTATGTTTTAGCAATAAAGTCGAAAATCTATTAAAGAAATCTGACAGATTGTAGTAACTTGATATGCTGGCGTCTGTACAATAAATACAAACAAATTAAAAAAAACATACTTATCTCTATGTTAAAAACTTAGCTACTACTTGACAACAGTGCTGTTTAAGGCCGGCCGCATACGTCCGGTTTCCTGATTCCACAGAACATTAATACTCAAGAGCCTGATTCGGAATTCAGATTCGGAGACCCTGAATGCACGGATTTCATAAAAAATCGGATCCTGATCAGGAAACTGGACGTATGCGGCCGGCCTTAGAGTAGATTACATACTACTTATATTTTTAATAGTTAGAACGTTCTACAGTGTGACTGAGTTTTTGTCAGAGAAAAGAATTTTGACTTTTGGTTAGACAGGTGAATGTTATTAATATAAATGTTGCATGCCGAATGGAGAAATATGGGTGAGCTTTAATGTACCCCATAATACCCTTATTTGCAAAATTACCTATTATGTATTAGTATTACCCATATTTGCAGAATAAAAGTATAATTCTATTCTATATTAAGGCGAAAGCGCCAGGGTAGCCCGCGACATTCAATTTTTTTTAGGTTTTTTGCAATTTGCTGGTCAGTATTAAGTTGTACGTTGATTAAAATATGATTCGCGGTCGTAACAAATACGTATTTATAGAATTATAATCATTAAAGTCATCAACACAACTCTCTAAGACCATGTAATCCCCAAGAATGACTATTTCATGAAATCTTGACATTTGGGGATTATATGGTCTTAGAGAGTTGTGTTCATGACATTAATGATTATAATTCTGTAAATACATATTTGTTACGACCGCGAATCATATTTTAATCAACGTACAACTTAATACTGACCAGCAAATTGCAAAAAACGTAAGAAAATTTGAATTTCGCGGGCCACCTTAGAGCTTCCCCCTTAATCATGAAATAAGAGCAAAGAACATAATAATTATTATATTGGTTTACAGATAGTTTTTTTATCATAATTTTAAAAGTGGATAAAGATTGAGTACGACTTTTAGTCGACTTTATATTTATTTAGTAGATATAGATTACCACTTACAAAAAACATTTTAATCACGGTTGTCTATGATTCTTCGCCAATCGCCTGCTTTCAAAACAAACCATTAACCAAATTCGGCGCTGGAAGCCCGCGAACTTTTATTTAGAGAGAGTTAGCGATAAATGCATAAAAATCTCTTAAATCCAACATAAAATATGAAGTTCCGCGCCGTAATGATGGACGCTGGGCCGATGCGAGAATTTTCAAGTACTTACTTAATTAACCTCTTAAACAAAATGTAAACAATCGTTCCGTTTCAACTTTACATTAAAAAAACATGTTTATTTGCAGATGTAGTGACAATAATATCGAAGTTATCCAAAGAATGTGTGTTAAGATTGACTGACGACCAGTTGTATTTTATTGTGAGTGAAGAGAATACTGGGCCTAGTCCACCGATTTTGTGGTGTGAGATTCCTCAGGCAATGTTCTGCTCCGAGTATCACATGATTGGGCTGGATGAGGAGCACAAAGACATTTATATGACTTTAAGTTCAGGTTAGATTGAACACTACACATGTAGGTATAAGTTCTTGTTGCTGTTTTCGCTTGCCTGCCTAGCTTTACCAAAATAAGTTGGGGTCGACTTTCAGTCTAACCGGATGCAGCTGAATGCCAGTATTTTACATGGACCTCCGCAACCTAGTTACTGATTAACATGATACTTTAAACTTTCAAAATGCGTGGAATAAGAAAAGCACTAGTATTGGTTATAAACCCAATGAATCTCATCTGAATATAATCTTATGTGTTTTACAGGTAATTTAGCAAGATCTCTAGTCACTTTAAAGACAGCAAAATCTTTGAAGATGAAGTTAACAAAGAAACAATGTCCATGTCTTACTTTAGAAATTGAAACGGTAAGTAAATGTTTGTAATGTATCTACTGAGGTAGCTTTTGCTTTTATTCTATTATAATTGTAATTTAACTACATTTGTGCCTACTGCGATTTTTGCATTTAGAAAATATATATTTTTAGCAATCAGAAGTGGAAATGTTAAAAAAAAAACAACAGCAGGAGAGGCTGTAGCTTTAAATTAGTATTTAAGGACTAATTTAAAGCTATAGGCTCAGCACTGCGGGCTGGCTCGACCAAGGGTCTTCTTTTAAAGACAACCTTTGGATGGATTAAAAAGAGCAAGGAGGGACAATACTGTAGGTCTGTAGGCCTAGTGTGTGGTGTAACATTTACATAATACAATAAACAACTTGTTAACTCAGTAGGTAAGAGCACCAATATAATTCAGAATCGAATAATGGTGCGCGCGCTCCTATTATACCAGATTGGAAATTGTCACAAGATCTTCCTAACAATATCATTTTCTTGCAAAAGCCAGTCTGTTCTGTAAAAATCCCACAACTTGGGTAAACTGAGTTGTCATTCCACTTGATGCTAGGGATTGACATTATTAGCAGCTCACTTCACCTAAGTTTTCACGGTGAAAACTTAGGTGAAATTGTTTCAGAATAGATAGGCTGCACTGGATGCCAAACCACCTCTGTGTAAACCTGTACATTGTTATTCGAACAAGCGAAAACCTGACATGCAAACTAATGCATCATCTAGTAAAGAAATATTGACTTTGAATACAGTAAGAATAGAAGGACTCAACAGTATAGGCATGCCTGTTTAGTAATATCTTCTAATTCAGTTTGCAAGACGTTAAGATATTCTAAGATTTCTGAATAATATACCTTTATTAAAACTACAAACTTCATCTGCTAAGCCTTTTCCCAACTAGGTTGGAGTCGACTTCCAGTCTAACCGGCTGCAGCTGAATACCAGTATTTTACATAGAGCAATCTGACCTCCACAACCCAGTTACTGGGTAATAAAATACCCCTTAGTAAGACTAGTTTTTAGACTTTCGGGTTCTGACTACCCATACCAACTGTTAAAGATCTACAATTGACAGGCAGGACTAACATGCACCACCAACAAATTAAACCTTCAAAAAATAACAAATAATCCTCTCATTTCAGCCATGTGTAGTGTCACAGCAGGCAAGACAAGTGACGCATGATATACCAGTAACGATAATACCTAGAAAATTGTGGTCTGACTACCATGAACCTAGGATACCTGACCCTGATGTAAGTTATCTCGATAGTTTTGTATTTTTCCCCAAGTGTGAGTATTAATGGAGATAATATTTTTTTTTTTTATCAAGAATGGCTGGACGAGTAATATAATCACATAGAATCACTAATTATTACTCTTCTAACTTAACAGACACCTGTGATACTGGGGATTTTGTTGCGCCACTCCTTTCCAGCTAAAGCACTACGAAGTAGTGAAGAGCTGATGGTTTGGGGAAACTGTCTTATATAATTTTGGCGTTCAAAAAGTACTGATTCTCAACCTAATTTGAATAAATGACTTTTGATTTTGCCAAACAGTAGAATATTTTGTTACCTATTGTAAAGGTCTACAATATTTGCCGGGTCAGCGGGATTGTCCGAAAGGGTTACCGCTGGCCCGGAATATAAAGAGCTAAGGAAGGAACACGGGTGCGTTTTAGTCAGTAAGAGTGACACTTCCTTCCGCTCCACCCAGAGTGGGAGGGGTCATTCGATGATTTCCCATCCGCAAAAAAAAAGTCTGCAATATTTTGTTCAGTAATTTATATTAGCTTTGGTGATGTTTGCAATAAATATTGATTGCTGTATTGATAGATTTATATGTTAGCTAACCCCCAAACATCTGCTGAAAAAACTTTGTTGGGCTAGATTAGCTTGCCCAACATAAAGTTTTTAGGGACGAAAATTACTCCATATCCTTCTGTCCAGTTGTTCAAATATGAACACAGGGACCGAACAGAAAGAGCTACTATTTTAGTATTCGTAGTATTTACTAGTGGATTTTATTTTTAACCGACTTCAAAAATGGAGGAGGTTTATATTTTTTTATGATGTTCGGGCAAAGTTAACTCCGTCATTATATCGACGGATTTGCAAAATTGTTTTTTTAATGGATTGGGTATGCCTCAGCTAATTCAAACAAGCTAACTCAAACAGGCTAAGTTAAAAACTACCCAAGCAAAGTTAATAATATTTATATGGGACCACCCCATATAAATTTTTAATAACTTTGCTTGAGTAGTTTTTGAGTTGGCTTCATTAATACGATTTTCTTCCACTTAGTTTATATTGATAATGTTTTAATAGCTTCCTGTCACTAATATTTACATAACAAGTAGTGTTAGGTATATGAATTTGTGTGGGGTAGGTACAACAAAAAAATTAAAACTTTTTTCCCAAAAAAAAAACACTACAAAGTGAAAAATAACTTTAATTTCGGAAGTCGGTATTAACAAACGAAAAAGCGAACCCAACGACACCGACTTTCGATATTAAAGTTATTTTTCACTTTTTTGACTGCCAACTGCTAAGCATAAAGCCAACCCAGGACGGTTGGATTTATAGGTTTGTTTCGTCAGGGCTTTCTCAGTAGCAGCCTAGCAGCCCTGACTCTGGAGTTTGAACTTGTGCCCAGTTGAAGGCAATAGGTTCGCCCCTATTAGGTACTAGGACGTAAACATAACTGGCCAAATGTGGGTTTATTATAGGTACATCCCTGCCTAACTCTTTGGGGGTTAAAAGCATCATGTTATGTTATATTAAGTTTACTTTATTTTCAGATATCAATAGAACTGCCATCACTAAAACAGCTGCGCACTACCATAGACAGAATGAGGACCATGGCATCAGAGGTTGTAATACGAGCATCGGCTGAAGGGAGACTGACTTTACAGATCAAGACTGATATGGCTAAAGTGTCCACGAGGTTTAAAGGGCTGAGAGTGGAAGCTTTTGGAGGTAAATCATAGTTTTTGAGATCATACTCTAGTAGTTTGTAGGGTCGGTGGGTTGGCTATTAGGGGCGGAGTTAGTCGCCCGGTGTCACCACTGCCGGGAGTACACGGCGTGGCGTGGCATACGCTGGCAGAGTGTGCCGCTTGGAAGGAGCCGCGCCGTGAACTCATCTCAGAAGTAGGCAGTGACCTGTCCAAGACCTGTCGAAGAGTCCTGGGACACGGTGGTTTCCTTCTGCGAAACAGCCATCTCGCAGAATGAGGCTGCGGAAAGGGAGATCTCGTCCACTCACCCGGCCCGCAGCAGGCGCACCGGTCGTCGGAGGGCGGTTAACGCCCTCTTTCAGCCCCCCCTAAATGGCTCACGTCTGTCGCCCCCACACATCAGGACCCGATGTGGCGGCACGTGTGTTCCACGCGCGCCTCTAGACGTCGCGGGGGGAGTCAAACACCTCACTCCCCCCCCCCCCCTGACCCGAGGAAGCCCGCAGTGGCGGGCCGGCACCAGTCGGGGGTTGCGAAAGGATCGTACGTTCCCGCGACCGGCGTAGGTGTGAGATGGAACAGCGGGGTGGTTTTTAGGCAGTAAGAGTTCACACTCTCAGACCCCTCCGCCCGCCCCAAGGCGGAGGACATCCATGAGGATATTCCCCCCCGGAAACAAAAAAAAAGGGGCGGAGTTAGTAGAATCTTTTGTGTCAATCTTGCATTACTTGCTTTTCGGACGCGAATCTAATATCTGTACCTGCCTGCATCTCAAATCCACTACAGTTCCAGTGGATTCAGCCCGGAATCACCAACTGCTGGGTACAGGCCTCCTCTTTCTTATGCCATACTTCCCGGTTCCGTGTGGCCCTCATCCAGGTGTTTCCCCGCAACTTTGGCGATAACGTTAACCCAACGCATTTTTGAACGGACCAGAAGGCCAATTCCCGTAATTAAAAACGTTCAAAATCTAGTCGCTATCTCATCTCAGCGACAGTCAAGGTCAAAAACTTGTCAAAATTATAGGGAAATTAGAGGTATTTTTGACAGATTGAGACAGAGATCAGACTGTGAAAGTTCTAAAAATTACGAGAATTGCCCCTCTGGTTTCTTTGGCCTAACCTTGGTTGGGATTATATACCTAGCAGCGCGCCGCGGTTTAACCCGCATAAGTGTCTAAACACACTATGCCGAAGTTACGCGACCGAAGTTCGGCATGATTACGCCTGCAATGCTATTTCACGCATTTTATGTCCTTCCCCGGGATGCAATCTATCTCTCTGCCAAATTTTATCAAAATCCGTTCAGTGGTTAAAGCGTGAAAAGGTAACATACAGCCAGACAGAGTTACTTTGTGTCACTGACTCTGGCAGAGCCACCGTCAGGGATTTTAATTTTGATAGCACAAAAAACTAGTCGCTAATTAGTCGAAATTTGTCGCCAAATATCAGAATTTGTCGGCCACTGGTTCAAAAGTTATAAGGGTTTATAGGTGGCCGATCTGGAGAGAGTTTCCCCAGCAGGGCCACATTTATATCTCAAAAACTAGGGCACCAAGCTAAGATCAGTTTTCTCCCATATTTAGTCGCCAATTAGTCGGGATCAGTCGCCAAGTCACAGATTTAATCGGGTCTTAGTTTAGGAGATATAATGAGTTCAATTAGTAAGGTATAGTCCAAGAGCTAGTCGAAGTTTTTTCGTGAACTATTCGATCTAGCTCTTGGACTATGCCTACACATATAAACCCTAATATCTTTTGAACCAGTGACCGACAAATTCTGATATTTGGCGACTGATTCCGACTAATTGGCGACTAAATATGGGAGAAAACAGATCTTCGCTAGGTGCCCTAGTTTTTGAGATATAAATGTGGCCCTGCTGGGGAAACTCTCCAGATCGGCCACCTATAAACCCTTATAACTTTTGAACCAGTGACCGACAAATTCTGATATTTGGCGACAAATTTCGACTAATTAGCGACTAATTTTTTGTGTTATCAAAATTAAAATCACTGATAGTGGCTCTGCCAGAGTCAGTGACACAGTTACTTTCGAATTTATAATATTAGTTTGGATACAAATCTTTCAGGCCCAATTGAACACTCAGACTCCGAAACAGAAGAAACGCAAGCAAACGAAGATAAATCCCGTATATGCTACTGCAGGGTGGACGCTAAGAAGCTATCAATGTTCCTAAGTGCTGACCAGATATCAACCAACAAGACTGTCTGTAGTATAGTGCATAAGAAACTAGTGATATTGTGCTTACAGACTGACGAGAATGTTAAACTACAGTGTTTTATAAGTGGAATTGTTTATTGAAATACATTGTTGAATAATTTTAATTTCTTTGCGTGAATTTGTGTATCTTCTTACAGTTCTAGGTTTTCCCCTGCGTTTTTCGCCTCTTGGTCTCAAGCCTTTCTGATATATATACTTCTATTATAGTTTTTGTTTGTATGTAGGGAGTATCTCTGGAACTGCCAGTCGGATCTGAAAATTTCTTTTTGCATTTGATAGCCCAATTTCTGAGGAAGGCTATAGGGTTTTTAACATCACGCTACGACCAGTAGGAGCCGAGCAAAAGGAAAAAGAGTCTGAAAGAACGTTAAGTGAAAACGAAGTAGTAGCACGGGCGCCGCGATGGGATGTGACCCGAAATTTTATGCGGACGAAGTCGCGTGCTGAAGCTAGTCGTCAATACCTACATCTACATTTCACCAATAAAACATTATGAACTAATAATCACTTTTATTTCACAGAAATACACTTTTCACATGAGTAACAAACAATTTATCCAGGTTTTATGATTAACAAATTTTAATGTAGTCTAGAATTGATATTATTGGCCATGACCAAAATTATGTCCATGAAAATATAATTATTTTTGTTCACTTTTTTAATCATTCACAGCAGCATTAATAAGTCTATATAAGTTATCACAAAACTTGTAGCTACATAAATAGGGAATATGATTAGGTCATTCACTGCTTTGGAAGAGAGTTTATTTTTTACAAGTTTTGGGCTAAATACTATTTTAATTTAACCAACATGCAAGATCTGTCCAGAACACAAAATGAAAATATATTGATACATTACCCGGTGCTATTTATTCAATGTTATTTTCTTCTAACTAGTGCATACAAAAAAAAAAGGTAAGAAAAGGACAGAAGATAAATTTTAGTTTAGTCCTGTCAAATTAATCAGCGCCTGACACTACTCCATATAAGTTTAGACGTGATTAAAAACTTGCCTCTTAGACAAAGAAAAGTATAGACGGCGGGTAGCGCCATTTAATTTCCACAAGAAAGGGATAAAGTATTGAGTTATTATAAGTAACAGAAAAGGATGAAGCTATACTATTTCCGTCTCTCAGTGCGTGCCCGTTTTTTTAAGGCAGCTACATAAGTAGCCAATGTTATTTAAGTTAGTTTTTTGTCTCATGTGTGGCCACGCTACCCGATGCTCTATAGCTTTCTTACTCTAAGACTTGCCTACTAAATTTACGTCAGGAGACAAAACGTTTGACAGGACTAAACTAAAATTTATCTTCTGTCCTTTTCTTAATGAAATAGATAGAAAAAGATGCACTGAACTTAAATTTAGTTTAGTTTGTGAACAACAGAATCGGCACCAATTATTAATTATATGAACTATTTAATTGACAATCAAAATGAAGACTAGTCTATCCGACATTATTTAAACGGTCCTCACTTCACTATACGCCATACAAAATATCACGAATGCACATCGTATTCTTTTACATTTTAATATACAAACTACGGCACGGATTATGCTACGTACTCACTAGGCTGAATTACTAAAACTATTGCTATCTTTTTCTCACAGATAACAAGAAAGAGACGGAAGAAAGTAAGAGGTATCAAATCAGGCTGAATTAATCTTCCATACAAGTTAAGACGGAAATGTACGATTTAAAATTATAAACTTACCCACCCCTGTACTAATATTATAAATGGGAAAGTGTGTTTTTCTGTACCTCTTCACGCTTAAACCGCTGAACCGATTTAGATGAAATTTGGTACAGAGATAGTTTGAGTCCCGGGAAAGGACATAGGATAGTTTTTATCCCGAAATTACCACGGGATCGACACTTATGCGGGTGAAACTGTGAGGCGCTGCTAGTTTAGTGTAATAAAACAAATACAAACTCAAAATTATAATGATATCCGTTGAGCATTTATTGATATTAGCACTTCCAAACAGACACTTTATACTAAGTAGTGATTTTGGCAGCTCTAAAACTATCTAATGCATGCATGCATTATGCTGAGCGATGGCCGTTTTGCGTGGATGTGACGCATAATTATTCCCCAACGTTTTTTTTTTTAGTTCTTTCTCTGCGTCATGTTTGCCGCAAATAAACATAATATTTTCTTTCTATCTCCATCTCTTTCTCACTATACCCATTAAAAGAAGGCAGCAACACATTAACCTAGCCAGTACATAATAAAATCAACGCCAAATAGTCTAACAATCAATTCTTAATAACTTTGAATACTGTTAACATCAGTTGTAAGTCAGTTGGTATGACCTTTCATTGTCTCTCCGTAAAGTGTCGTGTGTCGCCTTCAGTTGGTCCAGTTTTGTAGATATTTGGGCTATGGAGTTGTCGATCCATTGCATCGATGACATGTGCGCGTTGAGTATGCGGCCGATTTGGACAATCTGAAATGATAAAGTTAATAATGAATGGGGTGCACGTTGAAGAGCCTCCACGCGCGCCTCAAAGAGATGTCAGCATCGAGGAGGGGCCCCATAGGGCCGAAGCCTGCCGGGTCAGCGGGATTGTCCGAAAGGGTTACCGCTGGCCCGGAACATAAAGGGCTAAGGAAGGACACACGGGTGGGTTTTAGTCAGTAAGAGTCTGCCACTCCCTTCCGCTCCACCCAGAGCGGGAGGGGTCATTTGATGATTTCCCATCCGGAAAAAAAAAAAAAGTTAATAATGAATCAAGTAAATTATCATCCATCTGCCAGTATGCCAACCTATGCCAGCTAAAAAATGAGATAGGACTTTTAGTCATGCGAGCGATGAATTATGAACAAAAAACAATACAATAAATGTGAAATTTATTGTAAACGTTCTTTTTGCTCAGCTCCCAAAGGTCGTAGCTTGATGTTAAATAGCTTATAACCATTGACATATATATTACTAGCGTAAGGACCGCTAACGGCGCGACTAAATGGCACCAACGCGCTGGCCCTAAAATGACGGTTTTAGGGCCAACGCGACTCAGTTGACAGTGGTGCGCGCGAACTTCGAACTTAACGAAGAACTTATATGTAAAATGTTCAGACGGGCGTATCCTTACTTTTGAAATCATTGCTTATAACCTTCCTCAAGAATTGTAAGGGTTGCAGATCAAGAGCTAAGCTAAGCTAAGTTAGTTTAGCTTAGCTCGCATAGCTGACGCAGTTTACAGTAGCGAAGGGTAAATTTTTGTAAGAGGTAAGCCGGAGTAGATATCTTTAATCCTATTAATATTATATATGATTATATTATTTGTCTATAGAATACTGACTGTGACATTTTTCAAAGGGACGCCGGTAGGAATCGATTTGTATGGAACCTTCGCCACTGTCAGTTTATCATACTTGTGCGCAAACTGCAAACTAAGCTATGTGAGCTAACTAAAATATGCGCAGCTTAGTTAGTTGTGTATGCCGATGCACAGCCACGCGAGCTAAGCCCCTCCCGCTTACCCTGCACCCCTTCGCACTTCCTTCGCCAGTGCTGTCGAATGTCTTGTGAAATTGTTTATTTTGTGTTATTGAAGTTGTTAAACAATTTCCTATACTATGGAACAATTGAAAACATCGAATGGAACTTCGCAACACTGACTGAACTTTCGCTTAGTTTTTGGTGTGCACGGGACATATTTTTAGTTTATCTTAGCAGAGCTAAGCTGGCTTAGTATAGCTTCGGAATAGCTTAGTTTTGGCTATCAAATGCGACCGGCAGTTGCAAATATTAGCGCGTTCAAACCAACGAACTCTTCACCTTTATTATTAGTACAGATACTTACAGGATCATTACTGTCTTGACTCCTATTGGTTTCATTGAGGTGTTCAATGACTTCTTTCAAGTCTTCTGACATCTGTCTCAGCTGCGTGTCCAAGTTCTCTGCTAGGGAGTACCTGGAAAAGAAATGATATGATGTCAATGTTGATACTGGTAAGATTACACACTGGTTTAAAAAGTTTGTATTAGGTCTCTGAAAAGCAAATTGGATGTCACGTTAGCTTGGTTAAAATAACAACCCTTCTCCCATAACGATAGGCCCAGACGATTCTAGTATACTGCTAGTCTCGGAGACTAATCGCCGCAGAGTATCGCACATACATTTGTATCGGTGCTCGCATACTACGCTACCGGTATCGTACGCGTCCGCGGGCGGGTCGCGTCTCCTACGCATCCCGAAAAAATGGCGGCGGAGCAAGAAAATATTAAACTCTTGAAAGAAATTGAAAAAAACATCCTTGTTTATATAACTATACATTAGGTATATGAGAAAATATTACAACTGGAATTGGGCAGAAATTGGAAATAAATTTTAATTAACAGGTAGGTTTAAGTAGGTAGGTATAATAATTTTGTTTGTCTATCATACCTAATAAGTTATGTTGCATTTTGTAAACAGTGTTGGTATTGCCAAGGCAATGAACCTTGTTCAGAGTAGTTTGCAAAACAATATCGTTGATTTTACGCTTCGTCGTCACTGGAATCGCTCGACATAACGTCCGTTTATTAAAAAAGTACAAAACAAATGATGCATTTTGTTAATTTTTAAGTAGCGTAGTAGGGCCGAAGCCTGCCAGGTCAGCGGGATTGTCCGAATGGGTTACCGCTGGCCCGGAACATAAAGGGCTAAGGAAGGAACACGGGTGGGTTTTAGTCAGTAAGAGTCTGACACTCCCTTCCGCTCCACCCAGAGCGGGAGGGGTCATTTGATGACTTCCAACCCGAAAAAAAAAAAAAAAAAAAGTAGCGTAATGTGCGAACGTCGAGTTGCCAACAAGTATTCAGCTAATATGCGACTTGAGTATCGTATCCTACGTGTTTCGTAATGGGAGAAGGGCCTTACAATAACGATGTTGCCGTAAGGTTTCATCATCATCATTTCAGCCGAAAGACGTCCACTGCTGGACATAGACCTCCCCCAAGCACCTCCACTTCGACCGATTCTAGTGTGATAGTGTGATGATTACGAAGTTTAGGTCTTTTTGGTGATGGTGAATGAATGACATACTCCACTGGAAACAAGTCGTGAGTTTGAGTACAGGGGCCGTATTACGAAGTATTAATGCCATTAAAATTCAAGTGCGAAAAAGGGATGGTGCATTCGGTCATGTATAGCTCCGTCTCTCCCTCTTACACTGGAATCACGATGGCATTAAACCGTCATATTACGGCACCAGTACGAGCTGGTTACTATAGAGTATAGCACATATAAATTGGGAAAAAGTTTCGGCTTTTAGATCATTGCCTCTGTCCCAAATACCTGTGTGAGTGTGTGACAGTCTCTTTCTTAAACTCGATGATACTTACATATGCTCTCTCTCAGGATCTCGCAATCTCTCGACAGTCTCCTCAGACAGCTGTTTCTCCATCGGCGCCAGCAGATCTTCCAGTTCCTTCTGCTGAGCTAGCACGAAGTCTAACTCGTGTTCAAGACTCTGTTGTTCGTTCTTCACTGATTGGACGGCGTCATTTAGTTCTACGATCTGTGAAAAGAAGTGTTCCAGAACATTATTGTCGTAAGTTATTGCAAAGGATATCAGTGTATATGGTTAGGCAAAAATCTCCTTGTTGAGTGATGTATGAGTATTTAACTTACGATCACCATTCATACATACTTTTTTTATTTTTATTATATTTCCTGCGTTGCTCATACAAGTGATTTTTATTTTTCATTAGGCAATTTTACTGGATCCTTTCGAATTTTCAAGAAGTCCGTAAGAAAGTTATTTTAGATTCAGATTAAATCAATCAATAAGAAAAACTGCCCAAGTGCGAGCCGGACTCGCCCACGAAGGGTTCCGTACCACAAGGCAAAAACGCCGAAAAAAATTCGTTTGTTATTGTATTTATTTTATTCTGTTTTTAGTATTTGTAGTTATAGCGTCAACAGATCAAATACATCACTTGTGAAAATTTCAACTGTCTAGCTATTACGGTTCATGAGATACAGCCTGGTGACAGACAGTGGGCCTTAGTAATAGGGTCCCGTTTTTACCCTTTGGGTATGGAACCCTAAAAAAAGATAAACGTGAAATAAAGTCTATAGTCCTTATCAACTGTCGGTCCAACAGCACTGGGCCCGCGTAGTAGATTACGGCCCATTCCCTCTCATAGAGAGGAGGTCTATGTCCCAGCAGTCGGAACATTATAGGCTGATTATTATTATTATGTTATGTAACTGTCAGTCGCATGAAATGATTACGAAGCTGATTATAATTTACTAGCGACCCGGCCCTACTTCACATGTTTTTACGACTTGCCCTGCGTTCCGAGATGGGAAATAATCGATGTGAGAGTGCTTAAACCCGTACCGAATTAGCGTGAGCGCGATAACGACGTTCCGTGAATCGTCATAGATGACGTCATGACATGCGCCATTTTGCGATAACGCCGACCATGCCCTAGAATAATATCACCGTGAGCGCTGTCAAAAATGACAGTGTGTGTGTGAGGATGTGTCAGTGTGTGTTTTGTTTTGATTTGCATCTTATCATAAAATTAAACTAACGTGGCATTTTCGAAATTGTGCTTCTGGCTGATAGTCGCCACCTAACCAAAGAAGAAGAAATGTGGTGTTTATACAAAGAAATACTGTAATAATATCGTTTTTACATTGAGTAAGCATTGTGAGCGCGCTCACGGGCGTTCCGAATTGTTGACAGCTCTCAGCTGTCATAATCGTGATGTCTAAATCGGAACGCCATGTGAGATGATGTGAGCGCTGTGAGCGATTATAGCTAATTCGGAAAGCGCCCTTGATAACACATTGAGATTAGATTATACACATACACCTTCCGGAGAAATTTTCTAATCGTTGTTGAAAACCGCTTCAAAATCCGTAGGAACAACGTGCTTACACAGAGACGCGATAAGCTTCTATAATTTTTAATATGTATATAGATGATACCTTTTATAGATAGAGGGGCCTGTGGCTAAATAATAACAGCCGCACAGGTCGATCGATCAGGTTAAGCTACGCTTGCCGTGGTTGGTCTGTGGATAGGTGACCATCTTTACATACCGATACCCCTCCGTGCCTCGGAAAGAACGTTAAGCCGTTGGTCCGGGCTGTCATTCGTGGACCTTTGACAGTCGTTACGGGTAGTCAGAAGCCCGAAAGTCTGACAACCAGTCTTATCAAGGGGTATCGTATTACCCAGTAACTGGGTTGTGGAGGTCAGATAGGCAGTCGCTCCATGTAAAGCTGCATCCGGTGAGACTGGAAGCCGACCAAAGCTTCTGGAGTTGGGAAAAGGCTAGGCAGATGATGATAGATACCTTCTCCCCGTTAGCTATGAGCAGTCGGTCCCACGCGTTGATCTGCGTCGCCTGGTTGATGAACGTTTTTTCTTGTTCTTCTAATTCTAGCGTCCATTTGTTTATATTTTCTTCTAGCTGAGCGAACGATATTGATGTTATTGTCTGAGGGGGGACTGAGGCTGTTGTACTGGAAATAAAATTGTAATAAATTAATTGCTCCCTCTTAGTTATATCTGTCGGTGATCGCAAACGCTACCGCATAAGGTCCTGAGTTAGATTCCCGGGTCGGGCAAAGCCGCGTGTCTCAGTAGTTCGGTTATTTAGTCCGGTCCCGGACTTTTCGTCTTATCAGTTCGGTGATGCAATACGGCCGGACTACAGAGCCTGATAGTTCGTCACCCCCATTACATGGGACTTTAAAGGGTGATTTCCACCAAACGGTTTGAAGAGCGGGCCCATTTAGTAAAAAAAAAAAAGAAGATTAAATATTGTAAAATCTGTTCTGATCTGATGTGATGTGAGCCATTTGGTGGAAATCATCCATTACATAACTGGTGAAATGTAGGTTTACTGGTAGTTTCTCCTAGGCGTGATAGGAGTGTTATGTTATGTAGTTACATCTCATAACAGTAACTTAAATAGGTGAGCGTCGCTAATGTGCTTAGATCTTATTACAATTAGAAGTAGCAGCCTGGAGACTTGTGCCCGGTATCTTATTTCGCTGTTACGTGTTTATACTATTTAATGAAAAAAACAAAAAAAAAGGAAAACCAACACTACTGTAATGTATGTAAACAATGGTTTGAACGATATCACCAAATTAATAAAACAGTTAATTGTGACCTTTTAGCTACTTAAAACGTTAAAGCTTACTGTCATGACAGTAACATTTTGCCTCAAGCTTTAACTGTTTTCGGATCAGTAAAAAAAATACTGATTTGAACGTTAGGCTCTTAGGGACCTGTATAAAGCAGTTCAGATCAATGTATTTTTATTTACTGCATATTTCTTTCAGTGTAGGGTTACTGAAAAATGTACATGCTCATACTAACATAGTGGCTGTAGTCAACGATGCCATTGTTGTGCTAGCAGTGGTTTTGCCAAGAGCTATGATACCAGATGGCGCTGTTGTGGATGCTGAAACAAAGAAAATGCATAAAGTAAATAAAATGATATGATAATAAAGGAAACCCAATGTTATATGTCTGTGCTAAAAACAGAATATAAATGAAAGTGTTTTTCTTGACTAACCAAAATAATTTTGATATTTTTAGTCAAAAAGTTAACTAGGTGCGTGTAAGTTAGAATAACCTTTATTTCCAAAACAATAAGAGCTATATCCGATTACAAATAATTTTGTAAAATTATTAGAAAACATAAATAATTTTAAGACAACCAATTTTTAGACAGTGTCATCATGACAACATATTTGAATATTTAATTTCAGAATAGAATAAGAAATCGTTATTTTTAATAAAAACGAACTTTAAAAAAAATAAAATCAACATAAGTCTGCATCTGTTTTACCAGAAGGGTTAGGCAGAGGAACCTATATCGTCGCTCGCATGACTAAGGCTCAACTCACACCAAAAGAGCGTCGAAGCGCAGCGCAGTTTCAGTGTCATATGAATTTTAACTTTATTTTCATTACTATAATACTTATTATCGCAACCGCTCGGTAGAGAAGGCTATTCGCCGGAATTCCAGCGGCGCCGCTGGCATCCGCGCGACTCGTTCGAGTTTCTCATGCGATAATAAATACATATTATAGTAATGAAAATAAAGTTAAAATTCATATGACACTGAAACTGCGCTCCGCTTCGACGCTCTTTTGGTGTGAGTTGAGCCCTAAAGTCCTATCTCATTTTTTAACAGATGAAAAGATATAAGTACCTGTAGAAGAAACAGCAACGGAAGTAATCGGCTTTCCGAAACCAAGCACACTTTTATTAGCACTTGTACCAGGCAAACCAAACCCAGACTGAATCGTCGGAGCCGCCGTAGATACCGCTCCGAAACTAAGCCCGGTAGGTGCAGCAGTACTGGTACCAAAACTAAGCCCAGTTGTTGATTGAGTTGTGGTAGCAAGAGGAGTAGACCAGGCTGTGAGACCTGCTGATGCGGCTGGTGTCGTTGATGAAGCACTAACACCTGGGAAAGAGAGACTTTTTTTAAGGCTGAGAATAAATTCCCGAAAAATTTGTCGTGACTAAAGATATAATGATATCATGATCGGAATCTGAACAATGGAAATGCGCAGTTGTAGCCCACGAAGTTCAATTTTTCTTACGTTTCTTTGCAATTTTCAGGTCAGTGTCAGGTTGTATCTTGATCAAAATATGATTCGCGACTATAACAGGTACGTATTTACAGAATTATAATCATTAATACATCTTTCTAAGTTAGATTTGTTCCATAAGAACAAATCTCATGGAAAAGTGCTTATGGAACAAATCTAACTTAAAGAGATATATTTATTTTTCTAATGACTATAATAGGCTATTTGACAATGTAAAAAATAAGGTCATAATTATTGACACTCGTATAGATTATCGCTTTTAAAATCGATTTGCATTAATTTTACTACAAAACAATGTATTATTTATAAAAAAAATCCCGAAAAAACTTCATCTTTTTAAATCTGGCGCCACGTAATCGAAAACGGTCTGGATTGGCTGAACTTAAGATGACGTCATGATGTAGTAAATTTCTGTCTATCGTTGACAGAACAGATGACTTTTGTCTAGTATCTCGACCGTTTCAACGTTTGTTTACGGTTATCGTGACGTCACGACGCCATATTGTTAAAGATAGCGTTTTGGCGGCTTATTTAAACAGTACATTTTTATTTACTATTTTTAAAAATAAATACTTTATGCAAATTGAAGTAATAGGTTTTTGTGGGCTCGTTAGACACCATTAAATAATCTGAGATGTTTATCAGAAACCAGTCAAATAGCCTATTCTATAAATACATATCTATTATAGTCGCGAATCATATTTGATCAAGATACAACCTGACATGACCTGCAAATTGCAAAAAACGTAAGAAAATTTGAATATCGCTGTCTACCACTGCGCAATGCTAAAAATCAAAATGCTATTAGTTTTGGATAGTTAGTATTTTTTTTATTGTTTATGTACACAGCAAAATGTACAGAAATACGACATATTAGTATTGAGTACAAAGGTACTGCTTATTTCTTAAGAAATTTCTTCCAGCAGACCTGCAAAAGGAGAGATGTAGACAATAGTGTGTGAGAACTAGAAGATTTTTTATTCAAAAATCGTTAGAATAGGCTATTTGACAATGTAAAAAATAAGGTCATAATTATTGACACTCGTATAGATTATCGCTTTTAAAATCGATTTGCATTAATTTTACTACAAAACAATGTATTATTTATTAAAAAAAAACCCGAAAAAACTTCATCTTTTTAAATCTGGCGCCACGTTATCGAAAACGGTCTGGATTGGCTGAACTTAAGATGACGTCATGATTTAGTAAATTTCTGTCAATCGTTGCCAGAACAGATGACTTTTGTCTAGTATCTCGACAGTTTCAACGTTTGTTTACGTGAATCGTGACGTCACGACGCCAAATTGTTAAAGATAGCGTTTTGGCGGCTTATTTAAACAGTACATTTTTATTTACTATTTTTTAAAAGAAATACATTATGCAATTTGAAGTAATAGGTTTTTGTGGGCTCGTTAGACACCATTAAATAATCTGAGATGTTTATCAGAAACCAGTCAAATAGCCTATTTATGCTACGTTTTCGGCCTCTGATAACAACTAACCTTGAGCAGTAGAAACTGGAGCAAAACTAATTGGGGCAGCAGACGTTTTAGGAAACTGTGCCCCAGGTCCGGCTGGCTGCGGTTGTCCCAACATTAAAGGCTTCTGATTGGCTGTCGACGTTCCAATGACCCCAGCAGTACTTATGGGGGCTTGTGTAGGTAGAGCGGTTCCAAAACTAAGACCAGGTTGGGACGTAGTGGGTGTTCCAAAACTAAGTCCCGGTTGGGCAGTAGCCGTTGATGTTGGTGCGAAATTGAGCCCAGTTTGTTGTTGTTGTGGTTGGCTTGTTGGTAGGGCGGTGCCGAAGTTCAGTGGGGCTTGTTCTGAAAATGAGATAGAAATTCCAATCCAATTCCAGTTTTATAGTAATGGCTCCATCGTTTTATCGATGATTCTGCCATGAATGTCAAGGTTGAAGCAAACAAACTGTATTCGCTGAGATTGATCGGTTATACTGCCTTAAGTACACAGTGTGAGTTTTTTCACTCACGTTCGATTGCGCGAGCGCGTTAGAATTATATATGGGAAAAAGTTATAGCGCCACCTGGTGGTCACTAGGAGAAACCTAATTTCCCATACAAAATTGCCAGGTCACACGGTATATACCCTGTTTTTGTGCAGACGGTAAAAAAGTCAGCCGTTATATTTATACTAGTTTTGCCCGTAAGGTATGTAGATAAAAATTACTGTCCTATGTCCTTCCCCGGGATTCCATCTATGTCTGCCAAATTTTATCGAAATCCGTTCAGTGGTTTAGACGTGAAAAGGTAACATACAGACAGACAGACAGAGTTACTTTCGAATTTATAATATTAGTATGGATTTGAAATACCATACCAACAATAGTGAGAAAAGCTATATTTGTAGTACGTCGTTTTTAAGTATTGCTGTTTCTTTCTAGCAACAACATTCGCCATTTATCTATATATTTAACTTAAAAACTAAAAAAAAAAAACAAATCAAACTCACGGCCACCCCCAAATGCGGTATTAAACTGCCGTCCGTCCCCAGCAAGAGGTGGAGCGGCACCTTGAAAGCTCGGCGTCATGGTGCCGAATGCCGGCGCAGCCGAGGCCGTAGTTTGGGCACCGCCGAAGCTTAGTCCGGTATTAAGCCCGGTGTTCTGACCGAGGGAAAGGTCGGTGCTTTGGCCGGTAGGGGCACCGGTGGTACCACCGATACCGCCGAAACCAAGGGCGGCTGATTTTTGGCCGAAACCGCCTGGGGTTGATGCTGGGGAAAAAATATATTATTGCAGGATTAAGTTTACTTAAGTACGCTAAAACGTGATGACTTGGAGGTTAAAATATTTGCAGTGAATTTTACAAGTGAATGTGAATATTTCAAATTAATTTGTAAAAAATATCAAGTAAATCTTGGTGCTTAGGCATATGTCCAACAGTAGACGTCTTTCGACTGAAATGATGTTCAAGTAAAATTTTAGGATTGTGTTACAGTCGGGTAGTAATACTACATTTATACCAGTCGGGGGGTGCGGCGAATTTACAAGTATCTCTCGTGCCCTCGAGTCTTGGTACTGGAAGAAACAGTAGGGTTTTAGTTGGTAGGAGTCCGACATAACCATCCGGTCTTCCCAGACGAAGGGTATCCATGCGGATTTCCCAAGAAAAAAAAAATTAAAAAAAAGGATTGTACAGACTCAAAACTCAAGGGGGTTCTGTAAAAAACGTAGGTACGAACGAAAACGTAAGAAAATTTAATTTGATTTTGATTCATATCAACCCATTTTATGATGAGTCGCAGGTTGGCTATTGAAAACACTAACATGTGCTTGTGTCTTTTCTAATAATACATTTGTTTCTAACTAACAACATTATTGTAGAACAACAGCCGAAAAATGTCCAATATTTTTTTTACAAATTTTAGCACAAACACTCAAATTATTCTCAAAAGTACTTACTAGGCGCCGGAGCAGAACTAAACGCAGGCGGCGCTGCAGTATTCCCTCCTCCGAAGCTGAACGCCGAGCCCGGCTTAGCGCCGAACGTGGTCTGAGCGAACCCGCTCGGTGTGCCGCCCGGCGACAGGAACGACTGAGTCGGGGCAGCCGCTGATGTAGTGGCGGCCTGCTAAAAAGGAAAGATATAATAATAAATATACAAGTGCGAGTCGGACTCGCAGACGAAGGCTTCCGTACCACAAGGCAAAAACGCCGAAAAAAACACGTTTGTTGTATGGCTCCTTAAGGCTTGTATTCATGCCAACGACCTTGTGCATTTGGGCGGAGCTAACTACCCCTCTCCGCGCCACTCCGCCACCCGCATGCCAACGCGTTGCCTAGCAACACGAGGCGCCCCGCACTGAATTCGTGGACGAGTGCGGGGATGATATAGACACGGACTTTAAACGATCGCATTTTTAATTTATTATATTAAAAAATATACATGTTTTTAAAAAGTAACAAAACCAAATCATTTTCGTTTGTATTGCAAAGCACTAGATATTTTTTTTATACTCTTTTGATAAAAAATGAAGGAGTAAAATGGTTTCATCTCAACGATTTGGAGGTGATTTGGTGGTTTTTTTTTCTTAATAGGTGATATCGATAGAAAAATTATGGCTAAACCAAATTACGATTCATATCATGTAGATTACCAACTATTTTTTCAGATGTAATTTCTCTGTAAGTTCCGGAGAAAAGCTGCTTCATCTGCACGCTGTTTTTAAACTTTTTTCGAAAGAGTGTCCTTAAATATTTATTTTATTCTGTTTTTAGTATTTGTTGTTATAGCGGCAACAGAAATAGGTACATCATCTGTGAAAATTTCAACTGTCTAGCTATCACGGTTCATGTCTGTCTGTCACCAGGCTACAAGACAGACGGACACTGGAGTCTTAGTAATAGGGTCCCGTTTTTACCCTTTGGGTACGGAACCCTAAAAAGAAACTGCTGTTCGTTGATAAGCGCATCACTTGCGAACGGCTGGACCAATTTGGCTATTAACTTTGTGCACGGCCAAATGCCTGCACAAAATATGTATAGAAAACACAATTTATCTTTATTTTGAAATTAAGAGCGAGAGCAATTTCTAATTAGACGGCTACGTGGTTTGAGGTTACCCCAGGATTCTTTATTCTCACGTCGAAAAGAGTGCCTTATTTTAATTTTTTCTCTAATAAAAAATATTCAATAATATACTTACAACACTAGGCTGAGGCACAGAAAACCCAGAAGCAGGTGTGGAGAACCCGAATCCAGAAGTCGCAGGTTGAGTACCAAAGCCAGCAACAGCTGGCTGTGCGGGTTGGCCGAAACCGGTGCTAGCTGGCTGAGCTGGTTGGCCGAAACCGGTGCTAGCTGGCTGAGCGGGTTGGCCGAAACCGGTGCTAGCTGGCTGAGCGGGTTGGCCGAAACCGGTAGTCGCTGACTGAGGCGATTGGCCGAAAGCCGAAGACGCGGGCGCATTGGCTTGGCCGAAACCGAAACCGGAAGGCGATGCGCCGAATCCGGCTGAGGCTAGAAAAGAGGTATAAAGGCGAGAATAAAGATCATAATGATTTTCACAGGTTTGACACTGGCAGAAACTCAAGGGCAACCATAATAGAATGCAAATAAAGATCACTGTGATTTGGAACAGTGATGCAAACAACTGTGAAAGGAATGTAAAACGCGATGAGCCATATTGAGGCCGGATACTGTACTAAATAGTCAAGTCCATAAATATACATAGCTTCTCCCAGCGACTTCGTTCGCGTGAAAGTCGTTAGATACACAATATACTAAAATAACAGCCTTCTTCACTTTCTGTTAAATAGCCTAAAACCTTCCTTAAACGCAATTTTTTTTTTAATCCGACTGGTACTTCTACAGATTAGCGAGTTCAAACAAACAAGCACTCTTTAGCTTTATTATATTAGTTTACTAGCAGCGCCCCGCGGTTTCATCCGCATAAGTGTCGATCCCTTGGGAATATCGGGTTAAAAACTATCCTATGTCCTTCCCCGGGATGCAATCTATCTATCTGCCAAATTCTATCGAAATCCGTTCAGTGGTTCAGGCGTGAAAAGGTACATATAGACAGAGTTACTTTCGAATTTATAATATTAGTGTGGATACAAGCTGTTTTAAGCAAATCATGAAAACAGTTACCTATATTTTACTTTTTTATCTGAGAAGTGGTCAAAAGGGAATGTTTGCTGTGCTGTACTAACCTTGTGTGGTAGGAGTACCAAATGCAGGTGCCGGTTGCTGTGGATTATTTCCACCAAGCGAGCCTGCACCACCCTGAAAAAAAAATGGTTTTTTATTTTATTTCCGTGCTTGTTCTGACATTGAACAATAAATAGACTTATAACAAAATCCCACGATGCTATTACATCTTTAATTTAAAGCCAAAATATTTAAGTAATATGTATTATTATTTATTATGCTGAGGATTGGGGAATTCAGGGGCTCTTGGCTAAATCAGCATATTGAAGCCAATCGTGCCTCGGAAAGCATGTTAAGCCATTGGTCCTGGTTGTCATTCGTTGATCCTTGACAGTTGTTACGTATAGTCAGAAGCCCAAAAGTGTGGCAACCAACCCTACTAAGAAGTATCGTGATACCCAGTAACTGGGTTGTGAAGGTCTGATAGGCAGTTACTCCATGTAAAATACTGGTAATCAGTTGCATCCGGTTAGACTGGTAGCCGTCCCCAACAATGTTGGGAAAGGTTACGTAGATGATGATGATTTATAAACATCAGGGGGCCTAAAAAGGCCACTTTGGCAGAATCATAAAAGGATAACATTATGAATTATAATGGACAGTTAACTGTTAAGTTAATCGTATGAAATCTCATTGGTGAAGGATTTTTCAGTTATTTTTTTTTGTTTGTGCTAAAATACCAATCAATCCAATCCCAATCTCGTTGATGCGGCGGCCAAAAGCACTTAAGTCAAATTCTTTTTGCAGTTGACTTAAGTGCTTTTGGCCGCCGCGTCTAGTATGTACGTAGTGCAGCGAAAAAAAGAAAAACACGGACTGTCTTCGCCATATTATAATTCATAATGTTATCCTTTTATGATTCTGCCAAAGTGGCCTTTTAGGCCCCCAGGAATTAAAGAAGCATACCTGCATTTGTCCAAAGCCTGGACTGCCAACAGTCTGGTTGGGTGGTGATGCGAATCCTCCAAAGTTCACCGGTGGTTTAGCTGCACCAAAGGCTGGACTAGCGCCGCTGCTTGTGGTTGGTGTGGAAACTGTGGACATTAATGTTTTAATATAAGGAAAAAGGTTAAAGTAAAGAATACTAGTAACCGTTGGGTTCAATTTTAGGGTTCCATACCCAAAGAGTAAAAACGGGACTCTATTACTAAGACTCCACTGTTTGTCTGTCTGTCACCAGGCTGTCTCATGAACCGTGATAGATAGACAGTTGATATTTTCACAGATGATGTATTTCTGTTGTCGCTATAACAATAAATAATAAAAATAAAATAAAGTTAAAATTGAAAGGGAAAAAGAAACGTTTTTTTCGGCGTTTTATGCCTTGTGGTACGGAACCCTTCGTGTGCGAGTCCGACTCGCATTTGGCCGGTTTTTAGAAGTTTCATTTACTGTTCTGGTACTATCCATGTGTTGTGTTATGGTATTTAGTTTTGAATACTATAATATAATTAAATTGTTTAATAATAATAAGTCCATTTATTTTGCCGTTGGTCCGGGCTGTCATACGTGGATTTTTGACAGTTGAAAAGCCAAAAAATCTGACAACTAGTCTTACCAAGGGATATTGTATTACCCAGTAACTGGGTTGTGGAGGTCAGATAGGCAGTTGCTCCATGTAAAATACTGGTATTCAGCTACATCCGGTTAGACTGGAAGCCAACCCCAACATAGTTGGGTAAAGGCTAAGCAGATGATGAAGTCCATTTATTTTCATGCAACACAAGCCCATAGAAAAATATCTTAACCTTAACATAATTTTATTGGAAACAAAATTGTCTTAATAAATAAGGATGATAGAGAGACTATGTTATTGGCATAAAACACAAAGCAAAGTACTTACAAAGTGAAGACGTGGGGGCTGTTGTAGTTTTAGCCGCACCAAATGCGAACCCTCCCCCCGAAGGACTTGCGAAATTGAATGCTGGCTTGTTTTCTGTAGTGTAAGAAGTATACCGTTGTTGCGCTTGCCAAAACTTCTATGTGTTTATAGTCAAGTTTTCGGGGGAGACAATAAACTATTTATTTAATGATTGATGGACTTATCAATAAATTAAAAATGCAATATGGTGGCAAAAAATATTATGTATGAACTGAGATACAAGTGAAAATGATAAAATGTACTGTTCATCCATTCATTTAGTTTATTGTCTGACTATAATGAAGACATATTGTATTCTTATTTATTGATGAATAAACATTATTATTTACCACATTTATGCAAATAAAGATACTTACAGAACAACAAAATATTAATATGCTTTCAAGTCTCATGCTGTCTGTCATGGTGCATTGCGGTGACAGAAACACTTTCAGAAGTGCCCTAAAGACGCGAGTGCATAGGTTACTTTAAGACAAGAAGTCCGCAAGAAGAAGTGTTTCGTTTAAAGCATGTTCAATCACCAACAGGAGAGATAGTGGTAAAATAGGAGCTAGCACTTACATGAACCTATTAAACTACTTTTGAAGGAAGTACAATAATTCATATTTATAGTATAATCATGAAAGAGTAATAAATTACTAAAGAAATTATAGTTTTACCTGCATTATTGCCTCCAGCTCCAAATAATCCTTGTTTAGCAGCATCACCACTGCCAAATGCAAACCCAGAACCTAAAACAGATAAAGTTGTTTGATTTTTTAAAATCAAAAACCTATTAATTTTATCAATGAATCTAGTAAGTAATTTAGAAGTCAATGCACTGACTACAAAAATAAATTGGAATGTACTATGGTTGTTTATTTACTTTGCTAAAAGATAATGATACGAACTTTTTATTTTTCTGAAATGTATCTTTGTAACGGAGCAATCGAATTGAATAGAAAAAAGATTACTTTTGCGTTCTGCTGTTTCACAATGATAGAAAAGGTTAGGTTAGGATTTGACATCAATGCAAATGAATATTCATAAAATTTCTCTAAATATCCAGTAAGCATGGAAATAGCTGAATTACAAATATGTCTTAAGTAATAAGTGGGAATTAATAGAGACATTTATAGAAATTTACCTGTAGAAGGGGTGGCAGTGCCGAATGTGCTTCCTGCCGTCGTAGTAGCCGAACCGAAGTTAAAACTCATCTTTCAACCTTATTAAACCCTGCGAAAACTATACAGGCACTGCCTCTTAATTATATTGATTTAATCTCAATAGTATTTACTAATAAAATCACGTTTTCCGTTACAACAACAAATAAAAGTCAACAAACGCGGCCCGCCATTAACGACTTTATGTCACAGAACACTATTACTCATAGCTTTATGTTCGGGTGCGTTCGTCTTCGCTCGTTGGCTCGTTCAGTCGTTACTTCGTTTTATTTTTTCTGCGGTTGCGTTCAGTGTTGAATTTTAATTATTTTTGCGTAAAGTTCCAGCATAAACTCTTTCCGGCTATACGAGGAAAAATAAATGATCTAAGGAGGAAAAATATTAATTTAAGTATAAATTAAATCCAAAAATAATTTTATCGGGAGGAGATGAAACAGGCCATAACTGTGAGGTTATGCCTCAAGAGGCTGAGGAGCAGTGTACTTCTCTAAGCCATCTTAAAGAATTGCAATCACTATATTATGCTAAACGTGGTGACCAGGGCAGTCTGCTTGTAGCACATTCATTGGGATAAATGAATCTTATCCAAAATGTCCAGGTACTTTTGAGCTTTGACGTGACCATATGTCTTAGCTTGTAATCTTCGCCTCTGTCACTTCTATCACCACGTTTGTCCCTCACATATCGTGACCATGTCTTAGCTTGTAATCTTCGCCCCTATCACTTCTATCACCACGTTTGTCCCTCACATATCTCCCTGCCTCCCTCAATTCCGGTGAAAATAATAACTGGGACTAAAAAACCATCGCTTCACAAGATTACTTACCAAAACAGAGGCCGAATGCGGTATTTCCTGCGCTGATTCAAATTGGCATCTTGCCAATTTGCTAACACACCTGATTTTGCATAAATTCCCTATCTAATCTTTTCATTGGGTGAATTTACAAAGCCACTCAACACCCACCTTCGAGAGAGGGTATCTGGGTTTGGCAGAGTGCCAAACGGCACTGGCTGCAAATCATAGGCGTTTGTCATCCCTGTCTGTAACTACTTGTAAACAAGGTCTTTTGTTAAAAAATAATGGTAATATCGGGGTTGTATTTCGTAATTTTGTTTTTGCCAAGGTATTGTGCATTTCTTATGAACAAGATACCTATCTAATGTGACTGACGCAGACCATGGGACGAGTCAGTGGCTAGGGTTCATAATTCTTCAGCAAAAAGTTTAGGGGACTTTACCTACTTCCATATTGGGCTAAAAAGTCCAGGCATGGGTCATAGGTACTTTCATCCTGTTTTTGCTGAATGTCCATGACTGTCGATGACCGATAAAAATCTGTAGAAAGATATTGCTAGAATCATTTCCGAGATCTCTAAATGTATTGCTGGATTGTCGAAAAAGGTAGGTCTTTGACATGGAGAAAAACTAATTTAAACACAAATTCAAACAACGAATCATACCATATAATATTTAATACTGATCACACAAAGTTGCTAAATAATATAATACGAGAAAGAAAAATTAAACCACATTATACCTAGCTCTTGGTACGAATGGTACTGGCAGCGAATCTGGCGTCAGGAGTAGTCTGACGTTGACGTTGGCCCTTCGCCACCGGTTCCACATGACGTAATGGTCCTTCCAGAGAAGGTAGACCGTGACTGAGTACCCACAGAGGACTATGGCCATGAAGAAGTCCATGGCAGTTTCGGTGATGCGGTGGGAGATGCCTGAAAGTATACCAACTGATTAATTCATAACATAACTGCCTTGTATTCCCACATAATGTACCTAGACAGAACTATTGTGGACTTTAGAGACGGTTTCAAGAGTAATTAATGGTATGGAACGAGCCATCTTTGTACAGTAAACTGGTAACATGAAAAGACAGGGAAATACATTGGCGCGACATTAGTACGCCAGGCTACTTATAAAATCTTCAATCCCCCTTTATTGTCCGTATACCTATTCAAATCGCAATTGTCATTCTTTGACAGTTGTTTGTATTACAAACTTCCTTAGGCCCTTTGTACACACACGTTTTTCTTGCCGTGAGAAACTACGGTTTATTCGCCGTGTGTAGGCATGGTCGTTAGTGTTGTATGGATCACTATGGAAGTTTGTTGACAGCCACGTCTTTTCTACGGGCCAGTTTATACGCTGCCGCCGTGCACGGACGTCAGTGATGTTTAGAATTTTAGATCAGTAAGTAAGCTTTTTGACAGACACGTTTTTTCTTCGTCGCAGTTTAAACGCCGTACCTGCCCTGCGCTATGTTGCGACAGTCGTTCCTTCCATGTCGCCATGAGATCGCGCCGGAGCTCAGTCCGCTCCGCAGCGATTTGCCGCGGAAGCGGAACTTCCCCCCGGCTTAGTGCCTCCGCGCGCCACTCATACACGCGCGCGAGGACTATCGCCTCCAGATCCCATGGCGGCAGTCCGGCAATGAGGCTTGCCGCCTCGCCAGAGATCGTGCGGTAGCCCCGGATAAGCCTTATGGCTACCACCTTCTGGGGCGCGTTCAGGTAGTGGCCGGCTCGCCGCCGCAGTGAACGCGCCCACACCGGGGCCCCGTATAGGGCCATGGACCGCACGACCCCCGCGTAAAGCCTCCGGCAGGAGGCGTTTGGCCCCCTCAGGTTGGGCAAGAGCCGCTTGAAGGCGGCCCCGGCCCGTTCCAGTTAGGGTGTAATTTTCATTTTTTTTTTTACTGTACTCGAAGGCGGATAATCTACTCACTGAAGTTTTGCCTAAATGAGATTGGAGTTTCCTGAATAGCTTAGGCAGATTAAGGTTATCAGGCGCAGTATAGATATAGGTATCCCTAAAAAGGAATATCTCATTTCTCCATCACGTTTTATGCATAACAAGACCTCAATGTTACCATTTGCAGCTTTTTGGGACCATGGCTGGCATAGCCGTTTCAACAAAGCCTTCTCTAAATAGATAATATGCATCTTTAATTGATTGATATATCTACATACAACTAAATCAAACAGTAAAACGACAGCCTTTTTCAAACATCTGGAATTGTCTTTCAAAATAATCAAAAGGCAATTTTGCTTTTGCATTTCTCACGACTAACAAAAAATTTTAACAAAATTAAAAAAAATTTTTTTTACAAAATTTAAACATTTTTTTTAACAAAATTTAAACAATTTTTTAAACAATATTTAAACAAATTATTAATTCTCAAAAAATTCAATTCTCAAACAGCAAAATTTCCTTTTTTAACCCTAGAGACCTAGAACAAAATTAAAAAAGCAAAAACAAAACACACCTTCCTCTTTTCGAGCGCTTGCTTCGAGCTTACCAAAATTGGCTCCCTCAATCACAAAGTATTGAGTTCCAACGATGCATACTGCAAGGAGGCCCGCCGTCACGGTCGATAGCAACCAGAATATCAGACAATCCGACTGTGGAATAAAAGGTATGGTATGAATAGGTACAAACTGCATAATGTGCAGGGGTTTTCATTAGGGTCGTGTGATGTTTATAGGGGTTGGATATGCTCGCGACTCCATCCATGTGGAAGTTGGAAAACGTACTGAAAATTCTTTGTGGTAGACATGTTCATATCGCATATAACATCAATCCTGTAATCCCTGAAGGACAACGCAGAGGTGTAGGTACCAATTGTACAGACGCCAGCACATCAAAGCTAACCGAAACTGTAAAATTTTCGCCCTATTCCACATTGGGCACCCGCTTAAATGGCACCTGAGTGAATGCACCTGACACACAGCGGCACATTCACTCTGGTGCCATTTAAGCGGGTACCCAATGTGGAATACGTCAAATTTTCCCAATCAACTTTGAACATTATGTTTAAATGATAGAGTTGAAAATCTATTAAAGAAATTTGACAGATTGTAATAGCTTGATGTGCTGATGACGTCTGTACATACACCCACATTTTGGCGTCCCATGTAATAGGGGGCGAGCTTATAGCCAACCACCGGGCTCAATTCCAGGCTCCGGGATTTTTATATCATGTCTGGCATATATACCCCAATCCTATTTTTTGAATATTTAAATGCTATGGCAAATAAAATAAGGCACATTTCCGGATGACAGCGATGCGGACGAGATACTTCGACGCCTAAGTGTCCTTTTGTTGTTTGTCCTTTAGTTAGTCATTTAATTTAGTTACCTAGTTTACATAGTTACGTTCTCTATCCATACAATAAATATTTTATTTAGCCTACGGAAATAATATCTACTAACTTCTAATTTTAAATATTTTGTCTTCACAGAGAATTGTTCCAAAATATCAGTTAGGTATAAGAAACTGAAACTGTTTTTCAGCGTTTCCGAATGAAATATAGCCGTAACTAACGAAGGGGGAGTCCACGTCAAAAGGGTATTTGTCAAAAGTCGTACCTACCCCCGGAATTCTGGGCCAAACCCGAAGATTTGAAGCGACAGTGTTATATCGCTGGAATATTTCATCATCTACTTCGCAACTGTGATATTTCCAAAAGACTGGGTGTTGCAAATCGATTTATGAATGATTATACCTAGTATTAGGACAAGGTTCTTTGTATCCTTAATGTATTGAGGATTTTGCTGTATTTAGGGAAAAATAAACGATGGAAATGATGCACCAGCAGATGTACCGAATTTAGATGTAAGTATCTTGTTTGTCATAGCCTCGGGGTAATTGCGTAACATACTAACAGCAGGAATGCAATTCATTTTGACAGTTCAACAACATTCATTGCGTTATTTACGTTGTTGAGAAGACATTTTTTTTGACCATATGCAGCAATGGATTAGCAATATTATTCAAAATGATTCAAATTGTGGTTGATAGTGTTACGGAATTACGGTGCCGTTGGATTTTTATTCTACAAGTGGGTAATAGTGCAGGGGGTATTTCTCATAAACCAACTCTTAAAGGTACTTCGGCTTACGTCAGTCTTAAAAAAAAACCAGCAAAACCATGAATTCAGCACGTGATTTAGATCCCCAAGCGTAGAAATTTTTCGTCGGTTATAAAAAAAAAACAGCTACTTATTGCATAGAAAAGTGTAATAAACACGTGTATGGAACAGCGTTTTTTTTTAAATAACTGACTAATTGTGACGCAAGGGGGTAGATCGTAGAGGCGATCGGCAGCAGCGGCGACCTCATAGCCTCGAAGCCATGGTCCGGGGCGAGAGGGAGTGGGAGGCAGTCACCTCCTTCTGCGAAGCAGTCATGCTAGCGAAGGAGGTGGCGGGACGGCTCAGGGAGAGAGCCTCCCGTCCCAGCCACCGCGGGAGACGCTCCGGGCGTCGGGAGCCGCGCGACGACTCCCGGCCACCGTAGGCGCGGGCCTGCGGGCGGAGAGTAATGGGTAGCTCACCGTCCGATCAGGACCAGGCCCGTGCCGGACGGCGCGTACGTGTTCCACGCGCGCCTCAAAGAGATGTCAGCATCGAGGAGGGGCGCCCTAGGGCCGAAGCCTGCCGGGTCAGCGGGATTGTCCGAAAGGGTTACCGCTGGCCCGGAACATAAAGGGCTAAGGAAGGAACACGGGTGGGTTTTAGTCAGTAAGAGTCTGACACTCCCTTCCGCTCCACCCAGAGCGGGAGGGGTCATTTGATGATTTCCCATCCGCAAAAAAAAAAAAAGGGGGTAGATTCAGAATCATGTGGGTACTAAATTAATGGTAACCACCCTAATTACCTAAATCAGAATCAGAATTTGAATCATTTAGGATAGGTAGGTATTGCTAATCTGCTCTCCTTCATAATTATGTTTGAAAAATTTGTCTGCTCAACAACGTAAATAACGCAATGAATGTTGTTGAACTGTCAAAATGAAAGCGCTGGGAATCTCGTCACAAGCCTATTGAAATATATCTGAATATTTGAGCAGCCGTGGAGCATCATCACAAAACCCTGTCTGTTAAAGGGGTGTGATATTATTATGTTATCACATAGAAAATCTACATAGAAAACTCCATCTAAAATATTATATTTCGTATATCTTCGAGGACAACAAAGCGAGCACGTCGCCGCTCAGCGCAACGTAACGTAATTCAATAAATGACAGTCTGACAACAGAAATCCAATATATGCGTGACGCGTCACGTCAACTCGTGTCAGCCATCTTTGAGACGCCATCTTGCGGTCAGCGGGCGCGCGTGAAATATCGTCAACGTTTGAGAAACGCTTGACAAGACGTTAATTTTGAACGATGTCACGTTGTATGTTCTTGAATTTAATTTGGGGGCGTCAAAGGCTTTGTTTATGTTTTGGGGACACATACTTCGCATATCTACGGGTGATCAAGACTCTGAACGGTAAATCTGCCGTACGAAATCCTTAGACGTCTATTTCTCCAAAGGGGTTGTGGCTATATTTCGGCAGCTACGAGTATATAGCTCATGTAATATACGGAATATACCTACCCCAGTCGTGTAATATATTAAAATGTATGTAAGTTGTACGGGACAACTTTAAATGATACAGTGGGATAGATTTATAATTTTATTGATATAATGATAATGAGTACACGCGGCGATGACCGAACGCGAACTGAAGTAAATTGCGCACGCGGTACAAAACTGCTTATTTTGCATAAACAATAATATGATGTACGGTTGGACCGTACATGCTCCCAGACACGAGAGACTAAGATAAAAATGAAAAGTAAAAATATAAAAATCAAAATCAAATTATTAAACAATGCAAGTACTTATACTTAAAGAAAGCAATGATAATCGAAAGCACAATTTGGGTAGATACGCGAAACACTTAATAGGTGAGTCTCTAAAAAGTCTTATTCATTTTCACCGAAAATAGATTCGCGGAACACAGGCGACGTAGCCTTGTTATGTTTACGCGCACTGATTACACTCGAAATTGTATTGAGCTCAATTTCACTAGGTCCCGATTGGTCATTTACACTGATACGCGGAACACTGATTACACTAGCACTCTGAAGCTGCTGATGAGTCGAGCGCGCGGGCAGAGCCACGCTGCGCACACGCCGAAAGCGCCGCCACACGTGCACGGCCCCTGCCGCGCACAGGGCGAACACCACTAAGTATATCACCGTGTAGTGATGCACGTCGTGATATGAGAACCCGTCGTCCAAATCTTCATCAATGCTCGGTTCATTTTTCATCTGACTCAACTTATCATGGAGTTCCTTTACCAGTCTTTGAGTCTCGATGTGGGTATGGTCAGACTGTTCGTCGATTGCACCGATAGGTATCGATAAGTTGATTATGTTGTTGATAGGTGGAATATCAATCCTCAGAACGTCTGCCGTAGTCTTCAGAATGTTAGACAGCTTCTTATGTGAGTAAACTGTGTAAGTATCGCCTTTGATGACGCATCCATCGCCGAGCATGATAACGCCAGCCTTGGTTAATTGTTCGGCCGTAACTTGATACTCGCATATGATTCGTATGGAGCACGGTCCGCAACAAAAATATAAATATGTGTTTAATTTATTAAGCTCTGTCCAACGGTTTGTGCAGATTTTAGATGCTGTGCTGCAACGATTGGACTGTTGATCTCTGATGCAGAGGTTTTCATCCGATCTCATTTGATGAATCGGACCCTTCAAAGGGCAGATGTATGTTTCTGTGTCGTACGACATACAGGTTTGAACATCGTTGTCCGTCATTGGAATGTAAGCGTCCCTTTGTATGTTCATTGCGAGAAGATCCGCGATGGGAATTATGCTGATCATGTTCTTTCCAACCTGCTGCGGAACTGTTATGATTCTGTAAATGTCGTAGCTGTATCTGCTCACTAATGGGATTTTTACTTCGAAGATAATAAACTGCTGCATGACTCTGGCTTTAGTCTTCAGTAAATGATACAGTTTATATAAATCCGATTGAATATTATCTATTGGAAGAGTCAATTCTTTTGCTAACTGTCCTATTATGATATTAAGTTCGTCCGTCAGCTGTTTTGGTGTTAGAAGGTGGAAATTGAACCCTGTGTGGTGTAGATTCATAATAGTATCCACTATAGTTTCTTGGATGGTTTTCAAGTTCATCAGGACACTGTTGGCAATGATAGATGATACACTAAAGCTGTTAGCCATTAGTGATTCTTTAACTCCTTCTAGAATTGTGTTAAATCCCTTCTCTAAACTGATCAGGTGCTGATTAAACACCTTGTGATGTCTATCCATCGCATTTTCTACTCTTTTGATGATGTTGTTCTCTGCTTCAACAATAGATGTGTTGTTTTTCCATAAGGAGGCCAAAAGCTTTTGTCTACGTCTGATTTGTTGGATATCCTTGGCATATTTTTGCGCGAACTCGTCATCTAAGACACCAAACAAACTTCGCGCTATGCTTCCTATAGGATTGATAAGACCGCGCTTATGTCGCACGTTCCCCGTGAACTGCTGACCAAGCAACATGCTATTGTAATGGTCAAGTTCATTGCTACCGTGACGTAATTGCATAAGGATTGCGTCACACTGTGATATCTTTGTTGTATTAGAACATATAATAGTCAAATGATCGACGTATTTTTTAAGCAGATCTAATCCTTGCCAATAGGGCTCCATATCATAATATATTATCAACTTCCACTCGTCTCGTTCGAGACGCATACTGGAGATCTTGTCGAAATAAATGCTCTGACTGCTATTCAAAGGTGCTGTTTTGTAATCACAACTAGATGGTGTTATGATTAACATCAAAAACATGAGAGCAATGTTAATAAAATTGCCGATTTTTACCCTCCGACTACGTCTTGATCTGTTATTTGATATCTCATTCTCATTTGATACCGAAGGTTGATCGGTCTTTTCTGTTGTGCTATTATTTTGCTCTGAATTTTTTCCAGGTTGTTGATCTTCGTGGACTGGCAACAGGGAAAGTTTTGTGATTGGCCTCTTGAGTACCCCGTTTTTGGTTTTTACTGATACCACACGAACATAACCGTCCGTGCCGGGGTGCAGCTCTATGATTCTGCCGAGGGCCCACTTCCCTGGTGGTAAGTTAGCATCTTGTATGATAACTATGTCGTCAATCTTTAAGTTTGCTCGCTGCTGCCGCCACTTGCTACGTGCTGATAACTGACACAGGTACTCGGATTTCCACCGTTTCCAGATGTCATCAAACATCTTCTGGGTAAGCTGCCATCGAGTTCTTGCGTCTCTTTCCGTCTCAATGATGGTAAGTGTGGGACCACTCGATAAAAAGTGCGAAGGAGTTAGGTAATCTATGTCATCCGGATCTTCGCTGATGGCGCAAAGAGGTCTCGTATTAAGGCAGGCTTCCAGCTGTGCTAGTAATGTGGAATACTCCTCATACGTCAGTTTCTGCTCACCTACAACTCTTTTGATGTGGTGTTTGAGACTTTTGACAGCCGCTTCCCAGAGCCCCCCAGCGCTCGGCCAGGAAGGTGCGTTAAAGTGCCATTGTATTTGCATATCTGTGATTTCTCTGTAGAACTCTTCGTTAAGAGTTGATCGTAAGTTGATGTACTCTTCACGCAAGGCCTTGTTGGCTCCGACAAAGTTTGTCCCATTATCACTATAGATATGGGTTGGAGCTCCTCTGCGAGCTGCCATCCTCCTTAATGCTGCTAGGAAGGCAGCTGAACTCAGGTCGGAAACGAGTTCTAGGTGCACGGCCTTGGTCGCCATGCACACGAACACCGCTATATAGCCCTTGGTCGTCTTGATGCCACGACCTTTATTTGCTTTGACGTCCACATAGCCGGTGAAGTCGACCCCAGTATGATTGAATGGCCTTGACGGATTACTTCGTGACTCTGGTAAGTCTCCCATTATTTGTGTATTTTTTAAAGGATTATGCCTTCTGCATGTGACACAGTTATGTATGCGTTTTTTGACAGCGCGGTTACCGCCAATAATCCAGAACTCCTGTCTTAGCCACGCCAGTGTTAGGCGAGCTCCACCGTGGAAGGTCATCTGATGGCCTTGATCAATCAGTCGATCGGTAAGTAATCCGCTGTGAGGAATGACAATAGGATGTTGCATGTTTTTGCTTATCCTTGCATTGCTTATCCTACCACCAACCCTCAGCAATCCGTTTTCATCTAGATACGTATTTAGGTTAAGTAGCTTGCTTTTAGAGTTTACATTGCTATGCTTTTGAAGGCTTTTGATTTCCTCCGTAAACTCATGTTGCTGTACATGCTTGATTAAAATGTGCTTCGCTCTTCTTAACTCAGTGATTGTAAGAAAAGACGACCTTGGTTGCGATTTTGATGATATACGTAATATCCTCGCAAGTATACGAGTTGATTTCGCAAAGTTGCTATACTTGCTCAGTATTGTGTCGATGACGTCATATGATTGTGTTTGCGAGTAGGTGACTTGTTTTGCGGTTGCTATTTCTCTCATTTCTTCGCATGTGTTGTAGTCAGGTTTTTCTTTTGGCTGATTTTCATCGAATCTTGGTAACCATGAAGGTCCATGCCACCAGAGAGCATGCTGCTTGAGTTGTTCTACAGACATGCCTCTACTGGCGCAATCAGCTGGGTTATCTGCGGACTTAACATAGCGCCAGCTGTTTGATGGTATGATATCGGTTACTTGCTTGACTCTATTGGCAACAAACCGCTTCCAGCGACTTGGGTCACCTTGAAGCCATCCCAGTACGGCTGTTGAATCCGACCATGCGAAGATTTTGATATCGTGCCCAACCAGACATTGTATAACTGTGTGCATTAACTTTGATAGTAGAACGGCTGCACTCAATTCCAATCTTGGTAATGTGATACTTTTGTTTGTAGGAACAAGCCGCGCCTTTCCAGTTATTAATGATACCGTTGAGGTTTGATTGGCATCTTCGTTTTCGTAGATGCAATAAATCACACAAGCGAATGCTTTTATTGATGCATCGCAGAATCCGTGCAGCTTAATAGTTCCGTCCTTGTGACACTGCAGCCATCTCGGTATCTTAAACTCATTGATGTGTTGTAAGTCTTGTGTCATTAGTGACCATTGCTTAACAATCTCTTCAGGAACATGATCATCCCATTGGAGTTGTAACTGCCAGACTGCTTGGAATAATAGCTTGAGCTTGGTGGTAATTGGAGACAGCCACCCCAAAGGATCGAAGATTTTTGATATGTCTGATAAGAGAGATCTTTTCGTCACAATTTTTGATGATGACACATTGATTTTGCTTTGGAATGTGAATTGATCCTCAGTAGGGTGCCATCGCAACCCGAGAGTCTTGGTGGACTCTTGATGACGAAAATCAAACACCTCATCTGTTTTGCTGACGTCATCGAGTAACTCCGCTTTGTTCGATGACCATTTGCGGAGGTTGAAACCTCCTGATTTCAGAAGATCTATTAAATCTTTCTGCAACTGCTTTGCTTCTTGCAGGGTATGATGACCACTCAAAAGATCGTCCATATAGAAGTCTTCTTCTAAGACCTTCGCTGCTGCTGGATACTTGTGGCGTTCATCATTTGCTAACTGCTTAAGCGTCATTATTGCTAAAAATGGCGCTGCTTTTGTACCGTATGTGACGGTCATGAGTTCGTATTCACGAAGAACTTGATCTGGAGTGTCACGCCATATAATTTTTTGATACTTCAAATCATCCTTGTGGCAAAAAATTTGCCGAAACATTTTCTCCACGTCGGCTGTATATGCGATTTCGTATTTCCTCCATTTTAAAATCAAAGAAAACAAATCTTTTTGTAAATTAGGTCCGCTGTGCATCAAATCATTCAAACTCAGCCCCGACGATGTTTTCGCTGAAGCGTTGAAAACGACCCGCAACGCAGTTGTCGTGGAATCTGATTTTATTACACAATGATGTGGTAAATAGCAGCTGACTTGACTTTTATCGTATGTACTTTCTTGCATGTGGCCTAATTCGATGTACTCGTGTATGAATGATTTATAGGACGTTTGAATATTGGCGTTATTCGAAAACTTCTTTTCAAGTTGATAAAATTGTCCAATGGCCTTGTGTTTGGACTCCCCTAATTTTTCCTCAATGTTTGTTTTTAGAGGTAATCTGACGACGTAACGACCATCTTCTCTTCTTGACGTATCTGCCTTGTAGAGCTGTACGCACTTGTGATCTTCTTCTGATAAATTGTTTTGACTGTCGTCAGCAACATCTTCGATTGCCCAGAACCTCTGAATATCATCTATGTTGTTTAGGACAACACTACATTGATATGATATTAATTTCCCACTTACAATCCAGCCAAGGCGTGTTTGCTGTGCCACTACTTGGGAATCGCCTTCCTTGATGAGGCCATTCATAATGATCGATGAATAAACATCTGCTCCAAGCAGTATGTCGACTGGACGACTAAGGTTATATTCAGGATCCGCTAGATTCACATGCTTTAGACAAGCCCATGATGGCTTTTGGAATGAGCGATTGGGCAAATTATAAAGCAGAGTTTTCATGATAAGTACCTCGGTGGAAAAAGTAAAGTCTGTATACACTGCTGATGCGTCAATTTGTATTACACCCTTGCAGTTACTTTCCTTGGCACCAACTCCCATTACAACCCCCTTGCATGCTCGTCGAGGAAGTCCCAATCGCTGAGCGGCGTCCTCAGTGATCAGTGATACTTGGGATCCCTGATCTATTAAGGCTCGCATAGGGTAGTATACCCCATTAATCCCTATAACCTTGATTTGAGCTGTTGCCAACAGGGTTTCTGATATTTCTGGATTCGACACGTGTGTGACGTTTTTGCGCTCCTTTGAAGTAGAATCGCTAGCGTAAGACTTCGAGTTACTGGAACCCGAGAAGGTATCATGTAACAAGGTGTTATGATCGCCTTGACATTCACGACATCTTTTGTCGGAAAAACATGCTTTACCTTTATGATCATAAAGACAGTTTTTGCATAAATTCAGTTTATTCACTGTTTTGCGTTTAGAATCCGATGTTGATTCTAAGAAAGTTTTGCAATTGAATAAATGATGATTTTCGTGGCAAACCGGACATTTCCATTGCTTTTTAGTCGCAGAATAGTTAGAAAATGATCTATTGGACTTATGGAAATGTTTCTTGCCGTTGGTCTCTTGCTGAGACTTGTTATCTGATTTCTGACCATCTTGCTTGCGCCGTGAAGCTTCCAATGATGTAAACTTGTTCTCTAGAAATCCCAAGAATTCACTCAATATTGGCAAATCTCGTGGGTTTTTCTGAGAGTCCGTGTAGTCAGAGTGGGTCTGCTGATCTAGTTTCAATGCTAGTATATGAACTATAAATGGATCCCACGATTCTACGTCAACTCCAAGGTTTTTAACCGCATTCAGACACTCGTTAGTGGTGTCATACATTTTCTTGATTTGTGAAGCTGACTGCTGTTGCATAGTTGGTAATTGTAAAAGAATATTGATATGAGAACTGAATATTAACTTAGTGTTATTGTATCTGTGGTTTAATATGTCCCAACAGATCTTATAGTTCTCGGTGCTAATATGCAAGTGCTGGATAAGTCTCTCCGGTTCCCCCCTAAGTTTCGCTTTCAAAAACTGCATTTTCTGTGCGCAGGAGATAGAACGGTTGCTATGTATTGATTCCGTGAATAAGTCTTTAAATGCTACCCATTGATGATAGTTTCCGTTAAATGTTGGGATGTCCATCGTTGGGGTACTTTTTTCACGGTGAGAGACAGACCACATCTTACTGTTGATAGATTTCTTGATGTCAAGATAAAGTTGTTCGTATTTGCTGAACGACTCTTCGTATGCTTCATTTTCTTCAAACAACTCGCTATCAATGTCCCAATGTAACGAGTCTATTGTTGACCATCTTGATTGAATAGTCTGCAAAATATCTTCGAACTCCCATTTCTCAGATATTTTATCTAAATCTATGATAGCAATGGTACGCGAGAATGCCTTAAAATTGCTTTTCTGTTTACGCAGCATCTCTTCCAGCTTACTGCTGTTACCTTGCGAAGTGTAAGAGGTCGGAGACTTTGCCCTAACCTTGCTAGTTGATTGTTGTTGATTGTCTCCTGCATCTTGATCTGTTGATCCTCTCCCGTGCCCTAGACTCATCTCCGCTTCTGCTGCTTGATATTGTGGCTGCGGAATAGTAGGTGTTTCGACAATCTTGGGATCGGTCATGGTGACCTTGTACTGCTGAATATACGCACGTGTCTCGTTGTAAAACTTCCTAGTTTTCTGATAATAATTTTCTGAATAATAGCTGTAGTCGCGCTCTTCAGATTCTGCTAATCGAATATGATTGGACTGGAACTCTTCCCAATATTTATCGAGAAGCTCTAAACGTTTCTTGACGTAAGTAGAGGTTTTTCTTTCAGCTCCATCCTTTTTAAAATTGCGTAAGAGCTGCTCTATGCCCTGCATAATCTGATTCTGATTTTCGAGTAGGTCCTCCATGTCGGAGATGCTAATGTAGCTTCAGTGATAAAAAGCTTGATAAAATGATAAAAGAAATGTATGATATTTCTATGAATTCTACTCGATTGTGTTTTCCTTGCTTTGTCGACTATGCTTGGAAAACGATACAGGTACCTTATGTTGGTTAATTGATAAATGATTTTATGCAAGACTTGCTCGGGGATAGACACCCTTTTCATAAAACGCTTGATGATAGCTGATAGTAGTCTATTCCAAATGCTGATGATGCTGTATGCTGGTGTGGTCGTATGTATGCTGATGCAACAACCACGTGACACGTGCTGCTAACCTCGCGGGCGAGTCCACTTCGTTGAAATTACACCAGCCGCCTCGCTGTTGCGATGATAATGAAAGCTCACTCACCGGTATCTGCTGCTTTGTTACCTGGTGTTTGCTACTGATAGTGGTAGGTATATCCACTCTTGATGCGGCAGAATGTTCATACGCACTTCGTAAACCACGCGACGGGTCCCGCCAGTACGACGGCTCGAAGGACCATAAAGTTGTACGGGACAACTTTAAATGATACAGTGGGATAGATTTATAATTTTATTGATATAATGATAATGAGTACACGCGGCGATGACCGAACGCGAACTGAAGTAAATTGCGCACGCGGTACAAAACTGCTTATTTTGCATAAACAATAATATGATGTACGGTTGGACCGTACATAAGTAATGCCTCCCATGTAATAAGGCCCAGTCCCAATCCCATGTAGGTAATAGGAGGCGTGTGCATATTGCCATTTACTGGGAGCAGCGGGGTTATTGCGTGACACACGACTGACAGTAGCAACGTCGTTCTATTTGTCAGTTCAACAACATTCATTGCGTTATTAACGTTGTTGAGCAGACAAATTTTTCGAACATTTAAAAGAATGGATTTGCAATATATCCTTTAAGATGGTACCATATTGCTTTTTAGGGTTCTGTACCAAAATGGTAAAACGGAACCCTTATGGTGAGACTCAGTCTGTCTGTCTGTCTGTCACAGCTGGATATCTCAAGAACTGCTAATGCTATCAACTTGAAATTTGGAACAGTTTTAGATGACGTTTGCCCAACTATTTTGCAATTAACAAAGAAATAAAAATATATGTATATTTTTTGCAACAGGGCCTGAAAGCGAGTCTGAAAAATTCGAAATTGGGCTACTGGGTATGTGGGGTATCATATTATGAAAGAGCGCAGTTTGCACATTCTCAAATATTTTATCTTTTTTTTTTAGCTGCATAGTTTTCGAATTTTGATGAAAAATGTAAAAAAGTACCGTTCCCCCCCTTATCTCCGAAGTTTGCAAACAGAAAAATCTGAAATAATTCTATGTGATAGAAGTTTATGTAAAGATTACAGGAAAATTAAAACGAAGTCTCTAAATAGCACACTTTTTCAGAAATCATCAACAAAAGTTACATTAATTCCACTATCGGTCAAGAGATGGCGCTTACATAAAACTGCAATATGCACCGCAGTGCATAGTGTTAAAATTCTCTGACAAATATAGGCCTCGCCGATGAAAAAAACAATTAAAAACATGATGGTACGGGTCCGACTCGCTCTTGACCGGTTTTTACTAAGTCATCAGAACTTCCTGTAAAAAAACTAATGAACACTGCCCGTTCTAAGAATCACACAAGGAAACTGACGATTAGACTTGCGGCTTCTAGACCAAAGAGTGAATAAATCTGCTATTCACTAGGTACGAGTATACCAAGAACCAGTAGGGTAAGTGGTTTTTTTTTTTTTTAATTAGCCTGCGCTGTCCCACTCCTGGGCAAAGGCCTCCCTCCACTCCTTCCATCTCTCGCGAGCCCGCGCGTCCTCCTTCCAGTCTTGGTGGAACCTATCCAGCTCGTCCCGCCATCTCCTACGTGGTCTACCACGACCCCGCCTCACTGTGTCAGGGCACCAATTCTGCGCTATTTGGGCCCACAGTTTGTCCGACATGCGGCAGACATGTCCTGCCCAGTCCCATTTAAGTTGAGCAGCCTTTTGAGCCACGTCAGCTATCTTTGTTTTGGAGCGCAGTATTGTGTTTCGAACATGATCCGTTAACTTAACACCTAGTATACTGCGCTCCATTGCTCGTTGGCAGACCTTGAGTTTGGACTTCTGGATGTTGGTCAAAGACCAAGTTTGTGCACCATAGGTTAAGACGGGAAGAACACACATGTCCATGAGCCTGCGTTTCAGTGCCATAGGCAGCTCACCCTTCAATAGTTCCTTCAAGGACCAGTAGCTCTTCCAGGCGTTTTCCGTTCGTCTTGAGATTTCCTTATCTTGCCTCGCCTGGAAAGAGACTACTTGACCCAAGTAGAGGTATTCCTGGACATGTTGTATTATCTCTCCGTCTACTTTTATGCTTCTAGGTGTTTCGTTGCAAGTGCTGTACTTCCGCAAAATCTTTGTTTTGAATCTAAACGAAGCTTCATCAGCTTTGCCGTTCTGTTTAGCCTTCAAAGGACTTAATTCCGATTAGCAACCGCTAGTAAATTGAATAGGTGATTTTAGCTTAGTCTTTCAAAGCCAACAATTTCTCATTAATATATAAAGTGATACAGTTCCATTTACTAGAGAGACACAAACCGTTAATTTATCTTCTTAAAGAGAACAGCATTAAGTACTTATTTACAATTATAACGTAATTATTTACAAAAATATTGTCTCATAAATGGGCGGTCACTACCTTTGCACTTACCCCCTTACTAATAAACGTGTTATATCAGATGAATAATTACACACCGATTTCTCTCTTTCAGTCGTCACTCGTCAGTAATTTGAGTTGAACAAGAAGAAGTCGAAAGAAGAAGACAAAGCGTTGTGTAACTATACAGACGTTATACATCGTTTATTAGTAAGGAGGTTAATATAATTATGATTGCCCCATTGGTCTCGTGATAGCAAGTGTCGAGCAGCACAAAAAAAGTGTTATTGGGTTTTTTTTTTTTTTTTTTTTTTTTTTTGCTAGCCTATGCTGTCCCACTGCTGGGCAAAGGCCTCCCCCAAATCCTTCCAGGAACTCTTTTCCCGCGCCACCTCGAACCAGCCCTCGCGGTACGCATCCAGGTCATCTCGCCATCTCTTTCTGGGCCGGCCTCGGCGGCGCCGTCCATCTTCAGGCACCCATTGTGTGGAGATTTTTGCCCAGCGGTTATCGTGCATACGGCTAATGTGACCCGCCCAATCCCATTTGAGCCTGGCAGCCTTCTTTCCTACATCCAGTATGCCCGTTTTGGAACGCAGCGTGGTGTTCCGAATTTTGTCCTGTCTTTTAACACCCAGAATGCTGCGTTCCATCGCTCTTTGGCAAACTCCAAGGCGGAACTTTTGCGACTCGGTGAGCGACCAGGTCTGAGCACCGTAGGTTAGGACGGGCAGGATACACATGTCGATGAGTTTGCGCTTCAGGGAGATCGGTAGATCACCCTTCATTAGCATCTTCATGGACCAGTAGCTTTTCCAGGCGTTCTCAATTCGGCGGTCGATCTCCCTTTCCTGCCTGTTTTCGAAAGAAACTAACTGGCCCAAGTAGATATACTCATCGACATAAATTATTTCCTGCCCATCTACCTCGACCCTACGCTTAGTGCTGTTGGTCATTACTTGGGTCTTATTTATTACTTATTGGGTTTTTAAATTCGAAAAACCCAATAACACTTACCTAAGTACTTACTACAATACGAAACAAGACTTTCAAATTCCGTTTTGTTTCCTACCAAAAATCGCACAACACACCTAATTAAGTTTTCACTTCAATAATATTATGGTGAATGAACAAAAAGCTCTAATAAAATACTGCTGTCTGTAAATCCAATTGATTTTCCTAATACCATTAATAATTAAACTTTACCTGGAAACGAAAACCTTCAAAGTTAACTAACGATTCAAATACAACTCAGATTCATTAAGAGTTTCAGCACTTTCAGTCCACAGCATAACCAAATAATTTTAATGATAATCGAGTTTTCATCAAACAATTGGAGTGTCGATTGAACCCAGTCGGAGTTTCCATTAAAATTATATGTTTAAGAACCACAATATTGAAATGTAGAGGACATGAAGGGCAAATTGTATGTCAATTGCTGATGAAGGTGAATGGATAGTGGTAGACCGCGAAATTCAAATTTTCTTACGTTTTTTGCAATTTGCAGGTCAGTGTCAGATTGTATCTCGATCAAAATATGATTCGCAACAATAATTATAATCTTAAGAATCATTACACTTATCTTTCTAAGTTAGATTTCTACCACCAACCACCAATATCTTATGGAAAAGTGTTAATGGTCGAAGATTTTGTATGGAGGTACCCATACAAAATTTTATCAAAATTGGTACAGCCGTTTGAGCGGGAAGAAATAACAAACATTATAAACACACACACACACCCCCACACAAACTTTCGCCTTTATATTAATAATAGCGTGATAACATATAAGTACTGTCAAAACATTTAAAATCCCACTAAGCCAACGTACAAAGAAAACATACAAAAATAACCCTTACAAAGTCGAGTTTACCAAAATTCCATCCTCCGCTTCATTGCAAACTTAAAACGGTGGAAATATCCAACGGCTTTCAAGGAAGTCAGTTTCAATTGGGATAAAGTACCTTTAGACCTAGCAGACGCGACTCAATATGCCCTTGTCCGCCTTGTCGCGTCAACGCCCGTCACTCTGACTCGAGATTACAATCGATTGCAGGAACTCTCGATTGTGAGTGACGTTCTTCAAAAATGTTGCGGAACATTTGTTTGGATAGGACATTTTTGACGGGAATGTTTTTTTTCTTTTAAGATAAGGGAAGTTTGTTTAATGGGGTTTGGGTTTAATCAAAATACAAAGTTAATAGAATGTTGTTAGGATATTGAGTAGATTCTTATCATAATATGAAAAACTAACATACATGTCCTTTAATTCGTTTATAATCCCAGACACTAATCTGACAGGTGTAATGTCAAACTTCTGTACCAAAAAAAACGCAAACACAAAAGACTTAAGGGGGAAGAACTAAGGTGGCCCGCGAAATTCAAATTTTCTTACGTTTTTTGCAATTTGCTGGTCAGTATTAAGTTGTACGTTGATTAAAATATGATTCGCGATCGTAACAAATATATATTTACAACTTAATACTGACCAGCAAATTGCAAAAAACCTAAAAAAAATTGAATTTCGCGGGCTACCCTGGCGTAGTCTCTGGGACAAAAAAAAACGAACTTTAGTTCAAGCTAGACGAAGGACCAAAATGATGTGATGTCACTTGGGAGAAATCTAGGCTGAGTTGGTTATTCTCACTTGAAATTATAGTGTAGACATACGGGGTGGCAAGGATATCGACGCGTTTATGCAGCCGATTTGTTTTAAATACCTACGAAAAAAAAAAAAAAAGTACTGAATCCATGATAACAGTTTGCGTGTCGATATCCCAGCCACTCTGTATACAGGGTCAAATTAAATTAGCTAGAGAAACTCGTACTAAAAGACCAAGCCATTGCATCAAACTTTATTCGCACATACACCTCCTCACCTGCAAATGGCTCCTGTTTCTGGGGTTCCCGAACCACAGCCGAAGCGCCTGTAGCACAGTGTACCTCGGCGTCCGTATTGCAGGGTAACTGAAAAAAAAAAGTTTTTAGCGGGAACTACTTTTTCGGAGGGAAAAAGCGTGGTGGTGTGACGTTTCACATGTCGGTAGAGAAGTGTCATTGGAATGTAGGTGGCTAGACTATGGTTTAAAATGGTTTTTATTTTATCAGCAGCCAGATACTTGTGTATATCTTCTTCATTAACGACAACGATGTATTGTTTGTAAGCCTTGAAATCGCGAAAAAAAAATCAGCTGTTCCATACATTTATTTTGTGTTCACTTAAATCGACAAAATGTATGGAATAGCTGATTTTTTTTCGCGATTTCAAGGTTGGTCCCATAGAAAAAGTTGTTCAAAATGATGAGTAGGTACAACGACCCCTTTTCAGGTTTAGTATAAACAAAAACTATTGTTGTATAAATAGCCTAGTACTTTAGGACACGACTGTACTCGTGCGCAGACACACCCCCTCCACTGTCGCTCAGCGTTCTTTTTACGTGACGACAGTTAAACAACAATCTCTGTCGATTTTTGCAAAACTGTGGAACAAACAAAAGTACCTACCTAGCGTCTTTTCTGTCGACCTCTACATTGAAAATCAGTATTTGTTTAGTCCTAGGAATTTGATTTTGGATACATTTTACCTACGATCCCTTATTGTAGCGATCTATTACAAGGGTTGGGTTCCGCAGTGGACGCTCCCGAACTGACAATGATTGATTGAGATGCACATTTCTATCTTATTCGGGTTAACAGGTGTGACGTCACAATGTGATTGATTGCCATAATAATTCAATGAGAGATATTAGTTGCCCCTCTAATCGAACCTCAGCTGCATTTAAATGAAATAATCCCAATCCAACCGAAATCGGGAACACAATTAAATTCTTTGACAAATTCATTCCGTAATACGAATGGGGTCGCTGCGCCCCCGTGAATAGGATTCTTTATCTTGGACGGCCATAATCCGAGTCTTTATTGGAATCAACTTTTTTATTATTTCCTCATTGGTCCTTCTTTTTTTTAATCGTTGGAATTATGTAAGAACGGATTTGAGCTTTTTTAAATATTTGAATTTCGATTCCGGTTTTAGAGGTTAATATCTTGAGAGATTATCTTATAATAAAAATTGGTTTTTAGTGTGGAACTTTACTGGCGGGCCGGTGGCAGTTTCTTAAGAATATAGTTTTGTGAAATATAGATTTTTATTAACTTCTTATCAGAATGTTGTCGGTTAGTACCCTACAGTCACAAAAATCCAAAACCAGCTTCAAAAGTAGTACTTTCGACATACCAATATCGGTAACATAGGTACAATAGTTCTGCTTTCAAACAAACTACAACTGAAAATAAGTTGTTCGTACCGAATAGCTCCGATTTGGGCCGAATCAAGCCGAAGGCATAATCTAGTCCCGCAATATTGCAGTTGATGGAATTAAATTTAAATTGTTACTGGCATTTACCTGAAGACAGGGCTGCCAACAATTCAGTTAAGTATTACTATAATTAAGAGCAGATTTTTCCATCGCCAGATAACTTTTATTCGAGGAATAAAATTGACGTTTGACAGTTTTTGTATAAAATTGGAAATAACTGTCAAAATTTCAAAACTATTCCTCCAATAAAGTTATCAGATGATTAAAAATCAGCCCCTAATGGTTTTAAATGGCAGATAATTAAAAAATAGAATGTAGATACTGTACTACTTGGAGCTTTGCTTGGAGTCTCTCTGAGGGATAGAATTCGGAATGAGGTGATTCAACAGAGAGCCAAAGTTGTCGACATAGCCCATAGAATAAGCAAGCTGAAGTGTCAATGTTTAAAAAAAAAAAAATGGGCCGGCCATATTAGCCGTAGAACCGATGACCGTCGGGGTAGACGTGTTCTTGAATGGAGACCGCGAATCGGAAAACGTAAAGTAGGATGCCCTCAGGCTAGGTGGAGCGACGATCTTCGCAGCGTGGCTGTAGCAGCTGGATGAGAGTTGCCGAGAATCGAGCTGAATGGCGTGCAATTCGAGAGACCTATGTCCAGCAGTGGACTGCTGTAGGCTGAAGATGTACTAGAAAAGATGGTCCTTTGTCTTTCTCCAATATTTAGAAAATGCCCTCAACTTTGGTGCAACAGCACTTGAAACAAATCATACGATTTTCTTTGATTGAGGACGTTCCATCACTTTGACTGTCGACATGAGAGACTACGTTATTACTACGGTGAGTAAAAAGATCCGTCACTTAGCCGTTATCTACGCATTCTATACATCAAACTTAGTAATATTGAGTAAAAATGGTTGCTAGGAAACGACTTTTATTTTTTGCGTGAAAAATCGGTGTTTAAGAAAGTGCGCAATGTTATCATCGTCATCAGTTCAGCCGAAAAACCGTCACTGCTGGACTATAGGGCTCCCCCAAGCACCGCCACTTCGACCGGTTCTGTCAACGGTCCACCTTGTGGGAAGCCATGTAACGCACCCAAAACATTGTGCTTATGGGCTCATGCAACAGGACCCCAGCCTATGGTCCAGTAAAAAAAAAAACACAATGACGGAATATATGTCACTCTCGGCTTCGTAAAGCGCGTCTTCTAACACCCGTTCCGTTGTAAGACGCGTGTGACGTGTGACGGAGTGACAGGATTCCTTCCCGAACGAATGAACAATTCCTGTGGGAACCTCCATGCGGATGAAACCACGAGCTGCAACGAGTGGCCTGTACAATACGACCGCACGTAACTTTGTGGGCCTGAACTTTGCGCAGAAGGCTGCGCAGTAAGATTTTTTAGGAACCAAATGGTGACATGAGGCGAGTGCGAGAATAGAATAGAATTTTATTTTGCAAATATGGATAATATAGAATTTTATTTTGCAATATGGGTAATACATTAGTTCTTAGGATTACATTTAGCTCAGCCACATTTTACCAATCGGCATGCAAACATTTGAAATTATTTATATCACTATTATAACACTTATTTAGATCAATTTATAAATTACTATTAGGTATAATTTTTTTTAATCCTCAACTAAATTAAAAATATATGTTTGAAGTAAAAGGAAAATATAAATTAGTATCATTAGATTACCTATATATCATGTCATTACTATTACAAATATCATACCATTATCATTACACGAGTGAGAGAACATGCGCGAAAGTTCTTACTGCCTGTTCTGCGGTGCTATTCTGTAAAAATCTCACCGTGAAAACTTAGGTGAAGTGAGCGTGGAGTGAGCTGTCAATAGTGTCAATTCCTAGCAAAAACAAACTCACTTCACCTAAGTTTTGACGGTGAGATTTTTACAGAATCGACCGGCAGGCCCGCCAAGTTACGTCGTCGGTCGTATTGTAATTACGACACCCAAGGTTTCTAGTGGCAGCCCTACCTGATCACCACGAAGCGAAGCAAGTTGGTCAACTGTTCCACTCCATTTGAAACCGTAAAATAAGTTTTAACAATCGGCTATCGGAAACTTCGCGAGCAACGTTTTTGTCGTTATTCGGTCTTGTTGAAGATATTTAATAATTTATCGTATTTTATTTTGTGAATAAATTGCTGGTTTCTGATTTGCGATTAATTAAACTTTTATATTCTTTTCTTTGTGTTTATCTCTGGAATTAGCAGTCGGATTTGAAAAATTATTTTTGCGTGTGGTTACCCAATTCTTGAGGAAGGTTATAGGCTCTTCAACATTACGCTACGACTCTTAGGATCAAATCACACCGAGATGGCAGCGAAGCGGCGAGCAGTTTCAGTGTCATATAATGTTAAACTTTATCTGCATTACTATAATACATAGTATCGCTTGAGAAAGCTGAAAAGGTCGCGGGGCCGCCCGCGGCGCCGCGAGCACTCCGACGACTCAAGTTTCTCAAGCGATACTATGTTTTATAGTAATAAAGATAAAGCTTAAAATTATACGACACTGAAACGGCTTCGCTGCCATCTCGGTGTGATTTGAGCCTTAGGAGCGGAGCTTACTAAACTTCAACTATGGGGTCAGCGCAGACCGAACTGCAAAATAAATAATCATAAGATATTTTTTTCAATAATCTCAGAAAATGCTCTGCTCTTGGTGTGCGCTGACCCATATCCGACGATCCTGCATACTTATCTCTTTTGTTGACTGTACAGACGCCAGCACAACAAGCTACTACAATCTGTCAGATTTCTTTAATAGATTTTCGACTTTATTGCTAAAGCATAAGGTTCAAGGTTAAATGTGAAAATCTGACAGTTTCGGGTAGGTTGACCTGCTGGCGTTTGTACATGATTCTGAAACTGCGTTGAAATTTTTCGTCGGTTATCAAAAAAAAATATTCTGTTGTTTTGTTTCATAATGAAAAGTGCGCGGTCAAATGTATGGAACAGCAATTATTGAAGTGAAAACTTCTTTAGGCGCGTTGGGTATTTTTGTGAGATGGGAAAAAACCATTGAACTCGTGCCACTGTTACCGTAAGCGACACCGCGCGTGTTTCGTTTATAAGACGATTAAAAAAATACCCGCTTCGGATGTGTTCGGCTGTCCTCGGAATGTACTCGGTTTTAATTTATAGGTCATCCGATATCTCAGTGAGTGATGGAAAGTAGGTATTCTGTTCGTGTTTTGTTTTCATTTTTGTCGACACTCCTGGAGTGCCACTGTTTTTTTTTTTGGTACTGTATGAATGTACTCACCTAAACCCGCACAGTTCACAGTGGTTCCTACCCACTTGGTTGAGCCATCTCTCCAGACAGCTCAGGTGGACATTCGCCATCGATCCCTTACAGTTGCACGGGGAAATCAATCTGAGGAAAATTAACCATAAATCAGCCATAACTAAGCTTAAAGCATCCATAGTTAAGCTAAAGCTATAAAGGTAATTAAGACCTGGCAACCCGCCTAGAGCAGTGGTGGCCAAGTAGAGCAGTGGTGGCCAAGTGGTAATGGCCGCGACTTACGAGTTGTAGGTCGTAGGTTCGAACCCAGACAGGCGCTTTACTTTGTGTAAATTATTTCATCACCACTGCTCTCAAAACGGTGAAGGAAAACATCGTGAGGAAACCGGCATGTCCTAGAACCAAAAATTCGAAGACATGTGACATCTACCAACCCGCACTGGGCCCGCGTGGTGGATTACGGCCCACTCCCTCTCACAGGGAGGAGGCCTGTGTCCCAGCAGTGGGAACATTATAGGCTGATTATAAATAACCCGCCCCTAAACCGCACGGTTTTTTAAAGCGATTTCTTTATTATTAATGTATTATACATATAACCATCCGGAGGGGCTTGTGGCTAAGTAATAACAGCTACGCTTGCCGCGGATAGTTCGTGGATGGGTGACCATATGTACATACCAAGACCCCTCCGTGCCTCGGAAAGCAGGTGAAGCCGTTGGTCCCGGCTGTCATTCGTGGATCTTTGACAGTCGTTACGGGTGGTCAGAAGCCCGAAAGTGTAACAACTAGTCTTACCAAGGGATATCGTATTACCCAGTCACTGGGTTGTGGAGGTCAGATAGGCAGTCGCTCCATGTAAAATACTGGTATTCAGCTTTATCCGGTTAGATTGGAAGCCGACCCCAACATAGTTGGGAAAAGGCTTGGCAGATGATGGTGAAACTATTATAATTATTATTATGTACTGCACCAACTTTGTCTTCTATATCCTACTTATAATAGGTACCTACCTACTATATGCTATATCCTATCCAACTAGTCTACGGTAAGACTGGTTGTCAGACTATCGGGCTTCTGACTACCCGTAACGACTGTTAAAGATGACTACGAATGACAGCCGGGACCAACGGCTTAACGTGCTTTCCGAGGCACGGAGTGGTCACGGTATGCAAAGATGGTCACCCATTCATAGATCATCCGCGGCAAGCGTAGCTTAACCTGATCAATCGACATATGCGGCTGCTATTATTTTATAATAGCTAGGTCGTTCAGCATTGTCTCAGGATTGAGCGTAATGCGGGGGGGGGAGGGAAATTTTATCTTTAAGGTGGCCGGTAAATGGGAATCGCTATAGGCTCGCTTCTGAGTTCTGATTCCATACATAAAGTGTGGATTAACAACATAATTATGTCGGACTATAAGTATTAGTATGTATGACTTATAACTTTCTTATACCTATTAAAGATAAATAAATAAACTTTCTCATGATCTTTCCAGTAATATACTAGTAATGTATATCATGTAAATACGGTACGAAATGAGATCCCGCCGGACAATATATGATGTCCAATCTTCAGAGTCAACAGCCAAATAAAAAACTCACTCAATCCCACGTCACGTTTAACAAACATCTTATGTAACACTAAAACGAATATCTTTCAAGTAACAAAATATTTGGGTACTACATAAATAGATAAATATCGGAATTTTCCCGTTACCAACCTTTCCCTACCTCGCGTCATACATATTCTGCAAACATTGGACCCAATACTGGAAAGTGAATCTCTCGCTGTAATTCCCAAATCAGATTTCTCAGAGAGGCTCCCAGCAATCTTCTTTTTATCAGATTTCGATATTTTAGATTCAACAGGCTTAGTAACAATCACTTCATGCGTATTGATTGGAACACTTTCGGTTTGCACCATACTGTGACCAGGGTTTGGAATGTCCACAGTGACTGGTCTTGTGTCTGGACTGGGTAATGTTACATGGTGAATGCTTTGAACGTTCGGGATTTCACCCAGAACTAAGTGCGGGCCTTCTTTGACAAACTTGAAACATGATGCCATGAAATTCTTCAGATCAATCAGGGTTGTTGAATCATCTATAGCAGCTGTGTTATCTAGGATTGGTATCTTCAGTTCTTTGATATTTAGATTTTGTATTGCTTGCGCTGGTGTACCGAAACTTAGAGATTTCAATGCGTCTGTCACATCTTTGCTGGTAATAATATGTCGCATGCTGTGTTCAGATTTCGATATACCAGGTTTGGCTTGCATTACTTTAGCATGGCTCACGGCTCCAGGTAGATTATTCGCCCCTGAAGGACCTGCATCTTCGTTTGCAGTAGATCGTTGACTTTTACTATCAGTTGCCTTCACTTCACTCGACGTAGTTTTGTCTCCATCTGTTATTTTTTTTTCGTTGTTGTCCATCAATACTTGCGTACCATTTGTAGTATTTTAAAGAAAATATAATTAAAATAAATCTTGTATGAATGATGCGGTGTTTGACATAACAATTTGATGTTTGTTTTGTGTTGAATTTCTTTATTTTATTTTGTTGTCAACCTTTTTTATAATATGTACGTCAAGGTGTACGGAGAACTATAACATTCAGAGGTTCTATTACGTATAACCATGCGGGACCAGTAACTTTATGCATTTCTTTATTGAATAAATAGTACCATATAATAGTAATAGTATTTTAATCAATCCACAAAAATACAGCAAATGTTTACACGATACCTCGATAGATGGCGTTGCTCGATTTAAATGCGCGCTATGGTTTCGTTACCGCGTTCAGTATAAGATCTCCGCGCGCTCAATCTAAAGTTGCCATCAGGAGGGTCTTAACTGACTCGACTGAACAGCGGATGATGATCCCGGGATATGATTCTTTGTGATTCAAGTCCGCTCTCCCACAGGTCAACTATCGCAGACTTGTGGGTTGAATAACTGACGCTGTTTTAGGCCACTTTTTAAAACCCTATATTAATCTAACTTACCTATAATAAAATAAACAAATTCTATTAATAGAAATTGAATAAATAGTGTCTTAATCGTTTCACAAATTCACATCTGACATCACAATTTGACCTAATTGTTAAATAATTCTTTGATTACGGTTCTAATCTTATAATAGTTTTAATACATACTCGTACATTAATGGTTTGTAGCAGAAGCTATAAAGAAGTTTTGTTTTAAATTAAATAGATAACCATGACACTGGCTAACCTAAAAAAAAAATGGTTGCCTGTAAAGTCGGTTTTACGGGCGAAGATTTTACGTGACAACGACCGATCATCCGATCATAGTTGAGTGGGAGAGAGACGCAAGGCATTCGGCGGGCCTCTCTCTCGTTCGGTGACTCATCGTAACGTTACCGAGCGTTACACTTTTTCATAAGTGACTCCCAGTCGCAACCTAATTTAAGACGTTGTCACGTCAAAAAACATCAAAACCACGGTAATAAAATCCCCATTTCAATATTCTATGTCTAATTAACGGAGCATTAATTAAATACTTGAACTATGACGTTAAATATTTATATTCTTCAGCGAAACGAGAATGGTTCTAGAATTGACTGTGGCGTGGCTTATGTAAAACCACTCCTGTCAAAATATTCATAGCAATCATCATAAGCAGACGTGGTTGCTATTAAACAATGATAAGGAGCTGTCAAAAACTTTTTCAGAGTAAAGCCAAACACTTTTTCAGAATGAAGCCAAGGTGATGTGTTCGCGGACGAATGGAACAAGATCTTGTCAGTATGTCTGGACTGGAGTATTGTAAGCTTTATTTATTTTAAAACACATCACTATCATCACAAGCTTACCTAATACAATAGTGTAGTAATACTAGCTTACAATTAGGCTTACAATTATATATTACTAGCTGCGCCCCGCGGTTTCACCCGCGTAAATGTTGATCCCGTGGGAATATCGGGATAAAAAGTAGCCTATATGTTAATCCAGGGTGTCAGCTACCTCCATACAAAATTTTATTAAAATTGGTCCAGCCGTTTGAGCGTGAAGAAGTAACAAACATATAAACACACACACACACACCCCCACACACCCCACACTCACAAACTTTCGCCTTTATAATATTAGTGTGATTATTAAGCGCTTACAGGACCTAAACGCAAAAAACGCAAGTTTTAGTAACATTAAAGGTATAAGATCGACTACAGTAAACAAAATAAAAAAAAAGTTTAATTATGATATTCTTCAAGATAGATAGTATGTTGAAAACATAATACCTACAACTAATTTGATACGATAGAAAAATCATGAAGATACTTCTAAAAACTTTCTTTTTACAATAAAAAACATACTAATATACATACAATCATTATGATTTTTGTCAGATTATTCTACAAGCAACTTATTATAGCTCTAGTGTTTTAATTTATTAGTCCAAACGATAGATCTTTTGTAACTAGATAAGTGCTTCACATTTTGCAACAAATTACCAGCGTTGTGTCATCGCGCTTCTCTTTCTTTTCTATGCAGTCCGACAAAGACCGCGCGGTCATGTAGTTGCCTTAACCAAGTAATCTTACAAAATGCGGCCAGTGTGAATTCACTCAGAGTACAGCGGTGCTATTCTGTAAAAATCTCACCGTGAAAACTTAGGTGAAGTGAACTGTCAATAGTGTCAATTCCTAGCAAAAACCAACTCACTTCACCTAAGTTTTCACGGTGAGATTTTTACAGAATCGACCGGCAGTTGAAGCAGTCAAACTGTTGCGACACCGCATTGAGTGTATGCAGCGCGTGCGTCAGCGGCGCGTGCTGCAGCATGGCAGGTTGGTGCGAGATGAACGTACGAGTATGACTGTTTGTCCTTTATTTGGAAACTTTATGTTATAGTATTTATGTAAATTATTGTTGGCCGTTTTATGTTAAATTAATAAATTAAGCAAACATAATTTTAACAGAAAATTCGTATTTAAAGTATAAAATCTACCTTCACACAATCACACCTCAAACCAAATTCTCTAATTAGGTACCATCCCGAAACCACTCTAAACCGGCTAAACTAGATATAAATAAGATCTTTAAACAATCCGGAGTGGCTTCGCCGCGTTGCGGTTTCAACGTCCACCACAGTTTGCGGTCACCCTAATCCTAGTTGCAGTGGTGGATTGGTTATTTAGTCCGTTTTAGTATATTCCTAATTTATGTAGTTGGATTTATTAGGAGAAATTCGTGTTTAGTTTGTTGATTGCAAGCATTTGTAAATGCGATTATTTAAACATCTTGGGGTTTATTGATAAACGATTATTGAAGTGAAAACTTCTTAGGTGCGTTGGGCATTTTTTGAGATGGGAAAAAACCATTAAACTCGCGCCACTGTTACCGTAAGCGACACCGCGCGTGTTTTGTTTATAAGGGTCAGTTCACACCGAGACGTGACGCGACGCGCAGTTTTCAAGATAGAAATACAATTACAGACCTTATCTACTACACAAAAAGGTATACGATTCAGTGAGCTACGCCGCGCGGCGGTGGCGCCGCGCTGCGTAGCTCGACGTAGCTAGTAGACACTGAATTGTGTACCTTTTAGTGTAGTAGATAAGGTCTGTAATTGTATTTCTATCTTAAAACTGCGCGTCACGTCGCGTCTCGGTGTGAACTGACCCTAAGACGACTAAAAAAAACTCGCTTCGGATTTGTTCGGCTGTCCTCGGATTGTACTCGGTTTTAATGTATGTACCTATATCCGATATGTCAGTGAGTGATGGCAAAGTATTCTGTTTGTGTTTTGTTTTCACTTCTGTCGGCATTCCCGGAGTGCCACTGTTTTTTTTTAAATTAAGTGACGTTTTGAATGTCAAAAATGTACCTATGGTTAAACAGTCGTTAATCACTACTACCTAATTTTTAGCAACATTTACGAATAAAGGGGTCTAAGTCTAAGTTATAATACCACCCGCCTATTATTGTCCTACTCCAGGGAAAAGGCTTCTTCTCATACAGAGAAGGCACGAGTACCTATTTATCATCAAGTCACACAAACACACACACACATCCACAAGACATTCTAAGTCTAAGTAATGCGTCATTCATTTGTTTTTCAGATGAATATTGTAAAGTTAATCAACCTCCTAAGATTGCATGTTACTTATACCAGCTTAACATTGTACAGTCAACAGCAAAAGTAGATGATCAAAATCAGAAATTCAATAGGATTCAAAACTGATCACGAATATATGGCAGCTGTACTGGTAGTAAATGTTTGGTATAATTTACAATCACATACTTTTGAATCACTTCGACTCCACACAGTTCTGACGCGAACTCCGTTCATTAGTATTGAATTTCTGATTTTGATCATCCACTTTTGCTGTTGACTGTACCACTGCAGGGCAAACGACTCTACTCACACAGAGAAGGCACGAGCATTGATCACCACGCATGCTCAAGACGGGTTGGTGATTTCCAAGTTATATTCTCGTTTCCTCACGATATTTTCCTTCACCGATGTAAACTTAGAAGGTCGTCATAAAACAACAAGGTTGATTTGTCTATGTGGCAGGACAGCTAAGTAATTTCAACATTAGTGAAGTTTCATTTTACTGAAAATTGTTGTCAAAATTGATAAAGCAATGACGAGGTTGGCTATACCAATGGATAGGAGACTGAAGAAAACTTTAAAAGTCGTATGTGCCTTGTAAACAGTAATCTGCTTTTAAATTCACCTTGGATCAAACCGGAACATAGAAATATTGATAGGCACCTATTCCTCTGCCGACTAAAGGCTGATTTCCACCAAACGGCTCATATCGCATCGGATCGGAAAGGATACGAACGGATGCGGCGACAGCCGATCGCGTCCGGCAGGATGTCGACGCATACGGTCGGCTCCGTACGTCGCTTGCGAACGTATCCGTTTCTGCGCCTAGTCAAACGCCCGCGGCTTCACCGGCGAGGTATGTCGATAAAAACTATCCTATGTCCTTCCCCAGGATGCAATCTATCTCTCTGCCAAATTTTATCGAAATCCGTTCAGTGGTTTAGGCGTGAAAAGGTAAAATACAGACAGACACATTGTTACTTTCGAATTTATAATATTAGTGTGGATAATTGTAAACTTTTCGAAACAAACTCTTTTACAAGAAGATCTGCCAGTTCTGCTGTGATTAAAAATATATTGTAGTCAATAAGTAGATGTTATGATTTCTGAATTATATTTTGTGTCCTCCAAACGATCTCATAAAATGTCCATAATTAAAGTTGACCCATAAAAACTCGTTACCGATCAAATTAGTCTAATTAATAGTCAACACACAGCGTTAGTTCTGAAAACAGTGTTGCTTTGATAAAATCTACTAAAAACCAACTTATATTTGCAGTTGTAAAACCACTTACGATTAGACATAAAACCTTATGGTACACAGAAAAGGTTGATTTTCCACCGAGTTTTTGAATTGTAGACTTTCAGAGTTGCGTGAGTAACTTTGTGCAGTTCTATTTTCATTGTGTTACAATCGTAAAATTGTTGCTTTAATAATAAAAATTAAAGCATAAAAGTTGAAAAAGGTTTTTATTGGACGTCGTAATTTACTGTGTAACAGATTTTAAGTCGATTTTTGCTAAGTTTAATTCAGAAATTGAGGAATGGCCAAAATATTTTCCATACCAGAGACAAGAACATCATACTTACTTATTTTTGCCGGTAAGAAGTTACTGTTTTATGGGCATATACATGATACATGTGCTGGTATTCTTCTTTTGGAAGAAGATGAAGCAGGTACTGGGATGACAACAGGTAGTCGACGTACGAGAGATGTTAGTCTAGGCTTTTAGGTACCTTAAGTATAGGTAAATAATGGCCATTGACCGTAACGAATTGTCGACTTCGTATTTCCAACAACAATTCCCAGTAAATTGAAACTTCTTTAAGGTTGAAACGTCAGTAAGAGTCTGACCTCCCTTCCGCTCCACCCAGAGCGGGAGGGGGGTCATTTGATGATTTCTAATCAGAAAAAAAAAAAATGTTGAAACCAAGGAACTGTCACATAGACAAATAGACCTTGCCGTTTTATAAAGTGTGACATTCAACCTATGACAGCCCCTACACTTGCGCAATATTTACTTTGCGCAATAAAATATGTGTTGCGCAATATGATTGAATCAGCTCAGCATCACCCCTATGCTTCCAATGTAAGCAAGACCTGCACAATACTTATCCTAGACGGTGCAATTAAAATATGGTGCAATAAAAATTAAACTCGCTCAAACTTTTGTTCAATCATTGAGGAATCTTAATTATGATTATAATTCTGTGATGTCTTGTTACGGTCGCGAATATTTCAATCAACATATAACCTGAGACTGACCTGCAAATTGCAATAAACGTAATAAAATTTGAATTTCGGGGCTAACCCTGACGCTTTCCCCGAAATTCGTGATATTGTGCAATGTAATTGATCGTGTAGGGTTCGACTTTACAATGATCGCTGAGCCTACATCCCACAAATCTACAACCTCGTATGGTGTTAATATTTTTGTTTTTATGATGTAGTGGCACATTGGGCTGCCTCGTTTGGTCTAGTAGTCGCAAGAGCAACAGTAACTGCAAGCCCGTGATTTGAATTTGTTTCCCAAGACAAATGATAAATGGTAAATGATTTTATTTTTGTAAGTAGGTTTGTACAAACACTTTTACACGTCAATCATGTCTTTTTAAAACTAGATGAAGTCGGCGTTTCCTATCTGACTACTCTGAGAAGAAAGGCCGAAACAAACTAAGAGGTCACAGTCTCTTTTAAAGTCCAGACATAATCTTGGTCAGGTTATATAAAGACCATGTAGATCGAAGACAGGCAATCTATTAAACTATTAATAGGATTTTTCATTCAGAATTTCTCAATAGCGGCCCGGAGAGCCCGTCAGGCATTTGGCTCGCCCCCTCTATTACGTAGAATGTAAATATATCCGGCGAAATCTGTCTAGCGCTTCAGGCAAAACAGGCGTGTTGATATGACATGTTTGTTATTATAGTAGAAATCAATTACTTCATACAACGCCTTCGCAGTCTCATTGATTCGGTGAACAGCTTCCAATTACTGCTTATTCCACAGAGCACGGAATCGCTGCCCCGCCCGCTTCTAGAAACGGTAGCACAAATGAAATTCGTGGCGAAGAAAGTGTGTTTAGCGAACAACTTCTGTCACGGACCGCTTTCCTCGCTGTCATTCTGTGGCCACGAGTTACATGCTCCAACGATAGGCCGCTTGTATACGTCCGTTTTTTCACCGGACATCGGACCGTTTTTTTTCGCCGGATTCGCGTTGGTGTATGGTTTATAATGAATGTGTGTACATGCATCGGACACAGGTCCAGCGAACAAGTTACGCCGGGTGCACCGGCGGTGCATCCTCCCCTCGGTGCAACGGACACCGGACAAAAAACGGACGTATACAAGCGGCCTTACGTTTCTTGCGACAGCGACTGCGGAGAAAACAAATGAAAGTCGCCTTTGTACCCTTTTGTGCGAAAAGTTTAAAAAAATAAATAAAATCTTTGTTTAAAGCATGCCACGAGTCGTCAACTGAAGTAGCAATGAGTTGGCCGTGTTCGTAGAAGGACCGATGACCGGTGGAGCAGACGAGTCCTGGAGTGGCGACCGCGTATCGGCAAGCGTAGGGTGGAACGTCCAGCTAGATGGACCGACGGGGATCCTGCCGTTTTGCCGAAAAGATTTTGCCAAAATTTCACTACCCAAACAAATTTTCGCAACCTTTTATTATACCAATGCAATGTTTGGAATAATTTTAGTATGCACATTTTCATTTGGTCAAATTTTTACTTGGCAGAATATTATTAAGGATAATGTCATTTAGGCATTTGGCCTTTAATCAAATGATTTATTACGGCAAAAAATCTTTAGTCAATAAACGTTTGGTCAAACGATTTGTTATGACAAAAAATATAAAGGCCTATATAAGATTTTTTGAGATTTTTTTTTTTGGGAATTAAATAATTAAAAAATGCAATTTTATTTTAAAATAATCATTTATTTAATACAAAATATTTGTAACTTACTATTTAATTTTTTTTGCAATGGACATTATCGAGAACCGAATTAGTTACGAGGTTAATTATTAAAAAAAAATGCTTAGGTTAGGTTAAAACTGTGACCTCCTACGTGTGCCAGAAACGACTAAATTATATAGAAAAAAAATATGGAAAAAAGAGATTATTTTTAACAGGCTATCGAGAACCGAATTATTTAGATGATGTTAATTATTTTAAAAAATGCTTAGGTTAGGTTAGGTTAAAACTGTGACCTTCTACGCACGAGCCGAGCGAGCGAAGCGAGCGGTGCCGCGGCAGCGGCCGGCGAGTGCCAGAAACGACTAGATTATTATAGAAAAAAAAATGGAAAAAAGTCTACTCGAAACTGAACTAGTTAGACGAGATTAATTATTTTAAATAATACTACCAGAATACTTAATATTATTATTACCTGTTTAGAATTTGTCCCAAGTGGAAAAAGCACCCTTGTAATAAAACGTCTTCAAAGTTAGATCTTATGCTTGAAATGGCTGCCTTATTAAAACTGCGAAAACTGACGATACTAAATATTTGGCAAATGTAATTTTGCGTAAAATGAGTTATTCCAACTGAAATATTTGACTAAATAAAAAAAAAAAAAACCGACTTCCAAAAAAACACTACAAAGTGAAAAATAACTTTTATTTCGGAAGTCGGTGTCTTTGGATCTGTATTTTAGTTTTTTGCCACCGACTTAAAAGTCGACACGACACTAAAAGTTATTTTTCACTTTGTAGTGTTTTTTTGGAAGTCGGTTTTTTTTTTTGTTAAAAAGTTTTTATTTCTCGCTTTTTAGTGTGTCTGTTTATAATGTATATAAGTTACAAGCCTAATGCCAACTTGCTCATCGCCTTTTACAAAATATTGCTTTTCCCGATGCAGGGACGTTAATTGTTGAAGAGTTCTCCTGGTATTCCACCATCAGCTCCATTTCACCATTCGCATTGTGACGAGCATAACTTGCTTAGCAACCATATTAAAGTAAGTAATCGAATCGCAAACCGGGAAATACTTATTATTGAGTAGTTCCGGTGGCCATCTGTGGTCTTCATCATCAGTTCTACTTCATCAAATGATGCTTTCCGAGAGCAAATGCACGAGTTACTATAAAAAATACCCAAATCGCTATACGTGTGCCTATACTACTTGAAGAGTTCCTTCGATTTCTCCAGGATCCCATCATCAGATCCTGACCTGATGACAATGGGACCACCTGGAAGGTATACCCTTTCAAACAAAAAAATAATTTCTGAAATCGGTCTAGCCGTCTCCGAGTAATCGGGGAACACACATAAAAAAAAAAAATTAAAAAAAAAAAAAAAAAAAAGGTTCCGACGAATTGAGAACCTCCTCCTTTTTGAAGTCGGTTAAAAATAGGTAAAAGTACTAGTTGGTAAACAAGTTATTGTTTAAACGTTCACTTGCCAAACATTAGGTTTGGGTTACAATTATTTGTGAAGAGATTTTTTGCTAAGTAATAATTTGGCAAATGAAATTATGCGGAAAATTGTTTGGGAAGTGATAATTTGGCAAAATCTTTTCGGCAAAACAAGGGAGACCCGGACCGACGACCTCAAGAAGGTGGCTGGGACAGACTGGGTGCGGAAGGCGGAGGACAGGGTGAGGCGCAGCCTGGGAGAGACTTATGTCACAGTATAAAGATCATACAGTATTTCGACTTCATACAAACGGACGAAACGCGAGCTATACCTACGCGCCTCGACCTCGGAATGCGCTCGGTATGCAGACAGTCTCGACTGTGCCGCAGTGACGAACGGACGGTGTGCTGTTTTTTTTAACAATAACCGCGCGATTTTTTCACTTAAAATAAATTGAAGTACATATTTAATATGATGAGTAGGCTATAATTATTGTGCTGTTTTTGGTTGCATGAATTCGTCAATAACGCATCCAGAGATAACTTTTTCTAAATTACCTGGAAACTCTGAAAGGTAAGACTATAAAATAATTTTACTTACTAGTAGGTAGGTAGGTGGTACATAATGTGTGTCTTTTTAATGGATAAGTATTTCCTTTTATCTCCCGAAAAAAAAGATGTCTGGATTAATAAATAAAGGGAATAGAGTAAAGGAAACTGATAGACACGAGTGAAATAGGTAGTTATAGGCGGTTCATGAATCATTATACGGTAGGTACGCTTGTGTTAAAACCTCGGGGCATGTGTGTTTTGTTTTGTTATTTTGTATAATTCAAAGTAAATACGTGGTTTTTATTATTAATGTTTATGTACACACAGTAAAATACAATAACAAAACTAAATGGAAACACAAAGTAGGCAAATGTAATTAAAATGCTGGAGGCGGGCAGCCCTATCGCATGTTTACGTACCGCGCGGCTGTAGGCATTTATTTCAAGGTTACGGCCGAGTTACAATACTGTATGATCTTTATACTGTGCTTTTGTCCAGCAGTTGACTACGATCGGTTGAGTTGATTGATTGATTGGCGAGTCATCGCGATGCTACTTGCGGAGCGAGTGACGAAAAAACTAGTGACGTGCGCTTTTCGCTTGACGCAAGTGGCATCGCTCGAGGCTGGTTGCTCAGGCCCTGTGCCTGAGTTTCCATACGTCATTTGTGTCGTAGTACGAGTAAACGGTGACACGATCGGTTTGTATGGAAAGTCTTTACAATGCCGCCTCTAGCAACAGCCACCGAGACGTCTCCGAGCTCTGTGCCTCATCCTATTACGTGTTATTCTCCAAGTAATAATTATAAATCTATGAATATTAATAGCTGTTATTATAATTAAGCTTTAGTTCAGGGCGCTGCACTGTTAAGATAGTGGCAATTTACCTATTTTTGGAGATGCTGCTTTTTTATACATACATCTTCAGCTTATAATGTTCCCATTGTTGGGAAACCGGAGAGGAGAGGGTGACCCTTATTACCTTATAATTCTAATTTCAACTTTATTGGTGGCTTTTGTGGACAGGATAATAATGCAGATTTGTTACAGTTGTAAATTTGTAATAGCAATCATGTCATTTGGTTTAAATAGGTTTTTATTTTTGAAATAGATTCTTTTATATTTTGTGAATAAGAGAACGTTGTACCAAAGCCTTGTAGACCATTTTTTTATAGTGTTTGGTACTTGTTGACAGGCCTTCACTGTCCCCCTATACCTATTAACACTGTAATTTGAAAACATTGTACAGTCACGAGCAAAAGTATGTATACACTTGGCTTTATTCAAAGTCGATTTTCTCCTTTATTTTTGAATGAAATTTTATATTAGTAGGAACATAGTATTTTTGAACCCATAGATATATGTAAAGTGTCGTATTTCAACGTTGCATTCGTTATTTCGTGAAAAAATCGCAATTTAAAGTTGCCAAGTGTTGACATATTGGTGCTCGTGACTGTACAAGCCAATTTTTTTTTATAGAGTAACCGTGGAGTTTCTTCTCGGCTCTTCTGCATAGGAAACGAGCAATTGGATTCGTGCACCTAGCTTCTTACGTTTCATAAGTGCCCATGTAGGTTTATATGCGAATAAAACCGTAGGTATCAGTTTTACTTCAAAGCTTAGTGTAACAAATACTTTATTATTTAACCCAAAAATGAAAAATGTCGCCAAGAAAAAGGTCATAATCACAGACAAAATATTTTTAATTAAATAAATATACCATTTAAAACAATTCGTTAACGATGAATCGAGCTTTAATTATGTAGGCATTTCAATTATTAATATGGCTATTAATTATTTTCTTCCAGCCACCGGTTTCAGAATGACATTGGACGTTGGCTTTGAAAATAATTTACGCCGAAAAATTATTATTTTCGCCGAATTTTCGGGCAGTAATTAAGGCCCTACTTTTCTTGCATGAAGTCAGCGAAATATTTTAATTAGGTGGTCCAAACTGGCAGCTGCGGTACACCTATGTGGCAATTGGCCATGTTTATCTGAGAGTGCGGCAGTGAAAAAAACTTAATATTGAAAAAACATTTGGTTTTTCTATTTCGTGTTGATAAGTAGGTATGTGGGATAGGGATTTAACATTTTGGTGTATGTTTTTTGACTCTTTGGTCTAGTATCATGTAAAAATGTTGCCAAGACGAGACCACATATGGCTCGCACTGCCAAAAAGTTATCAGATCTCATGTAGAGCCAAGCATAGATTTATCTTATATCTATGGAGCCAAGCTTCTAACTCTACACGCCCTAACTTCACAAACTCTACACCTTAGACAAAATATGAGGCTTGGCCGTTTTGCCGGTCGAAGTGGAGGCGCTTGGGGGAGCCCAAGCGCCTCCACTTCGACGGCGGCTGGAATTTGGCATATCATGAGGTATAAATGTGAATGACAATTGATTCATAACTAGTCCATGACCATAGCATAGATAGGGACGGATATTATTAGAACTAATCTATTCAACTAAGCTTAAAAACAAACTCTTAAAATCTTTCCATTCGTATCAACAGTCACTGAAAAACCAGATGATATCTGCTTTTAACTATCATCCATAATCATAAATAGCGTTTCATTCATGCGTCACAAAAACATACAAAGAAATGGGAAATCTATTTCTAGAATTTAAGTAAGACCCTGCCGTATAAAATGTCTATTCATATTCTGAATAGAAGACCCACTTTCAGGTTAAATGTCTTTTTTTGTGATCCTGTATTATCCAGATCGTAACCCTCTTCTTCGGATTACAATAGAAAAGAATGGTGGTGTGTAGATGGATGGTACTCGGTATGTGACTGGGTAGACGATGGACTTATTCATTCAAGGATACTATAATTAGTAACTTACCTAAATTATAAAGAAACTGAGAAATCACGGGTTAGTACTGATTCCCCCCGCAGTTCCTTGCAGGAAGCATTCATTTATCAATATTGGTTCCTAAAAATAATATTTTAGTGGTTGCACTTTCTCGCTTCACTGTACTTCATTTTTTAATTTTGGGGAGAATCGAGAATGTAATAAAACTATATTTTTATTATATAACTTTCGGGCGGAAACAAACGCTCCATGTAAAGTACTGGTTTTCAGGTGCATCCAGTAAGAATGGAAGCCGACCAACATACACACATCAAAAGTGTCTAGGGATCAACATATATTTTTGCAATAACTTTTCTCCTGATTGATATTAATTAAAATTTTCTTTAAGGATTCATCAAATAAAGTGTTTTCGTTTGTCACAGTAACGATAAACCAAGTCACCTTTGCATTAATAAAGAAATTTGCCATTTTCCTAATAAAGGGATTTTTGACATTTGAACCACTAACACAAAAGTTCGAAAAAAAGACTGAAATAACAGTTTTCTTTAAAATTTTATTGGGTAACTTAAACAATTAATAATCCGTGTTTCTACCGCGAACACTAACAACACAAGAACATCGGTTTGGCATACTCAAAATGAGTTCATCCAAATCACGCTGTGGAATGGCCGCCCATGTTCGTTGCAACAACAAAAAAAGGTCTTCTTGCGACTGGATACCCTCCATATTCGGCAGAGCTCTTCTCTGTAGCATATCCCATGCATGCTCAATCGGGTTCAAGTCTGGCGACTGAGCAGGCCAGGGCAGGACATTGATGTTAGCTGCGGCGAGAGTCTGTCTTACAACTCTTGCGGTGTGCGGTCGTGCATTATCATGCATTAACTGAAATAAGGGACCGATTTGCACTTGTAGAGGAACGATGACGTCTGATACAATCGTCTCAGCATAAATTTGAGCGTTGAGGTTGCCTCTGATCCAAATCAACTCAGTTCTTCCGCCGATCCAAATACCCGCCCATACCATGATGGTTCCACCACTATAAGGATGGACTTCCTGGCAGGATTTTAATCGCTGTTGGCGTCCAGGGGTTCTCCAGTGTCGTATACGTCTTGTATCCGGTCTCATACCAAAACGAGACTCATCAGAAAAGCACACGAAACGCCATTGTTCTTCTGCCCAATTTCTGTGTTCAAGAGCCCATTGATATCGAATCCTACGATTGTGCATTGCTATAGGTGGTACCCGTAGCGGTCTTCGGGAATGAAGGTTCACTTCATGCAAGCGGTTTCTGACTGTTTGGTCGCTAATTAAGTTCCCTGAAGAGTGATGAAGCCTCACGGCTAACATCATGGCGGTTATTGTTGGAGCTCTTCGAGTTAAGATTTGAATGTATCGGTCTTGTCTCCGTGTGGTGCAGCGATACCGTCCTCCATGGCGCTCAGCCACGGTACCAGTGCTTCGGTAACGTGTCCAAAGTCGACTGATAACACTCTGACTTGTATTCAGAGCTAAAGCCACAGTACGTTGCCGGGAACCAGCTTCTATCATTCCCACGGCTCTGAGCATTTCTTCCCTGCTTAAATGACGTCGCCGCTCCATAATAACGTTGGTTTTAATCAGTAGTAGGGAAACAGTAGCACTAATAATGTCTTCAATGCGTTGTATGTTTTTATAGGGAAAATATTGACAGCTGATTTTCATCTTTTACTCGAATTTGATTCACAGTTCCTGATTCAAATTATGAAATGCACCAAAAAGGATCCATATAAATTTATAAAATCATAAATTTATTACAAAGCCACATCTCAATCTCAAGAAATCCGCATAAAAATGCTTGATCCCTAGACACTTTTGATGTGTGTAGTTGAGAAAAGTCTAGGCTAATAAAATTTAAAGCAAATAAAAATAATATGCCTAAATGGTATAAACTCAATTTCATTTGTATTGTATAATTGCATAGCACAGATGTGAGTTCTATGTAAGTACTATACCTTATTTTACCATTTACCGGGTAATATGTCTTTCATTGACTCGAATGTGCCCTGGCGGCTGATAGTATGTCATGCTCACACAAATGTCTCGCTGACGGTGGCGTGTATGTTGGATCATTTAGCTCCCTTCAAAATGGTTGAGCTGAATGGTGCTGATCTATGCGTCATGTTCGTGAACGGGCGCCGTCAGTTGGGGCTGGTCATCACTTAGCTGCCTCGGCTTATTTTTAAATTATTTTATTTTTATTTTTGGATTGTTGTTTTAGTACTATTTGTTGTACTCTGGACGCTTTTAACGCATACGTCTTGTTTATTTTTACATCGTTCTCACATTATTTAATTATAAATTCAAAAGTAATGATGTAACTAATATTTTTGTAAAATATAATTTAAAAAGAGTGTCCATGGAGTTTCTTGTCCGTTCTTCTCCATAGGTACCTACGCTTTGGAATGGGCAACTAGCTTCACATTTTTCTGACTGACCTACTTCTTGACAATTCAAAAGTGCCTGTAAAATGGTTTAATTGTAATAAATGCTTTGAGTTTGAGTTTGAGTTTGGTAATGAAAACCGTAATGAAAATTATTGCACCGTGAACTGCACCGGGCCGGCCATGCCTGATAAAATTATAAGGCATGGATGTACAGACGCCAGCACATCACGCTACCCGAAACTATCCATTCCAATCAACTTTGAACCTTATGCTTTAGCGATAAATTTAAAAATCTATTAAAGAAATTTGACAGATTGTAGTAGCTTGATGTGCTGTCTGTACTACGATCTTGGGCTTTGGACTGTCAAAAATGAGTTTCCAAATTTTTATTTTTCTCAAATTATGCTGCTTAGTTTTACAATCAAACCTATAGCCAACCCACACTTTACTTTACTTTACCTTTCACCGAGAAAAGGCCTGTGTCCCAGCAGTGGGAACGTTATAGACCGATTATGTTTAAACCTATCGCAGTCCATTGCTGGACTCAACCGGCACCCAAGTTACAATTTTTTAAGGTTATCGACGTCGAGGATTTAATATTTTAGGTCCCATTTTTTTCATATCTGGGACGAGAATTGAATTCTGAATATCCTCCTTCAATATGTCCCTTGTTTAACCAGTCAACCTGTATATCTGACGTGACAATGACTTATTTTTGCGGCAGCGGCGTATTTTAGACGAAAGATGGATTACTAAAACTCTTTTGGTTGCAGACGTCAGATCACTTTAGGGTTAGACTCAAAACATGTCGGATAAACAGAGGTAGCAGTTGATATTTTATATCTCCACATTTTGTTAAAATGGAGTATATAAATTGTTATAAAAAAATAAATAAAGATAAGTACTGCCTAACAGCCGGTCGATTCTGTAAAAATCTCACCGTGAAAACTTAGGTGAAATGAGTTTGTTTTTGCTAGGAATTGACACTATTGACAGCTCACTCCACGCTCACTTCACCTAAGTTTTCACAGTGAGATTTTTACAGAATAGCACCGTAGGACGTTCGGTTTATGGAAACCATTTGAATTAATGTGTAAAGCCCGGTTTACACCGCGAGCGGAACGGACCCATTAATGACTTCTTTAAACTCGCAAACGCAAACTGACTGACTGACTGTTAACTGATACTTTTCGTTTTCCAGAATTTTGTTTTTCTTCAACATACAAGTAGGTTTAATGAAAAAAAGATTCATCAGTTTTTAAATTGCTCAGTGGTAGGATGTTTTTCTTAAGTTTCCTTTCGTTAATAAATTTTGGTAAATAAATAAAAAAAAAAATCACATGAGATAAACCTAATAGAAAAAAAAACAACAATATTCGAAGTTCAAAATAACAAAAACTTCATTGCACACATTTTTTCAGGTAGGTAACTTTATTCTACAATTTTTTTCTTGCTTCCACCTCACATAACACTAACCTTCCGTCACACTTAGCTGCACTTTTGACAGCACAGGTAGCGGTGTGCACTAATTTGTAATTACTACCACCGTCGGGGACGCAAGAGCACCAGTTTTAGCAAGCAAGCGGGTTTGTTTAGGGTTGTTGCAGACTTGCGATTAATTACAAAAAGTGTAAAGTCGGCTGTTTGTTGGCCCGTGTTGTATAAGGACTGTGACTGGTCCTTCGGTATGATTGGTCCTTCGGAACAGATTTTATTTAGAAATTACAAATTACGAATGAGCGTCTCGAGTAGTGTTTAGGGCTAAGACACACGATGGACACGTCGCTCATGTATATTAGCGGCATGCATAATTCCGATCCAGCCTGCCTGCCAGCCCTTCCTACCCTCTCCCAGCGATGCTCTAAGCCAAGGTCCGTACCCCACAGGGGGTGCCCTTATCGTGTAGTCGCTTAGTTTTTAAGTTTTTTAAGCCCTGGCTGGAGGCCTTAATTTATTGAGGCATCCACAGGCAAGCCCGGTTAAGCAGACGACAACCCCATAGGTTGAAATGAGAGATGCCATTAAAAAAAAAATCGCCGGTTGTCGTTGCCTCTGACATGTCGCTTGTGTATATGCATACTAAAATCGATATAAAGTTTTTTTAATCACTTGTTGCGCCCCGCGGGGCGCAACTAGTGATTAATAAAACTTTTTCACCCGCATGTGTCGATCCTGTGGGAATATCGGGTTAAAAAGTAGTCTATATGTTAATCCAGGGTGTCAGCCACCTCCATACAAAATTTTATCAAAATACACACACACACACTCACAAACTTTCGCCTTTTTATTATTAGTGTGATTTAAACTACTATACTTATAATAAAATATTGCATTTCAATTATTTTAGGATATTTTCCCCAACAATTTTTTTTTGGTCTCGCTTTTTTAAGCGTCACGATTAGTGCAAATAATAAATGTATTTTTTCTGTCTTTCTTTCAATTTTCAGTTATGTTCTGGTGCTTAAAACATACAGGACCAAAAATAATTTACAATTTAATTCGTCATAAACATCATAAACAGCCTATAATGATCCCACTGCTGGGACACAGGCCTCCTCTCTGTGAGAGGGTGTGGGCCGTAATCCACCACGCGGGCCCAGTGCGGGTTGGCAGATGTCACATGTCTTCGAATTTTTGGTTCTAGGACATGCCGGTTTCCTCACGATGTTTTCCTTTTAACTAATATTGTTATAATGGCCAGAATGTTTTATTAAGATCCATAACTTCGTGATGGCAATAGGCTCGCCTCCTATTAACATAATCTAGTTAATCAGCCTATAATATTCCCACTGCTGGGACACAGGCCTCCTCTCTGTGAGAGGGAATAGGCCGTAATTCTCCACGCGGGCCCTGTAGGTACTGGTTGGTACTTTGGTAGATGTCACATGTCTTTGAATTTCTAGTTTGGGACCAACGATACCTCCAAATGTAACTTCTAATTAAGAAATAAACGATTTATTATTATTATGTCCTTTATTTCATTAAATATCACATATAAATTATATTTTTAAATATTAGAATATAGAAAATATAAAAACATTTAAAAATATAAAAAATAGTAGCCCACCGGTATCGGGAACAGGGTCCAAGCTACCGGCGGTCAGGGCTCCAGAGAGAGGAACCTCCTAACAATGGGGGCCGTGTCCAGAAGTAATTTTTGGTTCTAGAACGACTGTTTCCTCACGATCCTATTACACTGGCTGAAATCGTGAAAAAAAAACAGCTGTTCTCTACATTTTGACGAGTTAGACGAACATAAATGTAGGGAACATCTGATTTTTTTTCGCGATTTCAGGTTTTGTCCCATAATAAAAGTAGTTCATAATGATGAGTAAAATGACATGTTTAAGTATCGGTCACTAATTACCAGTCACCCTATATAGGTACAGACGCCAGCACATCAAGCTACCCGAAACTGTCAAATTTTCCAAATCAACTTTGAACCTTATGCTTTAGCGATAAAGTTGAAAATCTATTAAAGAAATTTGACAGATTGTAGTAGCTTGCGTCTGTACACCTCTGCCCTCTGCCTCTGCTCTCCTCTTCGAGGAAACAAGCCTCTGTGATGTTATGTTTATGTAATAACATTAAATGAGACGCACATAATCAGTGTACCTAGTATGTTTACATACGTAGACATGATTGCACATAACTGATTTACCTATACACTGTTTACATAACGTTACTATGTACATACATGTAGCCATGTGCACTAATTTGTAATTATAGGCGCTGACGGTGACGTTAGCGTTTCGCTAATACAGATCGCGGTTTGCTGTTAACGATTAATCGGTTACTGATAATCGATTGAACTCAATTCAAATCGATTGTCACTTTAATTGATCTTGTGCGTGTTCTAATTATAGAACGTGGAAGGAATGATCGCTGACGCTTCGTAATTGCTTTATCTCCCTAAGGTTGAATGTCGTTTGTACGTCATAAAACGACAAGGTCTATTTGTCTATGTGACTGTTAGGCAGTTTCCAAACTTAAGTGACAGTGGGCAGGGCACACTACTCGTACAACAGATGGCCAATGGGGCCGAAATGTTCTGTAGTACCTACTGTGTAGACCGCGTACAGGCAGGCATTGCTTTGGAAGGTATTCCACAAAGTAGACGGATGAGCTTGTAAAGGCCGCAACCACAGATATAGATAGATCTAGATAACGCAAGTATCACGAACTGTATGAAAACCAAGCGTGCCATTTTTTGACTACCTACTATGACGTCACAAGCTCGCGCTCTCGCTCACGCTTACCCAGCCAGAAGTACACGGGACTGAGCGCGAAAGTGGCGGCTTATGATTTTTTATCGTATGCTGGTGCGATTTTTAGCACGCGAAGTAGTTGCTCTTGCGTTATCTAGGTGTATCTATATCTATGGCCGCAACCGTTTCAACCTTATTGAAGTTTAAGTTATAAGGGAATTGCTGACAAAAGTAGTAAAGGAATTACGAAGTCCACTATACCTACTAATAAATTATACTCAAGGTTCTAAAGATACAATTTTCTGTGTCTAAAGATGGCCAAAACTGACTTCATTATGTAGGTATCTACATTTATCACAACCGCAAGGCCATCTCTTAGGCTACATACGCACTGACAGCGAGTCACCTTGCGAGTAGCGAAGAATTTTCGCAACCGGCCGCACTGCGCGCTTTGCAGCTTCGCTAGTCGCCTAGCGAAGTCACTAGGCGCTAAGCAAGCCACCTGTCAGTGTTTACGTAGCCCAACCCTGCGTTCCGTGTTGGGAAATAATCGATGTGAGCGTGCTTAAACCCGTACCGAATTAGCGTGAGCGCGATAACGACGTTCCGTGAATCGTCATAGATGACGTCATGACATGCGCCATCTTGCGATAACGCCGACCATGCCCTAGAATAATATCACCGTGAGCGCTGTCAAAAATGACAGTGTGTGTGTGAGGATGTGTCAGTGTGTGTTTTGTTTTGATTTGCACCTTATCATAAAATTAAACTAACGTGGCATTTTCGAAATTGTGCTTCTGGCTGATAGTCGCCACCTAACCAAAGAAGAAGAAATGTGGTGTTTATACAAAGAAATACTGTAATAATATCGTTTTTACATTGAGTAAGCACTGTGAGCGCGCTCACGGGCGTTCCGAATTGTTGACAGCTCTCAGCTGTCATAATCGTGATATCTAAATCGGAACGCCATGTGAGATGATGTGAGCGCTGTGAGCGATTATAGCTAATTCGGAAAGCGCCCCAAGTCTTTTAATATTAACAAACTTGCGTACTTAAATAAATAAATACGTTACCTGCACATCTCTTGCCAAAAAACCCTAAAACTCGTAGAATAATACGACGCACCTAAATACAAAATTAGCATACAAAACGGATGTATAAAAGCGATTGACGACGACGTCTGAATTCTTTACAACTTTTTTTACGACTAATCCAGAGTGTGCGGGCCGCCTAATTTCCTTTTCATATATAATTTAGTTCATTTCGTTTGGCGAGGTGCGATTCATTTATTAAACGGTAGACTTTTTGTGTCTAGTTATTAGAGTGAGCCTATGTTTGTTAATAAACTTTTCCGTTTCTAGTGTAGTTTTAATTTTGTATGTAAGTGTTATGCTTTTTTCTCATGTGCAGAGTGAAACATATTCCATGTTGTTAATTACTTTTTTTTTAGGTTTCCGTACCAAAATGGTAAAACGGAACCCTTATGGTGAGACTCAGTCTGTCTGTCTGTCACAGCTGGATATCTCAAGAACTACTAATGCTATCAACTTGAAATTTGGAATAGTTTTAGATTACGTTAGCCCAACTATAATTAATTATAATATATTTTAATTCGAAGTGGGGCTATTAGGGCATGTGGGGTATCATATGAAAGAGCGTAGTTTGCACATTCTCAAACATTTTTTCTTTTTTTTAGGCCGCTTAGTTTTCGACTTTTGATGAAAAATTAAAAAAAAAAAAAGTTGACTCGCCCCCTATTAGATGGGACTTAAACATGACTGAAGAAATGTGGGTATACTAGGTACACCTCTGCCTAACTCTTCAGGGATTATAGGCGTGATGTTATGTAATTGTGATTCTAAATATGCTTGAGTGATCGGATCCATGTTTTTCCAGCCTGCAATATGTAAGGGGCCGTTTCCACGAGCGAGAGAATCGCGGCGATAGTCTCGTCGTGCCACGTATTTTTCTATACACTCTCTTAGAACGTGTCTCCACTCAGCGATATCATCATCATCATCATTTCAGCCAAAAGACGTCCACTGCTGGACATAGGCCTCCCCCAAGCACCTCCACTTCGACGACCAGATCTGTGCTTCTCGCATCCAACGGGTTCCTGCGGCCTTCACAAGGTCGTCGGACCACCTTGTGGGAGGCCTTCCAACGCTACGTCTTCCGGTGCGCGGTCGCCACTCCAGAACCTTTCGGCCCCATCGGCCATCTGTTCTGCGAGAAATGTGCCCTGCCCACTGCCACTTAAGTTTGGCAATTCTTCGGGCTATGTCGGCGATATCATCGCGGCAAAAATGTCTACTATCGCAGCGATTCTCGCGCTCGTGAGCCCTAAGGTTGCCTTTGGCAGACGATCTTTACAGTACCTACCCATCCACCAATAAAAAACCAAAGTGCACTCCAATCCCCATAAAGTTCCACCATCATTTGATACTCTCCAATATTTATAGTAACGCAAACGATACAGCATCGCACACAGAATATCAAGGGCTGTTACACTTACTGGAAGTGCGTGAACAATAAAATTTTACGAATACCGAGCGGTAATAATACTCGATATTATTAAGTGGAACGTTTCTGGCCTGTATTTCCGTACTAATGTTCCGTGGCTGTGTTTGTTTTTTCGATGTTTGTGGAGGAAATATTGGTTTGTACATAATTATGGTGCCCTGGTACTGTTTGCTAAGATGGGATTGTTTGTTAAGTAATAAATAGCAAAGTGTAATCAAATAAACTGTTATACGAGGCAGTGAGTGGTGTAAATAATATGTTGTATGTAATAGTCCGATGGAATGCTAGGACGAAGGATTGTTCAAAGTTCTCCTACAATTAGTAGCTGAAGAAGTCTAATAAGATGGATTGCTGAAGAAATCGCTGAAAAATGCAAAAAGAAGAAAAGTATGATACTATAGGTAACCAGCAGAGACATGCGCTGATGGAAAACGATTCACAGCACGTCATTTCAGCCGATATCTTTACATACTCAGACCCCACCGTGCCTTGGAAAGCACGTTAAAAGCCGTTGGTCACATATGTCATTTATAGATCTTTGGCAGCCGTTACAGGTCGTCAGAAGCCCGAAACTCTGACATTCAGACTTAGCAAAGGGTATCGTATTACTCAGTAACTGGGTAGGCGGTCGGTTCATGTAAAATACTGGTATTCAGCTGCATCTGGTTAGAGTGGAAGCCGATTCCAACATAGTTGGGAAAAGGTTTGGCAGATGATGAGACGTCTACTGCTGGACACAGCCCCCCCCCCCAAGCATCACCAAATCAAACGGTCGTCTGCTCCTCGCATCCAGCGGACTCCTTTGGCCTTCACCAGATCATCGGTTTTCTTTCAGGGAGGTCCTGAAAATTATTACTACTACATAAAGAAAACATCATGGGAATAGGCTATTGGCCATGTAAAAAATAAGGTCATAATTATTGACACTCGTATAGATTATCGCTTTTAAAATCGATTTGCATTAATTTTACTACAAAACAATGTATTATTTATAAAAAAAATCCCGAAAAAACTTCATCTTTTTAAATCTGGCGCCACGTAATCGAAAACCGTCTGGATTGGCTGAACTTAAGATGACGTCATGATTTAGTAAATTTCTGTCTATGGGTCATATTCAAAATAATTGTAAGTTACGGATAGGAAACAGATATGAATATTATTTGATTGTAACAGAAAAATAACAGAAAGGAATTATTAGGGCAAGTTTAAATAGCACACGTTTATAACAGGCTACGAGTGCGAAGTCGGTGTGGGTCGCTAGGTGGGTACATAATGAAATAACATTTTGGTGATCGTATTTTAGTTGGTATAATTGCCATAAATTCATCATCATCATTGCCATAATGCCTTATCTCCGAAACTACCGAGCCTAAAATTTTGATATTAATATTAAGGCAAAAGGATTCTAATGATTAGAATTATGTAAAGCCATATTTGTTACGGTCGTGAATCATATTTTAATCAACATACAACTTTACACTGACCTGTAAATTGCAAAAAACCTGAGTCAATTTGAATTTCGCGGGCTACCTTGGCGCATCCCCCTTAACTGATACTGAGACGGCCGACGAGAGGCTGGGTACGCCTCGGCGAGGCTGCGCGGTTAGTATAAAAGGCTCAAGCAGTGAGGACTGAGGATACGCAGTAAAACATGCACACACAGACAATACATGGCACAGCAATGCAATACATGGCACAATATACGCAAACTTTACATACTTCAAATAAATTTAAGTAAGTAAAAAAAAATGTTTTGGCTAACCTGCGGTGCACTAAGTATCTATTAATATTTTATTTTCATTAATTCATACATGAGACAATGTGAATAACGCCTAATCATTCATATCTGTTACGTAACGGAAAAAAGTGACAGATAAAATAACGTATATGAATTAATTGCACGAGTCTATCCTACAAATCTATTTATTTCCACACCAATTCACATGATTATACGAATATTTTATAGTTATAACAAATATCACAATACAGCCCTTTCCTAGTATGAGTAATAAAACAGTAAGTACTTACCGCTACTGTAAACGACTCACATTGAATATTTACTTTTAAAAGTCTAATTTTCTTCGACAACGAAACGAGCTGAAAAACTATATTGAACAAAATGGCAAAGCGTTTATTCTTACGCGTCGTGTAGTAACAGCTAGTGAACTAATTTTGCCAGTATTTCAAATTTCTTTATTGCCATGGAAATAATGTTAAAATAGCATAACAGAGAAGAATAACAGATATGTGCAAAATCAGGACACTCATTAATAAATTAAATTTGGAGTACACTAAATAGTATTTTATATTTTGTTTAGTAAAGTGTTGAAAGTTTAAACAATATTCTCTGAATATATTTTTTTTTTTAACTTTTGTGAAATGGTTCATAATTAAATTATTTTTTTTAGTTTACCGTTAAAGACGTGGACATAGAATACTTGTATGAAACGGATCCTACGCAATGTCTGGTTTAATTTTTTGAAATGAATTGTTTAGGTTTACCAAATGTTTCGTTGTTTTTTATTAAGCTCAAATAAATATTTTATCTGTTTGTTTATGAAATTCTAGTCAGTTGCATCTCGTTATGAAAATAATTGGGTTGGACATTAAGACAGTAGTAAATATACAATTATTTTGAATATGACCCCTATCGTTGACAGAACAGATGACTTTTGTCTAGTATCTCGACCGTTTCAACGTTTGTTTACGTGAATCGTGACGTCACGACGCCATATTGTTAAAGATAGCGTTTTGGCGGCTTATTTAAACAGTACATTTTTATTTACTATTTTTTTAAAGAAATACATTATGCAATTTGAAGTAATAGGTTTTTGTGGGCTCGTTAGACACCATTAAATAATCTGAGATGTTTATCAGAAACCAGTCAAATAGCCTATTATCGATGAAGTTGAAATCCCATCACCCAATACTCGGTAAAACGTTTTCGATACAGGTAAACCCGTAGCAAGTAACGGCTACGATATTAAGGCTATAATAATAACACAGATAGACAGATCAATACGCTCCAAATTGGGCTGTTTCGTTCAAGTGGATGGTGCTTTTATTATTGATGAAAAAGGTTAAAGGTTTTTGTTGTTCGGTGTAATTGTTTTTGAAGTGCGAAAGGCGTAACACTGTTTCCTTCAAACCATTCGTACCATCCGCTGCAGATCTCCCGCTTGGACATGAGTGGCATTGGGTAACCTTTAAACAGACTCCGGACACAGGTTGACCGAAGCAAGGAAAACCTGTTCAGGCGGAGATTCATAGACGACTTCGCCTTGGAGTGTAAATCAGGTGCTGTTCCACAAACGATGGGACACTTAGTATCATGTCCTACGTGTCCTGTCAGCTGCACGTTACAAGAACTGATGGACGCTAGTGATGGCGCCTAACACGTAGACGATTTCTGGGCCGAGTCCATTTAGATTACCATCGACACGCTAAGAAGAAGATGTCCACACTACAGAAGACCGCATAACTTGGAGACGCGTTGTAGGTGTTCACGATCCTCAGGTAACGACGAAGTTGAAAAATCGGCTTTAATTTTGGTACTACTCCATAAATTATGTAAATGTACCGGCTGATTTGTTTTACCGCCTGAAAAAAAAACAGGGTATATAAAAGTTGAATGGGAGTTGAAGCCTGAAGTTGAAGCACATATATATTTTTTTTACAAAAAAAAGTCTCTTTTTTAGGGTTTCGTACCCAAAGGGTAAAAATGGGACCCTTTTACTAAGACTCCACTGTCTGTCTGTCACCAGGCTGTATCTCATGAACCGTGATAGCTAGACAGTTAAAATTTTCACAGATGACGTATTTCTGTTGCCGCTATAACAACAAATACTAAAAACAGAATAAAATATATATAGGGGGGCTCCCATACAACAAATTTTGTTTTGTTCGTCGTTTTTGCCTTGTGGTACGGAACCCTTCGTGTGCGAGTCCGACTCGCACTTGGCCATTTTTCTTTCTACGAATTCCTTGATAATTTCCGCACGTTGGGAAGGGTGCCGGGTAGGAAGGGTGTTTGAATTTTTATATTACTTGTCGATTTATTTGTTTAAAAAAAGAGACTTCTGTTCCATAAGCTTCTACTCCGGTCTCCTTTTATACCCCGCTTTTGTATAGACCTTCGATCAATAATAGTACTAGATGCCCGATAAGCGCTTCAAAAACGGCCCGAAAAATACGAGCACGAATACTTTTGTGCTCATATTTCAAATTAGTATGGTCCAATCATAGCCAATGTTAAGACGTCAAAATGCCTCAGTGCGCGTTCAAAAGTTGTGTAAATAACCACCGTAACACCAATATTTTGGAAGGAATATCTTTTTTTCGGTAAGTTTTTATCATTAAATGTTTTTCATAAAATAGTAACACAATTAAATAGTAAATATAAATCAATTAGTAAATATTATGATTGTTTGGCCAATGTTTGCGACAACGCGCCAACCTCTCTAACAAACATTGAAGCATTGAAACGTAATTCCAAGAACTACGTCTAGTTCCAAATTCGAGTAAGTACGAAATTGTCAACAATATGTTTTTAACCTTATTGCTTAGACGTTAAGTTTCATTTTAGAATAAATATTTTTGTACTTATTATAAAAATGACTTTTTATTTTCAAGTGACATTTTAAATTTATTGCTTCGATGACAGAAGGACTTAAATATTAATCATTTGCAATCGTAATTAAACTTTATGTTAGAGTGTTAAGGTTTATAATAATCTGAAGTTGTTAATATTATTAAACTTTTTTCTATAGTTCGTAGTAAGAAATATAAATGTTTATGTGTGTGCAAACGTGGCCACTTTAGCACAGTATAAAGATCATACAGTATTGTATCTCGGCCGTAACCTTGAAATAAATGCCTACAGCCGCGCGGTACGTAAACATGCGATAGGGCTGCCCGCCTCCAGCATTTTAATTACATTTGCCTACTTTGTGTTTCCATTTAGTTTTGTTATTGTATTTTACTGTGTGTACATAAATATTATTAATAAAAACCACGTCTTTGAATTATACAAACTAACAAAACAAAACACACATGCCCCGAGGTTTTAACACAAGCGTACCTACCGTATAATGATTCATGACCCGCCTATAACTACTAATTTCACTCATGTCTATCACTTACCTTTACTCAATTCACTTTATTTATTAATCCAGACATCTTTTTTTTTCGGGAGATAAAAGGAAATACTTATCCATTAAAAAGACACATTATGTACCTACCTACCTACTAGTAAGTAAAATTATTTTATAGTCTTACCTTTCAGAGTTTCCAGGTAATTTAAAAAAAGTTATCTCTGGATGCGTTATTGACGAATTCATGCAACAAAAAACAGCACAATATAGCCTACTCGTCATATTAAATACCTATGTACTTACTTCAATTTATTTTTAGTGAAAAAATCGCGCGATTATTGTTAAAAAAAACAACACACCGTCCGTTCGTCACGCGGCACAGTCGCGATTGTCTGCATGCCGAGCGCGTTCCGAGGTCGAGGTGCGTAGGTATAGCTTGCGTTTCGTCCGTTTCTATGAAGTCGAAATACTGTATATCTTTATACTGTGACTTTAGCGACTTATTTTTGTTCCTAATCATTCATCTAGTACTATTATTGATCGAAGGTATAGACGGTAAAAAAAGTCACCCGGTATACCTACCCCGTATTTCTTTTTTATTTATTTATAAAAGGTACACCAACAGCTTCTGTATACAAAATATCAAATAATAGTATAACAGTTATGTGTTAGGTTTGCCAATAACAGGTGGACCAACATTCTCAAATACAGTGGGTAAAAACGAAATATATAAAAATTAAGTGGAAATACTAACTAGGGAGTAGTGGTGGCCCAGTGGTAACGACCGCGACTTACGATATATAGGTCCTACCGTAGGTTTGAACCCTGACAGGCGCTTTACTCTGTGTAAATTATTTCATCACCACTGCTCTCAAAACTGTGAAGGAAAACATCGTGAGGAAACCGGCATATCCTAGAACCAAAAATTCGAAGACATGTGCCATCTACCAACCCGCACTGGGCCCGCGTGGTGGATTACGGCCCACTCCCTCTCACAGAGAGGAGGCCTGTGTCCCAGCAGTGGGAACGTTATAGGCTGATTATGTTATAAGTTATAGGTTGGAAGAAAAACCTACATATCGTCGACCGTAGGTTCAATTGAGGTAAGAGACATAATACGATTTTTCAGGAGAGGCCGACAAAGTTTTTTTTCGGACTAAATCGCCTATAACTTTTTTTGTTATTAACCTTTTTCGGATCTGATTTCACACATAATCTTGTATTTTAGTGCTCTATCTACCTGTGTAACATTTATTTAAATAAGTTAGCTATTTAAGAAAATAGACGTCCCTTACACCAACGTATTTTGTTAGTAATGTCCCTTACATTAAATTGATCTCTACGTTGGATCCAATCTATAATGAAAAAATAGTGTAAAGGTCTTGTTGAAAAAATGAGTGAAGAATAATTCGTTGATTGGGAAGACCCTTACCTTATTTGAAGTGGATTGGCGGCGGTAATTACACCATTTTAAGTTGCTATATTGCATAGTTTTTCAGATACATTGTTATTATGGGGCTGATTCGAAATTCGAATCCAAAAATCAGTAGGGTAAGGGACATTTTTTTTAAGCTAGAATTTTTTCTTATACACCATTCGAAAGAGCGCAAAATTCTGAACAAAACTGTATACTCAACTCATTTTGGGTATTTTGTCCCTTACCTTAATTGAACCTACGGTCGACGATATACTAATACAATAAATCTTTGGATTGTGTGGGTTGCGTGCTGTGGGGCCTTAAAATTTATATTTCTAAAGAGATTTTACTGCCATTTTTTCAGTTGAAATTCAAATACGCGCACAATAAAATCCGATGAAATGAAGCGTATAAAGAATACCTAGGCGATATTAACTTTTGAACTTTATGGTCTTTATTGTATCGCTATACGAAATGACGACGGTTGTAATGTAAGTAGAATTTGAAAAGTTAGTAATAAATATGGACTGGTTTTAGACCAAAGTTGTATGTTCTCGAATAAAATTTAATTTTATTAATAGAAAACAAACAGCTCATTTATCAAATTAAATTTCAGTCGTCAATAGCCATCGGTTTCTTACTAAACTTCAACTATATCCGACGATCCTGCATACCTATCTCTTTTGTTGACTGTACATCCTACGTACTTATGTACTGGTGGAAGGCTGACTTAACCCCGAAAGAATGTACGCACATTTCTAACTAAAGTCGTTCAGACTCAGCAATAATCAGTGCCAGAATTTAACCTCATCTTCTAAGATGGGGTTACACGCATACCTAGACATGTGCGTCATTCTTTGGGGGTTAAAATGAATTGTAGAAAATTCATTCTCTTAATAGCCAATCCTTCGGTTACACGACTATTGCAACATTCAACGAACGCAAATTAAATTTAAATATAAAACGTATTTGAAAAACCTAAGGTATTTTCAAAGCAAATCGTACCGCAAGATTAATTCTAGCCTGAATTACACTTCAATAAAGAAATATAAACGGCTCGAGAATTTTAACTGGCATCTGAGTTTAATTCTCGTATCTCAGCGAAAACCACTGAAAGTTTGTTGTGAAGACTTGCAGCTTCTTAATCATTTTCAAATGTTAAGTTTCACACTTTCGAGATGAAATAGTTGGGAATTAAAACTAGTTTTAATGAAATGCGTGGCTATTTAAATTGTTTGAGAAATTACTTTTGTTTTACGATGTGGTCTTTCTGCGGGTAAAAGGACCAACATTTCAGATTTTGTTTCGAACAAAAGACCAAACACAAGTGATTAACACCACGTATTCGGCTTGATACAGGGTGGCAGGGTGGATTCAGTAGGTAGGTACGGTCAGCAACAAAAGTCGATTGCTGTAGAAGTACAATGCAATTTTGAACAAATATTTTGCTCAATAACTGAGATTAAAAAAAACTAAAGTGTTAATATTTTGCTCGATAACTGATATTAAAAAAACTGAATGTTAATCGACTTTTGTTGCTGACTGTACATGATTCTAGACCGGAGGCTGTAATTGATTTTTTTCGCAAGCTACAATGTTTTCAGCTTTCACACTTGATTGACGGGTTTTTTTTTAGAAATATTTTGCTGATTTTTTTGTTTCTACTGCATTAAATATTTTTTTTTTAATACAGAATTAATCTCCCTTAAATTATCTATACAATGGTATATAAATTAACTAGGTTTTGTGTACTAGCAGGAGTATAACACTGGAAACGCAAAAACGGAGGCAAATTTTTTTTTTTCGATCGTAATGCACAATCTAATGCTTCGCATTATGAGTCATGCAAGAACTCAAACGAACAACTTCCCTAACCTAAAAACAATACATCTAAAACAACAAGACACAATACAACAGTCACGACATCCAGCCAAGACCGGTGCCAAGCCGTTTGATAGATAAAAACGCAGACGGTTCGGACAACGGCTAGCGGACGGTAGGACCACACTACGTGGATTGGATTCTTTTTACTGGATACTGCCCGGAAAATGGACACGGAAATGGTACTCTCCTTGAGTTTTGTGGTAGCAAACTGTATTGCACTGAATATAATATTTGGTTGGCTCCGTTTGTAGTCATATTTGAATGGAATTGTATTGTTTTGTGTCCGTTTCGTTTATTCCTTCGTATTTTCGCAGATTTGTACAAGATGAAAAAATTGTTTACTTGTTACAATTGTAACATGGAACGAATTAAGTCTTTACCAGTAACGATACTTAATTATTTCAGGATCACCCTTTACAGTAAACCTTGTTACCAACTTTGGTAATTGATTAATCGTATAATGGCCTCATTCTAACTGTATAAGAACACTAATCGCCTGTAGCCTTCCGCTGCACAACACATTAAATAATAATCTTTATTACTAAAGAAAGTGGTTACAAATTGTGTGAAGTCCCTGACACTTGTGCTAGGTGGTAAATCTGTGTTACAAAAAACTTTTTTACAAAAAAAAAACAACCGACTTCTCACTTTATAGTGTTTCGTGGAAGTCGGTTGTTTTTTGTGTAAAAAAGTTTTTATTTTTCAGTTTTTAGTGGGTCAGTTTGTAATTTATCTAAGTTACAATAACCTAATGTCAACTGCTCATCACCTTTTACAAAATATTGGTTCGAATCGCAACCCGTGAAATATTTGAGTAGTTCCGATGGCCATTTGCGGTCTTCATCATCAGCTCCACTTTACCAAATGATGATTTCCGAGAGCAAATGCTCAAATTACTTTAAAAAATACCCAAATCGCTATAGCTTTGCCTATAAAATTTGAGGGTTTCCCTCGATTTCCATGGGATGCTCTCATCAGGTTCCAACTTGATGATAATGGGACCACTTGTAGAGTATACCCTTTCAAACAAAAAAAATAATTTTTGGAATCGGTCCAGCCGTCTTCGAGTAATCGGGGAATATAAAAAAAAAAAAAAAAAATGGTTCCGACGAATTGAGAACCTCCTCCTTTTTGAAGTCGGTTAAAAAGCCTGTGCTCCTATTATCCTACTAATGTTATAAACGTGAAAGTTTGTGAGGATAGATGGATTAATGTTTGTTACGCTTTCACGCTAAATCTACTGAACGGATTTTGATAAAATTTTACAGTAATATAGCTTATACATCAGAATAAGACATAGGATACTTTTATCCCGATATTCCTACGGGATCAAAACTTATGCGGGTGAAACCGCGGGCACTGCTAGTACTATTATCAATTTACCACCTTACTAACAAACGACAACAAGAAAAAAATCAGCTGATCCATACATTTATGTTAGCATAACTCGACATAATGTATGGATCAACAGATTTTTGTGCACGATTTGAGGGTAGGCCCCATAGTAAAAGTTGTTCATGATGATGAGTACAATTACCCCTTATAAGGAGTAAAACGATCAAAATGTAAGGGTGTATAATTATATTAGTTTTCGACTTTTGATGAAAAATGTAAAAAAAAAGGGCAAGAGCGGTCGGACTCGCGCACCGAGGGTTCCGTACCTTCATATGTTTTTAAATTTTCACACACCATTTTGTAAAGATTTCTTTAAATGCTGGTGTTATTATTCCACAAAATTAACTGTACTTCCTCAACAAAGCCTCAAAAACCTTATCACAATTATGATCCACCTAAATTCTCAACTTAAGAATATATGTGAGCTACAAAATGTCCAGGGAAGTAAGTCAGTATTCTGAGCAAGGGGCAATTTACGAAGCAAATTGGAAGGTAGCCAACGTAACAAGGGCTTGTAGCGTTTCGTTCTAATACTACCAATTGTCTTCGTGTTCGAGTAATTTGCTCTGATGCGAGGTATTTTGTTGAGATGAAAATGGAATTGGTTATTTGGGCTTGGAGGCTTTCATAAGGCCTTTTTGAGGGCTTTAGTGTAAGTACTAAGAAAATATGAATGGACTTCTTCTTAGCGTGTCGATGGCAATCTAAATGGGGCACCCTAATTGCGCAACACACTATTACCACAGCTATTACTCTCAATTTAAATCATGTTCAAGCATATTTCTAATCCATTGCTCCATATGTTCGAAAAATGTCTCTGCCTAACAACGCAATGAATGTTGTTGAACTGTCAAAATGAAACTCATTGCTACTGATAGTGTGATGCGATTACCCTGCAGAAATAGGCTTTGTGTTTGGCGCCATCAGTAGCGTCCATCAGTTACTGTAACGTACAGACGATAGGACACGCAGGACATCATCATCTGCCTAGCCTTTTCCCAACTAGGTTGGGGTTGGCTTTCAGTCTAACCGGATGCAGCTGAATACCAGTATTTTACATGGAGCGACTGATTATATGACCTCCACAACCCAGTTACTGGGTAATACGATACCCCTTGGTAAGACTAGTTGTCAGACTTTCGGGTCTGTTTCTGTACACCTGACAACGCATATGCAAAATTTCAGGTTGATCGTGAAAAGGTAACAAACACACTTACTTTCGCATTTATAATATTAATTAGGATTAGATAAAAAAAAAAATACAAAGGACGAGATAGAAGATAAGGTTCATACTAACGGAAAGGAAAATAAGAATATACGTCTACTCTCACAATCTTAAAGGAGTATTGATATAACTGAAGTGTATGCAGAATAAGATATAGTCATAGATATATTAAGCGGGCGACGTCGTGAATGTTCTTACATAAATATTTATTGAGGTCCTTTAACATAGTGGCCGGTACCACCGACAGCGTCGGATGGGTGGACCATAATTTTCGTCCGCGGAGAGGACTGACATATCTATACATCATCAGGTAAAATTTGTTTGTTTGTATGTAGGGGGTAATCTCCGGAACTACCAGTCGGATTTGAAAAATTATTTTTGCATTTGATAGCCCAATTCTTGAGGAAGGTTATAGGTTATTTAACATCACGCTATGACCCTTAGGAGCTGAGTAAAAGGACGAAAAGTTAAATAGAACGCTAAGCGAAAACAATGGGATGCGACGCGATGAGTTGGGGGCCAAAATTCACGCGGACGAAGTCGCAGGCAGAACCGCGTGAAATTTAGAGTTTTCAATGAAGAGAATCTACCGGCGTGGGTGTATTATGTATGACCCTAAACGAAGCAAAAGGAGTATGTAAGGATCGTAGCAGGTGGCGTTCTGTAGTTTTTACCTGCTGGAAGGGAAGAACGGCGAAGGCTTGGGTTTGTCTATACTAATAATAAAGCTGAAGAGTTTGTTTGTTTGAACGCGCTAATCTCTGGAACTACCAGTCGGATTTAAAAAATGTCACCTTAAGTTTCACTTTTCTGTGTAAAAATGGACAACTTTAGTCATTTTCTTTGACTACTTAATTGCGGGTTTAGGTCACACAGTGCTATAAATAACATTCAAACATAGAAGAAAAAATCTTTATATTCGATTTTAGATTGCCTTCAGATAACAACGCCATTTATTCAGACCCCTCTCACATTTCATACTAAAATTCGGAATAATGCCAACATTATTAGTAGTAGAAGTACTATTTATATCCAACAAACGCAGTTCCAAAGACTCGCTCCACTAACCAAACCGCGATTACAGCGTACTAAAATCGAAATACGAATTCGGGAATGTCCACAACTGCCTTCAGAGCATATACGTATGAGGTTTTGCCTATATCGCTTGGGAGGCATAAAACTGAATCGGCTCAATTGGCTATGCCTGCGTATAACACCGTAGTTTTCAGATCACATACGTGCTCAATATTCTTTTGTTCATTGTAGTAAATGACGTATAGCGTTGGCGTGAGTTTGGGGTTTCTTGCGGAATTGTTCTGGATTACTTTACCAAACCAGGCTTTAAATGATAATATTATAGCAAAGCATATTCATATCAGCCTATAATGTTCCTAGAGGTATGAGGAACAGGGTATAAAGTTGTGTTGTGTCTGGCGGGTAACTGCCCGATGATTCATGTCGGGCCGTTGTATCTATGCTAGTTGCGCGGCAAACTCTGCTTGCGCGATGCAGGATTTTGCGTGACGTCAGTATGACGCGTTGTTCGCATGTGGCGTTGTAGATACCGCTACATTCCCACTGCTGGGATACAGGCCTCCTCTCTATGAGAAGGAGTGGACTGTAATTCAGCACGCGGGCCTGGTGCGGGTTTGTAGATGTCTTCGAATTTTTGATTCTAGGACATGCCGGTTTCCTCACGATGTTTTCCTTCACAGTTTTGTGAGCAGAGGTAATGAAATAATTTACACAAAGTAGCATGGTTATGACTGGCTAAATAATAAAAAAGTAAAGTTCGTGGATGGGTAGCCATTCTTAACAAATCGAGAACCCTCCGTGCCTCGGAAGGCACGTTGGCCCCGGTTGTCATTCGTAAATTTTTGACACTCGTTACGGGTAGTCAGAAGCCCAAAAGTTTGACAATCAATCTTACCAAGGGGTATCGTGTTACCCAGTTACTGGATTGCGGAGGCTAGATAGGCAGTCGCTTCATGTGGAATACTGGAATTCAGCTGCTTGCGGGTAGACTGGAAGCCGACCCCAGCACAGGAAAAAGCTAGGAAGATTGGTTGCCTGTTTGGTATAAAATGCGGTTTTACCCTTGAGAAGTGATGAGGTTCCGAAGGATCAGTCCCTCATACTGTAATTCAGACCTCGGTTCTTTGATTCCATCGTCGATGTTAAAGTCCGCTATCAGTTCAATAGTATCGGGGTTCAGAGGATGGTTGGCAGTCGCTGTGTGTAAAATACTGATATTCTAATTTGTAAATGGGTGACAAAAATAATATATTTAAGTTTGCTTTATTTTGTCTGACAGTAGCTTTAAATTTGACTCACAGATTATTGTGACGTAAAGCTAGCCTGTTATGTTTAAATTTTACATACATTTTTCGATAAAAAAAATCATCACTCCCGAACCACATGAGTAGATAACCGAACCTAACATCTAACTGTCATAATAAAGTGGGGCTAAAGTGAAAAAATATCTGTAATATATTCAGTCCTTATATCCGAGCTCGGGGTTAAGCATGGAGTATGAATACATGGAGTACTCATGTGCCTTTTTTTTTTTGCAGATGGGAAATCATCAAATGACCCCTCTGGGTCATGTGGCTGGCATCATTAATCATTACGGTATATGTAGTTGATTCACCACACTGATCTATGATAGTTTAAAACTTTTGAAAACACCATTTCATCCATCAATTTAACATATTGTGCACTTGCTTGTGCGAGCCACGGCATCATACTGGCGTGGCGCTCAGCTGTGTGTGAGCCATATTCATAACCTCGGTCCGATTAACTTGTGGCAGCGACGAACTAAACCGATATATTTCGAAGTAATTTGTACTTTATCGCTATTGGTGAAAAATAATTGAAATTATGTTTGTATCAGATAACTAATTCAACCCATCTAATTTTGTACAAGGCTTACTGTTTAATAAATAATTAATCATCGTTACATCTCAATCTGGTTTTCATTCGTCTAATGCCTAAACGCCAAAATACTATACCTAAGGCTGAGTGACTAATGGAAATAAATTGATAGATGTCATGTGGATGGTATAAAACTACAAGGCAAACAGTAATTTGTTCTCCTGTCTGCTAATAATAACGACTGGCTACTTTACTGAAGACTAACTACGACCACGAATCAATCTGCTATGTTGATTATTATGACTAGTTTCTTTTTGATTATTAATTATAGTGATACTTTTGGGAGTCTTATGTTCAGCAGTAGACGTTTACGGGCTCATGGGACTATGATGATGTATTTATCTCATCAGGTCCAATTCTTTAACTGTATTTACCTTATTTGACAACAGATTACCTTACTATACTATTAGAGACGCGCATTGGCACTCCATTCAAACTTACTCCATCTCCCAAAAGTATTATACATGTAGGTGAACATAAAGAATGTCTGAATGTCCTATTTATAGTACTGACCGCAATTTACCGAATATTAGGTAGTAGGTCCAGACCAAGACTTATGTGGGTGTTTGACTAGTTTACAAGTTTGCCTCCACAAGGCTGCTCGCCGAGATTGGGTTACAGCCTCTCCTCCGGGGCTCGTAAAACGACGAGAGGATAAAACGTCTTAAGATTTTTTACTGAATACCAAAGTATTACGATTTTTGAGGTGTAGAGGTGTCATATAATTTCGCAGTTTTTTTTTTTATTATTCTCAAACATACATTACTTTGTTGTTTATACAATTTTACTCGCCAAACTTTCGAGTGTGATGGCGAGAAGCGTCTGTTAAAACAAATAATATAGTAACAACTAACATTAAAAACTGGCCAAGTGTGAGTCGGACTCGCACACGAAGGGTTCCGTACGACAAGGCAAAAACACCGAAAAAAAACACGTTTGTTGTATGTTGTTTTTAGTATTTGTGGTAATAGCGGCAACAGAAATACATAATTTGTGAAAATTTGTCTGTTTTGTCTAGCTACCGCGGTTCTTGAGATACAGCCTGGTGACAGACAGACGGACGGACGGACAGACAGCGAAGTCTTAGTAATAGGGTCCCGTTTTTACCCTTTGGGTACGGAACCCTAAAAACTACCAACCATGCACTATTTCACTTAGGGATCAGTCACACCGGCGCGGACAGATTGCGGACAAGCCACGAACACTGGACACTGATAGATTCTAAGTACGTATCCGTCTGGAGGTGCCCGTCTCCGGAGCCACGGAAGGAATATATTCTTTTAAATAAATGCTACAAAATGCAACGTCTCTTGGTTATTCTGTCCGTAAATCTGCTTACAACTTGAGTAAAAAAAAAATGTCGATTTGCACTCTGCCTAGGTATAATATTTTGTTACATTTGGAAACACAGTCGACGACTGCTAAAAACTTAAGGCTTGGATTCTATGTGTTATCCTACTGTCTATAATAATCTTAATTACTATCGTGGTCGGCCCAGGATGTCTTATTCTTCCTTGCATCTCTATGTCATCATCTTCCATTTCTCCTCACTTAATATAGATACCCAAAATTATTCGTAGTTATGCTAACTATTTATTTATTTTAAATAGAACGGCCGAAGCCAATTACACTATTAAGGGCGCATTCCACCATACTTTTATAACTAGAATAAGAATAAGTCTTATCCTGAGAATAAATTTTAATTTTTGACAGTTTTCCCATACTAGAACTGCCAAACGTCAATTCTATTCCACGAATAAAAGATATCTGACTTTCGTAAAATCAGCCTTTTACTAGCTGCGCCCCGCGGTTCCATCCGCGTAAATGTCGATCCCGTGGGAATATCGGGATAAAAAGTAGCCTATATGTTAATCCAGGGTGTCAGCTACCTTCATACAAATTTTATCGAAATTGGTCCAGCCGTTTGAGCGTGAAGAAGTAACAAACATATAAACACACACACACACACACAAAAACACTCACAACTCACAAACTTTCGCCTTTAAAATATTAAGTGTGATTTAACACAGTCATGCATTCTTCTCACAATAATTCAAACATTCTGACAATCACCTTCCATTTATTCGCAAACATATCAAGATCTGTGTTTGAGTTCAGGAGAGTGTTAATAGCGGCTAATGTCCGAGGAATAAGTGCCTTGGAGTGTGCAACAGGACGCCAGGAACAGCCAGTAAGCGGTGTTTTCTGACACGACAGTAAATGTCTGGGACAAATAGATTGCAGATTTCAATATGCAGATCGGCTGGGCAATTGCGTAACACATTATCATTTGGAATCGGTTTTATTTTGACAGTTCAACAACATTCATTGCGTTATTTACGTGTTGAGCAGACAAATTTTTCGAACTTATCAAGCAATGGATTAGCAATTTGCTTCAAAATGATTCAGATTCCGATTGATAGTGTGTTACGTAATTATGGTGCAGGAACATCAATAATCCACCTAAGAATTTTAAATATTACAGTCATCTGATTGCGGGAACGTCTTACTTCTAAAAAATTGAAACTTGAGCAACCCAACAGGAATTATTTCACTATGACTATGTTTAGCGGTGAAACTTTTCGTGCTTATAATATCCCTACTTCGAACTGTGCAGTAACTTTAGTCCCGGATTTAAAGTCCCAACCATGTAAACGGCCTATGCGGTGGGCAGTGAGCCAAGTATTTGAGATAATACCCCGAATATAAAACTGTTGGTATGTACATACCAACAGTTTTATGCTTGTTGTGATGTAGTTTGGTTTAGTGCGTTCATGTGGGAGTTAAATTAAGTGTATTGTACAGACACTAGCATAAATATGTCTGTTGTACTCTGTGTTCTTTTGTTTTGTAATTCTATTTTGAAAATTGTTGCCTTAACTATGTTTTTGTTAGAACGTCCTTACGAAGCTTGCAGTAGGAGTAAATTGGTAGATCGTCACGTAACGAAAAAGCGTTATGCCCCGCCATGAGACTTTTTATATTTGTAAGACAGAGAGAGAGAGAGGGATAGTTTTAATGGTTTTCGAGGGTGCTAAAACTAATAGTGAAGTCAAAATGAAAATCCAAGATGGCGGCTGAGATTTTTTTTAAATTTTTCTTCATTTTAATTGAACTCAATTACCTACTGTGAAGGTAATTCTACGAACTGTTTGATAGGTGAATGAGTACGTCGAACATAATAAGGCGCTTACATGACCTAAAGCGCGGTCACTGTCGGGCTGCATACAAAAGAAAGAGAAGCGCGATGACAAAACGCTGGTATTTTTTTTGCAAAATATGAAACAATATCTATTTACAAAAAGTCTATCGTTTGGACTTAAAAAATAAAACACTAGTTCTTTAGTATGTTGCTTGTAGAATAATCTGACAAAAAATTAGAATGATTGTATTTATATTAGTATGGTTTTGGTTTTTATTGTAACAAGCAAGTTTTTAGAGGAATCTTCATGATTTTTTTCTAGCGTATCAAATTAGTTGTATTATGTTTTCAACACAAAATCTACCTAGCATATATCCTGAAGAATATCATATATTTTTCTGATTTTGTTTACTGTAGTCGATCCTAGACTTTTATTGTTTCTAAAACTTGCGTTTTTTGTGTTTAGGTCCTGTAAGCCCCTTAATGTATAAGTAAATCGAACCCAGTTTTCTTTGAAATCGTCTTAAAGTAATACAGTGATATTGAATTATTATGAATGGGATCATGACACGTATTTCGGGCACGTTTTGTCCTTAATGATTGTTTGACATGCTCTGAACTGAACTGATTGTATCGGGATCCGAGTCAAAAATCCAGACAAAAGTTGTCACACAATCTTTCTTTATTACGGCACCGAAATGAAGAAAGAGCGATGATGAAATACATCAAGAGAACCCGCCATACTATTACAAATTGCCATGCCTTTCATTTTGACAATCCAACAACATTCATTGCGTTATTTACGTTGTCGAGCAGACAAATTTTTCAAACATATGAAGCAACATATATATGCATATGATGAATTTGACAGATTGTAGCAGCTTGATGTGCTGGTGTCTGTACTATTTTTTTTAAGTATTAGGCATTATTCGTCGATTACTACCACGCACGGGTTGTACTGCAGATACAAGAGTGCACCGTATTGTTTTAATTGACAGGAGCCCAACAACCAATCGAAATCGTATGAATTCGGCACCTACTTATTTGTTTTTACACCAATACATCGCACCTTTAAAGTAAAACTGTTACTAAACGAAATTACTTTAAGATGGCCCTTCCCGGCGCGGCTATCGTCAACGCGAGCACGGTCAAAAAGCTTGTTGTTTCATCCAACGCAATGTTTGAAAAAGAGGCAAAGCGAAAAGAAAGGGATAGCGCCTGTACGCTCGGTTGTCATTCGGTAACTACTACTCGGTTGTTGACTACGAGTAGTGAGAACGCAAAATAGTGTTCGAAAACTTCCTAAAAATTGTTCCAGGAAATACGTGTTTTTGAATAAGCCTTACAAGTTTTTGGAAAAAATATTAGTCATTTAGAATTTCCATTACATGTGCAAGGCTTCTATTATTAATAATTATTTCTTTTTTTTACAATTTATGAGTACATTATGAACGGCCAAAGTTCAGGTAAAATTTGTGCAAAAAAGCTGATTTTTGAAGGCTCATACTGAATTGGTTTCTTCAAATTTTTTATTTTTGCTTCGACAGAAGCCTAGACATGCTGCACAAGATATCTATTAATTCAAAAAAATCAAAGATCTTATAACGACATAATCACGCACGAGCGTTTGTATGAAAAGTACGACGGGTTGGCCGCTCTTAAAGGTGCGACATATTCTCATCACTTTGTACGATTAAATCGTAAGAGATTAACCAGGTCACAGCACTCCACACCAAACTTAGACCTGATAAAGCATCGAAGATACATAGTGGCGATAATGACTGCAATTCGCTTGATGGCTCCGTTAATGGCGCACCTACGTTCACGACAGTTAACCAGCGATGGATTGCCGAAAACTTTGGCCGTGTTTGTGGCCGTGACAAATGTTGGTACCAACTTTGGAAGTTTATGGAATGTGTGGTATGTATACCATATGTCGTTTCTGCTCTTCGCAGCTGCAGAAATATAATGATTACTGAGTACTAAGTAGAACTTTGCCAGCTACTTCGTTCGCCTGTGAGTTCTCTATTCCGTAGGAATTTAGAAAAATCCGTATTCCTTGTTGTCATCATAAAGGGAACCTCTGTTCTATATTTCAGCTTTCTAGGTCCAAGGGTTTGGGCTCCGCTGAGTCCGTCATTCAGTGAGTGAGTTAGTCAGAACTTTTCTTTTTTATACATACGAGGGGTGTTCAATGTAGTCTCGGTATCGGCATGAAAAAAGACGTAAAATCAATTAAAACAATTTTTATTTTTCAATATAATCCTAATCCCCCATTACCCCAAAGCATTTATTACATCTCGAATTTTACTTTTCAATACCCTGTAAAAAATTACTTTCCTCTTTCTATAAAAAAATGCGCATTTATTGCCGCCTTGAGCTTTTCATCTTTGGAAAACCGTTTCTCACGAAGGTCTTTTTTCAAATTAGGGAACAAATAATAATCACTCGGGGCTAGGTTCGGGCTATAGGGTTGGTGGTTAAATTCGTCGAAACCTTGGCAACACGCGCCTTGTGGATTTTCTTCAGCATTGTCACGTTAGCCATTCCAGTTGTCGTCGCGGATAACTAGCAAAACTAATGATCAGAACTATATGAAAATTTACCTTTATACCCGTAGATAATATCATTAATTAATTAATTAGTCAAATTACCCACATCTTTAGTAAATCACCCTGATAACGAGAATATATTGACAGCCCCTCGTATCAACCTACTGTAGTAACTCATGGTTTAGCTATAATTCGTATTTAAGTGCATAAACGGACGACCAACTTCCAGAAAATATCTTATGGAGAGTGTTATAATATCGTTTATTGCGGATCACACATAAAAATACACACATTCAGTAGTATTAGAATTAACGACGTAAAAACTATGTTAGTAACTAGGTACGTGCCTCTGCACGCAGTGCCTAATAAAGAGGCTGTCCACCTTGTCAAACAATGTCTTTAGGATGCTGTTGGAGGTTCAGCGCAACCCACCCATTATGGACGCTACCCTCTTTCTCACTATGGCATCAAAATCATCAACACGGGCTTTCGCAGACATCTGCGAAGCGCTACAGAAGCGCGGAAGCCCCAGCAACATCCTAAATCCATTATTATACTGAACGCGTAGGACGTTGTAAGCCCCCTGCGTATACTTCATTCACAAGCTGCTGTAATAGACAAACGACGCTTCATAAGCAGTATGCTCCGGATCAAATTGTCGTCTGGTTAATAAAAACGAGAATAGTAGGTAAAGTTGAAAGAAGTTGAAGTTGTTGAGTGAAGTTGTTGTTGATTTTTTCAGCCGACAGCAATGATTTCGGACTAAATTCAGCATCATCTGCCTCACCTTTGCCCAAGTATGTTAGAGTTCGCTTCCAGTCTTACTCATTTTAGATGGAGCGACTCTATCCGACCTCCACAACCTAGTTACTGGACAACTCAATATCTCTTGGTTAGACTTGTTCTCAAACTTTCGGGCTTCTGATTACCCGTAATGGCTGTCAAAGATCTATAAATGACAACCGGGATCAACGGCTTAACGCGCTTTTAGAGGCACGGAATTACCATTCCGGAATCAACATACCTGTTATGGTTGGTCACCCATCCACGGACCGACCTCAGTGACCGTTATTTTACATTGAAGATCGACCCGTACGGCGGTTATTATTTAGCCACTAGCCCCTCCTGATTTCAAATTAAATTCTTACCTCAATTATTTTTTTATCTATTATCGTATTTATCATAGACTAAATTGAAAAAAAAAGATAATATGTAAATAAAAAAGAGGGGAAATAATCAAAGGGCATCAAAAAATTCGTCCGTATCGCTGTCAAGCGGAAACGTGCCAAAAACGCTGGCAGCATTGCCACGTTGTATGGCAATGCTGATTCTTTGGTCAAAAAATAGGCCAGCCTTCTGGTCACGTGAAGAGTCCAACCGTTTAGCGATATCTCGAAATACTAAGTGGGTTTCAACCCCAAACGGCTGAAACATATAAGTTAACTTCAAATCCGTACTAATATTATAAATTCGAAAGTAACTGTCTGTCTGTCTGTTTATCTGTCTGTCGGTCTGTCTGTCTGTATGTTACATTTTCAAGCGTAAATCACTGTACGGATTTCGATAAAAAATTTCAGAGAGATAGATTGCATCCCGGGGAAGGACATAGGATAGTTTTTATCGACATATCGCGGGCGAAGCCTCGGGCGGAAGCTAGTACAGTATAACTTCTAACATATTCTATAACGGTATATTCCACTAAACAATACGCATGTATCACCGACAGACATATATAATTGTATTCAACATATCTATTACGGAAGTCAGACGACAATCTCCATCAATCTACAAATCATGCTACTGCGTCCAGTAGATTAGCTGCGAGTATTAATTTATAGCTACACATATGTCGTATATGACTGCTTCGTTGGTCTTGTGATCGCAAGCGCTATTGCTGCTGAACATGAGGTCCTGGGATGAATTCCTGGGTTTAATTCGAAGTATTAATGAAACAAAGAAAGAAAAAGAAATACGTTTATTTGCAGCAAACATGACGCAGAGAAAAAAGAACAAGTTTGGGGAAAATATGCGTCACATCCACGCAAAACGGCCATCGCTCAGCATAATGCTACGATCCTACGCGAGACAGAGTCCCAGCGCTGGTTTTCAGCGACAGCCGGCGTTGGCGTGGGTTTATTTATATGAAATTTCTGAGAAACAGCCTGGTAGGTTGTTAGCCTGGATTTGAGTCCCGTTGATTCCTCGAAAGGTTAAGCAAGGGTGTACCTACTGAAGCAGTCATGCTAGCGAAGGAGGTGGCGGGATGGTTGAGGGAAAGAGCCTCACGTCTCAGCGGCCGCGGGAGACGCTCCGGGCGTCGGAAGCTGCGTGACGACCCCCGGCCACCGCACCGTAGGCGCGGGCCTGGGGACGGAGAGTAATGGGTAGCTCACCGTCCGATCAGGACCAGGCCTGTGCCGGACGGCGGGAACGCATTCCATGCGCGCTTCAAAGAGATGTCAGCATCAGTAAAGGGGGCCGAAGCCTGCCAGGTCAGCGGGATTGTCCGAAAGGGTTACCGCTGGCCCGGAACATAAAGGGCTAAGGAGGGCCACACGGGTGGGTTTTAGTCAGTAAGAGTCTGACATTCCCTTCCGCAGGAGCGGGAGGGGTCCTTTGATGATTTCTCATCCAAAAAAAAAAGGATGTACAGTCAACAAAACAGATAAGTATGCAGGATCGTCGGATATAGTTGAAGTTTAGTAAGAAACCGATGTATGTTCTTAAATAAAAGTTTATTTTAATAATAGAAATTAAACAGCTCATTTATTAAATTAAATTTCAATCGACAACATCCATCGGTTTCTTTCTAAACTTCAATTATATCCGACGATCCTGCATACTTATCTGTTTTGTTGACTGTACCTGCTGTACATGCCCATTTCGCGAGTTATGTTATGCCGTAAACCGGGCAACCAGTCTCATTTCTAAACTAGCTGTGGCTAATCTTATCACCACAGCAGATTCGATGTTGTAATGGCTCCCGTGTAAGCCCGTATCCCTCTTTCTCAGCTAAGGGCAACTTTTGCAGAGAAAAGGAATGAGGCAATACACGAAATACAAAAGCACTTACCTATTTCCTTTCACCGATATCATAAAACAGTAGCCATTCAAGCAAATATCCATTTATTTTCAGACGGCCATAACAGAAAGATAGGAAACTTCAATAAAATATACGTTTGAAAGGCATTAGACATTACATTCGATGTTTGGATGACCTCACTATCGATTTTCGGCATCGTTACACTTTTGTTGCGGTAAGGTGAGGCAAATGGTACATCTAGCATATAGCCTGGAAATTTGAAGGCCAATTCCCGTATTTAAAAACGTTCAAAATCTGGTCGCAAACTCCTCTCAGCCACAATCAATGTCAAAATTACAGTGTCAGATTAAATTAGCTAGGAAAACTGCAGACGTGATTGGTATCAATATCTAAACACTATAAAATAAAATCAGAAAGGTAAATTAGAGGAATTTTTTGACAGACATGTTAGAATGCGAAAGTTCTCAAAAGTGGAGCAAAAAAAAAAACTGCGTTGCTCTTCCTGCACATCAACCTACCCGAAACTGTCAAATTTTCCCAATCAACTTTGATTCTTATGCTTTAGCGATAAAGTTGAAAATCTATTAAAGAAATTTGACAGATAGTAGTGGTTTGTAGTGCTGGCGTTTGTACAAAAAAAACTTCACTCTTTCACACTTAAAAAAATCACTCGCACTCTAAAGAAAAACTTTTTTTTAAAGAAAAAGTTTTTTAAACTCTTATCGCCTAATCTTTCCTTACAATCAGTAATCCACCAATACAAGCAATTGAACCCAACAACGCAACGAAGCGGCCACAAGGACCAATGCTAGTCATTTATCGGGACGCCATACATCACATACTGCTGGCAACACATGCATAGTACATAAAATTTCAAGGCACGTCCGAATCAGGGGCAGTTACGCAATGTAATCGAAGCAAATGTACCAGTTTGGAGTATACGGGGCGAGTAGGAAGCCCATCTATTACTTGTTGAATTTTTAATGGGAGGATAACTGGGTTTTGGTTTATGGGAAATAATTTTTAATTGAGGGTTTTATGTATTGTTATTGTCTACAATAACTACCAAACTACTATTAATTGGTATCTTAGACTACCCTGGTAGTTTTAGACATCATCATTTATTTATTTATTTAAGTTCTGAGTTGAGCTGCACGATTTTTGACAAATGCGTGCACTGACTGGACAGGTCCGCAGGTCCGCTCAATCTGTGTGGCTCTTTCCTCAGAAATCCATTTCAGACACCAATCTACATTGTCTTCGCATGATCTGACCAAGATTTTGTCTGGAGTTTAAAAGAGACTGTGACCTCTGAGTTTGTATTGGCCTTTCTTCTCAGAATAGTCAGATAGGAAACGCCGACCTCATCTAGTTTAAAAAATATTATTGACGTGTAAAAGTGTTTGTACAAACCTACTTACAGAAAATAAATAATTTATCATTTACTACTAGCTGACCCGGCGAACTTTGCGCCGCCTCAGAATCAATAAATGTTGTATTTCTTGAAAAAAATTGTACATTTTTGCCATATTTTAATAGTTATTCTGCTATTCAGGGCGGAGACAAATCCAACAAATCAAAGATCAAAATCGGTATAATCGTCCTAGAGTTATAAATGGTGTAACTAACCCGACTTTGTTTTATTTATATAGATAGATTACAACAAATAGCGGACGTGGACCGCACAGCTGCTGGACTAAAGTGGAACTGGGCTGGCCACATCTGCCCTATGTCGGGCAACAATACGCAAAAGCCACCACTCAGTGGATCCCAAATAGCAGGAAACAGACGTGGCAGGCCCAGAAAGAGATGGTGGAATGAGCTGGACGTCTTCCTAAAGACCGGAAAAAGTGGAAAGAGGGAAGGGAGGCCTTTGCCCTGCAGTGAAAAAACACAGGCTTATAAGAATAAAATAATAAAAATTACCACTTCCTACTACACTTACTACCCAATACAACAATGTAGGCACAATGTCCACGCTCAGAGACGTCACCCAAAAACCAACACACCAGCACCAACAAAAATGAAATGTTTTTATTAAACTAACATATTTTGACTGACGGGGTATGTGCTTGTACTAGCTGCTAGACCAGAGGAATATCAGAGTCTAGTGTTATGATTTAGTAAAAAGTTTCTACTAAATAATAGGTATCTAAAATTGTGTATTTCTTACCTCTTAGCTGAGATAACATAATTATTTTAATCCTAAGAAAATAGATAGAATAGTGTGGCCACACAAATTCACACAATGAAACAAAATGTAGACAGTACTATATTATACTTCATTTAATATAGCATTAGACGATACGAAAACAAAAGGTTTTAATTGTAAGGATTGTATTGTAACTTTTGTTAACAAACCATAATCAGCCTATAATGTTCCCACTGCTGGGACACTGGCCTCCTCTCAGTGAGAGGGGAGTGGGCCGTAATCCACCACGCGGGCCCAGTGCGGGTTGGCAGATGTCACATGTCTTCGAATTTTTGGTTCTAGGACATGCCGGTTTCCTCACGATGTTTTCCTTCACCGTTTTGAGAGCAGTGGTGATGAAATAATTTACACAAAGTAAAGCGCCTGTCTGGGTTCGAACCTACGACCTACAACTCGTAAGTCGCGGCCGTTACCACTTGGCCAACAAAATCTTACTTTATTATTAAGTACATCAATCATCCAGATCATTAGAAGGGCTTTTGGCTAAGTTATAATAGCCTCTAGGGTCGGTCGCTCTGGTTAAGCTGCGCTTGCAGCGGTTGTTCCGTGAATGGGTGACCATCTTTACATTATTACATCATCTTACCAGGAACCCTGTGTCTCGGAAACCACGTTAAGCTGTTGAACCCGGCTCTCATTCGTGGATCTTTGACAGTCGTTACGGGTTTTCAAAAGTCCGAAAGTCTGACAACCAGTCTTACCAAGGGGTATCGTATTACCCAGTAACTGGGTTTTGGAGGTCAGATAGGCAGTCGCTCCATGTAAAATACTGCTACTCAGCAGCATCCAGTTAGACTGGAAGCCGACTCCAAAAATAGTTGGAAAAAGGCTAGGCAGATGACGATCAATCATCGTTAAATAAACCGAGTAAAGTAGGTAGCTTATGTAGTTAACTCAATAAAAATATCGTCTAAGTTTAATATTACATTCATAGCTAAACCAAAACACATCGCCTGCATACGGAATACCTCTAAAATCCATCATAAAACATATGGTACCTAACGGAAAGTGGACCCATTTCACTCGGATCAGAGCCCCTCGGAGAAGATGAAGGATTTATTTGAGTAATGGTCTTGATCGCAGCATTATACAGGACGGCATTCAAATCGTGAGGACATTTCACACTGGGAATGGACGGTTGAATTCCTACATAATTTAGTAAGGATGTATGAAGAGGTGTAGTGTGTGGAGGTAGAAGGACCAATTTTTTAAAGATCAGAAGGCCAGTTCTCCTAATTTAAAACGTTCAAAATTTAGTCGCAGTCTCAACCCGGAGACAAACAAATTTCAAAAAACTTGTCAAAATTGAGAGAAATAAGTGGTATTATTTGACAGATTGAGACTAAGATTAAAATGCGGACGTCCCTCTGCTCCTTTGGTGTCCTGAAGGCCAATAGGCTATTTGACTGGTTTCTGATAAACATCTCAGATTATTTAATGGTGTCTAACGAGCCCACAAAAACCTATTACTTCAAATTGCATAATGTATTTCTTTTAGAAAATAGTAAATAAAAATGTACTGTTTAAATAAGCCGCCAAAACGCTATCTTTAACAATATGGCGTCGTGACGTCAAAATACACTCGTAAACAAACGTTGAAACGGTCGAGATACTAGACAAAAGTCATCTGTTCTGTCAACGATAGACAGAAATTGACTATATCATGACGTCATCATAAGTTCAGCCAATCCAGACCGTTTTCGATTACGTGGCGCCAGATTTAAAAAGATGAAGTTTTTTCGGGATTTTTTTTAATAAATAATACATTGTTTTGTAGTAAAATTAATGCAAATCGATTTTAAAAGCGATAATCTATACGAGTGTCAATAATTATGACCTTATTTTTTACATTGTCAAATAGCCTATTCTCGTAATTAAAAACTTTCAAAATCTAGTCGCAATCTCATCTCAGCGGCAATCAGTGTCAAAAATGTGGGTAAATTAGAGGTATTTTTGACAGATTGAGACAGATCAGATTATGAACGTTCTTCAAATTACGAGAATTTCCCCTCTGTTCTAGCTCACGTAGCGCATGTGCTACGCCGAGCTACGAAAAGCTACGGCGCGCCGTAGCTCGTTGCGCAGTCCGTAGCGTAGTGATTGGTTGTGTATATTTTGTGGTATGTTTTTGTTATATCACTTCATTGGTTGAGTTTAGTTACATATAATAAAAAATCACCTTGTTTATTTCGAAAATGTTTGATGTATTCTCCGAACATTACTAACTAACTGTCCCGTTGGTCTCGTGGTTGCAAGCGCGACTGCTGACCGTGAGTCCTGGGTTGAATTCTTAGGGCGGGCAAAGTTTTATTGGGTTTTTTCATTAAGAATTCCTTAGTAACAGCCCAGAGTTTGGAAGTTGGCGGTGTGTTAACCCCGCGCCTCGGAAAGCACGTTAGCCGTTGGTCCTGCGCCTGATCTCTCTCTGGTCGAGTCGGATTGCCGTTCCATCGGACTATGAGAGTGAGGGAAGAGAGAGTACACCTGTGTCTGCGTATACACTTGTACATTATAATATCTTCTGCGTCGAAGGTCCGCTAAGAATGGTCGCCATGGCCGACATTCGGCCTGGAAGACTATTAATATTATTATACATTTACAGAAGTTTTAGAACTATGAAGTTCACTCCATCAAAAGTTATCCTTCCCCATTTCTCTCAGCCTTTTGACGTGAATACGTCTTTAAAATTGCTTCTATAGTGGGAGGCAAGTCAAAAATGATAACAAAATCGGGGGATACAGTTTGGTGTTGCAGCTTCATATCTATCATCTCCATCCTAAATTCAATTACACTATTGGATAGTTAAAGGATCAAAGAATTCATTACGCCAAGTGAGGACTGTGACGCATCACGCGCGGTGGAGGGGGAAGAGCCGCTATTTTGAGGTCAGCTGCATATCGAGATTTCCACTTTTTATTTCATCTCCATAATCTAAGAACTTGCTCCCAAAAATAGAGAAAAGAAGTCTCAAAAATATATACGAACAAACTCGCGAAAATTTACTGATGACGTCATAATCTAACTGAAACTTCACCCACTTTGTTCCAGAAATCAATTCGTAACTGATCCCGGATTCCGTTCACGGATTTCCCGCCAAGTTATCGGAACATGTTTCGGAGTTCCGCGTTCCGTTTCTGTTTGTGAGCTTGTTTCTTGACCTTTGCTAAACGAAGTGTATTATAATCTTTTGTGTCATTTATACAGGATACTACAAGGGATAGGAAAATACGTGCAATTATCTAGGTGACTAACTTACTATACAAAAAAATACAAAAACAAAAGAAACTTAGGCGTCAAAGTACTCGTCCGCATCGCTGTCATCCGGATCCGGAAACGTGCCCAGAAGACTGGCAGCATTGCCACGTCGAACGACCAATTACGATTATCTAGGTTGAGGTTTGGATGTTCCTAAAATATCTATTGAAACTCGTTGAAAATCTATTTATTCCCAGATTTTCAGTGAGTTCACCGTATCATACAAATTATGTTTCTCAAAATACCATAGCGTTAACATCTTGTGATCGTAGCAGAAGAAACTGTGTTGTACTCGTAGCTACATGCGTAGCATTATGACTACGCGTCGTAGCACGGCGTGCGCTACGCCGATGAGCTACGGCGTAGCGCACGCCGTGCTACGACGTATAGATTATTCTTCTTTGAATTACGCAAGAAAATCCTGGTTCCACGTGGTTATTCAAACATACTCAACATACATTATTTTCACGATATCTACCTTTTTGGTAGGTATCACACAGGAAACTGACATATTTTCGCAGACAAATAAACTCAGTCACTCCCACAAGTTGTACCACGTCTAGATGACGTCATAAATCTCCTAGCGATGACGTCACCACTACAAATCAACCATCGGTGACGTAACACTTGCGACCGATTGAATTTATGATGTGTTTCCGCAACAATATGTGGGTAGTTGAATATAAATAGGTCTGAGTCACGTTTTATTAGGGAGATGTGTCTTGTGAGAAAGAAAATGAGATATTGTTGGCGCTGTTTTGGTTTTCGATGTTTTATCTCTATTACCTGTTATTTTTTCTTATAAAATAACAACAGAAACAAAAAAAAAAACAGTAAACAGGCGTGATGGTATCATCACGGCTGTTTTCTTAGAATGGTTAGGTAGTGGTAACTTATTATAGTACTTACACCCACATTTCGCCAGTTTGATAGTATTTTTAGGGTTACGTACCTCAAAAGGAAAAACGAAACCCTTATAAGATCACTACGTTGTCCGCCTGTCTGTCCCTCAGCCAAGACTATTTTTCTCTGAGGAACGCGTAGAGTTATCAAGTTGAAATTAATATCAAATACTCAGGGCTGCAATCCCTTGAAGCAATGAAAAAATCAAACTTCTAAGTAAACGCAATCAAAAGATAAGGGCGTTTATGTTCCGAAATCAAATTTGCCAAAGCGAAATTGCAAAATTGAGCCAAAATTGTGCCAAGAAGCAATGTCATATGTAGCACAAATACCTATAGGAAAAAATCCAAAAACCATAAATTTGTAGTTACATTACAAAAAAAAGATCTTAAAACTATTTACATTACCTACTATGGAGCCCTCGGTGCGCGAGTCCGACTCGCACTTGACCGGTTTTTTTTATATCGTATGTTATACAGCGTGTTTCGTAAAGGGTATGGACATATCAAACAGACTGATTCTTTTGGTGATAATGAACTACATGGCAACATTTTTTAATACCTATACCTACATAATTATAAAGTTAAGAAACATTTAACTAAAAATCAATTATGCTTCCAATTGAATTCTACACATCACTAGACCAAGTCAGCTGATCGGTGTCAATAAACTACACACAAAAGAACAACTCGGTAAAAGATTTGTTTCCCGCCGCCGTTGCAGCGCCGTGATGTGCGTGTGTGCTAGGCGCACAGACACGTAATGGATAATGTTAATGACCCTCGTAGTGCTGTGACATGTTTGTTATGATTTAAATTTAATAAAGTATCGAAATAAAAAAAATATTAAGCATTTTCAAAGTTATTGCTTTTGAGCTGAAACTTTGTACAGAGATTCTGGACCAGATACACTCTTCAACCCGTTTTTATGGATATACCCTTTCCGTAACACGCTGTATATATATGCTATACACGCATGCAAGCTCAACTAAGTACAAACACAAAAATTTTAAAGAATAAACGGTTCAATAAATATTTGTTCCGGGTGGGAATCAAACTCACTACCCGTCGTAGCACAGAAGTCATTTGCTCAGCCTGTGCGCCTACCGATACATCAAAAAATATTGAGAAATTATCAGTCTGAAATAATAATTTTATAAACCAATTTCTAGAGCAATCAAGACTCCTCGAATCAATCAAATAAATTAAATTAACTTACATTAATGGAATTCAGAAAAAGTTAAAAAAAAATTCACGGTATTTTTCATGATTGAAGACTCATTCACAAAAAGCCTTAATATTTCGAAATGTCAAAAAAAAAAATTAAAGTAATCTAATAATATTATACAAGTATAGTTTGATTGTTTTTTGTTATTTCTAGATTTACATTACTGATGATTTGAAGTCACTCAAAGGGCAATGGAGGCTATGCTTGGAGTTTCCCTGCGTGATCGAATGAGGAATGAGGAGATCCGCAGGAGAACCAAGGTAACCGACATAGCCCGAAGAATTGCCAAACTTAAGTGGCAGTGGGCAGGGCACATTGCTCGCAGAACAGATACCGGAAGACGTTGGAAGGCCTCCCACAAGGTGCACCGACGACCTTGTGAAGGCCGCAGGAACCCGTTGGATGCGAGAAGCACAGAACCGGTCGAAGTGGAAGTGCTTGAGAGAGGCCTATGTCCAGCAGTGGACGTCTTTCGGCTGAAATGATGATGATGATGATGATTATTGATGATTGGAGCCTCCTTATGCAAAAAATGCCTGTATTAGGAGTCTCCGCTCTTCCCTGGCAAGATAATTTTACATAATAGAACAGAATAGAATTACATTATTCACGTGATTGTGTAATGTGTCTATATGTATGGGAATGGGGAGGGTTTGTGTGTGTTTCGTGCGTGTGTGTGTAGGTGAGTGTGTGTGTAGAGAAAAACGGGTGAGTTTTTTTTTTTTTATAGTTAAACTATGTGTTGCAAGAGCGTCTCAGTATCTTCATAAGTAAATGGTTTTATCCAATTTGTTAGCATTTTATGGGTTCCGTACCCAAAGGGTAAAAACGGAACCCTATTACTAAGACTTCGCTGTCCGTCCGTCCGTCTGTCTGTCACCAGGCTGTATCTCAAGAACTGCGGTAGCTAGACAGTTGAAATTTTCACAGATGATGTATTTCTGTTGCCGCTATAACAACAAATACTAAAAACAAAATAAAATAAATATTTAAGGGGGGCTCCCATACAAAAAAACGTGTTTTTTTTCGGTGTTTTTGCCGTCTGTCTGTCGCCCGGCTGTATCTCAAGAACCGCGGTTTCTGTTGCCGCTATAACAAAAAATACTAAAAACAAAATAAAATAAATATTTAAGGTGGGCTCCCATACAACAAACGTGTTTTTTTTCGGCGTTTTTGCCTTGTGGTACGGAACCCTTCGTGTGCGAGTCCGACTCGCACTTGGCCAGTTTTTTTACATTCATGTGGTTGTTTAGTGTATATGTATATCTCCGTGTTTACCCTATTATAAAGCTGACCAGAACGTTTGCTGTATTTTAGAGCAGCGAATTTTGTTTAAGTGTTTAGGATTTGAGCAATCATATGTCTTTCCGTCTTTTTGATATTGTGTTTGCATCATATGGAAGTGTCTTATGTTTATTTAGGACTGAATATGTGATGAAGGTACAGTTTACTAAATCTAAATCAGATCTGTGTGGTTCTTTCCTCAAAAAACTATTTCACACACTAATCCACCTGGTCCTCACATGATCTGACCAAGATTTTGTCTGGGCTTTAAAAGAGACTTTGTCCCCTGCACGCGTAGCATGACGACGTTTTGTCGACGGAAGAATAGACAAAATGACACATTGCCATGCTTAGATGCGTAGAACGCGTACAAATATTTCTACAATCTGTCATGTTGTCTATTCTTCCGTCGACAAAAGCCGTTTCTATGGCGGTCATGCTACGCGTGCTGAGTTAGTTCCACCATTTCTTCTCAGTCAGATAGGAGATGTCGACTCCATCCTAACTTGTTCTTTTTTTTTATTTGACGTGTAAAAGTGATCCCGATATCCTATTAACAGAATAAGCAATATCATTTCATTCTCGAAGTGCTTGGCCAGACTGGCAGCGCGGGGCAGCGAGCGGCGCAGGTGCGGGAACGTGCGCGATCTGCTTGTCCGCAGTGGAGCGTGGCTTCGTTCTGAGTGTTGTCGTGTCCAGTGTTTGTCAAAATATAATATGGATCAAAAAGACTTATTTTTAATAGAAAAAAGCTCAAACTAGTTTGAGAACCCTGGTCCCCGCGCGGGCCGCTCTCGCCCTCACTCGTGGCCACTTGTATGAACGAGCTATGGCGTGAGTTGCTCGCGCGCTTCCCGCGCCAAGCAGCCCGCGCCGCTCACCGCGCCCGCGTGCCCACGATGGACGCTCACGAAAGAAGTTCTTATGTTTGAGTATGCCGCGCCGCGCCCGCCCCGCGCCCGCGTTTTTTGTCTGGCCAAGCACTAACGTGTTCCCACGGGATCGTACTACAGGGATTTAAAGTACCCTATAATAATCTTCACTCCGTCCATTTGTTGAAACCGTATGAATATCCGTTCGGCAATTTTTGAGTTTATTACGTTCAGACGCGACGGAGGACTTGGCTTCATAATGTGTAGTGATTCAACGGAATATCTGCGGCAGATATTGAGTTAAAAGAAAAATTAGGGTCGGTTTCCAGTTACACCGGATGCAGCTGAGTAGGTACCCACCAGTATTTTACATGGAGCGACTGCCTGTCGACCTCCACAATCCAGTTACTGGGTTACACTATAACTCTTGGTAAGATTGGTCATCATTCTCGGGCTTCTGACGACCCGTTACGTTGTCAAAGATTCACGAATGACAGCCGGGATCAACAGCTTAACGTGCTTTCCGAGGCATGGAGGGTCTCGGAATGTAAAGATGGTCACCCATCCACGGACTAACCGCGGCAAACATAGCTTAACCTGATCGATCGACCCATGCGGCTGGTAGTGACTCAACTAACAAAACATATTTACCAGATAAAATAAAGGGACATTTTTACTGGTAGGTACTTGAGAACTCTGACAAATACAAAAAATAACTAATATTTAAGAACGACTCGAAAGTTCCAAACCCGAAGTCTTTAATATCTTACTTATAAATAGTTCTAAACTAAAAGGTTTCGGCAACAAAACTAAAGAAAAATTTTGAAACGAAAACTTTTGCTATAAATAATAGTCATTATTGTAATTCGATAAAACATTATCTTTTGCAATACTTGTTGGAGTTGAATTATATTTAAGGATTAATGTTTTTTTTTTGTTTACCTTTCTCAGAGTCTGTTAAGTTCTTACAATTAAGCGGAGCCTCCACTCCACACATTTTATATACTAGCATCTGCCCGCGACTTCCGCGACCCGCGAGTTCGAATTTACGTTACGCTTACTCCGCGTGTTCATGTTAGGCCCACCTAGACGTAGATACTAATCTATCTATAATCATATTATAAGGAGGTAGAATTTGTTTGTTTGTATGTAGGAGGTAATCTCCAGAACTGAAAAAGGGATTTTAAAAAAATTGCTTATGATAGCCCAATTCTTGAGGAAGATTATAGGCTATTTAAAAACACGTTTCGACCCTTGGGAACCGAGCAAAAGGAAAAAAAAAAGTCAGAAAGAACGAAGCGATAGCATTCAGGCAGGTAATGCGATACGACGGGGTGGGTTGGGGGAACTAGAAATTACCCGCGAACGAAGTCGTTGATAAAATTCAAATAATAAAAACACTCATGTTAAACAATCATGGGGTCATCTCGTCACATGAAGCTGGATGAATCTCCCCAGCATTGCAGAATTCTACAATTAAAAACGCAATGGTTGAATCTAACGACGTTGCACTTATCAAGCCTGCACTGGGATTAATTTATTGAGACCGGTCCTTTTCCCCCATTATCGTAACTCTAGACTAGCTAAGATCAACAGCGCTGCAACTCGAAGCAATTAAACTTGGCGTCTCAGGAGACATGGGACTGCCTTGAAAGCCGCTGGTTAATTAGACCGAGAAGATTTCTGATGGCATTAGAAACTTGGACATTTTTATTTGTTTTGTTTGAAGAAGTTACAAGTGACTCTAGATGGAGCTAAAGACCAAAGTATCGTGAGTAATGAAATTATTAATCAATAACAGTCGGTCTATGATTGCCATTATCTATACCGGCTGACTTTTTTGATAGTCTGGACAAAAACAGGGTATAAAAGGTGAAAGGAGCAGAACCCTATGAAAAGAAAGAGATTTCTGCACAGAAATCTTTTTTTATCAGACGGTAAAAAACGTCAACCAGTAGCCAACTAGCCAGTTTTTGGGTACTCACGCATGATGCAAAAGTGATTTTCTCCTAAAGAATTTGTTCGCGCTATTCTTCACCCAATCCTAATCATAGCGATAGACATGAACTCATTGAAATGAGTTTGCTTAAAGATGGTTGTGTTTTTTTCTTTGGTCACGTTCAGAGGATGAATGAAAGGCGACTAACAAAAAGTATTTACAAGGCAGATGTGATTGGCAACGACAGTTGGGGTCGCCCTAGAAGGACATATAGTGACCTTATTGGTTAAGGTCAGGTGCGGAGGACTCGCAATAGGCGTGCGTGTATGACCATGCATGTATGAACGTAAAAAAAGGAAAAAAAATATAGCAAAGGAATATGTAAGGATCGCAGCAGGTGGAATTCTGTAGTTAGATAATGATAGACGCGTTTATAAGTATCTTTTATGACCTCTTACTTCTTGAAAGTGGTTTAAAGGTTAAGGGTTGGACTTACTTCAAGCTGTACTTACTTCAAGCTGTACTTACTTACTAATTACAGGCCACCACCATCAAAACGAAATCGATCACAAAACTGATTACATAATAATCGATTCTAACTATCGCGATCGGTGTACCGAGACGAAAATCAATTAGCTAACGACGATTAATCACTAGTGCAGTGCACAGCGTTATCGATTTATCACAATTCTGGATTGTCGATCAATCTAATCCACACTGCGTTGATTTATTTCAATTTGATAGTTGATATCGTGACGTATTTCGGTGAAATTTTGGATTTAGAATAGGAATTTTGTTTTTGGAAACGGAGTACAAGTCTTTGATTGGTGGATCTCCTGTCAAATCTGTTCAAGCTGTTGTGATTGGTTGAAAAAACAAAATAATCTGTTAACATGACATTTCACATTGGCTTCTATTACACTGTTAGAGTCCGCCTCACGAAAGAAGTCCCGTGGCAATAAGCTGGCGACTTACGAGTTGTTGCGCTTTACTTTCTGCAAATTATATCATTACCTGCTCTCAAAACGGTAAAGAAAAACATCGTGAGGAAACCGGTATGTTCTAGAACCAAAAACTCGAAGACATGTGACATCTACCAACCCGCACTGGGACCCCCTCTCACGGAGAGGAGGCCTGTGTCCCAGCAGTGGGAACATTATAGGCTGAGTATGTGTAGTTAGTAACATTCCTGCAACAACCGTCCTACCTCAGATACCTTTCTCTATTTAAGATTGTGCAGATTGTGCATTTTATTAAGCAGTATCTGTATAAAGAAAGGTATGAGGAACAGGGTGTAAAGTTCACTCATACTCTATAGAAAAGGGAGGATCCTCCGACCAGACGGGTGTCGTGTCTGGCAGGCAACTGCCCAATGTTTCATGTCGGGCCGTTGTATATATGCTAATTGCGCGGTAAACTCTGCTTGCGAGATGCAGGATTTTGCGTGACGTCAGTATGGCGCGTTGTTCGCATCATGTAGCATTGTAGTTAGATACCGCTATACCTAACCTAACAAACATATAAAGCAATAAATGAATTTGAAATTAAACACACACACTCTATTTTCAACTTTCCCTTTATAATATTAGTGTGATATAAAACAAAATGGCGGCGTTAGTTATACATTTTTATTTCAGAAAAAACACATAATTATATGGTTCACAAAAACAATTTTCCAACTAAAAATGAACATTACAGAATAAAGTGTATCGGTGGTGCCTGTACCTACTAATAAATGAAAATCATTGTATCACAGACAGCTGGTGTCTGCCATACAAGACAGGATAAAAAAAAAAAAAAAATGAACGTGCTGTAACATAGTGAACTCGTAATAAAACACACTCACAAATCACTAATTAAATAATATCTTTGCCAGTCGGACATTGCTTAGAACAAAAACCCTAAAAATGTCATAATTAAAGTCGAAAAAAAAAAATTTTGTTACTTTCTGAAACGTTCTCGAGTAAACATAAATATCGCTTTCTTGTCTTGACAGGGGTATAAAATATGAAGCCGTGATGCAAGATGGACGCCCGCACGTCCGGTGACGTCACAAGGACGAGATAAACGTTTGCTATCCGTTTTTAAATAACGTTACAGTTTAGTTTTTTATTGTTAGTCAAGATTAAAGAGATTCAAGATTCGAGTCTTTATTTGTGGTATAGAGGTATGAGGAACAGGGTGTATAGTTCACTCAACCTCCATAGAAAAGGGAGGATCCTCCGACCAGACGGGTGTTATGTCTGGCGGGCAACTGCCCAATGATTTATGTCGGGGCCGTTGTATCTATGCTAATTGCGCGGTAAACTCTGCTTGCGCGATGTAGGATTTGCGTGACGTAGTATGACGCGTTGTTCGCATGTGGCGTTGTAGATACCGCTACAGTGGAAATTGTGAATACCTACCAAGAAATTCGAGTCGAAGAATAGCATAATCAGCATAATGTTCCCACTGCTGGGACACAGGCCTCCTCTCGGTGAGAGGGAGTGGGCCGTAATCCAACACGCGGGCTCGATGTGGGTTGGTAGATGTCACATGTCTTCGAATTTTTGGTTCTAGGACATGCCGGTTTCCTCACGATGTTTTCCTTCACCATACCACCACGCACTGTTACTACTAGGCCACGACTGCTGTCAAAGAATACGTAGACAAAATTGTTTGTGCATCATTTGTTTGTTTCTAGAGTTTCGTACCATAAGGGTGAAAACGCTGTGTTTTTAGTTATTGTAGGTTAGGTAGGATAATTTTATAGCTAAGAACGTAGGTAACTCTCTATCTACAAGGTGGCAGGGACGTCAGCGCGCTGTCTATGTTGCTATGGATACTGTCTGTACATAATTCTGAACACCCCTGCACGTTGAACTTTTTCGTCAGTTAATAAAAAAAAATTGTTGTTCCATACATTTTGACCACCATACACATTGAACTTTTCTAAGAAACAGCTGTTTTTTTTTATAACCGACGATGTATTTCTACTCTTGAGGCTTGGTTACATTTAACGCGTCGATCGATGTCCCTGCTACCCTGTTTACCAATAATGTTGACAGCCCTTATTATCTTCTATTTCTGTCTTACTTAATGTGCTAGGAAAAGACAGCGATAGTTTTAGTTGGTGCACAAAGAAATCATCACCACAACGCAATAACCTACACGCTTCCCTAAATATCGCTTTAAAAACCGAAATAAAGCTTCAAAAAACAGGTATTCTATGTAAAACAATCCAGAAATATAGGTCGTAGTCTAGAATAAATACGATTCTAAATCGATAAGTCTGCAAGTTACGATCCAATCGAGAACAGATTCGCACTAAACGTATATAAGTTTCACTTAGTTCGGATTTATTCCGCTAGAGGCGTGGCGATAGCTGGAGTTACGTTAAGCCGTAGAGGGGTGATTTTTCAGTTGAATTTTTTCGGTATGAAAAAGTGTTGGTGACAAGTTCTGCCAGGTAAATGCTACTTTATAATGGATATTCTTGTTGCTGTTGTGACGATGCGGGGGTGCTTGGTTTTAGCAACATTATTTATTTATTTAACCATTTATGTCCACAGATATCAAAAGACAACTATAAAATTATAACATTCGATAAATGATACCATTTAAACTTTTGGTAGATGTAATCGTCTTCATCATCTGCCTAGCCTTTTTCCAACTAACATAAGTTAGGGTCGGCATCCAGTCTAATCGGATGCAGCTGAATACCAGTATTTTACATGGAGCGATTGCCTATCTGACCTCCACAACCCAGTTACTGGGTACCAAATACGATACCCCATGGTAAGACTGGTTGTCAAACTTTCGGGCTTCCGAAGACCCGTAACGACTGTCAAAGATCTAGGAATGACAGCCGGGACCAACGGCTTAACGTGCTTTCCGAGGCACGGAGGGTCTCGGAATGTGCAGATGGTCACCCATCCACGGACCACCCGCGGCAAGCGGAGCTTAACCTGCTCGATCGACCCGTGTGGCTGTTATTACTTAGCCACAAGCCCCTCAAGCTCAAGCCCTCTAGGATATATGCCGATTTCAGTGTGTAAAGCGCCTTATGGGAGGTCCCATATTCATGTCCGGACGAATCTAATGACACTTCATTTGATGAAACCAGTTCAGTAGGTATTTTAGGCAAGACGAGGAAACATACACAGCCAGTGATATTCCAAAAGTTTATGAATATTTAAAACCTTTCAGCGTTGCTGTTTCCAGGTAAATAGCTATCCAAATACAGGTGTAATTAAAGCACGTGTTTCAAAAGGTAATTGAAAACAGACTCGAAACAATTCCATATAAATGAGTCAACTATTTCAATAAAATATGAAAATGTAGAAATAATTCATAGATTTACTGTTTGCATTGAATCCCAAAGGAAGGTGTTTCCAATCAGGAACTCTGTTACCAGAACATGAAAAAACTCCACACAAAATTACACTCTAGTTACTAAAGTTTTAAGTTCAAAATCTGGTGTAAGTTACATATTGTGAAAATGTCGCAGATAGTGCATTCTTTTTTTGCCCGTCGACGCTTGGTTTCCTTTGAGAGAAGTTTATTTTTCAAACAAATAAATGGTGCAAGATATTGAGTGGTGTCTAAAACTGGTTTCCAAGTTTTTCACACGTTGTTTTACTTTTCGTGTTGGTATTGTTTGTAGTAATTAGTTTGGTAGTTCTTTGGTTTTTCATTAAAATATTAAATACTATGAATTATGTAAATAGGATTTCAGAATCACTCATGCCACGTCACGTCATTTATAAAAGAAAAAAAAAATAAGCTAGATGGAGTCGATCGTCAAATACCAGGAAATCATAAAAGCTTAGAATCCCTACTTATCCTAACATGCTCACAGTCGTAAATATGCGCCTCCCGCACCTTCATACGTTTTTTGACGTCTGTTGTTTTTTTTTGGAATAATTTATTTCTCTAGCTATAACATCGTTGCCTCCGTATTCATTCCTGTTCTATCAATATTCTGTTTAAAACTCTCCTTTTATGGCCCAAATTAATCAAAAAACTCAAGTCCTCAATATATTATGTTAACTGTCAAGTACCAGGAAATCATAAACGATAAGAATCCCTAATTAATTCCCAACATGTTCACAAGTCACAAAAATTCGCCACCCTCCCTTATAAGAACATTGCTCCTTAATAGCAATTCCTGACGTAGTTGAAGTATCATCTGAGTACTCGAAGATTTTTCCCCTTTTCTTTTCTCCAACTCAGGCACGTTCAGAATTCAGCAATCTATAGACATTACCCTTTAAAATTACCATTGGAATTTGTTTGACGGAATTCAGAAGAGCAATTCTGTTCGTTTTTATCCCAATTTCAATTTGCGTCTTGGAAATTCGAGGGCATCTATGCTCTTAGGAATTGTTGGACTACATAAATTAGGCGTCGTATGAGGTTTTCGGGGAATTGTATGTAGATAAAGTGGAAAAATTCATTTGGATAGCGTTTTAAAAACAATGAAAATAAGGCGACTGCCTTGTTGGTCTATTGGTTGCAAGTGGTAGCAGCCCGGAGCCTGGATTTGTGCCCGGTTGGTGGCCTTGATGTTTAACCATATACCTTTTTGACGTTTAAACGTTTCTTAACTTTAAGCAACGTTTATAAATAAAGTATACGGAGTACAGCAAACTTCTAAACAGGAAAATACACAAAAATCCTCCAAAAATACAACATCATAACATTTTAAATTATAAAGCTAAAATTCAAGAGGCCAATTAATTATCGCATCAAGTCTTCTTTAGGTGTTCGTCGACGGCCAAAGTTTGTCGAAGACGGCCGAGTCGCTCCGAAGTTTATTTATTTAGACTTAGGCCCGTCGTTCACGACGCTGCTCAATAGGAACGTATTAAGGCGGATACGGAGGCCTGTGTCCCAGCAGTGGGAACATTATAGGCTGATTATGGTGGTTATGGAAGGCGGATACAGGCATTGCAAAGCATGTGCTTCCACATGCCTCAACATGAATATCGACGTCCAGACATTACGAATCATGCGATAAAAACAATTCACAAACTAGTTAATAACACGTTAGTAAGTCGCATCGTGTACTCGCACGCACACTGCGAGCGAGTATTGCGTAAAGGGCTTCGTTCCTGACGGGGGTCCCCCGATCGCATAAGTTTTTTTTTAATGGGAATAGGCATTCTGTTTAGTTTTTAGTAGCGTCTTGGACGACAGGCCTAAGACGGAGGCCATTCATTATACGTCACTGGTACGACGTACTAATGTTCCGAGAAAAAGGGGTTTGAAATGATAAATGGTGAAAGAACAAATTCTGAAAGAAACCAAGAGACACAAACGAGTTGACAAAAAGAATTCGGTTTACGTTACAATATTTATTTTCTTTGTGAAACTGCCAAAATTACATAGACTTCAACCTTTTTTGTTTCGGCACGTATATTGTTATGTACCGTTTACATGCTTCATGTATTTCTTTCCGATTTGTGTTGCTTTGATCAAATTTTTATGTCAATCGAAATGTTTGAAGAGAAATATGTCATTATATTGAACGTTTGTTATTGTTGCTTGATAAAATTTTCGGTAACGTCGTAAAGGGATATAAAATTACTTTTGAAAGATTTTGGAAATATACTTTAACGCAGCCATTTGTTATATCTATGTCTCAGCTAACTGTTTAAGGGTAGTTCTTCGAAATTTGATTCTTTGACTGATCCATATGGCCAAAATTTAATTTCACTTTCAGCTCTGTAACACATGTTCATATGAAAATAGGTATACCAAATAACATATATTTGAATGAGGGACTCGTTTTTATAAAGTAGTTTTCAAGATATTAATTTTGTGCCCAGATGAATCAGAATGTGTTACATATTAATCAGAAACAGAAATAAAAAGTAATAAATACACCGTTAGTTATGAATGTAAATTCTAAACAATAATTATTAATTCTTAAATAGGACTAAGACATATCAAAAGTATCATATTTAGAACAAGATTATACTCCTGTAATTTTTTTATTATTCAAAAGTTTATAGCTAAGTAAATAATAATAAATAAGATTAAAACTACTGACATGTACACGGTCAAAAATTGGACAAGGAGAATTACGCAACAAAAGTGCTCCTATCGTGCTGGAGAGGGGAAAAACTAATTTATTTTATTATTCATATGGGGTTTTGACCATACGAATCAGGCACAGATGAATCAGGATTTTGCCTACAATCATGCATAACTCATCGTACATACAGACTTCATTATTTTCATTTTTCTACACGAATCTATAACCCAAAAGCATCACACGAAACACAGATTGAAGTTTTAAAACAATAAAATAAATTTTATAAAGTAGGCATTGTAATCAGGATGCCACCTGAACCAAACACAGATGAATCAGGTATTTTCCTTCGTAACACCGGATCTAAGCCAACCAGCCGCACGTCCACCTTCTAGGTCGTCCGTTGCACGACTGGCTTCCCCCCGCGCTGGAAGCCAGACTCTCATTATTATTACCCGACCAAGTACGGTCAAGCGCAGCTTACGCCACATTAATCAGTATTATACGCCGGACACTTCTTTTTTACTTATTTACAAACAGACTAACGTAGTTATAACTAATACACATTTTTTTTATAAGAGGACAATTCATTTCCTTTCGATATAATTATAATTTATATTGATGTATCAAAGGGAAAATGCGACATCGACCATTTTGTTCCGGAAAATGGCAAACGGACGCGCTATATGAATCAGAAGAACGACCTTCAAATATTTTTATTTTGTACCTAGACAGCAATTATTAAAAAAAAATCATTTGTCCCAGTAAGGGATAAAGCTAAAATGTACAAAAAAAAATATTACATGTCGTTTTTTTAGTTGGTTACAGAAATATACCCACAGACATCGAAAATTTTGTCCCTGAAGAATTACCCTTAAATTAGTCGTTTAGTTAACCGCCTGGCCTTTGGAAGTAGTACTCGCCTCGCTTCGTTCTCTCGGCTTGCACGCGGTTGATCACAGTTCTTACCTAACTTGACCCATTTGGTCGGGGTGCCCTGGGTTAGTTACTGCGACCAATTCGGCTCGCGCATGATTGGTTACAGTTCCAACCTAAACCTATAATTGAATATCATTCAGGCCGTCAATTAAACGGCCGCCGCCCTTTAGTTAAAAGGCTAGGCGGTTAACTAAACGGCTAATTAAACCAGTTGGCTGCGACATCTACAACATGACAGTGGTTGTTGCAAAAGGAAAGCGTATTTCAAATTAATTGGTCAAGATTATAATTGCAAGAAAATATTTTAACGTACCTTTTTATTTGAAAGGCTCCAGTTTTCATCTAACAATAAGTGAAAGAATGCACCACCATGCGTCATCATCATCGTTTCAATCGAAAGTCATCCACGACCGGTTCTGTGCTTCTCGCGTCCAGCGGATTCCTGCGGCTTTCACAAGGTCGTCGGTCCACCTTGTGGGAGGAATTCCAACGCTACGTCTTTCATCACGCGGTCGACAATCCAGAACCTTTCGGCCTCAACGGCCATCTGTTCTGCGAGCAATGTGCTGCCTACTACTACTTAAGTAGAAGGATCTTATTCATTCCAGACTTTGTAACTTCTAGGCTAGTACTTACGTTTGCATCATCATCTGCCTAGCCTTTTCCCAAATATGTTGGGTTCGGCTTCCAGTCTAAACGGATGCAGCTGAATATAAGTATTTTACATGGAGTGACTCCCTATCTGACCTCCACAACCCAGTTACTGGGTAATACGATACCCCTTGGTAAGACTGGTTGTCAGACTTTCGAGCTAGTGACCACCCGTAATGACTGTCAAAGAACCACGAATGACAGCCGGGACGGTGCTTTCCTAGGCACGGATAGTACTTATGTTCGTAAACGGTTGTAAAAAGACACTTAATGAAGCCGAGAGTCACTTGTTCTTCCCCTCATTGTGACATTTTTTTTGTACTGGGCCATATCTGAGGAACTTCTGGTTTTTTTACGAAAACAAGTTTTTAATGTTATAACACAACTTTAAGTACTCCCACGACCCCTGTCCCGTTGCATGCACCCCTAAGCACAATATTTGCGTGTGTTACATTGCGCACTACCGCAAACAGCTTTCACACCAAAAATAAAAGTCGTTTCCCAGCAATGTTACTTAGTTTGATGTATGTACATAATGCGTAGTTGACAGCTATATAATGTGTCTTTTCATACCCTGTATATGTTTTAGAACGTGAATTACATCTCCCTTAACACACTATGTGTAATATTACGCACCTAGTATCAGTAAACATACAGTATATTCCATATTTTGTTATCCTACTCAAACATGGTACGCCGCAATTTCGTAGGATTCAGTTTGAACCAATGTTGATGTTGTGGATATGTTTTGCCGATAACACTATAACTAGATATTACTGGTGAAACATACATAGTTTATACTGTATTTAGATTTCTGCTGATGTAGGAGCTGTAGCTAAAGATCATAAAGTAACAAATAGTTCATACATAACTTAAAAATACACATCAGCTTATAAAGTCAAAGTCAAAGTCAAAGTCAAATCATTTATTTCAAATAGGCACATTAAAGGCACTTTTGAACGTCAAAAAAAAACTAAATAGAAATGATTCTAGTCGTACAGTAGTATAATTGCCAAAAACCCAGTGACCCAAATATTTTAATCTAAATTTAAATACTTGGGTCACTGGGTCACCGATGATTTAAGTGACAATGAAGACATAGAAAGGGAACGCAGGTTGCTGGCTGTCCGTTGTAACATGCTGGCCTGCAGGTTTGCACGGTGTACGAATTCGGTTAAAATCACGCTTTTTAAAGCATACTGCCAATCTTTTTACACCTGCAGCCTGTGGGTCAGTTATTCGCAGCGGGCATACAGAGACCTGCGTGTCCAATATAATACATATAACAAAATATGGACCTGGTCTGAATTAAATGTTTATTATTATTATTATTATTATAATGTTCCCACTGCTGGGACACAAGCCTCCTCTCTCCGAGCACCTAGGTTCTCCGCCGAAATGTTTATTTTTACTAACCCTTGGATTAAAAAAAACTTTTTGCATTAGATAGCCTAATTCTTGAGGAAGGCTATGAGCTTTAGGAGCCGAGTAAAGTTTGTGTGTGTGTGTGTTTATATGTTTGTTACTTCTTCACTTTCAAACGGCTGGACCAATTTTGATATAATTTTGTATGGAGCTGACACCCTAGATTAACATATAGGCTACTTTTTATCCCGATATTCCCACAGGACCGACATTTATGCGGGTGAAACCGCGGGGTGCAGCTAGTCATTTATAAAACGAAAAACCAATTAAATCTCCACCATTTTCAACCAAATTTAGGTCAGGGAGGAAACACGTGGCCATCGGAAGCTATTAACGGCAATAGTTCTCCCCGATTGGTCCGATCTCTTAACCAATAGGTACTTAACGTTATTTATAACAGGATTCACTGCAGCGGTTTACTTAAATCAAGTTTAAAGCCGAACTTCTGGACTTGAAAAGTGTTAATGCCTGAGAATAAATTGTTTTTTTAAATAAGTATTTTTACCTACCTTACTTTATCGTCCCTGTTTTAGACAAAAGGTATTTACAAGGCCGATGTAAGTGGAAGTCCCGGGAGGGGACGCCCTAGAAGCTTTATTGGTGATGTTCTTCAGGAAGGTCACGTTCGTCAACCGGAGACCTAGCAACTGGCGTGCATGTATGATCATGGAATTCTTTAACAACAAACCTCAGTGCGATAGAGAGATTTCTAAATGAGATAACATCAAGTTAGAACCGAGCATTGCTCATAATGAATTGTCATGATCTAATAAGGAAATCCTTCAAAGATAATGTCTTCCATGAATGACAGCAAATTGTCCTTGAGAGACCCAATTGTTTATGTGTGGCTTAGTCACTCTATTCTGGTTTTTGGATGTCAAGTTAAGTGATTTGATTGGTTCTATTTCGGTCAACAATCATAACAGCTATATTGCCCTCAGCTGTTCAGGCGGGCAAAATTCGAACGACAGCCGCCATTTTGAAATCGTCATTCCGCTGTCAATTTCTGTCTAGTGTGAGTGCAACAAGCTTCGCTAATGAGACACAATTGATTTTCTATTGTATCGTGCTACATAGGGTACGCGCGGAGCTTGACCGGTTAAATAGCAATACCAAATTCTCCACTAGCGACGCTGCCGCTGTCAACTGAACAGGGGGCCTAAAAAGGCCACTTTGGAGAATCATAAAAGGATAACATTATGAATTATAATATTGCGAAGACAGTCCGTGTTTTTCTTTTTTTCGCTGCGCTACGTAGGTACAATCAAAGAGATTGGGATTGGATTTAGATTGGATTGATTGGTATTTTAGCACAGACAAAAAAATATAACTGAAAACTGATTCACCAATGGAATTTGATACGATTAACTTAACAGTTAACTGTCCATTATGTTATCCTTTTATGATTCTGCCAAAGTGGCCTTTTTAGGCCCCCAGATAAGATGGTTGGACTGTAGCATTAGATTTTAGATTTGCCAGCAGACTAGCTGATCAGAAACTTTGTTTTTGTTTTACACAATGCTGAAAATACAGGGTGATAGGTTAAATTTGGGACATACTTTAAGGGAGTGTAGTACTCATAAAATAAACAACTTTCAATATGGGACCAAACCTGAAATCGCGAGTAAATGTTCTCGTAAACTCCACAAAATGTAGTGAACAAGTGTTTTTTTTTTCATATTTCCGAGTTGGTCCCATAGTGAAACGGACATGTTTTACTATGGGTCCACCTTATTCTTTTTCATGAGTGCTTCACTCCCTTATAGTATTTCCCTCGTTTAACCTGACACCCTGTTTAATCTTCCGTGTTTAAAGTGCGTTTATAAAGTTATACTCAGTGAAAATATGTATAAGTTACAGAAATATATCTTTGTTACGCACTCCCAACACCGAAGATACTTTAGTTCAATCCCGTGGGATAATTCCCAACATCCTCACCAGCGAAGCCGCTAGTTGTAAAATAAATAAGTAATACTTATTCTTATTAATGTGAAATTTTACTATTATTAAGTCTAATTCAGACAGCAGTAATGCACAAATTTTAATACACACTAAAATGTTAAGAGGAAATGCGGTCGGAGAGATAAAAAATCATAATTCGAGGTTTGGCTTTCGCCTGTTTCCTCCTCCAATGTTGGACCAATTTAAAAGATATTTCATAAACTGATTATGAAGGATATATACTGTCTCTATGTTTTATTTTTTAACTTCCTACGCATAAGCAGGATACAAAGGTCTAAAAAGTTACCGAAATGTGTTATTTAAAAAAAGATAACTGGAAATCTCTGTTTCTATGGAAAATTTAAAATCGGTCTAATTTGGCTGTAACACTATTTTTCGGAAATGTTCTAAGTAACTTTTTAGACCTTTGTATCCTGTTTATGCGTATAAAGTTTCATTAAAATCGGTTCATTCATTTCGAAAAACAAGGGCTTGAAATTTTGTATTAAATGCCGTACGGCGTAAACGCTCCTAATATTGCAAGTAAAATATTGAAGATAAACTTTACAAAGCTAAATGCTCATGGTCGGTCACAGATGTTTCTTACAAAATCACGGTGAGATGTATTTAGGGCTTAAGGTACACAGCTGGGCAAAAAGGATATAAAAGGATATTTAGTTTATGCGGTTCCCTAAAAGTACATGTACAGACGCCAGCTGCACATCAAGCTACCCGAAACTGTAAAATTTTCCCAATAAACTTTGAACCTTAGGCTTTAGAGATACAGTTCAAAATCTATTAAAGAAATTTGACAGATTGTAGTAGCTTGATGTGCTGCCAGTCTGTATAGGATTTTACACTTTGGATGTGACTGTTGTTTTTATGTTATGGTAAGGTTAGGGGTATGAATCTCAAAGGTTATGTTCATAAATCTCGGAACATTAAAACAACTCCCAGATTAATTTGAACTTCACGGGAAATTCAAAACGGCGGACGTTTTGTACACGATTATTTTCATGTTTAGGAGTTTCAGAAGAAGTATTTGGAACATTATGTCAACATAATTATTTTCGTGGATTATTTATTGGAACGCAGTTCTTGCGGTAGGAGTAAACTGGTAGAAATCGCCAAGTAACGAAAAAGCGTTATGTGGCTTTTTATTACAAATAATACTGAGAGAGAGTTAGATATAGTTTTCATGGTTATCGAGGGTGCTGATGCTGGTAGTGAAGTCAAAATGAAAATCCAAGTTGGCCACTGTAAAACCGCGACTTATGAGTTGTTGGTCGTTGGTTCGAACCCAGACAGCCGCTTCACTTTGTGTAAATTATTTCATCACCACAACTCTCAAAACGGTGAAGGAAAACATCGTGAGGAAACAAAGAGCCAAATGTGACAACTGCCTACCCGCACTGGGCCCGAGTGGAGGATTTCGGCCCATTCCCTCTAACAACGAGGAGGCTTGTGTCCCAGCAGTGAGAACATTATAGGCTGATTACGTTGTATTTTAATTTGAATTATTGGATAAATACAAAATGACTAAGACAAGTCAGATCACACGAAAATAAACAATTCTTAAAACTGTTGCACTTATAAGATAAGAAAACCCTATACATTTTGAAAGACAATCCAAGCCGCTCACTGCAAACGCAATCAGAATAATATTTAAATAATATTTCCGTCATCTTGCAGCCTCTTACAATAAACACGCTTTGCATCTCGTTACCCAAGCTTTCCTACATAAATTAATTTAATTTTTCTCCTTAGCTGAGGGTTTCAACAAGCTGCAGCAGCTGTGACAACTGTCAACGACAAATTCCTGCGGGCGAGAGGGAAAGAGGACTCTGTTAGGCGACACACGGATGGGCAAGGATAGATAGAAAATAATAATAAAATAAAATTTTATTGTGGATCATAGGTAGGTAAACAATACATACAATGTTCTTATACGTTAAAATAGGATCAGCTATGTCCCGCCGCTTAGGCATACAATAACAATCACATAGTAATTGAGATTAAATAAGTCAAAATACACCAATTACATTAAATGTCAGAAGTAACTATAGCTATTAAACATAAAAAAAATATATATACCTATAGGTGGGTAGATTTTCATTGTATGATTTATTTTGACAATTTTTTGAGAAATTTTATTATTTTTTATTAGCTTGGTGGACAAATCAACGACGACTGAGGGGCCGCGCGGGGTAAGGCCCCCGGAATGCGTTCGGATACTTGAATTTAGTTCTTTTGATCGACAAAATTTATCAAACAAAAATCGCCGAAGTTAATGACGAAATCTTTGTGACAAAATTTTAAATGGATAAATAATAACATAAGGGGTAAATTCCGATGTAACTAATATAGTAATTGTTCAGTATACACTATAATTTTTACATATGGGGTGAAATTAAACAAAATTTAGGCAAGAACTTTGAGTATTCATGACATCAATAAATGTAGTGTAGAAAATAACGGAGAGGTAAATGATTTCCAGGATAGTTTTTTGTAAGTTTAAATATTTTATCATACTTATATTATGATTTTATTTATTACTAGTTACAAAAAAAAATGCAAATTATAAACTGAAGTAAATTTTACGCAATGCTTAATGGATATTTAAGCCTTATTGTGGAAGAACAGCAAAAAATGCTATTTTGAAAATCTACCCAGGTACACAGGGTTATTGGAAAAACACCAATAACCCCTTAAGAGGTCATTGTATTCATCATTATAAACAACTTTTACTATTATTTACTCTATTACTTTTTCTTTTACTTTCACTTTTACCTCAAATCGCAAAAAAAAAATGAGCTGTTCCCTACATTTACGTTCGGTTAACTCGTAAAAATGTAGGGAACAGCTGATGTTTTTTCGCGATTTCAGGTTACAGTACTTTTCTGAGACTTGACTTTTATGTGAAGGTGACTAAACAGTTGAAAGTTTTCAAATAAAATCAATTTTAATAATCTTTCAACAAAGAGAGAGAGAGAAAGATCATCTTTTTTTTCTCAATTTACAAATCAAGCTCTAACTCGTTTCTCATCCCAACAGTCCGTGTGTCCCAATCCCACGGTGGTCTCTCAACAATGTTCGGAATTACCACTACACATCGCGACTCCCTCTTGTGCCCGACAGTTTAGTATCTACTTTAACTTGCCACACCTTCGCTACTCCACTTCTTTTAGAACATAATACGCTGGTTATGGGGCTTACAGGACCTAAACGCAAAAAACGCAAGTTTTAGAAACAATAAAGGTATATTATTATTATTTATTTATTTATTCTGTAGCACACATACATTTTTAACCGACTTCAAAAAAGGAGGAGGTTCTCAATTCGACGGTATGTTTTTTTTTTTGTTTGTTACGCGATTACTCCGCCAATTGAGGACCGATTTTCAAAATTATTTTTTTGTTCGAAAGGGTATACTCTCGAGGTGGTCCCATTATCATCAAGTTGGAATCTGATGAGAGGATCCCATGGAAATTGAGGGAAACCCTCAAATTTTATAGGCAAAGCTATAGCGATTTGGGTATTTTTTAAAGTAACTTGAGCATTTGCTCTCGGAAATCATCATTTGGTAAAGTGGAGCTGATGATGAAGACCACAGATGGCCATCGGAACTACTCAATGACAAATATTTTACGGGTTGCGATTCGATTACTTTAATATGGTTGCTAAACGATTTATCCTCGTCGCAATGCGTATGGTGAGTGGTTGTTTAGGAGTTTGTAAGAACCAGGAGAACTCCTCAACAATTAACGTCCCTGCATCGGGAAAAGCAATATTTTGTAAAAGGTGATGAGCAGTTGACATTAGGCTATTGTAACTTTGATAAATTACAAACTGACCCACCAAAAGGTGAAAAATTTTTGGAAGTCGGTTGTTTTTTTTGTAAAAAAGTTTTTATATACATTTAAGTTGTTGGTTGTTGGTGTAGTTGGTTGGTGGTTGGTGGTGGTTGGTGGTTGGTGGTGGTGGTTGGTGTTGGTTGATGATCGACTACAGTAAACAAAATCAGAAAAAATATATGATATTCTTCAGGATATATGCTAGGTTGATAGTGTGTTGAAAACATAATACCTACAACTAATTTGATACTATAGAAAAAAATCATAAGATACCTCTAAAAACATTCTTTTTACAATAAAAATCATACTAATATAAGTACATACAAATATTCTGATTTTTTATCAGATTATTCTACAAGCAACGTAATAAAACACTAGTGTTTTAATTTTTTAGTCCAAACAATAGAATTTTTTGTAATTAAATAGGTAATTGCTTCATATTTTGCAATAAATTACCAGGGTTGTGTCATCGCGCTTCTCTTTCTTTTCTATGCATTCTGACAGTGACCGCGCTTTAGGTCATGTAAGCCCCTTAACTAGTTTTTGCCTGTGACTTTGTTTGCGTGAAACTTCACTATTGTTTGACAAGGATTGGGGGGACTCAACCACTATTTAAATTCCTTTCTTAGGGCGAGTTTCTCCAATTATTGTTAAAGAGCTGTCAGGGACATCATTGTTGTGAAATATTGACACTGACAGCTTTTGAACGCAGTTTAGATGTGCTGATAGCGTTCAGTTCCATTGGTGAAATACGCCCTAAGTTGTAATACCTACCTAACCTTATCCCAACTATCTTGGGGTCGGCTTCCAGTGTAACAGGATGCAGCTGAATACCAGTATTTTTACTTGGAGCTACTTCCTATGTGACCTGCACAACCCAGTTACTGGGTAATAAGATAACACTTGGTAAGACTGGTTGTCAGACTTTCGGGCTACTGATGACCCGTAACGACTGTCAAAGATCCACGAATGACAGCCGTGAACAACGGCTTAACGTACTTTATGACGCACGGAGGGGTCTTGGTATGTGAAGATGTTCATCCATCCACGGAACAACCGCGGCAAGCGTAGCTTAACCTCATCGATCGACCCGTGCGGCTGTTATTACTTAGCCACAAGCCACACAGACAGGACACACAGGAAACTATATTAATAGGCCCATCGTTTGTGGAACACCTCCAAAACTCAGTTAAGTACTGGTAACACGATACAAAATCCTTTCTAGTGTATATTACCCTAAATAATTTAGATGGAATTGGGTTGGTCACATCTGCCGCATGTCAGACGACCCATGGGCCGAACTTACGACCCAATAATGTCCTTCTTAATGGGAAGTGACATTAAGGCAGGCCTAGAGTTGGCGCTGGACCCCTAGAACTGACCCTTAGCAGCTGAAGTGGAAAGAGAGTAAGGAGGCCTTTGCCCTGCAGTGGGACTTCACAGGCTTTTAATAATCCTAACTAATATTATATATGCGAAAGTAAGTTTGTTTGTTACCTTTTCACGCCTAAACCACTGAACCGATCATGCTAAAATTTTGCATATAAGTTTTCCGGTGTACAGAAACGAACATAGGGTACTTTTGTTCCCGAAAAAAAGTGCTGTTCCCGAGGAAAACAACAATAACCTTACTATGATAATAGATGGCGCCACGTGTCTTTCGAATCAAAAACAGGACAACATCTGTCGGGTCAGCTGGTAATAATATAATATTACTAGCTTCTGCCCGCAACTTCGTCCGCGTGAAATTTCTTGTTCATCCGATCCAACCCGTCGCATCGCATCGCCCACCCGCGCTATTACTTTCGCTTTTCGCTTAGAGTTCTTTCTGGCTTTTCTTTCTTTTTGCTTGGCTCCTAAGGATCGTAGCGTAATGATAAATATCCTTTCGCAAGAATTATGTTACGAAAAAAAAAATCTAATCCGACTGTTAGTCCCAGACATTAACGCGTTCAAACAAAAAATGGTTGCCTGTAAAGTCGGTTTTACGGGCGAAGATTTTACGTGACAACGTCTTTTTCTCGGTAGAATATTTATTGATATGAATATAATTAAATTGCACAATAGGAACAAGGAATTAAATGAAAATAAGAACGTAACGTTACCGAGCGTTACACTTTTTCATAAGTGACTCCCAGCCGCAACCTAATTTAAAATAAGAACGTAACGTTACCGAGCGTTACACTTTTTCATAAGTGACTCCCAGCCGCAACCTAATTTAAGACGTTGTCACGTCAATAAACAAACTCTTCAGCTTTATACAACGTTATATAAAGTATATGCGAAACCTGAATATAGTTTGTTCAGAATAAGTAACTGAATCGATTCCAATAATTTTTACCCCATGTTATATTTTGTTCCAAAAATATTAAAAAAAACTGGCCAAGTGCGAGTCGGACTCGCACACGAAGGGTTCCGTACCACAAGGCAAAAACGCCGAAAAAAACGCGTTTGTTGTATGGGAGCCCCTCTTAAATATTCATTTTATTTTAATTTTATTATTTATTATTAAAGTAAAAATACAACTGAGTATTTTGTGAATATTTCAAGTGCCTACCTGTTGCCATTATTGATATCGAGCAAAAAAGGGCAAAAAAATCGCGTTTGTCGTATGGGAGCCCCCTTAAATATTTATTTTATTTTGTTTTTAGCATTTGTTGTTATAGCGGCAACAGAAATACATAATTTGCGAAAATTTCAACTGTCTAGCTACCGCGGTTCTTGAGATACAGCCTGGTGACAGACAGACGGACGGACGGACGGACGGACAGACAGCGAAGTCTTAGTAATAGGGTTCTGTTTTTACCCTTTGGGTGCGGAACCCTAAAAAGGTTAAAAGTTGGACACCGAGCGACACTAAGTAGGTTATCCAATCTCCGCGCCGAACGGTTAGGTACCTAGGTACCAATGAGTTCAAGACGGCACAGCGCGGGTGAGCATGTTTCTGTACGGACAAACAGGTAACTTAACAAGCTTATAACTTTGTGATTTTTCATGACACAGTTTTGAAATTTTGTACATACTCGTAGATTCTTTACATAAAAATACTAGACACGTTTTTCGGGTTTCGCATTTATACTAAAAATAATGTTGTATACAGGGTTAGTCTTCAAAGACTAGCCAAATTTAGGTGTGTGGTACCGACCATAAAACTGAACAACTTTCTCCATGGGACTAACATCGTAATCGCGAATAAAAATTCAGCCGTCCCATATGTTCTATATGTTATGTCGAGTAGGTATTGAAGTTTTCTATGGGACAGTTGATACATTTTTCGCGATTACCATATTGGTCCCATGGAGAAAGTTGTTCAGTTTGATGGTGTGTATGTAGCGGTTTCTACAACGCCACATGCGAACAACGCGAACACGCAAAAGCCTGCATCTCACAAGCAGAGTTTTCCGCGCAACTAGCATAGATACAACGGCCCGACATGAGTCATCGGGCACAACACCCGTCTGGTCAGAGGATCCTCCCTTTTATATAGAGTATGAGTGAGCTTTACACCCTGTTCCTCATACCTCTGTAGTCTGTACCACACCCTTTTTTTTGTTTGGGTGGGAAATCATCAAATGACCCGTCCCGCTCTGGGCGGAGCGGAAGGTAGTGTCAGACTCTTACTGACTAAAACCCACCCGTGTTCCTTCCTTAGCCCTTATGTTCCGGGCCAGCGGTAACCCTTTCGGACAATCCCGCTGACCTGTACCGCACCCTTAAATTTGGCTGATCTTTAGAAATAAATTCTGTATAGATTAGTATAGATGATTTAGGCAATGAATCTGTTTGTTTTGACAATGAAAGAACTTCTGCTTAGTACCTATCGTTGCCGCATTGTTATGTTTTCGCTTGAGATAATGGTTTTCGGTTACAACAGGCACGTGAACTGTATTATGTACCCTGGCGATCTATTCTGGTAAAAATCTCACCGTGTTTAGGTGAAGTGAGCTTGTGAACGGCTCCAACTAACAAGTTGTAGGTCGTGGGTTCGAATCCAGGCAGGCGCTTTAATTTGTGTAAATAATTTCATCACCACTACTGCTCTCAAAACGGTGAAGGAAAACATTGTGAGTGATTTTTTGGGCCTAGGACATGCCGGTTTCCTCACGATGTTTTCCTTCACCGTTTTGAGAGCAGTGGTGATGAAATATTTTCCAAAAAGGAAAGCGCCTGTCTCGGTTCGAACCTAGGACGTCGTCGTCGTACGACGTAAGTCGCAGCTCTGCGTCATGCTTACCGCAAAAAATATTATAGTATTTTCTTTCTTTTCTAGACTTTCGGGCTTCTCACAACTGATAACAACGTTCAATGTGAGTTGACCAATGGTGCAGAAGTTAACTTATGTTTAAACTGATATTTTTACAATCTATGTATATAAAATTCAAAGTCCTGACTGACTGACTGATATATCAACGCACAGCCTAAACCGCTGGTCCTAGAGACATGAAATTTGGAGGGTGTGTTCTTTGTGAAGAGTATGTATCCACTAAGAAAGGATTTTTCTAAATTCCACCCCTAAGAGGGTGAATTTTCACGCGGACGAAGCCGCGAGCGGAAGCTAGTCTAGAAATATAGGTCTACCAGATACTCATGACAAAAAAAAAAAGTGATTTTCATATGGATTGACATTGCCATAATATGAAAATCATATTTTTTTTTGTATGCCATGAGATTCTGGTATACCTATAAATACAAACGTTGTTTTTAAGCTTACGGCTCCACACATTAATTATTCCATGCACAACAGGAGAAAATCTGTGCAAAGCACGTATAATTTAATTAGAATTTCGAGCCATTAGCTAATTTATACGGTCCATAAAGTATCAAGTAATTATGCAGTATAACTTGAACGCATAAAAATTAGTTTTATACGGTAAATGAGATTTATGAAATTGCACTCTAAGCTGGTTAAGTTTGACTCCATCCATAATCAGCCTATAATGTTCCCACTGCTGGGACACAGGCCTCCTTTCGGTGAGAGGGAGTGGGCCGTAATCCACCACGCGGGCCCAGTGCGGATTGGCAGATGTCACATGTCTTCGAATTTTTGGTTCTAGGACATGCCGGTTTCCTCACGATGTTTTCCTTCACCGTTTTGAGAGCAGTGGTGATGAAATAATTTACACAAAGTAAAGCGCCTGTCTGGGTTCGAACCTACGACCTACAACTCGTAAGTCGCGGCCGTTACCACTTAGCCACCACTGCTCTAAAGTTCAACTCTAGTTAATTTAAATGGCTTCGCTATTATCTAGAAATTAACGTAGACAGAGAAAGAATTATGGGTTTAATAATTTTGAAAATGTTGAAGTAGGATTTGTTATAGTGTTAATTTGTTTTATAATTAAAAGGAAATGCGGTCGGAGAGACTTTTGAAAACGCCTAAGTGAAAAGTCATAATTCGAGGTTTGGCTCTCGCCTATTGCCTCCTCCAATATTGGACTAATTTAAAAGATATTTCATAAACTGAATACACTAGGCCTCTGTTGACAGAGGTTTAAATCGGCATTTTATAAGAGTTCTAGTGCTTAAAAAAATAACGTATCATCAAAAAGGAAAACATAGAGACATACAAGTAGTTAATATTTATTATTCTGTAAAAAATCATTGCTTTATGGTCATTAACTAGAAAGAAAACAGGCGAGAGAGTTTCTATGGAGAAAAGACCTCCCGCATTTCCTCTTAACGCCTGTATTTCTCGAAGGGTTAAACAGATGTGTACAGTCAACAGCAAAAGTAGATGATCAAAATCAGAAATTCAATACTAATTACCGGAGTTCGCGTCAGAACTGTATGGCAGAGCTGTTGCTGTTGTTGTTGTTGAGCTATGTGCAGAGACTGTGTGGCTGTGTGGCAGAGTTCTGACGCAAACTCCATTCATTAGTAGGTATTGAATTTCTGATTTTAATCATCTACTTTTGCTGTTGACCGTACCTATAGTACTCCCACATTTCGCTAGTCATGTTTAAGTTCCATGTGATAAGGGGCGACTCTATTACCATCAACCAGGCAGAAATCCAGACTCCGGGCTTCCAATAAATTCCAATAATGACTTGACTTATCAAGTCATTATTGGTATAATATTTGGTAATGTACGAAAAAGCCCTCCTACCCCACGTATGTATGTACTAGCGTAATACGGAGTGTTAATTTCAATAGAATAAGAAGTCGGTTTATACTGGTTTTATTTCCACTGAAGTACGGTCTATTGTATGTATTTAGGAGTCTTTGGTCAACTGGACCCTCTCGAAATGGACCCACGGGATCACTCAACCCAATCACATTTTGAATAGGTCGACTGGACCCGCTGCCTAATTTCATCATTAGTACAGTCACGGAGTAAAGAGAATGAATGGTCACTAGAAAAGGTTTTTAAAGAAATAGTGTTGTAATTTTATTTTAACGATCGCAGTCCACTGCTAGACAGAGGCCCAGGCTGCGCCACAAAACCCTGTCCTCCGCCTTTCGCATCCAGTCTGCTCTAGCCACCTTCTTAAGGTCGTCGGTCCATCTGGCTGGGGGGGTCCCACACCCCTGCCACCCACACGCTTCTCGGTACGCGGTCTCCACTCTCGGACTCGTTTGCTCCACAGGCCATCGGCCACTGCCACTTCAGTTTGCTTACTCTGCAAGCTATCTCACTTCTGAGCTACTCCTATAATTTTATTTACCGACGGTAAAAGTTTAATTGAAGGCATAAATGTAACGAGTACCTTGTTGTACTTATTTAGCATCGTCACTTGAAAAGGGTTTTTAATGCAGTAGTTTTAGTAATTTTATTTACCAACAGTAAAAGTTTAAATTGAAGTCATGAGTGTAAAAGAGGTAGTGAAGTTTTTTTGCAGCCATCAAATTCTTGACTGTGGGTGTCGCCGTAAAAGGCAAATGAGTCATGTCTAGAGAATACAGAGCAAAAGCAGTCTTTTCCTGTGTCTATATTTCAAATTCACTTAAGTTCACAGAATATTTCTCCCTTAATTATTTTTAACATTGACCTTAATTCACGGCTTCTTTAATTGGTTAATTTTTTAATTTTCCAATGAATTTGGAATGCGCGAAGAGTAGGTACGTTCTATATAAACGCAAGTAACTCTTCAATTTATGTAACCTATTGATAATCACCCACAATACAGGAGAAATTCCTAGGGTGGGGGCAAAGTTAAAAAAAAAAAAAAAAAATAATCTTTTAGTTCCTTTTGCAAATTAAGCCGACTTACGAGTACGACGCTACCGAACGAAAAAAAAGCTATCGGTCTCAACTATTTTCTTACTAATTTTAGGTAAGTAGGAACCAATATATTCATTTCCTAAAATAGAAAACTAAGGTATATAAAATTAATATGTTATGAATATGTATAGATAATTTTTTTACTAGCCATTTTTGTCCCATGTTTGAGAATAATAATAAAAAAAATAATAATGCAAAACCTGTTTAAATGCAGGTAGCTCTTTCAAAGATAAATCACCCACATACTCGTATAAAGCGTTCTCCATAACTACAATATCCTCGCTTGTCGACAAACAACTCTCTTTGCACGTTTATCAGAATGTTGACCCCTTACTGCAGACTTTTTGGCGTCAGTGACGTCACGAAAGGCAAAATAAATGTGCCATTCTTTCTGTGAGAAGGGAAAACAGTCTGTATATAGTTTCTGTATTTTCATAATATTCGTAAAAGTGGTCATTGGAGCTTAGCACCGTAATTGACCAATTTAAAACACAATCTGAAAGATTTTGAACGAAATTGTTAACATCATAATATCAATTGTCATATGTTTTAAAAACAAATTAACACTATAACAAATCCTACTTCAACATTTTCAAAATTATTAAACCCATAATTCTTTCTCTGTCTACGTTAATTTCTAGATAATAGCGAAGCCATTTAAATTAACTAGAGTTGAACTTTAGAGCAGTGGTGGCTAAGTGGTAACGGCCGCGACTTACGAGTTGTAGGTCGTAGGTTCGAACCCAGACAGGCGCTTTACTTTGTGTAAATTATTTCATCACCACTGCTCTCAAAACGGTGAAGGAAAACATCGTGAGGAAACCGGCATGTCCTAGAACCAAAAATTCGAAGACATGTGACATCTGCCAATCCGCACTGGGCCCGCGTGGTGGATTACGGCCCACTCCCTCTCACCGAAAGGAGGCCTGTGTCCCAGCAGTGGGAACATTATAGGCTGATTATGGATGGAGTCAAACTTAACCAGCTTAGAGTGCAATTTCATAAATCTCATTTACCGTATAAAACTAATTTTTATGCGTTCAAGTTATACTGCATAATTACTTGATACTTTATGGACCGTATAAATTAGCTAATGGCTCGAAATTCTAATTAAATTATACGTGCTTTGCACAGATTTTCTCCTGTTGTGCATGGAATAATTAATGTGTGGAGCCGTAAGCTTAAAAACAACGTTTGTATTTATAGGTATACCAGAATCTCATGGCATACAAAAAAAAATATGATTTTCATATTATGGCAATGTCAATCCATATGAAAATCACTTTTTTTTTTTGTCATGAGTATCTGGTAGACCTATATTTCTAGACTAGCTTCCGCTCGCGACTTCGTCCGCGTGAAAATTCACCCTCTTAGGGGTGGAATTTAGAAAAATCCTTTCTTAGTGGATACATACTCTTCACAAAGAACACACCCTACTAATTTCATGTCTCTAGGACCAGCGGTTTAGGCTGTGCGTTGATATATCAGTCAGTCAGTCAGGACTTTGAATTTTATATATACATAGATTGTAAAAATATCAGTTTAAACATAATTTAACTTCTGCACCATTGGTCAACTCACATTGAACGTTGTTATCAGTTATGAGAAGCCCGAAAGTCTAGAAAAGAAAGAAAATGCTATAATATTTTTTGCGGTAAGCATGACGCAGAGCTGCGACTTACGTCGTACGACGACGACGTCCTAGGTTCGAACCGAGACAGGCGCTTTCCTTTTTGGAAAATATTTCATCACCACTGCTCTCAAAACGGTGAAGGAAAATATCTTGAGGAAACCGGCATGTCCTAGGCCCAAAAAATCACTCACGATGTTTTCCTTCACCGTTTTGAGAGCAGTAGTGGTGATGAAATTATTTACACAAATTAAAGCGCCTGTCTGGATTCGAACCCACGACCTACGACTTGTTAGTTGGAGCCGTTCACAAGCTCACTTCACCTAAACACGGTGAGATTTGTACCAGAATAGATCGCCAGGGTACATAATACAGTTCACGTGCCTGTTGTAACCGAAAACCATTATCTCAAGCGAAAACATAACAATGCGGCAACGATAGGTACTAAGCAGAAGTTCTTTCATTGTCAAAACAAACAGATTCATTGCCTGAATCATCTATACTAATCTATACAGAGTTTATTTCTAAAGATCAGCCAAATTAAGGGTGCGGTACAGGTCAGCGGGATTGTCCGAAAGGGTTACCGCTGGCCCGGAACATAAGGGCTAAGGAAGGAACATGGGTGGGTTTTAGTCAGTAAGAGTCTGACACTACCTTCCGCTCCGCCCAGAGCGGGACGGGTCATTTGATGATTTCCCACCCAAACAAAAAAAAGGGTGTGGTACAGACTACAGAGGTATGAGGAACAGGGTGTAAATCTCACTCATACTCTATATAAAAGGGAGGGTCCTCTGACCAGACGGGTGTTGTGGCTGGCGGGCAACTGCCCGATGACTCATGTCGGGCCGTTGTATCTATGCTAGTTGCGCGGAAAACTCTGCTTGTGAGATGCAGGCTTTTGCGTGACGCCAGTATGACGCGTTGTTCGCATGTGGCGTTGTAGATACCGCTACATACACACCATCAAACTGAACAACTTTCTCCATGGGACCAATATGGTAATCGCGAAAAATTTATCAACTGTCCCATAGAAAACTTCAATACCTGGTCTACTCGACCTAAACATATGGGACGGCTGAATTTTTATTCGCGATTACGATGTTAGTCCCATGGAGAAAGTTGTTCAGTTTGATGGTGTGTATGTAGCGGTATCTACATCATCAACATCATTTCAGCCGAAAGACGTCCACTGCTGGAGATAGGCCTCCCCAAGCACCTCCACCTTCACACTTGCAAGTATTTGCAGTGTTTTAATGTGTTGCGCAATTATTTGATGGCACGGTTGGCGCAGTGGTTAAGCGATTGACTGCTGCGCTGCGTGTCGCGGGTTCGATTCCCGCACGGAACAAATATTTGTATGACCTACAAGTAGTTGTTCCGGGTCTGGCTGTTTGTGTATGTGAGTTTAAATGTTTGTAAACGCACCCACAATACAGGAGAAATTCCAAGTGTGGGGCAAAGTTTAAAAAAAAAAAAATATATAGGTACCTGTGCCTTGAAGTGGCCATTTAGAACTGTTATAAGTCATCTTCATCGTCCTGTCCTTATTCTATTGTTTTTGGATTGAAGCATATCTTCTTTTCAAATGTCATCTCAGTCAGTATTCACCCCTTTCATAACCATATCAGGGAGCAGTGATGGCCCAGTGGTAACGGCCGCGACCTACGACTTGTAGGTTCGAACCCAGACAGGCGCTAAATTTTGTGTAAATTTGTTCATCACCACTGCTCTCAAAACGGTGAAGGAAAACATCGTAAGGCAAAATGTCCTAGAACAAATAATAATTCAAAGACATGTGACATCTACCAATCCACACTAGGCCCATATGGTAGATTACGGCTCACTCTCTCTCACCGAGAGGAGGCCTGTGTCCCACTGCTGTGGGAACATTATAGGCTGATTATGTTTAGTTAGCCATATCATCGTTCACACAATCTGATAATTATTTATTTTCAATATTCTTAAAAAAAAACAAGATCTTCAAATTACTTAAGAATTTAAATATAAGACAGTCATTATTAAAATCGAAAGTCAGACATTTGAATAAGATCTCATTACGGGGACAAGGTACTCGTAAGTTGTAAGTGGAATTAAGCTTTAGTTAATATGAAATGAAATGGGGTATCAAATAATTAAATATACATTGTTGCTCTTAATTTATAGTTTCATTTGTAGCCTGGGTATTAAACTGGCGGCCATCTTGTTTCAACAAGTTTTGAACAATTATTAAATAGTTTCAGGTTGTTCATTTGGGTTGAAATGTTTTGGGGCCGAATTGTATCTTTGTTTTTGTAGGTGCTTGCTACGGGTTTGTTTCCTTCCATTGGTTTTTGTTTATGTTAAAGGGGTCAATGTCATAGATAGTTTCATCATGTTGTTTTATATTGCCTGATTTATAAGTTGGCATTTAATTGTCTGTTGTATACCATAAGTTGAAGAAACAATAATAGTTTCACTGTATTGTATGCCACAGGCATGAAACTTGCGTCGTGAAAATGGCTTTAACTCTCGTATTTCGCAATTAAAACAAATTCGAAGAAAACGTCACTTTGTTTATTTCGCGTCACTCTTCGTCCATTTGCTTCAAAACCTACTTTAATTATCCATTCCTTTTAAAGGTCTTTTTAATTAGTTACCGCCTAAGTGGCTAGAGCAAGGACAGTCGAATCAGCTTCGTTAATATTTCAAAGCAATTCAGTCGTACTTCACTTTTTTTAAAGTAATTACATAAAGATGGTGAGCAGTAGTGGCCCAGTCGTAACGGCCCCGACTTTCGACTTAGGTCGTGGGTGCGAACCCAGGCAGGCACTTTACTTTGTGTAAATTATTTCATCACCACTGCTCATAAAACGGTGAAGGAAAACATTGTTCTAAAACCAAAATTTCGAAGACATGTGACATCCACCAACCCGCACTGGGCCCGCGTGGTGGATTACGGCCCGCTACCTCTCACAGAGAGGAGTGAGTACCAGCAGTGGCAACATAATAGGCTGATTATCACACTATTAATAAAAAGGCGAAAGTTTGTGTGTGTGTTTGTATGTTTGTTACTTCGTCACGCACAAACGGCTAAACGGATTTGGATGAAATTTGGCACACAGATAGTTTATAACCAGGATTAACACATAGACTTATACATATACTTTTTATCCCGATATTCCTACGTGATCGACAGTTATACGGGTCAAACCGTGGGGCACTGCTAGTACTACATAAACATAAGATCACGCCTTGTCTCCCCGAAGGTTAAAGCAGAGCCGTAACTATAGTATACCTACATTTCGTCAGTTATGTTTAAGTCCCATGTAATAGGGGACGAGCCTATTGCACAATTCAGACTCTGGGCTGCTATTAGGAATTTCTAATCACAGTATAATCACACTATTACACTAATATTATAAAGGCGAAAGTTTGTGAGTGTGTGTGTATGTTTATATGTTTGTTACTTCTTCACGCTCAAACGGCTGGACCAATTTTTTATACAAATTTGGTATGGAGGTAGCTGACACCCTGGATTAACATATAGGCTACTTTTTATCCCAATATTCCCACGGGATCGAAACTTATGCGGGTAAAACCGCGGGGCGCAGCTAGATGTAAATAATATATTTTCGTTTTGTTTTTCATTCATAATGACAGAAGCTTCTTCCTCTCTGACACAGGTGACTATAGCCGCACTGACTGACTGGTGACTGTCTATTTATGGTAATTCAGCTAGGTCGCAGGTGAATAGAATGGCAATATAAGTTCAAAACTTCTAAAAGTTCCAAACTTTCAAAAGTCTAAATCTACTCTAGATTTAGACTTTTGTCGTGCTACGACAGCGCATGCGGCGGGTGACTAAAATCGACAGTGAAAATGATCAGTCGCAGGTGATCGCCCGCCGCATGAAGGTCGACATTTTGATATTAAATTAAATATTATATTTACAATCTACGTCGTCGCGAATCTCTTAGGGAACTATTTAAAAAGGTTAATATCATGACGGTACCTTGCCAATTCATTTATGAAAATATTATGTAGGTATGTAAGAAAAAATCAACATCTTTTTAATAAAATAAGTGATAGGCATAATTTTAATACTAGAAATAAAGATAAATTAGATCAACCTTTTTTCAGATTATCGAAAGTACATACATCTTTTATGGGGTACTGTGTTAAATGCTACAACAAAATACCTTGTGACATATTGCAATTAAATGAAAGAAAATTTAAAACTCGTATTAAAAGTACACTTTGTAAACAAGGATATTACAAATTAGAGGATTATATCCAAGATAAGAATGTTTGGAAACATGCTGGTCCTGCTCCATAGGACAATCTAAAAGTCTAGACAAAATCAAACTTGTTCCTAATTTAATTTATATATATATGTTTAATTATGACATCTTATTCTAATTCAATTTTACAATCTGCGACTACAGTGGCTCACACACTTGTTAAAGTTCAACTACTTTTGCATTTTTTCATTTTTTTTTTTTTTTAAATAACTTGTAAATATGTGAGCACCATGTATCTATCACTTATTTGATTTACCTGTCATTGCTTAATTTTTAATTCTTTTTACCTTTTGTGGTAGACTAATTTTATTATGGGTGCATCGTGTTCACATATAATTTTTATTATGTATACAAGACCTTGTAAAACATTTTTAAAAGAGTAACGGTGGAGTTTCTTGCCCATTCTTCTCCATACGAAAACTACCTTTTCGAATGGGCGACTAGAATCATTTCTATTTAGTTTTTTTTTGACGTTCAAAAGTGCCTTTAATGTGCCTATTTGAAATAAATGATTTGACTTTGACTTCAAAAATATAAGGACTAACGTTTTATACAGTTTTTCTTAAATCTAGGGGAAGGTTGCGATCATTGGACTAGCTCTTTCATTGGACCACCAAGGTATTTCCAAAACTGTGCAAGCTAGCAATACCCAAACTAGTCGAAACGAGTCCTTGACGACTCAGTTGCACCCCCCTCTTACCTCAGTGACGTTGCGTCACGTGGCGAGGAGAGACGTGTGACGTTGTCTTTGCGGCGGTCAAAATCTAAATATTACACTCGGGACAATTTGACGTAAGTATCATTGCATTCATATTTGTCTGCGTGCACTGTTATGAACTATTAGACAATTTAATTGTGATTCCATGAGTTTTATTCAATTTTGTCTAATCATGACCATGTATATTTTATTTTATTTTTTTCTTAACAAATACCTTGTTGCCATCAATGGACCCCAAGAGAGTTCCACCGTTGGACCGGTCCAATCATAGCAACTTTTTACTGTATTTTTCTGCTTATAATTATGGGAATAGGTCCCGAGTATTTCACTAAAATTCCAGAATGTCGCCGAAAAAAGGAAGTACTTTACATGGAATGAAACAAGTATGAACCTTGCTTTAGAATCAGTAAGGAAACAAAGAGTTGGTTTAAGTGAAGCAAGCATTATGGAGTCCCGAAAGCAACAATTGCTATTACTACAAGCGACCTTAGCTTCCTTTATACTGTATCTTAATTTTGATGACTTGTTGGTCTCACTAAACGTGCCAAATGTAAAATTTTATTAGATACTAATTATGTAGCCTATAAATATAGTTTGTTTGCTTGTCGTATGTTATGAGTCATGTTTGTCTCTCCTCGTATGTCACAATTTTGTAATATTGATAATTATAATTAGTTGCCTCGATTGGACCACTAGAACAAATTTCTCGAAGTCCATTGATGGCAACCTGGTGGTTCATTGAAGGTGCCCATGGTCCAAAGAAGGCAACAGCTCAAGATTTTGTTTTCTTCGTTTATAGCAAAAAGTGTAAGCCAGAATTGTTTGTGCGTTTGATTATTATAAATAAAGGTCCTACGAAATAGAAATAATAAACTGCTTTCATTTTAACACTTACACTTTTTGAGGTATGAGGTCGTAAAGTTATGTGGTCCATTCATAGCAACCTTCCCCTATGCCAAGTTCATCCATGATTTGTGCCCGCACTAGGTAATCCTGTCTTTCAGGCGAATGGAGGTAACATTAATTGATTAAATAATCACATACTTATCATATTTATCTTATTGGTATCATGTAAAAAGGTGTAACAAATTATATTATACGAACAATATTTACTTTAGAACAAGTAATAACTTCTCTGTATCTTCATAGGACATAGTTCGAAGAGCAATATGAACCTCACTTGCTGATTTTTATCGACCTGTGTAAATAGGGCGGCGATTCGGCTTGTGAGGCGATTTTCGGTAAGCGACCAGCCGCAGGGCGAAAATCGACCTAGTGTAAATACCTCATTAACACAAAAAAAAAACAGTAGATACGAAAGAGATGGAAATGGAAAGATAAACAAAGTACTAAATGTAAATCTTAGTGTTCATATTTTTGCGGTCAAACGATTTTGTTTGAGAAATTGTGAAACAGCGTTGTTATAATCAGGCGATTTGTATTTAAAGTCTTGGTAAAATTGCCTGAAACAACGTTTACTGAAGAAATTCAGGAAGGAGGCCGTTTGCATTTAGTTTTTATGGCGTAGATTTGGAAGATTCTTCCGAGAACCTTGAACTTTCTTGCATGTGTTGTTATGTGTTCTTGTATGTTATATGTAATGGCGCGGTTGGGTTGTACCCTTAGAAATGGTCGAGTTGAAGGTTGGTGATCCACGTTTCAAGTTCGTGGGTTTAAACTGGTTTGGGTAGCCATGGCTACGTTTATAAAAGTATCTGTTGGAAATCTTCTTGATTCTAAATCGTACGTTTAGTCCATTTTTTGGTGGTCTTTGTGTGATCAATCCTCGTGTCTGTTCTGTATGAAAACTGGCTTTTACCCTGCTGGGAGAGTAACCTATTTCAAAAGAATTCAGTAAAATAGGTTGAAGTTAATATAAATGTTATTTGTCACATTTATTTATCATTTATCACAACTATAGATACTACTCACTATTTTCCAAACTGATTCTGATTATTCTCTTCAGATTTACTCCTTAAACGTAGCAAAACAAAAGCCTATCACATCATACAAAAGACATTACCTACAAACAATCTATTTTCAAATTACTACTGCAAAATAATCAGCTGTTCCCTACATTTTGACGATTTATGTGAACATAAATGTAGGGAACAGCTGATTTTTTTCGCGATTTCAGCTTTGTTCCCATAGTCAAAGTTGTTCACAATGAAGAGTACAATGACCCCTTAAGAGGTTTTGCGTTAATTCCATAACACGGTGTACATCAACGCACAGCCTAAACCGCTGCTCCTGCAGACATGAAATTTGGAGGGTGTGTTCTTGTGAAGAGTAGGTATCCAATAAGAAAGGGTTTTTGGAAATTCCACCCCTAAGAGGGTGAATGAAGCAGAAGCTAGTAAAAATACTACTGTATAATAAGTTATAAGTACCATCAAAATTACATATACATAATCAGCCTATATTGTTCCCACAGCTGGGATGCAGGCCTCCGCGCTGCCGCTGTGAGAAGGACTGGGCCATGATCCACCACGCGGGTCCACTACGGGTTGGTAGATGTCACATGTCTTCGAATTTTTGGTTCTAGGACATGCCGGTTTCCTCACGATGTTTTCCTTCACCGTTTTGAGAGCAGTGGTGATGAAATAATTAACACAAACTCAAAAAGTAAAGCGCCTTTCTGGGTTCGAACCTACGACCTACGACTCGTAAGTCGCGGCCGTTACCATCTGGGCCATCACTGCTCTCATCGAAATTAAAGCTAATGTATCCAAAAAAGTTTCTAAGTTTCCACTATTCACCCGCATGGCCGTAAAAAAAGCATTAGTCAAACTCTCGTTAAATCTGTAGTAACGTATGTAGGAAACATTACAACGTCATTAAACACAATCGTTGCTCCCGGTCACGCGCGGCGTTGCTTGTATATTACTGGGTTTTTTCTCTTGCATCCCTAATAGTGTGGTTGGGAAGGACGCGATGGATAGGGAGCGATTTGTTCAAAAGAATATGCGAAGGATCGTACTGGGTGCGTATTTTAATCTGTTTCAAATAGATCATTTACTAGGCTAAAAAAATCTAAGTCACGATAACTACTTTATTTATTTAATACTTCAAGCACAGAAATGTACAGAGGCGGACTTAAAGCCAGCACTTTCATTCACCACATACGTTTACTACAATCTCAACGCACGGCATCTGACCATCACCAAAAAAGCATTAGAACATTTGCTACAAGGATCTTTTGGCGCTTGAATAACGTTTACAAAGGGGGGCGCTGTTGGTAACCATCCGTGCAATTGTTTTGTAAAAATGTACTAAAAAACCAAGATGGTGGCGTTAGTTCCGATTTTGATTACGCGCCAAAAGAACCTTGTAGTGCTATAAATCTGTTGCTACCATAGATATAAGAGTTGCAACAAACATTACAACGTCATTAAACACAATCGCTGCTCCCGGTCACGCGCGGCGTTGCTTGTCTATTGCTGGGTTTTTTTTTCTTGCATCCCTAATAGTGTGGTGCGGTGGGTGTGGTGTGGTGCGTGTGGAGGTGGTGTGCTGTGGTGCGATGGATAGCGAGCGATTTGATCACAGGCATATGATGAGGAATAAGATTGAGGTATCGGTTTCGTCTTTTCTGTCGCGGTCCACTGCTTTAAAATTTTCTAAAATCAATTCCCAACCCCTGAACCCCCTTCTGGATCCCCTGCTAGTTATTCTTATGTTTCAATTTCGGTCTTATCCACTATAACTAGGTCTCATACTCTTACTGTTTTTGACTGGTAAGTTAAGGTAAGGTAAGTTAAGAGAATTTGTATTAAGAATTCAATTCTGGCCTATCTTTTAAAAAAAAATACCGAGAATTGCCCGTCTGTTTTCTTGAGTAGTGACCAACTACTCAAGAAAACAGACGGGCAATTCTCGGTATTTTAACCTTTTGAACGCCAGAGCATAAACGCACGCGCGTGCCCTCCACGCCAAGCCACAATTTTAAATATTTAAGGTATACATTTAAAAACACACAAAAGTAATGATTTAAATTGTTTATTTCGTGATAAAGTGCACCGCATTTTTTGTCACATATTTATGTCGCTCGTAATAGGATAGGCGACACACGACTGGCGTACAGGGCACGCGCTTGCTTGTCACGTATATGTGACAATGGCGTTCAAAGTGTTAAGAACTTTCACAGCCTATCTGTCTCAATATGTCAAAAATACCTCTAAATCTACATTTTTGACAAGTTTTTGACATTGATTGTCGCTGAGATGAAATTGCGACTAGATTTTGAACGTTTTTAATTATGGAAAGAAGCCATCAGACACTTCCAAAGAGTTTTAACAAATGAAGAATCACCTTTATAGTAATTACTTGCACTTTCCCGCTGATTTTCTAGCCAAACGCTGAAACAACGTAGCAGGCGCGCGGATCGAATGAGAAACGCGCTCATTACAACCGGCACATCTATCGAATTTGTACACAGTTTTATTCTTTTGACGCCCGACACCTGGGATATTTATCGATATTTTTTTATTGGACACGTTTTTGTAGTCATATCGTAGTAAAACTTAGGTACTGTTTTAATGAATATAAAACTTATATTTGCCATCATGGTGAAAGGATTAGCCAATCGACAGAGGTCTATTGCCCAGGGTGCGTCGGACGTAGCAAAAGCTCGGATGGTACGTCATGCACCCTCACAGCTCTAAATGACACATGATTATTACTGGTTGCTTACAACCGACCCCGTTGCGAATGCTGTATCCACTATCGTCAATATCTGCATTGTGTTTCCAGAAATTCGTATGACTATAGCCAGCCGCATCGAGAGGGCGAAGCTACAGGATGACCTACACCACTTAATGCACTATTTTAAGTGCGACAGAGGCTTAAAAGCCGCAAACAATTTCTTGGGTGCGTGAGTCCAGCTAAAGGCAACCCTTCCACACAAAGATGTGATCTCTGGAAAGAAAATGATCTCTTTATTCAACCATCAGAGAATCTCCCATTCGGGCATAAGTTACCGTGGCCTACTTGGAAAACCTTAAACAAACTTCGTACCCAAGTAGGCCGCAGTAAGGACAACCTCCACAAGTGGGGGTTCATGGAAGGCTCCGATGTGTATGCGGTGTCTCTCCATAGACAATGGCTCACCTCCCATCTCGCACCGCATAACCTGTCACATGCACACTTGAGGACCAATGGCTGCGTCAGCGAATGCTGAATTTTATGAAATCTTTTGGAAAATTCCGTTTATTCAAACGTTTATTACCCCCGCCCCCAATTAAAGTTTTCACTATTCTTTTCTGTTCGAATCTCGACCTTAATGCACCAGTGAACTAATTGGCAATTATCGTATGGAGTACAAAACATAAATTATCAGATTACTGGAGTTTTTATAGTTGGAAGTAGAATTTTGGATTTTTAAAGTACTGTCACAATTAAGTTTAAGCAGGGTGCTTATTCTTGAGTTTAATTCCGATAGATCGACATTGGAATTGTGACGTTTCGTACTCTTGAGTTCGATGCTAGCGCCAAATGGTTTTTAAATTGTGTGTCCATTTTGGGGAAGTAAGTGGAATTGGGATCAGGCTTGGCGTGGTTAACCCCACGCCAAACCCGATTCCAATTCCGTGGGTGCTTCCGTGGGTGCTGGTGGAGTTGGGGATGTGGGCTTGTCTCGTTCAGTTGGTGACGGCAGAGAACTTCGCCGCAGCAATTGGCTACGGTCAAACGGGCTAGATCCTGAACTAGCCATGTCCACCACAGTAACAGTATTCTATAGGATTTAGTTCATTGCATGCAATGAAAGCGCACGTCAGTGTTTCTATTAACTCGCGACAATCTTTTGTTTTAATGCTTACACTGCTTATTTAATTTCAATAACAATTTTTTTTTTTTTTTTTTTTTTATTCAGCCTATACTGTCCCACTGCTGGGCAAAGGCCTCCCCCAAGTCCTTCCAGGAACTCTTTTCCTGCGCCGCCTCGAACCAGCCCTCGCGGTACGCGTCCAGGTCATCTCGCCACCGCTTTCTGGGTCGACCTCGGCGGCGCCGTCCATCTTCAGGCACCCATTGTGTGGAAACTTTTGCCCAGCGGTAATCCTGCATGCGGCTGATGTGACCCGCCCAATCCCACTTGAGCCTGGCAGCCTTCTTGCCTACGTCTATTATACCCGTTTTGGAACGCAGTATGGTGTTCCGAATTTTGTCCTGTCTTTTTACACCCAGGATGCTGCGCTCCATCGCTCTTTGACAAACGCCAAGGCAATAACAATTTAGTGGTAATTATTTATAACACATGATAAGCAAAACAAAAAGCACGTCCGCTTAGGCAAGCGATCGATCGCGATTGAAGTGCAGTGCAGTGCAGTGTAATAAGCTGTAAAAATGATAGTATGATGAAGATTGCCGGAATTTTTTGTCCCTTTCGGTGACACGGATACCATGAGTCTATAGAGTACTCTGTCTACGAGTGCGGCAGACCAGAGAATGCGTTCTTGACACCTGTCAGTTTCATACAAACGAATACGTGTATTGCGAATTTGATTTTTATTAACTACTAGAATTGTCGCACTGACAGGTGTCAGGAACGCATTCTCTCAACGGCCGGACTGTAGTTGATATGACTGTCTTTGTAGTTGTCGCAGGTTCAAGCACAAAAAGTCACATTTCAGCCATATTGCAATAAGTCCAGTTCCGCAACCGCACCGTAACCATTACACTACGTGCCAAAATTACGGCTACACCTACGGTCACAATTTTAACTGCTCCTAAAGGAATATAAATTTCAATTTTAAAATCTCCATATTGCCGCACGGTGCGCGGTGTCGTGTTTGCAAAAATGCGGAAAAGAATTCATAATGTATACATTTATTTTGATTCCACTGTAGTTTCTGGGCCTTCGTTGCTTATGGCTGGAACTTGGTGCTGTTGATATTCGCATAGTTATGCAAATACGTAATGCAAAGTGGCTTTAGGCTTTATTAAGCGAAATGAAACGGTCTATATGAGAGTTTTTGTTTGTAGTTTCCTTAATGTGTTTATTTGTTGGGTCCTTTGGTTCAATTTCCAGCTCGTGCAAAGTATTATTGGGTTTTCCCGATAGGAATTTCTTAGTAGCGACTCCAATTATGAGTTTTTGCCCAGTTGAAGTCAATAGACCGTAAAACATTAAACCTACCTTACCTTACTTTCGTACCTATTTTTCTGATCTGTTTTTTTCTTGTCTACTTATACACCCTTACATTTTGATCGTTTTAATCCTTATAAGGGGTAATTATACTCATCATTATGAACAACTTTTATTATGGGAGCAACCCTGAAATCGTGAAAAAAAAATCAGATGATCTATACATTTATGTTAGCATAACTCGACATAATGAATGGATCGACAGATTTTTTTTTTATTCAATTTTGTTGGTGAAATTCACCCTTAATCTTGACTTTAACAATCGGAGACTAAAATTAAATTTTATGAAACAACCGAGGAATATGAAAAGTTATCAAAGAAAATATCACGATTCTCCTCTCAATTGGTATTCCGAACACAGTCCAATTATCTGATGATGAAGTTTAATGTCTGAAAGATTTACTTGCAGGCATTTCGGACCAGGTGTTGTGCTGAATTAAAATAGCTTTAAAGGTGCCTGTTATGCTCCATTTTTGTCTAAATTGGGATCGAACAAAATCGAGCAGTATTCTCAAGTTACAAATAGATACAACTTTTGTAGACTCAAAAATGATTATCAATTTTTTTTACAAAGTAAAAACAACCGACTTCCAAAAAAATCACTATAAAATGAAAAATAACTTTAATTTTGGAAGTCGGTGTCTTTGGATCTGTAGAACCACCGCGCAAGCTTCTTCTTATTAACGAAAAAAAGGATTTTTGAAATCGATCTACAATTGCCGGAGATATCGCGTTAAATATATACCAAAAAAAACACAGTCGTATTAAGAACCTCCTCCTTTTTGAAGTCGGATAAAAAGTAAGGATAAGGATCTAAAAAAGATATCTTAAAGATTTAAATCGTTAGAATTGCCCGCACCCTACTTAGGTTGCACGATAAAGTAATCAGTTTGGCAGTTTGAGTAATTTATGCGGCCTACCTAAATGTCCTTTCTTTGGTATTGTTCGTCGAATCGTTGAGATTCTGACAAATGCGTGCACCGACTGGACGGGTCCACTCAATCTGTGTGGTTCTTTCCTAAAAAAACCATTTCAGACACTAATCTACATGGTCTTCACATGATCTAACCAAGATTATGTCTGGACTTTAAAAGAGACTGTGACCTCTGAGTTTGTTTCGGCCTTTCTTCTCAAAGTAGTCAGATAGGAAACGTCGACCTCATCAAGTTATAAAAAATATGATTGACGTGTTCGTGCAAACCTACAAGAAATAACATCATATAAAAATAATATCTATTCACGATTGTAAATTACAACTCGTAAGTCGCGGCCGTTACCACTTGGCCACCACTGCTCGTAGGTTCGGACCCAGACAGGCGTTTCACTTTGTGTAAATTATTTCATCACCACTGCTCTCAAAACGGTGAAGGAAAACATCGTGAGGAAACCGGCATGTCCTAGAACCAAAAATTCGAAGACATGTGACATCTGCCAACCCGCACTGGGCCCGCGTGGCGAACGTTATAGGCAGATTATGTATGTATGTTATGTATAAGTTTTTAGAAGAGTGAGCTCACACATACCGCACAGGCGGAAAATCACGCGCAGGAGCATGTTATCTGCGCTCCGTCGCGTGGCGCGTTTTGTGTGTGGCTAGGCAGATGATGACTTCTCAATCAATCAAAATGGTTGAGCTGAATGGTGCTTAACTGCTAATACATGCGTCATGTTCGGGAACGGACGCCGTCAGTAGGGACTGGTCATCTCTTTGCTGCCATGGCTTATTTTAATTTAATTTAATATTTGAATTGTTTTTTTTCGTCTTTTCATTACGGACGCTTTTAACGTTCCGCATCGTTCTCACATGCATAATTTTTAACATGAATGATGTAAACAAGACTTTGTAACCATACTATTTTGATTTAAAAGAGTGTACATGGAGTTTCTCTCCATAGGTACCTACGCTTTGGAATGGGCAACTAGCTTCATCTTTCTGACTGACAGACCCCTTGACAATTCAAAAGTGCCTGTAATTGGTTTAATCGAAATAAATGCTTTGAGTTTGAGTTTCAATTATTAGTCGTCATCTCGGTAGTCACCCCCTTTCTAACCATATCATCATTCACACGAGTCCATCCATCGTTTCTTTGGTCTTCCCCTACTCTTATATTCTAACCATATCATCATTCACACGAGTCCATCCATCGTTTCTTTGGTCTTCCCCTACTCTTATATTCTAACCATATCATTATTCTAACCATATCATCATTCACACGAGTCCATCCATCGTTTCTTTGGTCTTCCCCTACTCTTATATTCTAACCATATCATTATTCTAACCATATCATCATTCACACGAGTCCATCCATCGTTTCTTTGGTCTTCCCCTACTCTTATATTCTAACCATATCATTATTCTAACCATATCATCATTCACACGAGTCCATCCATCGTTTCTTTGGTCTTCCCCTACTCTTATATTCTAACCATATCATCATTCACACGAGTCCATCCATCGTTTCTTTGGTCTTCCCCTACTCTTATATTCTAACCATATCATTATTCACACGAGTCCATCCATCGTTTCTTTGGTCTTCCCCTACTCTTATATTCTAACCATATCATTATTCACACGAGTCCATCCATCGTTTCTTTGGTCTTCCCCTACTCTTATATTCTAACCATATCATCATTCACACGAGTCCATCCATCGTTTCTTTGGTCTTCCCCTACTCTTATATTCTAACCATATCATTATTCACACGAGTCCATCCATCGTTTCTTTGGTCTTCCCCTACTCTTATATTCTAACCATATCATTATTCTAACCATATCATCATTCACACGAGTCCATCCATCGTTTCTTTGGTCTTCCCCTACTCTTATATTCTAACCATATCATCATTCACACGAGTCCATCCATCGTTTCTTTGGTCTTCCCCTACTCTTATATTCTAACCATATCATTATTCTAACCATATCATCATTCACACGAGTCCATCCATCGTTTCTTTGGTCTTCCCCTACTCTTATATTCTAACCATATCATTATTCTAACCATATCATCATTTACACGAGTCCATCCATCGTTTCTTTGGTCTTCCCCTACTCTTATATTCTAACCATATCATTATTCTAACCATATCATCATTTACACGAGTCCATCCATCGTTTCTTTGGTCTTCCCCTACTCTTATATTCTAACCATATCATTATTCTAACCATATCATCATTCACACGAGTCCATCCATCGTTTCTTTGGTCTTCCCCACCTGACCATATGGACCCATATTCATCAAAAATGCCAATTTCAGGGAAGAGGGTCAACACATTTCTATCGTATTAATAGCCCTGTTAGATTCCTAAAGTGGGTCTAGGCAACTATAATTGAGGCTAAGTAACAATTAATTAAACAAACTAGGCTTTCCTTGAAAGGTTGATGGGTAGGTAATTTAATATTTAGGGTTTATAGGAGGAATTTGTGGACAATGATTGACTATTTAACTACAAAATGTAACTAAATCTGAGGTGATTGATTATCGAATAACTAAGTTAACCGTTTAGATTCAGAATGGAAAGTGTACTGTATTGTATTATTCATCTGCCGAGCCTTTTCCCAACTATATTAGGGTCGGCTTCTAGTCTGACCGGATGCAGCTGAGTACCAGTATTTTACATGGAGACTCAGACCAACGGCTTAACGTGCTTTCCAGGGCACGGAGGGGTCTTGGTATGTAAAGATGGTCACCCATCCACGGACCCATAGCGGCAAATGTAGCTTAACCTGATCGATAGATCCGTGCGGCTGTTATTACTTGGCTACAAGCCCGTCATGCATTGTATTATTATTTACTAGCTGCGCCCCGCGGTTTCACCCGCGTAAATGTCGATCCCGTGGAAATATCGGTATAAAAAGTAGCCTGTATGTTAATCCAGGGCGTCAGCCATACAAAATTTTATCAAAATTGGTCCAGCCGTTTGAGCGTGAAGAAGTAACAAACATATAAACACACACTCACAAACTTTCGCCTTTATAATATCAGTGTGATATATAGTGTGATTTTTATTTTTAGCCTATGAATACTCAGGCGATTTGTCCCCCTGCTGGGCAGAGGCCTCACTTTCTCCTTTCATTCTTGAGCTATGTGGATCAATCCTGTCTGTATACGTAGAGCTCGTCCCGCTATCTCCTGGGCCTGCCACGACGTCACCGGACGTTTTCTGGGACCCACATTGTGGTAACTCTGTCTGTCTGTATGTTACATTTTCACGCCTAAACTACTGAAGGGATTTCGATAAAATTTGGCAAGGAGATAGATGGCATCCTAAGGAACGACATGGGCTACTTATTGTCTCGGTAGCACGTTCCCGTGGGATAATCTCCGACATCCATGCGGGCGAAGTGGCGGGCAGAAGCTAGTAACACATAAATAGTTTGCTTATTATTGGTACCTACAGTCATGATATCCAATTCTTTACTAGCTTGTTAATCTATTGTTTGTCGGGTCATTTCCAGCTATCTATTTAATTAACGATTTCTAAATAAAATAAGATACTTATGATAGTAAATGTAAATCATTATCATCATCATCATCATCATTTCAGCCAAAAGACGTCCACTGCTAGACGTAGGCCATCCCCAAGTACCGCGACTTGGACCGGTTCTGTGCTTCCCGCATCCAGTGGATTCCTGCGGTCTTCACAAGGACATCGGTCCACCTTGGGCCTTCCAACGTTACGTCTTCCGGTACGTGGTCACCTCTCCAGAACCTTTCGGCCCCTATGGCCATCTGTTCTGCGAGAAAAATGCCCTGCCCACTGCCAATTAAGTTTCGCAATTCTATAAGAAAATCCTTTATGAACTTGAAACTCTTAAAAAATGTCCCAATACGTGCATTAATGAGTTGGATTCTCATTTTTTTCCCCTTTATAAATTGCCCGCTTTATAAAAATCCAATAAAAAACCTGCCATTCCAACACAACCACTAATTTTAAAACCCGTATAAAAAAAAACTATTAGCCCGAACATCTTACAACCCCATTTTCAATTACGAAGGCAAGCGACGCCGACGCGACGTTCCAAATTGAGTGACAGCCCTTACAGAACAAGTGACCCTCTTTTAGTATGCAGTCAAGAATTTCCTCAGAATTAAGCTTTGAATAATTAAAGGGAAATAATTATCTTGCTAACAAAGGTATATGATACGATTTTGCCATTTAATTCCGGGGGTATTAAGACAATAATGCTAAATTATATTGTTTTTGGAATTTGTGACTGTTTCTCGGGAAGGTAAAACGCTCTCATCCCTGCGATATTCTGTAGGTCGTCCATCTTGGATATTTGTCTGCCGATGCTCGTCCCAGTATCTCCGATAACATACGGTACATAATCAGCCTATAATGTTCCCACTGCTGGGACACAGGCCTCCTCTCTGTGAGAGGAACTGGGCTGTATACCGCCACGCTGGCGCAGTGCGGGTTGGTAGATGTCAAATGTCTTCAGATTTTTGGTTCTAAGACATACCGGTTTCCTCACGATGTTTTCCTTCACCGTTTTGAGAGCAGTGGTGATGAAATAATTTACACAAAGTAAAGCGCCTGTCTGGGTTCGAACCTACGCCTCGTAAGTCGCGGCCGTTGCCACTGGGCCACCAATGCTCTTCGATCTCAGATACAGGGTACAAATCATCTGAATCGTAATAATACGTCCATTAATTTAACCTCCAAAACCTTGATTCGCGAATCTTAAATCATAATTATTCACTCGGAACGACGTTAACCCTATTAAAAATTATTGCTCGAATTGTTCTGATGCTGAACTTGAGCGCGTAACTTAATAGACCCTTGTCAGCCGGTGTTACTTCACTCAGATAACTTTGAAGGGTCACAGATATACAGATAAGGGCTAAGTATATATACTTATAGGTTATACTTATAAGATGGTCTCTTTACTTATGCATATAACATTTATAATATTAATTACGGATTTTTAGTGATTGGAGTGTTAGCTTATTTTTTGTAGAAAGCAAAAGTATTTTTTGGAGCTTGCACAGGAAGATAATTCAATCTGCCTAGTCTTTTTCCAACTATGTTTGGGTCAGCTTCCAGTCTAACTGGATGCAGCTTACATGGAGTAACTGTTTATGTGACCTGCACGTCCCTATTACTGGGTAACACAAAAGCCCTTGGTAGGACTGGTTATCAGACTACTGGGCTTCTGACTACCCGTAACGACTGCTAAAGATCTACGAATGACAGCCGGGACCAACGACTTAACGTACTTTCGAGGCACAAAGGGGTCTCGATATTATTATGTAATGAATGGTCACCCATCCACGAACTGACCGCGTCAAGCGAAGCTTAAACTTCGGTCGACCCGTGCGGCTGTTATTATTTAGCCACGAGCCCCTCTTGCACAGAAAGATAATTATATAAACTAAGTAGTATATCTATTCTACAATACAAAAGATACAAACATACAACAACAAGTCTTGCGGTTTTATCGGCGAATAGATGTAGCTGTTTTTGAAGAATATTATCTTCGTGATAATACAAGATGTGTGTAAAACTAATAAAATTCTGGTGAAAATCCAAGAGTAAAACATCCTGTCAAACAATACGTTCAGACAGGATATGAATGTTTAAAATCCTATGTTTATTATTGTATTTAAAATATTGTTTGCTTTTTTATTCAGACAGTGTGATGGCGGGTAGATTTTCAAAATAGCATTTTTTGCTGTTCTTCCACAATAAGGCTTAAATATCAATTAAGCATTGCGTAAAATTTACTTCAGTTTATAATTTGTATTTTTTTTTGTAACTAGTAATAAATAAAATCATAATATAAGTATGATAAAATATTTAAACTTACAAAAAACTATCCTGGAAATCATTTACCTCTCCGTTATTTTCTACACTACATTTATTGATCTCATGAATACTCAAAGTTCTTGCCTAAATTTTGTTTAATTTCACCCCATATGTAAAAATTATAGTGTATACTGAACAATTACTATATTAGTTACATCGGAATTTACCCCTTATGTTATTATTTATCCATTTAAAATTTTGTCACAAAGATTTCATCATTAACTTCGGCGATTTTTGTTTGATAAATTTTGTCGATCAAAAGAACTAAATTCAAGTATCCGAACGCATTCCGGGGGCCTTACCCCGCGCGGCCTCTCAGTCGTCGTTGATTTGTCCACCAAGCTAATAAAAAATAATAAAATTTCTCAAAAAATTGTCAAAATAAATCATAAAATGAAAATCTACCCTGGCGCTCTAAGCAAGCATGGTAATCAATCATAAGTCCTTCTTTGTATGAAAAGAAGTCTACCTTGAAAGGTGACAGAGACACACTGTTATTTTTTCTTAACCCATTTGTAACCAGGTCAAGGTCTCTATTAACTGTCTACTCAATGTCCCGTGTTTACGGAACGGAAGTTTTGGCGAAATTCCACGAAAACAGTGAACTAGGGTTTTTGTTAGAATCCGGAACCGACCGCGGAATCAAGAGGAAAGTTTTTATATCAACTGAGGATTACGGAACTAACTACCGGCGCGACGGTGGACTTTGGATAGTGATGGAAAATACTATGTGTTCGGCAGTTTGAAAGTTCGATTTCTTTGGTTTCAATTCCTCTTCATCTTTATTTTTAAGTGCATTGTTATGCAGTGGTTGGGACCAGGTGAAGGCCGCAGGAATCCAAAGCTCACTAAGCCCGTAATCCGTAATTTTGACGTTTCCTACACTGTATCACCTCAACTCAGCCTATTGCAGTCTACTGTTGGACATCGGCCTCTTCCAGGCTGTGCCACAATACCCTGTCCTCCGCCTTCCGCATTCAGTCTGTCCCAGCCACCTTCTTTAGGTCGTCCGTCCATCTAGCTAGGGGGGCTCCACTCCAGGACTCGTCTGCTCCACCGGCCATCAGTCCTTCGGCAAACATGGCCAGCCCACGGCCATTTCAGTTTGCTTACTCTGCAATCTATGTCGGTAACTCTGGTTCTTTTTCGGATAATTTCATTCCTGATTTTATCCTTCAAAGAGACTCGAAAGAGAATAAAGAGTATTTCTATTCTATTCTATTCTCGCTCCATAGCGTGCTGAGCGACCGTACCGTATCACTAATAAAATTAGTTTAAGTCCGAACTAAGAATGAATGAAAACACGATTTGACAGTTGTCCTTACTCCCCAACTCCTGAGTTTTTGCCCGTCCGAAAAACTTATTAATCGGGAGTGGGGTTTCTCCGAAGTATATAACTACTTTCGGATGGGCCGATTTTCGTAGACGGACTTAGAAAACCCAACGGGTTCTGCCGTCAAAGTGGCGATGTTTGGGGGAGGCCATAGAGAATAGTGGTTGTATAATCTTTGGGGGAGGCCTATGTCTAGTAGTGGACGTCTTTCGGCTAAAATGATGATAGGGTAGTTTAATCAAAGTACTTACCGTCGACACAAAAAGAAGAAGAAGGATTCCCTTGTATGAAACAATGTTGATGATTCGACTAACTGTTGCTCGCGACTTTGACTCCTTAACCCTTAGTATGCCGGAACGTATATACACGCGAGACACAATGGGTTTTTAATTGTTTCTGTAATTCCGGCATTCAACCAGTTAAGCCCACTTCAGCCCCCCCAGTAACCATATCCGTTCGCCTACCCAGTGCAAATGCGGTGCTCCTGGCCAAACATGTCCCATAAGTTGAAGTGTCCGAAGTGCCCATCCACCGGCAATTCTGAGGACTATAAAAAAGCCACTGATGCCGTGAAAGATTTCTATAAAAACCTCTTTGTCATTACGTCATGTAAACTGCTCTACCTCTCAACCCATGCACAAAAGCTAATTAAAAATCCTTTCACAAACATAAAAACTGTAGCAAGTAGAGATACTTTCCAATGAATTTAAATTGTGGAGAAATTTCGTTTGAAAATTTAAATCATATAGTTAAAGGTAATTAGTAGAATGCGATACGGCCAGAAGCGTTGCATTTAGGTAAATTATAATTAGGTATATCATATTTAGTGCTTGTATGTGAGACTCGCTTTTCTATGCATATGAGAAGCTTTTTGTTTGTCTGTTTGTTTGTAAAATGAGGCAAATATCGTGAAGTTTTGAGTATGAATGTCGATGGCTATAAGAGTAGGGAAGACCAAAGAAACGATGGATGGAATGTGTGAGTGATGATATGGTTAGAAAGGGGGTGACTACCGAGATGACGACTAATAGAGAAGTGTGTAAGCAAAATATGACGTTTGTTTGGAAACGTTTTTTAAATGTTCTTGTGGTCGCAAGCTCGACTGATGAACGTGGGGGTCCTGGGTTAGATCACTAGGTCGGTTAAAGTGTTATATGGATTGTCTCAGTAGCAGAATTTTCATTTGAATTTCTGCCCGGTCAGTGGTAGTTACGTAATAGGCGCATCCCACATATACCTTTAGAACGGGGAAATTGATGAAATTATTTTTTTTATCCCACAGGGGGTGCCTTTAGCGTGCAGTCGCTTAGTCTATCAGATATTCGCCCCTGGCTGGAGGCTTTGAGTTTACTTAAGGCAACCACAGGATAGTCCAGTTAAGTAGTGACGACCTCTCTAGGTCAACTACGAGATGCCATTTATAAAATTAAAAAAGCAAAACAAAAACTGCTTTCTTGACCATGATTGGACATCGTACGGACAACATGTGCTCAGAAACTGTCCCGCGTTACGTATCTAGTTATGTCATGTACCTATAGTGTGTGATTCGCTAGTGTGATTAATTTGTTAGTAAAATTATAATTTGATTTGAACTGCAAATGGTTTTTCTATTGTGCAATAACCAACAGTACCCATAGTACGCCCACAGCAGTTAAAACATGGCTGATGATACCGAGACACACGTACCTTCTCCGTCATATGTTTGTTTAGTTACATATAAAGGTTTTATAACTCTAAACGAAACGCGAGAGAAAATAATTTCTCGACATTTATTTTCTGAAGTAAACTTTTCAGCAGATTTACGAAATATTTATATATACTTATATATATACTTTTACGAATTGCAATAAAGTTGCTGTAAAAATTTATTTGCGTTTTGTTGCGGCCAACGCGTCGCAATAAATTTAAGTGAAGCGGTTCTGTCGTTTCGTCGTAGCGCTGTTTGTCGCACTTTGTATAAGTGGCTTTATCTTGTTTCTCATTTATATTAATGACTTGCCGTACCTTATAAAGGATCATCAAGTGTACTTTAGCTATTTTCATAGTGTAATGTCGTACGGTATTCTATTGTGGGGAAATGCCGCCGATGTTCAGACTATCTTTGTTTTGCAGAAGCGAGCTGTTCGATCAATTTATAAATTAAGTCCGAGACACTCTCTCAGAGACAAATTTAAAGAGATTAATGTAATGACTGTGCCTTCTCAGTACATTTATGAAAATCTTTTATATGCCCATAAAAATATAAAATTGTTTAAAAAATACAGTGATATCCATAATATAAATACTAGAAACAAACACAAATATGTTGTACCTACAACCAGGCTCAAGAAAATAGGTGGCTCGTTCAGATGCCAATGTATACGCTTTTACAATAAACTACCAAGCCACGTTCAAGATCTAAGCCTTAATAAATTCAAATCTTTCATTAAACGTAAGTTGTGCCAGAAAGCCTTTTATACCGTTAAAGATTATATTGAGGACAAAAAGGCTTGGGATTGAGCTACTTCCAATTTCTGCATTTTGAATGATTTTTTTCTTTTTTATATACACATTGACATTGATGAATATTTTTTTTAAACAATGACATTTGCTTACTTTGTAAAGTATTATATTATTTTTTCATTGTAAATGTGAAGACGATGTGGGTCATTTTACATACTTATATATATTTTTTTATTATTCTCTCTGTTCTGTTTTTTTTTTCATGGTCTGGCAGTTTGAGTAATTTATGTGGCCTACCCAAATGTCCTTTCTTTTGTATTGTTCGTCGAATCGTTGAGCTCCTTAAGTCTTGAGTTGAGCTGCACGATTTTTGACAAATGCGTGCACTGACTGGACAGGTCCTCTCAATCTGTGTGGTTCTTTCCTCAAAAGACCACCTCAGACATCGATCTACATGGTCTTCTTAAAACCTGACCAAGATTATGTCTGGACTTTAAAAGAGACTGTGACCTCTGAGTTTGTTTCGGCCTTTCTTCTCAGAGTAGTCAGATAGGAAACGCCGACTTCATCTAGTTTAAAAAAAAAACATGATTGACGTGTAAAAGTGTTTGTACAAACCTACTTACAAAAAATAAAATCATTTCATTTCATCTGCTTTTTTTTTATTAATTGGTGCATGTGGCTTAAAAACTCGTTTGTATAATTTGTCGTTCGATTCTATTATTAACAGTTTTTTTTTAAATAATAGACTACGAGCTATACTGTACATTGACCATTGTGGTAATTTGTACAGACTGGAGCACATCAAGCTGCCCGAAACTGTTAAATTTTCCCAATCAACTTTGAACCTTAATGCTTTAGCGATAAAGTTGAAAATCTATTAAAGAAATTTGACAGATTGTAGTAGCTTGATGTGTTGGCGTCTGTACCTCACACTCATTTATGTACAGAGACGCCAGCACATCAAGCATCCCGAAACTGAAAAATTTTCCCAATCAACTTTGAACCTTATTCTTTAGCGATAAAGTTGAAAATCTATTAAAGAAATTTGACAGATTATAGTAGCTGGATGTGCTGGCTTCTGTACATCCAATATTGTTTAGCGGTGCATTTCTCTAATATAGCATTTAATTGCTGCCCGTTCGCCTGCACCTTGGATGATCTAAAAACGCCATTGATGACGAAATTAACGTGGCCACCGACTAGGCTCAAACTATATTAAAAAAACTGGCCGAGTGCTAGTCGGACTCGCACACGAATGCAAAAACGAAAAAACACGTTTGTTGTATTCCGTACCACAAGGCAAAAACGAAAAAACACGTTTGTTGTATGGGAGCCCCCCTTAAATATTTATTTTTGTCTTTAATATTTGTTGTTATAACTGCAACACCGTACACACTACACACACACTCACTTTGCACTTTGCACGGCACTTCGTATGTCGATTGCTTATGTACTATTGTTAGGAATCAGTTAGGAATTGTTATAGTAAGTCATCTACCTAATTTTATAAGCGTTAGAAATAATTTTAAAGTATATTTTTAAGTATTACAAAATAGTTAAGTGTAAGTTATTTCATTAATTTTTGTTTTCATCCTGGCAACACTGACTCGCTCGCCGCCTCATTGCGCCCTCCTACCAAGTATTGGAGGGGATTTTTAAGCGCGGGCGCAACGGGCAGGACCAGGAGTGTCGAGCCAGTTTTGCTGCGGAAGTCGTGTCGGATAGACGTAGAACAAGTCGTAATTTATAAGAGTGCAAAAACCGAAATTGTATGTAAGTGCTGTTTGGTTAAATTAAGGTACGTACACCGTTATATTAACGAGTAATTAATGTTAACAACTAATGATATTAGTGTTGTAATTATTCTTTATTTTCAACTAAAATAAATGCCTGAGAATCAATTTGGAGTTTCCTTTCATCTCAGAAGTGGGATAAGCGGGTTTCTGCTACCATTGTTTTGTCTGCAAACTACCCGTTTATCCCTGCCCACAAAATGTTGTTGTAAACTTGTTTGTTTTCCTTTACTTTTCTTTTAGATCCACAATTGATTCTCGATTTTTTTTTAAATTTGGCCATTTATGTAGACATCTACTTTGATGGTGTCTCAATGTTTAAAATTTTACAATAAATTCCATGTTTCTTTTCATAATAATTAGCATTACCTATGCCATAGGTTAGGCTCGGCCAGGGCACTCCCTGGTAGCATAATTGTTGGCAAGTGCTTTTCCTTTTAAATTACTGGGCTAGAATAGGATAGTGCACCTGTTCTGTGTAATGTGTAATAATATTGCGTGATTGGATAAATTAAAGGTCACATTAGATCGAGGCACCCGATGGTTCTTTCCCTTTGGTTGGTGCATTTTTCCAGAGCTACCCTCTGGGAATACGCCGCTGAGTGCACAATAATCATTGTCTAATTCTATTTTTGACGCCCAAAGTATTTTTCTTTCTTACCTACCTTACTAACAAGAGAGTAAACATCACAGCACCACAGACTTCCGCACTAGAAAGTACACTACCATAATAATTTTGATTAAATGAGATCATATTGATTTCTCATAACTGAATGATGGCTAAAATAAAATGCATTCTTATTCTTTCGACTCTTACTTAACAGTCACACGCTTCAATAGCCATTAAATAATTTCAAGTAAGTACGGCCGTACGTAACTACGTACGTGCAGTACATTAAATAAATGCAAAATGCTATAATGGGCTTTTCTGTCTTTTCTAAAAGCTAGCTGGTATAACACCGTACACAATTATCACCATAAAATATAACCATAAGATTAGGTACCTACTTCACGTTGCTATCATTTCATTATCAACTTAACATAATGGTACCTTATCGTAATGGTAACTTACCTTAATAATACCTTACCTTAATGGTACCTTACCTTAATGTTTACCTTATATTAATGTTACCTTACCTCAACGATACGTTACCTTAATGGTAACATAACTTACTGGTGCCTTACCTTAATGACACCTTACCTTAATGATACCTTACCTTAATGATAACTTACCTTCATGATAACTTACCTTAATTATACCTTATCGTAATGGTAACAAACCTTAATGGTGCCTTACCATAATGATACCTTACCTTAATGGTGCCTTACCTTAATGGTGCCTTACCTTATTTATACCTTAATGATATCTTACCATAATGGTAACTTATCTTAATGGTGCCTTGCCTTAATGATACCTTACCCTAATGATAACTTACCTTAATGATACCTTACCGTACGGGTAACGTACCTTAGTGGTGCCTTACCTTAATGACAACTTACCTTAATGATACCTTAACGTACGGGTAACATACCTTAATGGTGCCTTACATTAATGACCCTTTAGCTTAATGGTGCCTTACCTTAACGATGCCTTACCTTATGATACCTTACCTTAATGATACCTTACCGTAATGGTAACTTACTTTAATGATACCTTACCTTAATGATACCTTACCGTAATGGTAACTTACCTTAATGATACTTTACCTTAATGATACCTTACCTTAATGATACCTTACCTTAATAATACCTTACCTTAATGATACCTTACCCTAATGATAACTTACCTTAATGATACCGTACCCTAATGATAACTTACCTTAATGGTGCCTTACCTTAATGGTGCCTTACCTCAATTATACCTTAATGACAACTTACCTTAATGGTAACTTACCTTAATGATACCTTAGCTTAATGGGGCCTTACCTTAATGGTGCCTTACCTTAATAATGCCTTACCTTATGATACCTTACCTTAATGATACCTTACCTTAATGGTAACTTACCTTAATGATACATTACCTTAATGATACCTTACCTTAATGATACCTTACCTTAATGATACCTTACCTTAATGATACCTTATCCTAATGATGCCTTACCTTAATGATACCTTACCTTAATGATACCTTACCTCAATGATACCTTACCTTAATGATACCTTACCATAATGGCACCATATCTTAATGGTACCTTATCCTAATGTTACCTTACCTTAATGATACCATGCCTTAATAATATCTTACCTTAATGGTAACTTACCTTAATGGTGCCTTACCTTAATGATACCTTACACTAATGATACCTTACCATAATGGTACCTTCTCTTAATGGTACCTTATCCTAATGGTACCTTACCTTAATGATACCATACATTAATGATACCTTACCTTAATGGTGCCTTGCCTTAATGATACCTTACCTTAATGATACCTTACCTTTAATGATACCTTACCTTAATGATACCTTACATTAATGGTAACTTACCTTAATGGTACCTTACCTTAATGGTGCTTTACCTCAATGATACCTTACCTTACCTTAGTGGTACCTTAACTTAATGGTACCTTACCTTTAATGGTACCTTACCTTAATGGTGCCTTACCTCAATGATATCTTACCTTAATATTACCTTACCTTAAGGGCATTACCTTAATGTTGTCTTACCTTAATGTTACCTTACCTTCTTAACGTAAGAACCTTAACATTACCCTACCTTAACACTACCCTAACTTTACCTTACCCTATTAAAACCATAACCGCGATAATCCAAGCGGAGGAAGGCAGAATCCTGAGCGTGGCATGAGCGAGGGAGTGGAAGGGAGCCTACTAGAGAGGCAAGTCCACAAACGCTCAGAACAAGGCCAGAGCGAGGGAGTGGATGGGAGTCTTCAGGAAAGGCAAGTCCACAAGCGCTCTTATAACATTAATTCACAAAGCCCGAGTAGGGAGGTGTCGCGACAACGTGAGGTTCACGGGGAGTCGCGACATCAAAACTCGGCAACTTTAACGATATTAACTAGTCCATGTAATAAAGACGGTCGTCAGGACGAAGCCTTTCACTATGGGCGACAGAACTCTCAAACGTCTCGTCCACGACGTCGAATCCAAAAGAGATCGCTATTATGAATGTCTTAAGCATACAAGGAAGCGACGACGTCAACGTTCTCGATCTCGTCGCTCGCGATTCAAGAACGTGAACAGTAATTTTAAAGATATGCCTAGTGTAAAATAAGATGCCACAATTGTAACGAAAATGATCATAAAAGTTACAAATGTGAAAATAAACCAACTTCTGAAACTAAATAAGAAAAACAAGTTGCTTTATTAGATAATAGTGAAGAGGCTTTTAACGAAAAATATCTGATAGAAATTAAAGTAAAGGGAAGACCATTAATGGTACATGTAGATTTAGGAAGTCTGTGTACGCTCGTCAAAGAGACTATAGCACAAGAATTAGGTCTCGATTATAATTTTGACAAATTACCGATTTGGCGAGGTATAGGTGGTTATCATGTACATCCACTAGGAGAGGCTTACGTTAACATTTTAGTACAAGATATAGAAGAAAAGGTTAAAATTCTTATTGTAGAAGATTCAATTACAAAACACGCCGTGTTATTAGGGCACACCTTCACGGAGAAACCAAACACTACGATAACAGAAACTCCACGGTTACTCTTTTTAAAAATAATTGGCTTTTACAATATTTTCAAATTACAGTAGGTATTGGAGGACAGCGTAGGCCTGTCAACAAGTACCAGTTACTTGATAAAAAAAATTTAAAAAAAAATGGTCTACAGATCTAAAGTCTACAAGGAATACAAAGTCCTCACATTTACAAACTAAGAATCTATCAAAAGGATAAATAAAAAAACCTACTTAAACCATTGTGATATGATTCCCACATTTACATCCACTTAAAGAGATTATGTCAAAAAAGTATGTAAAAAAATAAATAAATAAAAATAAACATCGTAATTTGAGAGCAGTTAATAGACATTTAAATAGTTAAGCCGTTAATGAGGAGCCAGGGAAGCCACATGTGCAGAAGGAATTATTGCAAAACTACCTTGTCTTCGACGTAGTCTTTAATCTTATAAAAGGATCACTTATAACGCGTGCTGTCCCTGTAACTCATGGTTTTGACGTGCTACCTGTGTCTTTTGATGATGACATGGAAAAACTGTCTGTACATTGCGGAGAATAACTCTCTGCTGACCCAAAAAAAAAGGGTGCAGGAGCCTCTAGCTAAATATTCAGCTCTTCAAGCCTAAAATAATAATAAAATTTATTCAAGTATAAAGTAAAGTAAAAATAGGTTTTACATTAATTACAATCTAGGAAAAATTTAATTCTAACTTTAATGTAGACCTGCCTGATCTAGTTTTATGGAAAACCTGTGTTTCAGGCTATCAATTTACACCAAAAATTAAAAAAAAAAGACAACAATAAATGACTTTGGTTGACTGGTAGAGAATGCCTAAGTCATTAAGTCCGCCTTTGTACCTTTTTTGTGCGAAAAGTTTAAATAAATAAATAAATGTATTAGAAGCTGAATTAAAAAGAAGGTATAGTATATTCAATGTCTTAAAGAGTTACTATTTGGGTATATTATTTTAAAACTAGATTTTGTAAGTTATATTACGTATAAATAAATTAACGAATAATATTAAAGAAAAACGTCTGGGTTTTACAACTGCGGGGAACTTGAAAATTCCGACTTTGTGGTTTACAGACCCTACCGCTCTTTCACCATAGGACACACCTATGGTAAAAGAGCCCAAGTACACGAAATGGTTCAGATTCTGGACACCGGAATTGTCAAGGAATCATCATCGCCCTACGCGAGCCCTATCGTATTGGTCAAAAAGATATCTGGCAAAAAAAAGATTGTGCGTCGATTACATAGCATTGAATCGACGACGTCAAAAAAAAAGTAATTTAAATGACCTCCTTTTGAAGTCGGTTTAATTTTTTTTAAATTAACTTTTTTTTTTAAATTTTTAATTTTAAGTAAAAACTGGAATATTTGTTTGTAATAAGTACGTAATTCCATACCTTGAAAATTGCTGAATCGATTTTGATGAAACTTGCACTGTTCCCTAAGTTGAAGTAAACGTAAGCCAATACAAAAATGGTTACGATCCGATTAATAGTTGCGGAGAAATAATGCGTGGACAAACAAACATACATACATACATACGTCTATTAAATGTTGTATATTTGTGGCTTTCAAACAAATATACAATATTGGCTAATAGATTGTCATATGTCAAAGTCAAAGTCAAATCATTTATTTCAAATAGGCACTTTAAGGGCACTTTTGAACGTCAAAAAAAAAACTAAATAGAAATTATTCTAGTCGCCCATTCCAAAAGGTAGTTTTCGTATGGAGAAGAATGGGCAAGAAACTCCACCGTTACTCTTTTAAAATGTTTTACAAGGTCTTGTATACATAATATAATTATATGTGAACACGATTATAATGCAATTCCAATAATATTACCTACATACTTACGTGTCGAATTGATACCCTCTTCTTTTTTTAAGTCCGTAAAAAGGACCACTATCCTTTTCCTCTTATCGAGGATCAGTTAGATAGGCTTTCTGTTAACACTCTCGTTTATTTCCTTAGACCTAGCAGCTGGGTATACTTAATAACTACTGTCTAATGACAGACTTGCAATCGAAAACACGCCATTGACACGCAAGCCCGGCCGGCCCCTATACAACAATATTTTTGCAATAAATAAACTTAAACCTTGGTTAGTTTTTAATAAAAATTACGATTCCTCCGAAAATTCCGATGATGGTGGCGTTATATCTCAAAATGATGATCAGACATCTGATAGCGATTAAGCGTAATATCAATTACAAATAAAGTTTATTTAACTCTTCGATAACTGAGCTTTGTTGGTACTGACTTGGTTTTAAAGAATTTACAGTTCTTTTATTACTTATTCACACCTAAAGTTAAGTTAAAAATAGCAAGAAAAATAAACATTTGTTGGCTCATAACTTTTTAATGGCTTTTGATTTTACTATTATGTTTCCGTACAGACAACATTAATAATAAGACAAAACGATATCATGTTTAACTTTGGATGCACAATGTCAAACAGTGTAGTAATACTCTCACGAAATTTGTATGGAAAAAAAATATCGACTAGTGGCACCTTAAGATGCCTAGATTAAGATACTTAGTTTAAGATGTCTACATTAATATAGGTATTTGCCTTAGTAAACAAATTGATCATTTAAATACCTTTCAATAATTGATTGTTAAACTGCATAAGTTAATGTACCTGCGAGTACATATGTGTGATAAAATAATGAATAACGAAATCATTAATTATTCACAACTGTTTACTTTTGTATAAGGTGATTATATCGGTTATGCTTCAGTTATTTTGTTCTTTTACATCAACTTATTTAATGAATTGAATTGAATGAATTAGATAAATGACATGGGTACTTAATTAACTTACCAGTAACTTAAAGCGAAGGGACTCGCTAAAACTGCAGGATGACCGAGCTGTTAGGAATCAGTTAGGAATTGTTATAGTAAGTCATCTACCTAATTTTATAAGCGTTAGAAATAATTTTAAAGTATATTTTTAAGTATTACAAAATAGTTAAGTGTAAGTTATTTCATTAATTTTTGTTTTCATCCTGGCAACACTGACTCGCTCGCCGCCTCATTGCGCCCTCCTACCAAGTATTGGAGGGGATTTTTAAGCGCGGGCGCAACGGGCAGGACCAGGAGTGTCGAGCCAGTTTTGCTGCGGAAGTCGTGTCGGATAGACGTAGAACAAGTCGTAATTTATAAGAGTGCAAAAACCGAAATTGTATGTAAGTGCTGTTTGGTTAAATTAAGGTATGTACACCGTTATATTAACGAGTAATTAATGTTAACAACTAATGATATTAGTGTTGTAATTATTCTTTATTTTCAACTAAAATAAATGCCTGAGAATCAATTTGGAGTTTCCTTTCATCATCTGTATTTTTTGTTAATACTGACCAGCAAATTGCAAAAAACGTAAAAAAAAATTGAATTTCGCGGGCTACCCTGAGTCCCTTGTATTATGGGCGAGCCTATTGACATCAAACGGACACAAATACAGACTCCGGGCTGCGGGTTTCTACATATAACTACATTGTTATTATATGATGATTGAACTATACTCATGCTAATGCTTAATTTGGACCTAATATTATTTGACAATGTGTTTGTATCCAATTGTTCATAGACTAGCATTTGCCCGCGGCTTTGCCGTGGGATATTTTCCAACATCCACGGGATTAGAAGTCTCCTATAATTTTTTTTTTTTTTTTTTAATTCAGTTATCAAGGATCCATAGGTAGGTACATTATAAATAACAATATTACATAAATGACAATAACAATTAAAATGAGGAATAAAATTAACAATAAAAATGAAAATGAAAAATAAGAGTCAAAATTAAAATCAAAAATAAAATCATTAACAAAATTTAAATGCAAATTAAAATTATAATTAAATGACCGATTTAATAGGGGACCTCCACAGCGGAGATGAAACCCTGTCAGCCACAGTCTTCAAGATTATGTTGCGGTCCTATGTGTTAATTCAGGTTATAAACAATCTGTGTGCCAAATTTCATACAGAATCCGTTCAGTCGTTTTTGCGTGATTGGGTAACAAACACCCAAACATACAAACTTTTACATTTGTAGTAAATTAGCAGCACCCCGCGGTGTCACCCGCGTAAGTTTCGATCCCGTGGGAATATCGAGATAAAAGTATTCCATGTGTCAATTCAGGAAATGGTCTATGTGCCAATTTTCACCCAAATCTGTTCAACGGTTTACGCGTGATTGAGTAACAAACATCCAAACATCTTCACAAACTTTCACATTTATAATAGGTATTAGTAGTATATGTAAAATAAAGTCCTCCAGACCGAATTTCGGTCATGGCAACCAATCTCAGCGGATACCAGCCTTCGGCGCGAGAGATAATTATAGTGTACAAGTGTGTGCGCAGACACAGGTGCCTTTCTCATTTCTCTCATTCTCATTGTCCAATGGGGTTCTCTCCGGTCGTGTCGGACATTTATACCTACCTAGTACTAAGTACTCGAAGATTGATTGATTCGTCAATTAACTTAATTGTCGTTCTTTGCACTGTTAAAAAACCGTAAAATATTTTTGAATGTGGTAATTAAATCATCATAAAAATTGTTTATTTTTATTTTTAATTATTATTGATAAAGCATGACTGTATCAATGAGTTTTGAGTGTCATCGGCCATAATATCAAAGATAGTTGATATTATAAAGCGAGAAGCAGAACCGAATGAAAAACTCACACAACAGTCTCTGTTGCTTGCAACAAACTAATTACCATCAGTACAATTCTAAGCTACTAAATTATTCAGTGTGTTCTAAGGATATTAAACGCGATCAGTTTTCTCTTAACTTTATTAAAATGAGACACGAAATTGTAAAATACGAAACAGTAATTAGGTTAATAACTACGAAATTAGGAATATGAATATCCTAATTCGTTTCGCTTTTAGGTTACTTGGTCAGAAGTTCAGAACTGTCTGAATTCTGACGTTTGTAGAACTGTGCTGAATGTTAGATGTGAGCAAAATATGTGGGTATGAGGAAAACGTTTTATGAAATTAGTTTTATTTCATGTTGAATTTTAGGTGGTTAGACTACCTGTAAAAAAAAGAGCAGTGGTGGCCAAGTGGTAACGGCCGCGACTTACGAGTTGTAGGTCGTAGGTTCGTACCCAGACAGGCGCTTTACTTTGTGTAAATTATTTCATCACCACTGCTCTCAAAATGGTGAAGGAAAACATCGTAAGGAAAACACATGTCACATGTCTTAGAACCAAAAATTCAAGACATGTGACATCTACCAACTCGCACTGGGCCCGCGGGGTGGATTACGGCCCACTCCCTCTCGCCGAGAGGAGGCCCGTGTCCCAGCAATGGGAAATGGAAAAAAAATGCAATGCAATGGAAAATAGCAAAAGCAATGGCAATGGAATGGGAAATGGGATGGATGAATGGAATGGCTGATTATGTAGGTATACTAACTGTGAGTCCACATTTCAGGATACCAGGATGATTTTTATGCTAGACCGTGCCGGACGCGAGCCGTGGTAAACTTCACGAACATTTTATATATGAAGCAGTTCATTCTACACCGTGCAGCGTCTCTGTCCGGTTCAAATCTTGGTCACTACAAATTGAGCAGACACGGACGCGGCTCACACCCGTGACGATCGAACATATTTGGAAAGAGTACCTATGCTTGGATGGTTTGGCCATGTTGAGAGGATGAATGAAAGGCGATTAACAACAGCATGCGTAGCATGATGACGTTTTGTCGACGGAAGAATAGACAAAATGACACATTGCCATGCTTAGACGCGAAGAATGCGTACAAATATTTCTACAATCTGTCATTTTGTCTATTCTTCCGTCGACAAAACCCGTTTCTACAGTGGTCATGCTACGCGTGCAGGTATTTACAAGGATGAAAGGGAAAGGGAGAAGCCCGTGGCTAAATAATAAAAGCCGCACAGGTCGGTCGATCAGGTTAAGCTACGCTTGCCGCGGTTGTTCTGTGGATGGGTGACCATCTTTACATACCGTGACCCCTCCGTGCCTCGGAAAGCACCTTAAGCCGTTGATCCCGGCTGTCATTCGTGGATCTTTGACAGTCGTTACGGGTAGTCAGAAGCCCGAAAGTCTGACAACCAGTCTTACCAAGGGTACCTACGTATTACCCAGAAACTGGGTTGTGGAGGTCAGATAGGCAGACGCTCCATGTAAAATACTGGTATTCAGCTGCATCCGGTTAGACTGGAAGCCGACCCCAACATAGTTGGGAAAAGGCTAGGCAGATGATGATGATGAAAGGGAAAGTGTGTTTGATATGACGATGCACCAGGAGGACATACTTACTTTCTTATTGGTGATGTTCATCAGAAAGGTCAGGTGCGTGTGTGTATGAACTGATGTATGAACGTAAACGAAGCAAAAGTAATATGTAAGGATCGTAGCTGTCGTTCTGTAGTTTCTGCCCACCCCATAGGAAAAAAACCGGGTAAGAGCGAGTCGGACTCGCGCACCAAGGGTTCCGTACCATCATATTATGTTTTTAAATTTTCATCGGCGAGGCCTGTATTCATCAGAGAATTTTAACACGCACTGCGATGTAGAATATTGCAGATTTATGCCAGCGCCATCTCTTGACCGATAGTGGAACTAGACATAGAACTATTTATTTACACTTTTCATCAAAAGTCGAAAACTATGCGGCCTAAAAAAAATAGAAAGAATGAGAATGGACAAACTGCGTTTTTTTATATGATACCCCACATGCCCTAGTAGTAGTACATAGTTGAAAAAAAAAAATACATATTTCTTTCTTATTTGCAAAAGAGTTGGACAAACGTCATCTAAAACTATCCCAAATTTCAAGTTGACAGCATTAGTAGTTCTTGAGATATCCAGCTGTGACAGACAGACAGACTGAGTCTCACCATAAGGATTCCGTTTTGCCATTTTGGTACGGAACAATGGAGTAAGTGGCGAAAAATGGAAGGCGAATCACATCAGACGTTAGACAAGAAAATATATATTATGAGGACCACGACCGCTCTTACAAGAGTACGGTAACTTGAAGATAGCCTGTGGTTTATTAGGCCCTTCCTCTTGTCACATACCTACATCTTTCAACACATGTCTCATAACATCCGCTTAGGCTCAAATCACATCAAAAGAGCGTCGAAGCGGAGCGCAGTTTCAGTGTCATATGAATTTTAACTTTATTTTCATTACTATAATACTTAATTTATCGCAACCGCTCGGTAGAGAAGGCAATTCGCCGGAATTCCAGCGGCGCCGCGGGCATTCGCGCGACTCGTTCGAGTTTCTCATGCGATAATTAGTATTATAGTAATGAAAATAAAGTTAAAATTCTTATGACACTGAACCTGCGTTCCGCTTCGCCGCGCTTCGACGCTCTTTTGGTGTGAGTTGAGCCTTATTGCCCCCAACCCTCCTTCGTCAACGTATCAGAGTTTCATATTCGTTTGCCTTCTAATAATACAAATATGTTTACCCTCCCTAATGGAGCAAACTTGCTTACTTTACGGGAAGGGTTTAATCGATCTGTGTTTGTTCTAAGATAATGTCTGACCTGGCTTAAATGTAATCTGTTAAATTACTTTTGTTGATTTTCGGCGTGGGTTTGGTGATGTTTCCTTATGTAATGTTTCATGTGCTCGTGCCTATGTACTGATGAAACTTAACCAGAAAATATGCTATGAAATAAAACAAAAACATAGGTACTAAAAGTGGTTCTCTAGTTATAAGCGCACTGCCTAACAGACATACAGACGTTGCGTTTTTCAACGTTTATAAGATAACTAGCTGCGCCCCGCGGTTTCACCTGCGTTAATGTCGATCTCGTGTGAATATATATAGCTATAGCTTTCCTCGAAAATTGAGCTATCAAATGCATAAAGAATTTTTCGTTTTTAAATCCATCCGTAGTTCCAGAGATTAGCGCATTCAAACAAACAAACAAACTCTTCAACTTTAACATTAGTATAGTATAGAATATACAGATGAAAGAAAAAGGTATTATATGTATAATACTAGCAGCGCCCGGCGGTTTTACCCGCATAAGTATCGATCCCGTGGGAATATCGGAATAAAAACTATCCTATATCCTTTCCCGGGACTCAAAATATCTCTACACCAAATTTCATCTAAATCGGTTCAGCGGTTTAAGCGTGAATAGGTAACAGACAGACACACTTTCGCATTTATAATATTAAGTATGGATAGTAACTTGGCTTTTTAAGCAGATTTTGGCCTCCGAAATAATTCTTTCAATGTTGTTTTGTAATCTTCATTCTTTCTTTGTTGATTTGCTATTTTTGGTTTATTAGAAACGACTGAGTAAACACCTGAGGGCCTAGACAACATAACAATGATGGAAATATAAAAATGTATTGGATTGGCATATAAGCTACCGCTGTACTCTGTTGCTATTTCTTTTTTACCAAAGTCATACGTTTATACTTATGTGAAAACTAGCTTCTGCCCGCGACTTCGTCGTATTTCTCGTCGTCTTCGTATTTCGGGACTTCAGAATTTTGGCTTTAAAGACTTATGGAATCATGGTATAGATAAACATCAGGTACACATTTTATCTGAAGGCGAATTCCCGTAATTAAAAACGTTCAAAATCTAGTCGCAATCTCATCTCAGCGACAATCAATGTCAAAAACTTGTCAAAAATGTAGCGGAATTAGAGGTATTTTTGACAGATTGAGACCGAGATCAGACTGTGAACGTTCTTAAAATTACGAGAATTGCCCCTCTGGTACTATCAAAGAATTCATCTCTCTACTGAATCTGTTTAATGGCGAGTTTACTCCAATATTTGTCTTGGATGCTCGAGTGTGGAATATATCAGTTACAGGGTACTTATCAGGGCATTTTGTAAGGAACTTGTAGTCCAATACGCTCAACTAATCTATCACAGTCTAATTTATTACAGACCAATTTGTAAAGAAACATTAGATCTTGTGTCAGCGTGTGAACGTATGCAAACTTTGGGCTGAACCTTTTTGTCACGAGTTGTTTTTTCGTAAGGGTGAATGGGTTTTTTAAAACACTGGCCGGTGACAGTGATTTTTATTTGTTCTCGTTTTGAATCGCTAAACTGACAGCTAGGTTTTCGAGGTAAAATACTGTTTTTTTTTTTAAATCTGCTGGGCATTATATTCTCGTAATTTTAAGAACCTTCACAGTCTGATCTCAGTCTCAATTTGTCTCTAATTTCCCTTTTTTTTGACATTGTCGTTGAGATGGATGTTCTGCGAGCAATGTGCCCTGCCCACTGTCACTTGTCAAGTTTGGCAATTCTACGGGCTATGTCGGTTACTTTGGTTCTCCTGAGGATCTCTTAATTTCTGATTCGATCACGTAGGTGAGACAACTAATATAATAAAATTAAAAATAAAGTAGTATACGTTGAAAATGAGGTTCTATTATAACCGGAGTGCACTCTCCAATTTATTCAAGAGAGTGCGATGTTCCGAAAAATCTAAAGTTCTTTTTATATTCTGGTTGGTCTCCGGTATTCATACTAAAATGGTAGTTGGGACGTAAAAAACGGCATATAACCGACTTCCATGAAAAATTGTTCAATTTGCATTCAAGTTTCAAAGTAAAAATGGTTTTGATAGAAATTGATGAACGGTTTTTCTTCGAACTGAAGATTATAATCAGGCTAGGTGTAATTTCTGTTTTTTCTTGAAAAACCTCTATTAATACTAACATTAATAGATTCTATGGAATGGAGGGGCTCGTGGTTATTAATAAGAGCCTTAGGAGTCGATCAAAGGCACATCCAGCTACTATACAATCTGTCAAATTTCTTTAATAGATTTTCAACTTTATTGCTAAAGCATAAAATTCAAAGTTGATTGGGAAAATTTGACAGTTTCGGGTAGCTTGATGTGCTGGCGTCTGTACATTCGCCGCTGTCGCGATGTCGGTTCGTGTATGGGTGACCATCCATTACCTTTCGAGACCCCTACGTGTCTTTGAAAGAACGTTAAGCCGTTGATCTGGGTGTCATTCGTAGATCATTGCTCATTGCTGATAACGTAGACATATTCTGTTGCGCTTTGGGTGTATTTGAACCTATAGAATTTGTTTTGGTACAAGCATTGGAACTATTTAACTTTTAAGTGTACTACAATATCGCATTGGGTCTAGCCTGTAAGGATATTTGTATGATTGGAGTGAATAAATAAATAATATAATTATATTTTTGGCAGTCGTTACGGGTAGTCAGAAGCCCGAAAGTCTGACAACCAGTCTTACCAAGAGGTATCGTGTTAACCAGTAAATGGGTTGTGGAGGTCAGATAGGCTGTCGGTCCATGAAAAATACTGGTATTTAACTCCATTCCCAGTGGTTAGTCTCCTACTGGGGCCCAACAAAATGGCTGTCACGGTACGATTTCTTTGGAAAGTATTACCCGGCTACATTAGTACCAGTTTATAAGTGAATAGTTAGTCCAAGACTATCCTTATTTCCTATCTCATAAGGTATACTTACGCTGATAGCTAATATACTCGTACCTATACAGTATAATGTGATTAACTGCTTTCTCATCAGACACAGCTTTTGAAGAATAATTCAAGGTATTCCACTCAGAGCACTGATTTGAACCGCACTTGCACACATAACACCAAAACACCCAAAATAGACACGTAAACTTCAGTACAAAACAAAAGCGCACCTCAAATTGAATACAAAATAGGCCTCACATTTTACCAACCGATTTACTAGCTCAATAAAAGGCTGGATTCACGCAAACGGCCCGATCCGATTGACCAATAAAATACTGAGACGGACGCATACATCTTACCCGAGGCCCTTTACGAACGTGCGACGTAAACGTAAAGCAAATTCGAACGATTTTACAATAGAAACTATTCGTTAGCACACAATAGTCATTTGTTATACAAGAGTGCAAAGTTGCTTTTTAACCGCGCGCTCAATTTTTTTTCAATGTTGACAGGAGATCAGCTCCTGAATCGGCCAAAAGTGTGGCTGAAGTTCGTCGGAAACAATGACCCGTGTACAACACCCCCTGGAAGTTCAAGAAATCTTGCTATTTCTCGTAGGCGATATTGTAGAAAAAATCGATTGATTGGAGTGTTAGGCGGGCGTAAGGCTTGATATTCCTCAACAATTGTTACGTATTCCTTGCGAATGACGAAGTTGCGGTCTCTTTAGTCTTTGTATTAGGTAAATTAATTGATAGTAAGTCATCTGAATGTTTCTCAATGTTTTTGACATTAAGTTGTGTTAGTTCATTAGTTCGACATGCTCCGTTTATACCAATAATAAGAACAACCTGTAACGTAAAGAGTATTGTAGTAGATAAATTAATAAAATTGATATGCATGCATAATTATGCCTATCGACATCTACTAAGTACGTATTAGATTATGTCAAGTAGGTAGTTACTTAAGTAGATACTGAATGTGCAGCTGACTTACTTTTGTCGCCAAATATACGGAATCAGGAGCTTCGTTAAGAAACTTTTCAATTTCAGATGCTGTGAAAACCTTAGATTTTTTTGGTTGATGACCAGATGAGGCTCTTTTTAAAAATGGCACTAATTTAGGATAGGTGTCGATATGTGTGTATTTTTTCATCATTATTGTTGCTTTTAGCATTGAATACGAACGGGAATAAACGAAATCGGCATTCGATTCAAATATCGTTCTAATTTACGTTACGTCGCCCGTTCGTCCTAGGCCCACTGGTCGGCTAGATGTGAACATTACGCACAGAGTAATCAATAATTCTAGAGATTGCAAAGGTGGGTTTTTATTGTTTGATAGAGTTTTATTTCTGACGGGCAATTGTTTCCCTTTCCTTAAAAAAATTGGAATGGAAGTTGAAATACAACAACATTACATCACGCCTAAATCTAACCAGATGCAGCTGAATACCAGTATTTTACATGGAGCGACTGCCTAACTGACCTCCAAAACCCAGTTACTGGGTAATACCCTTTGGTAAGACTGGTTGTCTTACTTTCGGTCTTCTGACGCCCCATAACGACTGTCTGAGATCCACAAATGACAGCCGGGACCAGCGGCTTAACGTGCCTTCCGAGGCACGGAGGGGTCTTGGTATGTAAAGATCCCATCCACGGACTAACCGCAGCAAATGTAGCTTAACCTGATCGAGTTACCCGTGCGGCTGTTATTACTTATCCACGAGCCCCTTAATGTATGTATGTCTCTTTTACTTCTCATGGCGAGTAATAGATAATCATTTCTAAACAAAAACTTTTTCAGCTCAAGCAAATATGTAACGATAACGTACACATTCTTTTCCATTTGCAGCTCAAAGATCTTATCTTGAACATTTATGTTATTCCACTCTAATGCCTTGATTCATTGTTTAGGTTCCACTAAAGTGGAGTTTAAGTCTGTAGGGCTGGTGGAGGTCACATTACGTATTTGGTCAAGTAAAAGTTACTGAAGGGTCGTCCAAGTATGGGACGACTCTTTACTACAGCTGTTAGTAACGTTAGGTATCTAAAATTCAAAATTATTTCGTGGATAAAATTATCTGGCGATGGGAAAATTGACCTTAAAACAAATAATTTTTACATGGACAACTGTTTTTCTCCTGACTATACTTACATGTCAAAAAGAGTAAGGGGACCAGACCAAGTAAGGCCGGCAGCATACGTCCGGTTTCCTGATCAGGAATTTAGATTTGGAGACCCTGAATGCACGCATTTCGTACAAAATTTCCGTCAGGGTTTCCGAACGGAAAATATAGAAAATAACTAAGTCGGTGTGAAAAAACGAAATTGTAGAACCAACGACACCGACTTCCGAAATTAAAGTTATTTTTCACATTGTAGTGTTTTTTGTAAGTACAGCTTTGATATTTCCTAAAAAACCGACAAAAAAAAAACCGTATAGAATCATGATTGTGTCGATCAGTAAATCACTTGTCAAATATTGGTTAACCAAAACAACATCGAAAAAAAAAACAACTGGATGAGATTTGGCAACCGATTCATACCCTTCAAGAAAACAGTTTCTCAAATGTGCAATTCTGCTGTAACCAACCGTTTACAGCTGAAATAGTGCATTTTGTAACCGTTTTCCTTTCTTTAGAAAATATATCGTCACACATTTGCTTTGTTTTCCCTCACAAGATTTCCACCGCGACGTAGAATTTTTGAATAGGAACGAAAAGGTACGTAAATGTTCGATCCTGCATGTTCACGTTTTCGCTCAATTGATGGGGTCCCTCAATTCGTGCAGGGTTTTGCTTACGTTTCGAACATTTTAAGAGTAACCTTCGACATTTTTTTATGAACTGCAAAATAGAAGGAAAATTGAGTTCGAAATAGATTTTTTTGCATAATCAGCCTATAATGTTCCCACTGCTGGGACACAGGCCTCCTCTCGGTGAGAGAGAGTGGGCCCTAACCGTTGGTTGGTTCGAATTTTTTGTTCTAGGACATGTCGGTTTCCTCACGATGTTTTCTTTCAACGTTTTGAGAGCAGTGGTGATGACATAATTTACACAAAGTAAAGCGGCTGTCTGTGTTCGAACCTACGACCTACAACTCGTAAGTCGCGGCTGTTACCACTGCCACTGCACTGCTATTTTTAGCATTGCAGCATTGGTTCAAAACCTAGTCTCACTTTGGTCGATGTAGTGATTGGGCGAAGTAAAACTTTTGTTCCGATTGGACAGTTGCGTTTTTGAGTTCTATTTCAAACTCAAACTTGAGTTTGAGTAACACGAATGATGTAAACAAGTCTTTGTAACCATCTTATTTTGATTTAAAAGAGTGTCCATGGAGTTTCTTGCACGTTCTTCTCCATAGGTACCTACGCTTTGGAATGGGCAACTAGCTTCATTTTTCTGACTGACCGACCCCTTGATAATTCAAAAGTAATTGGGTTAATTGAAATAAATTAATTGAGTTTGAGTTTGAATATTTTGGTACTAGATAACCAACATTTTGTAGGTCTTTCAAGGAGTCTACGCTCTAAGTCCGTGAACAAAAATAAGGAGCGGTCGAAAAGTTATTGAACTGTCAAAAGAAGTGTCAAATTAAATTTGTCGGACGGGCAACACATAAGGACAGCGGTCAAATCGTGTTGTCATTCATCCTTAGTTCGGAAACCGAACTGAAGGCTGAAGTCCAATTCTCGTAATTTAAGGCTTGTATTCATGCCAACGACCTTGTGCATTTGGGCGGAGCTAACTACCCCTCTCCGCGCCACTCCGCCACCCGCATGTGGACGTGCGTCGCGTTGCCTAGCAACACGAGGCGCCCCGCACTGAATTCGTGGACGAGTGCGGGGATGATATAGACACGGACTTTAAACGATCGCATTTTTAATTTATTATATTAAAAAATACACATGTTTTTAAAAAGTAACAAAACCAAATCATTTTTGTTTGTATTGCAAAGCAGTAGATATTTTTTTTATATTCTTTTGATAAAAAATGAAGGCGTAAAATGGTTTCATCTCAACGATTTGGAGGTGATTTGGTGGTTTTTTTTCTTAATAGGTGATATCGATAGAAAAATTATGGCAAAACCAAATTACGATTCATATCATGTAGATTACCAACTATTTTTTCAGATGTAATTTCTCTGTAAGTTCCGGAGAAAAGCTGCTTCATCTGCACGCTGTTTTTAAGCTTTTTTCGAAAGAGTAGCCTTAAAACGTTCAAAATCTAGTCACACTCTCACCTCGGTGACAAACAAATTTCAAAAACTTGTCAAAATATAAGGTAATTAGAGGATTCTTTTTTGACACTGAGATCAGACTATGAACGATCTTAAAATTACGAGGATTCCCCCTCTGATCTTACATAATTATGTCCGAAAAAGATAAGGTGTATTAGACGCACGTAACTTCGGTAGAAACTACGGACGACGACCTTAGGGAGTAGATCCTCAGCAACGAACTATTTTAGCCATTACTGGCCCTTCATATTTTACGACCGAGTATTAAAATATCCTCTTAGAGTGATGATACTTGAGATAGTTTAGCACTCCCTGGGCAATCAGGCACTTTTTCTAAGCAGATAGGCGGTTTTTAACCTATTTATTTAGCATTAGTAAGTCGTTTTAATCTAACTCTTAACTCGGTAAGGTAAAGTATAAATTAGAATGATTGGCGAGAATTTTAATAAACTCACGGCTATCGTTCTAATTTACACTTTATGATAATGAGATAAGAATAACATTGCAATGACTTACCAATGGTTATAACGTGAATGAGCTGCTTCATATTATGCCCCCGTATTTGGTTGGTCGTATCCTTTATCGTTGTATTTATGTCAGAGATATGTTGAACATATTTCCAGCATTACAGCTGACGCAAATGTTTTTCAAATCTCAGTTTTAAAGTTTATTTCAAACTAAATTTTGACAAAGTTCCGAGATTTCCATTGAAACATTTTTAAACTGCATTTAAAACTTTAATTACTTGTTTTTCAAAGTCTAAACTGCTGAACTGAATATATTGCTGTTGGAAACAAAACTTTATTTATTATTGTTCTTTGTCAGTTTAAGTAAAAAAGTTATTTGAAATTTGTTTTTATCCATATCTATATAATTATGTTTTATAAGTATGTACAGTCAACAAAAGAGATTTGTATGCAGGATCGTCGGATATAGTTGAAGTTTTGTAAGAAACCGATGGCTATTGACGACTGAAATTTAATTTGATAAATGAGCTGTTTGTTTTCTATTAATAAAATTAAATTTTATTCGAGAACATGCATCGGTTTCTTACTAAACTTCAACTATATCCGACGATCCTGCATACTTATCTCTTATGTTGACTGTACATAGGTATTAGTCGGTTCTCTGGATTACGGACTCGGTCTTTCAGTGATAGGCCTTACATGGCGCGCTCCATAGCCCTTTGTGCAACAGTGGGACAAACAGGCTGGTATCACACTCAGATTCAAAGCATTAATTTCAATGAAACCATTTACAGGCACATTTGAATTATCAAAGAGTCCGACAGTTAGTCAGAAAGTTGAAGCTAGTTGCCCATTCCAAAACGTAGATCTCTATGAAGAAGAACGTGTAACTCAAAAGAGCAAAAAGATAAATCTTGCCAGAAAACACGCTTCAGAATTACTTTCATGTATCAAAACATTCCGATTTGCACCTTACTAAGTCAAAACACAGATACAAATCACCTTGTTTACGTCCCAACTTTCGAATAGCCATTGAAAATACAATATGACGCTATTTCGACTGCCAAACAGTAAGTTGTAAATAAAAACATACAGGAATACTAAAATGGTGAACGAAATTGCACATTTGCGGTTTTATTGCACTGGAAACTTGTTATGGAAACATGGAATATTCTGAGGTGAAGCAACGTGAGTTGGTTATATTTCTCTCTGAACGCGTCGCATGACCACTTTTCTCCGAAGAATGGACATAATGTTGCTACAAAAAGTGACATTTCTTTTCTTCTTTTTGACATCGCGAAAATCTGACACTTTGTCTTTTGTTTCTAATCCCAAACCGTTCTATATTTGCCAAATATGTTATTAGTCCTCTTAATAATAAGCCCGGTATACACATGCCTGTAGCTTGCACAAAAGTATGCAAGTAGCTTGCATGCCGTGTGCCATAACCACTTCTGATTGGTGAATACCATACTGGTATGCCAGCTACTTGCATACTTTTGTGCAAGTTACAGGCATGTGTATTCCTAGCGATATGGAGTAAACTTTATCCACCAACTCGCACTGGACGCGCGTAGTGGATTACGGCCACAGCCTCTCACAAAAAGGAGGCCTGTGTCCCAGTAGTGGGAACGTAATAGGCTGAAGCCAGAGACACATTACTGTGTCGTGTTGTGTCGTGACTCGGGATACACCAATCAAACGAATCTGTTCAGGACTACGTCAAATTACAACGAGTTTTGATTGGCTAACACTGCGTCAGATGGCGTCACGACACACCACGACACGTAAGTATGTTTCCGCCATGATTCAGTAGTCTTAGGCACCTGTCACACCGCCACGAGAAAGCGACTAGCTTTCAACAATTTTCTCGCTCAAGAAACGTGCATAAAAAGTAAGTTTAAAAACTAAAACCCGACTACTGAAAAGGATAAAACAAGAAAGTACCTTCCCGTGGTCGCATGCCGCTGTACTAACATACTATGGTAGCATGCGACCACGGGAAGGTACTTTCTTGTTTCATCCTTTTCAGTATGTCAGGTTTTGGTTTATAAACTTATTTTTTATTTAATTATTTTAGGGCTTATTTCAGTAATTAAGCCCTTTCATTTGATACCCAAGGCACTATCCCAAAATATTTATTTTTAAATTTATTACTTTATGTCCTCTAGAGGGCGCCATATTAAATTTAGTGTGACGTCACATAACAAGCGGACGGTCAAGATGCTTCTAACGATACCTCATTTGTTAAATTATTATCAGTACTTTTGAAGTTATGAGGAAACAGATGAACATACATACATACAGGTTATAAGTCATATACGAGTACCTTCCTTACTCGGGTAAAAAGATTGTAGGTCCCGTGAAGTAAAAGAGATGCCTTCAAAAACATAACTTACATAAATCTTTTATGTTTTAAATAAATAGATTGACTTGGCAATCGCACTGTGAGATACATTGTGTTTTCATGCGATGGCGATGGCCAAGTCAATTTATTTATTTAAAACATAGAAGATTTTTAATATTGATGGTCACTACAAGATGTTGTTAGGTTAGCTAATTATGTAATAACTTAAGACAGAAGGTTCCTTAAGTAGGGAGTGAATAAATTAACCGACTTGGTATTTCATGGATCTCACAACTTTTTACGGTAGAAGAACTGAGTTGCGAGACTTGGCTTTTTTTACAAGTTATGTTTTTGAAGGCATCTCACTTCTTTTTGTAGATAGTCCTACTTTTTTTCCTTTCCGGTACCTTTTTAACTTTTTATTTTTAACATAATCCGTTGACCATTTTACAAGTTACCTTTGAACATAATTATATCTAGGTACCTATCTACACCTATTATTCCATTATATTATATACTAGCTTCCGCCCGCTTCTTCGCTCGATAAAAAAACTACCGCAAGTCCTTCCCCGGGATGCAATCTATCTCTCTGCCAAATTTTATCGAAATCCGTTCAGTGGTTTAGGCGTGAAAAGGTAACATACAGACAGACAGACAGAGTTACTTTCGAATTTATAACATTAATATGGATAATTGTTATTTTCCTCGCTAGAGAGCTCCGATAAACGCGTGCGATCGCTGCTAATCTTAAAGTGCTAATAGGGCGAAGCGCGTTTTTGTTTTTTGACTATGGCATCTCGTAGTTGACCTTATTCTTCTTCTTAGCGTGTCGATAGCAATCTAAATGGACTTGGCCCAGAATTCGGCTACTTGTTTGGCGCCTTCACCAGCGTCCATCAGTTCCTGTAACGTGCAGCTGACAGGACACGCAGGACACGATATTAAGTGTCCCATCGTTCGTGGGACAGCACCACATTTACACTCCAAGGCGGAGTCGTCTATGAATCTCCGCCTGAACAGGTTTTCCTTGCTTCGGCCAACCTGGGTCCGGAGTCTGTTTAAAGACTTCCAGGTTACCCAAGGTAACTCATGTCCAGGTGGGAGGTCTTCAGCAGGTGGGAGGTCTTCAGCGGGTGGGACGAACGGTTTGGGTAAGGAAGCACTGTCTCGCCACAGCTTCAGTCTCTCTTGTGATGGTTCGCCAGTGAGTGGGACGACGCACTTTAAAAAACTGTTTCGACTTTTCAGCCTTTGTGGCACAAGGATGTTGTCGTGTGTCGGAGACCATATAGCTCTTTCGCTGGAACTTGCCACCGCTCTGCAAAGCACTGGTGGCGCTATTCCTGCTAGTGGATACAGCATTTGTACCGGGGTTGGTTTTAGGCAGCCAGTGATGATCCGGCGGCACGTTTCATTCAAAGCTGTATCCACCAGCTTTGCATGGGCAGAACGGCTCCACACAGGGCACGCGAATTCTCCCGCAGAAAAAGATAGCGCCAGTCCAGTAGTCCGCATAACTTCAGGCGAAGCACCCCATTTCGATGAGACCAGTCGACGAAGAAGACTGTTGCGAGTGTGCACCTTCTGCTTGATATTTTTGCAGTTTTTGCTGTATGTTAAAGACCTGTCCAGGGTAATACCAAGATATTTAGGGGAGTTGCTGAGCTCGAGGTACACCCCACCCCAAACGATGAGAGGTCGTGACTACTTAACCGTACTATCCTGTCGTTGCCATAGGTAAACTCACCAGCGCAACCGCTATGTCCCTACATTTTAAATCTGTAATATCTTCAAAAATATTCATTTAAATTACATGCTTCAAAGGGCAAAATTGATCTATAGTAAATGCACAATGTATTTAAGGTACTTAATTGGATATAGATTAATGCTGTATTGCTTAAAATCGCTTCGTAAACAAGCCACTATTTCTCGTAAAAAGTAAAGGATAAAAAATGGTTATTGTGGGTTATGCCTAACAGATAGACATATACCATCGCGGACTTTTTTGTAGACCTTTTTAAGGTGTGCAATACTGTAGTACATTATTTTGATCTATCTCGTAGGGTTCAGCTAGCTTTTGCAATATAAGCGCAAGAAAATCTGTTTATTTACGACATCACATTAGAAACCTCTAAAATTATCAGTGTTTCTTTACTATATTATGCATGTATTATACAAATAAACCTTCCTTTTGAATCATTCTATCTATTAAAAAAAACTGCATCAACATCCGTTGCGCAGTTTTAAAGATCTAAGCATCTATAGGGACAGACAGACAGCAGGAAGCGACTTTGTTCAGGTACACTGATTCATTAACTGCAAATGTAACTTTGTAATTCTATATATTTATATGGGATTACAAAGTTATTTATGCAGTTGGTGTATCTAGAAAACTGGAACGAAATTGCAAAATATTTTAGTTTTTCCTTGATTTATACACTAAACGCTAATTGTGTTCTAAATTTGAAGCTTCTATGTCTGCTAGAAGTGCCTTAGAGTTTTGATGATCGGTCAGTCAGTCAGTCAGTCAGTGAGTGACAAAATTAAGAAACTTTGACTAGTTATAATTCTTAAACTACTGGTTCAAATTGACTGAAATTTGAAATATACCGTGTTTATACAATACCTGCTTGATTACTAAAAAAGTACTTGGTCTCTAGTTTTATCCACAACGAAGTTATAGGGGGTCGAAAATGGCTTGAACTGCTTCGAGAAAAGGATGGTACGGCCGTGCCGCTTTTTGCTCGACTTGGCGGGGGCACTACCGTGCCCCCCGATACGTACTTACAGACGCCAAGCACATCAAGCATCCCGAAACTGTCAAATTTTCCCAATCAATTTTGAACCTTATGCTTTAGCGATAAAGTTGAAAATCTATTAAAGAAATTTGACAGATTGTAGTAGCTCGATGTGCAGCTGGCGTCTGTACATACATATATGAATGGTTGGTCGCTGACGTTTCACAACGCCCGACGAGTACTCACTTGTCGAAGCGACAAGAGCTATCTAAAAGTGAATACTCGCTCAATGACGCTCGCTTAGCGGGCAGAACATTCGCTGAGAGACTTGCACCTGCTACAGACGCCACCACATCAAGCTATTACAATCTGTCTTTCTTTAATAGATTTTCAACTTTATCGCTAAAGCGTCAGGTTCAAGATTGATTGGCAAAATTTAACAGTTTCGGGTAGTTTGATGTGCTGGCGTCTGTAAATATGCATACCAATGAGTAATCGCTTATCGCCGTCGCGCACTCTCACTCGTTATTTGCTCTCTCTAGTCGCTCTGCGGAAGAGGTGCCTATAAAAGCTACTGTACTTCTCAATAATGCTGTAAAGTTCACTCAACTGACCGCACACAGTTCAAAACAAATGGTACTCGTACTCCCTTGAGATATACTCCAAATAATGTGTATAGAGAACCAATGCACTGACTAAAGCGTATAGATTTCGGATCTTCGCCATGCATGTGCTATATCATTTGGATTGACTCCACACCAAATAAAACTTGGATTTGGCAGAAGTGGATAAGAAAGTGTGAACATTCTAACGGCAAAACTTATGCGTCTCAGACAATAAACGTTTTTCTTGCTGTAAAAAAAACTACGGTTTATTCGCCGCGTGTAGGCGCGGTCGTCAGTCTAGTATGGATCACTATGGAAGTTTCTTGACAGACACGTTTTTCTATGGCACGGTTTTTTTTTTTTTTTTTTTTTTTTTAATTAACTTAATAAGTTACGTGTTAACATAGTGTCGTACAATGATTAAACAATGTAATATATATTATATAAGTATACTACATTGTACATAATAATTATAATACTCAAGAAATGGCACTATATGAAAAATACAAGAAAAATACAAAATAAACTTCAAGAAAGCTTCTTAAGTATAAGACTTTTAAACCCATAGGGAGTACATGCAAAAATGTCTATGTCTTCAAAAGTCCTATTGTAGGAGTCGACCATTCTGCGAACAGGCGAACGCATGCCAGAGTTGGACTTGCAAGTACCCACTGAAAATAATTGGCCAGCGCGCCGTGTTTTTTGGAAGTCGGTTGTTTTTTTTTGTAAAAAAGTTTTTATTTTTCACTTTTTAGTGGGTCAGTTTGTAATTTATCTAAATTACAATAGCCTAATGTCAACTGCTCATCACCTTTTACAAAATATTGGTTTTCCCGATACAGGGACGTTAATTGTTGAGGAGTTCTCTTAGTAAGAACCAGGAGAACTCCTCAACAACCACGCGTTTTGACGAGGATAAATCGTTTAGCAACTATATTAAAGTAATCGAATCGCAACCCGTGAAATATTTGTCATTGAGTAGTTCCGATGGCCATCTGTGGTCTTCATCATTAGCTCCACTTTACCAAATGATGATTTCAGAGAGCAAATGCTCAAGTTACTTTAAAAAATACCCAAATCGCTATAGCTTTGCCTATAAAATTTGAGGGTTTCCCTCGATTTCCATGGGATCCTCTCATCAGATTCCAACTTCATGATAATGGGACCACCTTGAGAGTATACCCTTTCGAACAAAAAAATAATTTTGAAAATCGGTCGATCATTTGTTCTGTGTCTGGGTGTAATTTATCTATATATGTATGTATTTAGAAATATATAAGTATGTTTATCAGTTGTCTAGTACTCATAACACAAGCTCTGCTTAGCTTGAGACTAGACGGCGTTGTGTGATAGTTGTGGAATATTATTATTATTATTATTATTATTCTAATGGATGTAAGAACGTTCGTTACTCGTTAAAATCATCGATAGAGAAAGTTATTTTATCAATTCTATAGACCACTGATATAAATGAGTCTGTTTCATCAGTGGTAACATGGTGACTGCTCGTGAGAATACCCAAAATTTATTTACGTTATGTAGAGGGGCTCGTGGCTAAATTATAGCAGCCGTACGGGTCGAACGAAGGTGAAGCTGCGCTTGTCGCGGTTTGTGCGTGGATAGGTCACCGTCCATCACATACCCTCTCAGTGCTTCGGCAAGCACGTTGAGCCGTTGGTCCCGGCTGTAGTTTGTAGATCTTTGACAGTCGTTACGGGTAGTCAGAAGCCTAATTGTCTTATAACCTGTCTTACCAAAGAGGATCGTGTTACCCAGTAACTGGGTTGTGGAGGTCAGGTTGGCAGGGGCTTCATGTAAAATACTGGTATTTAGCTACATCTGATTAGACTGGAAGCCGAGCCCACCATAGTTGGCAAAAGGCTAGGCAGATTTACAGTATGAAGTGTACTTAAAAAATAAATAAAATCATTTTATTTCTTACAACTAAAAGATCTATTAATGTTAGTAACAGGTTTGCACTTAAAATACTATTGTTAGTAACATAAACTAAATACCAATTCATGAGAAGACCACCCAACAAATGGACGCAACGAGAAATGGAAACTAGGGTTATTATAAGTCTTTGCAAAAACTGCCTTAGTATGGCGGAGGAAGTAACTGCCGCCACAGCCTTCAGGATGCTATTGTGGCTGCCTCTTATTCTGATCAAGAGAAAATTTAAAAGCAGTTTCTTATCCACGCTTTCCATTCCGAGACCCGACATTTCTCCGGTGCATTGACATTTCTCAACGGATATCAACTTATCCGAGACTTACGGAACTAGATATCTCAGAGATAGCCACGTTTGTACCATCTCTTCGCTCTTTGATACACTGCAGCATCCAATTAATATAGATCTTGGTTCGATTTGTCAACAGTTTATATGTAGTCTGTAGATAGATTTATTTGTGGGTTGGTAGTTTCAATAACGTTTGTGAGGGTTAGGTTGACAGTTTGTTTCAGAATTTGTCAAACTTTTTGCTGAGTTTGCATTGTCCGACCGTTCGTCATAATGGGCAGGATGCACTGGTTGTGGACCTTAGTCTTCAAACATTGTGGGATAGGCGACGAGAACACTTGACGAACTTTCCCAAACGCTGTCCAACCCAACTGGATCCTTCTGTAGGCTTCATTCGCAAAGTAGTGTCTACCGAGCACTTTTTAAAAAGATATAATAGTTCAAATAAAGTGAGCTCAATTTTTTCAACCGCCCATTATATCAAGTTTCAAGTTATCATTTCAAGACATTTTAAATAACTCCCTAGACGAAATAATTTTGTTTTAAAACATTGTTCAGTAAACTTTAAACATTTGCAAGCGTCTCACAGTCTAGTCATGGGTACGTCAAGTTTCGTATTGCGTCTCCTAGGACCGGGCGGCGCGGCGCGGCGGTCTGAAATTCAGAGATGGGCCGACTATGACTTTGAATGACTAGCCGACTGGCCAACAAGTCGGTTGCGATACGACCGACTAGTCGGCCAAGCCAATCATTGTCTCGGTAGGATTTTCACAGAGTTCGGGTGAAAAAAACCGAAAACGTGATCCTAAAATAAATACATACAATCCGTTCACAGTTATTTTACTTCTGATTTTGCATCACTGTCCAAATCACAGTGATCTTTATTCTCATTTTAATAAGGTTGATGTTAGGTTGCTGCCACTGACAAGCCTGTCAAAATCATTGTGATCTTTAATCTCGTTACAATAAGGTTGCTGTTACGTTGCTGCTGTCAGAGGTAAAAATAAGTGTCAATGGACTGTCCGGTTCTTTATTCAGAGCTGTAGAATCAGAATTGAGTTTTTTGTTTATATTGTATTTTTCTTCGGGGAGGGGCTTGTGGCTAAGAAATAACAGCCGCACGGCCCTCCGTGCCTCGGAAAGCACGTTAAGCTGTTGGTCCAAGCTGTCAATCATGGATCTTTGACAGTCATTACGGGTCGTCAGAAGCCCGAAAGTCTGACAAGCGGTCTTACCAGGGGGTATCGTATTACCCAGTAACTGGGTTATGGAGGTCAGATAGGCAGTCGATCCATGTAAAATACTGGTATTCAGCTGCATCCGGTTAGACTGGAAGCCGATCCCAACATAGGAAGTGGTAAAGGGCGGGCGGTTTTGGGGACTGTCTTGTGTAATTTTTATGTTCAAAAAGATGCTGATTCTCAGCCTACTTTTGATTTGAATTGATTTAATTTGAGTATATAGATATATGCTTGTCATTCTTGGGGGGGAGTGTTTGCCATAGAGAACGTTGCTGCCCATTCTCCGGTACGACCCTTTTTTTTTAGTGTCAGACTCTTACTGACTAAACCCCACCCGTGTTCCTTCCTTAGCTCTTTATGTTCCGGGCCAGCGGTAAGCCTTTCGGACAATCCCGCTGACCCGGCAGGCTTCGGCCATATGGAGCCCCTCCTCGATGCCGGTACGACCCTTAGTCGCCTTTTACGACACCCACGGGCAGTATGGGGTGGTGCTATTTTTTTAAGTCCGGCACCACACAGACGCAGAGGCCTATGTCCAGCAGTGGACGTCTTTCGGCTGAAATGATAGAGATATATTTGAGTATTATACAAGGTGTTATTGAAGTAACCCAAAACCTCTGGAGAGGTCATTGTACTCATCATTATGAACAACTTTTACTATGGGACCAAACCTGAAATCGCGAAAAAAAATCAGCTGTTCCCTACATTTATGTTCGCATAACTCGTCAAAATGTAGGGAACAGCTGTTTTTTTTTAAGAAGGTTTAGGTTAATTCAATAACACCCTGTATAATATAGATATATGTATAAAGTAAAGAGCCGGCTAGTCGGCACTTTTTGTCTACCAGTCTTTTTGGCTACAAATATGGCCAGATAGTCGGCTTTCCCGGCTATTCGGTACATCTCTACTGAAATTCTGAATTATTTGAAATGCACTGTGTACACGTCGGATTATGTTTAACTAGATTAGAGGCTGCTAACTTTAGAGAGATAATGTATGTTGGTAATTTAATTCGATACTGATGTGTGTGGCACTGTTTTGTTGTATTTGACTTCGAATTATCTATACTAATAATAAAGCTGAAGCGTTTATTTGTTTGAATGCGGTAGGTAATCTCTGGAACTACCGGTCGGATTTGAAAAAAAAATCTTGTTTTAGTTAGCCCAATTCTTGAGGAAGGCTATAGGTAGCAGTGGCGAAGGGTGAATTTATGACAGTGGTAAGCCGGAGCAAAAAAAATGCATGTAGGCGTTTTGTCATGTATTAATTGTATGGTGTAATAAATACCTACAATATGATATGATTATATTTCAATGATGAATTGACTATACATATAGTCAATTGATGAATTCATCATCATTCTGAATTTTTGAAGGGAAGCCGGTGGGAATCGAGTTGTACCTATGGTACCTTCGCCACTGATAGGTAGTGCCATTTCAGCATATCGGTTATTAAACCGATATGAAATTAAAGGGCTTGATTAGCACATTTCAAAAATATATATTTTTCCAGCTGTTGCTCACGGCTTTGCTTGCATTCACCCGATAATAAGGAATTATTTCTATAAAATCACGCCTCAGATTTGAGCCAAACATAATTTATGTATAACTTTGGTATATTATGTAGGTATGTACATGTAAAACAATACAATCTAAACCAAAAACCAATTAAACTATTTTTTTTTTACCCCAAATAATCAGCATTGCCATCCAACGTGGTAATGCTGCCAACCTTTTGGGCACTTGTTCCATTGACAGCGATGCGGATGAATTTTTTCTGTCTGTAATTTATGTGGTGTACATAATAAAGAGTATTCTATTCTATTCTAAAACAAAAGCTAACCCTTACCCAAATCAAAACCTAAGGACCAAAAATTAAGCACGCGACATTGAACAAGACCGTTAACCCCATCAGACATGCTGTGTAACCCTCAGATTCTCGCAAACACCAAGACACTGGGTAAACACAACATGATTAATTAAACCACGAAGGATTAGGTCCCTTAAACGGCTAACGTTTGGTTTATTTGTATTTGAGTAGAGGGTTTGAATAATATTCAGGTTGGGATGGGAGTATAATAATCAGGTGAAATACATTATGAGCATTTTGGATAACGATTTGTTGATTCGAGTTGTTTTGGAAAAGCTCGGCGCTGGCTGTCTCGGCTTAATATTCGCACGAATTTATTCGCCCGAAAAGGACAAATGGTCACTTTTAAATAATTTTATTTTTTCTATAAGTGACTCACATGAAGTTAATTTGTTTGAGGGTGAGTCGAAAATTACAGAATATCGTCGGCTTATTGCAAGAACTCATTAACTGCAAAAAATCATTAAATACGTTTTTGTCTATAGTGGATTTCTTTTGACACATTCTACAAAAGGCAAAAACTCACTATTTTAGTGATTTTTTGCAGTTAATGAGTTCTTGCAATAAGCCGACGATATGACATTATTATGCAATTGGCACGTTTTTAATTTTATACGTTAACGTATAGAAGAAAGGACACTAGCGCACAGAAGTAATAAGAGTTAAATATTATAAAACGTGTGCTTTTTTCTTAACTTCATTGCATAAAGTTGAAAATGTGCCAGTTGTCGACGCACCCACAAATATATAGAAAAAATAATACTATTTAAAACTGACGATTCGCTCATTTTGGGCGAGTAAATTCGTGCGAATCGACTAATAAGCCGCTGGCATAGGGTCAAAGCATTATGCATCACAATTCACAACATGTTTGATGCAGTGTTATAGTTAATATTCCCGAGAGATGTGTCTGAGTTTTTTCTAAAAATATTCCATACAATTGTAGCGCCGCCTACGTAAATAGGTGGGTTGATGTATTGTTAACATGAGACCACTAGCACCTGTCACGTATAATCACACATTAAGGTGGGAAGGACTGTAAATATTTGTTCGATGGTGAGCAGTGGTGGCTCAGTGGTTATAGCCCCGACTTACGGACTACGGTCGTGGGTCGTGAGCGTGGGCGCGCCTCAAAGAGATGTCAGCAACAAAGAAGGGGGGCCCCTTAGGGTCCCTTAGGTAGTCAGCGGGATTGTCCGAAAGGGTTACCGCTGGCCTGGAACATAAAGGGCTAAGGAAGGAACACGGGTGGGTTTTAGGCAGTAAGAGTCTGACACTCCCTTCCGCTCCACCCAGAGCGGGAGGGGTCATTTGATGATTTCCCATCCTGAAAAAAAAGGTATACCTATATTATATTTATAGTTTTCATAGGTTTATGCGTATCTTTATATTTAAACTCTACTATTTGTCTCTGGCATGGGTGATGCCAGAGACAAATAGTAGAGTTTGACTGGTTGACTGGTAGAAAATGCCAACGGCATTAAGTCCGCCTCTGTACATTTATGTGCTTGAAGTACTAAATAAATAAATGAAGTACAACAACAACAAAAAACATCACTTATTTGTGGCCTTCCTACACCAACCAAACCTTTTAACCAAAACCTTTACATCCAAAACACCTGTAATACCTTCAAATACCTTTGCCGGGATAAAAAAAATGTATAAAGCTGTTAAAAGCAGCAAACAAAAACTAAATCGCATACAATCCTTTGATCCTTCCAATTGAAATATTTCACGTTAGGGTATTAATCAAAGAATAAATAGGTACAGAAGGTTGTCTCCATGCAACGAGCGAGAACGTACGTACACATGGACATGCTTCACGTACACCGAGTGCAAGCGCACTCGCGACTGGCATTTGTTTGAGATCGCCGCCCGCACGCGTCTATGTGTGCGTTCATATTCCCTCGGTGTATGAAGCCGACCTTCTGTGCATGGTCTTTTTGTGATAATGGTTCCATGTGTGAATCGAACTGTTATTTACTCTATAGCGTTGTATAAACAGGGCGCGAATATACGTTAAATGGAATCGTGTATCCTGAGCTTGGTAGTAGATTTTAGCTATAGGTGGCTTTATTTTAGAGTAAGCATAGTATCCTGTATTTTGTGCCACGACTAACTTGGACACGTATCAAATCTCACTTAATGTCACACTAATATTATAAAGGCGAAAGTCTGTGAGTGAGTGTGTGTGTGTTTATATGTTTGTTACTTCTTCACGCTCAAACGGCTGGACCAATTTTGATAAAATTTTGTATGGAGGTAGCTGACATCCTGGATTAACATATAGACTACTACTTTTTATCCCGATATTCCCACGGAATCGACACTTACGCGGGTGAAACCGCGGGGCGCAGCTAGTCAACCCATAATTTCAAGTACCTAAATACACTACCAGAGGCCATTGACCCCGTAAACTATAAACAAAAACAAATCAGTATTGCAAATATTATGTTGTACAGAGGTTGAAATACCTAATATCAAAGTTTCATAAAAAAATACATTAGTTACTTAAATTACTGTGAAATTGTTATTTTCTCGTTTTTAGATCGATCGATATCAATCCCGTGTTATTGGCGCCGATCCCCTTGTTCACAAACTATACTAAAGTTCAGTGCATCTTTTTCTTTCTATTTCATTAAGAAAAGGATAGAAGATAAATATTAGTTTAGTCCTGTCAAATTAGACAGCGCCTAAACTACCTCTTAGTTTGAGTCCCGGGAAAGGACATAGGATAATTTTTATCCCGATATTCTCACGGGATCGAAACTTACGCGGGTGAAACCGCGGGGTGCTGTTAGTTAACTATAAGTCCAGGTTTCCTCACGGCGCCTTTCCTTCACCATGGTCAGTAAGTAATGTCCAAGATAAACTCCGAAAGTACTTAAGATTTGAAAAAGTCACATTGATACTTGCCAGGATTCGAACCCAAAACTTTGTGCACGATCCCGAGGACTTAACCGCTGGGCCATCACGACCTGAGCCACTATTGTACGGTACTCTTATTGAATAGATTCAGATACTCTGAATACATTCAATAAGAGGCAGATTCAGATACCCTGAATCTATTCATAAGGCGCTCATTTTATCCTCCCTGTATACGTTTCAATCCATACTAATATAATAAATTCGAAAGTAACTCTGTCTGTCTGTCTATATGTTACCTTTTCACGCCTAAACCACTAAACGGATTTCGATAAAATTTGGCAGAGAGATAGATTGCATCCCGGGGAAGGACATAGAATAGTTTTTATCCCGATATTCCCACGGGATCAACGCTAAAGGTATCAAATCGGAAAGGAATCGGCACCGTATCACCTCTCGCCTCGCCGTCAAACAGGCATCAACCTAACGTAAGCACGTAATCAAAGCGGATCAGCTCCGATACGTCGACTCGGCTACGGCTAGACGACGACGCCGCGCTTACGGCTCGCCGACCGCTGCTTGATGGTGCTGCACCAGGCAGGCTGGAGGGGTGAGAGGGGCAAGGGTGGACAAAGAGAAGTCAGCTCGGGTACGGAGAGACGTAAGCGCGGGGACGACAAGCCGTAAGCGCGGGGATGACGAGCCGTAACGCACCGCACCGCGGGTCGTGAGCTTGTCCCGAGGCGAGGAGATTACGTTACGATTCAATACAAAGAACGGCTCGAGATGATACGGTGCCGATCCCTTTCTGCTTTGATACGTGTGTTATAACCTTTATGCGGGTGAAACCGCGGGGCGCTGCTAGTATCTAAATATAGACGGCAGCCGATAGTGTGGGGTATGAGGAAAGTTATGGATTACCTTTTTGTATCATGTCCTTTTTTATTGGACGTAGTTCATAAATTGGCTCTCGGTGTATTGAAAGAAATGTTTTGACGGGGTTTCACAGCTCATTTAGTTGTCTGTGAAGTTGTAACGCCTGTAGTGATGCTACCGTTATAGTGAAAGTCGTCCTTGTAAAAAAAAGGTACAGAGGGTTCTGTGTTTTCCGAAAGATATTTTTCTGACCTTCACAAACCAGTTACTGGGTAATAGGATATCTCTTGGTAAGACTGGTTGTCAGACTTTCGGGCTTCTGACTAGCCGTAACGACTGTCAAAGATCCACGAATGACAGCCGGGACCAACGGCTTCACGTGCTTTCCGAGACACGGAGGGGTCTCGAAAGAGGAGTCTTAAAGATGGTCACCCATCCACAGACCAACCGCGGCAAGCGTAGTTTAACCTGATCGATCGACCTGTGCGGCTGTCATTATTTAGCCACGATATATCGATAGACAGCATTCCCCAAAAATTCTTCATACTTCAATAAAAAATTCACAAAAAACTATCACGAACAAAATCCATGAAACTGTCTCTATTGCCTTTCACTAAAAACTTCAGTGATTATTCGAATCCGAAGCTGGGGGGAGACCGCTTAGCGCTCAGGTGGCACTGAATCCCCTTGACAAATAGCTTGTGAGAGAAATTTACGGACACTGCTTTTACCGACTGAAATAATACTTCGCTCGCTTTTGTTTCTACTTCGATTGCTTCAAGAGTTTACTGGGAAATGTGGCTATTGTTGAAAGTACGAAGAGGTTAAGTAAACGATGATCACTTTTGGTCTTTTGCACATTAAATTTTACTCGTTGCCTGTCATTCGACACGCTATAAGGATTTCATACTCGAATGAACAGCTAATGATAGTGTTCTATTGAAAAATATTCATCATTTCAGCCAAAAGACGTCCACTGCTGGACATAGGCCTCCTCCAAGCACTTCCACTTCGACCGGTTCTGTGCTTCTCGCATCCAACGGGTTCCTGCGGCCTTCACAAGGTCGTCGGTCCACCTTGTGGGAGGCCTTCCAACGCTACGTCTTTCTTTCGTATTGAAAAATATTACTGCGTTTTTTACTAATAAGGAAGATAGTTTTTCTTCTAAATCTAACTGCCTCTTCCCAACTATGTTGGGTTTGGCTTCCAGTAGTTGATACTGGTCATCTCTTAACTGCCAAAGCTTATTTTTAATTTTATGTCTTGATTTTTTTCTTCATTTGTGTCTTTTTTACATTCAAAGTCAAAGTCAAATCATTTATTTCAAATAGGCACATTAAAGGCACTTTTGAATGTCAAAAAAAAAAAAACTAAATAGAAATGATTCTAGTCGCCCATTCGAAAAGGTAGTTTTCGTATGGAGAAGAATGGGCAAGAAACTCCACCGTTACTCTTTTAAAAATGTTTTACAAGGTCTTGTATACATAATAAAAATTAAAAAAACATTGTTCTCACATATAGAAGCAACAAGAATAATGTACCCAGGATTTTGTAATATCTTGATTTAAAAGAGTGTCCATGGAGTTTCTTGCCCGTTCTTCTCCATAGAGATCTACGTTTTGGAATGGGCAACTAGCTTCAACTTTCTGACTAACTGACAGACTATTTTAATTTTGACAATTCAAAAGTGCCTGTACAAGGTTTAATTGAAATAAATGCTTTGAGTTTGAGTTTGAGTATAGGACGGACGCAGCTGAATAAGTACCAGTATTTTACATGAAGCGGCTGCTAATCTGACCTCTACAACCCAGTTGCTGGGTAACACAAGAGTACACTAAGGGGTGGTGTGCTCTTGGTAAGACTGGTTGTCAGACTTTTGGGCTTCTGACTACCGTAACGACTGCCGATGATCTACGAATGATAGCCGGAACCAACGGCTCGTGCTTTCCGAGTAGGCAGTCGCACAATACAGTGACTGCCTATCTGACCATCTGATATAATAATATATATTGGTATTCAGCTGCACCCGGTTAGACTGGAAGCCGACCCTAACATAGTTGGGAAAAGGCTAGGCAGATATACATATACAACGTTATTTTTAGTATTTGCGAGACCTGAATATAGTTTGTTCAGAATAAGTAACTGAATCGATTCCAATAATTTTTACTCCATGATATATTGGGTCCCAAAAATATTTAAAAAAGGTTAAAAGATGGACACCGAGCGACACTAAGTAGGTTATCCAATCTCCGCGCCGAACGGTTAGGCCTAGGTACTATTTGTCAATGAGCGCAAGACGGCGCGGCGCGGGTGAGCATGTTTTTGTACGAACGAACAGGTAACTTAAGAAGCATATAACTTTGTGATTTTTCATGATACAGTTTTGAAAATTTGTACATAGATTCTTTACATAAAAATACTAGACACGTGTTTCGGGTTTCACATATACTAAAAATAATGTTCTAAATTTCAACAGAAGACCGAGTACGCTGTAATAGACCACTGGAGTACACTCCATTTCCACGGAACACACGAAATTTTAATATTTTAACAGGCAAAACAGAATTACATGCATTTGGTAGCAAAGAAAACCTTTTAAATGTACATTTTGTTGCTAACAAACACACGTTTCTCGTTAGACAGTGACTGATGATAAGCTTTTGTTTTAAAATACGTGGTAATGATAAGTAATTATTATGATGAATGCGGGCCTGCTTGGGCGCAAAAAACTGTAGGTGCCTCCTTTTTACGGTGCCCGCGGGACCCTTAGGCTCTGCTGTCTCTTTACAGGGCTGTATCTTTTGAACCGTAATATGTAGACACTTGAAATTTTCAGTGTTTATGTTTTATAGGTGGACGCGCAGCAAATAATAAAAATAAAACAAAGTTGAAAATTAAAGGATCCCCTTAAAAGAAACGTTTTCCAAAGAGTGCCAACGGAGAGTAATGGGTAGCTCACCGTCCGATCAGGACCAGGCCCGTGCCGGACGACGTGTACGTGTTCCACGCGCGCCTCAAAGTGATGTCAGCATCAAGGAAGGGGGGCCCCTTCCTAGGGCCGAAGCCTGTCGGGTCAGCAGGATTGTCCGAAAAGGTTACCGCTGGCCCGGAACATAAAGGGCTAAGGAAGGAACACGCGTGGGTTTTAATCATTAAGAGTCTGACACTCTCTTCTACTCTACCCAGAGCGGGAGGGGTCATTTGATGGTTTCCCATCCGCAAAAAAAAAAAGAGTGCCAACGGAACCCTATAACTAAGCTCTCAGGTACATATTTAGAGAATTATAATCATTAGAATCATTAATAAATATCTTTCTAAGTTAGATTTCTACCACCAACCACCAATCTCCTATGGAAAAGTGCTTATGATAGAAATCTAACTTAGAAAGATATATTAATGATTCTAATGATTATAATTCTCTAAATATGTACCTGTTATTATCGCGAATCATATTTTGATCAAGATACAACCTGACACTGACCAAGTTGCCAAAAACGTAAGAAATTTTGAATTTTACGGTCTACCACTAGCCACCACCTTAACATGATGACGATGAAATTAATAAGCATATGCGTCTTCAAAGTCCGCATCACTTTTTGCTCCACATTACATCATCCATTACCCATTCTGAAGGGACGAATAAATTAGCCTGTAAATCTAACATTATGTCCTTTTTGCGGTTCAACAACCTCATATATTTTAATATAATGACGTCACAACTTGAGGCGACGTGTGTGAAGGAAACTTTTTGTATACATTTTCCTTGTTCTGAAATATTCATATTGAATAGATTTGGGGTGTACGAAGAATATAATATGTGGGAACAACGGATTGACTGCTCAAGCACAGATGGCTCAGTTTTGTAAAGGCGATAGCGAATAGGTATATTTTTGGTTCTTGATATCGCTTTGTTTGATGAAAAAGCGTTACAGAATATTTTTATAAACAATTACCTGATGCATTTTCATTGAACGATTACAAATTGTAGCTATGTGAACTTTGAAAAGGTGTAGGTACTTTTTTTCAATCAACTCAGCCTATCGCAGTCCACTGCTGGACATAGGCCTCTCCCATGCTGCGCAACAACACGCTGTCCTCCGCCTTCCGCATCTAGTCTGTCCCTCAGTCAGGGGCGTACGTCCCACACTACGCTTGCCGCTTGCATATTTTCAACTTTATCGCTAAAGCTTCAGGTTTAAAGTTGATTTTACAGTTTCAGGTAGCTTGATGTGCTGGCGTCTGTACTAGGTACTTTTCTTACTAGCATATATAAATACATATATTTACCTACTTAACCACATATTTAGTAATATTTTTATGTAGGTTATAGTGCTTCGAATTTTCGAGACTAGCCGGTTGAAATTCTAAATAAGCTCGAGTAATTACTCGATTTTGATCAAACTTCCAGAACTTACCTATTCCGTTACATGTCGAACAAACTGCAACACACCTATCCTATCAGCTATCGATACCAGACACTACACTACACTATGTAGACAACATGGCTTTTCCACGTTAACCAGGATACCGACCGTCGGGATAGCATGTCGAACGTATTCGGTAAACTACGACTTGGCACCAATTTCTGTTGCACACAAAAATGTTTCAGAATACGCCGGTTTTCGAAGTTATAACCTCTATCAAAGTATCGTATATAAAGTGTTTTGAATGAATATAGTGGCGTGTAGATAAGAATAATGTGACTATCGAAGTAAATTTGAACAACTTAGACACTAGGTGCATCGTCTTCACATATAATTGTATAACTAATGTATGTATACAAAATATTGTAAAACATTTTAAAAGAGTAACGGTGGAGTTTCTTGCCCATTCTTCTCATTGCCTTTTGGAAGGGGCGACTAGAATCTATTGGAGGTCGCAGTGGAAGCGTGCTGGGCCCATAACCTATTGGAAAACAGTAGCAATAATAAGAGCAACAGTGGTGAAATAGTTACTATATTCATTCGTGGTCCATATTTTACACACAAGTAACGATATACAGAACATAAACAACCCGTAACTATGCTTATTTAAAATAGGTGACAGACATGTGTAAATCAGATTATTCACACAGGCCAGTGCATACGTACATACGATGCTGCGTATGAACACTTGTGTACCGAGTACTGACAAGTACAGAAGTGATCATACGCATGTGTAATAAATAGATTAAGAGCGTTTATGCACTGGCCTGTGTGCATAATGTATACACTGGCCTGTGTGCACAATCTGATTTACACACATGTCAGTCACCTATTTAAAATAAGCATAGTTACGGTTGTTTATGTTCTGTACGTTGTCACTTGTGTGTAAAATATGGACCACGAATGAATATAGTAACTATCTCACCACTGCTGCTCTTATTACATACTCAGCCTATACTTTTCCCACTGCTGCGACACAGGCCTCCTCTCTGTGAGAGGGAATGGGCCGTAATCCACCACGCGGGCCTAGTGCGGGTTGGTAGATGTCACATGTCTTCGAATTTTTGGTTCTAGGACGTGCCGGTTTCCTCACGATGTTTTCCTTCACCGTTTTTGAGAGCAATGGTGGTGAAATAAATTAACACAAAGTAAAGCGCCTGTCTGGGTCCGAACCCACGACCTACAACTCGTAAGTCGGGTCCGTTACCACTGGGCCACCACAGCTCTTTGCTCTTATTATGCTACTGTTTTCCAATAAAATCATCATCATCAGCCTACAGCAGTCCACTGCTGGACGTAGGCCTGTCCAATCACACGCCATTTAGCTTGATTCTCGGCAACTCTCATCCAGCTGCTACCAGTCATCCTGCGAAGATCGTCGCTCCAGTCTTATTATTTATTTATTTCTGTAACTGCCCGTGACATCACAGCGGGCCCTAACAGAATACGAACGCTGCGACATTAATTTTTTAAATGTCCGAGCATCATGCTGAGATAGCCTTTTGGCCTCGTATAGGACTTTCTGTTTCATTTTTCTTTTTGATACTTTTTGTATATAACTTGGTTTTTTATTTTTTTTCTGTGTTTAGTTTAGTTTGTGATCTTCCTGTCGCAATAAATACTTTTTCTTTCTTTCAGCTTGACCCGTCCTACCTTACGTTTGCCGATTTGCGATTCCATTCAAAAGCACCAGGGGGGTAGACGAATCGACCACGATCATGGGTTTTACGGTTAATATACCCGGCCCATTGCCACTGCAGCTTGCTTAATCTGTGAGCTAACCAGAATCAATTCTATTGAATTGTAACGACGTTCAAATTGCCTTGTATGTGCCTATTTGAAATAGATGCTTTGACTTTGACTTTGGACGGAAAGGCTTCGGCGGCCTGCTAGAGGCGGTATTGACAAGTTCTTTGTCCATATAAACCAAGCATGTCCCCATTTACTCGCAGTACGACACAAATGACGTATAGAAACTGATGGCTTTGAAAGTGATTCGTGACAGAAGTCATTCGTTTTTTCAGGGGGCCTAAAAAGGCCACTTTGGCAGAATCATAAAAGGATAACATAATGGACAGTTAACCGTTAAGTTAATCGTATCAAATCCCATTGGCGAAGCATTTTTCAGTTATTTTTTTTTGTCTGTGCTAAAATCAATCCGATCCAAATCCAATCCCAATCTCTTTAATTATACCTACGTAGTGCAGCGAAAAAAAGAAAAACACGGACTGTCTTCGCCATATTACGATTCATAATGTTATCCTTTTATGGTTCTCCAAAGTGGCCTTTTTAGGCCCCCAGGACTGACGTCTCTAGACGCTACCTGCGCGGTAATTCATTTTTTTATCTATACTAATAATAAAGCTGAAGAGTTTGTTTGTTTGAACGCGTTAATCTCTGGAACTACCGGCCGAATTTGTTTTTTTTTTTTTGCATCTGATAGCTCAATTTCCAATTCTTAACATCATGCTTGGACCCTTAGGAATCGAGCAAAAAAAAAAGTCAGAAAGACCGCTAAGCGAAAACGATGTGATATGATGTGCGCGGGCAGGTGATGCGATGCGACGGGGTGGGTCGGGGGAACAAGAAATTTCACGCGGACGAAGTCGCGGGCAGAAGCTAGTGTTGTATAAATACTGTCCTTTTATAATAAATTAATTTTATTTTCAGGTAAATAACACCCAGTAATGGCACACGTATACAATCAAATAAAATCAGATACTTAAAATAAAAAATCAATAGGTACAAATCAAATTAAATGAAAACATAATATAAAAAATTAAACAAAATCAAAATAGATCGAATTAAAATAAATAATCAAAACAATAAAATTAACATAGATATAAAAATTAATAAATAATCACAGCAATAAAATCAATACAATCAATAATGACAATGTCAAAAGATGATCAGCTTTAACTATGTATCCTCTCACCCCATTTTTTTTTGGTTGGTAAATTATCAAATAACTTCTCCCACTCTGGGTGGAGCTCCCGGGCGTGTCAGATTTTTACTGACTAAAACCCACCCGTGTTCCTACAGTTGCCTGTGCCAGGGCCACGGTAACTCTTTCGAACAACCCGCGACCCTGGCAGATCTTCTCACCCCAAAGAACATAATTTTAATTCGAACACAAAATATAATAAAAACTGTGCCAAAAGTCTACCAAAACACCACACACAAAATATTTACATAATGTCAGAGAAGCATTTATGGATAAATAAAAGCCTCTATGTAAGGCAACACCGAACAGAACATATATTATAACAGTAGGTATGTAGGTACTACTAGCAAACATCACGCGAAACGTTCGGGCGAAGTAAATGCAAACGTTGGGGGTCGATCATAGAAGTTTTTTACGCGATGTGTTTGAAGGTACAGACACTGTACACATCGAGCTACAACAATCTGTCAAATTTCTTTAATAGATTTTCAACTTTATCGTTAAAGCATAAGGATCAAAGTTGATTGGGAAAATTTGACAGTTTCGGGAAGCTTGATGTGCTGGCGTCTGTACATTACCTTTTTATTAAGCGTGGGAGAACTTATTTGGCAGATAATACCGAACAATACTTGACAACTACACTACTTGACATTTATTTTACTTCATAGGAATTCTTTTCTTTTCTTTCTCTTTGGTTTATTCAGTAAAAAATTATGAATGTATTGAAATAATTAATGTGAGATATCATTCCACTGAAACCTGAAATCGCGAAAAAAAACTGAGTTGTTCCCTACATTTATGTTCGTATAACTCGTCAAAATGTAGGGAACAGCTGATTTTTTTTCGCGATTTCAGGTTTGGTCCCATAGTTAAAGTTGTTCATAATGATGAGTACAATGATCTCTTAAGACTAATGCGATAACCTAATTGCCACATTGTATTTTGTCCCAAAAATATTTAAAAAAAGGTTAAAAGTTGGACACTGAGCGACACTGAGTAGGTTATCCAATCTCCGCGCCGAACGGTTAGGTACCTAGGTACTATTATTAATGAGCGCAAGATGGCGCGGCACGACTCACGAGCATGTTTTTGTACGGACAAACAGGTAACTTAACAAGCTTATAACTTTGTGATGTATCATGATACAGTTTTGAAATTTTGTACATAGATTCTTTACATAAAATACTAGACACGTGTTTCGGGTTTCGCATATAGTAAAAATAATGTTGTATATCTGTGAAACAGGATCTAAATGTTGAAGGCTTAGGTACTTGGATCTGAACCATACATTACGCATTTGGTAATAGAAAGTTTTTATTTGTTCATGCTCATATGAAACGCTTGATCACATTCGCGTATAGGAATATAAACATTATCCGTATAAGAATTAAACAGACCCACAAAAGAAAAGAAAATCAAATTGTCCATTAAAATGGCTACCGAAAACATCATCTGCCTAGCTTTTTCTCAACTGCTTTTGGAATCGGCTTCCAGTCTAACCGGAAGCAGCTGAATGCCAGTATTTTACGTGGAGCGACTGCCTATCTGACCTCCACAACCCAGTTACTTGGTAACACGATACCCCTTGGTAAGACTGGTTGTCAGACTTTCGGGCTTCTGACGGGCCCTAACGACTGTCAAAGATCCACGAATGACAGCCGGTAACAACAGCTTAACATGCTTTCCCAGGCACGGAGGTGTCTCGATATTTCAAGATTACTTTCCCCACTCCCAGATAAAGGTCACCCATCCACGGACCGACCGCGGCAAGCGTCGCTTAACCTGATCGATTGACCCGAGCGCCTATTATTACTTAACCACGATGTCATTCGAAAAAAAATTCAGTAATGTCAAAATAATAATGAAACACTCGCTTCACATAGCGAGTGATTATTTTTACGAGTGATTCGAGAATCAAACGTTGAAACGTATGGAAATATTGAACGTGACAGTTAACAGGATGGAGAAAATTACCATTTGTTTACTTAACAATGTGTGAATTTAGTTTTTCATCGATTTCCAGTAAAGGTTACCCTAAACTGAAAATCTAAAACAAAAAAAAAAAACAACAAAGGTGATGGTGGTGGTGGTGATGGTGGTTTTTTTATAATAAAAACTACATACATCGTTATAATGTAGGCACTCCTTTTGTTTGTGCGAAAATCCTTTAGCATAATCAGCCTATAATGTCCGCACTGCAGGGTCCCAGCTATCCTCTCTTCGAGAGTGAATGGGCTGTAATCTGCCACGCGGGCCCAGAACCGTTGGTCCCAGCTGTCATTCGTGGATCTTTGACAGTCGTTACGGGTCGTCAGAACCCGAAACTTTGACAACCAGTCTTACCAAGGGGCATCGTATTACCCAGTAACTGGGTTATGGAGGTCGGATAGGCAGTTGCTCCATATAAAATACTGGTATTCAGCTGGATCCGGTTAGACTGGAAGGCGACTCTAACATAGTTGGGAAAAGGCTAGGCAGATGATAATAATCATCGTTATGGATATGAGCGTTTACGCCGAACGGCATTTCATACAAACTTTCAAGCCCTTGTTTTTCGAAATAAATGAACCGATTTTAATGAAACTTCATACGCTTAAGCAGGGTACAAAGTATGTCTAAAAAGCCACTTAAGAACATTTTCGAAATGTCTTATTTAAAAAAAGATAACTGGAAATCTCGGTTTCTATGGAATCGGTCTTATTCGGCTGTAACACTATTTTCTAAAAATGTTCTTAAGTAACTTTTTAGACCTTTGTATCCTGCTTATACGTGTGAAGTTTCATTAAAATCGGTTCATTCATTTCATAAAACAAGGGCTTCAAAGTTTGTATGAAATGCCGTAGGCGTAAAAGTAACTAGGGTCGTTGGATACAGTTGAAGTTATGTAAGAAACCGATGGATGAAAATTAAAAATTTAATTTGATAAATGAACTGTTTGTTTCATAGAAATGTAATGATTTGTTTTCTATAAACAAAATTAAATTTTATTCGAAAACATCCATCGGTTTCTTACTTCGACTATATCCGACGACCCTGGTTACTTATCTCCTTTGGTGACCGTGCATGTGGATGTCGCAGCATATCTTTAGCTTGTGGTTCGCACCGGTGCTATCTATGCCTTTGGCAAATCCCGGAGACCCTCAAGTCGTTTGGCTCAACACCCCTTAGGTGCAAGCATATATATCTATGGGTACAAGACAGCATGTAACCACTACATGTCAAAGATAAATGGAAAGTATTAGAGAGCAGAGCCAGCCAGTTAACGGAAGCATAAACTTCCGTTTACATCTGCTAGCTTTTAATCCTAACTATAAGTATATACATATCCATACTAATATCCATCCATACTAATATTATAAATGCGAAAGTGTGTCTGTCTGTTACCTCTTCACGCAAAACCGCTGAACCGATTTGGATGAAATTTGGTATAGAGATAGTTGGAGTCCCGGGAAAGGACATAGTTTTTATCCCGATATTCCCACGGGACCGACACTTATGCGGGTGAAACCGCGGGGCGCTGCTAGTTATTATATTATAAAAATGCGAAAGTAAGTTTGTAGTTTGTTACGCTTTCACGTTAAAACGGCTGAACGGATTTGGGTGAAATTTGGTATATGGGTGGTCCATTACCTGAAGAAGGACATAGGTATTTTTTCATCTTGGGTCGCAGACGAAATTGCGGGTAGCAGCTAGTTGTAAACTCTGCTTGTGCGATGCAGGATTTTGCGTGACGTCAGTGTGATGCGTAGTTTGCATGTGGTGATATAGATGCCGCCACATGTTCGTCGTTTATCCAGTCAGTTTAATCACTAACACAAGTTTATATTACTGACTAATGAGTAAACAACTAATATGTAGCTAAGTAATTATTATTCTATCAGTTTGCCTTTACTAGTTCCAAGTTGTAATTAAATTCCTCCATGAATTGAACATACAGGATCAACACATCTAATTTAATTGTAATTTCCAAGCAATGAAGATTCACTATGCGTAGATTCATACAGGATGTTAGGTTAAACGAGTGACATACTTTAAGGGAGAGTATCATAAAAATGACCTGCAACTTTTACTAATAATAGTCGTTCAGATTTCGGCCATGGCGGCCAATATCAACGGAGACTAGCCTTCGGCGCGGGAGATATTATAGTGCCCAAGTGTACGCGCAGACACATGTGCGCTCCCTCTTCCCTAACTCCGTTCCTCTAGTCCGAGGGACGGCAATCCATCACGACCGGAGAGAGATTAGGCGCAGGACCAATGGCGTAACGTGCTTTCTGAGGGACGAGGCAACAACTTTTACTATGACCAACTTTTACTTTTACTACGACTAACTCTGATATAATTATTGTTATATAAGTGTTGTTATGTATTTTCTGGTTTACAATAAAGTATAATATATAAACATATAAAAAAATATTTTCAATACACAATACAATACAATTTTACAAGTTATGCAAACGAAAATGTATGGAGCAGCTGAATACTTTTTCGCTAGAGTTAGCAAGCTAATAGTGTTATTTGCTAATTTTAACAAATTATACACTAGTTTTTGCTGCACTGCACTGATAACATTTCATTACGCACAAAATTACTCGATGGTATCTAAGTAAAAAGTGTATAAATCTGAAACTAAAAAACGTTCTATCACACACAGCGGGGCAAACGTTGCAAAGTCTAGAAAAAAACATTCGTTTTAAAATTGATGTTATTTGTCTTTTAATCAAAAGACGATTTAAACGTAATTACATACAGCTGCCAATTTTCATTACGCTACGACCCTTTGAAGATGGTTAAATTAGTTACCTTAAAGTCCATTACATAGTTAGTTACATACAGGTCGACCTAATTAAAGCGTGTTAAAAATATTGAATTTCGCGGACTATCCTGGCGCGGATTTGCATTGACACACAGATAATTTTCAACCTGGACACATAGGATACTTTTTATCTCGGTGGTACGTTCCTTCGGGATACTTTCCGACCTCCACACGGGCGAAACCGCGGGGAAAAGCAAGTACAAAATAAAAATATATTGTTTAAATATCTGATAGATGGACATGTACCTACAGTCATCTGTAAAACTCAATGAACCAAACATAATTTACTGTAAACTATTAGTATTAATGTCAGAATTGGATGCTCGTTACTCAATCAAACGGTTGAATGAATCCTTGAATAATAGTTAAAGTCATGCCCCAAAGAGTCTGGCGAATAAAGTCGCATAGACCTAGTGTTATGAATGAATCATGGTTTAATCCTTAGAAAGAAAAATTGTGTTTTCAGTAGCCAAAAACCTCATATTCAACCAATAAAAGTGTATAGTTTGACAATGTGGTCTGAACCACTAAATTGACCATCAAAGCTAGAACTGAACCAAAAATAAATAATTTTGTGATAGGTACCTTTTACTACTGAACTGATTTATCACGCAAATACGCTATCAAGGGTGGCCAAATTGGTTAGACCCAAGATCTACTGTTCACTGACGACATTCTGTGCGACCTACCAATTACATAGTTCTTGAAATCTTATATGAAACAGCATAGTTCAGTACACAATTATGTAGTATTTTTTATTTTATTAAGAGGGAAAATATAAAACTGAAAATTATTCTTAGTAACTACTTATTTATATTAATGTGAGTGTAGCGATATCTACAACGCAACATGCGAACAACGCGTCATACTGACGTCACGCAAATCCTGCATCGCGCAAGCAGAGTTTACCGCGCAACTAGCATAGATACAACGGCCCGACATGAATCATCGGGCAGTTGCCCGCCAGATACAACACCCATCTGGTCGGAGGATCCTCCATTTCTATAGAGTATGAGTGAACTTTACACCCTGTTCCTCATACCTCTATACGAGCATTGCGTTTGAGCATCTTTCGCTGGATTACCAAAATCAGGTTTGTAGTTGGAAATATTTTTTGCCTTGCCACGATCGACTGGACTAATAGTCGCGTTCGACCGATAGCGTGCATTTATGTGAGGGGGGGGGGGGGTAGCGTCGAATGATGGTAGTGGTACGCTGCGCTTGGGGTACTCCAGTATTGGAAATATACTTTGGAACAAACGGTCATCAGATACCTACTCCAACCCATTCCGATTCTAATTCTGGGAGATGTTCGTTATATACAAGGTCAAAACTAACCAAATGTAATTCATGTAAATCTTCTATGTTTAGGGCTCCAAAAAAAAAACCAATATTGTTAACTTATTTTTATTAAGATTTGTTACTTATAAGTAAGGCTGATGTTATGTTAGTGCCATAAGAGTATATTTATTCTTACATAGTAATGAAGTTTCATTTAATACTTTGTAATAAAGGTAGTAATCCAGTATCCCTAGGACCTAGGCACTGTTACTTAAGTTTGTTTATGGGTAGGGTCATACCAAGATCAAAGACAACATTGCGTTTTGCAAAATTACTCGGTGATGCAAAACTGGAAAATGACAGCAAACAAACAAAACAAAATACCGATCGCAGAGTGGAATTTATGTTTTTGTTATTTATTACTCATCAAACTGCAAGTGTTTACTGCCATTTTTATTCATATTTTCAATACAAACAACCAACGCCTCAACGTAAATATTTATCGGCCCACGTAAATCAGAAAATGATAAATGAATGTCAAAGTGTCATTCCACAGAAAGCACACGAAATAAAACTTTAAAATATACGCCTCATCAGCACTTTGTAATGAAATAAAAATATCAACATGAATAACAAGAGAAAACATATCGGAATTTATGACGTGAAAAAATATAAAATAAGATATTTTTGTTGGTTTAAAGGCTTTCAATATGCAATGACAAGCTCTCGATGTACACGAAAAACTACTTTTGAAAATGTTTTTGTTTGATAATATTGTTTCTATCTTAACATGAAATATTTTACAGTGCGGCCCAAGATAGAATGCGTAAATGACACCTGTCTGTTTCATACAAATGAATAATGTTTCGCGAATTTGATCTTTGTTAGAGCTACTAGAATTATCGCACTGACAGCTGTCAAGATCGCATTCTCTCGTCGGCCGGACTGTAGTAGTAGAACAGCTTCTTGGGAGTTATGATACTCCAGGCAAGGTGCATCTGTACAAAAAATACATAAGATTTATTATATCTAAGTAAAAAAAAGGAATTTAAACAAATAAAAAACCCGACTGCGGTAAAAAAATATTAATTTGCTTTATTAGTATAAGATTTCGCAGACGATTTAGTTCTTGGTATGTACGTGTTTTTTACGATTTGTCACTTCGAATTACTTTTAACCATATAAGTTGAATATATTTTTGTAATCACATTTTAAAACCCTTTATTTTGATACCCCACTCGATAGGTTTTGAGAAAAAAGAAATTTTGAAGACATACGGCTCCAAAAATCGGCCATTTTTTTTTTTTTTCAATTTTGATATACTCAGTGTCGCTCTCACATCTAAGACAAATCTAACGGCACCTCTCAAGCTGAAATCGATCAGGCCGTTTAGGCTACAGAGCGTGCCAAAGAAATATACATACATACATATATATACTCGAAAAACATCCCTCTCCCTGGCGCAGTCGGGTAAAAATCTAAATAAAATTTACTTTAGATTTATTAGATTTCGCACTAGCACAAAAACTTATTGGTGAAGTTCTTCAGAATGGCCAGGTGCGTAGTACTCGTAACCGGCGGCGCGGCGGCGTGAGTGTATGACCAGGGGGCCGATTCTACTAATTTGCAACGTTACACGATCAAATTGTGGTTTAGCAACAGTTCGATTTCGATCTCCGTTCGATAGTTACATAAAAAGTCATTCTACTATTTCTTATGCAAACTGGAAACTGAATCGAAACTGAACGTATCGGGCACGTAACAGCGGGTAACCTGTGTTACCAACATGCAAAATAGTATGTTTTAATAATACCACAGAAAAAAAAGTTGAATCTAAAAATGTTATTAAGTACGAATACATGTCACCGAAAGTATTTTTGAATACAAAATGAAATTTTGACCATAATTAAACTTTTGTATTGTATATTTTTTTGTTACACATACAACATTTCAACTTTTTTAATTATAAAAACTCAGAAGAACGTTTCGTTCTTCGTCAGTTGCTGGCCAAAGACTTGAAACGAAACGTTTCGGTTATGTCAAAGACATACCACTAGGCATAGGGACACGGTATCGAATAGAAAGTATCGATACTGTACTCATGAGTAGTATCGAAAAAAAAATCGTATTCATAAAAGTAACTATCGAAACAAAAGTATCGATACTTCAAGGTATCGAGTACTTTTCTTATGCCTCGGCCACGAAATAAACGCTACGAGTAATAGTGTTCTGTGAATAAACGCCACGCTTGAGGCGTCAATTCGCTACAAGTGTTTTTTCTAAGCGTCAAAAGCAAGGCCACGAACTTCAAATATTCGCCTGTAGCGTGTACGTCGGTAGGGGAATGAATCAGTTCAGTAACATGCTCTGTGAGTACAGAGTGAGCACGCGTCGACATTACACGTGAAAATGTCGTTGTCAAAAATACCTATAATAATATTGTTAATAAATCTTAAAAAAGAATTTTAATTTCTTCCCACAATTTTTTTACAACATTCCTAAACTTATGTTGCAGATGTGAACTCATCCATAACGCATTCAATTTTGGATTGCAGTGATAAATTCTTCAATATTCATATTGAATTAGTTACTATAAACGCGACAAAAACAAAACAATTTGTTTTAGACACAGACGCGCGGAGCGACCGCTTTATCGGAGCGCGTGGAGCGACTGTTTCGTGCACACTGTGGAATGTTCTCATACAATTGTTTTTGACGCTCATATAAAACGCGCGTCGGATCATCCAAGGCTCGTGCAAATTCACTCGTAGCAAATTTCGCTGCTGCTTGCAGCGCTACTTTGTGGCCTCGTAGTTATTAGACATACATTTGTTTTTGACGCTCGACGCTGACGCTTGCAGCGCAAGGCGAATCCGCTTGGAGCGTCGCATTACATGGCCCTCGGGTTAGTGCCTAATTCGCATAGAGCATAGGTCAATATCACTCAGTAAATAACGTCAGTTTAACTTCAGTAGAGCAGGACATGAAAAAACAAATGGTATTGGTACACTTTAATACAATAATAGAAAAAGAAAACTGTAACTTCAACAATTAAAAAAAAATAGAAACAAAATTAAATTATTCAGTACTATAGGCATATATACATTAAAGTTCCCATTCCTCCTCCGTACAATCACTAAAGAATAAAGAAGATCGCAAGTTTTAAGTTTTAAATGGGTAATTTCTAAGATTACCCATTTAAAACTTAATTTCTTATTCGATACGATACCTGCCAAAAAGTACTCATTGAGTAAAAGCATCGAATACAAAGTATCGAGTACAAAAGTATTGGTATCGAATGGAAATGTACTCGATACTACAAAGTATCGATACTTTTTTCGTGTCCCTAACTAGGCATGACGAAAGATTTTGAAATCCTCTTCCGTAATGTAGGTTCTCATTTACTATATACGAAAACACCTTTATTTCGGTAATAAACTAAAGTTTAAAGCCATTTTTCTAATATTTTTTCAATAGGGCGCGAAAACAGCTCGCAGTGTCATGGCGTCGGGTGATCGGGTCTGACGAAAGTACTCTGTGGTCTGACGTAAGACGTCACGCGTCACGCCTAGGTAAATAAACATCAAAAATCAAAATTGTCTACGCGTACGCGCAGTTAGAAGGAAGTTAACAAACATTGCATATTTCGTGTGATAAAAATTAATTGTAAAGTTTATAAGTGGTGTGCAGTGCCACAGTGTAAAAACACATCAATAACCACACCCAACAAGGTGTTTATATAAGTCTCAAACAAGAAAAAAAATGAGATCAATGGATAAAGCTCGCACGACGAAACCCGAATGACTTATTCACGAATTCGCCACTCTAATTCTGTGAAGACCATTTTGATGTGAGTATGTTACTAAGTATTGATAGGTTTTAAACTTAAAATGTTCGTTTGACGTGAAATAGTTGAAATATTGAGGCTATGAAATAACTAATATAATTGAGGTTACGTTTGTTTTGGTCTTGGAGAGCATTCTTTTTATCAATTTTAATTGTTTACTTTTCTTTTTTCAGTTGCCAAATGATATGGAAACTATATAGAGTATCACAAGTACGTATGAAACCAAAACCAGGATGTATGCCCAAAAAAAGTATTTGCCAACCAGATGGGGATACACAAACATCTGACACAACAGAGAGACCCTGTATTGCTAAGAAACCAGTGTTGCCGTTTAGGAAAAAGAAAAGTCTCTAGACCTCAATGCAATAGTCCCTAGATTTTGAAAAAAAAACGAATAAAAAATCCGCTAGAAGTAGCTAAATTACCATGGAATAGGTAACAAAATATGGTATAAATAAAAGAAAATTTGTATAAAAAGCTTTAGTGGGATCAGTTATAACAGGTTAACCACATTTTAAACTCGTCTTGTTGTTCCCATTCTGGTCTATACCTTTGAGCATAAGACTTCTTTTTTAGAGGAATTTCCATTTCTACAATTTTATTAGATTTTGTTAAAAATTACGACAATTAAACAAAGACACTATTCACACTTTGACAAACAGGTTTGTTCTGCGTAAACGTAACATAGAAACTGGTTATTCCTTCCTTTCTCTGAACGGTGGTGATGAATGAATGAAATGAAAATGAAAGAAACAGTAATATCTGATGCATCGTTTGATAGAGCGAGAGGCACCCAATCGATTGAACATAAAGATCGAACGTCATTCTGGTAGGGGATTTCCCGAAAAACCAATAGCAATATTCGTAGTAAAATAAAAAATATGTTTTCAATAGGTATCGAAAAAATCGCTTCATCTAATTTCATTACACTACTGGGGATTGGTAGTCAGCTATGCATACAAAAAGTCGCTAAGAGTCGCTAAATTTATTTTAGTCGCTAGATCGAAAAAGAAGTCGCTAAGCACATCCAAAATCCGCTAGATATAGCGACAAAGTCGCTAAAACGGCAACACTGTAAGAAACGAAGGATAATGGTTCTTAAAGAGTGAAAAGCAATTCAAAGAAAAAAGTATAGATAAAGAACAATCAAGTTCTGAAGAAATTGCATCTGCTAGTTCAGGTACATATTTTATTAACTCATTTATAACATAGAATATGGCATTGAAGAAGTTAACTTTATTCTCAGTATTATTACATACATTGTTGGTACACTCAAAACTACATAGATCCTAGTAATCTCCTATTTGTGTTCATAATTATAACTTTGCACAAATAACAAAACATTTGTTTTACAGGTTAGCAGATTATTGAAGAAGTTTCCCAATTAACACCAAGACTGTTGGATAAATCAGTTCAAGTACTCATTAGTATGTAAAACATTCAGAAGTAAAGCTAACCAAACAAAAGTCAGTTCGATAAATTAGATGACATCACCATTGAAGCTGTTTCTACATTCTGTTTCTAAACCACCATTTAAAATCAAGCATGGTGTTAATAGTAACCCATCAAGACCAAGTATAAGTGTTTTAAGTAAATAGCCAAACAAATAGAACAATCAGATAGTGATACTTCTTATACTCCCTCCGTAACTCACACAGAATCATCAATATCCATAAAATCTCTTCAAATGGAGTCTACATCTGACTGTAGCGAGATGCTAGAGGATGACAAAAGGAGAGAAGATTTAAACGCTTTAGAGTGCACCTCAAAGAAAATGAAAAAAGGCCCCCGTTCTTATATTGATGTTCCTTTAAGTTGTTTTTATTTAGTTAACTTGATTCAAGAACAGACAAACATGCAGTTTAACCATATTTTACTATGTATTTTTATGTTACCTTGCAATCAGTAAATTATAACTAAATAATTTGTATATTGTCATCATGTACCCGTGGTTATTTTGTGTAAAGTGTATGCTGTAAGCAGTTAAAACTACATATCTGTCATAAGGTTTGAAAGGTGAATCACTAGCCCCATAAAGTGCCTAAATTTTAAGGAGCTAATGTAACTTAGGATAAGTGCATTTTGTGTATCGTGTTACGGCGACACGATACTATGTTTTTGCTTTCCAGCATAGATACTGCGGATTTATTTATTTCTGAAATTTCCTTTTTGTTGGTATCAAGTGGCAGAAAAGCAATTTTTCTGGTTACATTATTGATAACACAAGATTCGTTTGTACAATTTAAATGTAAATAATCCTCTCTTTATGAGGTACAGACGCCAGCACATCAAGCTACTACAATCTGTCAAATATCTTTAATAGATTTTCAACTTTATCGCTACACCATAAGGTTCAAAGTTGATTGGGGAAATTTGACAGTTTCGGGTAGCTTGATGTGCTGGCGTCTGTACATTGAAGGTACAGACGCGTCGTTCCGTCGCTTAACATTAGTTATAGAATAACAATAACGGTCTTAGGTGCGACATTTGATTTGATGAATAAATAATCAGTATTAGCCTAAAACGAATACTCAAAGTAAATCGTAGATATGTTGAACTTCTTTGCTGTCCGTGTGTATAATGGACTCTCTAGGCTTTCCAATTCCGCCAAGGAAAAATCGCTGTTAAATATTTATTTTATTTTGTGCACATCAAGCTACCCGAAACTTTCAAATTTTCTCAATCATCTTTGAACTTTAGCGATAAAGTTGAAATCTATTAAAGATATTTGACAGATTGTAGTTGCTTGATGTGCTGGCGTCTGTACATTCCTTTCATAAATAGCATTTTCATTTCTGTAACAATACACCCGTCATTCTGACCTACACGAATCTTTGTTGTGGGTTAATGAGACTGATTGAAATAAAAATAACTTGAGTAAGGTTAAGATAAATTATATTAAAAAACTTCAATAAAAATATACCAAATCCTTAGTCTTTAATAAATAATTTATGTTACAATAAATTAAGTATGTTTTATTTAAACCCAAAATAAAATCCGAGTTCAACTGTCGCTAATGAGACACAATTACTTTTCTTTTGTTACCAATCTTAATAAGATTAATCAACAGTTGAGAGGAGTGCAGCTTTCTGTTTACTAATAAGCACCTGCGAAAAGAAAATTAATATTACAATTTGCAATTAGAGCAGTGGTATCGGCCCCGACTTATGAGTTGTACGTAGTGAGTTTGAACCCAGACAGGCACCTTGTGTATTTATTTAAATCACCACTGCTTTCAAAACGGTGAAGGAAAACGCATGTCCTTGAACCAAAAATTCGATGACATGACATCCACCAACCCGCACTGGGCCCATGTGGTGGTTTACAGCCCACTCCCTCTCACAGAGAGGAGGCCTGTGTCCGAGCAGTGAGCATGTTATAGACTGATAATGTATACCTATCTATGTTATGGGTTTGGTTTCTGCACTTAGTCCTTCAGTGGACCATTGTGCGTGGGAACCGAAAAAGCAAAATTAAAATGTTTAATTTTGCTTTTTAGTTCAAACTTTCTAAAGAGCATAGGTTCATTCATTAAACATAATATGTAGTAGCTAAAATAAAATATAATACTGCAGCGCCTCCTAGTGATTTAAGAATCCTCACTAATCAACCACAAAGCCGTTATTGATGATGAAAACCGCATCCAAATCAGACTAGTAGTTTTGGAGATAAATGGCAACATTGGTTTGCACAAACACATCCTCTCACTCCAAACGCACATACCGTTGTGGGTAATAAAGAAGAAACAACTCACAATTAAAGTATTCAAGGAATGATATCTCTTTCAGTTAAAGTACCGCCCTTCATGAATGGTTGGGGGTACTATAGCAACATGTGTGCCATCAATGCACCCCAGAACTCCAGAAATGCCAAACTTCCTATTGAATCTGCAAAATATAACACATTATTTATATAAATTTGGATCTAAGTCTAGGTGTGCAAACAAATAGATATGGAAATATTGCATTGGGCTGCTTGGTTTGACATACTTCTTAAAAATATGTGGCATAATATGTACATCTATTCTGTCACTTGTTTTATTGCTCGAGAAACTGAGGGTTGTGATACGGCATGACATTGAGACTGGCCTACCAGTGTTTGGTATGAACCAGTTGCATAAAAAGCCAGTGCAACCAAGATCTAAAACGAGAATAGAGATGTTTTAAAGAATAATTGATCACATTATAACATACCTATGTACCTACTGGCGCAAAACGATAGTAAATATGTACTAACCTTTGTTTCCGTATCAATACCGTCAGAACGAAGATTGACGGGCATGTGAGGACTAATTTCTTCAATCAAAAGCTCTTACGAGGTCTTTGGAAAGTCGGTACGTTTTAACGAACTGACGATGCGTGAGGTCAAAAGCATTATTTTGTAGTCTTGACGAGAAATTTCTCCTTCTTACGTTCCCGATGTCAACCTCGTGGGCAAGTTCAAGAAAATCCATATAGAACATCATATTCCTATGTCAGACGACGAAAGCAATTTTTTATCGACTCTGTATAAGTTGCACTTTACCAACTTATGTTCAACCGTGATTTTTTGACAGATAACCGCTTCGATTCGATTCTAACAAGTGTCAAAATAATAGTAGAATGTGACGAAACATAATTGTGGGTAAGTACTAAACGTTACGCGCATGTTCGATTTTGTTAGCAGAATAGGTTTTGAAATCTTTTCGATCGACCGTTGGCGTAATCGAAGTAGAAACGTTGTTCATTAGTAGAATGTGAAAACGCATATCAGCCGTAGTTCCATGGCGATTTTTGATGAATTTTGTTTGTAAAATCGGCCCCCTAGATCGATGCGGTAAAATTTGCACTTTACTAACTTATATTCAACCCATAAAGTAAAAGTACTCTGAGGTTCAACCGTGAATTTTTACAGATGAACGGTTTTGTTTCGATTCTAACAAATGTCAAAATAATAGTAGAATGTGACTTAGCGTCACGCTCATGTTCGATTTTGTTAGCAGAATAGGGTTTGTAATTGTTTCGATCGGACATTGGTTTAAACTAAAACGTAACTGCAGTGGAGTCGTTGTTCATTTGTAGAATGCGAAAACGCTTAAAAACCACGATTCAGTTGTGGTTCTATTGCGATTTTTGAAGAATTTTATTAGTAGAATCGGCCCCCTGATGTATGAACGTTATCGAAGCAAAAGGATGTAAGGAACGTAGCAAGTGGCGTGCTGTGGTTTCTGCTTAACCCTATCGGATAAAGGTTTATGTATGTATTTTATTTCCACACAACTTCTTGGTAAAAGCAAACCATCATCGTCAGCCTAGTGTCTAACCGGATGCAGCTGGATACCAGTATTTTGCATAAAGGTACTGAATAAAATTATACCCTTGGTCGAAGCAAATCAAATTCTCTAAAACACTTTTGAACTCGCCGTGTGTCCATTTCGTGCGTCACACGCCGCGTCCATTTTGTGCACTTCAATTTTGCGACGAGTTATGTTTTGCGTTAAATTTTATAGTCTGTTATTTGACAGTATTGGTACACTGTTATCGTTATTATGTCCAGACCCTGTCGTAAAAAATTATGACGATTTATTATGGTTGATACTTTGTCATCTATAATGGTATGTTATGAAACGGTTGACTTTTTTGAGGTAAACTCGCGATAAAATTGTGATGTGTTTGTTTATATTTTGAAAACGGTTTGTCTTTGATTTAATTTATTTTTAGAATTAACTTTTTTACAAGGTGAAATTGACAACCAGTCTTACAAAGGGGTATCGTATTACCCAGTAACTGGCTTGTGAAGTTCAGATAGGCAGTCGATCCATGTAAAATACTGGTATTGAGCTGCATCCAGTTTTGTAAGCCGACCCTAACATAGTTGGGAAAAGGTTAGGCAGATGATAGTGATTGAGAAGGTGTAATTTAAGCAAAATATGACGTCATTTCTCAAGATTCCATGTTCAATTCAGTAAATGAAGTTTCAGCAGTTTCGTGATTTCATTTTGACGGCCATAAATGGAAAAAGACTCTGAAGGCAGTTTTTGTTGCCTGCCACTGTCACTTATTTGGTTATTTTGATAAAGATAAACAAGTTTAATGTCAACTAACAGATTTTACTACGAAAATATTAAAATTCAAGGACCCTAGGAGACGTATTTTAATTCAACCTTTGTTTGAAAATATTTCCGTCCCAAAAATCTCGTACCTCGTTACCATTTCATTCAACTCGTTTTTATTCCGTAACGACTTACGTCTTCAGACCCAACAAACTCAATTAATGAAGTCAAAAAACCTACGTTTTTCTACGTAAACTACCAAAAAGTTTTTATAAGGGTATCATCTGACTGGGCGCGTAGTTTTTTTAATACCATTTACAAGTACATAACACGTTAAACACGTGTCTACAATTTCGTCTAGTTTTATTTACGAACTAGCTGCAACCCGCGGTTTTACCTGCATAAGTTTCGACCCCGTGAGAATATCAGGATAAAAAGTATCCAATGTCCTAATCCAGGTCATGGTCTACCCATGTGCCAAATTTCATCTAAATCCGTTCAGCTACTTTGGCGTGAAAGCGTAACAAACATTTATTAAGGTGTACTCTTGTCTACGACCGAGTGACCAAGTGGCGTACCTACAAGTACTGGAAGGCGAAGATCCAGTCATCATGGCATAGTAGCGTGGGGATTGGCATAGGAAAAGCGAGGCCTATTTTTAGCAGTGGGTGAAGTCGGTCTGTGGATGATGATGATGACGCTTGGCTGCAGACTCCCAGATTATGGTTATCAGGAAACTCACTTAATAAATTCCTTCGGATCTACAGCCCTTTTCACAATGTTCTATCTTTAGCACACTCTCTGTCGATTTTCTTCTTCTAAATTGTGGTATAGAGGTATGAGGAAAGTTCACTCATCCTCCATAGAAAAGGGAGGATTCTCCGACCTGACAGGTATCGTGGCTGGTGGGCGACTGCCCGATGATTCATGTCGGGCCGTTGTAATTATGCTGGTTTGATTTGAATGCGAGAAACTTTGATTGCGAGATGCAGGATTTTGCGTGACGTCAGTATGACGCGTACTTCACATATTATGGCGTTGTAGATACCTCTACAGTGGATTTACGCAGATATCCTTCAAATGTTCTTTGGCCAATTTAGGTAGTAGGATGCTTTTGCCGTTAGGTTTTTTGTAACAAAACAAGTTTATGTGTGTACTTTAAATAATTCCATTCCTTTGGGAAACTACCCTAAGAATCCCTACGAAACTAAGTTGGAAAAATATTCGTGTTTAGGCATTTGGGGGGACTGTCTTTTGTAATTTTGACGTTTGAAAATTGCTGATTGTCAGCCTAATTTGAATAAATGAATTTTGATTTTGATTCGGAATACTTAAGATATACATCGCTCTTAGTTTTTTGTTAAGACTTAAAATTAGCTTCGTGTGTGTTCAGGTTTTTAGGAAATAAAAAGAAAAACACGACACGTGTATTGTTCTTTTACTTTGGCTTTGAACTTTGACTTTGATGGGTAACCATCTTTACATACCGTGACCCCTCCGTACCGTTGGTTCCGGCTGTCATTCGTGGATCTTTGACAGTCGTTACGGGTAGTCAGAAGCCCGTAGGTAAGTCTGACAACCAGTCTTACCAAGGGGTATCGTATTACCCAGTAACTGGGTTGTGGAGTTTAGATAGACAGTCGCTTCATGTAAAATACTGGTATTTAGCTGCATCCGGTTAGACTGGAAGCCGACCCCAACATAGTTGGGAAGAGGCTAGGCAGATGATGACCTATTGGTTACATTAACAAGTTGAAATTATACATGTGGGAACGATGTAAAAATTATGAACATTAAAAGCGTCTATAGAACAATTAAAAAAATTAAATTATTCAAATGAGCCGTGGTAGTTAAGAGATGACTTAGTCTCTACACTCCCTACTGATGGGTGAGTGCGCCCGTTCACGAACATGACGCATTTCATTTACTTGCTCACTTTAAAAAGTTTTTGTGACGTACCTATAGCGACTACAGACCAGATTAAGTACTTATAAAAAAAAGTGTTTTTTTTAAATTGCGAAACAAATATCTCTTTCAAAATCTTTCGAAATAAATCACGAACAAAAATCTATTCAATCTAACATAGAAATATAACAACACTCTAGTTACGAAACTAAGTCTGGAATTGAAACACATAGAACAAAAAGTTTTAATACCAAACGTTAGAATTCCACGTTTTCTCTATTTGTTAGTTTAGGGCTTTCTCTAGAGATAGGCCTCCAGAGTCTTACGAAAGACCTGCCTTAATCTTGACCCTGTAGTTATTAAAAGATCGATTGCCACGTCTCGTGTAAATTAGAACGTATATGTCTTGGCGAACTGGCTATAGTAACATAATATACCATCATGTTTGTACATTTGGCTAAACAAATTGCTCCTATTGAGCAATGCAATGACTTTTTAAATTACTCTGGTAATAATTTGGTTGAAATTATTGACATTAATCATTTAAATTAGAAATTAAGACAATAGAGGCAACCTCTTGCAAAAATGTAAATAAGTCAAATGAAAGTGTAAAAAAATTAAATAGTATCAATCTGGTGCATCAAAATATTCAAGGTTTTTCAAACAAAGACTTAGAAGTAGAATTATTCCTGAATTGTTACAATATAGATATTCTTTGTATGACAGAACATTGGCTTAAAAGTCACCAGTTCATGTTCAATTTTAGTAATCACCAGGTTGGTAGTTCATTCAGCAGAGTAAATGCTATACATGGTGGCTCATTAATTTTAATAAATAACCAGCTTAAGTTTAAAGACCGAAAGGATATTGTGAGCCTCTCTGTTGAACGGACAATTGAAATAGCCTGTATAGAATTGGAGCAGTTCATTATATTAAGTGTGTACAGACCTCCTTCAGGATTGTATGATTGTTTTGAAAAAGTTATGGATGAAGTGTTGCACAAAATCTGTAATACAAACAAGTCCATCATCATTTGTGGTGATTTTAATGTTAATTTGTTAGAAAATTCTGGGTTAAGTACTAAAATTATAAGTTTGTTTCAGTCATATAATCTTGCAAACCAATTTTTGGAGCCCACTAGAATAACTCCTACTAGTGCCACATGCCTAGATAACATTTATACAGATGTTATACCAACCCACAAAGACATTATTAACCTAATAGACTCAGATCATTGTGGACAATTAATCACTATTCCAAATAAAAACAAAAAAGTTACTAAAAAAGATATCACTGTTAATCCAAAAACAACTAATCGCTTGGAAACATTTAAAACTAAACTCATGGGTATATTACCACTTTTGTTCACTAATGATGACCCTAATCAACAATATAATGATTTTTTTAATATGTATTGCACACAATTTGATAACACATTTATTCCAAAAACATTATCGGTTAATAGTATTGCTTCCTTCAGTGACTGGGCCACCATTGGTATACATAAAAGTAGAAAACGACTTTATGAATTATATGAAGAACGGATTTGTATAAACACTGCTGAATTTAATTTATATGTTAAGAATTATTCTAAAATATTTAAAAAAGTTTGTAGTATTGCCAAGTCACGTTATTTGAGTTCAAAAATTAAAAATAGTAGTAACATTATTAAAACGACTTGGAATGTCATTAATAGCGAAACGGGAAGGTCATGCACCCGAAGTAGTGACTACAGCCTTGTTATTGATGACAATATAATTAAATCAGATTGTCAAGTCGCCGCGGCCTTTGAAAATTTCTTTGCAGAGGTTCCCGTATCAACTACTAAATCTCTTAACTCATCACCCATTGCTGCAGAGTCTTTACTTAAAGAAAACGTTCCAGTTTGCGATTCTGAATTTCACTTCCAATATGTAACTTGTAAAGATATAATTAAAACTTTTCACACGTTAAATGTTAAAAAGACCGCAGATCTATAGGGTAATTCTGTGGATGTTGCTAAGTCGATTATAGACATTGTAGCACCTACTTTAGCTGTTACACAATTATATTATATTATTATATTATAGTATTATTATTGATACAATTATTAAATATAAATATTTAATAATTGTATTGACCGTGGTGAGTTTCCTGATCTTATGAAAAACAGTAAAATAATACCGTTGTTTAAATCGGGTAGTACATCAGACCCTACTAATTATAGACCTATTTCAGTACTACCTACCTTTAGTAAAATTTTTGAAAAACTTATTTTAAATCAATTGCAAAGATTTTTTAATAAAAATAAATTACTACATAACAAACAGTTCGGATTTACAAGGGGTCGTTCGACTACCGATGCAGGAGTTGAACTTTTAGGACATATTTATAATGCATGGGAGGACAAATGCGATGCTTTGGGCATCTTTTGCGATTTGTCCAAGGCATTCGATTGTGTTCTTCATGAAACATTAATCAGGAAACTGCACCACTACGGAATCCGGAACGCCTCTCTGGATCTTCTTACTTCTTACTTAAGTGATAGGATTCAGAGAGTTGATGTCAACGGAAAAAGGTCACCCGGATCTGTAGTAAGAATGGGGGTCCCCCAGGGCTCAATTCTCGGCCCATTTTTATTTATTATTTAAAATATAAATGACTTGCCTTACCTCATAAGGGATGAACATGATATAGTGTTGTTTGCAGATGACACTTCACTTTTATTTAGACTCAAACGTCAGCAGCTGGTTACTGACAATGTAAATAACGCCCTTGCAAAAGTAGTTAACTGGTTCAATGTCAATAACCTACTTCTTAACGGAAAAAAAACGAAATGTATTTAGTTTACCATACCCCACGTTAGACAAGTAGAAACTAGTGTTCTCATTAAGGATGAAGAGTTGAAACCTGAAGATACCACAGTATTCCTAGGCATAACGTTGGTTGCCAAGCTTCAATGGGGCCCCCATATAGATAAATTGTCAAAAAAGCTTAGCTCTGCAGCATATGCCGTTAGGAAAATTCGTGATTTAACTGATTTAGAGACAGCCCGTTTAGTATACTTTAGTTATTTTCATAGTGTGATGTCGTACGGTATTCTGTTGTGGGTAAATGCCGCCGATATTCAGACAATTTTTATTTAAAAAAAAAGGGCAATTCGTTCCATTTATAAATTATGTCCCAGACACTCCCTCAGAGACAAATTTAAAGAGATTAATATAATGACTGTGCCTTCTCAGTACATTTATGATAATCTTTTGTATGCACATAAAAATATTAATCTGTTTAAAAAATACAGTGATATCCATAACATAAATACTAGGAACAAACACAAATTTGTTGTTCCTACAACAAGGCTCAAAAAAATTGGTGGCTCGTTTAGATGCCAATGTATACGTTTTTATAATAAACTTCCTAGCCACATTCAAGAACTAAGCCTTAATAAATTCAAATCTTTTATAAAGCGAAAACTATGTCAGAAAGCCTATTATACTGTAAAAGACTATATTGAGGACAAAAAGGCTTGGGATTGAGCTGCTCCAATAGGTTTAGAATGTTGTTTTTATTTTTGCTATTACACTTTAATAATTTTCTTTTTTTTTTAAGTATCTATTTACTTAAATAATGACATGTACATTTACTGTATAAAGTATTATATGATTTTAATTATTGTGAATGTGAGGACTATGTGGGTAATTTTTTGTTTTTTCTCTCTTCGTTTTAATCATGATCTGGCAGTTTGAGTAGTTTATGCGGCCTACCCAAATGTCCTGTCTTTGGTATTGTTCGTCGAATCGTTGAGCTCCTTAAGTTCTGAGTTGAGCTGCACGGTTACTGACAAATGCGTGCACTGACTGGACAGGTCCGCTCAATCTGTGTGGTTCTTTCCTCAAAAGACCATTTCAGACACTAATCTACATGGTCCTCAAAGATTATGTCCGGATTTTTTATATACACATTGACATTGATGAATTTTATTTAGACAATGACATGAATATTTACTTTGTAAGTAATTTTTATTATTATTTTTTATTTAATTATTGTGAATGTGAGGACTATGTGGGTCATTTCTTTTTTCCTTCTTAGTTTTAATCATGATCTGGCAGTTTGAGTAGTTTATGCGGCCTACCCAAATGTCCTGTCTTTGGTATTGTTCGTCGAATCGTTGAGCTCCTCAAGTTCTGAGTTGAGCTGCACGATTTTTGACAAATGCGTGCACTGATTGGACAGGTCCGCTCAATCTGTGTGGTTCTTTCCTCAAAAGACCATTTCAGACACCAATCTACATGGTCTTCACACGATCTGACCAAGATTTTGTCTGGACTTTAAAAGAGACTGTGACTTCTGAGTTTGTTTCGGCCTTTCTTCTCAGAATAGTCAGTTAGGAAACGCCGACCTCATCTAGTTTAAAAAAAAATATGATTGACGTGTAAAAGTGTTTGTACAAACCTACTTACAGAAATAAAAATCATTTATCATCATTTATCATTTATTATCATTTATAATCCCCGAAGGGTTAGACAGGTGTACACCACACACACACGCATACACACACACACCACACCACACCACCACACACCACCACACTCCACCACCACATTTCGCCAGTTATTTAAGTCCCGTGTAATAGGGGACGTGCCTATTGCCTAACGTAACAAACTGGGATAAAAAATATCCTGTGTATTAACCCAGAATTTTAGCACACAGGTGCTGACACCTGTGTGCTAAAATTCTAATTCCGTTCAGCCGTTTATGCGTAACGCGTAGGTATGCGTCAGCTGTCTCGTACAAAACTTCAATACCTACTCAACCCAAATGTAAATGGGACGGCTGATAATATTTTCTCTATTACGATGTTGGTTCCATGGAGAAAGATCCTCAGTCTGATCGTTAGTGATACATCCTGTATCATAAGCACAATACACGAGTAACAAAAAAGTAATTACTTCAAAAAGAAATGAACTAAAAATTATGAAATAACTTTAATTTCGGAAGTCGGTGTCTTGGGATCTGTACGTTAGTTTTAGTTTTTACCGACTTCAAAAAAAAGGAGGTTATCAATTCGACACGTATGTACGTAATATTATTGGAATTGCATTATATTTACATATGACAATCTATGAAGGCTTCCAAACAAATATACCAAATTTTAAAGACGTATGTATGTATGTATGTTTGTCCACGTATATCTCCGTAACTATTAATCGGATCGTGACCATTCTTTTTTTATTGGCTTACATTTACTTCAACTTAGGGAACAGTGCAAGTTTCATCGAAAGCGATTCAGTAATTTTCAAGATATGGACTAAGACGTGAAAGTGTGTGACGGCCTGGCTTATTGATACGAGCTACGGGTGTAGTGTCAAAGGGAAACATCTCAAAAACATTGGTCAAATTCTAGTGCAAAATTTACAAAAAAACTATTATCTACTTATTACAAACAAATATTCCATTTGAAACTAAAAATTACGAAATAAAAAATTTTTACCCGATTTTCCCACGGGATCAAAACTTATGTGGGTGAAACCGTGGGGTGCAGCTAGTTTATCATAAAGCGATCACTCGGGAGCTTTTCACCACAACCTCTTCTTGCGTGGTACCAGAACGCTGCATATACATAAGACTATCATTCAATTAGAGCGCGTTCGAGACTGCATGACCTTGTTAGTTATATTAGGTAATGTCATAACATAGCACCACAGACTAGGTATTGAAATAGAACCAGTCAGAATAGAATAGAATACTCTTTTTTATGTACACCATATAAATTTCAGACATAATTATAGAAACTGTACGAAGGGTGACACAATGGGCGGTCTTATCGCTAAAAGCGAGACAACCTTTGGATGGATTAAAAAAGGGGAAGGACAGACAAATACTGGAGGTAGTCTGTGGTGTACCATTTACATAGAACCAGTCAGTTATCTTTTAAAGTGAAGGCACGTAAACATATCCCTCAGAAGTTGGCCGTAACATTCCAGCGCTGATTTGCTGGATTCGTTTTTTCCTGACAGTTCATTTTGTTTATGTGAATGTATGTACTAGCTGACCCGGCGAACTTCGTACCGCCTCAGATTTTTTTTCGTGAATTTTTTCAATGTTTTAATAGTTATTCTGCTATTCGGGGCGGAGACAAATCCAATAAATCAAAGATCATAAAAATCGGTCCAGCCGTATGTGAGTTATAAATCGTGTAACTAACTCGATTTTGTTTTATTTATACAGATGTATCTATCTATTTTTTAGTATTTATTCTTGTATTTTTTAGCTATTTATCCCGTATGTTGCACCTGCCATGTTTTGTCATGGTTGACTGGTACAAAATGCCTCAGGCATTAAGTCCGCCTTTGTACAGTATTTTTTTACTTGTGCATAAAGTTTTAATAAATAAATAGACATAGAGTTTCATATTATAATCACACCGCAAAAACTTATCATACACCTACCCCCTTAATAATAAACATGCAGTATAGAACCGAGAGTTACGAGAATAGGATTCACTTTTGTTTTCTACCAATCCATATAAGAAGGCTTAAGTTTAGCAAAATCGTAATCTGCGTCTAATGTTTTTCTAACTTTGTTGGGTTCGGTTACAAGATTTTAACGGCAACACCCGATTCTAAAACTAAGACATCTCACTTAAACCAAGCGAACACAGCCACTACGGGCCGCAGTGCAACGCATTTTCAAAACAAAAAAGTGCGATGCAGCTCGCTTGTAGTCTGCGTTGGGTTTTTGCAATGCGTTACGTTGAGGCTCGGCCCGCCCCAATCTGCGTTAACCCTTATTGCCTGCTACGACGGTTTAATTATCATCTGAAAAAATTTCGGAAAAATTCTGCAAAAAAAAAAGATTTATATGGAAAATACCAAGTCCGAACACTGTGAAACGGGTCCTAATTATTTATAGATATCATCACGCTTTTATATTGCGAGCGTTGCGTTCACATATGCGCAACGATTGGACAATACAATTTGGTACACATAGTCGTGCCATACAGTATTGTACCTCACAAGACCGTGCCATACAGTAATGTACCTTTCACATCGACATTGAATGAAGCTCACTGTCTGTCAGATGGGTCTATGACAACGACGACGCAGTGACGTTGCGGTAACTATGTTATTGCTTCCCTTAAACAATTCATCAATATATCTTGTCTTGTAAACTAGGTTGTGACTTTCTGTGTCAGTTTGGAGATATGTATTGACTGGCTGCGCCCCGCGGTTTCACCCGCGTAAATGTCGATCCCGTGGGAATATAAATAAAAAGTAGCCTATATGTTAATCCGGGGTGTCAGCTACCTCCATACAAAATTTTATCAAAATTGGTCCAGCCGTTTGAGCGTGAAGAAGTAACAAACATATAAACACACCCACACACCCCCTCACACACACACACGCTCACAAACTTTCGCCTTTATAATATTAGTGCGATGTACTGTCGAAAGAAAAAGAAAACAAAATCGTAAAAAGATTCTGTAAAAAGATTTCGAGTGGAACATGAGATTTTCATAACATTACACCAAGGCCAATTCCAGTAATCAAAAACGTTCAAAATCTAGTCGCAATCTCAATTTAGCGACAATCAATGTCAAAAACTTGCCAAAAATGTAGGGATATTAGAGGTATCTTTGACAGAATAAGACTGAGATCAGACTGTGAACGTTCCTAAAATTACGAGAATTGCCCCCTGTTTTTTGCAGAGTTCGGCGGTATAATAGTAAGCCCAAAATTTCAGTTATTTAAGTCCCATATTATTATCCTATTGCCATCAATCGAGCACAAATCCATCCAATAATATAATTGACCGAAAATTTACATCATCATTTAAGTTGAAAGAAAAGAAAATAAAGAAAAGAAAGCAAGAAAGAAAGAAAACAAAGAAAAGAAAAAAAATGCGAATATGAAAGATGTCTACAGCTGGACATAAACCTCCTAAGAATTGACACAACGAGTGGTCCTATGCTGCTTGCTATCAATGGTTTCTCGACACCTTATAACCTGGGGGTCTAAAAAGGCCACTTTGGAGAATCATAAAAGGATAACATTATGAATCGTAATATGGCGAAGACAGTCCGTGTTTTTCTTTTTTTCGCTGCACTACGTAGGTATAATCAAAAAGATTGGTATTGAATTTGGATCGGATTGATTGGTATTTTAGAACAGACAAAAAACAATAACTGAAAAATGCTTCACCAATGGGATTTGATACGACTAACTTAACGGTTAACTGTTCATTATGTTATCCTTTTATGATTCTGCCAAAGTGGCCTTTTTAGGTCTTCGGTCCACAACAAGGTTTTAGTCAAATATCTTGTCTTTATGCTGTTTACCCACTGTATTATCTTCCAGTGTTCAAGCGAGATGGTTATAGCTATAATAACATAACGTAGTGAAGTAACATTGTTACCTCATAGTTTACAAAGGGCTTAGAGCAAAACACTGCGTGGTGTGTTGTCAACATTCCTTTGGGTTGCAACTTTGTCGTAGTATGCAGTTACGGTCGACAAATTGTTTGGGAATTGTATTTTAGCAGTTCAAGGTCGGTGATCTATGAAAGGTCAACATTGCAATTAGGTTTTTTCTTTACAAACTTATTCATGTATCACCTCGTACCAAACTCATCATCATCTGCCTAGCCATGTCCCAACTATGTTGAGGTCAGCTTCCAGTCTAACCGGATTCAGCTGAATACCAGTATTTTACATGGAGCGACTGCCTATCTGACCTCCACAACCCAGTGACTGGATAATACGATACCCATTGGTAAGACTGGTTGTCAGACTTCCGGGCTTCTGACTACCCATAACGACTGTCAAAGATCCGCGAATGACAGCCGGGACCAACGGCTTAACGTGCTTTCCGAGGCACGGAGGAGTCTCGGTATGTAAAGATGGTCACCCATCCACAGACCAACCGCGGCAAGCATAGCTTAACCTGATCGATCGACCTGTGCGGCTGTTATTATTTAGCCACGGGCTGTCGTATGAAACTATAATTAAAACATCCTCTTAAACTGGCATCTACATCGCCACATGCGAACTATGTACAGACGCCAGCACATCAAGCTACCCGAAACTGTCAAATTTTCCCAATCAACCTTGAACCTTATGCTGTAACAATAAAGTTGAAAATCTATTAAAGAAATTTGACAGATTGTAGTAGCTTGATGTGCTGGCGTCTGTACAACACTGACGCCACAAAATATCCTGCATCGCGCAAGCAGAATTTGACACTGATCGTCGAACAGCCACAATACCTGTATTTTCTATGGATGAGTGAACTGTACACCCTGTTCCTCATACCTCTAAAGGCACACTACTAACATTTTAATTTCTCTTTTTGTTTTTTTTTTACCTGTTGAATACGAGTTTTTTTTAGCTACTTTGTACGTGCGTCTTATTTGTGCAGAATAAACATACCTACCTATGTCCCAGCAGTGGGAACATTATAGGCTGATTATGTAACATTTTTACAAAGAAATGTCTCGTGTCGAAACGAAAGAAAATAAACTTATTTGGATTCACGATCGGCTTATTCTACATAAAAAATGTCTAGTTCTATTTTGATAAGCCCAATGGCCCTAGGGATTTTCCCATAAACCAAGGTACAATAATATTCCACGTGTAGCTCGAATATCTTACGACGAAAAGTACAGTAATGGGAAGATGAGGTATGAGTTTCTCTACGTGATCAAATCAGAAATAAAGATATCCGTAGGAGAAACAAGTTAACCGACATGGCCCGAAGAATTGCCAAACTGAAGTGGCAGTGAGCAGGGCACATTGCTCGCTTATCAGATAGTCGATGTGACTGAAAGGTTCTGGAGTGGCGACCGCGTACCGGAAGATGTAGCATTGGAAAGCCTTCCACAAGGCGGACCGATGTCCTATGATGATGATTGAGATATTGCGTAGCTTCCCGAACGTTGCCCAGCTGAGTCCGATTCAACAATTTGTCGCTTCTTTACGTAGTAATATTCATTATTATTTGATAAAGTGTGAAATCGCTAATAGCATTCCTTCTTGAAGAAGTTCAGGCTGAAATTCATAAATACTATGGAATTCTGGTTTTACTAACAAACTAACAAATCCTGAGCTCTTTCACACCAACGGCAAATAATGATTAACGACGGTTTAGCGATAAATTTTTTGACGTTTAAACTTTTCTTCACTTTAAGCAAAGTTTATATAAATAAACCCTAACTAGAGTGTTCTTACTTCAAAATCTAATAAATTCCTTTATTCAGCTAATCTTACTACTTTATTACAACAGCTTTTAATACACGAACGATATATCTTCTGGTCCCGCCTCGTGATAAATGGTTCATACTTGTGACTAAATTCCTCTAATTTATATGGGGACCAACATTCTTTGTTGTTGTACGTCGGCGTGTAATAAGTAGATTATTATAAGTGGTCATGTGTTTTGTGGATGAAGAATTTGTGCTGAAACATTTGGAAGAAACCTGCCGTGTAATTGCGTGACACACATAAAATGACAATTGATCGTATGTCTTTTCATTTTGATGGTCCAGTCACGTTTTTGTGGATGAAGAATTTGTGCTGTAAACATTTGGATGAAACCTGCCGTGTAATTGCGTAACACACATAAAATGACAATTGATCGCTTGTCTTTTCATTTTGATGGTCCAGTCACGTTCATTGCGTTATTTATGTTGTCGAGCAGACAAATTTTTCGAACATATTATGACACAATGGATTAGCAATATCTTTTAAAAGGATTGTGATTGATGTGTGACGTAATTAGGGTAACTTTTTGTTGATGACCTAACTAAAGGTTCGTGAATGAAAGGAAAAGTGGACTGTAAACACTATATAATATGGTTCTACAAGACAGTACAATGTTGGAAGCTCTAACAATACAAGTAGGTATGCGCGCGCGTCTTCGACCGTGCTCGGTAGTGGAGTGAAGTGCCGGCGGCGGCCAGTCGGCTGCCGCGGTGTAGTCCCGCGCCGCACCGCGTCGCGCCCTCCGCGCGTCCCCTGCCTTGGACTAAGACTCACGCCTTGTCTGCGTGAACATCATCATTATCTGCCTAGCCTTTTCCCAACTATGTCGGGGTCGGCTTCCAGTCTAACCAAATGTAGCTGAAAACCAGTATTTTACATGGATTGACCGCCTATTTGACCTCCCTAATCCAGTTAGGTACTGGACTACTAGATGAATTTTGGGCCAAAGATGTTTGAACATTTTGTCATCGATAAGCTAAAAAGAAGAAATTTGTTTACAACATTTTGGAGCACATGGGAACAAAACTTTATTTTCCTTATCCTGATAAAAGAACATATAAATTCCATAAATTCCGTAAATGTAGAAGAACCACAAGATTACGGTACATGGAAGAAAATACAGGCAGTCATTGTCCAAAGTGGAATTTTGTTTTTATGATTTATAGATCCCTAACACTTTAGAAATTAGGAACGATGTTAGCACTCAACTCCACAACCCGACGAGATCTTTAAAATCTTTAAGATTGTTCCCTATTATAGGCCATTACTATAAAATCCTTTTAACAAACACTCAAGGCTTCAAACTACGGAGTACCGAAAATGCGAAGAATATTTACGTAGAACAAAGTTAACAAACCTTTTGACCTCGCCTTACTAAAAAGGTAAGGAATTATAAGGCCTACCTAGCACAATTTATTTAAATACTCTAATGAGTATCCTTATGTAAAGACATAACGTTTACGTTATAGGTCGTACAACGTCTTCGTATTTATTGTTCCTGTAAGAATCATGGTCTTTAGTAGGGATGTGACTTACCCTTCTTCTTTTTAGCTTGTCGATGACTATATTCAGAGGGAAAAGCATAACCCAGCATCTTAATTGCGTAACACACTATCAGTCACAATCTGAATAATTTTTAAGGATATTGCTTATCCATTGCTTCATATGTTCGAAAAATTCGTCTGCTCAACAACGTAAATAACGCAATGGATGTTGTTGAACTGTCAAAATGAAAGCCATTACTACTGTTAGTGTTACGCAATTACACCGTAGAACTTAGCCACTTAACCTTTCATTCAAGGAATATTAATAAAAATTATAAGTTTTTTATCTGCTCGTCAGGCCTTCAAAGCGAGATTAACTTTTCCGATTACAAAGTTATTTGAAGTACTTATTTTTTTTGTTCGTAGATAGGTACAGACTGCACATCAAGCTACTACAATCTGTCAAATTTCTTTAATACATTTTCAACTTTGTCGCTAAAGCATAAGGTTCAAAGTTTATTGGGAACATTTAACAGTTTCGGGTAGCTTAATGTGCTGGCGTCTGTACATACATTCTTAGGTTTATACTTAAGAACATTGACTCTTTTGAAACCATTGCCTAAGATCGTCTTAGGTACGTTATCGTAATACAATACCTGTATACAGTGTGAGTCTTCATAATAATTTTTTAAATATTTTTTCCGTCGTTAAAATTAAGCTTAGTTTCCCTCATTTCGATATGTGCACATTATGAAGACTCACACTGTATTCCTTGAAGAGGGAGTTAGAGGTGACCTCTGTGATAGGTCAACCGCAAGTCACGCCTATGACATCAAACTGGAACAACTCAAGATTCCGAGTTGCTACTTTAAATTTGATGAAAAACCGAATTTGTAATTTATCGGATCTGCAGGTTTTACTGAAACCATAGTCAAAAGAAGACGGATTAAAAACGGTGAAGGAAATCATCGTGAGGAAACTTGCATATCCTAGAATCAAAAATTCGAAGAAATGCGACATTTAACAACCCTCACCGGGCCCACGTGGTGGATTACGGCCCACTTCCTCTCACAGAGAGGGGGCCTGTGTCCCAGCAGTGGGAACGTTGTAGGCTAAATATGCTTATGCTGCAGACAAACAAAAAGAACATCGTTGTCTTTGGCCTAAAACATGTCACATCTCTACTCCTAAGTCACCTACGCGAAAGGTCCCTTTAATTTGGGATTTTCCAAGTGAACACACTCAGCTTTTTAGATTAAAACATCGCGTAAATTTGCGTAAGTTACGGCTGAGAGTGAAAACGTTCGCGCCCGTAATTTCAAGGTTACTCCGCGTAAAGCCATAAGGCTTGGAAATTTACGTTCAGATGAAGCCGTCAGTGAATCTTTTGGTGAAGAAATTTAAATTTTTAGGTAAATATGTTGATTGCCTGGTTGTTTGTTGTTTTTGAGCGTTTATGCATATGACTGTAGGACGGTAAGAGTGACTTCTAGTGTTTAAACATAATTTAATTTGCGACGTATCTATGCAAACTTACCTACTTACAGAAATAAAATAATTTAACTTTTGAATCTAGGGTTTTATCTATATTCACTTCAGATGATTTCAACAAATGAGGCATTCCAGATTTGTCTTGATTCAGAAAGCTCAAGAATAAAACGAAATTAAATGTCAATTGTTCGTTGTCAACTTGACTTGACTTTATGTCACCGCACATTTGAGACGAGCGATAAAAAAAAAACAAACTATTGTCTACATAACTTCTTTTTTCATTTCGCCTTGACGCAGGTCTGCTGGAAGAAATATCTTCAGAAATAAAGAGTACCTTACCGTACCAATACTTATAGTTCGTATCTGTATCTATTTTATTTACTGTGTGTATATCCTTACTATACAGGGTTATTGAAAAAACACTGTACAACCTGAAATCGCGAAAAAAAACCGCTGTTACATTTATCTAATAAAATTCAAAGTCCTGACCGACTGATATATCAACGCACAGCCTAAACCGCTGGTCCTAGAGACATGAAATTTGGAGGGTGTGTTCTTTGTGAAGAGTAGGTATCCACTAAGAAAAGGTTTTTCGAAATTCCACCCCTAAGAGGGTGACTGGGGGGAGGGTGAAATTTCACGCGGACGAAGTCGCAGGCGAAAGCTAGTGTTCGTATAAGTCGTCAAAATGTAGGGAACAGCTGATTTATTTTTCGCGATTTCAGGTTTGGTGATAAACTCAAACTCAAAGCATTTATTTCAATTAAACCATTTACAGGTACTTTTGAATTGTCAACGGGTCGGTCAGTCAGAAAATAATGTGTTCACTAATGATGATATGCTATGTTCACTAATAAACACGTCACACTCCAAATAAAGTCGTGGACAAAGATTAACCCCCTACATTGAACATAAAATAAAATTCCTTTTTCCAACGCCTAATTCGGGTGCGGGAAAAGCGCGCTAAAATCGGTTTTCCATGTCATCCAACTATCGGATAAAAAATTCGATACTACCTGAAAGGCTTTCGATGACCAAATAATAAAACTAAAATAGCTTTCCTAAAATCAAAATCGACATTGACGGTGTGTGGTCTTCTCCATAGGTACCTACTACGCTTTGGAATGGGCAACTAGCTTCATATTTTCTGACTAACCGACTTCTTGATAATTCAAGTGTCCGTAAATGGTTTAATTGAAATAAATGCTTCGAGTTTGAATTTCACGTAATTTGATTATTGAGTAAAGACAGCCGGGACCAACAGCTTAACGTGCTTTCCGAGCACGGAGAGGTCTCGTTATGTAAAGATGGTCTCCCATCTTCAGACCAACCGCGGCAAGCGTAGCTTAACCTGATCGATCGACATGTGCGGCTGTTATTATGTAGCCACGGACCCCATCAAATACATACATACAACAAAATATAAAACAAAAAAAAAAGTTGTGTAACTTTTTTTTTGTTTTATCGAATCTGCAAGAATGTCTTTCGTTTAACCTAAACCACAGTATAAAGATCATACAGTATTGTAACTCGGCCGTAACCTTGAAATAAATGCCTACAGCCGCGCGGTACGTAAACATGCGATAGGGCTGCCCGCCTCCAGCATTTTAATTACATTTGCCTACTTCGTGTTTCCATTTAGTTTTGTTATTGTATTTTACTGTGTGTACATAAATATTAATAATAAAAACCACGTCTTTACTTTGAATTATACAAACTAAAAAACAAAACACACATGCCCCGAGGTTTTAACACAAGCGTACCTACCGTATAATGATTCATGAAACGCCTATAACTACCTACATATTTCACTCGTGTCTATCACTTTCCTTTACTCTATTCACTTTATTTATTAATCCAGACATCTTTTTTTTCGGGAGATAAAAGGAAATACTTATCTATTAAAAAGACACACATTATGTACCTACCTACTAGTAAGTAAAATTATTTTATAGTCTTACCTTTCAGAATTTCCAGGTAATTTAAAAAAAAATATCTCTGGATGCGTTATTGACGAATTCATGCAACCTAAAACAGCACAATATAGCCTACTCGTCATATTAAATATGTAAGTACTTCAATTTATTTTTAGTGAAAAAATCGCGCGGATTGTTAATCAACACACAGTCCGTTCGTCACCGCGGCACAGTCACGACTGTCTGCATCCCGAGCGCACTCCGAGGTCGAGGCGCGTAGGTATAGCTCGCGTTTCGTCCGTTTGTATGAAGTCGAAATACTGTATATCTTTATACTGTGCCTAAACCCTGTTATGCAAAACATTTCCTTCTCTTTTCTGCACATAATCAGCTTACACTATCCTAAAACAAAGACATTGTGTCCCTCGTACTCTCAGCAAATGGGACTCATCCTTGAGACTTCGCTAATGTCTCACTGTTTCAGATGGACACTAGGAAACTTCTCTCGTGATTATGTAAATGTAGCTGCTCTGGAAACGAGTAATGTTTGTTTTGCTTTACAATTTATGTTGGATGAAAATGTGTAGAAAGTTGTTGCTTCAATTTAACTTAGCATAGTTCTATAGAGCCATGAGGAACAGCGCGTGCGCGTTTTGCGTGACGTCAGTGTGATGCGAAGTTCGCATGTGGCGTTGTAGATGTCGCCACAGTTCTGACGGGATAAATAAAAAATAATGAAAGAATAGTTATTTATTTAATAGTTTAAGCACACAAATGTACAGAGGTGGACTAATGCCACAAGCATTTTCTACCGGTCAAACTTTGGGTGATGCAGAGACAAACAAAATGGTGGGTGCTATTATGAAAAATTAAGGAATAAAATTAGTTTACACGATGTAATTAATCGGTAACCTTGCAATGAAATATAGCAGAAGTACATCATAATGGCCGTTCAAAAAAAAACAAGTACGACTAACAGTGATATTTTTGAAATAGACCTTTTATTTACCTATTTTATTTTAAACTAATTTTTACCAGCAGCTTCGTCCGCGTTGAGGTCGGTAATTATCCCATAGAAACATACATACTAATACGTTTTGTAGATGTTTTTAAGAGGAATAACTCCGTAATAGATTGTTTTGAAATAACTCTATTATTTAAGCGGCGCACGGTCAGTAAAGATCGCTCGGCATGATTTTTTCCGACATCTTTAAAAATCATCGCCAATTTACACAAAATATTGAACCTAAACCTTCCTCATTAATCACTACGTTCATTGGTGAAAATTGTAAGAAAATCCGTTCCGTCCACAATCTTGTTTTATAATACGAGTATTATTTATGTAGTAACCGCCCCGTTGATCTCGGGGTCGCAAGCGCGACTGCTGTGCATGGAGTCCTGGGTTCGGTTCTCAAAGGTTGGGCAAAGTGTTATTGGGTTTTTCCATTAGGAATTTCTCAGTAGCAGCCCAGATTTTGGAAGTTGGTGGTGTGATACCCCCGGGCCTCGGTAATCACGTAAAGCCTTTGGTTCTGCGCCTGATCTCTCCCCGATCGTGTCCGATTGCTCTCCCATCGGACTATAATGAGAGTACAGGAACAGAGAGTGCACCTGTGTTTGCACACTTGTACACTATAATATCTCCTGCGAGCCTGGCTAATCTCCGTTGTGATTGGACACCGTGACCGAAGTCGGTCAGGGGATTATTATTATTATTGTATGTAGTGATTCACGTCCACTACGGCCAAAATTAAGTGAATTTTGCCGAATTTGTTACAATATACGTTCATAGGGCTGATGGTTAAGAAGGAAAGAAAGAAGAAAGAAAATACGTTTATTTGCGGTAAACAGACGCAGTAAAGAACATAAACACAAAAAAATAAGAAACGTCATCCGGTGCAGCCAACAATTACTAGGACACTGTACTGGTACAGCATACACAAAGAAAAATAATAGTATAATTGAAAGTAAATGTGATAATAAACTAAACAGGAATATAAAAAGGAAAATATAGGTATATACAATTATACATGCTATGAGAATATCATCCTCAATAAACGTTTTACGTTTTATGTAGTGGCAACTTTTCGGATCGTCATAATATTTAGCTTGCTACATATTTGTAATATGCTGTATGACTAGCAATGATTTCAATAGTAATATATAAGTCAATGATGACTAGTTATTAAATACACATTAAAAAACTCAATTGTCTTTAAACAATAAATTTCCTTCACAAGGTCGTCGGTCCACCTTGTGGGAGGCCTTCCAACGCTACGTCTTCCGGTACGTGGTCGCCACTCCAGAACCTTTCGGCCCCATCAGCCATCTGTTCTGCGAGCAATGTGTCCTGCCCACTGCCACTTAAGTTTGGCAATTCTTCGGGCTATGTCGGTAAAGAAGAACCGACGACCTTGTGAAGGCCGCAGGAACCCGTTGGATGCGAGAAGCACAGAACCGGTCGAAGTGGAAGTGCTTGGGGGAGGCCTATGTCCAGCAGTGGACGTCTTTCGGCTGAAATGATGATGATGAATAAATTTCCCTGACATTACATAGAACTTTCATTTTATTTTGGAACTCTCTACGGCTCGACAATTATTTTAACAAATACTAAAAATATTTATTACCTAGTTCCACACTAGTTGAAACTATTCCATACTACTAACTAACTAGATTTAACTAGCAAAAAAACCCGGAAAAATATAACCTGAAACTCGTTGGAAACTACAACTAAATATTCAACATGTGCCGACGGCGACGGGGAAAGTTGTTGGACTTTTTTTACTCGTAAATATATCAATATTATAATTTATGGGCCCAATGGGTAGAGGGTATGAATGAGAAAAGCATCTATCAAATCATCGTTAGGGTTCCGTATTGAGAAAAAAGTTTAAAGGTTTATATGGTTATGTTTATGAACATATCGGAGGAAAAAAATCTACAAATTTACAACAAAACTTATTTGGAACTTGTTGATTTGTGGCTGATATTATTAAAAGAAGCTTGAGATACAAATTTTATAGTGTGTCGAGAATATCACGCCGCGCCAGGCGACCGCGGGTGGGGCTGCGGTCGCGGAACGGGCGCTCGACGTGCGTCGTCCATGCTACTGAGCGATTGCATATTTCTTTCTCGCCAATTCAAATCTTATTGTTTACCATTTGTTTTCTCTTTGTTGAATTTATAATATAGTCCACTATAATCAAGTCACCGTGTTTTAGTCCTCGTACCACCTGGAGGATATTACCCCATTCTTCTTTATGGTCCTTCGAGCAGGATATGAACCAGCGACCTATGGATATCAACTTAATCACTTGGTACTTATTATCATTTCAACCCGCAATGGCCCACCAACCCGGACTGGGCCAGCTTGGTAGATTACAGTCCACTCAGCGTTCAGTTTCTTTGCTGAAATTCGCCTGTAATGTTTATAATTGGTACACATAAGGCTTTGTGTGTTTCTTGCCAGCTCTTCTCAATAGGAAACAACCAATTGGAACCATGCACTTTTTTTTTTGTTGTCGGGGGAAACCTACAAAAGGCACCCGACCTCCGCGGGGAGGGAGGTCGGGGAGTGTGGGATTTTTACCTCACTAAAACCATCCCGGTGATCACCATCAGCGCATAGGGGTCTCGGTTCCTCTTAATAGACCAATTCCGGAACCCCCCCGTGCAACGCCTGTAAGGCACATCCCTGGGGAGACTGTAAAGGGGCCTCCCCTGAACCTTGCTATGCACGGCAGCACGTGACCACTGTGCCACCGTCTTTCCTGGGGCCACTTGGTGGGCGGACAGAGTCCCCACAGCTTCTGTCGTTTCATAGGTAAGTGCCCATGTAGGTTTATGTGAAATAAAATATTTTTAAATTTTTTATTTTGATGCTTTTTCTTTCTTTTCTTAACAATAGCAAGCAATCTTTGAACGTTGAAAGGTTGTTTACCAAGTCTTTCTTAAACACGATCTACACGGTTTGAAACCAGTCTACAAACCAAGGTGACCTTAAGCTGTTGTTGTTGCGAGATGCCTGCTACACGATTTAAAACCAACATTTTCTTCTGCTCTGGTTTGCAACGCAGGCCTTTTTACCAAGGACGTTTAAAGGTCACACGAAATTGGTTTAAAACCACTTTCTACACTGTTTTAAACTTAGGTTTGAAACCACCGATTTAAACCGTGTAGATGAAACTCTGTGTTGATAACCTTTAAAGGTTGTAAGAACGGAGTTCATTTTATTTAATTTATCACAATGGAAACTTAAGTTTGAGTTTAGAAATCAAAGATTAATAACTTGATTGAGTTCGATGTTCATTTTGGTCGAAAAATCATGGAACTGCTTAAATTATTTATGTATTTTTTCATCTTTTCATTTTGCACCCATAAATTCTGATTTATTAGTTACATTTCGACTGTATTCTTCGACGGAGTAATAAGAGGGATACACTACATAATCTCCAGGGGCTCGTGGCTAAGTAATATCAGCTGGGGTCGATGGTTCAGGTTAAAAGCTAAGCTGGTCACGGTCGGTCCGTGGGTGGACATTGGTCCCGGCTGTCATTCTTGGATCTTCGACAGTTATTACGGGTCGTCAGAAAATCGAAAATCTAGCCGACTCCAACATAGTTGGGAAAAAGCTAGGCTGATGATGACGATACTCATTTAATCCTACATGCAAAGAGAGAGAGCGAAACTAGTCTAAAGAGCAATCAAGAAGTTCGTTGTTATTTTTCCATTCTGCAATCGGCATTTTTTTTTATTGTTGTTTTTTTTTGTTGTCATTTGCCAGTGTCGCATTACAGATTAATGATTATTGTCTTTGGTCTCTGGTCTCTGGCCCTGACATCATGCAATGGACAATATCGTCGGTAAATCACTTGCAAATCACTAAATAATAGTATATTAGTATTAGTAGTAGTGTAGTATATTAGTGATTATTTGCAGTTAATGAGTTCTTGCAATAAGCCGACGATACGGTCAAACTTTTATTGCTGGAGTACGAGGGTTTCGGCAACTTTGTATGTGTATATTTTATGTATTTTTTTCACTGACCTCTATCATACAAGTTGTAAGCTTTATAATACAGGTCAGTGATTTTTTTGTAATGTGCGTTTTATTTATGCAGTTGAAACCATTTTTTTTCTTTCTTTATTTTTATTTAAAAGACTACCATAGATATATAGCTGTCGATAGCTATCTCAAAATCGAAGGATTCAAGACAACTTTCGAAAGCTACAATAGAAAATCGCTAAAAGGTTACGATAAGGATGCTCAAAGCGTACAGACTCGACCAAACCGCCCCAAGACATGGCTTCTAATGAACGAACGCAAACATATATCATCGAGCAACTGCTCGGATGCAATAGAATCGGTACGACTGTTATATTGATACTGTTTGCAAGAATAAGTCGATTTGTGTAGCGTTCAAATAATATGACTGTATTGTGAGAATGCATAATATGCACTTTATGTATACAATGTGGATACGTCAATACGACAAATACGTGAAAACACTAGCAATATTTTTTTTATTTTGTTTTTGTCAGTGGTGGCCAAGTGGTAACGGCCGCGACTTACGAGTTGTAGGTCGTAGGTTCGAACCCAGTCAGGCGCTTTACTTTGTGTAAATTATTTCATCACCACTGCTCTTAAAACGGTGAAGGAAAACATCGTGAGGAAACCGGCATGTCCTAGAACCAAAAATTCGAAGACATTGTGACATCTGCCAATCCGCACTGGGCCCGCACGGTGGATTACGGCCCACTCCTTCTCACCGAGAGGAGGCCTGTGTCCCAGCAGTGGGAACATTATAGGCTGGTAATATGATGATTATGATGTTTTTATTACTAAATGGGCCCGCTCTTGACCCCGATCACGCCTGATGGAAAGCGATAGATGAGGTCTATGATGGAACGAGCATGCCCAGAAGATGCCTGTTCACTCTTGCTTTGAAGGCAGACGGGTTAAATGTGGGAGGGAACACAGATGTAGAGAGTTCCACACTTTGGCTGTGCGCATAATAAAAGTGGAGGAGAAGCGCTGAGTACGACTCGTGGGGATATCATTATCAACCAAGTGCGGATGTGCGGAATATTAATGCGTAGCAATATTTTGGAACTATCGAATAAATTCTAGCCTCGAAATTGAAAGAGTGATTTTTTTAAACCAACTAAATAGTAGTGATGAGCCGACTATGTGTTTTGCCAATATTTGTGAGAGGGACTGCGCCGTAATATACCACGTGACCCCTTTATGGATTGCATAGACAAAACCTTTGTTTTTAATGATTTTTTACTAGTTTAGTACCTACCTAATTAATTTTGTCGGGCAAAGTTAGATTGTTTAATAATTCGCGTATTTTCAATTAAGAAATCTCATTAATACTGGAGATTAACTTTTAAAGTTGGTTTCGTAATATTTGAAAGAATTAAAGCAATTACGAGTTTGTTACTTTTTAATTATGATTTCCGAGTAGGTACTTTTGGTTTTCTATTTCTTTCCGACATGTTACACGTAGAATGTCACACGCTCACAGTAAAAGAAAACCTTACAACATTTTAATTCGGCTTTCTTTTGCTTCCTTACTTTTTAACGGGATGAGCTGAACTCCTTTGATAAAGATTGGTCCTTGGCAGCTCTGGTGAGAGTTGGAAAGAGAGTACGAATGCCTTTGCCCAGCTGTGGGACATTAATTGCTAATAAGGAAATTATAATTACTTTTAAAATCTAATCTAGTATTCCCCAGAATATCTTTCCGTCTGACAGAAATCGATTCTGCCCTCGATTCCATCTCGATCCATCGATTTCCATCATTTTACTGCTTACTGAGGTATCCTCTAAACATCACTGTTGAATCAATTCTTCTCATTGATCATCATCCATACTTTCATACTATCACGCCTAAATGGTTAAAAGATTTCAGATGAAGCACACGGGTAGACCATGGCCTGGGTTCGGCTACGATCGCACTCGGCTGCCAGGTCGCGGCGGACAAGAATTCTCAGTTGATTTTATGGTTTGCTTTTAAATGGACGACCGCCGCGCCGAGGATAATGCGCTCGCATTAGAAAAAAAAAGATCGAACTAGTCTGAGAACCCCGGCATAACCCCGGTCCCCGCGTGGCCACCCACTGCGGCCACTTGTATGAACGAGCTATGGCGTGATTGCCCGCGCGCCTACTATAGACACTCAAATGAATTTCGAATGTTTGAGAAAACCGCGCTGCGCCCGCCCCGCACCCAAGCTGCCAGTCTGGCCAAGCACTTACTCCACCAGCATCCAACCAATTCACACGACCTTCACCAATTCGTCCAAATTAATCATTCCAATTATAAACACATCATCATCATCACACTCCTGTCCTTATCCCAATTTATTTGTGGTCGGCGCAACATGTCTTTTTCTTCCATACTTCTCTATTAGTCGTCAGTCGTACAGTCCCGTTGGGCTCGTGGTCGCAAGCATGACTGCTGAGCGTGTGGTCCTGGGTTCGATTCTTGGGACGAGCAAAGTGTTATTGGGTGTTTCCATTGGATTTTTTTTTGTAACAGCCCGGAGTTCGGAAGTCAGCGGTGTGATACCCCCGTGCCTCGGAAAGCACGTTAAGACGTTGGGCCTGATCTCTCTCTTGTCATATTGGATTGCCGTCCCGTCAGACAATGAGAGTGGGGGTAGAGAAAGTGCAACTGTGTCTGCGCACACACTTGTGCACTATAATATCTCCCGCGCCGATGGCTAGTCTCCGCTAAGATTGGTTGACATGGCCGAAATTCGGTCTAGAGGACTTTATTTTTTAGTCGTCATCTTGGCAGTCACCCCCTTTCTAATCACATCATCATGCACACAGTCCATCCATCGCTTCTTTGGTATTCCCTATACTCTTATAGCCCTCGACATTCATACTCAATACTTTCCTCACGACATTTTCCTCATTCCTCCATACAACGTGCCCTTACCATGACAGCTGATTTCCACACAACTTTTCGGTTACCGGTGCCAATTATAAACACAAAGATTCCAAAATTAGAATTCTCCATCAACATAGCACCACAATACTTAATATCAACAAATTGTAAAAAGTATATACGCATGACCCGGGTACGGAAACGCGGAGCAATTACACCCAACTTTTAGGCAAATGAGGACTGACATTCATTCATTCGAACTTCATTTGGTACGGCTGACAAGCGTTTATTTTACGGCCCCAGCAATTTCGTTTTAGGGAATGACTTGAAATTTGAAGGGTTACCCCCGAAAATCTGTTTTGTTTATTTTAATTTGGGTATCGGGTAGCCCTTTTAATTTTACGGAAACTGTGATTAACACGCAAATAAAATAGTGTTTGCGGCAGTTTGTCAGGGTAAGGTGATTCGTGCTTAATTTGGGATAGGACGGCAGTTGTGAATTAGTTGTAGTTTTGACTGCGAATGTTGTGTGTCGTACTATTGTGCGCTTTTATCGTGTCAACGATAATTATTGTCGTTGACGTCCACGGCAACTAGTCAAAGTATGGAAATACTCACACGTTATAACGTTATCGTTATATATATATATTCCCTGTCCCATGAATCACATAAATGATTCATGTTGATTGTTTAACTGTTGTGTCTACTGTGTGGACAGTGAACCTGTTAAGCGAATTCTTAATTTTCCATACATTTAACTTCTCTGTGTTATCGTGATGCCGTGGACGTCCACGATATTATCGTCACGTTAGAAATTATAAAACCGCACATTGAGTGACGTCAGAGATGACTTTGGTTACGTTATGCAGGGAAAAAGGGCAGATAGATAGGTAGTCTAGGATAGGATAAGGTGACATAGGAGAGCGGGGGTTAGGGGGGGGGGGGTGGATAGGTAGGTTCATCTGACTGAGACTTACGAGTTCGGTCGTAGGTTCGAACCCAGGCAGGCGCTTTACTTTGTATAAATTATTTCATCACCACTGCTCTCAAAACGGTGAAGGAAAACATCGTGAGGAAACCAGCATGTCCAGGCGTGCTCAAACTTTTTCCACTTTTAAAATTATGGTTAAAAAGCACTTACTCGCTCCTTAAACATCATCATTATATTTTCTTTGCTCCTGTTTCATGTTTATTATTATATGTATATATTTACTTAGATTAGTATAATATACTTTATGTATGTATTTATTGTATTATGTAAATGGTACACCACAAATACTGTAGGTAGTCACCTACAGTATTTGTCTGTCCTTCCCCTTTTTAATCCTTCCAAAGGTTGTCTTTAAAAGATCGCTTTTAGCGATAAGACTAATGGGCAATCTTATCGCTAAAAGCGATCTTTAGTGTCACCCTTTGTACAGTTTCTATAATTATGTTTGTAATTTATATGGTGTACATAATAAAGAGTATTCTATTCTATTCATGTCCTAGCACCAAAAAATTTAAGACATGTGACATCTACCAACTCGCACTGGGTCCGCGTGGTGGATTATGGCCCATTCCCTCCCACAGAGAGGGTGTGTCCCAGCAGTGGGAACATTATAGGCTGATTATGCTAATACTAATCATCATCACATCATCTGCCTAGCCTTTTCCCAACTATGTTGGGGTCGGCTTCCAGTCTAACCGGATAATACTTATCATCTAGATTATTTTGTTTAGGATATAATTGTTTTGTAAATGACCGTTGATTACAAGCAATTACTTTTATTGAGCCTTAGTAAAATTACAGGTTCATGAAATGTTTCTAATTTGGTTTCTGTGATACTGTTAATTAGTGCTATGAAAGATAAAGATAAATTTATTTGCAAATATGGTCTAAAGGTTACCAAAAATAATTACAAGATCAGCCATATTTCACCATGTAGGCATAAAAAACACAAAAGATAAACAAAAATTTACTTACTTAAAAATCTTTTTCATTAAGGAACTCACTTTAAATATAATAACCCTTCACCACTAAAAAGCTTCGAAGGCTTTTCTTAAATAAAGAAAGCGGTAGCTCTTTCCAACTCTTCGGTATTTTATTAAATATTACTGGAGCCATGCAGTAGACACTTTTGCCCATAAGTGCTGTCTTGGCTGATTGTAGACATATCACGCTATTATCAAGTCTATTGCGGGTAACTACGTCATCCAGACGTCTAAACGACTTGGGTTTGTCTGCACAAACACAGCTACTTCTAGTATATACAGACAAGGTAATGTTAATATTTTGTACTTTTTAATGTATCGAGCACAACTATCCGTTGTTTTAAGTTTAAACATCGCCCGAATGCATATTTTTTGTGCCTCGAAGGCGGATTCTTTTTCAGTGGAACTTCCTCAAAAAATTATCCCATACCGTAAGTGTGATTCAGGGGGACTAAAAAGGTCACTTTGGAGAATCATAAAAGGATAACATAATGGACAGTTAACCGTTAAGTTAATCGTTTCAAATCCCATTAGTGAAGCATTTCATTTCAGTTATGAATTCAATATAGCAATGAAACTGTAAGCGTATATACATATCTACATATCCATACTTCCATCCTAATATTATAAATTCGAAAGTAACTGTCTGTCTGTATCTTACCTTTTCACGCCTTAACCACTGAACGGATATCGATAAAACTTGGCAGCATCCTTGTGAAACAAAATAATACCTAGTTTATTAAAAGCTCTTATTATAAACATTTTGCGGTAGCATAAAAACTACACTTCAACCTTCCTTTTCAACATTCAAAAGAACCTTAATCGTCAGATTCGCGAGACAAATTGCATGAAGACTTCACATTTTCATAAAGTCTGTGAAGCATTACTCTTGCACACTCGCTAACGTGAAGTGACAGGGCTTTGCCAGATAGAACGCAGTGCCACATAATTTGTTTGAGAAAATGTACCGTTCCCTCGCATAGTTTTTGAAAAGAGATACAATTGTAGAAAGTGTCGTTTTGTTTTCGAGGTGCACGCTGGTTTGGTTATCATAATAATTATATGGCAGTCACAAAGGCCCACTTGCAGCTTTGTACTTTATGTGGCCTACCCAAATGTCCTTTCTTTTGTATTGGTCGTCGAGTCGTTGAGCTCCTCAAATTCTTAGAACAGTTGAGCTAACCGAATTTAAAACATCGTTCTATTTCTGTCAATCGTTTGAAGATGGCAGATACCCAATGATGTTCTAAATAAATAATCCGGAGAGAAGGTATGTTCAAAAGTCTGACGTATGACCTAATCTTAGTATATCGACGGTAGTTGGTAACCGTAAATGGTAGTAGAAGTCAGATGGCAGTCGGTTCGCGTAGTCTCGCCGCTTTTCTGGTTGATAACCACTGACTTACAGTAAGGGCACTGTATAATAAGCTAGTCCCAAAACTACGGGAAGGGGCGGAACTACGTACTGCTACTTACTGAGAAGTTCATCGTGCAGTTACTTATCAAGAAAAAGAAAGAAAAACTATTGTGACTCGTACAGGAAGATCACAAACTAACCTAAACACAATCACCAACCCACCATCATACCGACTCACCTAACCCGAGATCTGACCAGAAATAAGCGCAGTTCCCCAAAAGTTAAGCTTACCAACAACAACAGCACTGGACCAACGAACGAGTAACAGGCGAATACCTGATAACATGCAACAGTTTTATGTCACAAAAATCAGAATATATCACAACCAAATCCAGAACCTACCAAATCTTCAATTCCCAAAATGGAACCCACTCACCCACTGATATCATCGCCGCTGTAATAAACCGACAATTTTCAACCCGCAGCCTTATCAACAAGTATATGAAATTTTATGTAATAAATGACCGAAACAGTTAACCTTTAAACATATAACGGAGTGTGTTACGCCATAAAAAGACATTTTATGAGAAACTTGAGGGTCGTAAAATGAAGGGTTACGTGTCTTTGATCTGACGTTACAGCTGCGTTCTGTTTGCGATGCGAGGCGATGCGATGGGGAAGGAAAAAGAGCAAAAAATCCCAGCTCGTCTAGCCATCTCCACCTGGGCTTCCTGCGATGTCGCTTGCAATTTAGAGGGAACTATTGGGTTGTATATTGGGCCTATCATAGTCAGCTTACAATGGTCCCACTGCTGGGACATTGGTCCTCTTCGAGAGGGAGTTGGCTGTAATATATTTGTCTTTTGATCTTGTAATAATTTTGTTAACCTTTAGACCCATATTTGCAAATAAAATTATCTTTATCTTTAATAGCAATATTTAACAGTATCACAGAAACCAAATTAGAAACATTTCATGAACCTGTAATTTTACTGAGGTTCAATAAAAGTAATTGCTTGTAATCAACGGACCTTAACATAATATATCCTAAACAAAATAATCTAGATGTTATGCATCATCATAATCAACCTATAATGTTCCCACTGCTGGGACACATCCTCTCTGTGAGAGGGAATGGGCCGTAATCCACCACGCGTGCTCAGTGCGGGTTGGTAGATGTCACATGTCTTCGAATTTTTGGTTCTATGATATGCCGGTTATCTCACGATGTTTTCCATCACCGTTTTGAGAGCATTGGTAATTCAATAATTTACACATATTAAAGCGACCCGTTATGGTTGTCTGTAATTCGGTAGATCAGAATGTGTCTCATCCCAATTCCATTTCAACGTAGCAGTTGTCCAAGAACATCAGTGTTGTATCGATTGACAAGAATATTTCTTTTCTACATTTCTGTCTTGGTATGATTCAGTGAGCACCAGTTGGCAAGAAGGATTACGTGATGCACTGACATTTGTCACAAATTCGTAACGCTGAAGACGAAACTGTACTCGGCTGTACCCATGCATTGTTAAAGTGTCATCATCATCATCCAAAGACGTCCACTACTGGACGTAGGCCTCCTCCAAGTTTCGCCAATTCGACCGGTTCTATGATTCTCGCATCCAGGGAATTCCTGCAGCCTTCACCTGGTTATCAGTCCACCTTGTGGGACGCTTTCCAACGCTGCGTTTTCCGGAACGCGGTCGCCACTCCACAACCTTTTGGTCCCATCGGCCATCTCTGTTAAAGTGAAAGAAAATATTTCAGAAGGTGGCTAGCCATTAGTAGTAAAGGTCTTTCTGAATGAGCTCATGCGGCAAAATATTACCACCACATCTCAACTCTGCCAAATGGGGAAAATCAGAAATCAACACGAACAAATTCACAGGAAAAGCACTTGTGTCTTATAGCATAGCTTCCGTCACTCACATAGGACAGTGGATTGCGCGGCTCTGATCCGATGTCAGTACTAAACGGCATGAATATGAGATTTGGAAGGTTATCTGATTTGAAAACACGCGAACATCATCCTAAAAACCACAACGAAACCGAGTTAGGTCATAAAACTGTTTAATATGTTGCGAATTTGAAACAAGTAGATAAGGATTTTGAAATACCTTCCGTTTTATAAATTTGATGAAAACTACAGATTTAAAACCATTGGAAAAATTCATGCAAAAAAAAGGGTGAAAATAATTTATATTCTAAGGCTGTATGAAGTTCACCGAGTCAGTTAGTTCAAAATATAGATGTAAATTGAATCATCGAAACGACAGAGAAGAAGAAGGGCCTCAATTTGAGTTTGGAATTAAATCCCGAACAGTATAAGGGTAATTCTTCAGGGACAAAATTTTCGATGTCTGTGGGTATATTTCTGTAACCAACTAACAAAACGGCATGTAATATTTTTTTTTGTACAGTTTAGCTTTGTCCCTTACTGGGACAAATGATTTTTTTTAATAATTGCTGTCTAGGTACAAAATAAAAATATTTGAAGTTCGTTCTTCTGATTCATATAGCGCGTCCGTTTGTCATTTTCCGGAACAAAATGGTCGATGTCGCATTTTCCCTTTGATACATCAATATAAATTATAATTATATCGAAAGGAAATGAATTGTCCTCTTACAAAAAAAATGTGTATTAAGTAGTTATAACTACGTTAGTCTGTTTATAAATAAGTAAAAAAGATGTGTCCGGCGTATAATACTGATTAATGTGGAGTAAGCTGCGCTTGACCGTACTTGGTCGGGTAATAATAATGAGATTCTGGCTTCCAGCGCGGGGGGAAGCCAGTCGTGCAACGGACGACCTAGAAGGTGGACGTGAGGCTGGTTGGCTTAGATCCCGGTGTTACGAAGGAAAATACCTGATTCATCTGTGTTTGGTTCAGGTGGCATCCTGATTACAATGCCTACTTTATAAAATTTATTTTATTGATTTAAAACTTCAATCTGTGTTTCGTGTGATGCTTTTGGGTTATAGATTCGTGTAGAAAAATGAAAATAATGAAGTCTGTATGTATGATGAGTTATGCATGATTGTAGGCAAAATCCTGATTAATCTGTGCCTGATTCGTATGGTCAAAACCCCATATGAATAATAAAATAAATTAGTTTTTCCCCTCTCCACCACGAAAGGAGCGCTTTTGTTGCGTAATTCTCCTTGTCCAATTTTTGACCGTGTACAAGTCAGTAGTTTTAATCTTATTTATTATTATTTACTTAGCTATAACCTTTTGAATAATAAAAAAATTACAGGAGTATAATCTTGTTCTAAATATGACACTTTTGACATGTCTTAGTCCTATTTAAGAATTAATAATTATTGTTTAGAATTTAAATTCATAACTAACGGTGTATTTATTACTTTTTATTTCTGTTTCTGATTAATCTGTAACACATTCTGATCCATCTGGGCACAAAATCAATATCTTGAAAACTATAAAAACGAGTCCCTCATTCAAATATATGTTATTTGGTAAACCTATTTTCATATGAACATGTGTTACAGAGCTGAAAGTGAAGTTAAATTTTGGCCATATGGATCAGTCAAAGAATCAAATTTCGAAGAACTACCCATAACATTGATAATTGGTTTTTAGGCTAGGATACAATCGATGATGTCGCACGTTTTCATTTATAGGTATAAGTACTTACTGACTGAAGTTTACCCCTATCTATGTCACGTGCCGCACGTATTATTGCTACTTATTATTACTATGTCAAGAATATCTCACAAAGGATTTTGAAGGAAATTTCTAATCCATTGCTCCGGTGATAAACTCGTCTGCTCGACATCGTAAATAACGCAATAAATGTTTGTCACATTGTCAAAATTAAAGGCATTTCAATTGGTTACGGAATTACCCCTCTATTCTCAATAACCGCTAAATAAATAGTCCCACTACCCTAACGAAACCCAGGGGTATTAAGATGGTCTATTTATAGTCAAAACAATACCCATTAGAGCCCATCGAAGCCCATAATCGATGTTTTGAGTAAAACATAAAATTTTATATCCGTCTGCTGCTAACAAGTGGGTTGTAATGGTGCCTATATCGACCCAAAACCACAATTATATTCCATTAGAGGGTACTTGAAACTCGTAGAGAGTGACAAGATGGTATTGGGTTATTATACTAGGTGTAGGTAAAAAGGGGCTCATGGCTAAATGATCGGTTCGTGGATGGGTGACCATCCATCACATATCGAAACCACTCGGTGCTTCGAAAAGCACGTTAAGCCATTGGTCCCGGCTGTCATTCGTAGATCTTTGCCCAAAATTTTTAGGATCGAAAAAAAATGGACGGTACTCGCTGCGAGCGTTTGCTTCGCGATTTTTTTTTGTAAGCCTCTATTCGCGATACTAATAGTTTATTGAGTATATAAGGGTATGAGGAATAGGGTTTAAAGTTAACTCATTCTCCGACCAGAGGGGATTGTGTCTGGTGGGCACGGTCGATATCGAGTTGTATACTTTATATACATATGTTCGTTGCGCGGTAAACTATGCTTGCGCGATGCAGGATTTAGCGAGACTTCATCGGCATGCTTAGTTCGTATGTGGCGATCTAGATGCCGCCACACGCACAACGCTACAAGGTTTCTTTTGGCGCGAGGCCAAAATCGGAACTAGCGCCGTTTTCTTGTTTTTTCAATATATTTTCAGTGACAATTACACAAATATTACCAACAACGTCCACCTGTCATTGTCATTCAGGCGCTAAAAGATGCTTGTAGTACTCCTACGTGAACCCAAACCTTAAGAGAACTGGGCGTGCGATTCTCCATACAAATGTATTCCCCTTTTTTCTTCCTGAATAATGCCTCTAGAGCAATTTTTTTTTCATTAAATCAAGGTCTGCTGTAAACACGTCTCTGTCATTTATTTGTCGTTGAATTAACTTTTTCAGCAACTAATTAGTAAAGAAAATATGACCCTCTAAAATATTACAAAAAATGCCCTATTTTTACTACCGGGATTAGAGGACTACCAGACAAATTAGTAAAGTTTTTAACATCAAAAAAATGATAGGAACCTAAACATACTCTTTCTTAAAATGTTAATGTAAACAATAATGGAATCGGCTCAGTTTTCGACAAGAAAAAAAGGGGAATACGAAACGTCGATCTCGTAAAAAAAATTGTGATAATTTCGGTCTGAGCTGCAGCTGTCCCTATCACACACTACGGGGGCAAACTTGACGTAGAAGACGGCAATAGTTTCTTAAAATACCTATTTCTCAAATTCCCCTCTTCAAAACCAATTTTAATCGTGAACGAAAATTCGTTTTGCGAATGAACATTCTCGAACAAAGGTTCGCCAAACCAATTCGTAAAGCGCATGCTCGCTTTAGATAATTTGAAATAATAACCACGGAACTTGTAATCTAATACTACCATCTCACAAATGTGCTTTTACGATCTTCACTTTTTATTTTTATGACTTTGTTTTCTTGCTGTCGTGAAACTTGTCTCAACTAACGCTAGAATGGACACGGATCATATTACTAAGGAGCACTTAGGAAGATTATTTATTAGGTAACTCTGCTGGCTATTGTTTTAAGTAGGTAGATAATGTGTGGGTGGTCAATCGATGGATAAAATGTAGTTAGTATCACACTATTGATTATGAAAACTTGATGTTTTAAGTACTATTCATATGTTATGTACCCATTTATTTCTCATTTTCTGTCTAATTATGTACAGTGAAGTTATTTTGTAGTGAAATAACGAATGCAACTTTGAGCAAAGACCTTTTTCGTAGGTACCTACAGACGCCAGTACATCAAGCTAATACAGACGGCACATCAACCTACCCGAAACTGTCAAATTTTCCCAATCAACCTTGAATCTAATGCTAATAGCGATAAAGTTGAAAAACTATTAAAGAAATTTGGAAGATTGTAGTAGCTTGATGTGCTGGCGTCTGTACTTGTCACTGGCAAATTGAGTGCTTTGATTTGATTATTTATAATTAATTAATTGTTTCTTTTTTGTTTATAATTAGGTATATTTAATTATAAACCCGAAATTCTAATTTAAAAACAAAAAGATGTTTGACAATTGAGGTTAGTTTTATAACCTCAATTCTCGTCGATGAATTTTCAATAATAATTTAGTGATGACGTGTTTCAAACAATAATTGTTTGATAAAGTGGTCAAATAATTATGTTTGTTAAAACTTCTTAAATACAGAAGAATGTGTTACTAATTCCCTATAGTAAGTGATTATGATTCCCTTGCGGGGCTCCGCATCGCTGTCAGTGCGGTGAAGCTGTCGACTGCCTCGTGCACCATGGCCTATCTTGCAGTAGGAGCGCAGGCCGGATAGCACGGTACGCCAGCATTAATGACATCATCCGTCTTGCTCTTGTCACCGCCGGGGTGCCAGCTGTTTTAGAACCCAAAAGACGCGAATGCACGCGAGCGACGATGGGAAGAGACCAGACGGAATGACCATAGTGCCCTGGAAGTTAGGCAGACCATTTGGTATGGGATGCAACATGTATCGACACCCTTGCGCTATCCCATCTTCCTAGCACGGTGGGCTGTGCTGGGGCGGCTGCTGCAGGTGCAGAAAACCTCAAACGGCGAAAATATTCCAACCTGATTGGGAATTATATGTTCGAGCCGTTTAGGGTTGAAACACTAGGGCCATGGGGTCCGAGTGCCCACTTGGTTTTTCGAGATATCGCCAAGCGATTAGTCGACTCTTCACGTGACCAGAGGGCTGGCTTATTTCTTGGCCATAGAATTAGCATTGCCATACAACGTAGCAATGCTGCCAGCCTTTTGGGCACTTTTCCTGTTGACAGCGATGCGGACGAATTTTTTGATGCCCTATGATTTTATTTGCTTATTTTTTCACATAAATGTATATAATTATTATTATTATAAATAATTTGCATATATTATAAGTGATTGCGTAAGAATTTAACTTGAAAAGTCACGAGCATAAGTATGTATACACTTGGCTTTATTCAAAGACGATTTTCTCCTTTAGTTTTGAATGAAATTTTATGTTATTACGAACAAAGTATTTTCGAACCCATAGGTTTGTGTAAAGTGTCGTATTTCAACGTTGCATTCATTATTTCGTGAAAAAATCGCAATTTAAAGTTGCCAAGTGTTGACATATTAGTGCTTGTGACTGAACAAGGTTTGTTTACACTTTCATCAGTTACTTTTGAAAACACTATAAAACATTTTAAAAGTCACGCTAACACAAGAACACAACTTCCAACTCAAACGTACTTCAAATACAGCTCTAAATTAATTAAAACTATCCAACCTACATACCACAGGAGGGTACCTAACTTTACTCCTATTTACTGCATTCAAAGACATCACCTTTATACCTGCAGCGTCCCACTTTACTAGTCAAATTGGTATGTGAATAAATTAAAAGTTACCGTCTCACCTTCGAAGTAATTTTCTTAAACAAAATTAACTTTTCATGGATTTCGTGATGACTTTCACGATTGCTTTACTTGTTGTAATGGCTGTTGTCAAGGGCACTCCGTGAAGCTATTATTTTGTTATGTATTTTTGGGCAGGTTAACGCAGTCACATACCATAAGAACTCATTTACCTACTCGACTGAAACCTTGAAATCTGAACTTTATGTCGTGTTATGTACAGAACTGTCGTTACGGGTAAGGGGTATCGTATTACCCCGTAATTAGGTTGTCTATGTCAGATATAAAATACTGGTATTAAGCTGCATCTGGTTAGACTGGAATCTGACCCCAACTTTGTTAAGAAAAGGCTAGGCAGATCATGCTGACGTCATAATCATAATCATCCTATAATGTTCTGGGACACAGGCTTCGACGGGTTCCGTACCACAAGGCAAAAACGTCGAAAAAAAACACGTTTGTTGTATGGGAGCCCCCCTTAAATATTTATTTTATTTTGTTTTTAGCATTTGTTGTTATAGCTGTAACACAAATACATAATTTGTAAAAATTTCAACTGTCTAGCTATCGCGGTTCTTGAGATACAGCCTGGTGACAGACAGACAGACGGACGGACAGACAGCGAAGTCTTGGTCAGCGAACTCCAAAAGTAGGTTTATACCTGTGACTTGGGAGTCAGAACTCTTCATTAAGAAACGAAATTCAAAAAGATACAAAGGCTAACTTCATTCATTTAGGATTTTCTACAGGCTGATCAAGTATTTGATGTCAGCTTTTATTAGAAAACTAGGTTACGAAATACGAAACACATAAATCTCAGGTTCATTGTTAGAAGAAAGAAGCCTAGCCTTTTCCCAACTATGTTGGGGTCGGTTTCCAGTCTAACCGGCTACAGCTGAATACCAGTATTTTACATGAAGAGACTGCCTATCTGACTTCCACAACCCAGTAATTTGGTAATACGATACCCCTCGGTAAGACTGGTTGTCAGACTTTCAGGCTTCTGACTACCCGTAACGCCTGTCAAAGATCCACGAATGACAGCCTGGACCAACCGCTTAATGTGCTTTCCGAGGCACGGAGGGGTCTTGGTATGTAAAATGGTCACCCATCCAGAGACCAACCGCGGCAAGCGCAGCTTAACCTGATCTTTACGTTCCATGAGTCAGACGCGTTCCAGTAACACAAAACATTAGACGACAACGCTTTATATCGCTAAAATATAACCCGCCCAAGTGAAATTGCTCGTTAGTTTCGTATTACAGGTATGTTACTTTGAGTTGATTGAATTTTCAGCGGGATTGTCCGAAAGGGTTACCGCTGGCCCGGAACATAAAGGGCTAAGGAAGGAACACGGGTGGGTTTTAGTCAGTAAGAGTCTGACACTCCCTTCCGCTCCACCCAGAGAGGGTCATTTGATGATTTCCCATCCACAAAAAAAAAAGTTGATTGAATTTGGAATTATTTGTTGTTGATTGAATTGTCGCTACGTAATTTAGTAGAAGTTCTTTATTTACAAAATGTATAGCTTCTCGTGACGGGGACTTTAGATCTCTGGATCTCAGACAGAATAATGCTAGAGTGCTTTAATATGTTTCTAATAAATAATGACTCGGTGTAGCGTGCCAAATTTTTATAGCAAACTCTTTTGCACAGTCCGTTAGCCTTATTATTTTATAACAATAAGATTCTACGTCGTAACATAATTCTGATAAAGTCCTATCATCATCTATCTGGATTTTCTTTAGATTTATCTATGAACTTGGGGCATAATGATAAATTGCTGATATATTATCTGAGAGAGAACGATTATTGAAAATTTTAGTAGATTAAAGTTACACACGTAATTAGATAGAGTCAAATTGTAATTAGCCGTGTCAATGATCAGGACCTTTCATGGTTTCATTTTATTTGTTTGGTATTTCTAAACAATATTTTTAAGGCTTTGTCCCACACACAAACGCCCAAACTCCTAACATTATCTAACCATACAAATATTTTGATCCATGCGGGTATCCTTATAGAAGAGCGGTGACCGCCAAATGAGGCTTTAATGTCCAAATACAAAGCGTTTTTTGACACCTTAATGTCAAACACTGATGAAAATGACTTCATGGCGTCCATTATAAATAAATGAAATGAAATGAAATGAAATGATGAAATGATGATGAAATAATTTTATTTTTTGTAAGTAGGTTTGTACAAACACTTTTACACGTCAATCATGTTTTTTTTTTTTTATACTAGATGAAGTCGGCGTTTCCTATCTGACTACTCTGAGAAGAAAGGCCGAAACAAACTCAGAGGTCACAGTCTCTTTTAAAGTCCAGACATAATCTTGGTCAGGTTATATGAAGACCATGTAGATCGATGTCTGAGGTGGTCTTTTGAGGAAAGAACCACACAGATTGAGAGGACCTGTCCAGTCAGTGCACGCATTTGTCAAAAATCGTGCAGCTCAACTCAAGACTTAAGGAGCTCAACGATTCGACGAACAATACCAAAGAAAGGACATTTGGGTAGGCCACATAAATTACTCAAACTGCCAGACCATAAAAAAAAAAAAAACAGAACAGAGAGAATAATAAAAAAAATATATATAAGTATGTAGAAAGACCCACATCGTCTTCACATTCACAATGAAAAAATAATATAATACTTTACAAAGTAAGCAAATGTCATTGTTTAAAAAAAAATATTCATCAATGTCAATGTGTATTAAAAAGAAAAAAATCATTCAAAATGCAGAAATTGGAAGCAGCTCAATCCCAAGCCTTTTTGTCCTCAATATAATCTTTAACAGTATAAAAGGCTTTCTGGCACAACTTACGTTTAATGAAAGATTTGAATTTATTAAGGCTTAGATCTTGAACGTGGCTTGGTAGTTTATTGTAAAAGCGTATACATTGGCATCTGAACGAGCCACCTATTTTCTTGAGCCTGGTTGTAGGTACAACATATTTGTGTTTGTTTCTAGTATTTATATTATGGATATCACTGTATTTTTTAAACAATTTTATATTTTTATGGGCATATAAAAGATTTTCATAAATGTACTGAGAAGGCACAGTCATTACATTAATCTCTTTAAATTTGTCTCTGAGAGAGTGTCTCGGACTTAATTTATAAATTGATCGAACAGCTCGCTTCTGCAAAACAAAGATAGTCTGAATATCGGCGGCATTTCCCCACAATAGAATACCGTACGACATTATACTATGAAAATAGCTAAAGTACAGTCAGCGTCAGAGAAATGGAACCCCCCCAAGACTTAAAGACTATCGCCCGAGCACGCTCGGGCCCGCCGTCGCTCGTCGCTCGAGCGACGCGGCGGGCGGGCGGCGCGGCGGCGCTGGCGCGTCACGTGAGCCTTGAGCAGCTCCCTCCCCTGCCGCCGCACCCATCTCTGCCCGAGCGCATCCAACGGTCCGCCTCAGATATTATTTGCAAGTTTCATTCAAGTTTTTAATAATTCTTTAAGGTATTTTTTCGACTTCCTTCTGGCCGAACCGTATACCAAGAATAACTTACAAAAAGACACTTTGCGTGCGATTAAGATACGAACCCGCATCACCAGGCGCCAGCCGATCATCGAGACCGTGTCTTATACTACTAGGCTATTGGCTCAGTTGTCAACCTCAACGAAAATTTTAATAGTATTACTCCATAAAACGAACAAGGTTATTAACGGTCTAATCTTCTAGATAATAAGGTTTAAATTTCAACTTTCGTTTTTTAATTAATACCTTAGTTTTACAAAATGCAATACGCATTAACTCCTCAATTAACTAAAAGATAAGGTTGAAATTAGCTTGTTTGGTTGAATATAATGTGTTGATTCCGATTGTTGCACTACCGTCATTTTACTTCAGAAACTTAACTGCTGTATGAACTGCGAGTTAAGGTTGAATTTAGAATACTTCTTCGCTTTATTTAGTAAACTGTGATTGAGGGTATAATTATTTTTTAAATGGTTTCGTTTTCGTGCCGATTCGCTTGTGTGTAATTATCTTCGTCGTAATATTATCAAATTTATTAAGTTTTTGACCAGTTGATTCTATTAACCGTTGGTATGGTTTGATTAACAACTTTTTTGAAGGCTAAAATTGTTGTTATCTGGGAACAGGAACAAAGCATAAAGAAAATAGCACGAGTTATGGGCTTAACGGTAAGATTTATGTTATACTTCCACATATTACCTATTTATTGTTGCAATAATGTTGCATTATTACTTACTAGTTGGATGTTTTTATGTATTTCTAATATTATTATTTTCATTGCAGAGAAAAACAGTTCGTAGATGGATACAAAGGTATCAAGCGACGGGTGATGTGAAATGTGATCGCCAAGGCCAGAGAAAATACAAATGGAGCGACAACGTAATATTGTGAAAGTTCATTTAGTGGCACCCTTCAAAACTTCAAGAAGTGATAGACTGTGACATCCTCTCCGTTATTATAAGGCAATTTACTCGGCAGATTGATTGTGTAACGTATCTGATAAAATTGCGTTGGAACATATATGAGCAAGTGTTATTAATTCCCAATATTTGTGGGATCCTTATCTCGTAGTTAATCAAAAACAAACAACCTTTATAATTATTATCAATCCAGATAATCTGGTTTACAAGTATTCTTGTAATGTATTAACGATGCACCATCTGACCTCACATATTTTTCTAATGTTGTGTTAAATAAGGGTTATTAGAAAATGTGATAAAAGAGAAAGATGTATATTGCTATACTATTATAGTTTAGCATGTTGATTCTTCCTCTGTAATTCACAGACACAAAAGACAAAATTTCTTTTTTTTTAAAGGTTTTTTTCCGATAAGTAAGTATAAAAAAAATCTGTTTTCACAACTTTAAATAAATAAATATTATTGTAAGTAGTTATGTTTCTATAAATATATATATAAACGAACCTTTTTCTAATGTTAAACGTTCTAAACCTCATCCAGGGTATCTCTTTTGTGTTTAGTTAATATTCTAAGTAAATAACCCCAATTTAACACAGATAGAAAACTGTATACTCAACCTGGAAGTGGATTCCATGAAGTCCTAGAAATGTAATTAGAAAAATAAATGAATATTGTTTATCAAAATGCCTAGCTTTTATTACAAACCTCCATTTGATTTCTTAAATAATAATTAACGAAAATCACATAATAAAGAAACTAAAAAAAGGGTAAATAAATAAATAAATAAAATAAAGGAAAAAAAAATCTTCTCATCCGCGGATTTGAACTCGTGACCACCGCATCGCCAAGCCGCAGTGTTAACCATTAGACCAACACGCCACTTACGTTACATTACGAAAAACTTAAATAGGTTTGATGTCAATACCAAGGGGGGTACCTTATTTGTGAAGCGAACTGTACACTAAACGAGCAGTCTCTATATCAGTTAAATTTCGAATTTTTCTAACAGCGTATGCTGCAGAACTTAGCTTTTTTGACAATTTATCTATATGTGGACCCCACTGAAGCTTAGCATCCAAAGTTATGCCCAAGAATACTGTGTTGTCTTCAGGATTCAATTCCTCGCCCTTTATCAACACATTAGTTTTCACCTGCCTTACGTGGGGTAGCGTAAACTTAATGCATTTGGTTTTCTTCTCGTTTAGAAGCAAATTATTAACATTGAACCAGTGGACTACTTTCGAGATCGCGCTATTTACATCGTCAGTAACCAACTGCTGACGTTTAAGTTTAAACAAAAGAGAAGTGTCATCTGCAAACAACACTATATCATGATGATCCTTTATGAGGTACGGCAAGTCATTAATATAAATGAGAAACAAGAAAGGACCAAGAATTGAGCCCTGTGGGACTCCCATTGTTACTATAGATCCGGGTGATCTTTTTCCATTAACGTCAACGCTCTGAATCCTTTTACTCAAGTATGAAATAAGAAGATCCAGAGCAGTGTTTCGGATCCCGTAGTGGCGGAGTTTCCTGATTAACGTTTCGTGAAGAACGCAATCAAATGCCTTGGACAAATCACAAAAGATGCCCAAGGCATCGCATTTATCTTCCCATGCATTATAAATATGTCCTAATAGTTCAACGCCGGCATCAGTAGTTGAACGACCCCTTGTAAAACCAAACTGTTTGCTATGTAATAATTTATGTTTATTAAAAAATCTTTGCATTTGGTCTAAAATTAATTTCTCAAAAATTTTACTAAAGGTAGGTAGTACAGAAATAGGTCTATAATTTGTGGGATCTGATGTACTACCTGATTTAAACAAAGGTATTATTTTACTATTTTTCATAAGGTCAGGAAACTCCCCATTGTCAATACAACTATTAAAGATAATAGCTAGAGTAGGCGCTACAATGTCAATAATAGACTTGGCTACTTCTACAGAATTACCCCACAGATCTGCAGTCTTTTTTACATTTAAAGTGTGAAAGGTTTTAATTATATCTCTACAGGTAATATATTCAAAATAAAATTCCGAATCGCAACCATTAACATTTTCTTTAAGCAAAGACTCAGCAACAGAAGGTGATGAGTTTAGTGATTTAGTAGTTGAAACGGGAATATCTGAAAAGAAATTTTCAAATGCCTCGGCGACTTGTGCGTCTGATTTTATTATGTTGTCATTAATAGACAGGCTGTAGTCAGTATTTCGGTTACTAGATCTTCCCGTTTCACTATTAATAATATTCCAAGTCGTTTTAATTACATTACTGCTGTTTTTAATCTCTGAACCCAAATAACGTGACTTGGCCATATAACAAACTTTTTTAAATAATTTTGAATAATTTCTAACATACAAATTAAATTCATCAGTGTTAATATAAGTCCTTTCATTGTACAGTTCATAAAGCCGTGTTCTACTTTTATGAATACCAATGGTAGCCCAATCACTGAACGATGCATTACTATTAACCGAAATAGTCTTGGGAATAAAGGTGGAATCAAATTGTTTACGGTATACATTAAAAAAAATATCATAAAGATGATTAGGATCAGCATGAATAGACAAAACTGGTAATTTATCAATGAGTTTAACTTTAAAAGCCTCCAAGCGACTTGCAGTTTTGGGGTTAACAGTGATATCCTTTTTAGCCACTTTTTTGTTTTGATTTTGAATAGTAATCCTTTGCCCGCAATGATCAGAATCTAGTAAAGTTATAATTTCTTTGTGGCTTGGTATAATATCTGTATATATATTATCTAGGCATGTGGCACTAGTAGGGGTTATTCTTGTGGGCTCCAAAAATAGGTTTAGAAGATTGTAGGACTGAAACAGACTTAAAATTTTACTACAAGAACCTGAGTTTTCTAATAAATTGACATTAAAATCACCGCAAATGATAACGGACTTGTTTGAGTTACAAATCCTGTGTAACACTTCATCCATTACCTTTTCAAAGCAGTCATACAATCCTGAAGGGGGTCTATACACACTTAATACAATAGAGTGCTCCAATTCTACACAGGCAATTTCAACCGTACGCTCAACTGATAGGCTCACAATATCTATACGATCTTTAAATTTAAGCTGGTTACTTACTAAAATTAATGAGCCACCATGTATAGCATTTGTTCTGCTAAACGAACTACCAACCTGGTGATTATTAAAATTGAACAAGAAGTGGTGGCTTTTCAGCCAATGTTCTGTTATACAAAGTATGTCAATACTATTAAAATTCATAAATAATTCTACTTCAAATTCTTTGTTCATAAATCCTTGAATATTTTGATGCACTAGGTTGATACTATTGACTGATTTTAAGCTTTTTTTGCGTACATTATAGCTAGAGGTTGCCTCTATTGTCTTAATTTCTAATTTAAATTATTAGCAATGTCATTAATAGTGACCAAATTATTGGCAGAATTATTTATAATGTCATTGCATTGCTCAAAAGAAGCAAGTTGTTTAGCCAAATTTTTGGCTGTAATAGAAAAAAAATAAGATAGCGACACAGCTATCTGTCTTTTATAATAGTCAGAAAGATAGTACATAACAATGTTATATCTATCTTTTGTCAAATAGAAATTATTACTAACATAATTGTTAATATCAACTAAATGGAACATGTTATTATTAAATGTCAAGTTATGCATTGTCATATTCAATTCAAATCTTAAGCTATTTTCTTCCTGTGGCAAACTGTTACTATAAGGGAATGTAAACAATACAACTTTTCTTAAACTAAGGTTGCATAATGTTCTATGATACTGGAGCAGTTCTCCTTTGTTTACATTTCCCCTATTACCCATAAAAATTAATAAAGTTGTATCCTGGCTAAAGTTACATTTAATAATTTTTTTCATAATATGAAACAAAGAACAACCAGGCATATAGTAATTTATTATTGAGTGTCCCGGATATTCAGCTGTTAACAAGTGTCCTAAGTCCTTACCGATCTCATCACAAAATAACACAATATCATTATTTAAAGTTTGTTTACACTTTTAATACGAACTATTAGTAGAAGGAATTATCAAATCAACACAGGGCTGCACTAAGGTGGTATTGCAAGTTGTCAATGAATGCTCCGGTGTGACATTGGTTGGTGTTTGACAATACTCACAGTTGTTTTTTTGTGAGTTTACCAGCTCATTCATTGCCAACACATATTCCCTCATTAGGTCTTCAGAGGTATTATATTTGTTGGTCATTGAACTAAGTTTCTCCTGTAGATGGTCAAGTTCAGATTGCAAGGTCTCTGTGTCAATGTTGTACTTCCTAGTACTCTGCTCCAAATTATAAGAATACATGTCTAATTGTTTAATTAAATTCAACCTTTCTCTATTCAATTTAACGTTTTTGATAAAGAACTTTTGTCTTTTTACCATTTTTTGTGTTTTAACAATGTATTTATTAATTTTAATGTATTTTTTAAGTTTATTTTTACTGCTTACTACCCTCACTGAATTATATGATTTTGATTCATCATCAGCTGTCAAATCCATAGTGTATGTGGGGTTTATGGTAGAAACCATTGACGGGGCAATAGGCATCAACTCACTGAACAGACTTTGGTTCAGCGAGGCGGTGATGTTAAGATTGGTCGTCTCAAGTTGTGTTATTTGACTTTGAGCCTCATGTAGCTGCTGTTGTAATAAATGTTTTTGACTAAGAGCTTGTTCATACTCTGTGCTACACTGGCTGAACCCGTCCACAACAAGTTGAAGTCTATCCCGTTCTTCTATGGCATCAGTGTATTGATTATATATCTGAGCCATTTCAATTTTTAACTTCCTATTCTTTTCATGGGCATCAAAGAGCACCCTTTCATTGTCATCTATTTCCTTAATTAGTTGGTCACAGGACTCCTTTGACGCCTTTAAGGCGCTCAAAGCCTCATTGAGTTTGGACTCTCCGAGGCGAGCACGGGCGCTGCGAGTCATAATCATGATTAAAACTAGTAAGGAAGCGACAAGAAATTAGAAGAGAGAAGGTAGTTGTGGCAGCAGTAGAGAAGATGATTAGTTTAAAAGGAAAAATGAAATTTAGATGTAATTCTAAGGAGTTCTGTCACCAAACCAATGCAAGGTTATGTTTACGTTCAAAGGTCATTGGCATCAATAAAAAGCCTTACTAAAAATGAACAAACTAATTGCTGGTTAAATTGTAGTACGTAAACAAACTAATAGCAAGTAAAATATAGAGTATTGTACCTGATATCAAGATGACAATGCAAAATTCACTTACGCCGGTAACTGTCACCGGTTTACATATAAATATTTACACTTAATTTGCACTAGCTATTTGAATCTAACACAATATACACATTATTATCCTATTTACTTGAGGAGTAGTTGGAAATAGGCCTAAAAAACAACGAAATTAAATATTTAAGATTAAAAATTACATAATAAATTTTAACAGCTGTTAGCTGTAGTGTTGCCACAGGAAAAAAAATACGAGTATGACGGAAACGTTCTTCTATCTATAGGATATCGTAGCCTTAGTCACTAGGCCAACCGCTAAATTCATACATTTGACAACATAAAAACTAGAGAGCTACAAAGATCTTCTCTGATCTATTTCTGTTTTGTGCTCGTGAATATATTTTTCCATAATATATTATTAGAATTTATTATCTTTTTGAATGCGGTGTTTCTGTGACAAATAAACCTATTTTTCTTTTATCTTTTGACGGCTGAACGACATTGACAGGGGGGCGTTGTTGGTTGTTGGTTGATGTTTATGAAATAGTATTGAAAAAAAAAAAAAAACATACGAATTGAGAACCTCCTCCATTTTTGAAGTCTGTAAAAAAACGATAGATGGCGATTTTAGAAACGCACTGTACCTACAGGCAGCTATATTATGTTCCATTTTTAAATAATCCACAATTCAGTTGATACCAAAAAGGTTCACACACTCTCTTAATTATAATTTTACATTAACAAGAACCTAATCCAAAACCGCTCCTCTTTATAATTCTCTATGGTCGGTACAAGTTTTCAGAAGTCACGTTAGCCCTGTAATACTGTTAATAATTTAAGCGAAGGTCGAGCGCATCATTTAGCAAACAACGCTTTGAATGTTAATTTATTAAGACATCTCGGGGCTGATGGCACGTCATGATGGTACTTGAGGGATGGTTCTGGTTGCTTTGAAAGCGGAAAGCGGGTGCGGCTGTCAAGATTACAAGGTTCTACGAACATGTTAGGTATGTTCATGGACGCAATATATGTTACTTCTATATATTACGTCCATTATGTCAGGGCTAGGGACCAAAGACAATACACATTAATCTGTCAACTTGACTATCAACATCATGGACGTAATATATATTACGTCCATGATCAACACAAATTGTCCTTATTTTCTAATCACAACTATTATTACTCTTTGACAGTTGTATGAATTGGCTATAAATTGGGTAGGTAATTCATTTCCCTTACTACAAAACCATTTGTAAATATTAATTGATAAATTCACTCTCGCCACTTTACGATCCAATTTAATGTCAATCATTTCAGCTAATCGTATCGCAGCGAATATTGGATATTAATCATTTTAAAATTTTACAGACCCACAGGTTTGCAATTTAAATTAGAATTCAAAACATCTATACTAATACTAGCTGTTGCCCGCGACTTCGTCTGCGATCCAAGATGAAAAGTAGCCTATGTACTTCTCCAGGTCATGGTCTATCCACGTGCATTTCATCCAAATCCGTTCAACCGTTTTAACGTGAAAGCGTATCAAACAAAAAAACTTCTTTTCGCATTTATAAAATATTAGTTAGGATTTTATTAGGATAGAAAAACTGCGTTCCGCTTCGCCGCGCTTCGACGCTCTTTTGGTGTGAGTTGAGCCTAAGGAATACCTGACTTTTTTTCACGATTTCAGGTTTAGTCCAATAGTAAAAGTTGTTCATAATGATGAGTACAATGACCTTGAGGTTGTAAATTTTTTACCAATAACCCTGTATAGTTGAAGTTTGGTAAGAAATCGATGGATGTTTTCGAATAAATAAAGTTTTTGTGTAAATTGCTCGTTTTCCTGCTGACTGTACATTCTTTCCAAAATCTGTGATGTAAATCAAGATTTCTCAAAAAGTAAAGAAAAGTTTCCTAAGACCGTTTTCCTGTAGCTACAATGGTAATGGCCCCTACTGCCTCATCTCAAAAATCCACTTTGTATACAGGATAGATTTTTGAGCCAGTGCGGAAACTGTAACCTTGACTCCAGCTCATGATTCTAGACAGAAATACAAATTCCCCTAGGGTAGAAATTTTCGCCGTCAAAAATAATGAATTTTGGTACTTTCAAACTCAAATAGGAGCCAGGGGGTTAATTATAGATCGACGTAGTAATAGTTAACCCATGCTCGGGATGTTATAATTATATTTAATTAAAAGTTGGTATTTTTTAAATGTCATGCTTAAAACACTTGTTAAAAATATGATTTTAGGCATTTTCAATCTCAAATAGCAGCCGCCGGGGGGTTAATTGTAGACTTTTGTTATAATAGTATAAAATGCTCGAGATGTTATTTCCCTCAAGAAAATATTACTTTTTCTTCTGGCTGCCACTTCAATTTTTGGGTATAAAACGCTAGAAATATAATAAAAAAACGCTATAAAAAAAGCTAGTAGTATAATAAAAAAAGTCAATAAAAATTAAAAAAAAGTACAAAATGTTCGACGCTTGAATTATGTCCTTTAATTTGACAAATGAACTGTTTGTTTTCTATTAATAAAATAAAATTGTATTCGAAAACATGAATAATTTTTTTTCCTCTAGTGACTGTACCTAGCAAAGATATCCAAAGCGCTGAATCATAGCAAACATGACTAATTCTAAATACCTATAGTCGAAGCGTTTTCTCACTTTCTGCTGATTTGCAAATACATAAGAACATAGAATAATATTATCTGCTTACATTTCAACAAAGTAGCGAATCAGCTGATCCCTCGTGGCAGGGTTCCAAGTAACGTTTAGGTCAGGTCTGCCAGTACATTATGTTTATTTAAATGTTAAAAATGTTTTGCATTGACAAAAAACCGATGTAGAATGTTGAATAAGATATCTATTAGTTTTCGCTTTCAGAAACTTCGCTAAGGTACCATTCTGAAATCTTTACCCAATAAAAAGATTATTTATTATCCTAAAATATATTTACTTAATTTCAAAACTAACGATCTTAAAATAATTATATAAACAAGTATATAAAAAGGAAAAATCATAGGGCGTCAAAAGTTCGTCCGTATCGTTGTCAACAGGAAAAGTGCCCAAAAGGCTGGCAGCATTGCCACGTTGTATGGCGATGCTCATTTTTTGCCAGCCCTGTGGTCACGTAAAGAGTCGACCAACCACTTGGCAATGTCTCGAAAAACTAAGTGGGCACTCTGACTCTTTACCATTTAAATCTCTGATCAGTAAATCTTATGTCGGGACTAACTTTTAATTCAATAGATATTCAGAAAACTGGGGAAAAACCGCTTGAATAATACTGTAGGTATAAGTAAAATCAGCCTATAATGTTCCCACTGCTTGGACACAGGCCTCCTCTCTATGAGAAGGAGTGGGCCGTAATCTACCACGCGGCCCCAGTGCGGGTTGGTAGATGACACATGTCTTCAAATGTTTGGTTCTAGGACATGCCGATTTCCTCACGATGTCTTCCTTCACCGTTTTGAGAGCAGTGGTGATGAAATAATTTACACAAAGTAAAGCGCCTGTCTGGGTTCGAACCTACGACCTACAACTCGTAAGTCGCGATCGTTACCACTGGGCGGGCCACCACTGCTCATTCTAATCCTGTGAGAATTTTTAAATCCATCGTACGATGTTATAATAAACTTAAAACAAACTAATTTAATTTGAATAATTGCAAAGTGACCAGTGATTTTCGTTCAATGTTATCAATTCTAAAATAACAAGTACCAACATTTTAATCGAATTAAAAAAAAATCTTGTAAGGTTTGATTGGCTGGCTTTTACCTTAGCCATTGCCATACAATGTGGTGAAGCCGCCACAAGAGTTCTCTTGGGTACATTACCAGTCGACAGCGATGCGGTCGATATCCGTGGATGCGGATGATTTTTTAGACGCTATATTTTAGTTTGTGAATAGTTTTTTTGAAGTTGTGTTGATACTTATATATTTTTGGTTAATTAATTAGGTATTTGTTGTTATTTACGTACTATAACAGTCAGAAGTCGACTAGCAATCTCACAAAACTATGGCATAAGAATATTAGTTGTACTTATGACCTTCTTCTATAAGAACGTTTGACAACACTACACATTGGCAACTTGTTGGCCGCTTATGATTGTTATTACAAATTTCAACAAGTTAAGTAAGCGTTACGGTGGCCAAAGTAGTTAGCATTGTGCCTCGCATGGCGAACCTTCGGGTTCGAGTCTCACATCAAACATGAAAAATATTTTTTAAGTATTACAATCATGTGAAAAAAGAATGCCGAGTTGCTAACAAATATTTTAAATATTCCACAACTAAACGAATATTCTTTCGTTTTACAATTATAATCTTAGCGTCGTTATTAAAATATGAGGGTAGATTTGAAACAAAGTGATAAGTTCACTTTGTAAATCTACCCTCATATTTTAACTACTTTACTAGTTTACCTAAATTATTCCACTATTCGCTATTGTTGGTTGGTGAACATAGTTACGAGCGTTTATGTTATCTTGTTGTTGCTACATATTTTAGTATTCTTCTGAATTCAATATGCAGGCTAATATTAGTATTGAAGCCAAGGCAAATATTGTGGCCCTATAATAACATAAATAAGTGTAAAGGATTTCTTTTGTATAAAAAATATTACAATGTTACCATATCAAAATTTGTTTCATTTTCATCATTATCATAGATATTATAATAATAAATTACCTTTATTGTAATATCTATTTGTTCAAAGTAATTTACTAAAATAAATTACTAAAACATACAAATAATAATAATTATATAAAACATCAAAAAAAAACTGGCCCAACTAGGATTCGAACCTACACCTATCCCGTTCACATTAGCGAGTGCAGCCTCGTTACCGATCTAGCTAATGTTAACTTATATTCACTTGTTGAAATTTTGTATTACTATGAAAAAAATAATCAGACTGCGATAAAGAAACAAGTTACTGATATTGTCATCCTTGTCTAGCATTGACCACATCTATGACTACTCGTAGCGCGATGCTACACGACATGTTAGTTTGTTAGCGTTGGAACATCACTCACACGGATAAAAATGCGTATGTGTGTATAGGCGCCGCAGCCCGTATAGCGCAGGCGATAATGGTCATTGCGGTGTAAGTGGACTTCTGGCCGTGACTGTACATATTATTTTAATTTTGAATAAAAATATAAACCAAATAAACAGAAAGAAAATACAAATAAAACTCCAAACAATTATAAACTTGTTTACATCTAAAACAATTGTTTTGATTGTTGAAAACTAAACAATACTAATTAAGTTGTAGAACAACATTAAAACAACTACTGTGTTTAAACAATGTTTCTAAGCGAACTGATAACATAAATGAAGAGAAAATAGCGATACAATAAAACATCAAAAAAAATTATTTGGTCCAAAAGAATTGTTTTGATAACATTTATTTATTTTTATTGGTTCACCAACAATTCAAAGTCAAAGTCAAAGCATTTATTTCAAATAGGCACATAAAAGGCACTTTTGAACGTCAAAAATTACGATAAAATAGAATTGATTCTAGTCGCCCATTCCAAAGGGTAGTTTCCGTATGGAAAAGAACGGGCAAGAAACTCCACCGTTACTCTTCTAAAAAGTTTTACAATATTTTGCATACATTCATTATATAATAATAATATGTGAATACGATGCACCTAAAATAAAATTACTATACCACAATAGGTAAAATAATTAAAAATGAAACCATGACATATAAATTAATTAATTATCTGATAGATACATGGTGCTCACATATTTACAAACATGGGTAAAAGTAAACGATTTTCATTTAAAATAATAAACAAAAAAAAAATCAAGTTGTCAGGGTCAATGTCAGGGTGTGAGTTAAAGAAAAATAATTACAGAATGTAATGAATCTCAAAAAAATAAATAAATTATACAATTAAATTAGCAACCAGTTTGATTTTGTCTAGACTCTATATTGTCCTATGGAGCAGGACCAGCATGTTTCTAAGCATTCTTATCTTGGATATAATCTTCTAATTTATAGTATGCTTGTTTACAAAGTGTACGTTTAATGTGAGTTTTAATTTTTTTTTCATTTAATTGCAATATATCACAAGGTATTTTATTGTCACATTTAACACAGTACCCCATAAAAGATGTATGTACTTGGGCTAATCTGAAAAATGGTTGATATATTTTATCTTTATTTCTAGTGTTAAAATTATGTCTATCGCTTATTTTATTAAAAAGATGTAGATTTTTTCTTACATACATAGTTTTGTTCATTTTTGTTAATTGTTTACACAGGTTCTATGTTAAGGGTGTTACGCAGCCGCGTGACGACTCCCGGCCACCGTAGGCGCGGGCCTGCGGGCGGAGAGTAATGGGTAGCTCACCGTCCGATCAGCGGACGGCGCGTACGTGTTCCACGCGCGCCTCAAAAAGATGTCAGCATCGAGGAAGGGGCCGAACCCTGCCGGGTCAGCGGGATTGTCCGAAAGGGTTACCGCTGGACCGGAACATAAAGGGCTAAGGAAGGAACATGGGTGGGTTTTAGTCAGTAAGAGTCTGACACTCCCTTCCGCTCCACCCAGAGCGGGAGGGGTCATTTGATGATTTCCTATCCGCAAAAAAAAGGGTGTTACGCAATTGCGTAACACACTAACAGTAATTAGGTCAGGGGTAATTATTACCCCACTGGCTGACAAAAACTTTCTTCCACAATATCAAATCTTCTCACAAAATCAGTCGTTTTCCCCTCCCGTCAATTTTATCATTGACAAGACTTCACAAGACCAATCAACTCCCAGCCCGCACATTTTCAAAAAAAGTTTTATAGGACCCTGATCTCTACGCAGGATATGAGGCGATAAAGGCGTCATATGATGCCAATATCGAAATCTTAATATTACTTTGAAAATGTTAAAAGCTTATTCTGATAAATCTTCGCTCATGTCGGTTTAGGAAATTGCATTACGGTTTGATTTCTCCATTTAATGATGTTTCTATCTTTTTGGGCCCATTTTTATATAGAATAGAATTTATCGTGTGTAATTTATCATTGTTAGTGATAGGTCAGACTTAAAAGAGGGGGGGCTTGTGGCTAAGTAATAACAGCTGCACGGGTCGATCGACCAGGTTAAGCTACGCTTGCCGCGGTTGGTCCGTGGATGGGAGACCATTTTTACGTACCAAGACCCCTCCGTGCGTCGGAAAGCACGTTAAGACATTGGTCCCAGCTGTCATTCGTGGATCTTTGACAGTGGTTACGGGTAGTCAGAAGCCCGAAATTCTGACAACGAGTCTTACCAAGGGGTTTCGTATTACCCGGTAACTGGTTTGTGGAGGTCACATAGGCAGTCGCTTCATGTAAAATACTGATACTCAGATGCATCCGGTAAGACAGGAAGCTGACTTGTAATAAAACAGGCAGAGGCCTGGGTAATATAAAGAAAGAAAATAAGTTTATTTGACCCAGGTTTGTAAATTTGTAAGGCACACAAAATTCATACAACAAAAAAAAACTTTAAACTCTGGCTGCTCCAAATAGGCCCAGTTCAGTATAAATGTCAAACAACTTATGCCTGACGCTAGTATTCAACTGGACCCTATGGTACGAGGACGTCTTACGGATGTATGATGTTTTATGATGTCACAAAGAAATCTGTCTATCATCGTCACCTTTTCCCAACTATGTCGGGGTCCGCTTCCAGTCTAACCGGATGCAGCTGAATACCAGTATTTTACATGGTGCGACTGCCTATCTGACCACCACAACCCAGTTACTGGGTAATACGATACCCCTTGGTAAGTCTGGTTGTCAGACTTTAGGGCTTCTGACTACCCGTAACGACTGTCAAAGATCCACAAATGACAGCCGGGACCAACGGCTTAACGTGCTTTCCGAGGCACGGAGAGGTCTTGATATGTAAAGATGGTCACCCATCCACGGACCAACCGCGGCAAGCGTAGCTGAAAGAAATCTGTCCATAAGTTTTAATAATAAAACAACAACCAGCACCCTAGTTCCGTAACACACTATCAATCGGCACAATTTGACGGCACGGTTGGCGCAGTGGTTAAGCGATTGACTGCTGCGCTGCGTGTCGCGGGTTCGATTCCCGCACGGAACAAATATTTGTATGACCTACAAGTAGTTGTTCCGGGTCTGGCTGTTTGTGTATGTGAGTTTAAATGTTTGTAAACGCACCCACGATACAGGAGAAATTCCTAGTGTGTGGCAACGTTTAAAAAAAAAAAATCACAATCCGAATCATTTTGAAGGGTATTGCTTATCCATTTCTTCATATGTTCGAAAAACTTGTCTGCTCAACAACGTAAATAATGCAGTGAATGTTGTTGAACTGTCAAAATGAAATCCATTCCTGCTGTTAATGTGTTACGCAATTGCTCTGCAGAAGAATATCAACTTTAACTAAACTTTCTCTTTTATACTAACATAAGATCACATATTCCTTATTTAGCCAGCTCAGCCAAAAGAGTCTTTTAAAGTTCAAAATCTCTTGAAGTCACAACAAAGTTGTTCGACGAAATTCTCATACCTAAATTCCGTAATTTCACCCCAAATTATTTAGCTTCGAACTCAGCAAAATTTTGAAATATTACTAGTTAATTCGAATAAAGTTTCAACAACTTCCCATAAAGCCCTCTTAGAGTGCGTTCAGACGAGAAACGTTAAAACGCGCGTTTGGAGTGTGTTAAGTTTTTGAACTGTAGATATGACGAGTATTTATATAACGTTTCTCTGGTTTATTCAATGTAAAAACGGTAGTAAATATATGTTCAACTGGATTTTTTATTTTATCCCGTCAGGTTGACAGGGACATCAACGCGCAGTCTGTTACGATGGATTTGATACCGGATTCTGAACCTCTCTGTGTTGAAAAAATGCTGTTCCATACATTTTGACAGCATTACATATTGTAACGAAAATAATAAGAATCACATAGAAGATACAACGTATATTTTTTTAAATCAAATTCAAATTTAAAACGTATAAAATAAATCTAAATATAAAACACGGAGGTTTGTTACTTGACAATTATTGTTGGTTTAAAGATATTAGGAAAAAAAACGAGGAATTAGGAGAGCTTTTCATATTCAGGATATTTTTAGAATAAAATTTTATAACGATTTCACGAATTTTTACCTGATTGCAATTGAATTTTAGACTCGTTAGAACAGATTTCAAAAGAATTCATTATAAAATACATTAGCTAAGTTGTCCTGAGATAAAAAAAGATCAGGAGCTTCAGTGTTAAAAAGAAAAAAATGTATTCGATCGTAGTTTCCTGGACAAAGGCGAAGGTGGTCGGTCACGAAGTTCAGCAGCCAACGCACGGGACTCGAAGTACGTCAGGAAATACTCACACTACTACAACAGGTACTCTGCAGCTAGGTTGGAGTATGCCACATTTTGTGAGTTTGTGACTCGCAAACCAGTAGACGATCCGGTATTCTGGAAAAGAGCAAATCGCCTTTTTTCACTGGCTCTACTTACGACAAATAAAATAAGGTGTCAGACCAGAGAAAAAGAAGCAAAGTTCACTGAGGGAGAAGAAGGCCGGAAACTAGAAGGAAAATGCATACCAGGTTTGGAGAAGAGGTTACACCAGATAGTGTGGTCAGCTTATTATGCTATACTCGACATCAAGACTTTAACCATTGCACGCTGGCAGGAATGCATGAATGTGTAATATCATCAATTCGGTAACAGATTACCAGGAATCTTCAAATTATATCAGGTGAATCCAGGTCAACAATTATTAAGCAACTAACTTTACTCGACGAATAATTTTGAAATTTTGACAGTTATTTCATACAAAAACTGTCAAACGTCAATTTTACTCCTCGAATAAAAGTTATCTAGCGATGGAAAAATCAGCCCTTAATCAAAGAAAAATTTTTTAATCCATCAAATATCTTGTCATGTCAAGAAAACGAACAGCGTTTGAAAAAAAACATTAATAAAAACAGTCATTATTTGAAAAAAAAAGGTTTTAACCTGTGAGGTTTTACCCGCAGAGGCAACGCTGCAATAGGTATCGTACATTTCTATGAAACAGCTGTTTTTTTTTATGGCCGACAAAAATTGTCTACGCTAGGGGTAATCATGCGCTGAATTCATGGTTACAGTTTATGCGTTGATATCCGCAGGGATAAATAATCCAGTTGTAGATATCTACAACAGATTTTTTATTTTATAAAATTACAGCTTATGCTGTGGTGAGAAGATTGGTCGGTCAGCTGTTCAGATAAGTAGTCATCATCATCATCAGCCTATAGCATAGCAGTCCACTGCTGGACATAGGCCTCTCCTATTGTACGCCATTCAACTCGATTTTCGGCAACTTTCCACCCAGCTGCTACCATCCTGCGAAGATCGTCTCTCCATCTAGCCTGAGGGTGTCCCACCTTACGATAAGATAAGTAGTACTACCCAACAACTATACACAACTCTGTGCAGGCTTTTTTAATGCGTCGCCTGAAATAAATGGATTATTATTTAAAACATCAAATAATTTTCGACAAGAATATTGAAATATTGTCTCCGTTTTATGAATTATGAAAAGTCAATCAGGTGACTGTGCGAATGTTCTTGCTTTCTCGCTTCAAGCAAATATCAATACCGTATCTGGAACAGTTTGACTACAAACATAGGTACACGGACTTGAATATTACGTCGGTGCGATGAAAGGCTAACTTGCCTGGGGACTTTGTACTCGCCTGTGTATTGAAGAGTTCAAACTAATTTGTAAAATCAACACTGTACCAAAAGTTGCTGGTATTGTTGCCGTCCAAGCGTCAATCGTTCGTTTGAACTGACCTTACAGTTAAGGTAGTCAAACATTGTACCCTTTATTTATAAACGTTGCTTAAAGTTTAGAGTTTTCTTAGCTAGAGTGAACAGGCATTTTCTTGGCACGCTCGTTCTTTCATACACCCACAGATATAGATACACCAAGATAACGTAAGAGCAACTACTTCGCGTGCCCAGCTTACGTACAAAAATCGTAAGCCGCCACTTTCGCGCTCAGTCCTGTGTACTGCTGGCTGGGTGAGCGTGAGCGTTGGCGCTAGGCCCCGGGGGTGTGGTGAGACGGGTGCCGCACGCGGCGGCGTCTTTGAATCGCTTTGATTTTTCCGTCGCTAAATAGTGCTTGTGACATCATAGTAGGTAGTCAAAAAATGGCACGCTTGGTTCTCATACAGATCCTGATACTTGCGTTATCTAGGTCTATCTATGTCTTTGCATAGACCTCATCCATCGTTTTCCATCAGGCGTAATCGCGGTCAAGAGCAAGCCCATTTAGCAATAAAAGCAAACGTCAAAAATGTATGGTTAAACAGTCGCTAATCATTACTTAACTTTAAGGCACGTTTATAAATATACCCCTATATTGTTTCCCTTTATTCCGAACTCACCTTTAAATAAATACAAATTGAATTTTGATTACAGGACATTTTGTATCGGAGTTTTGTTCGGTGTTATATTAAAGAATTTTATTTCATCATTGATTCTGTAAAATATTTCATTCCGTATAAATATTATTTCCGACGAAAAAATTTCTGAAGTCGTACAAATTGTAAGAAATAATTGATGCATAATTAAGGGTTTGTTCGTTTAAAACTTACGTTCGCCAGAGATTTTCATTGTGTAATTACGATACTTTTTTGTAGGTATTTTGATATTGCTCGGGACCCTGGGGTCCCGGACCTTTGGAAGGCGTACAAGGGGCTAAAGCCAACTCGTAGAGGCCCGGTAGACGCTTTTAATTAAATGAGGCATTATTATTAAAGATATTTTACCAACCAAAAACATGAACAGAAATCTCAGAAAAAAGGTATTTCTTTTAAAAAAAATATATTTAAATACAGATGATTATAAACCCAAATCACTAGTAATTTATTTAATGTAATGTTGCTGTGTGACTTTTAAGAATTAATATACAAATTCTATGGGGGACAAACAGGAATAAAAAGTTTCAAGAATTATAGTTCGAACTGTCCCCTCGTTGTTAAGGTTAACAGGGGGACAGATTAAACTTTTTTTTCAGGGTGACAGATCGGAATAATTCCTAGTTCCAAATATATGAACTGTACACTATTACGTTTTTATTGATTAATTTAACGTATGACTTATATCTTAAAATATAATCAAGTTATCCCTCAGGATCACCTAATTGTTTTTTTTCATTTTAAATCATAATGTGGCATCACAGATGAAATCGAAAAATGTCAACTAACTTTTGGATACCACCACCACCATCATCATCATTATCATTTCAGCTGAAAGACGTCCACTGCTGGACATAGGCCTCCCCCAAATAACCATAAATAATATTGGATGCCACTGTATAGCGTAATTCTATCTTATCCTGATTTGGGAGTTACTGTTCAAGTCTTACCAGTATATTTTTATTTTCAGAAATATACTTTATACAATTTCAAACAAATACCATCAATTTTATGATATACATAAATACCTACATTCGAGACCAACGAAACGAATGAGTTGCCAATATTTCGCTTCATCTCTCGTTCGTTTCCTGAGCAATTCTATACGTTGATATCTTTAATTTCCTCATTCGACCGTCCACGGGTCACTTTCGTTTTAAAAGGTTCAACTTGCTGTTTCTGTTAGAGTTAGAACGAAATATGATTTTCGGCAGAAGCCGAAACCGTAACCGAATATTCGGCCCCTCTTCTAGTTTCGGCCGAAACTAAAACTTACATAATTATGTAAATTCACATTATACCCTGGAATTTATTGTTTATTTTCTAATATTGTAACTTCGTACAATGAAGCCCCGAGTTATCTTCATAATGGGGTTCAAGGTCCGACTCCTGAGTTGGGCGAAGTGTTATTGTCGAACCATTCAAATGACTAGACCAAGAGGCTGTCTTTAGTTATCTATCACAACAGTTAGCTCATGAACGCTAGTTACTGCAGAGCCGCAGTTTCAGCGTCTGCTTGGCCAAAACGGAAATAGTAGCCGAAACCGGCCTTTTCGGCCGAAACTGACCAAAACCGTAACCGAAACCGAAGCTTCGGGTGGTCTCTACTTTCTGTATTTACAAACTTTATACATTTGTTCGTACTTAATATTTGATGAAGGTAAGGGAAATTGGTCTTTTCTATCTCGCTATATTTAATTCAAAAATGTTGGTTTTAACCCCCGACGCAAAAACGACGGGGTGTTATAAGTTTGACGTGTCTGTGGGTGTGTGTGTGTGTGTGTGTGTGTGTCTGTCTGTGGCATCGTAGCTCCCGAACGGATGAACCGATTTTGATTTAGTTTTTTTTGTTTGAAAGGTGTATTAGTCGGGAGTGTTCTTAGCTATGTTTGATGAAAATCGGTCCAAGATGGCCGCCGCTACAAAATGGCGGATAACATATTTTTTCACAATTCCCTCAATATGGGTATCAAATGAAAGGGCTTCAATAGTAGAATACTATACGCTATAACAAATTTTGAATCCACGATGGCCGCCACAACAAAGTGGCGAATTTTTTTTTTCACAACTCCCTCAATATGGGTGTCAAATGAAAGGGCTTGACTAGTAGAATACTATACACTAATAAAAATTTCAAATCCAAGATGGCCGCCACCACAAAATGGCGAATTACATTTTTTTTTCACAACTCCTTCAATATACCTAGGTATCAAATGCAAGGGCTTGACAAGTAGAATAATTTACACTATATTGAAAGGGAATGAGGAATATTAACCACATAACGAAATGAAAACTAAAAACTTGAAAAATATAATAAAACAAAAAATCTGTTTAGTCTTAAAAATTATTCTTCAACTATAAATTAATCAATATTTTTTGACGGATAAAAAACCTGATTAAACACCAAATTACCAAAATCTTAAAAGGGAAGAAAATAAAAGAAATGAAATACAAAAATTAAGGAGTCCCTACAAAAAGCATGGAATAAAAAATTAAATTAAAAATTTAAAAAACCCCCGACAAAAATAAAATTAAGGAATCCCTTTTTTTCTTTCTCAGGTCCCCCGACTTCCATAAGATTTTTTAAATTTTTTTTTATTTCATGCTTTTTGTAGGGATTCCTTAATTTTATTTTTGTCGGGGGTTTTTTAAATTTTGTTTCGTGTGTTTCATGTCAATATTGAATATGTGTGAAGCGAGGAGTCCAGTGCTTTTGAACCCTTCTTCTTTTGTTTTATTTGAAACTAAGCTTTTGATTTTGGAAAGTAGGTCATCTCATATAATTTAGGTTGAGTTTCACCAATGAAACTGAACACAATCAGCACATCTGGGGGCCTAAAAAGGCCACTTTGGCAGAATCATAAAAGGATAACATTATGAATTATAATGGACAGTTAACTGTTTAGTTAATCGTATCAAATCCCATTGGTGAGGGATTTTTCAGTTATTTTTTTTTATCTGTGCTAAAATACCAATCAATCCAATCCAAATCCAATCCCAATCTCTTTGATTATAGGTATAATCAAAGAGATTGGGATTGGATTTGATGTCGTAGTGCAGCGAAAAAAAGAAAAACACGGACTGTCTTCGCCATATTATGATTCATAATGTTATCCTTTTATGATTCTGCCAAAGTGGCCTTTTTAGGGCCCCTGAAAGTTCAAGAGCAATATTATTCGTTATTGTCAGTGTAAATGTTCCACAACAATAACGACACTGATGACAGCTCTTGAACGCAGTTTGGATGTGCTGGTTGCGTTCAATTTCATTGACAAAATTCGCCCTTAAGAAAAGTTTAAAGTTGGTTGAGTTATTACTTAAAAATAAAAACCTTATATCAATATTCAGTTTAGTGGTTTGAATTTGAATCAAGTAGACAGGCAGTCTCCATCAAATTTAAGGGGCAGTCTCGCCGTGCCATCAAATTTTCGCCGCGATGATATCGCCGCGTGGAGACACGTTCTAAGAGAGTGGATAGAAATACGTGGCACGACGATAATATCGCCGCGATTCTCTCGCTCGTCGAGACGGCCCCTAAGTACAATAACTTAGTGCAAATTTTCATACCATCATTCATGACTTTCTAAGCTCTGCAGCGATGAATAAATCTGAATACCCATTATCCATCAACCTCGTAAACTTCTATCTGAAGATTTGATTACATAAACCGGTCTACTTCACAAATGAGCTCTAGTATCATTACACGATCTACCCTCAAAAGCTTTGGCCCAAAAATCAAGGTTAAAATATACAGTTTGTTGAAAAGATTAGCTCTATCATCCACAGCCTTGAGACTCTCGAATCTCGAAGAATCTTTTAGAAACACTTTCGCAAAATTGTTCGGAAACGCGAGCCGTGTCAGAAAATTTACATTTTATTAATCTTCGAATGAGGAGAATCTTTGGCTGGGTGGAAAAGAGAGAAAAAAAAAACAATATGAAAGCTCGGCTGAAAAGATTGGAACCTTCCTCTTTCATTGATGAAATTTTGCAAATAAGATTCTATAAAATTAAAGTTGATGTCTCGGAGAACGAAGGAAGATTAAAGCGATCCTGTCGGGATTCAAAATCTTGGTCAAATATTTTGTTAAGTGAAAACACATGAATTATTTAAGGTCCTCCATTTTATAATTTCAAGCATGTTATTTTGTCCGTCTCGATTTTGACTTCAAAAAATGTTAAGTAATAATAACCCTCTGAATTAAAACCAAGTTCATGTAAATAAGTTTTTCACAGGTTAACTGACAGTAATACACTTCCCCCTAAACGTTGTATAGCGACTGTATAGTTACACAACGCTTTGTCTTCTTCTTTCGAAAGTCATATTACTGACGACTGAAAGAGAGAAATCGGTGTGTGATTATTCATCTGCTATTATACGTTTATTAGTAAGAGGGTAAGTATATCAGCTGCAGTGGTTATTAACATGGAAATAGTAAACTTTACCAGCATACCATATTGTTTTCTGATACGAAAAGAAAGAAAATGCGTTTATTTACGGCAAATATGGCGCAGAGAAAGAACACAAAAAAGGACAAGTTGAAGGAAATATGCGTCACATCCACGCCAAACGGCCATCGCTCAGCATAATGCTAAATACCCTATGCGGGACAAAACCCCAGCACTGATTTTCAGCGACAGACAGCTCTGACATGATGACGTCAACAAGTGGAGTATACGATGAGATTTAAATAGCACAATAATAAATAAAAATCGAATTAAATTAATGGAAAGATGGCGGATGGTTGCTGCCGTAATGTAAAGTTTCAGTTACTTTTTTAGTTTTGGGCCCAAGTGATGTAGTAGGTAAACGAGTCTTGTTGTTGTAACATCGACTTAAAAAAAAAAGTTTATTTCACAAATAAAAAAAAATCGCCCGTTCTAACTGCCAGTCTGGGCCACCAAACAACAAAACTCACATAATCTACATATAATATTCTATAATGAGTTTCACATAATCCTCTAAGCACCAACATTTGAGCTTACCGTAAACTTAGCAAATTAAACTTTGGGCCCAACTGAGGTCCTTGGGGTGTCCCCCGTGAGCCCACAAAATATATAGATACAGAAGGCCGGCTCCATACAACGAGGGAAAGCAGGCACACGCACACATAGACGCGTACGTGCGGCGGCAATCTCAAACAAATGCCTGTTGCGAGTGCACTTGCATTCGCTGTACGTGAAGCGTGTCTATGTGTGCGTGCGTTTTCGCTTATTATAATTATGGAGACGGCCTTCTGTGTTTATTTATTGTGTAGAAAGCCTATGCTTACATGAATACCCCAATATAACCCTGAAATATTAATGTGAAAGCTTCAGGGTAGCCCGCGAAATACAAATTTTCTTATGGCTTTTGCAATTTTCAGTCAGTATCAGGTTGTATGTTGATCTAAATATAATTCGCGGCCGTAACAAATATTTATTCATACAATATTATAACTCCCACAAGGTGGCCCGATGACCTTGTGAAAGCCGCAGGAACCCGTTGGATGCGAAAGCACAGAACCGGTCGAAGTGGAGGTGCTTGGGGGAGGCCTATGTCCAGCAGTGGACGTCTTTCGGCTGAAATGATGATGATGATGATGACAATATTATAATTATAATACATGCAATCATCATGATTTTTTGTCAGATTATTCTACAAGCAACATACTAAAACACTAGTGTTTTATTTTTTTAGTCCAAACAATAGATTTTTTTGTAAATAGATAATTGCTTTATTTTTTGCAATAAATTACCAGCGTTGTGCCATCGCGCTTCTCTTTCTTTTCTGTGCAGTTCGACAAAGACTGCGCTTTATTCGCGCATGTATTCTTATGTATTTGTATTGCTGATTCGAATGATCTTAATTCTGCAAAATACTTATTTGTTACGGTCGCGAATTATATTAATCAACATACAACCAACCAAGCCAAGTCTCGCAACTCAGTTCTTCTACCGTAAAAAGTTGTGAGATACATGTAATACCAACCAAGTCGGTTAATTCATTCAGTCCCTACTTAAGGGACCTTCTTCTAACAACATCTTATAGTGACCATATCAATATTAAAAATCTTATATGTTTTAAATAAATGTATTGACTTGGCTGTTATTATTAAGCCACAAGCCCCAAGCCAAGCCCCCAAGTCAAGCCTCAAGACTATTCATATCTATGGGTGATATTAATCTATGTTTGATGCAAAAAATTTAAAGAAAAAACTATAGGATAGTTGTATTTTGGATTCAAAAATCGTTCGAATTTACGTTACTTTACATCACACTTTAATGCCAGGGCCATTGCGTAACATTTTGACAGTTCAGCAAAGTTCATTGCGTTATTGACGTTGTTGAGCAGACAAATTTTTCGAACATATGAAGCAATGCATTAGCAATATCCTTCAAAATGATTCAAATTGTTATTGGTAGTGTGTTACGTAATTAGGGTGCCAGTTAACCACATAGCTTTCAAACGTTGCAGTAGCTGAGAATAGTGTGCCAAGCATTACCAAAAAACATATGTTTACAAAAACAGCAACCGTATATTGTTTTGCCAAAAAATCCGTTTCTCAATCTTCGTTTTCGTCATCCTCTGCTCCCTTTCATTGTGTAATGGCACATAAATTATATATGATTAATCACCCTCCATATCTAAATACCGCTCCATATTTTGTTTACACAATAAAATCATTTACAATATTTTGTCGTAAAAAATAAACCATTATTTTTGTTGGAATACAAATCGTTGTTTTTTTTTTTATGTTACCTATTCGACAAATGTGGCTGGTATTTTAGTCTTTCTTTTTATTGTGTCGATGATAAGTTGCCAAATAGGCGGCGAGAACTTTGTGGCATTGTCTATGATAATAGTGTAGTGTAGTGTGTTATCGAGCACGCTAGAGACCACACTAGATTTGCAACGAGTTGATCTCGCTTCACCTCATTGGATATGCTGCACTGCTCTTTGAGGTTTTCAAGGAATTCTCAGAAGCGGCCCAGAAACTTCATATTTTCCCGGTTAATGGCACTTAATGACTGCGTCAGTGGGTGAGTTCGCATAGCTGAAACATATTTTAAGTATATGGCAAAAACTTCGATTCGCTAAGAAGATGGAAAGAAGCTCATCCACTATTAATAATCTCTTGCGTGGGTCAGACTGGTTGCAGATAGCGGAGGACAGGGTGCTGTGGTGCAGCCTGGGAGAGGCCTATGTCCAGCAGTAGACTACAATAGGCTGAGTTGATTGATTTATTGACTTTACTAGCTGCGCCCCGCGGTTTCACCCGCGTAAGTGTCGATTCCGTGGGAAGATCGGGATAAAAAGTAGTAGCCTATATGTTAATCCAGGGTGTCAGCTACCTCCATACAAAATTTTATCAAAATTGGTCCAGCCGTTTGAGCGTGAAGAAGTAACAAACATATAAACACACACCCGCCACACATACACACACTCACAAACTTTCGCCTTTATGATATTGGTGTGATTTATTCCTAAAAACCGTACACCAGAATTCGCCATTAAAATCCTAAACATAAAAAACTCAACCCACCATCTATATATATGTGACGTATAGACCATTAAGTCAACAGAACAGTAATATCTATTTATTGTATTGAAATAAAATGAGAGGAAAGAAAAATGGCGACTGTTATAATGTTTGTCTCACGCCTGATTTAGAGCCGAAAAAATATACGAGAATATGGTTGTGAAAGACTATATTGTAATGTGTGGAAATCCTTAGAGAGTGAATTGGAAATTATGGGTTAGGCTTTAGATTCGTAGTTGATGTAATGATATTTTAGGTTTTTTTTTTATGGATGGTGATAGCTGGATTCTTTTGTTTTTTCTGATAGTTTGCATGATACCTATACTGATAGAAAATCAACTTTAAGGGTCTTACCACAAAAACTTCACTTGTTCAACGTGTGTCTAATGTCAGTGTTACGTCAAAGTCCATATAAATATGTCATGTTTAAAAGGTGTTTAGCCTAAACAACTGATAAACACGGTTTTGTGGTAGTAAGGTTAAAGTTTTGTACAATCGTAGTTACTATACGACGTCAAAGCGCGATTACAGTAACCGCTTAACCAGTTTTCTAATGCATAATTAAGCAGCCTATAATGTTCCCACTGCTGGGTGAGGCCTCTGTGTTAGAGGGAGTGGGCCATAGTTCACCACCCGAGCACAGTGCATGTCTTCCAATTTTTTGGTTCAAGAACATGCCGATTTCTTCACGATGTTTTCCTTCACCGTTTTGAGAGCAGTTGTAATGAAATTATTTACATAGAGTGAAGAGCCTGCCTGGGTTCGAATTCACGACCTACAACTCGTAAGTCGGGGTCGATACCACTTGGCCACTACTGCTCATTGTGTTTTCTAAAGTATATGGTATTTTTTCTTATGTTTTCAAGGTCACAAGTTTGCAGACATAATCATAATAATTATTGATGAGAAATTAACAATTTGGTAATAAACCTCTTATAAATTAGTTTGCCATTTTTATTTCTTAGCCTATATTGTGTCCCACTGCTGGGCAAAGGCATCCCCTTTTTTCTTCCAAACCACCTTGTCTTGTGCGATCTCTGGCCATGTTGGTCCAGCAAACGTCATCAGATCGTCACACCACCGTCGCCGTGATCTACTTAAACGGCGATAGAGGACTCCGTCTAGGCGTCTAGAGAGTGACGATCTTTGCCCAGTTGCTTTTATTTATTTAAAATTATTTTAAGTTTTTACGTTGTTAAAATATATTTGAGTGACGATGACGTCAACAATTTTGACAGCTTTTTTAAATTGAACTTGATAAAATGAAAGCAACAAAATAATAGGCTACATTAAAGTTTGGTCAACAGTATGTTTTACACAAAGTCAATATCTGTTAGCAAAGTTTATGTTAAAAAACTTTATATAATTAAAAAAATGTAATTTATAGGTTTGATAATCGTATATTATATTTTTTAACAAAAGCTGTTAATTCGTAGCTTTATAAAGTCTGTACATTAAACTAAAAACCCTAGGGTTTTTTTATATACAGGGTGATTGGAAGATGGGTGCAAAGCTTTAAGGCGAAGATAGTACAGGCAATTCAGAACCATTTAAGCCATGGTTGTCTTAGACGAAGTCTTACCACTTTTTTTTTACCAATTTCTTAAGATTTTTTTCGAAAATTCCCAAAGTTTTAACTAAACTACTTATTTATGGCCAAATTGAATGATAAACGAATTCATTTTTATTGTACTTAATTAAAGTAATGTGTAAGCAATCTAGCAAAACATGTTTTAGGCCTCTGTGTCGTTAGACATTTTTTTTACAGACATTTAAAGTTCATAACAAATTTTAAAATTCATAAATACTTTTTGTAAACCTTATTTTAAAAATAACGGAGCTTGCTTTTTTTGTTCAAACCTTTTTGAAAACATGCTTGATAATCGCTCTTTCTTTTGAGGTAACATTTACGCAGATATCTTACAAATTATTGAAATTAGAACCTAAAAACCAATTTAAGGGAGAAATTTTAAATTTTAGGCAGTCTAAATAAAACAACATTTGAATTAAATTTATTTATGTTTCATGGTCAAAATGTTGTCCGTGATTCCTAATACAAGCACGGCTCCGTCTTCTCACTTCTGTTGTTGTTATTTCCAACATTATCTTCAGCTTCATTGTTTCAAACTCTGAATTCATTCTCTCTATCAGTTCTTCTCTCGTGTTTATTTCCACATTCGTATACACTAGCTCCTTGGCCCGGCCCCACACGAAAAAGTCCAGCAGGGTCAGATCTGGTGAGCGAGCGGGCCAAGGGATGGGTCCATCTCTGCCAATCCAGCTGTCAGGAAAACAATTATTTGTGTTCCCTTACATTTAACATCCAATGCGTTGGACAGCCGTCTTGCTGAAAGATGACTGTACTGTCTCTTGCGAATATCGGGACACCGGTTTCCTCTATCAGCTCTGGTAAATCCACTTGTAGAAAGTGCAAATCATTTTCACCATTGAAAGTCTCCGGTAAGAAGTGGGGCCCAATTAACGTCCTGCAAATTACTCCAGCCCAAACATTGACAGAGAATTTCCTCTGAAACGACACCTGCTTCTTAAAATGTGGATTGTTGTCTTTGGCGGCCCATTCATGAAGGTTATGAAAGTTTGTAATGCCCTCCCTAGAAAATTTGAATTTGAAATCAATCTTGTGGACGGATGAAAGCAAATTTTCTAGGGAGGGCATTACAAACTTTCATAACCCACACAACACATGGGGAACACTTAAATAATTGCTTTCCTGACAGCTGGATTGGCAGAGATGGACCCATCCCTTGGCCCGCTCGCTCACCAGATCTGACCCTGCTGGACTTTTTCGTGTGGGGCCGGGCCAAGGAGCTGGTGTATAAGAATGTTGAAATAAACACGAGAGAAGAACTGACAGAGAGAATGAATTCAGAGTTTGAAACAATGAAGCTGGAGATATGATGTTGAAAATAACAACAACAGAAGTGAGAAGACGGAGCCGTGCTTGTATTAGGAATCACGGACAACATTTTGACCATGAAACATAAATAAATTTAATTCAAATGTTGTTTTATTTAGACTGCCTAAAATTTAAAATTTCTCCCTTAAATTGGTTTTTAGGTTCTAATTTCAATAATTTGTAAGATATCTGCGTAAAAGTTACCTCAAAAGAAAGAGCGATTATCAAGCATGTTTTCAAAAAGGTTTGAACAAAAAAAGCAAGCTCCGTTATTTTTAAAATAAGGTTTACAAAAAGTATTTATGAATTTTTAAATTTGTTATGAACTTTAAATATCTGTAAAAAAAATGTCTAACGACACAGAGGCCTACAACATGTTTTGCTAGATTGCTTACCCATTACTTTAATTAAATACAATAAAAATGAATTCGTTTATCATTCAATTTGGCCATAAATAAATAGTTTAGTTAAAACTTTAGGAATTTTTGAAAAAAATCTTAATAAATTGGTAAAAAAAAAGTTGTAAGACTTCGTCTAAGACAACCATGGCTTAAAGGGTTCTAAATTGTCTGTACTATCTTCGCCTTAAAGCTTTGCACCCATCTTCCAATCACCCTGTATAATTGAGTCTGTCGAATAAATAAATTAAGTACCATTAATGTTTTTAAAATTTGCATACGCTAAAAATTTTATTCAAATTATTAGCCGAAAAACGTCCACTGCTGGGCATAGGCCTCCCCCAAGCACCTCCACTTCGACCGGTTTTGTGCGTCTCGCATCCAACGGGTTCCTGCGGCCTTCACAAGGTCGTCGGTCCACCTTGTGTGAGGCCTTCCAACGCTACGTCTTCCGGCACGCGGTCGCCACTCCAGAACCTTTCGGCCCCATCGGTCATCTTTTCTGCGAGCAGTGTGGGCTGCCCACTGCCACTTAAGTTTGGCAATTCCTCGGGCTATGTCGGTTACCTTGGTTCTCCTGCGGATCTCTTCATGTCTGAAATATTACAAATCATTTTCTGAATTATTAGATAAAATCATTAAAATTTGCCGCAGTTAACAACAATACAAATAATTGTACCTACTCTAATAAAATAACAAAAAAGTCTTTGTTTATTTTAATATTATGTAGTGACAAGAACCATATAATTGTTTCTTCCACACACTGACTACGTTGAATAATCACACTAATAATAAAAAGGCGAAAGTTTGTGAGTGTGTGTGTGGGGGTGTGTTTATATGTTTGTTACTTCTTCACGCTTAAACGGCTCAACCAATTTTGATAAAATTTTGTATGGAGGTAGCTGATATCCTGGATTAACATATAGGCTACTTTTATCCCGATATTCCCACGGGATCGACATTTACGTGGGTGAAACCGCGGGGCGCAGCTAGTATTTAAATAAATGATAAACGATTTTATTTCTTTATGTAGTTTTGTACAAACACTTATAGGTACACGTCAATCATATTTTATCGGACAGGTGTTGTGGTTGAAAACTAGTATAACATGACACTTCCTATCCCCAAGAAAATTGTGTCGATCCTTCTACCAAACACACTGTATAATCATTATTTTATTTAATTTGACAACATTTCGATGCCTCCCACGCATAAGGTCGTAAGGCTAAAAAAACATTAATATCAGAAGAGCATTTTTTTATACGTTAACGTAAAAAAAAATGCTCTCGTGACATTAATGTTTTTTCGTCGTTTTTCGTGTTTTTAAGATCGTAAGGCTAAAAAAACTTTAATATCAGGAGAGCATTTTTTTTTTACGTTAACGTATAAAAAAATGCTCTCCTGATATTAATGTTTTTTCTTATGCGTGGGAGGCATCGATTTGTCCGATGGTTATGTCCCAATGGCTTATGAGGCTGACTGTACATTGTTACATTTGTTTGCGAGTGCTTAGGAGAGCGTGAGACTCCGCCACTTGGAATGTCTGATGAGAACCCAGACATTCATGAAGGAATATTTCTACATATTTGGAACGGACTTTACGGGCTTTTGAAGTTGCACATTGATTCAGAACTGATTTTTCCTTTCATCCGTATAATTAAATTGACCTTTGACAGTTTTTGTATAGAAAAACATTTTTTTTAAAATACTCGCAATGGTGGTTGTAAAATTCTAATTAAAAATAAGGAAATAACTATTCGTTTCATCAAATATATCTATCTGATCAGTGTTGACACTCCAAAAACTGCCACGCTAAAATGGAATTAAGCTGGACACCATCTGTCTCATTGTAGGCGATTAATGACCTAAACTCACGACCCAATGGGTCCTTCTACATGACAAGCGACAAATCTTTAGCAATCTCAAGTGGGCGGCCCACCTGATGGTAAGTGGTCAACTGCAATACCAGAAGTGTAGCGGTATCTACAACGCCACATGCGAACAACACGTCATACTGAAGTCACGCAAAATCCTGCACCGCGCAAGCAGAGTTTACCTAGCATATATGTCAACTAGCATACATAAAACGCCCGACATGAATCATCAGGCAGTTGTCCGCCAGACACAACGTCTGGTCGGAGGATCCTCGCTTTTCTATAGAGTATCAGTGAACTTTACACACTGTTCCTCATACCTCGGTGGCGGTGAAGTCCAAAAGGATGGCATTGCTTTACAAGAGAACTCTCTTTTTACAGAGTCGCAGGGACATCAACGCGCAACCATGGATTCAGCTCATGATTTAGCGTTGAAATAATTCGTCAGTTAGAAAAAAAATGCTGTTCCATATATTTTGACCGCATAGGTATTGCACTTTTCTATGAAACAGCAGATTTTTTTTGATACCCTATAAAAATTTCTACGCTATGGGGTCTAGAAACATGTGCTGAATTCATGGTTACGTTTGTTCGTCGATGTCCCTGATCTGTATGGAAAAGAAAGTCTCTAAAGTTTGCCTTCTCTGTGCACTTCTATTACACACTAAATCTAACTTAGCAGCACAGACACATAAAAAGCGTTATCGTGCAGTATAATTCTCGAATTAAACAAATCCACTAAATTCATTGCGAGAGTTTAATATTGACGCATTTTGTTGGTATAAAACGAGTTTTGAGTACTTCGACCGAAGTATTTATATTTTATACGCAATAAAAACTGAAACAGCTCATTGTAAAAGAGGTCTTGGGTATTGGTGAAATATTATGAAAAGTAATAAGTAGTAAGTAGGACATGACTGTTGAATGGTTTAATAATAGAAGTTGATCAACGCCACCGCTATATAATTCAAAGCCGCTTAGAATAATCAGCTTATGAAGTTCCCACTGCTGGGACACAGCCCTCCTCCCTGTGCGAGGGAATGGGCCGTAATCCAACACGCGGGCCCAGGCAGTGGAGGCTGGTAGATGTCACATGGCTTCGAATTTTTTGGTTCTACGACATGCCGGTTTCCTCACGATGTATTTCTTCACCGTTTTGAGAGCAGTGGTGCTCAAATAATTTACACAAAGTAAAGCGCCTGTCTGGGTTCGAACCTACGACGTACAGCTCGTAGGACACGGTTGTTACCACTGAGCCAATACGCTTGGTGAGGACTAAACAAAACATTATAATTATGTAGTCTAAAGTTTAAGTCACTGTTGCCGATTCCCTTGTTCACAAACTAAACTAAATTTAGGTTCAGTGCATCTTTTTCTTTCTATTTCATTAACAAAAAGACAGAAGATAAATTTTAGTTTAGTCCTGTCAAATTAATCAGCGCCTGACACTACTCCATACAAGTTTAGACGTAATTAAAAACCTGCTTACTAAAATAACGTCAATTGACGTCAGTCGCTGTTTATTTGACAGGAATAAACTAAAATTAATGTTTTGTCCTTTTCTTAATGAAGTAGAAATAAAAAGAATCACTGAACTTAAATTTAGTTTAGTTTGTGAACAATGGAATCGGCGCCAATGTCAATTTAATCATAACTCAAATACCTACCTTCAAAAATATAAGCAACAAAATAACAAAATGAAAGCAGCCACTATCCAAAATTAGTAAAAATTCCCACTTTACATATTAAACAGTCCCTTTGAAGTGTACATTATGAAAGGAGCAACGAATTTACTTTACAAAAACCCCCAGAGAGATGTTTTAATGGCGTTCAAATATAATATTAAATTTTGCTTACTGTTTCTGTCACAATATCAAGGTAGCTCCACGAGCTTGTAATTAATTTATTTTTTGTTTTATTTATCCATTTATTTCAGGCATCAAGGCCCATATAAAACACATACAATACTTTTTAATAACTTATAAATACATACAACATTAGAATTAAGTACACTAACAAACTAACGAACTCGAAGTGTCTGCGTCGTGTTTCGCTGACTGGTGTCATGTATCCGGTCACGAAACCGGCACAACACACACACAACACCCTTCGGCCAGAACTCTTCCTTGAGGAACTTCTCGAGATGATGTGTCGGAACACGCACCATGAACGACTTGAAGTTCCAGTTGTGACGCGACTCCAACTTCTCGACCCTCAAAATCCAGTTGGTCTTCACACGCATGTATTCCAGAAACTCCTCAACCTTCGTGGAGGGGTGCAGTCTGGACACGTACAGCTGCGTCGTCGGGATTGCTGGACGCAGCAGCATGTTGGGTCCTGCCAGCGCCGCACTGGTTCCGACAAAGAGGCTTCTTCTTCTTCTTCTTCTCCACCTTGATGAAACCATCCTTATCGCACGTGTCTTTCGGATCGATGGTCGTTGGAGCAGACGAGTCCTGGAGTAGAGGTCGCGTATCGGGAAGCGTGGTATGGGACGCCCTTCAGCTAGATGGACCGACGACCTTAAAAAGGTGGCTGGGATAGATTGGATGCTGAAAGAGGAGAGGACATGGTGTTGTAGTGCAGCCTGGGAGAGGCCTATGTCCAGGAGTGGACTGCGATGGGCTGGGTTGATTGTTCATTGAGACCTTTCAGTTTTATGTCTTGAATATTCTCGCATCTGCAATTCTGTTTCTAGCGTTGCAGAATTCGCAACAACTTACCCAAACAACAGAACGCAAGGGCTTAAAATAATGACGATTTAACTCGGAATTAAATCTAAAAAAAACCACTTCGTCTACACAAAATCATACTCAAAGATACCGCAAAATTAATTCAACAAAAAAAGAAAGAAATTCTTAGAATCTTTTCCAATCTCGAAACCGGTTAATTGCAATTGAGTTTCAGCAATTCTTTGAAGAGTTCGTTACACTATTGATTTTGAGGATATTGCTCGCAAACACTTCGTTACCAAGAAGGTTCTATTCTAATCTTAGTCGACCGATACACCAGCCGAAATTAACTCTCAATGTTTTTTAAAGTAACAGCAACACACCTGCCGAAAATTGCGTCGAATTTTTGCGTAAGCGTAAAAATCAGTGGCGTAAAAATCGGTTGGTCGGAACTTCAAGGTTCTTTTCATTTTCTTTTTTAGCAAAGGTAATTTTCGACTTGGCTTGTCAAAGCATTCGGATACGTTGAAACATACATTTCCGTGGCGAATTTAGAACGATTTTATATTAGAAAGAAATAAAGATATTACGTTTATTTGCGGCAAACATGACCCATCAAAAAAATAGAACCAAATAAAAAAAAAACAAAATGACAATTTGGAATGAAACATGCGTCACATCTACGCAAAACAGTCATCGCTCAGCATAATGCTAAGACCCTATACGAGACAGAGTCCCAGCGCTGGTTTTCAACGACAGCCACCGATGAAAATACTTATTATTTGGAAATACTCATGTTTTTTACATATCTTTAGGACTTTATTCATATACAGTGTTCACAGCTTAATTTTATCGACGGAAAAAATATTTTAAAAAATCTAAAAAAAAAAAATGTAATATTTTTATTTTTTCGCTGCTGTGACCCCTGTGTAAACAACCGCCCCTCAATTGAGAATTACGGTTTTTTTTAACAAAAATCTAATAAAAACAATAATCTTTTTCATCAATTTTTACTCAATAAAAGCCCCGATTATCTACCATTTTTTATTACTTTAAATTATTCTCCATCGTATCAGATTTCTAAACGTAAAAATACCATGTTTATAACTCAATCACATCATTTCCTATCAACTGTTAAAGAAAGGCCTTGCAATCATCATACTTTAGCAGGTAAAGATCCTTTTAAATATTTTTTTATTTTTTGAAATATTTTTTCCGTCCATAAAATTAAGCTATGTTTCCCTCATTTCGATATGTGCACATTATGAAGACTCACACTGTATATGACTACAAGGATAGTTGTATTTTCGATTCAAAAACGTTCGAAATTACGTTACGTTTACGTTACGCATTCGTGCTGGAGCTTCTGCGCAGAATCACGAGACGTAATTTTCGGCAGGTGTATCTCTAGACTAAGATATATACAATCTTAGCGGCATACACCTCAATGGATCAAATTCGACGTGATTCGAATATCACGTTAGGAATTTTGAGTGAACGTGACGATTATTTTAATCGAATTTGAATCTGGTTCTGGGGTAATCAGATGCTTTGATGAAATTCCACCTAACATAACTAGGTCAGATTTATGCTCAGACTAGCTTCTGCCCGCGGCTTGGCCCGCGTGGATTTTGGAAATAATCCCACGGGAAATTTTCCCGTGGATAGGCCACTTTTTGTCCCGCTGCCGGGAGCATATATGTTACTCCATAACATCAGCTATCTGCCAGTGAAAGTTCTATCAAAATCAGTCCAGCCGTTTCGGAGATTAGCCGGAACAAACAAACAGACAGACAAAAATTTAAAAAAATGTTCTTAGAAAAAACAAGAAGGTTGTTTTTTTTTTGCAATTTTTATTTTAAATGTTCTGTATGCTTTTGCATTTAGTAAAAAAAGCTGTTATTTTGATATTATATACAAACAGACAATTCAATTTTATTTATTTGTATGTACAGATTCAGTTGCTTACTATATTGGTGAAACAATACAGGCTGGTTTATTATCGGGATTCCGGGAAAATAAACCTGAATGTATTGAACTCATGTTTGACCATTATTCACTAAGCTTAAATCCGGTTTTGGCTGTGCGGAATTAGGAAAGGAATATATTATTACATACCTTTCATATAACATAAGCATAATCAGCCTACAACGTTCCCACTGCTGGGACACAGGCCCCCTCTCTGTGAGAGGCAGTGTGCCGTAATCCACCACGCGTGCCCAGTGTGGGTTGGTAGATGTCACATGTCTTCCAAGTTTTGGTTTTAGGATATTTTCCTCAAGATGTTTTCCTTCACCGTTTTCAGAGCAGAGGTGATGAAATAATTTACACAAAGTAAAGCGCCGCGCCGTTACCACGGGGCTACCACTGCTTATATAGAATTACTAGCTGCGCCCCGAGGTTTCACCCGCGTAAATGTCGATCTCGTGAGAATATCGGGATAAAAACGACGAGTTGATCTCGCTTCACCTCATTGGATATGCTGCACTGCTCTTTGAGGTTTTCAAGGAATTCTCAGAAGCGGCCCAGAAACTTCATATTTTCCCGGTTAATGGCACTTAATGACTGCGTCAGTGGGTGAGTTCGCATAGCTGAAACATATTTTAAGTATATGGCAAAAACTTCGATTCGCTAAGAAGATGGAAAGAAGCTCATCCACTATTAATAATCTCTTGCGTGGGTCAGACTGGTTGCAGATAGCGGAGGACAGGGTGCTGTGGTGCAGCCTGGGAGAGGCCTATGTCCAGCAGTGGACTACAATAGGCTGAGTTGATTGATTTATTGACTTTACTAGCTGCGCCCCGCGGTTTCACCCGCGTAAGTGTCGATTCCGTGGGAATATCGGGATAAAAAGTAGTAGCCTATATGTTAATCCAGGGTGTCAGCTACCTCCATACAAAACTTTATTAAAATTGGTACAGCCGTTTGAGCGTGAAGAAGTAACAAACATATAAACACACCCCCACACACACACTCACAAACTTTCGCCTTTATAATATTTATTACTAATTGAATCTGGATGTGAAAATAGAGAGTGATATTTAAATGAAATGGAATTAGCAAACTTCGTTTATCCACCTTCATTTTATTTTTAAAACAACACGCTGCCGCTGTCCAAATGAAATCTATACCCGGAATTCTAATCCAAACCGATATCCCTTTAAAAACAAAAACACATCTACTTAAGTATAGCCATTCGCAATCCGATTCTTTTTACCTACGGACCAAAGTAAATGGATAATGTATTCGACCAGCCGTGATCTGCGAAATCCGACGAGGGAAATGACGAATGGGTAGCAAAATCATACAATAAGGAAACGAACCGAAATCCGGGAGGTTTTTATCCCTGTATCTCTTTGTGGAAGGCGGTCTGTATAAATTAATTTGGGTTTTTGTTCAGCATTTAGATCTTGCTAATGGGACCCGGAACTCTGAGCTGATTTCGGATTTGTATTGTGTGAAGGGTTTAGAGATAAAGGGTATGTTTGGTGGTGTTGATTTGTTTTATTCGAATGCGGTGTAACCCAAAGGGAGGTAAATAATCTACTTTATGTAACGTAGGACCAAAAACAGAAAATATCACGGTAACCACTAACCACGTAGCGTAGTAGATACAAAACTCCTCGTCAAGCGAATCAAATACGTAGAGGAAGTTCAAAATCGTAGCTTAGGTTACGCGTAGCGTCAAGTTGCTACGAAATCAGAGTCTACGCGGCGTAGCGTATCTCGCTCACGTGGCGTGCCTCCAACACGTAGCGTCATAAGCTTCGTAGCGTCAAGTAGCACTGCAATCGAAGGCACCACAGCGCAGCTTTATCGCGTAGGCCAGTAGCACACTGTAATTTCAAAATCATAGCCTGTGCGGGTGCGCCGCAGTATAACGTAGCGTACGCCGCGTAGCGCGTGTCCAACGCGTAGCGCCACAAACTCCGTAGCGTAAAGTTAAAATTCGTAGCAAATGCTCCGGAGTATAGCGTAGCAAACATTATTCGTAGCATCATTAACTCACGTACGATGCAGAAAAATTCTAATGTGAGGGGGACAAAGACAAAAGAGCGACATACTTTACAGTAATCTTTAAAATCTCAGTCGGCATGAAGGAACGTACAGTCACAGCCATAATGCTTACCTGGGTTCTTCGCAAAAAACCCGCGTAATTTTTCCTCTGGGCCGTGTCAAAGGACAGTGCTCAATCACCTGCCGACTGCGGTTGAGCCATTAGGAGAGCGAACGTGCGACCTTAATTTATGGAAAGTAATTAAATAAACTGCAGAGAACGGAACAAGATCTCTTCATAAGCGTTGATTGTCAGGGTTTAACATAACGTGTTGTCGATTTCACACCACAGATCCGGGTTTCTCTACGATGTTTTTTCGTTTTCTTTTACTCATTCCACTTCTCCGACACCGTGGTTTCACATTGATAAATGGAAAATTATGTGACTGTCGGCTTGGTGATGGGTCTTTTTGCACCCGTTATAAGTACCACCTATCTAATCAATTTTAATATCAATGAAGCGAGATATTTTCCCGTGACCTTTTTTTTAGACCGTATGATTATGGGCATAACACACTAAATCCTCCGCTGTTTTAATGTCCCAACAACTGATTCGACTGCATCTGCCGGTGACAAATGAACGCGGTTTTTTAAGCACGCTGAACATATCCGCATTTTGCAAATAGCATTACATTATGAATACCTTACTGCTCACAACATAAGGTCTATTTTCGCTTGTGCAGTAACATTAGATATTTTTGCCCCAAAACGCGAGATAGAACGAGAGGGCATAATGTAGGGTGTTTAAGTTATGTAGCGCTAAGTAAAGGTCTTTTATTATATTTTTTGGCGTTTACCGCGATTTTGTGTGAGAATTAAAAATGGTTGGAGAAAAAGTTTCGGGCTTCGTTTTTTTGTCGAAAGGTAAGTGAATTGTTAAAGCCCTTTGCGGGCCATAGTTTTTGTTGTTGTTGTAAGAATTTTGGGGAGAAGAAAAGTTTAATTTAGCAAATTGGCTGGATAGTACTCGGTTCTGTTTTATTTACAGGATCTTCGTTTCTTTTGATGTTTGCCATTTCGCTGTAGAACGTTATAAATAGATTTTTTTTTCTGAATCGGGTCTTCTTTCCCCCCGAACCTTCATTTGGTAAATGGTTGTAATCAAGATGATGTTTAAGCAGAACAATAGCTATCCCTAAGTTTATTTCTCCATCTATTTGGATTGTGTTACAACCCCCACACAAAAAAAAAACAAAAATAGTACCTATGAAAATAACACATTTTTCCCAGAAACATCCAACAAAAGGTGCGTAAAGTGTGTCTTTGATAAGCAGACAATACATTACATAGACTTCTGAGTCTACGTGATGTATTGTGTGCTTATCAAAGACCACAGAGCTCGAAATCGCCGCGTCGCAACGTCTATAGACGGCCGTAATAATAAAATTTGTGGCACCGAAAATGCGTACTTCTGTCTCGGACGACCTTTAACGTCGTCAGTTTTTATACGTCATTTGTGTCGTAGTCGAGTAAACGGTAACACGCTTCGTTTGTATGGAAAGTGGACAATGCCTACTTTAGCAGCGGCCGCCCCGTGGAGTCTCCGTGTTCTGTGACTCAAAACTGTCACTATCAGGGCCAGATCCCGTAATTAAAAACGTTAAAAATCTAGTCGCAATCTTTTCTCAGCGACAATCAATGTCAAAAACTTGTCAAAATGTAGGGAAATAAGAGGTATTTTTGACAGATCGAGACGTTCTTAAAATTACGAGAATTGACCCTCGGTTCCGTACAGCATGTTAAAGAAAGGTGTGTTTCTGCTGGGGAGTTTATTGCGCTACTTGTTCTTCCCAGCTAAAGTACACACGCCAGTACATCAAGCTACCCGAAACTCAAATTTTCTCAATCAACTTTGAACTTTATGCTTTAACGATAAAGTTGAAAATCTATTAAAGAAATTTGACAGATTGTAGTAGCTTGATTTGCTGGCGTCTGTACTTACAGACGGCGTCGAAAATATCGGGACGAACCGACCGTTCAAACACAACGGGCTGTTTCAGAATAGATGTAAACGACAACTATAATTTTGACAAGGATTTTGAGGTATAAATTAACTTTTTTTATTAATAAAATTTATTTGAACATTGATACAATTATTACCTTAACATAATATTTCTGTCTGTAACTGTTGGTGACATTCAACTTCTTGCATGCGGTGGTCCCCTTTAACATAATATTTCTGTCTGTAACTGTTGGTGACATTCAACTTCTTGCATGCGGTGGTCCCCAAATTAGGCGGTGCCTGGTCTCTTGGGGTCCTGAAGAATGAAGAATTTGTTCAGATCATTTAGAACTGTACGTTCGTCACGATTTTTTTTTGACGCTAATCGCTAATGTACAGTTAAACAAAGAGCAAACTTTACTTTTAAACTAGTTTCAAATCTTTTGCATCATATTTCTAAGTAAGTCAGCTATATTTTAAGATAAACCCTTTAGTTGAATGTACCTATACATAACAGAGAGAGAAGAGGGCGCCACAGTGCCACGGTTTACATCGTGTCCGTATATAAATAAGTAATAAGAACATAATAGTGAATATAATCAATAGAAAAGTGATAAAACATACTAACCAACCAATTATGCATCGAGACAATATGTAATATACCGCCAGGCCTTGGTGTTATAAGTGATTTTACGAGAAACAAATAAACAACCAAACAAGGACAAAAAGTGCTTCAGAAGTGACAAAATAAACAGATACAATGCAATCAATACAAAATCTTTCCCATGTGTGTGTGATGACAATAAAACAAAAGAATTTGTGAAGTGAAAGTACATAAACATTGAAATAATTGTTTTCATAACCTCAAAATAATATCAATGACTCAGTACAGTACAAACTAGGAAGTAAGGAATTAAAAATCTTATTAATATCGCCATCTAGCGAGTTTTGATGAAACTGCCTAATAAGAATCGTGTCCAGTGAAACGCTGACAATTGCTGTACTACTAGCGCCGCACAACTAGGAAGTACAATTATCGACCGATCGAATAGTGTACGGTACGATCCATCGAAGTTTTGTAATTAGTGGAGCTAGGAAGGAGTTATTTGGCACCACCGAAAGAGGGCGCTTTATCAACTTCCCATTTTACGCTTATGATGGAGGAAATAAAAAAGATTTTAGAAAACATGCAACAAGATATACGACAACAAAAAGCTGAAATGTTAGAAATGAAAGAAGACATAAAGAATACAATCAACAAGAATATTAATGAGAAATTTAAATGTTTAGAAATAAAAAATGAAGTTATTGAGGGAAAAATTCAAGAACAATACACAACAATAAACAATCTAGAAAGACATATTAGACGTAAGAACTTGGTCATGTTCGGAGTGGAAGAAGGTGAAACATCCTATTATGAACTAGAGGAAAAAATAATAAAGATAATAAATACATACTTCGAGGTTCAGTACAACAACAATAACATAGAAGCTGTTAGAAGAGTGGGTAAAAAAGGCGAAAAGGTTAGACCTGTTATAATATCTTTTAGTACAATGGGCCTGAAACTAAAAATCCTTAAAAACGGCAAATGTTTACGCAACACAAATTATTACATAAAAGAGGATTTCCCACTGGAAGTATTAAACAAGCGCAAAGAATTACAAACCCAACTGAAGATAGAAAAAGACTTAGGCAAAACAGCTTTCATTAAATACGATAAACTGATAGTACTTGACAAAAATAAGAACACTTCTCGCCAATATACAAATAAAAGAACCCTGTCCGAATCTCCAGAAATTAATTTCAACGACCAACAGGACAAACAAACAAAAAAACAACCACCGAAGAAAACTAAACCTGCAAATATAAAAGACTTCATTTTACAAAAACCAAAATTAACTTTCACCCCCACAAACGACAACCCAGAACAACCAAAAACACCACAACAAGATACAATATAGCAATCACAGACGGACCCTCCCCATCTCTATCTCCCAGTACGGCCGGTCACCGCGGGAGAGTTTGACCGTGACCCTCCAAAGAAAAACAGGTACAATAACAAATCTATACACATCTGCTCTTACAATGTTAGAACTTTATCTTCTACAGAAAAACTCCTTGAATTAAAAGCAGCTCTGCAAGAAATTAAATGTGATGTGCTCGGACTATGTGAAGTTCGACGCTTGGGGGAAAAAATTATAGAAGATGAAGACTACATTATGTACTATATAGGTCAAACAAAAGGCTTATACGGTGTGGGATTCCTAGTGAAAAAAGAACACAAAGAAAAAATTATAAACTTTACAGGCGTATCAGAAAGAGTCTGCATATTGGAAATCGAATTTGACAAGAAATCCTTTGCAATCATACAAGCATATTCCCCAACAGAGAGCTCTTCGCAGGAAGAATTAGACAACTTCTACAAAGACCTAAATATAGCCCACCAAACAATTCCTAACAAATATGTCATTTCAATGGGCGACTTCAATGCGCAGATTGGAATACCAAAGACCTATGAAAACAAAGTTGCTGGAAAATATGGCTATGGAAAAAGAAGCAAACAAGGAGAGATATTGATCCAATATGCACACCAACACAACTTGAAAATATTAAATACCATGTTTCACATGAAAAAGAAGAACAGATGGACTTGGGTCTCTCCAGATAAGAACACGAGAAACGAATTGGATTATATGTTGACAACCACACCACACATGTTCTCCAAATTTGAAGTGTTAACATCTTTTAACTTTGGATCAGACCACAGACCAATCAGAGCAACTCTAAATCTACTAACAAGAAGAAGCAGAAGACACTTCAGTAAGCAACAAACCACTTTGAAAACACTAGAAGAACAAACAACATATCTTACACACCTAAACGACCATCTGCAAAGTTTATCAACAACAACACACGAAGAACACACAATCGACCAATACTGCCAAATGATTGAGCGCTCGATAAAAGACAGTTTAAAAAATGTAAAAGGAAAACCAAGACAAAACATTTTGAGTGAAAAGGCTAAGATACTTATCAGAGAAAGGAGCCTATTACAAAACAAAACGAAATTATCAAAAAAAGACAAAGAAGATTTGAAAGAACTGTACAAAAAAACAAACAAAGAAATAAAAAAGTGCTACGATATCTATAGATCAAATACAATACGCGGACACCTAGAAACTTCAAGAAGCTCTAAGAAAGCGTTTAAAGAACTAGATAGCTCAAAAAGTTGGATTCCAGTACTGCAATCCGGCCCAAACAAAAGTAAATCCCGCGTGGAAGTAATCAATATAGCAACTGATTTTTATGCAAACCTGTACAGTCACCCGAACTCAACACAAGTAGTAGCGACATACAATCAGGTAACTACAACAAAATCGAATGTAAAAATGTTTGACGGTTTTGAAGTCCTTAATAATATACAAAAGTTAAAACTAGAAAAATCCCCAGGCCCTGATGGCATCAGAAACGAGTATATCAAACATGCTACAAAACTACTGCTTGCCCCACTGACACATCTATTTAATAAAATCCTCACCGAAGAGCAAGTTCCGGAAAATTGGACAAAATCTGAAATTGTTCTGCTTTACAAAAAGGGAGATCCAACCGACATAGGTAACTACAGACCAATAAGCCTCATGTCGTGTCCATACAAACTGTTTGCTTCATGTCTATTAAACAGAATATCCTTAGACATTGATAGCCACCAACCTTATGAACAAGCCGGTTTCAGATCAGGATTTAGTACAATTGATCACATCCATGTGGTGGAACAGGCAATAGAAAAATATCTAGAATTTCGCAGACCGCTATATCTAGCCTTCATAGATTACAAAAAGGCTTTTGATTCTATTTCTCACAACAGCATCTGGGAGGCGCTAACTTGTCAAAATGTAGATGCCAAATATATAAATATCCTGAAAGATATTTATAGTAAAAGTACAAGCAAAGTCAGATTAGAAAAGACAGGCAGATGCATAAACATCAACAGAGGCGTAAGACAAGGCGATCCATTATCACCTAAACTATTTATAGCGGTACTGCAGAATATAATGAAGGATCTGCCTTGGTCAACACAAGGAATTATGGTGGATGGAAGGTTCTTGAGTCATCTAAGGTTTGCAGACGACATCGTTTTGTTATCAGAAAATCCTGAAAAACTAAATACTATGATAAATGATCTACAGGCTGTAAGCAATCGTGTCGGTTTAGAAATGAACCTTAGTAAAACAAAAATCATGACCAATGACAAAATTATACCTATTTTAATAAACAATAAGCCACCAGAATACGTACAGGAATATATTTACCTAGGGAAGCAGTTATCATTCAACACGAAAAGAAACTTAGAAGAAATAAACAGAAGAGTAGCCTCAACCTGGAAGAAGTTCTGGGCCCACAAAGAGATTTTAAAATCTCAGCTCCCAATGAATCTAAAGAAAATGGTTTTAGATTCAGCAATACTACCATGTCTAATCTACGGTTGCCAAACTTGGTCATTTGACAAAAAATCCAAGGCAAAAATTCAAGCCACACAACGAGCAATGGAGAGGAGCTGTCTAGGAATCACTCTAAGAGACAGAATGAAAGCTGCCGACATTCGCAACAAAACTAAGGTAACTGACGCCATACTCTTTGCGCAGACACTAAAATGGAAATGGGCTGGCCATCTAGCAAGATACACCGACGAAAGATGGACATTCACAATAACAACATGGAAGGGACCTAAAGGAAGTAGAAGCAGAGGCCGACCATGCACTAGGTGGCAAGATGAATTAGTGGCAATTGCAGGCAGAAACTGGATTGAGACAGCAAAAGATAGAGGCATTTGGCATTCTTTGGAGGAGGCTTTTACCCGAAGGGGGTCCATACATGAAGAGTATACGGATTGATTGAGGACATTAATAGATTAAATGAGAAATAATGATAACCCAATGTCTAATTTATACACTGCAACTATTATTATAATGTATGTAAACTTGGTTATGGTATGAAATGTAATAAAAATGTATAAATTAAAAATGTAATAAAAATGTATGAATATGATATAGGTAATGAAATTAAATGTATGTAAACTAATGTTATAAGATGTATGAAAACTTACCAATAATGATTTATTTACAAATTCCTCAATTATATAAAAAAAAAAAAAATATTGTCATTTTTTCTTGTAATTTTTTTTTTTTTTTGCATGTATGGAATAAATAAAGCTTTATTATTATTATTATTATTATTATTATACATAACAGATCCTATACAGCCTACAAAATATCGAATACTTTCTCACGTTTCCATTGTAGTAACATATTTTATTGTATGACTATAAAAGTAAACGGCCTATGTCGCGGTTGGTATTTGAAATTGCGTAGTTTATGCAAGATCTTGTTTTACCTTGTGTTCAAATCGATTGGCTCTAGATCATAGTATCTACATTTTACGTATGCTGAATATGCGCGACCACCTACGGCAATTAACTATAATTACATAGATGGTGTGCTCACGTGCCCACATTATGCGAGGATTTTCTTAAAGAAGATTGGCCACATAAGCGATATGCGACCTCACGAACGGCAGCTACTGCGGAATTGAAGTGATCGTCCTGGCAGAAATCGGTCGGATTGCATCATCATCATACTGAATATGATAATTTTCAAGGTTTGCCAGCCAGCAAGGTTGATAGCCGAGCTTACTGCCCATACCGGGGTGGTTTTAGTGAGGTAAGAATCCCACACTACCTGGTCTTTTTCCCCAAAGTCCAGGTGCCTTTTAAAGGATACCCCCCGAAAACAAAAAAAAAGGTGCACCGTATCAATTTTGGAAGTTATGTCTTTAAACTGTGCACTAGTTCGGATGCAGAATTTTAAAAGTAAATGTTTTTTCAAATACTGTTCAACAACTTCACCTCAATTGTTAAGACCTTAGAGCAGAGCTGTGATATTTATTTTTTTAAATGTCGCAGCATCATGCTGAGATAGGAGCCTTTTGGCCTCATAAAGGACTGACTGTTTCCCCAATATGGTTGGGAAAAGGCTATTCTTTCTTCCAACAATGAACCTGAGATTTTGGTATTTCGTAACCTAGTTTTCTAATAAAAGCTGACATCAAATACTTGATTAGCCTGTAGAGAATCCTAAATGAATGAAGTTAGGCTTTGCATCTTTATGAATTTCGTTTCTTAGTGAAGAATTCTGACCCCGAAGTCACAGATATAAACCTAGTTTTGGAGCCTTTTAGCCTCGTATATGACTTTCTGTTTCATTTTTCTTTTTGTTACTTTTTTTATATAATCTGGTTTTTTATTTGTGACTGTGTTTAGTTTAGTTTGTGATCTTCCTGTACGAGTCGCAATAAATACTTTTTCTTTCTTTTCTTTAACGACGTAGTCCTTTTATTTTGTATAATGATAAATGATTTTATTTCTGTAAGAAGGTTTGTACAAACACTTTTACATGTTACTCATATTTTAAAAACTAGATGAGCGTTTCCTATTTGACTACTCTGAGAAGGCCGAAACAAACTCGAGGTCACAATCTCTTTTAAAGTCCAGACATAATCTTGGTCAGATAAATATATTACATGAAACAGATTTTGCATTTGAAAACTACAGGGGAAAAACAAGGAATGTTAATTATAAGTTAATTTACATAAACTCAAAATAAAACTAATGAAAGTCTATATTTTTTTAATCTAAATTGCTTAAAACAAAATGTTTGTTTTCATTTTATCAGGATAATTATATGTTTCTATACTAAACTAAAAAATTTGGTAAAATAAAACATGAAATTTTAGAAAGCTTTACTACATTTTATCAGAGTCACACAGGAAAGTGCAAGTGCAATGAATATCAATGACATTCATTGTTGTTGCTAATTTTTGATCACAAAATAATGTTCTGGAATCTAGAACATTTATTTAGAATTATCTAGAATCCTAATAATAAATCCTCTTTCTCGTGGCAGATTAGTAAACAAAACTTGAGCTTCTTCTGAACGAAATGTGACATTTTGACATTCCCGATTTTTGCATTTTTGAGCGTGGACATTCACGATTCTTGCAAAGTCCATCTCAAATTTTTTATAAGGTTTAGGTACACACGAATGCCGATAGATGGCATAATAAGTTCATTTTTGACTTTTTGCTGACATTCATTGTTTTTCCCCTGCTACTCTTCAATTATAATTCGCTAATTCCCAGACACTTTCCAAAACAACCTTTCCACCAACTCTCCCTACAACCACAAGTCCACAAGTATCTGCTACAGACAAATGTCGTGAACAAGACTTGGAATTAATTCGCTGTATATTAAATGAGCACGATTTTTCTACAGGGACCTAAATCAGACAGTGGTCGATCGGATTAACCGGTGAGATACGGCAACCGTCATCCGCAATGTACTTGACCCGATTTCCCTGAAATTTTTGGCGAAATAATACTTAGGATTTGTACTGATATTTTTGAGAGAATTCGGAAGAAAAATCATCATCATCTGCCTAGCCTTTTCCCAACTATGTTGAGGTCGGCTTCCAGTCTAACCGGATGCAGCTGAATACCAGTATTTTACATGGAGCGACTGCCTATCTGACCTCCACAACTCAATTACTGGGTAATGCGATACCCCTTGGTAAGACTGGTTGTCAGACTTTCGGGCTTCTGACTACCCGTAACGACTGTCAAAGAACCACGAATGACAGCCGGGACCAACGGCTTAAATTACTTTCCGAGGCACGGAGGGGTCTCGGTATTTAAAGATGGTCACCCATCCACAGACCAAACACGGCAAGCGTAGCTTAACCTGATCGATCGACCTGTGCGGCTGTTATTTTTTAGCCACGGGCCCCTTAGAATTGGGAAGAAAAATATGGTTAATTTTGTGCTAACTACATCGGCTTGAATCATTTAATAAAATCATCCAACAGTTCTTAGATAAATCGTTGATAACCTGTATCTATTTTATGGTAAAGTTTCACGATGGTTTATCGTGAAAAAACCTGCAATGCATTATTATAATATGTGAAATAGTCAACACACGTTTCATGTAGTTGACAAACCGCCGAGGTAACGTACACACTTTTAATGGAAATACCTTTCATTATGACAATGCAGCAACGTTCATTTTGTTATTTGCGTTATTGAGCAGACGATTTTGTAAGCATATAAATTATAATTAGTTTTACTAACATAGTTTTTAAGTTCCATAATACTAACCTCATATGGACATGCAAATTAGTCTGAATTAAATGAATTTTATTTTATTTTTTTATTTATTTATTTTATTTATTTATTTCCACTTACATAAACCATTACAGGACATAACCCAATGCGGTAAAGCAATGGATAAGCAATTGCCTTCAAAATTGCACGAGTTGCGATTGCAAATGTGTCACGCCATTAATAAGGATACGAGTATCTGACTGTTATGGTGCAAGCAATTCCTTTGACAAGTTACTAAAACACGTGACGTAACTCGTACAGTCACGAGTACTAATGTCAACACTTGGCAACTTTAAATTGCGATTTTTTCACTAAATAACGAATGCAACGTTGAAATACGATACTTTACATAAACCTGTGGGTTCGAAAATACTATGTTCATACTAATATAAAATTTCATTAAAAAATAAATGAGAAAATTGCCTTTGAATAAAGCCAAGTGTTTAGATACTTATGCTCGTAACTCGTACACATTTAATATTAAGCGCGTAATCAATGCTAGTTTTTCTCAGTATGCGTAGAGGCTTTTACCCTACAGTCGGGCAGTTACATGCCGTATAGTTCCGAGATTTCGAAAAGCCAGTTTTCCGAAAATACTTCCAGATTTCCTTACAATGTTTTCTATAAGTGTTTATCAGTAGACCAGATGTAAACGAAGCAAACTGAGTATGTAAGGATCGTAGCAGAGAGCGTTCTATAGTTTCTGCCTACCCTAATGGGAAAAGGCGTAAGTGTATGTTATTTGAAGGGCTTACAGGATCAGGCTTTAAAAAACGATAAAAGTATATGATCGACTACAGTAAACAAAATCAGAAAAATATATGATATTCTTCAGGATATATGCTAGGTAGATAGTGTGTTGAAAACATAATACAACTAAATTTGATACGATAGAAAAAAGCTTTAGGTCATGTAGTCGCCTTAATGTAACAATCTAAAGTCTATTCAAATGTGTGTTTCAAATTGATGTTATTTCATGTTAAACAAATATCAAATTTATTTTAATAGCAATAATTAAGTTGATATCAGTGACTAGCACTATTGAAAAAGTTATAAAAATATTGTAGCGCATACTGCACTTTATTGTGTAGAAATTAAAGATATGTTTCCATAAACTCATATTTGTTTACATTTCTGGCAAATAAGTCGCGAATGCAGCCTAGATCGAACAAACTATGTACCTACATTGAAAAACACTCTACTACAGAAGAAACCGGCAACCAGTAACTTAGAAACTCGTTTTTAAAATCTCTGAGTGAGAGTCCCGAAGTTTATCCTACATACAAACCACAGCATTCTACACAGCCTCACTGAAGGCGGGAAGCTTAAGTTGCTCTACGAAGCGTGTGCAAAGTCTAGGTCTAATACGCAAACATCTAACGTGAACGAAACCGCACGAAACTTTCAATTTACGACTAACTTTGCTGTGTTAACTAATATTGTTGTTTCGACTTTGTCTTTGTACGCATATGTAGCTGTATGCTTGGCTTTAGCGTTGTAGTTCCTTTCAAATTATTGTAGTATTGTTCTCTTAAGAGTAAACTAGTCGCGAGCTCGAACTCACTGGTGGTCATGGCCAAAAACCACGCTGGCTCACCTGACTTCGTGTCTGACAGAGCTAGTATCAGTGATGAGCAGTTAGACGCTAGTTTACAGGCATAACGTCTAGTTCTCACGCAACGAAACACCGTTCCAAACTGATAGGCGCGTAAAAAAATTAGAAAAGTGCTTTGGAAAATCGAGATTTATGAAAAAACCACTGCATGAATCCATTATAAATAAAGTTTATTGAACTCTTCGATAACTGATCTTTGTCGGTACGGACTTGGATTTTAAGTTTTTCCGTTCTTTTATTACTTATTTACACCCAAAGTTACGTTAAAAATAGCATCTTTGTTGGCTCATAACTTTTTAATGGTTTTTTATTTTACTATTCTGTTTCCGTACAGACACAATTAATAATAAGTTAAAACGATATCATGTTTGACTTTGGGTGCTCAATGTCAAACAGTGGAGTAATACTCTCCCGAAATTTGTATGGAAAAAATATCGACTAGTGGCACCATAACATAGCTTTCTTCTTCATCGTGTCGCTGGCACGACTGTATTTTAAATCTTGTTTTCCCAAAACTTTGCCACTTCCACGGCGTTGTTGGTGGCAGCGCAGAGGTCACTTTGACTGCATGTTGTGGGAAACAGAGGGCAGGATAGGAGGTGGAGCATGGTTTGTGACATAGCAATCACACCCTTCTGCCGTTGCGTCAAGGTAGCCCCATTTTACCAGGTTGGACTTACATCTTCCGACTTGTGTCCGGAGACGGTTCAGAGATTTCCAAGTGGGCCACGGAAGGTTACACCCTGCAAGGAGCTTTGAAAATTACTACTTTTAGTGTAATTACATGCCGAAGATGCCTCACTGCGATACCTCGCGGTCGCAGTTTAGCTCGCTACCTCGATGTCACCTCCATGTAAAACAACTTCATGCTAATCGACACGCATGCGCAATGCCAGGCATCGAGGTAAACCCCGAAACTGCCCGCGATATATGTCAGTGACGTATCCTTCGGCATCTAACCAAAAATTCGAACACATATGTCATCTATCAACCCGCACTGGGCCCGCGTAGTGGATTATGGCCCACTCCCTCTAACCAAGAACAGGCCTGCGACCCAGCAGTAATGTTCCCATACTGGCAGATTATGTGTAACTCGGCCTTAAAAATGTGATTGTTTGATGTTTCAAAAGCGTTTTATTCATTGATCCGAATTAAAATATCATTTCGATATTTTTTTAACAACAATGTACGAGTATTTTCAATATGCTTACCTATCTGTCACTATCTAGCTCAGAACTGCAGACAGGCCTATAAAGGCACAACGAAATGTCCTAAACAAGGCATAGAACAAAAGTCATTAAGGGGAATGTCCACGGGCATCCGATGACACATGCAATTTGTCGAAACAATCGCTAGTGACAGTCGTGCCGAAAACGTAGAACCATGTATGGCCCTCCGATGAATTCAATCTACGAGTTTAGGTAGGCCTGTGTGTGTGATCAGGGGGCCTAAAAAGGCCACTTTGGCAGAATCATAAAAGGATAAAATAATGGACAGTTAACCGTTAAGTTAATCGTTTCAAATCCCATTGGTGAAGCATTTTTCAGTTATTTTTTTTTGTCTGTGATAAAGTACCAATCAATCCGATCCAAATCCAATCCCAATCTCTTTGATGATACATAGCAGCGAAAAAAAGAAAAACACGGACTGTCTTCGCCATATTACGATTCATAATGTTAACCTTTTATGATTCTCCAAAGTGGCCTTTTTAGGCTTTAGACATGTGTGTTGGTTGGCTTTTAGTCTAAATAGCTGGAAAGTTACATAACTGATTTGTCTTGCAATTCGCTCCGTATGTTTAAAAATTTTTGTTTGTGTTTTTGAAGATATTGTAGCATATGCTTAGTTCTATTGGTCTATGTTGAGAGAATGAAAGAAAACTGGTTTACAAAAGAATACTGCACCCTAATTTCGTAACACACTATCAATCAAAATCTGAATCAACTTGAAGGATATTGCTTTTCGCTTCATATGTTCGAAAAATTAGTCTACTCAACAACTTAAAATAATGACGTAATGAATTGTTGAACTGTCAAAATGGAAGCCATTACTTCTGTTAGTGTGTTACGCAATTACCTGCCTGATTTATAACACGGCCATTACTAGAATCGACTAGGATCACCAGAAAAGGACATAGTACACTGATCTTATTGGGGATGTTTTTCAAAAGGTCAAGTGTGTAGTACCCGCAACCGGCGTGAGTGTATGACTAAATCCATGAACGCTGATGATGAAAGTATGGACGTCTGCACTTGACACGTGGTCTGTGGTTCTGTCATCTTCTTGTTCAACTGTCATCGCATGTGCTAACATTATTCCAATCCAACATCAAAGTCCAATTGCCTTTCTTTATATTTCTTCAGGTTATGGGCCCAGCACGCTTCCACTGCACAACCAAAGGAGTACGCAGCACGTGGCGTTCTGATGTTTCTGCCTACCCTCATGGCAAAATGGCGTAACATTATAATGTGATAAATAATACAAGCATATTCTGTTTGCTAGATAAACTCCTTAATCACCAAGTTATTGTTTCAAGGAACGCGATAATTCGTTAAATTTCGGTATTAATTAAACGAATCAGCTCTTCCCTGGAATTCTGTTATTGCGAAGTGATTTGATTTGTCTGTTGTGTGTAAACAGATTTGCTTTGATTATTATCAAGTTGTGTTACTAATTACATTACACTGCTCGAGGAGAAGTAATATTGTTAGACTAGGGTTCGTCCGCGGCTTCGCCCGCGAGGTGATCGGATCCCGCGGGAATGAACTACTGGGATAAAAGTATCTGTTGAGGATTGGAATGATAAACGTCTCAACTTCTTGTTATTAAAATATATTGTAAAAATGAAACGGCTTTACATGGTATAATGGCGGACACACGCGATCGCGACATTAAAGATTACGTGCATGCGCAAACGCTGATTTTGGCCGAATGCCGGGTGCGCGCGCTCTGCTGCAGACGCCGGCCGCGTCGCCCCCGCGCGCCCCTCTTGCTCCGGGCGCGTTCGTATTAGCGCATTTAGGCGCGTTCATCCTCCGCGCCGTTGAAATCTTTCAACTCTTCTTGATCAGCCACAGGTAGAGGGCACATTTTATTTACTGCCCGTTTGATGGTGCCGGTAGCAGTGTAGATTTCCGCTACTCTGCAAATCCCGTCGGCTCCGGGGAATAATTTGGAGACTCGACCCATACGCCAGTGGAGCGGCATCAAGTTGTCCTCTTTCAGGATAATGAGGTCTCCGACATTGATTGGTGCGTAACCTCTTCTCCATTTTGCTCGGTTTTGTAGCTCGGCCATGAACTCTCGTCGCCACCTCTCCCAGAACCGCTGTCGTATTTGTTCTATAAGCTGGTACCTGTTGGGTCTAGACGTTTTCACAGGTAGTGAAGGTACTGACATCAGCGGGCGTCCAATTAGAAAGTGCCCAGGAGTTAAAGGATTGGTATCAGTGGGTTCTGATGACAGGGGGGAAAGAGGTCGGGAGTTTAGGATTGCTTCTATTTGGGTGAAGAGCGTCGCTAACTCTTCAAACGTGAGTGAAGCATTGCCTGCTACGCGTTTTACATGAAATTTCGCGGATTTAACACCGGCTTCCCAAATTCCACCAAAATGTGGAGAGTACGCGGGAATAAAATTGAATTGAATAGCCTCGTTAGCTGCATAATCTGAGACCGCCTGAACGCTAGACTGTATAACCCTACCCAACTCATTGTTAGCGCCAACAAAGTTCTTTCCATTGTCGCAGTAGATGGCGTAGGGCTTGCCGCGACGCGACACAAACCTGCGCAGACATGATAAGAAAGCCTCAGTGGTGAGATCGCTTACCATCTCCAAATGTAGGGCCTTAGTAACTAAACATACGAATACACATAAATAGGCTTTGGTGATACGATTACCTCGTCCTTTTTTGGAAGAAATCATAAAGGGTCCAGCAAAGTCAATTCCACAAGAATTAAAGGGAAAATCTGGGTTGACTCTTACACTCGGCAAGTCGCCCATTAAAGGTTGTGCAGTCTGACCTTTCATTCGAGTACAGACAACACACTGTCTAACTATAGTGCGAGCTAAGATTCTACCACCTAGTGGCCAAAATCTCTCGCGGACTGACGACAGAAGCAGCTGTGGACCTGCATGCATTAAATGTAAATGTTCGTATTTCATTACAAGTTTAGTAAAGTGGTGTTTAGCATCCAGTAAAATTGGGTGTTTTTTGTCGTACTGACAATCAGACTGACTTAGCCTGCCACCCACTCTTAATAAACCATTGGTATCTAACAGTGGATGTAAGGATAATACTTTACTTTTGTGATGCAGTTCCAATTTGTTTTGAACGAGTTTTATGTCCTTTGCAAACGACTCTGATTGACTAACTTTAAGTAATAGTATTAAAGAGTTCTCTAATTCGTTAGCTTGCAAAGGTCCCTTTAGTTTCAACTGTTTACTTTTACTATTATTAATGAAACGTAAAACATACGCATAAACTCTTTTAAGTCTAATATAACTTGAATATTTTTCAAATGGTACTAATAATTTATTTTCAGACATGTCATCAACAGATACTAATACTTTGACTTCAGGTAAGTTTTTGTGTATAGTGTGAGGTTGGGTAGGCCAATAAGATTCGTCCTGTTTAAGGAATGAAGGACCTTCCCACCATAAATGTAATGACTGCAGATGCTGTGGGTCAATGCCCCTAGAAGCTAAATCTGCTGGGTTTAACTGTGTTGGAACATGTTTCCATTCAAATTCTTTGGTAATTTCAGTAATTCTGTTGACTCGGTTACGTACAAATGTCTGTAAGACTTTATTCTGAGTTTTCAGCCATCCGAGTACAACTGTGGAATCAGTCCACAAATATTTTTGTGTAACATTGCATGGTACTGACTGTAATACCTTCTCACTAACTTGAGCCCCTAACAGAGCAGCACATAGCTCTAAACGCGGGATTGTGAGCTCCTTAATTGGAGAAACTCTAGTTTTGGCACATAGTAACCTTACTGTAATGTTATGTTTACTATCTTGGGAACGTAAATAAACACACGCCCCATACGCCTGCTGACTTGCATCTACAAAGCAGTGTAGCTCAGCTGACTGGGTTTCTAAATTATCACCTAAAACACAACGAGGTATTATAATATCAGATAAATGATGCAAGTTTTGGATGAAATTAAACCATCTTTTAGCAAAAGGCTCGGGTACGGGATCATCCCAGTCTAATTTTGCAATCCACAAATGTTGCAATAAAATTTTTGCTTTAATGATACAACAACTAACTAGCCCCAAAGGGTCAAATACTTTGCATGTGGTGGAAATAATAGTTCGTTTAGTAACCTTTGAAGTGAACTCAATTCCATTTGGAAAATGCAAATCATCAGTCTTTGGTGACCATTTCAGACCTAAGACATTAGCTTCGTCATGAAAATTAAGACAATTAGACAATTCTGTTTTGTCACTAAGAATATGAGAGTTTGTGCGAAATTTTCGTAATGGGAAACAAGCAGAATTTAATGTTTCAGTGACATTTAAATAGATATGTTTTAATTCCTCTTCAGTTGAGGCACCTGTATTGAGATCATCCATATAAAAATCGTTCTTAATGACATTGGCAATAGTCTTATCCTGACATTTATCAGCCAGCTCCACCAGAGTCCTAGTAGCTAAGAATGGAGCTGAAGCCATCCCATATGTCAAAGTATTGAGTTGTAAAATTTTGAAAGGCTGATCAACTTGATCCCTCCACAAAATAAGCTGCAGGTGCCGCTGTGATTTATCTATGGCTACTTGTCGGTACATTTTTTCGACGTCTGCTGTTAAAACAAATTTATGTATTCTGAAACGAATAAGAATAGATAATAAATCGCTCTGTACAGTGGGACCAACAGCCTGGATATCATTCAAAGATTTCCCTGAACTTGTTTTAACTGAAGCGTCGAAGACTACTCTCAGCTTGGTGGTATCATGTTGTTCCCTAATGACGCAATGATGAGGTAAGTAACAACCAAACTTGGGCCTTTCGATTTCGCTTAAATGTCCTAACCTACTATATTCTTTTATAAATTCACTATATTGTTTCTTAACTTCAACATTTTTATTTAATTTATTTTCTAGACTTAAGAACCGTTTAACTGCTTTAGGAAACGATTTGCCAAGTGCCTCCTCCGGGGCCTCCGTCAGCGGCATCATTACAGAAAATCGTCCATCTGGTAAACAACAAGTGTTTTTTATAAAATGAGACTCGCAATATTGCTCATCAATAGAATAATTAGTAGAACCTGTAGGTAATTCTTCTACCTCCCAGAATCTTTTAACAGAGTTATGGATATCTTGAAGTGACACTGTTTTATCATTTTTTACTAAATTACAATGTACATTATGAGTAAAATAAGATTCACCGACAGGGCCGGTAACTAGCCATCCTAACTGGCTATCCTGTAATATAGGCTTATTCACTCCTAAGATTATCCTATTATTATTTACAATATCAAAAAAGTGGTCTGCACCAAGCAAGATATCTATTTCGGCAGGCTCATAAAACAAGGGATCTGCCAGAACTACCCCATTGGGCAATCCCAAACGCTCAGCATTTACTTGAACGCCGGGTAATGTTCCTGTAATTTTAGGAATTACTAGACAATTAACAGTTCTATTAAATGAACTAATTCTAGACTTTAACACAATATTGCAACATTCTGTTATTTTACATGCTGCATTATTTATACCACTTACATTAAAAGAACTTATTTGTGTTGCTTGTAACCCTAGCCTCTCTTTCAGATTTTTTGTTATAAATGAAGACTGGCTTCCAGTGTCCAACAACGCACGCGCAAGGTGAGTACTATTGTTACGTGTATTAATTATTTTTACTTGTGCAGTACATAATAAAACTTGGCCTGGCGAGCGAGCTGACAAACTAACCGGAAGATTACTAGTTGATGGCTGAGTTGTTTCTGTAGTTTCTGTGACTACATTAGTAATTGTACTGTTGTTATGCAACATTGAATTATGCTTTTCCTTACAGGTCCTGCAAGAACTACTCAATGGACATTCTGAATTGTTATGACCACTACGAAGACAGTTCGTGCACAACTTATGCTTAGCCACTTCAGACAGCTTATCATTTAAACTCAAAGCCTTAAATTTATGACATTGATGTACATAATGTGATTTATTACAGATAAAACATGTCCTAGTTTGAGAACCAGCCAATGTAGTTGCTGCTAATGACTTAACAGATTTATTTTCCTTACTATTAACTGAATTTTTATTATCATAATAACGACTACCATTAGCTGTCTCTAAGACATTTGCTCTATTATCTAAAAATTTTACAAATTCTTCAAGAGAAGGCAGGTGTGTTAAATGACCTTTGTGTTCTTCCCATTTACTCTTAGTTCTGGGATCTAGCTTAGCAGAAATCAAGAATATAACTAAAGGATCCCAGCCAGTTGTGGGAATATCTAATATATTCAAAGCATATAAATTCTTTTGAATTTGATCCATCAAATATCTTAAAGCTTTGAAAGATTCTTTTTGGATCGGATTGATAGTAACTAATGCCTGCAAGTGATTATTTATAAGAATATTTTTGTTATTGAATCTGTCGCATAAAGACTTCCATGCTAATTGATAGTTCGCTGCAGTAAAGTCTATGGACCTTACTATATTACAAGCGCTACCTACTAATGAGTTTCTTAAATAATGAAACTTATTTATTAATGGTATAGACTCATTATTATTAATTAATGAGTCAAATGTGTCTCTGTACTCTAGCCATTTAGAATAGTTCCCATCAAAAGTGGGCAAATTTATGGTTGGTAATTTAACCGAGTTGTTCATTTTACTACAACTGGAATGTACAGATTCACAATTTCCTTTACTATTTGTTGAACATGTACTTATTAATTCTTGTGTGAAAGAAATCATTGCAAAGAATTCACCTTCTGTAGAAGTTCTCTCTGACATTTGTTCATCAATATTATTTGCAATCTCCTCTATCTCAGATTGAATTGTGTCGAATTTTGACATTAAATCTTGTAGCTGTGTGAGTCGCAAAGACAGCTCCCTCACTTCTAACTGACTAAGACTAGAGGCTTTTTCAATTTGGTATTTACTAATAAAATGTTTAAATACTGTTAATCTGCTACGTATACCACCACGTCTGCGAATCAATGTTTTGACATTGTCATTACCCTCCACATTAGGAGAGGTAATCGTATCGTCCGTCATGTTGAGTGAAATGAAAGAAACACTACTTAACAACACGCGCAAACAATGAGTCGGGCAACCTTGCAGATAGTAGGAAACTACTTAAATAATATGTGCAATCCCACCGGTTATACAATCCAGCCGACAAACCAGCTCAAACCACGCCGCTGCCGCCGAACCCGCCACCCGCTGTCGCCGAGCTCGTCAACAGCACGTGGCAGCAACCAGCAACCGCAACGCGCGTCGGTCGCAGCGAGGCGCGAGACACGAAGTACTTGAGCGCGCGGGCCGTACACGCGGACCCGGAAACGCTGGAATGTTCGGCAAATGTCGTTGAATATATAATGCTACCTTAGGATTTTACACGCCTACGAAAATGTAGGTATTTTTAGGATACCTAGGACTTAGAATTTACTCAAATAAAGAGACCGACTTAGCTCTAGAGTACTAAGAACCATAGAAATAGTTATTATGCTCTAAGAAAACAAATGATGATAGAATATTATCGATAACGAATCGATTATGAAAATTACGTGCAACGTGCACTAGAACATTAGTTTCTTGAGCGATGAAGCCATGCGTTATTAGCTCATTAGGTACAGTATAGTACCGGATAGTGACCTCTCTCAGGCAATAACATAAGACTGTTTAGAGGTATGCAGCAGCGAGTTGCGACAGAATAGACGCTCACCCAAGCACGTGCTCCCAAACAATGTTGTAATTAATAGTTTTGCCAAGCAGACTGTAGGTACAGTATAGTACCGAATAGTGACTTTAAAGGCAGTAAATAAGTACCTATATAGAGGTATGTGGCAATGAGTTGCGCCAGTATAGACGCAAATACCTAGGTTGCTTTATGCTAAAGAAAATAGCTTGAAGAGCCAGGCACCCACACACCAAAAAGAAACAGGGAAAGGAGAGTATATAAGGAACGGGCTTACTTCCAATATCGATACCAACGCCGCCACGCCGCTGCTGGTGCCGATTGTGCGCAGCTTAGAGGTTTGAGACCCACGCTAACACGACGACTGCAGACAGCGGTTGACTCGGAGACGTAGCATGGAGATCACCAGGAACCTTTTGACTCGGAGACACGCAGAGATCACCGACGAACAGCTACCGCCGCCATCTTCTTGACTCGAGAGGGCCGCAAAAACGTGCCGGTTTTCCACGGTCTGACCTTGTTTTATGGTTCTTATTTGTTCACGGTCGCCATATGTTGAGGATTGGAATGATAAACGTCTCAACTTCTTGTTATTAAAATATATTGTAAAAATGAAACGGCTTTACATGGTATAATGGCGGACACACGCGATCGCGACATTAAAGATTACGTGCATGCGCAAACGCTGATTTTGGCCGAATGCCGGGTGCGCGCGCTCTGCTGCAGACGCCGGCCGCGTCGCCCCCGCGCGCCCCTCTTGCTCCGGGCGCGTTCGTATTAGCGCATTTAGGCGCGTTCAGTATCCTATGTCCCTGGGTTAGGACATGGGTTCATAGTATCGCATGCATGGCAAGCATAGCATAGCATGCATACAAGTGACATTCAACTTATTTCAACAAAAGTCATTTTATCACACCGAGCTTTACTTTTATTCTATTCCACACATCCAGTCAATTTTCATCACCTTCATTTTTGGTCCGTCGATCCGGCTCGAAGGACCAAAAAGGAAAGCAAGGTGGTAAAGCAGTTACGAAGTCGACTATACTAACCTCTGCCTATATCTTTGAAGAATATAGGCGTGATGTTATTACAATATCATGAATTTAAGCGCCCATAATCTCCTTGTTTATTCACTTGTTCGGTGATAACGACTTTTCCCATAGACATTATTTGAGATTAACGCTCCGTAACTGTCCTTAGGATTGACTGCTTTCAAATTCTTTTGTGTGGGGAGATAACAAAGTTGCTCTTTGTTATGTTGTGTTGTGGCCATGAAGATGGCATAAAAGCGCCTTAGATACTGAATGAAGTACAATTTGTGAATTGGAGAACGTTTTAGGTCTTGTAGACTGTAGATTTGTTGTCAATTTTCTATTATAATAAGTAGCTGGTACCTGCATATTGAACGAAGTTTATAGTAGCATAGCTCGTTGTATTATTTTAATAGGTTCTTTACTCTTCAGACAAGTATCACCATAACTTTTACTAGCTGCGCCCCGCGGTATCACCCGCATAAGACTCGATCCCATTGGAATATCGAGATAAAAAGTATCTTATGTCCTCCAGATCTTATCTTCTGACCATCCAGGTCGTTGTCTACCTATGTGCCAAATTTTATTAAAATCTGTTCAGCCGTTTTAGCGTGAAAGCGTAACAAACGAACATACAAAAATCAAATCTCTTCTATTTTAGATTACTACCAATTAGTGTTGAAAAACATGGATGCTAGTACAATTACAGATACACGAACCTTTCCTGCTTTGACTCTTAGGTTGGCAAAGCATCGGCAATCCTTTCGGCTATTACAATTTTTTTTTGTAAATAAACGAGACCGAGAACTCGCAACCTTCGTGGCCCCACTAAACAGTTTACCTCAGTAACCGCACTTTCTTTAATTCTACTAGCACTTCAGCAACTGGGACTAATAGCGAGTAATAATCATTACGCGCTGAACGTTTGCTGGAACTGGGTTCAGTTTTCGTGGAAAACGAATGTAAACAAACCAAAGTTTAAACTTTGGTCTGTTTACATTTTTCAATTATTAATAGCGAGTAGACTTTTCTTAAGAAAATTCTACTCGCTATTAATAATGATTGAAAAATGTTATTATACTGTAGAAGATTGTATGAATGTAAAGTTTTTAATATTTCGTGTGCAATAAACATTTTGATGCTATTTTTTAAATATTTTTAAGAAATTTGTTTCCCTTTTTTAGGTTATCTTTAATTGTAGATTTTATTAAGATAGAGAATAGACAGAAAATATTTCTAACTTAGTAGCAAGGAAAATTAATAAAGCGCTTTTCCTCTCTCTACTTATTCAAAAATTTGCCGTGCCCGACAGGGTCCATAATTTTTTTTTTTTTTTTTTTTTTTTTTTTTTTTTTTTTTTTTTTTTTTTTTTAGAAAAAACGTTGCCCCACACTAGGAATTTCTCCTGTATTGTGGGTGCGTTTACAAACATTTAAATTCACTTACACAAACAGCCAGACCCGGAACAACTACTTGTAGGTCATACAAATATTTGTTCCGTGCAGGAATCGAACCCGCGACACGCAGCGCAGCAGTCAATCGCTTAACCACTGCGCCAACCGTGCCGTCTAAATTGTTTCTATTATTTTTTATTTACACCTGTAATTGAACATTATGGATTGCAATAAACGATAGATTTGAAATATTCTGATTCTGAAGCAATTAAAAAATAAATCAAGATATTTCAATGTGAATTTAAACTTTTATTAGTAAGTAAACTTGACTAATAACAGTAATTTAGTTCGATACTATTATACTTTATTATATTTTGGACTGTCGAAGACTGCGCAGTAGGGGCGGGTTGCTAGTTACTATAAGTTTTGACCTTAGAAACACAGCTGTTATCATTATTATTAAGATAAGACCGAGTCTTATCGTGTAGTTTGTGTTGAAAGTTTTATTCACAGTTTAGGTGCTTCAGTGTTCTCAATTTTAGAGACAAAGTATTACAGTTTATATTATCTTACAGGTTTCCTTGTTATTTCTAGTTTCTCTATCGTGTTGGTAAGAGACAATGAATGAGAGATTGACGAGAGTGATTTCTTTTTTTACTCAAGTAGCGGTATCTACAACGCCACACGCAAATCCTGCATCGCGCAAGCAGAGTTTACCGCGCAACTAGCATAGATACAACGGCCCAACATGAATCATCGGGCAGTTGCCCGCCAGACAAAACACCTGTCTGGTCGGAGGATCCTCCCTTTTCTGTGGAGGTTGAGTGAACTTTACACCCTGTTTCTCATACCTCTATACTTGTATTATAATATATAATGTTGTGTTGTGTGCCTTTTAGTCTGTGTTAAATAAATATTTTTTTTTTCTTTCTTTCAGATATTCGAAATTAGCTGAATAAACGTAAGCTATGGGTAATTGATTAGCTAATCAGCAAGTTTAGTAGCGAGGCAGTCTTTTGATAGCGCCTTAGACTTACTTAAGTATCGTCATTTGGAAAGGTGTAATCCTTCTTTGGTTTTGATTATACCTAATTGATATAGACATGATCTATCGAGATCTACGAAAATCTTCAATTTCTTTACAATCATTTATGCATTGGATAAGGCCTCGCCTCATTTTCAATTCTTATGTACTTTCTGAGATTATCTTGGACTGATGTCTAAGATAAACTCACTTGGCACACTGACTGGACTTTTTTTTCTTTTTTTTTGGTTTAGCCTATACTGTCCCACTGCTGGGCAAAGGCCTCCCTCAAGTCCTTCCAGGAACTCTTTTCCCGCGCCACCTCAAACCAGCCCACGCGGTACGCGTCCAGGTCATCTCGCCACCGATTTCTGGGTGGACCTCGGCGGCGCCGTCCATCTTCAGGCACAAATTGTGTGGAAATTTTGGCCATCAGTCTGAAATCGCCAACCCGTCTTCAGTATGCGTGGTGATCAATGCTCGTGGCTTCTCTCCCCCTCTCCCCCTTCCCTTCTCTTCTTCTCTTCTCTTTTCTCTCTTCTTTTCTTTCTTGGTTCTTCTGTGTTACTTTCCTTCTTCTCAGTTTGAAATCGTCAACCCGTCTTCAGTATGCGTGGTGATCAATGCTCGTGCCTTCTCTGTATGACTTCTCTCCCCTCCCCCCTTCCCTTCTTTTATTCTCTTCTCTTTTCCCTTTCTTCTTTCTTTGTTTCTTCTGTGTTACTTTCCTTCTTCTTCTTCGTACTACTGCAGGACAATAATAGGTTAGTATTATTATTAAAACAAAACATTGGGATTCGCCAAATCATATTTAAATACGATGAAAATCAACAAAAAAAAATATTTTTACAACCACACTTAAACCAACGAACTAGATTTCGAGCAAAGACCACACGTCACCATTTTTCAGATAGATTTTCGAGATAAATATAATTTGTAGCTTCCCTTTGGCAGCTAACAAAACTAATACACACTTCTTCGAACGAAATTTGGTCCAAGCCTTTCAAAGTTATCGGGCAACAAATAAATAAAAATAAATATAGTACTAAGGCTATCTCTTAGTACATAACTCTTTGTCTCCGGACAAGAAAATATAACGTTGCTACAAAAATTACGGGACAAAATACGCGTAGTTCCTTGTAATTTCGCTAAGTATAACAGTGAGTATGAGAACATAAATAATCGAGATAAAGTTTTGTTTATTTTCTGGTAAATAATTTGATAGTATCTCGATGATTATTACTGGTATTTTCATCAATGATTGGCTCTCCGATTTTGTTTCTACGTATACAAAGTTAGTACACGGTTCACGGTTTGAATTTTAAGCTTCTAGCTAAATCATTAGGTTCTCAATGGGAGCGATAACACTCACTCGTGGGTGTTTGAGACTTAGGAGTGCAGTAGAAAATTATATATCCCATCTTACGACTATATAATATAACACGTTTAAATATAATTGTGGCAATAGCTGTTACAGATTCGCGATAGATACTAATAAAAAAAAATGGGAGGGGGGGCTCTAAAAAAAAAACAACTCAAAATGAGCGGTGGGCAAAATAAGGTTGAGAACCAAGGGGTATCGTGTTACCCAGTAGTTGGGATATGGAGGTCAGATAAGTAGGTACTCTTTCCATGTAAAGTACAAGTGTTCAGCTGCATCTAGTTAGACTGGAAGCCGACACCATACTTAGTTGGAAAAGGCTAGGCAGATGATGATTTTGGTGCAGTCTAATGCTCTTAAAAACATTTCTTCCTCATTTTAGGCTGTGCACTGTCTATTAGTCACTAAACTAGGTGCTATAAAATTGTCTGTCTAACCCTTTTTTACTAGGTTTATTTATTTATTATATAATAGGGTTAAATACAAGTGTAAGGAGCATCTCCCTGCAGGGTGTAACCTTCCGTGGTCCTCTTGAAATTCTCTGAACTGTCTCCGGACATATGGGAAGATGTAAGTCCAATCTGGTAGAGTGGGGCTACCTGACGGAATAGCAGTAAGGTGTGGACGTGGAGCTATAACACAAACCATGCTCCACCTCCTATCCTGCCCTCTGTGTCCCAAAACATGCAGTAAAGTGACCTCTGCGCTGCCACCGATGACGCCGTGGAAGTGGCAAAGTTTGGGAAAACCAGATTTAAATTACAGTCGTGCCAGCGACACGAAGACAAAGAAGAAAATACAAGTGTGAGCGTCCAATTACAGGAGAACACATAATTTAATTATAATCTACAAAGTTACAGTAAGTTTAGCATAATCTACCTGTAATGGTCCCACTGCTGGGATACAGGCTCCTTCTCTCTGAGAAGGAGTGGGCTGTTATCCACGACGCGGGCCCAATGCGGGTTGGTAGATGTCACATGTCTTCGAATTTTTAGCTCTATGACATGCCGGTTTCCTTACAATGTTTTCCTTCACCGTTTTCAGAGCAGTGGTGATGATATAATTTACACAAAGTAAAGCGCCTGTCTAGGTGCGAACCCACGATACAAGTCGGTAAGTGGGGCCGTTACCACTGGGCCACAACTAATCTCATATTTATTATATTATTTTTTATTTTATTATATTATTTTTATCAAAACAGGAACAAAATTAAATATACTCCTCGAGCATTCGAAACGCGAAATTTTAATTTATAATATATCTCAAACGCTCGATTACTGGTTCCGTCACGTATTACTCGTATTTTTGTCACGTTTGTATTACTCGCGTAATGTTTCGAATGTGCTTTCATTGTTATTGCATGACTCTTAATAATTTCTCTAGAGACACACTTTCTTGACACTTCCGTCGGACTATATAAAAAAGTTTGCAATTATATATTATGATTCTTGAAGAAAAAGTGAAATGGTTTGTACCAGAGGTTTCACTGGTGTACTTATATAGCTGACTGTATTTTTACATAATATATATCACTAAAAAATACTACCTTTCTATGAGATTAGAAGGACAAAATTCTAATTCGCAATGATTCCTAACACACTCAAGTAAAGTCAGGGAAACTAATTGTTAAGATTTATTGATTACCAAATTAATAAATCGTACATTTAAATCAAAACTGCCATGCTTTGACAGTTATATGAAATGGCTATAACAATGGCAAATTGACGTAAGGTGTAATTTTGCTTAACTAGCGTAATACACAATCAATCTGGATTTGATTCATGTTGAAGGGTATTGCTAATCCATTGCTTCATATGTTCGGAAAATTTGTCTGCTCAACAATGTAAATAACGCAATGAATGTCGTTGAACTGTCAAAATTAAAGTCATTGCTACTGATAGTGTGTTACGCAGTTATCCCGTGTAGGAACAAAATAAAAATAATACCGCAACATATCACACTAACATTATAAAGGCGAAAGTTTGTGAGTGTGTGTGTGTGTGTTTATATGTTTGTTACTTCTTCACGCTCAAACGGCTTTACTAATTTTGATAAAATTTTGTATGGAGGTAGCTGACACCCTGGATTAACATATAGGCTACTTTTTATCCCGATATTCCCACGGAATCGACACTTATGCGGGTGAAACCGCGGGGCGCAGCTATTAATCCATAATTACTTCTTTAGTACTCTTTAAAATTCATACCCAATTACAATTTAGAACACAACATAAAAATAAAACTTGGTCCTTAGCTCCGCTTAATTTTCTTATTCAAAACCGACTTCAACAGCCGAAGGAGGGATAACGAATGTCCTACAAAAAGGGCCATAAAGGACCAGATTAATGGACCAAATGGCCAGTCATTAAGTACAGTTAACAGGATCCACAATGTCAAGGGTTCGAGTGTATTTGTTCCGGAATAAATTTTCTTAGCGGATGTGCTGGTCTTGAAATACGGGCGAGAGATTGGAAGAGCGACAACGATTAAGAAATTAAATTAGGTACTGATAAAATGTATTGGAATTTTACTTGATTTCATAGAATGGTTGGAAAAAAAAGATTTCTTGTTAAAAATTTATCGAATAATGAGATAAGTGAGACTTATATTTATGAAAGAAAAGAAAAAAACTGGGTTCCGTAGCACAAGGCAAAAACGCCGAAAGAAACACGTTTGTTGTATGGGAGCCCCCCTTAAATATTAATTTTATTTTGTTTTTAGTATTCGTTGTTATAGCGGCAACAGAAATACATCATCTGTGAAAATTTCAACTGTCTAACTATCACGGTTCATGAGATACAGCCTGGTGACAGACAGACGGACAGTGGAGTCTTAGTAATAGGGTCCCGTTTTTAACCTTTGGCTACGGAACCCTAAAAAGACATACTGTGACAACTGGAAACAAGTTGTTTTAAAGGCAGTAGGATGGATGAAGGTAGGTACAACTCCGAAAACGACGGCAGACTGCAAATTGCAGTAGCAGTGTTGCTCATTTTTATAATTCTATGATATTTAACATTTCTAAGGAAACGCTTTTGTACAACCGCCAGCACATACAGCTACTACAATTTGTCAAATTTCTTTAATAGATTTTCAACTTTACCGCTAAAGCATAAGGTTCAAAGTTGATTGGGAAAATTTGACAGTTTCGGGTAGCTTGATGTACTGGCGTCTGTACTATGATGAAGGACTTTAAAAGAGCATGCTAACATAATTATGAAAGTACGCTTCGAGAATTGATATTTTTTGAAGTTGTACAAACGTATTGATCTAAGTATCATTTGCAGAATTTTCTTTTTCTGTCAGCTGAGGTAGAGCGAAATAAATTCAATGTTATTTTATTTCTAAGTAAAGTTTTGCTGTTTTATTGAAAGGACTGCTATTTTATTGAATACAGGCTTTATTACTAAGCATTCTTGGTTATTACTTTGTAAAAATATCTTGATTTGTATTTGGAAATTCTGTATGAGAATTCATAATAGTAAGTATCTAATAATATGATCTTCTTTTACTTTCGTTGTAGTAAAGGTTTTGTCGTCATGGAAAGTTTTTAAAAATAAATTAAGTGTGGCTGCCGTATTCCACGTGTTCATTCACGATTATGAAAAATTCTTTTGAAGTCGCGCATTCCGATAAAGTTGTGTTTGTGCGTTTTATTGTAAACTTGGTGCGCCCCGCGGTTTCACCCGCATAAGTTTCGATCCCGTGGGAATATCGGGATAAAAGTAGCCTATATGTTAATGCAGGGTGTCAGCTACCTCCATACAAAATATTATCAAAATTGGTCAAGCCGTTTGAGCGTGAAGAAGTAACAAACATATAAACATTCATACACACACACACACAAACTTTCGCCTTTATAATATTAGTGTGACCCACCCCTGCTTCACGACTCACAAAAGGGTGCTTACGACTTGACGAAACATTGAGATATTTTTATTATAATTATGTAAGTTTAATCTTAATGTAATATGTATACTACATTTACCCTTGGGAATTAATGCTCTAAATTATGGTTATTATTTATCATTTTTATAAATGATCTTCCCCACTGCTTCCACTTTTCAAAGTGTTTTTTGTACGCAGATGACTTAAAGTTTGCCAGGGAAATCGAATCATCAAATGATACTGAGCTTTTGCAGGATGATTTAAACAGAGTAATTGAATGGTGTCGGAATAACGAAATGGATTTGAACTTCAATAAATGTTACCACCTATCATTTTCTAGGAAGGTTCACCCCATCCCTTCGAGCTACTTTATAGACAAACAAAAACTTCATGAAGTAGAAACTATAAGGGACCTAGGAGTGCTGTTTGACAAGAAAGTTACTTTTATCCCCCACATTGAAAACACTATTAAAAAAGCTTCCAAAATGTTAGGATTTGTACTACGCAATACCAAGGGTTTCAAACAGCTCAGCACTAAAATATTGCTATATAATAGCCTTGTCCGAAGCATACTGGAGTACTGCAGTGTTGTATGGAGACCACATTACGCCACTCATAAACTTCTCCTAGAAAGGGTCCAGAAACGATTTTTATGGCACCTTGCTTTTTGCAAAGGAAAAAGCAAGCAGCTGCCCTCCTATGTATCCCGTCTGCAAACTTTCAAGATGCTCTCGTTATCGACTCGAAGAGAAGTCATGGATGCCCTGTTTCTATACAAACTCCTCAGAAAGCAAATAGACTGTCCACAGTTACTAAGTCTCCTCAAGTTTCGTGCCCCAACCCGCTATCCTCGATATCCCATCACTCCGCTTTACCCGCCCTTGCGTAGAACTGTCCTAGGTGCTAACTCACCAATTCCGCGAATGTGTAAAATCCTAAACAATTGCAGTGACCTGATCGACGTTCATCACGATAGCTTAGGAATATTTCGTAAATTAATTATTGAATACTATTCGCACAAACACGAATAAAATTTTTAATTCCTGATTTGCCAATTTGTTAATCAATATACCTGTCTTATTTAGTGTTAATTAATTTTTAATCGTTTTCTAATGTAAACCATTTATTTAATCTTAGTTTAATTTAATTTATTTCCCTGTTATTTTATTACCAATTAATTTAATATATTTAATTTAATTTGATAATGCTGATTTGTTTGATAAACTGCAAGATATATGCTTTGTTTTATGTTCATTTAAAATGTATAATTAACTACAAAAATAAAAATGTATATTATAAATAAAATAGTGCATGTGGTGTTAGCCTGTAAGTAATTGTTGCACTTATAAATGTATATCGTGTACTTTTAAATGAATTGTAGCGTGTAAACAATTGTAGGCTAACCTAAATAAATAAATAAATAAATAAAAACCGCATCAAAATCCGTTGCGCAGTTTAGAAGAACAGCGTGGCCATACACACAGACACAAAAAGCGATTTCAATACGAAAAATTTAGAATCAAACATTGAATTTATGCATCATATATGCATAGATTTAATGTTTGTTTCAAAAATTTTCGCCAGCTTAATACCTCGCGAGGAATAACCACCGACGGCCGCCATGGCCCACGCACAATTGTCCACTTGAAGGACTAATTGCGGAAACCAAACCCATAACCTAGAACATAGATACCTCGCGAGGTTTAAGAAATTATAAAATTACGGTGTTTTGTAATTTATCGAGGAGATAATTCGTAAAAGCTACTCTCTGTCCATACAACATCTTTGGATTAAACATCTTTGGAGTCACGAAGTGAGGGAGTGACCTCACTTCGTGACTCCAAAGATGTTTAAAGCAAAATGTTAATTAAAAACGGCCAGCCTCCCAGAACTCATTAAGTATGCTTTGTGAATTTGTGGTGACGTCTTCATTTATATAATACTACCTTCTGCCCGCGACTTTGTCCGCGTGAAATTTCTTATTCCCCCGACCCACTCCGTCGCATCGCATCATCTGCCATCGCTATCACTTCGGTTTCGCTTAGAATTTGTTCTGACTTTTTTCTTTTTGCTCGGCTCCCTAGGGTCATAGCATGATGTTAAATAGATTATAGACTGGTAGTTTCAGAGATTACCCCCTACATACAAACAAACACATTTTACCTCTTTACAATGTTAGTATTGATAGTATAGACATTTAGACAAGCCACCCATCCGTCCCTGCTTCAGACGGGTGCAATGTATTGATGCGGTAACTTGACAAACCATCAACATTTTGTGTACAACATTTTAGTATATCTAAGTTGGCTAAGGTAGACATGTTCTTGTGTGGAGACCGCGAATCGGCAAATATAAGATAGCATGCACTTTTTTTTTCGGATGGGAAATCATCAAATGACCCCTCCCGCTCTGGGTGGAGCGGAAGGGAGTGTCAGACTCTTACTGACTAAAACCCACCCATGTTCCTTCCTTAGCCCTTTATGTTCCGGGCCAGCGGTAACCCTTTCGGACAATCCCGCTGACCAGATAGCATGCTCAGGCTAGGTGGAGCGCCGATCTTCGCAGAGTTGCCGATATTCGAGCTGAATGGCGTGCAATTGGAGAGGCATATGTCCAGCAGTGGACTGCTGTAGGCTGATGATGGTAATGATCATCTGAGCTAAATGTTAAAGTTTTACTCATCGGAATAAATTATAAGCGGTCACACAGACAGACACGCAAAACGTTTTTGTTATATACTATTTGTAAGGACACGTCATGTTTCTTTATTATACATTTTTAGGATTCCGTACCAAAATGGTAAAAACGGAACCCTTATGGTGAGACTAAGTCTGTCTGTCTGTCTGTCACAGCTGGATATCTCAAGAACTACTAATGCTATCAACTTGAAATTTGGAATTGTTTTAGATGACGTTTGCCCAACTATTTTGCAAATAAGAAAGAAATAAAAATATATGTATATTATTTGCAACAGGGACTGAAAGGGGGTCAGAAACATTCGAATTGGGCCTACTAGGGCATGTGGGATATCATATGAAAGAGCGCAGTTTGCACATTCGTAAACATTTTTTTTAGGCCGCATAGTTTTTCACTTTTGATGAAAAATGTAAAAAAGTACCCCTTATCTCCGAAAGTTGCAAAGAAAAAAATCTGAAGTTATTCTATGTGATAGAAGTTTATGTAAAGATTGCAAGAAAAATAAAACGAAGTCTTTATATAGCACACTATTTCAGAAATCATCAACAAAAGTTACATTAGTTCCACTATCGGTCAAGAAATGGCGCTGACATAATATTGCAATATTCTACACCGCAGTCATCATCATCATCATCATTTCAGCCAAAAGACGTCCACTGCTGGACATAGGCCTCCCCCAAGCACTTCCACTTCGACCGGTTCTGTGCTTCTCGCATCCAACGGGTTCCTGCGGCCTTCACAAGGTCGTCGGTCCACCTTGTGGGAGGCCTTCCAACGCTACGTCTTCCGGTACGCCGGAGAATGGGCAGCAGCGTTCTCTGTGCATTCCACCACCATACCATACTGCGATCGCCAACCCGCCTGCCAAGCGTGGCGATTATGGCAAACCCCCCCCCAAAAAATGACAAGTACACCGCAGTGCAGTGTAGAAATTCTTTGATGAATAATAGGCCTAGCCGATGAACATTTAAAAACATAAATGATGGTACGGAACCCTCGGTGCGCGAGTCCGACTCGCTCTTGCCCGGTTTTTTTTAATTTCTTTGTGTAGCTTCGTGATTGTTTTCAAATCGTGTTCCTGAAGTGTTTGGTTTGCTTCTTTAAGAGCGATTCTCTTTTGTTTTGCTTTGCATTTGTTTTACATAATTTGAGCGTGATTCGTTTGTTTTTATAGAATTCAGAGGTTTGGGATATTTTGTGATGTGTATTGAGTTTGATTGGCTCGACTTGCCTTTTCCTTCTTTCTAGACTCTCTGGCTGACGACCCGTAACCGTAACGACTGTCTAAGATCCACAAATTACAGCCGAGACCAATCGACGTTACCCTTTTAAGGAATTCAGGCATAATGTCATGTGGTTTCATTTCAGAGAATATAGCATTGGAATGTTACTGCTTTACTACTTTTGTACGCCCTAGATGCAAAGCATGGCGCCCTCAACGTATTAACAAATAAGACTTTTATTGTACCTATGTTTTACAATGAATAAATAAATATGATTATGAATATTTGTGAGTTTTTAATATGCGGTATAATTTACATACATACATAATCAGCCTATAACGTTCCCACTGCTGGGACACAGGCCTCTTCTCGGTGAGAGGGAGTGGGCCGTAATCCGCCACGCCGTCTCAGTGCGGGTTGGCAGATGTCACATGTCTTCGAATTGTTGGTTCTAGGACATGCCGGTTTCCTCACGATGTTATCCTTCACCGTTTTGAGAGCAGTGGTGATGAATAATTTACACAAAGTAAAGCGCCTGTCTGTGTTCGAACCTACGACCTACAACTCGTAACTGAGCCACCACTGCTCCTACTTCTATTGCGTCGTTATTATCGCAGCAGTGTGTAACTTCGTGGCCGTCCAAACACAAAATGTACTGAAAACAGATATCGCATTATCGCATCCGATATTATCGACCGATAACGACGCGCCTGTGGGGGAGAGCCTTAAATCTAACCCGAGACGAATTTGTATCATGAATTATGTTGATCTAACTTGTTCTTTCATGCATGTTAACTTCAAATTCCAACTATTGTGCAACCAATATAAAATGTCGGTAGCAGATCTGGTTTCAATGCACATTGTGTATGTTCCGGAGTTGCAAGTTCTATTGTTATGCTGTTCTGAGCACCGCATTGATGTTTCAGCTGTTTAAATAAGTAGTTTTGTGGTTCGAACGTAGGTCAGTTGGTAGTAAATACTTACTTAGTGTCCGACCGAATTTAATTTCGGTATCCGGAAATTTTCGGCAGAAATAACAATTTTCGGCCGTTTTCGTTTTCGGCCAATTTAAAAAAAAAAGAGTTTAGAGTGTATATTTTGAAACCCAAACTGAAAAGTAATGTTTGTAATGAATGAAAGCTTTTTGTTAAGGATCTTGTTAAGAGAAGTACTACTACCAGAACTTTCTCTACCGCTAAGTGCTCATACACACGAGCGACATGCGTTAACGCCAGGTCGACGGCTGCCCTCAACGCGTGTCGGCGGCTGCAGTTGCTTCTGCCGTAGACGCGTGTCCCTCTAGTGTATGCACTACTGGTGGATCACACACTACAACGCACCAGGCGACAGGGCGCGGAAATCGGAGCCAAAATTTCCCGCTCGGAATCCCGTTTTTAACGAATTTATATGTAAAAAATCACGTGGCGCGCGGTTGTAGTGTGTAGTATTGGTGTGTACCGGTAACATGCATTTTTAACTGTGTCCCAGGTATTGCAGATTTCCTTAATAAACCATCATGTAGAGTTGTGTATAATTGGGTCGGCAGACGGTCAGCTGTCAGACTGCAAGCTAACCGTCAGCCGACCAACCAAATAGCGGATTGACACTAGGTCGCTTCATAACAGTAAGTGTAGGGATCCCCTTATCCCCTACATTTATTTTGATCCTTCGAGCCGGATCGTCGCCGTCTTTAGTATTTATGCTCATAATAATTTCATAATCACGTTACTTATGTTTAAGTTAATATGTAACATGGGCGAGCTTGTTGATACTGTCACGAATACATACTTCGGGCTGCTACTGTGAAGTTCCTAATAGATAAACCCAATCAGGCGTGATCGAGGTCAAGAGCAGGCCCATACAGCAATTATATAATAAGAGCTATGCAATTGAAACTTTATAGGTTTAATAAGTCAACCACTGACATCATATCCCGAAAATTTTGTTTATCTGGTATAATCCAAACCCAAGTTAAGAAGGTTCAAAAATACGACGAAGTGCTTCGAGAAAAGGTAGGTAGTTCCCTTGCGCTTCGCTTGGCTCGGCAAAATCAAGTTTGTATTTATACCCCAGAAGGGGAAGGCAGTGGTACGAAATTAAGTAGTAGAACACCCAGATCACGTGCACGGAACCATACCCTACTCTACGCATACGCGCCGTGCATAATGCATACACTGAATTTGTACCTAATATTTCAGCCTACCTGGCTAGAAGAGCAGTGGTTGCCCAGTGGTGACGGCCACGACTTAAGAGTTGCAGTTCGGGCTTTACTTTGTGTAAATTATTTCATCACCACTGCTCTTTAAAGTGTGAAGGAAAACATCGTAAAGAAAACCGGTATGACCTAGAATCAAAAATTCAAAGACATTGAACCCGCTTGGTGGATTACGGCCCACTCACTCTCACCGAGAGAAGTCCTGTGTCCCAGCAGTGGGAACGTTATATCCTGATTGTATGTCTGCCTAGCCTTTTCTTAACTATGTTGGGGTCGGCTTCCAGTCTAACTGGATGGCTGAATACCAGTATTTTACATAAAGTGACTGCATATCTGCCCTCCACAATCCAGTTACTGAGTAACACGATACCCGTTGGTAAGACTGGTTGTCAGTCTTTTGGGCTTCTGAATACCCGTAACGACTGTCAAAGAGCTAAGAATCACAGCCGGGACCAACAGGTACGATGTAAATAGTATATTTCATTACAAGTGCGGAAAGGCTGCAAAGAGTTCCGACAAATGTCTACCCGAGCCGAGGCGCAGCCGAAGGCGAGGGTTGACAGTCGGAACAAGTTGCAATGACGGTTCCGCAGGTGTACTGAACGACTATTTTTAATACAGTTGCGAAAAAATGAAGCAATTTAATAAAATAATAAAAACACAATATTGCTTTTTTCTCTTCTCTCCACGCAAAAAATTAGTCGTATGTGGATATGTAACGACTTTTTGACTTTTCCGGTAAAATGTTCTCCGAAGCATTTTGTGCAATTATACTGAGTTCCGGTGGTGTTAATTAAAAAAAAATAGGGTCGAAATTACTCATTTTGTGCAACAAACAACTAAACTCACAAAGAAAATTTCTGGAAAATGGCGCCAACCGTAGAATATAAGCAGAGTTTTTTTTCTTCACCCATTTTGGTAGGCAAAGGGAACTATCCATACAGCTTAGTCTTCAGTATATTTCTTTTATTGATATGAAATGAAAATTAAATTTAATGAGATGAAATGAAACCTAACCTAACTCATTCAATTAAATCATTAAATATGATATTGAAATAAGTTAGTAGCTTTTTTTTGAAATATACGTATTTGTATGAATCACAAAAACTCTTTAGTAAAAACTTCATGGTTGGTTTTTCTTTTAAATAGACATTATTTTGACAGTTGGGAAAGAGACACGCACGAATTCGGGAAAGGTAAAAAAAAGCACTAGTATGTAATAGCCCACATCCCGAACGCTATACGTCCCTGCAATACACCACTTTTTGAGCAACTGTATTAAAAATATATTTCATTAAATCAAATGTATGTTTAACAAACATTCAAGGCGGTTGGTTTTAATTCATCATCCCAATAGCATCGTCCCGTTATAATATCAGTAAGTGTAGGTAATCGTCATCTTAGTAGTCACCCCCTTTCCAGCCATAATACATTATCATCTTTCGCACGGTCCATCGATATGGCAGGAGGTTAACAGAAAGAAAAATGCGTTTATTGGCATTACAATAAAAAAACCGTTTGAAGGTTTGAAGGAAACTCCAGGTTTGAAGGTCATTCTTCCCAAAGAAAATGTACCGCACGTTGATGTTTTTATAATGGCCAAAACTTAAAACAGAGGTATCGGTTACGCTAACAGTGTCCTAAAAACCTAATAAAACCAAGTGATATGATTCCCATTACAACCACTAATAAAGAAATGAAAAATTTGAATTGTCTGTATATAATGTCAAATAATAAAGAGATTATGTCAAAAAAGTATGTAAAAAAAAGTAAAAAGAAAGAAGTTTTCACTACAAAAACACTTCACAATATGTAAAACAAAAAGAACATTGCACAAAGTGCCAAAAGGGCTACAGCTCAACATAATATCAGCTGACAATACACCACCTGACGCTGATTTTCAGCTGCATTCCACGAGTGACATACGCTCGAATAATAAACACGGAAAGTGCATTTGTACGTTTGAATAATTTCACTTTGCGTCACCATTACTACTATGACTAAATAATCCGAGTAAGTAACATCACTATAGTCAGTTAGTTTCACATCTAATCCCACGCGACAACAAAGTTTGAATGTATCCTTACAGTAAATAATTTAGGAACCAATCCTTTCGTACGCTTGGTGTTGAAACTAGTGTTCCACTTTAATATTATTGTTGCACACAATTTCCTGGTTCTTTCCGCCATGTTTTTTTTGTGTTTTTCTGAACTGGATGTGAGTGGAAACGCCAGGAACAGCCTGGGAAGATATTCGTATAGGTACAAGGTTATTGGTAAAACATTAACAACCTAAAATACTTAAAACATCATCATAAACAACCACTTTTGTTCTATGACTTTTATCAATTCATCAGATTTTCATACAAAAATAAAAATATTTCCATTCAACTAATTGAAATATTCGATTTTCTGTTACGAACTCTACGCGAAGCAAAGAAGAACACCGAATTCTTAAAGGTTTATTTTTGGTAAAAGTGTTATGTTTTGTAAAAAGTCATAGAACAAAAGTTGTTGTTTATGATGTTAGTAATCCAGTTATGGTTTTACCAATAACCCTGTATAGTGACTCTGTTGGTGATGTTGATGGAGGTGATGAAAGGTCAGGAGCGTGGTACTCACAACCGGCGTGTGTGTATGAATGTAGGTAAACGACGCAAAAGGATTATGTAAGGATCGTAGCAGGAGGTGATGGATGAGGGAGAGAGCCTCCCGTCCCAGTCTCCGCGGGAGACGCTCCGGATGTCAGGAGCCACGGGACGACTCCCGGTCACCGTAGGCGCGGGCCTGCGGACGGAGAGTAATGGGTAGCTCACCGTCCGATCAGGACCAGGCCCGTGGCGGACGGCGCGTACGTGTTCCACGCGCGCCTCAATAAGATGTCAGCATGGTTTGAAGGGCCTTGCCGGGTCAGCGGGATTGTCCAAGAGGGTTACCGCTGGCCCGGAACATAAAGGGCTAAGGAAGGAACACGGGTGGGTTTTAGTCAGTAAGAGTCTGACACTCCCTTCCGCTCCGCCCAGAGCGGGAGGGGTCATTTGATGATTTCCCAGCCAAAAAAAAAAAGGTTCGTAGCAGGTGGCGTTCTGTAATTTCTGCCTACCCGCTCGGGAAGAAGACGTGTCTGTATATGTATTTATTGGATTTTCTGTGAAACTAGACCACGGATTTAGAAACCTGTGATAGCTTATTTAATGTTCGGTTCCACGAATAGCATGAACACTTCACTTGAATGCGGATTGCTATAGAGTGGGCGAATACCAAAGAAAGGATGTTTGGATTGTGTGAAATATGAGGCTAGAAAGGGGGTAACTACCGCGACGAAGGCTTATAGAGGTGTGTGTGTGTGTGTGAGAAGAAAAAGACATGTTGCGGCGACGCGACATTATTTGATAAGGCTTGTAGTTTTGACTAAATAAAGACTAAAATCGCGTGTATATGCAATTTTTTCTCGTTTATTACACCCAACTGCGCTTATTTATCATTATCTTTTAGCTGAAAGATGTCCACTACTGGACATAGGCTTCTACCTCTACCGGTTCTGTGCTTCCCGCATCCGCGCTTATTCACGCAAACTTGATTAAATTACTGTTGTTTTAATTAATTAACTTAATAGTCATTTTTATTTCATATCACCATTTTGTAACGTGGTTTTTAGCGAGAATTGTGAGTGTTTTTAATTACACATCAATATAATATTAATTGTGTTCAATATTTTTATTCGTAGGCTACAGGTTTACTCGAAACGACGAAATTATTGTGTTAACTATGATTACCTACCATTACCGAGTGTTTGTAATCGGATAATGTGTGTATTTTTGATGTTTTATAAATCAGGGGTTTATTGGAAATCCCCAAATAAATATTTCATTTGGGTTCTGAAATACTGCCTTTCGCGGTACTTTTATTAATAAATAAAAAGTGCGCGACAAGAACTCATAATATTAGCACATCTTCTCTAAAGCTAAAATTAGATTCCGAAAAAAAAAAAAAGGTGCCGATTCTGTTGTTCACAAACTAAACTAAATTTAAGTTCAGTGCATCTTTTTCTTTCTATTATATTAAGAAAAGGACAGAAGATGAATTTTAGTTTAGTCCTGTCAAATGAATCAGAGCCCGAAAGTGAAAGAAGTGAAGTGTGTGGTGTGTGTGAGTGCTTGAAAGTGTGTTAGATATGCAATTAGGATGGGCGTCACGGCGGAACATACTATCACAATCTTGAAATAAATATTTTGATAGAAATTGCTAATCTATTCTTTGGTATTGTTCGTCGAATCGTTGAGCTCCTCAAGTTCTGAGTTGAGCTGCACAATTTTTGACAAATGCGTGCTAAAAAGACCATTTCAGACACCAATCTACATGGTCTCCATACGATCTGACCAAGATTTGGTCTGGACTTTAAAAGAGACTGTGACCTCTGAGTTTGTTTCGGCCTTTCTTCTCAGAATATTCAGATAGGAAACGCCGACCTCATCTAGTTAAAAAAAAAAATATGATTGACGTGTAAAAGTGTTTGTACAAACCTACTTACAGAAATTTATTTATTTATTTGAATAATAGAAATAAAAATCATTCAAGTTTAAAAGAATATGATCGACATGTACAGTCAACAAAGGAGTTAAGTATACAGGAGCGTCGGATATTGTTGAAGTTTACTAAGAAACCGATGGATATTCTCGAATAAAATTTTAGTTTATTAATAGAAAACAAACAGCTCATTTATTAAATTAAATTTCAGTCCAGAACATCCATCGGTTTCTTAGTAAACTTCAACTATATCCGACGCTCCTGTATACTTAACTCCTTTGTTGACTGTACATACCTAAAAGTGTTTGTACAAACCTACTTACAGAAAATAAATCATTTATTGCTCCATTCAAAATCGAGTTCATACATCTACTCCGTACACATCCGTTTCCGTAATATTCCTGTAATCGCCCTAAGCCAAAATAAATTACCATCACTATCTTTAATAATGGTAAAAATACATCCCGTCTCACTGTTATTGGAGAATATTCTTAGTACGTTTTATCGAAGAAAACTCCTCTGGATTTAATACTGCGAAAAACGTGATGTAAACATTCAGAGCAAAAAGGTAGTTCTTTTATGCTTTTTTGCTGTTAGGAAAAGCTTAAAGAAAACTTTTGATTATCTGAGGTTCTGCTGAATTCTTAGATTTCGCTTTATGTTATTTAATATTGAATCCGTTAAGTTTTGCAATTTGTTGGCAATATTTACATACATTATTTGTGGTGTCGGACTTAAAGAATAGCACCACCCCATATTTCCCGTGGGGGTCGTAAAAGGCGACTAAGGGTCGTACCGGAGAATGGGCAGCAGCGTTCTCTATGCATTCCACCACCATACCATACTGCAATCGCCAACCCGCCTGCCAAGCGTGGCGATTATGGCAAACCCAAAAGAATGATAAGCACAAGAAGCACAGAACTGGTCGAAGTGGAGGTTTTTGGGAGAGGCCTATGTCCAGCAGTGGATGTCTTTCGGCTGAAATGATGATAATACATTGCATTGGCAAAATTTCGCGCTTCTAGACCCACCGGCTTATGACGAATTTCACCAATGAAACTGAACGCAATCACCATAAATTCAAATTCACCCTTAGTCATTGCGTTGTCCGTCAGTGAATGAATGAACTAATTCATTTAAGATTTTACTAAGTCGATTTGTTGATACATAATAATATTATGTAGATAGTGGGTAGATATTGGGATATTGGGGTTAGTTTGGAGAGGGGCCCGTGGCTAAATAATAACAGCCGCCGCAAAGTTCGATCGATCAGGTTAAGCTACGCTTGGCGCGGTTGGTGTGTGGATGGGCGACCATCTTTACATACCTAGACCCCTTCGTGTATCGAAAAGCACGTTAAGCCGTTGGTCCTGGCTGGCATTCGTGGATCTTTGACAGTCGTTACGGGTAGTCAGACGCCCGAAAGTCTGACAACCAATCTTACCAAGGGATATCGTAGTACCCAGTAACTGGGTTGTGGGGGTCAAATAGGCAGTCGCTCCATGTAAAATACTGGTGTTCAGCTGCATCCGGTTAGACTGGAAGCCGACCCCAACAAAAAAATTAGAAAAGGCTAGGCGGATGATGATAGTGGGTAGATATTGTCTACCCGTCATCAAGCTGAAGTCTACGCAAAATGTTATGCTACTCTTAGAGCTGATTTTTCAATACTTAGATAACTTTTAATTAATTCAAGAATAAATATGGCTGTTTGACAGCTTTTGTATCCATACTAATATTATAAATTCGAAAGTAACTCTGTCTGTCTGTATGTTACCTTTTTACGCCTAAACCACTGAACGGATTTCGATAAAATTTGGCAGAGAGATAGATTGCATCCTAGGGAAGATCATAGAATAGTTTTATCCCGATATTCCCACAGGATCGACACTTATGCGGGTGTAACCGCGGGGCGCTGCTAGTAGGAAATATATCAGAAAGATAGATAGATAAACCATTTATTTGGCGCACAAAAAAGACAGCACAACACACAAAAGTACAATTAGATGATAACCAATTACCTACATGAATATAATATAAAACAAGTGCCGATACAAAAAGAAAAACATACATAACGAAGTAAAAGTGATACTATGACAAATACTCAAAATCAAAATACACAGTGCGGTGTGCGTCTCAAGGTTGCACGAAATGAGAGTCCAGCGCAGCTGTGCCAGGCAACTATACCTAACGCTGATATTCTGCTGGATCCCTGCAGTGACACACACTTCTATCAAGCAGTCATATTTATTCTTCGCATAAATGTTATCTGACTGTTGAAAAATTGAAATTGAAACAGGGAAAAATTGACTATTGAAAAGGGAAAATTGACTATTGGGCCCTTTAGTCGTCAGATATCGTCTTCAGTTGAAATTCAACTGAAGCATATTATACGGCCGTGCCACCTAAGTATTTTTTTATATAGGTACAAAAGCTGTCAAAGCGCAATAATAATGCATAGATAAAAGTTATCTGACAATGAAAAATGCGATTCTAAGTAGGTAATGCAAAAATAATTGCAGCAAGAACAATTTCTACGTGCTGACTTCCGTTTATAAAATAAGAAGTTTTAACGTTAAACTCAAACTTAAAGCATTTATTTCAATTAAACCATTTACAGGCAATTCTAAATTGTCAAAGATCAGAGAGGTCAGTTATTCAGAAAGTTGAAGTTTGCTGTTTTATATCAAGATAATATTACAAAATCCTGGGTATATTATCCTTGTTGCTTTTATATGTGAGAACAATGTAAAAAATATAATTGAGAAAAAAAAAATTGGCTGTGGACCACTAAGTGGATATAGGTGACCAACGGCGCTCGTTCGCGAACATGACGCGTGGATCAGTCAGTACCATCCAGCTCAACCATTTTGTAGAAAACTGAATAAATACAACACACGCGCTACCATCAGTGAGACGTTTAAGTAAGCATGACATATACTCAACTGCCATGCTCTTTCAAGTCAACATATTTTATGTCATAATAATAACATAATAAACGGATCCGTGGTACTCACATTTACAAACCCCCGCCTACCCGACTGGCAAGTAAGTGTAAGTGCTTGGCCATACTGGCAGCGCGGGGCGGAAGCGGCGCGGGTGCGGGAGGAACACGCGTGGTCTGTCTGTCCGCAGTCGTGTCCAGTGTTTGTGAAAATATAATATGGATGTAGAAGACTTATTTTTACTAGAAAAAAGCTCGAACTAGTTTGAGAATCCCGGTCCCCGCGCGGATCGCCCGCGCACCCATTGCGGCCACTTGTATGAACGAGCTATGGCGTGAGTTGCCCGCGCGCTCCCCGCGCCCGCGTGCTCACTATGAACACTCAAATAAAGTTCTTATGTTTGAGTACGTCGCGTCGCGTCCGCCCCGCGCCCGGGTTTGCAGTCTGGCCAAGCACTTAGTCTGTGGTCGCAAGTGCTACTGCGGAGCGTGGGGTCCTGGGTTCGATTCTCAGGTCGGGCTAAGTGTTATTGGGTTTTTCCATTAGGAAGTTCTTAGTATTAGCCCGGAGTTTGGAAGTCCCGTGACTCGTGGTCCTGCGCCCGATCCCTCTCCGGTTGAGTCGGATTGCGTGCCGCCCCATCGGACTAATGAGATTGAGGGAAAAGTGAGTAAAAAAGAGGGAAAAGTGAAGTGCGGCACACTTGTGCACTATAATATCTCCCGCACCGAAGGCTAGTCTCGGTTGAGAGTGGTCGACATGACCGAAATACGGTCTGGATGGCTGTTATTATTTTTCATCATCATCATTTCAGCCAAAAGACATCCACTGCTGGACATAGGCCTCCCCCAAGCACTTCCACTTCGACCGGTTCTAATTCGGTTCGGTTCGGTTATTATTTTTAACATTTATATAATTAAAAAAATACTTCGAAATTATACAAAAGTATAAACCCTAAATTACACGAGAAAACTGCATAAACTAAAAATAGAAACTACACGAGCTCCTTCCGTCTTCCTTCCCTAGTACGTAAACAACAACAAAACATTAGTTTAATTGTGCTAGATAACGTTGTTCTGCAAACAATCAACACTTTCTACGTTTTCATTTGTTTCAACCCCTAGCATACAAGTTTAATTTCAACCCTTACATAGAAATATAAGGATTGCAATAATTAAACTTGAATTAAAATAAACGATTTTGATTTTGAGAAAACGATGGTACAGATGAAGGTCTAAAAAGAAGATAAATTATTATAAAATCAAGCCTATTTTTCTCGAAGGGTTAGGCAAATGCCTTCATCTTATCGTGTGGATGGGAATAATGTAGTTTTTTTTCTTAAATTTGTTTGGGCCAAAATTCAGCAACGCGGATAGCATTCGCTAAAGCAGCTTCCTCACGTGTGCAGGTGACACACAGGGCATGCGGTGCAAGATGGGAGGTGAGCCATTGTCTGTGGTGAGACACCACATACACACCGGAGGTCAGAGCCTTCCATGAACCCGACTTGTGGAGGTTGTTCATGCTGCGGCCTACTTGGATACATACAGACAAATTAAATGTGTTTTGTCAATATACAAGGTGTTGATTTGCATCCTAGTCAAATTCAAGGACGTAATTATGCTAATGATTCTCGAAGGTTTTTTTTTTTTCTTATTTTAAACGCGGCCCGTCTTTTACTAGCCCTATAACCACGCTTTCACACACAAACAAACGCCTTTTACTTTACTAAGTACTAAAATACTAAAGTACTAAAATGTCTTTTATGACAACCTCCTGAAATTTGATGAGGAGGCAAATCAACACCTTGTATAGTGAGTAAACCAAATAACTAAAAATCTCAAATGAAACGCAGAAATGACAGAGGTACCTACTTAGAACAAACCGTCAATTTTCATCTCGGTCTCAATCTGTCAAAAATACCTGTAATTTACTTACTTGACAAGTTTTTGACATTGATTGTCGCTGAGTTGAGATTGCGACTTGATTTGTAACGTTTTGATTATACGGGAAATACCGTCCCAAACTACGTATGTAAAAGGTCAAGTGTGAGTCGGACTCACTTGCTAAAGATTCCGTACCATCATATAGCAGAAAGAGACAGATGATCTAGCCTTTATTATGGGTCTTTGGATGCAGAACTCAAAACAAAAATATGTGTGGAGTCGGGGGACCCCCGGCAGGAACAAAGTTCAAAATGAAAATCCAAGATGGCGGCTACGAAAATGTGAAAATATTCGCAGCTTTAGCACCCTCGAAAACCATGAAAACTCTTTCTCTGACTATTACATGTAATAAAAAAAATCAAAAAGTGACGATTTCTACCAGTTTACTCCTTTTGCAAGGTCCGTAAAAGAACTACGGTCCAAAAAGCGGCCAAGTACGAGACGGACTCGCACGCGAACGGTTCCGAACCATATTCAACACTACATCATCATCATCATCTGCCTAGCCTTTTCCCAACTTTGTTGGGGTCGGCTTCCAGTCTAATCGGATGCAGCTGAATACCAGTATTTTACATGGAGTGACTGCCTATCTGACCTCCACTTGTATTTGTCTCATCTAGATTTATCGCGAAGAACAGGTTTTGATGAGACTTTGTTGTTTTTCGTTATTCTTTTTTGTTTTTGTAATGATAATTATGTTCTGGATTACTATTTTATTTATTTATTTATATGTATAAAAAGTATGTATTAGGTATGTTGAAACTGTGTGTACTCCCCGTCACCTTCCACAGGTTCATTAGAAAACCAGCGTCAGACATTAATGTCTGGCATTAATGCTGAAATGAACCTTTTTGGCGCAGCCGTGAGGCACACACTATCTATTGTTGTTGAAACATAATCTTTTATTTTGTTAATTTTGTATTTTGTGTTTCACGAACTGTGTCCAAATAAACATTTTTTCTTTCTTTCACTTCACAGATTTCCGGGCTTCTGACTACCCGTAACGACTGTCAAAGATCCACGAATGACAGCCGGGACCAACGGCTTAACGTGCTTTCCGAGGCACGGAGGGGTCACGGTATGTATTCAACACTACAGATTTTTATTATTCGTTGTTGTATAGTAGTCATTTCACCCTGTGAAAATTTCAAGTGTCTACTTATTACGGTTCAGAAGATACAAACCTGTGACAGAGGTGCGGGCGGACAGCGGAGCCTAAGTAATATTGCCTAAGTAATATGTATTTCTACTCAATGGCACCCTTTGGGTACAAGTCCCTAAATTAGCTTACAATATACGTATAGTACCAACCAAGGTAACCGACATAGCCCGAAGACTTGCCAAACTTAAGTGGCAGTGGGCAGGGCACATTGCTCACAGAACAGATGGCCAATGGGGCCGAAAGGTTCTGGAGTGGCGACCGCGTACCGGAAGACGTAGCGTTGGAAGGCCTCCCACAAGGTGGTCCGATGACCTTGTGAAGGCCGCAGGAACCCGTTGGATGCGAGAAGCACAGAACCGGTCGAAGTGGAGGTGCTTGGGGGAAGCCTATGTCCAGCAGTGGACGCTTGTCGGCTGAAATGATGATGATGATACGTGTAGTGAGCATTTGCATAATTTAAACACCGTACAAGCAGAAAGTGAATCTCTGTACATTTTACAGAAGCAGAACTGTCAGATATATCGATAGTTGCGCGTCTATTTACGATAAAACGTCGCGTGAATCTGTTTGGATACTTAAAAAGTTTTGTTTTGTCCCATGTCGAGGTGGACAGGTGTGAGGTCGGGCTATTTCTACTTTGGGAATTTCTATTTGGGTTTGCCCATTAGTTTTGCCCATTGTTATTTTTTATTAAGTAGGTTTGTACAAACAATTTTACACGTCAATCATATTTTAAAAAAAACTAGATGAGGTTGGCATTTCCTAACTGACCGCTCTGAGAAGAAAGGCCGAAATAAACTCAAATGTTTAAAAAAAGGCCGTTCTAAGGATTTCAATAATAAGTTTTTTAGTGCTTTTTCTCTGTATCTGCCTGAAGTCTGGATTTGTACCCAGTTGATGGCAATAGGCTCGCCCTATTACATGGGCGATAGGGCTTAAACATAACTGGCAAAATGTGGGCGTACTATAGGTTCCCCTCTGTCCAACCCCTCAGGGAAACGGGCGTGTGCTTTCTTATATTTTTTCAAAGATTAAACTGCAATATAACATTAAATAACCAAATAAACTACAAACATAATCATTTAATAATAATTAAGTTGGCCGGACATTAATGTACTTATTAAAATTCATAATTATTAATAATGCCAGACCCTGCCGTTATTAAATCAAAATAATTACATGATTGAGCGGACAATGTAAGGTTGGTCGACCGCTTATTGATAAATGTGTTATAATTTATTATATGAAGTTTGGCGGTAAAACTTAATTAAAGTTATTAGTTAATAACTGTTTCATTTGATTTTTAATTCCCGCTTGACCTGATCAGGGGTTAATTGGAAAAATGCCTGGATTTTATGAACTTTGCCGTGTCAGTCGGTCTTAAGAATATTTTAAAAAAATTGTAGAGGATATTATTGCACTGTGACTTCTGGGCAGCAGTCTCCACACGGTGGGTGCCTGATAATTTACGGCTCCAACAAGGCCAGCCCTGAAAAAGGTGGCGAGACGACCTAGACGCGTACCGCAAGGATACAACCCTTGCGGTACGCGTCTAGGTCGTCCTAGAATAGGATGCTTGGAAGGATTTCGGGGAGGCCTTTGCTCAACAGTCGGACAATACAGGGTGATAAAAAATTAGAACATAAAACTGCCGAAAGCTAAGCCCTACTGAAAAAAATATGAAGGTATTGTATCGATATTATAATAAGTACTACAAGGTTCAGACTCCAGTACATCAACTTAATACAATCGGTCAAATTTCTTTAATACATTTTCAACTTTATCGCTACAGCATAAGGTTCAGGGTTGATTGGGAAAATTTTACAGTTTCGGGTAGCTTGATGTGCTGGCATCTGTACATGCCACGTTTGTTGGCTCATCGCACAGTCAAGGCCAGGAAGGGGGTGTAATACTCAGAAGGAACGAAAATTTATTATAACAAGCATGTTGTTGATAATTTTATACACTTAAAGTGACCTCCAAAAGTTAGTTGACATTTTCCACTTCAGCTTTGAAATACGTTATGATTTTAAAATCTAGTGATCCAAATGTTTGAGCTGCTATAACGTTTTTATTGACTAACTCAACTACCTTTGACCTATCATAAAAATAATCAAGTAATCCCTAAGTAGTAGATACCTGATTATTTTTTTATTTTAACTCATAATGTGGCATTACAGATGAAGTGAAAAAACGGCAAGTAACTTTTGGAGGCAACTGTCAGTGCAGGATTCCATGCTTTTTTTTACTTCACCAGAAGCATTCTTATTACAGACAGATTTTCTTATTATTCAACCTCATTATTCACTTCTACCTTCGATAGGATCGCTGATGAACACTACTTCACCAAAAAAAATTGCGAATTTATTTTCTACCATTCCAAATCAACTTTTCCCGAACTGGCAAACTACCACATAACAACGCTAGCCAAAGTTGTGCCTTGGTGGACTCACACGGTAAAACTTGTACTGTATTTTATACTACAGAACTGATCTTAGTCCGCATACTTTATACTTTGATTCCTTACTTTAAGCTGCTGCATAATACACTGGTTTAAAGTTGGATAGCGCTTTTTAAGCTTTAGATGTTTGCGGAAATGTAAGATGAATTTTGCTCGTCGCTTTTCTATTGGACTTGACTTCTGTTGCATGTAGGACTACTCATCTTCATCGGCCTAGCCTTTTCCTGACTATGTTGGGGTCAGTTTCCAGTCTAACCAGATGCTCCACAACCCAGTTACTTAGTAATACGATACCCCTTGGTAAGACTGGTTGTTAGACTTTCGGGCTTCTGACGACCCGTAACGGCTGTCAAAGATCCACGAATGACAGCCGGGACCAATGGCTTAACGTGCTTTCCGAGGCACGGAGAGGTCTTGGTATGTGAAGATGGTCACCCATCCACGGACCAACCGCGGCAAGCGTAGCTTAACCTGATCGATCGACCCATGCGGCTGTTATTACTTAGCCACAAGCTCCTCAACGCCATCAACTTCCGAACTCCGGGCTGTTATTAACAGATTCCCATTGGAAAAACCCACTTTGCCTGACCCGGAAATCGAACCCAGGACCCCATGCCCAGCAGTCGTGCCAGTGCCAGTTATACCATGTATCCCGCTGCATTCGATTACATTGGAAGTCGACCTTAACATAGTTGAGAAAACGCCAAACAGATGATGATAATTTTAGAATGGCGATACTTAGGTAATTTCGTCTTTCTGTATTTATTTTTTGAAGTGAAAACTTCTTTAGGCTTGTTGGACATTTTTTGAGATGGGAAAAAACCATTGAACTCACGCCACTGTTACAGTAAGCGACACCTCGCGTGTTTTGTTTATAAGACGATTCAAAAAAGTACCCGCTTCGGATGTGTTCGGCTGTCCTCTGGATGTTCTCGGTTTTAATGTATATCCGATATGTCAGTGAGTGATGGCCAAGTATTCTGTTTGTGTTTTATTTTCACTTCTGTCAGCATTCCCGGAGTGCCACTGTTGTCTTGGTTTTTTTGATGACATCTTCATGGATACCCTCCTTCTGGGGAGAACGGAGGGTTACGTCGGACTCCTACCGCTCCTGAAACTCCACTTTTTCTACAACTACCATGAGTCGGTGGGCCCGGGAAATACTTGTACATTCACAGCACCCCCGACTGGTGTCTTTCATACCCTGGGCTAGATATCCATTTTCCTGATCAATGAAATCACGTTAACCTAATAAATAATATATCTTACTCATGAAAATTAAGAACATTAACCGAATTCGCGTTAGTCACGTCTTATTAAATGTAAAATATTGAACGCCTCTCAAAGTTTTCACAGTTTCTAACTCAAACTTCGCTGTTTTATGGCGGACTTCGTATAAACGATTTTCTTTGACTTTGCTACTTTAGTCTTGAGTTGGTCATTGGTCTTAATTTTAAAATTAGGCCTTTAAAATTCTGTGCGTTGTATTTAAATAAAAATATCATGGAGCCATATTTAAGTGTTTTTGGTTTCTCAAGTCTCAACCAACAACGATCTGAGCTTTGTACTATTTCTACTATTCGTACAAAGTAAATAATCTTTTTCTTTTTTGTCGGGACAAATTTTTCATTTTCTGCATTTGTGTATCGAAAGACCGAAAAAGTGACTGGCTGACTGACTATTCGGTATGTGTAATAAGTTGTCCAAGATTGGTCCTTGTATACGCCAGAGTTCAAACACCTTTATCAAGAAACGCGTGATTTACACACATACATACTCATGCTTACACTACACACATATGTACAACTCAGCTCTTCTTCCCAAGTGCGACGATTCTTAACTCCTTATGCTTCGTTTATGTCCATACATCTGACCATACACGCTCGTCGGTTCCAAGTACTACGCACCTGACCTTACTGAAGAACATCACCAATATTCGCATTATTATTATTATTCGCGTCGATTCCCCTCGCATCTACCTTTTGTTAGTAGCCTTAATAACCGTGATTTACTAAGAACATAAAAGCAAAACCAACACATTTAAAGTAACACGCAATGATCTATACCATCTATCAGAGCAACCAATCTAGTCACAAAGGGTGTCCGTAAACTAAGAATCAGCCCTCAATCAGGCTGCCAATATATTTTCCTTAACACTGACCTGGTTTGAAACAGCCAATAAAATATTCCCAGTTCAGGGCAAAACGGATTACACCGCAAATACCGATGTGTCACTCTGATTGTCACATTTGTCGTTTTTACGATGTTCAATGACGTTGCTATGGTCACCGACACTGTCTTACAATTCCGTGACCTTTTCGTTATAAAAGAAAAAGTTAGATTGGCTTTGATTTTCTAAGATTGTATTTCGTCCGTTTGAAAAAGACTATAAAATATTTCCAGTTTAAAGCAAAACGGATTACAACACAAATACCGATGTGTCACTCTGATGGTCACATTTGTCTTCTTTACGATGTTCAATGACGTTGCTATGGACACCGGCAGTCTTATAAATCCATGCCCTTTTCGTTATAAAAAAAAAGTTAGATTGGCTTTGATCTTGTAAGATTTTATTTCGTCCCTCATCTTGTTTTAGGGGGTCGTCATAATTCAATTTTGGGAATTCGTCTCTGTTAAAGTGATCTAAGGATCTGAGTAAGATAATGTAAATGGAACTTGGGACATAGATACTGGTCGGGTTTAAAAGATTTGTTGTGTAAGACAAAAACTGGCCGAGTGCGAATCGGACTCGCACGCAATTCACAACCGTACCATAAGGCAAAGACGCCGAAAAAACACGTTTGTTGTATGGGAGCCCCGCTTAAATATTTATTTTATTCTGTTTTTAGTATTTGTTATAGCGGCAACAGAAATACATCATCTGTAAAAATTTCAACTAGCTATCACGGTTCATGAGATACAGCCTGGTGACAGACGGACAGACGGAAAGTGGAGTCTTAGTAATAGGGTCCCGTTTTACCCTTTGGGTACGGAAACCTAAAAATGGAGTCGAGTAGTGCAAGTAGTTCCCAAAATAAAGATGAAAGCAACTGTGTAAGTACCGCAAGAAACAAGGTATTTTAAAGACGTTTACTATAAACAACTATTAGGAATCTCTAATGGGATCATTAAAAAAGCCGTGACTAGAGAAAAAGTTTTGGAGATATACAAGTGATATTATTAACAAAATTACTCGGACAATACAATCTTAACTAAGCATCACCAAGAAAATCTTATTAAGCAAACCACTGACAAATTTAAGATCCCCCAATATGCATCGTGGTATCTTTCGCGTAACTTAGGACCAAAAACTTTGTTATATATTAGAAAGTTAAATAAACTGGGATTACATTAAGGCAGGACTTATCTTCTTGACAAAAGGGACTTGGTGCGTTATACTGTGGCATTTGTTATACAATTTTGTCAGATTAGACTTTTGAAAGAGCTTTGAAGTTTCTGGAGAGGCACGTTCTGGAATTTAGGCTTGTAAGGATAGTAGAAAAGATTATTTATTGAAGTGTATATGCTTTGTGAGTGTGTGCGGTATAAGGGGCTCGTGGCTAAATATTAACAGCCGCACTGGTCGATGAAAGGTTAAGCTACGCTTGCCGAGGTTGGTCCGTGGATGGGTGACCATCTATTATTACATATCGAGACCCCTTCGTGTCTCGGAAAGCATGACGTTAAGTCTTTGGTCCCGGCTGTCGTTTGCAAATCTTTTATGATCGTTACGGGTAGTCAGAAGACCAAAAGTCTCATTATCCAGTAATTGGCTTGTGGAAGTCGGATAGGCAGTCGCTCCATGTAAAATCACTCAGCTCCGCTCAGTCACTCAGCTGTATACGGTTGACCCCAACTTAGTTAGAAAAAGGCTAGGCGGGTGATAAATTGTCCTGGATAAGTGGAGTGCACGAGGTAGTTTGTTCGAATGTGACTTATTTAATTCATATGTACAGTACGCCAGCACAGCCAGCTACTACAATCTGTCAAATTTCTTTAATCGATTTTCAACTTTATCACTAATGCATGAGGTTCAAAGCTGATTGGGAAAATTTTACAGTTTCTGATAGCTTGATGTGCTGGTGTGTGTACTTTCTGAGTTCTTGGACATTACGAATATTTTCGAAAAATAGTGCTACAGCCAAATTAGACAGATTTAAAATTTTCTATAGAAACAGAGATTTCGAAAATGTTCTTAAGTAACTTTTTAGACATTTGTATCTTGCATATGCGTATGAAGTTTCATTATAATCAAGGGCTTTAGGATTAAAAAACAAGGGCTTGAAAGTTTGTATGAAATGCCGTATGGCGTAAACGCTCTTAAGTATGTCCGCTGCCTTAGTCGGGCTAGTTACGCCATTTATAACTCCAGAACGGCTGGACCGATTTTTATGTTTGATTTGTCTCCGCCCCGAATAGCAGAATAACTATTATAGTATGGAAAAAAATCACGAAAAAAATGATATTACTTAGTAGTTAGTTACTAGTTTATTAAATTTTATGTTCATTAACACTTTGCGGGACACTTATACTGGGTATACCCAGACGTAATAACAATAAAAACTTCTAATGTGTTTCGTTCAATGTCCTTCAAAAGATTAAATTCACATTTTAAATGCAAAATCAGCCTATAATATGGAACTGCTGGGACACAGGCCTCCGCTCGAATTAATATAAAATACGTACTTACATCTATTACTGTTTTGCAAAATCCTGAACCCTTTTATCCTTCACAAGAACTTACAGGTAAAACTGCCAATATATTCTTTAGAAAGGGCTCGTTAGGCGTTTTGTAAAGTTACGCTCAGTAAACACAACGACCCAAGGCGAAAATCTTTTTCAATGTGCCACTAAAGTTACGGCTTATTATCATACTCATGACGTATAGTAGCTGCTTTGTTCACATTATGATGTTTTGATAATGTGATGATATGCGATTATAGTGATTTGAGACTGAGATATTTTGAAAATATGATATACAGAGACTGAGCTATCTGTCAGTGACGTAACTGTTGCAATGCTAATCAAAGTCAGCGTCAGGCACTAGTTGTCTGGCATTTTTGCTGAACTGGGCCTTTTTGGCGCAGCCGTGAGGCACACATTCCTGCTAATTTCTTACATCAGACTTTGCACTTTTTATTTTTTTTTTATATCTTTTTTGTTTTTAACTGATGTACGATTATTTGTCTGACTATTTAGTGTATTACTGTGTGTCTTTTAGTCTGTGCTAAATAAACTTATTTTCTTTCTTTTTTTCTTCTTTCTTTCAAAGTCAATGTCAAATCAGTTATTTCAAATAGGCACATAAAACGAACTTTTAAACGTCAAAATAAAAAAAAAAAAATATCAAGTCGCCCGTGAATTCGTCGTATATGGAAAAGAATGGGCAAGACACTCCACCGTTACTATTTTAAAAATGTTTTACAATGTTAAAATATGTACAAGTATACAAAGGAGAGGTACAAAAAGGAGAGGAAATTACCAAAGGGCATCAAAATATTCATCCGTATCGCTGTCAACAGGAAACGTGCCCAAAAGACTGGCAGCATTGCCACGTTGTATGGCAGTGCTGATTCTTTGGCCAAAAAATAGGCCAGCCCTCTGGTCACGTGAAGAGTCGACCAACCGCTTGGCGATGTCTCGAAATACTAAGTGGGCAATCGGGCTCCATGGCCCTAGAGTTTTAACACCAAACGGCTCAAACAGCGGTCAGAGAGAGTGGAGTATTTGTGCCGTTAGAAATATTATTATTATTTTGCAATATATAATAATTATACATTAATTATAAATAATTATACTAGCTGACCCTGTAATCTTCATATCACCTAAATTTTTTTGATTATACAAATAAGTATATTATTCAAATCGGTTAAGCCGGTTTTGAGTTTTAGCGAGACTAACGAACAGCATTTGATTTATTTATACGAGTATATACATTATGTGAAGACGATGCACCTATCTATACCCCATGGTCTATGATGGAACGAGCGTGCCCAGAAGATGCCTGTTCATTGTTTATTGCCCGTGGTTCGACCGCGTAGTTCTACTAGTAGGACCAAGGGTATTTTTCTTTTCGGTGGTTGTGTCAATCGGACCATGGGCAAATCAAGTTCTATCAATAGTGCTAAGGGCAACTTTGTTTACCCGTGGTTCTATCAAAACTAAAGTGATTATTTAACATCTTTGCATGTGAAACTTCATTTAGGAAAATGTTTTAGATTAAAAAATATGTATCATATTGACATTGACTAGGTTGGCACACCTTGGGTTGTAAACTCCACTACCATTATTCTTACTGGCAAATAAAATTACAGACACATAAAATAATGCAACCTGCGTAACTTTTTGGTAAAATATTTGAAGAAAGAAAAGAAAGAAAAACAGTTTATTCTGCACAGATGAAATGCATACCTATTACAAAAATCGTGCTTTATACCCGACTCCGGCGAAGCCCAAAAGGAGGGTTATTTATATTATTCTGCTGTTATTTTATTTTCTGCCTAACCCTTTGAGGAAAAATGGGGTGATGTTACGTTATGTTATGTTAATACTAAAATTATACACGGCCTTTGCAGTTTTATTTTAGTACTAGCTGCGCCCCGCGGTTTCACCCGCATAAGTTTCGATCCCGTGGGAATATTGGGATAAAATGTATCCTATGATTACTATTTTATTTATTTATTTATATGTATAAAAAGTATGTATTAGGTATGTTGAAACTGTGTGTACTCCCCGTCACTTTCCACAGGTTCATTAGAAAACCAGCGTCAGACATTAATGTCTGGCATTAATGCTGAAATGAACCTTTTTGGCGCAGCCGTGAGGCACACACTATCTATTGTCGTTGAAACATAATCTTTTATTTTGTTAATTTTGTATTTTGTGTTTCACGAACTGTGTCCCAATAAACATTTTTCTTTCTTTCTTTCTATGTGTTAATCCAGGGTGTCAGTTACCTCCATATTTTTTTTAATCAAAATTGGACAAACTTTCGCCTTTGTAATGTTAGTGTGGGGGTTTTTTGGACCGTTCAAAGACTCCCTTATATTCAAAAGAAAATTAATAAAAAGATCTAAACTAAGATTACATCTATTACCTGCTGGGTCATTCTTTGGCCAAAGAATTAGCATTGCCATTCAACGTGGCAATGCTGCCAGTCTTCTGGGCACGTTTCCGGCCTCGAAATGGCCTTTTTTTGTATTTATTTAGTTAGCTAAGATAAGGTTTTTTTTTGTTTTAAGAATGTTTTTGGGTTTAAAAGTTCCCCGAACTTCTTGATGCAGTTTATGTGTCCACGATAATCAGCCTTTATTGTTCCCACTATAGAATGGGCCGTAATCCACCACGCAGGCCCAATGCGGGTTTATGTGTCCGTTTGTGTATTTTTGCACATAATGCAGCAAGGCTATTCTTAAATTATTCCCGGTACGGGAAAACCAGACCAGTGAGAGGAGTAAACATGAATACTGTCTGTTAGTTTAAATACTACATGATAACGTGAGTACTGTGTAGGTACTCCCTCAGTTGAAGCAGAAATTACTCAAAGGCTTATATGCCCGAACCTTCAATTTACTTGCGACTAGGTCTTTCCTTTAGAGTTGCCTTCATTTGCTTATGTTTTACAACTGTAGGTTAAGCTTTAAATTATAGTTTGTGACTGATATAAAGAACACGAACTCCATGCAGATCTATAGTTTATCCAGTTTTTTTTTGCCATCTCGCAGGTCATCCAAGGAGGTTGTCGTCTGCATAACTGGACTTGCCTGTGGTTTCTTCAATTAATTAAGGCCTCCAGCCAGGACTTAGCATAATCAGAACCACACTTGACCAGTTTTTTTCTATCGTATCAAATTAGATGTATTATGGTTTCAACACACTATCTACCTAGGATATATCCTGAAGAATATCATATATTTTTCAGATTTTGTTTACTGTAGTCGATCATATACTTTTATTGTTTCAAAAACTTGCGTTTTTTGTGTTTAGGTCCTGAGCCCCTTAATCAAACTACCCAGTAACTCGGTAAGCTCAGTATTTACTAGATCGAATCGAAAACGTTGTTTACACTCCACCCAGTTACTGGCTTGATACCGCTAGCTTACTATCCTGGCTTGGTACTGCCGTTATGTATTCAGGATTTAAACGTCGTGCCGAAGATCACAGCTGTATAAATTGTTGCAGATTGGAGAAGCTTTGCGAGTTTATTTTAATTCTTAGCTAAGCTTGCAAGGTAAACTAATTCGGATTAATTTTATGTAGGTTTTTGAATAAACAGGATACAACAAAAATACGATGCCGAATGTTCGAATTTGTGATTGAGAACTTTTGATTTATAAGCAATATGTCAGTTTTTTAAACGGTGCTAAATACCAGTTATGGAATACCTGGAAAAAGTAGGTACCTACTTTTGTACAAATAATGTTACCATTTTTATTTAAGGTGTAAAATAATAGTAAAGCAATAACAAGAATCAATAACTTCGTCCATAACATAGTAATTCGGAACTCAGCACCAAACTTTTACTTACAGAAAAAAAAAAAAAAGCACCGAATTATATCATTTTTATGAGTTTAGTTTCGATGTTTGCTAATCACAATTTGCTGCCTAAATGTTATGACATATTTGCGCATCATAAGACTCAATAAAAGCACCATGCAGAAATTAACATAATTATTAATCCAGTAAGTCATGATGATTTAAAGCCTGTACCAGAATCCCAAACAGCCAGGTGAGATAAGTAATTTCCCGTAGAGCCACTGAATATGAGGCTGGGGACCAACCCAACCGACCCTATCATAAATATAACATAATATTACCTCTTATAACATGTAACTTGCGTTGGAGGACCAGAATTTTATCACAGGAATTTTGACTCTCAACTTTCGTGTTAAGGGTGGTTTTAGAAAGAGAGTGCAGCTAACAAATGAACGCAGGTCTTAAGTAATATGTTCTCACATAATTCTTGGGTTAGGCCCTTGTTGTAAATTAATTTTTTCGAGTTAACTTCGTTGGGTATGATTATTATAATTATTACTTCACGTTGAAGGCTTAAGTTGAGTTATAAATTTCATGGACATGATATTACTTTGTGCGTGGAGTGGGTTCTTTTTGCGAGAACTTTGTTTACGTATAAAGGGATAAGGAAGAGTGATTTTATAGAAAAAACAATTTAATTTCTTTTGAAATAATGGTAATTAGGATTTGCCCACTTCATAAACTTTATGAGTTTATGAAGTGGGCAAATCCTAATTAACATATTCAGTAAATGTGTGATGTACAGTCAACAAAGGAGTTAAGTATACAGGAGCGTCGGATATAGTTGAAGTTTACTAAGAAACCGATGGATGTTCTGGACTGAAATTTAATTTAATAAATGAGCTGTATGTTTTCTATTAATAAACTAAAATTTTATTCGAGAATATCCATCGGTTTCTTAGTAAACTTCAACAATATCCGACGCTCCTGTATACTTAACTCCTTTGTTGACTGTACATGAGAGCACACAACACTTTCCTCTAGGAAAAACGAAAAATATAGAGGTCTATTTCACAACTGTATTATAATTTAATAAAATTGTCATAACTCTTATTTACTTTATTGAACTTTTGGAAAAATATTATGGCCTAAACAGGTGTGATAGGCTATTCGTCCTGTATAGGTCCATCTCTTTCTTACACTTGAACAATGATGGTGTTAACACGCCATAGTAAGGCTCCTGTTCGTTACCTGATACGAGGATAGTTTAGTGATTACATTAGCCTAACATTTTACACTCCAAATAATTTTGGATAAAAACCTTTACACAAAAGCCTACATTTTGGTGTAGAAAAAAGTTCAGTTACAACAAATAGGATCACAGTTAAACTGATCTATGTGTTAGTTTTACGAAAGCTGAGCTATTAAGCGGATCAAAATGAAAGTAACTTTGTGAAGTAAAAAGTTAGAATCGGTGTTGTTCTATTTACGTGCAAAAGGACCAAGGACATAGAACCGATAGTTACCTCATCGCCATTTTGTTTTTTTTTGCAAAGGACATCATTCACGTTCCATATATTTTTGGGCCAAAATCTGAAAGTCAGCCAGAAAAAATAAAACGTAATATATATAATAGATCACAAAATTCCTATTATTTTTTACTATGACACCAAACCTGGGCGCCCTATGGTTATGTTGTTACATGCTTTTAAAATACAAAATACTCAGCGGTGTATCCATATTCTTCAAGGGAGGAAATTGCATCTCTGAAGAAACGGTCCAAAATAAATACGTCCCCATTTCGGTAAAACCATTGAAATAATCCGTCGCCATGATCGTTTTCATTTTCTACGATATTATGCATTATTTGCGCATCTGAAGAAGTAGCAGCGTGTAGACCAGAAACGTATTAATGATGAAAATACGTTCAGAATTCACTTTATTGCACATCAAAAGGACATAATACAGTATGAATATTTAAATGTACATGATCAAATTTAAGAAAATAACATCATAATAACATTTTTATTGTATTTTAAAAGTATGTAACACCGTAACCAAAGGGCGCACAGATTTTGTGTCGTAGTAAAACATTATAGGAATTGTGTGTTCTATCCGAATATTACACATTTTTATCGTGGCTTTTTCACACTTTAAATTTTTAGTTCAAAATGAATGATGTCCAAATGTGGCGCATTGTGGAACTGCGGGATAATTGCGTAATACACATTATTAATTATTTGTTCGTGAAGTTTATACTTGTTTATAAGAACGATACTAACAATAAACCATTGCCCCTAAAATACAGTCCAGTCTTTCATTACTCCCCGTGCTAACATTGGTCCTTTGAGCCGGATACTTTTTTTTCTAACAAACTGCACAATCATAAAATGTGTCTGGCTTAAACCATTTATTTACGAGATAAATGTTTATTCAACCCTTTATTTAAGGATAATGATTAATGCCTCTGTCGACAGCAAAAAATATTTCAACTGTTTCAATAATGAAAAATTACTTGAGAGGTAACTAATGCCTTTTCAGCTGTAAATAATACTTTATCTTCATTATTGGCCTTTTAAAGGACACTGAACTTGCTCTGTAGTTTAAAATAGAAACAGCAAAATAATTTACAACAAGTTTCAGAGCCCTTCTATACAAAAGCGCATATCTCTAAAATTTTCCTGATACTTACACGTGAGTTGCTCGAAATCGTTCATTCGTTCACTCACCTCGCTCGTTCACTGAACTGACGCTATCTGCGCTATGTCGTCATGAACGAATGAACGAGAATAGATTCAAAATACGCGAAGCATTTTTGCGAATTTTAAATTCCGATTTTCAAATTCTTTATTCGAATCATGATATTAACGGCTCATCTGTCTTATTTATCTTTAATTGTTTTAAAAAATTGTTATTTTAGAATATTGGGTTTATAACTTTAAAGAGTCCTTAATGTAAAATAGGTTTTATATTTACTTCAACCTAACTCATCATTCTGTCGATTTTTAATTTGCATAGTATAATTATACAGTATTTCAAAGAAAATTGGTACCACTGATTACTAATACCGTAGCGTATTTTTTCAGATCGCCCAAAAAAAATCTGAGATATCACTAACTTTTTAACTGCTCCGATTAATTTTAGTCGCTGTTTTGCTTTATTTACTCGTGATAATTCTATGTTGTTATCTGACAACCAGTCTTTCCAAGGGGTAGTAACTAGGTTGTGGAGGTAAGATAAGCAGTCGCTCCATGTAAAATACTGGTATTCAGCTGCAACCACTTAGACTGAAAGCCGACCCCAACATAGTTGGGAAAAGGCTGGGCAGATGATGATGAATTCTAAGTTGTATCTTTATAAGCTGTTTTTTTCCCTCTTTTTAGTGTCTTGAGAAATGTTTTATCTCACTTATGAACTGTTACATTGTTGCTGTGCTCGACCATAAATACCAGACCTAACCCGCCAGATAAAAATATTGGCCAAAACTGATGGCCAAAGTATTGTTTTTAATTACAGGATCGGCCTGGATACAAGCCCAAGTTAGTTGACAGTTACAAATTTGAATAGTGGGTCCATTTTCTTTTTCAGAATTACTATCTAGAAAACTCCAGATAAAAGCTACATTTCAAAACTTTACTTGTCTGTAAGAACAGAGTAACAGAGTCAACAGTCAACACTTTCCTCGTCTTTACTAGAGTTAAAATAGCATACAGTTGAACAAAAATAAAACCAACCAAAAAGTACAGATGACCCAGTAATATCGCACAAAGGACGCGCTCCGTCACAATGCTCTTAATGATTCAACACACCAATAACTAACACCAACCACCAACCACCACAAAATGGCTTTTTGTTGTTTTCGGATGGGAAATCATCAAATGACCCCTCCCGCTCTGGGTGGAGCCGAAGGGATTGTCAGACTCTTACTGACTAAAACCCACCCATGTTCCTTCCTTAAAGTCAAAGTCAAAGCCCTTTATGTTAAGGGCCAGCGGTAACCCTTTCGGACAATCCCGCTGACCCGGCAGGCCCACAAAATGGCTTAAATTTAGTCTGCAACATTTTGTGTTACCAAAGCATAGTTTAGAAACGTCTAGCAGCATTTCAAAACATTGCTAGTCTTAAATCATACTTAAAATAGCCTTTACTTGTACGTAATAAAGAATAAACTTTCATCTTTCTCTGCAGAAAAAGATGAAAGTGTAGCATAGACAAAAGAACATCAAAAACCCGGATGACCCAGTAATATAGCACAGAGTACGCGCTCCGTCACAACGCGCTGAATAATTCAACACACCAATAACTAGTTGGTTTAGGAGAAAAAATTAAGAATGCTGATAGAGAAACCAAGGTCAAAATACCTGTCTTATGAGAAGGAGAAATCAAGGTCATAAGACCTGACTTATGACCTTGACTTCTACTTCTTGTTGAAGATAATTTAGCCAAGAAACCAAGATTAATACTGAAGGCTGTAAGCAAGTTAAAATACTAACCCACGAAAAACTTGGAGGATCAAAACTGACTGGATATTATAGTGAGTAGACTAAAAAGCAGCTTCAATTCTAGGTTGCAACATTTTTTTATTACCGGAGTACGTACTTTTTTCTATAACAACTTTTTTGCTAGTCCACCAGACTTAGGTTGCATGTACAAATATCAATACTAATATTATAAATTTGAAAGTATCTCTGTCTGTCTGTATGTTACCTTTTCACGCCTAAACCACTGAACGGATTTCGATAACATTTGGCAGAGAGATAGATTGCATCCCAGGAAAGGACACAGGATAGTTTTTATCCCGATATTCTCATGAGATCGACACTTACGCGTGTGAAACCGCAGGGCGTTGCTAGTAAAGTATAAAGACGAAAATATACCGAATATATACACATAAAAAAAAACCAACAGCCTAGTAATATCGCACAAAGTACGCGCTCCGTCACAACGCCATGAATAATTCAACACACCAATAACTAGTTGGTTTAAAAGTAAAATTTTAAATTTACTCTCAAAGTGTGTTCGCGTCACATTTGCTTAGAGCAGACAGGTTCCCTCATGTGGCTGGGAGTATTTTTTGTGGTTCAAGTTGGGAGAGACCGCGATTTAACTAGAGACTGGAAACCCGTCAGACATTATCCAGTATATTTAAAACAACTGTTTTGTTGGTAAATTATTTAATAACAATAATAATCATTTTATTATCAGGAAACTAAGGCCCATACGTAAAATACACAAAATAATATACCTAAAACAATAAACTACTTAAAACTACGACTAATTATACCTACACGTAACGTTGTCGGCGTCGTGTTTCGCTGCGTGGTGTCACGTAACCGTCCTCGGAAACGAAGAAAATAATGAATAATGTCAAGGAAGTGTTTATTTTTAATCAGAAGGCAAAAAGTCCAGATATTAATTTGTATTTTTTTGTTTTTGTTTTCGTTATGGCAAATCGATAACGAAAACAATATTTATATTCTAGGCAACCCATTTTCTTCGATCCTAAGGTGGATTGGTTACATGAGCTTTATCTAACCGATACTAGAAAGAAACTGAGCTTCTAATTGATTAAACCGCGGTATTTGTCAACTGCATGTTGACAAATACCGCGTACATTAGTAAGCAAGTAACTATGTAACCAAACAAACTGACAATAATGCCACCACCGCCCGCCACCCATCATCTAACTGTAACTGTGTCTGTGTGTGTATGTGTGTGCCTATAGTAACCATTTCATAAATGATGATAATAAACGTAAATTGGTTCGAAAAAACACTTTAATACATTAAAATTCAATTATTTAAAAACTGGACGAGTTCGGTGTTTCCTAACTGATTACTCTGAGAAACAAGACCGAAATAAACTCAAAAGTCACAGTCTCTTTTAAAGTTTCATTTCTAAAGATAATTATGCAAACTTACATAAGAAGTCACCCTCTGCCTGCTCCTACTTGGGACACACAACAAAAACGTCGTCGTGTTTTCGTGAGACATCTTATTTAAGCGCAAGCAAGCGTGATGTCTCCCGGATTTTCTTGGAATTTTCCGTTCAATAACAAAAATTCGCTTTTGAGATATCACCTATCAGTTACAATGTGTCTTGTCATTTTTATCAGCAAGCTAACATTTATCACAACCAACTTCCTCATGGCCTGTCAAATTGAAATATACCCATTGCGTTCTGATCATAAAACATTTGTCTAATAGTGTTGTCAGAAGCCCAAAAGTCTGACAACCAGTTTTACCAGGTAGGGCGAGGAGGAAAGAGGAAGGTTGTCGAGGTCAGATAGGCAGTCGCTCTATGTAAAACTAGCTTCTACCCGCGACTTCTTCCACGTGAAATTTCACCCTCCCCCCATTCATTCAACCTGTTAGGGGTGGAACTTCGGAAAACCCTTTCTTAGCGGATACCTACTCTTCACAAAGAACACCCTCCAAATTTCATGTCTCTAGGACCAGCGCTTTAGGCTGTGCGTTGATATATCAGTCAGTCAGGACTTTGAATTTTATATAATTATATAGATACTGGTATTAAGCTGCATCCGGTTAGACTGGAAGCCGACCACAACATAGCTGTGAAAAAGGCTAAGCAAATGGATTGCCTTGATGCTTACACTTAGATCGTTTTTGCAACTCTCGTTACTGGTATTGTCTTGAAGGTATAGGTATGCATGTTGAAGATGGATAGCGTCACATTATTACCTTTTTACTGGTTAATTTGTGAGCGGCACAAACCTGAGGCCCGTCCTAACCAAAAGCGACTGTAGTACGACCACCGATATAGATACACCTAGATAACGCAAGAGAAATTACACCGCTTACGTACAAAAATCGTAAGCCGTCACTTTCGCGCTCAGTCCTGTGTATGGCTGGGTGAGCGTGAGCGCTGGCGCTAGGCCCCGGGAGTGGGGCGAGACGGGTGCCGTACGAGGCGGCGTCTTTGAATCGATTTTATTTTCCCATCACTAAATAGTGCTTGTGAGGTTATAGTAGGTAGTCAAAAAATGGCACGCTTGGTTTTCATACAGATCGTGATAGTTGCGTTATCTAGGTCTATCTATATCTGTGAGTATGACCTTCGAGCTCGTTTATATAAATATGACAAACTCACGCAGTTAATCAAGTTTCGTTTGTACGTCAAATATCATGAAAGCGATTGCGTAAACGCGCGACTAAGCAGTGGTGACCCAGTGGTATCAGTCCCGACTTACGAGCTCAAACCCATGCAGGCGCTTTGCTTTGTGTAATTTATACCACCACCACTGCTCTCAAAACGGTGAAGGAAAACATCGTGAGGAAACCGGCATGTCCTAGAACCGAAGACCTGTAATATCTACCAACCTGGACTAGGCCCGCGTGGTGGATTACGGCCCACTCTTTCTTACAAAGAGGAGGCCTGTGCCATGGCAGTGGGAACATGATAGGCTGAATTATATGTAAACGCGCGACTGTCGCTTCTGGTTAGGACTCAGGGTTAAGCTATTCCTGGCGAGCGAGTGGTGTGTTATACATTTTCGTTTGTGTGGGTGAATAGAATTCAAAGTGCTTGGCCAGACTGGCAGCATGGGACGGGGAGCGGCGCGGGTGCGGGCACGCGCGCGATCTGCCTGTCGGCAGTCGAGCGCGGCTGCGTTCTACGCGTTGTCGTGTCTAGTTTTTGTCAAAATATAATATGGATGAAGAAGACTTATTTATACTAGAAAAAAGCTCGAACTTGTTTGAGAACCTACATTCAAATGACGTTCTTATGTTTGAGTACGCCGCGCCGCGCCCGCCCCCGCTGCCAGTCTGGCCAAGCCCACAAAGTAAATGTGGGCTAAACATGATTAGAAGCGACTTGAACACAAATTAACGTGTACATATTTAGACAAATAGGTATTGCAGTAACAAAACTTTTTCACAAAAAAAAAACCGACTTCCAAAAAAACACTACAAAGTGAAAAATAACTTTAATTTCGGAAGTCGGTGTCTTTGGATCTGTACCTATTTTAGTTTTTGCCACCGACTTCCGAAATTAAAGTTATTTTTCACTTTGTAGTGTTTTTTTGGAAGTCGGTTTTTTTTTGTTAAAAAGTTTTTATTTCTCGCTTTTAAGTGGGTCTGTTTATAATGTGTCTACGTTACAATAGCCTAATGTCAACTTGCCCAACGCTTTTTACAAAATATTGCTTTTCCCGATGCAGGGACGTTAATTGTTGAGAACTTCTCCTAGTATTCCACCATCAGCTTTCACCATTCGCATTGTGACGAGCATATATTGCTTAGCAAGCATATTAAAGTAATCAAATCGCAACCCGTGAAATACTTATTATTAAGTAGTTACGTTGGCCAACTGTGGTCTTCTTCATCAGTTCCACTTCACCAAATGGTGGTTTCCGAGAGCAAATGCATGAGTTACTGTAAAAAATACACAAATCGCTATTGGTGTCCCTATAATATTTGAGGAGTTCCCTCAATTCCTCGTGGATCCCATCATCAGAACTGGATTTTGATAAAAATGGGACCAATCTGGAAGTATATCCATTTAAATAAAAAAAGAATTTTCCAAATCGGTTTATAAATGACGGCGTACTGAGGTAACAAACATAAAAAAAAAAATACAACCGAATTGAGAACCTCCTCCTTTTTTTGAAGTCGGTTAACAAACCTGCATTTCAACTTTCAACCCAAAAAGCATAATTACGCGTGAAATATAACACAACAATTAATTAGAACGCTACATTAAATGACTATGCTCTCATTACCATGTGAATTGAACTATAAATCACGTAATTAAGGCATATTATTACGTCAAACTATCGATGTATCATGTAATGACCGGCTTATCTTGGTAGGGGAATGTACGCGGTTTTACATGTAGATTTGTGTAGTTTAGCATACTGTGCGACACGAATGACAAGATTGAGTAAAATATACTTTTAATAGTTAGTAATTGTCTGGCATTTTTGCTGAACTGGGCCTTTTTGGCGCAGCCGTGAAGCACACTTTTATGTAAATTTCTTACACCGGATTTTATACTTTTTATTTATCTGATGACAACTATCTCAGTTCATATAATCTTATTGATTGTTTCCCCTCCGATTGCAATTGGGAGCAAAGAGCCCCTGTGGCCTTTTACAGCAACAGGCCATAGCCTGTTGAATTAAGCATCCCTTGTCATAACAAGGGATGCTTAACGAACGATAAACTGCGTGCTGCGAAGCCGAATACTCAGGCAGGAGTAGGCAGATGATGATGAAATAAAAAACTGTTAATATTAACATTCGTCCTTCACCGACCGGGGATAATCGTCGGTTGGTGTCTTATTTAATTAAAAAGGTCTAACGGGCTTCTGTGTGCTTCACATGATATAATTTTCATATGCTATAAAAACGTATAACCTAATTTTTATGTGATCGAATGTTATATTTCATAATTATAACATTATTTTGCTCTAATAACATTTAGCTTATCGTTCAGTTGACTTAATTTTCATATTTACTAATTTTCAGCAAAAATTCTGTAATGAATAAATAAGTAAATATCAGGAAACATCATACTGTTATAACTTCATCTAACCCAAATGATTCACCAACAATAGACCGCCTGGTCACTGTTCTAACCTAACCTAACGAAAATGTCAGGCGTTTAAAATCGAATCAGTTTTTGCAAAATGATATAAATAAAGTAGACGTTTCTAAATTATATTAAACGTGACTCATAGATTTTGAATATTTATAGTAACTGAATATTAATTCAAATGTGCGTCCAATAAACCATAATAAATTAGGTAAAGTGATTTTATCAATAATTTATTATATCAATTCATCGTTACATTAAACAAAAGTATATTAAATGAAATTAGGTCATATTATTATGATCATTAGAACTTTTGTTATTATTACAAAACCCTAAAAATAACATAACACAGACAAACCTAACTTCGCGCCTGTATTATTCGAAGCGTTAGACAGAGGAGCACCTTTATTACACGTATATCCACATTTCGCCAGTTATGTTCAAGTCCCATTTTATAGGGGCGAGTCTATTGTCAACAACCGGGCACAAATCCAGACGCCAGGCAAAAAAAAACAAAATAAATTCCAGAATAAGCTATTTGACTGGTTTCTGATAAACATCTCAGATTATTTAATGGTGTCTAACGAGCCCACAAAAACCTATTACTTCAAATTGCATAATGTATTTCTTTTAAAAAATAGTAAATAAAAATGTACTGTTTAAATAAGCCGCCAAAACGCTATCTTTAACAATATGGCGTCGTGACGTCACGATTCACGTAAACAAACGTTGAAACGGTCGAGATACTAGACAAAAGTCATCTGTTCTGTCAACGATAGACAGAAATTTACTAAATCATGACGTCATCTTAAGTTCAGCCAATCCAGACCGTTTTCGATTACGTGGCGCCAGATTTAAAAAGATGAAGTTTTTTCGGGTTTTTTTTTATAAATAATACATTGTTTTGTAGTAAAATTAATGCAAATCGATTTTAAAAGCGATAATCTATACGAGTGTCAATAATTATGACCTTATTTTTTACATTGTCAAATAGCCTATTCCAGAAGATTATATTTATTATTTATTGGTTTGCTTATTTTTTTTTCCAGATTTTCTTTAGAAATTCCAGAAGGGAAAACCCATACATTTTGAAAATGTCAAGGGCTTATATATTTTAAACAGATAGAAATGATTTGTTCTAGAATCAGTTCAAGGAGAAAAGATAAGGGATTTCTTATGACTCTTTGGACAAAATGCTGACGAGACCTTTCATAACAGTCATGTTATGTGCACTTCTTCGGTAGAGTACTTGTAATAACGTTACCACATAATATTATCGCTGACTTGGTTTAGTATAAAATAGTAGAAAAGCGATAAAAATATTGGTCAAGCTTGTTCTACCTCTGAGTCAATGGTTTCGTATTGTTTTTTTTAAGATGTTATCATTATCTGCCTAGCCTTTTCCCAACTATGTTGGGGTCGGCTTCCAGTCTAACCGGATGCAGCTGAATACCAGTATTTTACATGGAGCGACTGCCTATCTGACCTCCACAACCCAGTTACTGGGTAATAAGATACCCCTTGGTAAGACTGGTTGTCAGACTTTCGGGCTTCTGACTACCCGTAACGACTGTCAAAGATCCACGAATGACAGCCGGGACCAACGGCTTAACGTGCTTTCCGGGGCACGGAGGGGTCACGGTATGTAAAGATGGTCACCCATCTACAGACCAACCGCGGCAAGCGTAGCTTAACCTGATCGATCGACCTGTGCGGCTGTTATTATATAGCCACGGGCCCCTCTTTCTTCTCTTTTTTTTAAGATGTTATGCTATGTATAAATAAATAGTAATACAGTTAACTCTTTAGACAGTTTTACGGTTTAGAAAATGTTCGACGTTGTCAACCATTATTTTAAGCCGGTTAAAGAATTGACAATTTGAGACAAATTGTCAATTCTTTAACCGGCTCGTCTGTGCTGTCTCGTTTATTTATTTTCTTACTTCATAACAAATAAAAAAAATATTATTAATTGGTTAAATTCCTTGTTTAACCAACTTACGATTGATGTTAAGTATTTTATAGCCCTGAAATAGGAAAATGTTTAATAATTGTGTCATGTTTATTTTTATTCTTAACAGCTATCTTCCAGTCTAAAAATAGTGAGTTTTTCAAAATGGAAGTATTACAAGTAGTTAGGTAGAGTCAACAAAAGAGATAAGTATGCAGGATCGTCGGATATAGTTGAAGTTTAGTAAGAAACCGATGGATGTTGTCGACTGAAATTTATTTTGATACATGAGCTGTTTGTTTTCTATTAATAAAATAAAATTTTATTCGAGGAAAAACACTTTTCTGGAGGTTCAGCAACCGCGCTTTCCGGCACTACATCAACAAGTCACTCGTTAAGGTAATTGTATCTATAAAAATTGTCTATTTAATTTGGCTATGGAACCCAAAAACAATCCAATACAAAATAGTAGCCCAGTGTTGTTTGCTGGAGGTTACGATAATATCACTGTCATTACGCTTTATGTCTCTGTTTACGGTGTTTTTCGGCAAATACCGGTTTTTTACGTACTTTCCTCCTTCTCTTAATGTTAGCTCGTTTCGAATAGGAAGTAGGAGTGACCGCTTACCTGATGTTGCGGTGTTAATCTTAGTTTAAGGCCTTTTGCTTTGTTGTTTTACGTGGGTAAACTTGCTCAAACACATTGGGCAATTTATTACATCGACAGTTAGGGATAATGTGTCGATTTACACATTAACCCTACCCAGCATTCGGGTTAACCAGGCAACCAATTGAGTTCAATGTTAGCTGGTTTTGTAAAGGCCAGTACATGATTGGTGATGGTATCACTCATGTGTGATGCGGACCTATGGAAAAATATCTACGTTTTTCTCTTCCGCTGAATGTCATGGAAACAAAAAACAATCTGGATTTTGGGGAGAGGAAAGCTAAAGGTGATTTTAATGATGGCGTTTGAAATAAAATGTCAAATAAACTTCAGTCTGCACAATCTAGCTGGATAAAGGCACCTCCGGAACATAACATCTATGTTTAGTTATTTTGATTATATAATAAATTAAAACTTGACCTTGCACCAGGCCTCATTGCCAGTTTTCGTTCGATGTTTAACAGTCGTTACAGGTCGTCAGAAGCCCGAAAGTCTGACAACCAGTCTTGCCAAAGGGCATCGTGTTACCCAGTAACGAGGTTGTGGAGGTCTGATAGGCAGTCGCGCCATGTAAAATACTGGTATTCTGCTGCATCCAGTCAGACTGAAAGCCGCACCCAATATAGTTGGGAAAAGGCTAGGCAGATGATGAAGTCAATTAAAATATTGAAACCGGTAATTTGCTGTGCGTGTTATTTTAGTAGGTAATTTGGTTGCGGGGGCAACGTATATAAGAACCGACCTCGGGAAGTGAGACAGATAAGCAATTTTGAATATTAGGATGATGACTGTGTGAGGAATGATAAGAAAAAGAAGAGAGTGAATGCTAGCGTGACGGTTGACCTTGACAGGGAAGAATGAAAGAGCTGCGTCCGCTAAGACTGAAAGCTGACGTCAATGTAGTTGAGAAAAGGCTAGGCAGATGATGATAACCTTGCACATAAATTAATCTACATTTATATCTCCATTTTTATGTTGTACTTAATAAAGAGTCATCGTCATCATTTCAGCCGAAAGACGTCCACTGCTGGACATACTCCCCCAAGCACCTCTCTTCGACCGGTTCTGTGCTTCTCGCATCCAACGGCTTCCTGCGGCCTTCACAAGATCGTCGGTCCACCTTGTGGGAGGCCTTCCAACGCTACGTCTTCCAGTACGCGGTCGCCACTCCAGAACCTTTCGGCCCCATCGGCCATCTGTTCTGCGAGCAATGTGCCCTGCTCACTGCCACTTAAGTTTGGCAATTCTTCGGGCTATGTCGGTTACCTTGGTTCTCCTGCGGACTCGTTCAAATAAATCTCTTCATTTCTGATTCGATCACGCAGGGAAACTCCAAGCATAGTCCTCTCCATTGCCCTTTGGGTGACTTTCAGCCTTCTAATAAGGCCCATTGTGAGCGACCAAAATAAAGATAAGTAAGAGTATTCTCTATTATTTGTCTGTCTTAACGAGAAAAAAAAAATATCGTTAGTAAAACATACAAAGGGGACAACCCACAGCTTCACTCCCATTATCAATTCATCACATATTTGTTCACGCTCCACTATTCATACTTGCTCCAACTCTGATTAGACCGGGTAAACGTGGTCAACGTTTTCTTTAAGAATTTTCCCCAAGCATTACGTGGATTTATTTTTCCTTCCCCTTTTGTTAAGGAAATGGACCCTACGTGTCTGCCTGTGTATTGGAGTTAATCAGTAATTGCTGGGATAACAGATGGGTAGCTGGTGGGAGGAGATTCTTTTTTTGTATTTGTATTTATACCAATAAATTTTGTATTTTTTTTTTGTTTGCGGATTTTACATGACTCCTTATCATATGATTTGTCAAGGTCAAAGCATTTATTTTAAATAGGCACATAAAAGGCACTTTTGAACGGATTCGGCGCACAATGCCACATTCGCAAAATGACATATTGGAATTTCGCAAAATGTCATATTTTCAAATTGTCATATTCTGAAAACGCCACATTGCAACACGTCACATTAGCAAAATGCCATAATCGCATAATGTCAAATTCTCGAAATGCCACTTCGGACCAAAGATAATATACAACGTGTTCCGGACGACATAAACTTCGACCAGAGGTTCAGACCATGGAAATAAGCATTTTTCATTATGGGCACATTAATGAGAACGTCAAGTGTCTGTGTTCATAATCATAATAGTTTATTTGTCAGATTATAGTAGATTATTATGGGCTTAAGATTAGTCACTGGTATCATAACATTCTGCCAAGTGTGGCGTGCAAATATTAGTTAGGTACATAATTATATTTATTACAGGACAGAGATTATTAAGTAGGTTAGTATTAACATTATTTATTGGATACTTAGGAATTTAATTCACAGTTTGAGGTATGTCAGTTAAAAATAATATTATCATTTAAACGTCAGAGTAAATGACAAAGAGTAAGATGTCAAAGTATACAAACCATAATCAGCCTATAATGTTCCCACTGCTGGGACACAGGCCTCCTCTCGGTGAGAGGGAGTGGGCCGTAATCCACCACGCGGGCCCAGTGCGGATTGGCAGATGTAAAAGTTGTGTCGTTGTGTTGTGTTGTCAAAGTATAAAAGATCATAATTAGGATGTCAAAATATCATTCAAATAGTCGTGTTAAGGTGAATGCGCAGTGGTAGACCGCGAAATTCAAATTTTCTTACGTTTTTTTGCAATTTGCAGGTCGGTGTCAGGTTGTATCTTGATCAAAATATGATTTGCGACTATAATAGATAATAATTATATATATAACTAGCTTCTGCCCGCGACTTCGTACGCGGATCCTGTTGCTTATGCCAGCGACAACGGGCTCGTCAAAATCGAAGATCTGAAACGTCTGATGTCGAATTCTAAGAGCCCGGGTACGGGAAAACAGCGTGATGCGCGAGACGATTCGAGACGTTTCAGATCTTTCATTTTTGTAAGTCAACAGGAAATGCCCATCAGACTAAACAACTTTTGCTAAGACGTCATTCCTATATGTTATAGTGTCGCTGGGCTTTGGAGTTCCACAACAGGTGTTCCAGATCTTATTCTCACAGCAGAAAATGCTCTTCACGTGGAATACTTTTTGCTATGGCACCATTTTTATATCTCTTATACTTTAGCTGATCTGTTGCGGTTCTGCATCAGGTATTCCATTTTCCAAAATAAATTAGTGATAGTTTGTTGATTTACAGAAACACTCAAAAGATGCGTCTCATACTGTACTATAGCTTAGATCCCTCTAAAACTATTTGGCTTAGTAAACTCAAAATTTGAAAGTAATGTAGTTAATTTACTGGTAAGAGACGTCAGGTTAATAAGGAAATTTAGGAGACGTCGAATAACAGAAGTGTTATAATTTACTGTAACACTTCTGTGTAAACAACGTTCGTAGTTTTTCCCTCGGTCTCATTCAATATGTAAGTACAGCGAGTCAGGACTGGTGACACGGGAGCAAGCGACGTACAGTTGTCCGTGTGAGATGCAGCTCGTCCTGAGATCGACACCCGTAGCCTTCAGTGTCTGCCCCTGTGACTTATTTATTGTCATTGCGAAGCACACGCTCACAGGAAACTGCACGCGCTTGAATTGAAAGGGGTAATTGTGGCCGGGTGTCACCATTGCCAGGATCGCCCAGAAGACACGATGGAGCACACGGTGGAGGTCTGCCCCGCTTGGGCGGAGCACCGCCGTGTCCTCGTAGAGGCGATCGGCAGCGGCGGCGACCTCTCGCGTCCGGCCCTGGTGCAAGCCATGGTCCGGGGCGAGAGGGAGTGGGAGGCAGTCACCTCCTTCTGCGAAGCAGTCATGCTAGCGAAGGAGGTGGCGGGACGGATGAGGGAGAGAGCCTCCCGTCCCAGCCGCCGCGCGAGGCGCTCCGGGCGTTACGACTCCCGGCCACCGTAGGCGCGGGCCTGCGGGCGGAGAGTAATGGGTAGCTTACCGTCCGATCAGGACCAGGTCCGTGCCGGACGGCGCGTACCTGTTCCACGCGCGCCTCAAAGAGATGTCAGCATCGAGGAGGGGCCCCATAGGGCCGAAGCCTGCCGGGTCTGCGGGATTGTCCGAAAGGGTTACCGCTGGCCCGGAACATAAAGGGCAAAGGAAGGAACACGGGTGGGTCTTAGTCAGTAAGAGTCTGATTCTCCCTTCCGCTCCACCCAGAGTGGGAGGGGTCATTTGATGACTTCCCATCCGAAAAAAAAAAGGGTAATTGTGGGGAATCGGTGGTATACGTGGTATAAACACGACATCGCCGGCACCACAACCCATTAAAATTTCCGCCTCAATGATATTTCTCTGCAGCGAGACGACTTTGAGCCGGGTCCCATTGCACAGTTTCGGCGGAGTGAGATTCCGAAGAAGCATAATTGGGACACCGACCTTTAGCTTAATGGTGTGCGCTGGTAGTTCACTTGCACTGAGGAAATTGAGAAATTCTACGGGGTAATGTGTAGCGTCATCTTGGTCGACAACAATGTTTATTGAAGTGTAGATAACTTCATTTCCCTCAATTTCCGCGAGAATGCATTCATTGATCGCTGAAGGTTGGTCGTTTCTGGGTGTTAAAATGGCTCGTTCACACACCCAAGAATTATCTTAGTGCGGTATCCTATTGATGTCCTCGTACACCAGGCGTATCAAATCTTCTAAGGTGGACACCACTCTCACAAGTATCTCAGGTAGAACCACCTGGCCACCGACTACTGGTAGCGTTCCCTCACCCAATTTTAAGAGAACATCAGAAAATTCTTGGGCGTGTACATTCCCGCCAAGCTGTGCTCTCATATTCATCGTTAAACGCAACCTATGAATATGTGGCCATAAGAAAGAGCATTTCAACAAAGCATTCACCTCATCAGCCCTAGTTCCTCGCGTCACCACAGGCAGCGTTTGTCGGAAATCGCCGCTTAACAGAACTGTAACGCTACCCATCATTTGCTGGTTCCTGCGGATGTCCTGCAAAGTCCTGTTTACCGCCTCTACTGCTTTTCTGTTCGCCATAGTGCATTCATCCCACACGATTAAAGAGCAATCTTTAAGCACGCGCCCTTTGTCGCTGTTGCTGTTGCGTTTGGAGTGTCAACTCCACAAACAACAAATGTGCTTGGTAAGATATAACTTAGAACCAAAAGTTTGACTTGACTTTATGATAGTGTAGCTTGTTGTACCACCAATCAATCTGTTTAGTAACATTGGTGTGAAACTCCCCATACAATTAGATAGGAGGATGTATAGTTCTCAGATTTCATAACAGTATCGTTCCTAATGCACATAAAAAATGCAAAAACTAAAAAAAAAAGAATTTTACGATTAAAAAAAAATTATAATACGGGATTTGAACTCGCGCCATTTAGTGCGGTAAACGGTCGCCTGACCATACCGCTAAATTTCCTGTTGACATATTGTTGAAATAGCTGTTCCCTTGCAATTTATAATATTACTGCCCCGCTCCTTTATAAAAATAGCGTGATTGTTATGTTTCCAGGGTTAAATTTTTATTAACTAAATAAATAACATGTCATTTTGGGCATTCAATTGTTTTGTGTATTCAATTACGAACCAAAACCTTTTAAAATCAATATTGCTTACCTCCCATAACATACGGCGTGATAATATGTAGCCTAAAGCCTTCCTTGGTTTACAAAGAACATTTTTGCTGAATTTCAATTCAATCTATCCAGTAGTTTTGGCGTGAAGCCTTACCATACACACAGACAAACAGACAAACAGACAAAAATTGTAAAAAGTCACTTTTTGTCATCAGTTACGTTTTTCTAACAAAAGTCACTTATTTTTTCTCGAAAATTCTCAATGTACAGTTTTTCTTTCGTTACTGTTTTATTATATGTATAGATAGATTGTAAGCAAGGGTAGGTAATTAAAATCATTAAAATATATCTTTAAGTTAGATTTGTACCTTAAGCACATGGAAAAGTGCTTATAGTACAAATCTTACTTAAATCGCTTTCGCGGACAAGTGCCATGTGACACACAGTAACCGGACTGCACCTTCTGCGCGGACATGTACTGTGCGATAGCCCAAGTTCTCTGCGATAAAATAAAGACGACTCATACGTTCCTAAGAGAGCGGGAAAAGTGCTTAAATAGTACAAATCTTACTTAAATCGCTTTCGCGGACAAGTGCCACCGGAACGCACAAAGACTTAGTGCAACTAAGTGATACTAACATAGTTATTAAGTTTTAATTACTAACAAAATTGGTACTATAATATTATGTATACTTAGGTTAAGGTATGTATCTATGGGTCTTTGTTCATCATGATCATCATTTCAGCCGAAAGACGTCCACTGCTGGACATAGGCCTCCCCCAAGCACTTCCACTTCGACCGGTTCTGTGCTTCTCGCATCCAACGGGTTCCTGCGGCCTTCACAAGGTCGTCGGTCCACCTTGTGGGAGGCCTTCCAACGCTTCGTCTTCCGGTACGTGGTCGCCACTCCAGAACCTTTCGGCCTCATCGGCCATCTGTTCTGCGAGCAATGTGCCCTGCCCACTGCCACTTAAGTTTGGCAATTCTTCTTGGGTCTTTGTTACCTGAAAATAAATGGTATATTATATTAAATAGATATTTACTTTGGGGCGCGTTATTCCGATCACTTTCGCACAACTGTCAAACTACAAGTGCAAGGTAGAGACGTGAACATGTCTTAGGCAAACCACGGGCTTAGTGATGTTAATTAAATATATATCGGCCTTCTGGTCTAGTTTTCCAGAACTTTGCATCGGGTTCTCTCAGTTACACATTTTTGTTTTTTTTAGTTTCGATTCCTTTAGTCACAAGCTAAACTTACTCACTTAATTCCGGTTATTTCCATCTCCTTCTATCTAATATAATAAGTAAGGGGCAGATATAAAGAAAAGCTGTCAATCTTAGTTGATTTAAATCTTCCACACAAATGTAGTGGACACGTATAAGGCATAAATTAATTTTACATCTCTCACTTAGTTCTTATCTGATATCCACTTTTTCTCGAACTGTCTGTTAGCAAGAAATGTCAAATCTCTATTTGTGAACAAGAAAATCATTACCTATCGATGAGATTTAATGGATAGAATTATCAGAACATAATATCCTGAACCATCAAAAACAAATAAAGCTCAAATCCCTAAAGCAAAAATAATAATTGTGAGCCAAAAAACCCTTGTCGTACATAAACCCTTCGTATAAATTACCATGAAAAAAATCCGCCTGTGATATGCAAAAGACTATTTTATACTACAAAAAACCGTCTACTGGATGAATTTTCAAAGACTTCATACATCAGGTCCACATATGCCGGCGAAGTAAGGTAATTGCCACTTTCAATGCAAAAACGACATCCTCACTTGAATTTTAAACGTCGGGGCTAAGTGTGAACTAATGCCAATTTTTACGAGACAACCCTGAACTGAATACTCGATGAGGTAGTGACGTAATGACGCAGAACATCCGTTCAACCCTAGTCGATTTATTCGATGTCGAATTATAATCGGATCGGTAATCGATACAGCTTAGTGAATCGGCTATTCAGGAAAGGTCACGTTGATCTGTTTTTCTTTCATCTTTAATGTACTGTGTATTTTTTTGAATGTAATATCCGTTTGAACGCGTTGGTGAGTTCTGTTTTTCTATTTTTGTATGTCCGCTCTTGTGGACTTCAATCAAACCTCTGTGGGTGAATTTAAATAGGATTTTTACTGTCAAAAAGTGAAACATGACATTCGTTGTTTTAATTTTTTCAGAAACTATGAGGTCTTTTTCGATTCAGAATTAGCAATACTAAAATATAAAGTCCTATTTCAAATACACTTCAGGTTGACTTTATAGTTCTGTAAAATTATGATTAAAAACACATACATAATTACTTTAATTATAAATGGCATTTTATTAAATAAATCGGTCTCGGGTGAAACAGCGAGGCGCAGCTAAGAAAACTTTTACACATCAATTTTAGTAATAAAAAAAAATAGAAAGATTATTTGAATCAAACCAAATATAGAAGAGTCCAACGAACCGATTAATCGATAAATCATTTCCCCATCTCTACGAACCATCGAAAGAGTTTACGTTTTTATAGCAGCTTACTTATTTCACTGCAAAGCACTCTAGAGTAAGATTAATTCCCATGGGCATGTTTTTCAGCGGACCGATTAAGTGAATTCCCTTCAGCAGCTTTACTGTAAATAACATTTTTTATTACCTGAGTTTTTCTTAATTAAATATTTTATTTATGTTCGTTGTGGCCAGGAGTTTTACGATTGTGTGCATTATTGAATTAATGAAACGTCGCATATAGAAATGCGACTTTTATTTGTTTTTTTTTTTAATATTGCTCCACTTTGACCGGTTCTGTGCTTCTCGCATCCAACGGGTTCCCTTCACAATACTATAAAAAATGAATAAATGAATTTGAAATATGAATTCGAACTTATTGATTTAAGGTATTTTCTTGTCTGTCGACTTTTTTTTATAAAACTTTTACAAACAGATAATGTATATTAAACAAGTTTTATTATTTTAAAATAGAAACTGTAATATTGTATCTCGTTGGTAATCCTTAAATAGGTAAATAAAAAAAACAGTGACAAAAACAGGTTACCGACCACTGCTTAGTTCTTATATACTGCAGCACATCAAGCAACCCGAAACTGTAAAATTTTCCCAATCACCTTTGAACCTTATGCTTCAGCGATAAAGTTAAAAATCTATTAAATAAATTTGACAGATTGTAGTAGCTTGATATGCTGGCGTCCGTCTGTACCTATAGAATTTATGACGCGGACGTCTATACTTACCTTAGTCACATTAAAACGAAGTATTTATTAAATTACATAGTTTTTAGAGGCAATAAACAAGCACAGTGCTCAATGTTTTGGCTCTGCTCAACAGTAAACAAATATTTAAATCTTCCATTGCTTTGAAATCATATATACAGGGTTCCATTAAAATAGATGGACAAATTTTTACACAGCGCTCAGTACGTCTAACTAAAGATATCATAGCAAAAAAATCATTGATTTTAGTGATTTAATCTTGACCTAAAATATTAAATTGCCGGCGGACATTAGTGTATTTTCGTTAGCTGATTATTTTTCTTGTAAGTTGCGTTTTTCTTATATATTTTTTTACCATCGTCCTTATTTTGGTAGTCTGAATGATTTCTAAAAGTTTGTCCATCTATTATAATGGGACCTTATATAAATACTTTCTGTTTTTGCCTTTAATTGGCATTCCTTCATTTCATTTTTACATGGATATGTCGCATGTTTTGCCCCAACTTGTTATTTTTTTTGTGTGTTTGTATTCTTTTTTAACCGACTTCAAAAAAGGAGGAGGTTCTCAATTCTTAACCGACTTAAAAAAAGGAGGAGGTTCTCAATTCGACGGTATGTTTTTTTTGTGTGTTTGTTACGCGATTACTCCGCCAATTGTGGACCGATTTTCAAAATTCTTATTTTGTTCGAAAGGGTATACTCTCGAGGTGGTCCCATTATCATCAAGTTGGAATCTGATGAGAGGATCCCATGGAAATCGAGGGAAACCCTCAAATTTTATAGGCAAAGCTATAGCGATTTGGGTATTTTTTAAAGTAACTTGAGCATTTGCCCTCGGAAATCATTATTTGGTAAAGTGGAGCTGATGATGAAGACCACAGATGGCCATCGGAACTACTCAATGATAAATATTTCACGGGTTGCGATTCGATTACTTTAATATGTTGCTAAACGATTTATCCTCGTCACAATGCGTATGGTGAGTGGTTTTTGAGGAGTTCTCCTGGTTCTTACTAGGAGAACTCCTCAACAATTAACGTCCCTGCATCGGGAATAGCAATATTTTGTAAAAGGTGATGAGCAGTTGACATTAGGCTATTGTAACTTAGATAAATTACAAACTGACCCACTAAAAAGTGAAAAATAAAAACTTTTTTACAAAAAAACAACCGACTTCCAAAAAACACTATAAAGTGAAAAATAACTTTAATTTCGGAAGTCGGTGGCAAAAAACTTAAATACAAATCCAAAGACACCGACTTCCGAAATTAAAGTTATTTTTCACTTTATAGTGTTTTTTATTATGCGTCATGTTTACCGCTAATAAACGTATTTACATTCATTTTCTCCTTTCAATCGCATTGAAGGCAATGGCGAATTAATTTTCTGTTTCCGAGAAACTGAAACTCGTCATTAATTTTGATTTATAAACGCTTTCAGAAGCGAAGCTAATGGCAACGATTCCAATGAAGATTATTTCAATGTCAAATTCCGTGCGGGTTCGATTCCCGCACGGAACAAATATTTGTATGACCTACAAGTAGTTGTTCCGGGTCTGGCTGTTGTGTATGTGAGTTTAAATGTTTGTAAACGCACCCACAATACAGGAGAAATTCCTAGTGTAGGGCAACGTTTTTTTTTAAAAAAAAGAAAAAAAAAAAAACTCTCGATAAAACCGCGGGAAAAAGAATTTCATTATAAAGTTGATAGACACTGCGTTGAACTGAATTTAAAAAATTGCGCTGTCACTCAATTTTGTACCGGAAGGGTATAAATGGGCGAGAAAAATGGGCTAAGTACTGTTTCCTTCTATAGCGATTTTTAATTAATAAAAATCTTATTCACTGACAGAAAACGGACAGCCTAAACCGCTGAGGCTAGAAGCGTGAAATTTTGCAATAGAGTTACTTAAAAGGTGAACATTATGAAAGTATTTTTGAAAATGTATTAAAGAAGACACATAAAACATCGTGACAAAACATGGACTTATCTATCAATAATGCGTAAAAGGTGCGCTTCCCTGGTGTGCAGGGTGTGGGGCGGCTCCAACAGTGTCTTAGACATGGTTGCGAGTCGCCTGGACTGTGTTTACGTGGGTCACTGTTGTGCCGTCTCTCATGGGATGTCGCAACGGTGACCAACCGTTATTTCTTGTGTTTTTGTTTAGTGTCTATGCTTATTAACATAGTCGTAAGTTTTACTAACAATCTTGTTTGATTTTGAGTCTTGGTTACTATAATAAAGAAAAATTCTATTCTTTAGATTCTATTCTAATACAAGGTGTAACATAACAAACGCAAGTCCTGAAAGTAGTTAATACATAATGGTTTTTTTTAATATATATTTTGCCATACTGACCGCCGATTGAGTAAAAGAAAATTAAATCTTATTTCAGAGCAATAATACTCAATTTTAAATGCGCTAAGTAATGCTGGGGTCAACACGATTTTTTTAATAATAATAGTTAGCTTTCATTCAGAAGGCCAATTGTCATAATTTAAAACGTTCAAAATCTGGTCACAGTCTCATCTCGGCGACAAACAAATGTCAAAATCTTGTCAAAATATGGGGAAATTAGATGTATTTTTGACATTAGAATTACGAAATTATCCTCTCTGTTTCTATGGTGATCATGTTACGCATGCTGGCTTTAGAAAACCGTGTAAAGTCATACCAATATTAATGACAATATATCTCCAACGTCAACAGACAAAATTATTAAGAGCGTTGCTTCCAATTATTTCTTGTGAAATCAATATGAGCAATTAACTCACGTGAGCAGAAAACATACAAACTAATTAGCATACTGTAATGACGTCATCTGACCATTTATTCCAGAAACATTTCGATGAATTTCAGTATTTAAATTGTTGTAGAACTCCGTCCGATACTGACGTCCATCCGACGGAGTACCGTCCGATACTCCGTCTCGTCTCCCGACGAGCGGAGATGCGTAATGCATTTCACAGCGAAAAAAAAAAGTTCTTAGCATAATGCTGAGCGATAGCCGTTTTGCGTGGTTGTTAAAATAAAAAAACAACATTCAATGTGTAAATTTATTGGAGTAATATAGTCTTAATATACTCCTAATGTCTATTCATATCCGACAAAATTGAGCTAATAAGTTATTTAACATAACCACGAAACCACGCTACGTCTACATGAGTTTACGCAAAGAATTTATTCCATCTTCACAGCTCCGTACATTTTCTTCAGCAGATGAAATAATTTACTGAAACCGCCTATTCTGTGAGCGACACAGCTTACTATACGCGCTTTACACTCATACAGCACGGTGACCACATATTTATCGAAACTGTTTTTTTTGTGATAAACCCTTATTTATTTTTTATTATTTACACTTACACACCGTGTTCTTCACGTTATCCATAAACTTTGGCAAATCAAATGTAACAAAGGAAGTGGTACTTAAAAAGGCTTCGTTACAAACATATTTGTAATTTCATTTAATAATAATTAATTGTGCTATGCAGTAAGAAAGGGTCTTACCTTAGTTTTGACAAGTTTCAGCCCGTCAAATCTTATGAATGAAAATATGACATTGCCAATTCGGATAAAGAGGCATGCATATCGGGTGATTTACGTCAAGGTATTTAGTTTGTATGAAAATTACCAAAAAATAAGAATTGATTAATGTGTCCATAATGAAAAATGCTTATTTCCATGGTCTGAAAATCTGGTCGAAGTTTATGTATATCGTCCGGAACACGGTGTATACACAGACAAGATGAAAGGTACTAAAAATACGTACAAAGGTGATGCGTATTTCTAAGGAAATCTCTTTCAGTATACCTGCGATAGGAGAGCACATGTGCGATGTTGAGTAGAAAGGAAAACAAAATACATTAAGCCCTTAAAAAAAGCCTGTATATAAAAATGCTGCAGGTAAAAATAAATATCTATAAATCAGCCGGTCGATTCTGTAAAAATCTCACCGTGAAAACTTAGGTGAAGTGAGTTTGTTTTTGCTAGGAATTGACACTATTGACAGCTCACTCCACGCTCACTTCACCTAAGTTTTCACGGTGAGATTTTTACAGAATAGCACCGCTGTATCGTGTAAAGTTAGGTGAAGTGAGCTGTCAATAGTGTCAATCCCTAGCATCAGGTGGAATGACAGCTCACTTTAAGCTCACTTCACCTAAGATATCACGGTGATTTTTTACAGGATAGCACCGCTGGTAAGTATATTTAAGTTTTGCTTTCCTTAACGTGCTTGTACAATATCAAAACGAAAACTTTAACTGTTAAAGAGTTCCAGGAAAAATAAACTGGCTGCAAAGTCAGGTCATCTTAACCAAGCAAATGCATTGTCATCGAAACGGATCGAGTATTCAAAGTTCTAACTTGACAGGCCACGAGGAAATTGTCCACTAATAGATTGAAAGAATTAACCCGAAAAATAATAGCAGCTTAAAAAGGTAGCAAGGAGCGCTGGAGCGTATCGAAATGGACAGAAGCGCATCTTTACTGGTCTCTACCCTTTTTTTTTGCTTGATTTGTTAGTAAACCTGCCAATGATTTATGTTTTAACATTGTTTTTTGCCTGCGGTTTCACCCGCGTAAATGTCGATCCCGTGGGATTATCGGGATAAAAAGTAGCCTATACGTTAATCCAGGGTGTCAGCTACCTCCATACAAAATTTTATTAAAATTGGTGCAGCGGTTTGAGCGTGAAGAAGTAACAAACACATAAACACACCCCCACACAAACACAAACTTTCGCCTTTATAATATTAGTGTGATTTTTCATACGGACCTCTCAAGTAACTGAGTTGTGGAGGACAGATAAGCAGTTGCTCTATGTAAAATACTTTTTTTTGCAACGGGCTATGAAATATCTTAAATAATATAGCACCATTTTGTCACAATTGCTCGGCTAATTCCGACGTTCAAACAGACAAATAATATACCTACAAGAGAAACTACGAAGTATCACACATTACAAAGAAAAAAACAAAAACCACAACCATGTCATGTCCCATGAACTAACAAAAGGCAGGTCGCCTTATCGCAAGAGATAATAATTTACCATTCAAAAACACTTTTATTCATGAAAGAAGAAATAATTCATCCGCGCAGACGTCGGGAAAACTCGTCGCGAGATGTAAGACCTTAGTTAGACGTTTTAACGATAAACGTGGAATTACGAGGAGTTCGTGTATTAAAAAAATAATAATAATGTATTTATTTGCTTAAAACATGGTTTAAAAAGGTCTCAAGATTAAACATAGCATGCAATAACAATTTCCTTAACAAAATTATTATTATATTACAACAACACTATTTTCGTTCTAGGAATTGTTTTATAATAAAGAAGTTGTTATCAATTAACCATTCATACAATTTATTCTTAAAAGCATATCTCGAGTTTAACATTTTCAGATTACTAGGTCATCATCATCATCATTTCAGCCGAAAGACGTCCACTGCTGGACATAGGCCTCCCCCAAGCACCTCCACTTCGACCGGTTCTGCGCTTCTCGCATCCAACGGCTTCCTGCGGCCTTCACTAGGTCGTCGGACCACCTTGTGGGAGGCTTTCCAACGCTACGTCTTCCGGTACGCGGTCGCCACTCCAGAACCTTTCGGCCCCATCGGCCATCTTTGGATCTTTGGATTACTAGGTAATTTGTTATAAATAATCGTACACACATATATAAGCAGCTTTTATTGTACTTAGCAAGCCTGGGAGCACTGTTAAGAAGCCCACGAGATCCTCACAGACTCATAAGTCTGTGAGGATCTCGTGGGCTTCCAGGATTTACATCAATATAATAAATATGTGGTTGTTTTTTTAGATGTGTTTGTTGTTTATTTTAAAACTGACTTGACAAAACATTGAGATTTCTATACTGTATGTAAGTTTTATATCAATTTATTATAGACATAAAACGATTTAAGAGTTGTTGGTCTTAGGTTCGAACCCAGTCAGGGGCTTTACTTTGTGTTAAATTATTTCCTCACCACTGCATGCACTGCTCTCAAAACGGTGAAGGAAAACATCGTGAGGAAACCGGTATGACCTAGAACCAAAAATTCGAAGACATGTGACATCTGCCAACCCGCACTGGTACCGCGTGGTGGATTACAGCCCACTCCGTCTCACAAAGAGGAGGCCTGTGTCCCAGCAGTGGGAACATTATAGGCTGATTATACTTATAGACATAAACCTTCAGGTATAAATTATTTTAATTATGGTGAAATTATCAAAATGTATTGCGTAGTTTAGAAGAATAACGCGGTCACACAGCTGTATGTATGACCGCATTTTCATAAAGCAACTTTGATTTTTTTGAATGATTGGCAGGGTTGAATTCACATTGCTTATATTGAGCTAATCAGGTAGCTGAAGGGTGGAGGTTAGGGGACAAATAGTTGGACAGTAGGTGTTCAAGTTGTTAGATGAAATTGAGGGGAAATGGTACTGTAAGACGACGTATGCGTCTGACGACGAAGATAACATATTTTTGAGAACATTGTTACAGAAAGAAACGTAATTATGTTTATTTGTCACACAGTCATTATAAAAAACAAGGAAAAATATTATTATTTGTAATTTGTTATAGTAAGTGAATGTTAAATAGTAGATTGTTATACAAGGGTTGAAAGGAATCAATTCCCATACGAGGTGTTTAGACTGTGTGGCTATAGTCCGAGCAGGAATTGATGACTTTCACCCGTGTTAAACACTCTACTTTTCGTTTTGAATATAAGGACAGTAAAAAATAGTAGATTTTCAAAAATATTTATTGTTAAATGAATAGTACCTATTTAAAATTAATTGAGAAGTTAGAACAATTTGAGTCTTTTTTTAATTTGAAATATGGAACACACCGCGTCACCGCCGCGGGCCGTCCCGCTTAATAGGTATTTTTTTAAATTTACACTGGCTTTTTATACACTCACAAGACCGCAACATTTTTCTTAATTATGTAACAAAATTCGTAGCTAACTACCTAATCGAAATAGAGATTTCTTATGAAATAAAAAAACAGAACAGAAAAATAGGTACAAAGGTGATGCACCTTTGTACCTATTTTTCTGTTCTTTGCCAGCACATCAAGCTACTACAATCTTTCAAATTTCTAAAATAGATTTTCAACTTTATCGCTAAATAATAAGGTTCAAAGTTGATAGGGAAAATTTAAAATAAAATTATTCTTAATAATTCTTATACCCATGAAACGGTCAACTTTTACTTTAAAGCAGCTTCGGGAAAAAAGTTGTTCCATAGAAACACCCTTTTCCACCAAAATGTATGGAGCAGCTCTTTTTCCCAATTCAGTGAGCACAGCGTGAAGTTTCAGCAAAAGATATAGTAATTTTGTTGCTTGTTGGAGATTTCTGATGGCGTTAGAAACTTGTATTTTTTTTTATAAAGTGACCTTTACCGGTTGAATGACGTAATTACAGAAACAATTAAAAAGCAATTTTGTCTCACGTGAATCCACGTTCCGGCTTCGGATACGAATGGTTACAGGATGGTGCTAAGAGCCTAAACCCGAAGGATGATTGTGGATGACGATCAATAGCCGTTGATCCCGGCTATCACTTGTAGATCATTTACAGTCGTTACTGGCTGTCAGAAGCCCGAAAGTGTGTCAACCAGTCTGACTTAGGGGTATCGTATTACCAAGTAACTGGGTTGTGGAAGTCAGATAGATAGTCGCTCCATGTAAAATACGGATATTCTGATCCATCCGGTTGGACTGGCAGCCGACCCCAAATTAGTTGGGAAAAGGCTGTGTATCTAGATGATGTTAATCATAATGAAAACCTAGCCAATGAGGAATGCTGTTGGTGCTCTTATTAAATCTATACTGTATTCGTGTTTTGATGCGGTTTTCACAATAATTTAGAGCACATATTTCCAAAGTTTTATGAGTATAATAACTGAATATTTACCTTACATAATAGTACATCAGTAGCTCTTGCACCCGCGCTAAGCAACTTACTCACTTGTTCACTGGTTTACTTGTTAAACAAATAAGTAAAACCTTCTCCAATATTCGAAAGCAGTCAATAAATATTAATCTTTACCAAAACTTCAACAAAGTTTATAATATGTAGATGTTATCGCTCTAAAACCACAAGGGACTAAGTATTAATTTGCTCAAATATTTAGACTGGCACGCCACAAGGATAAAGCCGCAAGAAGTCACAATATCCAAATACAACATACCAAACTCATAATTATAATGTTGCCCAATTCTTAGAATACTACGGTGGCACTATTTCATACGAATTTCGGAAGGTTATTATATACTCCACTGTTTGACATTGTTGTACATCCACCCTTAACAGGAGTCACGTAAGGCCGCAATACTGTCAAGGGTGTGACGGTACATGGAATTTTATGATAAGTTAAAGGAACCTACTAAGACCTACAGGCCTAACAGTCCCTACGACCCTAAGCCCTACAAGCCCTACAGCCCTAACCTATCATATACCTAGTGTGTGATAGATAAATATATAAATAAGTTCAGGATGTCTGCACCATGCGACCTAAGGTTACAGACGGATAGTAGACAGGAATTCCAGGTTCGGGAAGGGTAAACTCACTGCCAGTCAAGCAGACTCACAAGACTGATCAGAGATGGCTAAAGGTGTCTTGGCCACAGTGAGGGGTAATGAGACAAGAATATAAAATTCAAATCTGATTTATTTACAAAGATGTTCTGCTTATATACTACTTTTTCTTGACACACACTATTATACAAATTCTATGTGTCCTATGCGTGTGAGATGCAACCGAATCATTCTTTAAACTGGGCCGCGCGTAAGCCAGGCCGAGTGCTGAGTCAATGTCCAAAGGTAACATTGAACAATTGTATATCCAAAGATAAGATAATATCGTTTTATCTTATTTTTAATTTTGTCTGCACGGAAACAGTACTCGTATAATAAAATAAAAAATCCATTAAAAAGTTATGAGCCAACTAAGGTTCGGTTTTCTTGCTAGTTTTAACGTAACTTCGGGTGTAGTAAATAACTAATAAAAGAAGTGTAAAATCTTAAAAAATAAGTCGACGCCGACAAAGCTCAATAATTATTATTGAAGAGTTCAGTAAACTTTATTTGTAATTGGTTCATAAAGTGGTTTTTTCATAAAACTCGATTTTCCAAAGGACTTTTCGTATTTTTTTTTACGCGCGTTTCAGTTTGAAACGTTGTTTATGTGTGTGCGAACAAGACGTTGTGCGTGTAGACTAGCCTCTAACTGCTCAACACTGATACTATCTCTATCGGACACGACGCTTGGTGAGACAGCGTGCTTTTTGGCCATGCCCACCAGTGAATTCGAGCTGGCGGATATGAATGATGATTCATAATGTTATTCTACTTTTATGATTCTGCCAAAGTGGCCTTTTTAGGTCCCCTGGACTTCATGATCTGAAATCCAACATACAGTAAGCAAGCGTGACGCAATAATCGTTTCTTATATAGTTCTATAACTGAAAAATAATCCTTTAACTTACTTAAGAAGCGTCACAAACTGGTATTATATTTTGTTTTTAGATTCAAAGAACTCCTATACAAGTAAATTGGCACTAGATCAAAGACAATAAAATATAGATAAACCATTTTTTATTTATTACTTATTTTTTGTTTTTTCAGGTTGCTGTCGTCTGACATTGGAAAGTCTGTAGACATTGCGTTGTCTATGCGGCTCAGAACTTACGTAAACATGGTCCTAACTGCGGAGCCCTGTTTACATGTGTATATATCATCTTATTAATGCTAAGAATATGCTAAGTTATAGATGTTTTTTATGGTTGTACATTATTGTAACTCATAGCTCGCATGCTGAGTTTGAGGTATCGGGTTCGATTCCCGCGTGGTGCTAAGAGTTAGTGGATTCTTCGATCTGTAATTTCTCAGTAGCAGAATTCGAGCCCGGTTGATAATAATAGGCTCACTCCCTGTTACATGGGACTTAAACAAAACTGGTGAAACGTGGTTGATCTACACCTCTACTTGACCCTTCCGAAAATACAGGCGTGACGTTATGTTATGTTAGTCTTATTATTGGTGGGTTTATCCAGCCAGGCATGCACTTTACTAAAAATCTACTGAAGAGAAAAGTGACTGATTAGCTTAAATCATTGTCTTAAGAAAAGACTGAGCAACTTATGGTATCATAAAAACAGTAAATACACTTCACCCCACCTCCCTTCACCCCACCTCCACTCTACATTTATACTACACTAGCAGCGTCCCGCGGTTTCACCCGCGTAAATGTCGATTCCATGGGAATATCGGGATAAAACATATTTATGTTACAGTTACAACTGCTGACATAAAGGTCAGTGACAAACAAATGGAAAGACTGACATCGCAAGCTTAGGTACCCTTTGTATAACCCCTAAAAATGAAAGTTAATGAGTTCCCAATACAAAAGGTTACCAATACGCACCAAATTTTACTGTAACCCCTGATATTGTACTCCGTAAAGAAGTCAAATCTATTGACCTCCACAAATGAGCTCCAAACTAAACCAGTTTCTTTCTCTAAAATGGGTGCAGCCAATTTCATCAATACTTTCAGGCGTAGGTTTAGACACAAATATAAGGGGAATTTCATTTGTTAGGGTGATGGCACAATACAGAATTTTAGTTGTGCGATTTCACTGAAGAGCTAAAATAAAGCTCGTAAAATTGAGTGATAGTTAGTTCTAAATTAGAGTTTTAAAAAAGTCTATCAAAAACAAATTGTAAGAAAAGCATTTATTGCGCACAAAATAAGATTTCTTATTCATTAGCTTTCATTACGACATTAGTTCTATGACGCACCTGCTGCGACGCGTTGAGTAAAGATGCGATAGTGTGTTTTAAGCTATGAGGAACAGGGTGTAAAGTTCCTCATACCTTCAACCAGACTGGTATTGTGTCTACTAGGCAAATGCCCGACGATTGATATCAGAACGTTTTATGTATGCTAGTTTCGCGGTAAACTTGCGCGATGCAGGATTTCTCGTGACGTCAGTATGACGAGTAGTTCGCATGTGGTGACGTAGATGCCGTCGCAATATCTATTCAATACCTAGCGACACACAAAAAAACGACCAGTGATAATCTCAATCTGAATGATTTTGAAGGATATTGCTAATCCATTGCTTTATATGTTCGAAAATTGTGTCTGCTCAAAAATGTAAAAACGCAATGAATGTTGTTGAACTGTCAAAATGAAACCTATGGTTACTGATAGTGTGTTACGTAATGACCCCACTGGATCGCAAGCAATGAAAGTCATCGGGAGAGGCCTTCGCTCAGCAGTGGGATGATACCAGGCTATCAGTTATAGGAACAGTAATGTTCGTCTGTCTCACTTAGAATCTCACCAGTGTGTCCCAACGCTAAAACCTTTCGTCCGGAACACAGTTATCGTTCTTAGTACAAGCTAGGTCGCCATTCAATTCCACTGTTATTTCGAAAAGCTCAAACCGGCGTGAAAGTATTTGTTCACTTCTCTATTCGAGAGGGACGGGGCGTTTTATCGGAACAAAAACAATATTAGGTTTTTGCTAATAGATTTTTTTTTGTGTGGAACGTAGATTCAAGTACGTTATTATTAACTGTTTATTCTGACTTTAAAGGTGTGTTTAAATAGCCTCAATTGCACAGGAGCAGTGGTGGCCCAGTGGTAACGGCCGCGACTTACGATTTGTAGGTCATGGATTCGAACCCAGACAGACACTTTACTTTGTGTAAATTGTTTCATCACCACAGCTCCCAAAACGGTAAAGGATAACATCGTGAGGAAACCGGCATGTCCTAGAACCAAAAATTCGAAGAAATGTGACATCCACCAACCCGAACTGGGCCCGCGTGGTGGATTACTTCCTCTAGCACCGAGCGGAGGCCTGTGTCCCAGCAGTGGAAACATTATAGGATGATAATTCTAAGTGCACAGGTGACAGCAGCATGCCCTGTAGCACAAGATGGAAGGATTTTTCTGGTTGCTAAGAGGCTGCCAGTTATAACTTTATGAAAACTGAACATGCGATTATAAAATTTAATACGTTCTAAAATATTGGTCCTAAGATCCGCGTCGCCAGTATGAAATTCCACAGTCGAAATAATAATAATGTTGCTTTACTAACCTGCAAAAAGATTTTCTCTTAGCCAACAAAAACATCTACACAAGTGTCCCTATAAATCTTCCATTACTAAGACTTCCATACAAAACTGCAAGCTCCATTTCTCTTCCACTCAAGGTTAGCAAGAAAATTAATAAACCATTATATCTTAAACTGAAAACGTGCTCAGCAAAAACAAAAGACGGCAATTAATCCCCACACTGTTTACGGCGATGTAAAAGTTTCGAATCTTATTTAAGCACTTCGCTTCTAGGGCTCATTTACACGACGAGAGTTTCTCGCCACGCATAGGTAATAAACGGAAAGAGGTAAACACGTTCATTCCAGTCGTGTAAACAGTAAAAAAATGTGTCATATTAACGACAGCGAACTAAACACCCTCAGGCATTATGTGCTGAATGAAAAACACAGGCAAGTCCGTTGCTGATGACTGAAGACACTATGAAAATCTTAATAGTCGGTCGCCTGAACTAGTGGGGCGACCCCTGCGGTATTGACAGGTAACAACATAAATCCATAGAGAATCAGTCAGGTATGTTTTTCAATATTTATGCTCCTAGAAGCCGGAATCATAAACAGCTTCTTAGGGTGTATAGATCGGTCGTTGATATGGCACATCACTATTTATATAAGTTAGCATTTGTAAAGCGGCATATATCTGTTCCTCAGTGGAATTCTTTGCTGTACAAGAAATATAATAAAATATACATTGTTTTAGAGAGTCATACGAGATCAACTCAAAGTTGAGTTTTCTCCCAGCAAGCCTTTGAGTGATAGATTTCACAACGGAGGTAAAGATCCAACGTTAAATTTTATAATAGCACAATCTATGCAAACTCCATGTGCCTCATCTTTCTAAAAAGTAGCGTTCACATCTTTCAGAATTGGAGGAAAAAATATCGTATTTCGAGTTTCAAATGACAGTTCGGGAAAATTGTCTGACAAGTCTGTTAAGGATCGTTTATTTAAGTTTTTGTTTCTCCAACACATGAGTGCTCTAATAGGTTGGCGAGTTTCGCCCGAACGGGCGAGAAACTGTCCTCGTCTAAATGAGCCTTTAAGCACCTTGCTTTTAGAGAAAGTTGCTAACTATTTTAATTAAAAATCTTAGACTAAGAGGACAGGAAACAATATGAGAGGGACAATGAAATCTTTTGGGGGAAATTAAAACAATTAATTGCTTTCGTAAAGGAAGTGTTTTGGGTTGCCTTTTCGGTTCTTGGAACGTATTCGTGACAAATTAGGGATTATTTTGTCGCGTTTTGTCATACTTTTCCAAAAATCAGACTTTGGAAATTGTGTATTTGTAAGGCAATTAAGGGGTATTAAGTCAATTAAAATTTTGCTATTTCGGGGCTTTTGGCTAATTAATAACAGGCTCACGGTTCGATCGATAAGTTAAGCTACGTTTGACGTGGTTGTTCCGTAGATGGGTGACCATCTTTACATAACAATACTCCTACATGCCTCGGAAAGTACGTTAAGCCATTGGTCACAGCTGTCATTCGTGGATCCACCAGTCTTACCAAGGGGTCTTGTATTACCTACCCAATAACTGGTTTGTGGAGGTCAGATAGGCAGTCGCTCCATGTACAATACTAGTATACAGCTGTATCTGGTTAGACTGGAAGCCGACCCCAACATAGTTGGGAAAAGGCTAGGCAGATGATGAAGTCAATCAAAATATTGAATCGGGTAATTTGCAGTTGGTGTTAATTTAGTGCAGTGGAGCAGTGGTGGCCCAGTGGTATCGACCGCGACCTACGAGTTGTAGGTCGTAGGTTCGAACCCAGACAGGCGCTTTACTTTGTGTAAATTATTTCATCACCACTGCTCTCAAAACGGTGAAGGAAAACATCGTGAGGAAACCTAGAACCAAAAATTCGAAGACATGTGACATCTACCAACCCGCACTGGGCCCCCGTGGTGGATTACTGCCCACTCCCTCTCACAGAGAGGAGGCCTGTGTCCCAGCAGTGGGAAAATTATAGGCTGATTATGATGTTAATTTAGTAGGTACTACAATTTCCGGGGCAGGGGCTACGTAAAATGCGAACTCGGGAAATTAAATTTGAGATATAAGCGAGTTGGAATGTTGAGACGATGACTGTGTGAGGAATAATATGAAAGAGAAGGGTGTGACTGATGGCGTGATGGTTGACAGGGAAGATTGGAAGAAGAAAACGTGTTGCGCGACCCCAATTAACTTGGGACAAGTGCAGGAAAATGATGACTGATGACTGACGACTTTATGATGACTTCAATTGCAGAAGACGGTTCGACAATAACAGGTGCCCAAGTATTTTTGTTATCGAAGTAAATGAAGCTTAAAGACACACGTTGTATTTTGTTGGTGCTTACATTGCATACATTAGTGGAGATAATTAACTATTTAAATTAATCCTGTCATATGCAAGCATAAAATAATTGTGTATAATTGTAAATATTTTCCCAGAAATGTTCCATAATTGTGCTCCTAAAGTTTTGAGTAAGGTTAACCTTGCTTTTAGGGTATATTCAAATGGACCCGTAAACATGGCGTAGAATTATTGGTTATTAGTCAATTACGGTAGTTTTTGAAAATCCTTTAATTCATGTAGTACGACGGAGTGTATAGTGAGGCCGGTCCGAAGTATAATAGTAGGTAAAGAAAAGAAAGAATGAGTTTGTTTTTGCTAGGAATTGACACTATTGACAGCTCACTCCACGCTCACTTCACCTAAGTTTTCACGGTGAGATTTTTACAGAATAGCACCGCAGGTGGAATGACAGCTCACTTTAAGCTCACTTTACCTAAGTTATCACGGTGATCTTTTACAGAATAATACCGCAGCAACTTTAAATTAAGGGCGGAGGTTTTGGAAGACTGTGTTATGTAATTTTGACGTTAGAAAAGTGCTGATTCTCAGCCTAATTTGAATGAATGACTTTTGATTTGATTAAGATTATTTTTAATACAAACGAAAATTCCCGCGATTAAAAACGTTTAAAATCTTGCCACATCTTAGCGACAATCAATGTCAAAAACGTGTCAAAAATATAGGGAACTTAGAGGTATGTTTGATACTGAGATCAGACTGTGAACGTGCTTAAAATTACGAGAATTATCCGTTAGATATTTTCCCTATGATTAATTATGTATGTTTGGAAATTTTGTATGAAAAATAATGTATGTACCTACCTACGCCAAATCTCCAACTTCGTGCTTCCCTAAATTGCGATAGCATTTCATCGTGTTTTTCACCAAATTTCCGAACACTTTATTAGGTATTTCACTATCAAAGTCACAACTATTCTGCTTTTAGTATTCAAAGTTGGCGAAACATTCGACTGGCCTGTAAAACTGACAAAGTGAAAAAAATCTCACAGCTTACGGCAATGCAGATAGAAACAAAAGATACAAAAGTACAGACGCCATCACATCAAGCTACTACAATCTGTCAAATTTATTTAATAGATTTTCAACTTTATCGCTAAAGCATAAGGTTTAAAATTGATTGGGAAAATTTGACAGTTTCGGGTAGCTTGATGTGCTGGCGTCTGTACATAACTCTTGTGAACCACCCTACAGTAAGCACATCCTGCACGCCATGCCTCGAGAATTTTAAATGGAAAAATACCTTATTCGTGAAATCTCGTTATACTTACGATCAAATCAAAGGTGTGTTAAATAAATGGATGGTAAATACATAACTTTTCTTCTTATTCCTCCCTTGTCCCTTTTTACCTACTTGGGATCGGCCCTCCCGTTATGCTGTCAACCGTTACGCTAAGATTCATTCCCTTCATTCATAACTTTCCTCACACAATCCATCTATCTTTTCTTTAGTGTGCCTCTACCTCTCCATATTTCCTCAGCGTTTAGAGATCAACTAAGAATGGATATTTCGACCCTGTGGTATTTGTTGCCACGCTTACCGCGGTCTGTTCGTGGATGGGTGCCTATTCATTTCATATCGAGACCCCTCCGTGCCTCGGAAAGCACGTTAAGCCGTTGGTCCCGGTTGTCAATTGTAGATCTTTGACAGTCGTCACGGGTAGTCAGAAGCCCAAAAGTCTACGACCAGTCTTACCAAGGCGTGTCATGTTTGTTGGTGTTGTGGAGGTCAGACGTTGCTCCATTAAAAAAAAAAACAGTGGCACTCCGGGAGTGCCGACAGAAGTGAAAACTTGAACAAGTACGTGTGTATTTTTTTAATCATCTTATAAACAAAAAACGCGTGGTGTCGGTTACGGTAACAGTGTCGCGAGTTCAATGGTTTTTCCCGTGTCAAAAAATGTCCAAAGCGCCTAAACTTTTCACTTAAAAATCGGATATCCGATTAGACTGGAAGCCAACCTCAACAGAGTTGGGAAAAGGCAGAATGATTAGTATTAAAGTTTATACAAGGTGTTGATTTGCATCCTAGTCAAATTCAAGGACGTAATTATGCTAATGATTCTCGACCCAAATCAACAATAAAATGGGTAGGTTTTTTTTCTTATTTACGGAAATCCGTAATTGTGAACCAGCCGTATTTCAACGCGGCCCGTCTGTTACTAGCCCTATAACCGCGCTTTCACACACAAACAAACGCCTTTTACTTTACTAAGTACTAAAATACTAAAGTACTAAAATGTCTTTTTTGACAACCTCCTGAAATTTGACGAGGATGCAAATCAATACCTTGTATATAAACACAGAAACAAGCTACTGCTTAAAGTAATAATAAACAACCCGAAATATATCATAATTCAATTATATACCTACTCTACTTTAATTGAACACGAAATTAATATTAACTGCCAAACCATTTCTATTTGAAATCCAAAGAGAAATATTGGCTGCAAATAATCAGTGAATTAAGTAATTAAAACATTTCAATGGATTAAACTTATCTATCAAATTATTGGGAATAGCTGTTAGTTTACAAATAATCGCAGATAGAAAACAAACCATAATTCAATTAAAACTTTAATCAAATAAGATTAAAGTATTAACTGAATTATGGTTTGTTTTGTAGAATTTAGACGTTATCATTAATTTGTGGAAAGTTTACACCTGAGAATTTGGTGCCTTTTGAGTTTTCGTTACAATTTTTTTTTTCCGTTAGCCTATACTTTCCCACTGCTAGGCAAAGGCCTCCCCATATTCTTTCAGCTTTCCTTGTGCTGCGCCTTCTCCGTCCAAAAAAATAAAATGAATCTTACTACATAAAATAAAGCCTTAAAAACATTTAAAAAAAAATAGTCTGTTCCGGCTAATCTTCGAAACACCTGGACCAATTTTGACGGGATTTTCACTGGCAGATAGCTGATGTTATCAGAAGCAACTAGTTTTTATTTAAAAAAAAACAAGTAGGGTACCGCGCAAAAAAAACCCCAAGAAATCCATTTTGTCGTGGGCACAGCTAGTCACTCAATAAAAATGACACAAGTCAACCAGACTATGGAACCAAATTCATTAGTTGGTGTAATTTATCATGACGATCCGCACGGCCAGGCTACAGCAATTAATGCTCGGTTAACCATCTCATTAGTGCATGTTAGATTTGGAATTATGCGTGTTACAATGATGCTTCGGCGCTGGAAGTGGTGAGTTGGAAGGTTTTGGTATGTCTTGTTAGTGAACTGTAAGCTAAATTATAGCATTATAGCAGCTGCTGCCCGCGTGTTTATCTGCGTTTCATCATTTTTTTGTATAAATATCACACTAATATTATAAAGGCGAAAGTTTGTGACTGTGTGTGTGTTTATATGTTTGTTACTTCTTCACGCTCAGACGGCTGGACCAATTTTGATAAAACATTGTATGGAGGTAGCTGACACCCTGGATTAACATATAGGCTACTTTTTTATCCCAATATTCCCACGGGATCGACATTTACGCGGGTGAAACCGCAGGGCGCAGCTAGTCCAAGATAAAAAGTAACGTATGTCCTTCTCTAGGTCGCATTTATGGATTTTATGGACGGACTAGCTGCGCCCCGCGGTTTTACCCGCATAAGTGTCGATCCCGTGGGAATATCGGGATAAAACACCCTTTATGTTAATCCAGGGTGTCGGCTACCTAAATACAAAATTTTATCAAAATTGGTCGGGCCGTTTGAGCGTGAAGAAGTAACAAACATATAAACACACACACTCACAAACTTTCGCCTTTATAATATTAGTGTGAATTGTGATATTCAAACACAATTCAATCAATCCCTAACACATCAAACCCAAAAAATTTAAGTTTGTCGTCACTAGTTCTTTTTATGCTGTATTTAACCATCGAGAACACTTTATAGATCTTTTAAATGATATTATCATAATGTTTAGCATGAGTTATTTTATTTACAAAGTTAGTGCTTGTTCACTTAGAACTCATGACTGCGGGTCTATGGACCAGATTCCATGTGCCTGACAATGCAAATACATCGTGTGAGTTGCCTAGATGCTGCCTAATATGCTTGTATACTCATCAAACAGCTTAGCAGTTTGAAAGTATCGCACGACAACCAGGCTGCCACGCGAGTTTGCCGCAAGTAACGCCCTACTAGCGCGTTTCGTAAACTTACACAAGGGTATTAGGGTTACATTATAAAGCGCCCCCGAGACGGTCAAACGGTTTAGTCTAAAGCTTACGTGTTTGATGAAACCTTTTGATGCCGGTTTGAAGTTTCATCAAACGGCACTGCGCAGTTTGGTTCTGTACGCCGCCGCCGTAATCAGACTTTTGACGCAGATAAATCGTGAAATGCCCTCGAACAAGGATCGCAACTTCCTTGTGTTTATTACATTAATCTCCTACATAAAATTAAAAAAAATGGTAAATTTATGAATTTGGTCCAAACTCCAAAGAACGTTTCACACACGAACGTCTACAGAGAGTGCTAGAAACCACCGCAACAGATGGATTTTAAGAACTATCTTAAAATGAAGAATGGATGAAGGTTTCTTACAAAAACTTATTGCTAAAGTTGAACCATTAATACGAAAACAGGGTACTAACATGAGGCAAGCTATTCCAGTGAATCAAAGATTGTCTATAATCCTGATCAAAATCCAGAGCAAATTGAGCCGTGTTTATTCAAACAAGTCAGAAGACGATCAAATGACGCGTCAAACACAACAAAAATATGAAATTTCACCTCTACGCTCCAAACCCGTAAATGTTTGACAAACCTTTCAAACTAACTTTGTAAACGATCAAAATGGTTTGAGTCAAACAAAAATCTACGTGTTTGAATCAAACTGTTGACCGTCTCGGGGGACCGCCACACTATAAGTTTGATGTTTCATACACGCACCCGCTATCCTATCCCTTAAAATAACACGTAACATAACAACACGCTATAATCCCCGAAGGGTTTAGCAAAGGTTACCTGTAGCATACTCAAATTTCGCCAGTTATGTAATACCGGGCGAGGTTATTGGAATCAATCGGGTATAAATCCAGACTTCGGGCTGCTACTGAGAAATTCCTTATGGAAAAACCCAAGAAAACCTTGAACATGTCTAGGGTTATATCTTTTAGTTGCAGCTCGCTGAGAATATATTTCTCACCGAGCTGCTGCTACAAAAACCTAATAAGTAGTGCTTGCGACTACTACACCACGGCAGACCTATAGTCCGACTTTTAATTAGCTGCAGTAAAATTACACTTCTTAATAACTAATTTCGGACTGAGTTCGCGTTCGCGTTTTAGAGATATGCATGTCAAATAAGTTTCGTTTGTTACACAATTCTGTACAAAAAAAACAAGATTTGGTTGATGCATTTAAGTAACACATAAGCTGTCATTTTACTGCAGCTAATAAAAAGTCCGACTATAGTCGTTAATGAAGTGACAAAAGGAAAGGAAAGAAAGAAAAAATTAAGTTTATTTGGAAAAAATGAAAACGATATAATTATCTAGGTGAGACAAGGAGTTTATCGTCATTTTATAGTAGTAGTCACTTGAACAAGATAGGTACTACTTATCTGGTTATAACCACTACAATATTGTTACAGATTACACAATAGCTTTAGTAGTTATACCTTAAAGAGCTTTACTGCCGTAAGTACGAAGACAACGCGGTCTTCTCAATCTTTTTCTTATCTATCTAAGCTTTCGCTAATGGTTCTATAAATCTACTTTAATGTAATATTTGGTGGACGTTAAATATGTTAAAGTTAAAGGCGTTTTACTCTAGATCAAGGAGAGGGTAGTTCTACTCACATTTTTTATGCAAAAGAATCCTGTATCTCTTAAACGTTGGTGTCAGAATATCCGTCCATGCTTAACTAATGCTCGGTAGTGGAATCCTCTAAGAGGTATGCTTTCAAGATACTACTGATCTTACAAAAGGCAACAACACAATCAGTATTTTTTTACAATTGTTGTTTTGAGGAGCGTGGAGGTAGGAAATTATCTCACAGGAATGTGCTACCGGGATAAAAAGTACCGTGTGTACTCGTAGTAACCCAGGTCTAAATTTCATTTCCATCCTGTGCCGAAATTCATCCAAAAACCGTTCAGCCGGTAAGACGTGAAAAAGTGAAAAGCAGACACCTTTTCCCAACTATGTTGGGGTCAGCTTCTAGTCTAACTGGATGCAGCTGAATACCAGTATTTTACATGGAGCGACTGCCTATCTGATTTACACAACCCAGTTACTGGGTAATACGATACCCCTTGGTAAGACTGGTTGTCAGATTTTCGCGCTTCTGACGACCTGTAACAAATGTCAAATATCCACGAATGACAGCCGGGACCAACGGCTTAACGTGCTTTCCGAGGCACGGAGGGATCTTGGTATTTAAAGATGGTCACCCATCCACGGACCAACCGCGGCAAGCGTAGCTTAACATGATCATTCGACCCGTGCGGCTGATATTCCTTAGCCACAATTAAGCCTCAAAATTACTTTCGCATGTATAACATTAAAATATAGATTAAAAAAATAAAATAAAAAATTTGCACGATGATCCACGAGTTACCACACTAATAAATCAAATACAGGCCTTACCACTTCCTTAAATACAACGTCAATGACCACAGAATATTGTTACGGAACCATCACTCGGTTACAAGGTATTGTAACCTATTTATACCATGATTAATTGACATTTCAGCGCACCAACCGGACAGCTATCTCCTGAGGTTTGATTATGATCAGTTAGTCCGCTGACGAGTAATTAACTGCTTCATGATTTAGCGTTAAATCCTCCTTTGTTTCTGTTCATTGCCAGAAAGAGGGTTTGGAAGAATTTCAGTAATAAAAAGGACTAAAGAACAAGGGAAAAGGGTGATTGTAGACTTGTTTTTTGGTCCTTTGAGTCAAAGTCGGAATCTATAATGAAGATCAGTTGAGATTTTAGATCAAATAAGTATTTGACGCGAATGGCAGATCATAAGCAGTAGGTTGCGTGTTTTAAACCTCGTAGAGATCAATAAGACATTAAAATTTGAAGTTAATCTTCGACATCGCTGGCTGACGGTAAGAAATTGTGAGTGAAATGAAACATTATTCTAAACATACAAATAAATAAAATTTAAGTGTCTGTTTGTAATATCAGAATAACAGTTTTTTATTAAATGCTGTTCCATATTACCCTGCCTATCCTATCGTCACAAATGTATTTTCCTGAATGATTTAATGAGAAAAGTCTAATACAAAAACCTAATAACACTACCCGACCTGGGAACCGACAGCCATATGCTCAGCAGGCGGACTTGCGTCCACTAGAGCAGCGAAGAAATTTCGTTTGATGCAGATGTCTTATCAAATTTTATAGGAACCGCTTCTCTTTTTAATTTTATGCTGCATTCTTTTGTTTCATGGCAAGGCCGCTGCTTGCTGATAAAAATTTAATTAAATAGGAACATTACATTGCCACTAAAGCCCCGGTTATCATCCCCGTCCTGTTTATTGCAAACGTCAATGAACTCGACTCGCTCGCTCATTACTGCCTATAATTAATAAACTAGTAGGCGCCTACGGGTTTTCAAAACTCTCTTTCAAGATTAAATTTGCTTTATGATATCTGTCAGGCGCAAAATGTATAAAATGTCCTTGGAATTTTAATTTTTAATTTTATGGATTTAGATTCGGGCAATTTATCGGGTTGTGCTTGGTAATTTAATTGAATTCCTAATAAGATTTTAATCCTTCGAAAATATGGGTAACATTTTATTAAATTCTTAAGAGTTTTTGGTACCTACCTACCGTCAATCAGAAGATTCAATTTATAAAACAGATTACAATATAAGGACAGGGCAAAACCTTTTTAAGATGCAACACAGCTGATCAGTTAATTTAATTTACCTGAAAGTTCATTCCTCTCATAATATTTTTAATAAACAGACACATTTTCTTTGCTTAATACAATAGAATACCTTGAAAGCGGTAAACGATGAAGAAACACTAAAAAAATACTACGAAATGAATGTTTGGAGCCACGCGCCAGAGACCGAATATTTTAATTTAAAAGATTCCATAGTAAAAACTTTATTTCGTAACACAAAACTCCTTACATTTTGTGCAGCAAACGTTGCCTTATTAGTTTTTTCAAGACTTTATACAAAGTATTTCGTCAGTCTTAATAGTAGCATGTCTTACAATGTTATGAAATTTTCATGTAGAAATAAGTCTGAGCAAAATGTAAGCAAGATTAGGGTGACGCAAAAACTGCATGTGAGGAGTTTGAAGCTGCTAGAAAGTTTGAAGATAATAGAGAGTTTGGTGAAGAAAATGGAGTGGTACAGTAAGTAAAAACTGCTGTTGTTAGTTTAGAAGAAAATAAAGTTTCTTAGTAGATTTTAAAATTTATATATAGAGGTATGAGGAACAGGGTGTAAAGTTCACTCATCCTCCATAGAAAAGGGAGGAACCTCCGACCAGATGGGTGTCGTGTATGGTGAACAACTGCCCAACGATTGATGTCGCGACGTTATAGGCTAGTCACGCGGTAAACTCTGCTTGCGCGATGCAGAACTTTGCGTGACGTCAGTGTGATGTGTAGTCCGCATGTGGCGATGTAGATGCCACCACATATACATGGCCAAAAATGGTTCAGCATTCTTTTAAATCAGCTGAGGCGCTTCAAATTCTACTTCTATTGATGACTCACATATCCTTGACAGTATGTTGTTATTAAGAAAAACATGTATTTCTAAAACTGCTGATTAGTTTGTTTTCTTGCTAGCTTTACGAAAAGTTATCGAAGTGGTACCGGCTTAAAAAATTAGTCAGCTATGAGGATAAATACCTTACACTTACGAAACACACAAACTTACGAAAGATTCAAAAGCAATTTTCTCCTAAAGTATTGATATCTAGATATTTTATGGTGTTACGAACATAGTATATATTATCAAAACTTTAACTGATGTAAAATTGTTATTTTCTCAAAGTTGCTAAACAAACTGTAAGGTATTTATTTTCGGTACTGTACTTGAGCATCATCACTCATGGAAGCTTCTTTAGGCACTTAGATTACTTAATTCTTCTTATTTTTTTCTTATATTATCTTCTTTGTGGTTACACGTGGCATGAACTTCAGCTGATGATATCTTCTATTTGACAGCTCAGCTCTTAAATAGGAGTGCTTATTGAAACGGCGGCCCCTAATTCTTCCAAGTCACGATACAAAGTAAAAAAAAAAGAATAAAATGATCGCTACAAAAATAATTCCTAAGCACAAAAAATCCCTGATAGAAACTTATCCAAAAGTTAATCGTGGTACTCCAATGGGAACCGAATTTCGTTCTTAATTATAGTATTTACATATTCATAAAGCGAGGCTAGATTACACACTTGGACCGAATTATACGGCTCGATCTATAATTTATTATTGAGGGAATATAATTAAAATTGTTGGTGTTTCAAGGGTGGATTAACTTTCAGTTTTGTGACTTTCGACAGGTATGGATTTAGTCATGTTTTAGCCTTTATTTTGTTTATGCTATCTATTTTTGAAAATGAAATGAAGTGAAAATTACTTTAGGCACGTTCAGCGATTTTTGGTAGGGGAAATCTTACGGGTTAACCAACACCTGCATGAAGTGATTCATTTTCGGCGAGTTAAATTTGTCCACTTTTAAGTTAGGTACTTTAGACTCCTCATGACTGCCTATGTTTATTTAAATGATTTTTTTGGTTTTATCTTCTAGTTACGACGAAACCAAACACAAACCAGTTAATAACGCGTTAGTACGTCGCGTCATGTACGGCCATCATTGAAATACGTCTAGTGCTGTGACATTCTGGCTAATCATTGGTGATTTGCGTTTGTAACACATTATGTACCTCCTTTTGAGTAGCGCCATGAAAGGTGGGGCTTATTGCAACATGTTTTTGGGACCGAAAATCTATCGGTCCCCAAGATTAATTTAGAAAGATAAAGTATTTCTCGCGACTCGTACAGGAAGATCACAAACTAAACTAAACACAGTCAAAAGTAAAAGACCAAATTTCCAAAACGGTTAGGGGAAAATATCGTGAGGAAATGGGCATGTCCTAGAACCAAAAAATTCGATGACATATGACATCTACCAACCGGCACTGGGCCGGATTGCTGGATTACAGGCCACTTCCTCTCACCGAGAAGAGGCCCGTTTCCCAGGTTGATTATAATAAGCAACCAAAAGCTTACGTCAATCCTGTTGAAAGTTGTTTTGAAAGCGATGGCCTCTTATCTAGGCCCTCAGGCAGTAACAAAATATTTAATACAGGAGTATAATATTAATCAGCTTTACCTTGCCCTTCAAGTTTGAAATGAAAAATTCAATAGCCACGCCGAAAAGTTTTCTAAAATAAGTTCTGTCTTAATAAAATGTAGATGAAGGGAAAGTCAGCCGAAAGTTTTCCGGACCATCAGTAATTCCTATTGGAAGAGACTTCAGCGAAACATGGCGTCTGTATTAATAAAGTGTAAGTATAAGTATTTGGTTCTACTTATAAGTATTTATGGTACGCAGTACTTATTTGTTGCGAGATTAATGTTATTTGGTAGAAGAGCCTCCTCTTGTGTATGCCATTTATATTTTTGTTAACATTTTATGTAGGTACATGTAAAACCCAACCACCAAGCCACCAGTCTTACTAAGGGGTATCGTATTACCCAAAAATACTAAAAAAAAAAAAAAAAACAAAAAAAAAAACTGGAAAAACACTGGTTTTCAGCTACATCCGGTTAGGCTGGAAGCCGACCCCAACATAGTTGGGAAAAGGCTAGGCAGATGATGATGATGTAAAAAATACTGTACAAAGTTAAGTATTCTGTTACAAAGGTGGACTTAATCCCTTAGTAAACCTTAGGGTGATGCAGAGACAAAATATGGCAGGTGCAACATACGGGATAGATAGCTCAGATATATCTTTAAACCACACATACATATACACTAGGTACTACATTACTTACTTTGTTAAAATGTAAATGCTCCTTTTTTACTATTTGGATTTCCTGGGTGCGTCCCAAATAAAATATTTTTCTTTTCTTTCTTACATACTACGTACACACATTTACTTGATTCTCTGCTTGCTTTCCGACTTACTAATACTCCATGAAATTATAAACGGTTCCATAGATTCACAATTGGTAAACTATTTTAACTTTACGTCTAACCAGCGTAGTAAGCGTCATCATTGCATTTTTGAATTGCCTATAATACCACATTTAATGGCAGTCATACGTGCTAGGGGTAATACGTAGGACAAAGAAACATAATGCCGCTTTTAGCTCGACTTGGCGGGGGCACTGCCGTGCCCCCCGATGAAAGGTCCAACTTGATGCATTCCCGATTGATATTTTCTCCATGAGTTTCGCTTCATACAGACGTTTCTTATTTAAACAGGGAGGACATTTAATTTCTTTTGTAGTGTTCTTTATTTAGGTCTAATACACACACTTTATTTAGGTCTAATACACACACTTTATTTAGGTCTAATACACACACTTTATTTAGGTCTAATACACACACTTTATTTTTCTACTTTGTCTCTAATATTCATAATTATGTATGTGCATGTCACGCACACCTTTTTCCTTTTTTTTTTTCAAATAACACCTCCCGCTCTGGGTGGAGCGGAAAGGAGTGTCAGGCTATTACTGACTAACACCCACCCGTGTTCCTTCCTTAGCCCTTTATGTACCGGGGTCCCTTTTGGACAATCCCGCTGCCCCGGCAGGCTTCGGCCCTAGCGGGTCCCTTCTATCTTGCTGACATCTCTTTGAGGCGCGCGTGGAATACGTACGCGCCGTCTGGCACAGGCCTGGTCCTGATGGGACGGTGAGGTCATGCACACCTGAGGGGCAATTCTCGTAATTTTAAGAACATTCACAGTCTGATCTCAGTTTCAACCTGTCGAAAATACCTCTAATTTCCCAACATTTTTGACAATTTTGACATTGCTTGTCGCTGAGATGAGATTGCGACTAGATTTTGAACTATTTTAATTACGGGAATTAGCCTTCTTTTATTTGCATGGTTACTGAAATGCCAAGTGACAGTGTTGTTGGTGTGCTTATTTTAAATAAATAACTTCCTATGGTCAAACATTTTTCTTAACTATCATAGTCCAATGGGACGGCAATTCGACACGACCTGGGAGAGATCAGAAGCAGAACCAACTTCCGAGACACGGGGGTGTCGCACCACCCACTTCCATACACCGGGCTACTAATGAGAAATTCCTAATGGGAAAATCCAATAACACTTTTGCCCTACCTGGGATTCGAACCCAGAACCCTACGCTCAGCAGTCGTACTTGTCTTGGCAATAAATACTTTATAGGATCTTGAATAAGTCAACATGAAGCTCAACTAACTAAATATATGAAAGTAGAGAAACGGACTAAGATCTTAACAGACATCTAATAATTTCATTCAATAAATCATCCTTAGGCTAGTCTAATATCCCTGATTTATGAGCGAATCTGCTAAAACCATCTAAGAAGAATCCAAAATCAGAGATATTACCCGAAGCAGTGTGCTAACTTGAGATTACGCAACATTAACCTAGAACTGTTAGTTCAGGATCATTTTTTTCCGTCAGATATTACGATCCCGTGTCAACATCTGGCCCTTTGTTAGTTATTTTCGGTACGAGAATATTAGGTAACTACGTTCTAACTTATATGTCATGTGTATGATAAATATCAGACGAATGTTGTACAAGGTGGCAAAAAATTTGTCACCCGATGTTCTTTGGCTGTATTTTTTTTTCGATTCCGATGGAAAGAACAAAAAAAGAAATAAAGATTTTTTTTTATTCTGTACAAACAAAACTCACATTACAAAAAAAAGACAAAATATACACATACTAGGTTAATAGGGATGACTTTTTCGTCACCTAGTTTGTAGTGAATTTTTATTTTTCTGAAATGTGCGTGGAACTTTAGTGGGATATTTTGGTTTGAGTTTTATTGCTTGGAAAATCTACTGGAGAGTGATATTTTTGTGACCAGTGGAAGTTTTTACGATTCCGAATCAAAAGGATGGCATCGGGACCCTTTGACAGGGTTCTCCGCTGCCTGTCTGTCCGTCCGTCTATCATAGGGCTGTATCTTTAGACCTGTAACAGATATACGATATACACTTAAAATTTTCACAGAGTATGTACTAGTTGGAGACCACTACAGATCTTTTCGGTTCCATCGGCCATCTTCTCTCTGCGAGCTCTCATCTTCGTACTGCCAGAGAAATCATGAGTCGTCTGTGGTATGGAGACAAACATAATTAAGCCCTTTGAATAAATAATTAGAGTATGGGCTTTTCAACTCTAAAAAAATGAGATAATGACACATTCTATCACAGAATAAAAACATATACAGTAAGTAATTAGTACTTAACTTCACACACATCTCCACCTAACAAATTCTCAAAATACTGCGCATACATTAACTAATTAAACGACCTCGAAAGCGGAGTACAGAACAAATATTATACAGGAATACTTCTCCAGAAAAAAACTGGTTCGCTAATGAAATATTACCGTTGTGGTACCCACTTAATTAAATAAAACGGGCCCAGCCCAACTCTAGGGGGACATTTACGATGTTTACCCAAACCCGGCCGACAACTGACACGGCAATTAGGGACGTTTTTGAAATTAAAAATATTAATACTCTGGGCTTAAGAGCTTTGGGGTTGATAGAGTTATTAGTCTGTACAGTCAGGGAAATTAATTGCAAAGCAAATTGACAGTGTTAAGCAACTGACCTTTTGATTTGAATGGATTTGAATATACCATTTCGCGGACTCCATTATAACTATTGTAACTCTTAATTTATTATAAGAATTCCCAAAAGATGTAAAAGTCTGGAACAAATGTCTTCCACGTATTTTGTGTGGGGCGTTGATAGCCGCGCCACAGTAGTATCTTACTTTTGCAGCCATCTTCGTGTCTTTTTGTTAAGTTATACCTCAATAAAATTGTTCCTAATAAACTTTATATTAGATTTTAAAAAAATATAAAAACATTTCAAAATATAAAAAAATATTGGCCCACCGGTATCGGGAGCAGGGTCCAAGCTACCGGCGGTCAGAGCTCCGGAGGAAGGAACATCCTGACAATGCGAGCCGTGTCCAGAAGTACCGCTTTCTGAATCAAGCCCTTGATCCAGCTGCCCAACGAGAGCCTCTTCAGGTGTTGGTCGAGGCTCTTGGCTAATAACCCATTGGTTGTCACGACTATCGGCACAATGATTGCTGAGTACACATGCCACATGTCGACAACCTCGCAAGTCAAGTCAAGATACTTGATTATGATTTCATAAACTTTAAAAAATACTTTTCAAACTATTACTATTTAAAAGATATTATACCATTAAGGGCTATTTAGAAGACAAGACAATAGAACTTGTAATTTGTAAGTTAGATTAATTGACATCGCTGATTGTGAATTGGCACGCCATGTTATTGCAGGATATTCTGAAACAAATTCACTGTGTATGTACCATAATTATTCTAGCAAATAAATATTTTGAATTGATTTGAACATTTTATTATTATTAACTTGAAAATCAAGAAATCTGCCATTAATTATCTACAATTACAAAGTAGTTTTCGTGACTGGTTGATTGACTGTTAACGTATAGCCTACACCACAGAAGGTAGCCAAACAATTTGGAAAGAACTAGAAACTACTGACAAAAAAAAATGCAGGAACATTCCTGTATTTTTTTTGTCAGTAATTAATCGTTTCCATAAGCTATACCGTCCAAGGAACTTCCCTTGGACGGTATAGCTTAAGAAAATGATTAATGAATGAATGACACCGTTTGTCCACCACCACCGCCAAGGAGAAACGAGATTATTCGAACTGAGCGTGACGCCCTGGTGACGACGTGCAGTGGTCACGCGGCCATAGTAAAGCTACAGTTACCTAGAAATGCGGTGACTACAAAACGGCCGCATTAACGGCTCTCATGAAAATGATGACAGCGGCAAATATTTGAATTGTTAGATACGTCCGTTTCAAAAGATAGTCAAAGAAATTTCACGCGAACGAAGTCGCGGGCTGTGAAGTGCGCTACTTACTTACTGCGCAGTACCGCCCCTCTTATCCCCGCTGACACGTGAATTTGTTACTGCGCAGGAACTCGCCTCATGTTCCGAGCCGCTGGGCCGCCATAAAGTTTGCATTGGGCTGTACCAAGTACGTTAATATTGACTGAAATCTACTTATCTCATAGTAATAGTTGTCTATAGGTATTCGAAAAAGAATCATAAAATGATGTATCATCCGTATTTTTAAACATTCTGCGTACCTACAATTTTAACGAGTAAAATCCCATTTTACGAAAAACAAATTTTTAATGAACAATCCCGGATTCCCGGCAAACAAATAAGATATTATTTTCAGTAAACATTTTTAAAAGATAATAAATGTATTTGTTTCTTAATTACATTGAGATATCGATAACTTTTTGCTGTGTTTAATTAAACGTTCATTTTAGGCCACGAACTGAGCAAGGGCGGGAGCGATTTAGAACTAAGGTAGAAGTCACACGGGTAGGTGTTAGGACCTTCACGTCCGCGGACCATGCGACTTGCGTCAAGCGGCACGCGAGCGCTTCCCTTGTTTTCGTCTGTCGTGCAGTGACTCGTGGCATGCATGCTCTTTCATTTGTTTTGTCCGCAGACGTGGTCACAAGACGCGTGTCACTTGAGCATGTAGTACAATACGACCGAAGTAACTTGGCGGGCCTGAACATAGGTACTAAGAACTTTCGCGCATGTTCTCTCACTCGCACTCGCCTAATGTCACCATATGGTTCCTAAAAAAATTTACTGCGCTGCTTTCTGCGCAAAGTTCAGGCCCGCCAAGTTACGTCGGTTTTATTGTACAGTCAGCGTCAGAGAAATGGAACCCCCCCAAGACTTAAAGACTATCGCCCGAGCACGCTCAGGCCCGCCGTCGCTCGTCGCTCGAGCGACGCGGCGGGCGGCGGCGCGGCGGCGCTGGCGCGTCACGTGAGCCTTGAGCAGCTCCCTCCCCCGCCGCCGCACCAATCTCTGCCCGAGCGCATCCAACGGTCCGAATCAGATATTATTTGCAAGTTTCATTCAAGTTTTTAATAATTCTTTAAGGTATTTTTTCGGCTTCCTTCTGGCCGAACCGTATACCAAGAATAACTTACAAAAAGACACTTTGCGTGCGATTAAGATACGAACCCGCATCACCAGGCGCCAGCCGATCATCGAGACCGTGTCTTATACTACTAGGCTATTGGCTCAGTTGTCAACCTTAACGAAAATTGGAATAGTATTACTCCTTATAACGAACAAGGTTATTAACGGTCTAATCTTCTAGATAATAAGGTTTAAATTTCAACTTTCGTTTTATATTTAATACCTTAGTTTTACAAAATGCAATACGCATTAACTCCTCAATTAACTAAAAGATAAGGTTGAAATTAGCATAGATTTCTTGTTTGGTTGAATATAATGTGTTGATTCCGATTGTTGCACTACCGTCATTTTACTTCAGAAACTTAACTGCTGTATGAACTGCGAGTTAAGGTTGAATTTAGAATACTTCTTCGCTTTATTTAGTAAACTGTGATTGAGGGTATAATTATTTTTTAAATGGTTTCGTTTTCGTGCCGATTCGCTTGTGTGTAATTATCTTCGTCGTAATATTATCAAATTTATTAAGTTTTTGACCAGTTGATTCTATTAACCGATGGTATGGTTTGATTAACAACTTTTTTGAAGGCTAAAATTGTTGTTATCTGGGAACAGGAACAAAGCATAAAGAAAATAGCACGAGTTATGGGCATAACGGTAAGATTTATGTTATACTTCCACATATTACCTATTTATTGTTGCATTATTACTTACTAGTTGGATGTTTTTATGTATTTCTAATATTATTATTTTCATTGCAGAGAAAAACAGTTCGTAGATGGATACAAAGGTATCAAGCGACGGGTGATGTGAAATGTGATCGCCAAGGCCAGAGAAAATACAAATGGAGCGACAACGTAATATTGTGAAAGCTCATTTAGTGGCACCCTTCAAAACTTCAAGAAGTGATAGACTGCTGTGACATCCTCTCCGTTATTATAAGGCAATTTACTCGGCAGATTGATTGTGTAACGTATCGGATAAAATTGCGTTGGAACATATATGAGCAAGTGTTAATAATACCCAAAATTTGTGGGATCATTATCTCGTAGTTAATCAAAAACAAACAACCATTATAATTATTATCAATCCAGATAATCTGGTTTACAAGTAGTCTTGTAATGTATTAACGATGCACCATCTGACCTCACATATTTTTCTAATGTTGTGTTAAATAAGGGTTATTAGAAAATGTGATAAAAGAGAAAGATGTATATTGCTATACTATTATAGTTTAGCATGTTGATTCTTCCTCTGTAATTCACAGACACAAAGACAAAATTTCTTTTTTTTAAAGGTTTTTTTCCGATAAGTAAATATAAAAAAAAAACTGTTTTCACAACTTTAAATAAATAAATATTATTGTCGTTATGTTTCTATAAATATATATATAAACGAACCTTTATCTAATGTTAAACGTTCTAAACCTCATCCAGGGTATCTATTTTGTGTTTAGTTAATATTCTAAGTAAATAACCCCAATTTAACACAGATAGAAAACTGTATACTCAACCTGGAAGTGGATTCCATGAAGTCCTAGAAATGTAATTAGAAAAATAAATGAATATTGTTTATCAAAATGCCTAGCTTTTATTACAAACCTCCATTTGGTTTCTTAAATAATAATTAACGAAAATCACCTAATAAAGAAACTAAAAAAAAGGGTAAATAAATAAAATAAAGGAAAAAGAAATCTTCTCATCCGCGGATTTGAACTCGTGACCACCGCATCGCCAAGCCGCAGTGTTAACCATTAGACCAACACGCCACTTACGTTACATTACGAAAAACTTAAATAGGTTTGATGTCAATACCAAGGGGGGGACCTTATTTGTGAAGCGAACTGTACGTGGCCACGGGGGCCACGTAGCTACGGTGTGCGTTAGGTGGCATGCTCGTGCTCCTAGCCAACAAAGGCCTAGTTTTTACAATAGGCTATTTGACAATGTAAAAAATAAGGTCATAATTATTGACACTCGTATAGATTATCGCTTTTAAAATCGATTTGCATTAATTTTACTCCAAAACAATGTATTATTTATAAAAAAAAACCCGAAAAAACTTCATCTTTTTAAATCTGGCGCCACGTAATCGAAAACGGTCTGGATTGGCTGAACTTAAGATGGCGTAATGATTTAGTAAATTTCTGTCTATCGTTGACAGAACAGATGACTTTTGTCTAGTATCTCGACCGTTTCAAAGTTTGTTTACGTGAATCGTAATGTCACGACGCCATATTGTTAAAGATAGCGTTTTGGCGGCTTATTTAAACAGTACATTTTTATTTACTATTTTTTAAAAGAAATACATTATGCAATTTGAAGTAATAGGTTTTTGTGGGCTCGTTAGACACCATTAAATAATCTGAGATGTTTATCAGAAACCAGTCAAATAGCCTATTGCAATGGCCACACTGCACTGATACTTAGTTCCGCGCTAGTTGACTAATTTGTTCAAGCTACGCTACTCACCAAGTGTGGCACAAACCTCCTAACAGTGTGACTTCGGCCTTAGTATTATTTTTAATGAGATCTCACGTTATGTTAACAATCAAATGACTGTAATTAATGATGATAATAATGAGACTAGTAATTATGAATTATTTGTGATCGAAATACGTAGTTTTGATGTTATGCTTATTCTTAACATATACCTATTATTATAGAGAGACCAAAGCATGAAAAATTCAACTTTATTTAGGTAATTTTATGTAAGTGTGTAAGGCTGTTAGTGATATTAAGGAACCTGTATGTAATAAAGGAATATGACAATACAATAGGTAAAGACGCCAGCATATCAAGCAACCCGAACCTGTCAAATTTTCCCAATCAACTTTGAACCATAAGGTTTAACGATAAAGTTGAAAATCTATTGAAGAAATTTGACAGATTGTAGTAGCTTGATGTGCTGGTGGCGTCTGTACAGTACCTGAGCAAAATTAAATTCCTCATTTGTGAAATTCCTTATCCAAATTGCTTTCAATTATTATTTGCATATGCAAATATATTCTCAACAAATATCAGCACACAGACATAATGAATTTTCATGAAAACAATTTATTGTAACCAAAAAAAGGTTATGAATTTATAAACAGCAAAATAGATCATGGGGTGTCTGGGGAGCATGACGTTTAAAAAGTCTAAAAATGAGCAAAGTCATTACAAAGGACAAGATTAAAATTCTGAAGAGTCCAAATTACAAATGATATTGGATAAAGAATGAGGCCATTTTGACCCCTGACCTCTCCACTCCCGCTGCACCCAGCTAAATTACATGTTTTGCAAACCCATTCATTTTTAATTTCAGTGAAAAGGGGCCCTTTGTACAGACTCATTATTATAATTAAAAGATCATGAACGACAATTATTTTTTGGTTGAAGCGTTCAATATTTTATGAGACTAATTAATTTATGAATGAGAAAAGGCTATGTCGTTTGGATAGAACTATTAATAATATCCAAAATACAACAAAATTAATTCAACAGATTACATAAATTATTCATCTCACTTCAGGTAGATTGGTCATTACTGGTCAAAGACACATTTTATAGTCGAATGGTTTAACATATTATCTTTAATTCATATTAATATTAGGTATAAATACGAAAGTAACTCCGTAAAACTTTCTTTCTTTTCTTTCCCTTGGGTCACGGAAAGTGTCAACTAGCCTTTTGGAGATTTCATTGAACAAACCATGAGCACTCGAACCACCAAGGGTTTCAACCCCAAACGGCACGAAAATATAATTACCGATAAGGTAAAAAGCATTTATCGTGATCATTAAAATTCAAATTGCTCCAATCCAATTACGAAAAATTGCGGAAGACCAATATTGTGATTGAGTTAGATTAACGGTTTAGGTAACCAATTAACGTTTTAGGCGTCAAATGTCTAAAAAGTTACATGAACATTTTCGAAATGTCATAATTAAAAAAAAAGATAAATGGAAATCTCTATTTCTATTTTAAAATCGGCCTAATTTGGCATTTTTCGAAAATATTCTTAAGTAGCTTTTTAGAATTTTGTATCCTGCTTAGGCGTATGAAGTTTAATTAAAATCGGTTCATTCATTTCGAAAAACAAGGCCTTGAAAGTTTGTATGGAATGCCGGACGCCGTAAATACTCTTAAAGAATATAAGTTGTACTACTGCCTTAAAAGTAGACTCAATCAGTTTCAGGACTATATACCTATTATATAGGTATAACAGAATATAAATTTAAGACTTCGGAAGATAATTATGTTACTTAGAACATGTCAAGGTGTACTAAGAAAGGATTTTGTTTGGGTCTGACGAAGGATAGAATTTTGAATGCAAATGTAGTCTGTTGAGAGCTACCTTAATAACCGGTCCTGACCCAGTAACACTCTACCCTTTGTGAGTTCATTCGAGTGGATAATAATCAAACAGGCTTATTTGGAATCAATCAAATGGGTAGTTGGATAATACACAGTCAAAATAACAGGGACCAATGGAAGATAAAGGTCTGACTGTAACAAGCTTACGTTTAGGAGTGAGAAAAGAAAGTTAATATTTTCAACGATTATTAATATAGAAGATAAGATAATATTTTCATCATATTATAAGCTAACAGACTTAAACTACCTAATAATAATATGTAGAAATGGCGAGATGAGCCGAACGTGTACCGCGAGGGCTGGTTCGAGGTGTCGTGGCGCAGGAAAAGAGTTCCTGGAAGGATTTGGGGGAGGCCCTTACCCAGCAGTGGGACAGTATAGGCAAAAATAAATGTTTATACTATCACACTTCTTTAAATCCTCCTCCGCTTTTTCCTTGAACAACCCATTATTACCATCTTGCAACAGAGAAAATTTATGAAGTATTCACGGCAAGGAAGACGCGAAACAGCAAAAGATCAATAATCTCAAACGTACTTCAAAACAAGCCCTCATTAATAATTTAATCCCTTTCAAGAATACTTCAAACCATAATTAAGATATACAGGGTGTCCTGTAATTAATGGATAACCTCTTAAGGGGTCATTGTACTTATCATTGTGAACTTTTGTTACGGAACCAAACCTGAAATCGCGAAAAAAGAATCAACTGTTTCCTACATTTTGACGAGTTATGCGAACATAAATGTAGGGAACAGCTGATTTTTCGCGATTTCATGTTTGGTCCCGTAGTAAAAGTTGTTCATAATGATAAGTCCATAATTATCCATTAAGGTGGTGTTAACTTAGAGTTGAATGCAACTTGAGATGTGATCCGTTTGAAGTGTGACGTTGAAGATAGATTTAATATCTGCAATTTAAACTATCTATATATACAAGGATAATACTTTTAAGATTTCTGGAAATGTGAATGAATAGTTTTTACTGTCGGTAATACGAGTATCCTGCCCTATCTCTAGGGAATACTTCCTCATCTTAGTTTTGCCTTTTCGCTTTTAATTCCAGGATGTTTTTCTTTATAAGAAAGGAGGTATTACGTTTTGTCTGAAGAAAGGGTTTTCTTTATAAGAAAACAAAATTTAAAAAAGACAGTCATAACGCTGAGTCTTGGCATATATACTTACACAAGTATTAAAAGGCATATGTATGCTATATGCATATGTATGAGATATGCTAAGATCTTTGAGGGCTGAGAAAACACAACTGTGTAACAGTGATCCCACATTCGAAGTTATTTGTATCAGGACGCAACGAATAGGTATCCATTGCTCATAGTGTCTCCATGGAGTTTTTGCCCATTCTTCTCCATAGTAACCCAGCTTTTAGAATGGGCAACTAGCTTCATCTTTCTGACTGACTGATCCCCTAATAATTCAAAAGAGCCTGTAATTTGTCCCGTTGTCGGTACGGTTGGCACAGTGGTTAAGCGATTGACTGCTGCGCTGCGTGTCGCGGGTTCGATTCCCGCACGGAACAAATATTTGTACGACCTACAAGTAGTTGTTCCGGGTCTAGCTATTTGTGTATGTGAGATTAAATGTTTGTAAACGCACCCACAATACAGGAGAAATTCCTAGTGTGGGGCAACGTATTATAAAAAAAAAAAAAATTTTTTTGGAGACTGGTAGATTTCCCATCTTTCAATATTGGGCCTTAAAGAATTATATAATTATATACCCAAATATCCCCCCTTATAAAATTACCTATTCTAATGTTATTTTTCAATAGTGGCATGGAATATAAGGCATTTAAAAGCATTTATACATACACATGACTGGCCTGTTGGTCTAGTGGTCAGTGACTATGACTGCTATGACGGAGGTCGTGGGTTCGATTCCCACCCAGGACAAATGTTTGTGTGATGAGCATGATCATTTGTTCTGTGTCTGGGTGTAATTTATCTATATATGTATGTATTTAGAAATATATAAGTATGTTTATCAGTTGTCTAGTACTCATAACACAAGCTCTGCTTAGCTTGAGACTAGACGGCGCGGCGTTGTGTGATAGTTGTGGAATATTATTATTATTATTATTATTTTGTTTATATATTTTTGACGTGACAACGTCTTAAATTAGGTTGCGGCTGGGAGTCACTTATGAAAAAGTGTAACGCTCGGTAACGTTACGTTCTTATTTTCATTTAATTCCTTGTTCCTATTGTGCAATTTAATTATATTCATATCAATAAATATTCTACCGAGAAAAAGACGTTGTCACGTAAAATATTCGCCCGTAAAACCGACTTTACAGGCAACCATTTTTTTTTCTCTCGGCCTAGCCGGATAGAACTGATGGCACGGGCCTAAGCCAAGTGTCCAACAGTGGGGTTAGGTGTGGGAGTAATATTATAAGTAGACTGTGTGGTAGACGAAACAATATTTAAGTGGGAGTATTGATGTAAGTTGTCTGAATCACACTGAATAAATTTTCTAACTAGCCTGCATGTATTAAGGATCACTGCCTTCTGCAGCAGGTGGTAGGTGTTAGGTGGCAGGTTGAGGGAACTAAGGGACTGATGAAGCTGTTTTGGAATTACTCCTGTTGTAGATAGCACTATGGGGACTATTGTGACTTTTTGAAGATGCCACAGTCGGGTTATTTCATCTTTTAGTTCGGTGTATTTGGATAATTTTTCGGCTATTGTAGTCTGTACGTTATGCGTATTTGGCACGGCAATATCTATAAGGAACCCAGTTTTGGTAATTTTATTAATTAATGTGATGTCGGGTCTATTAAAGTGAATTGTGCGGTCTGTGAGTATGGCTCGGTCGAAGTACAGTTTTGTTGTGGGGTTCTCTAATACCGTTTCAGGGTTGTATTTGTAATAAGGTACTATAGTGTCTATAAGTTTGTATTTATGAGCTAGTTTTTGGTGTATGACGTTGGCTACTTGATCGTGTCGATGTTTGTAGTCTGTCTGGGCTATTGATTTGCAGGCGCCGGTGATATGTTGGATTGTTTCTGGAGAACTGTTGCATTTTCTACAAATATCGGTTGTTAAATTCTTTATAATATATTTTCTGTAGTTCTTGGTCTCAATTACTTGGTCCTGAATTGCAAGCATGAACCCTTCTGTCTCCGGGAATAGTTCGCCTCGATTCAACCACGCGTTCGACGCATCTTTGTCGACATTTGATTGGCATAAATCTTGGCGATGTCTTCCGTGTAGAGACTTCTGGGTCCACTCTTGACATTTGGTTTTGTCATCAGTCACTTTCTCGTTTCTTTGTTCTGTGGTGTCTTTTGAATTAAGAGGTGTTAAGTGTTGGTCACTTTGTGCTATTAATTTGTGGAGTGGGGAAGATTCAGTTTTGGCAAAGAAATATTGCCTAAGAGCTGTGATCTGTCTGTTGTGTAAATTTAGGATATCTATAAGTCCTCTGCCTCCTTCTTTTCTCGGTAACGTTAACCTTTGTATACAAGATCTTGGGTGGTGTTTGCGAAATTTAGTCATTGTAGTGTTTATTTTTCGTTGCAAATTTTTTAAGTCAGTTTTGGTCCAATTTATTATCCCAAATGAATAGGTGAGCACAGGTATAGCAAAGGTGTTGATTGCTTTTATGGTGTTTCGTGAATAGAGCTGTGTTTTTAGTATTGTATTAAGTCGGTGTTGGAATTGTTGTTTAAGTTTTTGTTTAGTATCTTTGTAGTGTATCTGACGGGATTGATTGTACCCTAAGTATTTATAAGTGTCTAGTTCATCTAATGGTTCTATTTGTTCTCCTGTACCTAAAGTGTATTGGTGTTGGTAGTTCTGTCCTGCTCTAACTGAATTTATTTTACATTTATCTATGCCGAACTCCATTTTAATGTCATTTGTGAATGTTTCTGTTAGGTTAGCTAGTTCGTAAAGTTGACTCTCGGTTTCTGCATACAGCTTAATATCATCCATGTACAGTAAATGATTTAAAACGTCTTTCTGTGGGTCAGTCTGTCCGCTAGTAGCTGTAGAATTTAGAGAGATTCCTAATGAGGTAGCGTTTAATATTTTAGATAGGGGGTTTAGAGCAAGGCAGAACCACAGTGGGCTGAGTGCGTCTCCTTGGAAGATTCCTCTTTGTATTTTAATTGGGCTAGTTTCTGTTGTTTCTGTTGAAGTAGTCAGCCGTAATACTGTACACCAATTTGTCATCATAGTCTTCAAAAATGTAACTATTGTTGGGTTTATTTTGTAAATTTCTAACACTTGCAATAGCCATGAATGGGGGACAGAATCATACGCTTTCTTGTAATCAATATACATGGTGAATAAATCAGTTTTAGTTTTCTGAACTCTTTTTAAGATAACGGAATCTATGATTAATTGCTCTTTGCAGCCTTGGCTATATTTTCGGCATCCTTTTTGCTGTTCGGCTAAGATGTTATTGGCCTCAATGTGTTCGTATATCATTTCGGATATGCAGGATGTGATGATCTTATACAAGGTCTGTAAGCATGTAATAGGTCTATATTTAGCTGAGTTAGAGAGGTCATTGCGATCTTTCGGTATCATATAAGTTGTGCCTGACGTTATATAAGAAGGTATTATATTGGGATCTTTGATGAAGTTGTTTATAAAATTAAATAAATAACAATGAAGTGCTGTGAATTTTTTATACCAGTAACTGTGAATGTGGTCTGACCCAGGTGCTTTCCAATTATGCAGGCGAGATAGAACTTTATGAAATATTTGTGGGGAGATGTGCTCAAATGCCATTGTCTGAATGTTTGTATTATTTGATAGTTCTCCTTGTATCCAATCGGCTTGGGCGTTATGATGGATAGGTTGTTCCCATATTTCTGCCCAGAAGTTTTGTAATGCTTCTGGGTCAGGAGTGTTAAGCTCATCACCACTTGGATTGTTATTCTGAACATTTGTTGTTGCCTGTCTGATATTACGATAAAAAAGTTTTTCGTTTTGACTGAATTGGGTATTTTGTTGTTTTCTCAAAGTGCATGCTTTATATCTTTGTAGTCGGCCCGTTACTACTGAGAGTTTTTGTTTAAGTGTGTCAAGTGTGTGTACTGCTTGTGTGTTTGGTTCTTCGTGTACTGTGTGAATTCTATATAGTTTTAAGATCTTGTTTACATGTTTCTTTAATTTTCTACTTCTACTGCCGTTGATAAATTGTGTCATTCTACCTATTTTTGATCGTAAATCGTTTAATTTTCGTTCTAGTCGTCTTTGCCATTTTGGTTTATATTCTGTTTTTGTACCACGGCGGGTTATTTCTCTTGGTTCGAGTGTTATCTTGGCTCCGTTGACCTTAGCAACGGTCCATGCCGCACAATATATAACGGTCTGAAATGTGTGAAAATCTGTGTCGTTGTTAATATTTTCAGGGAGAATAATTTTGTTTAGGTAGTTAATTATTCTTGCAAGGTTTTTAGATGGTTTTTGTTTTGGGATATAAATTCGGTTTGTAGGGCTAGTGTTTTTATAAAATTGGAGTGCTTGTTGGAAATAATCTTCTATTATTGGGTCCCTTTCTAAATTAATTTGTGGGTTAGGAAGAATTTCTGTACTATTTATTTCGGTGTTATCCGGTGTTTGTGTACTAGGTGTGGGTTCTTCTATAGAGTTTATATCAATGTTATTTGTAAACTCGGCATTGGCATTGTTGATATTGTTATTAACTGCTACCGTTTCAATGTCGTAATTGCGTGTGTTATCTATACTTAGTTCTTCCGATATCTCTAACTTTAATGAATTTAATTTCTCATCGCTTAAGTATTGATTGTTAATAATTGCTCTCCTCTGATCAGCTATTCGTTGTTCACTTAGGTGAGCAAGTGAAGGGTATTGATTAATGAAATCTTCGTACATAGGTTTTCGGTATGTAGTTTCGTTAGTGCCCAGAGCTGTAACTCTATAATATGACCGCATTATAGCTTCGTTGTGTTCACTGGTCCATCTCATTCGGGTCTGTGTTCTGTTTTGTGTGCTTTGTGTCTCTAGTGTTGTAGGATGTTTTTCTGTAGATTGTGTTGGTGTAAATATTTGTTTTCTAAGCTTGCTAGAGTTTTGTGTATGTAAGGTAAAATGGTTTAACTGTAGTTGATCTAATTCGTCTTTTACTTCATTTCGTATCTCATCTATTATTTTTTGTGATAGTAATTTGTTATTTATTACAGCTCTACGTTGGTCTCCAATTCTCTGTCGACTAACCTGCATGTTCGGGAATTTTTCTGTAAATTTTAGGTGGAGCGGTTCAAGATAGGTTCTTCTGTCTGTATCTAGTAAAGTTAATTGAAGATAAGTGCGCAGTATGAACTTATTCATTTCAGGTGTCCATCGTCTGCGCGTACTAGGAGTGCTTGTAGTGGGTGCAAGCTCAGAGTCAGGGTTGACATCTCGCACAACACTATCAAGCGTGCTGGTTGTGGACAAGCTAGCTGTTCTTCTTGTCATGTAGGAGGGACGAGTAGAAGGGATGGAGGAAAATAATGAAATGGTATCATCGCCCGTGGAATCGGCTGTAGCTTCTACGTAGTGAGCCCGCCTGTTCAGTTCACTACGACCAGCTGTAGCAATTTTTTCGGTAGGAGCCCGCTTGCTCAACTCCTCACCGCCGATGGTTCGCATGCTGTGGCATCTAGCATCGGCTCCAGATGCGCCCCGGCGCTCCCCGGGAAGCGACCGTAAATTATATACTTTCTTATTATTCATCTCCATAAAGGGTTACCTTGCCTTGTTAGCCGCGTAAGTTTTTTGTACAGATGTACAGTACGCGTGTCCGCCCCCCACGTAGCTAGATGTTCAGCTTGGACGTAAGGTTGGATTTTAGGGGGCTTATTATTATTATTATTACATTTATACTTCAGCGGGATTGTCTGAAAGGGTTACCGCTGCCCCGGAACATAAAGGGCTAAGGAAGGAATACGGGTGGGTTTTAGTCGGTAAGAGTCTGACACTCCCTTCCGCTCCACCCAGAGCGGGAGGGGTCATATGACGATTTCCCATCCAGAAAAAAAGATAAAAGCATTACACAATAACAACCGTAACATAGTATAGAGGTATGAGGAACAGGGTGTAAAGTTCACTCATCCTCCATAGAAAAGGGAGGATCCTCCGACCAGACATGTGTTGTGTCTGGCGGGCAACTGCCCGATGATTCATGTCGGGCCGTTGTATCTATGCTAATTGCGCGGCAAACTCTGCTTGCGCGATGCAGGATTTGCGTGACGTCAGTATGACGCGTTGTTCCCATGTGGCGTTGCAGATACCGCTACAATAGTAACATTCCCGATTGCCTAATATGAAGGCGGCAAATGTGGGTTATAACTTCGAATATACTGAATTTGACACAATTAATTACTACTGTCTAAAATGTCTTTTGCAAGCATCGACGCCGACGTCGCTTCGAAACGCAATGATTATATATTTAATAGTAAAGTGTGATGGGTGCCTTAATTATACAAGGACTACGTTTATTAAACTCAAGAAGAATTTCACCAACATGATTATGACACACCAATGCCTAAACAGACTTAGGTTCTGGAATTATAAAAGGCTCTGACGTATTGAATTCTAATTCAATAAAGTTTGAATAGCTTCCTGCGTGACTTCGCCCGCATGTGTGTCGGGAATTATTCCGCGAGAACGTGCAAACGTGATAAAATAATATCCTTTGTCCTAACACAGGTCATGGTCTGTCCGTATGCCAGAATTCAGCCGTAAAAGCATGTAAAGATTACAGACACACTCAGTTACTTTTGCATTTAAGCATTATGTATAGTATGGGTGTGATGTGAGCATGTGACAACAAAAGTTTTGTATGTGGATGGTTGTAAGACAAGAGACAGATCCACGAAAAGATGGATGGTTATAAAGAGATATGAGGAACAGGGTGTAAAGTTCACTCATACTCTATAGAAAAGGGAGGATCCTCCGACCAGACGGGTGTTGTGTCTGGCAGGCAACTGCCCGATAACTCATGTCGGACCGTTGTATCTATGCTATTTGCGCGGTAAACTCTGCTTGCGAGATGCAGGATTTTGCGTGACGTCAGTATGAGGCGTTGTTCACATCAATCACGCTAGACGAGAAATTACAATGGGGACCTCATATAACATCTATTGCGGGGCGGCTAAGCTCCGCCGCTTATGCTGTTAGAAAGATAAGACAGTTAACAGATGTAGAAACCGCGCGTTTGGTCTATTTTAGTTACTTCCACAGTATTATGTCATATGGCATTTTACTATGGGGTCGGGCTGCTGACATTGAATCCATTTTTATTTTACAAAAGAGAGCTGTCAGAGCCATTTACAATCTACGTCGTCGCGAATCTCTTAGGGAACTATTTAAAAAGGTTAATATCATGACGGTACCTTGCCAATTCATTTATGAAAATATTATGTATGTAAGAAAAAATCAACATCTTTTTAATAAAATAAGTGATAGGCATAATTTTAATACTAGAAATAAAGATAAATTAGATCAACCTTTTTTCAGATTATCGAAAGTACATACATCTTTTATGGGGTACTGTGTTAAATGCTACAACAAAATACCTTGTGACATATTGCAATTAAATGAAAGAAAATTTAAAACTCATATTAAAAGTACACTTTGTAAACAAGGATATTACAAATTAGAGGATTATATCCAAGATAAGAATGTTTGGAAACATGCTGGTCCTGCTCCATAGGACAATCTAAAAGTCTAGACAAAATCAAACTTGTTCCTAATTTAATTTATATATATATTTTTAATTATGACATCTTATTCTAATTCAATTTTACAATCTGCGACTGCAGTGGCTCACACACTTGTTAAAGTTCAACTACTTTTGCATTTTTTCATTTTTCTTTTTTTTTAAATAACTTGTAAATATGTGAGCACCATGTATCTATCACTTATTTGATTTACCTGTCATTGCTTAATTTTTAATTCTTTTTACCTTTTGTGGTAGACTAATTTTATTATGGGTGCATCGTGTTCACATATAAATTTTATTATGTATACAAGACCTTGTAAAACATTTTTAAAAGAGTAACGGTGGAGTTTCTTGCCCATTCTTCTCCATACGAAAACTACCTTTTCGAATGGGCGACTAGAATCATTTCTATTTAGTTTTTTTTTGACGTTCAAAAGTGCCTTTAATGTGCCTATTTGAAATAAATGATTTGACTTTGACTTTGACTTTGACTTTGACATGTGGCGTTGTAGATACCGCTACAGTGTGAAAGGTAATAAATATAGCTAGGAGGGAAGTGAACATTGAGATGACGGCTGATAGAGATGCATGGAAGATAATGACGTCACCGATCCTAAATAATTGGGACTAAAACATGAGGAAGATGATGACACTGTTGTTGGAGTTACTCTTATAACAAACTATGGATTTTCCGATAATTATCGTGAAACGAATCAGAGTGGAGTAGAGGAGAAACGCTCTTAATCCGTTTTGGTTTACAGTTTAAACTTAGATAACCTAACATTCACCATGGGAGCCGTAAAAAGGGATTATCCTTCGTGGATGCGTAACATCGGCCACCTGTGCCCTAATAACGACGATTACTTCGCATAGCACGCGTTTGACCATTTGTTGTTCTGGTTTATGAAGAGCTAACATTACGTCTGGAAATATAATTTTCGGGTTGAACTGGTTTTTAATATTTCGAAAAATATTTAAGGGCCTAAATGTTGCTGTCTAAAAAATGTAAAAAATAATAATGTAAAATGCTGTTGCCACGTTGGTCTTGTGGTTGCAAGCGCGACTGAGGAGCGTGGGTTCGATTCCCGGGTCGGACAAAGTGTTATTGGGTTTTCCATTAGCCGGAAAGCACGTAAAGCCGTTGTTCCTGCGCCTGAACTCTCCCCGGTCGTGTCGGATTGCCGTCCCATCGGACTATGAGAGTAAAGGAACAGAGAGTGCACCTGTGTTTGCGCACACACTTGTGCACTTTAATATCTCCTGCGTACCTGACTAATCTCCATTGAGCTGGGCCACTGTGACCGAAAACGGTCGGAGGCTATTATTATTAATTCTTGAATGACAAACAGATTTTGTTAAGTGGCTTGGTACGTGTTAAACGGAGATGAAGCATTTATTAACGTTAAAAATGAAAAGGATGACCAACAATAGCTATTTACTAGAAGTGAGCCTTACCAGCTATAAATGTAAATCACCGGGTCGAAGAAACAACGACAAAAAATATAAAATTCTAATTTACAACAACACGAAGCTGAAAAAATAAGTCACAGCTATCAAAACATTAATGCCCATTATGACAGCAGAAAAATACGAATATTTTGTCAGTGAACAAGGAAGAAGTGCTCATAATACCCACACTTATTCAATATAAGGTGGAACGAAGACCAATCTCACAATGGTTACGTTACAAAAGGAGAAATTTCTCAAAAAGGAAAAATTACTTTTCCAAATTGGTACGATATAAAAGGCGTTTTATCAATATTAAATTTTTTTGTTAGCACTCGACCCTCAATACTGGCTGGAATCTGGCGGAATTAAAAAGTCGAATGCCTTTTTATTTATGTATTTTAATATTAAAGGTGATATTGGAATGTTGAGGAGTTGCGGAGAAGTGATTGCGCGATTGAAGGCTTCGGTTGCTTTTTGCGATTATTTGTTTATTGGAATGTTAGGAATAGCTATTTAGCGTCGGTAATTATGTTCATCAAAAGCCCTAGCTAACTTAGATCTAATTCTATTTATAAATACCTTCATGATCTTTGGGGTCAAATCAGAAATCGAAATTGAATCAATTAGAATTGTAACAAAAATTTAAAGTTATTTTTATTTTAGTACTTAGATCTGTAGTTGTTGTCTGTCTTGGGTAGCTTGTGGCTAAGTTATATCAGCCGCATGGGACGATCGGTCAGGTTTGTCCGTGGATGGCTGACCATCTCTACATACCAAGACCCCTCCGTGCCTCTTAAAGCACGTTAACCCGTCGGTCCCGGCTGTCATTCGTGGATCTTTAACAGTCGGTACGGGTTGTCAGAGGCCCAAAAGTTTGACAACTACTCTTACCAATGGGTATCGTATTACCGAGTTATTGCGTTGTGAAGGTCAGATAGGCAGTCGCTCAATACATGCATCACTGCACCCGGTTACACTGGAAGCCGACCACAACATAGTTGGGAAAAGGCTAGGCAGATGAGGTAGATCTGTAAATAACAATGTATGTAGATAGGTACTTCTAGCTTTTTACCACACCTTGAATTTTTTTTTGTTTTTTGACATTATTTTTAAAGTCCTTGTTTCAGAACCCAAGAAAAAGAAGAAGCAGTAGCGGGAGAGAGAGAGAGCAATAGAAGTACTTGAGGTAGTAGATATCCAAACAGGTTTAAATATAGATGTAATACTTTTCCAGAAAATCCCTTTTAAAGGAAGTAAGTTCTCCACCTACACCACGTCAATTCAAACGATACACAGCTCTAAACGAACCACGATATGTTTCACTGCTCTAAGGCCCGGCGCTCACTATAGGCATCGGCACGGCTCAGGATTTTTATGCGACGAATAAAAATGTAACTTAATTGTATGAAGATAAAATTGAAATTTCAATGACACGATAAGTCGGATACGCTATCTTTATTTTTGCACCTACGATGATTATTATCATTGAAATTTCAATTTTATCGTCATAAAATTAAGTTGCATTTCTATTCGTCGCATAAAAATCCTGAGCCGTGCCTATGCCGATTGTGGGCGCCGGGCCTAAAGAGGCAATATATATTCATTAGCAACATCGCACCAAGATTAGTGGCTGTACTTACATACATACATACATGCGCATTACTATGGTAGTTCTCAATAATACCTTGTTTAGCATACTCATAAATATATTAGCTGTGCAATCCTGTATGTTGGTAGAAATGGAATGTTTATGCGTTTGAGAATGAATTCGTTATGTTGGCATTTAGCGGTTGGTTTGCAATTCTCGTGTTTTTATTAAAATTTAAGGTTGTAATGAAAGCTTTACGAGTTTTTTTTTTATTTTACATTTCTCCACACTAGGAATTTCTCCTGTATTGTGGGTGCGTTTACAAACATTTAAACACACATACACAAACAGCCAGACCCGGAACAACTACCTGTAGGCCAGTCATACAAATATTTGTTCCGTGCGGGAAATGAACCCGCGGCACGCAGCGCAGCAGTCAATCGCTTAACCACTGCGCCAACCGTGCCGTCAAATTGTGGCGTAACAAACGTTTAGAAACTTGGATCCTCCCAAAATAATAATGAATCAAAGACACTACAGCTGAATTGTGCTAAAAGGAAACATAGTGAGTAATCCGACACTGCATGATCTGAAATCGCGAAGTCGCAGTTGACAAGCTTGGTAATTAATGGTCGTTCCCTCTCTATATGAAAAGAGATTGCCTCTCAGTAATGTTTCATAATATATTTCAGTAAGTATGTAAGTACATTATATTTCTTCCCCTTGGATTTGAACAATGTCTTTCAGATCTACTAAATTAATTACTCTATGTTAGTAATTGAATAGGAACAGTACATTCCGTTCGAAGCTATGTTACCTTTGATTTTGCATCACTGGCCAAATCACAGTGATCTTTAATCTCATTCTAATAAGGTTGCTGTTGGTTTGCTGCCATTAACCATTCTGTCAAAATTATTATGATCTTTATTCTCGTCACAATAAGGTTGCTCATATGTTGCTGCTATCAAAGGTAAAATAAATGTGAACGAACTGTAGTGTCGTTTGGATTAATCGTCATTTGTTTGGACATTACCCCTTCTAGTTGCCCAAGTATATTTCGGAGATTTTGAAATAGAACACTATTAAGGGGACTACATGACCTAAAGCGCGGTCACTGTCGGACTGCAAAGAAAAGAGAAGCGCGATGACACAACGCTGGTAATTTATTGCAAAATATGAAGCAATTATCTATTTAGAAAAAATCTTTTGTTTGGACAAAAAAATTAAAACACTGGTGCTTTAGTATGTTGCTTGTAGAATAATCTGACAAAAGATCAGAATTATTGTATGTATATTAGTATGGTTTTTATTGTAAAAAGAAAGTTTTTAGAGGTATCTTCATGATTTTTTTCTATCGTATCAAATTAGTGGTCAAAATTTTGCTAAAATTATTTTTCGATTTAATGCTCCATTTACGAAATATTAAACTTTACAGTGCAAATTTTTGTTCCAGTAGCCCCCCCTCTAAAACCTAAACTGCTGTCTTGAAAAATCTAGAAAATTCACGATGATACTTTCATGAACTTTAAAGGAAAATTATAGCGGTTAAGATAACTTTATTAGTTTAGCAGTAATAGTCGTTGAACTTGGGTGTTGTATATTTTGTACCAAATACAAAACCCTTGGCATTACTCTTTAAAGTGACTAAGACGAAGTAGTTACTTGCTTTAAACAGGTAAAGACTTGCATTGAAAATCAAAATATCCCTTGCAATGTTGAATGTCCGATCCGTTTTTTTTTAAATTCAGATCTACGAACAACAGAATCGTACTACATTGTGATAACGATAACGACTACTACGGAACCCTACACTGTGCGTGGCCCGACACGCACTTGGCCGGTTTTTTTTTAATTTTGTTTACTGTAGTCGATCAATACTTTTATTGCTTCTAAAACTTACGTTTTTTGCGTTTAGGTCCTGTAATCCCCTTAAACCTATATCTCAATTTCCCGAGGTGTCGTAGATTGAATGTGCGTTGGTATAGCGTTAGCAAGGGCCATTGATAAACATGGGCTACTGTTCGATGTCCAGCCCAGCCAAAGTATTTTCACGCATTTCGATTAGGAAGGTTATAGTAGACTATAGTCCATTTTCATATATATTATATGCCAGATTAATAACAACAGTTTCAACCCTTTACAAGGTGCATATAACTGGCAAAATGTGAGGGTTGGTACTGTAGAGATTATAATCTATTTGGTGCTTCCATGCAACCTCGGCGAGTCCACTAAAAGTTATTGTCGAGGCAAACATTAATTTAGTTTAAGATTAGAATATAAAACAAGTATACCCTCTGTTTAACTGACAAGCGGGAAGATAGAACATGAAAAAATATAACGGGTGTAAAACCATGTACAAGCCGAGAGTCACGTGTTATGTACTCCCCATCATTGTGATATTTTTTGTACTGGACCATTCCTGGGAACCTATGGTTACGGAGATATTGAAGGTCGAAATTCCGACTATTACAGATGTTTTTTTTTTTTTACAAAAACAAGTTTAAGGGCTGGTTTTTCGATCATCTGATAACTTTATTCGAGGAATAATTTAGAAAATTTTGACAGTAATTTCATACAAAAACTGTCAAACGTCAATTTTATTCCTCGAATAAAAGTTATCTGGCGATAGAAATATGCCGATAATATTAGCCTTAGGTATATTATTGTATAATATAACACAACTTTAAATACCCCCGTTGCATACACCCATAAGCTAAAGGTTTTGCATGTGTTACATTGCGTAAACATCGATTTTTCACAACAAAAATTAAAGTTTTTCGTTTCGTTTCCCAGCAATTATTTTTGCATAAAGTTACTAAGTTTTATGTACAGACAAGCACATCAAGCTACCCGAAACTGTCAAATTGTCCCAATCAACTTTGAACCTTAGGCTTTAGCAATAAAGTTGAAAATCTATTAAAGAACTGATTGTAGTAGCTTGATCTGTAGAGAATGCGTAGTTGACGGCTATGTGATGGGTCTTTTTACACCCTCTATAAATTTAGAAACGTACATCCATTCTAGGAATCATTATGAATTGTATATCATCATCATCTGCGTAGCCTTTTTCCAAACTATGTTGGGGTCAGCTTCCTGGCTAACCGTATGAAACTAAGTACCAGTATTTTACATGGAGCGACTACCTGTTTGACCTCCGCGATCCAGTTACTGGAGAATACGATACGCCTTGGTAATACTGGTTGTCAGACTTTCGGACTTCTGACGACCCGTAACGACTGTCAAAGATCCACAAATGACACCCGGGACCAACGGCTTAACGTACTTTCCGAGGCACGGAGGGGATTATGAATGTTATATAATGAACTGATTGTTTAATATACTCGTCCCGGTACGGAGAGCTTGCAAGAGCTCTCACAGTACACCTCTGTTTATTCCTCTTGGGGAATATAGTTGTTATGTTAAATCTGTCAGACCCTTATATCACTTAATGGCCCTCGTTTGCCACTCAGACGGAACTATTCCTAGATTTACATTAGCGTTGAATGCTGGAGACCGCATTAAAGGCAGTTCGACGCAATATTGACGGGTGGGACCATAGTAAGAAGATAGGTGCAGAAGTGTCACGGTGCGTAATTATTTATTTGGTAAATTCTTACCTTTTTAAAAACAAAACATAGTTGAGCAATTTATTGCATTTCTTTCCTAAAGGTTTGTCCAGACCTGGCGAATGCGCCGCTCGCGAGCCTGCGCGAGTGTGCGTGCATTTGTTGTTCGTACGCAGCCCCTGCGCCGTCCGCGCGCTGCACGCGCGCCCCACTCGAGCCGTGCCATAGTTGCATATGCATTAGAGCGGCGCACCAAACGTAGGCTGTAACCGCACGCGAGCAACACGGCGCATTCGCCAGGTCTGGACACACCTTTACTCCGACAGGATAAAGTTCGAGCAACTACCTTTATAAACGGATCTAAGTTGTCAGTTTTGTATTAAGGACTTTACTGGAGTTGGAATAAAGTTTGAAAGAATTAAAATGAATAAACTCACGCGGAGTTTGTGGTTGGGGTGTGTGTGTGTGTGTGTTTGTGGTTGTGGAGTAAGCATGCTCCTTCATTAAACGGTTTTCTCTATCTATTACCTAGTGCAGCTACATATAAGGCTAATAGCTGTCAAAGCTCGACGGCTAGTGACCACTACACATTTCTGTTGCAATGTTTAATTTTCAATAAACTTGACGACATACTTACTTGGCGAGAGTAGTCTCATCAGAGCTACAAAATAGGGTGACGAAGTGACTGTTTCTAGTCACCAACGCCGCGAGTCACCGACCACAGTCGCCGGACGCATTTTACTACTGTTTTAGTAGAGTAGCGGCCAGTAGGTATTGGTAGTAGGTAAAGTCCCATGAGCAAATTTTAACAGCATAAACACACACACACTTCTACTACAGTCTCTTTCTTCTTTGTTTTACCATTTTTATTTATTTTTTCTTTTTTTTCCTTCACTGCTGCACATAAAACTTGTTACTTTTCAATTGATGAAACTGTATTCATTACTGTAGTAAACTAGGTCTTTGCAACGTCTAAAGTTATCCCACGGGAACGTATTACCGGGATAAAAAGTATCCTTTATGCGTTAGCATGACCTGGGTTACCAGGTCATGTTATATCCATGTGCCAAATTTCGCCCAAATCCGTTCAGCTGTTTAGGCGTGACAAACAGACGGACAGACAGAGTTACTTTTTGCATCTGCACTTATAATATTAAGTGTGGAAGTATTGATATGGATAACTTTCTAGAAGGAACTTCTGAATTTCATTCGGATAGTGGTGAAGCTTCAGTGGTTATGTCTGAGAGCGAATACGAGAATTTGAAGTGGTTAGTGGTTGCTTGTGAGAATGATTGTTTAACCCTGATTTTAAATCGTTCGTATGATGAGTTTTAGTATAGTTGTGATGGCATTATGGTTATTTTAAAGGAGAGTTTGTTGCATTATTTCGTCCGTTCGAAGCAAATCTTAGAGACTTTGAAGTGGTTAGCTTGTGATGGGAATGATTATTATTTAAGCGTCATTTTAAATGATTCGTATAATGAATCTGTTATATCATCATCAGGCCAAGCCTGTTCCCAACTATGCTGGGGTCGGCTTCCAGTCTAACCGGATGAAGCTGAATATCAGTATTTTACACGAAGCGACTGCTTATCGGACCTCCACAACCTAGTTACTGGGTAGCTCGATCCCAATTGGTTGTCAGACTTTCGGGCGTCTGACTACCCATAACGACCGTCAAAGATGTACAAATGTCAGACGGAACTTACCGGCTTTCCGTGCTTTCCGAGGCATGTAATGGGTGGTCACCCATCCAAGGACTGACCTCGGCAAGTGTTGCTCAACCTTCAAGATCGACCCGTGTGGCTACAGCTATTAATAACTAATAACATAGAATAAAATGAACTCACAAATATCTCTTGCCCATTTCTACATAAGTTGTTACAATACAAACCACAATCCTCACATAGGTACAGACTCAGCACATCAAGGTACCCGAAACTGTCAAATTTTCCCAATCAACATTGAACCTTAGGCTTTAGCGATAAAGTTAAAAAACTTTTAAAGAAATTTGACAGCTTTAGTATTTGATGCTGGCGTCTGTACTTTCAAATTGAAAATACGTAAACTGGCGACCAATTAAAAGTAATAACCAGGGATAACACTTCGCCACCGACCAACGCTTCCATAAATCGAATGGAACGTAAAATTGAACTAGAAATGTCGCAATAATGTCGAACGAAGGTAACATCGCCATTCACCTCTCATCAATTATGAAGGCGCACAATCAAAGCATTCACTCCCGTTTTGTAGAGGAAATTGACGATGTTGGTATTTTTGACGATGGTATGGTACAATCAGTTTCGAAAGGCATGCGTGATTTTAGATGTGTTTCAGGAATGAAATGTCAAGTTAATCAGGATTTTATTATTCTGGTTGGCGACAAAGTAGTTAGGTACCTTTTTTTTTTGTTTTCGGGGGGAAACTTTCAAAAGGCACCCGACCTCCGCAATCCTCCTTGCTAATCCGTTTATAGTTTCTATTTAATCCAATGCTAATGCATTGGATTAAATTGAAACTTTATACGGATTTTTACCGAAAAAGCGATTTTTTCAAATAAATTAAATGGAAGTGATGGGCCGACTATGGGTTTTGCCAATTAGCCGACTAGCTATAGTGACAAACCTATTGAATATATTTGATTTAATTTTTGTATGCAAAGTGAGAATGTCATTAGACATAACCACAGAATACATAAGCACAGAATAATCAGTCTATAATGTTCCCAATGCTGGGACACAGGCCACGTCTCTGTGAGAAGGAGTGGGCTAAAAGGATGTCCCAACAAGAGCACCGGATTTAATTTTGCCGCCATTTTGTTAATACGAGTTGTACGGTGATTTTTTTTTTACTGTTGTCACATACTGACCACGCGATTTAAGAATATGGAGCAGCCGGTCGATTCTGTAAAAATCTCACCGTGAAAACTTAGGTGAAGTGTTTTTGCTAGGAATTGACACTATTGACACTCACTTACCCAAGCTCACTTCACCTAAGTTTTCACGGTGAGATTTTTACAGAATAGCACCGCAGTATTCAAACCAACAACGTTTAATTATTGTAAAAACACATTACTGAAATGGTGAAAGATTTGCGAAATCAGTTCGTCAATTAGGTAGGTACGTCAAGTTTTCGGTCGCAATAATGCGCCAAATGAATCGACACAAACAGTTGAACATCTTAAAGAGGAAATACGGCGCGTTATTGGTGAAAATACAGCCACATTTGTGCGAAAACGTTATTCAAAATTTCAACAAAAGAATAATCCTGTGCCAGAGGTTTCGTGGTGGCCATTTGCCTGATTTTGTATTTCACGGTTAATCGGAACTATTTTTCTTTAAGTTGAATTAAAAATGTTTGCTTAATTAAAAAATAAATGTGTTTTTCTTTAAAATTAAATCCGGCGTTTGTTACTTCTTCACGCTCAAATGGCTGTACCAATCTTGATAAAATTTTGTATGGAGGTAGCTGACACGCTGGATTAACATGTAGGCTACTTTTTATCCCAATATTCCCACAGGATCGAAACTTATGCGGGTGAAACCGCGGGGCGCAGCTAGTTAGACATAATAGGCTATTTGACTGGTTTCTGATAAACATCTCAGATTATTTAATGGTGTCTAACGAGCCCACAAAAACCTATTACTTCAAATTGCATAATGTATTTCTTTTAGAAAATAGTAAATAAAAATGTACTGTTTAAATAAACCGCCAAAACGCTATCTTTAACAATATGGCGTCGTGACGTCAAAATACACGTAAACAAACGTTGAAACGGTCGAGATACTAGACAAAAGTCATCTGTTCTGTCAACGATAGACAGAAATTGACTATATCATGACGTCATCATAAGTTCAGCCAATCCAGACCGTTTTCGATTACGTGGCGCCAGATTTAAAAAGATGAAGTTTTTTCGGGATTTTTTGACGTGACAACGTCTTAAATTAGGTTGCGGCTGGGAGTCACTTATGAAAAAGTGTAACGCTCGGTAACGTTACGTTCTTATTTTAAATTAGGTTGCGGCTGGGAGTCACTTATGAAAAAGTGTAACGCTCGGTAACGTTACGTTCTTATTTTCATTTAATTCCTTGTTCCTATTGTGCAATTTAATTATATTCATATCAATAAATATTCTACCGAGAAAAAGACGTTGTCACGTAAAATCTTCGCCCGTAAAACCGACTTTACAGGCAACCATTTTTTTTAATAAATAATACATTTTTTTGTAGTAAAATTAATGCAAATCGATTTTAAAAGTGATAATCTATACGAGTGTCAATAATTATGACCTTATTTTTTACATTGTCAAATAGCCTATTATGTAGGTTATTAATTTATTGTCGTTTTCACTTTGTATACCGCTATAGTACTCAAATTACGTAAAACACTTTCTGATCCACTGCTTCAAACAAGTATGTTTGAAGAAATCATCTGCTCGTAAATAACGTAATGAATGTAATGTTGTCGAGTTGCCATTGTTAGTGAGTTACGCAATTACCCCGCAGCGCTTTGTTTCAATATCTTAATTTCTTTGATGTCTAGAATATATTAAAGGATATCTGGTCTCTCAAGATATTTTATAATAAGAACTAGCTGTGCCCCGCAGTTTCACCCGCATAAGTGTCGATCCCGTGGGAATATTGGGATAAAAACCTATATGTTAATCCAGGGTGTCATCTACCGCCGTACAAAATTTTATCAAAATTGGTCCAGCCGTTTGACCGTGAAGAAGTAACAAACATATAAACACACACACACCCCTACTCACAAACTTTCGCCTTTATAATATTAGTATGATAATAGTGTGATGACACATCAGAGATGGTAGCCACTGCAAAAGCAAATATCTATTGACGTGTTACTGTTAGTCTGCATCATCGCATTGCTGGGCAAAGGCCATGACTTCCAGCTCTTTCGATCCATTCATTTTCGTTTGTTTTCTCCAGCTCGTCTCGCCATATTCTATGGGGACTGCCGCGACGCCTTCTAGCTGTATCAGGTTTCCACGTACAGATGCCAGCACACCAACTTACTATTATCTGTCAAATTTCTTTAATAGATTTTCAACTTTATCGCTAAAGTATAAGGTTCATAGTTGATTGGGAAAATTTTACAGTTTCGGGTAGCTTGATGTGCTGGCGTCTGTACATCGGCATTGGGCATAATTCATCAAATAAACACTTTTTCCATTAACTATAAAACAAACATTATCAAAGGCATCAAAATAAAATCCTAACGTTATGCAGAACAGAACCAACGAAATAATTGCATTTTGCCAGCCTTATACAACATGCATGAGACGGATGCAATAACTGAAATTGGTGAACCCATACAGTGGTGTACGTCACTCGCAGAGTATAATATTTTGTTTATTTGATAGGCTTCATGTGACTGTTACTTATTATACTCCGTGACTCCACTGTGATACGCTAGGGATTTGGTATCGAATAAAAAGGATCGATAACGTGCTTGTGACGTAATAAAAGTATCGATACGCTACGTAAATAATATATTATGAATTACATACACATAAATCCACGCCATCTTCCCTTGGGGGTGGGCAGAAACTACAGAACCCTACCTGCTCCGATCCTTATATAAGGATCGGAGCAGGTAGGGTAGGTAGGGCAGGTACCAGTCGGTAATAGTGATCCGGCTCTAAGGACCACTGTCCTTCGAGCCGAATCACTATTACTGACTGCTTGAGGCTGCAGGTTAAATTTCTATGTTATAAAAGAAAAACACAGCCATTCGGTATAGAAATATTATAATGACAAAGTGAAAAAAACAGCCACGTATCAAAAAATAGACTAAAAAGCCAAACAAACCAAAGATAAATTTTCCTAAAAAGTTCACATTATATCGTGAATAATAGGTACTCCCTCGGCTTGGTTTACGTTCATATCTGGTCAGGGACCTAAAAACACCTTCATAAAGTTTACAGAATTATAAGTGTTACATATTGAATTGATAACAGAATCAAATATGTAACCTTTATAAATATGTTTTTCGTTGTGTTAACCCAAAACACTTTTAAAAGTGTAACAGTAAAATGTTTGTAACCGATATAAAATTGAAAACAGTGTTTAAGTGTAACCCGTAAGCGCGGCGTTGCCAAAATAGCCGCAGTCCCTGCTGGATTGAGGCTATGTTGTCATCGTCGCGTCTGTCTGTCCGCCGTGCGTTTTTGCGGTACCGTGCAATTATACTTAAAAATGCTTATTTCTGTTACACATATAAAAGATTACACTTTGATTCTGTAACATTATTGTATCTGTTACATTTAGAAGTGTTTTTCTTTTAAAACAGTTTTAAAAAAACAGTGTTAAAAACACTTACCTATTACGGTTACTGTTTGAGTCCCTGCATCTGGTCATACACGCCGGTTGCGATTACTACGCACATGAGCTTTCTGAAGAACATCACCAATAAGGTCACTATATGTCCTACCAGGGCGTTCCCGGCATTTCCACTCACATCTGCCTTTTTTTTTTTGGGTGGGAGATCATCAAATGACCCCTCCCGTTCTGGGCGGAGCGGAAGGGAGTGTCAGAGTCTTACTGACTAAAACCCACCCATGTTCCTTCCTTAGCCCTTTATGTTCCGGGCCAGCGGTAACCCTTTCGTACAATCCCGCTGAACTCACATCTGCCTTGTGAATACTTTTTGTTAGTCGCCTTTCACTCATCCTTTCAACGACACCAAACTATCTAAACATATATAGGGTTATTGGTAAAACATTAACAACCTCTTAAGAGGTAATTGTACTCATCATTGTGAACAACTTTTACTATGGGACCAATACTGAAATCGCGAAAAAAAAAATCAGCTGTTCCCTACATTTATGTGCGTATAAGTCGTATAACTCGTCAAAATGTAGGGAACAGCTGATTTCTTTTTGCTGGTAAGCAATCAAGAAACTGCCGGGTCTATGAAGTACAGCTTGAAGTGTGTTATTCCACCTGATGCTAAGTAGGTATTGACACTATTGACAGCTAACTTCACCTCCAGTCCGGCCATCGAGAGTTTGCATTCCTGACACCTGTCAGTGCGTGAATTCTAGTAGCTAATAAAGATCAAATTCGCAAATTACATATTCGTTTGTATGAAACTGCGCAGTCTCTCATCGGCCGTACTGTAAGTTTTGTTAGTTTTGATTTGATGGAATCCGTCGTAATTTTCATTCCAGAATGTTCTATGGCCATAATCATCGGAGAAAATTTCTCGGTTAAGCCCGCCAATAATAAAGAACCAATCCACTCATCATTTATCATAAAACCAGTTCCCGCCAATTTCTGACCCGTCTCCACTAATTGAGAAAAAATCACATACGAGTACATTGAATCACAATTTTCTAGTCGTACTATTGATATTAGGCTTCTCAATAGACTTATTCTTCTTGTAAATCCAGAATCATCATACAGAGACTTAAATTTGGCAATACTTGCATTTTTGTACAATAATAATAAGTTTTCACGGTGAGATTTTGCCAATTTTCTGAAGATGTAACAAAGATGACACAAGGATATTTACGAGTATCGAGTACTTCGAATATGTTAATACCACGGATATCTATGGTTAATACTATTGAAATAGGCAAGTACAGTCAAATTTCTTTAATAGCCTTTCAACTTTATTTCTAAAGCTTAAGGTTCAAAGTTGATTGGGAAAATTTGACAGTTTCGGGTAGCTTGATGTGCTGGCGTCTGTACTAGAAAAATATCGATATAAACATTTTACGGAACCTCATTGTTGCAAAAATTCATAATCAGATTTATAAATATGCCGATTGCCGATTTGAAACAAAATAATGAATTTGTATTTTGCTTTATTTTGAAGGTTTCCAGTTTCATTAATTGCATTAGCAATTAAGATGATGTTTAAATTAAATAATTACGGATAATTTATGCAATGTTGCACTCATTTAAAATGTTACATTGTTATTGTATTTATTTAGTTACTTACTCTCATTTTACAAATAGACGTGATTGAATAAATAATTATGCCGTGTTTGTTTTGTTATTAATTGTGCATGTAGATTGTGTGATTCCTGAAATGTATCGAGTATTTTAATAATTATAACATCATATCATCACGACGGTATCCCCCAATGGGTAGGGCAGAGGTGTACAGTCACGAGCATAAGTATGTATACACTTGGCTTTATTCAAAGGCGATTGTCTGCTTTAATTTTGAATGAAATTTTATGTTATTACGAACATAGTATTTTCGAACCCATAGGTTTATGTAAAGTGTCGTATTTCAACGTTGCATTCGTTATTTCACGAAAAAATCGCAATTGAAAGTTGCCAAGTGTTGACATATTAGTGCTCGTGACTGTACTTATAGTACAGACGCCATCACATCAAGCTACCCGAAACTGTCAAATTTTCCCAATCGACCTTGAACCTTATGCTGAAGCGATAAAGTTAATTTAAATTAAAGTCTTCTTTCTTTGTCCAGGCGGTTTTCCTTTGGAATGCGCTCCCTCAGAATATCAGGACGGTAACCAATCAGTTCACATTTAAAATGAAAGCTCGAGAACACATTCACAAGAAGTTGGCAGATTCGTCTCAAGATTAAGTTGTTGCAGGTTTTCTTGTATAACTCTCATAACTTTTTTATTTTATTATATTTTGTTGTATGTATGTGACGGCGCTGCGTCATCGTACTATTGTAAACGGCACGTGCACCGGACCGATCGGGCGATGTCGCCGTCCCCACCTCCCCCACTACTCAACTTGTTTGTGCTCGGGTATAAAACGAGGCCGGGCGGAGCGATCGGGGCATTCTATTCTTGACTTCGGTCCGATGCACATGCTGTCATAGCGCCTAGAGTTGCTAGATCTTTTAAATTACCAGTTACTATAATTAATTAAGTAACAGTTATAATTAAGTGTGGAATCAAATAAAAATAAAAAGTGATTAATAAGTAACTACCTACTTTCTACTTTAAAATGTCTGATCCTGAGTTAACTCCTACATCAGAAGTGCTGGATCCACCTCCACATGAAACTGAACTACATGGAACTCCGGTGAGCATGGAAAACAATTTCTTTACAATGTTCTCCAGTGGAATGGAAGCAATTCTTCAAAAAATTGCTGAAAGCATGAGTTCCCGTCCACCTCCGGGAAATACGCAAATCAAGTTGATGCCTTTTGATCCTGATGCAGCAGAATCTGATATAGTAAACTGGTGTTCGCTCAGCGATATTATAATTAAAGAAAAGGAAGTACATGGAGTCGATTTGATTTTGGCTCTTTCTCATGCACTGAAGGGCCGCGCTGGACTCTGTCTCACCAAGATACAACCAGACAATATCACCTGGAGCTCTATTAGGGAAATTCTGATTTCCAGCTTTAGCAAGCCCATGATGATGCAAGATTATTTCGACCAAGTTATTAAGTTTCAGATTAAAAGCACAGAAAGCCCAGCAGAAGCGGGTTTGCGTTTATGGCAATTTATAGAGGAAATTCCTGAAGCAAAAATGTCAGACAAAGTCATGACAGGTTTTGTCATATCTGTTTTGTCTCAATGTGATGACAAGATTCGTCGAGAACTTAATTCAGTTGTAATTAACGATAAACATCAACTTTTTCGTACCTTGCGGAGCTTCACATTGAAGCGAAGAATTGACGAACCAGCTACATCTGACAATGATCCAAAAAGGTTTCGTCCTTCAACAGATTTCCATGGAACTTGCCATTTCTGCAAAAAACGAGGGCACCGAGCTCAAGACTGTAGAGATAAACAACGGTACCTGCTTAAAAAATCGAATGTTTCAGACAACAGTATGGATTCACCCAAGTCCAAAGTCATCTGTTACGTGTGCCACGAGCGTGGACATGCTGCTAATACATGTCCTAAGCGCTGGCCGAAAAAAGAAGACGCAGCATCAAGCAGCAACAACAACAGCAGCGGCAGCAATAGCAGCAGCGGCGGCAACAGCAGCAAGCAGGTGAACCTATGCTCCAAGGTGACGCGAGGTATGTTACAGATAAATAATTTACAACTACCTTTTATTTTCGACTCTGGTTCCGAATGTAGTCTTATAAGACAAAGCAATTGTGAAATTCTCAAAGGAGAAAAGTTTCATGAACAAGTGGTTCTAAAGGGTGTAGGGCCTAATAGCGTGGATTGTTCGTTACAAGTAAAATGTCCAACTATAGTACAAGATTGCTTATTTGATGTTATTTACCACGTTTTACCCGATGACTGTCTGAGTGAAGAAGTTTTACTAGGTCGTGATATTTTGGAGCAAGGAATTTCTGTTAAAATTAATAGTGATAGCTTAACTTTTTCTAAAACAAAGGCTTTCAATACCTGTTCAAGAGTCGAGGAGAACTTTGATATGGCATTAATCGATACAGATCTTGTAGGGAAAAATAAAGACCAACTAATTGAGATCCTTAAAAAATATTCTTCGAATTTCATACAAAAGCTTCCAACCACTCGTGTATCTACCGGTGAACTTAAAATTAACTTGATTGATACTAATAAAACCGTACACAGACGCCCATATAGGTTATCCCCTACAGAATCCGATATCGTGAGTACAATCGTTCAGGAATTACTAGATGCGAATATAATTCGGGAAAGCTCTTCACCTTTTGCTAGTCCGATTTTATTAGTAAAAAAAAAAGATGGTTCTGATCGTATGTGCGTGGATTACAGAGAGCTCAATAGTAACACTAAGCCAGATAGCTACCCTCTTCCACTAATAAATGATCAAATAGATAAATTATATGGAGCTCACTTCTTTTCTAGTATAGATATGGCCTCTGGGTTTCACCAAATAAAAGTTAATGAGGAATCAGTTGAAAAAACTGCATTCGTTACACCAACAGGTCAGTTTGAATGGTTAACTATGCCATTCGGTCTTAGAAATGCTCCTCAAGTATTTCAAAGAGCTATAAATACAGCACTCAAGCCTCTTAATGATAGTAAAATTTTAGTCTATATGGATGACGTACTCTCTGCATCGGAATCTATAGAAGAGGGGTTAGTCCGTCTTAACAAATTGTTGGATACCTTGTCAAAGGCCGGATTTTCATTTAACTTTAAAAAATGTTCTTTTATGAAGAAACAGATCGAGTATTTAGGTTTTGTAATATCAGCTGGCGAAGTCAGACCAAACCCATGTAAAGTTGAAGCTTTAAAAAATATCCGCACACCAAAAACTGTGAAACAAGTTCGACAATTCATCGGTCTAGCTACCTATTTCCGGCAATTTATCCCTAATTTTTCAAAAATTATGAAACCCTTATATCCCTTGACAGCTGGAAAGGGTAACGTTTGTTGGACCCCAGAACACGATAAAATTCACGCAGATATTGTCAATCGTCTCGTCACAGAACCCGTTCTAAAAATTTTTGATCCTAATTTAACCATAGAACTCCATACTGACGCGAGTAGTGATGGATATGGAGCAGTCCTAATTCAGAGGCGGAATAACCTTCCCCATGTCGTCGCTTATTTCAGCCACAAAACAAGTGATGCGGAGAGTCGCTATCACTCCTATGAATTAGAGACATTAGCGGTAGTAAAATCTGTGGAGCATTTTAGACATTATCTCTTCGGTCGTAAATTTAAAGTTTTCACCGATTGTAATGCATTAAAAGCATCGCATTCTAAAAAAGATTTAACTCCAAGAGTTCATAGATGGTGGGCTATTTTACAGTCCTATGATTTTGACATAGTGTATAAAGAGGGTAAAACAATGGCTCATGCAGATTTTCTTTCTCGAAATCCGTTGCCTATTAAACTTAATGAAGTATGTGCTTTAGAACAAAGACATACAAGAATAGTAAATTTATCTGAATTAGAAAGGGGATGGTTGCATGTTGAACAATCACGCGACTCTGAAATAGCAGAAATTATTTCGAAAATGCGATCAAATGAATTACCTACAGATATGGTACGCACTTACGATATTAGACAAGGCATTCTGTATCGAAAGATTGAACGAAGCAAAATCACAAAATGGCTTCCTATCTTACCCAAATCATTAATTTGGTCTTTAATAAACCTCGTGCACAATGAAATAAAACACCTTGGTTTTGAGAAAACACTTGATAAATTATATGACCTCTATTGGTTTCAAAATATGTCAAAATTTGTGAAAAAGTTCGTTGATTCTTGTGTCACATGTAAGGCTTCCAAAGGTCCATCGGGTGCTCAGCAAGTTCGTTTGCATCCTATCCCAAAATTGGCTATTCCATGGCACACCATCCACCTAGATTTAACGGGCAAACTTAGTGGAAAAAGCGAACGTAAAGAATACTGTTCCGTCATTATAGACGCGTTCACCAAATTTGTTCTCCTGGAACATACCATGAATTTAAATTCGGTAAATGCCATTAAAGCAGTTAAAAACGCAGTGGATTTATTTGGCGCTCCAAAGCGAATTATAGCTGACCGAGGTCGTTCCTATGATAACAGCGATTTCAAACAATTTTGTACCGATAATCATATTGAACTTCATCTTATTGCAACTGGTTCCTGTAGGGCAAACGGTCAAGTAGAACGTGTCATGCGAACTTTAAAAAGTTTACTTACCATTGTTGAATGTGATCCAGTTACTGTATGGCAAGACCAATTGGGAGATATTCAACTTGCCCTAAATAGTACACGCTGTAGAGTAACAGGGTTCTCCCCATTGGAACTGATGTTTGGAATTCAGGGAAATTCATTACAATTATCAAGAATATCTGTGAGCCCTCATGACACTAATAGACTTGATCTTGAATCAGCTAGGTCAAACGCATCTGACAATATTCAACGACTGTCTCAATCTGATGCTAAACGGTTTAATATGAGAAAAGCCAGGGTACGTCCTTTTTCCATAGGCGATTTTGTTTTCATAAAAAGCGAAGAAAGACACCAAACCAAGTTAGATCGCAAGTATAAGGGCCCATTTAAAATCATCTCTGTTTTAGAAAATGACCGTTACGAATTGAAACATATTAATGGATCTAACAGAATTTATAAGTATTCTCACGAGAATTTACGGGAAGTGCCTCATGGACAATCGGGATTAATAGAAATCGCAGATAATATCAGTAATGATGACGTGACGGCGAATAATAATGATGAGCTTGTTCATGAAACTACCCATGAAATAGATGTTTTAAATGATGCTATTTTAGGAAACAGTAACACCATGTCTGTTAATAGTGAAACAATGACTGCCGACTCTTGTACTTTAACAGCTAGTAGTAATAGTCAATTTAGTAGATCACGTACATCATCAGTAGAGTCTTTGGAACCTGAATCAATCACCGTTGTGACAAATGCTTTAATACATAGAGAAAATTAATGAAATAGAACAAGGGCAATTTTCGAGTTAACTGACTATTATAAGCTACAGGGACCATTTTAGTCCGGACTAGCAAATTCAGGACCAGTATAAACTGAAGTAAATCTTGAAGGGTCGTCTATGACCGGACCAAGCAGTAAATCTTGAAGGGTCATCTATGACCGGACCAAGCAGTAAATCTTGAAGGGTTGTCTATGACCGGACCAAGCAGTAATAATCCTGAAGGGTTAGATATAACCGGACCAGGAGATTACAACTGAAGGGTCATTAGACCGGACCAGGAAATTATAACTGAAGGGTCATTAGACCGGACCAGGAAATTATAACTGAAGGGTCATTAGACCGGACCAGGAAATTATAACTCTGAAGGGTCATTGGACCGGACCAGACCATAAGATATGATTTTAATGTCAGGATGAACGAACACTAAAATTGTGTTCTCTGTTTCAGATGCCTAGCTGTCTCTAAAGTGCGCGTGCGAGGACGTACGCACGTCAGCATGGCCGTGACGGCGCTGCGTCATCGTACTATTGTAAACGGCACGTGCACCGGACCGATCGGGCGATGTCGCCGTCCCCACCTCCCCCACTACTCAACTTGTTTGTGCTCGGGTATAAAACGAGGCCGGGCGGAGCGATCGGGGCATTCTATTCTTGACTTCGGTCCGATGCACATGCTGTCATAGCGCCTAGAGTTGCTAGATCTTTTAAATTACCAGTTACTATAATTAATTAAGTAACAGTTATAATTAAGTGTGGAATCAAATAAAAATAAAAAGTGATTAATAAGTAACTACCTACTTTCTACTTTAAAATGTCTGATCCTGAGTTAACTCCTACATATGTATCTAAGTATTTATTTTTATATTCTAGTTATTTTCTAAGGTGTTTTCTGTAATTGCACCTACTGTGTATTGTCTCTGCATCACCCTAAGGTAGACTGGTAGAAAATGCCCAAGGCATTAAGACCGCCTTTGTACATTTACTTGTGCATAAAGTTTAATAAATAAATAAAATAAATAAAAATAAAGTTAAAAATCTATTAAAGAAAGGACATCATTCACGTTCCATACATTTTTGGGCCAAAATCTGAAAGTAAAAAAAAGAAAAATAAACGTAATATTCGGATAGATCACAAAATTCCTTTTATGTTTTACTATGACACCAAACCTGTGCGCCCTATGGTTATGTTGTTACATGCTTTTAAAATACAAAATACTCAGCGGTGTATCCATATTCTTCAAGGGTGGAAATTGCATCTCTGAAGCCACGGTCCTAAATAAATACGTCCCCATTTCGGTAAAACAATTGAAATAATCCGTCGCCATGATCGTTTTCATTTTCTACAATATTATGCATTATTTGCGCATCTGAAGAAGTAGCAGCGTGTGGACCAGAAACGTATTTATGATGAAAATACGTTCAGAATTCACTTTATTGCACATCAAAAGGACATAATACAGTATGAATAATTAAATATACATGATCAAATGTATGAAAATAACATCATAATAATATTTTTATTGTATTTTAAAAGTATGTAACACCGTAACCAAAGGGCGCACAGATTTGGTGTCGTAGTAAAAAATTATAGGAATTGTGTGTTCTATCCAAATATTATACATTTTTATCGTGGGCGGGCACTTTCAATTTTTGGTCCAAAATGAATGATGTCCTTTGACAGATTGTAGCAGCCTGATGTGCTGGCGTCTGTACATCTATATATCGCCAGTTATGTTTAAGTCCTATGTAATAGAGCGAAAGCTCATGCCAACTACTGGGCACAAATCCAGATTCCAGACTGTTAAAAAAAAAAAAAAAAAAAAGCCGCCGTCGACAACTTGCCGTAATACACGAGCGGCACGTACACTTACATTCATGGCACCGAAACTGTGTTGAGTGAACAAGCACAGAGCATGTAGCCTTTGAACAAGTTCTGTCACGGACCGCTTTAGTTTCTATACGTCATGAATGTGCGAGTAAACGGTCACACGCAGAACTAGCAGGGGATCGAGGAGGGGGGGGGGGGTTCCGGAGTCAGACCGGAATAACTCTTTGTTTGTATGAAAACTGTTGAACATGCTGCCTCAAGCGAATAATTAGTACGGAAATTAACCAACGCACACTTTACTCGATCAGCAACAAAACTATAAAAAAATTACAGTGACATTCAAAATTGTCTGTGGTTCTGGCACGGGGCATCAGAGGGGTGAAACCTGTATATATTTATTTTTTCCAACCATAGAGTACCTACACGGTTGAAATTTTTTGTTCTTCCAGTCCGGCTTCGAGAGAATGCGTTTCTGACACCTGTCGGTGAGTAAATTCTAGTAACTAACAAGAGAACTAACAAGATTAAATTCGCAAAACACGTATTAATTTTTAAGAAACTGACATGTGTCAGGAACGCATTAAACCGTTGACAGAGTAATTTATAGACTCTTGGTATCCGTGTCACCGAAAGGGACAAAAAATTCCGGCAATCTTCATTATACTATCATTTTTACAGCTTTATTACACTGCACCTTACAATTTTCATAGTTGCGCAAATGGACTATTATTGATTATTTATGCACGAAAAAGATCTTATTTTCCGTTTAATCGCGGTATAGTTTCCATTATTTCATTCATAAACGTCAGGCTTGTTGTGCACAATGATGTGCTTAACCGACACGCAGTAAGGGACAGAAATATTCTTACTCTGTCTCTTTTCTTTGCTAGTGACGTTAATATATTTCTCTTTTTCTTGTGCGAATGAAAAAGAAGATATGCAGCAGTCTATAGTTTACTCTGTGTACGCATTAAACATGTATTCCTTTATAAGAAACTGACATGTTTGTCAGGAACGCACTTTCTCGACGGCCCCAGCCGGTGTGTAGTCTGCGTGCTGCAGGCATCTCCATGCTCTGTGATTTCTACCAGCAAAATAAAAACGGATAGCTGGCTGATATAATGGAAAACATTTTAAATCTTGATATTTTATTTATACAAAACCAAACCAAAGGTTTTATTTATGCAGACAGTCACCAAGATTCAAGCCATAAAAATATCTCCGTAGGCACGTACGGAGTGCCTGGAATAGTAAAATAGTAGGAAAAGATCATAAACGTAACTTTATTATACGTTTTACTGCTTCATCTTTTCTGAATATGCTTTGCTGTCATATTTATGTACATGTCTATCATAGTCCTAGGTTTTCTTGAGATTTTATTTTTATTCTTCGATTTTGTTTTGTTGGATCTGATATTTTAGGTATTGTATTTTAAGGGGGAGACTGACTTGCAACTGTTGTTGCAGGTGGGCAATCAGGTGGCGTTTTGTAGTTTCTGCCTACCCCCATGGGAAGTAAGCGTGAAAGAAAGAAAGAAAGAAAAAGTATTTATTGCGACTCGTACAGGAAGATCAGAAACTAAACTAAACACAGTCCAAAATAAAAATGAATCAAAGTCCTATCAAATGTCGCAGCGCTGGTATTTTGACAGGGCCCGCCGCCGGCCCGCTGTGATGTCACGGGCAGTTACAGAAATAAATAAATAATAAAATAGATATACGTAAAATATTAGCAAATAAAATATTCATTACTTGTCTATGCTTTGAGTGTCAAAGGCACTCTGTGGTATTGCTGTGACAAGCAAAAGGTCGCACGCGCCTACCCTTCGGCGATAATAAATAAATACATTAAGGCGACTAAATGACCTAAAGCGCGGTCTGTGTCGGACTGCATAGAAAAGAAAGAGAAGCGCGTGACACAACCCTGGTAATTTATTGCAAAATATGAAGCAATTATCTATTTACAAAAACTATTGTTTGGACTAAAAAATTAAAACACTAGTGCTTTCGTATGTGGCTTGGAGAATAATCTGACAAAAAATCATAATGATTGTATGTATATTAGTATGGTTTTTATTGTAAAAAGAAAGTTTTTAGAGGTATCTTCATGATTATTTTCTATCGTATCAAATTAGTTGAATTATGTTTTCAACACACTATCTACCTAGCATATCTATCTAGCTGAAGAATATCATATACTTTTCTGATTTTGTTTACTGTAGTCGATCTGACACTTTTATTGTTACTAAAACTTGCGTTTTTTGCGTTTAGGTCCTGTAAGCCCCTAAACCAGGCAACCAATTGAGTTCAATGTTAGCTGGTTTTGTAAAGGCCAGTTTTACAAACATTTTTTTATCAAAGTAGAAACATTTGCAACTAGGGTCAGCGGGATTGTCCGAAAGGGCTAAGGAAGGAACACGGGTGGGTTTTAGTCAGTAAGAGTCTGACACTCCCTTCCGCTCCACCCAGAGCGGGATGATTTCCCATCGGCAAAAAAAAAGCCCCATATAGGTACACTTACGGCTGTCCATATTCTGTCTATCATGAGTTTATACAAGTAACAAGTAAGGATGTCGGCTGATAGAGATGTAATTGAAGTAAAAGACGTGCTTTGTCGGATCGAATCGATGATTGTAGGGATTGTTTTGGGTTTGTGAATCGTTTTAATTTTTGTTTTGTGGGGGAAACCTTCAAAAGGCGCCTGGACTTTGGAAAAAAAGACCAGGACGTGTGGGATTCTTATCTCACTAAGACCACCCCGGGACCCCCTCCATGTACTGATGGTGATCCCTCCATCAGCATCAGCACATGGAGGGGATTCCGTTTCCTCTTAATGTACCAATCCGGAACCCCCTCAGTGCAACGCCTGTTAGGGCACGTCTCTGGGGAGAGTACCTAGGTACCTACTTAAATAAATTTATTGAAAAATAAAACACAATTTTAATGTTTCTATCTTTATTTGTCAAAGTTTGCCTTACCATTAGTTATATAATCATTTTATTTATCAGTTTTCTACGATTTGTAATTTGTCTTTGAAAAGTAATCCAACCTTTACCCAACGTTTAATTGTCTACCGCACAATATTGCATAATAATTATAATAAATGAAGTAAAAAATCATTATTTTTTCAGTAAATTATCATTAATTTACTATTTACAAATAATTATTTACAATTTATTTTACACTATATTATTTTTTTATCCTATTTAAACATTCGACTAGAAAAACAACTACAAAATAACAATACAAGTATAATTCCGTGCTATTTTATTTTCGATCGTGTACTTAAAATCTGTTTAAATATAATTATTTACAATAAATTTCCTAACAATTAAATGTAACATATATATCTGGAAACAATAATTGTGTCATAGTTCTAACAATATAGATTTAAATGTTAGAAACAACAAAATATAATATTATTTCCTATAAAATTTACAAGTCTTTTAGGATTTCAATAATAAATATTAAATTCAATAATAAATAATAATTTTTTAAATGTAATTTAACATTTACAAAATTATATATCTACTCAAACTTGATCTAAAAATAAATTAAACTGTTCATTTTATTTATTCTTTCCTTTTCGTAATTTTCTGGGAAATTGAATTTGCTACATAATACCTAGAACTTAAATTAAATTGCTAAAACGACTTCGCAAAGGGAATTGAAGGAAAGTATAATTACTAGCTTAAACTTTAAAGAGATTGGCAACTAAATTAATTCGTTGAAAGGTTTTTAAAAAGCTGCCATTGGTGTGACAATAACAGAAAATACTTTTGTGGAAATTACTAGTCTTACCAGCTGAATATTTTTTTTAAACAGGGAGAGGACCATGTCCATTTACACTAATTGAGAACTGAATGCCATTATATTGTTCTTCAGAATTTATATAAAATCGGTAGGAAGTTTACGCCCAATTGAGTGGGATTGAGCGGGTCAGGTCACGGGCAAAAGTTTCCACACAATGGGTGCCTGAAGATGGACGGTACCACCGAGGTCAGCCCAGAAAGCGGTGACGATATGACCTGGAAGAGTTCCTGGAAGGACTTGGGGGAGGCCTTTGCCCAGCAGTGGGACAGTATAGACCAAACAAAAAAAAATGAAGTTTACATAAAGAGCGTCATTTGCCATTAAAACAAAAGAACGACAAGTGTTCAAGCTACCGTTTCCTAAGAAAGCGGCGAATGGTCACACAAAAACGGCTGTCCAAATACAGATCGTTTTTGACATCTTAATGTCAAATATTGATGAAAATATCAGATTTTCATGACGGCTAAAGCTCTTCTAAGAAACTGTTGCTTTAGCAGTCGCTCTTTTGTTTTTTGCAAAGACTGATCTTACTTGGGGCGGTGAACGGACGAATCAACAGCACATCAATCTGGCCGGATACTCGAAACAGCCGGACTCACCATGAAAACTTAGAAGTTACAACTGAAGGCCAATTCTCGTAATATAAAACGTCCAAAATCTAGTCGCAGTCTCATCTCGGCGACACACAAATGTCAAAAACTTGTCAAAAGTGTAGGGAAATCACAGGTATTTTTGACAGATTGAGACTAAGATTAGACTGTGAACGTTTCGCTGATCTTTGGAATTGACACTACTGACAGCTCACTTCACCTGTCCAAACACACTATGCCGAAGGTAGGCGACCGAAGTTCCGCGGCAGATTTTACGTTCCGACGTATTCGGCTGATATGACACACCATAAGTGTCGAACTTACGCAGCAGAAATACAGTTGCGCACACGCGGGGCGCGGGCATGCCTGCCTCCCGCTGCTCTCCGGCCCTGATCTTTTTCGGCAACCGAACCGAACTTTGGTCGCGTATAATGTTTGCTCTACAGAATATGTTTCCGCCGAATTGCCGCTAAACTTACGCCCGACCGAAGTTCGGCTGTACGCTATAACGCAACGTAATTTCGGCATAATGTGTCGTCAGTAATTCAAATAGCATTGCATGCGTAATCATGCCGAACTTCGGTCGCGTACTTTCGGCATAGTGTGTTTAGACACTAAGTTTTCACGATGAGAGTGAGTTTTACAAATAGAAATTGCTGCAGCAATCTTGAGGTTGTTACCACACTTGGTATGGATATAGACAGATCGACGGATTTGAAGGTAGGTAGCTGAACATTTATCGTAGCTTTTGGACTTTTGTTTCATAAAATGAATACAATATCGAAGTAAAAACGCGATCACGAGCAGTTGTGATAGCTTTTGTCATTTAAAAATAGTTATAGCGTTGACATTTAAAAATTCTACTATTTTTATTTTACAATCGCTATCTCTTACAAATTATACACATTTTCTCAATGGTAATACCTATCTAACATTAAATTAAGTTTATGTACATTTTGCCGAAATTAGAAGGCCATTTTCTTGGATAAAATAGTATAGAAGATAAAGCTGAGTCAGTGTTCATAGAATTTTCAAGATGGTGCAAACTACTGGTTAATTGTGTTCCAGTTTTATTTTTCCAAATTGTATTTTTAACTTGTTTTTTTTAAATTGTTTTTAATTTAAATAATTAAGAAACTAGCTTTAAAATAGAACATGGACAGACAAGAAGTTACGAAGAATTTCATTCAATAATTTCGAGTTAGGTGGAATTTTATTTTCAAAAATAATTATTTTTCAAGCTAAGAAAATAAATTGTAGTTGAAAATGCGACAAAACATTTACAGAGAAAAATAGTGTTACAGCCAAATTAGACCGATTTTAAATTTTCCATAGAAACAGAGATTTCCTTAAATAAGAAATTTCGAAAATGTTCTCTACAAAATTTTTAAACCTTTGTATCCTGCATATGCGTATGAAGTTTCATTAAAATCGGTTCATTAATTTCGAAAAATAAGGGCTTGAAAATTTGTATGAAATGCCGTACGGCGTAAACGACTATAGACTTATTCTTCACACTTTTCGTAAAGTCTCTTATAAAGAAACTATACATTACAAAGATAATTCCGGCAATACAGTGAAAATTAACAATAATTTTAATTACAATAATATATTCGTGTCTTAGCCTAGATCTTATTAACATGAAGACTATTCTATACACAGTTCAATGAAAAAGGTTTTCATAATTTGGATAATTGTTACGGACGTGAATTATTTGAATGTGATAGACTTATTAGATGTGAATTAATGGTTTTTGGGAATTAAAAAAAAAGTGTCTTGACCTTCAAAAAGTTAAATTTTTTTCGGCTTCGTTCTTAATCGTAAAGTGTCAATTTGACAATTTTTTTTCATAGTTTAGTGAATTGTATGTACAGACGCCAGCACATCAAGCTACCCGAAACTGTCAAAATTTCCCTATCAACTTTGAACCTTATGTTTTAGCGATAAAGTTGAAAATCTATTAAAGAAATCTGACAGATTTTAGTATGTTGATGTGCTGGCGTCTGTACTTCGTTACAATAAAATCTTTCCAAAAACGAAAAACATAGTATTTCCGTATAAGATTTAATAATACGTCTAAATGAATTAATCCAAAGTGTATCACTGAAGGCAAATGAAAATAAATTAATAAGTACCAAAAGTATTTTTTTGCAGAATGACGCTTAAAATATCAGAAATCTACAAAAACCTGTAATGAACTGAAATTGATTTTTCTGTAAATAGGATAGCGTAATCACTTTTATGTAGGTATATATATAAAATTCAAAGTCCTGACTGACTGATATATCAACGCACAGCCTAAACCGCTGGTCCTAGAGACATGAAATTTGTAGGGTGTGTTCTATATGAAGAGTAGGTACCCAATAAGAAAAGGATTTAAAAAGTCCACCCCTAAGAGGGTGAATGGGGGGAGGGTGAAATTTCACGTGGGCGAAATCGCGGGCAGAAGCTAGTAAGATATAATTAAATAAAAAATCGATCGGAGGAAAAAGGAGTCGACATTTTCTATCTTACCTCCCCTGAGAGGCGATAGAAATGGCAAAACAAATGTATGTAAAAAAACTAAAATGAAAACTGTATCTCTTTCATAAATCCATAAATCAGCCTATCACGTTCCCACTGCTGGGACACAGGCCTCCTCTCTGTGAGAGGGAGTGGAGCATAATTCACCACGCGGGCCCTGTGTGAGTTGGTAGATGTCGCATGTTTTCGAATTTTTTGGTTCTAGGACATGCAGGTTTCCTCACGATGAGAGCAGTGGTGATGAAATAAATTACACAAAGTAAAACGCCTTGCTGAGTTCGAACCCACGACGTACAACTCGTAAGTCAGGGACGGTACCATTGGGCCACCACTGTAATCTCATCCACAAAGCATTTAATAATGATTCCACTAATTTTACAAACACTGAACGAAGAGACTACGCCATAACTAATGAAAAGCTAATCTAAACGTGTTTTACAAAATCAAAGTGAAAATGTAATTCTATGAAACCACTGAACACGCTCATTGAACTAAAAATACCATTCTCAATATTGAAATTAACACTTCAGTAGCAAAGAGCAAGGGAAGGGTACCTTGTTACTCGAATATTTGATCGCCCATTACAACTGGTCCGTTAAAATCCTTCCATTTAAAACTCATTGGACTGGTCTTGACACATTTAAAATCCATTAGACCTGTCCTAACACATTAAAGTACAACGATAGGAATGAATTTAATCATTTGTTAGATAGGACATCCAAGTCGAGCTAGATAATTTCTGTGATTGAATTGAAGTAGTTTCAAATTGTGATAAACAATGTGGAGATAACAATACGACAATAAATGGAAACTATCAATTATATCCAAACATCGAAATAAAAAGTGATTTTTTTAATTTTTTTTTTTCGAATTAATTGTAGTGATGATCTTACTATGGATTTTGCCAAACTTTGACTGGCTATAGCGACTAAACTATTGGATATTATTTAGTTGATTTTTTGTATGCAGACTGGGAACGTCATTAGGCATATGTACGAAGTTTAATTTATATCTACTTACACCGCAACAATCTATACTAACCTCAAAATCATTTTTTTTTTTTTTTATATACACATTGACATTGATGAATTTTTTTTTTCTAAACAATGACATTTGCTTACTTTGTAAAGTATTATATTATTTTTTCATTGTGAATGTGAAGACGATGTCGGTCGTTTTACATATATATATATTTTTTTATTCTCTCTGTTCTGTTAGTTTTTTTTTCATGGTCTGGCAGTTTGAGTAATTTATGTGGCCTACCCAAATGTCCTTTCTTTGGTATTGTTCGTCGAATCGTTGAGCTCCTTAAGTCTTGAGTTGAGCTACACGATTTTTGACAAATGCGTGCACTGACTGGACAGGTCCTCTCAATCTGTGTGGTTCTTTCCTCAAAAGACCACCTCAGACATCGATCTACATGGTCTTCATATAACCTGACCAAGATTATGTCTGGACTTTAAAAGAGACTGTGACCTCTGAGTTTGTTTCGGCCTTTCTTCTCAGAGTAGTCAGATAGGAAACGCCGACTTCATCTAGTTTAAAAAAAAACATGATTGACGTGTAAAAGTGTTTGTACAAACCTACTTACAAAAAATAAAATCATTTCATCATTTCATTTCATTTCACAAGTGAAATATAATTCGGTCAGTCATTTTAAAACGGAAGGCGCTCCTTTTGCACAAGGCTTCGTTTCTAATTAACCATACACAAAGGCCAGAGTAATTTTCTTGTATAGTATATATATATTCCTACGTGCAGGCATGAGAGTAGAAGTACATAATTTATGCTAACAAAGTTAAAAAAATATTTTGTTTCCTATAGAACAAAATAAATGCAAGTGTAAATTAGGTTAATATCGAAATGACTACTCCTATTGAAAAGTCATTTAAAAATACTATATAATTAAGTTTTAGCGCAAACTTAACATTATGTGGTGTGGGATTTAAAGTTTTTTTCCAAAAACACAACAATCTTTGTTTACATGTTTGGAAACGAAATCACAAACGCAGTATAGATTTAATGGTTTATGCAATTCACCAAGGCCTGTCTGAACTAACCGATACAATAATGAGGTTAATAGTGAAGAGTAATTTAGGTATTTCAGTGTTTCACAAAATGATAAGATAAATCTTTCATAACATACAAAGAATCACGTCCGCAACAATTATTCCCTTACCAAAATCTACTTAAGACTCATTTATACATAACAACACCGTATCATAATGTTGTTTCATAGTACCTTGTGTAATTTTCATCTGAACCCATCTACGGTGCTCGTGTAGAGAGTCGCAAGCGTGCAGTAAAGTGAAATGAGTAAATTAACTGACAATGCGCAGGGAGATGCTGTGTTCGCGTTTCCATGCTGCATTGCTGCTGGATGTTCGCCTGTAGAAAAAGAAGATTTTGTGTTAAGTAATTATTTATCGGCACCCTAATTGCGTACCAAACTATTACCCTCAATTTGAATCATTTTGAAGCATATTTCTAATCCATTGCTCCATAAGTTCGAAAAATGTGTCTGCACAACAACGCAATTAACGCAATGAATGTTGTTGAACTGTCAAAATGAAACCCATTGCTACTGATAGTGTGTTACGCAATTGCCCTACTGATCATAGAATCAAAGCTGCTTCGGGTATTACCTTTTCTTTGAATTTAGTTTTGCATTAGTGTTTTTACCTATTGTTTTAGATTGAAATCGCTAACCCGTTTTCAGGAAGCGTGGTGATCAATATTTGTGCTGTATGGGAAGAGTCCTTTGCCCAGCAGTGGGACAATAATAGCGTTTTGGGAGATTTGGAACCAAACTAAATCGGAATTGGCTGAAAATTTCATTGTTGGAACATCTTTTACTAATATTCAGAGCTTGTTATAAATCGTAACAATTTCAACTATCAAATAGTTTGATATAATCTTTAGCATATTTTGAGATAAAATATTCTATCATAATCAGCCGTTAAGGCGGGTGTGTGTTTTTATGTTTGTTACTACTTCACGCTCAAACGGCTGGACCAATTTTGATAAAATTTTGTATGGAAGTAGCTGACACCCTGGATTAACATATAGGCTTCTTTTTATCCCAATATTCCCACGGGATCGAAACTTATGAGTGTAAAACCGCGGGGCGCAGCTAGTTTGAAATAAATGCTATTTGTTTGTTCCATATATTCGTATTATTTTGTTTTCTATAAACAATCACTTTATCTCAATTGACTTCGCCCATTTTTCGTTTCAAGTCGTCCCCCTTTTTACAGTGAGACTGTTTCATCAGCCGCCCAAGGCTACATGACCTGAAGCGCGGTCTTTGTTGGACTGCATAGAAAACAAAGAGAAGCGCGATGACACAACGCTGGTAATTTATTGCAAAATATGAAGCTACTGTTTGGACTAAAAAATTAAAACACTAATGCCACAGTATACAGATCATACAGTATTATAACTCGGCCGTAACCTTGAAATAAATGCCTACAGCCGCGCGGTACGTAAACATGCGATAGGGCTGCCCGCCTCCAGCATTTTAATTACATTTGCCTACTTTGTGTTTCCATTTACTTTTGTTATTGTATTTTACTGTGTGTACATAAATATTAATAATAAAAACCACGTCTTTACTTTGAATTATACAAACTAACAAAACAAAACACACATGCCCGAGGTTTTAACACAAGCGTACCTACCGTATAATGATTCATGAACCGCCTATAACTACCTATTTCACTCGTGTCTATCACTTTCCTTTACTCTATTCACTTTATTTATTAATCCAGACATCTTTTTTTTCGGGAGATAAAAGGAAATACTTATCCATTAAAAATACACACATTATGTACTATAACAGTCAGAAGTCGACTAGCAATCTCACAAAACTATGGCATAAGAATATTAGTTGTACTTATGACCTTCTTCTATAAGAACGTTTGACAACACTACACGTTGGCAACTTGTTGCCCGCTTATGATTGTTATTACAAATTTCAATAAGTTAAGTGAGCGTTACGGTGGCCAAAGTAGTTAGCATTGTGCCTCGCATGGCGAACGTTCGGGTTCGAGTCTCACATCAAACATGAATAATATTTTTTAAGTATTACAATCATGTGAAATAAGAATGCCGAGTTGCTAACAAATATCTTAAATATTCCACAACTAAACGAATATTCTTTCGTTTTACAATTATAATCTTAGCGTCGTTATTAAAATATGAGGGTAGATTTGAAACAAAGTGATAAGTTCACTTTGTAAATCTACCCTCATATTTTAACTACTTTACTAGTTTACCTAAATTATTCAACTATTCGCTATTGTTGGTTGGTGAACATAGTTACGAACGTTTGTGTTATCTTGTTGTTGCTATTTTAGTATTCTTCTGAATTCAATATGCAGGCTAATATTAGTATTGAAGCCAAGGCAAATATTGTGGCCCTATAATAACATAAATAAGTGTAAAGGATTTCTTCTGTATAAAAAATATTACAATGTTACCATATCAAAATTTGTTTCATTTATTATCATATTATAATAATAAATTACCTTTATTGTAATATATATATTTGTTCAAAGTAATTTACTAAAATAAATTACTAAAACATACAAATAATAATAATGATATAAAACATCAAAAAAAAAACTGGCCCAACTAGGATTCGAACCTACACCTATCCCGTTCACATTAGCGTGTGCAGCCTCGTTACCGATCTAGCTAATGTTAACTTATATTCACGTGTTGAAATTTTGCATTACTATGAAAAAAATAATCAGACTGCGATAAAGAAACAAGTTACTGATATTGTCATCCTTGTCTAGCATTGACCACATGTATGACTACTCGTAGCGCGATGCTACACGACATGTTAGTTTGTTAGCGTTGGAACATCACTCACACGGATAAAAATGCGTATGTGTGTCAGCCCGTATAGCGCAGGCGATAATGGTCATTGCGGTGTAAGTGGACTTCTGGCCGTGACTGTACCTACCTACTAGTAAGTAAAATTATTTTATAGTCTTACATCTAAAAAAAGTTACCTCTGGATGCGTTATTGACGAATTCATGCAACCAAAAACAGCACAATATAGCCTACTCGTCATATTAATTATGTACTTCAATTATTTTTAGTGAAAAAATCACACCGTCCGTTCGTCACTGCGGCACAGTCGCGACTGTCTGCATGCCGAGCGCATCCCGAGGTCGAGGCGCGTAGGTATAGCTCGCGTTTCGTCCGTTTGTATGAAGTCGAAATACTGTATATCTTTATACTGTGCTAATGCTTTAGTATGTTGCCTGTAGAATAATCTGACAAAAAATCATAATTGTATGTACCTATATTAGTATGGTTTTTATTATAAAAATTAGAGAGAGAGTTATCATATCAAATTAGTTGTATTATGTTTTCAATACACTATCTACCTAGCATATTATATCCTGTAGAAATATCATAGATTTTTCTGATATTGTTTACTGTAGTCGAACATAATTACCTATACTGTTATTGTTTCTAAAACTTGCGGTTTTTTGTGTTTAGGTCCTGTGAGCCCCTTAATTATTGCACTGCTGGGACACAGACTTCCTCTCCGTGAGAGAGAGTGGGTTGTAATCTACCACGTGGGCCCAGTGCTGGTTAGCGGATGTCATATGTCTACGAATGTTTTGGTTCTAGGACATGGCTGTTTCCTCACGATGCTTTCAACATTATTCCAGCTTGTCGCCTTTATCAAAATTCCAGTTCAGTTTCACATTTTAAGAGATCTTATCATCTTCCGTCTCTTTATTATTCGACTGTCAAGTAAGAGACAGCAATACTTAAAGGTTAGTTAAGGCTGCTTCCATGTGACCCTTTTTGTTACTAGTATATAGGTCACCTATATCTTAAACAAGGGTGTTGTAAGTAGCAACTTAGAGATTATATCTGATGGACGGGGTCGAAAATTCATGTGGGGCGTGTTCTTGAGTGGACTATAAAATTAAATAAACTATAATAAGGCTTAATTTGGCACTTGCCAGTTAAGACGTTTGCGAAATATGGACGGGAAGAAAATAGTTAAAAAAAGATGTTGTTTTTTAGAGTGCCATACCCAGAGGGCGCCACCGGAACCGTATTCCTATGTCTGCACTGTCCGTCCATCCGTCTGTCAGCGGGCTGTATCTCATGAACCGAAATAGGTAGACAGTTGATATTTTCACAGAGTGTGTATTTCTATTGCTGCTATAGCAACACATAAGCTAAAGTTAAAAATTTAAAGGTTTCTCCATAGAAGAAACGTGTTTTTTCGGGTCAGAAACATAGACATGCAGCCAAAGTGACCTCTGCGTTGCCACCGACAACGCCGTGGAAGTGTTTTGGGAAAACACGATTAAAAATACCGTCGTGCCAGCGACACGAAAAAGAAGAACTATTTAGTTTTGTGTATGTACTTACCACTACTAGCTGGTTTTACAGGAGACTATAAATGTTATTCTATTTTAAATTTAGTGAGGTATTCAAATCGTTTAGCGCTAAATTCATTTGTGATTTGTTGTGCAAGTAGGCCTAAGAAACAGAAGAAAGTTTGCCAAAATAACAGTGATCTTGATTTGGCATGATCAGATTTTGGCAAACCTGTGCGTGGCGGCAACCCGACATCAACTTTATTGCAATAACCATAAAGATCACTGTGATTTTGACAGTGACGTAAAGTCAGTGGTAAAATAACGTTACACTAAGATTCTCACCATTTATGACATGCACGTTAACCGAAGCCGCTTCGGCCATCGTCGGCACACAGCTATAGTTTCCGCTATCGCCTGGAAGGAGCTTCTCCACCGTCAGCCGTGACGTCAGCTGCTCCGTCCATTCCGTCTTCAGTCTCACACGAGGCTCTTCCTGCAACTCGTTCTCTTCTAGTTCCTTATACTCTATTATGTTTGATCCTGGGGATGGAAGATTATGGTAAGATTATGTAATTTGTTGTCGGTGTCCCTGCCCCCCAGTATGAATCAAACAAAAACTAAATGAGGTCGGCGTTCATACCTGGCTACTCTGAGAAGAAAGGACGAAACAAACTCAAAGGTCAGTCTCTTTTAAAGACCAGACATAATCTTGGTTATATCATGTAGATTGGTGTCTGAATAGTGCATTACGATACGTAAACTAAACCTGTGCTTAAATCACGTTTTTCTGTGTAAAAATGGTCACAGAAAAGCATGACTAAGTGCGGGTTTAGGTCACACAGTACTATAAATAGTAAGGAAAGAACCACACAGATTGAGTCTGTGTCAACAATAAATAGACTAGAGACTAGAGTCAAGAGCAAACCCATTTCAAATTAAAAAAATAATAATATTAACGAAATAATAATGATTATGGATAGAATAACTGACTTACCCTTATACCAAAATATCGTGCCCAGGTCGTGCGGACCCTGACTCAATATACATGTCAGTGACAATGAGCTGCCAGTTTTCACGTACAAGTCCACCGGACCCAGGATGTGTGCTTTCGCTTCTGTTGACAAAATAAAATGAAAAAGTTTCATAATTTACTTGATAAGTGAAAAATACACAAGTTGTTCACTACAGGAATTTGTTTTCTATCGTGGGAGCGTAAACAAAATACCTAATCCCACTTTTACAAATAGCTACTAGATTTCGGGAGACTGTTGTTCATACAAATATTTGATTCGTCCGTGAAATTACTGTTACTTGAAGATCTTAGACACTGCGTCAATGAAAACGACAAAAGATACGGCTACAACTGTAAATAACTAACAATTCAAAACCATTTGACAGATATTTTCTAAGTACACCACACCCGCACACATACCCCAACGGAGCAGTTTGAATCCACAGCAACACACACACAAACACTCCTCACAAATAACTTGTGAGCCCATTAATTAAATATAGGGTGACTGGTAATTAGTGACCGATACTTAAACACGTGATTTTCCTCATCATTATGAACAACTTTTACTATGGGACCAAACCTGAAATCGTGAAAAAAAAAACAGCTGTTCTCTACATTTTGACGAGTAAGACGAACATAAATGTAGGGAACAGCTGTTTTTTTTTCGCGATTTCAGGTTTGGTCCCATAGTAAAAGTTGTTCATAATGATGAGTAAAATCATGTGTTTAAGTATCGGTCACTAATTACCAGTCACCCTATATGTATGTTAACATCAGAATTATTACGCAATATATGAATATTTTATAAAACGTGTCAATCCCTAGTTTAAAGGGACTTAATAATCTGTAAAAGCCATATATGGGTATGGCTTTCACACAACCTTTATTGAAACAACCCTGATGTTACCTTTTTTTATCGTGGAGAAATGCTCATGCATTCTGCTCTACCACGGGGAGATAGTGCAGTTACGTGGGGCTCTAACCCACTAAAACTCCATGGTGTCCTCCTCTGCCGCTTACGGCGGGAACACGGGCACGCGTTAGCACTCATCCGTGAACCCGCCGCGGCTGCCCGTCAACGGACCCTCCTCTAGGGAGTACTCCCCATCACCGGCGCACCAGAAAACATAGCACGCCGTGACCAGCCCAGGGACCAAACCAGCACATGGGCGCCAGCCGATCCTGTGTCTGGGCACCCTTGATTCCCCTGCGACGGGTCAGGTCATTGGCCCCGCCACTCCCGCCGCGGCGTCCAACCCTTAGCCGCGATGCCTCCCATACGACATCGCGGCCCGCCTCAGTAGTGGCCTCAATGTGGCCCAAGCGGCACCGCAACCTACTTGTTGGCCGCTACGTCGGTCGGCTTACCGGCAAAAGCCCTGACGAGCGGCCCCTCCTCGGGTTCCTCTTGGCTTCACCGTGGGTGACCAGGCCACAGCTACTGAGCCCCCCCACCTCGACAATGCGGGAACCCACCGGGGGGACACTGATATTATCTAGGCTAAGTCTTTTGGTAAATAAATGATTAATTAGGTACTATAGAGGTATGAGGAATAGGGTGTAAAGTTCACTCATACTCTATAGAAAAGGGAGGATCCTCCGACCAGACGGGTGTTATGTCTGGCGGGCAACTGCCCAATGATTCATGTCGGGCCGTTGTATCTATGTTAATTGCGCGGTAAACTCTGCTTGCGCGATGTAGGATTTGCGTGACGTAGTATGACGCGTTGTTCGTATGTGGCGTTGTAGATACCGCTACATCACTCCCCCCGGAGACCGGAGGTCGATAGTGGGCTGAGTCTTGTATCTTGCGATGCTTGCCAGTCCAGCTGAGGTTCCAGTGAGTCGGAACCGGTTGCCGCATAGTTCACGGTGAGTCGGAACTGTCTGTGAAGATATCCCCAGTGAGTCGGGGTGGCGCTGCGTTATGCTCCAGTGCGTCGGATGTGGTACAGCGCCGGGTCGAGGCTGACTGCTGGCGTCGACCAGGAGAGCGTATTTCAAGGGCTCTGCTTGTGCACCGGCCGAAAGTGCAGTGTGCTGTGCCGAGGTTGCTGATGAGGCTGTGGGTGATGACCAGGAATGCGCGGTCGCTGCATGCTGGTGGTCAGGATACCCGTTGAAGCCGTGGAAGCTGGCTGGCTGGGTGACTCGCCGCTCTAAAGCTTGCGGGAGTGATGATGATGACGTCACGCTGTAGTATTTGCACGAAGGCTGCGCTGACGTCCATGTTCGGGGTCACCAGTATAGAGGTATGAGGAACAGGGTGTAAAGTTCACTCATACTCTATAGAAAAGGGAGGATCCTCCGACCAGACGGGTGCTCTGGCGGGCAACTGCCCAATGATTCATGTCGGGCCGTTGTATCTATGTTAATTGCGCGGTAAACTCTGCTTGCGCGATGTAGGATTTGCGTGACGTAGTATGACGCGTTGTTCGCATGTGGCGTTGTAGATACCGCTACAGTACTAACAGTGATTACGTTCACAATTGCATTTAAAACGTAATTAAATTATTGAAATTGTAAATTGTAGCCTTTAACTGAACTCAATTACATGAGATTTTGCACAAGTTTGTGCACATTCTGAGGAAAATTACTTGCTAAGATTTCGTAACTACTAACTAGCTAAAATAACTTTGGAACTAATTCCCCTAAATCATCAGTATTTATGTAGTTCTATCCATAATACTTAATCTTCCGTTGGTTTCGTGGTCGCAAGCGCGACTGCTGAGAGTGGGATCCTTGGTTCGATTCCCAGGTTGAGCAAAGTGTTATTGGGTTTTCCATTAGGAATTTCTTAGTAACAGCCCGGAGTTTGGAAGTTGTGGTGTGATACCCCCGTGTCTCGGAAATCATGTTAAGCTCTCCGGTCGTGTCGGATTGCATGCCGCCCTATCGGATTAAGAGAGTGGGGGAAGAAAGAGTGCACCGGTGTTTGCGCACACGCTTGTGCACTTTAATATTTTCCGCGCTGGACGCTAGTCTCGGCTGAGATTGGCCGCCATGGCTGAAATACTGTCTGGGGACTATTAGTATTACTTAATCTTATTCTAGACTAGCAGCGTCCCACGGTCTCACCCGCATAAGTGTCCATTCCGTGGGAATGTCGGGATAAAACCTATCCTAGGTCCTTTCCCGGCACTCAAACTATATTTATACCAAATTTCATCTAAATCGGTTCAGCGGTTTAAGCTAGAAGAGGTGACAGACAGACACACTTTCGCATTTCTAATATTAAGTATGGATTACTAAGGAAGTATGGATTCTATAGATGTATCAGAAAGGTGTTACAGACCATTAAACCGAACAACTGTCAACCATGGGACCAAAATATATATAACTCTTTAATTGGTAGATAACCAAGTCATTCCCATTTCAAAATAAAATGGGATCAAGAATTAAACTCAGAAATCTTATTTAAAATTCTGTAAATTTTCACCACAAAAAAAGTTAATGAATACATTAAGTTATTCCCCACAGTATTTTTTTAAAGAAACTAATATTCAGCTTTGCAAATCCTCATACATTCAGAAAAGCGTCCTACATTTTGTAATGACTAAGTCCAAGTATTTTTTTTATAAAGTAGACAATTTCCAGACTAGATTTTGCCGTCCTAAAATAACCAAAAACCCGAATCTCCTAGCTCAACATTATCAAGACCGTAACGACATTTAAAATTCAAATTATGCTCCATAATATGAAAAATGTATTTCGCTGAATCCACTCAGCTCATACAACAGCAATTCTTAAACACAAGTGTTCTCCACAACAATATTAATTGTATGAATATCTAAGAGTGTTGTGTAATAGAGGAGATAAAAAACGAATTTTCTCGTTTACTGTCCTAATTCCGCAAAAGATGTTGTCTGTTAAGATATTAAAGACATAAGAGCCTGTCAAGTATCTTCAAACCGTGATACAGCACGTGTATAGTAGAAAGAAAATGCCCCTTAAAACGATGAAGAAAAAATTAGGCCAAGATTAAATCTGACGAAGCTCGAAGGTTGCGTTGAAGCCCTCATTTCACATTGTTATCGGCGAATTTGAAAAGTTCAAGAGGATTCGTGCAAGGGGTTTCCGTAGTCACGGCTAATAAGTAAGGATAAAGAAAATCCGGGGCTGTTATCTACCTTAAACCGATTAATAATTTAAATGAAAATAAACTTCATGTTAACAACAAATATTTTGCTGTCGTTTACGATCTTATTTAAAAAGTCAAGTTCTCTAACTAAGAAAATAATCATCTGAGCAAACAATTTTAAATTTGCATAACTGGAACTATAGACTTTGTAGTCGCTGTATTAACTACAGCGACAAGTAACAATAACTATAAAGTGAAACAGTTTCCAAGAAAGTTAAGAGAACCCAATTAAGTTATGAAAATAATGGAGAATCTCACAGAAATAGCTTTTTTACCTCTTTTTGAGCAAAGAACCTCAGAAATGAATGATGAAAATGAATACAAGCATGAATTTAATTTTATCTTCTCTTTATGTACGTGACGGAGAAGGTATGTGTCTCTCGTTATCATCAGCTATATTTTAACTACTGTGGGCGTACTATGGTTAGTGTTGGTTATTGCGCAACAGAAAAACCGTTTGCAGTTCAAATCAGATTATAATTTACAAACAAGTTAGTCACACACTGTAGGTTCACGACACGATGATACGGAACGCGTCAGTTTCTGAGCACATGCTCTATGATATGGGGTTTGGTTTCCGCACTTAGTCCTTCAAGTAGACCATTGTGCGAGGGCCATGGCGGCTGTCGGTGGTTATTCCAACCAGCCCACCTCCCTCCAGAAGCTGTTTAAGTCTCCTGGTCTGTTGAGAACATCTGTATAAGATCTGGGTGTCCCGAGGGTTTACTGACCTAATCTGGGTGACGCCTGTGCACTCAAAGAGCGCAACAGTTTCATCAGCCTCCATGTAAGCCCTGCGCAGGGGACTGTCCACTATGCCTATTGTGTGAAAGCGTTTGTTTAGCGATCAGTGTCCCGTGATGGTCTCCGTCACCAGGCACAGGCTTTTCCTGTCCGGGCGTAATAAACTTCTGGTTAGCTTGCCATCTATTAATATAATGGCTTCCTTGGAATGCCGGTGAAGATATCCACCAAAGCCAGCCAGTAGGGCAGCAGTGCGTGTAGTTCTCATGCCGCTAGTGATTGCCTCACAAGCGAACTAATGCAGCTTTTCGAGGTCTTTTTGGGCTGTGCTCAGGTCTGTTTTGGGCACATGTTGTCCGTACGATGTCCGCTGGTCAAGAGAGCTCCACACCGCTCTGTAGCGCTCTCGTTGACTCCCACGAACTCAGACTAGACCCAGTCGAGCACCGCGAGGCGGCGCTGGCGTTCCGAATAATCAAACGAATGACTCCGACATACGATAACAAGCTCAACGATATACTGGTGTAGCACGCCAAAGTATAAATTAAATTATAGCGGAATTACCAACATTTTACGTGTAAATACGTTTCGTTGTGATCTTGTCAAAGATAAATTAATTACGTTATGAACCATGAATAAACAACGAAATTCAGCTTTCATATTGTGTACGCTCAGTTGAAAATATTATATTAGATTTCGCTTCTAAGATCTTATTGAGCCAATATTATATAATATTATATCAGATTTCATGAGTACGCAACAATATCATTCATCATTCTCCTACGTCTAAACTATTTACTGCTTTTAAACAAGATCTATTATTTCAAAAACGTTATTATCTGCTATAATTTCGGCACCAATTCATTACGACCTTACCAAAATATCTATATTATAAATCAAACCTTCTTGTGAAAGCCGTAATCCCCAAAAACATCTTAGCGTTTGACCCACTTAGTTCGTAAATATTCAAGTTTGGGGAGCATGTTTTGCTGTGTCATTAGACCGGCTCAAGAGAGGCGAGTGGCAAGACAGCGGAGCATTAAGTGCTCAGGAAGCTAAGAAAATTGCAATGTCAAGTGGCGCCAGTTTTACCCTTTGTATTGTATGTAGTTGGAAAGTTTGCGGTGAAACTTAGACTGCGTCAGGAGTGAACGCTCCTATTTCGCTAAGTTTATGCTTCATTCAAGTTATTTGACGCGTTGCTTCTGGATTTGAGATTATCTCGTTAGGGTTTGCGAGTTTTGATTGGGTGACACAGTTTTGTGTTGGTAAATGACTATGTTGAAGACATTATTGGTGCAGTGTCTAAAACTTCAGTAACATTTTAAATTCTAGTTCTTTGATACAGTCATGCCGTGGTTGCAAGCGCTACTGCTAAGACCGCTAGGTCTTGGTTTAAATCCCCAGGTAGGGACAAAGTGTTAATGGGTTTCCGTTTGGAAATTATTAGTACCAGGCTGACCTCCAAATGGCAATACACGAAACTTATAACATAACTGTTGAAATAAAGGTGTAGGTACTATTATCAATATTTACATTTTCAAGCGTTAATCATTCTGCTATTAAGACCGTAACAAAAGCAACGATAAAGTGAATCGAAGCGTGGGCTACGATTAAATAAAACTGCGTTGGATTTATTTAATAAAGAATACAGTTTGAAAGTAGTTTCGTGCATCTAATCAATCAGGAAACGCTGACGTGACGATTTAAATGGCTTTTCGAACGATTGCCCTCAGAATGAAACACGAAACATGAAAGCCAATGCAAAAATATCTGGAGAGAGCGGACCATTTCGTTAACTATAGAATGGTTCCGGTTGCTTTTGTGTTTTGAAATAAAAACTCCTTTCAACGACTGCAATGCGGATGGTAAAATTAGACTTCTAACGAGGGCGTTGACACCTTTCTTTGGATGAATACAAAATATATTCTCTTGTTTTTAGCACCTTTATTTTTATGGCGATTTCATTACAATTTAATACCCTTTATTGTATACGAAACCAACAATGTCTAAGAGGAGGTTTTATTTTGAGTTCGCCTGTACGGTGCACGTACATGGGTTTTAAAATATATTTATGACAATAAGTTAGCCAGTAGGCTCGCGTATTTGCACTTTGGACGCGACCTACATTTGGCAATGCATTGACACTGACATATTGCATTGTTCCATGCATTTCATGTATATTACATTTTAGTGTTCAATTAGACGTGGTTTGAGTCGGACTACTTGCATTTTCATTTAGATTCATCCCGTTGAGCATTCATTGACATTTTCTGCATGTAAGTTTGAGTTTGACATTTTATATCTGCATTGACATTACTTATGTTAGGGAAGCACCCTACATCGCCCATAAATCATCATCTGTCTAGCCTTTTCCTAACTATGTTGGGTTCGGAATCCAATGTAACCGGAACCGGTTGTATACCAGTATTTCACATGGAGCGGCTACGTATCTGACCTCCACAACCCAGTTACTTGATAACAGGATTCCCCTCGGTAACACTAATTAAGACTTTCGGGCTACCCAAAATGACTGCTCAAATTCCTATAAACAAATCTCTACAAAGAATTCCCCAATTTTATTTCCCACCTACCCAGCAAAAGTTTCCCTAATATTAATTGGATCCTAACTACGTTTAACGAAGTCATTTCTCCATTTCTTTGCCAACTTTCGATCACGTACGGACCTCAGAAAGATTAGGAAATTAAAGCAATTGATATAATTGGACTTACCGACGACGTTCAGTTGAAAAGCCAGAGACATCTTCGGTTCGGTGTTGACTTGACATTCGTAGATACCTGCGTCCCTTTCTTGCGGGAACTTTATTTGGAGCGTCCAGTTTTCTGATTTTTCTGGTCTGATCACCTGGGGGAAAATAATGGAATTTGAACTGAACTTTAAAGCTAAGCGCAGATTATAGACTCGGTGGGTCGCAGTGCGCCGTATTTCAAAAATACGCCAAAGCACACCTGAGGGGCATTTCTCGTAATTATAAGAACGTTGACAGTCTGATATCAGTCTCAATCTGTCAAAAACTCCTCTAATTTTTGAGAAGTTCGTGACACTGATTGTTGATTGATTGACATTGATTGATATTGAACGTTTTTGATTACAGGAATTGGCCTTCAGGAGTCGCGGCCGGCCGCACGGCAACGCAGTAATTGACAGATTCAAATTTAGAATTTGAATTTGAACTGTTTCCACTGCAGTGCAATGAGGCTCGCATATTTGGGCATTGATGATGTAGGACGATTCTTGCGTTGCGTTGTGACGCGGCTCGCCTAAATGTGTGTACCTTAGTGCGCATACACACGAGCAGCACGTCTCAACGGCAGGGGTAACTGCAGGCGTCGACAAGCGTCGTTGCGTCGTGCCGCCTCGTGTATTACAGTACGGTGCTCAAATACATGAGCAGTACAATACAACCGACGTAGCTTGGCGGGCCTTAGCCGTTGCAAACTTTCGTGCATGTTCTCTCACTCACACTCACCTCATGTAACCATTTGGTTCCTAAAAAATCTTACTGCGCAGCCTATTGCGCGAAGTTCAAGCCCGCCAAGTTACTTCGGTCATATTGTACGTTGCCGACGGGAACCACCGATACGTTGACGGCGGGCGTCGACGGATGCGTATTCCTATGCCGTTGCCCGTTGACGCGTGCCGCTCGTGGGTATGAGCACTTAATGGAGTATTTTAGCTAAAGTTGTAAATGATTAAATGATGATTGAATGATGATGATGATGATTAAATGATTTTTATTTCTGTAAGTAGGTTTGTACAAACACTTTTACACGTCAATCATATTTTTTTTTAAACTAGATGAGGTCGGCGTTTCCTAACTGACTATTCTGAGAAGAAAGGCCGAAACAAACTCAGAAGTCACAGTCTCTTTTAAAGTCCAGACAAAATCTTGGTCAGATCGTGTGAAGACCATGTAGATTGGTGTCTGAAATGGTCTTTTGAGGAAAGAACCACATAGAGCGGACCTGTCCAATCAGTGCACGCATTTGTCAAAAATCGTGCAGCTCAACTCAGAACTTGAGGAGCTCAACGATTCGGCGAACAATACCAAAGACAGGACATTTGGGTGTCTCAGTGTCTGTTCAGGATAAGTTCGGTTTGTTATATAGATGTCAAATGCATATCTTCCAGATTTCAAAGAAAAGTTACTTAGTTATTTGACAATCATTGATTATAACCGGGTTAAATATAACCGTGCTAGCTAACAAAATAAATGTAAAACGTTATTTTGAATTCACTTGTCTTACAACCCATCCCTTCCAGAGCAGACTATAGTTAAGAAATCTGAACTTCAAGATAGTAAGACGAGATCTTTAGATTCTAGTTTGAGTTAGGTACGCGGGTCCTAGATTCAATTTGCAGATTGTATCGCATCGTATTGAAGTCAAGCGTTATCTGCGCTTAATGGCTAAACTTGTATAGCGTTTAGCCATTCAAAATAGTTTATTTGATAGTTCGTAATTATTAGATAACACACAATTGATAGTTGATATAATAGGCACAATAATAGCTATAGGCCTCGTTCATACATCTATGACCACAATGATTAAAAGTTGGAATCACACGTCAAAATCCCACTGTTCATACGGTTAAAAACAAATGCAGTATGAAATTGCCATGTGATCCTGAAATTCATCATCATGATCTGTCTAGCTTTTTCTCAACTATGTTGGGGTCGGCTTTCAGTCTAACCGGGTGCAGCTAAACACTAGTATTTTTCATGGAGCGACTGCCTATCTGACCTCCACAACCCAGTTACCGGGTAATACCCCTTGGTTATCCGACTTTCGGGCTTATGACCCGTAACGACTGTCAAAAATCCCCGAATAACAGCCGGGACCAACTGCTTAACGTGCTTTCCGAGGCTCGGAGGGGAAAAAATGGTTGCCCATCAACGGAACATCCGCGGCAAGCGTAGCTTAAGGTGATTCGAGCGATTATTATTACTTAACCACGAGCCCCTCCATGCCAAAATGCCATGTGATCCTAAAAGTATACACTAAGACATCGTACTGATTATCGTCGTGTGAACGGGGCCCACACAAACGAATTTTTCGTAATAATAAATCTTTTTTTAATTTATTTTTTCCAGAACGTGTCGTACAAACAGTTTGTTACAATAAAATAATATGATTTTACATTTTGGGGAAAAACCATAAAGGGAGTTGACACACAGCAGAGGGCCTAAAAATGCCACTTTGGCAGAATCATAAAAGGATAACATAATGGACAGTTAACCGTTAAGTTAATGGTGGAGCATTTTTCAGTTATTTTTTTTTTGTCTGTGCTAAAATACCAATCTATCCGATCCAAATCCAATCCCAATCTCTTTGATAACACCTACGTAGTGCAGCGAAAAAAGAAAAACACGGACTGTTTTCGCTATATTGCGATTCATAATTTTATCCTTTTATGATTGTCCAAAGTGGCCTTTTTAGGCCCCCAGAACACAACAGAATTGAATCTGGCGTCCTAGCTAAGTTACCTACAAGGTATATCTGTACCTATATACCTGTATCAAAGTTCGCCAGCCCAGGTTCCTACAGAATGAGTAAGTTTATTAAAAATTTCTTCAATTTTGGTTTAAATACTTCGTCCACCAAACAACTAAAACGTAGTAGATTTAATATGTAGTTGAATTTGTCATAATAAAACTACTTTCACATAAAGCGTCACTAACAAGTTGATAATGGAATAAACAAACAGTTGATGTTGATGCTGAAATAGTGGAAGTTTTACCTAACTAGAAACACGACAATGTCGAAATGACGGATTTGCGAATTCGCATTTAAATAGTTAATCCATATCAGAAAAATATATTAATATAGTTTGTTCTCTTCGACTGTTATGATAGTAATCCAATTGTAAAAATATCCAAATCAAGAAATCCGAAATACCTAGGTATTAGAATAGCCAATGTCCCAAAAAAATAGAAACCCGCTTTTAGATAACGCTGTATTGTCATTGGTACGGCAGACAAGACCGTTTAAAAAATGGTGTGTCCTTGAAATTAATTTAAATTAGATAAAAATGGAAAGTAGAAAGCTAGAATTTTGATGAAATTATATGAAATTTTGCATAGAATCGTTCGTTCCGTTTGTAGAACTTTCGCCAAGTCAGTCAATGTCATGTCTTTCGGAACGAGTTTGCGAAAATCTAGTTTCATAAAGAAGTCGAAGTTTATTTCGAAGTGTGGCAGTTTGGGATGTTTTCTCAAAGAATTGAATTTCCTGTTTGTCGAATTTCTCGAAGAGACGATTTTGATAAAAGTTGATTTTGGAAAACTAGATTTATTGCACCTTTGTCGATAAAATCTGCTTCAAGTCTTATTGTTTATCCGAGATAAATAGAATATTTATAAAATATATATATATTGCTGGAACTTTTATTGCTGCTCTTGACCTCAATCACGCCTGATGGAAAGCGATGGATGAGGTCTATGATGGAACGAGCGTGTCCAGAAGTTCACTCTTGCTTTGAAGGAAGACGGGTTAAATGTGGATGGGAACACAGAAGCTGGCAGAGAGAACATCATAGAATTTATGCGTTAATATTCACAGTTGGTATGTGCAACTGAATTTCCGTACATTAATTAGGATGACAGCTGGACAGACCGGCGGAAATCATACTACGGACTAAGTTTGAATAGGATTACTGTTAATACCTTCTCAGTAATGAAACAATTCAGTAAATCAATCCTTTTAATTTCTAATTCCTGTTCCTTTGTAAACGTTATCGGTTATTACTAAGAGTATCTTGTGTTTTTATCATATGAATACAGCATGTAACTATCAGAAAGGAGTGGTAATATTTTATGGTATAAACCATCAAAAAGAACAACTTTCTCTATGGCACCAACATCGTATTCGAAAAAAAAAATATCAACCGTCCCGTACTATTTCAATACATCCTCATCATCATCTGCCTAGCCAGTTCCAAACTACGTTGGGGTCAGCTCCCAGTCTAACCGGATGCAACTGAATACCAGTTTTTTTTTTTAAATAATATACCCAAATAGTAACTCTTTAAGTCATTGAAAATATTATACCTTCTTTTCAATTTAGCTTCTAATACATTTATTGTTGTCTCCTTTTTAAATGTTTGATGTAAATGTAAAATGTTTGATTGATGGCCTGAAACACAGATTTTTTCATAAACCTAGATCAGGCAGGTCTACATTACAGTTAGAATTTAACTTCCCTCGATTTGTAATTAATGTAAATCATATTTTTACTTTAATTTATACAAATTGTATTATTTATTACTATTATTATTATTTTACATGGAGTGACTACCAATCTGACCTCCACAACCCAGTTACAGGGTAATACCCCTTGGTAAGACTGGTTGTCAGACTTTCGGGCTTCTGACGACCCGTAACGACTGTCAAAGATTCACGTATGACAGCAACAGCTTGTCGTGCTTTCCAAGGCACGGAGATATACAAACCATAGATTTGTCCTGGCATTACCGAACACAACAAAAAAAGAATTGACCAATTTGGTGCAGTCATTCGGAAGTTAATGCGCGAACAGACATTTCGGCGACCTTGGTTTATACTATGTAAGGATAATAATAATTAATCCGGAGAATATGTTGGATTACGTTCGGCACTGGGATAAGGCCGTACGAATCAAATTCCCGACTAATTTGCAATGTTTTTTTTTATGCTGACACCATTGTGTTCTACGTCATTTGAGTGGAAAAACTGGTGACTACATTATTATATTGGGTTTCACAAGTGTCCGTGAAAATAGTAAATAAGAAAACACTTTATCCCGATCGTCGGGCAGAATTAAATGACGCAGAATTTGATTCGTTCGCTACGGCCTTAACCCAGCGCCGAAGTTACCCCAACCTAGCAACCGAACATTACCAGATGTACTGCACGATTTATTTTACGTGATCAAAATGTATATTAATGATATAAATCATACCTGAAACCGTTGATCCGATGTATAAGTCAGGATCCCGGCCGTTAATATATGAAGATCTCGCTTCCGGATCCAAGATACCTGAAATGAAGTGAAACTTGAGTACCAACTTTCACCATTTTCTCGTTCCCTTGACCCAGTTTTTGATCCCCAAAAACGGACTTTTCGATTCAACACACGCAGAACCGTTCGTCGTTACCAAATTCAAACGGAATACATATACTGAAATAATATTTTTGAGTTTGTTTCACATGGAATACTAATTATTCTATTTTGTAGGAGTGTTTGTTGTTGACAGTTTGTTTGTTGTCGAGAAATAGATAAGTGATAATAAAAAATACCAGCCTATTATTGTCCGACTCTAGCCGAAGAGGGTAATACAGAGAAGGTAAAAAATTACTGAGCACTAAAATATTTTAGAACGACACTGAATTTACCACACTACATGTATCTCGGCACAAATTATATCAGTTTAAGTATCTTAAGCCGTGGCGATATAAGCCAGTTAGAAATATTGTAGCAGGGCATAATACTACGACTGTATAGATACTCATTTAATCTGTATTATTTCAAAAGAGATTAATGCTGGAGTATCGTAATAGAATACGTGTTGAAACGTCCGTGCTTTGACTTTTAACAAAGCCTTTTGATCTGGGCATCAGGATGGACATATTTTTGTGATGATTAACCATTAAGCAGCATTATACTGGTGGTACACAATCTCAGCATGTATCAGCTCAGCACATGATTCTAGACCTTCTCGCGAAAATTCTGCTGTTTCATAGAAAACCGCAATACCTACGCTGTCAAAATGTTCCCTACATTTTGATAGCGTAGGTATTGCGGTAGAGCAATTTTTTTTTTATAACCTGCGTACAATTTCAACGCTTTGCACAGCCGCGATAAGGTTCAAAATCATGTGCAGAATCCATGGTTACCTATTGCGCGTGGATGTCCCTTCCACACTGTAAAATAGCTTGTAGGAAGGACACACTTAAGTGTACGCTTGTCGCCCCATAGACATTCTACCCCTCTGCTACCTACTACACACATTTAATTACATTGTTGACTGTCTCACATTTTACCTTCGCATTAGCTACTCTGGTATAGTTCTCTAAGATTTAAAAAGTATCAAAAGTAATTTATTCAAAGTAGGCTGAGACTAAGCACTTTTCGAACGTCAAAATTACAAAAGACAGTCCCCAAAACACTCGCCCTTCACCACTTCCTAGTGCTTTCGCTATTCATTTTCTCACCACAATATTACAAAATAAATATTACATCAAACTCAAACTCAAATAAATTATTTCAATTAAACCAATTACAGGCACTTTTGAATTGTCAAGGCGTCGGACAGTCAGAAAGATGAAGCTAGTTGCACATTCCAAAGCGTAGGGACACTATTTTAAATCAAAATAATATGGTTACAAAGTCTTGTTTACATCATTAATTTTAAAAATTATGCATGTGACTCATGGTATCAGAGTCAGACAACGTTTTTATATTGTGGCAGACTGGTGCCTCAACTAAGCTCTAGGGTTGTATTTCAGGACACCTGAGGTTTCTTTGTACACAACATCAAAAATTCGTGGCTCGAGTAGAAATTTTAAACTTTACATAATTATAAACTAAACTTTTGTTAATTGGGTTGTTTGTGTGTGGAAGTGTGTGTGTCGTGTGTGTGTAGAGTGATGTTGTTCCGTGCGAGCGACGTATGAATGTGCGTTATGCGGGCCACTCACGATCAAGTTCACCGTCAAGTTTGCAGCGGACTTGAAGCCGCGTCCAGTAAACTTGACGGTGTATGGCTACCTCTCATGCATACCCATAGCCATGCACCGTCAAGTTTACTGCACGCCCAAAAAATTAGGCGCTTTTTTGGGCGTGTGTGACTGAATGATAGTGTTATATTACATTATCTATTATGTGACTTAAATATAACTTTATGACTTAAGAATGATGAAGTAAGTAGGTTTGTATTTTGTAACGTTATTGCTTTAACTGATATTACACCATAGAGGTAAGTAAGTTTTAATTTGAAATGTTGATACAAAACACTCACGCACATTTCACTAATTATCATTTGTGAAATACGATTGGTTCTTGTCAAGAACCCACTTCAATATAGACAGAATGCTAAAACAAATACTTCATCAATTCTTAATTAAAAACCAACATTTGATTTCCGCTTACTAGAATTTACTAAGCAAACTTCTCGGGGCAGCTTCCAGTCGAGATTGCGATGCTAAAATAGCTAATAATCAATACCAGTGGAGCCTGCTCTTTGTTTCTCCACTGGTATTGTATGGAACTGGAACACTATATCCAGAAGGCTGTGGCCTGCCTGTTTATTTTTGTAGCGGAAAGTATGTCAAACTGCGCCGGTGACAATAGTATTAGGAGGTTTTAAAATAATGGAAATCTTTTCATTTTATTTCAGTAGTCTAGTTCACGTTGCAAAAATTCTCGTTGTTTTTTCTTGGACCTAATAATTCTATTCTTAATTATTTTATGTTGATGTTGGCCGAAACTTATTTAAAACTAGCTTCCGCCCGCGGCTTCACCCTTGAGGTATGTCGATAAAAACTATTCTATGTCGTTTCCCGGGATGCAATCTATCTCTCTGCCAAATTTTATCGAAATCCGTTCAGTGGTTTATGCGTGAAAAGGTAACATACAGTCAGACAGACAGAGTTACTATCGAATTTATAATATTAGTATGGATATACAAAATGGGATCATCGATACGACGAAGAAGAGGAAGAGAATTCTTTAAAAATTATTTATTTATTAAAACTTTACGCACAAGAAAACAAAACTGTTCGGGACGTAGATACTTAATGCCTGAGGCATTTTCTACCAGTCAACGAAAAAAATAGGTACAGAGAAAATCAGAGAAAATTGTTAGGAGAAAATAATGATAGGTGGTGGAGAAAACGAATCCGGTAAATCAGCGCTGGGATGATTTCATGTGCCTTCACCTTGTAAAAAAATCAAATTCTTAATATTTCAAATTCTGTTAGGTATTTTTTTTTTCTGGAGAATATAGTAGCAATAACTGCCTAGGGTACATCAGAGCCTTTTGGCCTCGTATAGGACTTTGTTTCATTTTCCTTTTGTTACTTTTTTTTTATAATTGGATTTTTATTTTACTGTGTCTAGTTTAGTTTGTGATCTTCTTGTACGAGTCGCAATAAATACTTTTTCTTTCTTTCTTTCTTTCAATCAGGACAGAGATACTGATGTACCTATCTTTACTAGTGGAGGCGCCTTGAATGTCATTATCGGTCTCCTAATTCTCTTAAATAATCACATCGATCTGACAACCTCGTTAACTAATCAGTGAATTAGCCTATGTCCACAGTAGCTTTCTGGTTGTTGACCAATACAGGTAGACAGTTCATTTAATATTGCACCTAAGGATTTTCACCCACTGGGTTGAAGATGGTTGGTGCACGTTAAATTTTGTGTCCATTTCACATTGACAAAAGACAAAATGAAAGTTTATCGACTGCTGGCACAGCACTGCGCCAACCTCGGAGTGCGGAGATCCAAATTGAGTGTTCCCAGACAGTATTTTAAAAAGGAAAGGTTTAAAGTCAAATCATTTATTTTAAACTAGCTTCTGCCCACGACGTCGTCCGTGAAATTTCACCCTCCCCTATTCACCCCTCGGGTTGAATTTCGAAAAATCCTTCCTTATCCTTGTCTACATTATAAAGGGAACCTCTTTGAAAAATTTCAGCTCTCTAGGTCCAAGGGTTTGGGCTGGGCGTTGATGAGTCAGTCAATCAGTCAGTCAGTCAGGACTTTTCTTTTTATTTATATAGATAGAAGATAGTTACAGACACTTTTGAACGTTAAAATTTACAAAAAAATTGAATTGATTCTAGTCACCCCTTCCGGCTTAATCCCGTGTTTCTCTGTAAACTTTATTTCCTTTTGTGCTTCTAATGGCGTACGCTTGTTTAAAATGATAAATGTGCATCTTTTTAACTCTCAGACCTTTTTTCAAACTTATTCGCAATAACTATAATAATAAGCTAGGGCAGCCCGATTAAATTCTTCTAGTACCAAAGGTTCTCCAAAGGACTGAGCTAGAACAGTGCCTAACGGCGCGCCAGCTGAGCGAGCGAAAAAGCAGTAATACGACAGCGAGCAGTAGGTACTACGGCAGCGACCAGCGAACTCTACTTCCAAGTTGGTCGCTGTTAATTAGCGCACATAAAGAGGAATATTTATTATATTAGAGTGTCCAGTAATCCTTTGAGGGCACCAAAATGGAATTCGTTTAAATATATGCCATTTTTTATGTTTTATGTCTGTCGTTTTTGGCTATTCCAACTGCATTGTGACGACAGAAAATTATAAGAATAATAATAGAACCACGACCGACAGTTAATCGTACTGTGGCTTGGAACAGCTCCATACCTATAACATTAAAGTTAAACACGTGACGACTATCTGTTGTCACAACATATTGCGAACTGGGCCTAAGTGTATGGCGTGTTGTTGTAGAATAATCTAACATGTAATACCCAGGAGAGCAACAGCTTGTGTCAACACTACGTTGGTCACGAATTAACTGGAACACATTTCGGTTCCAGTCAATCTAGGGGCACATAAATTATGTTGGATCGTGACTAATCTAGAAACTAATCAAAACGCTTTACTGTTCTATTATTTTTAAATTTAGTGGAGTTTATTGAAGACATATCATGACACCTGTATTTCCCCGAAAAGTTGGACATAGTTGATAGTAGACTAGCTGCGCCCCGCGGTTTGACGATAAGACCGCCCATTGTGTCACCCTTTGTACAGTTTCTATAATAGGCTATTTGACAATGTAAAAAATAAGGTCATAATTATTGACACTCGTATAGATTATCGCTTTTAAAATCGATTTGCATTAATTTTACTACAAAACAACGTATTATTTATAAAAAAATCCCGAAAAAACTTCATCTTTTTAAATCTGGCGCCACGTAATCGAAAACGGTCTGGATTGGCTGAACTTAAGATGACGTCATGATGTAGTAAATTTCTGTCTATCGTTGACAGAAGATGACTTTTGTCTAGTATCTCGACCGTTTCAACGTTTGTTTACGGGAATCGTGACGTCACGACGCCATATTGTTAAAGATAGCGTTTTGGCGGCTTATTTAAACAGTACATTTTTATTTACTATTTTTTAAAAGAAATACATTATGCAATTTGAAGTAATAGGTTTTTGTGGGCTCGTTAGACACCATTAAATAATCTGAGATGTTTATCAGAAACCAGTCAAATAGCCTATTATGTCTGTAATTTATATGGTGTACATAATAAAGAGTATTCTCAATTCTATTCTATTCTATTTGACCCGCATAAGTTTTGATCCCGTGAGAATATCTGGGTAAAAAATATCCTATGTGTTAATCCTGGTTATAAACCATCTGTTTGCCAAAATTCATCCAAATCCGTTTAGTAGTTTTTGCGTGAAAGAGTAACAAACACCCATTCATGCATCCTCATAAACTTTCGCGTTTTATATTAGTGAGTATCGCCAAATTTGTTTAAGTCACAGAAAGGTGAGCCTATTGCCATCATCGGGGTGCAAATTACTCCTGGCTGAGAAATCCCAAATGGAAATACGCAATAACACTTTGCTTAACCTGGAAATCAATCCCAGGACCTCACGCTCTGCAGTCGCTCTCGCAACCACTAGACCATCGAGGTAACGAAACTTTCTGAATTTACAGGGTCAAATTAAATTAGCTAGCGCAACTTTACAGACAAAACAAATAAGTAGACCGCAGGTAGTGTATTTACCTGAGTTATAGTTTTGTACCGGCATGACCTAGAACCAAAAATTCGAAGACATGTGACATCTACCAATCCGCACTGGGCCCGCGTGGTGGATTACGGCCCACTCCCTCTCACCGAGAGGAGGCCTGTGTCCCAGCAGTGGGAACATTATAGGCTGATTATGGTTATGGTTATGGTATAGTTTAAGAAATGGTTTTTTTTTTTGTGTTCCCGTGTTTAGGTATGGATACCCAGTACAAGTGTGAAGTTCATACAAAAAAAAACAAATCTTCTAAAACTACTTGCGGTCGTTGACCTCGCAGTTACTTGAAGTGTGAGTTCTTTTTAGTATTAAAAAAAAACCCGTTTAGATAAACTCATCACATGTTATGTTAAGTTTCAGCTAATTTAGTTTGCCCTTATATTATTCTAGCCAGTCGTTTCACAAATTTGGAAAATTATCAATCCTGTTCCAATTTCACATACTGACCATGTATCTCCAACTGCCATTAAAACCACATAATTACTGACGCATTTGATTGACACATAATTGCTATATCACTACGGTATACCGCAGGATCGGAAAGGGGCCAAGGTCACTAGCGTTGATGTCCCTTGTGCCTTTTATGTGTTGCGGACCGACGCAATGGGTCATGACCGGCATTTTGTGTGGGATAATGATGTAATGGTTTAGGACACTGGTGGGGTGCCCCGTTTCTGTAGTGCGTTAGGGACGTCCGCGGATGCGCATGTCGATTGCGATGCGTAAAAGGTGGGCTTCCCTGGTGCGCAGGGTGTAGGGCGGCTCCAACTGTCTTAGACATGGTTGCGAGTCGCCTGGACTGTGTTTATGTGGGTCACTGTTGCGCCGTCTCTCATGGGATGTCGCAACGGTGACCAACTGATATTTCTTGTGTTTTTGTTTAGTGTCTGTACTTACTAACATCGTCGTAAGTTTTACTAACGATCTTGTTTGAGTCCTGGTTACTCTAATAAAGAAAAATTATTTTCTATTCTATAGAAGAAAATCCAGCTTTGACTGCCTCATTGGTCGAATGGTCGCAAGTGCTACGGATGAGAATGAGGTCTTGCGTTTGATTCCAAGCAGGGACTTGAAAACGAAATGAATTTCGTTCCGTTACCACTAAATGTTACCGTACGTTCCAAAATTTGTAACGATACTAAAACCTAAAAATATCAATAACGTTACAAAACAGGATTTTCTCCTTTATTTTTGAATGAAATTTTAGGTAATTAAGAACATAGTATTTTCGAACCCATAGGTTTATGTAAAATGTCGTATTTCAACGTTACATTCGTTATTTCGTGAAAAAATCGCAATTTAAAGTTGCCAAGTGTTGACATATTAGTGCTCATGATTGTACTACACGCACGTCTACTTAATCCTTCGGGGATTACAGGCGTGATGATGTTATGTACTTATGGAAAATGGAGCTTATTGTGTAGAAAATAGAATACATATTATCGTAAGTAGTTTACGGATGCATAGAATTAATAACTGTGCACACTCTTTATATTTACCTATTGGTTTTACTTATTTTCATTTTCCAGACAGAGTTTTACACAGCCTGTAAATATCATTAATTGATGTCCAATTTTAACCTAACCGAATTTGTTTCTTGAGAAACTTATTATTTTATTAGTAAACATGCTATCAGCCGTTTTGCATACATAATTATCGTACATACCTACATAATTATACGTCACCCGATGGTAATTAAATTATCACATGAGACGATTTATCTTTCTCCGATTTGTCGTACCCATAGATCTATGGTCGTACCTATATAAAAATTAAAGTCATTGACACCCGTCTACTAATGTTTTCCAATATTTAAAAACGATACGAAAAAAATGTAAAGGCAGTGTCGCTAACACGATCAACACAAACGTATCGCGGTAAGGGGCGTCTTTGACGCTATTATAAAACTCGCCCGAAGCAGTATTTGCGACAGTTTTGTATGACGAGCGATCTATATCGAATAACTAGCTTCTGCCCGCGACTTCGTCCGCGTGAAATTTCTTCTACCCCCACCCCGTCGCAATACTTTGTATTCGCTTAGCGTTCTTTTTTTTATATTTCATTCTGACTTTTTTTTATTTTTGCTCGGCTCTTAAGGGTCATAGCGTGATATTAAATAGCCTATAGCCTTCCTCAAGAATTTGGATATCAAATGCAAAAAGATTTTTTTAAATCTGACAGGTAGTTCCAGAGATTATCGCGTTCAAACAAACGAACTCTTCAGCTTTATTATTAGTAATAGATTTTGGACTTTTTGGTACAAGTCGGATCAATGACTTCCATTTTTTGTTATCTAGCGGAGACAAAAACGCAATACCATCCACAAATAACGCAATACAATCCACAACCCTCACAAGTCCATACTAATTTACAAAAGCCAAACAAACAATGTTACTTACAGCTTTGTCCCCAAGTTGTTCGACCCTACAATGCAGGAACGCGGTCTGACCGACCACGGTGGTGACGTTCCGAGGCACATTGTACTCGAAGTACGGAAATGACCCCACACTGTCCTCTCCGTAGTGCGCCGTACCTGTAGGCAAACAAATTGTTGGTTTAGTGTTGAATATTTTTGTTTATTACCTAAGTATTGAAAAATAATACATTACTACACGTGGGACTTAAGTAGTTCATTATTGCACGGCGTGAAATTAGGGCCCCAGCTTAGCGAAGGTGCTAACACCGTGAATTAATAGACTACTTAAGTCACACGTATCGTATACTATGTATTTTATAGCACTGTGGACTACAAAACGTGACTTAAGTACGGGTTTAGGTCACACAGTGCTATAAAAAATAGTTTTGCTATTTATGAAAGTGCATATCCCGGAAAGTATTTGTGTTATTATCACTGTAATCATGTATTGCTGTGTTTCGGGTAAACTTAATTAACGGTCTTAACATTATAGGCACTTTCATCGGCTCAGTTGCCAAAGAAAAAAAGTAAAAAATATTGGTCGTTCAACATGTTTTGCCATATTCGGCGTACAAAATAGTTATAGTTTGTAGTATTTAGTAAGAATTATAAAACAAAATAATTAAATTACAGTCAAAATACATTCAATACAAAAATATAGTAAAAAAAAATAATAATAATGAAAACAATAAAATTAATAAAACTAAATACCTACATATCAAAATTTGTCATTTAAAAAGTCATATAGGAAGTGAAGCAATGGATTAGCAATATCCTTCAAAATGATTCAGATAGTGATTGTCAAAGTCAAAGTCAAATCATTTATTTCAAATAGGCACCTTTTGAACGTCAAAAAAAAACTAAATAGAAATGATTCTAGTCGCCCGATTGATAGTATGTATGCAATTAGTGTGCTGGATTAACTGTATGTAGATACAGTTCGCGTCAAATAACTTTGCCGCTCTGAAGCTAGGCTCTTTCCTAGCCGCGCCAATCCGCGCCATGCGCGCTGCCGTTGTATTCATAGGGTTAACTACTGCGCAGTGATTTGTTGCCTACTTCAGAGCGGCAAAGTTATTTGACGTAAACTGTACCGTGGATTACTTTGTACATACGCCAGCACATCAAGCTGCTACAATCTGTCAAATTTCTTTAATAAACCAACTTTATCACTAAAGCGTAAGGTTCAAAGTTGATTGGGAAAATTTGACAGTTTCGGGTAGCTTGATGTGCTGGCATCTGTACGACAAAATGGGATTTGATAAAATCAAACGAGAAAAGTTCACTTGTTCCAAAGGCGAATCAGAATCCACAAAAAAGAAGCTATTCTATTGAAAAGTTTTCGTTTGCCTGTATTGTGTTCCACTGCCCCAGCAGTGGAATACAATATAGGCTAACAAAAACTTTGCCCACAAAGGCCTCCCCTTTTTACTTCTAAACCTCTGTCTTGAGCGATCTCTGGCCATGTTGTTGTTGTTTGCAAACGAATGAAATGAAATGAATTAATCGCGCGAATGCACCCGGAGTGATGGGTAAAGGCTCATACAAACAGGCGCGACACGTGACACGAATCGCGTGCGACACAATGGCACCGCAAGTCGCGCAACGATGGGTGCCTTTGTGTCGCGCGCGATTCGCGTCGCGTGTCTCGCCTGTTTGCAGGAACCTTAAAGGTCGTCACTCACTGGACGCTTGAAGAAGGACATCGCCGTCGAGGTAGACCACGGCGAAAGTGGTGTGACGATCTAACGAGGTTTGCATTGAAAAGTTAAAGAATAGAAAAATACTCTTTATTATGTAAGTACACCATAAATATTACAGATATCATCTTCATCTGCGTAGCCTTTTCCCAACTATGTTGGGGTCGGCTTCCAGACTAACCGGATGCAGCTGAACACATGGAGCGACTGTCTATCTGACCTCCACAATCTAGTGACTGACTGGGTAATACGATACCCCTTGGTAAGACTGGTTGTCAGACTTTCGGGCTTCTGACAGCCAGTAACGACTGTCAAAGATCCACGAATGACAAGTATAAATGTAGAAATTATTAAAGTAGTTTTGCATACCATACTCGAACTCAAATAGTGAGTAGTGAGCAAATAATCCTTTGAAATCTACTCAGACTACCCACTTCCAACAAACGTACTGGCCAGGTATAACTGTGTCCCAATATTTTGAAATCAAGCTGCATTCAATTCGCTTTGACGTAACGCTGACATTCGCTGTGCCAGTCTGTGTGCTGTGCACACCGCGCTTACAGTCCCGCACTTCAACTGTTTATCAGATTTGAAATTCGATTTCTGCTGTGTGCGTTATGGTTTAGGATGCCATTTCGAAATTTAAAGATTGAATAAAGACAGTTTACGATATTTTTATGGATGAACTGATTCATTACTATTGTGACCTTATTTTCTGAACTAAGTTTTTCAAGTTTTTTTTTTCGAGTCACTTTATCTGTCATACTGTAGAGGCATTATCAGAATGGCTTTCTTATCCAACCAACACGTTTTATCATTCGAGGAGGTTTATATTATGGAGTTAAACACTATTTCATATTAGAGTTCGCGCAAAATAGGTCTGCGCGGCCAAAATCGGATAAAATCTTGACGTTTATGACAGGTGTCAAGAGAGTGTGCTGTGTTCCGTGTTTTCCAAAGTAAATAATCACCACCATTATACCGTAAGTGATTAAAGGTGCTGGCAGGGATATAACCCTGAAGGTCGCGCGCAGACTTAGTTTGTGCACACTTTAAAAGAGAAAGAGTGGTCGTGTGTCAGGCGCGACAGCTGACAGCGGTGTAGTACTAGAATATAAATTAATCGTTTAAAAAACATTAGAAAAACACGCCTTTTAAAAACAAAAAAGAAACCTCATTGTGTTCAAAGTTCATTACGTGGCCTTTCTCACAAGTGCAAACACGACTATGATAGTATATTCTATCATGGAATGCCAGTGCCTATCTTCCGGCTTCATCATCAGACCTTGAAACCTAATCGTGGTCAAAGTTCATTACAAGACTTTTCTAAGAAATCCAAAACAGCTATAATACGATTTTCCATCATGAAGTTCCAGTTCATATCTTCCGGCTGGAGCCGGATCATCAGATCAGTTTGACAGTACCATATTATTGTATTGTCATCAGAACTACATACAGCTGCCAATTTTCATTACGCTACGACCCTTGGAAGATGGTTAAATTAGTTACCTTAGAGTCCATTACATCCCCCCCGGTGGGTTCCCGCATTGTCGAGGCGGGGGGGCTCAGTAGCCGTGGCTTGGACACCCACGGTGAAGCGAAGAGGAACCCGAGGAGGGGCCGCTCGTCAGGGCTTTTGCCGACAAGCCGACGACGTAGCGGCCAAAATGTAGGTTGCGGTGCCGCTTGGGCGACATCGCAACTGAGGCGGGCCGCGATGTCGTATCGGAGGCATCGCGGCTGAGGGTTGGAGGCCGCGGCGGGAGAGGAGTACCGGGTGCGCCGCTCTCCCTACCTTCCGCGGCCTTGACGGGGTCGCCACCGTTCGATGGCGGACGCGGTGGGGCCGCAGGGGAAGAGGAGTGTTGGTATGACGTTGGCCACTCTCCCTATCTTCTGCGGCCGAAAATTGGCAGGCGGCGGGGCCAATGACCTGACCCGTCGCAGGGGGACCAACGGTGGCAGAGACGAAGTCGTCTGGCGCCCATGTGCTGGTTTGGTCCCTGGGGTGGTCACGGCGTGCTATGTGTTCTGGTGCGCCGGTGATCAGCCGCGGCGGGTTCACGGATGAGTGCTAACGCGTGCCCGTGTTCCCGCCATAAGCGGCAGAGGAGGACACCGTGGAGTTTTAGTGGGTTAGAGTCCCACATAACTGCACTATCTCCCCGTGGTAGTGCAGAATGCATGAGCATTTCTCCACGTAAAAAAAAAAAAAAAAAGAGTCCATTACATAGTTAGTTACATACATCATATCTTCCGGCTCCATCATCAGATCAGTTCGACAGTAATACTGTGAAGCATGCAAAAACTACACCCCCGCTCTGTGCATACACCTTCACACGCACACATTTACAATCAAACTACACCTCACTATGTACACACATGTTTACGAAACCGGCCTCACTTTACTGTTGACAGCCCTCTGTCTTGGTTTTTTATTTGGTCTGATGAATGCGTCCCCGTACGTACACGTAGCAGGTATATCTATCGCAGCGTAATTAAGCTTGGTCTAGATATCAGATGTACGTTACCTCAATATGGTGTGACGTGTAAGCACATACTGACACGTCATACCATATTGAGGTAACGTTCATGGGTTCATTCCAGTTAATGAAGACCGCGCTTTACGGCTTGGTTTTGTGTCGATAAGACTATTTATTTATCGAATGGTCAAGCTATAATTTTATCATTTTGTATCTTTCTTTCCTAAATATAGATTGCTCAGTGATCTAGCTAGGAGAGCAGCGATTCACCCAATATTTTGTTTTACATAAACCATGTAATCATCGACCACGTGGTCGCTCACAATGGGCCTTATAAGAAGGCTAAAAGTCACCCAAAGGGCAATGGAGAGGGCTATGCTTGGAGTTTCCCTGCGTGATCGAATCAGGAATGAGGAGATCCGCAGGAGAACCAAGGTAACCGACATAGCCCGCAGAATTGCCAAACTTAAGTGGCAGTGGGCAGGGCACATTGCTCGCAGAACAGATGGCCGATGGGGCCGAAAGGTTCTGGAGTGGCGACCACGTACCGGAAGACGTAGCGTTGGAAGGCCTCCCACAAGGTGGACCGACGACCTTGTGAAGGCCGCAGGAACCCGTTGGATGCGAGAAGCACAGAACCGGTCGAAGTGGAAGTGCTTGGGGGAGGCCTATGTCCAGCAGTGGACGTCTTTTGGCTGAAATGATGATGATGATGAAACCATGTAATTAATAATGCATACTTTGTAAGTCTCTCATGTACTAGAAAACCTCTAGGGTCGAAAATGGCCTGAACTGCTTCGAGAAAAGGATGGTACGGCCGTGCCGCTTTTTGCTCGACTTGGCGGGGGCACTGCCGTGCCCCCAGATGTAGGTAAATAAATAATAAATTAATGTATAATAAACTAGCAGCGCCCCCAGTTTCACCCGCATAAGTGTCGATCCCGTAGGAATATCGGGACATAAACTATTCTATGTCCTTCCCCGGAATGCAATCTATCTCTCTGCCAAATTTTATCGAAATCCGTTCAGTGATTTAGGCGTGAAAAGGTAACATACAGACAGACAGAGAGAGTTACTTTTGAATTATAAATTCGAAAGAATTCTTAGTATGGATTTTAGTAAAATAGGCGCCACCAGAGAGCTGTGCTGGCCTAGTGGTAACGGCCGCGAATTACGAGTTGTAGGTCGTAGGTTCAAACCCTGCCTGGGTTTGAACGGCGAAAAATTATTTCATCACCACAACTCTCAAAACGGTGAAGGAAAACATCGTGAGGAAACCGGCATGTCCTAGAACCAAAAATTCGAAGACATGTGACATCTGCCAACCCGCACTGCGCCCGCGTGGTGGGTTACGGCCCACTCCCTCTCACCGAGAGGAGGCCTGTGGCTAGTGGTTGATTATAGGCTGATGATGAAGGCGCCACCATCTAGTGCACTGGCGTGGTTGGTTTGTTATTTGGCTTCCAAGATTCTTAGTCTATTCCCTCCAAATTAACATCGTATTTGCATTCTATTTTGCATCCTTTTCCTAGATAAATTTGGTCCAATTTATCTTCTTTGCAAGTCAAAATAGGAAAAGAAATGTTGGTTATCTTACAGCGAGTCCGTAGCTATAATAAATTATGCGCAAAGGGTCACTTTGACGTTCCGAATACACGGGTGTTTGAATTTGTAGACGTTCGTTCTCCAAAACTATTCCGGTTTTCGATTTTGTGAATTAAATTTATTTTATTTGTGTTTTTGACCTGTCTATGTATCCAGATCTCGTGGTTTTTTTTTCTAATTAAAATTTTGTTATAAAAATATTTCAGGAGTTGAAATAAAAACATTATAATATGTCGATTTATTTTCGCATGTTAGTAATTAAAAGTAAATAAATGAAAAAATTTAGTCGAGAGATATCGTGGGACACTCGGTTGAAACAAGGTTCCTTTGGCTGTATATTAAGTATTAAATGACAGGAACATTAAAATAAATTAATGTTTGAGAGTAAACGAAAAAAAAAGAGCAATGTTTATCTCCTTTTTTAACCCCCGACGCAAAAACGACGGGGTGTTATAAGTTTGACGTGTCTGTGTGTGTGTCTGTCTGTGGCATCGTAGCTCCCGAACGGATGAACCGATTTTGATTTTCTTTTTTTTGTTTGAAAGGTGTATAAGTCGTGAGTGTTCTTAGCTATGTTTGATGAAAATCGGTCCAAGATGGCCGCCGCCACAAAATGGCGGATTACAAATTTTTTCACAACACCCTCAATATGGGTATCAAATGAAAGGGCTTGACTAGTAGAATGCTATACACTATGATAAATTTCAAATCCAAGATGGCCGCGACCACAAAATGGCGAATTACTTACCTACATTTTATTTTCACTACTCCCTCAATATGGATATCAAATGAAAGGGCTTGACTAGTAGAATGCTATACACTATGATAAATTTCAAATCCAAGATGGCCGCCACCACAAAATGGCGAATTACTTTTTTTTTTACAACTCCTTCAATATAGGTATCAAATAAAAGGGCTTGACAAGTAGAATAATGTACACTTTATTGAAAGGGAATGAGGAATATTAACTAACGAAATCAAAACTAAAAACTTGAAAATTAAATAAATTCTATTGCAAAAATTTAAAAACCCCCGACACAAAATAGTAATAAAAAAAAAAAAATAAGGCTTCCCTACAAAAAGCATGAAATAAAAAAATAAATAAAAAATTTAAAAACCCCCGACACAAAATAATAAAAAAATGAAGGTATCCCTACAAAAAGCATGAAATGAAAAAATAAATAAAAAATTTAAAAACCCCCGACACAAAATAATAAAAAAAATAAGGCTTCCCTACAAAAAGCATGAAATAAAAAATAAATAAAAAATTTAAAAACCCCCGACACAAAATAATAAAAAAATGAAGGTATCCCTACAAAAAGCATGAAATGAAATATATGGAAGTCGGGGGACCTCTTAGAATAGAAAGTGTTCCACAGAACGGTCCCCCGACTTCCATATGAATTTCTATTTAAATAAAATTTTATTTCATGCTTTTTGTAGGGATACCTTCATTTTTTTATTATTTTGTGTCGGGGGTTTTAAATTTTTAATTTATTTTTTTATATATACGACGATCAGAGCCATTTTTAGACGCCTAGCAAAAGTGTCGTGACGGTCAAAATTTACACTTTTTTCAGTCCAGCTCTCATTCGACAAGTGTGCGAAGTAAAACTGCGACTGGGATCTTCGTTCTAAAATACCATAAAACATCTCTCCAATCCCTTTAGGTTTCGAATGTCCAATTCCCAAAATATCCAACGGCTTCAAAATGTCCATTTCTCAATGATTATTTTTACGAATTCTGAAACAAACTTTCACTCCGATGCTGGTGTCAGAAACAGTTGTTGTCGTCGCATGTGTAATTATTATAATTAACTAGCTGCGCCCCGCGGTTTCACCCGCGTAAATGTCGATCCCGTGAGAATATCGGGATAAAAAGTAGCCTATATGTTAATCCAGGGTGTCAGCTACCTCCGTACAAAATTGTATTAAAATTGGTTCAGCCGTTTGAGCGTGAAGAAGTAACAAACATATAAACACACCCTCTCACAAACTTTCGCCTTTATAATATTAGTGTGATTTGCGTCTGTGAAAACACCACTATGCCAGAGAATCCTAGTGTTCTTTTAATATTAAATATTATAACAAACGCAACGTTTATTGCAGCTCATTATATCATACCTAGCAATTCTGTTTGCTGCAAAAAGTATACAAAATGACACAATTATCCTAAACAAAAGGTTGTGCTGATTAAGAAATTATTCAGGGCAGAACTATAATGTTTCTTTTCAGGTAAAGAACCCTAATTTTAGGGATCATTGAAGCCCCTTTTTGTGGATGAGGGAATGCGGAAATAGACGTGGTAATATAGGGTAAGTACATCAAGAAAATGTCAAATTGATTCTACAATAATAACTGTACTGTTAAAAGACAACCGAGGGACTCGTAACTACATACGGAAATCGTTAATTCCAACAAAAAGTAGAAGGTATAGACGCCACCACATCAAGCTACCCGAAACTCAACTTTGAATCTTATGTTTTAGGGATAAAGTTGAAAATCTATTAAAGAAATTTGACAGACGTCAAATAAATATTGCACACCATCATCATTTCAGCTGAAAGACGTCCACTGCTGGACATAGGCTTCCCCAACCATCGCACTTTTTTTTTTTATCCGATGGGAAATCATCAAATGTCAAAAATCCCGCTCTGGGTGGAGCGGAAGGGAGTGTCAGACTCTTACTGACTAAAACCCACCCGTGTTCCTTCCTTAGCTCTTTATGTTCCGGGCCAGCGGTAACCCTTTCGGACAATCCCGCTGTACCAAATGACCCCTCCCGCTCTGGGTGGAGCGGAAGGGAGTGTCAGACTACTACTGACTAAAACCCACCCGTGTTCCTTCCTTAGCCCAGATGTTCCGGGCCAGCGGTAACCCTTTCGGACAATCCCGCTGACTCGGACAAATCCGCTGACAAGTATCGCCACTTCGATTGGTTCTGTGCTTCTCGCATCCAGCATATTCCTGCGGACTTTAACATGTAATCGGTCCACCTTGAGCGCCTTCCAACGCTACCTACGTCTTCCGGTACGCCGTCGTCACAACAAATAGTGGCGCAAAGTAACATCAATTTTCCAAATCAAGATTTTTAGGGCTTTATTTATAAACGTTATTTAAAGTAAAAAAATTATGGTTAAACAGTCGCTAATCAGTACTTAACTTTAAGCAACGTTTATAAATAAAGGCCTTTATTTATAAACCTTTTGATCGCCACAGTCATGATGACAAACCAAAATGTGCCCAGCCCGCCACGGTTCGACTACATGACAGATTTTGACGCCGAGGGCACGTTTTACTTAAAGTTTACCTCAAAAGGTTAAAGTTTACCTCACTATCCCAAAACACTATTACAAAATAATGCATGTAGTTTAACCTTAGTTACCTCCATCGTAAATACTTACGGTTTGTCTGGAACCTGAAAATCTGACCACGGCCAACCTTAGGATATCGGGTTTTCGCTCAGTAATTGGATTGCGGAAGGTGGGCGCTTCGTGTAAAATATCTATGGTTAGCCGCACCTAGTAAGCTTAGAAGCAGAACCAAGTATGGATTGAAGGAACTGGTCACGTCCTAGCTGATAATTTTCTTCTTTTTCTATGTTCCAAAATGCTTGCGGTTTCCCTAGAATTACGGCCTGCAATTTTCCTTTGTATTCTGTAGTGCTATTCTGTAAAAATCTCACCGTGGTAACTCTGGTGAAGTAAGCTTAAAGTGAGCTGTCATTAGTGTCAATCCCTAGCATTAGATGGAATGACTGCTCCCTTCACCTAACGTCTCACGGTGAGATTCTAACAGAATCGACCGGCTGATGTTGAATTTTATTCTTTTAGGTCAATGTACCGTCTAAAAGGGGTGTACTATGCCAAATCGTGTTAATCGATTACAATTGATCAACCACTATAACATTTCTAAATACTCGAACGTTCTTAGTATAAATCTAACATTCGAAATGTCGTAAACTCAATACATCGAGTGTAGATACGAAAAAAAAAAAACACAAATAAGTTTTCGATATTTTGGACACTCGATGTATTGAGCGTACGATACCATGAAGAGTTGCCCCTAAAGAGGTGAAATAGGGAATGAAAGTTTGAAAGTCCGTCAGTTTTGAAGTTAGGATTTTCAAATTTTGTGTTTAAGCTGAGAATTGAAAATTAATTAATAACACAATGTACATGTTATAGTTTGGATGTTTAATTGTTTGTTACGTTACACGCAAAAACGGCTGAATGAATATTGATACAATTTGGCACACAGATAGTTTATAACCTGAGATACTTTTTATCCCGGTATTACGTTCCCATGGGATAATTTCCGACCGACACGCAGGCCATACCACAGGAAAAAGCTATTACCATAATAAAACAATATCTACCACTAAATAGAGTAAACGAAACATCACATCGCTAGAACGCGAAACAAAGTTAGTACATTACATTACGTCAAATATCATTTTAAGCAGAACATTTTAGTACTAAATGCAACTTTCCCGCTCAACTCGTTAGCAATGCTTATAGCAAGTCAAATATTTATGCAATTGTTTGTATAACTTTCATTTACATTCAACCGAGCATGTTTTCACGGTAGATGACGTTTTAAACACTGAATACGATGTTTGATAGTGTTAGCATGTTTTGATATGCATTACGTTTGGTATGAGCGCTTTGTGGAGTATCTTGTCGGGAAACATTTCATCATCTGCCTAGCCTTTTCCTGAATATATTGTGGTCGGCTTCCAGTCTAACCGGATGCAGCTGAATACCAGTTTTTTACATGGACTGCTCTTGATCTCGATCACGCCTGATGGTAAGCGATGGATGAGGTCTATGATGGAACGAGCGTGCCCAGAAGATGCCTGTTCACTCTTGCTTTGAAGGCATACGGGTTTGTGTTTCATTTAAGGTGAAAGCGTCAGGATAGCCCGCGCATCATATTTAGATCTAGATACAATCTGATACTGACCTGCAAATTCCAAAAAACGTAAGAAAATTTGTATGTCGTTGGCTACCTTAGCGCATCCCCCTAAAAAGAGTATGTAACAGTAATAAGACAGGCCGAGGCGCGACGTTGACGTAACGCAAAGACGAACGATTATTTAATCGAAAATGCAACTTAATATCAAGTCACATGGTTCGATTTCATTCGATCAACTTCTAAGACTTTCAATCAAATTAAATTTCAATTTTTGTTGAACTTGTAAAAAAAGAACGATTCGTTTGAGGCCGGTCATCGGTCAATCAGTGCAATCATCCAATAGCATTTACCTCATCTAGTTTAAAAATATTATTGACATAAAAAAGTGTGATTATTCACAGAAATAAAATTAAAAAAAACCGGCCAAGTGCGAGTCGGACTCGCACACGAAGGGTTCCGTACCACAAGTCATAAAACGCCGAAAAAACGTTTCTTTTATAGGTACTCCTTTAAATTTTAACTTTATTTTATTTTTATTATTGATTGTTATAGCGGTAAAAGAAATACATCACCTGTGAAAATTTCAACTGTCTAGCTATCACTGTTCATGAGATACAGCCTGGTGACAGACAGACAGACGTACAGTGGAGTCTTAGTAATAGGGTCCCGTTTTTATCCTTTGGATACGAAACCCTAAAAAACATCGTGAGGAAACCGGCTTTGTCCTAAAACCAAAAATTCGAAGACGTGTTATCCGCCAACCCGCACCAGGCCCGCGTGGCGGATCATGGACCACTCCCTCCCACGGAGAGGAGGCCTGTGTCCTGTAGGAAATTACAGGCTGATTATGACAATGCTGTGTTGTCTATGCCAATTACGTAATTAGGTCCATAATGTTTTCTCTGTATGGCACTGTATTAAGCGCATCGTAGTGTAGTTCACTCTTATTAGAGGAAAATACGAGTACTATAAAAGTCTGTGAACCAACTACCAAATAAGTACTTGTAAAATATTTTGCGACCAAGAGTATTGTTGTACTAACGTTTCATATTAGACGTAACAGCTGTTATTACATACCGTCGTTAAAGAAATTAAACTCGTTTCCAGAAAATCTTGACCAATTACAACCGGACTTGAGTCGCATGAGGTTTTCAGTTTTATGAAAAAAATCGGATTTTTCTGAGGATCTTGTGACAGGCTCAACTTTTAAGTAAAATTTAAAAACCGACTTGGAAAACTTGAAACAGAGTCCGTACTCGGGTCGACCGCAGCAACAAAAATTTCCGCAGATGGATTTTCTCGAATTGTTTCGATCTCCAATGTAGGTGAGAGTGTCCATGGAGGTTTCTTGCTCGTTCTTCTCCGTAGGTACCTGCTACATATTTCCTGACTGTCCGTCTCCTTGACAATTCAAAAGTGTATGTAAATGGTTTAATCAATTGAAATAAATGCTTTGACTATGAGTTTGAGTTTGATGAGTATAATGAGGTTAAGAGCAGGCCCATTCAGCAATAATAAAAGAAAATGCGGCGTCTCTCTGTAGACCATGGTCCACCTTCCATCTTGCGCCGAATACCCCTGTCACTTGTACAGTCACGAGCACTAATGTGTCAACACTTGGCAACTTTCAATGTCGATTTTTTCGTGAAATAACGAATGCAACGTAGAAATACGACACTTTACACAAACCTATGGGTTCGAAAACACTTTGTTCGTAATAACAGAGAAAATCGTCTTTGAATAAAATCAAGTATATACAAACTTATGCTCGTGACTGTACACGTTTGGACCTAATGTCTGGGTCAGTGAATGGTGTTAGCGTTGCCGAATTCAGGGTCCAAAAAAAAAACCTCTTTTCGAGCAAAATTTGCCATCGGAACGCTTACTTAGATAAAGAAGTAAAATTCGATACCTTGAAATACTTTGATTTTTTTATTTTTATTTTGATGAATATGAAATCATAATTACAATAATATTCATTTAATATTCCTTTCGCAGGTCTGCTGGAAGAAATGTCTTAAGAAATAAGCAGTACCTTTGTACACAAATTATAATTATGTCATATCCCTATGTATTTTACTGTGTGTACCTACACAAATTATAAAATAAATAAATAAATATAATTATTATGATATCGTATTTTTCATTTCACCATGAATAATTTTTTATTGGTTTCACTTTCCGCAACAAATTACATGAAACTGTTATACATAATTATTTTGGCTGGCTGACAAACAACCGAATCAAAAGGTATTTTGATTTATTTTATTGGTGGTATACCGCATCCGTCGCCAATTATATTGAACGTCAATGAAACCCTTTCACATTCTGGCGCCATTTTGCCAAATTGCCAGACTCAAATTGCGCAGTTCACGTCTCATTTACTCTGTTTTTACAATTTTAGTCCACGTTTTTAAAAGACAAACTTCATATAAAAATTATATCATATAAAATCAGAAAGGCGTGGTCAAATTTAAAGGTGTGGAGGTATCAAACTGAACCACTTTCACCATGGGACCAACATCGTAATTGCCTATTGGGCCTATTGAATAAAACCGTCAGCCAACTTACAGCCGACATGTGACAATCCGACAATTTGACAATTTTACAAGTTTTTTTCATAGTTTAGTGAATTGTATGTACTTACAGACGCCAGCACATCAAGCTACCCGAAACTGATAAATTTTCCCAATCAACTTTGAACCTCATGCTTTAGCGGTAAAGTTGAAAATCTATTAACGAAATTTAACAGATTGTAGTAGCTTGATGTGCTGGCGACTGTACGTACTAACTAGCTTCTGCCTACGGCTTCGCCCGCGTGTATGTCGGAAATTTCATGGGCACATTAACGAATTCTTATTTTTTAAGTATTTACTTGACGTAAATCACCCAATATGCATGCTTCTTTATCCGAACTAGCAACAACCTATTTTCATTCATAAGATTTGGCGGGCTCCTGTCAAAAATAAGTTAACCCTTTCTTACTGAACCTATAGCTCAATTAAATTCTACTAAATGAAATTACAAATATCTTTGTAACGAAGCCTTTTTAAGTACTTACAACTTTGTTAGATTTAATTTGTAAAAAGCTATAGAAGCGTTTGACAAAGTTTATGTATAACGTGAAGAACACGGTGTATATACATATACACCGTGGGGTATACTACCCCTGGAGGAAAGGTGATGAATTTTGATGTTATTATCGTGATTATGACGTCAAATACGTATTATATGAATCCATTGTGTTTCCGCGAGCTTATTATTTTTGTTGATAATTTGACAGAAATAATGACAGCGCAAGTCAATAAACAAACAAGCCTTAAAAACACCTGAAGGGCAATTCTCGTATTTTTAAGAACATTCGCATTCTCAGTCACAAGCTGTTAAAATTACCACTAATTTTAATACATTTTCGAAAAAAAATTGACATTGACTGTCGCTGAGATGAGATTAGCCTTCTGATAACAGTTAAGTATGACAATTTTATTAATTTTAAACCAGAATGCCATTGAATTATATTTTGACAGACTAAACAAATATTTAATAGCCACATTTATATCAGCAACAACGATGAATGACTGAAAAGGATAATTAAAATAACAATGGAAGGTATCAAACATGTTACATTTAAAAGTAATTTAATTAAACTAGAAAGTATCAACCTTATTCCACCTATTTAATTCAATACAACAATACGTAGGTATTGCTACTATCACATACAACATAATAGATAGCATTACAACGGCTTCAATGTGATTATACAAAGGTAAGCATTGTAAGCCTATTAGAGTTTCTGTTACTATCAAATGTTAACAGTTGGATTTACTACTGTATAGTGATGTATTGTTGTGGGGCCCGTGGCTAAATAATAACAGCCGCACAGGTCTGTCGATCAGGTTAAGCTACGCTTGCCGCGGTTGATCTGTGGATGGGTGACCATCTTTACATACCGAGACCCCTCCGTGCTTCGAAAAGCACGTTAAGCCGTTGGTCCCGGCTGTCATTCCACCTTTGACAGTCGTTACGGGTAGTCAGAAGCACGAAAGTCTGACAACCAGTCTTACCAAGGGGTATCGTATTACCCAGTAACTGGGTTGTGGAGGTCAGATAAGCAGTCGCTCCATGTAAAATACTGGTATTCAGCTGCATCCGGTTAGACTGGAAACACGATACCCCTTTGTAAGACTAGTTGTCAGACTTTCAGGCTTCTGACGACCCGTAACGACTGTCAAAGCTTCGAAGATTTCTATAATGACAGCCGGTAACAACAGCTTAACTTCATTTTCGAGCCACGGAGGGGTCTCGGTATGTAAAGATGGTAAACCCATCCACGGACCGACAGTGGCCAGCGTATATCGTTAGCTTAACCTGATCGATCGACCCCTGCGGCGAACCACGAGCCCCTCTAGTAACCATTTTGTATAATATAGATAATTTTCTACCTAATTATGTTAATATGTAGGATAGTAGAGAGGTAAATAGAGCGATAATATTTGTTGATCAATGATAAAATCTTCCAGATTTCATTATCAATGATGTTTTGAACATTCATCGTTTAAGTTAAACATTAGATTCTAATACTAAGTCTTATTGTTAATATTACACATTATCTTTATATCTATCTATTATTAACATAAAACAGCCTTTAAAGAAGAAGCCCACAAAACTCCAAGCTACCGAGAATATCCTTCACAACCTTTTACAAAAATCGCCATCAAAGGGAAATACGGTCTCACATATAAAATGCTAAAGGAAAAACCTTTTTGCATTCGCATCCTCAACCTAATGCGTTTAGATAGCTAGATATTAGTACTTCCTTTAAAGCCTAGGCTTAGTGTAAGACTATTAGGTCAAGTGGCCGTCGTGTGTGGCTTCTAGTTAAGCCTGTTACATTTAATAAGAATCCTGGAACCTTCCGCAGACTTAAATGCAGAGAAATCTCTGTGTGGGTGCTGACTAGGTGTGGGATTGAGTTGGTAGTGGTGGCTGAAATCCTTGGGATTATGACACGTGGTTTTGTTAAAGAAGATGAAATTGAAATGGTGGACGATGGAGATGAAAATGAGATGATAGCGTGATTGTTGACAGAAGGAATGGAGACCGGATGAGAAGAACGTGTTGCACCAACTTAAAGTAACATAAAAGAAAGAATGAAAATACTTTTATTTGCGGTAAAAATGACGCAGAGAAAGATCTCACACACAAAAAAATAATAAGTTGAGGAGAAATATGTGTCACATCCACGCAAAACGGCTGTCGCTCAGTATAATGCCCGAGACAGAGCACCAGCGCTGGTTTTCAGCGACAGCCGGAGTTGACGTTTTGGCGTCAACCGGTGCACCAACAACATGGGATAAGGGCAGGAAGATGATGTTGATAAAGATGAAAATAATAAAAAAGATAACCAAATTATATTAGCAGTAGATTGTGTAAGAATTTACAATAACAGAGAAAATAATGAACAATATTATCAAATACAGATAACAATAGACAGAGAGCGACATTTCATTGTTAAAATAGAACAAATTGGGATTCAGATCGGAACGTGATAATATCGTGAAACGAAATGATCTTTTTTACGACAAGAACTTATACATATTTCACCACATTTTATGAAAATATTCCTAAATATGGACAAAGTTAATATAGTAACAAATTCAGTATTAACAGAGCACGTTTTCATGTTACGTTCAATATTTGCTGTATCTTTTTACCCCAAAACAGCTTTGATAACCGTTGTTATTATGATTGTAAAATACGTAAAAACATTGCAAATAAGAACAGGTTTAGCATCAAATTTTCTTTTACGCTTATTGTTTGTTTCTTGCTAGTATTAAAAAGATTTGCATTAGATTGGATCTGATTTTATTGTAAAGAGATTTTGCTATTCACAAAACTTGACATAAAAGTGTTTGACAAACACTGGGAGTTTTCTCTCCTTGTTGAGTGGTAATTCAATTACAATGAAAGTAGGGATTCCTGAAGGTACATCTCTTAGTGAAGTAGGCACTTTGTATTAATAATATGATTAAGGATTTTGACAGTAATTTATTTTTAATTAATTATTTATTTAACGTTTTTGAAATGCTTCGTAAACTCTTGAGAAGACATCACTCAAAATATCGTGAGCCTTGTTGCAACCTAAATTAATCTGTCATATTTAAACAATTAGTTTTGAATTGGGACTATCAAAAAATTCTCGAATATCAAAATTTGAAAAATCAATCGTTACAAAGTCTTAGATGAGATAACGAAGTATCCTAACTATTTATATATTTATTTATAATATAATATCCTAACTAATATTCTAAATGCGAAAGTAAGTTTGTTTGTTACCTTTTCAAGCCTAAACCACTGAATCGATCATCCTGAAATTTTGCATATACGTTGTCAGGTGTAGGTACAGAAACGGACATAAGGTACCTTTCATCCTCAAAAAAAGTGCTGTTCCCGAGGATAACAACAATAACGTTATTATGATAATAGATGGCGCCACGTGTCTTTCTAGCTAATATTTTATAATGCTATGTTTAATAAAAAAACTTTTTAGCTATGGTCTAGAGGTACATATGATAGAAGAATAGTTAACACCTTGACAACTCAAGATAAATGCAAAACAATTTTTAAGCATGCTACCCAACAGAATGAGAATGAATTGGCGAAGCAATGCCCAACCACCCTCCGTCCCTCATATAGTTCAAAAGAAACCCGAACAACACTTGTAGAAACACCTGCCCTAAACTCAAAGTTCAAACTTGAACGCAAAAGCCATCAAACGAAGTGGTAACGTTTTTGGTTGGTCAAGTGAAATGTTACCGCAGAACGCACTTTGAATACATATTACCGTTTTTCTCGAGAGTACCCCAAAGTTTTCTGGGCAATAGAACTGTGGCAAGGTCAGTGAAGAAGCGACAAGCGTGCTAATCAATACTTGTTGAAAGAAACTGTTAATTGTTTACTAGAAATGTTTGTTTTTAGGTAAACAACTCACGTTCGTTCTCTCTAAAGAGTTAAACTAAGTGTGTTTTGTTCAATTTGCCGAAGAAGCACTTTTTATTTCGTTTTGTTATGTCTGCATTTTCCAATCTAACCGCGCATTTAGGTACACGTATATTTTATAAAATATGTATCATATTTATATTGACGTTGTTTCAGACATGTTTTGTTAGCTATTTTGTTCACCTTTTTGGCAAGTTTTCTAGACGTTTTGTATACAACTAGTGTTTACAACTTGGTATAAACGATAGCCAAAAATACTAGACACAGCCTTTAAAATACACGTTTTATACCTTGGTGTAAACGCGCGATAAACTTTATACCAAATGGACTACAGTATCCGTCACGACAAGCTATAAATTTTGTAAATAAAGAACTTCTACTAAGTTACGTAGCGATAATCCAATCAACTCAAAGTAACATACTTGTAATAAGAAACTAACGAGCAATTTCACTTGGTCGAGTTATATTTTAGCGGTATAAATCGCTGTCGTCTAATGTTTTGTGGTACTGGAACGCGTCTGACTCATGGAACGTAAGTATTTGGGCCGCCATTTCGAAGTAAGTTTACGCTGACGCTGTCAATGCTGCAGAATGGAGATGCAGAATACTCAGAATCGTCTGACGACAGTAATTAGATGTGTGTGTTAACAAAATTATATCCAATAAAAATAAAAATCATTACAAAACTGTTTTTTTATTTGAGTCTGACAACCAGTCTTACCAAGGGGTTTCGTATTACCCAGTAACTGGGTTGATTCTCTACGGGTAGGTTTTCATGACAAATTGTTCTGAAAACACAGTCAATTCAGGGATAGAACTTGGACACAGGAAAGTCCTTTAAAAACCTTTCCACAAATTGCTTTGCACAAACGTTTTGCATCGTGTGTACCAAACACGGTACGTGTATTTTTACAAAAGATATTCTCACTTTGACTACTGTTATTCAGTACCCAGTTCATGTTTACTATTGTGGCGTCGAAGTCAAATATACACTATGACACCTCTGAATTTTTTTCGAAACTAAATACGTGTGCACTGACTTTTAGAATTTTAAAGCTGCAGCAATTTGAAATGCCTGTTTTTCACAGTTTTGTAGATAGGCACTATCAACCAGATAAATTTACACAGTTACGGTTTACCAGTCTTACATACGGTTTCGTTACCCAGTAACTGGGTTGTGGAGTTCAGATAGACAATTACTGGTCCTGCATTTTAGCTGCATCCGGCTAGACTAAAAACCAACCAGTTAACTTGGAAACGGCTATAGTCCGACTTTTAATTAGCTGCAGTAAAATTACACTTCTTAGTAACTCATTTCGGACTGAGTTTAGAGATATTTCATGTCAAATAAGTTTCGTTTCTTACACTATTTTGTACTAGAAAAACAAGATTTGGTTGATGGCCGCGAAAAAACAAAACGACCCAATTTCAGTCATAAATGGCCTAGTGCGAGTCGGACTCGCACACGAAGGGTTCTGTACCACAAGGCAAAAAAGCCGAAAATCGTTTTTTGTATGGGAGGACAGTGGAGTCTTAGTAATAGGGTCCCGTTTTTACCCTTTGGATACGGAACCCTAAAAACACATACATTTTGACGTGTAGTTATGCACTTTTCTATAAAACAGCAGATTTTTTTTGATAACCGACGGAATATCTCTTCGCTAGGGGATCTAGCTAGAATCATGTGTTGAACTCATGGTTTCAGTTTATTTTAAAATATCCGTCACGAGAAGCTTTAAATTTTTTAAATACACGTTCAGGGGTTCGCTACCTCTGGATGGTTCGCAGCTTCTGACTACCCGTAACGACTGGCAATATTCTCTACATTTGACATTATACATTGTTACCATAGAATAATGACCAGATTTATGAACGTAAACGAAATAAAACGAGTATGTTAGGATCGTAGCAGGTGGCGTTCTGTGCTAAGTATGTATGTACAGACGCCAGCACATCAAGGTACTACAATCTGTCAAATTTCTTCAATAGATTTTCAACTTTAGCGCTAAAGCATAAGGTTCAAAGTGGATTGGGAAAATTTGACAGTTTCGGGTAGCATGATGTGCTGGCGTCTGTACAATCGTAATTATTACTTGTGACATTCCAATAAAATCCCAAAACGCTGAATTACGGTCACTTTATTCGGGGTCGTAAGGAATATTGGACTTCATAAAATTTACTATGAAACGAGAACCAAAACGATAAATACTTGAAGCCACGGTCAGGTTAAGCTATGCTTGCCGCGGTCGGTCCGTGGATGGGGCGCCATCTTTACATACCGATACCTCCGTGCCCCGGAAGGCAGGTTAAGCCGTTGGATCCGGCTGTCATTTTTAGATCTTTGACAGCCGTTACTGGTCGTTATAAACCCGAAAATCTGACCAACCAGTCTTACCTGGCAATCTTAGCGTATTACCCAGTAACTGGGTTGAGTAGCTCAGATAGGCAGTCGCTCCATGTAAAATACTGGTATTCAGCTGCATCAGCTTAGACTGAAAACCGAACCCAACACAATTGGGAAAAGGCTAGGCAGATGATAAATGATATAACAACGCAGAGCCTAAACCGCTGGTCCTAGAGACATGAAATTTGGCTTTCCATTATTATCTTGACAATTCAAGGCCATGTTTTGAAACACAATAAAGGATAAATAGGGTTCAGAATAAACAATGCGGCGCTCCCTTCATTTTTGCCTACGAGCTTCTATTTACAAAACTAACAAGCGACTGATACATTGAATATTCGATGAAACAAAACAATATTAGATGCCAAAGCTATTCTGGTGTTCCGTGCCATACATTTGAATGCATTATAGGTACTGCTTGTCAAACGAATATTTCTGATGGAGAAATTATGCAATCGTGCTCCAAAAAGGTAGACAAAACAGTGATTTATTATACCAAAGTTTAGGTCAGGGACGGATCAAAAATGAGTATGGGATATGCATTTGTTGAGGGACTAATAAATGTTTGACCCACTTGCGATGAATGCAAAAGTTGAAGACAATCACTGGGAAGACGTTGAATGAAACTTAGTCCTTGAAACAACGATTAGTGAAGTGGAATGGAAAGAACAAGCAATGTTCGTTCGTAAGATGCAAAAAAACTTTTAGAATTTTTTGAACATAAATACAGTTATTTCCATTTAAGAATTTTCTACTCTATAAAACTCTTAAATTCTCTGGCTGGCAGACAACACACAGCCTAAACCGCTTGGTCTAGAAGCATAAAATTTTGCTTAGAAGATTTTAGAAAATTCATCCTTTATAGAATTCAAATATGGAATTAAAGTTCTTTATGGGAGATCGATTTTTTGCCGATGGGTGATCTTATTAGACTCTCGCCTTGTGAGTTGCTAAAGATGCAATGTTTGAAAATGTGATAATAATTTTCCTAATTGACTAGTTAAATTTAGGAACTATCTTCCCCAAAATTACGATGTAAGGTCTCTATGTAACACATTGAGAGTTTAACTTTAAAGTGCTATTTAAACCAACAGAACATGGCACAGGTAAAGTGCTGCACGTAAAGGGACACTTATTCAATTAAGGACCTGTCCATGAGACTCTCGTTTATGGAAAGGTCTAGGAATTATTCTTTTCTCTTCAAAAATCCATTAGGCAGCGATCTGAGTACTGCTGAAGAATCTTTTTCATAAAAGAGTCCTTTTACGAAAACTTTTCTGATGAGCGTTGCCCCGAGAATAATTGAGGAGGTACAGACGTCTCTAATTAACGAAATGAACAACAGGTACAAGAATCTAAAGAGGTACGAGATAAATAATTCTAATTCAGCGTTTTTGTGCGAATTGTAATGCTTGTTGGTAAAAGTCAATCGTTTTTTGGATTAAATTACGTAGCTTATGCTCAGCAGTGAATATAGATTTGGATAGGGTATATAACTTAGATTAAACGTAAAGATGATGGTATAAGTAAATGCAGTTTTAAAACGACTTGGTTGTCTTCACTATAATAATAATAATGATTTTTATTTCGGACCAAAGAATCCATATAGTGTTAGTAACATAATTTTAAAACAACTTATTATCTAGTGTTAGTACCAATCACCCTCCGTACAAACTGCTTAAGAATTGGAGAGCTGAAACTCTCCGCTACAGTTCTCAGGATGCTGTTGCGACTGTCTCTCACTCTCCTCAGTAGTGACGCTGTTTTTTTGCGTATAATCGCGTGAAACCCATCGGTACGAGCTTGTGCAAACATCTCCGATGCGCTGCAGTAGCGAGGAAGTCCCAACAACATCCTGAAACCATTATTGTACTGGACGCGCAAGACATCCAGCGACCTTTTGGTGTAATTGACCCATAGATTACTCGTGTACAGACTCTGGCAGTACGCCTTGAAAATTGTTATTTTTACTAGGTCTGTACACCGAGCAAATCTACGGGCCAGCATGTTGCACCGGACAGCGAGTGCCCTGCGCTCCCTCTCTATATCTACATGGTCCTTAAGGTCGTCGGAAAGAAAGTGACCTAGGTATTTAAAAGTGGATACCCTTTTAATTACTGACCCGTTTACAAATAGCTCGGGTCCCACTTCACGGCATTTGCCGCCGACCTTAAAGACCATGTATTCACATTTCTTCACATTATAAATTAATCCATGTGCAGCAGCGTAGGCTTCACAAGTCTCAAGCAACTCTCTGATTGCCCCCGCAGACGGACCCAGCAGCACCATGTCGTCAGCATAGCTGATGTTGTTTATGCTAACCCCATCAACACTGCATCCGACACGCATGCTGCTGAGTCCCTCTATGAGGTCATCTACGTAGAGGTTGAAGAGCCTGGGAGACGTCAGACCTCCTTGTCTCACCCCGCATTCCAACCTATACGGTTCAGAGAGCATACCATCCCATTTCACATGATTGGTCTGATTACTATACCAATGCTGAAATAGTCCACATATTTCCGCGGGTATACCCCTGCTTACCATCTTCCTCCAGAGCACTTCATACGAAACAAGATCGAAGGCCCTGGAAAGATCAAGGAAACAGGCGTACACCGGCGTCCCGCGATCTATATAGTATTGGACGGTATGCTTGAGACTTAAAATAGCGCTTTCAGTCGAAAGCCCGGGGCGAAACCCGAACTGCGCATCATGAAGATGTATGTAATCATTTAAACAAGCATCAAGCACACCGTCCAACACCTTTGCTATTATTGTGGCAAGGGAAATGGGACGGTAGTTACCCTTGTCCGAGATATCACCCGTCTTGTTTTTCACAATGGGAGTCACGATGGTCTTCATCAGATTCGCAGGTAAGTATGCGTGACTAATACACATTGTGAAAAACATAGACAGGACTCGCGGCAGATGTACACCTGCGTGCTTCAAGTGCTCAATACTGAGCCCATCATGTCCTGGAGATTTGCCTCGGCTCATACCGTTTATGATTGCACTTATTTGCTTAGCTGAGAAACGTATCAGAGGTTTGACTCCACGACCGCTAGGCTCAGCAACTTCGTTCACGATTGAGGGACCGAGAGGGGACCGAATTTGGAAATGCTCCTTGAACATATTCGCAATTCCCCGGGGATCACTCATCCCTCCCACACTTGCAGAGAGACCTGGCTTCCCATCCAACTTACCGGTGGATTTCCAGAAATCCCCGAATTTTTTAGTAGCTCGCTGTTCGGCTAGCCTATCCATAATAATTTGCTCAGCATTGTTTTGACAGAATTTCAGCCGCCTTTTAAAAACATTTCGCTTTTCCCGCATTATATCATAGACCGGACCTGAAGAGGGACGTTTGTTAATTACCCAGGCCTGAAAACTACATCTAGCCTCGCGATGAGCATCCCTCACATGTTCATTCCACCCACACACGCGCCTTCCCCGTCGCGGTCCCCCCTCGCGTGTTGCTTTAGACTGCCTGGCTGCCGCACACAATATTTCTACAATCTGTTCGTACAAATTGTCCAAAACCACCTTATGTTCAGCTAACCTGCAAGATTCACTACCGCAACTCTCAAACTCATGAGGGAAATCAACGTCACGCAACTTACTGTTACAAATATTATGATAATTAAGCGTTTCTGTCTCAGTTCTTTCACCCCATATAACAGAATTGCGGCAGGTGCTCCGAGTCAACAGTTTAGGCCGCACAACTTCTAAATCACACTCTATACACATAGGTAGATGATCCGACACATAAATATCCTCGGATACATCCACATTCACAATTGTATGCCAAGCTGCTACAGATACCAAGCAGTGATCCAACCACCTCCTACTCCCGTGGGCATCACTTATAAAAGTGTATGTATCACTATCAACCCCCCGCTTCTCTATATCAGCACAAATCCAGGATTGGTCAGTACAAAAATTAATTAACTCTCTATAGAACAACTCATGAGGGTGAGCATTAAAATCGCCCAGCATAAAAACATTTTCTATATCACAGCCTGCTATGGTAGAACTTATCTCACTTAACACATCTGTAAACATAGGTAAGTTGTCCGGACAATTTGTAGGCATATACACGGAGAAAACAAGAATAGTACGACCCTTAGAAGAGGCTGTGATGGCCACTAAGCGAGGACTACTACAGTCAACAACAGATACCGACTCAAAAATGCCCTTCCTCCAGAGAATGGCCACCCCCCCATGAGGCCTTCCTCTCAAGAGGCCCTCAGACGTGTCTACGGCCGATTTACCGGTATATTCGAAATCAGGGCTTATTGTTCCTAACATTGGAATATCATGGGAAAGTAGCCAGGTCTCTTGTAGGGCCACCACATCAGACCACTTACATAAATCCCTAATATCATCCAAGGATCGTTTAGCCGACTTACAGTTAAAACTAATACATTTAAGACAATTACTATACTATACTATAAGACCATATGAGTAATCTTTTATTACTCTTTTGGTGGTGCCCACTGCCCAAATATTTAAATCATTATCATCTTATTTAAGTTTTATGCGACACCAACTAACATTACATCCTCCATCCACACCATTAAGCTCAGACCCACTAATTTCAACGGTAGTATACCCACTCATTTCAAGGGTAACATACACCTCCATAATTTCATCCTACCTAAATGTTTGCCCATAAATAAAATTTCCATTAAAACCCCGCTAACAACATAACCTAGTCCTTACCGAGCTCATAAAGGCAGCATGTAATACACAGTGTTTGTTGAACGAGCGCAACTTTTATAATAAAGACGTAGAGTGGAGGAAGGCCTATGGACGCGTAAGTGGCTAGGCTCCCAGAAGAGAACTTCGAATGTGCTTGAGTACTTTGAGGTATGGTATATTTTAATGGACGCACCTGCTGGTGATAATGTAGGAGACAATTTTGGTGGAGTTAATGATAGTGTTTGAGGATGTGGGGTGGATGATGTATAGGTCTAGGTTGATGGCATAGGAGGAAAGGAATATCTCAAAGATAGTATTTCTGGCTGATGAAGATACAATGCTTAGTAGTGTGGAAGCTGTTTCGATAGAAAATGAAACGTCGAACGAAATATAATTTTCATATTGTTATTGAGATAGTTTTATTATTGTTTCCTTATTTCATTAAATACATATAAATTATATATTTTTTAAATATTACAATAAAAAAAACAATAGTAAAAAATTATTATTGTTATTAATGTCATTGATCATTAATTTACAACTCTCAGTCTTTACAAAAATAAGTAAAAAATAAATCATGACAGTTATATAATTATCTTCCGTGATATTGCAAACGGATATAATTTTGTTACTACAATTTGGAAGAAAATGGGGCAAAAATTATTGTGTGAAAGATGGTCCGATATACTGCCAAAGTCGTTACAAATATGAACAGGAATAGTGGATCCTAAGCATCAGTAATTTCAACCCCGATGTCATAATAATGTGTTTTTATAACAAAGATCTGATTGCTGTTTGTTGCTTTCAGAAACGGTATTTTCTTGACTTACCTCTCTCTTTATAAATCTAAATTTCTCCAAAAAATTGTCTTTCCCTATTAAATTAGCAGTATTTCTTCTGCTACAAAAGAACCTTATAATATCAAACAGCCTTAGCCTGTTGAGCGCACCGATTATGGCAATTACTCTCCAATTAAAGAGAAGCCTTGCTGCATCGGACGTTTCCCGACTTCGAGACGGACTGGAAGAGACGGACTGGAAGAAACGTGATAATTACTTCCCCTTAAATAATGGTCCAGTGACGTGACAATCTATAATTATCAAAGTCTTTGAGCGCAGTGTTGTTACTTTTTCGTTTGTGGTCATTGAACATACTAATGTTATTTTTTTAAGGGATCTGTACAGTCACGAGCACTAATATGTCAACACTTGGCAACTTTCAATTGCGATTTTTCCAAGAAATAACGAATGCAACGTTGAAATACGACACTTTAATTGAACCTATGGGTTCGAAAATACTATGTTCCTAATAATATAAAATTACATTCAATAATAAAGTAGAAAATCGCCTTTGAACAAAGCCAAGTGTATACATACTTATGCTCGTGACTGTACATGGAGTTTCTGGCCTGTTATTCTCCTAGGGTACTGTAGAGGCTGGCTGCGTAATCCGACCTTAAATTAATACATTCTGGTAATATTTGTTGATGTATTCCGTTCGAAAGTTTAAACAAACGTCAAATAATTTAATATGGTGTTTTTGTTGAATAGATAGATTGATATAATTACCGTGAAGCTGTAAAGTTCTTTTTAACAATATAATAGTTACAAAGTCTAACGCCCTTTTATTTGAATACCTTCGGGAGGTACTCTAGAGGTCCCCTCTGTACCTCTATAGTACCTACTACGCTTTTGAATCTGCAACTAGCTTCATATTTCTGACTGACCGACTCCTTGACAATTCAAAGTGCCTGTAAATGGTATAATTGAAACAAATGCTTTGAGTTTGAGATTCAGACTTATGCTTTTAGTACTAACAGACTAGTCCACTGGCAGACACTGGCATGACTATCTGCACCTCGGACCTCGTGACATTACTTAAGTAAATGTTCCATTGAAAGTAATATTGGCAATATTATAACAATATTTTAGTAACAATTTGGCGAGATTTTAATTTCCTTTAAACTCTCTAAAACTTATTTTAATGAGAGTTTTGATCATCATTGAAATTAGTGTCATCCAGTGAAAAAAAGCATTCAAGGGTACGGTCAAGTTGAGAGCACGGGTACGGTTAAGAAGAGCTAAACTGCAATTTGATTTAAGGGTTTAGAGCGTAATAGCAATACAAAGTTAACAACTTGGTAGCAACTATTAAGCTCTCGATATAATAGCTTAAGTTTTAAATTTCAGCGCGCTCTAAAGTAACATAATTTCTGCTTTTGCAAAGAAAATCACAACTGAAAAAGTCCCAGAAATATCGCATGCTTAATGGAACATTGACCCATTAGTAGATAGGTCAGTTTTTTTTTTTTACTAAGATCTCAATAGATATCAATAGTTAATCATACCTTCAAAATACAAGCATTCATGATTAATTAATAATCAAATTAAATCAGTTTTAATTTTATGCGTCAACAAGACAGGATAAGTCCATATAGCAAGATCTTCTTTTGCGATTTCCCAAAAATCGTCTTTTTTGAGTTAAGTCAGTATTCTATTAAGCATACGATATTTCAGTACAAAACTCAACGCTTCATGTATGTTTCTATATACAGGAAGACTATGCCGCCAAGATAAGGTAGAGTGATACATACACATTTCAACGCACTCAAAATATACAGCCGCAAAGTCCCAAATAGCATACACAGAGATAACCTTTATATGGATTCTCAGCACACCTTGGGGACCCACCTCGTAACATTGAGCACGCACTGAAGTATAAATGGGCAAATTACTATGATTATGTCTATTTTTTTTTACAACCTTTCTGCCTACAGGGAAGTTTTGGAGAGCGTTTCGTTTTCGAAGTTGTTTTACAGAGTTTTGAAGGATTAGCCGATTCGGAAGTTTGGTTGTATTGTTTTTGGACGAATTATGAAATAACTTTGGCCTTGATACTGGTTAAAGATAAAATCACAAGTCATTTATTCAAACTAGGCTGAATCAGCACTTTTTGAACGTCAAAATGACATTAGACGCCCGCTCTTCACAAATTCCTAGTGCGTTAGCTGGGAAGAAGAAACGGCGCAACAAAATCTCCAAAGTCTGTTCAGTTATAATAGTAGATTGTTGGCCATGGGACCAAACAACTACGTGTTTCTTTGAATCCTGAACGCAGCGAGGGATTCAAAGTACCTACGTCACTCGAGCTTAAAATGGTGTTGCTCCCGAGGTGGCCACTCAGTATTTTTTATCACCCCCTATGAAAAAATAAGTAAGTGCAACTTATGAATAAGAATAGTACGTTTATTTATTTACATACAATTTTGAATAAACAATTACGAACGAAGGCAGGATGCTTTTCGCGCGTTTTACAATAAAAAAAAAAATATTAAGTGTCTTACAGGACCTAAACGCAAATAACGCATGTTTTACGGGCCCCTTCACTATTGCTGACATCTGTTTGAGGCGCGCGTACGTACATCGTACGGTGAGCTACCCATTACTCTCCCTCCGCAGGCCCGCGCCTACGATGCATTCTCAGCCTGTGCTAATCATTTAGGGAACGAGCATTGATTACCACGCTTGTGAACTTCCTTTCCTTATGAAATACGAGTTTATGTCTAGTTACTGGAGTGTGGAAGTCAGATAGTCAGTAGCTTCATGTAAAATGCTGGTATTCAGCTGCATCCCGTTAGACTGGAAGCCGACCCCTACATCGTTGGGAAAAGGATAGGCTGATGATGATGATCATCTATCTCATACCTAATGGGCAATCATAAAAAAACTACCAGAAAAAATACACTTCGTTTAAACGCAAATGATCTGAATAACAGCAAAAAATCTTCGAACAAAACAAATACCACGTAAAAAATTGCAATTCTCAATGTTAACTTTTTGTCCACTATTTTATTTAACTTTTCATTCTCGTACAAATGCAATACTATCAGTTTCCAGTGCAAGACTTAATTCGATTTCCAATTTGAATGCTGATCGAGAATTGAGAGATAAAGGTGAAGTTACGGAAATTCCAGAATATTCCGGACAAAGATTAGAACAATTTTCGTACAATGCCACGACTCGTTGAGATAGCCCCGAAGTTATTTTAAGGGTCTTTGAACTTGGCGTGGTAATAATTTTCGAAAGAATGGCGGTTTTTGAAGCTGTCTTTGCTAACGTATACTGAATTGTTCCGTAAGTAACTGACAGATATACTCATAACATAAAGATAGAAAAATAACTATGTTCTGTTTGAGATTGAAATGATAAAGAATTTTCGAAATAATTCTCGTAATGTATACCTTATGAGATAGCAAAAGTGGTTGACAGTCACTTCTACAAGTTGTATAATGGTCCCTACTATTTATCTAATGTCGTATTTGGGTAATACTTACCGAAGAAATCGGCTTTTTAGTGAATTCGCACGAATTTACTCGCCCGTAATGGGCGAATCGTCCCTTTTAATTAATATTATCATTATAAAGGCAACTCGCACGAAGTTAATTTAGTTTTTGGCGAGTCGACAACTTCATAAATACTTATTAGGCAATTGGCACATTTTGAATTTTATGCTATGAAGTATATATGAAAAGTATATACAAGTAAAAGTACGTGTTTTATAATATTCACTTCTGTGCGATAGTTTCATTTTTTCTATTGACTAACGGTCGAACCCATTATCCTATTTTCAGTTAAAGACAGATCGCTACTAATGGTAGCCATCAACATCATTATCATTTCAGTTAAAACAGATCGCTACTGATGGTAGCCATCATCCTCATCATCATTCCAGTTAAAGACAGATCGTTACTGATGGTTACCGGCAACATTTTATTTCAAACGTTTTACATTAGTTATTTTACATCTGTAGTTGAGATTGATGTAGAACTAAGGAGTCACGAACCTTGCTAATGAGCCAACTACTCAGAAGGAAGAAAATTAGCTTTAGTTCAGCGCAGTTTACGAGAACAATATAGGATGTCTTATGTTTTAAGACAAGGTAACAGTTAAGTACAAGTCATCTGGGACGCGCGACGGAAACGTAACGTAAATACCTTCGAAATCACGAACGTGTGAAACCGTAAGGTTATTGTGTCATAGAGAATACGTTATTAGCAAATGTCGTGATTAAAATAAGGAATTGACGTAGTTTCGAAGTAAGCAATCATTAAGCGGTCATCGTGAATTAGGACCCTGGTTTTATATTTAATGATTAAACGAACTTACCTGTAAGCGAAATTCGATCATAATAATTATATGAAGAGCTTCGTCCGAAGATATTAGAACATAATAATTATTATAATACACATGTAGTAACATAAAAATGACACCATTCAAACACTGTTGTTGTGAGTTTCTTTTGAAGAGAAAACTGTTACCGTAAGCGACACCGCGCGTGTTTTGTTTTTAATACGATTAAAAAAATACCCGCCTCTGATGAGTTCGGCTGTCCTCGGGATGCACTCGGTTTTAATATAAATCCGATATGTCAGTGAGTGATGGCAAAGTATTCTGTTTGTGTTTTGTTTTCACTTCTGTCGGAGTGACGCCAGTGAGTTTTACTGCAGGTATCTCTCTTTTCCTGATTACTTGGGTTGGAATCACTCGTCATTTAGTTAGGGATAAGCGTTGCTTAATATTTTCTGACAGAGAAGTAAGGGGGAGTAGCAGAAGCGTGAAGGATTAGCAACCTTCCAGCTAATCTTTTAGTTTACCTAATCCTTCATTTAGAAAGGCCTGGGTTCGAACTCACGACTTACAAACTTATGAACTCGAATCCAGGCCGGAACTTTACTTTAGGTAAATTATTTCATCACGGTGAAGGAAAAATTTGTGAGGAAGCCGTGTCAAAGAACCTTGCATTTAGCGCTTAAATTTCTCAGAATCTTATCTACAAGGCTAGGCTCTAAAATGTTAGCCCATTTGTAGTAATAATTTCAGTGAAAAGACGGCTAAATTGGACACCATTAGGGAGCGCCCACGAGCAAATTTTGTCTCAGTAACTTATTTGTCTCTCACATCAATTCTACTGGTTTGTATGAAAATGCGTGCATTTAGCGACGCGACAGTTGAGAGATATTTTTGTCTGCGGGTTTGGACGCAGCTGTCGCCCGTCTGTTGGTTGCAATGCAAGTGCGCGCACGGCGACAAACAAATACATAAGTTGCCAGCTAGCCAGTTGCTGCTCAACCGCAAATTTAACAAAAAAGTAGCCTTGCTGTCGCTCCCGTGTGCGCAACGTCCAAATCTCGGCGAGGAGACAGCGACAGAGACAAAAAAGTTGCTGGGCAACTAAGTCCCTTAGGGCTCTTAAAAGACTTATGCTATTATAGTGGTATGAGGAACAGGGTGTAAAGTTCACTCATGCTCTATAGAAAAGGGAGGATCCTTCGACCAGACGGGGATGATTCATGTCGGGCCGTTGTATCTATGCTAGTTGCGCGGTAAACTCTGCTTGCGAGATGCAGGATTTTGCGTGACGTCAGTATGACGCGTTGTTCTTATGTGGCGTTGTAGATACCACTACATTATGAATAGTAATTGTTGGAGGTGATGATTTTAGGCCTCACTTTGTTACTTACAGTAAGAAATACCCACTGGTTACAGATAATCATATAGAACAGTGACTACAGTCAATTCTGGTAGGTAATAAAGAACAAATTCGCAAAACACGTAGGTATTCGTTTGTATGAAACTGACAGGTTGCTACTTTATAAACGTTCCACACATGCCTCAAAACCTAAGACAGTACCAATTAAGTCTCAGTATCACTATCCTTTTGGCTTCGACACTTCTCCACTTGGGGAACCGTCACTTCCAATCAAAAGGCACGTGCATCCCAGACAAATGTGAACTTCAAGTTGACAATAGCACACGTCTATGGTTACAATGTGACATTGACAACGTCTTTATTTCTTTGCAGTAAGGACGGTTTTCGCAGTTCAAGTGTTTGTGCCGTGCGGTTGGGTATAAGAACCCGTCCGTGATCGACACAATAACCCTTTTTGCTTATATGGGGTTGTAAGCAGATTATGTGAGTACTGAGTACTTTAGTTTATGTATTATGTATTTAGTTTGTGTAGTGATGTGGTGTTCTTTTGTTTTATCGATTATTACTTCCACTAATTCCACAAGGGTCTTGTGGCTAAATAATAATAGCTGCACGGGTCGATCGAATGTTAATCTACATTTGCCGTGGTAGGTTACCATCCATTACATATCGAGACCCTTCGTCGTACCTTGGAAAGCACGCTAAGCCGTTGGTCCCGACAAACAAAACATAACACTCAAGCCTAATCCCCGAAGGGCGACCAACTGACCAGCGTCTCTTTATCAGTATTCAGAATGTGGAAGTAAAGGCAGAAACACACTTGTAACACCCGACATCATCCCACGCCATCCCACGCTTACTCATTGGCCACATTTTTATCTCGTTGAGCTATTTTCGTCATTTGGCCAATAAGTAACCGTGGGATGGCGTCGCGTTTTAATAATGTGTTTCCGCCTTTAGAATCAATCAATCATCCTAGCCTTTCCCAACTATTTTGGGGTCGTGTTCCAGTCTAACCGAATGCAGCTGAATACTAGTATTTTCCATCGACGTAACACGCTACCCCTTGGTAAGACTGGTTGTCAGACTTTCGGGCTTCTGACTACCCGTAACGCCTGTCAACGATCCACGAATGACAGCCGGGACCAATGGCTTAACGTGCTTTCCGAGACACGGAAGTAAAGATCAAGGTATGTAAAGATGGTTTACCCACCCACAGAGCACGCGCGATCGACCTGTGCGGCTGTTATTATTTGGCCACGGGCTAAATAAGTAGGTCGGTAGTATGTACCAACATAAAACATTCTACTTTCAGGCGGGCGAACCCGCGGGTAAAAGCTAGTTTTTGATAAAGCCTTCTTCAATTACAATTAGCCCGTCATTAAAATAATTCTGCTATTTTGAACATAATTTGTCGCAAAAGCGTTTGAAATCCAAGATACCTATTTATCAAAATACTGCAATACAATACAAATGTGTTTGAAAATCCCGTGATTAGTTGATTTTCTTCGACTTTACAACTCGTCTTTCCATTTTCATACCTAAATGTTGTGTATAAGTACTAAGATTAAAGAAAGAAAATACATGTATTAAAGAGAGAGAGTGAATGTGAGAGTTTTTTTTCGATTAAGGGGCTTACAGGATCTAAACGCAAAAAATGCAAGTTTTAGAAACAATAAAAGTATATGATCGACTACAGTAAACAAAATCAGAAAAATACAATGATATTCTTCAGGATATATGGTAAGGATATGGTAGATAGTGTGTTGAAAACATAATACAATTAATTTGATACTTTAGAAAAAAATCATGAAGATACCTCTAAAAACTTTCTTTTTGCAATAAAAACAATACTAATATACATACGATCATTCTAATTTTATGTCAGATTATTCTACAAGCAACAGCCTAAAGAACTAGTGTTTCAATTTTTAAGTCCAAACAATAGATTTTTTGTAAATAGATAAATTGCTTCATATTTTGCAATAAATTACCAGCGTTTGGTCATCGCGCTTCTCTTTATTTTCTATGCAGTCCGACAGTGACCGCGCTTTAGGTCATGTAAGCCCCATATAGTGTCTATGGATGGGGCACGACTTAAAAAATCCCAAAGGATTTAAACATCCGCGTGCCCGGTTTGAACAAAGTTACTTTCGTTTGAGTACACTTTTGTTACGTAACCAAAGTGTCGTGGCGATCAAAATGATATTTTTTTTTATATATATCCCTCTTTGCTAAGTTTGCAGAGCATAAAGGGCGATAAGTAATAATAAAATAATAAAAATCTTTATTACTAGAAGAATGGGTACAGTAAATCTCCTTAAAAACAAACAAATTAGGTCTTATGTAATGTGCACTTAGATGTCAAAGGAGTGCTTTGGCACTCGTACTAGGATTACCCTGTATCACGAATGCCTTATAAGGAAAATTGTTCCCAACAAAAAACTTAGGCTTTTAATAAATTGCTGCTAATTATTATCATTTCATAAAACATTTTCGAAATGTCTTATTTAAAAAAAGATAACTGGAAATCTCTGTTTTTATGGAAAATTTTAAATCGGTCTAATTTGACTGTAACACTATTTTTCGAAAATGTTCTTAAGTAACTTTTTAGACCTTTGTATCCTGCTTATGCGTTTATAGTTAAACGTTCTTAACAGTGTGGATTTCATTGTAGTCTAATTATAATGAGCGAAATTTATTTATTTAATACTTATTTTATACTTATACGTATGAAGTTTCATTAAAATCGGTTCATTCATTTGGAAAAACAATGGTTTGAAAGTTTGTATGAAATGCCGTACGGCGTAAACGCTCCTAATAAACAAAATAGTTTAGCCTATGTTAGTACTTAGTAACTAAAACAGATCCAATTCTATTTTATTATAATAAATTACTGAACAGATTTCCATTAATTTTTTACTTATTCTTTGTAATGGATTTCTGTTTAAAAACTCAATGAAATTTATTTACTTTTAATAGAACGGTCCGCTCATTTTGAAAGTTCTTAATAATTTATTTCATGATTCCTTTGTGAGTGAGTCTTAAACATTTTTTACTGTGTCAACTTGAAATGAGTTCTGTCAAATAATTTTTTGCAATTTACCTTCATTATTCTATTTTATTTTCCTTGAATAATTTAGACGTTTGTTAATATTTTTGATGTTTGTGTTATTTATTTTCAATTTATAAGTTGTAGTTTGATTCAAGGTGGTCATTATAAGATACTCTAAGAAACAATTGTACTTTATCAAATTAATCATTCTGAACGAAGAAATATGTCCACTTTTTTCCGCATATTGTACAGTTACACGTGTTAAAATTTTGTTTGGGACTCCGTTAAAAATCATCGTCTCTTAGTTTGACTAAAGCCACTTTTAAATAAATATAATTAGTATAAGAACCTCGCATAATATCATGATTCTAAAATAAATGGAAAGGCTCTCTCACTGTTATATTTTTTGACCAAAGAATCAGCATTGCCATACAATGTGATAATGCTGCCAGTCTCTTGTGCACTTTGGGCACTTTTCCTGTTGGCAGAGATGCGGACGAATTTTTTGATGCTTTATCATACTTTCCTATTCCACTATTACTATTTTAATACTGTTAGCTTTTAAATTATGTAAATTTTCTAATAAATGGAACTAGCAATTCTTAATATAAAAATATCACATTTCTCAAATTATAATAGCTTCACATACATAATTATGAAATCAAAAACGAAAAACGAAAATCCCTTCCAAAAACTACGCTCAAATTCTAACCAGTTTCACTCTACCGCTTCCATTTGCCACTATCCGTGCCCCCTCACTAATGAAACACATTAATAACATCTGCGCTCACTAAAATGTCTTTTGTTCCTTGTGATTTCGGAAATTGTACCCCTCTTTTGTTTCGTTATATTCGGTTAATAACTCCGTATGTAGGCGAAATATTGTATAGAAACGGTATAGAGGCTTATGGTCTATAATAAAGGTCGTATTGTTTACAAATGAAGGTGAAATGGCCAAATATGTGATAGATTCTGTTTCAGTTTCAGTGTGGGCAGTAGAAATATAATTTACATGTATGTGTGAGATTGTAAAGGTCAAACCTTATTTTAAGGTGAACTAGATCGAACTTGTTAACAAAGCGAGTTTTAATATGCCAGGTTAGCCGAGGAAAAAAATCTTATTAATTTATGTCCCTCTCGAGAGGAGGCCTGTGTCCCAGCAGTGGGAACATTATAAGCTAATTATGCTTATGCTATTAAGGTCGAGAATTATCCTAAACCAGATTTAATAATACTTAAAAGGTTCTTGAAATCCAAAAGAGACTGTTCCTCCAATCAAAAGGACGTAATAAATATAAAAATACCACCAAAACGAACATCAATGTCAAAACTGTAGAAATATTTAACTGATTCTCTAAAAACTTATGAATCTTCTAATGGTATGATCTAGTGAACTGGTATCTTTTAGGCACGCTCGTCCATCATAGACCTCATCCATCGCTTTCCATCAGGAGTGATCGAGGACAAGAGCAGGACCATTAAGTAAACAAAAAAAAAATAACACACTTTTTTAATTAATTGGGCCTCATTTTAACCGACTTTTATCACAGTTGGTCGCATTACCTTTTTCACAGGTGCCACGGTCCGGCTGCGCAGCGCTTCATTCAAGTTGGTCACAGTAATTACTTGGGTATTTAGTATTTTAGGTCCCTAAAATGGGAATTTATTGAGGTTCAATTTAATACATAGAAAAAAATTAAATATTCAGGCATCTTCTGGGCACCCTCGTTCCATCATAGACCTCATCTATCGCTTACCATCAGGCGTGATCGGGGTCAAGAGCGGGCACATTTAGTAAAAAAAAAAAATAACATAGGAAAGAGCAACCTTAAAATCCTGAAATAATAACTACAGCAAGTTCTCTTCATTAAAGTTATAATAAAGTTACTGAACACAAGGTACCTACTAATTGAAACAATGTTCCTTTTAGTACAAAGAAACAACATTATATCCTATTAAGAAAGATCGTATAATTCCAAAAGGTCCCTAATTAAGGGTTTTTTAGAAAGATCCCAATTATTAGAAGAAAAATAATTGATATCGTAAGCGCGTCTGGCTTTCCTGATTATTTTATTGTTCTAATTATCCATTTCTGTTTCGCCTTCGTTTGATCATTTTGGTTGTATCTTATCTTTATTTATGGATACGATTTTGTGTTCATTTATGTTCCTTCTAAATGTATTGAAAAGGTTATTTTTGGTTGAAGGATTGGATTTAAGAGGTACTATCAGAGCTGTTAGCAGTTTTACAACCGGTTTTGTCACTGGTAGGCATTACTATTATAGCTTTAAAAAAACCATACGAAAAATACGCGCTTGGTAGTGGAGTACAATTAATACCTTATGAACTATTTGGTACGGAAGACCAAGCTTTAGGAGCCATTTTGAATATTGCTACGGATTAATATGTAGAGGAAGACCATTAATATGGATGGATTGTGTAAAAGATGATAAGGCTAGAAAGGGGATGTCTACCGAGATGACGATAAATGAGAATAAATAATTTGGGATAAAAGCAGGAGAATGCTGGTTGATATGTATTTGAATTATTTTTTTTAAATATGAATAATATAAAAGTTTCGAAAGTATAAAAAGATGTCAATAAAATCCGACCAAAACAAGCCACACAAAAAATTCCATCATGAAATCAACACGATAAACCAATAAATGCGGTAATAAAATAACTTTTAATTGAAAATCAATTCGGCTAAACTTGTTCGTGGCTCACCTCCCAAACAATAGGAATCCAAGTTGAAACCAACAAACAAATGTGACAAACAATATCCAAACGTTGGAAGTAGAATACATTCCGAACAAGGCCCTCCATATATTTGTAGTATGCGAGTGAATATATTTGAACAAAATAATCACATTAGTTAGACAAACATGTAGTGGTGCACAAATAGTGTAGTTCTCTACGCGTTATTTGTTGATAGATACGATTTGATATTTGCTGTTGTTGTTTTTTTTTCTGCTGGATTATTGCATGTTTTTTTTTATATTAGACGCAAATTGCGATTTGCGTTTTTCAAGAGTTGAAAGAAAAGAAAAAGAAAAGAAAGAAAGAAAAACTGTTTATTCTGCACAAACAAAACGCACATTGCAAATTTAAAAAAAATATAAAAAAATACAAAATATACACACACAACATAATCAAAAGCCTCGTACTCAAGCTTAAAAAATGTTGATAATTTGCGTAGTTGCGTTTTTCTCGTTCAGAAAAACAGTCACAGGTAAAAACGAAACGACAGGTTTCATTCTTTGCATATGGGTAAAAGAGGGTGTGCGGCGCATGGCTGCACAAAATAGGTCCGGTGGCATAATGCCATACTCTTAGTGCTATACGCTGAGCTGCTAGAGAAAAAATAGCAAATAATGGTAAGTTAATCCGTACACTTAGTCATATTATAAATGCGAAAGTAACTCTGTCTGTTTATCACCTGTTCCCACATAAACCGTTGAACGAATTTCGATAAAATTTAGCAAGGAGATGGCATCCTGGGGAAGGACATCTACGCAGGCAAAGCCGCAGGCAGAACCTAGTAACTAAAATAATATAAAAAAAAATGAGCATGATACAAAAGAAGACAAAGCATAGAATAGGTGGAACAGAGCTGCCAACGATGATGACAATGAAACCAAAAACAAATATACTCACCTCTTAAAGGTAACATTTTAATCTCATGCCATACAAACACAAGTCCCACGCTCAACTGGTGAAAAATTTGATTTATAACAATAGAAATTCAATTGTGTCTTATTAGGCACAGTTGAGCTAATAAGGACAGGAATCATATTCGCGATCTTTAGCAAAGTAACCAACGACTTAATCATTATTTCATCAATACCATCAAATTACATTGGATCCCCAATCCAATGTAGTTAGATGATATCGATGACGTCAGAGCCTTTTATCGTTTCAGAATCTTTGCAATATTCAGCCATTGATGTGTCCATCTCACGTTTGGTAGGATTAGTGATCGTGAGAGAGATTAATGCGAAGGCATGTTGGTCTGTCTGTCCTTCTGATATAGGTATTGGGTAATCCTTTTGAAACCGTCCTACCTCCCTAATTCATATTTGATGTATATCATACGGTTTAGGACTAATAATATGGTTGGTTTGTTGTTATTTGTAATATGGCTGTAGCACAAATTCCTTTTATTTTTCAGCACAGTTCATTATTCTTTTTCACCTTTTTTTGTGTCGATGGTACTCTTCTTCGGTGTTATAAATAAACACCTTGCCTTTACCTTTTTATTAATATCAAAATCCACAGCTCTTTGAAATTTTATCTTAAAATATATAAGCTAGTCTTACAGCCAAATTACCTACGGATTTACAGTTTAATAACTATACAATACATGCAGCAGAAACAAAAATACAGAATGAAGTTAACTGCTAGCACCATAATATAAGCATTGCTAAGTGTACAATGTGAGTGAGTGTGTAGGAGTGTGCATGAGGAGTTGCGAATGGGTGTGTGAGTATGAGATAGTGGTATGTGATGATTGTCTGTATTCAATTCAGTTTAATTTAGATTTATTTGTCAATTCGTCACATACTGATGGATGCTATTAATTGTTTCCTGAATGTAACTTTTTTGGTATTAAACATATCAAGATGAGAGAATCTTTTGTTAAAATTACTTAGCATTCTACCTATGGCTGGATTTTGAGCGTGTACCACTGTGTGGTATATCGAATAACTGCGTGTACCTAGTCCGTCGAGACGGAGCACTCAATCTTATAACTAAGTCAAAGTTAAGTTAAGTTGTCTAAGTTAGTTTTATATAGTTTGAGCCCAGTAGGTGGTCACGTTGATTGCGGCAACATTGGTATTCCTTAGGTCATCATTACTAACACCACATAAAAATCTTAATTTTATTTTATACAGGGTTTTATTTTTAGATGTTGAGTCGAGTTTTGTTACACAACTTGGGAGATGTCTATTTTCAGCAGTGGACCGTTTTTGTTCTAACAAAACTTTCTTCATTAATTTAAATGTTTTACTATCCATTCCCAGAGGGATAATTCCCATACTTTTAAGAACGTTCGCAATCTGTTTTATCATTCGCAATCCTTCTGATTTCTGTATTTAAAATAATATGTAATCCATGTAATTTGCAGCTCAATGTCATGTCAAATGATTTGATTGTCAACTGTTATTTACGTCAACAATCCACAACAGTGACCAGTCACTAAATAATTATAAGGCTCAATAGATCCAGTAGTATTACCCGACTACATTAGAAAGTACCAGTGCTCAAGTGAGTGTCAAATATTTTAGACCTTATTTCCTATATCGTAAGGTCTGTTTATGCCGATAGCTAATCTATACAACTGCTACCATGAGTTTTGACAACAGATTTACGGCTCAGATACTTGATATTCAGAAACCTCAAAGATCTTGTCTATTAAACTAAGATAAGCAACTGTTGTATGATTAAACAGCATGTTCTAACATGAGGTGCCAAATTAGTTGGTGGCTTCCACAAACTTAGCGTGGACAATGCCAAGTTTACCTAGAGCTTCTAATTATTCTCTCAACTATTGTGCTTAGTTCGGCGATATCTTAGTCTATAGTAAAACAGCGTATTTGTGTATTTAGGGACTAAGCTGGGAATGTTTATTGATGATCGATATGACCTAAATTGCTGTTAGCGTTTCATCTTTGTGTTAATAGCTTCCATTTCAACATGGGGATAATTTTTTTGATAAAATCGTGTAAATTATGCTTTTTTCTAATACTTTTACTTTATCTAACATGATGAGCCTATAATTTTACCACTGCACTGCTAGGACACAAGCTGACTTCTTGACAATTCAAAAGTGCCTGTAAATGGTTTAATTGAAATAAATGCTTTGAGTTTGAGTTTGCCTCCTCTCTGTAAGAGGGAGTTGGCCGTAATCCACCACGCGGGCCCAGTGTGGTTTCATAGATGTCCCATGTTTTAGTTTTTTTTTTATTCTAGTACATGCCGGTTTCGTCACGATTTTTACTTTACTATTTTGGGTTAGAGCTGTCTAGGTTCAAACCTACGACCTTTTTTTTTTGGTGCGTGGTGGAAATCCTCATGGATTTCTTCCATTGCGGGCGTTACAGAGGGACATGCCGGACTCTTACCGACTAAACCCACCGCGGTGGCCACGTATGGCCGGGGGGTCCGGGATTCGCATAAGCATTCACCGCTCCCCCGACAGGCCTCGACTCGCTGTTCCTCAGCGGGTCCCACCTCCCCGTGCGGCCATGCCCATAATGGCCTACCTACTCTCGAGTGGCGCGCGTGGAACACTGCGGCGCCAACTCGGACCTGTCTGGTCGGACGGCTGACGCCCCTAATCCGCCGCTCGCAAGCCACCTCTCATTGAGGTCGCCCTACAACTCGTAAACCGCGGTCGTGACCACTGGGCCACCACTGCTCTCTAAATGATCACTGCTCTCACTTTCTCTTTTTCTCTGAAATCCATTAATTATGGATTAAGGTCTTTTGTTACCGATAAAAGACTTTCAAACCATGCCCCAACTGTATGTTTTTAAGTCCATACAACTGTACTTTTGAGGACCCAAAAACGTCACTGATGACGCGATTAACGTGGCCACCTCATCATCATCTGCCTAACCTTTTCCCAACTATATTGGGGTCGGCTTCCAGTCTGACCAGATGCAGCTGAATATCAGTACTTTGCATGGAGCGACTTGTGCATAAAGTTTTAATAAATAAATAATAATAAATAAATGTAGGGAACATCTGATTTAATTTCGCGATTTCAGGTATTGTCCCATAGTAAAAGTTGTTCATAATGATGAGTACAATGACCTCTTATGAGGTTGTTAATGTTTTACCAATAACCCTGTATAGTAATCGCTACAGACGTCGTGACTAAGAACGAGACCCATATTTCAATTTAGTTTACAACAAAATATATTTGTTTTACTGCAAATTTCTCACATAAAATTTTTAAATACATCGTAGAACTTTAAATGATCATTTACATTCACGTTATCTAAAACTTAAATACCTATAAATTGCCTACAGCACCCACTTTATAAACTCACTCCAATATTCCCCAAAAGACCATTCATTGCGCTCACAGAACGCGAAACACAAATTCATAATATCAAAGTCTACAATTTCCCAGAGTTTACTGGTCCATACTCAACAGTTTATGGTAGCCTAATAGCCCAGTACGTTAAGCCACTAAATCTAACTTATGATCTAATTAATGAGGTATTAGGAAACATTAATTACGACGTTCCCAATGATGCAGAGCAAATGGATTTGACGTGTTTACATTAGTTAAGTGGCTGTTGGAATGTGGTTCGAGATATTGGTAGCATTATGTATAATAATATGAATAACGATTAAGATGGTTAATATTGTGAATTAAGATATGAACTATATTTTAGTATATTATCTATTATCAATATTGTTTTAAACTTTTTTAGGGTTCCGTACACAAAAGGGTAAAACGGGACCCTGTTGCTAAGACTCCGCTGTCAGTCTGTCCGTCTGTCACCAGGCTGTATCTCATAAACCGTGATAGCCAGACAGTTGAAATTTTGACAGATAATGTATTTCTGTTGCGGCTATAACAACAAATCAGAAAAAAAAATTAAGGGGGCTCCCGTACAACAAACGGCGTTTTTGCCTTGTGGTACGGATCCCTTCGTGTGCGAGTCCGACTTCCACTTGGCCAGTTTTTTTAACAATAATGTTTTAAATAACGGAGCCATGCTTGATAAAAAACGGAAGCTTTACAAGATCACGTTTTTGTCCGACTGTCATAGAGGGTTTCCTAGAGATCTATGCAACGTAAGAATTTGAATTTCACTGCTGTTCAAATACCAATTTTTATTTTTGAAATTTGGTCATTAACTACAAAAACTGCTACAAAAAAACATCGTCAGTGCGGGTTGGTAGATGTTACATGTCTTCGAATTTCTGGTTCTAGGTTGGTAAATGTTACATGTCTTCGAATTGCTGGTTTCCTCAAAATGTTTTCCTTCACCGTTTTGAGAGCAGTGGTGATGAAATTATTGTTACGAGCTTCGGGTTCGTGACAATAAAAACTGCCGATTTAATAACCAAAAATAACTCTTTAATTAAAAACACTAATTACAGCTCAAACACACTAATTAAAAGAACACAATTTCACTACTGATTACTCTTAATTCGCACTTGAAGATCGCTTAGATGTTTTCGCTCTTGTCGCTTTATCCAAACTGTGTCGGTCGTTTTTTTTTTTTGAAAAATGGCATCTCGCAGTTCAACCATAGGGGTTGTCGACTGCTCAACCGGACTTTCCTGTGGATGCCACAATAAATTGGGCCTCCAGCCAGGGCATAAAAACTTAAAAACTAAGCGACTACACGCTAAGGGCACCCCCCCGGGGGGTTCGGACCTCGGCTTAGGGCGTCGCTGGGAGAGGACAGCAAGGGACAGGCTGGATCGGAATTATTTAATGGGGACGAATTTAAAGCTACAGGCTCAGCGGCGCGGGCTGGCTCGAGCGAGGGTCGGGGTGGATGTGTCGGTCGTCGCGCATCCCGGCCTTATATAGTGCCGCAGATAGTTCGAGAACCTTCCATTGTAGAAACATCTAGAATGTTCGAGTACATACCGGCCCCGATCGACTAGGTGTCGATAGTTCGAGAAAGTTCTACAAAGTTCTAGTATCGAATTTTCTAGAACGATCGTGACTCGACTAGTTCTGCTACTCGATACTAGATGGCGCTAGTGGTACCTAATGTCACCATGCACCAGGCATTAATTGTGGCGCGCAACATTATTTATAAAAAGCAAAGCGCCTCCCTGGATTTGAACCCACGACCAGTAACTCGTAAGTCAGTGCCGTTTCCAATGGGCTACCACTGCCATAAAAAATAATAATGATTACTCTCGTCATTCTTGTTCTCAGATAACTAAACCGTAAACTCCTGTTTCTTATGACAATTTTATTATCTTCGTTAGCAACACCGTATTCCTTATTTAAAAGACTAGTTAACAGAACTTAAACGTTATTATCCGTTAGTTTAAACCCAAGGCAACCTACTTTCTTTGTTAGTACAGTAATTAAAATATCGATTATCGTTTTCACTTTGAATTTGGAAACTTGCTTTTACGGACGAGAGTTTCACAAATGTTTCTACAGACTATCCTTTTATACAGGATGGCGTCCACAGACGCGCAAACTGAAACCATGAATTCAACACATGATTCGAAACCCCATAGCGTAGACATATATATATAACTATGTTCAGCGGGCTATCAGCGCCCTACGGGTCCAAATTCGATGATACGGCTTTCGCACTCAAGTAGGTATTCCAATATAATAACGGGTTCAGGATGTTGATGGGGCTGCCCCGTTTCTGCAGTACATCAGGTATGTTTGCACAAGCACACGTCGATGTCACGCTATCGTCAGACAGAAATCTGCCTCTTAGCTCTGAAGAGAGCGAGGGAGCTCCAACTCCAACCTGAAGACCATAGCCGGGAGGTGCGAGTCTCCGTTATTAGGTGACGTTGTTCGAAGATGTATTTCGAACAACAGCCTTGTTTTCAAATAGATTTTAATTTTACTAACGTAGGTATAAGTTATCTTTTTGTATACTGACCAATATGAATGGTGTTTATCCGAAATAAAGATTATTTTATTGAAAAGTGCATTATCTACGTGATCAAAATGTTAGAACAGCAAATTTTTTTTTATAATCTCCGAAATTTTTTGTCGGTTGCGCGTCGATGTATGTACCTGCCGATTATTTCGCGAAATATAATCAAAGTAACATTTGCTTACATCATTAAATCAAATAATCATAAAGAGTTAAGACCAAATCTTAATCTAGCTTTACTAAATAAATGTACGCATTACCTACATATCATAAAACATAACTTCAACAAACTCACCTTGACTTTCGTTAAAAAACCCCAGAACCATGATGACAATGACGACGATACCGATCTTGAGTCGGTAGCTGAAGCCCATGGCATGCATATCGACCCTCCAGTTCAGCCCCGGCATGACTCAACCTTGCCTCATCCATTCGTTGTACAGTTGTGTACTTCCAGTGTGTTCCTGTTCTTTGTTACTCGAATGCATCATCTGGAACAAAAGAGGGATGCTAATTAAAAGAGAAAATGTTACTTGATAAAATTATAATAATACCAGCCTATTATTATCGCACTGCAGAGCAAAGGATTGGTTTCATACCATAGATATATTATATACTGCGATATACTTAATCTATGTAGAAGGTATGAGCATTGATCACCACGCAGGGCGGATTGGCTACTATATATTTTTTTCTTTTAGCCTATTTTGTCCCACTCCTAGTCAAAGGCATCCCCCATATTCTTCCACCTTTCTTTGTATTGTGCCTTCTCTGATTATCATTTAATAATAAAAAAAATAAACAATTTATTACGGAAAGTTTCAAAATTTTAAATTACATGCTTTAATTGCACTGGCAGACAACACACAGCCTAAACTGGTGGGTCTAGAAGCATAAAATTTGGACATGAGTTCCTTTTATAACGAAGGTGAGTTCTAAAGCAAAATGAATCTCCCTATGGGGTAAAATTAGGGATGAATGTTTGTATGGAAATTCGTCAATTTTGCAGGGGTAAATCCCATCGGACACATGGCCTGTATGTGTAATTGTATATATAAATACATTAATATTTAACTTAGATATACCTAGCACAGAAATCTCGAAGTTTTGATTTATGTTTCCACAGCAGATCAAACCCATGCAAAGCTGGGGCGAGTCTCTAGTAATAATAGTAAGGGTCAGTTCACACCGCGACGCGACGCGGCGCGTAGTTTTCAAGATAGCAATATAATTATAGACCTTATCTACTACACTAGAAGGTACACAATTCAGTGAGGTGGTGTCTACTACTTCGAGCTACGCCGCGCGGCCCACCTCACTGAATTGCGTACCTTTTAGTGTGTAGAATATTTTAGTTTTTGGTCAGCGCCATCTCTTGACCGATAGTGGAGCTAATGTAATTTTTGTTGATTTCTGAAAGTGTGTTATTTAGAATTTTAGAGACATCGTTTTATTTTTCCTGTAATCTTTACATAAACTTCTACCACATTGAATAATTTCAGATTTTTCTGTATGCAAAATTCGGAAATAAGGTGGGGGGGGGGAACGGTATTTTTTTTTAATTTTTCATCAAAAGTAGAAAACGGGCTAAAAAGAAGAAAAAAATGTTTGAAAATGTGCAAATAGCGCTCTTTCATGATACCTCACATGCCCAAGTACCCCACTTTAAATTTTTAAGAAAAACTTTTAGTCCCGATTGCAAAAAAAAAAAATGGTTGCCTGTAAAGTCGGTTTTACGGGCGAAGATTTTACGTGACAACGACCGATCATCCGATCATAGTTGAGTGGGAGAGAGACGCAAGGCATTCGGCGGGCCTCTCTCTCGTTCGGTGACTCATCGTAACGTTACCGAGCGTTACACTTTTTCATAAGTGACTCCCAGTCGCAACCTAATTTAAGACGTTGTCACGTCAAAACTTTATTATTTGCAAAATAGTTGGGTAAACGTCATCTAAGACTATTATAAATTTCAAATTGATAGCATTAGTAGTTCTTGAGATATCTAGCTGTGACAGACGGACAAACAGAGATACTGAGTCTCATCATAAGGGTTCCTTTTACCATTTTGGTACGGCACCCTAACAAAGAGGGAAAAGAATCTTAAGGCATCAAAAATTTGTCCGCATCGCTGTCAACAGGAAAAGTGCCCATAAAGCTGGCAGTATTGCCACGTTGTATGGTAATGCTGTTCTTTGACCAAACCATAGGCCATCCCTCTAGTCACATAAAAAGCCGACAAACCGCTTGGCTATGCATCAAAAAATCAAGTGGACACCCAGGCCCCATGGTCCTAGTGTTTCAAACCCAAACGGCTCGAACAAAATAACTCCAAACAATAAACTTAAATTAGTTATCTAAATGATATTTGTTCTAGAAACTCGTTTGGCATTTGTATCTTGGCCCACAATAATTAATCAAGCGAAACTTCACGAAACTTCAATAATGTCGATGAAATAAATGAATTATTTCACCAAATATACGGGCTTAGTCAGGTACTGTTTCCATCCAAGGAATACGTTGTTGAACTGCTAAACAGCACTTCGTCTTTGTTATCATCTAAAGTTTTTGGGACTAAAAAGATTATTATGTTACAAAGTTACAAATTAATGACAGAGTTTGATTAAATACCTATTTCGAGTATGTACAAGCATTTTGATTTGATTAGAGCTTATTTTATGTTAAACTCATATTTAGGTATCATACTCATATTATATTAGGTATACTCATATTTAGGTGTCTCGTTATCTCAGAGAAAGGGGCTCGTGGCTTAGTAATAACAGCCCTACGGGTCGATCGATCAGGTTAAGCTACGCTAGCCGCTGTAAGTCCTTGGATGGGTGACCATCTTTACATATCGAAACCCGTCCTATTTTGAAAATCACGTTAAGCTGTTGGTCCCGGCTTTTTGACAGTCGTTACGGGTTTTACCCAAACCAGTTTTACCCAGGGGTATCTTGTTACCCAGTAACTGAATTGTGGAGGTCAGATAGGCAGCCGTTTCATGTAAAATATTTTAATTCAGCTGCATCCGGTTAGACTGGAAACCGACCCCAACATAGTTGGGAAAAGGCTAGGCAGATCGATTAAGATACGTCATAACTTGACTTATGATAGTCTCATATGTGACTCTATTATTGAATATTTCGTTAGCTTTCATCTCATTCATAATATTCACATTCAACTCCGGTTGTAGGATACTTTAAATTTTAATCATGTTAAAAACTTTAGCTGCAACTTTAGCAAGTTTCAACTTTTCCTTTTTAATTTGTCAGCGTAGGTAACTTCTTCTTTTTAATTTACAGTTTAATGAGAGGAGGCAAAGCTGCCTCGCTTAGCTTAGCTCAGCCTTACGTACTTCTGCAAATGGCACCCTACTCAAGTCTTTATAATCCAATCCTAAAACTTTGCTGTCTAGAAACTGTTTGTTGAATCTGATCGGGGTTCAAACGATTTCACTTCTTTGAGTGCGCCTACTGTTAACTTGAAACAACTCTGTAAACATGAATTTTCCCACGTTCTTTTGTAAATAAGTCTTCGCGAACAAAACAGACGGTAACAAAGGTTTAAGATGTTTGTTTTTCCGCATGATAGCCCTATCATGACAAACGCGAGAACTCTCATGATTTGTAGAAAGTTGTCTACAATTTTGACGTCGTCCTAATTACTAACATGACCGCAAAGCGTAATGTAGAGAATAAGAAATACGTATTACCAGCGGTGCTATTCTGTAAAAATCTCACCGTGAAAACTTAGGTGAAGTGAGCGTGGAGTGAGCTGTCAATAGTGTCAATTCCTAGCAAAAAATAAACTAAGTTTTCACGGTGAGATTTTTACGGAATCGACCGGCTGTATCTAACACCACATAGTAATCAACAAGATACCAACTTATATCGTCAAAGAGCAGCACAAATTACTAGACATACTATAAGTGGAACGCCAACTCCCACAATCTCTATACGAGTACATTTAATATCATGCAAAGTCCAGAACTAACTATGAACTTTAGACTTTAAACATGGAGAGAGTTTCTAATACCTAGTAATTTCATGAGGATAGACAAAGATCAGACATGTTGGGAAACTTAAAAATAAACATGGATAAAATCTTATACGTAACACAGATTGGTGTCTGACAGACAACAAACAGCGTACTAAACCGGCAAATATAGAAAGATTACAATTATTGTTAAGAGATACAACACAGAAATTTTAGAAATAATATTTATTAGAAGTTGTAGTGATACGAGTATGTTTGTCACATAATAGAGGAAAAGTCCTCCAGACCGAGTTTCGACCATGGCGACCAATCTCAAGTGGAGACTAGCCATCGGCGCGGAAGATATTATAATATCTCCAAGTGCACAAGTGTGTGCGCAAAAACAGGTGCAATTTCTCTTCCCTCAGTCTCATTGTCCGATGGGACAGCAATCCGACACGACCGGAGAGAAATCAGGCGCAGGACCAACTGCTATTATACGGTTACTAACGAATATTGGAGTACTAAGGAATCATAAAGAAAAAGAGCTAGTGACTCATAGTAGTACCAGGTTTTTTTTTAAACTGAATCATTTAGCATATACGGAGGTGAAAGTTTATAATAAAAATAAAATTAATTTAATTCAGACTATTCAAATGTCCATATTTTGTTAGTATTATATTCTTAAAACTATGTTAGACATGAGCAGAACAAAAATGGAAACAAATTAATGAATCATCATCTGCCCAGCCTTTTCCCAACTATGTTGGACTCGGCTTCCAGTCTAACCGGATGCAGCTGTAGGTATACCAGTATTTTACATGGAGCGACTGCCTATCTGACCTCCGCAACCCAGTTACTGAGTAATACGATACCCCTTGGTAAGACTGGTTGTAAGATTTTTGGGCTTCTGACTACCCGTAACTACTGTCAAAGATCCACAAATGACAGCCGGGACCAACGGCTTAACGAGCTTTCCGAGGCACGGAAGGGTCACGGAAATGATTGAATATAAATTAAAATTATATCTAAATAAATAATAGTTAATAGGTAAGTTAAATGAACTTGGAATAAATAATTTAAAATTTCATTATTATTTCGTTTATTCGTCTTTTTTCCTATCTAATTACATTTTTAAATATTTCTTAATAAATAAAAGTAAGTTTAAAAAACATTTAAAAATATAAAAAAATAGCGATCCGCCGGTGTCGGGAGCAGGGTCCAAGCTACCGGTGGTTAGGGCTCCAGAGACAGGAACCTCCTCACAATGCGAGCCGTATCGAGGAGTACTGCCTTCTGAATCAGGCCCTTGATCCAACCGCCTAACGAGAGCCTCGATAGATGTTGATCGAGGCTTTCGGCCATCAGTCCATTGGCTGATACGACAATCGGCACAATGATAGCCGAGCTCACATTCCACATGTCAACAACCTCGTGAGCTAAGTCGAGATATTTAATTTGTTTCTCTTTCTCAGCTTTCACGAGGTTCCCGTCATGTGGAATGGTAACATCGATAATCATTGTGCGGCGCGCTAATCGGTCTATCACCACTATATCAGGCTTATTGGCAACAATAGTCCTGTCAGTAATGATAGACCGAACCCAGTACAATGTGACATGGTCATTTTCAAGAACTGGGTCGGGCACATACTTGTAGTACGGTACCTCAGAATCTACAAGTTTATATTTCAAAGCAAGTTGCTGGTGAATAATCCTAGCTACTTGGTTATGCCTGTGCAAGTACTCGCCGTTAGCCAGACGAGAACAACCAGAGATAATATGTCTGATAGACTCACCCGGACGGTGGCATGCCCGACACACGTCAACCGTCCCGTCCTTCATAATATGTCTCCGGTAGTTATTCGTTAAGATAACTTCGTCCATAATTGCACAGACAAAACCTTCAGTTTCCCCGAAAAGGTCACCAAAACGTAGCCAGGATACGGACGCTAAGAAGTCTACACCGGGCTCATGAAGAGCCCGATAGAAGCGCCCGTGAAGCTCCTTGCTTTGCCATACCTTCTTGCGGTCATCAGTAGAAAGTACTACAGGTTTGCGCCAGTTCTCTTTAGCCATGGAGAGCGGGGTGAGCCCCTTGTCCACTGCGACCACATCACGGTGCATACCCACTTCGGCTTTTAAAAAATATTCCCTGAGACTGCACACCTCGCGGTTGTGGAGGGTCTTCGCATTTAAAAAGCCTCGACCCCCGCACTTCCGCGGGATATACAGTCTCATCACCGATGATCGTGGGTGATGCATCCGGTTTGCCGTCAGTAGTGTACGGACTCTTCTATCCAGGGCGTCGAATTCGGTCTGAGTCCATTTGAGTATGCCGAAAGAGTACATCAAAACCAGCATGACCCAACCATTGAAGGCGCGCACCTTATTTCCGCCCGAAAGAAGACTATTTAATACCTTCTTCAGGCGACAAAAGAAGCGCTCCTTCAACGATTGCTTCATGTCAGCGTCGTTGATGCCTAACGCTTCCGACATACCCAAATACTTATAGCTTTCGGATGAGGAGAGGGATCTGAGGCTTATGGAATCGGAGAGTTGAATTCCCTCGGATTCCATAATCTCCCCTCGCTTTACATGCATGACTGCACATTAATCCACACCAAATTCCATCCTGATGGCGCTACTGAAAGTTTCAGTTACCTTCAGTAGCTCCATCAGACGCAATTTGTTGGGGGCAAAGAGTTTTAAATCATCCATGTAAAGGAGGTGAGATATGACCTGACCACCTCTCTTCAACCGATAGCCTAGACCTGAATCCTTCAGTAGTGTACTTAGAGGATTCAGGGCTAAGCAAAACCAAAGTGGACTCAAACTGTCGCCCTGAAATATTCCCCGTTTAATCCATACAGGCTCATCATTCCCCTGGATCTGTCGACATCCTGGATAACGAAGAACCGTCTTCCATTGCCCCATACACGACTCAAGGAAGGTGCGTAGAGTTGCATCTATCTTGTACAACTCCAGCACCCTCATGAGCCATGTATGTGGCACCGAGTCGTAGGCCTTCTTGTAATCTATCCAACATGTCGACAGATCCTTGCGGGATCGACGAACCTGTTGGCTAATGGCCATGTCTATGAGGAGTAGCTCCTTAGTACCGCGGGACCCATTCCTACATCCATTTTGAGAGGCAGACATAACCGAGTTACTCTCAATGTGTGTATTAATTTTCGCTCTCAAAATAGATGTAAGAAGTTTATAAACCGTCGACAAACACGTGATCGGTCTATAATTCTTGGGTTCCGCGGGACTACCTGATTTATGGAGCAGGTGGGTAACGCCTGTTGTTAGAAACTGCGGTAGCGACCCAAACTCTAAGGATGACTGGAACTGAGATGCCAGGCAAGTGTGTGAACTAATTAGCCATTTCAGCCAAAAATTGTGCAGTCCGTCCGGTCCCGGTGATTTCCAATTCGGTAACGGACGGACCGCTCTGGCAACGTCTGATGGCGTAATTAGGACTGTTTTCATTTCTGGTACAGACTCACACACTCGCTCGACATCCTGCATCCAGTCAGCCTCAGTGTGACAGACGGGCACCGACCAGATGCTGCACCAGAATGCACTTGTGGCGGCATCATCCGGGCGGCATACATCTTGTCACATTTTGTTCAGGTCGCTCCCAAGCTCTATACACCCACCTTTCATCGCTCTGGAACATGCGATTCTGCGTGTATCGATCAACCCGCCGCTTATACCGCCGAATTCGGCTCGCCCATGCACAAACTTTCTGCTTCAGGAAGTCGATGCGCTCTGTGACACGGGACATGTATTCTCGAGGGCTGATTTCAGTCCCCGAGAATGCCCGCCTAATTATTATTATTATTATTTTTTCCAAATTTCATAATATGTATCAATTGTTTTATTTAATTAATTGTGTATTATCTGCGCATAATGTAGTGCATGCTGTGCTTTTCTGTAAGTGATGAGGCGCTTAGACTTAAGTTTGCATTGTACAAATTATAAAGTAACAGTGTACTCATTGTTGAAGAGCCTAATAAATAAATAAATAAATAAATACTCTAATTTTGATATGAAAGTAATAAAAATAAAAATACGCTGTTACCATTCATCTAATTTAATTATACATGATATAACTTCGGAAAGCAGGCAACCACCACATTAAAATTTCTGACACTTGAGCCCATCAAAATTCTCTGCCCTTTACAAAATATTATCTGAACAGCGTAATTCCATAACAGCTTCACCCTCTAATCTCAAAACTTTTCAATTAGTAAGTTCACTCCTTCGGAAAGTGGTTCCAACTTTCTATGGACCATTAAAACAGTCTTTTAGAATCGCCACAGTACAAGTTTTAATGTGTCTCACGGATTCTCTTTGTGTTGGTCGTTCGGTGGGCAAACAAAAAATTGGTCAAGTGCTACCTCGGTGAATATTTTAAAGCTTCCGCATCTAAGTAACGTCTATTTTTGTTTTTATAAAGTGCAGAGTTTTTAAGTGTTTGTGTGTTGCTACGGATTCTGTTTTTAACGCCATTTTATGCGGGTTGTTTGTTTCATGTTTTGTATGTACAAACAATCTATATAAATAAAACAACGTCTTAGGTACACCATTTATAACTCAAGAACGGCTGGACCGATTTTTATGATCTTTGATTTGATGGATTGTCTCCGCCCCGAATAGCAGAATAAGTATTAAAACATAAGAAAAAAGAAAATTAATTTTCCCATACGTTTGTTCTTATCGATTCTGAGGCGATTCTGAGTTCAGTCAGCTAGTAAATCCATACTAATATTATAAATTCGAAAGTAACTCTGTCTGTCTGTAAGTTACCTTTTCACGCCTAAACCACTGAACGGATTTCGATAACATTTGGCAGAGAGATAGATTGCATCCCGAGGAAGGACATAGGCTAAGTTTTATCGAGATACCTTGCGGGCGAAGCCGCGGGCGGAAGTATAATATAAAAAAATACAAAGATCTTACACACAATTGAGTTTGTACGTCAAAATTTTTTGGTTTGGTCGTTGACAGACTTGGCAGGGCTTGTATCTTGAGGGTCGGAGTGCGAATGAGCGGAAAGAAATATGTCGATTTTCAAGGCTAATTTTGTAAAGCATGTATTATGTTGTATGCGCGTGTTCGTAAGTCTTTTTAATTTAAGGATCTTAGCTAACAGATTTCAATGTGAAAAAATCAAGTAAGTCTAATAATAATGCTGCTGCTATTGTTGTGGCATTTGCAAGTTTATTTTTTAACTGTTCGTTACATAAAATATTTTTACATTGGAGTTATGTTTGAAGAGGAAACCTCTAAGAAACATAACTACAAAGTTTTTTACTATCTCCCGAAGGTATCGCGGCTACTCAATCACATAAACTACTGCCGGTCTGTTCTGTAAAATAACTCACCGTGAAAACTTAGGTGTAGTGAGCTTTAAATGAGCTGTCATTCCACCTGATCCCTAGAGGATTGACACTATTGACAGCTCACTTCACAGATTTTTTTATTTTATTTACAGAATACCACTGCTGTACTTCCAAAGGACATAGATTTCTCAGATCCAAACTTAAATAATAGGAACCACAGTTTCTTGACACCCACGCAATGAGAAACAATGTTCCAATCAGACGCCCACGGAACCCTAACATCGTTAGATAAGCCGGACATCCTGTGGAAACGATGGTAATTACTATAGAGTATGGAATTGACTAGAGGCGGCAGTACTTTGGTATTTTTAAGTAACTGATCTCATTGTTTTGTTAACTTTAGGCTGCAGTGTATACTAACATAGTTTTTAAGACCTTTGTAACTAAAAAAATATTGTGGATATACTGACACAAGTGATAAGTACCTAACAAATTAGATTTTATGATCTGGAAAATAAACAAATGATGGTGTTAGTGAGTTCTAACACTATTCGTGCAGTTGCAGTGGCGTTGCAGTTGAAAATCAGCTTCAGGGATGTCGTAGTACGGTAGGCTGGATGTCAGTAGTAACAAACCAGTATAAGCTGGTTTCGTATTCTATTGTAACTCCGTACTACGCTAGGTCAAGACGGAGGTCAAAGTGTTACCACAACAGATTTAGATACACCTAGATAACGCAAGAGCAACTACTTCGCGTGCCGCCGTTGTTAGCCACCACTTTCGCACTCAGTCCTGTGTACTATAACTGGCTGGGTGAGCGTGAGCGCTGGCGCTAGGCCCCGTTGGTGGGGCGAGACGCGTGCCGTACGCGGCGGCGTCTTTGAATCGATTTGATTTTCTCATTACTAAATAGTGCATGTGACATCATAGTAGGCAGTCAAAAATAGGCACGCTTGGTTTTCATACAGGTCGTGATCGTCATCTAGATCTATCTATGACTGTGGTTACCATTGATATGCAGGCGACTGTAATAAGTGTAGCCACCTGACATTCTGGGAGTCTGTTTGAAGGATAAAATCAGGAATGTAATTATCCGGAAAAGTACCGGAGTTACATAGCTTGCAGAGTAAGCAAACTGAAGTGGCAGTGGGCTGGCCATGTTTGTCGAAGGACCGATGGCCAGTGGAGCAGACGAGTTGATGAATTGGAGACCGCGTAACGGCAAGCGTAGTGAAGGACGCCCCCCAGCTAGATGGACGGATGACCTAAAGAAGAGGGCTGGGACAGACTGGATGCGGAAAGCGGAGGACAGTGTATTGTGGCGCAGCCTGGGAGAGGTCTATGTCCAGCAGTGGTCTGCAATAGACTGAGTTGATTGATTAACCTGACATTCTGCTGAGCTGAGGCTCTTTTGACGCAAGTACAAGTAGTAGCGTTTTTTTCATCGTGCCAATAAACGCAATTTTCTTTTTCTATTCGTAGTAACACGCAATTTGTGTTGAGCGTAAATACGGCTGTCACGTGCCTTCAATTCTTATTCTTCTTAGCGTGTCGATGGCAATGTAAAAGGACTCGGCCCAGAATTCGGCTACGTGTTTGGCGCCAGCATTACGGTCCATCAGTTCCTGTAACGTGCAGCTGACCGGACACGCAGTACATGCTATTAAGTATCCCATCGTTTGTGGAACAGCACCACATTTATACTCCAAGGCAGAGTCGTCTATGAATCTACACCTGAACAGGTTTTCCTTGTTTCGGCCAACCTGAGTCCGCAGTCTGTTTAAAGTCTTCCAGGTTACCTAAGGAAACTCTTGTCTAGGTGGCATCCGGTTAGACTGGAAGCCGACCCCAACATAGTTGGGAAAAGGCTAGGCAGATGATGATGAATCAAAGCAAAAAAGTAAATAAACAGAATACTGGAGAATCATATCACAAGTAAGTTATTAAAAATGGTGACCCGCTTGGTTTGTACGGAAAGTGTTGATAATGCCAACTAACAGCGGCCGCCGAGGCCTCTTTGTGTTATGTGGTTCCCCATTGGGAATTCTATTTTATGTACTATTCTTAGGAAAACGACTTTATCTTTTTGTACAGAAGGCGGAAGGTGAAAAGTTTTGATAGTTTTGCGGTATACACTTTTAGTTATTAGGAAACTGGTTACATTGTGGGAGTTTTATTAAAGTGAGTAGGGAAGGTTATTGCTTGTCATATTGTTTATTCTTTGAGAGAGACCAGATAAGAGAAACGTTAATTTATTATATTACTAACTTCTGCCCGCATCGGATTTCTTGTTTCGACATCGACCACTCGAGCTATTACTTCGTTTCGCTTAGCGGTCTTTCTTTTTTTCGTTTTGCTCGGCTCCTATGGGTCGTAGCATAATATTAAGTAGCCTATAGCCTTCCTCAAAGATTGGGCTATCAAATGAAAAATATTTTTTCGAATTCGACTGATTTTTCCAGAGATTAGCGCGTTATAAACAAATTCTTCAGTTTTATTAGAAGTAAGTATAGATATATGTTATTTTTCAAATGAGGGCTTTCACCAATGATACCAAACGCGATCACCACTTGTAATCCGAGTCCAGTTTCATAGGTGAAATTTGCGCTAAATACGCTTCGAAATGGCACTTGATGACGGTGATAAAAACTAACCACACAATAGCTATAGATGATTGATTATTATGTGCTAATTACTTTTCCCGAATTATGTAACCTGTCGGTCTGTCAGGATTGTTTTTCAGATTAATTAATGGTCGGAACATTTACGTTATATTCTGGGCCTAGACAATTAATCAGGGGTCCTAAAAAGGCCACTTTGGCAGAATCATAAAAGGATAACATAATGGACAGTTAACCGTTAAGGTAATCGTATCAAATCCCATTGGTTAAGCATTTTTCAGTTATTTTTTTTTTGTCTGTTCTAAAAACCAATCAATCCGATCCAATTCCAATCCCAATCTCTTTGATTATACCTACGTAGTGCAGCGAAAAAAAGAAAAACACGGACTGTCTTTGCCATATTAAGATTCATAATGTTATCCTTTTATGATTCTCCAAAGTAGCCTTTTTAGGCCCCCTGGCAGCTGGAATCACATCGAAAGGCCCGTGGCTAAATAATAACAGGCGCATAGGTCGATTTAAAAGGTTAAGCTACGCCTGCTGGGGTCGGTTCGTGGATGGCTGACCATGCATTGACCATTGAGACCCTCCGTCTGTCATTCGTAGATCTTTGGCAGTCATTACGGGTAGTTAGAAGCCCAAAAGTCTGACAACCAGTCTTACCAAAGGGTATCGTGTTACCCAGTAACTGGGTTGAGGAGATCAGATAGGATGTCGCTCCAAGTTAGATACTGGTATTCAGCTGCCTCCCGTTAGACTGGAAGCCGACCCTAACATAGTTGGGAAAAGGCTAGGTAGATTGATTTGCTGAAATCACATCACCTGAATTCCAGAAGTTTAGGCCACAATCTCCTTGTAATGTTCCCACTGCTGGGATACAGGTCTCCTCTCAGGGAGAGGAAGTGGGCCGTAATTAACCACGCGGATTGGTAGATATCAAGTGTCTTCGAATTTTTTAAGATATTAAGTTAGCTTAGGTATTGGCTGCAACTCCAACATACAACTCTACTTACCTTAGGCCTATTTTTGTTGTAAACCATATACTTATTGTTACTTACTTGAGGTGCAAATAAACTATTTTATTTTTGTTTCTAGGACATATCGGTTTCCTTACGATGTTTTCCTTCACCGTATTGGAGATGAAATATTTACACAAATTAAAGCGCCTGTCTGGGTGCAAACCTACAACTTGTAAGTCGCGCCAGTTACCACTGGACCACCACTGCTCGAAAACAAAACAAATTAACTCAATTGTTTTGCTTTGCCTTAAAAGTATTTTTAAATAAAACTGCTCGTTTTCAACACAGACACAAAGAAATGTCCAAACTCGTTAAAAGCTAAATATTTTTTTCTGTATTACTTCCACGATCTAACTGAAAAACATACATTTAAAAATTTTTAACTGCACTTGCTCAGCAAATAAATCATACTCAAGACAAATAGTAAGAGAACAAAAATTGCTTTGATACAAAAATACACAAAATTTGTCCAGCGAGTCTCTTTCGCATCCATTTTCGTGTTGAAGAAATAAAACTATCTAACTAGCGTTATGAGATTTTTTGTTATACGCTTTCGTTGATATTTTTCGTTGGAGTGAAGACCCCTTAATTATTTTAAAAGGTTTTTGAAACACGGTTTTTGATAAGCGGGATACAAAGTTCTAAAAAGTTACATAAGAACATTTTCGAAATATCTCATTTAAAAAATGATAACTGGAAATCTCTATTTCTATGGAAAATTTAAAATCTAATTTGGCTGTAAAACTATTTTTCAAAAATGTTCTTAAGTAACTTTTTAGACCTTTGTATCCTGCTTATGCGTATGAAGTTTCATTAAAATCGGTTTTCGAAAAACAAGGGCTTGAAAGTTTGTATGAAATGCCTTACGTCTCGCGCTCTTATGGGGAAAACATTGGAAGTGGTTTAAAACTAGGTAAATAAACAAGAAGGCCATGTTATCCTATGCCCATTTCTAATCTTACAATACTAGGAGATTAAAAATAAAAAAAACCGCAACAGCTGCCGTCCATGCAACTTGAAACAAAACAAAAGAAGATCCCGTCCATGTACCGAGGTGCCGCAATCAACTGACTAGTTTGTTAGTCTAGTTTTTTTTCTTTAGTCTAGTATTTCTAACAAGGTCAAGGATTCTAACTGAATGGATTGAAACTGAATGTCATACTTAACAAAGGTAAAATTCCATTACAACCAAATCTTATTAGGACCTTTTTTGTTACAAATGGTCACTTAAAATCAACTTAGAATTAATTTCACTAAAGTAGGTAACTGATTAAGTGGCGATGGTATGTATGTAATTATCTAAGATTATGAACACTGCTTTAGTTTGTTAATCTAGTTTCTTTTTCCGTACCCAGAGGGTAAAACGGGACCCTATTACTAAGACTCCACTATCCGTCTATCTGTCTGTCACCAGGCTGTTTCTCATGAACAATACTTAAAACCGAATAAAATAAATATTTAAGGGGGACTCCCCTACAACAAACATGTTTTTTTCGGCGTTTTGCCTTGTACCTTGACGGAACCCTTCATGTGTCGCACTTGGCCATTTTTTTAGAAATAGTTTCTACCTATATTAGAGGAGCAGATAGGCAATGCCTTATTTCATTATTTCCTGTTGATATCTCCATTTTGGATTTCTAACATCCCGAAATCAATGCAGTACATTCACTTAGCGGTTTAACACAAATAAACCTAAAACCTCCACCGTAATAGTGTGCAAAAGGGTGGTAGTTTTGATCCGTGTAAAACAATAGAGGGAACATTGATAGGCAATAAAACTTTACGACAGTGGCGTGCGATAACCACGTGCTGTCAGTATAGTACGTTGTTTAAAAACGACGATTTTATATATCGTATAATGGAACAGTTTTTATGGCTCCTTACCAAAATGGTAAAAAAATCACAGCCGTATGCACAGTGAACGCTGGACAAAAGTCTCCACAAGGGTCGTGGCTGGGGCGCCGGGAGCCACGGGACGACTGGGTTACCGCTGGCCCGGAACATAAAGGGCTAAGGAAGGAACACGGGTGGGTTTTAGTCAGTTAGAGTCTGACACTCCCTTCCGCTCCACCCAGAGCGGGAGGGGGTTATTTGAAGATATCCCATCCACAAAAAAAAAAGGGGGCGTGCCTGAGGATGGACAGCACCGCTGAGGCCGGCCCAGGAAGAGGTGGCTGGTTGATGTACAAAATATACAATTCGTGGTTTTAAAGGCAGTTTCAGCCAAGCTATCAAAACATTTTATCTGATTTATAAGGTATGAATTTCAAGAACTAGGATTAAAAAGTTTTAGCACATATTTTATTCAAGGGCCTTAGGTTCTAGAATTGCTTTTAAATTACTTTTTACTTATGTCGTCAGCTGCCTAAGTTGGAGAATTTAAATGATTGTAATCTTATTTATGAATTCAGGAATTTGGGCGTCCATCTATTATTATTTTTACCGACTTCACACAAAGGAGGAGGTACTACGTTCGGATGTTTGTATGTTTTTTTTTTTTTGTATGTTTGGTCATCGATTACTCCGCCAATTGTCAACGGATTTTCAAAATTCTTTTTTTGTTCGAAAGTACATAGTTCTGAGGTGGTCCCACTGTCACCAAGTTAGGATCCGATGATGGGATCTTAGAGAAATCGAGGGCAACCCTCAAATTTTATAGGCTTACTTATTGTTTTTCGCATATTTTATGAATTATCTTGTGTATTTGCGTATGGTTGTCACCATCTCAGGTAGCTGGGCTGATGATGCAAGGTACAACTCCTTAACAGTAAGAAGTTACTCGAACAGGCAAGGACTATTTTTTAAGCAGTTGACATTAGGCTATTGTAATTTAGATAAATTACAAACTGACCCACTAAAACGTAAAAAATAAAAACTTTTTTACAAAAAAAAACAACCGACTTCCAAAAAACACTATAAAGTGAAAAATAACTTTAATTTCGGAAGTCGGTGGCAAAAAACTAAAATACAAATCCAAAGACACCGACTTCCTAAATTAAAGTTATTTTTCACTTTATAGTGTTTTTTGGAAATCGGTTGTTTTTACCATCACTCGTCTTTTTTGTACTGCAAACATACCTACTCCTTTTCAATCAACTTTTACAAATTGGTTAATAACAAAAACAGGTAGATACACTTCGTATTTTCTCAGTTACTCCAAGACCCGGAAAAATCCGGCTAATAAAGAAAAGAGAATCGTTGAGCCTCCATCTTGCTTTTCACTTCAATCACGTTTTAGGGTTACGTATGTCAACACGAAAAAAAACTCCGAATTTTATTAACTTTAACTACAAAAAAATGTCTAAACACAACTAAAAAAAATACGTAACGATTCTGCTTAGTACGTTTCTCGACCGTATGAGTTGTCAGCAGGTCAGTAGTGATTAACTATGTCTTGTATTTACCAGCACTACTTCAGTTTATTAGCACGCAAAATACGATTATTAGTCGATTTCCACGAATTTACTCTTCCGAAACGGGCGAATTGACACATTTAAATAATATTTAAATATTTCTTAGTCTATAGTCCTTCGCATGTTTTATACTTATCCTAGTTATACATGGAAACCTATTATTAGCCATACAATACTATAATACACTCTGTTATATACTATTGGTATCGCTGTTGGTTGCCTGAATAAATAAAATAAAAATATTATGTTTTCTAAAGGCGACTCGCACGAAGTTAATTTATTTGTGTCGTTAACAAGTTAAAACTTTTGGGCGAGTAAATATATACCAATCGACTAATAAGCCGCAAAATATTAGCATACGAGACAAGTACAAAGCATAAACGACCTTAGGTCGTGTAAACTATACAAAAAACAAAAATTATTATCTGTGTATTCCCTTAGTAGTACTGATACTTAGCTCTTGTTACCTAAATATAAACTTTCTGTTGGATATTAATGCAGATTGCACTATTATGTAGCACGTCAAAAGCTTTGATGTAAAAAAAAATATATTTATTGGCTGGAACTACGGAACGCGTACCGAGTGAAACCAAAACGTTCTTGAATGCTTACCCCCTTCAAGCTATACTCTTGGCAGCATACAATGAAAAAATAATACCAAAAGAGTGCATGTTCTAATTTACGAATATGGAGCCTTTGAGTTACTTGTTGTTTTTTTTTATTGTTAACGCTTGACTACACTTTACTTATTTATATTGCCAGCTATATTTTTTGATAAAACTGGTGTTAGTAATAGCTTCTATTAATATCCCACTTTGTCAAAGTCAAATCATTTATTTCAAATAGGCACGCACATAAAAGACACTTTTGAACATCAAAATTTACAAGAAAATAGAATTGTTTTTAGTTGTCCAAAAGGTTAAGATTGTACCTTCAAATACATCAATAATGCGGGCTTTCAACCGGTTACTATAGCCGTGTTTAAATGGCAATTCGGCGGGTAGTTCCACTGCGCTTCAAAACCCATTATATTTCGTCGCTTCATTCTTCAGATACAAATAACCATGTAGTGCCTTTATTCTACAAGGCTCTATTCGCACGTTTAAAGAATCGACTTTTAGTCGATTGCCTTTTTTTTTTTTTTTTTTTATCTGTCAACCCCACTATCGTGGCGTGATGTTCGTGCTGTGAACTTCATTCCTTTTTCTTGCGAGGCATCGTTCGCACGTGCCTTAGTGAATATTTCGTGCTCAGCAATCGCCATTATAATGCCGAAAAGAAGAAATCAGGATAAAATTGAACGTTATCTACGTAAAATTCAAAAATTGGAAAATCAACAAACAAAATATAAAAGGATTATTTATTCGTCATCGGAAGACTCCGATGAAAATTCAGGTTAGTAAATCGTTATTTAATAACTGTTAACTGTGTTGGTGAAAATATTTATGAGAAATATTATCTCGATTACTTATAATGCCTGGAGGTTGACCGTGTGTCATCACGAAGGCAACTTACTATACCTAGAGGTTAACCGCGTGTTAACACAAAGGTAATCCGTAATTGTCAAAAGGACGATTACGTTAAAACAAATAAAATGCCTGGAGGTGGATCGTGTATCCTCACGACGGTTATTAATTATAGTACCGCCTTAGCATTGTAATGTTACCTGAGAGATTAACCGAGTGTTAATACAAGGTAAAAAATAAAAATAAAAAATTACGTCTACCCTCAAATTTTTACTTTTACTTTTATTTTTTTATTGTTTTAGACGACACACGTCGTAATGACGCCGATCCAGACCCCATTGGGCTAATAGATCAGACTGGCATGAACGACGTGTCACCCGATGAGGAGACCAAACCTGATGGCGAACAGGAACCAACTCCAGTACCGGAATTGGACCCTAATATTCTCTCCGCCTTAGGTGAGACTACGGAAGAGACGCCAAAGTTTGGCCCTAAGATTCATGAAAACCTATCGCGGCTTTGGCTACCTATTCTCCGAAAAGGGATGAATAAGGAGACAAAGGAGAGGCTTCAGAAAGAGTACCCAATTCCAGAGAATTGCGCCTTATTACAAGCGCCTAAATTAAACCCAGAAATTTCGGCCGCAGTAAATGAAGGTACCCGTGTTCGTGACAAAAGAGTAGAAGGAGTACAGCAGCAATTAGGTCACGGAATAGCCGCTCTTAATAAAGGTTTAGACTTGCTTCTTGACGATGGCAAAGACAAAGTCCAGGCCATTAAATTTTTAAGCGACAGCTGTCGCTTGCTGTGCGATCTGCACTTCGAAGAAACGGAGGCGAGAAAGAAGTTCGTCACTCCGGGCCTAGATAAATCCTTTTTAAATATCATGCAAGATATCGATCGCGATGAAATGCTTTTTGGAAGCAGACTTTCGGAAAAGATAAAGGCCACGAAAGTAATTGAAAAACAGGGCTTGCAAATCAAGAAGCCCGCACCAAATCCCAAAACGCCTTCTACTTCATCCTATCAACCAACAACGAACCGGCCGCGCTCCCAGGGAAACTGGGGATGCCCTCCTCGCTTTCCGTCGAACAGGGGAGGGAGGGGAGGGCCAAGGAGGACTGCCCCAGCACATCGCAAGCCCCAGACAGGCGTAACTCAACAGAAGTCATCTGTCCAGAGCAAACAGCGTGCGGCAGCTCAACAATAGAGGTACACGCTGGGAGAATCCAGCATTTTTATAATTGTTGGCTTAAGATTACTGGTAATCCATTAATTCTTAAGTGGATATCTGAAGGATATTCCATTCCATTTCAAAAAAAAGTGAAACAAGTGTCAGCCATACGTAATTCTGTATCCTCGAGCGACCAACCACATATGGTAGAAGCTATCAAAAAATTATTAGAGTTCGGAGCTATATCCCCGTGTCATAGATCCAAAAACGATTTCGTTTCCAAAATATTTTTAACTCCTAAACCTAATGGAGGCAAAAGGTTTATTTTAAATTTAAAAGCTTTAAATAAGTTTGTTTCCACTGCACACTTTAAAATGGAGGACCATAGGACTGCAGCTAGACTTGTACCTAAAGATGGTTTCATGGCAAGTATTGACCTAAAGGAAGCATACCTTTTAGTCCCTATTTGCAAAGAACATCGTAAATACTTACGTTTCCATTTTGATCAAACATACGAGTTCAATGCAATGCCCTATGGTTTATCTGTTGCTCCTAGGGTTTTCACGAAGTTAATGAAGGAGGTTATTAACCATCTAAGACACAGGGGTTATAGGTCGGTAATATTTCTCGATGACATTTTTTGCATCGGTAATACTTTTGATGAATGTCGTGACAACGTTAATGAAACACTAACATTGCTCAAATGCTTAGGTTTTGTCATTAACTACGAAAAAAGTTGTCTTGAACCTCGACAAATTTGTAAGTTTTTAGGTTTTATATTTAACAGCGTCGATATGTCACTAGGCCTGCCAGATGACAAACGAAGAGGGATTATGCAATTGGTCACTAAGTTCTCTTCTCTTCCTAAATGTTCCATTAGGGAACTATCACAGTTGATCGGAGTGCTTACTGCAGCTTGCCCTGCAGTTAGATATGGTTGGTTATACACCAAAACTCTCGAACGTCAGAAATATTTAGCCCTTCAAAAGTATGGCGACTTTGAAGCAAAAATAAGACTGTCGGAAGTCATCTTACCCGACCTAGAATGGTGGAGACGAAACATCAACTTAACATACAACGTGTTGAGAAGAGATGAACAGTTCGATTTAGAAATCTACACGGACGCTTCTAGGACTGGCTGGGGGGCAGTCTGTAACGGTAATCGAGCAAACGGTGGTTGGAAAAATCAGGAATTATCTTTCCACATCAATTACCTCGAACTGCTAGCGATTTTTCTAGGTTTGAAGAGCTTCGCAAGCTTGCATTCTAACTGTTCCATATTGCTGCGCGTGGATAATACAACTGCTATCAGCTATATTAACCGTATGGGAGGAGTTCGGTTCCCACATTTAAATGATCTAACCAAAACAATTTGGCAATGGTGTGAGAAACGAAGCATATTCCTATTTGCGTCGTACATTAATACACATGACAATATAGAAGCCGATGAAGAATCTCGGAAAATAAATGTAGACACAGAATGGGAACTATCTGATTGGGCTTTTCAAACGATAGTTCAGACGTTAGGTAAACCAAAAATCGATCTATTTGCTTCCCGCACCAATGCCAAATGTAGCCAGTACATTTCATGGAGACCGGACCCTGATTCTATAATAGTTGACGCTTTTACAGTTAGTTGGCAATCAACTTTTTTCTACGCTTTTCCACCGTTTGCTTTAATCCTAAAATGTTTGAGAAAAATCATTGACGACTCAGCCACCGGTATCCTAGTCTTTCCTTATTGGCCTGGCCAACCTTGGTTTCCATTGCTGAAAAGAATGCTCATGTCAGATATTGTTTTCTTGAATCCTAATGGGGATCTTTTGCATTCAAATTACAGATCTCGTCACCCGCTTCACAGCAGCCTTACACTGGGGGCCGCGACGCTCTCAGGGCAGCATTTACGAGACTGAATACCCCGGACGTAGCGCTAGACTTAATGCTAGGCTCCATCTCGGATAATACCATGAAACAATATTCCGTCACTTACAAATATTGGTGGCGATTTTGTCTTGAAAACCAGCTTAATACCTTTGAAGCTTCGCTATCATCAGTCATAACCTTTCTGGTGGATCTCTTTCATAAGGGAGCATCATACGGTGCTATGAATAGCCATCGATCTGCCCTTTCATTACTCCTCGGGAATAACATTGGAGCAGACGAGAGAATAAAACGTCTACTCAAAGGTATTTACAGGCAAAAACCATCTCGTCCCAAATATAATACCACTTGGGACCCAAAAGTAATACTGGACTACGTTTCCCAATGGTACCCTAATACCAATCTTGACCTAACTAAACTAACAAAAAAATTGACAATTTTATTAGCGTTATGTACTTCCCATCGCGTACAAACCTTCTCCCTTATTAGAGTGCAAAATATCAATAGATCCCCCAATGGTATAAAGATAAACATAACTGACATAATTAAGACTTCAGCAGCAAATCGAGAACAACCCGTTTTATATTTACCGTATTTCGTAGAAAACCCGAGGATATGCCCTGCAAAGACTCTCGATGATTACCTCGAGGTAACATCTGCAACACGACCCGAAGGAACCGATAGTCTTTTGTTAACCGTTAAAAGACCATATAAAAAAGCATCGTCACAAACTATCAGTAGATGGATCAAGCACACCCTAGCGGAGGGCGGCGTCGACGTCACAGTATTCAGTGCGCACAGCACGCGCCACGCCTCCACCTCGGCGGCGGCCTCCGCTGGAGTCTGTGTTGACACCATCAGGAAGACGGCTGGCTGGGCTAGCTCGTCTCAGACGTTTGCTCGGTTCTATAACCGACCATTAATCGATGATGGAATTTTTGCTCGATCTGTATGCGCCATCAGTAATTTAGATTTAGAGTAATTTAGATCTAGAGGAATAAATTACTATATTATATAAGTTTAAAACTAATCAAATACATTTAGGTTCTTTTTCTGTTGTTCTAATAGGTAATGATTACCTACTTAATTTATAATTACTTATAATTAAGAATACATTTCTGTTATTAAAATTAAAGTTTTCTACTGATAGTAAAGTAAAGTTTTATTTACTAATCTGAGAATCTATCTCTAAACATCTACATGGTTATTTGTATCTGAAGAATGAAGCGACGAAATATAATATAAGATCAAACGAACTTCTTGAAGTGAAGTTCGATCATTATTATATGAGTCGCTTCATTCGAAGATACAAAGTCCTCACCCACCCAAACCCATCGTAGAAAACTGATCTCTAAACAAGAATGAAGTTCACAGCACGAACATCACGCCACGATAGTGGGGTTGACAGATAAAAAAAAAAAAAAAAAAAGGCAATCGACTAAAAGTCGATTCTTTAAACGTGCGAATAGAGCCTTGTAGAATAAAGGCACTACATGGTTATTTGTATCTTCGAATGAAGCGACTCATATAATAATGATCGAACTTCACTTCAAGAAGTTCGTTTGATCTTATATTGTTCTCGTAATTTTAATGTTCAAACATTGATTCCACTGCGCTCCAAGAAATTTTATCAATAAAATATTTCAATATTAAAATTTTGAGTAGTGTTAGCAAAAAAATAAATTTAGCTTGCCTTTGCCTCTGCCTAGCCTTTTCCCAACCATTTTGGGGTAGGCTTAAAGTAAAAAAAAAAAATTTAGCATGAAACATTATAAAAGAAAAAAAATGCATATCAAATATGTTTATTCAGTCATAATCACAACGCAACGTCACAATATCATGTAACAATATTTTTTTCTTAAAAACAAAGTAAAAACAACGAGAAAAGAACAACATATTACAAGGTAAAACTGTATTAAGTTGTACATATTAAGTTAGCTTATTTTATTGCAATTTCAACGACATAAGTCTTATATGTCTCATATAAAATTTTAGATATATCGTCATTTTAATAACCCCAGGAGGCGCGCGCGATTTCGCGTGTTATCATGCAACATCATGCAACACCATGCAATGAAGTGCGAAATGGCCTTGAGCATTTTTGACACACGAGATGAATCCACGGCAAAAAAATATACTTACCGATATTTTTAGTTGTGTAAAACAGACAACTTATGGTTTGCCTTTTATGCTGACTCTACTTATTTTATTTTGGAGCGCTGCTGTAGCCATTTTCATAATCAGCCTATAATGTTCCCACTGCTGGGACACAGGCCTCCTCTCGATGAGAAGGAGTGGGCCGTAATCTACCACGCGGGCCCAGTGCGGGTTGGCAGATGCCACATGTCTTCGAATTTTTGGTTCTAGGACATGCCGGTTTCCTCACGATGTTTTCCTTCACCGTTTTCAGAGCAGTGGTGATGAAATAATTTACACAAAGTAAAGCGCCTGTCTGGGTTCGAACATACGACCTACAACTCGTAAGTCGCGGCCGTTACCACTTGGCCACCACTGCTCTCTAGCCTAGCTCTGTAGCCATTTTGGTACTTATAATTTTTTAAATAGGCTAGGCCGGAGGTGACTAAAATCGCAAGTTCCAAAGCAGAGTGGGTGTTGACTTTTTTCCAGTGACTAAAATTGCCCGTAGATACGCTCAGTCGCAGGCGATCGCCCGCCGCATGAAGGTCGAAATTTTGATGCAAAATGATCTAGCCACCTGCGATTTTTATCGACCTGTGTAAATGGGGTGAGAACATCGTGCATAAAGCCACGAAGGCCTTTCAGGGACACGACCTTTAGTAATGAAGTACACGACCATGAAGGAATGTAAATGGGGTGGCGATTTGGTAAGCGACCAGCCGTACGGTGAAAATCGACCCAGTGTAAATCCAACTTTATACAACACTAGCTTCTGCCCGCGACTTCGTCCGCGTGAAATTTCTTGTACCCCCACCCCGTCGCGTCGCAACACTTCGTATTCGCTTACCGTTCACTCTGAGTTTTTTTCTTTTTGCTCGGCTCCTAAGGGTCATAGCGTGATGTTAAATAGCCTATAGCCTTCCTCAAGAATTGGGCTATCAAATGCAAAAAGAATTCAAATCTGACCGGTAGTTAAAGAGATTATCGCGTTCAAACAAACAAACTCTTCAGCTTTATTATTAGTATAGATAAAAAACTCTATGGCCCATAACTCCTTAATAGGTACCAACTCTTAACATCTTACACACGTGATAACTTTTAAACGAAATATCCGATTGAGATGAAACAAAAAGTATTTTACTTCTTCATAAATACTCTTGATAACATAATGCTTAATTTCGATAAAGATTAATATTACGATACATATTTAACGTAGTTTTTTTTTCTTCAGACGATTTAATAATTATTTTGAACACAAAATCGGTTATTGTGATTAAACCATGATAGCTAGACATATGTTCTCGCGGACTTTTTTGTAGGTCTTAATGGGCTCTACAAACCCGTAGTACATTATTTTGTTCTATTGTCAATAGTTTTTGCAGCGCACGCAAAAATAGGTTTTCGATTTTACACCTTGTGTTACAAAATAGCAATTTTATTACGGATCCCTAATTTTGAAGAAAAAAAATATAGCCTATAGCCTTCCTCGATAAATGGACTACCCAACACTAAAATAATCATTCAAATCGGACCAGTAGTTTCAGAGATTAGCGCGTTCAAACAAACAAACAAACAAACAAACTCTGCAGCTTTATAATATTAGTATAGATTTTTGGTACTACTCGCTTGACACTAAATCCGTTCATTTGTCCTGGCTTTGTTTTATTTGACCACACAACCCTTTTATTAACACCACCAAAATTCCATCTGCGTTGCCTTTTCCCAACTATTATTTTTAAGGGTCGGCTTCCAGTCTAACTAAATACAGATGAATATCAGTATTTTATATGGAACGACTACCTATTTGACCTCTACAAATCAGTTACCGGGTAACACGATACCCTTTGGTAAGGCTGGTTGTCAGACTTTTTGACTTCTGACTACCGTAAGTAAGTTCTACAAATGACAGTTGGGACCAATGGTTTCGCGCTTTCCGACGCACGGAGAGGTCTCGATATGAAATGGATGGTCACCCATCCATGAACCGACCGCAGCAAGCATAGTTTAACCTTTGATCATAACCTTGCGGCTGTATTTTGCCACGAGCCCCTCATTAAAACCGCATTTAATTATCCATACTAATATTATAATTTCGAAAGTCTGTATGTTACCTTTTCACGCCTAAACCACTGAACGGATTTCGAAAAAAATTGGCAGAGAGATAGATTGCATCCCGGGGAAGGACATAGGATAGTTTTTATCCCGATATTCCCACGAAATCGACACTTATGCCGGTGAAACCGCGGGGCGCTGCCAGTACTATTATAAAATATTTCTGACTCTTTCAAATTGTTGATCAATCAAATTAAAATCTATGTTATTTACAGTTAGTAATTAAGTTTTCCCGTTAATTAATCAACACAAAAATCTTTCTCTCCACAATTATGCTAATAAAAACTCAAAAATCTCAATACCCTGCTACCGAAAAAATAATCCAAAAATAAATCCACACAAGAGACTACCGTAGTCATAAATTTTCTATCCACATTTTAGCTCGTTGGATACACAAAACGTTATTGGAAAGGATCGAGTAAGCCGCTCTTAAGGAATCTCGAGTTTATTCATGATGTTCGCACAAAGGATGGAGAGGAAAAAATATTTTTCTCCTCACATGACGGACAGGGCACAAAAAGTAGTGAGACAGTTCAGCATCTTACGTCATGCAATATTGATTGTTTAGGAGAGATTTCTATTTTCTCGTTCTTTGTGTGAAGATGAAAGGAAAATCTTTGCAAGTGAAAATCGAGTGTGTGTGCGTGAGATTCTTATTCCCTTTCGTTCGTACGAGTAATAATACTTTCGGCTAAGATGGATTTCGGTGGGATGGAAGGGAATATTGTTTGGATCAGCTGTTTGTGATCTCACGTTATTTGATAAAATGATTCTTGTGACTAGACCAGTCTAGGCAGTTCTTTGCAAGTATTGCCTTGAATTCTTTTACATTATGATGTGCTTTTGTTTCGCACCAGTCTTTGAATCTTAGCGTCGATTTTGAACCAACATCGTAGGTTGGGTTGCTTTGCAAAATTTTCACCAACTTTTTTATATCCGAATGCATAATAATCAGCCTATAATGTTCTCACTGCTAGGACACAGGTCTTCTTTCGGTGAGAAGACGTCGGCGGTAACCAACCACGGAGCCCAGTGCGGGTTGGTGGATGTCATATGTCTTCGAATTTATGGTTCTAGAACATGCCGGTTTCCTAACGATGTTTTCCTTCACTGTTTTGAGAGCAGTGATGTTGAAATAATTGACACAAAGTAAAGCGCCTGTCTGGGTTCGAACCTACGACCTACAACGCGTACGTCGCAGCCGTTAATACTGGGTCACCATTGCTCATACCCTAATGCCGTGAATCCCTCGTTCCTTTTCAAAATTAACAGTGTATACTGTTCCTTATTTGATTTGCTATCCCCAATTGTTTTAATGGCGACACAAACAAAATATTTAAAACAAGAACATAATTTTATAGGGCACTAGCTTCTACCCGTGGCTTCGTCCGCGTGAAATTTCTTATATTAACATAACTATCTTAAGACACTCTGCAATAACAGTATTGGCGATTTTTGACTTCACAAATACGAAACTACAGAGCTTCCCATTAATGAAGGTATTTTTGAAATCAGCACCCTAGTTGCGTACACACTATTAGTCGGAATCTGAATCATTTTGAAGCAAATTGCTAATCCATTGCTTCATAAGTTCGAAAAATTTGTCTGCTCAACACGTAAATAACGCAATGAATGTTGTTGAACTGTCAAAATTAAACCGATTCCGATTGATAATGTGTTACGCAATTGGCCCACGGATTAGTAGTTCCGAAGATTACCACCACATACAATTTCACAACTTTATAATACACACATTAGATACATAACTAGGTGTTCAAGAAAACGAATATGATTCCCTTCTTAGTGATATCCACTTTGCTCCAAGTACACAGCCCGGACCTCATTAATGCAGGCACACGGAAACTTCCTTTATCCCGGATATGGTTAAATTTCAATTGCATGTGAAAGGATGATATTCGAACTTTGCAATCCTAAGTGAAATTATTTCGAGATGGGAAGAGGCAGATGGGTTAAGGGAACTCAAGTTAAGATTAGAACAGTAATATGATCGTGTTATGAGGAAAGTGGTACAGACGCCAGCACATCAACCTACCCGAAACTGTAAAATTTTCTCAATCAACTTTGAACCTTATGCTTTAGGGATAAAGTTGAAAATCTATTAAAGAAATTTGACAGACTGTAGTAGCTTGATGTCTTGGCGTCTGTACCGCCGGCACGAATTGCACATGTGTGACTATGTCATCGATTCGTGCCTGCAATTGGTTTTTTTATTAGCCTATTTTGTGTCTCACTGCTGGGCAAAGGCCTCCCCTTTTTCCTCCCAAATTAGTTTAATTGAAATAAATGCATAGAGTTTGACGTATCTCTAGTCGTGTTGCTGTTGTCGTGTCGATATCGACAAATTAATAAATAAGAACTTTTTTACAAAAAAAAACAGACTTCCAAAAAACACTATAAAGTGAAAAATAACTTTAATTTCGGAAGTCAGTGTCTTTGGATTTGTGTTTTAGTTTTTTGCCACCGACTTCCGAAATTAAAGTTATTTTTCACTTTATAGTGTTTTTTGGAAGTCGGTTGTTTCTTTTGTAAAAAAGTTTTTATTTTTCACTTTTTAGTGGGTCAGTTTGTAATTTATCTAAGTTACAATAGCCTAATGTCAACTGCTCATCACCTTTTATAAAATATTGCTTTTCCCGATGCAGGGACGTTAATTGTTGAGGAGTTCTCCTCTCTCCTCAACAACCACTCATCAACCACGCATTGTAACGAGGATAAATCGTTTAGCAACCATATTAAACTAATCGAATCGCAACCCGTGAAATATTTGTCATTGAGTAGTTCCGATGGCCATCTGTGGTCTTCATCATCAGCTCCACTTTACGAAATGATGATTTCCAAGAGCAAATGCTCAAGTTACTTTAAAAAATACCCAAATCGCTATAGCTTTGCCTGTAAAATTTGAGGGTTTCCCTCGATTTCCATGGGATCCCCTCATGAGATTCCAACTTGATGATAATGGGGCCACCTCGACAGTATACCCTTTCGAAAAAAAAAAGAATTTTGAAAATCGGTCGACAATTGGCGGAGTAATCGCGTAACAGAAACACACAAAAAAAAAACATACCGTCGAATTGAGAACCTCCTTCTTTTTTGAAGTCGGTTAAAAATAGATAGGAATTTTAGTGAGCACTACGTGGGTGCCATGTATTTGATACAAAAATGATCATGTTGAAAGTACTGACGTAAGCAGCTCCTTTTTTTATTATCAGAACATTCCAATTAATTAGAACATCGTCTTCTTTGCGAGTCGTTAGCAAGAGTAAAAATATTTTATTACTAGCCCTTTTTTTTTTTGTTTTTTGCGGATGGGAAGTCATCAAATGACCCCTCCCGCTCTGGGTGGAGCGGAAGGGAGTGTCAGACTCTTACTCTTACTTACTTACCTTCCTTAGCCCTTTATGTTCCGGGCCAGCGGTAACCCTTTCGGACAATCCCGCTGACCCGGCAGGCTTCGGCCCTATGGGGCTCCTCCTCGATGCTGACATCTCTTTGAGGCGCGCGTGGAACACGTACGCGCCGTCCGGCACGGGCCTGTTCCTGATCGGACGGTGAGCTACCCATTACTCTCCGCCCGCAGGCCCGCGCCTACGGTGGCCGGGACTCGTCGCGCGGCTCCCGACGCCCGGAGCGTCTCCCGCGGCGGCTGGGACGGGAGGCTCTCTCCCTGAGCCGTCCCGCCACCTCCTTCGCTAGCATGACTGCTTCGCAGAAGGAGGTGACTGCGTCCCACTCCCTCTCGCCCCGGACCATGGCTTACTAGCCCTTGCCCGTAACTTCGTCCGCGTGAAATTTATTTTTCCTCCGACCCACCCCGTCACATCGCATCGCCTGCCCGCACCGTTACTTCGTTTTCGCTTAGTATTTTTTCAACCTTTTTGTCATGTTGCTCCGGCTCCTAAGGGCCATAACGTGATCCTAAATAGCCTATAGCCTTCCTCAAGAATTGGGCTATCAAATACAACAAGAGAATTTTATAAATCCGATCAGTGGACCAATTGCGTAAAACAATATCAGTAGCAATGGTTTTCATTTTGACAGTTCAACAACATTCATTGCGTTATTTACGTTGTTGGGCAGACACATTTTTCGAACATAAGAAGCAATGGATTAGCAATATCCTTCAAGATGATTCAGATTGAGATTGAGAGTGTTACGCAATTAGAATGATGTTGTTCCTGAGATTAGCGCGTTCAAACAAACTAAAGGCTGCAACAAACCAGCTCAACACGCGATTTAATCACGCGCGACACAAAGGCACCGCTTGTTACGCGCCTATTTGAAGGAGCCTTAACTCTTCAGTTTTATTGTTAACTAGCTGCGCCCCGCGGTTTCACCCGCGCAAATGTCGATCCCGTGGGAATATCGGGATAAAAAGTAGCCTATATGTTAATCCAGGGAGTCAGCTACCTCCATACCAAATTTTATCAAAATCGGTCCAGCCGTTTGAGCGTGAAAAAGTAACAAACATATAAACACACACACAACCCCACAAACTTTCGCCTTTATAATATTAGTGCGATATGGATAAGATGAGTGGTGCCCAGTAGGTCACCAAGCCAATCGCTGCACCATCTCACCTCATCATCATCCTCATCTCATCTCATCTGACATCCTCGTATTTATGGCAATGTCGGTACTCGACTATGGCAGAGAAAATCTCTCAATTATTGTCAAGAATGAGAACTTGTTGGCTTTATCACATTGCAGGTCGTGTTAAACGAAACAGTACATACTATTAAAATTTAATTAGTCTATTTATTTGGTATAGGTCCGGTTTTGGTTGGTTTGGTCTGGTTTTGGGTTGGTTTGGTGGGCTCTTTACAGAAAAAAAAAACACCGCATTTTAATGTTCACGATTTAAAATGATCCGAGTCGATTGTGCAAGCAAGCTTGTTCGCAGTAGGTCAAACTGGTGACCGAGTTGTAAAATATTCCCGATTTAAACTTATTTTGGGAAATAAAATACTTTAGTTTACTCTCAATTTTTAACCGACTTCTTTAGATATCTAAAATGTATTTTATACGTTATACCTTGATATTAAGATTGCTTTTTGTTTCATGGTATTCAAATACTTAATAATAATAAAATGTTTTATTGACATAAAAAACAATTGAAGCTCTGAATCCTGAGCTGGGGGCTGTGTTATAAGAGTCAGTAATGTCACCCGTTTTTGAGCATTAAGAAGGTAATGCAATCAAATTAAAATAAAGTAAAATCAAGGGAATTTAGCGCATGCATTCTTTGTGTTGTGTGTGTTTATTGTGTTTTGCATGTTTATGTGATTGTATTATAATTATTTCAAAGAGACATTTGTTGTTTGATGCAAGGTTTGAAACTTTTGTTTATCTGTATCACGTTCTACTTTCGAAAACTTTTATAATCGGGAATAATTTGTTACATGAAAGAAAACCCAGCTTTCAAAATCAACAAGTGATCATACACATACCAGAGGCAATCACTGATACTACTAGTCTTTGAAAGTCATCGTCAAATTCAAAACCGTAACTCCCAGCCATCACTCAAAAACATTGGTTCCAACCATGCACAAATATCAAAGTGGCCCACACGCTATAAGATATAGTACTACGCTCATAACCAAGCTATTTAGCGTACATCGCAGAATATTTATACATATTTGGACAGAATCCAAATAGGTTTCGGGGTGGCGTGACCGTTTTATTTACGGCACTGAATATATTAGATCCCTACTCCTGAATTTTAACGTGAAGTATGAAATAATATTTAAGTACATGTCGTGCTTTTGCTGTTTGAGAATTCTCTGGTGTTTTAATTATGTACAAATGAGGGAGTTATGTTATTTTTATTACGGCAAAGCTGAAATGAAAGTTCGTGAATTTCGCAAACTGAGTATATTTCTTCACGTGAAAGAAGTCCCACAGCAATAAGTGGAACTAATTATTATTGTTACGAGCTTCGGGTTCGTGACAATAAAAACTGCCGATTTAATAACCAAAAATAACAATTTATTTTACAACACTAATTACAACTCAAAACACTAATTAAAAGAACACAATCACACTACTGATCACTCTTAATTCGCACTTGAAGATCGCTTAGATGTTTTCGCTCTTGTCGCTTTATCCAAACTGTGTCGGTCGTCGCGCATCCCGGCCTTATATAGTGCCGCAGATAGTTCTAGAACCTTCCATTGTAGAAACATCTAGAATGTTCGAGTACATACCGGCCCCGACCGAGTAGGTGTCGATAGTTCGAGAAAGTTCTACATAGTTCTAGTATCGAATTTTCTAGAACGATCGTGACTCGACTAGTTCTGCTACTCGATACTAGATGGCGCTAGTGGTAACTAATGTCAACATGTACCAGGCATTAATTGTGGCGCGCAACACTGCCCCCTCCTAAGACATGCTCGTCCCGAGCATTATCAGCCCCATAATAACGCGCCAGTCGGTCCACATGGACGATCTTAGGAGTACCTCTTGCACCTTTCTGTATCCGGTAGGTTACGTCATTGATCTTTGTCACAATCCGGTACGGTCCGTCCCATTTAGCTTGAAGCTTAGGAGATTTCCCTTTGCTGCGGACTGGATTGTGCAACCACACTAGTGAACCTTCGTCGAACCCTTTATTGTTCATTTTGCGGTCATAACGGGTTTTCATCTTTTCAGACATTTTCTGGCCCGATTGTCTGACGTGCTCATAAATGTCATTCATTTTGTTCCGCAAGTCATTCGCATAATCGGTTATACTGCGTGGGGCATCAGGTGGTATTCCGGTGATCAGGTCTGCAGGCAGCCGTAATTCTCTTCCAAAGTTTGCGAAAGCTGGTGTCACCGATGTACTTTCGTGAACAGCGCTTCGATATGACAACAAAAACGGTTGTATGTGCTTGTCCCAATCTCGTTGCCGATTTTCCACAACTTTGGCTAGGTACCTCTCCAATGTCTGATTAAATCGTTCCACCATTCCATCCGATTGTGGGTGGTAAGAAGTTGTTCTCGTTTTATGAGTACCCATTACTCGGCAAGTTTCCTGAAATATTTGGGACTCAAAATTCCTTCCCTGATCGCTGTGAATCTCCAAGGGTACTCCAAAACGGCAGAAGACTTCATGGACTAATCTGTCTGCAACTGTCGAAGCTTCTTGATTTGGAATGGCGAAGACTTCCGGCCACTTGGTGAAGTAATCCATCACAACCATGAAATACTTGTTGCCACTTTCACTTACCGGAAACGGCCCCGCAACGTCAAGGGCTATCCTCTCCCATGGTGCACCAACATTGTACAATTTCAATGCACCTCTACTGCGAGTCTGAGGTCCCTTTACAGCTGCACAACTTGTACATTTGCGACACCAGTGCTCGACATCGTCCCGACAGTGGACCCAGTAAAACCGTTCTCGTATCTTCAGTAGAGTCCGTTTTACTCCCAGATGACCTCCTGAACAACCATTATGGTACAGCTGTAGAACATCCGGTACTTGAGCTTTAGGGACAACCATTTGCAAATGACAGCTGTCTCCCCGAGCATTTTCCCATTTACGGCACAGGACTCCATCCTGAATCACCAAGCTGTCCCATTGGGCCCAATAGCTTTTTGTGATCGAACTCATCGCTGAGACGTCACTCCACCTGGGCTTAGGAGCTCTGGCCTTCATCCACTCCAGAATCGGCTTGATGTCCGAATCTTCCTGCTGTGCACGTTGTAGGCTTTCCTTCCACTCGTTGCTGAGGTCTGTCTTGAGCATCCTCACAGGTACGACTTCTTTACTTTCTTGCCTAGTACAATGCTTGCAGTCTTCAGGACAAGGTCTTCTTGACAATGCATCTGCGTTGCCATGTGATTTCCCGCTGCGATGTTCGACCACAAAGTCGTATTCCTGCAGTAGCTCAATCCATCTCGCAACTTGTCCTTCTGGATTTTTGAACTGCAATAGCCATTTCAGTGCAGCATGGTCAGTTCGTACGTGGAATTTCCGCCCCAGAAGATATTTGCTAAAATGCTGCAATGACTTTACCACAGCAAGCAATTCCCGTCTCGTGACACAATAGTTCTTTTCCGGCTTTGACAGCGACTTGCTGAAGTACGCTATCACAACCTCTTGATCACCATTCCGTTGAGACAACACACCGCCAAGTCCTATGTCACTTGCGTCTGTGTCAATTATAAATTCCTTGCCCGCATCAGGGTACCCCAAAATAGGTGTTTTGCACAGACGGTCCTTTAGCTCCTGGAATGCGATGTCGCAACTTTCATCCCAGCAGAAATGTCGCTTCTCTTCGGTTAGCTTATGCAGGGGTTTGGCTATGTCTGCAAAGTTCTTGACAAATCGCCGATAATAGGAGCACAAACCCAAAAATGCTCTGACCTGCGTCTTGTCTTTTGGAACTGGCCAATCCTTGACAGCGGCGATTTTCTCTGGATCCGTGCGGATACCTTCTTCAGACACTACATATCCCAAAAAGCTAACCTGTCGTTTGAATAGTGAACACTTCTTCGGACTTAACTTGAGGTTGGCACTCTGGATCTTCATGAGCACGCGTTCCAGGTTTTGAAGATGTTCTTCAAACGTGCGGCCTACGATGATGATGTCATCCAAGTAGACCAAACAGGCATCGCCAATTAGTCCAGTAAGTACAAGTTCCATCAACCTTTCAAAAGTTGCCGGAGCATTGCACAATCCAAACGGCATAACTTTAAATTGCCACAGACCCTTTCCTGTCGAGAATGCAGTTTTCTCTTTGTCCTTAGGGTCAATTTCGACTTTCCAGTAGCCACTTTTCAGGTCCAGCGTGCTAAACCACTTTACCCCAGTAAGCATGTCCAGCGTGTCATCAATTCTTGGCAAAGGATAGCTGTCCTTCTTTGTAACGTCGTTCAGACGACGATAGTCAACACAAAACCGCATGCTGCCGTCCTTCTTTCTTACCAGCCGACGAGCCTGTTCCTCCTGTCGGAGAGCCTGTTCCTCCTGTCGGCGAGCCTGTTCCTCTTGTCGACGGGACTGCTCCTGCAGCATCATCATCAGGGCAGCAAAGTCTGGTGCTGATGATGCTGGAGCAGCTGTGGACGGGCCCTCCGTGGTCGGTAGCTGGCCTTCCGACCTCTGTGGCGTTGCTCCACCGAATCTCCTCTGGTCCGTCTCTTGCTGACGTTGAGTCCGGGTACGGATACCCTCCGTGTCGTCTTTGGGTAAAACCGGCATAATCCTTGCTTCTGACACCAATTGTTACGAGCTTCGGGTTCGTGACAATAAAAACTGCCGATTTAATAACCAAAAATAACAATTTATTTTACAACACTAATTACAACTCAAAACACTAATTAAAAGAACACAATCACACTACTGATCACTCTTAATTCGCACTTGAAGATCGCTTAGATGTTTTCGCTCTTGTCGCTTTATCCAAACTGTGTCGGTCGTCGCGCATCCCGGCCTTATATAGTGCCGCAGATAGTTCTAGAACCTTCCATTGTAGAAACATCTAGAATGTTCGAGTACATACCGGCCCCGACCGAGTAGGTGTCGATAGTTCGAGAAAGTTCTACATAGTTCTAGTATCGAATTTTCTAGAACGATCGTGACTCGACTAGTTCTGCTACTCGATACTAGATGGCGCTAGTGGTAACTAATGTCAACATGTACCAGGCATTAATTGTGGCGCGCAACATTATTATACAGGGTGTCCCAGAAGTCGACGCTCGCAGTCTGGATTTGTGGCCGGTTAATGGGGCAAGCCTACCCCATATTACATGGGACTTAAACATAACTGGCGATATGTGGGTGTACTATAGGTACAGTCACGATCATAAGTATGTATACACTTGGCTTTATTCAAAGGCGATTTTCTCCTTTATTTTTGAATGAAATTTTATATTATAATGAACATAGTATTTTTCCTTTCGTATCGAAAGGACATTTAAGTAAAACGTCCTATGAGCACAACGTCCTGAAAGCAAAAAGACCTGTGAGCAGATCGTCCTATTAGCAACTTGACCTATGTAAAGGGTCGTATTTCAAATTTGCATTCGTTATTTCGTGAAAAATCGTAATTTAAAGTTGCCAAGTGTTGACATATTAGTGCTCGTGTCTGTACACCTTTGCTTTATCCCTCGGGGAATACAGACGAGTTAGACGAACATAAATGTAGGGAACAGCTGATTTTTTTTCGCGATTTCAGGTTTGGTCCCATAGTAAAAGTTGTTCATAATGATGAGTAAAATCACGTGTTTAAGTATCGGCAACTAATTACCAGTCACCCTATATACTTTATAAATAAAACAAAGTCGGGTTAGTTACACATTATAAGTAAAGAATGGTTGAACCGGTTTCTGTTGATGTTTGATTGCAGAATAACTATTAAAACATGGGAAAAATGAACAAAAAAAAAATCTGAGGCGGTACGAAGTTCGACGGGTCACCTAGTTACGAGTACATCATAAATAAAATGTCGTCACCCTTGTAGGTATGTGGTTGTGTTACTGTGCAGTCTAAATAGGTGATTTTCAGTATTTGGAAAGATGCCCGGTAAGTAACTGATGCCAACCCTCCACCTGATAGGAAGTGGTACCGCCAATTAAAGACACCTACATTTAGGTAAGTCTAAACATGAAAATTCTCATAAAGATAAAGTTTTAATTGGTAATTTAGAAAACAATACAAAAATATATTAAAATACTGGCAGCACTAGGACAAAGGAGTATTTTGGAACTATAATTTTTTTTAAATCAAAATTCAAACAAGATAATTAATAGTGACAGGCCGACTATGGCTTTTGCCGATCTCTGATTAGCTATAGTGAGTAAAATAAATTGAATATATTTGGTTGAATTTTGCATGCATTTCATTGCAGACTGGGAATTTCAATAGATAAACGTAGTTTAAATCATATATAGACTCGAATTTCACCGTCAAATATTCCTTCAAAATGGAAATCATTCTGACCTAACTGACCTATTTTCAGAGTCCAACTAAAATAAAAGTCACATTATTTTAAATTTGAACTAAGTTTTAAAACTGCTCTATTTTCCTCACTGTTACAGAAGATAAACTTATTTTTCCACTATGCTAACGTTTTCCTTCATAATACCTGTCAGCCTGATTTCTTTTTTTTTTTCTTCTTTATTTCCTTTTTTTTTCTTTTTCCACATCAATTGCTCCATAGGTTGAAAAAGTCGTCTGCTCAGCTCAGTAATGTAAATAACGCAATGAACGTGCCTAAACTGTCAAAATGAAAAGCATTACGATCGATTACCATTTTATGTGTGTTACGCAATTACCCCGCGGGTTAATTTACCTTGAAGGTCAATAATTCCCGTGGTTAAAAACGTTCGTATTCTAGTCGCAATTTCATCTCAGTGACAATCAACGTCAAAAACTTGTCAAAATTTAAGTGAAATTAGGGGTATTTTTGACAGATTGAGATGCGAACGTCAACAATACGGGATTTGCCCCTCTGATCAGTTTCACATTGATATTTCGGCCACCCAATCACAGAAACCAAACACGAGATTAGACAGGACACCAACTGATCAGTGACTAGATCAGGCTCCCAGAGACAAGGGGATAATGGAACAAAGCAGAACAGTTACTGATTACCATTCGACCCAAAATACTGACAGCTTCGGACTACATTCTCGTCAAACTCAATCCATCACGGGTGAACAGTACTGACATCTGACGACACTGAAATTAAGCATCCGAATCGTTTTTTAAACGTACGAGCGTATCCATCAATCATTCCGAGCGTTGTAATTTTTCATTGTCTGTTTAAAAAATGGGGGCCTGTAGACTAAGATCTGCATATAGGGTGGGGAGATGTGTTTGCTGTGGATTAGAAAGGAATTTAATATAATCTAAGATGGCTACCACGTCAGTGTAGTGATTGCCAGTGTGACGGCTGAAAATACAGCCTAGTAGTTTAGACTGTATTTAGGTAGTAGGTAATACGGGCTGGTTTCCGCAACTCTACGTCAAAGCGCGTATTTTGCGTACGTAAACTGTATTTAATAAAACATACTAGCTGCGCCCCGCGGTTTCACCCGCCTTAATGTCGATCCCGTGGGAATATCGGGATAAAAATAGCCTATGTGTTAATCCAGGGTGTCAGCTACCTCCATACACAATTTTATCAAAATTGGTCCAGCCGTTTGAGCGTGAAGAAGTAACAAACATATAAACATACACACACACACACACACCCCCCCACAAGCTTTCGCCTTTATAATATTAGTGTGATTTTTTCTCTTGTGTTATAAAAATGATGATTGCCGAATTTCGCACAATCCTCGCAGAACAGATGGCCGATGGGGTCGAAAGGTTCTGGAGTGGCGACCGCGTACCGGAAAATGTAGCGTTGGAAGATCTAACACATGGTGGACCGATGACCTTGTGAAGGCCGTACAAATCCGATGGATGCGGGAAGCACAGAACCGGTCGAAATGGCGGTGCTTGGGAGGCCTAGCCCAGCAGTGGACGTCTTTCAGCTGAAATGATGATGATGACGATGATGAACGAAACTTTAAGAGATTTTGAAGTGTTCGTGAGAATATAATCCTACTAATATTATAAATGTGAAAGTTTGTGAAGATGTTTGAATATTTGTTACTCAAACACGCGTAAATCGTTGAACAGATTTGGATGAAAATTGGCACATAGATAGACCATTTCCCGGATTAACACATAATTTTTATCTCGATATTCCCACGGGATTGAAACTTACGCGGGTAAAACTGCGGGGCGCTGCTAGTAATCTATATTGATAATAATATCTATATATATGTTGCAGGTTTTTCATAAAATTAGGTTTTTGATCAAAAACCTAGGTTTTTAATGAAAAACCGGAAGATGACACATTTTAAACTCAATCTCATCATAAACCTGTAACAATCTAGATTTTTTATCAAAAACCTGAACTAGTTTGAGTTTATGATAAATTTGATATACATTTCCGTTTCAACGGAAAAATTCAAAATTTCAACGGCATGTTCCCTTTCGATAAGTATATTTTGTTCTTTTTGACATAAATCACATAGAATCTTTGATCAATACCCTTCATTTTCTTCTGATAATATCTTCCCGCAAATTTGATGAACTGGGTTGTTACAAACGCCACAATGATGTGCTCCAGTGGATTCCCTTCCACAGACAAAGCAAAATATTCGTGTTTCATCAATAAGCATTTCTTCTGTTTCAATTATTCTACTTCCTGATTGATCACTGATCACCTCAGTCTCAGTAACAGTAGCACAAGTAGCAACAGTTTCTAATGTTAATATATTTTCTTGTATGGATGCTGGAGGATCTATAAGAACTGCTGCAGCTGTTTCTATTTCTTGCTGAGAGGTTGAAGCGCCTACTTTGTCAACGAAAATATATATCAGATTGATCACAAACCCAAACTAGTTCAGGTTTTTGATAAAAAATCTGGATTGTTACAGGTTTATGATGAAATTGAGTTTAAAATGTGTCATCTTCCGGTTTTTCATCCAAAACCTAAGTTTTTGAACGTTGAGTAGTAATGAAATAATTGACACAAAGTAAAGTGCATGTCTGAGTCGGACTCGCGCACCGAAGGTACCGTACCATCATATGTTTTTAAATTTTCATCGGCGAGGCCTTCATCAGAGAATTTTAACACTGTGCACTGCGGTGTAGAATATTGCAGTTTTATGTCAGCGCCATCTCTTGACCGATAGTGGAACTAATGTAACTGGTTGATGATTTCTGAAAGAGTGTGCTATTTAGAGACTTTATTTTATTTTTCCTGTAATCTTTACATAAACTTCTATCACAGTTCTTGAGATATCCATCTGTGACAGACAGACAGACTTAGTCTCACCATAAGGGTTCCGTTTTTACCATTTTCGTACGGAACCCTAACAACGAGTTACCATCGACACAAAAAGAAGAAGATTCCCGTGGGATGATTTCCGCCGGTAACCTACACACGAGTGATCCGAGCCCAAAAGCAGTATTCTATAAGTGTCTGAGCCAAACCCTATAATAAATACCACTTTCCTACATAAGCAGGATAAACTGCAAATTTTCCTTATTAAATCGTAATAACATAATAATTTTCCCCCTTAACGGGGTAATATCAAATAATCAAAGTAATATTTCATGTCGCGGTCTCGCGGTTATGTGAAATTAGAATTTCGTGTTTGGCATCAAAGGACCTACTAGGATCTAATAAGTCTGTGATGGAACAAAATCTTAGAAGAAAATCTTCAATAATATTTTGTTTTCTTAGCGATTCAGTGATTGGTTTCAGCGCTTTATTCCCTCTTCAAATCAATATATTTTGTATCTCGTCTAAAATAAAATAGGTCTTCTTTGACACTAGTTACTCTTACGGCTGAAGAAGTCTCAAACGCAGCTGAATCTTTAAATAGGAAATCACCAAATGCATTTAGCGCTAAACATATTTTCAACAGCATCTGGTCTTAGTGTGCATACACACGAGCAGCATGCGTCAATGGCAAAGGTAATTGCAGCCGTCGACGTTGTCGTAATGTGGGTTGCCTACATAACAAAAATAAAATAAATAAAGTTCTATTGAATACCTCTTTTGAATGCACGTTCTCAATCAACTTAACTAATTGTATGATTTCAATGAGCAGAAACTGAACTAAATTATTGTAACAGTTTGTTTCCAACAGTATTTGTATTTCATTAATATTATTAACTGGGTTAATTGTGAAAGTTAAATATGTAAGTATCTTACCAGTAATATTATAAATACGTAGACGGAAAGACGTAGCGTTGGAAGGCCTCCCACAAGGTGGTCCGACAACTTTGTGAAGGCCGCAGGAACCCGTTGGATGCGAGAAGCGCAGAACCGGTCGAAGTGGAGGTGCTTGGGGGAGGCCTATGTCCAGCAGTGGACGTATTTCGGCTGAAATGATGATGATGAATATTATAAATGCGAAAGTTTGTGAGGGTGGATGGATGGATACTTGTTACTCTTTCACGCAAAAACTACTGAATGGATTTTGATGAAACTTTACAATAATACAGCTTATACATCAGAATAACACAGAGGATACTTTTTATCCCGATGTTCCCACGGGATCGACTCATATGCGGGTGAAACCGCGGGGCGCTGCTAGTAAGTAATAAAATTTTCTCCGTGTGTATGTGCTTTTCTGTCTGTGTCCTTGGGACAGATTTTATTCGGGTAAGGTATCATTTTCTTAGGTTGTTTCTTTACTGTAATATATTACGTACCTACTGGTAAGGGTAAAAGAGCAGTGGTGACCCAGTGGTAATGACCGCGACTTACGTGTCGTAGTTTCGAATCCTAATGGGCGCTTTACTTTGTGTAAATCCATCACCACTGCTTTCAAAGTGAGGAAACCGGCTTGTCCTAGAAGCAAAATCTCGAAGACATGTGACATCTGCCAACCCGCACTGGGCCCTGGTGGATTATGACCCACTCCCGCTCATAGAGAGGAGGCCTGTGTCCCAGCAGTGGGAACATGTTTTTGCTCTGCTGCTAAGGGTTCTGGCGTGATTTTAGGTAGCCTGTAGCCTTCCTCAAGAATTAGGCTATCAAATGCAAAAATAATTTTCGAAATCCGACTGGCAATTACAGAGATTAGCGCTTTCAAACAAACTCTTCAGCTTTAATTAGTATAGATTTGAAAGTAAAGGTATTACCCAAATTTTAATTTAATAACATTTTATACAATTCATTATGATTTAATAAATTTTATAAAAAACTAGGATTAGATACCCTATTATTAAAATTTAAAATACTAAAATAGTAAATAATTATTTATTGAAACCTAAATTCAATTCAATTGATTACCCAAATTCTAAGCAAAAAAATAAAAAAAAGTAAAAAGATAGTTGCCAATTATGGCCACAAGAGACACATGACACAGTCTTTGTACTCGTAAAGTTCATACCTTTTAACATTAAAAGAATAAGCAAGTATTAATCTACTTAAGGCTGCACCGAGCGCACAGTGGCGCCCTCATCGTTTGTTTGGTTATTTCTTTTATTTTAGAACGAAAATGCAGAAAATAAGCACATTAAGTTGTGCTCCACAAGATTATACGTTAATATTAGTATAAACGGTAGTTTTAAATTGTTTAGTTTTATTATAATCACTAAAACGGATAATAGTGGCCACTATTTACAAACCTACATAAATCTTCTTTTGTAGGCACTAGTGTTTTTTTTTAAAGATACAAGAAACAATATTTCTTACCAATTAGGTTTTGTTAAGGGCCTGTGGCTAAATAATAACAGCCGCACATGTCGATCGATCAGGTCCATTCCATCTTTACATACCGAGACCCCTCCGTGCCTCGGAAAGCACGTTAAGCGGTTGGTCCCGGCTGTCATTCTTGGATCTTTGGCAGTCGTTACGGGTCGTTACAAGCCCGAAAGTCTGACAACCAGTCTTATCAAGGGGTATCGTATTATTCAGTAACTGGGTTGTAGAGGTCAGATAGGCAGTCGCTCCATGAAAAATACTAGTATTCTGCTGCATCCGGTTAGACAGGAAGCCGACCCCAACCTAGTTGGGAAAAGGCTAGGCAGATGATGACCAATTAGGTTTTGTATGAAATACACAGGGCTTTTTAAGACCTCTGGGCCTTATCTATAATTACCTTACAAGTTGTAGGTATCTGGTAAAATGCTCCACGTACATATAATTAAGTTCCACATAAAAGCAACGTACCTACAAATAAAGTTTAAACAAAAATAAATCTTATTTCACTTGTTACCGACTTCAAAAAAAAAAGGAAGTTATATACAGTATATTTTCGCAGTAAAAATATAAGCCTCAATATTATTTTTATTATCATAATATTTCGTTTTTATTTGATCTCTCCTCTAGATGTCTGCTGTCAATTTTTATCACACACCGTTTGTTTCATCCCTTCAAAAGGGACGTAAGGGTTCGCAAGTACAAAATGGATACATAACCAACATCCTTTTCAAAACGGGTTTTGAATTGTGACGGTAAATTATTTTTACCCTCGGCGTAATCAAAATTCTGGGTTCATTGATGAAAGGAATTTAGATATATGGGATTTGTGTGCAATAATAAGCTATTTTGAAATGAACAGACTTATTAACATGTCGATATTTTCAAAAGAATTTGTGATTCTTTTCACAAACGCACCCATAAACGTATACCTTCTTCCCATGAAACGCAACGAAAAGCAGAAACTACAGAACACCAACCATATTGGGGTCGGCTTCCAGTCTAACCACATGCAGCTGAATACCAGTATTTTACATGGATCTGACCACACGCAACAGAACACACGCTACTAAGATCCCTATCTACTACTTCTTTAGCTTCGTTTACGTTCATACATCTAGTTAATCACAAACACCGGTATCGAGTACCCGCACTTCATCTTTTTGAAGAATATCGGTAATCACACTAATAATATAAAGGCGAAAATTTGTGTGAGTGGGGGTGTGGGGGTGTGTTTATATGTTTATTACTTCTTCACGCTCAAACGGCTGGACCAATTTTGATAAAATTATTTGCTATGGTGGTAGCTGACACCCTGGATTAACATAAAGGCTACTTTTTATCCCGATATTCCCACGGGATCGAAACTTATATGGGTGAAACCGCGGGGCGCAGCTAGTGGTTACTGTGCGTCTTTCTAGGGCATCTTCTTGCGGATTTTTCCACTCATATCTGCCTAAAACCTAAACTTACCTTGGTAATTGTTTTGTTAGTCTAATAAGTAAGTATAACATCATTAAATAGACCGTTCGCGAAAAAAAGTGTTTGGTAATTAACGAAAACCAAAGCGCGATTCATTACACAAAAAAGTTCTCTAATAAAATGAAAGACAACATTAGAAAATAAATAAAAAAGTTCTAAAAAAAGCATTATAACAAATGCCTGAGGCGGTAAAAACAAAACAAACAAATTAACGATGTTTGACGTTGTACAAAACAAAAACAAGATAACAACATTCACAGACACTCTTCATAATACACGAACAAAAAGCCACAGCATAAAAAAAAAACAGTAAACCTAAAAGTTCGAAGAATAGACAATACACAGTTATTTTATTTTGCATCACTGTCAATATTACAATAAACATTAATCTCGAGACAATAGGGTTGGTATTGGATTGCTGCAATTGTCAAGTCTGTCTAAATCATAGTGATCTTTATTGCAGTTGTAATAAGGTTGCTATTGAGTTGCAGCAGTCAGATGTAAAATAACTGTGAAAGGACTGTAAATTAAAATCAAAAGCGTTGACGTCAGATCCATCAAACCACATTCAAATATGGAACCATATCTGTGGATGAAACAATAAATTGCTGTCATAACCAGGGATTTGAACACCATAGGTAATACAATGTTCCCTAAAACCTTTTGTTTGGTTTTTGAATCGGTGATGGATGCGGGAAGATTAGCGGGTATTTGTCTACTCTTAAGGTTATTTTTAACAAAATTTATTTTTGCTTTTGTACAATGAATATTTTGTGGTGTGTCAGTGGTATGCGAGTCTTATCAGTATCAGTGTATCGCTCTATGCAATTTTATAGGTGCCTACTATATTTTTGACAGGAACTATATTTTTTGTAAAAATTAAGCTTTTGGTGATTTTGACGTGATTGTAGCGGTATCTACAACGCCACTTGCGAACTACGCGTCACATTGACGTCACGCAAAATCCTGCATCTCGCAAGCAGAGTTTACCGCGGAACTAGCATAGATACAACGGCCCGACACGAATCATCGGGCTGTTGCCCGCCAGACACAACACCCGTCTGGTCGGAGCATCTTCCCTTTTCTATGGAGGTTGAGTGAACTTTACACCCTGTTCCTCATACCTCTCTATGGTCACTCTGAAGTTTCATCTCACACACCACCACACACCACACCACACCACACCACACCACACCACCACACCACACCACATATTCCAGGGTAGTTTAAGGTTTAGTAGCGATTAGCATATTCAGCCTATATTGTTCCCACTGCTGGGTCATAGGCCTCCTCTTGGTAAGAGGGAGTGGGCTGTAATTCACCATGCGGACCCAGTACGGGTTGATGGATGTCACATGTCTTCGAGTTTTTGGTTCTAGGACATGCTGGTGTCCTCACAATGTTTTCCTTCACCGTTTTGAGAGCAGTGGTGATGAAATAATTTACATCACTATTATAATATCGACACAAAATGTTAAAGAACTTAAATCCAACTCGTTAATATTTGCGTAAGTATTTACCCCGATTTATATCATCAACGATATTTGAGTAAATGACACAGATGTCATGTCAAACATTGCAACTGATATTGATATAAAATCTGTTCACAAAGCTAGTTATCAATTTTATTACGAAAATATATGCAAAAGAATTTATTTATTGTATCGTGTGCGCAGTGTGGTAATTTTGTCAATACATTTATTCATATATTGAATTTATTATTGCGATTTTATCAGCTCTTTTTGGACTACCAATACTTTTGAACGTCTTCTTCCAAAAAAAAAATCACTTGAATGATCATCACAGCATTCAGCTTTTGAGACATTCCTAATCAGTCTGTTCGGCAACATAAAAGCGCTACGCGGTCGCTACGGCGTAGCTTCACCGCTACGCTTGCTACGCGATTGTAGCAGTTCGTGCCTACGCGTCGTCAAGTGTAATTTTTTTGTATTGCTGAATGGGCCCGCTCTTGACCTCGATCACGCCTGATTGAAAGCGATGGATGAGGTCTATGGTGGAACGAGCGTGCCCAGAAGATGCCTAAAGCACTAGAACTACCACGCATCGACGAAACACAGCAGGCTGCTTGGCGCCGGACTCCGGTGGGAGGGTGGTCTCAAACCGCGGGCGCTAGCCCTACCACCGCAAGGGAAGAATTGACCAGTCGCTCGGTTCAGTTGAGTAACTGGCGGAACAAACTGCGCTACACGAGGAGGCTTCTTCATGTGTCCCAAAAATCTATTTATTTAATCTGCATTCGCGACTTATTTGCCAAAAATGTAAACAAATATGAGTTTATGGAAAAATAACTTTAATTACTACACAATAAAGTGCAGTTTACGCTACAACTTCAAACATTTTTATAATTTTTTCAATAGTGCTAGTCACTAAGAACTAAACTTAATTACCACTAAAATAAAGTTGATATTTGTCTAAATTTATCAATTATAATATAATAACATCAATTTGAAACAAATTGTATTAGACTTTAGTTCCTTTGCATTTCTTACTATTAATATAGTTATTAATTAAGCAGTAAGATTAATCTAATATAATAACTCCATAGACAACCACTAACTTCGTCCACAACATTGCATTCCTACCCCATACTTAAGGCTTTTCACAATTTTATGACGTCATAAAAAGCAACATTTAAAGGTTTAAACCATAAGACAGTAAGCACCGATAAAACCATTGTTACGGCTGGATAAAACTCGACAGATACTCAGTTCACTCATTTCATTCGTTCATAAACGATTCGAATTGAATGAGAGCATATTTGTTTTATTTTCGCGCTGTTTGCGGAATGTTCCTTGTTATTTTTGAGTGAGCGATTTTTTTTAAGGTGGAAGTTGGACATTTTGTTTTTCTGAGTCCGTGAATTGATTCTCGTCTTTTGTAGCTTTCTTTTAAGGCAGATTTTTGAATGCATTAGGTAGCGAGTTTCTCCACAACACCACCCTGCGCTCTTTAGCTCAAATGGCGGATATTGGAGAAAAATAGCCTTATAGGACATAGCCGTTGTAGATAGACCACGGTAAAGCTGATGTGATGATCTGAGAACGTTTGCAGGTCTAATATGGCCAGATTTCGAACAAGACATGAGGTTTGGAAGGTAACAAGGGAGGCATTTATCCAGCAGCAGAAAACAAGGCGAAAAAAAAAGGTTGCGAATTTTATTCAAATACCAAATTATGTGTCCCAAACATCAGTCCAAAAGTGCATAGACATCAAAGCATTTAACTCGCTATGTATCTCATGCAAATGTAAATCAGACTTTAGAGACACCTTCGTTTTGATTATAATGGCTCGAAAGTTCGAAGTTAACCAATTGAAAGCGAGAAATTAATTAATATATGATTTTTTGACATCCATCCTAGTGATAAAGCGTGGTGGTGATAAACATTCTTCCTTCTCCGTATGATATTGTGCCTTACAATTTATGGGACTCGTATTAGCTGAAATTATGTTTACATAATTATATTAAAGAAGATATCACATGGAAGAACTATAATTTACGGAACTATAAATTACAATCTGTGCATGGGGAAGGCTATGGACAGGGTGTTGTGGCGCAGCCTGGGAGAGGCCAGCGGTGGACTGCGATGGGTTGATTTGAAATACTACGTACTATATCCTGTATAATATTATAGTTTGTATTACAGTCATGTGTATGCCCTTCATCTACGACCTACTCAAAAATGAGTTAAAAACTCAAATGAGTAGTCAGAAATATGTCGCAGTTCTAGTACGACAATGGCGGTGCGTACACTACACAACCAATCACAAACTAGTTAATAAAGCATTAGTAAGCCGCGTGGACGATGGGCTCTATACACACTGCAAAATATTTCGCAAACCTATCTTGTTGCATGTCTCTCATTCCAAGTCCGTGTACAGGCAGAATTCGTTTCTAATTCGTGTGAGCAGAAGTTTTAATGAACTTATTAGTGAACATGATTAAGACATTTTCAAAACCAGTGTTTCTCGGCTTAAGCATTTGTTGGTGAAAAGCTTCTTTACGGATAAGTAATATTGTTAGCGTCTAAGTGGTTTCTAGTTTGTACCTATTAATCGATCGTGTTATTTTATTATGTTAATTTTGTTTCCTAATTTATGTTAGAGGTATTTTGTACCAACCTTTTTTGTTGTCTTTTTTGTTTCAAGTGTTTATTAGTGGAAACTTGTAAATGCCCTTCAGATGCATTTATTGTTTAAGAGCATTGTTTAATTTAGCTGTAAGTTTCCCGAACAGAATAAAATAAAATAAAATACTCTACGTAAACATTTTTTCGAGTTTTGAGCAATGGGCTGTCAATGCTCAAAACTCGAAAAAATGTTTCATGCATTCATTTCAATTAAACCATTAACAAGCACTTTTGAATTGTTGTATGTGTTCCCTTTCACAATTAACCCATCTGCCTTCAAATCAAGAGTGAATAGGCATCTTTTGGGTACGCTCATTCCATCATAGACCTCATCCATCACTTTCCATCAGGCGTGATCGAGATCAAGAGCAGCTATTCAGCAATCATCATCTGCCTAGCCTTTTTCCAACTATGTTGGGGTCGGCTTCCAGTCTAACCGGATGTAGCTGAATACCAGTATTTACAGGGAGCGACTGCATATCTGACCTCCACAACCTAGTTACTGGGTAATACGATACCCCTTGGTAAGACTGGTTATCAGACTTTCGGGCTTCTGACTACCTGTAACGACTGTCAAAGATCCACGAATGACAGCCGGGACCACAACGGCTTAACGTGTTTTCCGAGGCACGGAGGGTTCACGGTGTGGATGGTTGACGACCCATCCACAGACCAACCGCGGCAAGCGTAGCTTAACCAGTAGCAGCTATTCAGCAATAAAAAAAAAATTAAAGTGAAGGAGCAGTCCGTCAGAAATATGAAGCTAGTTGCTTACATTCCAGAAAAAACAACAATGTTCACACATTTCATGTAATAGCCAACGATAGCTTTCAACCGATATCGTCTATATTTAAATTGTATTGAAAAAAAAAAACATTGTAAACTAACACGCTTTCACGCCATTCGAAAATGGATGCAGCGTTTTATTTTTCAAAATAGTCAGAATAATAATAATAATAATAATATAATATAACAGTCCCTAATACACATAATTTACAAAAAACAATAAGTGAGAAAATCAGTAAATATGCAGAACTGAAAGAAGAAGTGTCCAGAATCTGGAGGCAGGAAAAAGTTTACATAGTACCCATTGTTGTCTCCACGACGGGTGTTATACCCAATCACCTCCACCATAGCCTTAAACAAATAGACCTAAAAGACTCAATTTATATAACACTCCAAAAAGCCGCAATTTTAAATACTTGCAGAATAGTAAGAAAGTTCATGCAAATTGACGAAAATGAAATCACCCCTCATAATATTAATTCTTCGTAAAAAAAAAAAAAAAAAAAAACCACACACGCTACATTGACTTGGCTTGGGCCCGTTAATGTAGCTTAAACTAGCCAAAGAGCTAAGAAACAAAATTCGTTCACCAAAAATAATAATATTCTTTATTGTTCTCTCATTATCACAAACACAGTACAAAGCCAAGGTAACACTTAATAGAGACTGGTGTCTGTTGTAGGTAAAACCTGTATTACAGATCACCAGGCTTACCCTCCGTCGGACACTCACTTATTGACCTATAACTGTATTAAATGAACATAATTACAGGTTGTACATACATAATAAAACATTATTACAAGTTAATACTAACAAGAATGGAAAAATTAAATCTAGAATGAAACAAGATAGCAAATTTTGATTTGGTGTAAGTATGTGTGGGTGTGTGTTGGTGAGTGAGGGTGAGTTTGAGTGAGTGTGTGTCGGTGAGGGTGAGTATATGTGGGTGTGTGTCGATAAGGGTGAGAGTGGTGGCGTGACGGGTACGTGTATAATATGAAGCTAGTTGCTTACATTCCAGAAAAAACAACAATGTTCACACATTTCATGTAATAGCCAACGATAGCTTTCAACCGATATCGTCTATATTTAAATTGTATTGAAAAAAAAAAACATTGTAAACTAACACGCTTTCACGCCATTCGAAAATGGATGCAGCGTTTTATTTTTCAAAATAGTCAGAATAACAAATAGATGGATGAATTTTTGATATCAGTGCTAAGTCAATAAAATGTAATCGGCTTTGCACGTGTTTGGTAATGGAAAAGTTCATTTTGCTGCATACTGCGAGAGTAGAGTTGCCATAAACTATGTATAACTTGATATTTTTCATGTATTTACTTCACATTCGAATCGCAGTTGCTTAGTTTGCGATATAAAAAAAGCCAGCCAGTTATTTAGTTCAATCAATTAACTCAGCCTATTACAGTCCACTGCTGGACATAGGCCTCTCCCAGGCTGCACCACAACACCCTGTCCTCCGCCTTCCGCATCCAGTCCCAGCCACCTTCTTAAGGTCGTTCAACGCTTGCAGATACGCTGTCTCCAGTTAAAGACTCGTCTGCTCCACAGGCCATCGATCATTCGACAATGAAACATGGCCAGCCCACTGCAACTTCAGTTATTGCTGTTGAATTATTTAAATAAAAAAATTCAATTTCGGTGCGCAAACTCAACTTGGGTTCGAAGGCAACTCTTGAAAGAGTTGCAAAAGGAAAGTGATTATCGCAAGAGGCCAATGGTAATCTCAGTATAACACTTACTAAGATAGCATCTCCCCGATATTCCTCGTAGCGTTAGGGCGCGTTCCGTTACCTATAGTACATGCACATTTCACCAGCTATATTAAAGCCAGCTAATTATAAGCCTTATGTAATAGGGGGCGAGCCTATTGCCATCAACCGCGAAAGAAAAACAACCGGAGAAATTCCAGACGGAAAAGTCGCAAATATCACATTGCACGACCCGGGAATCGAACCCAGAACTTTATGCAACTACACTTCTACTGTACTTTATTGTAGGTGTATACATTTTTAAGAAAATGCTCTATGCTCATTGTTTTGTTAACTTAGTTTTTAGTGTAATACTAACATAGTTTTAAGACCTTTGTAAATAACAATTATTATGGATGTACTAACACTTGTGTTTAAGTTGTGTATGTTTCTACTAACAAATTGGATTTTATGATCAGAAATATAAATGAATTGAATTGAATTAATACTCAAATGTAGCGCTTGCGAATTATTGTTCGATTCGCGGATCAGGCAAAATTCTTATTCCGTATTCATTATGTTCTATTTGCACTTTTAGCACTCAATTCAGTGGAACCTATTACTTTCCATAATGAAAATAAAAGCCGGCCGCCTACTCGATGTGCACTTTGTGACAATAGGCCACTTTTAACAATTTATTCTTCGTTCGTCCTGAAGTTTTGTCCCACATTCCAAAAATCCTGGGCCGTCCAAAACATTAAGCTTCCTTCGTCCCAATATATAATTTTAATTATTTTATTCCCGCTTCGTCCTATATTATTTAGTAGGCAATCCAGCCTGCTTGCATCTCATCCAATAGTATGTAAGTGATTTACGCTGTCTATAGACATCTGCAAAACTCCTTCCGTTTTGTAATGTGTTGCCAAGTTCAGAGAAAAAGTTGAGATGTCTCATAAGCATGTAGGACCACTCCAAATGCTCCTCAAAAACTCTACTACCTCATATTTTATGTATCATCTTTTACTATAATGAAATAGCATATCTGATAAGTCCCAAAAGTTTATCATAAATGATGTATGTACATTTCAAATCAGAACAACCCTGAACGTTAGTTCTAACTCCAATTGCATCTTAAGCCCGCTTCCCTCAAGCGCTGCTTCAGAAAGTGCTCGAGTTGACAGCTTAGTGGATTCTCTAAGGAATTGAGCACTAAAACTTTCAAGGAAAGTAGCTTACGTTCTCAATTTTACTTTCATTATCTACTAGAAAAGCGTTCAATAGGGCAGTAAATACAGTGCCGTTCCAGAATGTCCGGGCCATCTTGTAAAGTTTAATTTACGATCGAGAACCAACTAGTCTATCTACAATATACCGGAGTGCATTAAAACTTAACCCGATATTTAGCTACGCCCAATGAATTCTGAGTAATCTGCTCAGTTGCAGAACAACCTTGAGACTCTTTTCACAAGCTATTTAAAATACACCTAAGCAGTTTTTCTATTTGGCTTGGAATGTTACCACCTGTACTTTGAGTACTTTTACAACCAAAAATCTCTCATGCACAGTCACATCAAAGCAAATTACACAATAATGGAATCCACGATCCACATAGAGACAGTTTCTATATAGGTATAATAACCAAAAATATAGAGAGTAGCAGGGACATCCACGCATTACCTATTATACTGCTACCATGGATTAAGTACATGATTCTGGACCCCGCGTTAATTTTTTTTGTTTCATACAAAAGTGACCTACCCACTCACGTGTACGCCGTCATAAACTAACGCAACCTAAAATACGCCGCAATGACAACTGGATAAAACTCACGTAACATAAAACTGTGACAGCAAGCCCCTCAGTATTTATTTTTTTGTAATTTTGTCTATGGGAGTATTGCTTGCGTTCCATTTTCTTTAGTCGAGTGGTTAGATGTAGTACATGTGTGCCAAAAACCGTGAGTTCGTAGCAGCATTACGAAATTAGTTATCTGTAGTTGAAAATCATAAAAAAAAACAAATGACGGCGATGACGGGTGCGTAATAGGATACTCGCGTGATATAAATGTTATTGTTTATATAAACTTTGAAACTACAATGGTATGTATTATATGTCATTCGATTCGGTATGAATGGGGCTATTTTTTAGGTAAATAAAAAAATAGGGTCATCGCTTTCGATTTTGAATGAAAATTACTTTAATTTTTAATTTTCGTAATGTAAACAAACATTAAAAATAGGTAAGCAATTATTTAAAAAAATCAAAGTCTCTTAAAGTTACGAAACAAGTTTTGTAACCTACCCTGGTCTATCCACTTGAAGAAACAGCCATTAGTTTAACAGCGGTCCATAGATTTTTTTTCTGTACGAGTCGTGTATAAGTGGCGCGGCCCAAAATAAAAAATGTATGGGACATAACAATGCCCCTCACGCGGGAAATGTTTATGTGAGTGGCTACGCGGTCAAAATGTATGGAACATATTTTTTTTTATTACCGTCGGCCACCCTGTATAAGTTCATCAAACAGAATAGATAATTTCCTCAAAATACCAAAAAAGCGAATAAAACCACATATCACAAATAAACCAATAATCCACTCATTCCAACTTTTAAAAACAATTTCAAAAATTTATATTACTCGGAAATATTGTGTAAAAGGTTAAACTTTATTACTGAAGTGCCTTCCGCCATTTTATTCGGCTTATGTTACGATTTCAATGGGGAACGCTGTTCTGTTGAACTGAAAACTCTAATCGGCTTAAATTGCTGTTTTCCCAACCAGTTGTTTTTCTACGGTTTGGGGTCGGCAGAGTTCATTCCCTCCGCCTATATTTTTGTGTGAGTATTTAATAGTAAATAAACTCTTTTTATTTGGCAGAATCAGGTTGAACGGAACATAAGTACGGTTTAAAATTTCTAAAGACATTGGTTTTATGGGCCCGTGGATAACTAATAACAGCCGCACAGGTCGATCGATCAGCTACACTTGCCACGGTTGCTCTGTGTGTGTGTGATTAGACGGCAATAAACCATTGCTTAATGAATATATTTTTACCGACTTCAAAAAAAAGGAGGTTATCAATTCGATACGTATGTATGTAATGTTATTGGAATTGCATTATATTCACATATGACAATCTACTAAGGCTTCCAAACAAATATACAAAATTTCATAGACGTATGTATGTATGTATGTTTGTCCACGCATTTCTCAGCAACTGTTAATCGGATCGTGACCATTTTTTTTGTATTAGCTTACATTGACTTCAACTTAGGGAACAGTGCAAGTTTCATCAAAATCGGTTCAGTAATTTTCAAGATATGGACTAATACGTGTAAGTGTGACGGCCTGGCGTATTGATACGAGCTACGGGTGTAGTGTCAAAGGGAAAACATCTCAAAACCTTGGTAAAATTCTAGTGCAAAAACTAAAAATTACAAAATAAAAAGTAATTTAAAAAAATTAAACCGACTTCAAAAAGAAATCAACTCAAAATTATGAAATAACTTTAATTTCGGAAGTCGGTGTCTTGGGATTTTGAGTTGATTTCTTTTTGAAGTCGGTTTAATTTTTTTAAATTACTTTTTATTGAATTTCACATTTAAAGTATAGTATTGTTTTGTCTTTGTTATTTGTGGGACCACTTCAACTCATCAGCAGATTGATTACAACAAGCCTTCTCTGCTCACACCCTTTTCGACCATTGATACACCATACATTGTCTTCACTTTCCCATAGACGAGACATTAAAGGATTACATGCGCTTGGACGAGCAGCTGCGACCACTAATAACATGATAAATTGATACCCAATACCAACCAAATTGGGTAATTATAATCCGATAGGTAGTTATTATGAAGCAGAGATAAATTGATGGATGTAGTCAAGTGTGTAGCATAATCAGCTGTTAATGTACCCAATGCTGGGACACAGACCTCCTCTCAGTGGGGGAGTGGGCTATAATCCACGACGCGGGCCCAGTGCGGGTTGGTAAATGTCATATGTCTTCAAATTTCTGGTTCTCGGACATGCCGGTTACCTTACGGCGCGTTGTAGATGAGATGTTATTTAGCATAATTATTTCTAAATTTGGTGGCGCGTCCACAATCTGTTTTTCTGGGAATTATCACCGCTTAAGCGAAACTCCACTAGTTTACTATAGATATTACTAGTTTTATTTAAAGTTGTTATTAGTTTTCGCGAAATTTTAGATTTTGGTGGCAGAAATGAAATTATTAGGTAAGTGGCTCGTATAAAATAAACAAGGACGAAACTACCATCGATTAATTAATACTCAGCGATCATTGTGCCGATAGCCGTGACAGTCAATGGACTAATAATAGCCAAGAGCCTCGACCAACATCTTAGGAGGCTCTCGTTGGGCATCTGGATCAAGGGCTTGATCCAGAAAGCGGTACTTCTGGACACTTAGAAGACTGGACTGGTTAGAAGGTTCGCCCTGACCGCCGGTAGCTTGGACTCTGTTCCCGGTGGGCTTCTATTTTTTATAATTTTAAATGTTTTTATATTTTTTTATACTAATATTTAAAAGTTATAGAACCTATATAATTATAACACATACATTATCCGTAAAAACATTCGTGACAAGTTACAATTATATTTAACTAGCACTTTGCCCGCGACTTCGTCCGCGTGTATTTCGTACTTTCCTCTAAAAATTTCGAATATGTATGTTTATGATCTTTATCATTTATTTAGATTAATAAGTATTCGGGCCAATTTTTAAGTTTGTAGATCAAAGGAATCAGATTTTTCAAATAAACAGGATCCTCGCTTTTCACCCCCACAAGGGTGGATTTTTTAAAAATCGTTTGGGATGACGTGTCCATAACTTGACTCAAAGACCGATACCTACTCATTTTCGAGTTAATGGAAGCAAGCAGTAAAATCCACCCCTTCTTCTTCTTAGCGTGTCGATAGCAATCTAAATGGACTCGGCCCAGAATTCGGCTACTTGTTTGGCGCCATTACCAGCGTCCACCAGTTCCTATACCGTGCAGCTGACAGGACATGCAGGACACGATATTAAGTGTCCCATCGTTTGTGGAACAGCACCACATTTACACTCCAAGGCGGAGTCGTCTATGAATCTCCACCTGAACAGGTTTTCCTTACTTCAGCTAACCTGCGTCCGGAGTCTGTTTAAAGACTTCCAGGTTACCCAAGGTTACTCACGTCCAGATGGGAGGTCTTTAGCGGGTGGGACGAACGGTTTGGGTAAGGAAGGACTGTCTCGCCACAGCTTCAGTCTTTCTTGTCATGGTTCACCAGTGAGTGGGACGACACACTTTAAAAAACTGTTTCGGCTTTTCAGCCTTTGTGGCACAAGGATGTTGTCGTGCAAAGGGTCATGTGTCGGAGACCATTATGGCTCTTTCGCTGGAGCCAGTGCTCTGCGAACCACTGGTGGCGCTATTCCTGCTAGTGGATACAGCATATCCTACTATATTCCCCAGCAATCCACCCCTTAAACTTTATTACCCTTTTCCACCTTGGTAGGAGTCGAGTTTTGAAAAACCCTAAAACACATACCTACTTTTTTACCGAGTTTAGAGTTAATCCGACAGCGGGTTACATATTTTTCTAACCTATTAACTTTGTCACCCCCTAAATCCTCTGTGAGGGTATTTTTTTAAACTAAAAGTGACATTAAGCCAAATATTGCCAAGATTCAAGTTTATTAACCAAATGAATAAGCTTTTTCGTATAAACTGTATCCCCTCTTTTTATCCCTAAAGGGTTTTGAAAAATCGTCTGGGATGTTACTATAGTTTGACATATAGATTATTTATACCAATTTTCCAATCAAACCACGTAATAAAATACTCCCCTATGAAATTGACTATCCCTCTTCACCCCGTTAGGGGTAGATTTTCTAAAAACTTTGAATTATTTTATTATTTATTTTGGACTCTGGACGCGCTCGTTAAAATTCATCCATACAAAAATTTCACACCCCCAATCTCCCTTTAGTTTTAAATTCATTAACCAAATGACTTATTCATTTGGTTAATGCATTTTCATATAAACTGTATCCTCGCTTTTCCCCCCCACACAGGGGTGGAATTTCGAGAAATTTAGGATGTGTTTATTACTTGACTCGAAAATTTATTGATACCAATTTTCGACTTAATCAAGCCACGAAGAAAATCCTCCCCTGTAAAATTAACTACACCTTTTCACCCCGTTAGGGGTACATTTTCGGAAAACCCTGATACGTGTTATTTTTTATTTTTGGTCTTAAGTATAAATACCGAGTTTCGAGTTAATCGGACCGCCCGTTAAAATTTTTCCATACAAATTTTAACACCCCCCAATCCCCTTTTAGGGGGTAGTTTAGAAAAACAAAAAATGCCAAACTTCGTAATTTACTTAGATAAGTATTCGTGCCAAGTTTCAAGTTTATTAACCAAATGAATAAGATTTTTCATATAAACTGTATCCTCGCTTTTCCCCCTCACACAAGGGTGGAATTTCGAAAAATCGTTTAGGATGTGTTCATTACTTGACTCAAAGATTTATTGATACCAATTTTCGACTTAATCAAGCCACGCAGTAAAATCCTCCCCTGTAAAATTAACTACACCTTTTCACCCCGTTAGGGGTAATTTTCGAAAAACCCTGATACGTGATATTCTTTATTTTTGGTCTTAAGTATAAATACCGAGTTTCGAGTTAATCGGACCGCGCGTTAAAATTCATCCATACAAATTTTGAGACCCCCCAATCCCCATTTAGGGGGTAGTTTAGAAAAACAAAAAGTGCCAATCTTCATAATTTACTTTCGTGCCAAGTTTCAAGTTTATTAACCAACTGAATAAGATTTTTCATATTAACTGTATCCCCGTTTTTCACCCCCACAGGGGTGGAATTTCGAAAAATAGTTTGTGATGTGTTCATTACTTGACTCAAAGATTATTTATCCAATTTTCGAGTAAATCAAGCCACGCAGTAAAATCCTCCCCTGTAAAATTAACCACCCCTTTTCACCCCGTTAGGGGTACATTTTTGAAAAACCCTGATACACGTTATTCTCTATTTTTGGTCTTAAGTATAAATACTGAGTTTCGAGTTAATCGGACAGCCCGTTAAAATTCTTCCATACAAACTTTGAAACCCCCCAATCCCCCTTTAGGGGGTAGTTAAGAAAAACAAAAAATGCCAAACTTAATAATTTAGTTAGATAAGTATTCGTGCCAAGTTTCAAGTTTATTAACTCAAGGAATAAGATTTTTCATACAAACGAAATCCCCCCTTTTCACCCCCTTAAAGGTTGAATTTCCAAAAACCCGTTCTTAGTGCTCCCCTACATTATAAAAGGAAGCCGTGTGCAAAATTTCACATTCCTAGACCCAGTAGTTTCGGCTGTACGTTGATATGTCAGTCAGTCAGTCAGTCAGTCAGTCAGTCAGTCAGTCATTCATTCAGTCAGTCAGTTTCTTCTTTTATATATATAGATAACCTTCTTGCGTAAATTCCTAAAATGTATAATAATTATGTATTTTTAAGGTCCAAAGTCTTTAATAGCCAGGCTACTATAAAAGGGTTAAAGGTATGTAGGCTAACGATGTTTGTTGACCGTTAACTATGTAATTTTAGGGAACTAATGGGTTAGGCCTGAAATATAGTATTATGTTATAGAGTCAAGGATGCAAAGGAAGGCCGACACACCAGTGTGTTAATAATTTTCTTAGCATCAAAATATCTAGGTAGATTTTGTATCGTTTGGCTTTAATTATTTGGAAAATGAAATGGTTACACGCTTCTTAGTGCCCATGTAATGATAAAAAGTTTGGCTCGGTAGTTTAAAGATGTGTTAACCACTCCTGCCCAGCGCGGGCCGATATCGGCCCATTACAATAGAAAATCAATTGCGGTGATAAGAGGTCAAAATCGATATAAAAATGTCATCATCAGCTCAATTTCATTATTCGATAACTCAGTCGACATACAGCATGCAGGGACTCCTCGCAGGCGGGATAATGACTAATGAAAGTTATAATTAAGTTGATAACGTGGTCGGCATACCGTCTGCGGGGATCCCCGTAGCAGACCTAACGACCAATGAAATTCATCGGTCGGTAAAAAGCATACAGAGACTCACCAAATTGACCAATGAAAATGAGTCTTTAAAGTAACTGCCAAACGTGCGAAGCAGGTTCTCTTTATACCGCAACCACTCCCTATCGACTAAACCAACGAAAACGGTTCCCCGGATACGGGCCCTAACGCATGCCGCGTTACAGAAATCTTCCACACTCCACATGCGGGCCCTATCGACTAATGAAAACCGTTTCCCGCATGCGGGCCAAATGGCATGCGTTGCAGAAATCTTCCGCACCGCGCATACGAGCCCCATCGACCAATGAAACAAGTATGAACAAGTATGCCTTTAGGCAGGCATACTTGTTCGGGTTGGCGCATTCGATTCAGCAGTATTTGTTATACAACAAAGCCAACCCGAAACAATTACTACATGTATTTGATTTTGCGGCCACAAACAAGTGTGTAGTACTTTAACAAGCTAAATAAAAGCTTGAAAAAAGCGTCTGCAGATACTGACGGTGCAAACCTCATTATAAGAAAACCTATAAAATAATTTGCATACATTTTAAATTATACGGAGATATGCAGGTCCAAAACCAGGCGGACGCAGGAGAAAAGTCCTTGTTATTCCACTGGGATCTAACCATGACGCAAGCCTTAGTCTCGGCCTGTAGCTGTCTATAGTCTCTTCGAGCCCTATTTCAATTTAGCTGAGAGTCTGTGTCATATAAAATGTACGAGACAAGAGCGTGGACACACTTTTATGTTATTCTTTAATTCCCACGCCAATATAAAGGAATATTATTCTTCGGTAGCGTATCTGTGTAGCTGTGACATTGTATTTCTACCCTACATTTATAGATCTTTTTATTATACTTCAGTGTTTCACATAAAGCTTTTGTTAATTTTTTGGTTCTAGGACATGCCGGTTTCCTCACAATGTTTTGGGTTATGAAATGAATTAGGTACACAAAGTATAGCGCCTGACTGGGTTCGAATCCACGACCTACGTCTTGTACGTCGGGGCCGTTACCACTGAGTCACCGCTGCTCTCTGGTGTGAACATAAAGATTATGTTCTACCACAGAGCATGAAGGAGACGCCTTGACGGCTGATGCTAGAAGCAACACTTTCTACCACCGTAACACCATCTCCTTGCACTAGTCGTAATACGAGGGGACAGGGCCCTTCAAAGACGTTAGTTTCTGTACGCCAATGACGTATAAAAACTGACAGCTTTGAAACGCGGCCCGTGATAGAAGTAAGCGCTTAACGCACCTGAGGTGCCACTAAATTTTATTAGTACTGCCGTCTCTAAACGCTAGCGGCGCGGTGATTTCATGCTCTGTGTTCTACTTGTACAGATAAAACAACAAAACAAATGACTACGCATGCCTACCTGCATAAGTACGTCTTCCAGCGTTCTCAAGGTTAATGCCACTTCCAAAAGACCAAACATACTATAAGGTATAATGTTACTGCAAAGTCCCTCATTACCGTTAGAGCCTACGGCCCCATTCCACTAATTTGCTCGGCAAAATTTCTGGGCAGTGCACTTACGTATAACTTCCTTACGTCCTTCAAAACAAGGGAACAACATTAGTCGATGTTTCGTGTAACACTTTAAGGCTGCTCTTCATTTAATATTGTCTGTCACGTTCTACCCGGTGAGAGTTCTTAACACCGTGATATTTGTGTAATCAAGGTCAGGAGCTCAGCTCTGAGGAAGGGTAAAGGAAATTCAGAAGTTGAGTTAAGGCTTGTGATGCTACGCGACGTTTCACATAATCGTTTTTTTGGTTTAGACCTGGAGCATGATGACAGATCTTCGACAAGAGAAAAGTTAAAACAGAATTCACCACCTGAGGCTGATATTGGTCCATGATTCTTTTGTTTTATGTTTTGGACAAAGGCCTGTTCATCACCCACTTGGATCCAACTGTTGTCTTATTCCTTTAAAAAAGCAGCCGCAAGCCATGGAAATATTTGGATCTACCAGTGCTAGTGGCATTCGGAAAGGCCGAAAGGAGTTGCTGTTATATCTGATTTAGTAAGCAGTCATTTCTGCCATTTATATCTTCTCGCTTTGAACTGACTTTGGCATTATTCGGCCATAGCTCTTAAGATGTCAGAGAAACTCAATCCTCACCACGCAGCCTACTTTGTAGGTTCCCAAGAAGACCAAAAATACAGCCTTGTTCTGACTAAACCTTCTGAATCCTCCATTTTCTCCATATCACAATAATGGCTCTTAACTGTTGTGTGGTAAATTTTATACGGGGTGAATAATGCATAGAGGCGTTCAGCTAAAGTGACGCAAAGGGGATATGGGGAGACGTGACGTCATAGAAATTAGGCAAACAAATGTGTACTCCGTGATTTATTGTTGTATTGCCCACTTTTGGAGGTTGTGAGAACTGTGGGGAGATGAAAATGAAAGGAGGTCTAACGGTTTCGTAGAAATGAACTTAGGCGGAGTTGTCACGAACTTTAACTGTTTTTGATCAACGAAAAAAAGGAGCTGGCCTGATTTCGATGTGTATTTTTTTTCAGAAAACTATAGTTGTAATGTCACGGTTGCCTCCCACAAAGCACACCAGGGCTGCTCTGGATGCTATCTTCATACCAGGTCAGCTATTCTCAAGGGCAATACGCCATAAAACATATCTGCCTATCCGTGAGAGACATTACTCACGCTCATCTACTCCACTTAGCAATTAACGCGGCATTTACCGCGTATAAGTCAACATTAACCCACGTTAATAGTGTATTATCCTCATCTGCATTATAAGGCTGTTACCAGACACAGATGGTCATTTTGGTAGAACGAGCCTAGAGTGGGATTCTTCTAAGACACGTGGCTTAATCTACCAGATCCCCACTTTGTTTCAACTTTGCTTGGAATGCTTTGCCTGGTGAGGAGTCTAGCTTTCGTTTGTAATTTTTTCTTTAAAAGTATCAACCAAATTGAATGAGTCATGGGTGAACGAATACCCTTTTATCAGCTAAGTTGATTAGACTCACTCGTGAAGCACTCCCTTTGGCGTCGTGGAAAATCTAGGCTTTTTGGTCATAATATTAAATTTGATTTAGAAATTTACTTTTATTTAATTTCTTTTGATTTTGCCTTTCGATAGTAATTATAGGGTCTGCACTGGAGTCAGGTGTGATTTATGCCATGTTTAAGACTGGCGAAAGAAGGCAAAATCACTGGCAAGACAGAGTCATCAGCGAGGTTGGGAGGTTCATTAGTGTGGTGATGTATAGTCGTGAAATGAAAGGTCAAAACCTCAGAAGCAAAGCTGAAGAGGACGTTTTTTTTTTGGCATGTATGTTTGTTTGAACGCGTTTATATCTGGAATTGCCAGACGGATTTGAAAACTTCTTTTTTTCATTTGATAACCTGATTCTTGAGGAAGGTTATAGGATTAACATGACGCTAGGAGCCAAGCAAAAATAAATAACGTCAGAAAGACCATTAAGCAAAAACGAAGTAACAGCAGGCCATGCGATGCCATGGGGTGGGTCGGGGGAACAAGAAATTTCACACGGACGAAGTCACGGGCAGAAACTAGTAAGTGCATATTTTTTTAAATCCCCCAGTATACCTACTTAAAAGCCCAATTTTTTGTTTAAGGTCTACATCAGACTTCAGATGCTGATACGCACAATTAATTGTTTTACTCTCAGTCCACCCACTACTTGCACCACCATCTACTCGCAGCCTTAGCTCTCATAAATTCCCGACATGTTGCATCGATGACGTCAGAGCGTCAGTCTACGCGAAGTAGCTGTTTAATATGCTGTTTCAATACATGCACTCCAGTAACATTAGTATCAGATAGATTGTTTTAGAATGCTGTTATGTATGTATTCAGGTCAGTGGTCTTGCGTCATGTTAGTTGAAACTTGGAAGGTGATTTTGTGTAGAATTGAGACTGTGTTGAAAATATTTTTTTTCTTGTGGTAACAGCAGTATATAATTTACAAACAATGAGGTGCATTTTGAGCCCTTTACGACTATACTCGAGTGTACAGTCAGAGAAATTAATCGTTTGTCAAATTGATTTCATACAACTGTCAAGGAATGACAGTGGTGATTTGAATAAACGGTCAATTAAAGTTTGCAGTCAATTTGATTGAAACAATTAAAATCCCTGACTTTTGACAAGGCACGCGCAATAAGTCGAAGGTCCTTACGCGATACTCGCACGCACACATATAAGACTCCGACAGATAGAGAGAGAGAGAAAATCGTATGGAAGAGGCATAACGCTTTTTCGTTACATGACGATTTCTACCGGAACTTCGTTCCAAAAAATTACCACGCGAAAAACCACCTATGCGTAATGGTAAAAGGAAGATTTAAAATCCGTTCTCATTGACATCCTGGTGACTAAATCACATCGGATGTCTTTCTGACTGTACCTGAACAAAACCACAACCAATTTTTCTTCTAATTTCTGCTCCACAATTCACACAACCACTATACTCGTACCAGCGACCACGTTATCTCTTCACCGGGTCCAGTATAATGACCGTGATTTATGCTTAACCGAGTCGCCGAAATCAATACCACTGTTTATCGACGCGTATACTGAATACCGAATGAGACTGGTTTTTATCAATGTAATGTTTAGCTGGTTTGATTTAGAATCGGCCGTGGTTTCGTTGAAATGTAAGCTGATTTATTTTGGGGGATCAGGAAACGGTAAGCGAATTATTATGGTTGCGGGTATCGATTTGGACGACGGATTAAGGACGTTGTTTTTTTAAAAATCCTTATGGGTTCTCTGCTAGAGTAGATGAAGCGGTATCATGTCACTCTAGTGACACTACTGTAACCGGCCACTCTTCTGGAATTACTGATTAGAAGAGTCAGAAAATTATTATTATTATTAGATTAGACACACTAGCCTAATTAGTCTTTACATACCGTGACCCCTCCGTGCCTCGGAAAGCACGTCAAACCGTTGCTCCCGGCTGTCATTCGTGGATCTTTGACAGTCGTTACGGGTAGTCAGAAGCCCGAAAGTCTGACAACCAGTCTTAGTAATGGGTATCGTATTACCCAGGAACTGTGTTGTGGAGGTCAGATAGGCAGTTGCTCCATGTAACACACTTGTATTCAGCTGCATTCGGTTAGACTGGAAGCCGACCCCAATATATTTGGAAAAAGGCTAGCCAGATGCAGATGATAGGCTCAATAAAAAACTGTTTGGATTAACCGCAAAACTATTTATACTCCTAGATTGGTCCTCCTACCTCATAGATCACCTGCACTTCTGCATGGTTTCGTAGTAATACAGTTTCCGTGACAAATAGCGGGAGTCTAATCCAGGCCATTGACGATTGACGAGCGGTGACACCAGTTCACAGAGGGCACCTAGCTAAACTATCTCGAGTAGCAGTAGGTTGTCAACCAAAGTGGTAAGTATGCAGGATCGTCGGATATAGTTGAAGTTTAGTAAGTAACCGATGGATGTTGTCGACTGAAATTTTATTTGATAAATGAGCTGTTTGTTTTCTATTAATATAATTAAATTTCATTCGAGAACTTCTATCGGTTTATTACTAAACTTCAACTATATCCGACGATCCTGCATTTATCTCTTTTGTTGACTATACTGTAGTGTCCTGTATGTTCTGGCCTTTAGCAAAAGGCCCTGGCTGGAGATAATATTCCATTCGAAGATTCAAACGAACGTCAAATAATTTAATATGTTATTCTTGTTCTATAGATGCATTGATATAATTACCGTGAAGCTGTAAAGTTCCTTTTAACAATATAATAATTTCAAGTCTAACGTCCTTTTATTTGAATACCTTCGAGAGGTACTCTAGAGGTCCCCTCTGGACCTCTATATAGTGGTGGAGGCGCCGGGTAGACCTTTACAGTACCATCTATAGTCTTACCTTGACTTGCCAGATACCTGACGGGCAATTCCCGTTGTATTTAACACGTTCGCATTCTAATCTGTCTCAATCTGTCAAAATTTCAATCTACATAACAGTTTTGACATTGATTGTCGCTGAGTTGAGATTGCCACTTGAATATGAACGCAGTCATAGCTGCGGTTGGTTGATATGTGACACAACTGTCAGGATGACATAAGCCCCGCCCTCCTGTCAATTTGGAGTTTTGAAATAAAGCGTCAGAGCGTAAACCACTTCCGTGTGCACGTATTACTTGCCATATGGCTGTTTTTTCAATCATCTGATAACTTTATTCGAGGAATACTTTTGAAATTTTGACAGTTATTTCAAACAAGAACTGTCAAACGTCAATTTTATTCTTCGAATAAAAGTTATCTGGCGATGGAATAATCAGCCCTAAGTCAACAATACTACTATTTTGTTATTTTAGTCCTTAAAATTCAATCCAGTATACGGAGCCTCTAAACGAACCTCTACCTTTGACGACACGGTTGGCGCAGTGGTTAAGCGATTGACTGCTGCGCTGCGTGTCGCGGGTTCGATTACCGCACGGAACAAATATTTGTATTACCTACAAGTAGTTGCTCCGGGTCTGGCTGTTTGTGTGTGTGAGTTTTAAATGTTTGTAAACGCACCCACGATACAGGAGAAATTCCTAGTGTGGGGCAACGTTTAAAAAAAAAAAAGTGAACCTTACCCTTCAGGAAATAATGATGGTTTGTGATATGTTATAAGTGTCAGATTTTACCAATAAAGGTTATAAAGGCGATCACAACAGATATTGGCAGCAACAATGAACTTTTACCAAAGTATTTAGAACTCGCTTGTTAAACCATTCAAATTGACAATTCCAACCATCTCAGATAAATGTGAAGGTCTTAAATCAAAGTCCTCTTGTCTAAGTTTATCTAGCTTACGAGAATGTTCGAGATTAAGTCAGATTATTGAATCAACAGTGACACAGCGCGAGGTTTAGCTTAAAAAGCACCTTAAGGTAATATTCAAGATTGTGGAGGATTAACGTATTAGAGAATAGAATAGAATACTAAAGGAAAATCAAAAAAATAAATAATAAAAGAATAGGTAATAAAAATGGTAAATGATAATAGTGTTAGTGGTGTGGTAATATAATAGCTGTATATATAGGAAGAGAATAAGGTGCAAAATTAGGAATCTAAGAGTGCTTGTAGTTTTTCCTGCAGTGTACTGAATGTTTTAGGTTAAAATAAAGTCACATAAAGTCAGGAAAAGGAGGTCAAGAAAAGCCAATACATGTACCACGAGGTGCAGGTGCACTATAAAGGATCCTTCAAACAGGCGCGACACGCGATAAAATCGCGCGGGACACAAAGGCACCGCAGGTCGCGCAACGAGCGGTGCCTTTGTGTCGCGCGCGATTATATCGCGTGTCGCGCCTGTTTGTAGGAGCCCTAAATCTTAGAGAAAAAATAGAGGAATTCGAAAATTGTATATTTTTATTGTTAAATAATTTAAAACTGCATACTGAATTATTATTTTTTATTTTAATAACGTGTAACAGAATTATAACATATTGTGGCAACTTTGCATGTACAATAGCGTTACATTTTGTTGACACTTAGGTTGACATTATTTCGTAAACGTCATTCAAATTTCACTCAAACAATAAGAGCTATTGTTGAATTGAGATTTAATTATTTATAAATATTCAAAACGAAACAAACGTGAAACAATAGCTAAAGCCGACAGCAGACAGCTGTCAACTTGACACTTTTTTTTTAATCAGTAAAGTAGTTGTGCATAAGACGATGATAGAGTGCTAAAATAGCGTGCTTTTTTATTAACCATAAGAAAAATATATGTATAAATGCAATATTATTCAGTGTAATCTAGTTTATTTTATGCCACTAAGTGTAGATTTTGGTGACATCCTTTACTGTGAAACAAATTGACTATCATCATAATATAGGTATTGTCCGTATATCCAAATCACACCTGTCAATCGAGTGTCAATGCTTATATCCCTGGCTGTACATAATATCAATAAAATCCTAAAGCGTTTCATGACAAACTGTCACTTATTGTTTGTAGCCGAAAATAATAAATATCATAGAAAATTTGATAACACGAAAAAACAAAACATTATGAAAATCCGAAAAAAAAATCCGATAATCCGATTGTTAATAATGAACAACAAACTTAGCACGAACAAAACGGTTAACATGCAGATATTAAGTTCAAAGACTGAATGTATTGTTCTTCAACTTTGACGTATCAACAATAGAGTCTATTTCAGTGGAGCTTGCAACCATATGACGTTGAATTGAAAGAATCTTCAGCATAATCTTAGAACTAAGCCTCAAAACAAAAGAAACCCTTTTCTTTTGTTTGTACGTCTTTTATGTCAGTTACATAGTATGGTGAAATGACTTGAGATTGAAGGAACAATGGATACGAAAAAGTTATTTTAAAATTTTGCAGTGCTTCGCTATATGTTATGTGATGTGTCATGACCCCAGAAACCGAGCGACACCAAGTAGGTTATCCAATCTCCGCGCCGAACGGTTAGGTACGTAAGTACTATTATCAATGAGCGCAAGACGGCGCGCGCGGCGCGGGTGAGCATGTTTTTGTACGGACAAACAGGGAACCTAACAAGCTTATAACTTTATGATTTTTCGTGATACAGTTTTGAAATTTTGAACTTAAATTCTTTACATAAAAATACTAGACACGTGTTTCGGGTTTCGCATATACCTACTAAAAATAATGTTGTATATTAGTACCTACACTTTTGTATATAAATGCCAGTGTATAAGCATTATTATTTATCAGAGGGGCTCTTGGCTAAACAATAACAGCCTCACGGGTCGATCGACGCTTGCTGCGGTCGACTCCTGGATGGGTGACCATCTATTACATATCAAAGACCCCTCCGTGTTTCGGAATGCTCGTTAAGCCATTGGTCCCTGCTGTCATTTGTAGATCTTTGACAGTCGTTACGGGTAGTCAGAAACCCAAAAGTCTGACAACCCGTCTAGCCAATGGTTTCGTGTGACCCAGTAACTGGGTTGTGGTAGTCAGATAGGCAGCCGTATAAAATACAGGTATTCAGCAGCATCCGGTTAGACTGGAAGCCGACCCTGATATAGTTGGGAAAAGGCTAGGCAAATTGATTGTATAGGCGTATTTATACGCATGGAAAATCTGTTTGATATCTTGACAGACTCACCCACGATTACTTAAGTCCTGACCCAATATATCTAAATCATGTTAGCTGATGTAATTGCTGGACCAAAATAGTCATAATCAATCACGGTTTGTCGTAGGTTCTGACAACATATTAATTTGTAACGCTGGGAGAAATCAATCTACATGATATAAGTTTTGATATAAAGGAAAGGAAATATTTTGTATGAGAATAGAAAGAAAACGAAAATCAGTTTTATTAGCGCTATAGATATTTATTTTGACAAGGCGAGTGCGCAGTGACGCCGGAGTTGTACAAAATGGCGTTGTCGACGGCGCTATTCGCGGCGAGCTCGCTGCGAACTCGTGGTGAGCTCGCTGCGCACTCCCCTCGCTTTGGACTCTCTTGCAAATCGACAGTGCGATAAGGCCCTAAAATATATTTACTGTATAAGTGTGCGTGGGTTTCATCCCACATCGACGCGCAACCTGTAACCATGCATTCAGTACATGATTCTAAATACACGTCGTTTCGTAGGTTATTAAAAAAAAAGCTGTCCCCTAGATTTTGACCGCGTAGCGTAGGTATTGCATTTTTTTAATGAAACAGCGGATGTTTTTTTTTTATAACTGATGAAAAATTTCTACTAGAGTGTCTAGAATCTCGTGCTGAGTGCGGGGTTACAGCTTTGCGCGTCAATGTTCTATATACAAAAAGAGCTCATTGGGCATAAAAAAATATATGGGTTCTAAAACAGCATTCCTAATTAAATGGTTGCGTTACAGTTCCACGTTTACAAGACAATGTTTCAAATCTTATCACAGCTGGTGACAGTTCCACAAGCGATGGTACACTTAACATCATGTCCTGTGTGCTTGATACCTGCACAATTATAATGATTGTCTTGAATACACTGAGAAGAAAAAACAGTATTTACCTCCTAAACCTATTTTCTAAGACAACGAAGCTTCGGGGTGATAGTTACATAGACAAAGACAGATAATAAAATTAAGATATATAGGAACATACATACATAACATGCGTTGAATGCGAGAAGCACAGAACCGGTCGAAGTGGAGGTGCTTGGGGGAGGCCTATATCCAGCAGTGAGCGTCTTTCGGCTGAAATGATGATGGTGATGCAAAACATATTGACGTAAAAGGTAAAACAAAAGAGGTATTACGTAAAAACAAATGCTATCTGTTTTTACTAATAGAACTACAAAACACAAAAGGGTACGTCTGGTTTTTTTCCTAATTTTCCTGAGCTGGGATTTATTTCCAGTGAACTCTCTGTCAATAACGGTTGAAAGGAAACCCCTATGATAGACAGGTGAACTGTCTAAGTTTAGTAATAGGATCCCAATAGTACCTTCCCTTCACAATAAAATACTGAAAGAACCCAAAAAAATCAAACGACAAAAAAAATCACAAATAAATGAAATAATAATAGGTCTTCAAAACGGGGCAAAATTCGTCACGCATCGTCACGTGATACACTAATGGAACGTCATTCCGATCGGTAAAGATATTTTGATGTAGGTGAGCCCGTGAGATATTATACGCGAATGGTTTTGACAACAACCTGACACGAAGCCGCCGCTCCACAGCGGCCCAAGGCTAAGCTACGCGCTTGTACATTCTTAGCTTCGCATGAAAATGTTGGCTTCGTCGTCCACTGCGATCCACGGTCACGCTACGCACGAATTTGGCTGGTGCACAAATGCACCGCGCAGCTTAAAGCGTTGAATAGTGTTGACGGCATACCAACTCATCGTGAATCCTGTAAGTGTTCGACTGCGCGAGCCCTTTGTGCGCGTTTACAGGTGTGTCCAGACCTGGCGAACTGCGCGCGTGCATTTCATGTTCGTACGCAACCCCTGCGCCGTCCGCGCACCGCTCACGCGCAAGCTACCCACCGTACTCGAGCGGCGCAAGCAAGCAAGCTTCGTTTGAACTATGAGCCTCAGTTGTGAATTTTCACAACTAAGGCTCATAGTTCAAACGAAGCTAGGTGCGCACGAGCTGCGCGCGCGCTTCACGCGCGCCCTACTCTAGCCTTGCCGGAGTTGCACCAGAGAGGCGCACCAAACGTAGGCTGTAACCGCACGCGAGCAACACGCGCGCAGTTCGCGAGCGGCTCGCGAGCGGCGTAATCGCCAGGTCTGGACACACCTTAACGTTTACGTTTCATGTAATGCTCGTAGTCCCTTCTACTCGCAGAATTTGCGTTATATTACACGATAAATTACATTGCACGCGTCTGTATACGTCTTAACATGGCAAGGCCCGGGAAATTACTACGTTCTCGCTTAGCGTTCTTTCTGATTTTTTTTTCTTTTTGTTCGGCTCTTATGGGTTCTAGCGTGATGTTAAATAGCCAGTAGCCTTCTCCAAGAATTGGGGTATCAAACGCAAGAAGATTTTTAAAATCCGACTGGTAGTTCTAGAGATTAGCCCGTTCAAACAAACTCTTCAGCTTTAATATTAGTATAAACATCCTTCGCTTCACGTAGCTTAGCATATCGCAGCATTTGACAGGCGTATGTGAGTAATATAATCCTTACATAATGTAGGCTGAAGGTTAATGCATGTCTGTTATTGATGTCAATCCTGCTGTTGACAAAATGTGATAGGCTTTCGGATTAAGTGACCTATTTTTGATATTGTTGTTGACTAAGGATGTGAAAAGGTCGCTTGTTTAAGCCGTCGCGTTTCTAATTAGCAGACACAATAGAAATATTGTTATCGGTACACTCCGTGATCTAAGAGGGTACAACGCCCGAGGCGTGGAGCAGAGGTGCGGTGGTTCTGTTCTACAAAAAAGTGTCAAATCCTTGCTATAACTATAGACTCATCTCACTTCTGAGCCAGTCTTCTCTCCCGCATTTTATCCTGCTAAATACTAAGGTCTTCAACCAGCACGTCCTGCCCGTCATGACATGCAGTGCCGAAATGTGACACTGACGGTCGGGCTGGTCCACAAATTCAAGGTCGCTCAGCGCGCTATGGAAAGAGAGTTTGTTTTTTTACTCGGAGTCTCTTTGAAGGAGAAAATCAGGAATGAAACTGTCCGGAAAAGAACCGGAGTTACTGACATAGCTTGCAGATTAAGCAAACTGAAGTGGCAGTGGGCTGGCCATGTTTGTCGAAGGTCAGTGGAGCAGACGAGTCCTTGAGTGGAGACCGCGTATCGGCAAGCGTAGTGTGAGACTCCCTCCAGGTAATGGACGGACGACCTAAAGAAAGTGGCTGGGACGGACTGGATGCGGAAGGCGGAGGACAGGGTGCTGTGGCGCAGTCTGGGAGAGGCCTATGTCCAGCCATGGACTGCAATAGGCTAAGTTGTTGTACACATGGTGTACACTCGACGTGCGAAGAGTTGACACCAGCGGAGCAGTTACCCCGCCATAGCTACTGCAATGGCTTTCATTTTGGCAGTTCAACAACATTCATTGCATTATTTACGTTGTTTAGCAGACGAAGTTTTTGAACATATGAAGCAATGGATTAGATTATTATTATAATCTTAATCATTTTAAAGGATACTGCTAAAGTATCCTTTAAAATGATTAAGATTCAGATTGAAAGTGTGTTATATATTAAGGGTGCTGATCCTAGTTCATCATCATAATCATCATCTGCGTTGCCTTTTCCCAACTATGTTAGGGTCGGCTTCCAGGGTGCTGATCCTAGTTGTCATATCAAATACAAAGTTGTTCTATTTTTTTGTCTGTATTAGAAATAGCTCTTTGTCCTGAAGCTTTGTAGCGCTTAGTACTCAAACAGTGCTATCGTTTTCATAATTTAAGAGTATAAGTTATCTGTGGAATTACTGGCTTAAGAGACATTTTCGCTCTGGCGATAGGATGGCAACGCAGATGCAATATCCCTGTGGGGAAATATCGTAACACACTTTAGAGTGTGTAATGTTTTTCATTTAGACAGTTATTTACGTTCCCGGGAAGACGAATTTTGAAGACGATTAACAATTTCCTTCAAAATCCTTCATATTATTGTGATCGAAAGTATTGACCATTGGCAGCGGTGAGTTTTTACAATCAAGTGGGACAACCAATAATATTATTATAAATAATATTAATAGATGAAATGTTTTAAAATGGTAACAAGACCTAACCATCAGGATAGTTTGTTAACAGTCAGCCAAGCATCAGTAATTTGTTAACTTGACCTTAAAAGCAAGTTTGAACATCTCTCGAAGTATGAAAGGGACAACTAACGAACTTTATAATATTCTGTAATAGCTGGAAACTTGAAATAATATTCAGGAGGGAAGCATTAAAATTGAGTCATCAACATAAAGTTTATAGAGGTATTGAGGAACAGGGTGTAAAGCTTACTCATCCTCGATAGAAAAGGGAGGATCCTCCGATCTCGCGGGTGTCGTCTCTGGTGAGCAATATGCTAATTGCGCGGTAAACTCTGCTTGCGCGATGCAGGATTTTGCGTGACGTCAGTGTGGTGCATAGTTTGCATGTGGCGGTGTAGAAGCCGCCACAAGTACAATCAGTGCGAGCTGATTCATTTAATTAACTTTATAATAAATTCATCATTATGGATCTCCAAATTATTTAGCTAAATTTTGCGTATTCATTCAATTTTATTTGAAAATTTCAAACGATGTATTTTGGATTCAATTATTATATTGCATGATGTTCTGGTCAGTTTAATTTTAAAGGAGTAAATTTTTTTTTGTTTACTTTAATGGTTGCAATAAAAATATGGAGAAAGTGTCCAGAAAGAATCTACTAAAGCATCGTTTTCTCAGATAAAAAACCGGGCAAGAGCGAGTCTGACTCGCACACCGAGGGTTCCGTTCCGAAATTCATTTCACGAATTTTGTCCGACATCTATTGTACCTTTTTCACTACTGTACTGTTCCTACCAGTTATCCTTAATAGCTGAGGTATCACACAACCGTGGCGATTGGATATTTTGGCATGCAATAAAACCCTTGACACATTTTCAGTTCCAACATCTCAAATTCCACACTCAAAATAAAGCTTTGTCTGCTTCTGAAACAGTCCAAAATTGTTTGTCGTTTTAGTAACCAAATTCCAAAAACGAATGTGCTGGCTTTTTTCGTTAATTTTGTACGTTTGTGGTGTTCTGAAACAGGATCATACCTGGCTTTTAGCCATTTTATATCTGAATTTTATTGTGGATATTGTTAAAACATGTGAAAATATTTGTGTTAACAGCCGTTTTATTTGGAATAATAAGTCGGTATTTAAAAAAATGTTTCCCGATATTGTGAAGTAGTTTTACAATGGCATTTTTTTTGTGAAATTGGTCGGGTATGTCACTGCATTCACAAAAAGAAACATGAATGGAAATAAAAACAACGATGACAGCATTACAATAATTATTTGTAGTATTGTCATTTGTTGGTCATTGGTGTTTAAAGGTGTAATTTTCTGAAAGTAGATATATATTCACCACGCTTGGTAAGCCAACTGGAGAAGACCATTGATAGATGAACATGAAACTAACTTATAACTTTTAGCCTGGTTTTTTTAAAGAAAGAGGTCAAGCATATGCCACTAACTTGATTCCACAAAAGCTGTTTTTAGGAAAACCATCAATATTATTCTTTACCACCTCCTCTAAACAATATATCTATCATTATCATCATCAGCCTATAGCAGTCCACTGCTGGACATAGGCTTCTCCTCCTGCGACGATCTTCGCAGGATGGCTGGTAGCAGCTGGATGAGAGTTGCCGAAAATCGAGTTTAATTTCGTGCAATTTAACCATATCGACGCTTGAAAGGCAAAATTGACTAAGCGACACAAGGTTATAATGTCGCTTGGTCAATTTTGCCTTTCAAGCGTCGATATCATTACAAAAATATTAACATACGCCAGAACACAAGGATGTACATAAAACTGTATTACACAGGGAATATAATAATAATTATGCCATAAATCTATGTAGGCTCTGATAGTACTGTTGCAAAGATACCTCATTAAGTATATCCTAAGAGTCTGTGAAACATGGAACGAAAATTTAATATGAAATGTGGAAATAGGGTTGGTAGCATAGAAGGAATTTCTGAACAAGTAAGTAATTTTAATAAAGGTGTACAAACTTGATGATGATGTTAGTATTAAAGCAGTAGGTAGTGGATTGTGTAGAAGAAACAGTAAGTACTGGTTACAGGTTACTGTAAGCCTGTATCATCCCACTGCTGGGCAAAGGCCTCTCCCCATGACTTTCAGCTCTTTTGATCTAAGTCTATTGGAACCACTAGTCGATGGTTTTCTCCAGCTCAACCCGTCAATTTTACGGGGTCTGCCATAAATCCTTCTGTCTGTCTCATGACTCCACATTGTGGTTATTTTTTGGCCCACAGCTTATTGGGCATACGGCAGACATGGCCAGCCCAGTCCCACGTCAGCTTAGTGGCTTTTTGAGCAACGTTAGTAGTCTGTGTTTTAACAGTAAGTAACAATATTAAATTCCTTTAATCTAAATCTTGTTATTTAAAATGAGGTAATAAATCGAAATGTCTTAAAGTTCACAATGAGAACCACAGACATCAAAAACCTATAATTGGATTACCATCATTCTATCTAAATCTTGCTCATAAGTTTCGCAGAACGCAGACTAGAATATTCAATTTAATTTTACATTCCGTAAGTTAATGATAAACTTAATTAATTATGAATACTCTAACAAGTTACCGTCTTCCTGCGTCAAAAATATATCCGAAAAAATAACGGCTATTTTTGCCTTTTTCGTACAAAATTTCGACGGAGTGTTCAATTTTTCACGCTTTAATAGGCAACCCTGGTCTGACCCTTCTAATTTGGTAGCCGTTGCTACCCTCCTTTATACATTTAGAACTAGTTTCATAGTTCTCACACGTAATTCACCCCGTACTTCTATTTACTTAGCCATTCGTGCGTTAAAATTAAGTTCTTGTAGGTAGTTTACCTTTTTATCTTCAGAGTCAATGTTTGCTAAAAACTATTTAAACTTGGCATTTCTTTCATGAATTACTTCTTTGGGTTTTGGCTTTAGGTCGCACATTTTATATATGTGCCTGGAGCTTCCTACTTGCTTACTTATTTATTTATTTTTAATCAAGACCTTACGTTATTCTCTTCCTAATTAGCCAATCTGTATTCATGAAAACTTTAGCACCTAGTCCGTGCAAAAAAGATAGCATACGATGAAGTTTTTTGTCGGTTTTTTTCCATAGGAAATGACATGTTGGAACCGTGTATATAAGCTCAATAGCCTGAGTTTAATAGATGTATGTAGGTATATTATAATGGTTCAGAAAATCAAAATGCTGTTCGAACTTTTATTCTTCTTCTAAGCGTGTCGATAGCCATCTAAATAGACTTGGCCCAGAATTCGGCTACTTGTTTGGCGCCATCACCAGCATCCACCAGTTCCTGTTTGGCTGAAGATTGAAGGTTTCTTTATACAAACATATTCCTGTCAATAAAACCGAACATAAATCCATGATTTGTCAACAATATCCTCGTATCATTTTCTTCGAAAGTCGTAAAAGGCGGTTTAATAATAAATTGTGTTATATTTACGGAGAAATTCATCCTCCATGTAAACAAATAAATAATACCCGTCTTTCAAAATTACATCCGTATTTTCCCTTTAATACTCATAAGGAAATCTTAATCTGCACTAATATTATTATGATTATCTATAAATATTCTAGTGATGGATGTTGGACCTCGAGTATGAAACCCATGAATATCTTTTTGAATTCCCAACTAGCATGTTATAGTTTTTGCTTTCAGGAAAGCGTGCACGATCGTCAACCACATCATTGCACAAAAGATTTAGAAACAGGGGTTTCCAGAATCATGACATAACATCATCATCATGTTCATGATGAATAACTGAAGAAAAATTATAAAAAAAAAGAATCAGCTGTTTCCTACAAAAGTCTAACCTACGTGATCAAAATGTATGTAACAGAATCTTTTTAATTTTAATAACTGACGGCCTATTTAATGTTAATGTTAATTTATAATTAGAAATACAATAGACGCACCTAATGAACAATTTCCCAACAATGTACAAATTGTGTGATATTACACAAGGCAAACGAAATTTATACGACATCAAGCAAACACTGCGAATATACAACATCCCTTGACGGAGCGTGATCAACTCTTCCTAAATTAATATTGACAGGAGTATTACAGAACACTAGAGGATTCGTCGACATTGTACCTAAGGGATCGTTGTATAATTGTTTACACAATTATCTGAGTAATAATTGAGTTTTTCGTTCCCGTTCTCGGTTAGTTCGGAATTTGCTGATGCTATATTAAATACATAGCGGTTAGTGTACCTTATCTGAAGTTCCATTACATGTTATGTAGAGTTAATTTGAGATGCTGTATCTACAGGAAACTAATAATGGGGGAAATCTTGAATTTGATAGACTGGTTAATCGGGTATCGGTAATATACACAGATCCTCTTGAATACACTGTCATGTAGATCAAACTACTTGATATTAATACAGCAGGCGTTGATTCAGTAGCTGTAATAGGTTAAGAGTTCATCAATACAATATCATATCATAATCAGCCTTTAGTGTTCCCACTGCTGGGACACAGGTCTCTTCGAGAGGCGGGCTGTAATCAACCACGCGGGCCCAGTGCGGGTTGGTAGATATCACATGTCTTCGAATGTTTGGTTCTAAGACACGCCGGTTTCCTCACGATGTTGTCCTTCACCGTTTTGAGAGCGGTGGTGATCAAATAATTTACACCAAGTAAAGCGCCTGATTGGGTTCAAATCTACAACTCGTAAATCGCGGCTGTTACCACTGGGCCACCACTGCTCTCATGAATACAATATCAGACAATAATATGCATTAGCCCCAGCGAAGCTACACCAATCAAAAGATAGCCTTAATAATGAACAAAAACGGTTCAATGATCAAGAAAATAGTTTCAACTCTAAAGAAAAACGAGAACGCTTTAATGGCTTTAAACTAACTCAAGTTGCAGAAGTCAACTGTGTGGATTAAGATACAAATGTAGCTCCAACGTCTTTGTGAGATCGTAAATTAGCTGGTGACTTAACACTGACCAACTTAGCTAGTATATTTTAACTGTATGTGGTTAAGCGGTTGAAACGTGTAACAGACTATGATACTATTACAAGTTATAAGGAAAGTGGTGTTAGAGTTGAAACTTGAGGTGTAACTTTGAACATGGTCTTTGATAGAAAACTATATGTTATCAATTGTAGTGAAAGGAACTTTTCCTTTATGGAAGTATTAACTAAAAACGATGATTAAACATATTATATTATTAATGTTTAATAAGCAGAACAGACTCTAGACATAACACATTAAACTTAATCCATGGAAGACAGATCAGAACAAACATTGACATTACATAATCCAAAAGTTCAAGAAGGGTTGTTGATTAAATGCTTGTGACGGCGCACCAATTACTAAACAAATACATTATAAAGGCAGCACAGGGGTTGTTTTTGCAATCTATCCTTCTTTCAATTAAGCTAATTGGTCGGAAAACACAGGAAAATTTAGAAATGGTTGGGAACAGATTCATTTATTTAAGGACTCGATTTTTTATTTAAATATTGTTCAGGAAAGAATGTAAATGAATGTGGGATATTTTTGTCCAATTGTAATTTAAGATTAATTATGTTTAAGCTATACTTACTATGCTCTTATTTATGCAGGTGAATAATTAATTATTAAGGAAGGAAGTAATGACTTAAACGAGAAAAATAATAACTGAGTCGATTTGAAAATAAATGTGCAGGAGGAACCTATTCTAAAATTATTTGCAAAATTACTCAATCATTTTTCATAAATTACTCCCATAGTACCAGTATGACTTCCATTACGAAATACTCCTCATTCCCGCAGAAAATGTCGATTGAAAAATCGACACCGTTTATTTTTTTGTTCGAGCTGAGAACTCTTTGCCTTTGTGCCTCCAATTTGTCCTATTTTTTCATAATCTGGTCCCTCAGATTTCACTAAAGCCCTATTTTACATCTCAGTTTGACCTTGATAAATCATCTTAAATTAACCGCTCAAGCTTGCCTTTGTTGAAATTCGTATCCCGACGATTATCTCTAAGAAAATTATCCGGGCCCTTTTTTGGCCTAGAGCGAATTACAACATTAGAGGATAATACTCATTCAGCGCTTTCTACAAAACTTCTAACAATATATTCTCAACTTAGTTAAAATGAAAGCAAAAACTTTGTTCACCATGTTATCGGCCATGGAGTTGGGGACAGAATTTATACTTTATTAATATTTCAACAAATAAAAGTAACGTTTGTGACAAAAGGGGATCTTGTTTGTTCGGGAGATTCGGAGGAAGTTTTATAGCCGAAAAAAAACGGATTTTTTTCTTGAGGGTGTTGCTTGTGTTATTTTTTGCAAAGAAGACCATTGGGACCCGGATTGTTACAAACAATGTTGATGAAATTCTTCGAAAATTTATAGACATCGATTCAATATTAATGTGGCGATGAATGCGAGTTTCGTCGAGTGAATCGTAAAATTTAAATTTCAACTGAGGATAATGGTTGATTCTGGTGCTCGTAAACAAGTAGCTACGACTCACTCAGTACTCAATTGTTTATTGCAGTCTTTATCGAGGTACACAGAAGTGTAATTATAGCATCATCATCATCATCGTCATCATTTCAGCCGAAATACGTCCACTGCTGGACATAGGCCTCCCCCAAGCACCTCCACTTCAACTATAGCATCATAAATAAGTACTATAATTATACGAGATTGATGTCTTTTTGATCAGAAGCGAAACGAAAAAAAAAAGTTGTAAGTCACGTTAGTGAACCCCCGAAACAAACAATAACCTCTAAAAAGTAAAAAATTAAATGTGAAAATTTTAACTACAAAGAAAAAGGGCCAATACCTTTTTCTTTGTAGTTAAAATTTTCACCCAAGCGTCGTTGCGTCGAGGAATGGCTAATTCGGTTACTATGTTACTAACAAGGTTACTATGATCTCCGCAACTTCATTTTGAAACAATTATAAAAACGATAATGACAACGGTACTCATCATCCTAGCCTTTTCCCAACCATTTTGGGGTCGGCTTCCGGTCTAACCGGATGCAGCTGAGTACCAGCATTTTACATGGAGCGGTTGCCTATCTGAGCTCCACAACCCAGCCACTGGGTAATACGTTACTCTTTGGTAAGGCTGGTTGTCAGACTTTCGGGCTTTTGACGACCCGTAAAGACTGGCTGAACATGGATGATGGTCAGCCGCCTACGGAGCAACCACGGCAAGCGTAGCTTAACCTGATCGATCGACCCGTGCAGCTGTTATTACTTAGCCACAAGCCCCTCAATGACAATGGCACTCATAATACAAAATATTTTAGTTATCTGCGAAAACACTACAAAAAAAAATTACAGTGAAAATAACAATTTCCGTATTCCATACATAACATTATGCGTGACTCCCAAAGTACATATAGATAATATCGCCAAGAAAGATAATTAGGTCAGTACTTTTCTCAGCACTACACTGACACTATTCTTATTATTATTTCTCACTAGCTGAGTATAAACACGACTATTCTCCAAGATTTATTTGACAGAACCAGGGGGACCGCACTACTTTTTTGTACGACGTCTTAGTACAAAAAAGTAGTGAACTTCAACTTCTGCCCTGCTTTAAGATGTGATGGTAAGCCCCCAGCACACACAAAAACTGTAGCACTTGATAAGACTTCAATTTTAATTAAAAGATTACTCCACAATTATGACCAACTCAACTGTCAAAGAAAGTCCGGTGTAAATCTACGTCGGATCGACGCACTCTTGTCAAAACAAAAATGTTATTTTCCTGAAGATTTTGGTTGTTTTCGACGAAGTTGGTTTGTTATATGTGTTTGTTTTGCTGTCTGCTGTAATTTATTTGAACAACGCCGCAGTAATACGTAGTAATGACGTATAACGCATACTTCAGGGCTAGTAGAGATGGTCTAATAAAAGTAATATATCGCCTTCTCATCGCTGTAAAAGGTTTTAGCGTTGTTTTATTTTGTTTTGATATAGATAATGAGGGTAATATTGTGGTAATAGAGTAGGATAATAGGTTTTTGTGGTAGTTTAAGTATAGTAATTTTGGTTTTCATAACCTCTTTAGTTTAATTTATTTCTAGTTTACAAGTTTTTTTTTCTTGTTGAATGGGCCTGCTCATGACCTCTGTCACGCCGCCTGATGGAGGTCTGGCACTCAGTTTATGAAATAGACAATAATAGCAAATACGATTTATGATTAGAAAGATAGAAAGCAAAGATTGTTTGGGAAACCCTTTTCATATGGGAGGGGTAGGTACTCAACTTTTAGAATATCAATATTCGTTATGTCAACACCTTAAAAAATATACAGGGTTATTGGAAAAAACACCGGTAACCCCTTAAGAGGTCATTTTACTCATCATTATGAACAATTTTTAGGTACTATGGGACTAAACCTGAAATCGCGAAAAAATGCGAAACAGCTACTTAATTAAAATATTACTCCAACATCTGAGGGGCTGTATACACATACAGCACAAAATTATACTCAGATAACAGCACGCAAGCAAACCTGAATAACAACAGCCCATTGTTGTTATACGCACATCAAAATTCCCGAAACCATATTCCATTACTTAACTATCTCCAAACAAATTGAAGCCGAAAACGTTTAAAATTAATTCTACTTTATCTTTGTACTGTGAAGTTAGGGCGCTTACACACGTGACTTTTTTGTGGGGTTATGTGATAATAGGTGTAGATACTTACGAGTATAGTAAAGGAAACTACCAGTTCTTCTACCTAAGGAGATATTAGTAATAGAGTGGAAGTAGATGATTTCACGAAAGGCGTGGTAAGAAGAAACGTCACCCAGTTTTACACAATAAAAAAAAAATACCAACTCTGATGAAAACTTTGAATGCTGTACTTAGAGAAGAGAATGTAGGGAATATTATTACATGATCTAGGTTTTAAATTTAAGAAATGCGGATCTAAAAGGAAACTCCTTGTCGAACAGCCAAATATAACATCGTGGAGGTGGAAGTATCTACTATTAAAAATATCGTAGAGAAGGAAGACATATTTTATATCTTGACGAAATTTATTTTAATGCATCTCATAACGTTTAAAAAATACGAACACGGCGTGCTGTCTCATATCGGTAAAGGAGACCGTCTGATCATCGTTCATTGTAGAGGCCAAACTAGATTTGTAGACGCAGCACTTGTGATATTTAAATCCAAATGTAAAACAGGTGATTATCACGATTCTATAAATATCGTGAATAAAAAGTAAATGTAGTAGTAATGAGTAAATGAAAAAGTCATGCCTAATGTACCACCAAATTCTGTCATAGTAATGGATAACGCAGCTTATCATTCGGTTCGAGAAGAGAAAAACTTGACTACGGCTTCTACCAAGTCAGCTATGCAAGATTGGCTACGACGGCATGACGTGCCTTTTGACGGTAAACTTAGAAAGGGTGACTTATTTAAATTAATTAACAGCCATTTCACAGAAGATATTTACAAACTTGACAAGTTAAACGGACATGAAGTGTTGCGTTTGCCTCCATACCTAGACCTGAACCCAATTGAGTTGGTCTGGGGTGATATTAAAGGACAGTTAGCACAAAAAATTATGGACTCTAATTTGGACCAAAAATATATGTTGGAGGGTTTATTTGCTGAATATTCCGTAGAGAAGTGGGAGCATTATGACCATGTAATTAAAGTTGAAGACTAATACTGCAAACATGATATAGATGATGTTGTTGATTTTATTATTAATGTTCAGGACGATTCAGATGATTCTGATAATGGCAGCTTCGAAGTGAAGAATCAAGTTCCAGTGATATTGATTATGGACATTTAATAAGTGATTGATTTATAATTTTGATAAATCTTGTATAATATAATAACATAAGTTTATAACCTAATATATTATTTTGTTACCTACACATAGTTGTTTCATATAATTTTGTAAAGTCATCAATTCATTTTCTAATAAAAAATCACCACCGACGTGACATATCATAAGAATTGTCCAGTGCATATTACGCCTCTTGTGTATCACGTCACAAGCGCCCGCCGCCCGCACCTCTCCCAGTCCCCGTTCTCGTCCTACCCCGCGCCCCTATACCCCGCAGGTGAGGACTCAATTAAGCGGTTTGCCTATACAACATTTTGCAGGGAGAATATTCACACGTAACTATTGCTTGTGGACAATGTGGTGTGGACCACAGTCGCATGTAAACAGGCTTTAAGGGTGTACGTCATTAAAATGACAATGCCAGGCCCAAAACTTACATACAACTTGCTTGTTACGAATCTCGTTTAAGAGTCATGTTATCTCCCCTTGAAGAGTAATCCTTTACAAGTTAAATTGTGCTCTCATATCTGGGATGGCTCGGTACTGAGTCTTCTTGAATAATTGTGTAAGTTTCGATACCACTGTTTTGTTTAAGTGAAACAAGTTGAGAACTATTGCAATCTCCGGATGGTCTGTTATATATTTGATGGCTGCTGTGCGGAGATTTGGTAGCTAGGTTTCGGTTTTGATACTGTTTAAGTTAAGCGGTTCTCAATTTAACCGACGACGACGCAATTTGTACGAGATACGGTTACGAGGTCTGAGGAACAGGGTGTAAAGTTCAGTCATTCTCTATAGAAAAGGGAGGATCCTCTGACGAGACGGTTGTCGTGTCTGGTGGGAGTTGCCCCAAGATTGATATCGGGACGTTGTATATAATATGCTAGTTGCGCGGTAAACTCTGCTTGCGCGATGCAGGATTGTATGTAACGTCAGCGTGATGCGTAGTTCACCTGTGGCGATGTAGATGCCGCCAGAACGCTACTAAGTCATATAGCAAACATAAACAATGTTCAAAGACCTAATAATGATTCAAAAACATAAAAAAAAACTCAATTTTTAATTGAAAATAGCTTGAATAATTTATCCATGACAAGAGTGAATTTGTTTTTACTAAAATAATACTGCAGTTGTCCATAAACCATTCTATAATATGACTGACTTTATGATACCATTCATTACCTTCGTGATTTTGTATTTTTCTGTTCCTTTCTTCTAGTCTGTTATAAATGGTTAAATAAAATAAATAAATATCTATACTTGAAGTGTAATATTCTACATTATCTATGCTAAAAACAATACATTCAGAGAAAAGGAAAACGTTTTATTCTTAGAAATATTTGTGTAAGTAGTTACTGTGATTGTTTTACAAAGAAAAACCTGTTACCACGAACCTTATGCCTTCTTGGAATAGACAAAACAAGACCGAAAACATCTTAAGGAAACAACTCTCGCAATAGAAAGAAAACGCTATTAGGTAACAAACAACATTACCTAAATATTTATAAAGAAACGTTCGTATTTCAAAACGGAGAAGGAAAACATCGTAAGAAAACGTATGTGCCAGAACCAAACAATCGAAAACATGTGGCATCAACGAACCCACACTGGGCCCGCGTGGTGGATTCCAGCCCACTCCCTCTTACAGAGAGGAAGCCTCCGTCCCAGCAGTGGGAACATTATAGGCCGTTCATGCATATGTTGCAGCGCTTGAGGTCATACGACACAACATTATATTCTGTAGTAAAGCTGAAAGTAACTCTACTCGAAATTAAGCTATTAAAAAACATTGCCCCAGGGACTGCTTGCAAGTCCCATTCCTAGGAGTAGCCAAAGGGCTTTAAGTAAAATAATACAAAATTAAATTTAGTTCAGGCCCCGGTTAGAAGGGACAACCTAAACAAACTTACTGATGGTGTGTGGTGTATACTTTGAGCAAAAGCGAGCGGAAAAACAAACTATCGAATTATTTTTGAACATAATGTCTATAAATTCCAAAATTATCATAATAATATGGTAGTATAAACAAACTCTGTTCAGGGAAAGTTCTTACGGAATCACTCACAAAAGTTACACATTTATCTGTATTTAGAAGATTTCAATTTTCTAACAACATTTATTGTTTGAATTACATTATTAAATGGTAATTGAAAAATCATCGACGAAAATTGAGATTATAAAATTAACCTCATTTGTTTGGCGTTGAAACACTAGACATCGATACATCGCCAAGCGATTGGTTGATTCTTCACGTGACCATCAGAGGGCTGGCCTATTTTTTGGTCAAAGAATCAGCATTGCCTTAAAAAGTGGCAATGCTGGCAGCGTTTTGGGCACGTTACCTATTGACACTGATGTGGACGAATTTTTTGATGACCTTTGATTATTTCCCTTCCTTTTTAGATACTTGTACATTTTATTATTATTATTTTAAGAGCAAATTTTTCCATCGCCAGATAACTTTTATTCGTGGAATAAAATTGACATTTAACAGTTTTTGTATGAAATAACTGTCAAAATTTCAAAATTATTTCTCGAAAAAAGTTATCAGTGAAAAATCAGCCTTCAGACTTTTAGCTTTTTAAATCATACTAATATTATAAAGGCGGAAGTTTGTGAGGGGGTGTGTGCGTGTGTTTATATTTTTGTTACTTCTTCACGCAAAATTTTGTATGGAGGTAGCTGACACCCTGGATTAACATAATAGGCAAATTTTTATCCCGATATTCCTACGGGATCGACACTTACGCGGGTGAAACCGCGGGGCGCAGCTAGTATTTATTTATTTATTATATATATAACTAGCTGCAGACAGACGGACAAACAGAGTGACTTTCGAATTTATAATATTATTGTATGGATGTCTAAGTAAATAAAATATATAGAGTACCTATTTGAGTCACCTCAATTGTCAAATAGAAAACCTCTCCAAATAAACAAAATCGATGCATTCAATTTGTCAGTGGTACTATAAATTTGGCATACACAATGTACGTTTTCTGATTTATTTTCACCAGATACGTTTGTAACAGACTATTTACATTATCTTTCTCACAGCAAGCATAAACATGTATTTTTTTTCAATCACTGAAGAGCTATCTCCATAATTCATACTGCTTAAACTACACTTCATTGTTGTTGATGTCGAAAGCCATACGTCTAACTGACATATTGCCTTTGAATAGGAGCAATATTGATCTTTAAGCTCTCTCGAATCATCTCTATTACTTCCCCTTTGTTGCGTAACTTTATCACTCCTAACGAATCCATCCATATTTACACGAGCATCCTCAAAAGATTTCCAGTATCGCTCATTTCTCACATTGTATTAAGTCTGCTTGAGTTTACGCCAAAACTTTGCACACGTTGATATATGTATATCTTCGAATTAACTTTAATGTCTTCTGGCATCTATGGGGGCCTGAGGCATGTATGATATTTGTTCAAATCTGATAGGAACAGAAGGACGGCTCCACACTACGAGCAAAAACCCGCGCACAAATAGACGGGCCGAAACACATATACACGACACGATATCTCATCGTGACACGACGTCGCAACATGCCACGGTATACAGCACGTCGTCCCGTCGTGAAAACTACTTATGTACGTACTATAGGGCCAAAAACTATGCACATTATATAATACGCATCGTAGCACGTTGCGACGTCCACAAATGCCTGTCGTGAGTGCGCTTGCACTCGCTGTACGTGAAGCGTGTCTGTGTGCGTGCGTTCTTGCTCGTTGTATGGAGCCGACCTTCTGTACCTATCTATTTTATGAAACTCGTTTGGATTTTCCTCAAACAAAGAGTAAGTCATCTTTGTTAATTACATGTCTGAATTATTACCGGATATTTTCTTCGCATAACTTTGAGGGCCTTGGGAGTACGTGATTCGTGTTTTTGACGGCTGCTCTTTACGGGATTCAGCTTTGAAAGGAGAAGATTAAAGTAGTATTAAGTAAGGATTTGCTGCATCGTTTGAAGTTTGAAACGCAAACTGTTTACGTGTTGAAAGTATTTGTTATAAATAATGTTCTACTTACCTTTGAATCCTTTTGTGGTGTTTTGGTTTTGTATGTTTATAAAACTAAAGCCTTTAGTAAAAGCTCGACCTTCAACAGTTGATAAGTACCTGAAATCAAAACGAAAAATCATTTGAAAGACGAACTTTGCACACTTTTTTTTGTAATTAGGAAAACATAGAACCAAGTTTTGGATTTCGAGCTCCGCACTGATTGGCCCAATTTTCAGGAAATTACCTACTTTTTCTTCTCCGCCATTTTTTTATGCCTGCGAACATTTCTTGTAACGAGCCCAATCAAGATTACTAAAAAAATCTAGATTGTTGAAATCTGTATTTTCTGTAACCTTCTAAATTATGAAACTACCAAAACTTTCTTTTGTTATAATGTCGTCTAGAACAATCCAGATTGTTGAAAACTTTTCACCTTGTCTTATATTTTCAACGAAAATTCGAGAATATCGAAAAACTGTTCATATTTTAATGGGTATCATACCCAAAGTTTGGGATCGCTGATGCTTATCGCTTAACTTGAACCAAACTTGAAGTTCGTAACGCAACTTCATTAAATTACGCGACTTGGGAAATGTATAAATTGTCGAATTTATGGCTTTGGGTTCCCAGTGTGTTGGTTACGCGCGATGCCGTCGTTCGACGGTCATTGCTTAGTGTCGGTTTGGTTGACCACGACATTACGGTCGCCTGGGTTATTTTCTGGTATCGCCCGAAATAAGAACTGCTTTTTGTTAAGACTGAGAAGATTTGGCTTTTATTATTATGTAACTAAGGTTGAATTTTACCAAACTTTTATAAAACCAATATTAGTCTTATCCTGCGAATATTTTTTTTTTATATGTGACAGCTTTTCCATACAAAAACTGACAGACATAAAATATTTATTCACCGATTACGACGTAAACTAGATATAAAAGTTTTATAGAATTCGCCCTAAGCATGATATTTGTAACAACATGTCATCATCTGCCTAGCCTTTTCCCAACTATGTTGGGGTCGGCTTCCAGTCTAACCGGAAGCAGCTGAAAACTAGTATATTTTACATGGGGCGACTGCCTATCTGACCTCCACAACCCAGTTATTGAGTAATACTTACTACTTTGAAGGTTCATTCGAAAACCAGCGTTAGACAGCATCTGTCTGGCATTAATGCTGAAATGAACCTTTTTGGCGCAGCCGTGAGGCACACACTATTGTTGTTGTAACATAGTTTTTTATTTTTTATCTTGTTAATTTTGTATTTTGTGTTTTACGAACTGTGTCCAAATAAACTTTTTTCTTTTTTTCTTTCTTTTAATACGATATCCTAAGACTGGTTGTCAGACTTTCGGGCTTCTGACTACCCGTAACGACTGTCAAAGATCCAGGAATGACAGCCGGGACCAACGGCTTAACGTGCTTTCCGAGGCACGGAGGGGTCACGGTATGTACAGATGGTCACCCATCCACAGACCAACCACGGCAAGTGCAGCTTAACCTGATCGATCGACCTTTGCGGCTGTTATTATTTAGCCACGGGCCCAACATGTATGTAATGTTGTAATGTATGTAATGCTTTTGTAATCTCCTCCAGTTTAAACAAATTGGCCAATTCCTAGATGGCAGGCTAACAGTCTGGTTTTTTATTTCCATTGAATTCCATTAGCAGATGACACCGCCTAAAACAATATTCATGATAAACGTCACAGACACCAAAGAAATTAGCATTATTAGTCTAACAGACCTCCACATTCCAATGTCCAACATAATCCCGTATTCCAAAGTCACCTACAGGCACTATGATACTGATTCTAGATCCCCCGATTAGATTCAGCTCAATCCCGAGTTTCGCAAACACGGAAGTTTCACCGATCGTGACATTTTGGAAAATAGCTCTAATGTGTAGGTATTGGAGTGCTGACACAAAGCCTAGGTTCGAGCTGAAAGGGAAATCGCTATAGTAGCTCGATGTGTGACATGCCAAAGGTCATTATCGTCATCATCAATGGCATGTCACAGTCCAACGTTAAATGTGATCGCGAAACTGCGACAATGGTTGGTTTGGGAGCCTACACGAACTAGCTTTTGAATAAGGTTTTACTTCCCTTTTTTTTTTGCGGATGGGAAGTCAACAAATGACCCCTCCCGCTCTGGGTGGAGCGGAAGGGAGTGTAAGACTTACTGACTAAAACCCACCCGTGTTCCTTCCTTAGCCCTTTATGTTCCGGGCCAGCGGTAACCCTTTCGGATTATCCCGCTGACATCTCTTTGAGGCGCGCGTTGAACACGTACGTGCCTTCCAGCACGGGCCTGGTTCTGATCGGACGGTGAGCTACCCATTACTCTCCGCCCGCAGGCCCGCGCCTACGGTGACCGGGAGACGTCACGCGGTTCCCTTACGTTCCTTCATGATGATGAAAGTTTTTTTTTAAGAATTTAATTCATGCTCAATATTGAAAGATATACGGGGTGGCAGAAACATTGACGCGCAAACTGCTTCCATTAATTCAGCTGTGTGTGTTGAAATTTTACGACGGTTATTAAAAACAAAATTGGTGTTCCATACATTTTGACCGCAAAGTATATAACCGAAGAAACATTTCTGACATTCATGGTGTGTCTAGAATCATGTGCTGAATTCATGGTTACAGTTCGCGCGTCGATGACCGTGTCACCCTGTATTTTTGGTCGCTATTGCATGTTTTCCTATATCAAAATCAAAGACATCGAGAATATCATAATGCAAGACGCAGATAATTATCTGCGTCTTGCATTATGATAATTCTCATGTTTTATACTAAAATAAATGAGTATTAATCACCAGGTTTACTATAGCGGGCAATTTCAGATTACCACCAGTTTTCATCCCGATGTTTTCCATAAACTTAAGTTAGTTAGTTATACATTAATCTCACTCACTTACTTAGATAAACTCACATTGGTATTAGATAGATAGACATTCTTCGTCTTCTTTCTTTCTTTATTCTTCTTCTTTATTTATAACTTCTTCATCTTTCTACGTATTTATTCTTCATATTTGTATTTGTTCTCTGTTTATAACAAATCAGCACCACATACTCTAATACTAATAAAAACTAGAAAAAAATTCATAACTACCGTTTCATTTTTAAACACATCTGCAATTGCCTTGAATGACCCTCACTCGCTTAAAACCAAGGCGATAGCTTTTAGATGGTAGTAAATATAAAAGGGAAACATGAGCCACTAGCGCTTGCCAAGTGGGGCAAGCTACCAGCCAAGTTTCATGAACAGCTGATATTAGTTCACTGTATATTTTTTGTTGTAATCCTTTCGCGTTGGGAGACGAAATATTTCGGTGGTCGGCTTGATTTGTAGGTTTCTCCTTTTTTGTGAGTTGTGGCTGTTGACTGGGAGGGTTTGGGATTGTCTGCTGTAGTATATATAATATAAATTATTGTAGTGTTAGTTTTACGTAGGGAATTTTCAGTAACAGCCCGGATTCTGGATTTGTACTAGGTTGACGGCAATAAGTTCGTCTCCTATTACTTGGGACATGAACTTAGCGGTCGAAATGTGGATGTACAGATGCCAGCACATCAAGCTACTACAATCTGTCAAATTTCTTTAATAGATTTTCAACTTTATCGCTAAACATAAGGTTCAATGTTGATTGGGAAAATTTGACAGTTTGATGAGCTGGCTGCTGTCTGTACTATAGGTGAGTACTCCTGCTAACCCTTCGGCGATTACAGACGTAATATTTAGGTCGTATTTATATCTGTTGTTGTAGTCCTTTCGCGTTGATGGACGAAATATGTCGTTGGTGCGGCTTGATTGGTAGGTTTCTCATTATGTGAATTGTGACTATTGACTTAGCTTTAGTAGTCTTACGTACTCTAATATCCATCCCGCACCACTATTTTTTTCTCACGTCTACTTTGTTTAAGAAGTGTTTACTGGTTAGCTTACCAAACAATTTTTACCATGTAAAGTTATTACTTGTTAATTAAATGGACACATTACGTCAATTTGCCGCCTAATAGCTATTTTATACAACTGTCAAATAATGGCAGTTTTGATTTGATTAAACTGACAAATCAAATTGGTATTCGATTTGATAAGCAATTAATTTAACCGACTTTACGTTGTAGTCCGGTCCTATCTTTACCAGAAACGACTGAATAATATTGTTCATGAACCAACTGCCATCTGAAATCCATAACCCAATTACTGGTTATTATCTACATTCAGCTGTGGTTAGATTTAGTTATCAAACTCCAAGCTTATGACCACCCGTAACGTTTATCATTGCCATTTGAATGAAAACTGGAACCGAGAGGGTTTAAATTTAGAAGCCTTTCGAAGCACGGAATGACATCCACTAGGGCAGCAGAATTTCGTAGATTGATTTTATTTTGCAACTGTTAAAGTGTCATAGTGATTAGGTATTTCAACCTTCTTTGCAATCGTCGAATTCTTCGAAATCTCTCCGTGCCATGGTTTCAACGTAGCCAGTATTGCTGCATTCACCTGCATCCAAATCTTCTTATTCTTCGTGTCGCTGGCACGACTGTATTTTAAATCTTGTTTTGCCACTTCCACCTCTGTGTTTAAAACCATGCATCCAAATAAAACAGACAAAAATCGCGTACTCTAAAAGTGAGACTTTTTCCGAAAATAATTCTTTTTGAAAACTCTTCTAGCGTTCCCCAACCGTTAATAGTGTCGCCAGTCATAATATATCTCGAAAGATGTCATAACTTTCTGCAAAGCCCGAGTTATTGTAATAGAACATACCTACTCTAAATTCTACCTACGAAGCCTTTGACCTCTTCTTATAATGTTATTTTGAAAATATTAGATGAAATAGAACTAATGGAACGTTTTCTTTTGGTTTTAGGTTTCTTTCTCGAATTGTAATGTGTATTTCCCGAAGGAATTACTGCTAAGACGTGTACAGTCACAAGCATAAGTATGGCTTTATTCAAAGGCGATTTTCTCCTTTATTTTTGAATGAAATTTTATGTTATTACGAACATAGTGTTTTCGAACCCATAGGTATATGTAAAGTGTCGTATTTCAACGTTGCATTCGTTATTACGTGAAAAAATCGCAATTTAAAGTTGCCAAGTGTTGACATATTGGTGCTCGTGACTGTACTGTTGATGTTGCTGTCTCATAGGAAGAAAATCTTTAAAAAGGTTAAATGATGAAAGGACTTGCTTGAAATTGCACAAGAGGTTGTTATGGGTATTCATTTTGCATACATTTCTGTTATGTAATTTAAGACCAATGTGTCCGTAAAACTATGTTAAAAATTAAAAAAAAGTATGTATTAATGATGTTTTAAGCATAACGAAGTTATAAATATCTATATAATAGAGCTGAAGAGTTTTTTTGCTTGAACGCGTTAATCTCTGGAACTACTAGTCGGATTTAAAAAAATCTTGCATTTGATAGTCCAATACTCGAGAAAGGCTCTATGCTACTTAACATCGCGCTAAGATTCTTAGGATGCGAGCAAAAACAAAAAAGCAGGAAAGAAAGCCAAGTGAAAACGAAGTAATAGCACGGGCAAGCGATGCAATGCGACGGGGTCGAGGGAACAAGAAATTTCACGCGGACGAAGTCGCGGGCAGAAGTTAGTAAATTTATAACAAAGGTATGGTCTCAGACAAGCTAAAATTACAAAAGGCTAGTAGAGAAGACATAACCATACTATTACATACTGTATCGTGTGGAAGCATATTATCTTCAACAAGCTCATAATCAGGCTACTCAAATTTAATGACGTACCAGAACACGATTTATAAGTGAACACAAGTGAACCTCATGGCAACCGCACCTCCGTTTACCTACCCAATGAAGCAGTTGATCCTATAACCGATTAAAGCCATCTGTCATACCATCTAATGTAATGTATGTAATTGAGAATATGTTAATATTAATAGTGTGCTACAATTAATTTAGATAATTGAAGGGTCATCTGCAATAGTGATAAATGTCCTTGGTTTATCGTTCTGAGATAATCGGGTTTAAAGTTATAAACTGTGAAAAAAAACACAGTGTTAGAGATAGGAAAATTGTTTTTATTACGATATAGGGCATGTATTATAGTTCTTTGGAAAATAATAATTGAGCGCTCTAACCGTGTAGCCAAATATTAAAAACTCAATTATCTCGAGACTGGAAGCGATATTGCTAAGTTTGTAAACGCGATCATAAACTGCATATATCAAGTAACCGAATGACGGTATTAGTTTGAATTTTAACATTTTTGGACATTTATCACTATTGCAGTGGAACCTTCAATTGTAATGTAGAGGACGCTATGTAGAGGAGCTTATGACCAAGTAATAACAGCTGTACGGATCAATCGATCAGGTTAAGCTACGCTTGCCGCGGTTGGTGACCATCTTTTTAAGACCCCTCCGTGCCTCTGAAAGCGCGTTAAGCCGTTGGTCCCGGCTGTCATTCGTGAATCTTTGATAGTCGTTACGGGTCGTCAGAAGCCCGAAAGTCTGACAACCAGTCTTACCATACCGTATTACCCAGTAAACTGGGTTGTGGTGGTCAGATAGGCAGTCCCTCCATTTAAAATACTGATCTTCAGCTGCATCTGGTTTGACTGGAAGCTGACCCCAACATAGTTGGGAAAAGGCTAACCAGATATGAATTACGATGCTATGTAGAAGCTGATACCAATGGATTTAATATTGAGTAATTGCGGTTTACCGTCAAATGGATTAAGACAGCAGTATCCAATATAATGTACTAGTCTTTGCCCGCGGCTTCGCCCGTGTGGAGGTCGGAAATTATTCACAGAAAATTCAACCCCCCATTTCACCCTCTTAGAGGTGGAATTTCGAAAATCCCTTTCTTATTGGATACCTACTCTTCACGAGGAACACACTCTCCAAATTTCATGTCTCTAGGACCAGCAGTTTAGACTCTGCGTTGATGTATCAGTATCAGTCAGTCAGGACCCTGACTGATCTTACGATAGAATAATATCCTGAATCGTCAATTGCAGTTGTTTTGATATATATTATTTATTGAAACTTTATGTACAAGTAATAAATATAAATACAAATACACAGATACATACGTGAAAACCGAATAAACTTTTTCAGGAGAAATAACGATACGTAGAGGAGGAAAATAAAAAAATCAGCGCCGGGAGGATTCTACGAACTTCTTACGGACGTTCACGTGCCTTCCAAATTCCAAATAAATACCGCCTGGACAAAGAAAGAAAAGTGAATAAAGCCAGAGCGGCGAGGACTTCGTAGCCACTGTTATAAGGCGATTGTTGACTTTTATTTATTTTATTATTTATTTACACACAGTGATTTCACTGTGATTTTAAAGTATTGGACACAGATACTTTTGTGTTTAGGAATTTGTTTTTGTGGCTTTTTAACTTTTTTTTTACATTTACATCTGCCTCACTGACTGGCTCGTTTGTCTTTATCGTCGTCGCAAGCGCTACTAATGCGTATCATGTTCGATTTCCAGGTCGGCTAGGAGTTATTGGTTTTTTATTATCTCGAATTCCTCATAATCAGCACGTAGTCAGATTTTGTGCCCGGTTGATGGCAAAAGGGTTGCCTTCTATTATATGGGACTCTGCCTAACCCTTTGGGGAATATAGGCTCGATGTGCTGCCTCAATCGCAGTAAGTCCCCTATTTTCCTCTCCAGACAACAGTCTTTAAGACAATTATCAGCGATAAGACGGCCATTAAAAAAATACATATCTTTTACTTTATTGCTCGTTACATTAAAGCATATACTATATCATTCGGACCCTCTTTAATAACTGCCAACCATATTAAAGTAGCGTATCTGTTAACAGTTGTACTGGTATATGTCCTGCATTCTTTGCCTTTACAAACCTTTTTTTATCGGGCATGCCATAGTCCCTTACTTATTTCTACCATCTCCTTTACTATATCCCAATTTATACGCAGAAATTCCTCTGGCTATCTCTATAGTCATACATAAAACCGCCTCTTTGTAGTTAGACAAAAACAAATTTATTGCACGATCACAATGATTTTGACGTGGGTTCTGATAGGGGTTTCGTAAACACCCTTATATTAATTGATGTAATTTATATGTGTTCAACATTGGGGCTCGGAGCCAACGTTATTGCTCCGTTCAAACTGTTTCTACCTTGTTTAGTGTTGAATTTTGAAGGTTTTGGAATTTTGAAGTGAGTAGATTGATACATGATTTTATTTATCTTATCGTGATTTTCAATAGAATCTATATCAGTGGGTGAAGTGTGAATGATGACATCATTCTCTAGACATGGTTTCTTTTTAATTATATTTGAGCCATCGACGGGTAGACCCGTCGATGGCTCAAATATAATTACTGCTGCCGGGCGAGTGGCGACAACTGCAGGTACAGTCAACAAAAGAGACAAGTGTGCAGGGGGTCTACTCCGAAGCGGTTAACCACTGTATCGGCCGAATGTTCGGTCATTTTCTGATTCGAATATTGTTGTCCTACTACAAATTAAAAAAAAAAGGTAAAAAAAGGGTTAAGGGTTCTAAAAAGTTTCGGATTGGCACAGTTTGGTCAGGACCAATAGTCAATATAGGAAATTAATGGTAGTAGAAAATGACCGAACATTCGGCCGATACAGTGGTTAACCGCTTCGGAGTAGACCCCCAGGATCGTCAGATATAGTTGAAGTTTAGTAAAAATCCGATGGATGTTGTTGACTGAAATTTAATTTAAAATTTTAATTTAAATGAACTGTTTGTTTTCTATTAATAAAATTAAATTTTATTCGAGAACATCCATAGGTTTCTTACTAAACTTCAACTATATGCGACGATCCTGTATACTTATCTCTTTTGTTGACTGTATCTCTGCTATTAGGAACGTGCCGCTCGTGTATATGAGCACTAAGCCAGTCAAGTCAACAAGGTTCATATTCCATAAAAAAGTCAAAACCCAATGAATCCTACGATATTAAGGACTTCGACTAGAAATATATATGCGATATTCGATCACCATTAAACAGGAATGAAGATAAAATATTTATCACCTAATCATTCAAAACCTGAACATGAAATTGCCGTTACTTCGCAAATTGTTGCCTAGCCTTAAGAACCACATAATTTAATTATTCATGCCAAGCCTAATGGACCAACTTAGCTTTAAAACAAAGAAGTAAAAAGAGATTAACATAAAATTAACTTCAAAATATTCATTGTAATAATAACCGAAAAATAATGACCTACGCAGAGACTACCAGTAATCAAAATCTGGTTAACCACTGAATGAAAACAAAGAATTCTGCGAACCGACAAACCTAGGTCATTAATCAACAAAACTACTCCACAATCTAATAAATCATGAAAGAAAGAAATGAAAATGTAAATCACGAACCACCATTTAGGGAATTATAATTAATAAAAGAGGTTTATACTCTGCCTAGCCTTTTCAATATAACGCTTCGGTATCCTTTCTGCAATTTATAGTGTAAATTGCTTTTTGTGATTAAAAAATTTTCGTGGGTATATATGTAATTTATTTGCCGAAAACCCAGGCATAAATCAAAAAATCAACAGTTCAAACGATTTTAAGTCTGACCGTAAGAATAAACCAGATGATTTCAATTTGACAGTAAAATATATGATTTGAGAAATATATAATTAATTACCTATGACCTCTGAGAGACTTCACCCAATAACAAATAGATGAAGAAGTTTAATTAAGAATTGTAAATCTCACGGGCCATTAACTTGATTTTATCTTATATATAAAACTTTTCAGAATCAGAATCAGAACTTTATTTGCTATGAATGTACGGGTATAAGATGATGTACATAAATTAAAGAGATCGGCTACAGTCTACCTTACGGCGTGCAAATTATTACATAATTTAAAATATTAACACATACAAACAAAAGAATGTCAACAAAACAAAAATTATAATGAAGTCAAATAATAATCAGTCAAAAAAGTCAGAACTTTGGTCCCTTACCATTAATTTAAGAGAACCTATGACTGTAGAGAGCAGTGGTAACCCAGTGGTATCGGCCCCGACTCACGAGTTGTAGGTCGTCAGTTCGAACCCAGGCAGGTAATTTACTTTGTGTAATTCTTTTCATCACCACTGCTCTCAAAACAGTGAAGGAAAACATTGTGAGTAAACCAGCATGTCCTGGAACCAAAAAATCGAAGACATATTAGGACATCTACCAACCCGCTCTGGGCCCGAGGGGTGGATTACAGCCCACTCTCTCCCGAAGAGATCCCAGTAGTGTGAACATCCTGTGTCCCAGTATTGGGAACATTATAGGCTGATTATGATAGTAGCACATCAAGCTACAACAATCTGTCAAATTTCCCAAACCACTTACACGTCCCGCACCACGTGATTACGTCATAATTATGTTATGTCCCCGAACATTTTTTATTTTGGGCCGCTCTCTCTCATAGTGAGGAGCCCTGCGTCTGGGACACAGGCCTCTTGTCTTTTGCAGTGGGATGGGAACATCATATGTTGATTATGCTATGACTGTAACCTGGATTACATCTATCTTCTTGTTCTATCGTATCTGGACAAACTTCTAAGTATGTGAAAACCTCATGCCGTGATAAAAATATATATAGCATAAAAGTTGAAATCTAATTCTGTAGTTGCCAAGACTCCCAAAAAAATCCTAAAGCCCAGGCTGATCATCGTAATCTTGACCTCAATCATAAATCAATTGCCAGTCATTAGGTTAATAGTTTCAGCGTTCACGAAACCAGCAATAAATTCAGATCCGTACTTAACATTTACCTCAAAAGGCCAGTTGCAAGAACTAAAGTCTATAATAAAGACGACAAATCCAAAAGCTGTAGGTAGCAGAGGTTTGGACGCTTGCCAAATCATTTCGCTACATTTTCCCTGCGTAACACTGTATGGTGTAAGTCAAGAGTTTTCGTTGGTATACCTTCATATGAAGAAATATTATAATCGTTTTTGAAAATAATGGAATCTATGGATCTTCTACTTCATTCGTATACTTTTACAATGTTTGTAATATGTCAGCACCTTGTATCTATGACATAAATAGTTTATTTATTTTTGATTCTTTTACCTTTAAACTGTGTCTTTTGGAAGGGGCGACTAGAATCAATTGTATTATATTGTAAATTTTGACACTTTATACGTTAAAATTTACAATAAAATATAAGTGACTTTTATTTTGACTTTGATATATTTTAAACTTTGTAAGCTGTATATTTTGCCACAATCAATTTGATCCTTACAATAATATTTTTTACTAACAACCTGCTCGGAGCGGGTTGTTGTTTTCTTTATTATAAACGATTCGGAATAAATTTTCTAAATGATGGTGAAAATCGCATAAAAATTCGTTGCGTGGTTTAGAAGAAAAACACGTTCAACAGATAGACACGAAAAGCGGCTTTCATTTAAAATATGCATATATTTATGCTTATAGATGTGGTTTATCAACTAGCATTTTCATTTTTAAGAATTGAATTTCCAAGAAAAATCTAAAGATCCCCTCTTTAGATTTTTTTGCCGTCTAGTTCATCTCTTAGCATTCTTTCAAAGTGAATTTGATCACAATCATCGTTGTCTCACTTGTCCCAGGCATATAAACAGGTACGTTTCAAATCAAATCAATTGTCCTCTTAAACCCATGTTCGACCCCTGTCTCCTACAGTCGTAAGCCAATATTCGCTCCCAGGAGAGTCACCCTCTGCTGTAAACAACCGTCAATGCATTTTTAGTTGAAGCTGACTGGGTTTTCTATTGACCAGTGATAGAAATAATAATAATAATAATAATAAATCTTTATTTTCAGACCATTGATCCATAATAGGTACACATAAAAACACGTTAAAATTAAAATCACAAGAAATAATAACAAATAAAATCTAATCTAATTAAAACCTACAAAACAAAACCTAAAAAATAAAAACCTACCTCACATATCTGAATGACGGTCTGTGCGCCGCCATCCAGTGACCTATTATTTGGCCATCTACCCTGCCGGCTACAGTACCCACGAGGCTGTTGGGGCTGTCGCGCACCCGACGCATCAGTGATGCGATTCGCAGACGCAGCAGCGACCCGAAATCCGAAACGCGTGCGTCCGCGAACATCCCCGACGCGCTACAGAAGCGCGGCAACCCCAGCATCACCCGGAACGCATTATTATATTGGACTCGTAAAGCGTAAATAAACAGAAAATATAGATTTACATTTATTTTCTTTTTTTAAAGATAATGTTAGCACTCCTGTTGTCTACACTCTAAGCATGTATACGCGCGGAAAGAAAAAGAAAAAGTATTTGCAAATACATTCGTTTCTCACGCAAAATGGGTGACAGTACCTGTCACCTATTTTCAAACTGTCATTTTCATTCACAACGTTGAAATCTCTCACTCAGTGTACCTCACCTTATAATTTATCTAAAGGTATTTGATAATTTCATATTACGGTTGTTCAGAAGGCGAATTAGAACAGTACTCGTTCAGTAATATTAAAAGTATGTTGTTCTAACAGATGATAAACTATTTTTGTATAATGGTTGTAAAAACACTTTAACATGTCAAAATAATATTTTAAAATTGGACGAGGGTCGGGTTTTCCAAACCGACTACTCTAAAAAGAAATACTGAAAGAAACTCACCGGATAAACATAATGTATCAAATCTTATTATTTACACCACACAAACCAAGAAACTGGGTGAAAGTAGGAATAAAATGAGAAGATTTTAATATCAGAAACTTTAGTTAGCTCGAAAAATATTTTGCACTGGCTTGATTGTTAAAAAACTCTTTCGCAGTTGTTTTAAGAAATTTTCGAACAAATTAAAACAAACGGAGGCGTTTTGTGGGTGCCAGTCAAAAGTACAAAATAATAAATTGTGAGATTTCTTCATAGGTTTATTATGAAGGCAATAAATATGATAGAACAAAAAAGAAAGGTTCAAAAAGGAGGAAAAAAGTATTCAGTAGAGGGTAGAACAACGTTGCCAATGATGAGTAAATATTAGAAGAAATAGATTGAAAGCGGATTCCTAGTATTCTAAGGAAAATCAAGACTAAAAATACACATTTTTTCGAGGGTCTTGAATAACAAGAATAGGTCGCAGTTGAACTCAGATGGCCCCAAAATAGATCGCTAAGGCAGATTGGGGTCGGAATATCAAATCTGTAAGGGTGAAAAAACTCTAAATCTGAGCTCGGCCAATAAGATTTAAAAAAATAGCACCTATTCGTGGAATTTCTTGCCGGCTCTTGTCCATAGGAAATTACCAATTGGTACCGTGCACCTAGCTTCTGACGTTCCCTATGTGCCCATATAAGTTTATGTGAAATAAAATATTTTGATTTTTAAAGAAAATTCGTTTATTTGCGGTAAACATGACGCATAAAAAGAACAAAATACAAAAAAAACAAGTTGAGGGAAAACATGCGTCACATCCACACAAAACGGCCGTCGCCCAGCATAATGCTAACACCCTGTACGACACAGAGCCCCAACGCTGGTTTTCAGCGACAGCCAGCGTTGACGTTCACAACGAGCAGGGCATGATGTGCGATATTACAAAGTCTAGGGGTAAGTTTCGTCCTATACCCTAACTTCCAGCAAATCCATAAAAAAGTTCGTTCTAGAAAGATAGCTCTCTCGTTTAAAATTAGTGTTTCATCAATGAAAAGGATACCAGTCTAGTCCACGTAAAGCAAGTTACACACGTAAAAGATAAAAACACCCGACCATATATTAAAGGTATGACTGGTAGAATTTACGCGATCAATAATGACAACGCAAAAACGATGCCCTTATTAATACCGGAGAACAATAGGCGGTGGGGTAAATATAGGTACAAAATAGATTAGTACAGAAGGTCGGCTCCATACCAACGAGCGATAACGCACGCACATACAGTGGCCTCCAAAAGTTAATTGACAGTTTTCTACTACAGCTGTGATGCCAAATTATGATTAAATAAAACAAAACAGGTAGTTCTAAGGGATACGGAGTTATAAAATAGTTATTATGGAGTTTCTTGCCCATTCTTCTCCATAGAAGAATGGGCAAGAAACTCCATCGTCTCAGTTTCGTATGGACGAAACTACCTTTTGGAAAGCAATTATTTTATATTAATATAAAATAATTGCTTTGACATATTTCACGCACAGCGAAGGCAAGCGCACTCGCGACTGCCATTTGTTTGAACCGCCGCCGCACGTACGCGTCTATACGTGTGCCTGTTTTCGCACGTTGTATTGAACCGACCTTCTGTAGGCCTATCTATTTTGTGGTAGATATAAGAATAATAACGTATATATCGGCTGTTCTGGTCCATTGATTGCCTTTGCCTTTGTTGGTAGAAGAGGCACGACGCCATTGAAATTCAAATTTCAAGCTCGCACCGATGTTAGTTATTTGTAACTTTGAATTAGTAGTTTAGTGCATTTTGTGACGAATTTTTGATTTTCGTAGCAGGTGGGTTATAGAGATATGAGGAATAGGGTGTAAAGTTCACTCATCCTCCATAGAAAAGAGAGGATCATCCGACCAGACGGGTGTCGTGTCTGGTGGGCAACTGCCCGACTATTGATGTCGGGATATTGTTTACTATATAGTTGCGCGGTAAACTCTGACGTCAGTATGATGCGTAGTTCGCATGTGGCGGTAGGTATTTATGTCGCAACAGTATTATAAAATATTCAAATGTAAATAGCTACGTTTAAACGAAATTTAGAACTTGAGTAGATATCAATGTTAAAAGTAAAAAATCAGTAGAACATTTATAACATTTTTTTTTTATTCGTATTTATATATTTCGTTTTTTTTTAGGCGAGCCGCCGGGTACTAGGGGCCAAGTGCTTTTTGTGCTTGTCATTCTTGGCCCGGTTTGCCATAATCGCCACGCTTGGCAGGCGGGTTGGCGATCGCAGTATAGTGGTGAAATGCATAGAGAACGCTGCTGCCCATTCTCCGGTACCACCCTTGGTCGCCTTTTACGACACCCACGGGAAGTATGGGGTGGTGCAATTCTTTAAGTCCGGACCACACAAACACTAATAAAAACTATAAATAACTAACTAATGTACTAACAATAACTATACCAGTTTGTTAAACCAACCAATTCGAAAAAGGGTTTTTCGTCTACAATATTTTCAGTGATGAAAGGATTCTTTCTTCCTAGAAACCAACTCCTTTAGTAAAAATATTGTCGTTGCCAAATTACACACCGATAATTGGATTTCTATGAAATAGGCCTTGAAAGAGAACTAATGGAAAGGGTTTGGCAAAATGTCAAAGTATACAAAAATATTCTATTGAATTATTCATATCGAGGAAGTAAAGATCTAGAAATATAGATCATTTATTTCTTTTTCTATGATTCGAGCCAAATATATTACTAGTGTTTCTTTTTTTTTCATGATAGTGGCAACCTTATATTAATGTATCTATTATTAATTTCCATTCAGACCATTAAACTTCGTGTTTTCTCGCTATGTTTGCTATTATTGTAAGTACCTATGTCGTGTATGAGGATAAGTAAAAACACATTGATATAATATATATAAAACTATTATAGACAAAGCTACAGTTCTCTATAAGAGCGGTGGAAGCCACATAGCCACAAAGCTTCTTCTGGGTAAGCTCACTCCATCGTCGACTTGGTCTCTGTCACCTCTAACCCAGACTAGGGTCAAGAGCAAACCCATTTCAAATTTAAAAAAATTGCGTCTGAAATTAACCGCCGAATGAAGTCACCAAAAAGTAATTTAATAAAATTAAATCGACTTCAAAAAGAAATTTACTCAAAATTATGAAATAACTTTAATTTCGGAAGTCGGTGTCTTGGGATCTGTATTTTAGTTTTAGTTTTGGTTTCTTACTCCGGACATGAGATTATTTTGGGGGCCGAACTAAGAATGAATGACAACACGATTTGACAGTTGCCATTTCTCCCGATGTGTTTTACCTGTCCGAAAAAGTTAATTAATCGGGAGTAGGATTCATTCCGAAGTATCGAGTTATTTTTGACGGGTGCGTCGTATCTTCGTTGACGGACTTAGAAAGTTTAGGCCCCCTGATAATATAACCTTTTCAAAAATTTTGGATATACATGGACCTCTTCACTCTAAAATATCACTCACAAACGTAGCTTTCATCTTAAGCTTCTAAACTGGCTTAAAAACACACAAAACACGTAATCAAAGTAATAAATTGGAGGTTATTGAAATTATTACGCAATCTTTAGGAAATAAAAGCTATTTGGTGTGCTTTTATGTGTATAATCTTATTCATATTAGCTACTAAAGCGTATATATAAGATGAATATAATAATGTATTAGATGATTAATTATTTGGAGAACAGACATTGATGTTCCGTTGCACGTTCAGTCTTCCCTTTCCTTATTAATTTCTGGGATCTTGTTAATTTTATTATTCCTCAGAAAATCACTTATTTTCTGTTTATTGATTTTCTTTTTTTCGTTATCACGAAAAATCTGAAGTCATTTTAATTTTATCAATATTTAAACATCTCAAGTCAGAAGGAAGCAATATCGCAAATGCTAGCTCTAGGCTAGATTGAAAAATGTAATACTATCTTGTTAATGTACTTTTCATAACATTCTCAACAAATTCACTAATGCGTTTAGCGCTAAACGTACTTCTACATGACCTAAAGCGCGGTCACTGGTCGGACTGCATAGAAAAGAAAAAGAAGCGTGATGACACAACGCTGGTAATTTATTGCAAAATATGAAGCAATATTATCTATTTAAAAAAAAACTATTGTTGGACTAAAAAATTAAAACTTTAGTGTGTTGCTTGTAGAATAAATTGACAAAAAATCAGAATATGGTTTTTATTGAATATGGTTTTTATTGTAAAAAATAAGTTTTTAGAGGTATCTTCATGATTTTTTTTCTATCATATCAGATTAGTTGTATTGTTTTCAACACACCATTTAACTATAAAATATCCTGAAGAATATCATATATTTTTCTGATTATATTTACTGTAGTCGATCATATACTTTTAGGCATTATAAAACTTGTTTTTTTTTGCATTTAGGTCCTGTAGTCCCCTTATGATATCGTTCAGTTTCTATCAATTACTGGAATATGACAAAATCAAAAGTCTTTGTGGTGCATAGGAGGGCTTAGTGCGTTTTAGATATTATGCATTCTAATTTCAAATTGCAGAAACAAAAGGAAAACGAACACTGTGACAGTTGTAAAATTCAACATGACAGGAGAAAATCTCCGGACTCCTTCAAGATTTAACATGTTCAATATTAAAATGTTGAAGAGATTATTATTTATTTCGAACCATTAATATTTTTTTGTACCAAAATCTGGTACGATTTATATAAAAAAGCTTTGTTTTATTTATTTTAATTTTTAGCAGTGACGAATCAGTATACATTGAAAATGCATGGAAATAAGAGAAAATTTTGTGATGTTTTCAAGCGAATTTTTTTTATCATTTTATGTTTCTGTTTCACAAAATACTTCCAAATATAATGTAATTACGTTTAATACTATCTCACCGAGAGGAGGCCTGTGTCCCAGCAGTGGGAACATTATAGGCTGATTATGGTTATGGTACGTATATTATAATATTTCTATTATATACCTCAGTCTTGCCAATTTTATGAACATTCTAATTTACGATTGGCAACTTTGCTTTAGGGGGCTAAGTAAAATCAGCCGCACGGGTCGATCGATTAGGTTAAACCACGCTTGTCGCGGTGTTCCGAGGATGGGTGACCATCTTTATATACCAAGACCCCTCAGTGCCTCGGAAAGCACCTTAAATTGTTGTTCCCGGTTGTCATTCTTGGAACTTTGGCAGTCGTTACGGGTCGTGAGAAGCCCGAAAGTCTGACAACCAGTCTTACCAAGGTGTATCGTGTTACCCAGTAACTGGGTTCTGAAGGACAGATAGGCAGTCGCTTCATATAAAATACTGGTACTCAGCTGCATCCGGTAAGACTGGAAGCCGACCCCAATATAGTTGGGAAAAGGCTAAGCAGATAAGATTACCTCAACTCAATTACTTGAGGTAATCTATACCTATTACTAATAATAAAGCTGAAGAGTTTGTAAAGCGAAGTAGATCGAGACGTAACGCACCGGATCAACTCAGGATGCATGAAATGGCGACAGGTCACAGGAACAACTTGCGGCCCACGGATGCCCCTCAAGTTTAATGGGAAAATTTATAAGTCCATGATACGGCCTGTCGTACTTTATGGGTCTGAATGCTGGGCCGTGAAGAAGACGGATAAAAAAAGAGTGCATGCAGCGGAGATGAGAATGCTGAGATAGATGTGGGGAGTGACGAGAATGGATAAAGTAAGAAATGAGTACGTATATAAGAAGAAGTTTGAAAGTGGCGCCAGTGACGAAAAGTTGAAAGGAAATCGTTTGGCTTGGAATGGGCATGTGATGAGAAGGGACGAAACGCATGTGACTAAAAGAGTGATGAATATACATGTTGATGGATGGAGAGGGAGAAGAAGGCCGAAGAAAAGATGGATGCATTGTGTGTGGAATGATATGAAAGAGAAGGGAGTGAATGATAGCGTGACGGTTAACAGGGGAGAATGGAAAAAGAAAACGTGTTGTGCTGACCCCAAGTAACATGGGATAGGGGCAGGAAGATGATGAAAGCTGAAGAGTTTGTTTCTTTGAACGCGCTACTCTGGAACTACCTACCTGTCAGTATCAGTTGAAAAATTATTTTGCATTTGATAGCCCAATTCTTGAGGAAGGCTATAGGCTATTCATTTTTACGCTACGACTCTTCGGAGCCGAGCAAAATGAAAAAAGTCAGAAGGAACGCTAAGCCAAAACGAAGTAATAGCGCAGGCAAGCGATGCGATGCGACGGGTCGGGTCAGGGGAACGAAAAATTCTACGCGGACGAAGTCGCAGGCAGGAGCTAGTTTAAAATAAATGATTTGAGTTTGAAATTGAAATTTTGAAACCTTTAAAAGTGCGAAAATTTTGACGCCCTCTCCCATCGGAATTCCGTTCAAGCCATAAGGAAAAGGCGCCCTAAATTACTCTTTCCGAACTAAAACTTTTATGTAAATTTCTATTACTTTTCGCACCAAAATCTTTCCCTGGAGGTGACTAAGATACCTTCAGTTACCTACGTTAGAGTTTTTCGCCAAGTATTAATCCTGTTTTTATTACAGTTTGTAGACCTATCAACGGCAGAAGATTAAATTGCTTGTGTGACGACTAGCAAATTTATTGGCCAATAAATTTTGGGCGCAGATATTTTATTAAGAGCGCAAATATTAAAGAGATTACCTTTAGGTTGTAAACATAAATTGGTTTGAGAAGTTTTTCTAATAGAATCTTCTTGTATCTGTTTGTGACATATCTTTTGTTAAAGACGCGATTATATTAGAAGATCAAAGCCGTCATTTTAAGGAGTATACCTTTGTAATTTTATTGGTTTTTATTTTTCGTTTGATATAAAATTATGAGTTTCTCTAACAGTGTTTTTGTTCTTTTGTTTTTTTTTAGTTTATAAGATAAAAGGGAGTAAAAGAGAAACAAGGAAATGTAAAATATTTTTACTTTCAACTTCAGTTCACGTGTTAGAAAACCAAACAAAATATTTTTATTTTAACAAATCCCTAGAAGTGTTATGCGTTAATTTTAAATCTGACGTATCACTGACATAATATTATAAATTATTCAAAATTCAACTCCACTATCTCAATATGTTTTCAAGTGATTGTATTGGGTGTGTTTAAACTTTAAATCAATGGCGGCTCAGTTCATTAGAGCAGAGTTTCCTGAACAGGGATCTGGGGTTTCAAAACCCCGTAGGAACGGTACGTAAAATAAATCAATACATCTTCTTAATACAGACACCGTGTGCAAACTGCTACGGTGAATTCACTGAACCGTTTATAATTAGCGAAATAGGACACTAACACTGGAAACTAGAGGATCCTGATGCAACTACGTACATCTGATTAGCTTATTTATAGATCCTTTACCTAGTATCAGCATACAAAAAATAAAAAGATGGATGGATTTAATTCAATTCAAAAAAAGAGGTTTTCTTTTTGAGTATTTAAAAAATTTTTTTTTCCAAAAACTCTGTAGATGGCGTTGTACTGACTAAGTTACTAGATGCTAAAGCCAAAACGCTTGGAAAAAAAACCTTGCGTCACGTCACATACGCTCGTTGACTGACACTTTCGTTTGCTTTCGTTTTACGATCTCAAAATTAAAGTGAAATAATCAATAAATGATGTGCAGTTCCATTCCTTGCAGTAACTTACCAAGGTCAGCGCCATTTATCCAGCGACTAGGGAAGGGTTGAAAAAAAAAGGAAAATTCCTCATTCAATTAACCTTTATTGCATCCATTACCTACATTACATAACTAATATTAAAAATTCGAAAGTAAGTTTGTTTGTTACCTTTTCACGCCGCAACCACTGAACCGATCATCCTGAAATTTTGCATATTATACGTTGTCCTCCACTCCGTCCTTTCCACCGGCCATGGGGCCAGTGGAGCAGACGAAGTCCTAAAGTGGAGACCGCGTATCGGCAAGCGTAGTGTGGGACGCCCCCCAGCTAGATGGACGGACGCCCTAAAGAAGGTGGCTGAGATAGACTGGATGCGGAAGGTGGAGGACAACGTGTTGTGGAGCAACTGGGAGAGGCTTATGCCCAGCAGCGGACTGCAATAGGCTGAGTTTAATTGATCTGAGTTAAATATCTTTGTATATGCACGTGTTTCTGTGAAAAATAAACCAATTTTTCATTATTTTTAGGTTTATATGCTAAACTTATATCAATACAAACAATTATCATCACCTGCCTAGCCTTTTCCCCACTATGTTGGGGTCGGCTTCTAGTCTCACCGGGTGCAGCTGAATACCAAATTTTACATGAAGCGACTGTCTATCTGACCTCCACAACCCAATTACCGGGTAATACAATATCCCTTGGTAAGACTGATTGTCAGACTTTCAGCTTCTGACGACCCTTAATAATATATATTGATTACAAAGAGACGCTGCACTCGAAATCGTGGACGAGTATGTTTACCTAGGACAAATTGTCCAGTTAGGCAGGTCTAACTTCGAGAAAGAGGTCAATCGTCGAATCCGACTCGGCTGGGCAGCCTTCGGAAAGCTACGTAATATCTTCTCGTCCCACATACCGCAGTGTCTCAAGACGAAAGTCTTTTACCAGTGCGTGTTGCCAGTGATGACTTAAGGTACTGAAACGTGGTCGCTCACAATGGGCCTTATAAGAAGGCTAAAAGTCACCCAAAGGGCAATGGAGAGGGCTATGCTTGGAGTTTCCCTGCGTGATCGAATCAGGAATGAGGAGATCCGCAGGAGAACCAAAGTAACCGACATAGCCCGAACAATTGCCAAACTTAAGTGGCAGTGGGCAGGGCACATTGCTCGCAGAACAGATGGCTGATGGGGCCGAAAGGTACTGGAGTGGCGACCGCGTACCGGAAGACGTAGCGTTGGAAGGCCTCCCACAAGGTGGACCGATGACCTTGTGAAGGCCGCAGCAACCCGTTGAATGCGAGAAGCACAGAACGGTCGAAGTGGAGGTGCTTGGGGGTGATAGGCCTCCCCCAAGCACCTCCACTTCGACCGTTCTGTACCGTTCTGGGCCACGGTAGCAGCCAAGGCCACGTTGAGGCAAGGGGTGCTAAGTTTTTTTTTTGGGTGAGGCTATATCCAGCAGTGGACGTCTTTCGGCTGAAATGATGATGATGATGACAAAGATATCACCACAAAAATTAATAACAGCCTCAGCATTATAATTGCTGAATAAATATTCAACAATCTCTGCGGTATCATTCGGTCGTTTATTACAAAGTACCTACTTTAAAGCTTATAATCCTTGACAAAGGAACTGAATGAGATGGCTGTGTCAAAGGTGCTGTTCTAATATTTAGGTAATATCTACAGGATTGGGTTTCGTAACGATGAATTTGTTTCATCTTGATATATTGTGGAGTCGTTAAATTTTAAGGAGAGAGCTTGTGACTGATTTCTGGGAAATGGTATTAATTTAAAAGCGTATAGCAGAATTAATTTAATACCTGGGGGCCTCAAAAGGCCACTTTTTTGAATCAAAGTCAAAGTCAAAGTCAAATCATTTATTTCAAATAGGCACATTAAAGGCACTTTTGAACGTCAAAAAAAAACTAAATAGAAATGATTCTAGTCGCCCATTCGAAAAGGTAGTTTTCGTATGGAGAAGAATGGGCAAGAAACTCCATCGTTACTCTTTTAAAAATGTTTTACAAGGTCTTGTATACATAATAAAATTTATATGTGAACACGATGCACCCATAATAAAATTAGTCTACCACAAAAGGTAAAAAGAATTAAAAATTAAGCAATGACAGGTAAATCAAATAAGTGATAGATACATGGTGCTCACATATTTACAAGTTATTTAAAAAAAAAAGAAAAATGAAAAAATGCAAAAGTAGTTGAACTTTAACAAGTGTGTGAGCCACTGTAGTCGCAGATTGTAAAATTGAATTAGAATAAGATGTCATAATTAAAAATATACATATAAATTAAATTAGGAACAAGTTTGATTTTGTCTAGACTTTTAGATTGTCCTATGGAGCAGGACCAGCATGTTTCCAAACATTCTTATCTTGGATATAATCCTCTAATTTGTAATATCCTTGTTTACAAAGTGTACTTTTAATATGAGTTTTAAATTTTCTTTCATTTAATTGCAATATGTCACAAGGTATTTTGTTGTAGCATTTAACACAGTACCCCATAAAAGATGTATGTACTTTCGATAATCTGAAAAAAGGTTGATCTAATTTATCTTTATTTCTAGTATTAAAATTATGCCTATCACTTATTTTATTAAAAAGATGTTGATTTTTTCTTACATACATAATATTTTCATAAATGAATTGGCAAGGTACCGTCATGATATTAACCTTTTTAAATAGTTCCCTAAGAGATTCGCGACGACGTAGATTGTAAATGGCTCTGACAGCTCTCTTTTGTAAAATAAAAATGGATTCAATGTCAGCAGCCCGACCCCATAGTAAAATGCCATATGACATAATACTGTGGAAGTAACTAAAATAGACCAAACGCGCGGTTTCTACATCTGTTAACTGTCTTATCTTTCTAACAGCATAAGCGGCGGAGCTTAGCCGCCCCGCAATAGATGTTATATGAGGTCCCCATTGTAATTTCTCGTCTAGCGTGATTCCTAGGAAAACTGTCTGATCAATAAATTCTAGTTTTTGGCCATTCAATATGATTTCACATTCGCTACTTCTAACATTCGGTAATTTAAATCTAATGCATTTGGTTTTTTTTTCATTAAGTACTAAATTATTTACCGTAAACCAATCTTGGACCTGAAGAATAGAGTTATTCACGTCGTCAAGATTTTGTGACCGTCGGTCTATTTTAAAGATTAATGATGTGTCATCTGCAAATAACACCATCTTCGGTTGATTTTGAAGTAATTGGGGTAAATCATTGATGTAAACTAAAAAGAGGAATGGACCCAATATCGAACCTTGAGGAACACCCATTGTCATATCAGACCCTAATGAGTTTACGCCGTTTACTTGAACTTTAACCTTTCTATCTTTCAGGTATGATCTTAGCAAGTCAAGTGCTGCTTTTCTAATTCCATAGTGCTCCAGTTTCATCAGAAGTGTCTCGTGGTTTACGCAATCGAACGCCTTAGAGAGGTCGCAAAAGATTCCAATGGCATCTTGTGCTTCTTCCCAGGCGTTAAAAATGTTCTTTATAAGGGTAACACCGGCGTCAGTAGTGCAACGCCCTTTGGTGAAACCGTACTGGTGTTCATGAAAGATGGAATTTTTATTAAAGTGACGTAACATTTGATTGAGCATCAACTTTTCAAACACCTTACTGAGAACTGGTAGAATTGACACAGGTCTATAATTGTTAGGATCTTTACTATCACCGGATTTGAACAATGGTACTACTTTACTATGTTTCATAAGATCCGGAAAGACTCCTTGGTCAACACTGGTGTTAAATATGAAAGCTAAATAGGGCGCAATAGTTTCGATGAAAGATCTACATACTTTTACAGACATTCCCCAGAGATCTTCTGTTGATTTAATGTTAAGATCTCTAAAAGCTTTTATAACAGCCTGGGGGCTTGTATGCTGAAACCTAAACTCCAAAGGGCATGCCTTTACATTATTTTTAAGTAAGGCAGCAGAAAGCGTGGGGGATGAATTTAAAGCTTCAGTAGTTTTAAGGGGAATATTAGAAAAAAAGTTTTCAAATTCCTGAGCTATTTCTACATCTGAGTTGATGGGGCCATGTGCAGTCTCTAAATTAAATTCAGTGTTAGGCTGTTTTTTCCTACCTGTTTCATTATTTATTATTTGCCAGGTAGTTTTTATTTTATCATCAGCTGATTTTATTTTATTGCTAATATAAAGAGCTTTAGCTTTTTGGCACACACTTTTAAAAGTTTTTGAATATTTTGCAACATACTGATGAAAGTTTGTATTATTCATATGTTGCTTTAAGCCATAGAGTTCAAAAAGTTTTTCCCTGCTTTTACGAATACCTGGAGTCGCCCAGTCACTAAATAAAAACTTTGTGTGAATATTTTTAGTTTTTAGTGGAAAAGTGTCATTAAACTGCGCGTTTAATATTGAAAAGAACTCGGCGTAGAATTCATTTGGGTCACCTATATTATTAAAATTCTGATCACATAACTTACTGGCCAAAGAATTATTTAATTTCTCTAACTTTTTACATGTAATTGTCCTAAACCTTATTTGAATTTTTTGTAAAGGCATGTAGGAGCTAAATGTTATTTTTTGTCCACTGTGATCAGATGGCAACTTATTTACAATTTCTTTGTGTAAGTAATCACAATTACAAAAAACATTATCAATACAAGTGGCAGAAGAAGCTGTCACTCGGGTTGGTTCAATAAAAACATTTGACAAATCAAATGACCTAAAAAGACTTAACAATCTGACAGTATTCGAGTTATTTTCCAATAAATTAATATTAAAATCTCCACATACTATTATTGACTTACTACTAGTACTAAGTTTCTTTAACACATCTTCCATTACAGAATCAAACACCGATAGATTCTGGTAACTTGGAGGTCTGTATACACATACTATAACATGCTTATCAAGCTCAACACAGGACAATTCAATGGTGTGTTCAACAGACAGTCCGATTATGTCTTTTCGTTCTTTTGATTTAATAGAATTTTTAAGTAATATTAATGATCCGCCATGTATCATACGTTTTCGGCTGAAATGGCTAACTACACAATAATTTTCATAATTAATTGACTTTACTTGATGATCTTTCAACCAATGCTCTGTTAAACAAATGACATCAAACTTGGTGTTTTCCAAAAACAATTCTATTTCCAATAATTTGGAAGCGCAACCTTGGATATTCTGATTAAATAATTTTAAAATATGTTGCACTCCCTTTGGTTTTTTATTATTATTAATTATATTGCCAGAAGATACCTTTTTATTATTCTGTAATAATAATTTGTTATTTGAAGGGGTAACTTCTGTTGTCTCACTGACTAGTTTAAATAGTTATCCGGAGTGACCTCCACAACTACAACTGGAGAGTCTGGATTGCCCGAGTATGTTCCAGCGGGAGGAGAATATCCTATCTGACTGGTAGTAGTCTCCAAGGATGTTGGTATTATAGGTGGTGGTGGTGGTGGTGGTGGATCCTCCTTCGTACAACATATCGATCCATAATTAATCACCATGTTGTTAGTATAACTAGGCAACACGGACTCGTCATTAATACTAGAACTCGTTATATTAGCTATAACCTCGTTAATATTATATGCTATCAACATAGCAATCATATGTCTACATTCCCCAGACAGAGATATAGTTCTCTGAGTTAACTTAATACCACTAACAAACTTGTTAGTGTCAAAAAACAATAATTTGTCTCTATGACAACATGTCAGATTGTGAATAGTATTATTCAACTTATAAATATAATTATTTTCATTGTATGATAAAGTCTAGTAAAAAATCATAAAAGGATAACATTATGAATTATACTATGGCGAAGACAGTCCGTTGTTTTTCTTTTCTTCGCTGCACTACGTAGGTTCAATCAAAGAAATTGGATTGATTGGTATTTTAGCACAGACAAAAATACTGAAAAATGCTTCACCAACAGGATTTGATACGATTAACATAACATTTAACAGTCCATTATGTTGTCCTTTTATGATTCTGCCAAAATGGCCTTTTTAAGGCCCCTGATAAAATGGAATATTCGTAATTATAATTAACTGGAAACGCTATTTGGAACCGTGTAATAAAATTTTGTGTTTAAGTACGGTCTTAATAAATAATAATCCATTTCCAGCTAGGTACACAATGATTCATTTAATTAGTACTTATAATGGACCAGCAACCCGCCTCTCCTTGACGCGGTTTTTACGACGACGTGGCAAAATATCGAGATTTCTTTTGCTGTACGTAAGTTTATTGTTAGGTATAAATTCTGGAAATGATGGTAAAACCCGTATCAAAATCCTTTGCGGAGTTTAGAAGAACGACGCAGTCACGCAGACAACAACGAAAAGCGACTTAAATTTATAATGTGTATACCTAAATATGTAATAATTCGAAGACATGTGACATCTACCAACCCGCACTGGGCCCGCGTGGTGGATTACGGCCCACTCCCTCTCACAGAGAGGAGGCCTGTGTCCCAGCAGTGGGAACATTATAGGCTGATTATGATACCTAAATATGTGGTGTAGATGAACGATACTCAAGTACCTACAGACGCCAGCACATCAAGCTACCCGAAACTGTCAAATTTTCCCAATCAACTTTGAACCATAAACTGTAACGATAAAGTTGAAATTCTATTTAAGAAATTTGACATATTTTAGTAGCTTTATGTGCTGGCGTCTGTACAAAACTGGCATCTCCACGGTAGAGACATTACCCAACCTAAATACTCGTAATGTCTATTCCAAAACTATTTGATGAAACTGTAAACAAACCCTGTTCAGATTAATTTTTTACGCAATCTGTCACTAATGGGACTAAGAGAAAAGAATAAGAAGTTAGAAAGATTCAACTATAAATCTGAACACCTTTTCCAACAATTATTGTTTGAATAACATTATTGAATTGGAAAAGAAAAAACATCAACAAAAATTTAAACTGGGATTGAAAAGTGGGATCCAATGAAAAAATTAAATCGAGGTAGGTACATACCATATAAAGTAAACCTCAATTTTCACATGAAAAACATCTTTAAGGTGATCTAATATTAAAATTTTGATGTAAGTTTTAAAATATTGAAATCAAATCAGTCAATTTGTAAATGGAACTACAATTTAGCATCCACAATTATGTGATCCACTTGTTTACATTTTCTTCAGATATTTTTGGAATAGACCATAGGTTGTTGAGTATACCGGGTAGTGTACAAACTACTTTGCCTTAGTCTTAGTCGGTGGATTGCGGCCCACACCCTCTCACCGAGAGGAGGCCTGTGTCCCAGCAGTGGGAAAATTATGAGCTGATTATGCTTCTATGTTTCTATGATCACATAGTTTCATCTAAACGAAGTTTCACCTAAGTTTCTTAATCGAGGCTACTAAATTGCTTTCTAATACTTGCTAAGGCACGTAGTTCCGAAGTCAACAAGATCAATATAACTAATGAAGGCAATATACTCGTACATAGGAAGGTTTGGTACAAACTTGATAAGATCAAACCGAAATTAAATAGGAAAGCATAATATCAAGCTTATATACCTCAAAGGAATAGGCAGTGGCGTACAGACACGAGCAACTTATATTTACTTTCCAATGGAGAATTATGGAAAAAACTGGCCAAGTGCGAGTCGGACTCGCTCACGAAGGGTACCACAAGGCAAAAACACCGAAAAAAAACATGTTTGTTGTATGGGAGCCCCCCTTAAATATTTATTTTATTTTGTTTTTAGTATTTGTTGTTATACCAGCAACAGAAATACATAATTTGTGAAAATTTCAACTGTCTAGCTATCGCGGCTCTTGAGATACAGCCTGGTGACAGACAGACGGACGGACGGACAGACAGCGAAGTCTTAGTAATAGGGTTCCGTTTTTACCCTTTGGGTACGGAACCCTAAAAAAAGAAAACATGTTCCGCTTAACAGACAGTCCTGTATGCAGGGAGGCTGAGGAAACTATTGTGCTCTTTAAGTGCACAGGTAGATACTATCGGGGCACCCAGATCTTACACAGATGTTCTTAAGGCTCCTACAAACAGGCACGACACGCGATATAATCGCGCGACAGAAAGGCACCGCTCGTTGCACGACTTGCGGCGCCGTTGTGTCGCGCGCGATTTCATCGCGTGTCACGCCTTTTTGAAGGAGCCTTAACCGACTACAAGATGTAATCAACTTCTGGGGGGTGGGCTGGTTGGAATAACCACCGATGGCCGCCAAAGCCCACGCACAATGGTCTACCTGAAGGACTAAGTGCACAAACCAACCCTCTAACAGGCTCGCCCGTGTGCGTTTGCGTCTTTGCGATCGCGAACGCTCGGGAATGAGGATTCAATGTGCGCATCGCCGTTGTCACCACATGTGTCGGTGTGCGGGGCGCGTGTCGGTCTCTTACAACGAAGCATCAGCGAGAGGAGGGGCCCCATAGAGCCGAAGCCTGCCGGGTCAGCAAGATTGTTCGAAAGGGTTACCGCTGGCCCGGAACATAAAGGGCTAAGGAAGGAACACGGGTGGGTTTTAGTCAGTAAGAGGCTGACACCTTCCGCTCCACCCAAAGCGGGAGGGGTCATTTGATGATTTACATCCGAAAAAAAATAGTATTTTACATGCAGAGCAATGGCCTATCTGACCTCCCAAACCAGTTACTGGGTAATACGATACCCCTCGGTAAAGCTGGTAGACTTTCGGGCATCTGACTACCCGTAACGGCTGTCATAGACCTACAAGTTACAGCCGTGACCAACGGCTTAAAGTGCTTTCCGGGGCACGGAGAGGTCTCGGTATGTGGCGGATGGCCATCCATCTCGGAGCCTATAAAATTATGGTGGTATGAATCCAGGCTGTTACTGAGAATTTTGTTTTTGAAACGTACCTAAATATAGAAAACCAATACGTTTGCATTGACATTGGCTCAATCCCCCGTTAGGCTTAATACCTGCTACTATACAGCACACATAAATACTATTCATAAGAACAAACAGCCCGATTCGGAACAGCAGTTTGTAGGTTAAACATTAATGTTTGTTCCGATGTGCCAATTGAGTAGTCAAATGATGAACTGAAACTAGGCCAGGAGTAAGCTTGAGATTAGAAGCTGTTGAAATTCAAAACTTCCTGAGATCTTCGCTCAGTATAAGGTTGTGTTTCCATTGAGGCACGGGACCGGAACGAAGAATCAATTGTGTAGGAGATGACCAAACACGTTAGAAATCCAGTTCTCGTCTTCGTTCTGCTTCATTGGAAACAGTATGGGGAGTTTGTTGCGTGAGTTCTTCTTCCCAGCTAAAACACTAGGAAGTGGTGAAGGGCGGGTGTTTTGTCGGACTATCTTATGAAATTTTCTCGTTCAATAACTGCTGTTTCTTAATCTAATAAATAACTATATTATCTTTTCGTTTTGCAGAGACTAGAAGTACGTCTCAAGTATGACAGGCGGAGCAACAACGAGCCAAGTAAAGCTTATAGAAGCGAGATACAGCTGAGCAGGGCCTCAAGTCTGCTATTACAATAGTGTCAGAATGGTCTATCATTGATTTCATAATTGTTGATTTTGACAAGTTTGGTAATCTAATATAATGGCGCCATTATGACTTTCCAATGATCAACCACTGACACTCCATTGAAAGAAAGGGCATAGAATGGTAATCTCGTACTTAGTGATAAATGAATTACTGACTCAGGCGGTAATTTGTTAAAATTTTGACAGTTCCTTTGATCAGTGACCTACCATTAGAACATCATTGTGCAGTCATTGCTTTTAATTCGTTACGAGTATCGTATATGTTCTGTGCCATTGTCCGACCATTATGAATTTAGCAGATTACGAACTTTTAGCAAAATGATAATGGGATCGCGTTGCAATGACGAATTTATAAAAATAGCAGACTTGGGCTCCAGATCAATTCGTCACCGCTTAAATGGAAACACCCAGTTCTTTCCATAGTTTCGCTTCGCTCATCCCTGCTTATGCGTATGGATACACTCCCTTAAAAAACCCATAAAAGGCCTTTTCAAATAACTCTTGTTATGTACGGCGTGTTAAGTTCAAATGCGTGTCAAGTTGGGATATTATGTTTTACAATAGAATTCGCACGTCATAACAAAGCAACCACCTTTCATTGCTATGGTTTATTCTGAATGAACATTCCCTTTAGGCCTTCGTATAAACGTGGATGCATGCGAGAAGACACAATGTCTTTTTTTTTTTGGAATTTATTTTTAATTCAACCAGTTATGTTTGATTTTGATACTTGTCAATAATTAATGAAAGAACGGAAAATAAAAGCTGAGCTAAGCTGAGGTGATGCTTATTTCTTATGAAATAAGCTTTACCTTTGTACCTATTTTTCTGTTCTGTTTTTTTCTTGTCTGTTTATATATGTGTGTACTTATATGGTTAAATAAATAAATAAAATAATTCCGACACCCAACATTGTTACAATTTACACTATCATTTTGATATAAAGAATCCTTGAAACATATCTATATAATCAGGCTTACATATTCAAAATATTTTAGTCTTGTAACTCGGGTTTTATACAAAAAAAAATCTTAACGATATATACATCAATAAATAATTCATTAAAAAAACACGTCTTTAAATATCTATTTTTGACACAAACATTTGATTCTTCTGAATCTATAAATATTAAGAAGTCTAAAACAAAGTGCTGTTCCCTTAGTTTCTCGAAACTACGCAATAGAATTTGATGTGGATAATATTATTAATATTAAACACACATAATAAAGAAATCTCGTTGTTTTGCGAAGGCATAAAAACCGTGAAAGGCAGAGGCGGGTCGCTAGTGAAAAACAAAATCACACGTTTCGTGTCTGTGTGTGTGTTACACACAGACACGAAACGTGTGATTTTGTTTAGCCTTAGCTCTTTTAAACTACACAATAAATTTTGATACGAGTTTCACTTTCATCTAGAGAATAATTCATCGCAGAATATATGTGTATTATTAGTACATAAAGGTGTTTATCTATAAACGTTGCATAAAGTTATAAGATATACTAAACGTCACAAAATATACAGATGTTATTTTTTTTAATAAACCTCTTCAAAATATCTCAATCATTTGACATTTTGCCGCGTTAGTAGATCGCACCCGTATAAAACAAAAAGATTATATTTAAGTCCATCAGTTCATTACCTATGTCAAAGTTTATCAAAGTTTCTACGCCCCTTGTTCCTGATAGTTTTTCTATAGATTGTGAGATATTTTTGTCCAGCTTCGGTATATGATTTTATGTGACTTAGAATTTTAGATTCTTTAATGTTAGATGTTGTTTTGACGTGACGTCTTACTGTTTCATTGCGATCGTAAATAATGTCGTAAACTAAAGTTGTCCGAGTTATTACTGAAGCTTTTTAGTGAAAAACTAATTCAGCGTTATCACAAAGAGATGAATCGTAACCAGTCTCATTAAATTGTTCACTTGGTATTTTACGAACTGTAGTTATTTTTATCTATTTAGGAAACCAATTTGACACCTGACCAATGTTCGACAAACGTGTGACCAATGTTTGACCAGCGTTTAACCAACGTTTGACAAATTTCTGATCAACGTTTGACAAACCTTTTTTATCAAAGTAGAAACATTTACAAGATAAATAGGTACTAAGCTTGTAAATGTTTCTATTTGAAAATCTAGACCAATGTGTGGTCTCAATATGGTAACATCCAACTGTCTTTGTAACAGTATCCAGTTAACTTGGGAAAAATGCCATCTGAAACCGTTTTACTACTTTCTTGATTCATGAAAATAAACAATCATATTTATCAAGACATCCTGTTTATTCGAACGGCTACTTCTTCTTCGAAAAATGCTCAGATATTTACTTAGATATGCATACGAAAAGTTTTACGAGAATTCTTTTTGTTGATAAAGCGAAGATGGGCTAACTTCCATTTTGATTCGGAAGTCGGACGTGAAAACGGCAGGGAATGTATCAAACAATCTATTTATCATTTGCGCATTGCGTAAAAGTTTGTTCGGGAGTTTTCCTTTAGAATATAATTGGCATAGTGCGACAAACAGTGAAATGAAACGAAATGAAATTGTTTCATCTGGCAAAAGGATATCGGAATCACTTTTTCACGCCAATAAAAAAAAAACAAAGCTTTGAGTCGACATTTCGTACGACCCATGAGAAGACATGGAAAAAAATACGCGCGGGGCGCTGTTAGTAAATAAAGAAGGCTTGTCAAAAGTAGTCAAAAGTGATATTGTGCCATAGCACAATTTCTATTTCGTTAATCTATTAGGCCAACATTATTTTAACAAAAGTCGTAACTTGAAAACCAGTAAAAAAATTCCATAATGTAAGTTTTTCACCGCTATTTACTCATATAATGCTGTTTGATTTGCTATTCTCATTTATTAGGTAGTAATTCCATTGTAATCCAACAAGCGAGTATCAATCGAGTAAGCCTTATCAAAGGTATAATCCAAATTAATTTCCTGCTAATGCCCGCAAAACAAATCATTTCAGAGAGCAGTGTTGGCCCAGTGGTCCCGACTTACTAGTTGTAAGTCGTAGGTTGGAATCCAGGCAGGTGTTTTACTTTATGTAAATAATCTCATCACAGCTGCTCTCAAAACGGTGAAGAAACGGGCATGTCTTAGAACCAAACATTCGAAAACATTTGTGATATCTACCAACCTGCACTGGGCCTGCGTGGTAGATTACAGCCCCCTCCCTCTCGAAGAAAAGAGGCCTGTCTAAGCATCATTATAGGCTGAGTAATCAATATTCAGCAGATTTTTATATATTCGTATCATGATCTCATTAAACCACAAAATAATGTAATTGTGGTGGAGCACAATTACATTATTTTGTAGTTTTCATATTAAAGGTATTCTAGTTTTTTTCTAATATTTGGGATAATTCTATGACGTAGGTTGCAGCATAAGCGTAAGCTTATGCTGCAACAATATGTGTAAAAGGGAGTGGGCCATAATCCACCACGCGGGCTCAATGCGGGTTAGTGAGTTACGCATTTCTTTGAATGTTCTGATGCCATGCTGGTTTCCTCACGGCGATGTTTTCCTTCGCCGTTTTTAAAGCAAGCGGTGATGAAATAAATTACACAAGTGCCTGCCTCGATTCAAACCCACGACTTACGACACGTAAGGGTAAGGGTTACCACTGGTCCACCACTTGTCATAAATCACATAATATGCTTACTAAACATTTAAGCCTTTGACACACGTAACGGTGTCTATCGTCAGCAGGTTTATGCGAATTGTATCGAAGCTCGATTGTAGAATTGACCACTGACCACATCAACCGTTTATTTTGCTTAGCGTTTGTCGATTGTTTTCCATCAATTGATTCCTTGACTCATTTTGGACGACACGAATATTACGCTCTTGTGGGCTTTTTTTTTGGGTGGAATATTATCAAATAACTTCTCCCGCTCTGGGCGGAGCGGGAGGGCGTGTCAGACTTTTACTGATTAAAACCCACCCGTGTTCCTTCAGTTGCCTTTGCCAGGGGCCACGGTATCTCTTTCAAACAACCCGTGACCCTGGCAGACGCTCGTGTGGCCTCATCCGTACCATTTGAATAATTACTTTGTCAATTTAGTGATGTCGTCAGTATTATGGCCAGCTACACTTTAGATGCATTCGCGTTGGAATTTGAGTCATGCGATTACCTACTACGCACGAATGATCTCAGAACCTACAAGTATGGGAGCTCGCATTCTGTACGAATTTAGTCGTGCGTATACGCGCGTATAATTCCGACGTCTGAGTTCAAACCGTACTTGTGGCATGTTTTGCTTTGTCGTGCGTGGCTAATACAAAATGGTTACACTGCCATCTTGAAGGGAGAATACATAAAGTTCTACTGAGATCTTTTTGCGCCTGAATGACATTGACAGGGGAGCGTTGAAAAAACAAGATGGCGCCTTAGTTCCGGCTTTGGCTACGCGCCAAAAAATGCTTACATAACATACATACATAATCAGCCTATAATGTTCCCACTGCTGGGACACAGGCCTCATCTCGGTGAGAGGTGGCACAAAAAATGCTTGTGTCGTTGTAACTATTATGCGTACTTAATATGCACGACTAGTAGTAGTAGTCAAGTATGTGCTTATGAGAATAAACTTTATCGAATCTTTGGTTAACCTTAAGTCAAAAATGCTATTCACTATTACAATGAAATTATATGGAAAAGAACCGGAGTTACCGACATAGCTTGCAGAGTAAGCAAATTGAAGTGGCAATGGGCTGACCATGTTGGACCAATGGCTGGTGGAGTAGACGATTCCTGGAGTGGAGACCGTGTATCGGCAAGCGTTGTGTGGGACGCCCCTAGCTAGACGGATGGACCACCTAAAGAAGGTGGCTGGGACAGACTGGATGCGGAAGGCGGAGGACAGGGTGTTGTGGCGCAGCCTGGGAGATGCCTATGTCCAGCAATGGACTGCAATAGACTGTGTTGACTATTGCAGTAAAATATTGTCCGAACAAAATAGCGTTATGCCCCATCTATGCGACTTTCTGTCTCTAGATAGTTTTCATGGTTTTCGAGGGTGCTAAAGCCAAAGATTGAACTTTTCACCTTGGGTGTCGTTTTCACAGTTTTCGAGGGATCTAAAGCCGGTAGTGAGGTCAAATGAAAATCCAAGATGGCAGCTGCAAACATTTTAGAATTTTTCATCATGGGTTTCGTTTTCATGGTTTTTGAGGGTGAAAATCCAAGATGATGACAACTTAATAAGAGCTACTAGATAACTCTGTATTAAAAACGCGTATTTAATTCACAAACTATCTCTTTCTATTATATAAGAGTGTGTATGCAAGTATCGTGTAAGGAACTTCGACCCTGACAGGGCTTCCCCGACCGCACACGTTTTTTTTTTCTGCCTGTAAACTTAACGATTTCGTCAACTGTATAAGCAAACAAAGATCACCACGAGTTTCATTCAACACTAAGTATTCCTTGATAATACAATAAAACGTTGCCATTTGCATTCTATTTGAAGTGCTAAAATGGCAAATAATATGTTATGAACACAATTATAATACGCATTCGATTAATTAAACACGCAGACTGTAATCCTTGTAATTCGAGTCGAATCTAGTTTTCCATTTCCTATGGTAATTCCGGCAAAAGTATCGTTTTGATTTACAATTCATTTGTTTCTGAATGTTATTAGTTTTGGTGGATAATGTATAGATTCAGATCAGTCGAGTGCGATGCGCGCTCGGAAACGGACGCGCATCACTCTTCGCTACGAATAATTTAATTCGCGCTTAGCACGGCATTAGCCGTCGCCGTCATGGGTTCCGAAAAACTCATAGTCAACGAGCTCCTGGCGTTCCTGCAACATCAACTGGACGTCATCAACGAAGTTAGCCTCATGCAGATCTGCTGGTCAAGCTACAGCGAAGACGAGATACGCAGTGCAAAGACGACACTATACACCTCGCTCGACTTAGCCGACAAAAAGGGAGAGAGGAGGAGTCTCCTCTCAAATCTCTCTCATCAAATTATTGTCAAAATCTAATTGTAGGAATTTCCGAACTGTGCGACATGTGTTTAATATAGCTTATTATTATAGATATTATGTGTGTTACCGTTGGATTTGCTTTAGAGTTCTAAATTCTTATTACGCTTATATTAATAATATTATGTAAGCTGTTACGCCCTTTATGACTTTTATTTAGGGAGTAAGTTTTTATTTACATTTTTTCTTTCTTGAGTACGTATAGATTTTGTTGTATTTTTTGGTGTAATTTAATTTAATGTTCTGTCTTGTAATGTTAATTACTTTGCATACCTAGTATTGTATACAATCAAGTATTTTCTAACTGAAGAGACAGACACCTGTGCTGCTGGGGAATTGCTGCGCCACTTCTTCTTCCCAGCGAAAGCACTAGGAAGCTGTGAAGGGCGGGCGTTTTAGGGGACTGTCTTTTGTAATTTAACGATCGAAAAGTGCTGATTCTCAGCCTAGTTTGAATAAATGACTTTTGATTTTGATTACAACAGAATTTGATCTATGAAAAAAAGGCTTTTTTTTCATTATTATTTACCTCAAACATAGTACTAAAAAAAGTAGGTGATTGTGATTTCATGAGCATATTTTATGGTTGACATAAAGATAGTATTTTCGTGTCTTCACAAAAACATTTTGAAAAACTGGAGAACCAATTCGGGGCCAAGCCTTACTAAAAATACCTTACTCGACAAATTGAACAATTTATGAAGATACGGTTACGCCAACTTGGGGTAATAGCATAATCAGTCTATACCATTTCCACTGCTAGGACAAAGGTTTGCTCTCTGTGCCCCTAGGCAATAATCCACCACGCGGGCCCAGTGCGGGTTGATGGATGTCACAATATGTCTTCGAATTTTTTGGTTCTAGGACATGCCAGTTTCCTCACGATGTTTTTTCTCCCGTTTTGAGAGCTATGTGATGAATTGAAATATTTACACAAAGTATGAACGAGCCTTCCTGGGTTTTCGGCAATAACTGGCTGATATTAAGGCACGAGTGCCGACAGTAATAATCTACCATGCAGAATTAATATTTTAAGTGGTAAATAAACTGTCTGTCGGTTACTTTTTCACGCCTAAACGGCTGAATGGATTTTTAATGAAATTTGGCAAAGGAATAGATAAAGATCTCAGTTAGGAGATAGGATACTTATTATCCTGGTACTACTTTCCTGTGGGATAATTTCCAACCTCACCGCAGGCGAGGCATTGCCAGCGTCAAAGTTGGCAGGCGAAAGCTAGTTATCTGCCTAGCCTTTTCCCAACTATGTTGGGGTCGCCCTTCAGTCTAACCGGATGCAACTGAATACCAGTATTTTACATGGAGCGACGGCCTATCTGACCTTCACAACCCAGTTACTGGATAATACAATACCCTTTGGTAAGACTGGTTGTCAGACTTTCGGGCTTGTGACTAGTGTAACGACCGTCAAACATCCACGAATGACAGCTAGGATCAACGGCTTACCGTGCTTTCCGAGGAACGGAGGGGTCTCGGTATGTAAAGATGGTCACCCATCCACAGACCACCCACGGCAAGCGTAGCTTAACCTGATCGATCGACCTGTGCGGCTGTTATTATTTAGCCACGGGCCCCAGACGAAAGCTAGTCCTACATAAAAACAAACATAAAAAATAATACTAGGATTATCTGTCAGTACTTACGACGACGGACGCGGGACGGCACGTTATAAGCTCTATCAAAATAATTAGGTGACCTCTTTAGTTACGGCTTCCGGACGCCTGGGGCTAATTTGTCTTCTTAGTAAGAGACGAACGTTCTGACAAGTAGCTCCAGGGACGGTTATCAGTTTGACTGACATTGGCGTTGAAGAGTAGTTGTGTAGAATGTTCGTCTGATGTGTGATAATTTACCTGCTAACTATTACATGCGTTTTCAAAAGCAGTCAATTTTCCGTGCAGTAATCTTTTGGTAAATCAACGTGAACCTACAAAAAAAAAGCATAACTAATTAGAAAAAAAAAACTGCCTACCTTATTGTCGGACGCCCTGTTCAACTTTGCGCTTCCTATTCACTAGAGGTTAAAATGATTTAGAATAAAAATGAACTGTACATTATTCCATGCATTTCCGTCTAGGCTTTATCAATTTCAACCAATGTCTAGCTTTGTAAACTTCAATATAATAATAATCCAGCGAATCACAAAGAAGATAGAATAGATTTTATCTTATTGACAGAAATATCATTGTGATACAGAACGAAAAATAAGATCAATGATATAAAAAAATGCTATAATATTATGAGGTTATTTTCAGTAGAATATATTGCTTTTAAGAATGATGTTTATTATTTTTATTCTGAAATTGTTATTTTTGACTCTTGTTTCGTTAACCCGGCCAAACATACGTTATTGGTATTTTAGGCCGAAGAAGATTGTTATTGCTTTGTTTTTTTTGGCATAAAAAGTTCTGAAAAAACAAGTCATAATAACTCTTCTTCGTCGGTATGAAGGATCAATATGCGTCCAGTGCCAAAAAAAAGTACAAGAACAAGTATCGACTCCTGCACCAAAGAGAAAAATATTGTTCCACATCGGTCTAGAATAATTTACCCATAGACCTTTTTGTCCCAATTTTGCCACCATGAGGTAATTTATACAGATTGACACGGATAGCGTGATTCGTGTCAATCTGTAAAAATTATCTCTAATTACCCACATTTTTTGAATTGATTAACGCTGAGTTAAAATTGCGACTAGATTGTGAACGTTTTTAATTACGGGAATCGCCTTTCAGATACCTTTAAAAATAAATTAAAAACATGCAGAAACCATAACTCTAGGCATGTCACTTAATCGTACCTCAAAATGTAGTAAAAAAAAAACCTTGATAAAACACCTTTACGTAAATAAATAAGTGTAATGAAATATTCTTTGTAATCCCATTTCTGGTTGCCGTAAAAACGTCAAGATAAAAACAAGACTAAAGTCAAGTTTATGGTAAGTACATATTTTGTTACATTTTATGTATCAGCTTTACGAAAAGGTCAATGATTGTTTTGATAGAATTTTTTTAATACTCGATTTGTTTTTTACGGCTCTCGTTAATTTTGAGTTGATCTTGTGGCGGTCATAACCCAAGAACGATCTTAGGAGCTCCTTTATAGCTTCAGCAATTCGTGTTTAAGTTGATTGTTTGTAGAAAACATTGAATTAAAGGTGGTTAAGGTGGTGGTGGTGGTTAGGTAGTGGTAGTTAGGTGGTGGTGGTAACCTTACCACCACCTAACCACCGCCACTACCACCTGGTAGTGGCGGTTGAAGTTGGTGCTGGTTTTGGGCCGGGCTATACCCTGGACTCCGCTGCTACTGGGCCGGGTTAATCCCTGGACTCCTCGTTCTAAACTGCTGATGTTGCTTGAGGTTGGGAGACAACACTAAAAGTACTGGCGTTGAGTTCTCTTCTCAAGAGTTTTACTGCGCTCTTTTGGCACTTTTTGGCGATGAAATATAGTGCTCCGACAAGTAAAACGGTCAGTATTATAATCAAAAGTATTTTCTCAATACTGATCAGTTGTCCAAAGTTTTGACTGGTGCTGGCATTGGCTTCTCCGTTTGCATTTTGAGCTATTACTACTTCTTCTTTTGAATAAGTTTTTCCCATCTTCTTTCTTGATATTTCTTTGGTGCTTCTTTCTTGAGTTACTTGCTTGAGTTCGTTTTAATTTTTGGTTGTCATTTCTTCAATTGTTCTTTTTAGGCAGGGTCGCCATGAAGTGTATCCCTATGGGTAGGTTGCAGATGGAAACAACTGTTCACTCCAAGGTTCCTTTTATTAATAATCCAATTATATCATACAAATCGTATTGCTAACTTATATTACTTAGTTACTAGAATAACAATGCTTTGTTTGCGAAACGTGACATGTTACTGGACCGACGACTGTCTTAATGGGGATCAGCAAAGGCATGTCCTTACACGGTGGTTAGGTGGTGTTGGTTAGGTGGTGCTGGTTAGGTGGAAGTGGTGGTTGTTAGGTGGTGGTGGTCAGGTGGTTGGTGGTGTTTTTATTGTTTTATAATCTAGACAATACATATAGTAGCTTAACCAGTTGTATGCAAAACTTGTAGAAAACTTGTCAAAAAGGTATGCCTAATCAGTCTATAATGTTGCCTACTGCTGGGACACAGCCTCTTTTCGGTGAATGAGAGTAGGTCATAATCCACTATGCGGGCACAGTGCGGGTTCGTTGATGCCACATGTCTTCGAATTTTTGGTTCTAGAACATGCCGGTTTCCACACGATGATTTCCTTCACCCTTTTGGGAGCAGTGGTGATGTGATTACACAAAGTAAAGCGCTTGTCTGGATTCGAACCTACGACTTACAACTCGTAAGTGGCGGCCGTTACCACTGGGCCACCAGTGCTCTAAAAGGTAAACAAACTGGTAATCAAGATATATCTAAAATGACGTCTGTATACATATGAGACATGTATAATACACGACATGTTTTTGAAAAGTCTTGTGCAAGATTTTTTGAAAACAAGTATTACACACTAACAGTTACAGTACCCATGGGTTTCATTTTGAACGTTCAACAACATTCATTGCGGTATTAACGTTGTTGAGCAGACACATTTTTCGAGAAAATGAAGCGATGGATTAGCAATATTCTTTAAAATGATTAAGATAAATAGTGTGGTACGCAAACAGGGTGCTGTTTTAGGGTGTAAACGCTGGATAAATAGTACAGTCACGAGCAAAAGTATGTATACACTTGGCTTTATTCAAAGTCGATTTTCTCCTTTATTTTTGAATGAAATTTTATATTAGTAGACAAAGACAAAGACAAAGACAAAGACATTTATTCGTTGGATATGGTAGTTACAAAGTTGGTTGGTTCAAATGGATCAGTTCAACACATCCGCCGCTAATAGCGGCATACGAATATTTAAAATGTGAACCTAATGTACACGTGGGTAGGTATAACACCTAACTTTTAGACTACTAAAAACTCTAATAATAAACAATACAAAACACTTATATACTATGGACATTTTATACCTACTCTAGTAATAATATGTACCTATACAATATTAATAAAAACACAACAATAACAACATTTCTATTTACTAACTAAATAAACCTAGGTACCTTATTATAAAAAAAATTAAAAAATGTATATATATATTATTTCCTTATTTACCCTTATAATCAAAAAATTCTTTTAAAGTGTAAAAATTATTTTGGAGAAGCCAATTTTTCAATCTTTTTTTGTAAAAATTAAATGGTAGTTCTCTTATCACTTTTGGAATATTGTTATATATTTTAATGGACATAAGGTAACTGTTTCTGTAGTGGAGAGTGCTACTACAAAATTGGTTTTTTAACTTGGTGGGGTCTCTTTTTGCAAATCTATTATTTTCGGTTACTGTGGAGAAGAAGTGAGAGTTTTTCTTGACAAATATGGCTATTTCAAAAATGTAAGTAGAAGATAGAGTTAATAACTTTAGCTTTTTAAAAATTGGTCTACAGCTCTCGTATGGAGGCGCCCCAGTTATTGCTCGCAAGCATTTTTTTTGCGCTATGAAAGCTCTTTGTATGTGGGATGAGTTACCCCATAGGAGTAGGCCGTACCTCAATACAGACGCTACGTAGCCGTGATAGGCGTTGAGTGCAGCTTCTTCATTCGCTGTTTTGCGTAGTTCTCTTAGAGCGTATACAAATCTGTTTATTTTTTTACATAGATTTTCGATGTGTATTCCCCAATTACAATTTTCATCTAGTGTTAGACCTAAAAATTTTATAGTATTTTCTTTATTAATTATTTGGTTATTGTGATTTAAAATAATTTTTGGTGGATTTTGTTTGTAGTTTGCAAATTGAATGAATTTTGTTTTAGTTAAATTTATTTTTAAGTTGTTTTCGTTTAGCCAATTAATTATATCATTGATGGTTTGATTAACTTCTTGTTGATGTAAATTTTTGTTATTTTCCGGTATTATTACTGACACGTCATCTGCAAATAGTACGCACTTATGATTTGTTATGTTTGGCAAGTCGTTAATGTACAACAGGAAGAGAAGAGGCCCAAGGATGCTTCCTTGGGGCACTCCGGACCCATTGTGTCTAAATAAAGATTTATATACCATTGCAATAAGTTTATCATCAATACGGGATACTTCAACACACTGTTGTCTATTGCTAAGATAACTTTTCAGCCATTCTAACGCTGGACCTCTAATGCCGTAGCGCTCGCATTTATCTAGGAGTGTGTTGTGGTTAACGAGATCAAAAGCCTTGCTCATATCTAGAAAGATTACTGAAACAGAGCGTTTTTTATCTATATTATCTGTTATGGACCTTACCAACGAGAATGCTGCTAGAGTTGTTGACTTACCTTTTTGAAACCCATTCTGTTCTTCATTAATAAGTTTATGTTTGTTTATATATTGAACTAGACGATTATGCATAATTTTCTCATAAATTTTTGAGAATATTGAAATGAGAGTGATAGGTCTATAATTATTTTTATCTAGCGTACTCTTGCTTTTATGAAGGGGCTTAACTATTGAAAATTTTAATCTATCAGGGAAGGTTCCCTCAGATAGAGATAAATTAATTGTGTGGCACAGTATTGGTGATATGATTTCAGCACATAATTTGAGTATGTGCGTAGAGATCTCATCATACCCTACCGACTTTTTATTATTTAGGGACATTATTATACGAAACACTTCGGTGTCTGAGCATGGGTTCAAAAATATGCTGGAACTGTTCCTATTGGGTTGAGATGAACAGGTATTTCTTGCAGGTTGAGGTTTTATATTAGCAATATCAATAAAAAAATTATTAAAAGAGTTAGCTATTTGACTCGGATTGTTTAAAATACAGCCATCGTGATCTATTGCTTTTATTTGATTAAATGTTTTATGAGTGTCTGTTCTATTTTTGATGATATCCCATGTAGCTTTGTTTTTATTTTTAGATTTTAGTATGTGGTTAAGGTTTGAACATTTTTTTGAGCGGAGGACGCAGGATTTTAGTATTTTATTATATTTTAAATATCTAGATCGTACATCATCATTTTTATTTTTAAAGTAACACATTTTTTTAAGCTGTCTTTTATAAGTGCAAGATTTCCTTATACCTTTAGTAATCCATTTGGGTGATGTATTATTAACGTAAACTTTAGTTTTCCTTAAGGGGAAACATAACTTATAAAATAGTGAGAAGTTTTCATGAAATATATTAAAACTATCGTTTGCGTAAGTGTTCTCGAGAACATCAATCCATGACAAATTCCCAATAGCTTCCACAAATTTTTTGATGTTATCATCTGAGTAATCCCTGTTTACACTATACCAGTATTTTAGGGCAGGTTTCCTCTCTTCAACTGGGAATATTAATGTTTGACAAGTGTTGTGATCTGACAGGAAAACTTCGTGAGTGTTTCCAGTTGAGTTTTCTACGTTACTCATGATCTGATCTAAGCAAGAAAGCTGACGTGTTGGTTTATTTATATGTAGTATTAAGCCATAGTTAGATATAAGATCTTTAAGTTTATTTGTATCGTTGCTTTCTTTTAAGGTATCAATATTTAGGTCCCCTGTAACGATAATTCGTTTTTTCCGTTTGAGTAATTTGTGCAATAGTAAGTCTAATTTTTCAAAAAATAGATAAGTGTTTGAATTTGGAATTCTGTAAATACAAATAACAATACATTTTAAAGAAGGTATCTCTACTCCACAACATTCAAATATTTTTTCAGTACATAAATCCTTAGGTAATTCTGTGTTCTTAAAATCAAACATTTTATTTACTAAAATACAAACACCTCCACGCTTTTCTCTTTTCCTTGAGAACGAGCTTGCTAGATTAAAATTTTTAAAATTAATATTTAATTCATCGCCTGCTCTTACAAACGTCTCAGAGAAACATAGAATATCCACGTTAATATTTTTATCTACTAATTCATTTAAACAGAGTTGGACAGAGTCTGTTTTATTAAGCAAGCCAGCGATATTTTGGTGCAAAAGAGTAGCGGTACAATCATAGTAATTGCTATCAGTATTTTTATTGATCACGAAAAAGATTATTATCTATTTTATAATCTAGTTTTTGCTGTGTACAAGTAGAACTTCGTTGATTGTTTACTGAGAAGTAAAAGGGAATAGTGCCCCTTTTTGGAGGCGGATTTGAGGAAATTTTAATTACTTGAGGTTCAGTACTAGGACAAGGTCTTAGAGCTAAGTACTCATAATCATTTCTGTCTATCAAATAGTTAATTCGGTTGCTAGTGTCGTATAGAAAGGCTTTCTTATATTTTGTGACATTTGATAATGATAGGAAGTTACATTGCTTAAAATTATTACAAATACCTTTTAATAGGTTATTGAGCTTCCATTCATTTAAGTAAGGGTTGTGTGTTACACTTAAAATTATAATGTTTATAAACTGTAGCTTACTTAGTAACGCAGCCAAATCCATGGTAATTTTTGTAGGATTTTTATCATTCTGTGCAACACTCAGGATAATATAGTTTTCAGGTGTATCTTCAATATATTTGTAACAGTTTTTGAGGATATCTGGAGTTTGAGCAGATGGTTTTACTGTAGAGGATATTTTATAACGTTCGAATTTTGTATTCTGTCTTGTACGCACCAGTATGTCTCCTAACCCAGCACATTGTTGACCGCCAAATATGAATATCTTTCGGCATTTGTTGAACTCGGAACTATTTTCTCCATCTATCGTATTTTTCTGAAACGAATTTGACTTATCTTCGGTCGATCGTTTGCATGCAGTGGCAGCGCCAGCGCCATCTGTTGTCATCTGGTCGCAACTAATATTGGCATTGAATTGACTTTTTCCGTCAGTATTTTTTTTCGTTAGCTTGCATGTGGCGCCATCTATTATCGTGTTATTGAATACGTTTGTGTTTTGACTAACACTTACATTCTTTGGAGGGTTCTGGTTTTCGGATTCCTTTGCATCAATGACATTGGCTTTTGTTTTTTTATTACGACGACGACGTTTTGGTTCAGGTGTGCTAGTTGAAGAGGAAGTGCATGTTGTCAAACATGAAATTTTAAGCTCTTGTTCTTCAATTTTTTCTTCCAATGATTTTTTTTCTAATATTAAATTATCAATTTGTTTTTGAGCATTTTCTAATTTTCCCTTCAAATCAAAAACTGTTTCTTGAAGTTCTACAGTTTCTTGGCAATTCCATGTAGATAAATCGGGTAGACTTTTATGAAAGTTGTTTGATTCTGTTGACAAAAACGACAGGTCATCTATTGACGATTTATTAGAATTATTGTTTGTTTTTTGCTTTTTGAGTGCCATTCTCGTCGAATATCGAGTTTCCATTTTTGTTTCTTGTGAATTTTTATTAATAAATTAACAAAAAAAAATATCGTAGAGTGAGAGGTTCGAATACACGACCAATTAGCTGTAGCTTTAGCCGATATTTTGTTTACAAGCAATTTTCAATATTCCAAAAAGAAAAGCACGGCCCACGTAGCGAACCCGCTATCTCTCAGGTATACGTATTACGTATACAGTGCATACGTTACGAGCCACGACGTTCGCTAACTCGATGCTTGAAATAGATCTTCTGTTTATTGTAAAAATATAAAAAAGTTCGTTAGGACGCTAGTTTAAAAAAAAAATGTGTATGCGCGCGCACTGTTTAAAATTTGTTTGCATTGCTATTGTTTATATTTTATTTTGGTCAAATCACATGAAAGTTCACTTTAGTTTTTGTTATTTATACAGCTGTATGTGTTTAAGATGTACTTTGTTCAATGTTTATTGAAATGTTTTATTATCACTTCGTTAGTTTACTATTCACTTAGCACTCAATTGTTTTGGTCGGAAGATAATTATGTTAGATGGTAAAGATAATTATTGACTACACTTGTACTAGGTTACTGCTTCTAGTTTATAACATTTAACTTAACAAATTCAGTAAAGTAAGCTTAAAACTATTTTTAATTATTTTTTAACGCGGAGTCGACCTGTACATGACGGCAGCGCCATCTTACTTCTCGTAGGAACATAGCATTTTCGAACTCATAGGTATATGTAAAGTGTCGTATTTCAACGTTACGTTTGTTATTTCGTGAAAAAATCGCAATTTAAAGTTGCCAAGTGTTGACATATTGGTGCTCGTGACTGTACCTACGTACAGTGTAAAAATACTTTTTTTCTTATTATTAGAAAACTATGAATCAATTCAATCGTTTTTAATAATAGCAAAAATGCAAACATTCATTTATTTCTCAATTATGAAACAGATTTCAGTTTCAGTTAAGATATTCAACTCATTATTTCAGCACCAGCACTTATCAATAATTTTGCATTTATTTTCATACATCAAGAAATATAGGTGAAATGAAAGTAAAACCTAACTTAAATAATAATGGTGTTTGTTAGGTCTCAAATAAACCAAGAAACTATTATATTAATATTTTATAATATTATAATAATATTTTCCGACATCAACGCGTGCAAAGGCAAGGGCAAAAGCTAGTTTAAAATATTGCAAATATTACAGCATTGATCAACCTTGTTTTATTATTTTAGCCGGTTGAATGCCGTAATTACAATAAAACCGTTGTGTCTCTCGTGGATCCACGTTCTGGGTACTGCAAGATACTGAGGGCATATTTTCTATATCAATAGTTTCGCTTCGCTTAAAGTTAAAGAGAAAACAAAAAGCTACTCAGTTCTCATTACGTTTGAATAGCAAGAAGGTTTTGTTTCGTCGAGCGACACCAGCAGTGTTTCAAGCTGGTTGCTTACAAAAGAATCATCGTGAATTAATAATAACTGTTCTTCCATTAGCTGCCTTGCTTCTCTTTCCTTTGAGCACAACAAAAGATATTTCCTTCATTCAACTCTTAATGCTTTTTAATGTACGGAAAAATGCCAATTAAAAATAACGGTGCATTAATCCTTTATGATGGTCTAAGTGCTTCTGAGTTTAGCTCTTGAATTTATTATGAAACCGTTAATAAATACATTTTTCTAACTAGTGCTAGAGTTCTATGTGTCCCTATAGTCGAAAAATTATCTGCGTCTTTACATCTTGGTCTTCCTGAAAGGAATGGTGGCTCCCTGGTAACAGCCGCGACTTACGAGTTGTAAGTCGTAGTTTTGAACCCATACGCACTTTACTTTGTGCTTTATATCGAGCCTTTTTATTGGACTTCTGTGGGCTGATTATGATGATGGAAACTGACGGCTTTGACAGCAGTATATGACAGAAGTTGTCCGCTCAACGCACTTTCGGCGCCACGAATTTTATTAATATCTCCTGCCGTCTTTAGACGCTGCCAACGCAGTCATTCCGTGCTCTATGGTATTCTCGCACACTTCATAGTCCTCGATACTAAAATTCTACCAACGCTGCATTGCGCCAAATTCATCTCAATTTCCCTTAAAATTTATATCATTCCCCGAAATATACGACTGCCAAAGAACTAATCTAACTAAATAAAATACCTAAATCCTATTACAGAGCATCAACACATTCAAAAAGAAAGATTTATCCAGTCCTTTTTGCGAAGCAGACGACCTTGAAGAGGAGATAAACGTTAACACAGCTAGACCCGACTTATGATTGGAAATGGCTTTCAATCGAAAAAAAAAATAGAAATTTTCTGATCTCAAGCTTTATCGCGAAAGTTCCCGGAGGATAGAAACTCATTTATATTTTTACGACTTGCTAGGACATTGCTATATCTAGATCTGTAAGGTTTTAATGATAGATGTCTTATAATTTATTGGATCTGCGAAGTTTCGGTGGGTATTGAAAATCTATTTTTTTTGTTTAAGAAGATTTTGAGGTCGTTGCTATGTCAGATAAGCTCATTGGAATTTATTAAATTTATTAAGTGCCTTATTAATGCCGCCAGTCTCTTGGGTACATTACCAGTCGACAGCGATGCGGATTAATTTTTTGACGCTATATTTTAGTTTGTGTATAGTTTTGGTTAAGTTAGGATATAATTTTATTAATTAATTAGGTATTAGTTGCTTATTATTTTAATTTACAGAAATAATAAGTTATAGTTCTTTATTTTCACCCTTTCTGTTTTTTTTTGCGGATGGGAAATCATCATTCCCGCTCTGGGTGGAGCGGAAGGGAGTGTCAGACTCTTACTGACTAAAACCCACCCGTGTTCCTTCCTTAGCCCTTTATGTTCCGGGCCAGCGGCAACCCTTTCGGACAATCCCGCTAACCCGGCAGGCTTCGGCCCTAGTGGGCCCCTTCTCTGATGCTGACATCTCTTTGAGGCGCACATGGAACACGTACGCGCAGTCCGGCACGGGCCTGGTCCTGATCGGACGGTGAGCTACCCATTACTCTCCGCCCGCAGGCCTGCGCCTACGTTGGCCGGGAGTCGTCGCGCGGCTCCCGACAGTACCCAATTGTGTAATTTATTTTTATTATAGTGTCTAGTGGATTATTAACCGGCTAGCACTTTTTACCTAACAAGGTTTGGATATGCTTTCAGTCTAAATAAATACGGCTTCATATCAACTTTTTTTAGAAGGTTAGTGATGGTCAACAGAGTTTCCTGCCTACCTTTATCGACTGTCATAGGTATTTTTAATCAGGGCTAACGTTCTTTCTAAGGCCCAGAAATTTCTGCGATTCAATGCCAAAGGAATGCTAATTAAAAAAAAAAAATTTTTCATCCCGCTAGTTTAAACGTTTAATTAGCCACAAGTAAGGCTTCCAGTAAGTCACTTCAATGCTTAAAAAATATAAGACCAACGTTAAAAAATATTCTATGTACATCAAAACTGCCTACCCACTTTTGCCTTGATATCCTTAAGTGGGGATGAGAACTGTCCTGACCCTTATGTCCAATGTATGAGTGTTTTTCATTTATTTGTCCTCTCAATCACTCAGGACAAGTTGACAGCTTGAATTGAGTGGCTGAGATTGTCCCCAATTTATTAAATTAAGTATATAGTTTATTACGATAATGAATTCAGAAGGGAAGCAAAGATTTTTGCTGGGGAGCATGATAATGCTGAAGGAGATTATAATAATTAATAGACTATTAGAACTCTTATTGAATGACAAAGGCCTCTAATGCTATTGTGTATTTATGGTTTTTCTTGAATTGACATGCGTAATTAATGGCCTTGTAAAGTTTAATTGATGTTTTTGAAGTATGTTAAAAATTAAACTTTTTATCACTTTTTAGTTTTATTCTATGAGATCACTTTTTCATTTCATTCTTCTACGTCACGGATATTTTTATCGAGAATTAGCAGATAGACAAAATAATGCTATTTACGTGATAATTATTATTCCTCTTTAATTCTACGCTTTTGCAGACACCTTCTTTTCCACTTATACAGATTACTTTTAAATCCCGAATCACTTGGGTCGTCAACATTTGGGCGATTTTTCGTGAATTTTAAAGCAACTCCGTTTTATATGTCGGTAAGTCCACCTCGGCCCACCGTCGGCTTAACCAAGATTTGGACCAAAGCTATAAACCAAATTTTATCCCGATCCTTTGAGAAATACGGCTTCCATTTCGCGGGTGAATTTCTTTATGTCCAATATTTCTACCTTATGGTACCGCGGACTGGACTTAGGAGTTAAGCTGTGCGAAAGGGGGAAAATGGAGCAGTATTAGTGGTTGTCTTTTGTTTTGAGGAAATAAGTTTGAAAATAAACAAATTGTAGTCTGTTATAACAATATTATTCATCGGCAAAGTGTGAATCTTACGGTTAAAGATATTTATGTCTCAAAAGAATTACATATTTACTTGTAAAGAAAATATAAATAGGGTGACACTTTATCGAGTGCCATTATACGTATTTAAAAATAAAATATAGCCGTGCGGTGTTACTATATTAACAGTAGGTCCTGTAAGAATACCAGCCCTGTGGTATTTATTTTTTAAATATCGCAGCATTATGCTGAAATAGTAGCCTTCTTCAAACTCAAACTCAAAGCATTTATTTCAATTAAACCATTTACAGGCACTGAATTGTCAAGAAGTCGGTCAGTCAGAAAATATGAAGATAGTTGCCCATTCCAAAGTGTAGGTAGGTATAGGTACCTATGGAGAAGAACGGGCAAGAAACTCCATGGACACTCTTATAAATTATATTTTTACAAAAATATTTTTGGCCTTGCACAGGTCTTTATTTTTTGTTGTTTATTTTTTTGTTGTTGTTTATAAGTAATGTTGTTTTTTTCTTTCTATTATTTTATTTTTCTTTCTTTCTTAACTACATAATATAATAATAACAATTCCAAATTCTGAAAATAATTGATAGGTACTGTGTAATTAGCTGGACTTGAAATCATTATCTGTTTCATTAGATAGACTTCACGAGAAAAAGACAGAAAGATCGGCAGAAAGGTTTTGTAGGTTAACTTAAGGTTAACTTAGGATTTCTAAATAATGTGCGCAAAAAACATAAATTACTTTCAAGGATAATTCTCAAAGGACAACGGGCGAAAGTAGTACCTACCAATTATCTTACATTTTTACCCATTATCCTTATAAGCCACGCTTATTTAGCAGATAGATAAACACAACAAAATCTTCTTCATCTATCAAAAATCCTATTCCAAAAATATTCTTCGTACAAAAAAGTACAAAAACTTTTCATTATCTATAACCCACATGGCGCTCGCAACTTTTAATATTCAGTTTAAAAATTAAATGGCGTACATAATTCTTAAAGCTCCGACAGCAGAACTAAATTTCCTGCCACTAAATCAAATTCTTGTTCCTAGCTGTGAACTTCATACATTTGCATACATAGTATTTCCTTGTACGCCACTTTAAGATTTTAGCGTACCACGTCTTTCGTAATTGTTGTGGAAATTCTGACAATTGTGAAGCTGTAGTGTCATTTGGAGGTAGGTACTTTGTCTCTTTCATTGTCATGATTGTTACTTATGTAGCATAGTAGCTTCAACCTACAATGTTCCCAATGCTGGAACACAAGTCTTTTCTCGTCGAGAGAAAGTGAGCCGTAATCCACCACGCAGGTCCAGTGCCACCGAGAGAGTTGAGAGCAGTGGTGATGAAATAATTTACACAAAGTAAAGCGCCTGGTCAGCGGGATTACCGCTGGCCCGAGACATAAAGAGCTAAGGAAAGAACATGGGTGGGTTTTAGTCAGTAAGAGTCTGACACTCCCTTCCGCTCCACCCAGAGCGGGAGGGGTTATTTGATGATTTCCCATCCGAAAAAAAAACGCCTGTCTGGGTTCAAAACTACAACCTACAACTCGTAAATCGCGGTCATTACCACTGGGCAACCACTGCTCTACAACGTGTAACGTTAAGTGCGCAAAACCTCTTAAGAGATCATTGTACTCATCATCATGAACTACTTTTACTATGGGACAAAACTTGAAATCGCAAAAAAAAACAGCTGTTCAGTACATTTTGACTAGTTATGCGAGCATAAATGTAGGGACAACAGATTTTTTTTTCGCGATTTCAACTTGCGTCCCATATTAAAAGTTGTTCATAATGATGATTACAATGACCCCATAAGAGGTTTTGCGCATTTAACGTTACATCTTGTATAGTATTAGAAGTATAGATAGTAATGTTGATTTATGCTTCACAGTGCGTAGAAAGGTTGCCATAGTGCCAACAACAATATCCAACCTTGGCTTTAACTTGCAAGTTTTCCAACTATAAAGTAACATACTACCACCACCCACATCTATGTTCAATGAGTCCATTGTTTCAGCCCAAAACTAAGCTTAACCATAGGTCCATTCGAATTGGAATTGAGTAGATCCACTAACTCAAACTTCGATCTTTCGAACTGGTCAATAGTGGAATTTGAAGTAACATGCATTACTTACTTGGACGCATTTTACGAGGTCCGGGATTCCTAAGTGATGTAGTATTCTTGGGGGAACTGAAAGGCTCTCTTCATGAAGTATTTAAAGTATTGGTTCTTGATACAATTTATTTACATTTTTAAACCGGGAAAATGTTTTCTATACAGAGTGAAACTGAAAACATGCGACAAATCGAAATAGGAGATTGTACTCATCATTATGAACAACTTTTACTATTGGATCAAACCTGAAATCGCGAAAACAAAATCAGCTGTTCCATACATTTTTTATTTGATATGGGTTTGCTCTTGACTTAGAGTCTAGGTCAGAGGTGACAGAGACAAAGTCGACGATGGAGTGAGCTTACCCAGAAGAAGCCTGTTCACTCTTACTTTGAAGAGATTCGGGTTGTATGCGCTCGGAAACACAGACGCAGGTAGAGAGTTCCACTCTTTTGCTGTGCGCATTATAAATGACATGATTATGATCGCATAACTCGTCAAAATGTAGGGAACAGCAGATTTTTTTTTCGCGATTGTAGCTTTGGTCCCTTAGCAAAAGTTGTTCATAATGATGAGTACATCCTCCCATTTCGGTTTATCGCATGTTTTCAATTTCAACCCTGTATATTCGTTTTTAAAGTACAAAATTGCATAGCTAATGCCAAAAAAACGATGTTCCATGTTACCTCTAAACACATTATTGTCAAAATATTTGTAATACCCGAATAATAAAACTGAATAATTCATTTGTTTTTTTATTTGTTTGTTTGTTTGAACGCACTAATTTCTAGAACTTCCGGTCGGATTTGAAAAAATATTTTTCATTTGATAGCCCAATTCTTAAGGAAGGCTAATAAAGGCTATTAAACATCAGGGGAATTATTATATGTATTAAGTCAGGGGAACAAGAAATTTCACGCGGCCGAAGTCGCAGGCAGAAGCTAGTGCATTAATAACCGTAACAAATACCGTAATCATAACTGGTCGTGCGAATATGTGTTTGACCGTGCATTTTTACTTTTGGTATTACGCAATTTTAAATGGTATTGTTTGTTACCTCATATTTACACGTTATTGTCAAAATATCAGTGTCACACTAAAACAAAGTTCCTGAATATTACTTGAAAAAAATTCATCGATTGTTTACCTTAAATTTATGCGCGAACGTAGGTTGTTGTATCCACAACCCAACCCATTTCACTCCATTACCTTTAGTGCTTGGCCAGACTGGCAAGGCGGGGAGCGGCGCCGGTGCGGGAATGCGTGCGATCTGTCTGTCCGCAGTCGAGCGCGGCTGCGTTCTGCGTGTTATCGTGTCCAGTCTTTGTCAAAATATAATATGAATGTAGAAGACTTATTTTTACTAGAAAAAAACTCGAACTAGTTTGAGAACCCTGGTAGGTATCCGCGCGGACAGCCTGCGCACCCACTGCGGCCACTTGTATGAACGAGCTATGGCGTGAGTTGCCCGCGCGCTCTACGTGCCAAACAGCCTACGTCGCTCGCCGCGCCCGTGTGCCCACTATGGACACTCAAATGAAGTTCATAAGTTTGAGTAAGCAGCGCCGCGCCCGCCCCGCGCCCGCGCTTTCTGTCTGGCCAAGCACTTAGGGGTACCTATCGACTAAAATAGCATACAGGTTACTTTGAATACATCATAGGGTTGCAGCATAATGCTGAGCGACAGCCGTTTTGCATGGATGTGACGCATGTTTCCCCCAACCCTTTCTTATTTTTTTGTTTATGTTCTTTATTGCGTCATGTTTACCGCTATTATACGTATTTTATTTCTTTTTGTTAAAAGCGTAGTATGAAAAAAAAGATACATCAACATTACAAAATATACAATGGGCGGCCTTATCGCTTTCTGGCAACCTTGGAATGGACAGTGATTTTCCTGGACTTAGATTGGGGCTGTCGTTGGTACAAATATTATGTATACAATACACTAAGACAGATACACAGATATACAATGCGTCACATAATGAACGCAAGACCTCATACACCCCAATTAGAGTATTGAGTTAAAAGCATAATACAATGATCAAAACAATTTTTTTTTAAAGCTAACTATTTTTATTAAGTAAATTGTGTTGACCCAATCATTACTTACTTTAACTATCTTAAATGTTACCGAAATTGATTCAGTAATCAATTATGAACAAATTACTTTCAGGACTTGCGTTTATTCTGTTACACCATACATATCCAAAATTATAGAAAAAAAAAAAAAAATTCTCTCTGTAAGAGGGTGTGTGCCGTAAACCACCACGCGGGCCCAGCGCGGATTGGTCACCACAAATCCACTATATTTTCACCGTCTTTGAGAGCAGTTGTGATAAAATAAGTAAAGTGCCTTGGGTTCGAACGCACGATATGTAACTCGTAAGTCGCGGCCGTTACCACTGGGCCACCACTGCTTCCAATAGCTCATGCCATTGCAAAATTGTGATGGTAGAAGAATTGAGTGTCTAGAGCCAACCCCTATGGACGTAGGTAGGTAAGTATCTACCTACAAGTAAGCAAGCAAAAGCAAGCAAGCATCGTTAGAGTGGCGATCTGTCGGCCCACTGAGTGACCCCAGGGAAGACTGCGCACAGTGGTCAATGGTCATGTGCTGCCTTTCACACTAGCGCAGTAAGGTTTCGGGGAGATCCCTTTACAGTCTTACCAGAGATGTGCTCTAACAGGCGTTGCACAGAGGGATGGCAGGGGCTACGGATTGGTCTTTTGAGAGATCTTCCATGTGCAGATGGTGACCTCTGGGGTGATTTTAGTGAAAAAAATTCAAGTTGTCAGGGTCAATGTCAGGGTGTGAGTTAAAGTAAAATAATTACAGAATGTAATCAATGTCAAAAAAAAAGAGTAAATTTTACAATTAAATTAGCAACCAGTTTGATTTTGTCTAGACTCTAGATTGTCCTATGGAGCAGGAACAGCATGTTTCCAAGCATTCTTATCTTGTGAACAAAGTTGTGTTTTACAAAGTGTACGTTTAATGTGAGTTTAAAATTATCTTTCATTTAATTGCAATATATCACAAGGTATTTTATTGTAACATTTAACACAGTACCCCATAAAAGATGTATGTACTTTGGCTAATCTGAAAAATGGTTGATTATGATGATTATTGTATTAGTAACATACAAAAATGTTCGTGCCAACACTTTTGTTATTAAGAATTCCATAAATGTTCTACCTTAGACAACACTTTTGTTATTAAGAATTCCATAAATGTTCTACCTTAGACTTTAACGAAGTTTACAAAATTACCATGTAAAAGTAATTTTTCTCACCGACATTCAATTAAAACCGAAAATGTATTTAATTTCCTTTGCCCATTTAACTTCCTCCCAAGAATTTCGGAAACGTTTTTGTTTTAAATTCAAGAGAAAATGTTTATAATTTTCGGGGTGTACAGGTCGATTCAGTTTTTATTGGGCCGCGTTTCCTGGTTCAAGAAAACAGGGATTGTTTTTGTTTAAGAAATTTGAAATATCTTATTTTTGTTCCAAATTTTTTTTTAAATAACATAACAGTGGTTCACTCACAAACGTCCAAAACCCTTATAAATAAATGGACAGTTCATTGAAGAAGCCTGACCCTCAAACCCACAAACATATTTCGTCCTTCGAGCCGGATACAAGCGTGGGCTTGTAATCCCCGAAGGGCAAGACAGAGGTGTACCTATTGTACTGTACAGCCACATTTCACCAGTCATGTTTAAGTCCCATATAACAGGGCGAGCTTATTGCCATCAACCGGGCATAAATCCAGACTCAGGTCTGCTAATGAGAAATTCCTGGTGGGAAAATCCACTATCACTTTGCCCGACTCGGGAATCAAATCACTCAGGACCTTATGCTCAACAGCAGCTCTTGCGACCACCAGACCAGCGATGCAGTAATTAACTTTCAAGCTATTTTCACCGCTCCGTCCCGGCGCGCGACGATATTTTATGACATTACAATAGAAACCCATTATTACAGTGGAAAATCAATTGTGTCTCATTACTTTTTATTTCAATTTTACTTTCTTATCTAACATAGATCTAAAAGGCTTATTACACTGCGCCTGAGTCTTATTAAGACTGTCTTAAAGTCTAATTAGACAAGCTCGCTATTACACCGCCCTGAATACCGCATGCTCATATTCATCAACTTCTTTTTTATTGTTTTTACTGTAGCCTTTTCATGAAAGTTTTTATACATTTCTAATAACACCCGGAATCTTTCTGCACGAAGTGATTGCTTTAAATAATCTTTGTGACTTTTCTGCCATAAATATGGCATGTCACGGTACACATCAATAAGATTAAAAATCACTTCCTTTTCTTTTGAACAAGCAATTTTGCACGCCACAGCAAACAAACACGTGACTTCACTTTGTCGCCGCTGCCGCGCGCTGTCTGAACGGTCTAAGCGTGCTAAATCTTATTAGACCACGTGATATTCAGCAAGCAAGCAAGCAGGCACGGCCGAACCCACTCAATCAGTCTAGTTACAGACTAACTTGCTTACTCTTATTACACTACACTAAATCTCACTGATCTCACTGTCTTGATACTGCGTAGTGTAATGGGTCTTTTATGAAAATTGTTACTAACACTTTTATGGATTCTGTCCGGAATAAATGACAATTATTATGATTATTAGCGGTGATTAAGAGGTATGAATATTTAATTAGATATTAGAGTGGTACTTATTACCTACTCCGAAATTCTAGTGATTAAATTTTAAATGATGGATCATAGTTACAATAATGCTTAAACATAACTTACATAACTGATGAGTAAGAGTAAGTATAGGTATATTTCTGCTTAACCCTTCAGGATATAGTTCAAGTTATTTATTTCATAACAAAAATACATTTACAACCATAATGGCTGTAGGAAACAGCCACGAAGAAGCAGTAGAAAAGGTACAAATGGCTGTAAATCAAGTTTATGACTGGACCAAAAAATGGAGGATTAAACTTAATGAATCGAAATCTGTTCACATAGATTTTACCAACAAAAAACAACAGTATTCTCCAGTTTACATTAATAATAAACAAGTTCCATACGAGAATACAGCCAAGTATCTCGGTATGACCCTTGACGCAAAGCTACGCTGGAAAGCCCACGTCAAGAAGAAAAAAGATGAACTCGACCACCGATTCAAAAGAATGTATTGGCTACTTGGAAGAAACTCCATGCTGTCCGTGCAAAATAAATTGTTGTTATACAGACAAGTCCTAATGCCAGTTTGGACTTATGGTATTCAGCTGTGGGGCTGCACCAAACAGACCAATATATTAATTATACAACGATTCCAGAACAAAGTGCTTAGGGAAATTGTAAATGCACCTTGCTACATACGAAATGATGACCTCCACCGGGACCTAAAAGTTGAGTTCATCGAAAAAGTAATCCAGAAACTTGCAGAAGCTCACGAAAAGAGACTTCATCAGCATGTGAACGTCGAGGCAATCCAGCTTCTCGACCACACAAACATAGTTAGAAGACTAAAAAGAACAAAACCGTTCGAGTTAGTGTTTAGTGTTAGTGAATAGTGTAAAGTACAAAAGTGCCAAACAAACACAAGAACGAAGTGTATTCGCCTTAATAGAGACAATAAGAAAAGTGCTATTGGACACATTCTTACTAAAGACAATTTTTAATAGTTTAGGTTATAATTAAATTACTTATTAGTCTATCTAAAAGGCTAGATTGTAATAAGATTAGGGTCCATCCTATTGTTGAACCCTAAGACAAGGAAAAAAAAAAAAAAAACAAAAACATTTGTGTCGAAATAACAGGCGTGAAGTTATGTATGTAAATTATTAATAGCCTGAGCGCCTTAGTACCTTTTCAATTGTCATCCTGTCATGTTCACAGAAATGATGTCTCAAATAAAATATTAATCTCTTAGAGAATTAATAATATAATTTCACGAAAATTATTTTGTGCTCGATTTAATTCGTTTCTGAATGTGTTCTATTATTCTTTTGTTTTTGTATAAATAATAATTTTAGAACGTAAAAGATTTGTGAAAAAGGTCTCGGAAAGAGTTGACTGTATTATATGCAAGCGAAGCCGAAACGAAGAAACATATTTCTAGTCGAGTAATTAACTGAAAACATTACAATCACTTTCTATATTAAACCAATAAATAAACCTAAAATAAATACCAAAGACTACTTAACATGACACCTAAGGACCATTCCCAGAGTGTTCAAGAAATTAAAGACAAACAAACACGAGTGCTCTTAACAGATAAAGGAATGGGACACACAATGCCACTTCAATATTTAAAGTGGATATCTTGTACGACTTTAGCTGTGTTGTCTCCAGTACAATAGTAAGACTATTATCTCTTAGACTTATGTCTTCCTAGTACCTGCGCAGTGAAAAGTTGGGATTTTCATGCCCAAACAATGGGGTCGAAGATATTAGATTTGCACTAGCGTATTTTATCACTTAGCTGTGTTGTCTCCAGTAAGGGTATTATCTCTTACACTCATGCCTTCCTAGTAGGTACCTTTTCAGTAAAAAGTTAGGATTTTTCTTGCCTGGTTGTGATAATATCAGCATAATTACTACGATTACATCGAATGCAGTCAAGTCAGTGTAGCTGAAAATCGGGTTGAAGGCAAAGATTATACATAATCAGCCAATAATGTTCCCACTGCTGGGACACAGGCCTTCTTCTGTGAGAGGGACTGGGCCACCACCACGCGGGCCCGAGATATCTACAAATGACTTCGAATTGGTTCTAGGACATGCTAGTTTTCTCACTATGATTTCCTTCGCAGTTTTGAGCAGCGGTGATGAATTTTACACCAAGTCAAGCGCCTGTCTGGGATCGAACCTACGACCTACAACTTGTAAGTCGCGGCTGTTATCACTGGGCCACCACTGCTCTTGACAGACGGTTTAGGAAGCCATATTTGAGACGCATTTTCGTACGAATTTGAAACGCGAAACGCACGAACGATCCCTTTTCTCCGAGTACTATCGGAGTTTGCACATTGGATACAAGTTGCTCGTGCGTATATAAACTTGTTTGTATATTTTGCTTAGTCATGCGTAGCAAATACAAAATGGATACGAAGGCTGCCGTCTTTATGGAAAAGCAATTATGTTTACAGTATTTGACAAGTGTCGTATGGCTACTTACGATTAAAAATATTCCAATTTGCGCCAGTAAAGTTAGGGAAATTAATTGTTCCGCAAATTGGCCACTAATTTCAATTCACTAGTGATGCGCGCGGTAATGTTGTATATCCCAACATCCGAACGTATTTAGAGGACCTATATCTATGCGCGCGTCACGACCGTGTGCGATTCACTCACGGTGACCACTTGACCAGCACATTCGAAATCCTGCTCCGGGGGAAGACCCACGTTCACTTGATCCAGAATCACATGTGACCTTACTGTTGAGTATGTGTGCGTGTGCCTACGCACCGATAGTCGTAGTCCAATAAAAGTCAGTGCGCTAATAGCAAGCAGTTGTTTCACTCGTCTGTCCTCGTACTTAACATTGGCGACGAGTACCCACGCAAAGTAAAAAAAGTAAAAATGTCCGGTTCGGTTTTTGGTCTTTTATCAGTGTTTGATCACAATGTACAGTCTTGGGAGACCTACAAGTGCCGCATTAAACAATGGTATGTGGCTAACGACATTACCGGGACGAGCGATCCTACAGGAACAAAGCGACGAGCTATCTTGCTGAGCGCACTCGCGGATGGCACACACAAGTTGGCATCGGATCTCGCGTTACCAAAGCAGCTGCAAGACGTGCCGTATGATGACGTACTTAAGCTTCTGGACGAGCATTTCACTCCGAAGCGGTGTGGGTTCGGCGAACGGTACAAGTTTTACGCGGCTACGCAACAAGAGGGGGAGACGTATGCACAATGGGCCGCAAGGTTACGAGGTCTGACGGCGCACTGCGGGTTCTCTAACGTAGAAGAAGCTCTTCGAGATAAATTTGTTATGGGAATGTTGCCGGGATCTGACAGAGAGAAGCTTTTCTCGAAAGATCTCGCAGGCCTGACATTATCAAAGGCGATGGAGTTGGCGGAGAACACGCGGAGTGCACGTGCGGCAGCCGCCGCCGGGGTGCAGGCCGCGCCGCACGATCAGCTGTTCAAGATTGCGCGGGCGACGGATTCGGCGGGCCCAGCGCATCGAGAGGCTGCGTCAGGTTCGGGAGTTAAAGTGCAGTGTCAAGTGTGTGGCTATCATAATCACGAGTCATCCCAGTGTCGGTTCGTAAAGGCAAAATGTAGGAAATGCAATGCTACGGGGCATCTGCGTAGGATGTGTAAAAAGATTAATTATGTCGAATCGAGAGCTGTGGACGAGAGCGACGATGACGGTGAGTGTTTTAATATTCGGTCAGTTAAAGGGGAACCGATGATAGAAACGGTGTTGGTCTCGGGAATCGAATTAAAATTCGAGATAGATAGCGGTTCGGCCGTTACAGCAATTTCTGAGGAAACATATAAAACATATTTTAGAAATGTACCATTGTCGATGACTAGTAAACGTTTGTGTTCATATACCGGTGATAAAATTGTTTGTGAGGGTATAGCTCAGTTACAAGTAAGTTATGCGAATACATCGCATGTACTGGGTGTTTATGTCGTGCGAGACGGTGGTCCGCCGATTCTCGGCCGTGATTTTATTTCAAAATTTAGGTTAGAATTGTTGCCGATACAATATTGTGACCAAACGGATAAAAATGATATGTTTGCTACATTGCAATGCCGTTATCCATCGGTCTTTTCGGATAAATTAGGATTATTTAATAAATTTAAAGTGAAATTACAATTAAAGGAACTTGCGAAGCCAGTGTTTGTTAGGGCTCGACCAATAGCTTTCGCTTTGAAAAGTAAAGTAGATAAAGAGATAGATCGATTAGTAGGGTTAGGTATATTGAAGCCGGTTGATCACGCGCGGTATGCGTCACCGATTGTGCCCGTGTTAAAGCAAAATGGATCTATACGCATATGCGCCGATTTTTCCACTGGTGTAAACAAACAGTTAGTTATTGATCAGTATCCTTTACCAACAGTAACTGAACTTTTTGCTAAGTTGTATGGGGGACAGCAGTTTACCAAATTGGACCTATCAAATGCTTACAACCAATTTATGTTAGATGAAGAGTCACAAGAATTAACATGCATAAATACGCATAGGGGAATTTTTAAACAAACGCGTTTATGTTTTGGTATTGCGAGCGCGCCGGCCGTGTTCCAGCGCGCGATGGAGGGCGTGCTAGCTGGCGTGCCCGGCACACTCTGTATGCTCGACGATATTTTAATTACCGGTAAAACTAAAACGGAACACCTGAATAGATTACATCAAGTGCTGCAAAAATTACAAGACGCGGGACTTACCTTACAAAAAGAAAAATGTGTGTTTTTCAAAGACGAAGTTAATTACTTGGGTTACGTGATAAATAAGGATGGACTACATAAATCACCACAAAAAATAAAAGCCATGGTGGAAGCGCCGGTGCCGGCTAATGTTAATCAATTGCAGTCATTTTTGGGGTTGGTTAATTATTACAGGAACTTTGTTCCTAACGCGTCTTCGATTTTATGCCCTTTGTATGAGCTGCTAAAAAAGGGTAGCAGGTGGTGTTGGACACGGGAACACGAAGAAGCGTTCGGTGCGATTAAAACATGTTTAGCGTCAGAACAAGTATTAGCACATTTTAACCCAGATGCTACTATAATTTTAACAGTGGATGCATCACCGGTAGGGCTTTCCGCAATATTATCGCAAGCAGAAACGGATAGGTCAGAGAGACCGATCTCTTTTGCTTCGAGGACGCTTAATGCGGCTGAAAAGCGTTACTCGCAGATCCAAAAGGAAGCGACCGCGATTATTTTTGGGGTTAGGCGTTACGATCAATATTTATATGGCAGGTCGGTTCCGTTTATTCTCCGGACCGATCATAAGCCACTGTTGTCGATTTTCGGACCGCACCGTGGTATACCAGAAGTTTCAGCAAACAGACTACAGAGATACGCGCTGTTTCTGAGCGGGTATAATTATCAAATCGAATATGTACGTAGCACTAACAACAGTGCGGATTTCTTATCTCGCGCTTGTTTACCCGAGGAGGCAGGTGTGGACAGGGGCGTGCGGGGCGTCGACGCGACGATGCCCGATCTCGACCGCGCATCGTATATTAATTTTGTGTTGGAAGGTAGTCTACCAGTAACATTAAAAATGTTACGTGACACGACACTTGCAGATGTGACCATGGGTAAGGTAGTGGATTGTGTGTTGAATGGATGGCCTAGGAAAATGTCGGGTGATGATATGAAACCGTATCATGCGTGTAGGACGCAACTGTCTTATGAAAATGGTTGTGTTATGCGAGGACACAAAGTTGTAATTCCGGAGAAATTACAAGCAAAAATTCTAACGGAATTGCATCAATCCCATTTAGGTATTGTTAAGACAAAGGCAGAGGCGCGGGGGCGTGTTTGGTTTCCGGGAATCGACGCGGCTTTAGAGCGTTTGATAGGATCGTGTGAAGTATGCATGCAATTACGACCATCACCGGCGCGGGCGCCGATTGCGCACTGGGAATATCCTCCAACGCCATTTTACCGGGTTCATATTGATTTTCTAGGGCCTATTAACAGTAACACCTATTTAGTGGTAGTGGATGCCTATTCCAAGTGGGTGGAGGTTTATAATATGAAGTGCAGTACTTCTACTTCAGCAACAATTGACAGATTATATGATTTTATGTCAAGATTTGGTATTCCGCATACACTGGTTAGCGACAATGGTACATCATTTACGTCACATGAGTTTGAGGCTTTTTGTAGGGTGAACGGAATTTCACACATGACGTCACCGACATACCACGCGGCCAGTAACGGGCAGGCAGAAAGCTATGTTAAGATAGTAAAGAAGGGTATTAAAACAAGCTTACTTAGTGATAAGGGGCCGCGTAATTTAAATAACAAACTTTTAAAATTTTTGTTTGACTACAGGAATTCCGTTCACACAATAACGGGGTCCTCGCCGGCTGAGCTGGTTTATGGTCGGAAGCTTAGAACGCGTCTTGACCTATTGAAACCCGAATCGCCGTCGCCATCGTCCACGGCACTCGCTAAAATTGTTAAACGTAAACAGTGTTTGCAAAATAAGACGGGCGGACACAACACCCAAGTTTTTGCTAGCGGTGACGCAGTTTACTATAAAAATCATACAGTTAATGGTAAATATACTTGGTGCAAAGGGATAGTCATTAAAAAAATCGGCAAAGTGTTATATTTAATAAAAGATGAAGTAACTTCAAAGACATTAAGAAAACATAAAAATCAGATAATAAGGTATAAAGGCGACGATTGCAATGACGACAAAGACGAGGATATAGACCTAGAGGAGCAAAGTGGTGGCCCAACGACAGAGATGCAGATTCCGGAACAGATGTCGCCACCGGGCGCTGGTGAAGGAAGTAAAGATACGTCAATGGCTGAAGATAGTACCAACCAGGCAAGAGCAGCCACACACACAGGTACACCCCCAGTTGTTGTTTCACAGCCTACCATATCAGACAATTCCGGGGAGGAGGATGAGTACCAGGAGGCTTTAGCCGGCTCACCAAGCACGGGACCTTCTGAAGAAGCGCCACCGCAACAGCAGGCAAGTGAGCCAGGGGCAACACCACGGTCTAAACGCAATCGGCCTAAAGTCAACTACAAACTGTTCTATTAGAAAGTAGGTTTAGCTATAGCACAATGTTGAAGTATAGTATAGTTGTGGATTGTATTTCTAAGCTAAGGGGAGGAATGTTGAGTATGTGTGCGTGTGCCTACGCACCGATAGTCGTAGTCCAATAAAAGTCAGTGCGCTAATAGCAAGCAGTTGTTTCACTCGTCTGTCCTCGTACTTAACACTTACATAAGTGGTCTTCACCATTTAGCAGGCAACAGTTTTTTCATAGTCAACTTATCAAAATCTGTGTTGTCGTAACCCTATACTGGGGTCCAGTGCCGGCTCACCATCTTCAAGGTTTCCATCCGGAAATATCGGTGGCATCCGCGGAGAGAGTGTTTGAAGACTAAGGTCTTCAACCAGTGCGTCCTGCCCGTCATGACATACGGTGCTGAAACGTGGACACTGACGGTCGGGCTGGTCCACAAATTCAAGGTCGCTCAGCGCGCTATGGAGCGAGCTATGCTCGGAGTCTCTTTGAAGGATAAAATCAGGAATGAAATTATCCGGAAAAGAACCGGAGTTACCGACATAGCTTGCAGAGTAAGCAAACTGGAGTGGCAGTGGGCTGGCCATGTCTGTCGAAGGACCGATGGCCGGTGGAGCAGACGAGTCCTGGAGTGGAGACCGCGTATCGGCAAGCGTAGTGTGGGACGCCCCCCAGCTAGATGGACGGACGACCTAAAGAAGGTGGCTGGGGTAGACTGGATGCGGAAGGCGGAGGACAGGGTGCTGTGGCGCAGTCTGGGAGAGGCCTATGTCCAGCAGTGGACTGCGATAGGCTGAGTTGATTGATTGATTGATCTGCGGAGCGACAGGCCACCACTTTCCGGAAAACCCATATACCATCGAGCTGCGCGCCGGGTGCTTATTTTACCCGCGTGGCCGTGTCGAGCATAACAAGTCTGGCAAGAACATCCGCCGACCTGGCGTTTGCAAGGAAACCTTGTGACCGTAGACCTACCCACACCTTATCTCTTTTTTTTATCTAATATATTTTATGTTGACACTTTACGTGGGTATTATTTATATCCCCACGCAAACCTCTTACGTCACAATACAAAGGAAAATTGAGTACAATTTAGACTGTTTTCAATACCAGACAAAAGTAAACCAACCAACACAAACAAAACTTTTTCTCAACAAAGACAATCTTGTATCATACAAAACGTATTTTCAAACAAAATTAACAAATGTCAACAACAATAACTGTTGATTCTTTGACAGTTGAATGAAATGACGAATTTTCTACCCTATACCTGACCATTTAGAGAAAATTTTTTGTACAATTTAGACCATCTTTCTGTGTATGTATCACGTAAGGAAAGTTACCACCAACAAACGAAAACAAACGTTTTCTCATCATAAAGACTGCTGTGTCATAAGATACGTCGTTTCAAACAAAGAGTAATCTTAGGTTGTTCACAGTCATCGCAGATTTCTTTTTCAGTTTTTAGCCTCCTCCGCACTGGGACGCAGCCTAAATACATGTGGCTGTGGAAATGTACATATTTTAAATGATTTTTACCTACATGGTAGCAATGATGGCCCAGTGGTAACGGCCGCGACTTATGTGTTTGTAGGTCGAGGGTTCGGACCCAAGCGTTGAAAAAATTTGATTCGTGATCGTAAAGTGCGTATAATATTAGTATGGATTGAATTACTATTTCCATGAAATATCAATCAATAGGATTATAAGAACATAGGGTTATATTGATGATTTTAATTCTGTAAATACATACTTGTTACGGTCGCGAATCATATTTTGTGCAACTTACAACCGGACACTGACCTGAAAATTGCAAAAAACAAGAAAATTTTAATTTCGCGGGCTACCTTAGCGCTTCTCTCTTAAATGTATGTGTGTATTACCACGTTGCTGACTGTAGCTAATCTTTTGAACCTCGTCAGGAATTATAATTTTATAACCAGTGCCAAAACGAGGAATGGACTTGTATATACAATTTAGATGGTTCTGCTCTTAGACATTTCGAGTAGCTGTTTATAGGTTAGATAAACATAAACTTTCTAGTACTTTGATGGAAGTAGCACATATATCGAGAATAAACATAAATAAGAACGGTACAAGCGGCGGTCTTATCGCTAAAAGCAATTCCTTCCAGACAACCATTGGATGGAAAGTATCATTAAGAAAACTGGAATGTATCCATCGGATTTATGTCCTATTATGATATGGGTGAATGAACTGCACGTTTATTTATGGAATCATTCAATGAATTAGGACATTATAATATCGGTCAGTATATAAAAGGCAATCTTTGAAGCTTTTAAATTACAGGATGGCAGGGACTAAGACGCACAACCTTTATCATGGGTCGAGTACATGATCCTGAATCCCCTTGTGTTGAAATTTTTCCTCAAATAAAAAAAAAAAATTGCTGTTCCATACATTTTCCAGGCAAGACAAAACAAAGAAGTTGCAAGACGCACCGAAAATGCCTGGAAGAGCTACCTATTGGGCTATGAAAGGTCAAATGAAGGGCGATCATCTACTATCCATCTATCTGTCTTTTGTTATTTTTATTTTTTTTCTTTCATCTTTTCTGATGTTTTTAATGCCTGTATTGTGTCTTTTGTTGCACTGAATAAACGTTTTATCTATCTCTCAAGAGAAGACTCATCGACATGTGTATTCTTCCCATCCTCACGTATGGTCCTCAAATATGGTCTTTGACAATTCAGCAGAGGTTCAAGCTCGAGGTTTGCCAGAGAGGTATGGAACGGAGTAGTCTGGGTATTAAACTTGTGGACCGGGTTAAGAATACAACAATCCGTTCCATCACTAAAATAACTGATGTCACTCGGAATGCTGCCACGCTTAAATGGAATTGGTCTGGAGACATCTGCCGCATGTCAGACGATCCGTGGGCCAAACTTACGACCCAGTGGGTCCCGCTTAATGGCAAACGACATCGCGGCAGGCCCAGACTCCTTTGATAAAGTTTGGTCCCTGGCAGCTCTGGACAGAGAGAGATGGAAAGAGAGTAGGTAGTTGCCTAGCAGTTGGACATAAAGGGCTATAAAAAAAAATATATTGTGCGTAGGTTTTGCACTTTTCTGTGAACCTGCAGTTTTTTTTTTATAACCGACTGCAAGTTTCTACTCTACGAGGTCTAGAATCATGGTTTCAGTTTGCGCGTCGATATCTTGCCACTCTGTAGGTATAATAAAATTAAGTCCTAGCAAATTTTAGAGATGTATGTTATATCTACTGTAATTATCATTTAGACGCTAGAAGCTAGAAATAATGGTAGTCTCATTTCAAACAGAGAAAGATCCAGCAACGATCAAGTTTGTTTACCGATTGCGTGCCTGATGCAATCACCAACGAGCAGTTAGAAAGCTATGCAATCACACTAATATTATAAAGGCGAAAGTTTGTGTGGGGGTGTGGGGGTGTGTTTATATGTTTGTTACTTCTTCACGCTCAAACCGCTGAACCAATTTTGGTTTTTACTCCGCTATCAAACTGATATCTAACTCAAACTCCAAGCATTTATATCAATCAAACCAATTACAGGCACTTTTAAATTGTCAAGAAGTCGGTCAGAAAGATGAAGCTAGGTGCCCTTTCCAAATCACAGTAAGTTCCTATGGAGAAGAACGGGCAAGAAACTTCATGGACATTCTTTAAAATCAAAACATTGTTACCATTCATGTCGAAACGATAGGTCCCTACATCAGAACGATGTAATTATTATATGAATAAAATACATTTTAATCTTCGTTACAACTATTTTAAATGGCTTCTATTAATATCTGTGACAGCTGCGGTTTAGATTATTGAAGTTTGTGGGTGATTGGATCTCTGGCAGATTAAAAGCGATTTTCTAAATTGGATTCTGGTCGTTTATTGAATGTTTTATCGAAGTATTAGGGTTGTCAGAGGCTTGTTTGACGTGATGGGTTAGGAGAAATTAGAACAAAGTTTAAGAGGCCTTAAAATTCATGTCGGGGTTTATCATTAAGGTGTGGTCATATTTAGGCTATTGGCACACTGCACCGCATTACGCAACCGGGTGCGAGGAGCCAAATTCCCCGCACGGAAGCGCGTTTTTATTGAATTTGTATGTTAAAAATCACGCACTGGGGCACATTGTCTAAGTCCCACTGCGTGATGCGGTGCAGTGTGCCAATCTCCTTAAGGGGTACAGACCATCAAACTGACCAACTCTCTACATGGGACCAACATCGTAATCGCGCAAAAATAATGATCAGGCATCTCACACATTTGGGTCGAGTGGGTATTGAAGTTTTTTATGGGACAGTGGTAATGGCATTGTCTTAGTATGGGTGTCATAGTGACAGTTGCAATTGCAGACTTTAGAACCTACATGCGCAAAATGTCTTTTTATTTCGTAATTCTTTATTAATTGTCATCTCGGTAGTCAGGTCCTTTCTAGCCATATCATCTTTCACACAATCCAAGGTTGTAATCATAGCCTTCGTTTCTTTGGTCTTCCCTACTCTTATAGCCATCCACATTCATGCTCAAAACTTTCATATTCCTATATATGACGGAAAGGGTATGTGTGTCTCGATATTATCAGCCATATTTTAACTACAGCTGTGGGCGTACTGTTGGGTAGTGTTGGTTATTGCGCAATAGAAAAACTGTTTGCAGTTAAAATTAGATTTTAATTTCACGAACAAATTAATCACACCAGTGAATGACACACTGTAGGTACACGACACAACCAGATACGGAACGCGGTACAGTTTCTGAGCACATGTTGTTCGTACGATGTCCAATGATGGCGCCACCAGATGGCGCTAACGTAAATAGTCAAACGAATTACCGGATGCGACATTTATATATATTTTTCATATTCCTCCGTATCACATGCCCGCACCATGACAATAGATTTCCATACAAATTTTCAAACTTCTCTTCTTGTATTTTAGAACCTCACCAAAAATTCTACCATTACCGATTCTCAAACACCTCCAGCAAAGAATGTAACGAAACAAAACGTTCAACTGTGACCCGCTGAAAATTCCGTTCCTATTAAAACATTTACGAGGTCAGCTTACATAATTTTCATCACAACCTTTGCTCTGCATTCAAACTTAATATTTTTTTCGGAGAATGTTTATCTACCGTGTTTGTTCCTACCTTGGAACTGGATTTATATGCTTAATTTCGCTACTATAAGCTGGGTGAAAGAGGACTATTGTTTGAGATTGGTTTTGATCCGAGAAATTATCAAAGGTTTTGTAAGGCTGTGCTTTTTTAACGTTTACTTTTACCATGTTTGGAAATATGTGAGCACCATGTATCTATCAGATAATTAATTAATTTATATGTCATGGTTTAATTTTTAATTCTTTTACCTATTTTGGTATAGTAATTTTATTTTAGGTGCATCGTCTTCACATATTATTATTACATAATGTATAAATATTGTAAAACTTTTTAAAAGAGTAACGGTGGAGTTTCTTGCCCATTCTTCTCCATACGAAAACTACCTTTTGGAATGGGCGACTAGAATCAATTCTATTTTATCGTAATTTTTGATTTTCAAAAGTGCCTTTTGTGTGCCTGTTTGAAATAAATGCTTTGACTTTAACTTTGGCAGTAGATCAATGGTGTGTTTTTAATTTGTTACGGATTTTTGGGTTTATCAAGGTATTAACTCCCAAGTACGAGTAACCGTAAAACAAAGCTGCCCCATTATTTTGGTAATTTTTTCCGAATGTAAAAGTTTGCGTTAGGAGTGGATTCACGTCAATAGTGCAGCGTTTGGGGAAAAATCGTGCTCAACTCAGCTGTATATTCACCAGCATAACCAACAATTTATAAGTCACTACTTATTAAGTTAAACGCCAAGCTTTAACCTAATAAGCGTCGATGTCGATCTTTCATAGGATACGTTAGTTAACTCAATTTGTGTCCGGGCGATAAGCTCTATAAAATAAAGTTTAGTTCCTTTTGCCACTGTTATTTATTGTAACTACCCGCTAGAGAAAACTGGTAGTTTTATTAAAAAAAAAATAAACACAAACATTATAAAATACGTATCACAATAATATTATAGAGGCGAAAGGTTGTGAGTGTGTGTGGGGGTGTGTTTATATGTTTGTTACTTCTCCACGCTCAAACGGCTAAACCAATTATGATAAAATTTTGTATGGAGGTAGCTGACACCCTGGATTAAAATATAGGCTACTTTTTATTCCGACATTCCCACGGGATCGACACTTATGCGGGTGAAACCGCGGGGCTTCCCACAATTTGCTTATCCTTGGGTGGTTTGTCCTGGATGGCCGGTGTAGACCGTAAGAAACTCTTTCGACTTTTAAGCCTACCCCTTTTATAAGTTAAACTATTTTCATTACCTATTTAAAATTTAAAAGAAAAGTAAATTCCCCACAAACTTACCATCAAAAGTTACACGCTAAATAATTCTGTTAAGCTAGAACTTACTTAGTTAACACAGCATTTAAAAGGACTTTAGTGTGATTTTCCTGTGCAAACAAACATTATTCTGAACACAGCTTAGTTTTGCGTTCGAGCGCAAGTTATTTTGCCAATTACTTCACCTCTTGTTTTTTTCTTAACTCCTAGTAGTTGCCGTTGCTAATTGAAAATATATTGTGTTGCAAATAAAAGGAATTGGGTACGAAAGTAAAACAGAAAACAATGTCTTCACAGTACGAATAGGATTAACCTTACTTTTATTTCCTTACAAAAAATTAACTGTTCTTTTACTAGGAATTTTGCCCTGTTTCGTAGGTGGATTTACAGACAACCACTCGAGGTCCAAATAGAAATTGTTATTTCGATTCAACAATATTGTTGTAATTTACGAGTATCTAGAAAATGCAATTTATTAGTCGATTTGCTCGAGTTAATTCGCCCGGAACGGGCGATCGTCACTTTAAAGAGTAACTATTATTTTTTCTATAGGCGCCTCGCACTAAGATAATGTATGTATGTGGGCGAGTCGACAACTCCAGAAATATAAGCAATTGGCACATTTTGAATTTTATGCAATGAAGTTAAGAAAAAAGTACACGTTATATATACTGGACCCTATTACTAAGACTCCACTGTCTGTCTGTCACCAGGCTGTATCTTATGAACCGTGATAGCTAGACAGTTGAAATTTTCACAGATGATGTATTTCTGTTGCCGCTATAACAACAAATACTAAAAATAGAATAAATTAAATATTTAAGGGGGACTCCCATACAACGAACGTGTCTTTTTGGCGTTTCTGTTTTGTGGTACGGAACCCTTCGTGTGCGATTCCGACTCGCATTTGGCCACTTTTTTGTATACTTTCTTGTTCTATAAGACTGTACCCGTCAACCAAGGAATATTTAGATTTAACTAAAAGGATTTTTTCTCAATATTGACCGTGTTCATAAATATCTGCGCAAATCGTTGCACCATCTACATCAACGGTTGGAAGTAAGTGGCCAAAGATCTAGCTGTTATGTCCAGCAGTAAACTTCTATAGGTTAGTGTTCTAAACAAAAATTAAAAAAAAAAAAAAAAATGTTATTTCAACAGAGAGGAAGTATGTTTAAGAGCAAAAACATTCCTATATTGAATGAATATATTCACAGAAAAATTTAAACTGTATTGAAACAAAACTGCATGTTTTATATTAAAAATAAAAACATAAAATACGCAAAATTAATTAAACTACAGTCTAGTAGTTGACAAAAGATCTTTCTAGAACATTGTAAGCAAAACAACATTTGCAAAATGTTAATCATTTTCTAGACTCAGAAGTTAATAACACACGCTTGATATTTAATCATTATTAAGGATTTAAACACGTTTCAGTTTTAATTAAATTTCAGTTTGTATTTCTTTTTCAGGTTAATTTCTGAGTTTGGTACCTACGAGCAAGGGCATAAAATTCTACAAATTATTTCTAGAAATGTTAATTTAATTAAGAAACTCGAAACCATTTTTACGAATGAATCTGGATTACATGTCTAAACATTCGTTTAGAATCCCACGGTACAATAACCAAGAGCTCCTGTACAGATTATTTACAACTAGCTGACCCGGCAAACGTTGTTTTGCTCCTACACTACTCCTACCCAACTCCTACCCTACTCCCACACTACTCCTACCCTACTCCTACACTACTCCTACCCTACTTCTACCCTACTCCTACCCTACTCCTACCCTACTCCTACACTACTCCTACCCTACTCCTACACTACTCCTACCCTACTCCTACACTACTCCTACACTACTCCTACCCTACTTCTACCCTACCCCTACCCTACTCCTACACTACTCCTACCCTACTCCTACACTACTCCTACCCTACTCCTACACTACTCCTACACTACTCGTACCCTACTTCTACCCTACTCCTACCCTACTACTACTATAAAAAAAAAATAAAAAAAGTATCCTATGTCCGTCTCCTGGCTCTAAACTACCTCCCTACAAATTTTCAGCCAAATCGGTTCAGCCGTTCTTGAGTTATAAGTGGTGTAACTAACAGACTTTCTTTTATATATATAGATGTACTGAAAACCTACGAACATCATCATCATCTCTTCCTATCCTTCGGGTTCCAGTCGCACCGGACCGGACTGCCTGTCTGACCTTCACAACCCGATTACTGGGTAATACGATACCCCTTGGTAAGACTAGTTGTCAGGCTTTTAGGCTTCTGACTACCCGTAACGACTGTCAAAGATCCACGAATGACAGCCGAGAGCACGGAGCACGGAGGGGTCCTGTAACCTGATCGATCAACCTGTGCGGCTGTTATTACTGAAAGCTACAATATTATAAAAATAATGTCATTATATTATTTTCCACTAGAATAAATATATTGCGAAAGTCGTAGGCATTTAATAAAATACCATACGAATTCAATTCATTCCCCTCACCCTATGTGCAATTTCAATGAAGAAAAAAAAACAACAACAAAAGAAACACTGAAAACTCTTCAATGAAGAAGCTAATTCCGAAAAGGGGCTCTGCAGCAACACTCCATTCTCAATCAAAATCTTAAAAGAATTTCCAAAATCAAAAGCTGCATGATACCAATGCACAATCATTGGTGTCATTCGAAGATCACAAATTGTCTTGACTGAATCCCTTTATCGTAGTCGTGCTGTCTGGGTCCCGAAAAATTCTCCGAATACTTTGAAGTTCTATTAACATGAAAATAAACAGACGGAACAAAGGGATACGATCAAGGTCAAGACAATTACTATCTTCGAGAGAAACCAATATTTAAAAAAAAAACGAAAAACGTGAAGAGGTCGTTATAATAATTGTGATAAATTCGTCTGCTGTCTTTGACCAATCGATCCAATTTTTAAGTGTTTCTGAGGTCGTGAGTCCAAATTCAATATTACTTTTCCACAGTATTTGTGACACCAATGACTTACGGTAAAAGCGGGAAAACTTGGACCTATACATCTGAAATCGTCAACATTTGGTAAGCCAAACACGCTTTTTTTCTGCATGAGAAGACGATTTAGCACATTCGTGAGACAGGTAGCCTCAACAGTAGTAGGTATGAGTAACAGTTTTTTTTTTTTCGAGGCCTGAATTAGAAGTCCAGGTAAAACAGTAGGCATCTGAGCAGCACTAGGTGGGGTCACATTGAGATTGTCCCTTGTTCTATAATGAATAATTATTTTCACATAAAAACTTTTTAACAAAAAAAAACCGACTTCCAAACAAACACTTAATAACATTAATTTCGGAAGTCGGTGTTTTTGAATCTGTATTTTGGTTTTTTTCCACCGACTTCCGAAATTAAGGTTATTTTTCACTTTGTAGTGTTTTTTTTTGTAAGCTATTTTTTTTTTTTTGTACAAAAGTTTTTATTTCTCACTTTTTAGTGGGTCTGCTTATAAGTTATCTAAGTTACAATTGCCTAGTGTCAACTTGCTCATCGATTTTTACAAAATATTGCTTTTCCCGATGCAGGGACGTTAATGTTGAGGAGTTCTAGTGGTATTTCACCATCAGCTCCATTTCACCATTCGCATTGTGACGAGCATAAATTGCTTAGCAACCGTATTAAAGTAATCGAATCGCAACCCGAGAAATACTTATTATTGAGTAGTTCCGGTGGCCACCTGTGATCTTCATCATCAGTTCCACTTCACCAAATGGTGCTTTCCGAGGGAAAATGTACGAGTTACTATAAAATATACCCAAATCGGTATAGGTGTGCCTATAATATTTGAAGGGTTCCTTCGATTTCTCCAGGATTCCACTATCGGATCCTAACATGGTGACAACGGGACCAATCTGAAAGTATATCCTTTTAGATAAAGAAAGAATTTTCCAAATCGGTTTATAAATGACGGCGTACTGAGGTAACAAACATATTAAAAAAAATACAACCGAATTGAGAACCTCCTCCTTTTTTTGAAGTCGGTTAAAAATAAAGCGCCTGCCTGGATTCGAACCCATGACCTACAACTCGGTAAATCGAGGCCGTTACCACTGGGCCAATACTGCTCTCAGACCTCTCTAGTCAGATCTAAATCATCATGGCAAATGCAATTTAAAGTGCTTTAGAATTTTTCACGGACTTAATTCTTTTATGACCAATTATTTGCGTTCAATGAGGTATTCAAATCTTTTGTCTCATTTAATAAAGAGACGGCCATTGGGTCTGATGCCGTCATAAAAATATTGGGGGTTATTATGTGATAAAGAATTGTGGGTCAATAAAATAAATGTCCGTATTTAAATTTTATGAAGAATATTTTTTTTTATTTATTTATTATTCATAAAACTTACAGTCAAATATCTACGTAAATAATGCACAATTAGAATTAATTACAATTTTCACATTGTATGTTTTGTATTAATAATCATATTTTTTTGTTATGATGTATTTTCTGGTGTAAAGAAAGAAAGAAAGAAAGAAAATACATTTATTTAGCACAGACTAAAAGACACACAATACAGCCGGTAGTCAGATAATAGTAGTGTACAATAAAGTATATATAAATATAAATAAATAAATTAACGCTTACAGTTGCCATTTACAAGCTTCCACAAAATAAAACTATGTACCTAAAGTTAACAGAAATAAAAATACACACAAATATAATATAGAATCTTAAACAAATCAAATTCTCATTCAAATCAAAACAAAACTAATTCACTTAAAAACTAGTATAAAAAAATAAAGAACACAGCATTCCTTAATATCGTATTTTTGGAGCGTTTATGTACTGCATCCGATCTAAAGTCGAAAAATGATGGTCCGAAGTGCCATAATCCAATGTGCCAATGTGTGTCGAAGGGTGTTACACACGTTCGGAAAAGGCGAGCGGCAACGTCGAATATAATATTATAATAATATTATGTAGTATTAGCACAGGTATTAGTACCTATGTCCGGAAAAAGCCGTTCGGATTACCTCGGATTATTTCGAGCCGACCCGTAATTGCTTAAGCGAGGGATGATGCCGAACGAAGTTTGCCGGTCGGCACGAGTTGAATAAGAGCCGAATAGGTGTAGTAATTGGGATCCTGCCATTTTGCCGAAAAGATTTTGCCAAAATTTCACTACCCAAACAAATTTTACCAACCTTTTTTTATTTATACCAATGCGATGTTTGGAATGATTTTAGTACGCACATTTTCATTTGGTCAAAGGACAATGCTCTTGGATGTATGGAATCCCTAACTTTGTTTTTTATATACTACACTTATCATATTAACTCCTACAAAAGTTATTTTTGTAAAAAAAACCCGGGTTTCGGAGATTTTCAAAAAAATCAAAATAACCGAAAGACTAGGCACCTACTTTATTTTGTTTGACATGTCATACACGAACGGCAAAAATCACACATATGCAGCAGTTTCGGACAATGTCTTCGCATATTGCGTTGAAATCTTAACTAACAAAACATCCTTCTGGAGTAAATGCATTATAATCCTTCAATTATACACAGGAAAACAGAAATACCTACCTATCAATTTCATGCAATTCGGAAGAAACGGAAAAAATTAATTGAAATAGTGATCAAATATGGCATTGACGACCATATCCGGAATTGAATCAATTGAGTGCATTATCAAAATATTTTCTTTTTATTACGATTTCGTGATCCCGGTTAGACTTTATTGAAAAAATCGACCATTTTAAATGATAAATTGGTTTCATTTTTTTAAGTATAAATAAAACTATCTCCATTCAATGTTATATTGATCATATCATTTGAAACGTAACGTCATGTAAAGGGAATAAAACAATATCAACACTTTTTTACTTTAATTTAAATTCCCTGTTCAAAAATCAAATTCCCGACGCGTAATGTCGTAAAAAAATATGAAAATAATTACTATAATATTTTGATCTTGAGGCATGAGACTTTTTGGTACCACAATCGGTCATTCTCCTTTATACTTGGCAGAATATTATCAAGGATAATGACATTTAGGCATTTGGTTTTTAATCAAATGATTTATCACAGCAAACAATCTTTAGACAACAAACATTTAGACAAATGATTTGTTGAAAAAAATATAAAGACAAAAATATTTTTTTTTGGGAATTACATGGTTTTACTTACATAGGTAATTCCTTTTTTAATTACATTGCATGGTTGCGATCGGTCGATAGGCGACGTAGGATGCAAGAGCGAGCGAAGGGCACCCCGAGGTTCGGTTTTGTTAGGTTATTTTAAACCCTTTCGACATTGGATGCAAAAGCGAGCGAATGAGAATACAAATAGCATATAGCATGTTCCTGCTATAGTCTCACAAAAGGATCCTCTATCAAATATCTGGGTTTGATAGTAGACCAAAACCTTAACTGGGGGGAACATATCGTTACCGTTATAACTCGGGCTAGGAAAATGATCCATGTATTTAAAAATCTTCGTAATATTTGTGACCTCAAACTACTTAGAACTATTTATTTTTCTTTATGCCAATCAGTATTATCATATTGTATCACTGTTTGGGGAGGTGCATCAAAAACCACGATGTTAGGTCTCGAAAGAGCTCAGCGAGCAATATTAAAAGTAATGAGCTTCAAGAAATTTAGATATCCAACGCATCTATTATATAAGAGTTTATGTTTGCTTACAGTAAGACAAATATTTATAAACAATGCTATATTACTTCAGCACTGCAAGTTACCGATACCTAATTTCACTACAAGGCGTAGAAAAGATCTGGTGTACTCCATACCTAAACGTAAGACGGCCTTTTCAGATAAATTTTTTGACCATCTCGGGCCTCATTTATATAACCAGTTATCGAAGTCCATCAATTTACGCGATTCGACTCTCTCTGTTTGCAAAAATACTTTAAAAAAACATCTCATCGAAATGAACTATATTAACACAGAAAAGCTATTAACATCCATATCATAAACATATACCTATACAAAAATACATACACATTCTTATTCCATGCAAACACATCTACACTCGCATTCACAAACCTACATTTCACATAAATGGATCAGTTCTTCTTTATGTTTATAATCTCTCTTTTTTATTGTTGTTGTTTTTTTTTTTTGTATGAGTATTAGTATTAGTTATTTTTATCTTGATTTTTTATTGTTATAAGTTCCTATCCATAACTTTTAAGATCAAAACTTCTTTTTTTTTTTGTTGTCTGAAATTTTTGCATATACTTTTAATATTTTATAATTACCCTCGTTATTACTGTCATCAAATCATCGAATGATAAAAAACTAAGTATCTGTTTTCTTATTACGTCGTAGTCATAATTCAGTGTATTTAGCTTTCCTAATGTAAAATATCGTTAATTGTGCTGTGGAAGTGTGTGAGTGTTTGTGAACGAGGAAGACTGACCTGCCGTGATACAGTTTTCACTAGTACGGAGGTCAGTGTGAATTAGGCTCAAACAACCGCACATACACAGGTATTTAATAGACATAGTTACGTAATTATATTTTGTACTTACTAGAAGACACAAATCATAGGATTGTTATGATTTGTGTGTAAGGTTTGTTTGTTCTTTTTATTTTATATTGTCAATAAACTTTCATTTCATTTCATTTCAAATACCTTTACCTGATATCATATTAAACAGGGTAAATTGAAATCATAGGCAGACAGAAATAGCGGCCCTGATGGTACTAAATATTTAACTTTTACGTAAAATATGTTATACCAACTGAAATATTTGACTAAATTTAAGTTGGTAAAAGTACTATTTGGTAAGCAATTTATTGTTTAAACGTTCACTTGCCAAACAATAGGTTTGCGTTACAATTTTGTGTGAAAAGTTTACTTGCTAAGTAATGATTTGGCAAATGAAATTATGCGGAAAATTGTTTGGGAAGTGATAATTTGGCAATTTCTTTTCGATGAAACAAGGGAGACCCGTAGTAATTGCTTCGGATTGGACAACTACTGCCGAATCGAATGTCGGCCGACCCAAACGTGTGTCTCTGAAGGGCTGCGCACCAGATCCAAATTCCATCCATTCGAATTTTGAACATTATGTGACGTTTTGTTCGGATAGTTATTTCTTGGATTCGGATCAGAGGGGCAATTCACGTAATTTCAAGAACGTTCATAGTCTGATTTCAGTCTCGATCTGTCAAAAATACCTCTAATACAACATTTTAACAAGACATTACATTTTTAACAAGTTTTGGACATTAATTGTCGCCGAGATAAGATTGCGACTAAATTTTGAACGTTTTTAATTACGGGCATTGGCCTTCATAATAATTATTACAGTGCAAAGTATTGCTTTCATGCTAAAATCGTTTCACATGAAACAAAAAACCGTACTATAAATAAAAATATTGATTGCCCGGATTTTTATAAAAAGCTAACCTTATCCGCCGAAACGAAGATTCAGATTTTATGGAAACCATTTGCATTTTTGGTGCAAACTGAGCTTAATTTAAGTTAATTTTATTAAGAGCCGAGAACAATGTAAATATTTATTATTTTCTTCAAGCAATCAGGCTACAGTGTCCCAGATTATGTGCAATGTTGATTTAATCCTCCTCTGTTTTCTTAAGCTTTTCTTTGTCGTTCTATTTAAATTTTCTCTGTGAGAGGTTTTTGGTAAAGACAGGATTTAATCCTTTCAGTAAATGAGTTATATCAAGTGACAAACGCAGCTAAGTTAGTTGCAACGATTTTTTTATAAGCCTGATAAACTTGCGTATCACACTAATATTATAAAGGCGAAAGTTTGTGAGTGTTTTGTGAGTGTGTGAGTTTATATGTTTGTCACTTTTTCACGCTCAAACAGCTGGACTAATTTTGATAAAATTTGGTATGGAGGTAACTGACACCCTGGATTAACATAAATAGGCTACTTTTTATCCCGATATTCCCACGGGATCGACATTTACGCGGGTGAAACCGCGGGGCGCAGCTAGTTACATAATATGTATTTCGTTTTCTTGAAATTCTGGCAAATGATGGTTTAGGATCCTAGTACAATTTTTGGAACTTGCGTTTAATGTTAAATGATAAACGATTTTATTTCTGTAAGTAGGTTTGTGCAAATACGGCAATAATATTTAAAAACTAGATGAGGTCGGCGTTTTCTATCTACTCTGAGAAGAAAGGCCGAAACAAACTCAGAGGTTTACAGTCTCTTTTAAAGTTCAGAAATAATCATGGGCAGATCATGTGAATACCATGTAGATTGGTGTCTGAAATGGTCTTTTGAGTAAAGAACCATAACGATTGAGTCTACCTGTCCAGTCAGTTTAAAATATCCAATTCAAAATCATGATATCTAATTTATGTACCAAAATACTCGTATTTTCTGGCATAATATAAACATAATTCCCATTAAAACATTTAACTAGATTTCAGTTACTTCAAGAACAATAATGTCAATATAAAACTTAAGTCCACACAGAAATGACAGATTACCGTTCACAAATTATCACGAAAACTCATTTCCGAAAACGAAACTGTCTCTTAAGAAAACGAATTAATACAAGAACACCTATTTCCATACTAAAAACTTTAATCGTTCCCCAAAACTTTAAATAAGTGCTGTTTTATCTCACGAAACTTTAGCTTGGCCTGACTTTCGACTTAGTATGCAGCCAAAAATAGTAGCTGAATTGCAAATCTGGGATGCTAGCTGGCCTATCTTTAGAATGAGCTACCTTAGAGTTTATTCAGACGGAATACAGCACAGCGACGAAATGTTATTGGCATTGACAAAATATTCGCTCTCTACATGTAGGCTCCACACCTACATGTGGAGAGAACTCGGCTTTTATAGACAAAGTGGCCGGCAATTTTTTCGCCGCTGCTATTTATGGCTCGTCTGTACGAATCCCTAATGGCTAGATAATTTAACTGGGTCACAGTTATCGATTTTGTTGAGCGAAATAAACTAGCAATTAATATTAATAAGGAGAAAGATCCTGATAGCACTAGAGTAGCGAACCAGAAAGGTAGGGAGGTAATTAAAATGTCATTATGGCGTAGCTCCTATGTTAGTAGTAACCCTGACGGTTTTCGATAGGACTTCCAGTATGGTCGGTGTGGATTCTGTAGAACAAGTAAGAGTGATTCTAGAAAGTTCCGGAGCAAAATTTTGAACAGTTGCTCCAAAAGCGAGGAGTTTTAGTGCCTTATTTACATATCTTTACTGCGAATCTGGAGGTTTAAAATTGGTGTACGCATCTGAATTAAGGTCCTGGATTATTAGTGCGAAAGATATAGCAGCAGACTCATCCTTGGCTAAAGTCAATGTGGCTGTAATTTGTAAAAAAAATATAGATTACAAAAATTAAGTATCAACAAAAATCTTTTCTTTGCAAAAAGAAATTTAACGGAGTGTCAAAACAGTGCAAGACATTGGCTTCAAATGGCCACGCATGTCACGCATGCCTCAAAATAATTTATTTTGACATATGAAAAAAATAGTTTAGAAAACTAAGAACACGCTGTTAGATTTAAAAAATGCAATTAAATGAATTAAATAATTTAATTTATCTACTAAATGAGTTTAGCTTAATGTAAAAAAAAAAATACTTTACCGGTCGTTATTTCTTATAAGTTAAACTAAGACTGCTTTTTCTAACAGTCTCTTTGTTATTAGCCAACAGTAACAGACTCTTTCAGCCATTATCTAGCATCCTTGCGAAAAATAAACTCCTTAGCGACACTTTCCTCCGGTAATTATGTTGGCAAGACTCTCTCTTCTTTTATTTTCTAGGTAAAACAGCATTACCGCTTTTATCATCTGCCTAACCTTTTTCAAACAATGTGGGGTCGGCTTCCAGTCTAACCGGATGCAGCTAAATACCAGTGCTTTACGTGGAGCGACTGCCTATCTGACCTCCACAACCCAGTTACTGGCTAATACGACACCCCATTGGTAAGACTGGTTGTCATCAAAACAGCATTACCGCTTTGTATTACAGAAAAGGAAAAAAAATACTAGCTATTAGATGCGGAAAGCAAAAGTTTGTATAAAAAAAACTTAATCCCATAACATGCTTTTAAACAAGGGTTAAATAAATCCACTTTTTGCCAGTTTTGTTTAAGTCCCATGTAATAGGAGGCGAACCAAATCTGGACTTTCAGCTGCTATTGAGTAGCGAAACCAGATCCGAAAAAATAGACAGCAGGTAGGTACTGCTATTTTAATAATGACTAGCGGCTCGCCCCGGCTTTGTACGGGTAGATATTGGTATTTAAAAAAATAAGTTATAATGATTTTTCGGCGTTAATATTAATAGCTGCGGCGGCTGTAATAGTTAGACATATTGTCTCGAGGATCTTTTTGTAGATGTTTTATATAAAACTGTAGTACTTACTTTGCTCTATTGTCAATATTTTCCGCAGCGTACGCGATATATGGATTTTTTTTTTTCACACCTTGGGTTAAATTATCGAAGTTTTCATACGGGTCCCTAACTTTTTTGAAAATATTCTATCGCCTATGTTCATCAGGGCTAAACTAGGATTCTAATGGTGAAAGAATTTTTCAAATCGGTCCAGGAGTTTCGGAGCCTGTTCAATACAAACAAACAAATCTTTCCTCTTTATAATATTAGTGAAGATAAACCGAAAAATGTCGTACTAGGTATATTATAGTTATTTATCAAATGGACACTACGTCAATTTGCCGAGTTATAGCCATTTCATGCAACTGCCAAATAATGACAGTTGGGATTTGAACATACCATTTATTCGATTTATTTAACAACTTTACACGAAGAGAGAACCTTTTCACTTGTACAAAGAACAGTAGGTATTTCACCTCGTTTGTAAAAATAGGAGAGTATAATCCGAAATAACAAATTCGTAATACTGTCAGACAAGGGTACGAAAAAAAAATATACCATTAGTTATTTATACGATGATGTATTACGCAAGGCTAGAAAAAGCAATTTATATCTTGTTGAAATAAAAAAAGAAACGGTTACACGACAAGGATAGTATGTAAAATTAAGGTTTCATATGTTAACATCCGATAATTTGATTCCATATCTAAATATGGAATAAAATTTCACATTACACACAGACATACACACACCACCACACGACACGTAACTTAGGTACCTATTATCTCTTTTTACATAATAATATGTGGGAGTTTGTTGCGCCACATGCTTTTTACCTATAAATATCTGGGGAGTTTGTTGCGCCACTTGCTTTTTACCTATTAATATCTGGGGAGTTTGTTGCGCAACTTGCTTTTTACCTATTAATACCTGGGGAGTTTGTTGCGCCACTTGCTTTTTACCTATTAATATCTGGGGAGTTTGTTGCGCCACTTGCTTTTTACCTATTAATATCTGGGGAGTTTGTTGCGCCACTTGCTTTTTACCTATTAATATCTGGGGAGTTTGTTGCGCCACTTGCTTTTTACCTATTAATATCTGGGAGTTTGTTGCGCCACTTGCTTTTTACCTATTAATATCTGGGAGTTTGTTGCGCCACTTGCTTTTTACCTATTAATATCTGGGGAGTTTCTTGCGCCACTTGCTTTTTACCTATTAATATCTGGGGAGTTTGTTGCGCCACTTGCTTTTTACCTATTCTTCTTCTTCCTCGTGTCGCTGGCACGACTGTATTTTGAATCTTGTTTTCCCTATTAATATCTGGGGAGTTTGTTGCGCCTCTTGCTTTTTACCTTTTAATATATGGGGAGTTTGTTGCGCCACTTGCTTTTTGCCTATTATTAATCTGGGGAGTTTGTTGCGCCACATGCTTTTTACCTATTATTAATCTGGGAGTTTGTTGCGCCACTTGCTTTTTACCTATTAATATCTGGGGAGTTTGTTGCGCCACTTGCTTTTTACCTATTCTTCTTCTTCTTCGTGTCGCTGGCACGACTGTATTTTAAATCTTGTTTTCCCTATTAATATCTGGGGAGTTTGTTGCGCCTCTTGCTTTTTACCTTTTAATATCTGGGGAGTTTGTTGCGCCACTTGCTTTTTACCTCTTATTAATCTGGGGAGTTTGTTGCGCCACTTGCTTTTTACCTATTATTAATCTAGGGAGTTTGTTGCGCCACTTGCTTTTTACCTATTATTAATCTGGGGAGTTTGTTGCGCCACTTGCTTTTTACCTATTATTAATCTGGGGAGTTTGTTGCACCACTTGCTTTTTACCTATTATTAATCTGGGGAGTTTGTTGCGCGGGGAGTTTGTTGCGCCACTTGCTTTTTACCTATTATTAATCTGGGGAGTTTGTTGCGCCACTTGCTTTTTACCTATTATTAATCTGGGGAGTTTGTTGCACCACTTGCTTTTTACCTATTATTAATCTGGGGAGTTTGTTGCGCCACTTGCTTTTTACCTATTATTAATCTGGGGAGTTTGTTGCGCCACTTGCTTTTTACCTATTTATTAATCGGGGGAGTTTGTTGCGCCACTTGCGTTTCGCGGCTAAATCACAAGGAAGTCGTGAAGGGCGGACGTTTTTGGGAACTGTCTTATGTAATTTTACTGTTTTAAATAGTTGATACATCAGTACTATATAAACTAGGCTGAGAATCATCTCAGCCTAATTAGAATACATATCTTTTGATTATTACACAAATGGCTAAATAATAACAGCCGCACAGGTCGATCGATCAGGTTAAGCTACGCTTGCCGCGGTTGGTATGTGGATGGGTGACCATCTTTACATACCGTGACCCCTTCATGCCTCGGAAAGCACGTTAAGCCGTTGGTCCCGGCTGTAATTCGTGGATCTTTGACAGTGAGTCGTTACGGGTATTCAGAAGCCCAAAAGTCTGACAACCAGTCCTTACCAAGGGGTAGGTATTACCCAGTTACTGGGTTGTAGAGGTCAGATAGGCAGTCGCTCCATGTAAAATACTGGTATTCAGCTGCATCCGGTTAGACTGGAAGCCGACCCCAACATAGTTGGGAAAAGGCTAGGCAGATAATGATATTACACAAATCGTTGCAAGTGCCTACGTCCTAAAAAACTTTATTTTTGAAAGGACGTTGTACAGTCACGAGCACTAATATGTCAACACCTGGCAACTTTAAATTGCGTTTTTTTTACGAAATAACGAATGCAACGTTGTAATACGGCACTTTACATAAACCTATGGGTTCGAAAATACTATGTTCCTAACAATATAAAATTTCATTCAAAAATAAAGGAGAAAATCGCTTTTGAATAAAGCCAAGTGTATACATACTTATGCTCGTGACTGTACCTATTAGTAAGTAGCCTAATATTAAGGTAGTGAACCCTAGGGTGTCAACAGAATGCTATTGCAAACCCTCATTACCAACGGGGTAATTGCGTAACACACTAACAGTAGGAATGGCTTTCATTTTGACAGTTCAACAACATTGCGATATTTACGTTGTAGAGCACACAAATTTTTCGAACATACGAAGAAATGGATACTGAAGTAATATTCTTCAAAATGATTCCGATTGTCATTGTTGGTGTGTTACGTAATTAAGGTGCTTTTAATGCAAAAAAACGAGTTATAAGAAACGAAATAAAAAGTAATTTAAAAAAATTAAACCGACTTCAAAAAGAAATTAACTCAAAATTATGAAATAACTTTAATTTCGGAAGTCGGTGTCTTGGGATCTGTATTTTAGTTTTATGCCACCGACTTCCGAAATTAAAGTTATTTCATAATTTTGAGTTAATTTCTTTTTGAAGTCGGTTTAATTTTTTTAAATTACTTTTTATTTCGTAATTTTTAGTTTTTGCACTAGTATTTGACCAAGGTTTTGAGATGTTTTCCCTTTGACACTACACCCGTAGCTCTTGTCAATAAGCCAGGCCGTCACACTTACACGTATTAGTCCATATCTTGAAAATTACTGAATCGATCTTGATGAAACTTGCACTGTTCCCTAAGTTGAAGAAAATGTAAGCCCATAAAAAAAAATGGTCACGATCCGATTAATAGTTCCGGAGATATGCGTGGACAAACATACATACATACATACATACATACATACGTCTATGAAATTTTGTATATTTGTTTGGAAGCCCTAATAGATCATCATATGTGAATATAATGCAAATCCAATAATATTACATACATACGTATCGAATTGATAACCTCCTTTTTTGAAGTCGGTAAAAAAGAAAGAAAATAATTATGGGTAAAACCACGACGCCAAGGAAGAAAACACAAAAAATGACAAGTACAAGCACAGAAATTCTTGTGGTATTTTTTCAAAAACAAACGATTATGAATCTATTATAATAGGATAATACTACGTCTCTACTGACTTTATGGTGTAAATTAAAACTTCATAAATAAACCTCAAATCACAAGCGTTGTGATAACTGTTCGTTCTACTTTTTTATAAAAAAAAACCTTTGCCCTGCAGTCAGACAATAACGGGACTGAAAAAATACCACCACAGGAATAACTGTGAATTTTGTAACAGAAATAAAACAAAGATTTTTTCATGTGCTGTGGTTTCTAGCATAATTTGGGAATGCAATTTTAACGGTCATAATAATTTTGACTTGCAGAATGTTTTTTAATTAAATGGAAACCGGAATCCTGTATGAAACGTAGATATTACATTTTTTTACCAGAAAAACACGGCTATTACTTGTTATGGCCTTATTCCGTCCGTCCAGTGCAACCTGCGAAGTAATTGCGTATCAAACTTACAATGGTAATACCTTTCATTTTGACAATTTAACAACATTCATTGCATCATTTACATTGTCGAATGGACAATTTCAACCTTATTATGGTTGGTTATGGTGGTGGTAGCAATTTTCTTGAAAATACTTTGGATTTGATTGTTTAGTGTGTTTCGCAATTGGGGTGCAGGACTCATAATTATTATAAGTCTAAAATGGCCAACCGTCTTGAGCAAGCGTGATAATCAATGACCATCTCATCTTTATAGAAGAAGCCTTTGCCCTACCGCAGGACTTTAATAGGCTGGTATTATAATTTTTATAGCTGACTAATATTTTTATGACAGCATTAGCTATTTAAATGCTGTTCGTGCTGCTTTTCTATTACATAAAGGACTACCTTTGAATTTGAAAAGCAAAAAGCTAAATAATTGATGTTGTGAACTAGCACAAAATTTATTTTGGATATAAATACAATAATAGGCTGATTTTTCAATCGACAGATAATTTTATTCGTGGAATAAAATTGCCGTCTGATAGTTTTTGTATGGAAGAATGTCAAAAATTCAAAATTATTATTCGTTAGTTTAGGCCGCCCATTGTATGTTTTGTATTAGTTATTGTATTTTTTTTGTTATGTAACTGGTGTACAATAAAGTATAAATAAATACATAAAATGATTCCTCCGATAAATTTATCTGGCATTGGAAAAATTACCCCTTACCCCAATCAATGGTAGGTAAAATTGTGTTAAATTACTGGTCGCTACCCTAAATAATATATTCCAATCCAATTATTCCTTTATTTTTATTCCGAACACCACTTTCCATACACGACTTGACTTTAAAGACCAACCTACCAAAACCTACCTACCCTGGTTTTACCTATAAAACATTAATGGATTCGAAGAAAAAATGGCCGCAGCGTTTACCTGCCAGTACTACAGCAGAAAATTATAGTTTACCCTACATCAATTGTGTGTGATCTATATATAGAACGAAACTTTTTGAACTTTTCTTTAGTGACGTAATAGCGGAAGGATTACTATACGTCAAGGATCATGATATTCATTTGTGACGTCTTATTTCGGTACCACTGAGGAAAATAGGGAGCAATATTAGTTAATGGATTTAGGTAGGTACAGTGTAGAAAATTAACTGTATCAAATTTACACACTCCGTCGATTTGCGCCGGTATAGCCATTTCATACAACTGTCAGACTACGTACGCACTGATAGGTCGGTCGCTTGGTGCCTAGACTCCTATTGACAAAACGTACATCTTTTTTTTTTATTGCTGATTGGGCCCGCTCTTGATCTCGATCACGCCTGATGGAACGCGATGGATGAGGTTTATGATGAAACGAGCGTGCTCAGACCTCAAACGATGCCTAAAGCACTGGAACTCCCACGCATCGACGAAACACAGCAGGCTGCTTGACGCCGGACTCGGTCGCAAACCAGGCAGACGTTAGCCCTACCACCGCAAGGGAAGAATTGGCCAGTCAAATAAGGTGTTGGGTGTGACTGTCCAGGATGCGCCGAGCGCTCGGTTGAGCAATTGGCGAAACAAACTGCGCTACACGAGAAGGCTTCTTCATGCATCCCAAGATATGTAATTTGTATTTTTAACCGAGAAAGTTTGCAGAGAGTTGATTAGATATTATATATTACTAGCTGCGCCCCGAGGTTTTACCCGCGTAAATGTCGATCCCGTGGGAATATCGGGATAAAAAGTAGCCTATATGTTAATCCAGGGTGTCAGCTACCTCCATACAAAATTTTAACAAAATTGGTCCAGCCGTTTGAGCGTGAAGAAGTAACAAACATATAAACACACACACACACCCTCACACACTCACACACTCACAAACTTTAGCCTTTATAATATCTAATCAACTCTCTGCAAACTTTCTAAATAAATAACTTGAAATAGTGGTAGGAGGATGCTTATAATACTACACACTGTGTTAGTTTAGATTTCGTAAGAATACAAAAGAAAGAACGAAAATACGTTTATTTGCGGTAAACATGAGGCAGAGAAAAAACACAAACACAAAAAATAACAACTTCGGGGACAATATTCGTTATATCCACTCAAAACGGCCGTCACATCATATAATTTACCAACTTAAACAGCTTAAGTTAACAAACTATAAGTTATCTCATAATAGTATCAACAAATAAGCTGAAATGCCATCTTAATATAGACTCTTCCATCACTGATTAATTCGTCTTCCTACAAGCTAACAAATATTGTACAAGACACTAACATAACAAAAGAATTTAATCTTAGTCACCCAGATTCTATTCATCCATTTGGCAAAACGAAACATGAATAATATATTAGTCGAAAAGAAACGCAAAGAAACTTCGTACACGACAAATCCGGATATAGAAGGACAATCTGAACACGCTTCGTTTGCTCGTCAAATATGATTTGACGTAAAAGAATATAGGAGGATATATAACTCCACTCGGCACATGGTTTGCCCGCGGCTCCGTTCGCAGTTGGAACTGGGGCAGGGAATGGAATGAAAGCGGTTATTGCCGGGTTAGAGATATCCTGTAGCTTATTTAGTAAGTATTTCCTCAATTTCAATGATATGGTCGGTGTAGCGATAAAGAGTAAGTAGAAGAAATAGCGAAGTAAATTGGAATACCACTGGAAACTTTATCAAGTCTCTGATTAGTTTCAAGCTCGTAGATGCGTTTTTTTTTAAATTTACATTATAGGAAAAAATAAAGAAACTATATTTAGGGATGTGTGTTTGCCAAGGAAGTGCTATTGGAACGGAAAATATCTTATGGGAACCGTCATGTGACATACGGCCACTCCCTCCTTAGTAACGAAGCCTGTGTCCCAGCATTGGGAACATATATATTAAGGAAGTGATTGGATAACTGAAATTACAACAACCAAGTAGACTCGACAATTATTGACTACTGTTAAAAACCGGTGGTGCACAGATTGAGGCCTATCATCCAAAAATTTACATCACTGCATAGGTATTAGATATTCGCGTAATATCTATCAAATAATACTATCGCATATAACAGCTAGTGGTTATATAGTCATCTGGGCTCCTCTACAGAGATATCCATGCAATTTGCAGGGTGCCTGCGAGATCGGCTCTTCAAATTGAGTGTGAAAATGGAACGTTCGTGTCTGTATGCACTTTCATCGTTCACGAGATCATAATAACGAAATTTCCTAAGCTTACTGCTAGCAATAGTGCAGTACTATATACGAGATGTATCTGTTCAGAATTCTAAAGTTTACCAACTAATTGTAGACTTGGATAATATTCAAATTGTATACGAGTATCATAACTTACTACAATGTTATTAAACTAGTGACAGTGTTTTTGAGACTTGACAAAACATCCTTTCTTTATCATTATTTATCTAAGGTCTGATGTTTCTGTGTTTTGTTGTTTTGTTTGTGTTTTGATAACTTTTCTCTGAGGAAAAAAATGTTGCGGTTTGGCAGCTTTTGTATGAAAAATATGTCAAATTGTCATATTTATCATTCAGATAAAAGTTAGTGGACTATTGAAAAATCAGCCCTAAGTTTGATAATCAACCCCTTTTATTTATATACGTTGCATAAAGTTAAGTATTGGTTAGCGTCTGCTTACCCATGCATTTATGACGTTGAAACGTCTCTTAATTTAAGCAACGTTTAATAACGTAAAAGTATATGTTTATAAGGAATATAAAACTTCCGAAATTAATTCTCTAAACGATGGTGAAAACCGCATCAAGCTGTGCGAAGCTTAGAAGAACAATGCGGTCATACAGACATGCACGAAAAGCGAATTTAATTTATAATAATTATTATAGATGGTACTAACTCAGGGCAAAACAATATCTGTTTCTAACAAAAACGTTAAAATCAAATTGGCCATGATTAAGTTGTTTTATGAAATTAAATCCTCTTGTTTTAAGGAAAATCGTTTGACTAATGGACCTTCACGGCAATGCAATGAAAACAAAAACGTAATTAGTTCAAAAACAACTCCGAAAGTAAGAAGCCGAAAACGGAACAGGAAAAATAATTTCCAATTTTGCTCCAATTACGGGCAGAATTATGTGTATCGCCACGCCTATTTCACCATAAAGCGTAGGCAGAGCTTCAGGCCGTGCCAATATTCCGTTGGCACTTCGCCTCTTCGTAACATGTTGAGTTTAAATCGCAATTTTGAGTAGTGACAAATTGTTAGTGCGACGCCCACAAAACTGCAGTCAATGAGTCATGGAACGTGGGAGTTACTCGATATGACAAAGTTTAGGAAGGAATCTGACTCATGATCATGTGGGTGGAGTGAAGGTCGAGGGAGTCTGGATAATCTGGATGCGGGAAACGAAAAACTGGTCATGTGACGAAGTTTGGGCGATGTCAATGAGCACCTACGAGCTGGACGTCATTTGGCTGGGACGATGATGATTTAGGCATACTGGCAACATAAGCTTGCAAATTGCTGTATGATATCTAATGAACGCATTACTTGTAACATCGTGAGGGAATCCTAGAACCATAAAGTAGGAGACATGTGACATTCACCAAACCGCACCGGACTCGCGTGGTGGTTATGGCCCACTCCCTCTCACAGAGATGAGACCTGTGTCCCAGCAGTGGGAAAATTATAGGCTATGATGACTTGTGACTAGCTCTATACATGTGGAAGCTTGATGCAATATATTTTAGTTTTTTATTAGTCTGTTAGTTTTTTTTTTACAAAAAATATAACCGATGAAGTTAAGATTTTTAAATTACAAGAATCATGATTATCAAGATGAGAACTTTAAAGGTAATAAAGATATTCATAACTAGACTTGGCTCGCGAGGTTGTCGACATGTGGGATGTAGACTCAGCGATCATTGTGCCAATAGTCGTGATAGCCAATGGCTTAATAGCTAAGAGTCTCGACCAACACCTGAGTAGGCTCTCTTTGGGCAGCTGGATCAAGGACTTGATTCAGGAAGCGGTACTACTGGGCAGGGCCCGCATTGTTAGGAGGTTCCTCTCTATGGAACCCTGATCGCCAGTAGCTTGGATTGTCTGTTTCCGATACCAGTGGCCTACTAGATTTTAATATTTTTAAATGTAATTTACAAGTATTTAAATGAAATAAAGGAGTTATTAAAAAATCTGTAAAGCCACACGGCAATATTGCTTCAAGAGACCTTAGATACAAAAAACTCGAACAATAATGCCTTACATTACAGTAATGAAGCTAAAACGATAGAAGGAGCAAAACCACTTAGTGATATGAAACCTTAAGTAACAGATAGCAGAGATAAAGCCCATAATGAGGCAGAATACAAGATAAAGGCAGACGAACCTCTGAGGCCACTAGAACAAGATGAAATTAGAATTGATTTGCGGGTCAAAGATGAGCATGGACGACATATGCCCCTTAATTCATAAACGTTGCTTAAAGTTAAGTAGTGATCAGCGACTGTTTAACCATACATTTTTGACGTTTAAACGTCACTTGAATTTAATCATCGTTTAAACCACTTTTTGATCACACAATAAATATAGTGCCATTTTCACCTGACAGCGGTAAAACCTAAAAGGAGGGTAATGTTTTTATTGTCTTACATTCAGAATAATATATTCAATCATCATCATCTGCCTAGCCTTTTCTCAACTATGTTAGGGTTGGCTTCCAGTCTAACCGGATGCAGGTGTATACCAGTATTTTACATGGAGCGACTGCCTATCTGATCCACAACCCAGTTACTGGGTAATACAATACCGCTGTCGACTGGTAATAAGTAATATGATTGTTACGTCATATCACAACAATAAATTCACAAAATCTATCAAACACTTCCTCAAATTCATTGTTCTCAATACCATTGCTATAACAAAGCTAGAATCGACATTTTATGTAGAAACGCGTCGGTGTGATATAGTATCGAGTGACAAGTAACCTGTAACCTGCCTGTAACAATTCACCCACAGAGTCGAACGCCAAAAGCCTTTGACATGAACGCTTCTAGCAATGTAGATATCCCTTTACTGACACATATCTGTGTAGTAGCTTTTACTTGTACTTTTTGATTGATACGAACAGGTTCCACAGTATATTGTTGTGAAGACTAAGCTTCATCTTCTTCATTTTGTTGAAACTCAGATGTGTCTTCTCGACATCCGTGTGTCACTAACGGGATGCAGCAGAATACCAGCATCAGGTATTGTACCTGGCATATGCTGAGCTGGACTCCCATTTGGTGCTATCATGAGACACACACCGCCCAGTATGTGTATGAGCTAGGTGTCTATGGGTCAATTTATATTTTTAATCTTTGTTTTTTTTTCACCTTTTTTTATATTTTTTTAATACTTGTATTGTGTCTTTTGTTGCACTGAATAAACGTTTTATCTATCTATCTTTTATCATAATGTCCAACCTAGACTAGTCTACTGTGAGAAATGAGCTTGTCTAAATATTAGAACATTCAAAGGTTAGGTAGAGGTGTACCTACATATAGTTTACACAATACGCCAGTTATGTTTTAGTTTCATGAAATAGGGGGCGAGCCTATTGCCATCAACCGGGCACGAATCCAGACTCTGGGCTAGCACTGAACGATTCTAAATCGAAAAATCTAATAACACTTTGCCTGACTTAGGAATTAAACCAAGTACCTCATGCTCAGCAGTAGCACTTGGGATCACTAGACCAACGAGACAGTCTGTATAATATACTCCCTTCTGCCCGCGACTTCGTCCGTATAAAATTTCACCCTCCTTCCATTCACCCTCTTAGGTGTGGAATTTCGCAAAAACCTTTCTTAGTGAATAGCTACTCTTCACAAAGAATGCACCCTCCGAATTTCATGTCTCTCTAGGACCAGCGGTTTAGGCAGTGCGTTGATATATCAGTCAGTCAGGACTTTGAATTTTATTATTTATATATATAGATCAAAGCTATCCTAGCTTAGTCTACAGCTAGATACGTATATAGACTTGTCTTAAGATCTTATAATCACACCCATAACTGTTCGCACAAACGTCTTTCTAAGCATTATACATTTTTTTTTGTATTTGCGAAACCCGAAACACGTGTCTAGTATTTTTATGTAAAGAATCTATGTACAAAATTTTAAACCTGTACCATGAAAAAACACAAAGTAGCTTGTTAAGTTACCTGTTTGTCCGTACAAAAACATGCTCACCCGCGCCGCTCGCGCCGCGCCACCGCCGCCGTCTTGCGCTCATTGATAATAGTATCTAGGTACCTAACCGTTCGGCGCGGAGATTGGATGGCCTACTTAGCGTAGCTCAGTGTCCAACTTTAAACCTTTTTTAAATATTTTTGGGACAAAATATAACATGGGGTAAAAATAATTGGAATCGATTCAGTTACTTATTCTGAACAAACTATATTTAGGTTTCGCATATACTAAAAATAACGTTGTTTATATACCTACGTTAAAAATAAATTTTCAAATAAGGATCAGAATAATTTTCACAAGGAAGGATAGTCGGTTCCTAAATTCGGTGTCCCACTCTGAGATAAGGAAATCCGTAACTTTGTAAGAGTCAGATTAGGCAACGCCGATGATGGCTTAGTAAGGACAGGCGTCAGAAGGTCAATAGTTGTAGGTACTTAAAAAAACGTTCAAACTTCAGTTGCGTAACACTAACAGTAGCAATGGCTTTTATTTTGACAGCTCAACAACATTCATTGTGTTATTTATGTTGTTGAGTAGACACATTTTTCGAACATATGAAGCAATGGTTTAGCAATATCCTTTACAATGATTCAGATTGTGGTTGAAACTGTGTTTAGAGTGCTAATCTGAGCGACGATCAATGTAAAAAAATTGTACGTACAGACGTCAACACATCAAGCTACCCGAAACTGTCAAATTTTCCCAATCAACTTTGAACCTTACGCTTTAGCGATAAAGATGAAAATCTATTAAAGAAATTTGACAGATTGTAGTAGCTGGAAGTGCCTGTACGTAAACTGGAGGTATTTTTAACAGAATGAGACTGAAAAATACGGGAATCACAAACCATCAAGTGAAAAATATTTTTTTTATTACAAAGTGATACACACTAATCTTATAAAGGCGAAAGTTTGTGAGTGTGTGAGTGTATGGGGGTGTGGGGGTGTGTTTATATGTTTGTTACTTCTTCATGCTCAAACGGCTGGACCGATTTTGATAAAAAATTGTATGGAGGTAGCTGACACCCTGGATTAACATATAGGCTATTTTTTATCCCGATATTCCCACGGGATCGACACTTACGCGGGTGAAACCGCGGGGCGCAGCTATTTCGAAATAAAAACATAGGTAAGTGTCAGCTGCTTACTATCCCGGCCAACATGCTAAAGTCAACTGCGAATAAAAAGTAATTTTAAAAAATTAAACCGACTTCAAAAAGAAATTAACTCAAAATTATGAAATAACTTTAATTTCGGAAGTCGGTGTCTTGGGATCTGTATTTTAGTTTTATGCCACCGACTTCCGAAATTAAAGTTATTTCATAATTTTGAGTTAATTTCTTTTTGAAGTCGGTTTAATTTTTTTAAATTACTTTTTATTTCGTAATTTTTTAGTTTTTGCACTAGTATTTGACCAAGGTTTTGAGATGTTTTCCCTTTGACACTACACCCGTAGCTCTTATCAATAAGCCAGGCCGTCACACTTACACGTATTAGTCCATATCTTGAAAATTACTGAATCGATCTTGATGAAACTTGCACTGTTCCCTAAGTTGAAGAAAATGTAAGCCAATAAAAAAAAAATGGTCACGATTCGATACGAATGAAATATGTTTTACATACTTGTTGTCATACTTTATTCGTCCCAAAAAAAGATAGCAACCCTACTATTATCTTACTCTGAGAAACCAAGAGTTCCGGAGATATGCGTGGACAAACATACATACATACATACATACATACATACATACATACGTCTATGAAATTTTGTATATTTGTTTGGAAGCCCTAATAGATCATCATATGTGAATATAATGCAATTCCAATAATATTACATACATAGGTACGTATCGAATTGATAACCTCCTTTTTTTTGAAGTCGGTAAAAATGAGGTCAATGGGCCCGTAAGCTTTGGCCAAGCTAGCTGTCACTATAAGTATAATGACGGGTCTTTCTGCTCTACACATTGCCGAAAATATCTCTGCAACCGAAGCAGATATTATGTGAGGTCTTATAAATACACGTAAAGGGCTAATGGAACGTCTATGCTATAGATTCTGCCCTGTTGTGTTAGCGTAAATATATAGAATCTTTATTGTTCAAGGAAAAGCATTAGGTAATAAATAAATAAAGTCTGCCGGACCGAATTTCGGCCATAGCGACCAATCTCAACGGAGACCAGCCTTCGGCGTGGGATATATTATAGTGCACAAGTTTAGTGTGTGCGCAGACACAGTGCACTCTTTACTCACTCTCATAGTCAGATGGGACGGCAACCCGACACGACCGGAGAGAGATCAGGCGAAGGCCAACGGCTTAAGGTGTATCACACTGGCGCCGATTCTGTTGTTCACAAACTAAACTAAATTTAAGTGCAGTGCATCTTTTTCTTTCTATTTAATTAAGAAAAGGACAGAAGATAAATATTAGTTAAGTCCTGTCAAATTAGTCAGCGCCTGACGTAAATTGACGTATTTTTAGTAGCCAATTTTTTAATCTCGTCTTAACTTGTCTATGGAGTATCTTAATTTGACAGGACTAAACTAATATTTATCTTTTGTCCTTTTCTTAATGAAATAGAAAGAAAAAGATGCATTGAACTTAAATTTAGTTTAGTTTGTGAACAAGGGAATCGGCGCCACTGCCAACTTCCTAACTCCGGGTGGTTACTATGAATTTCCCAATGAAAAAACACCCACCCAAACACCCAAAGGTCTGTATCACCCAAAGGTTGACTGGTATAAAAAAAATGCCTATGGCATTAAGTCCGCCTCTGTACATTTGTGTGCTTAAAGCATTAAATAAATAAATAAAAACCCAATAACACTTTTCCTGACCCGGGAATCGAACCCAGGACCCCACGCTAAGCAGTCATGCTTGCGACTACGAGACCAACGCAACAAGGCAGTAAATTAGGTACTATATAGAATACAAATAACACTAGCCTAGCATTTCTAGTCGTAAATGCGTAAAGTTACGATGTAAGGCATTTCATACAAACTTTCAAGCCCTTGTTTTTCGAAATTAATGAACCGATTTTAATGAAACTTCATATGCATAAGCAGGATACAGAGGTCTAAAAAGTTAGTAGAGAACATTTTCGAAATGTCTTATTTAAAAAAAGATAACTGGAAATCTCTGTTTCTAAGGAAAATTTAAAATCGGTCTAATTTGGCTGTAACACTATTTCTCGAAAATGTTCTCTACTAACTTTTTAGACTATGTACCCTGCTTAAGCGTATGAAGTTTCATTAAAATCGGTTCATAAGGGCTTGAAAGTTTGTATGAAATGCCGTACGGCGTAAACGCTCGTAAGAGATCTCTCGTTTCTTACGTCTTAGAAAAAACAAAAGAAAGTCGGTTGTTAGTCTCACAAACGTTTAAAAACGTTTCAACAAGAGACTAGCGTGTGGGCTTCAGAAGTGAGTACTAGAATGTTCATGTGATATACAAGACCCATAAAATTCGATAATCGACTATCATCCAGATGATGGTACAGTAGTATTTTGTAAGAACGACTTTTCAAGATCGCTCTGTGTAATATCTTCGCCATTTAATCACAGCCTACGTAGATGTGTACTTTTAGAAAGACACAAATTACAAAGCACGCAATGATCATTAATGTCTATCCTAAGAACCTAACTAGAAAAAGAAACATCATAAAAGTACAAGTTACAGCTAATAAAAGTCCAATTAGGAATAAATGAGATATAGCCAGCGGCTAAAAGAAACACACCCTATGCTCATGTATCTAAGTCCCTTTTACAATCTTCTTTTTTCTTTATCCAGTTTTTCCTTTTGTCAGCAAATTAATATCCAATAATAATCTAGACAATTTTAACAAGCAATTTATAATACAGTACTACTCGCAAACACAAATCAATAAAAGTCTTTGAACCGTACCAAAATCTTTGAATGCTACCAAAGACTTCGAAGGCCACAATTTCCGTAAACGTTTGTTAACATGATACGCAAAGCAATCCAAGTTTGAAGCACTTCTGAGGAAGTAATGAATTGTCGAAACTTTATATTTTTGAGAATGCACGTGTACCTAAATATAATGTAAACGAGGTCTTTGATTCGCAATTAATACTAAAGATTTTTATCAGTATATAAGCTTCATAGTCAAAGAATTGTCGAAATAACTAAGAATGTGGTTTACACAACACAACATTGGGTAACATGGCTGGAGCGGGTACTTATAGTAATAAGTATAGGTACTTCAGGAATACAGGCTATTAAGGTGCCACTAGTCGATATTTTTTCCATACAAATTTCGGGAGAATATTACTCCACTGTTTGACATTGTGCATCCAAAGTTAAACATGATATCGTTTTGACTTATTATTAATTTTGTCTGTACGGAAACAGAATAGTAAAATAAAAAGCCATTAAAAAGTCATGAGCCAACAAAGATTCATTTTTCTTGCTATTTCTAACGTAACTTTGGGTGTAAATAAGTAATAAAAGAACTGTAAAATATTCAAAACCAAGTCCATACCAACAACGCTCAGATAACGAAGAGTTCAATAAACTTTATTTATAATTGATTTATGGAGTGATTTTTTCTTAAAACTCGATTTTCCAAAACACTTTTGGAATTTATTTGCGCCTATCAGTTCGCAACGTTGTTTCTGTGCATGAGAACTAGACGTTTTGCATGTAGACTAGCGTCTAACTGCTCATCACTGATACAAGCTTTGTCAGACACGAAGCCAGATGAGACAGCGTGCTTTTTGGCCATGACCACGAGTGAGTTCGAGCTCGCGATTAGTTAACTCTTAACTAACGAAATAAAAATGCGCTGGTTCTGGTAAAAAAAGTATATATAAGTCAATAAAAAATAAAACCAAAAGGTATAATAACCCTCCTTCTGACGCAGTCGGGTAAAAAGCATAAACAAAAGGATAAAAAGGTAAAACATCAAAAAGGAGAAAAGACTTGCACACAGGCATTCGTCACGTCATGTTTTATACGTAAAACAATACTCGTGAATACTCAAGGAAATCTCGAACTACTGGGGGATTTAGACAAGGTCGATTTTGCCATGCGGCTGGTCGCTTACCAATTCGCCTCACAAGCCGAATCGCCACTCCATTTACGCAGGTCGATAAAAATCGCAGGTGACTAGTTAATTTTATCAAAATGTCGGGGTATTCCTCGAAATGCACCAACTTTCAAACGCACCTAATGAAACGTGTATCGATATAATTTATTACGAATCCTTCATGCTCTTCTCTGTTTCAACGTTGATGCATTTCGAGGAATAAAATTATAATATTTTTGTTTTGATTATTTAATTTTTTTCGAGGAATACTTTTCGTGCGTTTCAAAGTTTGTGTCTTTCGAGGAAAAAGGAAAAGGTCGACCATCATGCGACTGAGCCTTTTCACGGTCGATTTTAGTCATCCGCCGCATGCGACCTGTCGCTGCACGACAACAGTTGAAACCAACTCTACTTTGGATCCTGCGATCTTAGTCACCTGCGGCCTAGCCGAATTGTCAGTCGATTTTCACCGTGCGACGAAAGTCGTGCGGCTATAGCCACCTGTATAAAGCCCGCATAAACTAAACAGGTATCAGCTTGTACTGGATTTTACAACACCGGTAAAAGATCGATCTCACAATATAACCAATAGACTACGAGTATTTCCATTTCTAATATCTATATCACAACTGCTCTCATAACGATGAAGGAAAACATCAACACATAATAATGAGCTGACCCAAAATAACCACTACGTGGAGCCCTGACACAGCCAAATGGTGTCGCGGTAGACCCCGCAGAAAATGGCGGGACGAGCTGGAGAAAACAGACGACCATTAGTCCACTTTAGCCCTGGATCGAAAGAACTGGAAGTCGTGGGGAGAGACTAACAGTAACAGAATAAAGATTTTCCTAGCCAATCGTGATGTTATGTTGTACGCGTTTAAAATTACTATTAAATACTTATAGAAAACGCTTATCTAATTACTACATCGCAACTATAAAACCAAGAATAACTTATCATCAGCATTACACTCACAATTTAACCGTTTCTAATACCTATCAAGTTCAGAAAAAACTTCCCAACCAATCTAGATCTAGACTAACACTAGCTTTCCAATCTAAAAGCGCTGTAACGCACGTAGGTACTGGCATAACAACCCGACGGCTTATGGCTTACGCTCGAGGCATCCAGGAATCTCGATGTTTCAAAATCCTTCGCCAATCCATCACTTTACTGTGGCATTGTTTGTTACCAGCAAAGCGATTGATCTGTGAGGTAACCGCAGCCGTAGGATGTGGATTTATGAAAGGGTAAACCCATCATACCGATCCTTACTTTGGGTCACATTCTTAGGGAAATATGTAGCCTACATTTTCAGTTTATGATTATAAGGTAAGGGCTTTATTTACATGTCAAAAATATTCAGGGTGGCAGGGAAGGGTCGTGGGACTTTTGATTCCACCTATAAGTACAAGACGCGTGACCTGTTACCATGGATTCGGAACTTGATTCAGAAAACCTCTGCGATTTTATGCCGTTTATTAAAAAAAAAATCCTGTTCCGTACATTTTGGGTAATACGATACCCCTTGGTAAGACTGGTTGTCAGACTTTCGGGCTTCTGACGACCCACAACGACTGTTAAAGATCCACGAATGACACCCGGAACCAACGGTTAACGTGCTTTCCGAGGCACGAAGAAGGGGTCTTGGTATGTGACGTGCAAACTATAACCATGAATTCAGCACATAATTCAAAACCCTCTAACCAACCTCTAATCTAGAAGATTTTCGTCGGCCACTTTTCTATGAAGCGGAATATTTTTTATTGATATAAAAAAATATGCCTAGGGTCTTGTGGCTAAGTAATAACAGCCGCACGGGTCGATCTATCAGGTTAAGCTACGCTTGCCGCGGTTGGTCCGTGGATTGGTGACCATCTTCACATACCAAGACCCCTTCTTCGTGCCTCGGAAAGCACGTTAACCGTTGGTTCCGGGTGTCATTCGTGGATCTTTAACAGTCGTTGTGGGTCGTCAGAAGCCTGAAAGTCTGACAACCAGTCTTACCAAGGGGTATCGTATTACCCAAAATGTACGGAACAGGATTTTTTTTTTAATAAACGGCAAAAAATCGCAGAGGTTTTCTGAATCAAGTTCCGAATCCATGGTAACAGGTCACGCGTCTTGTACTTATAGGTGGAATCAAAAGTCCCACGACCCTTCCTTGCCACCCTGAATAAAAAGAATGAAAGGATCAAAATTATGTCGCTCCTATGAAGAGTAACAATTTTAATTAATCAAAATCATCTAAATCAAAATATCTAATCACGCTAGTAAACCTAGTAATTACAATTGAGGTAAGACGCTCAGTTATCCAATTAAGTAACATGTATAGTAGTAGGTACCACCAGACTACTAAAGATTTGGTAACGAACTACCATACTAGTACTGAAATTAATTAACAGATTTCGTATTCCTAAGGGTAGTGAAACTTAATGAAATAGGAAATTAAAACCAAAATAACTAATTTTGTTTGCATTTCATCCCCAATTCTTCTAAATCTGCACAATGATAGCAAATCTAATGTTCAGAAACGCAAAAAAAAACAGTGTAATGTCTTGAAATGGTCAGTCCAATTTATAAAAAAAGACAATCGGGGTCAAAATCTTATTTAAAAGTTTTCTTTGCCAAAAGCGTACAGATTTTTCATTAGTGGAAGTATTAATGTTCTTTATTAACATTTATAGAGTATAACCAAGTCCGGTTTGGCAACGCTGTCCGTCGGACTGTCAGAGATTTTATACGAAATTAGTTTTCTATGTTTAAAATTGTATGTGGAACAAGTTACATTTGCATTGATAAGTCATCTGTCTAATCTATTTTCAACTTTGTTGGGATCAGCTTCCAGTCTAACCGGATCCTGCTGAATACAAAAATTTTACGTGAAGCATCTGCCGTCCGACCGTGGAGGTCGGTTACTAACACCATACCCCTTGGTAAGACTGGTTAACAGACTCATTTGAATTGTAGGTATCTACCCAGATATGACGTATCTATCCTAATTGAATTTTATTCAAATCCGTTCAATCGTTTATGCATATTTGAGTTACTAACATCTTTATAAACTTTTACATTAAAAATAATTATTAATAGTTAAGTTACAGGAATTTACTTATCAGCATTCTGGCTCTTGTGATAAAGGATCTCCTAGTACAAGAGAAAGTGAAAATAAATAATTAATTAAATTATTATTTCCTTTATTTCATTATATAAATATAAATTATATTTTTAAATATTAGGACATAAAAAATATAAAAACATTATACAAATATAAAAAAAATATTAGCCCACCGGTATCGGGAACAGGGTTCAAGCTACCGGCGGCGGTCAGGGCTCCAGAGAGAGGAACCTCCTAACAATACGGGCCGTGTCCAGAAGTACCACTTTCTGAATCAAGCCCTTGATCCAGCTGCCCAACGAGAGCCTCCTTAGGTGTTAGTCAAGGCTCTTGGCTATTAACCTATTGGCTGTCACGACTATCGGTACAATAATCGCTGAATTCACATCCCACATGTCTATAACCTCGCAAGTGAAGTCAAGATACTTGAATTGTTTATCTTTCTCGGCTTTCACGAGATTCTTATCATGAGGGCCGGTTATGTCAACAATCATTGCGCGCCGCTCTGATCGATCCACCACCACTATATCAGGCTTATTGGCAGCAATAGTCCTGTCAGCGATCCCAGTACAATTTAATATTACCATTTTCTAGAACTGGGTTGGGCACATACCTGTAGTACGGCACCCCCGATTCCACAAGGCCGTATTTCAAAGCAAGCTGCTGTTGGATTATCCTGGCTACAAGGTTGTGTCTATGCAAGTACTCTCCGTTAGTTAGACGAGAACACCCCGAGATGATATGCCTGATTGATTCCCCCGGCCGGTGGCATGCCCGACAGATGTCAACCGTGCCATCTTTCACAATAAATCTCCGGTAATTGTTCGTCATCATAACTTCGTCCATAATTGCATAATTCTCCAAAAAGGTCACCGAAACGCAGCCAGTCTACGGACGCTAGTAGATCTACATCGGGTCCATTGTAGGGCCCGGAAAAAGCGTCCGTGAAGCTCTCTTATTATTATTATTTTTAGTATCATCATCATCATCGTTATCCTGCCCTTATCCCCCAATTTATTTGGGGTTGGTGCAACATGTCTTTTTCATCTATACTTCCTCTATTAGTCGTCATCTCGGTAGTCCTGTTCTAGCCATATGATCTCACAGAGTCCATCCATCGTTTCTTTAGTCTTTCCCTACTCATATAAGCATCCAAATTCATACCATGACGACATTGATAATATCTACTGATAGTTGCAGTCTTCATAGTGGAACCAAGCTAGGCTTAATAGATGGAGAGATAGGTAAGTTGCCAAGTTTAATAAGTAGTTGAAAGCTTAGAAGGCAACACTAGCACTAAGTAGTGTTTATAAACTAACAAACTATAGCCTGGTATCACTCGGCTGCCTAATTAATTATTAAACCTTCTTTAAGAAAATAAAATGATCTCAATGAATACCGTATTTTTCAAAATAATTAAATAGTCGAGGCATACATATATATACAACACTTTATAGTAACACTATACATTTAAAAATTTTTTAATTTATTTTTTTATTATATAACAATGAATTTTCTCTAAATCCCGTAAAAGAGTCATCATCACCTGACTACTCTTTTCCCAACAATATTCAGGTTGTACAATCATACCGGGTGCAGCTGAAAATTAGTATTTTCACATGGAGCAATTTCCTATCTAACCCTTTAAGACCTCAACTGTCATTAATGAGACACAAATACTTTCTCTATTATTACCGAATTTAATAAACTTGCCATCCTTCATTCGCTATCAACAACAACAATCTGAACACGAAAACTATAAAAAATATCCCTAGAATTGTCGGTTAGCTGATTGCGACAAAATTAAAGTGAAAGTAACTCATCGAACCAATTCTCTGCAATCGACACTTCAAGAGAAATATTCCCCTTTGTAAAAAATCGATGAAAACCTAATAAGTTCTGTGAACGTTTTAACATTCTGCTACAACCGCACCCATTAGTTATAACGTCAGTTCTTAGAAAGTGCTGAAAATTGCTTGTAAAATCGCTTGAACAGACATTTGTACCCTTTTTCGAAGAAAAGTCGTGACTTTTCACTGTTGAATGTTTCAATTCTAATGGCATTTAATCTTTGGTAAAATAGTTTTTTTTGTTTATTACGTGATTAAATAAATAATTACCTATATGTCGCTCATTTCGAGAAACATCGACGTAACTGCTATTTTCTTTTTACGTTTGTTTTCCTAACGTAAATACGTTTCACGTCACGTCATATTTCACACATTTCTGGGAAAAAATACATTTACGTCGATGGTTTTCCAAATGAGCGATTTGTTACCCCGCAATATGCTGCAGAATTTTGCCTTGGAAACGTCTGTTTTTTTTTATTCGCTCTGATTTTGAAAAAAATAAGTTTGTTCACAGAAAACGTAACTGTCTTTTTTTTGTTTCTATATGAATAATTTCAATTGTTACCATATTATTGGAAAACAGGCGTAAATATTATTACATGCTGTAAAATTTTTAATAGAAATCATTGCAGAAGACGCATTATCATCCTATATTATTAAACAAGTTATAATTAAAATTGCACCCTTACCTGATAAATCCAGAAAAATAAAACTGAAGTCACTTCATAAGATAAAACTTTCCTGTTTATAATAATTTCCACTTAAACAGTAAACCACACTTAGCACTTCACTTAAACAATTAGCCGAACAAAGTTTTTAAGTACACAAAGTCGTTCACAAACTTTTACCGGCGACCCTTATTATGTGTCATAAATCTCATCACTTTCTGATATCCCGTACTTTACGACCCGCGACGTCACATTTCGTTGCACTCGACGTACGTCAACCGTCAAATAACCCAACAGCGCGTCTGACTCGCATGACACCTTGCGGGAAACTAACTAACGAACACAGCATCGCCGGGGTGAGCCTTTAAATGTGTGAGTGGAAGTCCGTAAACAGTGTACACACAGCTTATGTTGATGTGTGAGTGATCCTAGACTCGCGTCAGTGATTTGAGTCCCGGTACAATTTTGTCCCTGTGTGCGGCACCGATCACCTACGAACGTATCTGTGTGTGTGCACAGTACAGCCGGGAAAAACGGACTGTGCCACACGGCGCATGCCCAAGGAGGTCTGAAAAATAAAATTGTGTTTCGCGCTATTTAAATACTGATGCGCGCGACAGATTATAAAACCAGTATGCTTTTACAAAAGGGTAATTTAACTGAATGGAGGTTCTCATTAAATTCGTTTTTGGAATGTCTTTATTCGTACTAATATTTAATTTGGTGTTTGATAATTTTACGCTTTGGTATGCTTTGAAATACGATACTCGTTACGTTATTGGCAGGAATATTTATAGGCTCTGTACATACCTATGTATTAGGTACATTTTCATATAAGTCGAAATTTGACGCGGTGAATGACAATGTGGTATATTCTTACGCATACTTAAGGCTCTTTTAATAATGTAAAAATGTTTTTTTTATATGAGTTTATGTTTTTTTTTTAAGATTGTTGAAGTTAAACTTCAATATAATTTTATTATGTTCCAGTAATACAACATAATTATACAATTAACCAATCTCTATGTTAATTTTGCGTTGTTTTTTTCATGCTGATACAACACACCGGATCGTAGACAGATAAAAAAAATCAGCTGTTCCCTACATTTATGTTCGTATAAAATTAAAACTAGAGCATCTTCCTACCTCATGTTAGCCTCATCGCATAGAACTGCTGCGTTCCGTGGTAGCTTCAAATTCGCTGCCTCCCGTTGCTGGAACGACTTGCCACCTCCTTTTCGTGCTATAAAGACAGTTAGTACTTTTAAGTTAAAATATAAACAGTATTTACTTCAGCTACAAAAAGATAATGAACTTTGAACCTACCCTTGATGTGCACGCAGCTATCAATGGTGGTCAGGGTCCGAGCGCCGTGTCCGAGCGATTGGCAGCGTTTGTTCACTGAACAGGCACAGCAGTTGTTTCGTATCTTGTTTTTGTTTTGTTTTGAATAGGTACATGCTCGATAATTAATTACTTGTTGTTTATTCCACAACTTTTACTGGCAGCATCAGACGAGTTGTCAGTGCTGGCCTACACAATGTTTTGTTGTCTTTTTCTTGAAAAAATTGTAACTCGATAACACTCATCACTATTATAGTTACCACATTCCACTTTTATTGCATATTCACTGTAATAATACTGTTCCACTAAACAGCCGTAACGTTATGTTTAATATATTTCAAATGTTATGTATCTAATCTCGCCATAATGTCGGCGCCTGCGACCATTTACTTGTCAAAACAATGCCATGCCCACAGACTATTAGGATATTAATCTATGCCACAGACTACTTAGTCTTAGAGATACGTCATGCCACAGACACACCGGAGTGCCTACCATAGATTATAATCTATGCCTACTACTCATTGACATAGAAAATTCCTATCTCAATGCTACTACTTAAGACACTGCAAGGCATTGACAAGTAATGAGGTTTCGCCTGGCGCGTAGTGTAAAATGAATTTATTTTATTTATTTACTTTTTGTTTTTATTTGCTAATATTTTACATATTTATTTATATCTGTAACTGCCCGTGACATCACAGCGGGCCCTATCAGAATACCAGCGCTGCGACCTTTATTTTTTTTTTAAATGTCGCAGCATCATGCTGAGATAGGAGCCTTTTGGCCTCGTATAGGACTTTGTTTCATTTTCCTTTTGTTACTTTTTTTTTTTTTTTTTTTTATATATAACTTGGTTTTTTATTTTACTGTGTTTAGTTTAGTTTGTGATCTTCCTGTACGAGTCGCAATAAATACTTTTTCTTTCTTTCTTTCTTTCTATAACTCGTCAAAATGTAGGGAACAGCTGTTTTTTTTTTCGTGATTTCAGGTTTGGTCCCATAGTAAAAGTTGTTCATAATGATGAGTACAATGACCTTTTAAGAGGTTGTTAATGTTTTACCAATAACCCTGTATACTTCTCTCTATTAGTCGTCATCTCAGTAGTCACCCCCTTTCTAACCACATCATGTTTCACACAGTCCATCACCAAGCATTTATTAGAAAGTAATCGTTTAAATCTCATTTCTTCTCTCACATCAGGAAGGAATAGCCAAATCAGAATAATGTTCCCACTGCTGGGACACTGGCCTCCTCTCAGTGAGAGGGAGTGGGCCGTAATCCACCACGCGGGCCCAGTGCGGGTTGGCAGATGTCACATGTCTTCGAATTTTTGGTTCTAGGACATGCCGGTTTCCTCACGATGTTTTCCTTCACCGTTTTGAGAGCAGTGGTGATGAAATAATTTACACAAAGTAAAGCGCCTGTCTGGGTTCGAACCTACGACCTACAACTCGTAAGTCGCGGCCGTTACCACTTGGCCACTCTCACATGTTATATTAATATTGCCTCAATTGCCCACAATTATTGGTTCATTCAAACAGTGGGAGGCGTTCCGCGAACAATTCTCCGTGGGATACATGATAAATCAGGTTATTACGAACCATCAACCTATACGATTAATAAATAAGGAAAACAAACGGTTTCACGAAACAACAAAAGGTCACTGTGATAGAGGAAATAACGTAACATCATCCCGTATTCCCTGAATAGGAAGGCAGCGAAGTGAACTGAACATAACATATCACGTTACCACATTGGATGCCCGCCTCACGAAACAGGTTCTCCGTCTAACTAAACAAAAGCTGCCTGAAGTTACGGCAGCTTTAACTGGCCACGGGTCAGTTAATAAACACCTCTTTGTCATAGGAGTAACAGACAGTCCGCTGTGCAGGGCCTGCATGGAGGATGACGAGACAGCGGCACATGTGCTTCTAAACTGCCCGGTGGTCGACACGTACAGGGCAAAGTACTTCGGTAACCCAGGTACCCTACGTGAGACGGTCAGTAACATCAAGGCGTTGCTGGCCTTCCTTGAGGAGCTGGGGTGGATCGAATAATCGATTTTCCCACCCGTACGCAAAATACGCGCATTGACGTGGAGTTGCGGAAACCAGCCCATACTATCTATTACCTAACATAATAATATCACGTTTTATTCCCAAAGGGTTTGGCAGAAATGTACCTATAGTACACCCTGATTTCTCCAGACATTATGTTTAAGTCCCATAATATGTAATAGGCGACCATTGCCGAGCATCAGTATTTTGTAACAATTTTATGATTTAAAAGAGTGTCCGTGAAGTTTCTTGCCCGTTCTTATCCATAGATACCTACTACGCTTTGGAATGGACAACTAGCAATTCAAAAGTGCCTGTAATTCGTTTGTTTGAAACTTTGAGTATTGAGTTTTTTTTTTTTACCATCAACCGGGCAGGAATTTAGGCACCGGGCTATTGCGACTGAGAAATTCCTGGTGTAAAAACTTTGCCCAACATGGAAATCGAACGCAGGTCCTCATGCTTACTAGTAGCGCTTGCGATCAATGGACGAACGAAATAGCCTGGAGGAAATGTAAACATTTCACCAGTTAGGTTAGTTAGCCCATATGGGAGGTGAAACTGGGCACTAATTCAGACTCCGTGCTTCTATATAGTACAGGAGTCATGGTAACACTGAGCTGGCCTAGCATAGTACGGAGTTTCAATAGAATTAGAGGCCAACTTACACTGGTTTTGTTGCCACTAACAATTGTGGTATTTTTTAGGGTTCCGTACCCAAAGGGTAAAAACGGGATCCTATTACTAAGACTCCACTGTCCGTCTGTCTGTCTGTCACCAGGCTGTATCTCAAAAACCGTGATAGTTAGACAGGTTAAATTTTCACAGTGATGTATTTCTGTTGCCGCTATAACAGCAAATACAAAAAATAGAATAAAATAAATATTTAAGGGGGGCTCCCATACAACAGACGTGTTTTTTTCGGCGTTTGTAATGTATTAAATATAATGTATATAATAGGCTATTTGACAATGTAAAAAATAAGGTCATAATTATTGACACTCGTATAGGTTATCGCTTTTAAAATCGATTTGCATTAATTTTACTACAAAACAATGTATTATTAAAAAAAAAAATCCCGAAAAAACTTCATCTTTTTAAATCTGGCGCCACGTAATCGAAAACGGTCTGGATTGGCTGAACTTAAGATGACGTCATGATGTAGTAAATTTCTGTCTATCGTTGACAGAACAGATGACTTTTGTCTAGTATCTCGACCGTTTCAACGTTTGTTTACGGGAATCGTGACGTCACGACGCCATATTGTTAAAGATAGCGTTTTGGCGGCTTATTTAAACAGTACATTTTTATTTACTATTTTTTAAAAGAACAAATACATTATGCAATTTGAAGTAATAGGTTTTTGTGGGCTCGTTAGACACCATTAAATAATCTGAGATGTTTATCAGAAACCAGTCAAATAGCCTATTATAATGTATTTCTGTTGCCGCTATAATAACAAATACTAAAAACAGTTTGCTTCAAATACCTATTTTTCAAATTTCTCGCAGCCCCGTTCCCTCTTAAATGTGAAAACGTACTGTCATACGTCAGAGCTCCCACTATTTTTCCAGTTGAATTATTAATTCATTTGCCCGGGATTTAATAATGTTAAGTTTAATTTAACCATTTTAAAATTAATTGTGTTCTTCAATAAATTGTCTGGTTTACTAAGTTAGTAAACCAGACCATTTCGTGAAACTGTGCAATTAAGTAATTGCACAGTTTCACGACAGGCTTTTCGTGGAAATTGGTAGGCACCTTTTTAAGCTTTGTAAAGTTTTGTAAGTTCTTAGATTTTGTAGATTATCTGCCTTTTCTAGTTTAATTATTATAAGTATTATTACACTAGGTGTCACACTCACAGCCCACCAACCCGCACTGGGCCCACGTGGTGGAGTACGGCCCACTCCCTCTCCCAGATAACGGTACAAAAGCATTGAAAACAAAAGAGATCGCAACCTGCTTGCAGACTATGTCGATGACCATAACATGAACCATAGTTGCGTAACATACTATTACTCTCAATTTGAACCATTTTGAAGCATATTTCTAATCCATTGCTCCATATTTTCGAAAAATGTGTCTACTCACCAACGCAAATAACGCAATGAATGTTGTTGAACTGTCAAAATGAAACCCATTGCTACTGATAGTGTGTTACGCAATTACCCTGCGGCAAAGGGTAGCGTTAATAGGATTAAAGGCTTATCACTATGATCTATCATTTCTAGATTCTATCTTAGTTTATGTAATATCTACCTACGCTTTCTCCTATGTAATATCTTTGCGCGTCTTTTTCTGTATAGGTAGTATTATATACTGGCTGCCTTTTTTAACGCTTGGACAAAAACCGGGTATAAAGGTGAACGGAGTAGGTGGCTATGGAAAAAAAGAGTTGTCTGTTCAACATTTCATACAAAAAAAAAAATGGGAGACTGTACTCATCATTTCTACCTTCAACCTGAAATCGCGAAAACAAAATCAGCTGTTCCCTACATTTATGTTCTCATATCTCGTCAAAATGTAGGGAACACGTAATTTTTTTTCGCGATTGTAGCTTTGGTCCCTTAGCTTAGTAAAAGTTGTTCATAATGATGAGTACAATCTCCCATTTCGGTTTGTCGCATGTTTTCAATTTCAACCTGTAGAAATTCCACTTATATTGATAATTTCCATGCGTAGAGTTGGGTGCCTCCCAACTCTAAGCATGTAAATTGTCAATGAATTGGTAGCGACATTCAATCCTTTGATTTTTTTTTTGTCCAGACGGCAAAATAAAGTCAGCCGGAATACTGCTAACTAACTTTATTTACATGTAAAGAGCAAGAAAATAATTATTGTTATCAAAAATGTTATAGCCAATCATGCAGATAATATTTGAGGAAAGGTATTTCATATTTTGATATCTACAATTAATGCCCTTTAATCCCACTTAAGTTTTTTTTTTTACTCTTTATTATGGTCAATACATTTTTGGGCAATCTCCTTTGTTCAAAAAATTGTTTTTGGAACAAGCAACGTTTATATTTTAACCTAATAAAAGTACCTAGGTATGTTCGCTTTGTCGAGGAATTTATCGAGGAGGCCCAAACTTTTATTAAATTTGCTAATAATGAATTTGAAACTAAAACAACTGCGACAGTTCCGCCTGACCCGCACCTCAATTCTCTAACACAGTTTCAATCACAATCTGTCGGAATTGGAAGGAAATTGCTAATCCATTGCTTCATAATACGTTTGGAAAATTCATTTGGTTGAAAACGTAACTCACGCAATGAACGTTGTTGAATTTTCAAAATTATTGGCATTGCCATTGTATGTTAAACCATTTTGATGCTGCACTTGCTACAAAAATTTTGTTCTATTCTACCAAAACTTGCTACCAAATTGACGGCACGGTTGGCGCTTGACTGCTGCGCTGCATGTCGCGGGTTCGATTCCCGCACGGAAAAAATATTTGTATGACCTACAAGTAGTTGTTCCGGGTCTGGCTGTTTGTGTATGTGAGTTTAAGTGTTTGTAAACGCACCCACAATACGGGAGAAATTCCTAGAGTGGGGCAATGGATTAAAAAAAAAAACTACAGAAGTGCTCGTGGCTATATAATAACAGCCCCACGGATTGCTTTAAGGTTAAGCTACGCTTGCCGCGGTCGGTCGGTAGATTGGTGATCCATTACTTACATAATATAACGAGACTACTCCGAGCCTCAGAAAGCATGTGAAGCCGTTGGTCCCGGTTGTCATTCGTAGTTATGGGGTAGTCAGAAGCCCAAAAAGTCTGACAACTAGTCTTACAAAGGGGTATCATATTAAACAGTAACTAGGTTATGGAAGTCAGATAGGTTAGACTGGAAGTTGACCCCGATGTAGTTTGGAAAAGGCTAAGCAGATTGACTTGCTACCAAAATAATATTCTGTCGAACATTGTAATACTATTGTGGATAATATTGTGTCTCTAGTTCAAATAATTAATTAGAGCGTGAAACAAATTGTTTGCTTGTGTTTACAAACAAGGCCAGCCAATACAGTCTAAAACTGGTATAAATTCGTGGTCTGAAACAAAATGAATGTCGAGCGGAATAATTAAATGAAAACAAAAATATCAAAATATTATTTGCGATTAGATTGATTTCGAACGTATTGTTTTCGATCGTGTTATGTTTTAATCGTTCATTTTGTTATTTCTGAAAAATAATTAATTAGAAAATTGTTTGTTTATGTTATAGGTGTGTTATTTCATGCGGCATTGGTTGGCCCTTCATGCGCCCATATTTAAGGCATGGGGAAGATAAGTTGCGCATCGTTGTTTATTTTTATGTCTTTATTATTTTATTTATGTATTATATTATTATTAATTAAATTAATCAGTTATTAATAATAAATCTAATTGACTATGTTATTTTAAATTATTAGGTATGTTTTAAATTAGACCTATATTCCTTATTTGGTAATTTTACATTTTTATTTTAAATTATTATTTTAATTGTTAAAGTACCTACCTATGTATTTTGACTTTGTATGAATTTTATGTTATTTAATATATTTATTTTTTGTTGAATATGTGTACTTGTGAATTTATGGATATTTTTTGTCTGACTAAATAAATGAGTTGAATTGAATTGAATTTCGACATGCGAGCAGTGGGGCCACCATTGCTCTCATGTAACTGTCAGTGGTAACGGTCCAGACTTACGAGGCAGATTTACTTTGTGTAAATAATTTCATCACCACTGCTCTTAAAACTGTGACGGCAAACATCGTGTGGAAACCCGCAATTCCTAGAACAAAAAGTTAAAAGACATGTGACATCTACTGTACCGTACTGGGCCCACGTGGTAGATTACAGCCCACAGCTTCTTGGAGAGAGGAGGCCTGTGTCCCAGCAGTGTTAACATTATTGGCTGATTATGTGTGTTATTGTGATGGTTCACCGGAATGTGCTTAAAGGTGGTGACAACCATATTGGTTCACCTTTAAGCACATACTATACCAAGTGCAACAGGCCGGCCAAACCGTCGGATGAACAGATGACCGCGAATCGGCATACGTAAGGTAGGACGCCCTCAGGTGGAGCGACGATCTTTGTAGGGTAGCTGGTAGCAGCTGGTTGAAATTTGCTGAGAATCAACGACTTAAATGGCGTACGATTGGAGAGGCTTATGTCCAACAGTAGATTGGTGTAGGCTGATGATGATGATAATGATGATGATTCCAAATGGTTCGCCAGTGTGGATATAAAATTGAAGAGACTTTCGAGTAACGAGAGAGAAAGTGAAAGGTTATTAATATATCTATTAATATGGGCTAGTGTCCACAACTCCACGTCAATGCGCGTATTTTGCGTACGGCATTAGAAATATAAAATTGAGTGTATTGTTGTTGACTTCAGTCATTTTCTTCCAAACATCCTCTTATTCTAGAACTTAATAATTTAAAGCTTTGGATGACCAAAGCTATAAATTATTAAGATCTAGAATAAAATAACTTTTGGCTAAAACTAAACGTTGATTTTGACAGTAACGAAGCGAACGTGTGTTGAATTTTGTATTGTCTCGAGGTTATTATTGCAAACGAAGTCTAATGTAACAAAAATGCCTTTTTTCGAGTAGGTAATCAAAAGATGCTTCAAGAGTGACGAAATAGCATCCATTATGCTCTTAGTAGTCACTGCTATACTAATTTTGCTGACTGGCTATTATTTTTGCCACGGCGTTAGCTATTATTGTCTGTTAAAAGAAAAAACAGGTCAAGTGTGAGTCGGACTCGCGCACCGAGGGTTCCGTACCTGCGAGACTTCTTTCGTGAGACAGACTCTAGTGCTGGGTTTGAATAAGGCAGTGGAACAGTGGGACAAGTATTTGGATAGTCTGTTGAAATTCTGGGTGGGTGGTCTGGTAGTTATTGTAGATAAGTAACTAGAAATTTACGATTTTCGGATTTTTTCCTTTACTTGTGTGCTACCTGACATTGCTTCTTGCAGATTTCATGATTCTATGTCAACGGGAAGTACCCTATAGGTTTTGATTCCCTTGGAAGTGTCAAAATATGCGTCATAAACGGAACATATACACCCGTATCTTTTGATTGCGTTCACTTAGAAGTTTGATTTTTTCACTGCTTAAACAGATTGCAGCCCTGAGTATTTGATATTAATTTCAACTTGATAACTCCACGCATTCTTTCGTCAGACAGACGGACAACAATATGATCTTATAAGGGTTCCGTTTTTCCTTTTGAGGTATGGAACCTTAAAAAGTGTCCTAATGGTGAGAATGAAAATGTGAATCACTTGTCGTCATCAACGTCATCTGAGTTCCTTTCGAGGATCTTTTGACAAAAGATTTATAAATCTTTTCTCGATGAGGTACTTTACAAAACAAGGTCAGTCTCATAAAAAGCTAGGCTAAAGAAAACCAAACTTATAATAAACTGTTATAAAAAAATGGAAAGTTCACTTGAAAGTACTAGGGCAGCATGACGACAGAGGATGAATGAAATTCAAAACTGGGGTAAAGTTATACAAAGCTCCTTGTAACTCGGAGGCAGATAATACATTGGACTGTTGGGAATGCCATCATTACGAAGTGTGTAACAATTTAGAAGCAAATTCCGATATAACATCAATATCAAGGTTGATGATGATTGATGATGATTTCATTCGCAGTTTTGAGAGCAGTAGCGATGAAATAAATTCCAAAAAGTAAAGTGCCTGAATGGGTTCGAACCCTCAGAACCTACACAATTCGTAAGTCGGGATCGTTACCACGAAGTATTCCCATTTGAGCACCTATTTTTAGAGCAAAAAGGTATTCCCATTTGAGCACGAGTTTTTATAATTTAAAAGTTCATGGACTTTCTTGCCCGTTCTTCTCCATAGGTACGGTCAACAAAGGAGATAAGTATACAGGATCGTCGGATATAGTTGAAGTTTAGTAAAACCTACGCCTACCTACGCTTTGGAATGGGCAACCAACTTCATATTTTCTGACTGACCGACTTCTTGACAATTCAAAAGTGCCTGCCAATGGTTTAATTGAAATAAATGGTTTGAGTTTGATCACCAATCAATATTTTAACGTGGTGTTCAAAGGGGAACAATAAAAAATATTCTCACTGGGCAACTATCGAACTACCGTACCTGACCTATTTGAAGGACATCACCGATAAGTGTAGGGTGGCCAATTTAGTGTACCAGTGATTCCACAAATATTCGCCTCCTAAATTCCTATTGTAAATTGCGCTTTACTCATTTCCCATAACATAATCACAGAAGATTCGTTTAAATTTTGACTTATTACTTAACATCATAAAGACATATACATTTACACTAAACATCTTCATAAAGGTAAGAAAATGCTAATAGAATGGTTATAATCACGCACCTATGCAGATATTGAATTATTGTTACAATGAGTTGAAATTACCTAACTGGCACCGCCACATCCACACGCACATTCTATCATACACACCAACCACACACCTCTCACACCACGCACACCCCAAACACATCACACACCACACACACCCGGCACACTAAACACACCCAACACACCCACATTAATGTCTAAAAGTGTAATTCAAAAAACTAAAAATAAAATAATTTTGGAAGTTGTACAAACAGCCAAAGCTATGGAAATGCGGAGTGTCCTAACACAGGCGTCATCATGCTTAAAAGGAGGCTCCAATCATAAACTAATGTAAACTAGTTGGTGCAGAAATAAACATTTTGTATTTTGTATTTGTATCATAAATACATAAACTCATGCCTTATTATTGTGGCAGAAACCTCAGAACGCCACCCACGCCGCTTGCGAGTGATACGCACCTGACCTTACTGAAAAACTCCACCAATATGTCCTTCTGGGGCGTCCCCTCCAGGCGTTTTCACTCACATCTGCCTTGTAAATACCTTTTATTAATCACGTTTCACTCATCCCCTCAACATAATCAAACCTCCTTCCTGTTTTTCCTTAAATTTGTTGTATTTATTTACTAAAGGTCTTCAAAGTCTCGTAACAAAACTTGTTCAATTTCCATAAAAAAGCAATTGGTGCACCCATAAAAAGCCTATTTAAGTTTGATCACTTATGTATTACAGATTGATCCAGAGGCTGCCAAACCTTGAGGGGAATTCAAGACAAAAACCCCTTGAAAGTTTGGAGTGACAGGATTGGTTTAAATGGAAGCGGGAAGCGGTTTACTGTGACAAAATTGGTTTAAATGGAAGCGGGAAGCGGTTTACTATGTGACAAAATTGGTTTAAATGGAAGCGGGAAGCGGTTTACTATGTGACAAAATTGGTTTGAAAATAAGCGGTAAGCAATTTACTAATATCGGTCTCGATTTGTTGTTATTAGGCTACTACCTTATTTTAATTCCTCTTTACAAACTATCTATGAGTATCTATCTAAATAAAAATGAAATGACGTTTGTTAGTCTCACTAAACTCTGGAATGGCTGGACCGATTTGACTATTTTTGGTTTAGAAATATTTGTAGAAGTCCAAGGAAGGTTTAAAATTTTTATTTATTGACTTTTGTCACATTATTTAATTCTGAGGCGGTACGAAGTTCGCGCCGGGTCAGCTAGTTCGTGATACATTACTATTACATGAGTTTTAATTTACATTACTAGAACAAGAGAGCACCGGTAGCCCAGTGGTTAACGGTTCCGACTTGAGTTGTAGATCGTGGATTCGCACCAAGACAAGCGCTTTATCTTGTGTAAATAATTTCATCACCACTGCTCTCAAAACGGTGAAGGAAAACATCTTGAAGAAACCGGCATATCCTAAAACCAAAAATTCGAAGAAATGTGGCTTCTACCAATCCGCACTGGGCCTGCGTGGTAGATTAGAGCATACTCCCTCTCAAAGAGAGGAGGCCTGTGTCCCAGCAGTGGGAAAATTATAGGCTGATTATGTTACTAGAACAATTAATAATAAAATAAGTAAGTCAAAACGTGTCACGTCTACAGCCCGCTACCTCTCCAAAATTAAGGCCTTACAAACAATGCCAATCTGAATTTAAGCTAACGAGTGGTCCTCTTCAATCTTCGATAGCTATTGTCCAACACGAGAGTTCCGTTTACATTATAAAATAACACGCTCCCAAGTGTTTTTCATTCAAAATTCGGTTGATTCTACTTCAAACTAAACATTGTTTGCAAGTATGGAGACTTTACGATTAGTTTTTATACCGTGTTTTTCTAAAAGGATGTCTATATTGAGAGTTTGTAGATTATAGTGACCCAAATTAAAATGGTTTCGAGTTTTAGCAGCTCATTTCTTTATTAGGGATAATGTTTTCAGTTTTCGCATCAAATGAAATACTGTTATTGGTGTCACTTTTTTGTTAACGGTTTGTAAATAATTTACAAATGGAAATGTTATTTTTTAAATACTTCGTATTAGTGATTTATTTAGGGTGAATATCATATTTTTTTTATACCTAGAAAAAGTCTTATCTTGAGAATTTATTTTGAATTATGACAGTTTTCCGTACAGCTGTCAGACGTCAATTTTATTCAACGGATAAAAGATATCTGTCTTTGGTAAAATCAGCCCTTAGGAGAATAATAAATACTGGATAAACTTCTAAAGCTAAATAAACTAACAAACTACTAAAATAATATAAAATAAAATATTGTCCTAACCTAACTTGATATATCATGATATTATATTATTTTGTGATGAGATTGGAAAGGAGTTAGGTCACTTGTTGACAGATGAATATCCGGGACACTCAATAATAAATTACTGTATGCCTGGTTGTTCTTTATTTGATATTATGAAAGCAATTGTTAAATGTAACTTTAAACAGGAAACAACTTTATTAATATTTATGGGAAATAGGGGTAATTTAAATAAAGGAGAATTGCTCCAATATCATAGAACATTGTGCAACCTTAGCTTAAGAAAAATTGTTTTGTTTACATTACCTTACAGTAACAGTTTGCCACAGGAAGAAAATAACTTAAGATTTGATATAAACATGACATTGCACAATTTGACATATAATGATAACTTGTTCCAGTTAATTGATACTAACTATTATGTTGGTAATAATTTATATTTGACAAAAGATAGATATAATATTGTTATGTACTATCTCTCTAACTATCAAAAAAGACAGATAGCTGTGTCGCTATCATATTTTTTTTCTATTTCAGCCAAACATTTGGCTAAACAAATTGCTCCTATTGAGCAATGCAATGACTTTTTAAATTACTCTGGTAATAATTTGGTTGAAATTATTGACATTAATCATTTAAATTAGAAATTAAGACAATAGAGGCAACCTCTTGCAAAAATGTAAATAAGTCAAATGAAAGTGTAAAAAAATTAAATAGTATCAATCTGGTGCATCAAAATATTCAAGGTTTTTCAAACAAAGACTTAGAAGTAGAATTATTCCTGAATTGTTACAATATAGATATTCTTTGTATGACAGAACATTGGCTTAAAAGTCACCAGTTCATGTTCAATTTTAGTAATCACCAGGTTGGTAGTTCATTCAGCAGAGTAAATGCTATACATGGTGGCTCATTAATTTTAATAAATAACCAGCTTAAGTTTAAAGACCGAAAGGATATTGTGAGCCTCTCTGTTGAACGGACAATTGAAATAGCCTGTATAGAATTGGAGCAGTTCATTATATTAAGTGTGTACAGACCTCCTTCAGGATTGTATGATTGTTTTGAAAAAGTTATGGATGAAGTGTTGCACAAAATCTGTAATACAAACAAGTCCATCATCATTTGTGGTGATTTTAATGTTAATTTGTTAGAAAATTCTGGGTTAAGTACTAAAATTATAAGTTTGTTTCAGTCATACAATCTTGCAAACCAATTTTTGGAGCCCACTAGAATAACTCCTACTAGTGCCACATGCCTAGATAACATTTATACAGATGTTATACCAACCCACAAAGACATTATTAACCTAATAGACTCAGATCATTGTGGACAATTAATCACTATTCCAAATAAAAACAAAAAAGTTACTAAAAAAGATATCACTGTTAATCCAAAAACAACTAATCGCTTGGAAACATTTAAAACTAAACTCATGGGTAAATTACCACTTTTGTTCACTAATGATGACCCTAATCAACAATATAATGATTTTTTTAATATGTATTGCACACAATTTGATAACACATTTATTCCAAAAACATTATCGGTTAATAGTATTGCTTCCTTCAGTGACTGGGCCACCATTGGTATACATAAAAGTAGAAAACGACTTTATGAATTATATGAAGAACGGATTTGTATAAACACTGCTGAATTTAATTTATATGTTAAGAATTATTCTAAAATATTTAAAAAAGTTTGTAGTATTGCCAAGTCACGTTAATTGAGTTCAAAAATTAAAAATAGTAGTAACATTATTAAAACGACTTGGAATGTCATTAATAGCGAAACGGGAAGGTCATGCACCCGAAGTAGTGACTACAGCCTTGTTATTGATGACAATATAATTAAATCAGATTGTCAAGTAGCCGCGGCCTTTGAAAATTTCTTTGCAGAGATTCCCGTATCAACTACTAAATCTCTTAACTCATCACCCATTGCTGCAGAGTCTATACTTAAAGAAAACGTTCCAGTTTGCGATTCTGAATTTCACTTCCAATATGTAACTTGTAAAGATATAATTAAAACTTTTCACACGTTAAATGTTAAAAAGACCGCAGATCTATGGGGTAATTCTGTGGATGTTGCTAAGTCGATTATAGACATTGTAGCACCTACTTTAGCTGTTATATTTAATAATTGTATTGACCGTGGTGAGTTTCCTGATCTTATGAAAAACAGTAAAATAATACCGTTGTTTAAATCGGGTAGTACATCAGACCCTACTAATTATAGACCTATTTCAGTACTACCTACCTTTAGTAAAATTTTTGAAAAACTTATTTTAAATCAATTGCAAAGATTTTTTAATAAAAATAAATTACTACATAACAAACAGTTCGGATTTACAAGGGGTCGTTCGACTACCGATGCAGGAGTTGAACTTTTAGGACATATTTATAATGCATGGGAGGACAAATGCGATGCTTTGGGCATCTTTTGCGATTTGTCCAAGGCATTCGATTGTGTTCTTCATGAAACATTAATCAGGAAACTGCACCACTACGGAATCCGGAACGCCTCTCTGGATCTTCTTACTTCTTACTTAAGTGATAGGATTCAGAGAGTTGATGTTAACGGAAAAAGGTCACCCGGATCTGTAGTAAGAATGGGGGTCCCCCAGGGCTCAATTCTCGGCCCATTTTTATTTATTATTTATATAAATGACTTGCCTTACCTCATAAGGGATGAACATGATATAGTGTTGTTTGCAGATGACACTTCACTTTTATTTAAACTCAAACGTCAGCAGCTGGTTACTGACAATGTAAATAACGCCCTTGCAAAAGTAGTTAACTGGTTTAATGTCAATAACCTACTTCTTAACGGAAAAAAAACGAAATGTATTAAGTTTACCATACCCCACGTTAGACAAGTAGAAACTAGTGTTCTCATTAAGGATGAAGAGTTGAAACCTGAAGATACCACAGTATTCCTAGGCTTAACGTTGGATGCCAAGCTTCAATGGGGCCCCCATATAGATAAATTGTCAAAAAAGCTTAGCTCTGCAGCATATGCCGTTAGGAAAATTCGTGATTTAACTGATTTAGAGACAGCCCGTTTAGTATACTTTAGTTATTTTCATAGTGTGATGTCGTACGGTATTCTGTTGTGGGGAAATGCCGCCGATATTCAGACAATTTTTATTTTACAAAAAAGGGCAATTCGTTCCATTTATAAATTAAGTCCCAGACACTCCCTCAGAGACAAATTTAAAGAGATTAATATAATGACTGTGCCTTCTCAGTACATTTATGATAATCTTTTGTATGCACATAAAAATATTAATCTGTTTAAAAAATACAGTGATATCCATAACATAAATACTAGGAACAAACACAAATTTGTTGTTCCTACAACAAGGCTCAAAAAAATAGGTGGCTCGTTTAGATGCCAATGTATACGTTTTTATAATAAACTTCCTAGCCACATTCAAGAACTAGGCCTTAATAAATTCAAATCTTTTATAAAGCGAAAACTATGTCAGAAAGCCTATTATACTGTAAAAGACTATATTGAGGACAAAAAGGCTTGGGATTGAGCTGCTCCAATAGGTTTAGAATGTTGTTTTTATTTTTGCTATTTTACACTTTAATAATTTTCTTTTTTTTTTTAAGTATCTATGTACTTAAATAATGACATGTACATTTACTGTATAAAGTATTATATGATTTTAATTATTGTGAATGTGAGGACTATGTGGGTAATTTTTTGTTTTTTTCTTTCTTCGTTTTAATCATGATCTGGCAGTTTGAGTAGTTTATGCGGCCTACCCAAATGTCCTGTCTTTGGTATTGTTCGTCGAATCGTTGAGCTCCTTAAGTTCTGAGTTGAGCTGCACGGTTACTGACAAATGCGTGCACTGACTGGACAGGTCCGCTCAATCTGTGTGGTTCTTTCCTCAAAAGACCATTTCAGACACTAATCTACATGGTCCTCAAAGATTATGTCCGGATTTTTTATATACACATTGACATTGATGAATTTTATTTAGACAATGACATGAATATTTACTTTGTAAGTAATTTTTATTATTATTTCTTATTTAATTATTGTGAATGTGAGGACTATGTGGGTCATTTCTTTTCTCCTTCTTAGTTTTAATCATGATCTGGCAGTTTGAGTAGTTTATGCGGCCTACCCAAATGTCCTGTCTTTGGTATTGTTCGTCGAATCGTTGAGCTCCTCAAGTTCTGAGTTGAGCTGCACGATTTTTGACAAATGCGTGCACTGATTGGACAGGTCCGCTCAATCTGTGTGGTTCTTTCCTCAAAAGACCATTTCAGACACCAATCTACATGGTCTTCACACGATCTGACCAAGATTTTGTCTGGACTTTAAAAGAGACTGTGACTTCTGAGTTTGTTTCGGCCTTTCTTCTCAGAATAGTCAGTTAGGAAACGCCGACCTCATCTAGTTTAAAAAAAAATATGATTGACGTGTAAAAGTGTTTGTACAAACCTACTTACAGAAATAAAAATCATTTATCATTTATCATTTATCATAACTAAAACTATTAACAAACTAAAATATGGCATCGAATAAACCCTTTGCATTACTGTCGACTGGTAATGCACCCAAGAGACTGGCGGCATAGCCAGATTGTTATTAATCCATTCGTAACATACCCGGGAATATTGTTGTTTTCTTTTATTCTATGACTAGCTTCTGCCCGCGACTTCGTCCGCGTGAAATTTCACCCTCTCCCCCTTAGGGGTTGAATTTCTGAACCTCTGTACAAAATTTCAGCTTTCTTGGTCCAAGGGTTTGGGCTGGGCGTTATGAGTCAGTCAATCAGTCAGTTTGGACTTTTCTTGTTCTTTATATAGATAATTAATTCGTGTGGATCAATAAACAATTTTTTTCCGCGTTCACCGATTTTTCAGGAAGTTACCTCCGCCAAACGCTTTGTCTTTTTAATTGTCGAAGTAGGCTCTAAAGGCGTTGTAATTTGTAACTGCATAATCAGCCGATAATGTTCCCACTGCTCGCACACAGGCCTCCTCTCTGTAAGAGACAGTGGGCCATAATCCAATCCATCATGCGGGCCCAGTGCGAGTTGGTGGATGTCACATGTCTTCGATTTTTTTGTTATAGGAGATGCTGGTTTCCTCACGATGTTTTCCTTCACCGTTTTGAGAGCAGTGGTGATGAAATGATATTTCATTTCATCACCACTGCTCTCAAAACGGTGAAGGAAAACAAAAGTAATAAAAAAAAAGTAATTTGCATGCTTGGGTTTGAACTCACGACCTTCCAGTCGTTAGTCGAGGCCGAAACGAGTGAACTACCACTGCTCTTGAATTTGTAACTGCTTCTGACAATTACTGACGTTTGAAATCTGATATTGCTATGGCATCCATTGTGTATTTGTGGTATCCACTACACATCCTGATATTCTCTTAATGCATTGTCTACATTTCCAACTGCCTGGTTCATGACATTTAGACACTGCATCTGAATTTCACGAAACTGTCCTGATTTTGAATTTTAGTTCTATGCGAGTTGCGTGGTAAACTCTGCTTGCGCGATGCAGGATTTGCGTGACGTCAGTATGACATGTTGTTCGCATGTGGCGTTGTAGATACCGCTACATGGTTATAGATAGAAACCGCTCATACGTGGTACTAATAGTGCTATATCAGGTATTGTATTGCAATTGTCGTCTTGCAGGTAAAGGAAAGGACTCAGTTTAAGGGAGTTTAGTACCTACCTATGAACATGAACAACTTTTGCTATAGGCATAGCACATATGCAATGATTTTCCCACTGCTGAAATACAGTCCTCTTCTCGGTGAAAGGGGTTGGGCCGTAATCCACCACGCAGGCCTAGTGTTGGTTGGTGTTACTACCTTTAATATCTTGCAGTATTGCACTTTTGTATAGAACAGCGAATTATTTTTGTCACATTTCAGTGGTAGTCCCATGGTAAAAGTCATTTTCATGAATATTTAATTCCTTGAAAATATTGCGTTACGTTACTACGTTCACCACTACGTTGACCTGCCATTATATGTATATGAGTACCTAATCAAACCCACATGACAAATTGACGTATCACTAGAAATCCCCTCACATAAATGCACAGTAATGGGTGCTGTAAATATAACGTATTAAGCATCCATATTATTTTAAAAGAAAGCTATAAAAAGTGGTCATGGACGTATAATTTTTACTGCCACCAAGGAACATTAATGACCCGTATCTGATTTAAAATGGCACCTAACGCCTCCTAAGTGTAAATTACTCCATATAATATTCATGATGTAATAATGTGACCCACATTATGAACTATGGAATTATTTTTATTACACATAGTAAAAATGTCTACGTTGACCAACGATACGTCATTGACGGACAAGAAAGAAAGCAAAATATATTTATGTGTCACAGAAATACGTACTTATAAAAAGATAATAGGCTATTTGACTGGTTTCTGATAAACATCTCAGATTATTTAATGGTGTCTAACGAGCCCACAAAAACCTATTACTTCAAATTGCATAATGTATTTCTTTTAAAAAATAGTAAATAAAAATGTACTGTTTAAATAAGCCGCCAAAACGCTATCTTTAACAATATGGCGTCGTGACGTCACGATTCACGTAAACAAACGTTGAAACGATCGAGATACTAGACAAAAGTCATCGTTCTGTCAACGATAGACAGAAATTTGCTAAATCATGACGTCATCTTAAGTTCAGCCAATCCAGACCGTTTTCGATTACGTGGCGCCAGATTTAAAAAGATGAAGTTTTTTCGGGATTTTTTTTATAAATAATACATTGTTTTGTAGTAAAATTAATGCAAATCGATTTTAAAAGCGTTAATCTATACGAGTGTCAATAATTATGACCTTATTTTTTACATTGTCAAATAGCCTATTGTGTAGGTTTATGACACTATTGTGAAAAGACACGTGACTGTCGTTAGAATATTCTATTATTATTTTTGGGATGCATGAAGAAGCCTTGTCGTGTAGCGCAGTTTGTTCCGCCAGTTACTCAACTGAACCGAGCGCTCGGCGCATCCTGGACAGTCACACCCAACACCTTATTTGACTGGCCAATTCTTCCCTTGCGGTGGTAGGGCTAATGCTCCCCTGGTTTGCAACCACCCTCCCACCGGAATCCGCCGTCAAGCAGCCTGCTGTTTCGGCGATGCGTGGGAGTAGGCATCTTCTGGGCATGCTCGTACCATCATAGACCTCATCCATGCCTTTCCATTAGGCGTGATCGAGGTCAAGAGCAGGCCCCTTCAGCAATAAAAAAAATATGACAATGATATAAGCTAGAGAGATAAAACGTTTATTCAGTGCAATAAGAGACAATACAGGTATTAAAAAATACATAAAAAAGGTGAATTATAGAACAAAGATTAAAAATTTAAATTGACCCATAGATACCTACCTCATATACATACATAACAGTCGATCACTACTGGTCGGTGTGTTTCTCATGGTTGCACCAAATGGGAGTCCAGCTCAGCATATGCCAGGTACAATACCTGACGCTGGTATTCTGCTGCATCCCTTGTCGATGTCGAGAAGACATAACATAACACCACGCCTGTAATCCCAGAAGGGTTAGGTAGAGGTCTACCTATAGTATTTACAACCACATTTCGCTAGTTATGTTTAAGTCTCGTCCGGGTCGCTATCAACTGAGCACATATCTAGACTCCGGATGGCTACTGAGAAATTCCTGATAGAAAATCCCAATAACACTTTCTCCGACTTGGGAATCCAACCCAGGACCTCATGTTTGTAGCACTTGCGACCACTAGACCAACGAAGCAGATTGTATTTTTAAATGTACCTAATAGTCTTCAAATTACTGACAGGGGGAGATTGAAAAAGAAAAAAAACTTGTTCAATCCCAAGTAACATAGGACTCCGGCAGGTACAAAAAGACATAAAATTAAATAATTATGAAAAAAATAAAGAAACTGCTAAATAATATCTACAGAATAACAATTTTGACCGCGTTAGCCACAAGCACCTCAAAATGTCGAAGAAAATGTGGTTACTGATAACAAGTCGAACACGAATCACAAAAAAACAATAGAATATTATTATAGAGAAACGTGATGTGGTATCCTTTTAACTTGAGGATAAGAAATCACGATCGAGTGGTGGCGCTGGCGAACTAGAGCTCTCTCTTAACAATATAGTTAAGGAACATTTTAATATCGTGCGAACTTAGCTAGCTTGATGTAGTTCTTCGTCTCCAAGAGCTGCAACAATCTAGGTGTACCCACTTATCGTAACTCCACATTCCGATAGTAAAATACCACCATAATCATCTCTTTACTTAACTTTTATATTTACTTTACCATTCATATTACCATTATTAAATAATTCGGCATTCGCTTGAGCCGAAACTTTTTTATCGTCAAACTTGCAATCCTCAATTCTGAATGCATTTTACGACACCTGTCAACTTTGAAATGGCTCGTAAAATGTTTACTTGTGCATTACATTCCCGGACGAATTGTGGGAGTCAACTTGAAAAATATTTTGTGAATCAAACGAATATCATGAAAATGGGCTACAATTTACTAAATGAGATTGTATTTGCAAGTTGATGAAGCTTTTATGTAAATAAAGTTTTATAAGGTATTTTTTGTAACGTCTGTAGTATATCATTATTAAATGAAACCTTTTTGTCCTCTCTACTAAAGGATTATAAGCCTAGCATACATATTTTGACGTACTTATAATGGCGATTTACTGTAGTGGCTACTGGAAAAGATAGGACAAAAGGTCTCATAGTGTTTATATAGCGAACATGTAACTCAAACTCAAAGCATTAATTTCAATTAAACCATTTACAGACACTTTTGAATTGTCAAGAAGTCGGTCAGTCAGAAAATATGAAGCTAGTTGCCCATTCCAAAGCGTAGGTACCTATGGAGAAGAGCGGGCAAGAAACTCCATGGACACTCTTTTAAATTCTATTTTTACAAAAATATTAGTTACATCACTAATGTTGAATATATAATTACATTTAATTATATGTGAGAACGATGTAAAAAACACATACGCGTTAAAAGCGTACAGAGTACAGCAAACAGTAAGAAAAAAACAATCCAAAAATAAAATGATTAAAAGCTAAGTGATGACCAGCCCTAACTGACGGCGCCCGTTCACGAACATGACGCATAGATCAGCACCATTCAGCTCAACCATTTTGAGCTAAATGATCCAACACACATGCCACCGTGCACCGTCAGCGAGACATTTGTGTGAGCATGACATACTATCAGCTGCCAGGGCAAATTCAAGCCAATGAAAGACATAATATTACCCGGTAAATGGTACATAGGGTATAAGTACATACATAGAACTCACATCTGTGCTATGCAATTATACAATACAAGGAAATTGAGTTCATACAATGTAAAGATAGGCTTACAATCTTCAGCAGCTCCAACAGTATTTTCAAGTGTTAATCAATTAGTTGTGGTTGTGGAGCAGGACCAGCATTGAGCCAGGCATTTTTATCAGCGATGTTATCCTAGGGGATAGGGGAAACGCACACTATGCAGTCAGGTATATTATAAGTTAGGACTTATAATATGCCTGACTGCATAGTGTGCGTTTTATACAAGACTTGAATTTTGTCTCATTCAGTTGAAGAATGTGGGGAGGTATCTTATTATAACATTTTAAACAGTACCCCATAAAAGATGAATCTACTTTAGCCAGTCTGAAACCTGGTTGAACTAACAGGTCCCTATTCCTAGTACTATAATTACTAGAAATAGGGACCTACATACATGATGTTTTCGTAGATATATTGACAAGGCACCGTCATGATGTTAATTTCCTTAAACAGTTCCCTTAGAGAATCAAATAATAACATCAAGTCCCAAAACGACCCCTCTGATTATTATATTAACAAAATATCCTTGTACAACCAATCCCTAAATGGATTTCAATGCCTAAGGACATTAAACTCCCCTTCATTTTAATCCACTCTATCAAACATTAACTAAATAAATCACGCTAAGCACCAATCTAAGTAACGCGTTTAATTTTATTAAATCATTCGAAAATCCAGTCAATCTCTCAAGGAAATGAAGCTGAAATGCTCATCATATCGAAAGTATAAAACAAGCCAACAATGGTGGACGAACAATACCTGCCGACGAATCACAGAATAGCGCTATTTATAAATAATCAACACATTTCTATTCGGAGGGAGGCCCAACCCTGGGAAGGGAAGTCGAAGTGCGAAGGGAGTGAATACGGCATTCAGTGCTCAAAGAATTGTTGTTTGTTAGGAATTTACGGAATTCTGGAAAGCATTCCGGGAATCTATTAATCAACTGATGGATTTTTGGGGAGATAGGCTTGCAGAGGTTTCCCGGTGCATTTTTGAGATTCGAATTTGTGAATTCCGATAATAGTGTGATTTTATTGTTGTGGGGAAAGCTTTTCAATTACATTGGCCTTCGATTTTCGTTTTTGTTTAGATTAAATATGTTTTAGTTTTTAGTATTGCTGGTAAATTTACTCCAAAAAGTGTTACTGTGCTATCTGACGATACTATTAATACGCTATCTGATGTCTCGCTGCTACAATATTGCAGATATCTGTAGGCACAGTGCAAGTTCGAGAAGCAAGTGATCCACGTTTTTGATTGCCACACAGAAAAAAAAAACTGCAAATAAAAGTAAAAGTGAATCACTTATGGATATTTCATGAATTTTTTGGCTGTTGCAAAGAAAGGTACTCCACATTTTAATAATTTTCTTTTATTGAATAAACTCAGGCCCAGAAATACTAAACCCGAACCTTTTCTTTAATTTTAATTAGCTTCACATATTAAACATATTCGACACTAATTAACAGAATACCATACTTACAGCACCGAAATGTTTCCTGGGCTAATCTTTACATTTCTATTCAATGTACCGATTGTCCAGATGGATTTGGATAAAAGGGACGAATTAGCTACATTGTGGACACCAATGTCTTTCCAACAGATAGGCACCGTGTTTTTTAAGACTGTCGAAATAGAATAAAGAAAAAAAATAGATTGATTTATCAACAAGTGCATACAAAAGATAAGAAATAAATAAAGAAGAAAAAGTAAATAATGAAAAGAAAGAAGACAATAAATAATGACAATGAATAATAAATATTTAATATTATAATGATAATAATAATGATGATTTTTACTATAATATCGGATGACAGTGAAGCACACGCCCTATCTGATTGCAAGTGGTCATCTATGGAAATATAGAGATGTCGCTGAAGCGTTGTTATCCTCAAAATCAAAATAAAAAAAATAATCTCAAAATCTCTCATGTACAGTCACGAGCACTAATATGTCAACACTTGGCAACTTTCAATTGCGATAAACCTATGGTTTCGAAAATACTATGTATGTAATAACATAAAATTACATATAAAAATAAAGGAGAAAATTGCCTTTGAATTAAGCCAAGTGTATACATACTTATGCTCGTGACTGTACAAACGCCAGCATATCAAGCTACTACAATCTGTCAAATTTATTTAATAGAGTTTCAACTTTATCGCTAAAACATAAGGTTCAAAGTTGATTGGGAAAATTTTTGAGTTTCGGGTAGCTTGATGTACTGGCGTCTGTAGGTCTTTCTATCTTTACACTGTCATCGGCATTCAAAATTCTTTTAACGCAACTCTGCTTGGCGGTAGAAATAGTAACCATTGTGTTAGTTGCACGAAGGACGCCTTCATATTATAGATCACTACTACCAAAAGTATGTGTTGAAAATGATACAAATTTGTCATATTGTTCGTGATTTTCGGTACATAATTACGATGGAATCTGTTTTAAATAGATTCATGAATTTCGGAAGCAGATAATTTTATTTGCCGACCGGTCTATATTGGATTTACTTGTTATTGGAGAATTTAAACGAACCCGTTATTAATGTTAAGAACTGGAATGCTTGTTCCGTTGAAATGCTTAACTCTGTCAGTTGTTATGGAAAATATTATAAAATACCTATTTATTTAGCGAAGTTATATGAATGAGTTGAAATGGAAATTCTTGTTTGCTAATTGGTATCAGAATTGTTTATTGGATATTTGTACCTATTAGTTGTGGATCCGTAATTTGAACATTTCATCGTTGTTTGTTGCTGTTTTTCCTTAAATTGATAGAGTTTGGAAGAGCGACAAAATGTATTAATTATACTAAACACTGTTAACTCAAAAAAATAAGATTATCAACATATTTTTTTTTTATTTCGGCGTGTTTAGAAAATAATTAATTATGTTTAAGTCTAATTTTTTTTTTGTTAGATGTCTTTAACCCATCTTGTTGCATATTTCCTTATATTCCTCGTCTCGTAGTAATAATAATTTGGGTTCCACGAATATAATTTTTTGTGTCCACTTTTAGTTTATTTTGAAATGAGTAAACAACAGTGGGAACTCTCACAGCCGCACACTTTTCAGTATTAGTTACAAAAACTCCAAACAACTTCACTCCGTGCTTTATAGAATTGATCCGAATTTCTCATACCATATCCAAAAATCCTTTACTCACGCAATCTCTAGCGTGTATCAATATCAAAGGCAAGCAGGTAGCGTGATAACAGCCGGTTATATGTACAATTATAATAATAACCCAGCAGTGACTCGCCTAATTAAATACAGTTCTAGTTTTGACTACGTTGCGACGTCATGAGTATGTTTACGAGATCGTGAGGCCGATTGTATGGAAACAATTGCGTTTTTATGGTAATGTGTGGGTTATATTTGGGCCTAGTAATTGAATCTGCTAGATAAGGCCTGCATTTTCATAATGACTCGTATTATTGTGGTGTTTGAAAGGCAAATCTTCTATGTTCTATGTTATGGGTTTGGATGCCGCACTTAGTTCTTCAAATAGGCCATTGTGCGTGGCAAAAGGCAAATCTTATTCAAGATGCAGATAGGTGCTTTTATTAGTGCTTTTTGGTCTCCTTTTGTGAGACCGTGATGGTCAAGAAGGAGGCCGCCGAGCGGGATTGGGAGAGGGCTGATCCTGCTCGGAGAAGGAGGCGTCGGGGTGGCAATCGCCTTGGCGCCTAATACGCCGAAACCCGTTTACCAAACAAGGTACGTGGACCTTTGGGGTCGCGGGAGCACAGAGTGGGGACTCTGTCTGCCCACCAAGTGACCCCAGGGAAGACGGCGGCACAGTGGTCACGTGCTGCCATGCGTAGCGAGGCTCAAGGGAGGCCCCTTCTCATGGCGACATGGAAGGAACGACTGTCGCAACCCAGCGCAGGGCACGCCGCGATAGCGGCGATAAGGCCCCTCTTTGAGGAGTGGCTAGAGAGGCGCCACGGCGCCCTCAACTACCGCCTGACGCAGGTCCTCACCGGACACGGAAGCTTCGGGAGGTTCCTGCACATCATCAGGCGGGAGGAAACGCCCGGGTGTCACCATTGCCAGGATCGCCCAGAGGACACGGTGGAGCACACGGTGGAAGTCTGCCCCGCTTGGGCGGAGCACCGCCGTGTCCTCGTAGAGGCGATCGGCAGCGGCGGCGACCTCTCGCGCCCGGCCCTGGTGCAAGCCATGGTCCGGGGCGAGAGGGAGTGGGAGGCAGTCACCTCCTTCTGCGAAGCAGTCATGCTAGCGAAGGAGGTGGCGGGGCGGCTCAGGGAGAGAGCCTCCCGTCCCAGCCGCCGCGGGAGACGCTCCGGGCGTCGGGAGCCGCGCGACGACTCCCGGCCACCGTAGGCGCGGGCCTGCGGGCGGAGAGTAATGGGTAGCTCACCGTCCGATCAGGACCAGGCCCGTGCCGGACGGCACGTACGTGTTCCACGCGCGCCTCAAAGAGATGTCAGCATCGAGGAGGGGCCCCATAGGGCCGAAGCCTGCCGGGTCAGCGGGATTGTCCGAAAGGGTTACCGCTGGCCCGGAACATAAAGGGCTAAGGAAGGAACACGGGTGGGTTTTAGTCAGTAGGAGTCTGACACTCCCTTCCGCTCCACCCAGAGCGGGAGGGGTCATTTGATGATTTCCCATCCGGGAAAAAAAAAAAAAAAAAAAAAAGGTAGGCCCCTTTACAGTCTCCCCAAGGCGTTGCATAGGGGGTTCCGGAATTGGTATTTTAAGAGGAATCGGGACCACCCATAAGTGCTGAGGTGATCACCGGGGTGGTTTTAGTGAGGTAAAAATCCCACATTCCCCGACCTGGCATCCCCGGAGATCGGGTGCCTTTTGAAGGGTTCCCCTCGAGTAAAAAAAAAAGGAGTAAACTGGTAGATATCGTCATGAAACGAAAAGCTGCTGAGGCCAAATCCAAGATGACGGCAGTGAAAAAAATTTTTTTCTTCCTGGATATCGTTTTCATGGTTTTCAAAGCCGATGCGAGGTCAAAATGAAAATCCAAGATGTTGAAACTTTATGAGAGCAACTAAAAACTAATACTAGATAGGTTTGTATTAAAAGCGCGTATTATGGAATGCCTTGCCCGTGTCCGTAAGGCGTGCTCAATCTTTGTCCACTTTTAAAATTATGGTTAAAAAGCACTTCCTCTCTCCATAAACATCATCATTATATTTTCTTTGCTCCTGTTTCATGTTTATTATTGTATGTATATATTTATTTAGATTAGTATAATATACTTTATGTATGTATTTATTGTATTATATAAATGGTACACCACAGACTACCTACAGTATTTGTCTGTCCTTCCCCTTTTTTAATCCATCCAAAGGTTGTCTTTAAAAGATCGCTTTTAGCGATAAGACCGCCCATTGTGTCACCCTTTGTGCAGTTTCTATAATTATGTCTGTAATTTATATGGTGTACATAATAAAGAGTATTCTATTCTATTCTATTCTAAATTCAGGCTTTCTCTCTCTCTGTCTGTTTCTTTTTATTATTACGATTGGGTGACTGTGTACAAGTTTCGCGTAAGGAACTTCGTTCCAGAGGGGGGGTTCTCCGACCTCATAATATATTTTTTTTATTCTTAGATCATTTGTTTTTCTTTGTCTTAAATGTTGACTGGGTCACACATCTCGCTGACTAGTATTTTAGTGTGCTTGTTTATACTTACACTAGTTTTTGCCCGTGGTTTAGCCCGCGTGAAGGTCAGAAATTATGCCACGAGAACGTATTTCCTAACCCAGGAAATACGTAACAAACAGACAGACAGAGTGACATTCGCATGTATGGTGTTAGCATGAATGTTTTTTGTTCAAAGTTGTTCGTATAATTTTTGTATAATAGTCCACGCAAGCGGAGCCGTCCTGGTACAGACGCCAGCACATCAAGCTACCCAAAACTGTCAAATTTTCCCAATCAACTTTGAACCTTACGCTTTAGCGATAAAGTTGAAAACCTATTAAAGAAATTTTACAGATTGTAGTAGCTGTAGAACTAGTAATAAGTATAATAAATCAATAGTACCTTGCAATACCTACATTGAATCAAAGGCCGACGTGACGGGCGTCTCTGGTGGAAAATGCCACTAATTGACAAACAGCAAAGGATTTACCGATTGATTGCCAATTTGACGTCACTGCAGTGAGCTTACGTCACTGGCCTGATATTCAGCGATAGCTAACCGATATGCCTACACCCAAATGTCAAAGAACCTATTCCATTCGATATTTCCTAACCAATATTGAATAGATCAATTTGTGGCTAAGCAACAACAGCCGCACGGGTCGATCAATCAGGTTAAGCTACGCTAGCTGGCGTCCGAGGATGGGAAACAATCTACGTGCCTCAGATTGCACGTTAAACCGCTGGTCTCGGCTGTCATTCGTGGATCATTGGTTTCAGTCGTTACGGGTCGTCAGAAGCTCCAAAGTCTGTCAACCGGTCTTACAACGGCACTCTTACTTAGTAACAAGGATGCCGACGTCAGATAGGCAGTATGCTGTTATTCAGCTAGCTGGTATCTGGTAAGACTAGAAGTCAACCCCAACCTAGTTAGGAAAAAAAGACCAGGCAGATGATGAAGTAGATCAACGTAGTCTATCGTTGCCCACTACTAGAGAAGCAGATAGACCTCCTTAAAACTCGGTTCTCCACCTTCAAGATCATCTCCATCCCAGCCGCCCTTTTGGGAACATCATCGATCCACATAATGGAAAGTCTTCCCACACTAGCGTAGTGTGGGACGACGACAAACCACATTAACCTAACTAAATAAATTAATGATGAACACCCAACAAACTTTAAAATAACCTTTTTCTCTCATTTGCCAATAAAACACCCAATTACGTTCAGCGAATGTTGAATTTTATCATCCTAAATTCCATTGAGACATGTACTAAAATCCACATTTTCCCATTCATAAATAAGTTCGGTCACAAAATTAGTCACCCCTTCGCTCAAGCACAAAATGGAAGGTACAGAAGTCCGGCTCCATACATCGAGCGAAAACAGACACACGCACACATAGACGCGTACGTAAGGCGATCTCAAACTCAGGGCGGGTTGTTTCACGTCTACTTGACGCACGCGTATAAAATTAAAATAAAAAAACTGGCCAAGTGCGAGTCGGACTCGCCGAAAAAAACACGTCCGTTGTATGTTTAATTTTATTATTAAAGTAAAAATATAACTGAGTATTTTGTGAATATTTCAGGTGCCTACCTGTTGCCATTATTGATATCGAGCAAAAAAGGGCAAATAAATCGCGTTTGTTTATGGGAGCCCACATAATTTTTTTTTGTTTGTATTTGTTGTTATAGCGGCAACAGAAATACATAATTTGTGAAAATTTCAACTGTCTAGCTACCGCGGTTCTTGAGATACAGCCTGGTGACAGACAGACGGACGGAGAGACAGCGAAGTCTTAGTAATAGGGTTCCGTTTTTACCCTTTTCGTGCGGAACCCTAAAAATGATGGCCTTGCCGTACGTCAACTACAAGTACGTAATTATTATTTAACGTACCTACCTACGTATGTTACGTTAACCAACCGTTTGAAACAACAAGCCCTCAAACGAATGCCAGTCGCGAGTACGCTTGCACTTGTTGTACGTCTAGTGTGTCTATGTGTTTTAGCTCGCTCTATGGAGCCGACCTTCTGTATTTATTTATGTAACTGTTTTGTGACCCAAGTCTAAACTAATTATGTTAAATTCACCTTCACGCGTCGATAAACTTGATAGAGCGGGTGTGTTTTGGGCTTCATTGCCTAAAACTATAATGATATTAGAGTTTTTGTTTGTAGGGGTGAGGTTGGATACTGATATTTTAAAGTTTATGTAACTAGCCATGGACCGGTACTTAGTTTGTACGTTTTTGACAAACTTTAACCCTGTATTAACAAGTGATAATTTGAAGAAAAACGTACGGTGCTTTAAAAATAGTATGTGCACTGTGCAGTCACAAATGTGAGACGCGAAACAAAATTTACATATTACAGAGTACGTAAACTTAACGTACATTTGAACCAGTTTTGACTCGAAAATACAACTACCTGACAGTGTTTTGGTTAAAATATTTGTTTCAAAAGGGTGAAGGCAAACATCGTGAGGCAACAGGCATGTCCTAGAACCAAAAATTCAAAGACATGTGACATCTACCAACCCGCACTGGGCCCGCGTTGTAGATTACGGTGCACTCCCTCTCACCGCGAGGAAGTCTGTGTCCTAGCAGTGGGAACATTATGATTAAGATTAAAAATAATATTTGTCACACAATAGGTAGATATATTTTTTATGATCATGCCAAATGGCAAGCGAAGTCTATGATGCAACGAACGAGCCCAGAAGATGCCTGTTCACTCTTGCTTTGAAGGCAGATGGGTAAAATCCAAAATTAATTAGTTTTAAGACTATTTCTAAAAATCGTTCGAATTTAGTCACGTTTCCGTTTCCGTTCTCCGCGCGTTCGAGTGACGCCCACAGTTAAGGTAACAAATATGTCAGAAGCATGTAGCTAAAACACGAAACATGTAAAACGAATTGCAAAATTAGCAGCTGCTAATCACGAGTTAGGTTTGATCACAGCTTTATATTTACATATGCCCGAATAAAATGGTATTATGTTACTAGGCAATGAAATGTATTATTACTTTGATACGAATTTGAATAATGTATAATTTGTAATAAAATTGTTGACCGTAATATTGTGGGTAATTATTGTGAATTAGATTTTATATGACTAGCTGTGCCTGTGGATCTATCCACATGAACAAGTTTTTAGGTTTCAAAAAACTTTTTTTAATTTACCTGCTGACCTAATTTACCTTTCTGGTTGTTTCAAAGTAATCTCGTTTATATTGCTTTCTTTCTGTCTGGCCATTAAAAGGTTTCTAGAACAGATTAATTTTAATGCCATAGTTGTTAGCCTGCCTAGTATGTGGCTTAAAAAAATTACGAGATAGAACTGCACCTCAAACATTTTTCATCATCATCATCATTATCACAATCCGAAGAATTTAGAAGGAAAATCCGAACCGCTATCGAGCAGACAAATTTTTAAATTAAAAACGCAATGAACGTTGTTGAATTGTATTATGCCTAAATAATGTTATGCGAAAATATAATTAGGAGAAACAAAAGTATGCCAAGTTAGGTCTTAAAATTTTATGCAAATGGATAGGGAACCGCTATTTTTCGGGCCTGTTAAAGGGCAAAGTACGCACGTGGCGGCCACTTTGAATCGATTTTCCATCACTAAATAGTACTTGAGACGTCATAGTAGGTAGTCAAAAAATGGCACGCTTTTTTTTTCCACAACTATCACACAACGCCGTCTAGTCTCAAGCTAAGCAGAGCTTGTGTTATGAGTACTAGACAACTGATAAACATACTTATATATTTCTAAATACATACATATATAGATAAATTACACCCAGACACAGAACAAATGGTCATGCTCATCACACAAACATTTGTCCTGGGTGGGAATCGAACCCACGACCTCCGGCATAGCAGTCATAGTCACTGACCACTAGACCAACAGGCCAGCCTACTTGCGTTATCTAGGTCTATATCTGTGGTTTCGAAGCTAAGTCAGTTCAAGCCTTTGCAGCAGTTACTTCGAGATCAAACCGTTTTCCGCTAGAATAAACTGTGTGGTACGCCGTATGCAGACGCGTATTTTTCTGCCAAGCAACCTTAGCTTTGTCAGAAAACGGCTACTGACCAAGTGGCACATTATTTTTTTTTTTTTTGTCGTGGGGAAACCTTCAATCAAGTTTCGCTAGGGACCAAGTGGCACCTAGCGAATGTTGATTGGTGTGAACTCGGCTTTTTGTGTATAAAACAGAATGTATATCTATTTGTTTGAATTATTTATTGTGAAGTGGCTATAAATTGCGGTTTTGGCTAAACACAGGTTGTTTGGATATTGTGGAATGAATTTTGTTTAAGGCCAATATTTTTAGAGAATAAATGCAATGTTTAAACATTTTGTTAAAAAAAAAAGATTGTTAGAGTAGCTTTCTACAAAGTTAAATTTTGATTTAATTTTCTCTAATTGGGCTGCGTATACTGAATAATATTTTACAGTTTGCCAAAAAAAATTCAGCCTTCGCAATGGTAAGCTGTCGCCTAAGACTTTAACAATACCAAAGAAATCACAGGTGCGTTGTCCACCACATCCACCTTAGAGATAAATGTCTCATCAATAAATACACACATCAAAAGTGTCTAGGGATCAAGCATTTTTATGCGGATTTCTTGAGATTGAGATGTGGCTTTGTAATAAATTTATGATTTTATAAATTTATATGGATCCTTTTTGGTGCATTTCATAATTTGAATCAGGAACTGTGAATCAAATTCGAGTAAAAGATGAAAATCAGCTGTCAATATTTTCCCTATAAAAACATACAACGTATTGAAGACATTATTAGTGCTACTGTTTCCCTACTACTGATTAAAACCAACGTTATTATGGAGCGGCGACGTCATTTAAGCAGGGAAGAAATGCTCAGAGCCGTGGGAATGATAGAAGCTGGTTCCCGGCAACGTACTGTGGCTTTAGCTCTGAATACAAGTCAGAGTGTTATCAGTCGACTTTGGACACGTTACCGAAGCACTGGTACCGTGGCTGAGCGCCATGGAGGACGGTATCGCTGCACCACACGGAGACAAGACCGATACATTCAAATCTTAACTCGAAGAGCTCCAACAATAACCGCCATGATGTAACCAAACAGCCAGAAACCGCTTGCATGAAGTGAACCTTCATTCCCGAAGACCGCTACGGGTACCACCTATAGCAATGCACAATCGTAGGATTCGATATCAATGGGCTCTTGAACACAGAAATTGGGCAGAAGAACAATGGCGTTTCGTGTGCTTTTCTGATGAGTCTCGTTTTGGTATGAGACCGGATACAAGACGTATACGACACTGGAGAACCCCTGGACGCCAACAGCGATTAAAATCCTGCCAGGAAGTCCATCCTTATAGTGGTGGAACCATCATGGTATGGGCGGGTATTTGGATCGGCGGAAGAACTGAGTTGATTTGGATCAGAGGCAACCTCAACGCTCAAATTTATGCTGAGACGATTGTATCAGACGTCATCGTTCCTCTACAAGTGCAAATCGGTCCCTTATTTCAGTTAATGCATGATAATGCACGACCGCACACCGCAAGAGTTGTAAGACAGACTCTCGGCGCAGCTAACATCAATGTCCTGCCCTGGCCTGCTCAGTCGCCAGACTTGAACCCGATTGAGCATGCATGGGATATGCTACAGAGAAGAGCTCTGCCGAATATGGAGGGTATCCAGTCGCAAGAAGACCTTTTTTTGTTGTTGCAACGAACATGGGCGGCCATTCCACAGCGTGATTTGGATGAACTCATTTTGAGTATGCCAAACCGATGTTCTTGTGTTGTTAGTGTTCGCGGTAGAAACACGGATTATTAATTGTTTAAGTTACCCAATAAAATTTTAAAGAAAACTGTTATTTCAGTCTTTTTTTCGAACTTTTGTGTTAGTGGTTCAAATGTCAAAAATCCCTTTATTAGGAAAATGGCAAATTTCTTTATTAATGCAAAGGTGACTTGGTTTATCGTTACTGTGACAAACGAAAACACTTTATTTGATGAATCCTTAAAGAAAATTTTAATTAATATCAATCAGGAGAAAAGTTATTGCAAAAATATATGTTGATCCCTAGACACTTTTGATGTGTGTAGGTACTGTGGAGATTATAGCCTATATTTTGGTTCTTAAATGCAACCTTTATGAACATTTTGATAAGTTCATGGCATAATTAGGAGACAAACATTAGAATGCAAAAAAAAACAGTAGGAGTTAAATTACCTTACAAGCGAGGTGATATTATAAAAATGTAACAATCGTCGAACCGGTACTTACTTACTTACTTAACCGGAAGAGTAAACCAAGATAAAGTGGATAAGACAGAGATTAAAACAGAAGACGAACTAGCAGGGGATCGAGGAGGTGGGCGGTGGAGGGGGTTTCAGGGGATCAGGAATAAATCGAAATTATGATTAAAGTTGTTCGATATAATGAACATTTGTTTAATTCATTCATCTTGGTACCGTGAGCTCGCAGAGAGGCCACAGTACCTCCTACAGTTGTGGAACTACCAGTCTTAATTATAATCAGCCTATAATGTTCCCACTGCTGGGACACAGGCCCCCTCTCAGTGAGAGGGAGTTGGCCGTAACCCACCACGCGGCCCCAATGCGGGTTGGTAGATGTCACATGTCTTCGAATTTTTAGTTCTTCCTAACGATGTATTCCTTCACCGTTTTGAGAGCAGTGGTGATGAAATAATTTACTCAAAGCAAAGAGCCTGCCTGGGTTCGAACCTACCTTACAACTCGTAAGTCGCGGTCATTACCACTCAGCCACCACAGCTTTACCAGTCTTATATGCCTTTTTTAATCTATGGACCTGATAATAAAATTATTATTATTAACTAGCTTCTGCCCGCGACTTCGTACGCGGATCCTGTTGCTTATGCCAGCGACAACGGGGTCGTCAAAATCGGAGATCTGAAACGTCTGATGTCGAATTCTAAGAGCCCAGGGACTGAAAAACAACGGGATGCGCAAGACGATTCGAGACGTCATTTTCAGGCAATAATGAACCAATAAGGTGGTAAACTTGGCCTTGCACTTTGAATGTTGGCATAAATGGGCCTTCTGAAATCTGTTCTGCACCAAAAGATGTCATTTGAAAGGCATTATTGTACGAACGTATGTTATCCAAGAAATGTTTTGACTGTGCATGGTCACCGATTAGCAGTGATCTTAATATTTCTGGAGGATTTTGTAATATTTTAATATGTACTTTCCCACCTGAGCAACACATACCGTTTGTTTCTTTTTGCCATTTAACAGCTTCACAAAAAGTACAATTTTGAACCATACCTCCGATGGCGGAATATGTGGCGTAGTCAATCATAGGAGTATACGTAAATGCACTCCGTTCCTTATCAACCCAAGGAAGGTCGCCATGCCCTACGACTATATCTTGAGACACATCCGATTCTTCAGATGATATCGACATTCTGTTCAGAGAATGTCGAAGTCGATCAGAATTCAAACGTTCGTTGCGCTCTTCTTAATCTGTCTCTTCATGCCGTACTCCAGCAATTCTTTCTTTCTCACTTTCTAACTGATTATGAGTATTTTGTTGTGTGCGTGTTCGGGACAATGTATGATAATCTCAAGTTCATCACTTGTTTCAAAAGACCTGTTAGTAGATGTGTGAATACGCTGAGAACTCAAGCGTGATTCTGTATCGGTAAACGTTTCCGATTCGCGAGACAATGCATGTCGCTCACGATCAGCGGACAGTCGCGCATCACGTTCCGCATTTGTCTCTAGAGACCTAGAAGCAGATGCGTAGATATGCTGAGAACTCAAGCGCAATTCTCTATCCGTGAACGTCTCCGACTCGCGAGACAATGCATGACGTTCACGATCAGCGGTCAGTCGCGCATCATATTCTTCACTGGTCTCTAGAGACCTGGATGTAGATGCGTAAATACGCTGAGAATGCAGGCGCGCTTCGCGATCCGAAGAGGTTTCCACGGAGCGAGTTGCAGCCTGATGTTCTCGAACAGCATCAAGTCTCTCCTGACGCTCTTCGGTAGATTCTTGGGATCTTATGATCCGCAATCTTTTAGCTCCTTTGGAACATTGGAAAAGATTTGACCTTTTTCTAGGCATGGTTATAGTTTTATTGTGAAGAAGATACCTGATCAATTAAAATCTAAGTGACTGCTCCCCTACCAAGGGTGCCCATACACGGGGTCGTCTGGCGCCCATGTGCTGGTTTGGTCCCTGGGGTCGTCACGGCGTGCTATGTGTTCTGGTGCGCCGGTGATGGGGAGTACTCCCCAGAGGAGGGTCCGGTGACGGACAGCCGCGGCGGGTTCACGGATGAGTGCTAACGCGTGCCCATATTCCCGCTGTAAGCGGCAGAGGAGGACACTGTGGAGTTTTAGTGGGTTAGAGTCCCACATAACTGTACTATGGCCAGTAGAGTCAAATTTTCAATGATATACCATCGTCATCGAAAATCAGTCCTAAACTGTTACCGCCTTCACCGCGTGGAGGTGAAATTAGTGAGAGTTTTGATTTCCACATTAGATGTTTCTGATCTTCGATTTTTAGGGTTCCGTACCCAAAGGGTAAAAACGGAACCCTATTACTAAGACTTCGCTGTCCGTCCGTCCGTCCGTCCGTCTGTCTGTCACCAGGCTGTATCTCAAGAACCGCGGTAGCTAGACAGTTGAAATTTTCACAGATGATGTATTTCTGTTGCCGCTATAACAACAAATACTAAAAACAAAATAAAACAAATATTTAAGGGGGCTCCCGTACAAAAAAACGTGTTTTTTTCGGCGTTTTTGCCGTCTGTCACCAGGCTGTATCTCAAGAACCGCGGTAGCTAGACAGTTGAAATTTTCACAGATGATGTATTTCTGTTGCCGCTATAACAACAAATACTAAAAACAAAATAAAATAAATATTTAAGGGGGGCTCCCATACAACAAACGTGTTTTTTTCGGCGTTTTTGCCGTCTGTCTGTCACCAGGCTGTATCTCAAGAACCGCGGTAGTTAGACAGTTGAAATTTTCACAGATGATGTATTTCTGTTGCCGCTATAACAACAAATACTAAAAACAAAATAAAACAAATATTTAAGGGGGCTCCCATACAAAAAAACGTGTTTTTTTCGGCGTTTTTGCCGTCTGTCTGTCGTCAGGCTGTATCTCAAGAACCGCGGTAGCTAGACAGTTGAAATTTTCACAGATGGTGTATTTCTGTTGCCGCTATAACAACAATTACTAAAAACAAAATAAAATAAATATTTAAGGGGGGCTCGCGTACAAAAAAACGTGTTTTTTTCGGCGTTTTTGCCGTCTGTCTGTCGCCAGGCTGTATCTCAAGAACCGCGGTAGCTAGACAGTTGAAATTTTCACAGATGGTGTATTTCTGTTGCCGCTATAACAACAAATACTAAAAACAAAATAAAATAAATATTTAAGGGGGCCTTCCATACAACAAACGTGTTTTTTTCGGCGTTTTTGCCGTCTGTCACCAGGCTGTATCTTAAGAACCGCGGTAGCTAGACAGTTGAAATTTTCACAGATGATGTATTTCTGTTGCCGCTATAACAACAAATACTAAAAACAAAATAAAATAAATATTTAAGGGGGGCTCCCATACAACAAACGTGTTTTTTTCGGCGTTTTTGCATTGTGGTACGGAACCCTTCGTGTTGGCCAGTTTTTTTATAAGTCAACAGGAAATGCTCATCAGACCGAACAACTTTTGCTAAGACGTCATTCCTATATATGTTATGGTGTAGCTGGGCTCTTGGAGTTCCACATCAGGTGTTCCAGATCTTCAAATTTATTCTCTCGGCAGAAAATGCTCATCACGTGGAACAATTTTTGCTATGGTACCATTTTTGTATCTCTTATAGTTTAGCTGGTCTGTTGCGGTTCTGCATCAGGTGTTCAAGTTTCCAGGATAAATTATAGCCTATATGTTGCCCAGACATAATATCTATACAACAAAACAAAAATCATTCAAATCCTTCCAGTAGTTCCGAAGATTAGCGTGTACAAACAAACAGACAAACAGACAAACAGACAGAATTTTTTTTTCGGATTCGTACCCTATTACTGTTTCTAAACCCCCCCCCATTTTTTTTTTTTAATATTTTCAATGTACAGACACAGTTTTTCTACTGTTTTATTATATGTATATATATGTATAGATTACACCTAGACAGTCACCTATAAAACTGTCCTTCGAAGCGGAATTCCTAGGTACTGCAAACGCTGTTTAGCAGAAAATATCGGCATAAGCAATACTTCAACATTTACATAAAGGTATTCTAAGAGCTCAGAAAAACAAGATAAAGATTTATAAAATATTTAATTTAAAAAAATACACATTTATGTAGTAGTACAAAATGAAATGGATGTTAAGCCGTCGGTGGTCGCGAAGAGAGAAGAAGGAACGCCTCGGTGCACTATGCCAGTTAGGCGCACCAACCGCCCGTTGCTATCTTCACAGTCGTCAACTTCATGACGCTTCTCGAGCGCCATCTGCCTTACAGTATAAATACCGATAACCGGTTGAATGCCGTAATTACAGAAACGATTAAAAAGTCATTGTGTCTCGCGTGGGTCCAGGTTCGACGAAGGGTTACATTATCCTATTGGTCCAACATACATATTATAACTATAGAGCCAATCTAATTCGACCTTCCTCACTCTATAACTCCATTCGACAGGGCAAAATAGGATTGATTTGCGAGGCCAATTTGTATGGCTACCTATAAGTCATTGTTCAGCCTATACCTACTTAGGTATACCGCAAATCCGAAATCCGGCCGAATCTGATTATAATAATGACGTTCGGTTCGGATATCTGAAGCCTTGTTACAGATTTTTAGATCTATATTGAACGGTTTTATTGTAAGACTAATTATTTGTATTATTAAACCATTTACAGGCACTTTTGAACTGTCAAGAAGTCGGTCAGTCGGAAAATATGAATCTAGTAGCCCATTCCAAAGCGTAGGTACCTATGGAGAAGAACGGGCAAGAAACTCCATGGACACTCTTTTAAATTATATTTTTACAAAAATATTAGTTACCTACATCATTAATGTTGTATTTATAATTATGTGAGAACGATGTAAAAAAGACGTACTCGTTAAAAGCGTCCATAGTACCGCACATAGTCAGAAAACAACAATCCAAAAATAAAATAATTAAAAATAATCCGAGGCAGCTAAGTGATGACGAGCCCCAACTGACGGCGCCCGTTCACGAACTTAATGCATAGATCAGTACCATTCAGCTCAACCATTTTGAAGGGAGCTAAATGATCCAACACACACGCCACCGTCAGCGAGACATTTGTGTGAGCATGACATACTATCAGCCGCCAGGGCACATTCAAGCCAATGAAAGACATATTACCCGGTAAATGGTATATATTACATACATAGAGCTCACATCTGTGCCCTAGGTTATAATTAGTTAGATCGCAAATATTACTGCTGAGCATGGTCCTGGGTTCGATTTCCAGGTCGGGCGAAGTGTTATTGTGTTTTTCAATAACGATTTGCTTAGTAGCAGCCCAGAGTCTGTATTGGTGCTCGGTAGATGGAAATAGACTCACCCCCTGTTACGTGAGACAAACATAACTGGTGAAATATGGGTGTACTATAGATACACCTCTGCCTAACCTTTCATGGAAACAGGCATAGCAACATAAGGGTATAAATATGAGATGTTCAAGTAAACACACAGTATCTGTGTGTCACGTCGAGCTTTAGGAAAAGATTTTCACAAAGTATGAAAAGAAGGGGCCCGCCTGAGATGGGCCCGTGGCTAAATAATAACAGCCGCACAGGTCGAGCGCTTGCCGCGGTTGGTTTGTAGTTGGGTGACCATCTTTATATACCGTAAAACATCCATGCCTCGGAAAGCACGTTAAGCCGTTGGTCCTGGCTGTCGTTCGTGCATCTTTAACAGTCATTACGAGTAGTCAGAAGCTCGAAACTCCCGAAATTCTGACAACCAGTCTTACCAAGGGGTATCGTATTACTCAGTAACTGGGTTGTGGAGGTCAGATAGGCAGTCGTTCCATGTAAAATACTGGTTTTCAGCTGCATTGGTCATGACATAAGTATCCTCAAAAATATTGTTAATTCCACACAATTCACAAAAACTAAATCAACTACCCAAATAATTCAATCAAACATTTCATACCTACAGCATTTAATAAATTACTCCAACCGCCCTCCGAAGCGATCCAAACCCAATTCATTATCATTGACATTTCTATTGTTACGTGAAAATCTGCGAAGGTCACAACTTTATGGAATTTCATATAAACCATAAAATTAATGAACTCTGTGGAACAATGGTTGGATTCAGTGAAAGAAGAAAACGGGGACTTCATAACTGAAGTGATATCTTAAAAAGAAGAAAAAATGCTGGGTCTACCTCAAAATTCGGATAAGGATCATGATGATGATTTTGTTATACACATGAAATACGAAGGCACACCGTCTCCGGACACAAGTGGGAAGATGTAACACCAACCTGATAAAGTGGGGCTACCAAGACGGAACGGCAGTAGGGAGTGGAAGTGGTGCTATGTCGCAATCTATGCTCCACCCCCTATCCTGCCCTCCGTGTCCCAAAACTTGCAATCAAAGTGACCTCTGCGCTGCCACCGACGATACTGTGGAAGTGGCGAAGTTTTGGACTAACAAGATCTGAGAAAAGTCGCGTCAGCAACACGAAGAAAAAGACCTGCAAAAGATTTTTATTGTCTGCAGCTAAGGAGTGGAATAACCTGCCGGAGTTCGTACCTGTATGCCCTGATATCTATAATCTGAGGATCTTACAGCCGAGAGTGAATAGGTTACTTCTAGGCAAGCGTGCTTTATCGTCGACCACGTCATTTCCTACCATTAGGCGACACAGTAGCTTATCAATAATATAAAATTCGACAAATTGACACTTACCAACATCACGCAATTGACAAATTACTCAAACTAGAAAAAAACGGCTTTGTAAAGCGTCGTCTTTATCACTCATATATGTCAGTCTCTTTCTGTGTAATATTTACGCCCGGGCATAGTAATTCATTAGGTACCATTGACATTTCTATTGTAAAGGGAAACCCTGCGAAGGTCACAACTTTATGGAATGTCACAAAAACCATATTAAACTTAGGGGATTCTACTCGCCAACCTTTTATGCTCATGTAATAACGTTAAACAGCCACAGAAATGTGCCCCTATACAAGGCTGTTGGATAATAATGTACGCTGTTTTAAAATTTGGGGTGCTTGTGTAAGGGATGATCTTAAAGACTTATTTGCAGGATATGGTAGCTCTATAATCCACTAAATAGAAGTTTGGAGGAAGAATGGGGAGGCCTTTTCCCAACAGTGGTAGTGTTACCAAAAACAAAATAAAGATATAAGTTCGAAAAATAAGAGTTTATGAGATGATTGAAAATGGCTAACAGTTCCACACAACAAAAAACAACGCCAACAAATTGCAAACTCATTGTAGCCTGTAAGATCTTACGGGGACGTACCGACTGCCCGGAACTCCATGGTCTTTTCTCCCGACTATTTGTGCTCGACAAATACATCGGACACCGTCAGCACAATCTGTTTGCGCAACTGCCAGCCAAAACTGTAGCCAGAGCCGAATCCCCAATCTTTCGTACTCTAAAGGTGCTGAACGTTCTGGTTGCCAACCTTGAATGTGATGTGTTTGCGGATGAATGAATTAAAATTATGCGTATGTCTGGAGTTCTGTGAGAGTAAGTATGCAAGGGGAGTCCACTGTTCCATGTCAGTTTTAAATTATAGATTCAGATTCAGATTCAGATTTATTTATTTGCCAACAATGTAGGTACAGGTATAAGATGGTACATCACTAAATGTTTCCGCTACATTCTACCTTACGGCATGCAAAGTCGTAAAAACTAAAAACATACAATTTTCATAAATCATGCAGTCGTAAAAACTAAGGATACAATTTTCATCTAAAATAAACAATTAATAATTATATAATTCTGATTTAATATAAATTCTCGTATAATGTCATATTTTTTTTATGTTATATATTTTTATCATTTAAAAAGTCTTTTATACAATAATAACATTTTTCTAATAATAATGCAGTCAACTTAGATTTAAATATTCTTAGAGGGTGTTCTTTAAAATTGTGCGGAATTTTATTGTATATTATAGGGCCCATTGCCATAATACTTTTCCTAAGTAGTGCTGTTTTGTAATTGCCTGTATGTAATAAATTTTTATATTGTGTTCTCATAGGACCTGAACGAGTCCTAATATCGGCTAGTGACGGAAATAAATTTAAATTCATTTTAACAAAAATTGCCACTTCTAATATATACAACGACGGGAAGGTTAGTATTTTCAGTGACTTAAACATAGGCTCACAGGTGTCTGTAGTTTTAAGATTTGACATAGATCTTATGCACCGTTTTTGGGCTTTAAAAATATTTAATATTATTGTGAACGTAATTATTGTCTCTATGTTAATTATTGTAACTGGTGTTTAACCGTTTTAATTAATTAGAAAAAAAAAAACAAATAAAAAAAACACCAAGAAACTATGAACCTATTTTTATTTTTTTTTATGACGAGTAGAGAGACCAATAGCAAGATATGCCGACGATGGCAGAAACTGTCGGCAAGAACTGACTGGACAAGGTTGGTACAAGACAGAAAGAGTACGCCAAACGGTTTGATAAGACTATAGATGTTGAAGCTAAAGAATCTCACAGTTTTGCTTGAAGTGCGAAATCCGCTGTCAAAACAACTCAACCCCCGAACCGCTCCGCTACTCACCCTCGTCGGCGATGCGAGACGACCATAAAGAGAAATTGACGGCTCACATTATACGCTGCCGTAAAATGCCGATTTCAGATGCACCTGCCTTTGTTATAGACCATACTTTAGCCACTTTAGTATTATGGATAAGTTTTTATTTCCTAATTTTGCACGTCATCAATTTTATTGTGGAGTGTTCATTTGTTTAATAAAGTATGCTGATCCAAGATTGTGCGGGTGGGATAAGGAAAATGGTTATATGCAGGATGTACGCATTATGCCGCTGTTGATGGAGGAAAATTATCCTTATATGTACATAAGCATCGCTTTTCTGTATGAAAACGGTAAAGCCAAATAGAAAGAGTTAACAGGCATCTTCTGGGCGTGCTCGTTCCATCATAGACCTCATCCATGGCTTTCCATCACAATGTAAGAAAAGAGGAGAGGGCTTCTTGGAGTTTTCCTACATGATTGAATCAGAAATTAACAAATCCGCAAGAGAACCAAGGTAACCGACCTTGCCCAAAGAATGGCCTAACATAATAGGCAGTGGCCAGGGCACATTGGTCGCAAAACAGATGACCGATGCGGCCGGAAAGTTCTGGAGTGGCGACCGCGTACAGAAAGGCGTAGCGTTCCAAGGCCTCCCAGAAGGTGGATTAACTTGTAAAGGCCGCAGGAATCAGTCAAAACTGAGCCATACCAAGGATGAAGAAACTATTATTTTACTCACACAAAAAATTTAAATAACAAACCTGAATTTTCATCTTCGATGAAAAAAATAAACACTCCCATACTTTACCTTCAAATAGCATAGCAACGGAAAAAGACAGGCAAGGACAAACATTCCCTCAAAACGAAATCAAAACGTTTTCTTCTGTAGAAGGCAACATTAATAATTAGAACACTCCTTAATACATTATGTATGTATGTAATATACTCCGCACATGGCTGCATTTTCCTTAATATAACCTTCTTTCTCTCATTCGCTGTGTATCTCAATATTGAAATAGAAACGAGTAATATTATATGAACCACAGGCTTGATATTTTTGTTTATATCTCTTCTTATAATAACAATTCGGTATTTGACGGTTATATGAGTTGACGCTGTGTTTTGTTAACTAGATTGTTCTGGGCTTAGCTCGTGCCTAGCAATTATTCTGCAGCAGGTTTTTTCCCTTCTTCTTCGTTTCGTGTTGACTTTACTTTGATTTAACTACTTTGTATTGTTTGAGCCGTATTTGTAGGCACTGTGATTGTAATTTGGCAGGTTATCTACGAAAACCGATCTACATCAATTACTTTTATTTTTCTATCCACAGCTGGGAGAAGGCCTCCTCTTTATTAAGTCATGTTTCTCTGCTTTAAGTCTATCTAGTCCCAGTCCTCCCAAAAAGCTAAGTTAAATCGTCAACTCATCTTGTCGACCGTTTTTCAACGCTTTTTGTGCCAAGTCTCAGATTTTCACCAAATCTAGCCAACTCTTTTATATTTTTTATTCCATAAACTTTTTATTATCTTTGTATAACAATATCCAATCTAAATTGCCTGCCCCTATTACATTGTTATTATACAAGAATGTGGAAGAAATATAAACTTGCATTACACGCTCGCTTGATTGAAAAATAATTCGAATTACCGATATTTAGCACGTTGAAAATCGAACCCCAATTTCGGCGGCCATCCACAACTCTGCCACACAAACTTAACTCTGTCATAAAAGTATTCGACCCTTGGATATAGACTCTATCGTATTGAAATAAGGGTCATGCGTGAATGAATTTGGAGTTTTTTAGCCGCAAATACTTTGTCCTCTGAAAATGATGGAGCAATAGTTTGATAGAGGTTTATCTTTAACAATACAAAAGTTAGTAGCCACGTAACTCATGGTCCTAAATAAGTATTAGAAGTTAATAATAACACAGGCGTTAGAATTAAACAGGTACCTAAAAAAACAGAAGCCTACCGTTTTAAAGATAATGTTTATGAAAAACCAAACACTATGGTAAGCTTCGTAGAAATATTGAACGTGACAATTTAAAATATTACCTGAAAAATCTCGGATAAATCAAACAAGGAAAAATCAAATAAATCTCATAATATTTTCAGAATATTGTAATTTATGACGTCGTCGAATGGATAAGTTGACATTCTGTAAAATATTAAGATTTTAAAATGCTGTCAATAATCGAAAAGAGACAATGGATTCTAAGAATTACTGGCCCTAAGACCCATTGATATTTTTTATTTTTATTTGTAATCGGAATTGGTAAATTTGACAAAGAGTATTCCTCCTTATTCATGGGTTATCCATGACAAAGGTCTATATTTGTAGTATCGAGTGATTACTGAAAATCATCGCTTTGTTGTGGGTTGTGGGTAAATATTCAAGTACCTATAAAGTAAAAATAGGATTTACATTAATTACAATCGAGAATAGAGCAGTGGTGGCCAAGTGGTAACGGCCGCGACTGACGAGTTATAGGTCGTAGGTTCGAACCCAGACAGGCGCTTTACTTTGTGTAAATTATTTCATCACCACTGCTCTCAAAACGGTGAAGGAAAACATCGTGAGGAAACCGGCATGTCCTAGAACCAAAAATTCGAAGACATGTGACATCTGCCAATCCGCACTGGGCCCGCGTGGTGGATTACGGCCCACTCCCTCTCACCGAGAGGAGGCCTGTGTCCCAGCAGTGGGAACATTATAGGCTGATTATGGACAATCGAGGAAAATTATATTCTAACTGTAATGTACATCTGTTCAGTGGAAGCCACGGATATCGATAGAAGACTTGTCACATTTACGACGTGCAGCTGACGACTATTTCTGTTGTGTCTCTGCTGCCTAGCCTTTTCCCAACTATGCTGGGGTCGGCTTCCGGTCTAACCGTATGCAGCAAAATATCAGTATTTTACATAAGCGACTGCCTATCTGGCCTCCACAACCCACTTACTGGGCAATACGATACTCCTTGGTAGGTCTGCTTGTCCTACTTTCGGGCTTCTGACGACCCGTAACAACGCCAAGATCCAAGATTGACAGCCAGGACCAACGGGTCAAAGTGCTTTCCGAGGGGTCTTGATACGTAATGATGGTCACCCATCCACGGACCAACCGCGGCAACCATAGCTTAACTTGATTGATCGACCCGTGCGGCTGTTATTACTAGCCGCCGCCGCCCCTCCCCCCTACTTAGTCACTGCTGATAATAGATATTTTTATTTTTTTTTCGAGTTATTTATCTTTTTGTACCTATGTATGTGTTTCATTGACAAATATCTAAACCAATTTTTTTATATATCGCTAAGATTTTACAAGGTTTCTTTCAGTAGCGTGAAACGACAAACACCGAAAGCTAGCCATCAAAACAGAACAAGCCAAGTATAACAACAAATTAATAACAGTAAAGAGCCACATGCAAACTACGCGTCATACTGACGTCACGCAAAATCCTGCATCGCGCAAGCAGAGTTAACAGCGCAACTAGCTTAAAACAACGTCCCGACATCAATAGTTGGGCAATAGGGCCAAGAGAAAATTGTACGTCTTGCACGATATGACCTAAACATGTTAAATCGAGTAAAACTTATGAAAATAATGATACTGATTATTTTCGTGTTAAATAATAACAAACGTAAAACTCTCATTCATCATTCCATTGATATATTAATCATGGATTTAATGTAAACTGAATTCTGAATTTCATTCGTGAATTATTCGATTAAGTTGAAATAATGCAGTTGATCCGTAGATGTTCACTTGGTAATTATTTTTCGGCCACCAGAAATTTTAAATCACGTTTTGAATAATTATTTGAGTATATTTTATACACGCATTCGACAATGAGCAGTGTAATTATTGTAACTATGAATATTGAGATGAAAAATAATAAATAAATATATTTTTAAAAGATTGTAATTTTACTATGAGTTTTGTTCAGGCGGTCACAAACGATCAATTTATTATTGCACAATATCAAGAATTGCGCAATATTTTTGACCGCCGTCAATGTTATTGCGTGAAACTAATGGATCACTTGAGTGCAAAGGGTGATTCAATCATATTTCGCAATATAAATATCTTATAGATTTAGGCCTCTTTCAGGCTGCGCCACAAAACCCTATCTTCCACATCCAGTCATAAGCGGTATCCACTTCAGGACTCGTTTGCTCCACCGGCCATCGAGCCTTCGACAGACAGGACCAGCCCACTTTGCGACCACTCAGTTTGCTTACTCTGCGACCTACGACGGTAACTCCGGTTATTTCCGGATAATTTCATTACAACCTTAGTGAAGTTTCAATTTATTTAGAATTGTGTCAAAAGTGGTGAAGCAAATGACGAGGTCAACTATACTTAGACTGATATCAAACCACGTGTTTTAAAGTAGTTAAAGTTTTCACATTTTCTTTTCTGTTAAGCTACGGTTTCGTAGAAGAGCGGTGGCCGCTACATGACGCCCGTATTGACATGGCCCGGCTGTCATGAAAATGACTGTGCAAGCGCGCAGCCTCGATGGTGGCTCGAGTCATGGCCAGCCCTAACAGGGTTCTGAAAATGATTGCTGTCAGTGAGGACTGTCCGTGTGTTGTTTCCTTGCATTTAGAGTTAAGGAAAATGTGATAAACCTGACATGACATGAAGACATGAGTCTTCACTCGAATGAAAGATTTAGAATGAATTTGACTTTACGGTGGGAAAAACATCTCTAAGAAAACACACCAACTTACTTTCATAAATAGAGTAACAGTTTCTTCTGGGAAACCGTAGCTGTGTTTATTTGTTTTCGTCGTATGGAAAAACGTGAAATATTCCAGTATTCTACTTGAGCCTAAATAAATATTCTTTATTGTGTCACCTATACCGGACGTGCCTTTGGTTCGCCATCCATTACTAATGGATTAAACGTGGACAGATGAAACCTTTTTGTCGTATGTGGAATAAAAATATAAATAAAAACGTGTGCGAGGGCTATTTATAGATTAAAACTGCATAAAAGTGCTTCAAAACATGAATACACAACCTTCAAATAAAGCCCGTCACTTAGTCTCCTGATAGGCATAATTTGTTCCCACTGCTGGTACACAGACCTCCACTCGGTGAGAGGGAGTGGGCCGCAATCTACCACGCGGGCCCAGAGCGGGTTGGTAGATGTCAAGCTTCAAATTTTTGGTTCTAGAACACGTTTCTTCACGATGTTTTCCATTGCCGTTTTAAGAGCAGTGGTGATGAAATCATTTACACAAAGATAAGCGCCTGTCTGGGTCAAAGTCAAAGTCAAACCGTTTATTGCGAACTGAGTGTGTGGTGTGTGTGTGTGAGTTCGAACCTACAACTCGTAAGTCGCGGCCGTTACCACTTCTCTCCTTATAGGCACTGTCTAGCAAATACCTAATTTCAAAAATTAAATAGAATATGTACCATGATCTGGCAATTTGAGTAATTTAGGCGGCCAACCCAAATGACCTTTCTTTGGTATCGTTCGTCAAATCGTTGAACTCCTTAAGTTCTGAGTTGAGCTGCACGATTACTGACAAATGAGTGCGCTGGCTGGACAGGTCCACTCAATCTGTGTGGTTCTTTCCTCAAAAGACCATTTCCGACACCAATTTACATGGTTTCTCATGATCTGGCCAATATTATGTCTGAACTTTAAAAGGGACTGTGACCTCTGAGTTTGTTTCGACCTTTCTTCTAAAAGTAGTCAGATAGGAAATTCCGACCTCATCTAGTTTTAAAAATATGATTGACGTGTAAAAGTGTTGTACAAACCTACTTACAGAAATAAAATTATATTTATTATGTACAGTCATGAGCACTAATATGTCAACACTTGGCAACTTACAATTGCGATTTTTTCGTGAAATAACGAATGCAACGTTGAAATACGACACTTTACACAAACCTATAGGTTCGAAAATACTATGTTCGTAATAACATAAAATTTAATTCAAAACTAAAGGAGAAAATCGTCTTTGAATAAAGCCAAGTGTATACATACTTTTGCTCGTGACTGTACTTAGAATTTCATCGAAATCAAAATAGTGTTCGCGAGTGATTGTACTTTACTCAAGAATTATAAACTCCTTTCAAACAGTAGGTATTGTCATTAACACAATAAATCATTCAAAACACCGCAAAACGTTTAGCAAACATCAAGTTAAACTCGAACAGATCCAGCCGAAAGGAACAGGACCAAAAGTGGTGGCTAACTCTCATCTATCAACAAGTTTATAAAGCAACTTTCTCAAGTTTTGCTACGAGACGGGTAGAGGAGGTTTTAAAGTTCATATTTTGGCTTAAACTTGAAATATTTTGTTCCTTTTGACCGGAGAATCGAGGCTTTGCAACGGAGCAAAGGAAATGGAGGCACTTGAAACGTTTATTGACAAACGAAATACAGCTGCTGAATTGCTGCAAAAAACGTGTGCGGTTGGGGGACCCCCGTCAGGTACGAAGTTAACGTACGCGATATTCGCACGTATATACACTCGTATATAATAGAAAGGGATAGAGAGAGTGCAAGTGTAAATTTAGTACGCATTTTTAATACAGAACCATCTAGTATAGAAGGTTTAGGAAGTAGGTTTTTAGAAACTCTAATAAAATTGTCGCCATCTAAAATTTTAATTTTGCCCTCTCTATGTGGTTGAAGATGCTAAAGCCGATAGCGAGGCCAAATTAAAAAAAGTAAAGAATAGAAACAAAATTAATAAATCCATGTCAAAAACCAATCATCAAAAACCATGAAAATGACAACCACAACGAAAAATTTTAAATTTTCATTTTGACCACTGTCGGTTTTGGTTAGCAGTAGCACCCTCGAAAACCATGAAAATTCTCTCTATCTCTTTGTCTTCGTCCTCATCGTCTCTTTCTATTAAATAGAGAGAAAGTCGCATGGAGGGGATAAAACATTTTTACGTTACCTGACCATTTCTACCAGTTTACTCTTACCACAAGCCGCGTTAAAGAACTTCGTTCCAAAAATTCCTACGAGAATGTCCTAAGCCGGTAACGGATGGCCTTTTGCGTACATATATTTCCAATACAACGCAAAGCATGAAGATGCACTATTAAGGGAATCGAAAATCCCTAATGGCAATGTAACACGACCACGCACTCAAATCGGTTCAACATGATTTAAAGACGCAAAAGTGTACGGTAGGGTCGACATTCAATGAGTCATTTTTAGTGAACCGAGTGTAATGTAACACAGAGAATCCTAGTAGAGTCTAGTGCTCTTTGAATATTGTAATGTTTTCTCGAACAATAAGGCTTTTTTTCCAATGAAAAAACATCGGGATATTGACTTCTGACTGGGACGTGTTGACATCCAAGATTCCCGCAGATGCAGTCGACAGAGGTAGATATTTAAAAAAAAAAAAATTACTCAAAAAATGTCTAGCTTTTGTCTAGAAATACAAAACATCAATATTATTAAGATATAAAATTGAAACAATGTCTCAACCTTGCATCATTACATTTCACATAAAATCCATATTTCTTGTCACCCCTCCATCCATATGCCTTCAACCGTGACAATATTCGGTATTCCCGAGACAGTCTGCATTGTTATTATTGTTTTTTGCATTGTTGTTTATCTCTCTTGCCACGGTAGTATCGAAGGTATTTGACAGCATGTTGAACTCACAGCTGACCAAACACATAGAACTTCATGACAATCAGTTCGGCTTCCGAGGCGGACTATCCACTGAAAGTGTAGTTTTGTGTGTTAAGCATGCTGTCAAATACTACACAAGACGTCAAACTGCAGTTCACGCATGCTTTCTTGATCTTTCGAAAGCCTTTGACCTGATTTCCTATGATATTCTATGGGAAAAGTTAGAAAACACTAATCTGCCAATTGAACTCGTCAACATCTGTAAGTACTGGTACGGAAATCAGGTCAATGGCGTGCGATGGTCGGGAACCATGTCGCAATCATACAGGATGGAGTGCGGGGTGAGGCAGGGGGGATTGTCCTCGCCAACCCTATTCAACCTCTATATGAACGATCTGATTGTGGCACTCAGTAGCACCCGGGTAGGTTGTCACATAGACGGAATCAATGTAAACAACATAAGCTATGCTGATGACATGGTGCTACTGAGTGCATCGGTATGTGGGATTAAGAAACTGCTTACCATCTGTGAAGCATATGCCGAGCAACACGGATTAAAATATAATCCACTCAAAAGTGAAGTCATGGTCTTTGAGGCCAGAGGAAACAGTACAGGTAACGTGTTTCCCAACATTACCCTTAATGGTACAGCTTTGCGTAGGGTATCTAAATTTAAGTACCTAGGACATATGCTGACCTCTGACCTCAAGGACAATGATGACATCGAGAGGGAACGGAGGGCGCTTCAACATTGTAACGTTAGCCATTCCAGTTGTCGTTGACTAAGGATAACTAGCAAACTAATGATGACAACTATATGAAATTTTACCTTTATACCCTTAGATAATATCATGAATTATTTAATTAGTCAAATTACCCACATCTAAATCACCCTGATACCGATAATACATTGAACGTCTCTCGTAACGCCATAATACGCCCTCCGTAAGTAGTAACGACACTAGCTTCGATATTACTGACATCTGTGAAGGAAAAATATTGTGAGGAAACCAGGACTTACATCTAACTAATTGTAGCCCTTGACTTCATATGCGATCTAGAATGAAAAGTAGCCTATGGCTTTAGTCAGGTCATGGTCTACCTGTGTCAAATTCAGCTGTTTTAGTGCGAAAGCGTAACAAACCAAGAAACTCACTTCCCCATTTATAATAATTATTAGTTGTGACCATCATCTGCGTAGCCTTTTCCCTACTATGATGGGGTCAGCTTCCAGTCTAACCGGAAGCAGCAGAATGCCAGTATTAGAAAAACTCTTAGACACGGCATCTCAAATTATTTACAAAATAATTAACCGGATGCAGCTCAGTACCATTACATGGAGTGATTGCCTATCTGACCTCCACAGTAACTGGGTAATACTAAACCCCTTGGTAAGACTGGTTGTCAGATTTTCGGGCTTCTGACGACCCGCAACGACTGTCAAAGATCCACGAATGACAGCCGGGACCAAGGCTCATCGTGCTTTCCGAGGCACGGAGGGGTCTTGGCATCTAAAGACGGTCACCCATCCACGGATCAACCGCGACAAGCGTAGCTTAACCTAATCGATTGATCCGTGCGGGATTAATTATCACACTAATATTATAAAGGCGAAAGTTTGTGTGTGTGTGAGTGTGTGTGTTTATATGTTTGTTACTTCTTCACGCTCAAACGGCTGGATCAATTTTTATAAAATTTTGTATGTAAGTAGCTGACACCCTGGATTACCATAATAGGCTTTTTATTCCGATATTCTCACGGGATCGACATTAACGCGGGTGAAACCGCGGGGCGCAGCTAGTTATTTAATATTTATTTATTAGTTAGGATATAAGTCTGAAAGCGCCAATCTGTCTTGAGCAAGCGTGGAGACAATGCTCGTGCCTTCTTTGTGTGAGAAACGGCCTTTGCCCAGCAGTGGGAGAATAATAGACTGGTATTATTATTTTAAGTAGAAAAGAGTTCTTTTTACCCGTCCATTTAGGAAAATCACCCTTTCCAGACTGCAGGAACCGACTGTTAAATAATTCAAATTATTCTAACAGCATTGACTCTGCAGACGGAAATTCCCAGAACTAGTGTATCTTTGCTATCTTTGAACCCAATACGTTTCAACTGTTTGCAGCGTTGAATACAACGCCACATGAAGATGACTACAGAAGGTTTTCTTCAAAGAACGAGTAGACACGAAATAAAATGCCTGCCTAGGTTCGGATCCACACGGTCTGATCCTACCAGGCACTTTATTTCGTGTCATTTATTACATTACCTTTCTCTCGCTGCCCTCGAAATAGCGAGGAAACCGGCGGCATGTTTTAGAATCAAATATTCGAAGACATGTTACATCAACCATCCCTCACTAGGTCCACGTGGTGGATTATGGCCCACTCCCTCTCATAGCGCAGAGGCCTGTGTCCCAATTAGAACGTTATAGCCTTATTATACTATCATACGAGCGAAAACGGACGCATACATAGCACACGCTTCATGTATAGCGAGTGCAAGCGCACTCGCAACTGGCATTTGTTTGAGATCGCCGCCCGTACGCGTCTATGTGTGCGTATGTTGTCGCTCTTTGTACGAAGCTGGCCTTCCGTAATACCTGTCTACTTTGTAACCGTGCTATCTTCTACATGTGAAAGTTCTGGTTACTGTATAGCAGTTCTGAATTTGTTGCCGACGAGTTCGTCGGAATGTCCTTAGGAGTTTGAAGCTAGATCAATATTTTAACGTTTGAATTTTGGATAGTTCGCAGGATAAAGTGTTGACGATCGACGGAATGGAAGTTATAATTTTCGTAGAGTTGATAAAAGTGGCTCATATTCGGAATACATTATAACTTCCTCGAAGACTTCAATAAACCACTGCCGCCCTGATAGAAGTACCCATAGAGTAAGAAGTACCTAAACGAAGTAGTGTGTATAAAATGCCCCGGAATTTAACGCACACCACCAAACACCCCAGTTAGAACCCTACAAATTACAGAAAACGATTCATAAACAGATTCTAAAAAAACTACTTTCATTATGTGCATTAGGTAATTTTGTTACACATTGTAGCAATAAAATGCAAAAAAATACAGAATTATCCTTATTTACGTTGTTCAAATCGCCCATATTGGAAAAGATCAAAATTATTAATAAGAGAATAACACAAGAGAACTGAGTTTGAAGTTTCATTTTATAGCTCCAGGCTTTTTAGAAATTAACTTAGGGTTAGGACTAATCTTAGATCTATTACCATTCACCGAGACCAAATTCGGACTACTAACCACCACCACCACTAACAGCCACCACTACAATTACACCACCACCACCAGTAAAATATCACCATCTCCAACACCACACCACCGCTTACCAGGTAAACTTTCCGAGGATGAGTTGATTGCAATACTTACGTGGTTAGTCAGCGACCTCGACGATTGATCATAATTATTAGATATTCTTGCCTGGTTAGGGGTTTCGAATACCAGATTTTTTCAATACCGGTATTACCGCATAAAAAAATTCCAATACGATCCCGAGATCCAGCAGTCGCTACAGGGACAACTAACACTGACAATCTAATACTGGTAAGGAAACTTAAAAAAAATCAAAAAACATAAAACATGAAAATATTTCAGTCTGAAATCACAGCCGTCAGTCACATACTGTGTTTCAACCGAACTTATTTTCACGGAAAACAGCTCTGCCGTCATAAAGATAAAGGACACAACTAATTTTTTTTCCAAAATTGAGTAAAAACACTAGCTTGCACCTTTTTTTTCTAATTCCAAATATATGTATAACTAAATTTTTGATATCTCCGAATCCAAATTGTTCTCGACTTTGATGCCATAGTAAAAAATAATGAGTTTTATGTGTACTTTAAAAATATGTATTTATTATTGATGGCCGCCAAATAAAAATATACCAGAATGGGTTATGTCCTTTAACAACAGATCTAAAGGTTTTACAAACAACCCCAAAAATATTACCAACTTTCGGGCAAGGGAGGCTTAACTATGAACTCTGGTTACAACCCGACCCTTCCGATCTTTCGTGGCGCTCCTAACCTTAACTGTTCCGAAGTTAATGGACTTTATCGATTTGTTTGCTAAGGCGGATTAACTGGTCGAACTATTAGACAGCATAATATCAATAAATAGGTACCTAATACTGATTTTGTATTTGATGAAAACTAAACTTAGGTCTGTGGAATTGAAATCATTTACACATGTCGAATCAAAAATGAAGAGATCCGCTGGAGAACCAAGGTAACCGACATATCCCGAAGAATTGCCAAACTTAAGCGGCAGTAGGCAGGGCACATTGCTCGCAGAACAGATGGCCGATGGGGCCGAAAAGTTCTGGTTTCGGACCGCGTACCGAAAGACTCCCACAAGGTGGACCGACGACCTTGTGAAGGCCGCAGGAATTCGTCGGATGCGAGAAGCGCAAAACCGGTCGAAGTGGAGGTGCTTGGGGGAGGCCTATGTCCAGCAGTGGACGTTATTCGGCTGAAATGATGATGGAGACACATGTGGAGGAGTATACTGGACGCGAGAAGTATAGAACAGAGGGATAATTGCGTAACAGATTAACAGTAGGAATGACTTTCATTTTGATAGTTCAACAACATTCATTGCGTTATTTACGTGGTTGAGCAGACAAATTTTTCGATCATATGAAGCAATGGATCAGCTATCCTTCAAATTGATTCATATTGTGATTGATAGTATGTTACGCTATTAATAGGGTACTGGTGAAAGTGGCGGTGCTTGGGGGGGAGACCTATGTCCAGCAGTGAGCGTCTTTCTGGTGAAATGATGATGATGACACACGTGGTGTTATTTTCTGTTAAAAATCAGCATTTTGGTTTGAAGTACAACAACAGACTAATATATTATTTAAACCATGTATATTATAAACAGTTAAAAATTACAGAAGCATATTTTGTGCGTGTGCTGAGCAAACTTTTGAGGATCGTCGGTCGCCCTATGTTCAGAAAGAAATGGCGCACGAAAGTTAGTGTATCAAAGATGTCTGTTTATGTAGCACGCACTTTTTAGTTACATAATACCTGAAGTCTAATCGTGTTTTTTGCTAATATACCACGATTTCACATTTCCATGGACTTTTAGGTAGGTTAACCGAATGCTACAAGAACACACAGCCACGTGAACGAAGCCGCGGGCACAGCCAGTCAACTAATATCTACAACACTACCCAATAAACGTTTCAGTCCAATCCCATCTGCTCCCACCACAAAAACCGATACAAAATCACTTAACCTACCAACTATAAAAAGCGTTATCTACCCAAAGATCCAGTTACCCGATTCTTCGGACCGATTAATGAACGGGCCCAGAATTTCCTACAAACTGTAATCCGTTTAACACCTCAAGTTTGGTTCCCTGAATCGCGAAGTTCCGACCTTTGGTGAAACTAGGATCAACTGATTATACCTATTTATTAAGCACGATAAGCAGGTCTTGCTACGAATAGTGTTTGTTCGTTAACGAAATGTAAATCTTAGAAAGAAATCAAAACAGAACGTTAAATCACTCGTCGTTAAGTTATCGTTTACATTAAATCAGTAACTACGCAGAACCCATTAACTGATTTTGATTTTACTGTTACATGGTGAAACGATCAAGAGGATGCAAGAAGCACAGAACCGGTCGAAGTGGAGGTGCTTGGGGAAGGCCAAAGAGCAGCAGTGGACGTCTTTCGGCTGAAATGAGAGTCCCCATGCTCCTATCCATGCCTCATCCACGTTCCACCCGCGATTACAACAATGGCGTCTGCCGATCTCGCCGACAGAAGACCGGCCGGGAATTAGTAATAGTGGTTGGGAAAGACAATGATGTGCAGTTTGAATATGAATACCTTTACTCAGACCTTTGTTCGAATACTTTGAACCCAAGTCGGAGCAAAGAAAATCTCCTTATGGGAGTTCACGGACGGCTCAGATCTCAAGTGCGTATGCGGCAGCTCCCCACAGAAAATGCCCCAGCTTTCATCCTGCGCCATGTTACCTGTGCACTTTGATGATCTTATGACTGCGTCAGTGAGCGGAGTTTGCGCAGCTGAGTTTTGGGCCAAAGATGTTTGAACTTTTTGCCATCAATACGCTAATAAGAAGAATGGAAAATGTTAAAAGTATGTGGCAAAGTCCTAAAATTTTTATCACTTTTTTCGTAAGATGATATTGCCTACTTACCAAAGGTAAAATCATCTTCCTTACCTAAATAAATATAATTTTCCATCGTTAATCAGGTCAACGACCTCGTAATTTGCAATAATAAGAAAAAATAGCTCTTTTTAAAAGTTCTCAACTTCTTATGGACTGAAAGAAAAATTTCCTCCATTAAAACTTCGAACATAACGCTTATAACGCACTTTCTGAAGGCTTAATAATTAATTTAAAAGGTCTATCTCCATCATTATTACGAGGTTAAAAAGTTGAATTTTTTAGTAGGTATTGGCTAGGTACTAGAATTTATTCATTAATTTCGAGTTTAAAGAAATAGCTTCGATCCACGCCCTTGCTTCGCCCTAATGCAATCTATTATAGTAAGGTCAATGTCAAAACATCTTTTCTGTGCTAATATATCTTTGTTAAAGATACTCATGTTACTTTTTATAAATTATATTTTTATTATTCGATTAGTTATCTTTAATTTTCTTAGAGCTGGTTTTCCAACCATCTGATAACTTTATTTGAGGAATAATTTTGAAATTTTGACAATTATTTCATACATAGACTGTCAAACGTCAATTTTATTCCTCCAGTAAAAGTTATCTGGCGATGGAAAATCAGCCCTTAGTTGATTTGTGATAAAAAATAATAAAGAGTTTATTTCATAATTACCTACTGCTTTTTATTTAATAAATTAATTAATACCGGATAATAGTGACAATTTACCATTTATTACGAAATTACTATAACCAATTTTGACCGCATAATGATAATATATATATATATTTTTTTTTTAAACGTTGCCCCACACTAGGAATTTTTCCTGTATTGTGGGTGCGTTTACAAACATTTAAACTCACATACACAAACAGCCAGACCCGGAACAACTACTTGTAGGTCATACAAATATTTGTTCCGTGCGGGAATCGAACCCGCGACACGCAGCGCAGCAGTCAATCGCTTAACCACTGCGCCAACCGTGCCGTCAAAATATTATAATTTAAAATTACGTCAAAATGGTGTCTACTAGTCTACCACGTCAGCAGATTAGTGATATTTGCATCACATCAGTTGCAGAGTAGGTATTAATCTATACTAATAATCACACTAATATTATAAAGGCGAAAGTTTGTGAGTGTGTGTTACTTCTTCACGCTTAAACGGCTGGACCAATTTTGATAAAATTTTGTATGGAGGTAGCTGACATCCTGGATTAACATATAAGTAGGCTACTTTTTATCCCGATATTCCTACGGGATCGACATTTACGCGGGTGAAACCGCGGGGCGCAGCTAGTCTATATTAATAAAGCTGAAGAGTTTATTTGTTTGTTTGAACGCGCTAATCTCTGAAACAACCGATCGTATTTGTTTTTTTTGCATTTTTTAGAGAAGGCCTTTAACATCACGCTAAGACCCTTAGGAGCCGAGCAAAAAGAAAGAAAGTCAGAAAGAACGCTTGGCGAAAATGAAGAAATAGCGCCGGCAGGCGACTATGCGATGCGACGTGACGGAGTGGATCGGGGGGATCCACTCCGTCGCGTTGCATCACATTGTCAAGGCATTTCACGCGGACGAAGTCGCGAGCAGAAGCTAGTGCATTAGATATGCACAAAAAGCTTTACGGAATAAATTATCTAAATGATGCTGAAAACTACTCCTCTCTCCGTCTCCTCAAAACGTAAACTTGGCTGAATGCACAAACCGTGCGAAGCTAAAGGGAAAAAAAAACGCGTCTCCTGTCAATGTCTTTCAGGCACCAAAAGATTCTTGTAGCACTATCATCATCATTTATTTTTCCAGATCATAAATTCCAATTTGTTAGTAAATACATACACAACTTAAACACTCATTTTAGTACAGACGCCAGCACATCAAGCTACCCGAAACTGTAAAATTTTCCCAATCAACTTTGAACCTTATTCTTTAGCGATAAAATTTAAAATCTATTCAAGAAATTTAACAGATTGTAGTAGCTTAATGTGCTGGCGTCTGTACATCCACAATAGGTAATTGTTAGTTACAAAGGTCTTAAAACTGTTAGTGTGCACTACAGACTAAGGATAACAAAACAAAGATCTATAATAAGATTCCTAATGACATAAAAGAGTGTAGCAATTTCAATGTCTTTAAAAATAAATTGTTCCGATTTCTTATAGAAAACTGTTATTACTCTGTTGCTGAATTTTTATCGACTAAATTTTTTTAAATGTTTTATGTCCGCTTGACTATAATGTATTGTTGTTGATTGTCTTGTGTCTGAGCATGACTAATAATAGAATTTTTTTTTTACTTAATCTTCAATGGAATTTATTATATCAAATCATTAGAATTTTATAATCATATTTTCATTGTATTATTTAATCATTTGTATGCCTAAGTGGCTGATCATGGAATGAACATTATTTAATATTATATAATTATATAATGAACACCTGTATCTAACCCATGTATCACAAATAAACGATTTGATTTGATTTGATGATATCAAGTTGCAAGCATAGGGCACTAGTTTTGAAAATAAACCATCAAAACATCTATAGGTCAGTATTTTGTTAGAACTCTCGTTAATTCTTCGTTTGGCTAATTTAACATGTATAAACGGACGGTCAACCTTTGCATTGGTCTTACAAATAGATTGATATGCATAGCCCAATATAGCGATGATCCTATCAACATTTTCTATCCTTCAATTTAAATCCCTTCCTCTTTTACAAAAAAATAAACTTCCAAAGTAAAACTTCCCATCGAAACACAAAAGAATGTCAGAACAAAAAATAAGTAACACATCCCCCAACTTCCTGCGTATCAATCAATATGTCAATAATTAAACTCTTAAACCGGAAACGATAGCGGCCATGTTTGCTCCCGCCAAACTTCCGGCCGCCATCTTAACTCGGCAAGTTTGCTTGGAACGCAAACACATTGTTCTCAAGTCTTAACAAGTCTCTCTTAGCCAACTTTTAGCCACAGTTTTTGCTAACGATAATATTTTGAGGAACTTTCTTCTGTTCTGTGAAGCATTTGGGGGTTTTAGGAATTTTCCAAAACATGCTCAATAGTGTTCTGATGTCCTTCTGAATTATTTTACTCGGAAGCCTGCAGTCGATAGTTAATTTAAACAGAACCTATGATTTTCGTTTAGCCACAAGCCTCTCTTAATATATAACGGATAAGTATATTTTCTACTAGCTGGGCCCCGCGGTTTCGCATAAGTTTCGATCCCGTGGGAATATCGGGATTAAAAGTAGCCTATATGTTAATCCAGGGTGTCAGCTACCTCCATACAAAATTTTATCAAAATTGGTCCAGCCGTTTCAGCGTGAAGAAGTAACAAACATATAAACACACCCCCACACCCCCACTCACAAACTTTCGCCTTTATAATATTAGTGTGAATAAAAACCCAGAAACAAAGATGCTGACCAAGTAAATCAAATTAACCTGTCTAATTATTGGATAAAACAAAATTATATTACTCTTAGCTGACCCTACATTCTGTAGAGATATATTATGAGCTCTATTAATTTCGTGGCCCTGTAATGCCGGAACAGTTCCGATTGCCATATATTATCTTTCTGGGTCAACGTTCGATTTTGTTCAACAGAAGTTCCGCCTGATTGCTTGAGTTAGCATGTGTATTGAAGATTAGCGTGGGAGGATTTGATTATGGGTTGGTAATTAAGGCGACTACGTGATCTGAAGCGAGGTCTTTGTCGGACTGCATAGAAAAGAAAGAGAAGCGCGATGACAGAACGCTGGTAAATTTATTGCAAAAAAATATGAATCAATTATCTAAGTTTGGACAAAAAAAAAGACTAGTTTTTAGGGTTCTGTACCCAAAGGGTAAAAACGGAACCCTATTACTAAGACTTCGCTGTCCGTCCGTCCGTCCGTCCGTCCGTCCGTCTGTCACCAGGCTGTATCTAAAGAACCGCGGTAGCTAGACAGTTGAAATTTTCTCAGATGATGTATTTCTGTTGCCGCTATAACAAAAAATACTAAAAACAAAATAAAATAAATATTTAAGGGGAGCTCCCATACAACAAACGTGTTTTTTTCGGCGTTTTTGCCGTCTGTCTGTCACCAGGCTGTATCTCAAGAACCGCGGTAGCTAGACAGTTGAAATTTTCACAGATGATGTATTTCTGTTGCCGCTATAACAACAAATACTAAAAACAAAATAAAATTAATATTTAAGGGGGCTCCCATACAACAAACGTGTTTTTTTCGGCGTTTTTGCCTTGTGGTACGGAACCTTTCGTGTGCGAGTCCGACTCGCACTTGGCCAGTTTTTTTAGTATGTTGCTTGTAGAATAATCAGACAAAAAATCATAATTATTGCATAATTTAAATTAGTATGGTTTATATTGTAAAAATATTTTTTTTAGAGGTATCTTCATGATATTTTCTATCGTATCAAATTAGTTGTATTATGTTTTCAATACCTACCTAGCATATATCCTGAAAAATATCGTATATTTTTTTATTTTGTTTACTGTTTTTTCGATTTCGATCATATACTTTTATTGTTTCTAAAACTTACGTTTTTTGCGTTTAGGTCCTGTAAGCCCCTTAAGATGATTAAAGATTTATTTAACGAAGTAGATGGGGTTTGTTACTTCATTTCTATTTTGATGTTACGAGCAATTAAAGCAACTAACAACTAATACCTAACTACCCACTAATTCTTTGGTGTCAGCAAGAGCTGCTGGTTGACAATCAGTATCGTGAAGGTTCTTTTAACTTTTTATATTAATTTGATATTGATTGGCTCACTAGCTCACTTAAAAGCTAGATTCAAAATTTGATGCAATAGTGTTTTAGAGCAGTGGTGGCCCAGTGGTAATCGCCGCGACTTACGAGTTGTAAGTCGTAGGTTCGATCCCAGATAGGCGTTTTACTTTGTGTAAATTATCTCATCACCAACAGTAGTGAAGGAAAATATCGTGGGGAAACCGGCGTGACCTAGACCCAACAGTCGAAGACATGTGACATCTACCAACCCGCACTGGGCCCGCGTGGTGGATTACTGCCCCTTCCCTCTTACCGAGAGGAGGCCGGTGTCCCAGCAGTGGGAACATTATAAGCTGATTATGCTTATGGTAGTGTTATACTTAAAGCTTAGGTACCCCGATTGAACACGAACTCACCCCGATTGAACACGAACTCACCCCGATTGAACACGAACTCACCCCGATTGAACATGAACTCACTCCGATTAAACACGAACTCACCCCGATTGAATATGAACTCACCCCAATTGAACACGAACTCACCCCGATTGAACACGAACTCCCTTGTTTATAAACGTTGCTTGAAGTTAAGAGACATTAAAAACGTTGATTGGTTGACGGCCACTGAACGAGAACATTCTGTTTGAATGACTGGATGTGTGTTTTTCATTGTTACAAACTTTCACATTTATAAGGCTAGGCCATTGACATATATATTACTAGCGTAAGGACCGGGATAACGGCGCGACTAAATGGCACCAACGCGCTGGCCCTAAAATGACGGTTTTAGGGCCAACGCGACTCAGTTGACAGTGGTGCGCGCGAACTTCGAATTTCGAACGAAGAACTTCTATGTAAAATATTCAACGGCGCGACTAAATGGCACCAACGCGCTGGCCCTAAAATGACGGTTTAGGGCCAACGCGACTCAGTTGACAGTGGTGCGCGCGAACTTCGAATTTCGAACGAAGAACTTCTATGTAAAATGTTCAGACGGGCGTATCCTTACTTTTGAAATCATTGGGCTAGGCAGATGATGAGTAGGAAGTAGGATTACATCTAGCAGCTCGGTTCCCGTGAATCGGTTCCAATGAAAAGAACCAGCAAGAAACTTCATTACTAACGAACACAACTCGCTGTATAAACCTATTATGTTAGTGGGAGGAGTTAACAAGAATAATATAAATGTGCATTTTCCCTCGTTATGGAACTGCTCTTGCTAATGAGTAGACGGCTCGGTTCTAAGAACACAGAAGGGTAAAGTTGTTCTTAAGAGACGTGTTATAAGTAGTGTGCGAGAAGTAGTAGGTAGTACTTCCACTTATAAGTTTCTGGTGAACTATACAATGTGTAACTAAATTAATGCACGTTCATCTGCCTAGCCTTTTCCCAACTATGTTGGGGTCGGCTTCCAGTCTAACCGGATGCAGCTGAATACCAGTATTTCACATGGAGCGACTGCCTATCTGACCTTCACAACCTAGTTACTAAGTAATACGATACCCATTGGTAAGACTGGTTGTCAGACTTTCGGGCTTCTGACTACCCGTAACGACTGTCAAAGATCCACGAATGACAGCTGGGACCAACGGCTTAACGTGCTTTCCGAGGCACGGAGGGGTCACGGTATGTAAAGATGGTCACCCATCCACAGACCGACCGCGGCAAGCGTAGCTTAACCTGATCGGTCGACCAGTGCGGCTGTTATTATTTAGCCACAGGCCCCTCTTCCTCATCTATAATACTAATGTTATAAAAAGGTAAAGTTTGTATGTAGGGGGTAATCTCTGGAACTACCAGACGGATTTCAAAAAATCTTTTTTATTTGATAGCCCAATTTTTGAGGAAGGCTATTGGCTATTTAACATCGCGCTATGACCCTTAGGAGCCGAGCCAAAAAAAAATCAGAACGCTCAGCAAAAACGAAGTAATAGCGCGGGCAGGCGATGAGATGCGACGGTGTGGGTCGGGGGAACAAGAAATTTCACGTGGACGAAGTCGCGGACAGAAGCTATTCCGTCATAATATCATTAATCTAATACGAAAAGTCTAACAATGTTATTAGAAACCCACACATATTTCCTACGAAAACGCAATTAGTACTTACATAGTTAGTTTTGCGCCCGGGTAGAGTTAATTTAGTTTTGTGCCGAGCTACAGTTTACCAGCTTAATCAAATGAAACCATTAAATCACATGCATTTACACAAGCGCAAATACCGGTCAATTTTCAAAGGAAAATATCAAAACGTTTGAAATACGAAGAAATATTCAACTTCGAATATTTGCGTAATTATTTTGCGAGTTGTGACAATGCTATACTGTGAGCGGAGCGGATAAGGTAACAGAATGGGATGATGTTTAAATTCGAGAACAAACATGTAATAAATCTCAAAGGTAGTCTTAACCCTACTGAAGTTCAGACATTCCATCAAACATAGTTTTCTTTAGCCTCTACTGCCCCAGTGCTGGGCAAAAGCCTACCCCAAGTACTTTCAGGAACTCTTTTCTCACGCCACCTCAAACCAGCCCTCGTGGTACGCATCCAGGTCACCTTGCTACCGCTTTCTGGGCTGACCTCGGCGGCGCCGTCCATGTTCAGGCGACTTGCGGCGGCGGTTGTGTGGAGACTTTTGCCAAGCGGTCATCGTGGTCAGAATTAACAAAGATAAATATTGCGTAATGAGGATGTTGGAGGGGCCCGTGGCTAAATAATAACAGCTGCACAGGTCGATCGATCAGGTTAAGCTACGCTTGCCGCGGTTGGTCTGTGGATGGGTGGCCATCTTTACATACCGTGACCCCTCCGTGTCTCGGAAAGCACGTTAAGCTGTTGATCCCGGCTGTCATTCGTGGATCTTTGACAGTCGTTACGGGTAGTCAGAAGCCCGAAAATCTGACAACCAGTCTTACCAAGGGGTATCGTATTACCCAGTAACTGGGCTGTGGAGGTCAGATAGGGAGTCACTCCATGTAAAATACTGGTATTCAGCTGCATCCGGTTCACTGGAAGCCGAACCCAACATAGTTGGCAAAAGGCTAGGCAGATGATGATGAAATATTGCGTAATGACTCAACCTAACAAAAATGTATAGTCTTTTTGCAAAAAAAGGCCACAATGCCTAATTTCCTAGTCTTTAAGACCTCCTCAGATTTTAAGTATTAATGGACAGTTAACTGTTAAGTTAATCGTATCAAATCCCATTGGTGAAGAATTTTTCAGCTATTTTTTTGCAATTTTTTGGTCTGTGCTAAAATACCAATCAATGCAATCCAAATCCAACACCAATCTCTCTGATTATAGCTACGCAGTGCAGCGAAGAAAAACTGTCTTTGCATTATTATAATTCATAATGTTATCCTTTTATGATTCTGCCAAAGCGGCCTTTCTAAGCCCCCTTGTCTATAGACAACGCTTGTCAGACTTTATGATTTCCTCTTCATAGAACAACCTGAAAGATGCTGCTATCTGTCCTCATGAGAACGCTCAATTAGACAAAAAATAATAATTAATACTTTGACATTGATTGGTATTTTAGCACAGACCAAAAAATTGCAAAAAAATAGCTGAAAAATTCTTCATTTGATACGATTAACTTAACAGTTAACTGTCCATTATGATGCATAATGTTATCCTTTCATGATTCTGCCAAAGTGACCTTCTTAGGCCCCAAGATCTTTATAATCTGTGGCCGATCTCTGAAAATTGCATAGAAATATTCACATTTCTTGATCGCCTTCGCTTTTTGCGTGACCCTAACTCCACTTTCGACTTTGTCGTTCCTAAACATTCGCAGAAAACGTCAACTCGAGTAAGCCGTTGCGATGGTGGGACTCAACAAAATCAAATATCAGAAGTTATTGAAATGTTTAGGAAATTAATACCTATATTAAATTTTAGAATTGAAGTTGAGGATATTGAAGTTTCAGTTCCAGTTTTCATTTAGCACACAAGTTACTTTAAATTGGAGTTTTCTCGGGAGTTTGTGATTATTATTAAATAGAAGTAGCTTATGTCCACATTTTTTAAATAACCGAGAGTCGAGGAATTGTATGGACTGCAACTCGCGTAAGTAAAACAGACATATCGGCCGACATAGCCGTTTTGAGTGGACGTGCCGCATATTTTTACTGACTTAAAAAAAAGAAGGTTAACAATTCGACACGTATGTATGTAATATTATTGGTACTGCATTACATTCACATATGACAATCTATTAGGGCTTCCAAACAAATATACAAAATTTTGTAGATGTATGTATGTATGTGACGAAGTCGGTGGCAAAAAACTAAAACTAAAATACAGAACCCAAGACACCGACTTCCGAAATTAAAGTTATTTTATAAATTTGAGTTAACTTCTTTTTAAGTAGATTTTTTTTTTTTCCGCAACATATTCATTTTTCCGTGTTTGTGTTCTTTCTTTGCGTCATGTTTACCTTAAAATAAACGTATTTTATTTATTTCTTCTTTCTTTCTTACATAGGTACGGACAGAGCAACCGTCGGGTTTCTGAGTTCCTAGACAAGTGACAATCGCATTCAAAGCTTTTCGGTAGCGTATATCAATCCAATACATTTTTTACTTTTCTATCATCATTTTCGCAGATAGAATTTCACTTTGTCTAGGCCTTCTGGAAGCCTTACCAAGCCTCTGGATTAGTAAATCTGCTGGAAAATGTACGAAAAATTCAAACTGCCTTTCAGGTCTCCACAAAATTCCAACGTCCCAAAGTCAGTCCCAATTCTATCTATCAAAGCGGAAGCCCCTTTATGCAACTCTATTGTATGTTACCAAAAAAAAACGACAAACCATCAATATACAAAACAATACTTCATTTCACAGGGTTAAAAAAACTGACATCGCACTGTTTCGCTTATATTTCAAAAGCCTGATAGGTTTTTAAACGAGGTCGCTCGGAATGGCGGGAGAACCAGAAAAAATATTTCATCTAACGACCATAAAATGGCGTCGTTTAAAGTCAGTATTTTGGTTCGAGAAATGTGTTTTCAATTTGCGCTTTTAGTTGAGGAGAATGGAGGCATCAATTTTTCGGTGACTCTACAAGACAGACAGTAAAGATATACTGGTACCACGTGTAAAACTTTTAAAATGCTCTACAACATCCAGGTATAATGATTTAGGAAAACATAAAGCATTAGAAATATCCTTATCGTCTACAAGCTTCATACGCAAATACCAGCTCAGAAAACCTTCAGAATGACGCCTATGTAGAAAGATCACGTGTTGGCGTAAACATATAAAAGTTAATACGGGATAATCTAGTTACTCCTGGTAATGATGTTTAGCACAGGAGGAGCACCTGTGTGTTCCACTTAAGATCTTGAAGCCTCTCCTTGTGCTAAAGATAGTCAATATGGCGGTTTTGAGATTATATATCATTTCGCCTTTTCCGCGGGGTAATTGCGTAACACACTATCAGTAAGATAAGATATTTTTTATTTGTTCAGTAGCAATAGCTTTCATTGTGACAGTTCAATAACATTCATTGCGTCATTTTCGTTGTTGAGCAGTCAAATTTTTCGAACATATGAAGCAATGGATTTGCAATATCGTCTTACGCAATCAGAGGGTGCAGGTCTGAAAATTCTGAATGAAGATTGAGAAAAAGGTTTGTCAGTTCAACCAACTCTTAGAATATTTAACAATCCATATAAAAAAAAAAACAGTGGCACTCAAAGTGAAAACTTGAACAATTACGTGTGTATTTTTTGAATCGTTAAGAATAAACCAAACACGCGCGGTGTCGGTTACGGTAACAGTGTCGCGAGTTCAAAGGTTTTTTCCCATCTCAAAAAATGCCCTTCGCACCCTAAGAAGTTTTCACTTAAAAAAAAAACACATTTCTTGTTTTCCCTTTAATTTTTAACTTTATTTTATTTGTATTATTTGTTGTAGGAGCAATAAAAATAAACACCCTGTAGAAATTATGACTGTCTACCTATTACGGTTCATAAGATACAGCCCACTGATAGACAGACGGAGCCACGGACAATGGTAGCTTAGTTAAAGGGTCCGGGTACGGAACCATAAAAACTAAAGCCGTTTGAAGGTCAAAAGAGCGATAGACTGATTTACATCTGTCCCTAGAAATATAACCTTAATATCTATATACATGTGTAATTGTGTATTTGTTTACATTATTTAGATCCCAAAAATATCCAGCGGGTACCGACGACCGGATCCCGCTGGGGAAACTTTTAATAGCTTTATATAATACGAGTTCGATTATTGTTCGGTTCGAAAGCGAAAACTGGTCATTATCCGAAAAGTCCGCAGCGTTTCAATTCTACTCACTGCATTGCAGAACGGACAGCCTTCTCAGTAGAACCATTTCCTTTGTTTATCAGATTTCTTTTGCAGAACCTAATTAAATCTTAGTATGTAACACTTTTGCTAGGTGATAAAGTCCTCCAGACCGTATGTCGGCCACGGCGGCCAATCTCAACGGAGACTAGCCTTCGGCGCGGGAGATATTATAGTGCACAAGTGTGCGCGCAGACACAGGTGCACTCTCTCTTCCCTCACTCTCATAGTCCGATGGGACGGCAATCCGACACGACCGGAGAGAGATCAGGCGCAGGACCAACGGCTTAACGTGCTTTCCGAGGCACGGGGGTATCACACCGCCAACTTCCAAACTCCGGGCTGTTACTAAGAAATTCCTAATGGAAAAACTCAATAACACTTTGCCCGACCCGGGACCCCACGCTCAGCAGTCGCGCTTGCGACCACGAGACCAACGGGGCAGTCAACTAGGTGCCAGGTGATGATATTTATATGGAAAAAAGATTGAATTGGAGCAAAGAACCAGGCTGCAGTAGCGAAGGGTACATTTTTGTACGAGGTAAGCCGGAGTAGATATCTTTAATTTGATTACTTATATTATTAATTTGTCTATAGAATACTTTTTTTTTTTTCGGATTGGAAATCATCAAATGACCCCTCCCGCTCTGGGTGGAGCGGAAGGGAGTGTCAGACTCTTACTGACTGAAACCCATCCATGTTCCTTCCTTAGCCCTTTATGTTCCGGGCCAGCGGTAACCCCTCCTCGATGCTGACATCTCTTTGAGGCGCGCGTGGAACACGTATGCGCCCGTCCGGCACGGGCCTGGTCCTGATTGGATGGTGAGCACCCATTACTCTCCGCCCGCAGGCCCGCGCCTACGGTGGCCGGGAGTCGTCCCACGGCTCCCGACGCCCGGAACGTCTCCCGCGGCGGCTGGGACGAGAGGCTCTCTCCCTCATCCGTCCCGCCACCACCTTCGCTAGCATGAATATAGAATACTGACTGTGACATTTTTCAAAGAGAAGCCGATAGGAATCGAGTTCTATGGAACCTTCGCCTCTGCCAGGCTGCCTAAAATCCAACAAAAATTGCTGTTGGGGAGTTTGTTGCGCCATTGCGTCTTTAACTTCTTCATCCTAGCTAAAGCACAATTTTGACGTTTAAAAAGTGCTGATTCTTAGCGTAATTAATTTGAATAAATGATTTTTGATTGTGATCAAAATTGGACCACTTTTATTATCACTCATGTTTTCAGTTTCAGCCTTTCTACCTCAAAACCTCACATTGTATGTTTTACAATAGTCAATTTTGTTGCTTTTTCAGAAACAGAAAAATAACACTGATTTTCTCTTGCGTTTCTCACAGCAATGGGTGAAAATGGATGGATTGCATTATCAGCCTATAATGTCCCACTGCTGGGACACAGGCCTCATTTGTCTGTGGGAGGGAGTGGGCCATAATCCAGCACGTAGGAAATATCGCTCGCCATTCAAAAAAGAGGTATGTAAGTAAATACAGTTAGGATTAATGAAAACCGTCTGGGGGTACGAAATCCATTCTATTTAACACCTCAATTAACTGATTCGATTTATTGAACAAGTTTTGACGCGACTTCCTCAATTTGTTTCATATTTTGTGAAATATCTCGCTGTTTGTGACATTTTATTTACCCTTTGTTTACGAAAATTTTCGTCGAAGTGATGTTGCTTTTGAATGCAATGCACGTCATAGCTACTGAAAGTTTTTGTGGTTTCTTCGTAAAATTGGGTGTGGCGCTTTTTACCAATGATGTTCATTATGCGTAATGTCCGTATGAAAATAAATGTACTACCTATATACATAATATGATGCTGAGTGCCCTGCTAGGAAAATAGCGGAATACCGGTACATCAACTACGAGGGCTTCTAGAGCGTCATTTAATTTTGTGCAACATTGACTACCAATTTCTGCTGACGCAAAATCATATCATAATTGTGTTTTGCTAAGTTTTAAAGTGCAAGAACCTATTTTACGCTGACTTAATAATTACTTATATAATAAGTAATTATTAAGTCAGCGTCAGTATAAATAATGAATTAATAAAATTTTGTCATTATTTCAAGACTTCTAATCTATATACCTATATAAAATGGTAAACTGACTGACTGACTAATTGTTGATTTATCAACGCACAGTCTAAACCGCTGCTCCTAGAGACATGAAATTTGGAGGGTGTGTTCTTTGTAAAGAGTAGGTATCCACTAAGAAAGGGTTTTTCGAAATTCCACCCCTAAGAGGGTGAAATTTCACGCGGACGAAGTCGCGGGCAGAAGCTAGTGTTATATATTGTTAAGAATTTTATAGTCCTACAATTACCACAAAGTATGCTCATGCCACCTGTGATACAGGTTTATCCTAGTACGCATCTAACATTATTATACCTTTGTAAATTATTTACGTAATAATTTAACCTATTTTAATACTGCATAAAACATTTAATTATTTATTTATAACATACACGTAGGTATATGAAAATTTTCGTCGGTTGTTTAAAAAAAAACTCAAATTCAATGCCCATGTTAAAAATCTTCGTTCCACTAACAATCGTCTTCTACGATGTCCTTCTCACCGTTCTGGCTTGATTCATTCTTCTTTATTTGTCCAGGCGGACTTTCTTTGGAATGCGCTCCCTGTGTAGATCAGGACGGCAACCAGTCGGTTATCTTCACGTGAACAAGAACATGTCCGTCAGAAGTTGGCCGTAACGTACCAGCGCTGTTTTGCTGGATTCGTTTTCTCCTCTACCGATCATTACTTCTCCTGACAGTTCCTTTTGTTTATATGTATGTATGTACGTATCTATCTATGTATTAGTATTTATTTTAGTATTTTATAGTCATTTCCTAGCTATTTAACCCGTATGTTGAACCTGCCATGTTTTGACTCTGCATCACCCTAAGGTTGACTGGTAGAAAATGCCTCAGGCATTAAGTCCGCCTTTGTACAGTATATTTTTTTCATAGCATGAAGTTTTATTAAATAAATAAAGCTCCATTCGTTTTGACCTGCGCGGTCAAAATGAATGGAGCAGCTTCTTTTTTTTTTTAAATAACCAATGAACCATTTCAACGCAGGGGATCCAAAATCAAGTACTGAATTCATGGTAACAGGTTTCTAGTCGATGTTCCTTCCACCCTGTATAATATTCTATTGCATGAATCACCATACCAGACGTTATAAACCGACGATGATAGACGTCAACTGAATAATATTATAGGTACATAGCACCTGTTACTGGAGAGATTACTAACTGCATAATGTATTAACTGCAATGCAATGCTAATAGCATCGCAATCCTTTGCATAGTAATATAATCTGTGGATGTGCATGGATTTGAAGATGACTCCTTCTCAATCAGTACCCCAATTCAAAACAATAATTCATCATTTTATATCAGTATACATCTTCTTCTTTTTAGCGTGGAATGCGTAAATATTTGAGCACCATGTATCTATCACATAATTTAACTGTCATTACTTCATTTTTAATTCTTTTTACCTTTTGTGGTAGACTGATTTGATTCTAGGTGCATCGTCTTCACATATAATTATATTATGTATACAAAACCTTGTGAAACATTTTAAAAGAGTAACGGTGGAGTTTCTTGCCCATTCTTCTCCATACGAAAACTACCTTTTGGAATGGGCGACTAGAATCAAACCTTTTTTTTTGTAATTATTGACGTTCAAAAGTGCCTTTACTGTGCCTATTTGAAATAAATGATTTGATTTTGACTTCGTGTCGACAGCAAACTATGTGGATATGGCCCAGAAATCAGCTACGTGTTTAGTGCCATCACTATCGTCCATCAGTTCCTGTAACGTGCAGCTGATCGGACATGCTAGCCATAATATTAAGTGTCGTGTAAGTGAACGGTGTGGAACACCATCGTTAGTGGAACAGCACCACATTAACACTCTAAGGCGGACTATGCTAACATTTTTATAGGCAGTTCCGCGAGCAGCTGGCTGAAATAACGGGCAACACAGCATAAATCATACTGACCTTAATAATGATGCAATGTCACAGAGACTTGACTTGATTGTCATGGAAACGGCTTTTTTTTTTATAAAGACATTGATTGAGAGTTCATTGAGTATTGAGTGAGAGTGAGCTCACTCTTCTCAGTTTGGACACTTTTTAGGGTTCCGTACCCCAAAGGGTAAAAACAGGACCCTATTACTAAGACTTCGCTGTTTGTCCGACTGTCCGCCCGTCCGTCTGTCTGTCACCAGGCTGTATGTCAAGAACCGCGATAGCTAGACAGTTGAATTTCACAAATTATGTATTTCCGTTGCCGCTATAACAACAAATACTAAAAAAACATAATAAAATAAATAGTTAAGGAGGGCTCCCATACAACAAACGTGTTTTTTTCGGTGTTTTTGCCTTGTGGTACGGAACCCTTCGTGTGCGAGTCCGACTCGCACTTGGCCAGTTTTTGCACGACTAAGTACGACGAGGGCAAATCTAATGACAAATCTTTATAAAAATAAAGTTACAAGATTTACTTTAAAACGCACTTACTGTTCAAGCTAGTCAAAGCGTTTAAAAATAAGATAGGTTTTAAAGATTAGAAAAAGAAATGGTTTACTCAATGGTTTACAGCTTGCACCCCGACCATTCAACCTAAGTAACTACGTTGAAAATGAAATTACTTGTATATTGCCAGCTGAAATTACTCGCATTTTCAGTACGAATAAATAGTTGAGATACTTTCTCATAACAAAAATATGACACGTATATGTGGCGACCGCGTACCGGAAGACGTAGCGTTGGAAGGTCTCCCACAAGGTGGACCGACGACCTTGAGAAGGCCGCAGGAATTCGTTGGATGCGAGAAGCACAAAAACTGGCCGAAGTGGAGGTGCTTGGGGGAGGCCTATGTCCAGCAGTGGACGCCTTTCAGCTGAAATGATGAACAAAAATATCACAAGTAGATTGTAATCTGAAGGACAATGCTCGTAATTTTAATAACTTTCACAGTCTGATCTCTGTCTCAATCTGTCAAGAATACCTCTAAAAACCCGAATTTCGAATGTCGCTGAGATCAGATTGCGAAAAGATTCTGAACTTTTTTAATTACGGGAATTAAGGCCTATTCAAGAAGTCTAGATTTGTTACGTCAGACTTAACGATTTCCATTGTGTAAAAGAAGAAGAAAATTAAGTAGGTAATTGTCCTATCAAAAAGTTTTGCTTATTCAAAGAATATTCAGAGGTAAGTTCGTAAATTAGTCGTACATTAAGTGGAATCAGTACCTACATAAGCTTATTTTCTTTTCTCGTATCAGCAATAATTTAGAGGAGAATCTATAATATACTAGCTTCTGCCCGCGACTTCGTCCGCGTGAAATTTCTTGTACCCCCACCCCGTCGCGTCGCAACACTTCGTATTCGCTTACCGTTCACTCTGAGTTTTTTTCTTTTTGCTCGGCTCCTAAGGGTCATAGCGTGATGTTAAATAGCCTATAGCCTTCCTCAAGAATTGGGCTATCAAATGCAAAAAGAATTCAAATCTGACCGGTAGTTAAAGAGATTATCGCGTTCAAACAAACAAACTCTTCAGCTTTATTATTAGTATACTATAAAAAACTCTATGGCCCACAACTCCTTAATAGGTACCAACTCTTAACATCTTACACACGTGATAACTTTTAAACGAAATATCTGATTGAGATGAAACAAAAAGTATTTTAGTTCTTCATAAATACTCTTGATAACATAATGCTTAATTTCGATAAAGATTAATATTACGATACATATTTAACGTAGTTTTTTTTTCTTCAGACGATTTAATAATTATTTTGACCACAAAATCGGTTATTGTGATTAAACCATGATAGCTAGATATATGTTCTCGCGGACTTTTTTGTAGGTTTTAATGGGCTCTACAAACCCGTAGTACATTATTTTGTTCTATTGTCAATAGTTTTTGCAGCGCACGCAAAAATAGGTTTTCGATTTTACACCTTGTGTTACAAAATAGCAATTTTATTGCGGATCCCTAATTTTGAAGAAAAAAAATATAGCCTATAGCCTTCCTCGATAAATGGACTACCCAACACTAAAATAATCATTCAAATCGGACCAGTAGTTCCAGAGATTAGCGCGTTCAAACAAACAAACAAACAAACTCTGCAGCTTTATAATATTAGTATAGATTATGTATAATAATTATAATTTAAAATAATAATAAAGTTCAAGAGTTTGTTATTTTCCACACGGAAGAAGAGACATTATTTGGCTCTTCTTTGATCGATTGTTTTTTTTAACTTATTATGCTTTAAAAAAGTATAATTAATTGAAACACTTTCAATCCACTAACAGAGCATCAAACCAAAAAATCAAACATGAAAATCTCTCTTCAACAATTCGTTTAAATCGCAAAATTCAAACGTGATTCCGACTGCTAACACTAGAGTATAGCAGTGGCAGTAATCAAAGTTCGAGCTCATATCGACAATGGTACAGAATCGGTTGAAAGAATCCGCGCACACAGCACTATCTGAACGAATTTCGAATGTGTTTAATTTCGATTCGATTCCTTTCTTATTATTTTTCTTCTTTCGCGTTTTGATGAAACGGCGAATCGCAAAATAGATGAGGATTTAGCTGGAGTTTGTGTTTATGTGGATTTGTTTGGAATGGTATCCGTGACGATTGGATTAAGGATGTCGATTTAAAATTCTTGAATTAGTGTGAGAATATTTTACATTTGTTAACCACACCTTACTAATGATAGTTATTAGACACTAGCTGCGCCCCGCAGTTTCACCCGCTTTAATGTCGACCCGTGGGAATATCGGGTTAAAAAAAATATGTTAATCCAGGGTGTCAGCTATCTCCATACAAAATGTTATCAAAATTGGTCCAGCCGTTTGAATGTGAAGAAGTAACAAACATATAAACACACACACACTCACAAACTTTCGCCTTTATAATATTAGTGTGATTACCTTTATGGAAAACAACATTTCTGAAGCTACTGGCGATAGACATAATATTTTGTAGTTTTTGCTACCCTACTCGATGTTAGAAAAACTACACATGAGATTTTAAAACTTCCTCAAAGAAGACGAAGTATCAGCAATCCCCTTAGTTACTAACGATTAGGTATAGACGATGGCAACCTATTTCATCAGGTGGGCCCCAATCATCAGAAATGAGGCAAAAACTAGAAACATAGTATGAGTCAAGAATACCAGTAGTGCAAAAATCAATTGAACATGTTCATCCAGAGAATCGTTACTTCCAGCAATTATACCTCAAAATAGGAGCTGTAATTATAAATGCCAACTTTACAATATTTACTTAAACAAATCAAACGCGATTCCTTATTTGTCTGAATCTCAATATCTGCGACGACATGCAGTATTGGCAGAATGAAAGGTCTACATAATCCTATAACAAGCTTCGTGCGTAGTCAGCCCTTTGCAAAGAGCGAGCGCTGGTGTTCCAACAAAGATGATAGCAGAAGATCTACTTTTAGAAATAAATAATATATGTACCTCCAATTAGAACACTATATTTTTTACAATCAATATAGAAAGTATTACAATAAAACCATGTATATTTCTATGTACATATCTCCATACATATTTTATGATAATAAAGCAGAAAAGTGTGTTTGGTTGAACGCGCTCTCTGGAACTACCAGTTGTAATTTATGGATTCTAATTGATAAATGAAATATTATTAAATAAAACTATAGAATACTAGGTCTCAATAAGTTTAGAAACAAATAAATATGTTTACTTTCACATACTAAGATACTAATGAAATGTGAATGGTCTGAAAAAAGACAACCAGACCTAAAAAAAGATTTATAGATTTTGTTGAAGTTAATAATGACTTGGAAAGGAGCAAATGCCGAGACGACGGTGGCGATACAAATAGAAAAAAAAAACAAAAGAAATTGTAATAATAATAAGATTTATCTTCTCACCACAATATTATAAAAGTACTTATGTTACATGGTATCAGAGTCAGATAACATTTTAATATTGCGGGAGACTGGTGCCTAAACTAAGCTCTAGGCCTGTATTTCAGGACAATAAGCATAGGAAGAATACGATAGTGAAATTGAAACACTTTCTACTGTTATTTTAAACGTGGAATGTTTTTCCGTTGAACGAGTTTGTTTGAGAGTTCATTATCCACATTATTAGGATTGAACCTTCTGCTTTATCACTACATCAAACAAGTACAGTTTCGGGATCATTCGCCACTTTAATCAGGGCATTGTTGGCCTGCGCCTAATGCGCGAAATCCCATTTCGGGTTCCTCATTTGTAGCGACTCACACCTTTACGCACTTAATGGATAATGACTGGCAAAATGTATTGCGGATGTGTGCAAAAACACAAACGTAGCTGATACACTGCTGAAGCTTGTTCGAAATTGCACGACACCGTGCAAAATGCTTTTGATGACTTAACTCGAAAGTTTTGATGACTTAATTCGATAACTTTATTGTACAGGTTTATTTATTTTGATTTAAGTGTGTACTATGGAATAAATTAGAAGTAATTGTAAAGTCAGAGAAGCAAGTGTTCACCAAATTGACTAACAACTTAACTTGCTCATACATACAAATCATAACTTTCAGGAATTAAAATTGTATGAATTGGCTATATAATTGTATATTGGCTTGTTTTACAATAATTAACACTTAATAATTAATTTCTCTGACTGTACGCTGCATCAATAATTGGCATATTATTTTATACAACCAAAAACTGAACCTGAATGAAATACGTATTATATTGTTTCTTCATTCCCATGAATCCGTTATTTTTAATATAAAATATGAACAAAAATACGAATAAACTCAAATATATCTGATATTTTATATTCTACGAAAAACTGTTTACAGGATTAATTGATTATTTCACGCTTTTATTTGATCGAATATATTTTTTTGTGTGTACAAACATGTGTTTTTGGAGACCACATTAATATAACATGGAGTAATATTAACTATTACCACAGTCTATACATCATATTTATACTGTGCTATTACTCTGTAGATATTAGAATCAGATTCAGAGTCAGACTCGTTTGCTTAATGGGAACAACAAATGACATTTATTTTGATCATAAGTTATCCCTTCACTTATCCCTATCACTTATTAATATACCTTGTTCTTCGACCCCGTAATTTGTTTGAATGTCACTTGCACGTCTTAAATCAACGTTCCATTTTGTCTATATGTGACAGTTCATCATAATTGGCTTATTATAATGTTCCCAATTCCATACCAATAAAAATCACTCCACCTCCATTTAAATTGGGAAGTCACCCAATTACAAAACTACTTCCAAAAACAACAATTCAATAGTCAATTATCAGTGCCGTCAAACTTACCGGATGATTAGTTCGCCTCGTCCGTCCCGGATACATCCCGGACACGTCTCTGACGTCCGGCGCGGCGATTGCTATCGAATTTCAAATTTCGTTCTCGCGATACGATACCGGAATCTCAATCGCTTGGAGTAGTTCCGTGGAATTCTGCATTTTTTTTTGTTGCTGTTGCTATATACTGTGAGTTCAGTTTGACGGTTTTGTTCAATTTTGTTTCGGTTGGTACTGGATTACTTATTGTATCGGCTGGTTTAGCGTTTCATACGGAATGGTGTTTGTGGTAGATGTTTTTGATGTGTTATTTCTGAAATAAATAGTAAGCTTGATTACGTTTGTGTGGTCAACATTTTATGATTGGAATTTGTAGCTATTTGATTTTATCGGCAGCCGATGATTGATCATTGTATATGACAGAGGTTCTAGGTTTTTGTCATTTCCCCAGTGATGTGTCTTACAGGCGTTGCACGGGGGGTTCCGGAACTGGTATTTCAAAAGGAACCGGGACCACCCCTATGTGCTGATGGTGATCACCGGGGTGGTTTTAGTGAGGTAAAAATACCACACTCTCCGACCTCCCTCCCCGGAGGTCGGGTGCCTTTTAGACGTTTCCCCGAAAACAAAAAAAAAAGCTTCTTGTCATTTCAGCACCTTAATAATTGCGTAGTACACTTAAAATCACAATCCGAAGGATGTTGCAGAAAATTCCAGGTTTGAAAAATTCATCTGTTCAAAGTAAGTAACGCAATGCATAATCAGCCTATTGCATGTTCCCACTGTTGGGACACAGGCCTCCTCTCGATGAGAGGGAGTGAGCCGTAATCCACCACGCGGGCCCATTGCCAAAGAGTAACCGTGCAATTTTTTGCCGGTTCTTATCCCTAGTAAACGACCAATTGGAACCGTGCACCTAGCTTCTGACGTTTCATAAGTGCCCAAGTAGGTTTATGTGAAATAAAATATTTAGATTTTGATTGGAGGTTGGTAGATGTCACAGTCTTGGAATTTTTGGTTCTAGGACAGGTTTCCTCACGATGTTTTCCTTTGCCGTTTTTAAGAGCAGTAGTGATGAAATAATTTACACAAAGTAGAGCGCCTGTCTGGGTTCGAACTTGCGACCTACAACTCGTAAGTCGCGGCCGTTACCGTTGGGCTACCACTGCTCAGTTTCAGAGATTAGCGCCTTGAAACAAACCAAATCTTCAGAATTTTTTTTTTCTTTGTTATTAGTAGGTACATATAGATATTAAACGTAGGATGCCAACCCAAATGCCCAGCCTCGCCAGTTCTACCTATAATGAAAATCAAATTTGCTGTTACATAAATAATTTTATTAGATAATGTGTTTTTTGGAATTCAACCCAATTTGACATTACACACGAACTATATTACATTTCCTTCGTATTTTCATCTTGATCAGATTCGCTTCGTAAGTAGATATAACATGGGATATAGCATTTCAAAGAAAAAGTTACCACTGTGACATAAGCAATTTTACACTCAGCTACTTTCAATTCTTTTTCTAGTTGAATACTGAAACGATGGTACTATTTTCTTTTCTTTCATAACCCAATCCGTTTCTTAATTAGTTTCTAATTAATTATATTATTAGACAAGCGCTCCTGCTTCGAACGGTATTAAAAACTTAACAAAACATCGAGATTTATTTATTAATATAAATAAAAAAATAAAATAAAATTTAGCCTGCGCTGTCCCACTCCTGGGCAAAGGCCTCCCCTCCACTCCTTCCATCTTATCCCTCTTAGGATCCATGACCCCGGATCTCCCTCTTTCCTTCAGTTTTTCATTGATGTAATGTTATGATCCATGACCCCGGCAAATGGCTCCTGCACTACAGTTCTTTAAGTACAGGAAGCTCTAAGATGCTATTTTAGAAAATTATAAATAAATAATAACGTTTAATGAAATTAAAATAATATGTTCATTAAAACGAAACCGCGAAACCGTAAGTGTGTTAAATTAATGTCGCCATTACGGATTATGGTCGCCATTGAAGCGACACTCTGTACTTATAAGCTAACGGACTTAAAAATAATCTACATAATAAATGTAAATGTATATAAAAAAGGGAGATAAGTATCACAGGGCATCAGAAAATTTGTCTACGTTGCTGTCAACAGGAAAATAATTAAGTAAATAAAGATACTTATTGCAAATTTTTATGTAAATCTATTTTCATTCTACGAACATTAACCTACCCCGTTTGTGGCTAAAAAACGCTTCATAAAACGTTTTAATACATTATTACATACAAGGAGGCAGGAACATCGTCGATTACTAAAAAAAATCCTATTCCATTCCATTTTGACCGAGGTATTGCACTTTTCAAAAAACCACTGTTTTTTTTACAACCGATGATAAATTTCTGCGCTGATCTAGAATCATGTACTGAACTCATGATTACCTACAGTTTGCGCTTCGGTGTTCCTGGCACCCTGTATAATACTTTTGACTTTGAAGGTACGTTGACTACACGTACAAGGGTTATCAACATTTTCCTGTGAACCGAACAAAGAGATCATAAGATTTGCTAAATCTTCATTTTAGATGGTAACAAGAAATCAAGATTGCCTTTTAGATTTTTTGGAAAGTAAACAAAGGAATCAAATCACAAAATGAAAAATATTAGACTGCTCTAAAGCTTGACTACTTGGAAAGATAAATTATAATATGGCTTTCCCGAAATGGTCTATGTCTCAGAGACTTGGAAGCTCACACAGCAGATCATACACAAGCTGCAAGTCATTCAGAGAGCAATGGAGCGTGAAACGTTAGGTACATTACTTCGAGACCGAATTAGGAACACGGAAATCCGAAGAAGAACAAAACTTACCGACATTGCCGCGGTGATTGCGCCAATAAAATAGGCCCATGTAGGGCATAGAACAGATGGCAGATGTGGTAAAACAGTGCTGGTCTGATGATCAAGACCTGAAGTAAGAAGTGTGGGCAGACAGCCTATGAGGTGATGAGGCAGGCCTTTCGCCAACCTCTACTGAGTGTATACTCAGTAGAGGTTGGCGAAAGGCTGAAAAGAAGGTGACTTTGAGATTTATTGAAAGGTTGGAGAAGGTCACAGCATAAATATCGTCTGTTCCAAAAGTATCAGATGAAAGTGCAAACAAACCCTGTCCAGGTTAAATTATTACGCAATCACTCAATAAAGGGAATTAGTAACACTAACAAAAACAACATTCATCATATTTAGAAGGCTTCAACTTTATATTTCACAACTTTTTCAACAATTATAATTGTTGAAACGAATTAGAAATATAAGAATTTAGATTTAGAAACGTGACCAGAGAGGGCTATTTTTTGGCCAAAGAATCAGCTTTGGCATACAAAGTGGCGATGCTGCCAGCCTTTTGGGCACTTTTTTTGTTGTCAGCAATGCGGACGAATTTTTTGATGCCCTATGATTATTTGCCCTCCTTTATTATATACTTACTATACTATATACTATTAAATTGCAATTGAATAATAATCGACAGTCAGTAAGACTATTAACTACTACAGCCATCGTCAGAAATCGTCATTACTGACGATGGCAAATCACATTGCTTGTAAAATATAAATATCATCGATAAGAGTGTTCAGAATTTATTTGTACAAAGAACACTACAAAGAACAAGATAAAAAAAAACAAATGCAAAGAAATAAACGCTCAAACAAAACAGTCTAAATAACACTGAAAATTCGAAACACGACACTATCAATGAAAAAGTTCGACTAAAACCCTCCAATGCGCCCGCTGTACTTACATAGCCCGAAGGCAAGCGAGATCCATTTACCAATCTTTTATTGCTGCCAATTTGGAGGCATAAAGCCTTTGATATTTGATTTAGAAACGAAATTCGGTTTATTAACGTTGGCTTTAATAAAGGAAAAGTGCGAATAGGCAATAAATTTGCGGATTTCGTGATATGAAATGTCGAAACTGTTGACGGTAGAAAAGCATGTAACTGATGTTTGCGGAACGGAGCTAAAGCAAACATGCGTGTTACTGGGAATAATGATTGTGAGAATTGGATATCGTATGATAATAATATGGTTGATGAAATATTTATTCAAACTGGTTAATTTATTACTAGAGTCACAAAGAAGAAGACGGGCAGACAGGTTATGGTTAAATCCTAAGTTGTGACTGTATAAATAACCCGTGCTATTCAAGAAACGTACTGAAAATGGAGGCACTCCTCGTACCCCTTTATTTGAAAAAAAAAAGAGGTTTATTCCACCCAGACGAATCAAAGTTAGGGTTTAAATAGATGATTAAAAAATTTAAACCAGATTTTTATCTATATTTTATTTTTGTTGCCTCCCAGAAATTACTAAAACATTTCACATAAACACTTGCTACTGTCCTCAAAAATTTCAGTACCGCTGCTCTAGTAGATATTTGCCTAAAAACCTATACTTATCCTGATATACCTTTTATCCGGTGGCTTTACAAAATGCTCTGTCATCAAGGAAAGGTTCTTACGTCGACGGAATTTAATCTAAGCTGTAGTTGGAGCAAATTTGAAGCGAATATTGAAGTTACTCTCCTGAAAGATCATTGACCTTTGAGGATGAGATTATTTGAGGAGATGTTGGTACGTCAATGTAGTTTATATCTAGCAGAATTTTAATATTACAGTCTTAACCAGACGTGTTTTCTCACAACTCTTTGCCACCGTCTGTTCTCCGTTCCACCTATACTTGTGAGTAAAACCACCGAAGCGCACTTATTAAATTTTGTTTCAAAGCAGTTAGTAGACCGGCCGCTGTGGTGCCGTTAGGTCAAGTGACGTTGAAAGCAGTGCACTGAGTGTAATACCTCCGTCAGTAAGTCTTCAATGCAAGAGTGAACATGCATCTTCTGGACACTAGTTTCACCTCACCTGTAGACCTCATCCATCGCTTTCCATCAGGCGAGATTGCGGTCAAGGGTCAAAGCGTTTTTGTCACATTGTCCAACAATGTGACGAAAACGCTTTAGTCATTCGCGGTAGTGCTTTTACTCAGACAAAAAGAATGAGCATTGATTACGAAATTTGCTGCGTGTTCTCGATTTAATCATTAAATCAGTAGGGCAACTGCGTAACACACTTTAAATAATAGCAATGCCTTTCATTTTGACAGTTTCAAAATATTCATTGCGTTGTTGAACGGTGTTAAAAAGACGACTCCTCTGTCTTTTTAACACCTGACAAAGAGGGGTAAGTCATAACATCGGTAGATCTCAAACGGCTGAACCGATTTTGTTTTTTTTATTGTTTTGTTTGAAAGGTGACTGCATCGAGAGTGTTCTTAGCTATGATTCAAAAAAATCAGTTCACTCTTTTGAACATTATCCACTCCTATCTCGGAGTCAGATATTTTCGGAGTAGAGATTATGAATTTCACACATAAATGAAGCAACGGAATTACTTACAGTTGTCTTCAAAATCCTTCGGATTGTGATTGAAAATGTTTTACGGAATTAGGATGCAGCATTTAGTATCTGTATCAAAGTCACATTTTTAGATAAATTAGGTTTTGAATCTGCTTGTTCAATTTGTTCATGCTGCACTTGCCTTGTACTTGGTTCATCTGCAGTGGTCACCATAGACATTTTCGCTACCTAGAGACCAATTCCGTGACCACAGATAAAATCAGATTACAAAGTTCCCTAAGAAGTTTCTTAGGAAACTTCAACTAGTTTCTATAAACTTTGAAAGTTTTAATAAAGGTCGCGAGGGAATCACTTTCTTCGTGTCACTACTGGGTCCAGTTGTGTCTAGCCTTGCAGTTTATAAAGGAAAGAAAGAAAAATATTATATCCATCGATAACCAGTATTAGGGCGCGTACTTAATATTGCTTTTTTACAATTTATCAGCACAATATTTTTTTTACTAGTTCTACTTAACTTATCAATGTCAATAAAGTTTGTAAACATAGTTTACAATTTTACTCATGATTTATTTTGCGATGTTGTCAATTGCGATGAAAACTTTTACACTACGGGGTACGGGATTCCTGGTTTTGGGAAATTGTTTATTATGTAGGTACCCTATCAACAGTAATTCCGTTTTTAGGAATGGAGTACAAGCGCCCTCAATGAATTTAGACTCAATTGAAGCTATTATCAATGTTTTGATTACGCTACTTTGTCTCGATTCAAACTGCCCGCATTAAAAGCTAACAAAGCATTTCACGCAAAATGCAGCCAAAACAATGCAAAAATTGAAACCACATAGCCAATCTTCTCACATACGACCAACTGTCAGTCAAACCGCATCCTCAGTGCATTGACCCTTACTTTTGAAAGGGTCGCCAGCTGATTGCTTCCCGTGTTGACGTCGAGTCGTGACGTAATTGTCGAACAATTGACTAGCAGTTTCATTTGAAGTGACAGGGGATTATCATGTCTTCGCTTATAGTCTAGTGAGGGCGGGTGGCCATTTGTGCATCTGATGACAAAATTGGTCTGTGGATATTTTCGTCTGCAATTTAAACATTGAATGTGTCTATTGCATGACAAAGCAAACTATGAATAGATCCGAATCAGTTAATGTATCCACTATGGTTCGTTTCTGTATCGTGACTATGGTCTGTTCCAAAAGTATGTAATGAAAATGTAAATAAATGCATCGGAAAACGCACGAATGGTAGTGCCACTAACAAATGAAGTGTTCTGGTTTGTAAATAACAAACTAGAATACTTAAACCTGAAACTCTTATTTGAAATCAACCTTAAGATGTTTTTTCATCATTGTTAAGTTACCACCTTAACCACTTAAGGAAAGAGCGAGACAGCTCCGACACAAGTACTTTTGTAACTTACTGGGACTGCCTCAATTTATGTATGACACCATGTTTAAGTTGAAATAAATATTTTTGTATTAATAATTTTTTTTTACTACATAGTTTCCTATAGTAAGTGATTGCGTAAGAATTTAAACTATACAGTGTTTGTTTACACTTTATTCGGATACTCTTGGATCAGACTGTAAGTCTACTTCAGAGTCATGAAAATAGCTAATGCCGGGTGAAAAGATTAGTCTGTCAGCTGTATTGTTAGCGATGTTGACTGCCTACGCCACATCAAGCGTAAGTGTCCAAACACACTATGCTGAAGGTATGCGACCGAAGTTCCGCGATACACGGCCGAAATTCAGTGGCGTACACGCGGGTCGCGGGCATGCCTGCCTTCCGCTGCTCCCCGCCCCGGATTTTCTTCGGCAATCGAACCGAACTTCGGTCGCGTACATAATGTGTGCTCTACAGAAACGGCATAGTGTGTTTAGACACATACGTTATTGCTAGTTGCGGCAGCTTGCGATCCTTAAGCATTGAAAGTGCGTAGGCACTTGTTAGTGGTGATATGAAGAATAAGTATTTACATGAATCGGGAACAAATAGATATAAGTTTTTTTTTTACTAGTCATGTCCTGCCCAGTCCCATTTAAGTTGAGCAGCCTTTTGAGCCACGTCAACTATCTTTGTTTTGGAGCGCAGTATTGTGTTTCGAACACGATCCGTTATTTATTAATTAAAAATATTAATTTAACGCCTAGTATACTGCGTTCCATTGCTCGTTGGCAGACCTTGAGTTTGGACTTCTGGATGTTAGTCAAAGACCAAGTTTGTGCACCATAGGTTAAGACGGGAAGAATACATGTCCATGAGCCTGCGTTTCGTTTACCTAATAATAAATAAACCATGGACAATATCATGATGGCCCAATGGTTAGGGTATCAATATGACTTTATCAATTCATATATACTTTCCGAGTTTATCATGTTCCAAGTCCACTGCTGGGACACAGGCCTCCTCTCGGAGAAAGAAAGTGGCCCATAATCTACTACGCCACGCATATCTGAACTATCTTTGTTAGCTTAAAGTACCAGGGAGTAATCAATGAGTAAGCGGAACTTTCCACTCACACAAACTTCACCTTAAGAACGAACGAAACATACCAGCAGAATTCAACCAAGAACTATCAACTACTTACTACAACAATACTAAATGATACCGCTTACATTGTAACATCAGAGTTTATGTCTATACCGAGTTCGCCATTTAGTTTCCAAACATGTAAACAAGTATAGAATGTGTTTTTGGAAAAAACAACTTTTTACACGACACATAAAGTTCACTTTGCGCAATTTTTATGACGTTTTTTTATACTAAAGTAGCCTTAAAAAGGTGCATAAGTTGATAAAAAATCATTTAATCGTTCACGATCTTTGTTATATATTTTTGTATCAATGTGTAGCCACAAGACATTTATAACACATTGGGTACTTACTAATTTGTAGCGCATACTGAACTTTGTGAGTGGGTATTAAAGTTATTTCTCCAAAAATACATTTGTATTTCAGAAATAAACTTAATCTGCTCTTTCTTAAAGTTAATATTTATTTTGTTTATGTGGAAATAACGTCAATTGGAAACAAATATTTGAATGGTGTTTAGTCAAAATAAAGCGTCAGCAGAGACAGATTACCACATCGCACGAACATTTATATTCTCTACAGTTAGTTCTTGCAACTTGGTTGTAAGATTGCTAATATTTAAGTTGTAAGCATGAATGTTCATAGGAGGTTGGATTTAGTTTTTTTACTGTTCAGTGTATCTCACCTCGGTGTGGTATAATCCTGAATTCTTTCGCTACTTCATTGACACAACACTGACTCCCAAGTCACAGGTATAAACCTAGTTTGGGAGCCAGAAGACCTCATAATTTCAGCCGACAGACGTCCACTGCTGGACATAGGCCTCCCCCAAGTTTCCCGATTCTGTGCTTCTCGCATCCAACGGGTTCCTGCGGCCTTCACAAGGTCGGTCCACCTTGTGGGAGTCCTTCCAACGCTACGTTTTTTGGTACGCAGTCGCCACTCCAGAAACTTTCCGAGTGACTAATGAGAATTTTGTGATAAGAAACATACTTAATAACACTTTAATGGGTTTTGAAGAAAATAAACCGGGATTGAAGTGTAAAATGCAGATACATTTCTTAGTTTATAGAACCAGTTTACAAAGCAAGTGTATACCCGACCATGATAGATACTTGACATCTACTAGAACGCCACTAGTGGCGTATTTCTGAACTAACATGATAAGTACTTTTAAACTGTTTGGTTTATAGAGGTATGAGGAACAGGGTGTAAAGTTCACTCATACTCTATAGAAAAGGGAGGATCCTCCGACCAGACGGGTGTTGTGTCTGCCGGCACCTGCCCAATGATTCATGTCGGGCCGTTGTATCTATGCTAGTTGCGCGGTAAACTCTGCTTGCGCGATGCAGCATTTTGCGTGACGTCAGTATCACGCGTTGTTCGCATGTGGCGTTGTAGATACCGCTACAGGTTTATACGTTTGGTCTAACACACCTTGCCTGACCTAAGAATCGATTCCACGACCCTTATTCAGCTGTCGACCAGTGAAACGTGTACCCACTAGGCTACAGAGGCAATGAGTTTAAATGTTGCAGAAGATCCAGAAACACGGTCATTTTATAAACAACTTAAGTTAATTTTTTATGAAATTGAACCGGCCTTTGATATCACCTTCTAAGAGAAAATTATGCAACCACCACTCAGGGCCCCCATAAGGGAAATCTCAACTTGATATTCAAGGACCCACCTATATCCTACTTGAAAGGGTGCGCGGGAAATTGTGGAAAATATCCCCCAAAATTATTTTTAGGGTTCCGTGACAAAATTGGCGAAACAGTAGACCATATTCATAATCAAAAGTCAAGCTACAATACTTGAAGTTCTCTAATTCTTTAAAAATAAAAGTATACAGGATTCGGCTCAATTAATTTCTAAAATGTTCGATTAAAAACAAACTTAGAACGTGAAATTGATTGAATTGAGTGGAGATGACAAAACCATCAAAGATCCTATCATAAGTGGTAGACTTGTGTACCGAAAGTATAGAAAGATACATCCTAGTTGGCTAAAACCAACAACTAACTAACAAAAGAATACAATCATATTGTCGTATAGTACCTAATTTTATACTAGGTGCATCGTCTTCACGTGTAATCATATAATTAATCTATACAAAATATTGTAAAACATTTGTATAAGTCTGGAAAAGGAAAAATGGCCTGGATGGAAGGTGAAGTTTCTTGCCTGTTCTTCTCCTTACGAAACTATCTTTTGGAAGGGCGACTAGAATCAATTCAATTTTTTTGGAAATTTTGACATTTAAAAGTGCCTTTTATGTGCCTCTTTGAAATAAACTATTTGACTTTGAATAATTATATCATTTTCTACTCGCCTCTTTCTAGCAAAAAGCTATAAGCACAAATGGTATGGTTACAATCAGGATTGTCCTAACGAAAACAGTATCCCGTTATTAATTCTAATTTTAAAACCCCAGACCTAAAACGCCAACCCCCTTCCTAATAAACGTTTTATAGCATCTGTATAGTTACACAACGCTTTGTCTTCTTCTTTCGAAAGTCAAATTACTGACGACTGAAAGAGAGAAATCGATGTGTAACTATTCATCTGATATAATACGTTTATTAGTCTAGTTCTGTACAAATAATTTAAATTGAAGTGTCTGTTTGTGATATCAAAATAACAGCTTTTTACTAAATGTATATGAAAGTATATACGCTACTTATAACATTTTTTATTTTTATCTGTATGTCTGTTTGTTCCGGCTAATCTCTGAAACGGCTGGACCAATTTTCACTGGCAGATAGCTGATGTTATGGAGTAACATATTTAGGCTACTTTTTATCCCTGTAGCACATTCCCGTGGGATAATTTCCGACATTCACGCGAGCCAAATACAATGACACTATACAATTTTGATCCTAGGTTTTCTAAACAACAAGACCTTAAAAACGTAATCAAGCTTTATACTACTTACCTACGGGACCCCAAAAACCCTGTTAACGGAAAACATACTAATTTCTGTAAAAAAAAAGCCCACGCCCCAGCAAAGCGCGTGCTGCGCGCAATTTCTTTTTAATTAATATAAAAGTCTGTATGCCTAATATTACACACTCACTTTGACGCCATAACGGACTGACCTCGTTTAATTTTATACTCGAATAACGAGAACTGCTATTAATTTACCTTTGAAACGGAATCAGTTCTTTAGGTCTTTTTGTTTTCGTAGGGAAATTAAAAAGGAAATGGGAAAGTGTCGGTTTATATGAAAGTTTAGCGGGACATAGCGCAGTTTGTGAAGTAGTGTGTCTAAATAAGTTAAAATGGAGAACACTTGAAAATATCGCTGAGTTTGTTTCGGCATTTCTTCTCAGAGATCAGTCAGCTTATCAGCTAGGAAATGCTAGTGCCATCTAGTTTTTAAAATATTAACCAACCAAATATTGATGTAAAAAAGTGTCCTAAAAGATCACTTTCATAAATAAACATTTAATTTAATTAATTTAGCCAATTTCTATGAATTTTCCGGAACACCAAAAACACTCAGATGGAAAAAAGCAAAAATAATAAAATTGTGGGAACAACATTCTTTAATTCTGGCCTAATTAAAGACGATAGTGAAATAATGGCGCTTATTCATTATATCTACCATAAAGGCTGAACTCCCGAAAATAAAACACCATAAAACAACTTCAACTCCTCAAAACGTTGAACCACCAAAAGAAGACAATCCAAAAACAGGCCCAATTATGTAGAACCAACCAAACGACCCACTTTAGTAAACCATAAAAATGGAGAATAGACCATTTTTTCCGTTATCCCACCGCGAGTAGCTTACTCAGTCCGAGCATTCCAAGTTCTAAGATTTGAAGGAAACGACAGTCAGACAATTACTGCTGGCTTTGTTATATCAAGGGGTAGCGGTCTTGCAAAAAATTTAGATGACATCCCGACGTTCCCATTGAAATTTCTAGAGGCTGACCGAAGTATCGGTTTCGGTCATGGTTTCGGTAAGTTTCTAAAGGAAAAGCCGATTTCGGCCGAAGTTTCAGTTTCGACCAAGAAGTAGGTAAAGTTAGCGTTCGGTTATGGTAAATAACTAAAGAGTGCCTACCTCGTTGGTTCCCCATGATGAAAAATCGACCCTTTATTGAATAGTCCCTACAATATCATGCTAGGACATACAAAAAATGTGAATTTACATAAAACTTTACTTCTACGTAAATTTACATTACACATTTTATCAGAGGGGCTGAATAATCGGTGACGGTTGCGGTTGCGGTTTCGGCACAAAATTGCGTTGGGTCGAACTCTACAAAAATTCCTTGCTCCGAAAACCTAAAAGTGTGCAGCTAATTAGGATTTTCCTCTTCCATTGTAGTTTTCATAGTGAAGAGGCTGAATGGTTGTCGGAGTTTGTCAGTTTAACATTTAAAGGATTAACGGCCTATGGGAATGGTGCTTTGATGAGGATTTTTTTAGTTGCTTATACATATATCATAAAGTATATCATTAAGTGTCCAGTTATAAATAAAGGCCTTTTGTTTAAATAATTATGATGATTTTGAATGAGGTACCAGGAGTTCAGGATGAATGAATTAAATAAAAGTTTGTCAAACAACTTTAATAATTATTTCTATGAACGGTTTTACGATTATTACATGTTTTTATTTTTTTATAATAATAATATGACTTTGCTTGTCAGCTAACGGGCTAAACTGGCTCCTACAGTTTTTCCGCCTTCTAAATATAAATCAATGTTCGTCTCTTATTTATGCCATGAAATTATTAAAATATTCATAACGTTGATAAATGATTGATAAATGATAAATGATTTTATTTTTGTAAGTAGGTTTGTACAAACACTTTTACGCGTCAATCATGTGTTTTTAAAACTAGATGAGGTCGGCGTTTCCTATCTGACTACTCTGACAAGAAAGGCCGAAACAAACTCAGAGGTCACAGTCTCTTTTAAAGTCCAGACATAATCTTGGTCAGGTTATATGAAGACCATGTAGATCGATGTCTGAGGTGGTCTTTTAAGAAAAGAACCACACAGATTGAGAGGACCTGTTCAGTCATTGCACGCATTTGTCAGAAATCATGCAGCTCAACTCAAGATTTAAGGAGAAATTTGACAGTTTCGGGTAGCTTGATGTGCTGGCGTCTTTAAAACCAATTTGTGTTTGCATGTAAGCACCAAACAGACTATAATCTATACAGCTACATAAGTGAATTATTTTACTTTTAACCGATTATGGAATAGTCAAAATGGGGTTTTATATATCTTCTTAATTTTTATTTCTGTGAAAAAGTTAGTCACCTCTTCACAATATGATACACACACGTGTTTTTTATTCCAACAAATCAAATGTCAATTATGTAGGTCTACACTGTGCCTTAGAAATTAATGACGTCTCAGGAAATTCAATATGGCCGACGCTAGACATCTTAAGGAAAGTTCAACATTTATTTACACAGTTTGTTTCTCCCGAAGTTCGGTTTTTTTGTTTAAATTTTTCTTGTGAACAGAATCTATGAACCCGATGCGATATTTTGTATGCAATTGATATTTATATATGCAAGTTTCGATACGTGTTCTTTCTTTACCTTGCGAAACTGCGAAGCAATGAATTCAAAAGGTCTGGACATATAAATATCGTGAAAAGTACAATAGTTTGCACGCCTGATCGAAGACGTATTGAAATGAAATTCAAGTCTAAGTTCAAATACCTTTAACGTGGGATGATTTTCAAAGAAGTGTTTTGAGATAATATATTCTGTCTAAGGCATGTTTTAGCCTTGTCATGTTCTCAACCGCAGAACATGAACTTTTTATTATTCGAGTTAAAGATTTTTAGACATGACCAGACCAAAACAAACTTGGAAAATATGCATTGAATGGTTTAAAATTATTTTGAACTTGGGAAAAGGCTACGCAGATGATGACATTATGCCCCAATCATTTGGCAAAGCCTAATTCTATATTATAGTTTGGTCTACAGCTACTACCAAAATGGTACATTCACAGATGAGTTTGAAGAAGCTATATCAATTCAATATAAATAACAGATCAATTTGGAACCAAGCCAGGCAAGACAAGTCGAGCAAAGAAAGCGTATTCTCTGATAGTACTCTTATATCGTTCACGTTTATGTCGAAATTATATCATCCTCTAACTGTCCCAATTTAGGGCAAAGACCTCTTTTCATATTATATAGAATAAACGGGTATAGACCACCATCATGCTTGCTTGTGTCATTCGTGGATTTTTAACAGTCGTTACGGGTAGTCAGAAGCCCGAAAGTCTTATGTACCTATTATGTTTTCAACACACTATCTACCTAACTTACTGTCGCGAATGCGAAGTAATATAGCTTACAGGTACAGATAATAAATAGGTAGTTATGACGTGGCGTGAGGTGGGAGAAAGAGGGGGTAGCGCGCGGGGATGAACGGCGCGCGCGCGCCCGAGCCGCCCGGCCACTTGGCGCCTGATGGTTGGATCTAGCAGTATATTGGTGAGCGAACTTGTTCTTTCTCAGTGCATGTCTTCAGATTTACTAGATATTCAGTCTATATTGCATTTCAATGTTATCGATGTGTGTGTGTATTATTTTAACAGCGATCAGATTCAGAAATGATACCAAATCAGACCAGCATTCAGATGTGAGGCTCGGGGTGGCTATAAGGGGAGGTTGGAGGCCACTTTGGGGGGACACCCCCAATATCATTGCGATGATAATTCAGTAACAGTTATTCAGTGGAAATCAGTTTGCATAATAACAGCGGCCGTCAGATCATAATCATATCGTACCTAGGCCTATTTATGAGACAGGTATTTAAGGTTCAGATATTCGTCATAAAATCATCTCTTGGCGACATGGTGGAGATGCTGGGATCTGATTATTATAGTAAATAAAGTTTTGTTCACTGGTTTCAAAAATGAAATGATGTGGGTAGATCGAAATTGTGTTCTGCGTTTAAAATTAATTAGGCCGGTTTCACAAGGTGTCCGAATAGCCGCTATAAATTCAAAAATGGAACAGAATTTGTTTGAAATTACTTGTTTGAACGGAACAATATCAACAAAAAACAAACCCATAACATTCTAAGCTATTGTGAGTATTGAGTAATTTAGTTCCATGTTATTATGAAGTTGATAACCGTTTTCTTAGATACATTATTGGTATGGTATGAACCTACCTAAAACTGTGTCGGATTGGAACTTTGGATTTTAGGGTACCTAAAGGTTTATTATAGCTATACTTGAGCGAAGTTTGATTTCAACGTAGTTAATTAACAGGTTATTACACAGCCTGCACTGGGGTACCAGCTAGCCTACCCTGCGTCAAGTCGATTCCAAGAAATACTAAGAAGACAGTATTCAGTCACGACTATTAAAAACATTTATTTAGTAAATCCGAGTGCATGATAATGTACGAATGAAGTCTAATGGATAATTATTCTTTTTTTACGTTGCGCAGTGACCAACGATATTAGTAAAAGTTAATTATATTATACGTTTGATATGAAATCTTAGTAATCAAAGGAGCATTCTTACTATGTAAACAGACTTTATTAAGTGAACCAAATACAATGTTTTTAGATTGAGTTTAATAGTCTTTCACTTAGAATAGTGTTTGATGGATTTCATAAGAGTCTCATACCAAGTTATGTTGTTTTAGATACTGTGGATATTCATTTACTAAGAAAACGGTCCATGACTTTGATGTGATTTAGTTGGTACTCTATTTATAAAGGAAGAATTTATCCGATCTCGTTCAAAAATTATTTACGAATCCCTCCAATCAAACATAAGCTCTGCTCGGTGTGCCCTAACGGAATTATCAGAGGAAGATCCCAACTATAAAGGATTAGAACTAATTGGTGCTAAACTAAAAGGTATAAATGAGATGTTTGTTTCGGAAATTCACAATTATTGTAAATTGATAAAAGAAATCAACGTTGAGGAAATTAGTCAGTATACGTCCACACAGATTCAGGCCGAAGAGTTAATAGCAGAAATAGATGTACATATTAAACAGAATAGTCGAAACCGTGCACTTGTTTTTACCAATAATGACAACAATGTTAACACAATTAGTAAGTTACCAAAAATGGAGTTAGGCAAGTTTGATGGTGATGTTCTAAAGTGGTACCAATTTTGGGATCAGTTTTCATCGAACGTTGATAAGAGAAATATTAATGATGTCGATAAACTGTTGTACCTTCAATCGGTTCTTGAGGGCGACGCGAAACAGGCAATTGATGGGTTGGACACAACAGACAAAAACTATCGTATTGCTGTCGACACATTAAAGGAACGGTATGGCAAACCTAGCGTAATTATTGATGCTCATTATGTAGCGCTTTATAGAATTAAATCAGCGGAATCTAGTCAGGTCAAAGATTGCAGGCACGTTCTAAATGAAATTGAGAGACATCTTATTAGAGTATTAAGTTCTTTAGGTGAAGATGTAAATCACAATCATCTTAGAGTAATGATTTTAGAAAAGTTCCCCGAGGACCTCATTTATGAATTAAGGATGAAGATAACTGACGAAGATGAGTCTATTGATAATATTAGAAAGTTCTTAGAGTATATCATATCGGCTAGGGAAACATCAAATAGATTAAAGAAAACTGCTGAAGATACAAAAAATAAAAATACAACTAACGAAGACAAACAGGCTTCTGATAATATTACAATAGGATCATTACATGTTAGATCGGAAGAGACTAGTGATAATAAAAGGCGTAAATTTACATCAAACTTCAGAAAGGAAAAATCTAGGTATGAAAATAGGCAGCATAATAAAAATAAACGAAAAAGACCACATGACGGTGACAGGTCCGATGAACCACCTAAAAAGAAATCAATTAAATGTATATTTTGTAAGCAAGATCATTTTAATGATGAGTGTAGTGTGCACAAAACCTTACAGGAAAGAAAGGCTCAGTTAGGAAACCGTTGTTATAATTGTTTCGGTGAAGGCCATAGGGTTGAAAATTGCCGTGCCAAAAGGAAATGTCGACATTGTAATAAGTTCGGCAATCATAATCGAGCATTATGTCCAACTAAGCTAACACAGACAGTGAAGTCCGTGCCAACTGATACCTTACATACTAATAATGCATATAGCACTACACTGTTGCAGACAGCCCTAGTAATTGTAGAGAATTTAGAAACTAAAATAAAACTACAATGTAGGGTGTTGCTCGATTGTGGTAGCCAGCGCTCATATATAACGGTACATAACACTAATATACTTAAACTACCTGTTACTGAAGAAATTAATTTATCAATATTTACATTTGGGAACAAATCACCACATCTTATTAAAAGTCCTATAGTACAGTTTAGTATTACAACTCGAACAGGATTTACTCGTCGTATTCACCTAGTAGTACCTCATATTACTCATAGCATAAAAGCACCAATGGTTTATGATCTAGACAAAATCGGAATTAAAGATCGAATAATGGCTGATGATGGATCTTGTGGCGAAAAAATAGATATTTTAATCGGAAACGATTATTATCACTCATTCATGTCACAAGAAAAGATATAGGTCACTCAAGATCTGTTCTTAGTTAATTCAGATTTTGGTTGGGTATGGTCTGGAAGAATTAGTGAGAATATTCATGGTTCCGATCAGTTAACAGTATTGACTTACTTTCAGTCAGATGGATCATTTGATACTAAATTAAACGAACCCGATCTCCCCCTAAAACTAGATGATGCTAAACAGTTATGGGACCTTGAATCAATAGGCATCACAGATTCCCCAAAAACCACTCGTGATGAAGAAGCGATTAAGCAGTTTAATGAAACAGTTCAGTACCAAAACAACAGATACCACGTTCAATGGCCATGGACTGAATTACCCCCATATCTCCCTAATAATCTAGGCTTAGCTTGGGGTCGGCTCAATAGTTTAATGAAACGATTGGATAATTCAGATTTAAAGGCATACGACCAGGTCATTCAGGAACAGCTACAGGCTAAAATAATTGAGATTGTACCAGATCCAAAGATTGCACAGAATCATCCAGTTCACTATCTTCCACACCATTGTGTTCGTGGTCGTGATAAGCCCAAAACGCTCCGTATTGTTTATGACGCCTCAGCCAAAACGGCAGACAATCGAAGCTTAAACGAATGCCTATATAGGGGTCCACTTATGTTGGAGGATCTTACAGGATTGCTAATTAAGTTTAGAGAACACCCTGTAGGAATAGTTGCAAATGTCGAGAAAGCTTTTTTACAATTAGGTCTACAAGATTTAGATAGAGATGTAACACGATTTCTTTGGATCAAAGACGTAAACAGTACTGTTAGTCCAGATAATGTGGTGCACTTACGGTTTTGTCGTGTCCCATTCGGTGTCATATCAAGTCCATTTTTACTGAATGCTACGATCAGATATCACTTAAATAAATCGAGCAACATATTTCTGAAACAAATTGCGGAGGACATTTATGTAGACAATATTGTAACTGGCGCACAGACAATTTCAGACGCAAAGAAATTGTACTGTGCTGCTAAAGAATCATTTGATAGCTTGTCCATGAATTTACGTGAATGGAATTCAAATTCAAAGGAACTAGTTTCTTCCATACCAGATAAATTTAGAGCACAAGACAGTGAACACATAAAAGTCCTCGGTTTAATATGGAACATACAAAAGGATCAGTTATATTTGAAATCTAACTTCAATACAGAATCAGGTACAGTACTGACAAAAAGAGACGTATTAAGGGTCATTGCTTCAATTTATGATCCGTGTGGTCTCGCAGTTCCGGTAGTTCTTCCAGCAAAACTATTCTTTCAAAAGTTATGGAAAGAGAATGTTAAATGGGATGTCAAATTGAGTGATAGTCTACTTAAAGAATGGCAAAAAATAGCATCACAATTTGTATGTCTAAGGAATATTCATGTTGATCGTTATTTTGGGCAAGGATTAAATAAAAGTCAAGTCCAGGCGCCAATTGAATACGAACTACATTGTTTTACGGATTCGTCTATGCATGCTTATGCAGCAGTTATTTATTTACGCGGTACTTTGCACACTAATAATATTGTCAGTTTTGTTATTGGCAAGTCTAGATTAGTGCCGTTAAAGGACCAAAATAACTTACAGATTCCAAGATTAGAATTGCTGGGAGTACTTATCGGATCTAGACTAATAGGTTATGTAACAAAACATTTGCGATTAAAAATCAAAGCACAATTTTTGTGGACTGATAGTCAAATAGTAATAAGCTGGCTCAAATCAGACAAATTACTTCCGCCGTTTGTGGCACGTAGAATCAGTGAAATAAAACAGAACAAGACCTTACAAATCAGATATGTGCCAACTGAATTAAATCCATCAGATGTAGGCACTAGGACAGAACGGGTAGATTATTACAATAGATGGCTCATAGGACCTAACTTTTTAACGAATAACTCAAATCAGTGGCCCACTGTTCATAATAATAATATAGCTATACTCAAATTTCAATTGCCGGGGAGGGTCTTTCGAATTCAATACCTTTAGATAATAATAGAACAAATCTAGATATTCCAGAACCGATGATAGTAGATGATTCAGACAAAAAACAGAGTAAAATATTAGAAATTCAGGCTAAACATTTTCCTAGAGAAGTTGAGGGTATAACAACCAACTTATCGAGATCATTGAAATTATATAAAGACGAGGAAGGACTTATTAGGTGTAAAGGTAGATTCAGATACACGAATTTGACACATAATCAAAAGAGCCTATACTACTTCCAAAAGATTCGGATTTTACGCACCAAATTATAACCGAATTGCATCAGAAAAACTATCATGTAGGTGTCTCTCATACCTTAGCTCTATTAAGACAAAAGTTTTGGGTGCCACATGGACGGTCAACAGTTCAAAGACTGATCAGAAAATGTCCACGGTGTATAAAATACGGTGGTGGTCCATTTAAATTACCACCCATACCTGATCTACCAGCAGAAAGAGTCAACCTTAGTCTTCCGTTCGCCTTTACGGGTCTGGATTATTTCGGTCCACTGCTTGTAGATGAGGGCAGTAAAGAAAAACGCTGGGTATGCCTGTTTACATGCCTAACAATTAGGGCTATACATTTGGAGGTCGTTAAAGATTTAACAGCAGAAGAATGTTTACTAGCCATTAGAAGATTTGTAGCTATAAGAGGTTTACCTCAATTATTCATGTCAGACAATGCTACGCAATTTAAGCTTACAGCAGAAGTTTAGTGTTGACTTCAGAATCACTTGCGGTGGAAATTTATCCCAGAGTTAGCTCCATGGTTCGGAGGATTTTATGAACGACTTGTAGGTTTAGTCAAGAATAGTATGAAGATTAACTTTAGACAAACATCTCATAAACCATAACCAGTTATGCACAATAATGAAGGAACTTGAGGCTGTAATTAACACAAGGCCACTGACTACTGTAGGCGCAGAGTTAGAGCACATATTGACTCCTTCAGATTTCCTACGTGTGGGCGGAATTTTGACCACTGAAGTTGCAGATCGAGACTTCTTAGAATCAGCTACAGTAACCAAGACGAATCTGATTGACGGATGGAAACGTGGTCAAATTATCATCACAGAATTCACCAAAATGTTCACTAATCAATACTTGACTAGCCTCCGCGAACGAAGTGACAAACACAAACAACCTAGAGTCCTTGTTAATAGGCCACCAAAGTTAGCAGAGACAGTTCAGATTAAGTCAGATAGTAATAGGGCACATTGGAAAGTTGGAAAAATAGCAGAGTTGATTAAAGGATCGGATGGGCAGATTAGAGTAGCCAAAGTTAAATTATCATCAGGAGAAACACTAACCCGTTCAGTAGGCCATCTGTTCCCGTTGGAGATTGACGATCAAAGTACAGAATCGTCCCCAGAGAAAATTGTTTCTCCAGCCCAAATCAGTCCACACTCTGAAGATTTTCAGAAGGAACGATCAGTACAAGGCGATCATCCAGTCAGTTTTAACCAAGAGTCTCGAAGTACTCAAGACGATGAACCAGTTATCAATGATGCACCCATGGTTCAATCAGTACAAGGCGATCATCCAGTCAGTTTTAACCAAGAGTCTCGAAGTACTCAAGACGATAAACCAGTTATCAATGATGCACCCATAGTTCAGTCAGTACCAGACACCAGTAGACGACCAATCAGGGCATCAGCAGCAAAGGCAAAAGAGAGAGTCAAACAGTGGACATCCCAGTTGATGAGCAGATTATTTCAATAATCAGTGATATTCAGTATTGATTTAAAATTACGGGACAATAGTCAGTTGTTATCAGTTGTATTCATTAATCCCGGTAATCAGAATTCAGTTATAACCCGTCATCACTATGAAAATGTATCAATTGTAATCCTATTATGATCTTGATTAAACAGGTATTTCTATGGATCAGAATTTTCAATTATCTCTTCCTTTGGGCGGGAGTGTCGCGAATGCGAAGTAATATAGCTTACAGGTACAGATAATAAATAGGTAGTTATGACGTGGCGTGAGGTGGGAGAAAGAGGGGGTAGCGCGCGGGGATGAACGGCGCGCGCGCGCCCGAGCCGCCCGGCCACTTGGCGCCTGATGGTTGGATCTAGCAGTATATTGGTGAGCGAACTTGTTCTTTCTCAGTGCATGTCTTCAGATTTACTAGATATTCAGTCTATATTGCATTTCAATGTTATCGATGTGTGTGTGTATTATTTTAACAGCGATCAGATTCAGAAATGATACCAAATCAGACCAGCATTCAGATGTGAGGCTCGGGGTGGCTATAAGGGGAGGTTGGAGGCCACTTTGGGGGGACACCCCCAATATCATTGCGATGATAATTCAGTAACAGTTATTCAGTGGAAATCAGTTTGCATAATAACAGCGGCCGTCAGATCATAATCATATCGTACCTAGGCCTATTTATGAGACAGGTATTTAAGGTTCAGATATTCGTCATAAAATCATCTCTTGGCGACACTTACATCCTGAAGAATATCATTATATTTTTCTGATTGCGGTTGATATTATACAGGGTGATTGGAAGATGGGTGCAAAGCTTTAAGGCGATGATAGTACAGGCAATTCAGAACCATTTAAGCCATGGTTGTCTTAGACGAAGTCTTACTACTTTTTTTTTACCAATTTCTTAAGATTTTTTTCGAAAATTCCCAAAGTTTTAACTAAACTATTTATTTATGGCCAAATTGAATGATAAACGAATTCATTTTTATTGTATTTAATTAAAGTAATGTGTAAGCAATCTAGCAAAACATATTTTAGGCCTCTGTGTCGTTAGATATTTTTTTTACAGATATTTAAAGTTCATAACAAATTTTAAAATTTATAAATACTTTTTGTAAACCTTATTTTAAAAATCACGGAGCGTGCTTTTTTTGTTCAAACCTTTTTGAAAACATACTTGATAATCGCTCTTTCTTTTGAGATAACATTAACGCAGATATCTTACATATTATTGAAATTAGGACCTGAAAACCAATTTAAGGGAGAAATTTTAAATTTTAGGCAGTCTAAATAAAACAACATTTGAATTAAATTTATTTATGTTTCATGGTCAAAATGTTGTCCGTGATTCCCAATACAAGCACGGCTCCGTCTTCTCACTTCTGTTGTTGTTATTTTCAACATCATCTCCAGCTTCATTGTTTCAAACTCTGAATTAATTCTCTCTATCAGTTCTTCTCTCGTGTTTATTTCAACATTCGTATACACTAGCTCCTTGGCCCGGCCCCACACGAAAAAGTCCAGCAGGGTCAGATCTGGTGAGCGAGCGGGCCAAGTGATGGGTCCATCTCTGCCAATCCAGCTGTCAGGAAAACAATTACTTAAGTGTTCCCTTACATTTAACATCCAATGCGTTGGACAGCCGTCTTGCTGAAAGATGACTGTACTGTCTCTTGCGAATATCGGGACACCGGTTTCCTCTATCAGCTCTGGTAAATCCACTTGTAGAAAGTGCAAATCATTTTCACCATTGAAAGTCTCCGGTAAGAAGTGGGGCCCAATCAACGTCCTGCAAATTACTCCAGCCTCCAGAATTTCCTCTGAAACGACACCTGCTTCTTAAAATGTGGATGGTTGTCTTTGGCGGCCCATTCATGAAGGTTATGAAAGTTTTTAATGCCCTCCCTAGAAAACTTTAATTTGAAATCAATCTTGTGGACGGATGAAAGCAAATTTTCTAGGGAGGGCATTACAAACTTTCATAACCCACACAACACATGGGGAACACTTAAATAATTGCTTTCCTGACAGCTGGATTGGCAGAGATGGACCCATCCCTTGGCCCGCTCGCTCACCAGATCTGACCCTGCTGGACTTTTTCGTGTGGGGCCGGGCCAAGGAGCTGGTGTATACGAATGTTGAAATAAACACGAGAGAAGAACTGATAGAGAGAATGAATTCAGAGTTTGAAACAATGAAGCTGGAGATATGATGTTGAAAATAACAACAATAGAAGTGAGAAGACGGAGCCGTGCTTGTATTAGGAATCACGGACAACATTTTGACCATGAAACATAAATAAATTTAATTCAAATGTTGTTTTATTGAGACTGCCTAAAATTTAAAATTTCTCCCTTAAATTGGTTTTTAGGTCCTAATTTCAATAATTTGTAAGATATCTGCGTAAATGTTACCTCAAAAGAAAGAGCGATTATCAAGCATGTTTTCAAAAAGGTTTGAACAAAAAAAGCACGCTCCGTGATTTTTGAAATAAGGTTTACAAAAAGTATTTATAAATTTTAAAATTTGTTATGAACTTTAAATATCTGTAAAAAAAATGTCTAACGACACAGAGGCCTAAAACATGTTTTGCTAGATTGCTTACACATTAATGTAATTAAATAAAATAAAAATGAATTCGTTTATCATTCAATTTGGCCATAAATAAATAGTTTAGTTAAAACTTTAGGAATTTTTGAAAAAAATCTTAAGAAATTGGTAAAAAAAAAGTGGTAAGACTTCGTCTAAGACAACCATGGCTTAAATGGTTCTAAATTGTCTGTACTATCTTGGCCTTAAAGCTTTGCACCCATCTTCCAATCACCCTGTATTTGACATTATGTACAGTCAACAAAGGAGTTAAGTATACAGGAGCGTCGGATATAATTGAAGTTTACTAAGAAACCGATGGATGTTCTGGACTGAAATTTAATTTAATAAATGAGCTGTTTGTTTTCTATTAATAAACTAAAATTTTATTCGAGAACATCCATCGGTTTCTTAGTAAACTTCAACAATATCCGACGTCCTGTATACTTAACTCCTTTGTTGACTGTACATACATAGTTGACATTAACGTTGACTGGCCTGTTGGTCTAGTGGTCAGTGACTATGACTGCTATGCCGGAGGTCGTGGGTTCGATTCCCACCCAGGACAAATGTTTGTGTGATGAGCATGATCATTTGTTCTGTGTCTGGGTGTAATTTATCTATATATGTATGTATTTAGAAATATATAAGTATGTTTATCAGTTGTCTAGTACTCATAACACAAGCTCTGCTTAGCTTGAGACTAGACGGCGTTGTGTGATAGTTGTGGAATATAAAAAAAAAAAAAAAAAAGATTATATTTTTGTGATTCTGATTTCTAAAACCTGCGTTTTTTGTGGTTAGGTCCTGTAAGCCCCTTAAGTTAAGAAAGTCATACAGATGTCAAAATACACTGAAAAATAGTATGTCAGTAAAGTTGGGTGGTTGGGTTGGGGATGAATAAATTGTAATGTAAATTGACACACTACATCAATTTTCCGTGTCATAGTCATTTCTTACAACTGTCAAAGCTTGACAGTAATTATGATTTAAATACACGGACAGTTTAACTTGTAGTCAATTAGCTTAACAATTAATTTCTCTGACTATATCTGAACTGAATAAGAGCAGAATAATAGTATGTGGAGATTTTAATATTAATTTATTGGAAAATAACTCGAATACTGTCAGATTGTTAAGTCTTTTTAGGTCATTTGATTTGTCAAATGTTTTTATTGAACCAACCCGAGTGACAGCTTCTTCTGCCACTTGTATTGATAATGTTTTTTGTAATTGTGATTACTTACACAAAGAAATTGTAAATAAGTTGCCATCTGATCACAGTGGACAAAAAATAACATTTAGCTCCTACATGCCTTTACAAAAAATTCAAATAAGGTTTAGGACAATTACATGTAAAAAGTTAGAGAAATTAAATAATTCTTTGGCCAGTAAGTTATGTGATCAGAATTTTAATAATATAGGTGACCCAAATGAATTCTACGCCGAGTTCTTTTCAATATTAAACGCGCAGTTTAATGACACTTTTCCACTAAAAACTAAAAATATTCACACAAAGTTTTTATTTAGTGACTGGGCGACTCCAGGTATTCGTAAAAGCAGGGAAAAACTTTTTGAACTCTATGGCTTAAAGCAACATATGAATAATACAAACTTTCATCAGTATGTTGCAAAATATTCAAAAACTTTTAAAAGTGTGTGCCAAAAAGCTAAAGCTCTTTATATTAGCAATAAAATAAAATCAGCTGATGATAAAATAAAAACTACCTGGCAAATAATAAATAATGAAACAGGTAGGAAAAAACAGCCTAACACTGAATTTAATTTAGAGACTGCACATGGCCCCATCAACTCAGATGTAGAAATAGCTCAGGAATTTGAAAACTTTTTTTCTAATATTCCCCTTAAAACTACTGAAGCTTTAAATTCATCCCCCACGCTTTCTGCTGCCTTACTTAAAAAGAATGTAAAGGCATGCCCTTTGGAGTTTAGGTTTCAGCATACAAGCCCCCAGGCTGTTATAAAAGCTTTTAGAGATCTTAACATTAAATCAACAGAAGATCTCTGGGGAATGTCTGTAAAAGTATGTAGATCTTTCATCGAAACTATTGCACCCTATTTAGCTTTCATATTTAACACCAGTGTTGACCAAGGAGTCTTTCCGGATCTTATGAAACATAGTAAAGTAGTACCATTGTTCAAATCCGGTGATAGTAAAGATCCTAACAATTATAGACCTGTGTCAATTCTACCAGTTCTCAGTAAGGTGTTTGAAAAGTTGATGCTCAATCAAATGTTACGTCACTTTAATAAAAATTCCATCTTTCATGAACACCAGTACGGTTTCACCAAAGGGCGTTGCACTACTGACGCCGGTGTTACCCTTATAAAGAACATTTTTAACGCCTGGGAAGAAGCACAAGATGCCATTGGAATCTTTTGCGACCTCTCTAAGGCGTTCGATTGCGTAAACCACGAGACACTTCTGATGAAACTGGAGCACTATGGAATTAGAAAAGCAGCACTTGACTTGCTAAGATCATACCTGAAAGATAGAAAGGTTAAAGTTCAAGTAAACGGCGTAAACTCATTAGGGTCTGAAATGACAATGGGTGTTCCTCAAGGTTCGATATTGGGTCCATTCCTCTTTTTAGTTTACATCAATGATTTACCCCAATTACTTCAAAATCAACCGAAGATGGTGTTATTTGCAGATGACACATCATTAATCTTTAAAATAGACCGACGGTCACAAAATCTTGACGACGTGAATAACTCTATTCTTCAGGTCCAAGATTGGTTTACGGTAAATAATTTAGTACTTAATGAAAAAAAAACCAAATGCATTAGATTTAAATTACCGAATGTTAGAAGTAGCGAATGTGAAATCATATTGAATGGCCAAAAACTAGAATTTATTGATCAGACAGTTTTCCTAGGAATCACGCTAGACGAGAAATTACAATGGGGACCTCATATAACATCTATTGCGGGGCGGCTAAGCTCCGCCGCTTATGCTGTTAGAAAGATAAGACAGTTAACAGATGTAGAAACCGCGCGTTTGGTCTATTTTAGTTACTTCCACAGTATTATGTCATATGGCATTTTACTATGGGGTCGGGCTGCTGACATTGAATCCATTTTTATTTTACAAAAGAGAGCTGTCAGAGCCATTTACAATCTACGTCGTCGCGAATCTCTTAGGGAACTATTTAAAAAGGTTAATATCATGACGGTACCTTGCCAATTCATTTATGAAAATATTATGTATGTAAGAAAAAATCAACATCTTTTTAATAAAATAAGTGATAGGCATAATTTTAATACTAGAAATAAAGATAAATTAGATCAACCTTTTTTCAGATTATCTAAAGTACATACATCTTTTATGGGGTACTGTGTTAAATGCTACAACAAAATACCTTGTGACATATTGCAATTAAATGAAAGAAAATTTAAAACTCATATTAAAAGTACACTTTGTAAACAAGGATATTACAAATTAGAGGATTATATCCAAGATAAGAATGTTTGGAAACATGCTGGTCCTGCTCCATAGGACAATCTAAAAGTCTAGACAAAATCAAACTTGTTCCTAATTTAATTTATATGTATATTTTTAATTATGACATCTTATTCTAATTCAATTTTACAATCTGCGACTACAGTGGCTCACACACTTGTTAAAGTTCAACTACTTTTGCATTTTTTCATTTTTCTTTTTTTTTTTAAATAACTTGTAAATATGTGAGCACCATGTATCTATCACTTATTTGATTTACCTGTCATTGCTTAATTTTTAATTCTTTTTACCTTTTGTGGTAGACTAATTTTATTATGGGTGCATCGTGTTCACATATAAATTTTATTATGTATACAAGACCTTGTAAAACATTTTTAAAAGAGTAACGGTGGAGTTTCTTGCCCATTCTTCTCCATACGAAAACTACCTTTTCGAATGGGCGACTAGAATCATTTCTATTTAGTTTTTTTTTGACGTTCAAAAGTGCCTTTAATGTGCCTATTTGAAATAAATGATTTGACTTTGACTTTGACTTTTTCAAAAACTGTTTTTTTTTCCTTTTTTTCTTTTCCAGCGGAAAAGCAAAAGTCTTTGAAGAAAACATTTTGCTTTCGCAGATGTCTTTTATCGTATGTCTCTCTATTCATAAAAGTAAGTTCTAATGATTATACGATGCGACGAAGACGGTAACTGCTTTCTCGGAATACTAGTAACATTTACAGAGACTGCAGGCTTTGAGGGTACAATAATAATTATGTTTAAGTTTGTTGAAATTATTTCAAACAATGAGATAATTAATAATAATAATATGTATTTTTTTGTTTATAAAAAGGGATATATTTACAATTCTTAAGATCCAGAAAATCATGCCACTGGTTGAAGCAATTGTACCTTCCTTTCCAACTGGCTGTGATTTGACAGTCTAAAAATTAACGGCACTTGCATACAGTTTGTATTGATGGGACGTATGTATTCTTTGTTTAGGACATTACCAACGTACCTATCGATACCTACGGCAAGTATCGAGAGGATGAATGAAAAATAAAAGAAGTATGTAAGAATCGTAGCAGGTGACGTTTTGTAGTTAGAAAAAGAGCATGAGTCTATGCATGTCTCATCGTCGGCTTTGTCTCGGTCACCTCTGACCTAGACTAGAGTCAAGAGCAAACCCATTTAAAAACAAAAATGTATCTATCTAAACTGCATTCGCGTTTTGTTTGCCAAAAATGTAAACAAATATGAGTTTATGGAAAAATAACTTTAAATCCTACACCATAAAGCTCAATTTACGCTACATCTTCAAACATTTTTATAACTATTCCAATAGTGCTAGTCACTCAGAAATCAACCTTATGCACATTAAAATAAAGTTGACATTTGTTTAACTTGAAATAATATTAATTTTAAACATGAGTTTGATTGACTTTACAGAAAATATTCAACAGTCAGTATCTAGTACCGAAACCAGAAACCACAATCGCCAACAAAACCACAAAGCAATCTTTTAAACTGAGCTCAATGTTGCAACAGGTCCGCAGTGTATTGAACTTGTATAAGCTCGCTCTAGCTTCCTCGATTGATAAACAGCATTTTAAGTTTTTCCTCCATTCAGGATGGAAATAATTTAATGGCTTTGGAAATGGCTGTATTGCAACTCTATTGATAACTTCCTTAAGAAGCTTAAGGATGGTTTCACACTGTTTGGTGCAATTTTGTTTCTAGATGTTGTTAAAGATATTCGATATGGTGAATCAGCGGTTGTACCTTATATTTACTTTTGTATAATTTTGTGTTTTGTACGCAGTGGCATGCTGGTTGCGAATACTACGCACCTGACCTTTCTGTAGAAAATCACACTAATATTATAAAGGCGAAAGTTTATGAGTGTGGGGGTGTGTTTATATGTTTGTTACTTCTTCACGCTCAAACGGCTGGACCAATTTTAATATAATTTTGTATGGAGGTAGCTAACACCCTGGATTAACATATTATAGGCTACTTTTTATCCCGATATTCCCACGGGATCGACATTTACGCGGGTGAAACCGCGGGGCGCAGCTAGTTACCAATAATTGACAATACAGAGAGTTGCCGAAAATCGAATTGAATGGCGTGCAATAGGAGAGGCCTATGTCCAGCAGTGGACTGCTATAGGCCGATGATGATATTCTTTTAAAACGCATCTTTTATAATGACATCATTCCTCAATCTCAATTTCGTTAAACTTTGTCCCAATGCTGGGCAAATGAGAAGTTAAATAAATAATAATTCGACGTGCTGCCAACGTTTTTATCCGAGTTTTACTAAACCCAATGTCGGATCGTCCGACTTCAAAAAATGATATTCCATCGGATAGTATGGAAACCCTCTAAGAAAACGATAAAAGCTCGCAGCTATTTGAAATTTTGTTGGCGGATCAGTTAAAATGGATTTTGTTTAAAAAACATTAGATTACATGTATATTTTTTCTTACAAACAGTTGTTGAGTTAGGGGCCCGTGGCTAAATAATAACAACCGCGGGGTCGACCGAAGGTTAAGCTACGCTTGTCGCAGCCGGTTTGTGGACGGGTGACCATTCATTACATATCGAGACTACTTTGTGCCTCGGAAAGCACGTAAAGCCGTTGGTCAAGGCTGTCACGTTGTGATTCGTATATTTTTGATAGTCGGAAGCCCAAAAATTCTAACTAGCAAGGGGTTTCGTGTTACCTATGAACTGGCTTGTGGAGGTCAGATAGGCAGTCGCTCCATGCAAAAACTGGTATTCAGCAGCATCCGGATAGATTGGAAGCCGATCCCAAAGTAGTTAGGAAAATTTTGGGCAATTTGATTTTTGACAATCAGTTGCTGAATTATTTGGTGGTATTATTGGACTAGTAACAGAAGTTCTATATACTCCAACAATGATGTTTGTAAAGTTCTTTGCCCACAACCCAAAGAAGAGAGTTATTCCGGTCTGATTCCCTGAACCCCCCCCCACCCCCTCCTCGATCCCCTGCTTGTTCGTCTTCTGTTTTAATCTCTGTTTTATCCACTATAAACTTTCTCATTCCGGTTTGATCCGCTTTTTCTTTTGTTTTTATTCCTGAAGGATCGTCAGCAACAAAAATAAGTACAGGGTTTATTGAAATACTTATGGTAGTAGGTACCAGAAATTCTGTTGGACTACGAAGGATGTAGGATGCTGATCTACAATGTGTAACTGAATTGATGGATATTATGTAGGTAAGCAGTTTATCCAGAATGGTTTACTGAAAAGATTTCTGTAATTTGTAATATTACAAATTACAGAAAACCGCACACCCACCGCACGCACCGCACGCACCGCACCGCACGTGTCCTTTAGCATGCATTTGTTTTACATGAAGGTGACATCGACGTAACGAGCCAAACCGCGACCGCGAGGTATCGCAGTGAATCTTCGGCATGTAGTTAGGTACCCTTACTTTAAACGGATCCAAAGGCACATTATAGAACATCAATTAAATTTTATATTAAGAATAAGTACCTGATTTTGTGTTGTTTTCTCAGTTAAATGAACAGGAACAATAATAAAGTACCTGACTGTATTATCCCAACCTCATTTTGCTACGCCATTTCAATGTGTAAAAAAGAAACATGTTCAACTGGATCGTTAAAGTGTTCCGTACTTTAACAATAACATCACCAGCGCAATATTTTGTTCTGCGTACCTCATGAAGCTCAGTTTGTTTTTAACAAAAAATAAAATTATAATATCCTAAGCTAACTCAAACAAAAATATAGCATTGAAAAATTCCTTCGCATCGCTGTCGAATGGTAATGTACAGACGCCAGCACATCAAGCTACTGCAACCTGTCAAATTTATTTAATAGACTTTCAACTTTATCGCCAAAGCTTAAGGTTCAAAGTTGATTGGGAAAATTTGACAGTTTCACGTAGCTTGATGTCTGTACCCAAGAGACTGGTGGCATTGCCCCGTTAACCGTTAACCACTGGATAGCCCTTGGGAAAGTGTCAACCAGCCGTTTGAAGATTTCGTTGAACCAACCATCCCTCTACCCCCCCCCCCCCCCTCCTCGATCTCCTGCTAGTTCGTCTTCTGTTTTAATCTCTGTCTTATCCACTTTAATAAAAGCAAGAAGTAGATAGTTCTACGAACCTATTATTTTATGAGAATATCATTTTGGATTTTTGACTTTAATGAGGTTTCTTCTTTGTGGTTCCCTTAAAGTTATGCGGTCTTTCTGCAGTGTGTCGCTCAGTAAATACTGCCTCCAGAAGACTTCTTGATCGCGTTTGTATCAATCGTATTCATACGAAAACAGCTTCTGCAAAACGTGGGCACGCAGATATATAACAGCTTCAGCCTAATAGAGAGAGAGATGGTGGCCCAGTGGTAACTGCCGTGACTTACCAGTTGTAGGTTGTAGGATTGAACCCAGACAGGCGCTTTACTTTGTATAAATTATTTTGTCAAAACGGTGAAGGAAAACATCGTGAGTAAAATTTCGAAGATATGTGTCATCTACCAACCTGCACTGGGCACGCGTGGTGGATTAATGCAGAAACAGGCCTCAGCAGTGGGAACATTATAGGCTGATTATGTTGTCATCATAATATAAGGGTTCTGCATTTTATTTCGGGTTACGGAACCTTAAAAAAACAACTGGTGAATGTTGGAAAAAAATCGCGATTCCATAAATTGTTCAGTAAAACTTGAATGTGTTTCTTTCATTTCGCGTTTATCCTGAATTTCTTTGCTGGCTTTAATTTAAAAAGTTGGATTGATGTCCTCGGGCCGAAATCACAGGCTGTTTTTTGTATGACTATGTTTATGAAGTACAAATTACCCTGTTTTTTCCCTCCTTTCAACGGGTATCGCTCGTTAGTGTATATTTTTTTGGTGTCTGCTTATGAAACTGTTGATACTATTATAATAATATGTTTGGGAGAAGGGTGGTTATTTTTAGCTGTTATTTTTAGGGCTAAAATGTGTTATAATATTTTTTACGTCTAGGTGGAAAGGAACACAGACGCTGGCAGAAACACTTCGGTTGTGAGCATAACAAATGTGAAGGAGAAGCGCTGAGTAGGGGAAGGTTGCGATCATTGGACTAGCTCTTTCATTGGACCACCAAGGTATTTCCAAAACTGTGCAAGCTAGCAATATCCAAACTAGTCGAAACGAGTCCGTGACGACTCAGTTGCACCCCCCTCTTACCTCAGTGACGTTGCGTCACGTGGCGAGGAGAGACGTGTGACGTTGTCTTTGCGGCGGTCAAAATCTAATTATTACACTCAGGACAGTTTGACGTAAGTATCATTGCATTCATATTTGTCTGCGTGCACTGTTATGAACTATTAGACAATTTAATTGTGATTCCATGAGTGTTATTCAATTTTGTCTAATCATGACCATGTATATTTTATTTTATTTTTTCTTAACGAATACCTTGTTGCCATCAATGGACCACAAGAGAGTTCCACCGTTGGACCGGTCCAATCATAGAAACTTTTTACTGTATTTTTCTGCTTATACTTAATTATGGGAATAGGTCCCGAGTATTTCACTAATTATGGAAAAAAACCATAGAAGAATCATTATATATTATAATTTAAAATTCCAGAATTTCGCCGAAAAAAGGAAGTACTTTACATGGAATGAAACAAGTATGAACCTTGCTTTAGAATCAGTAAGGAAACAAAGAGTTGGTTTAAGTGAAGCAAGCAGAATATGAGTCCCGAAAGCAACAATTGCTATTACTACAAGCGACCTTAGCTCTCTTTAGACTGTATCTTAATTTTGATGACTTGTTGGGCTCGCTAAATGTGCCAAATGTAAAATTTTATTAAATACTAATTATGTAGCCTATAAATATAGTTTGTTTGCTTGTCGTATGTTATGAGTAATGTTTGTCTCTCCTCGTATGTCACAATTTTGTAATATTGATAATTATAATTAGTTGCCTCGATTGGACCACTAGAACAAATTTCTCTAAGTCCATTGATGGCAACCTGGTGGTTCATTGAAGGTGCCCATGGTCCAAAGAAGGCAACAGCTCAAGATTTTGTTTTCTTCGTTTATAGGAAAAAGTGTAAGCCCGAATTGTTTGTGCGTTTGATTATTATAAATAAAGGTCCTACGAAATAGAAATAATAAACTGCTTTCATTTTAACACTTACACTTTTTGAGGTATGAGGTCGTAAAGTTATGTGGTCCATTCATAGCAACCTTCCCCTATAACTGGTCGGGATATCAACCAACCGCGAATGATACCCTGCAGTACGTCTGGTAGTCCAGTAGTATAGGGGCCTGTGTGGTGGATTATAGCGTTCTCATAGAAAAGGGTCTGGAAATGGCACTGCTACCTACTTTACTAGTACTTATGATATACATACCTCTACGATTTTTATCATAAGGCAGAAACAGAACACCATTTTCTTCGGTTCTTCCATAATAATACTTTTTGCTTAATCCACGTCTCACATTTGGTCCCACACGCCAGTCGCGTTACAGCCTGTAATAGTCCAACTACTTGGCTAGAGGTTCTTTCTTAGATAGAAAAGGAATGTGTGTTGAATTCGAGATTTTGAGAAAAGGATTTAATAAAATAGCTGTATAGATATATAGAGGCATGAGGAAACGGTGTGTAAAGTTCATTCATACTCTATAGAAAAGGGAGGATCCTTCGACCGGTCGTATCTAGTGGGCAACTGCCTGACGATTGATGTCGGGACGTTGTATATATGCTAGTTACGCGGTAAACTCTGCTTGTGCGATGCAGGATTTTGCATGACGTCAGTATGATGCGTAGTTCTTATGTGGCGGTGTAGATGCCGCTACAGATACATGCTATTTTTGTTCGGTGAAGGCCGTTGGAATCCGCTGGATGTAAGAAGCACAGAACTGGTCAAAGTGGCGATGCTTGTCGGAGGCTTATGTCCAGCAGTGGACATCTTTCGAATGAATGCTGATGATAATGCTAGTTTAGTCGATCGTCAAACTCCTGTTTCTGTCAATAGGTCAACGACACACTATCATCCGATGTATGACCTAAGTGCGTAAAATTACATCTAACAACACATTACGTAGGTAGGTCATTAAAAATTTTAGGTTAGTTAACTCCAATAATAACATAAGTGCTACGGCCTCTTATCACGCTTTATTTCATTTAACACAATTTTGTAGGTACCTACGAGGTAATTTGTGCAGAAATAAATCATTTATGATTTACAACTGGTTACACAGTGTTTGTGCTGACATAAGCGTTGCGTAGAAAACGCGCGCAGGTTATGATGTGACCGCCATTTTGAAATTGCGCGCTTTTCGGCGTGTTTTCGCGGTTACTCGTCTATTCGCTCGCAGCTCTAGCGGATTGTCTTAATTGATAAATAAAAATGATTCTTATATGCTTGCTCTGAACATCTATAATCCAATTGGAAGCAAATACATGAGGCATTTTAACTTGGTCTCTGAAACTGAGGTTAAACCATAGGCCTCAATGATCCTATATTTCACTAAGGTTGACGATTCTTCTTCTTTTTTTCGTGTCGTTGGTACTCTTCCTCGTTGTTTTTATTTCATAAATACAACATTATTTTTTATATGCGAAACCCGAAACACGTGTCTAGTATTTTTATGTAAAGAATCTATCTACAAAATTTCAAAACTGTATCATGAAAAATCACAAAGTTTTAAGCTTGTTAAGTTACCTGTTTGTCCGTACAAAAAAATGCTCACCCGCGCCGCGCCGTCTTGCGCTCATTGATAATAGTACCTAAGTACCTAACCGTTCGGCGCGGAGATTGGATAACCACCTATAAGTGTCGCTCAGTGTCCAACTTTTAACCTTTCTTAAATATTTTTGACAAAATATGACATGGGGTAAAAATTATTGGAATCGATTCAGTTACTTATTCTGAACAAACTACTATGTTCAGGTTTCGCATATATTAAAAATAATGTTGTATAGTTTGAGCCGAGTAGGCGGACACATTGATTGCAGCATTAGTGGTAGTCTTTAGGCATGGTCAGGGGCATGGTCTGACGTATACGCACTGGGTGTTGGATGGGTTGATCATACTGCTATGTAATTTGTAGATTGATAAATGCATGTATGTCAACAAAAGAGATAAGTATGCAGGATCGTCGGATATAGTTGAAGTTTAGTAAGAAACCGATGGATGTTCTCGAATAAAATTTAATTGTATTAATAGAAAACAAACAGCTTATTTAACAAATTAAATTTATATAATACGTCACGGATATACAAATTTTAGTAATGAAATCAAGTTGAATGTTTCTAGAACGTTGGTGCTTTACATAAACAAGGTTTTTGATAAACAATATTGTTGTACTTATAATATTTAATCCCGCGTGAACAGTGTTATGCAGAAAAAGTTTTATCACCAAAACAATTTCCTATTGAAACCGTAATGCAAAGTAAAACATTTCCAACAATTTAATTGGCATACAGACAACGTGAAAACGAACTATCAGATCCCCTACAATAACTAGGACTGTTACTCATAATTACAGCTTCCTTTGTTCTTTCACGTTAAAGGCAATCCTTTTATGTTGCCAGCTTACAAAATGGTATTCAAGCAAAATCATTTTCTATTACGAGTGAATTCTTATTACGAGTCGTGAGATTGTCTCTGGACAATGGTCCAGAACGTAATCATTGTGTCATTTATGAACAATCCCTATTCAGAATAGAATGATATCTTGAATAGAATGATATCTGACACAGAGCGGGAAACTTGCGCTGATAAAATTGATCGTCTGAATGATGCTAGAAAGGGGCTAGAAAGGGGTTACTTCGTAGATAACTCCTCAGTTTCTAATCGGCCTCAAATAACATGAATTCATGAAATAGTCGTTTATTAAGGTAATATGAACTTACAGAGTTGTATTGTTAATTTTTATGATTGTAATTCTATAAATAAATATTTGGTACGGCCGCGAATCATATTTATTTGATTTATACAGACCTGAAAATTGCGAAAAACGTAAGAAAAATTTTAATTTCGCGGACTACTCTGACGAAATGCGGTCAGAGAGACTTTTGAAAAATCCTAAGTAAAAAGTCGTAATTCAAGGTTTGGCTCTCGCCTATTTCATCTTCCAATATTGGACCAATTTAAAAGATATTTCATAAAATGATTTATAAGGAAGGTTATATGTATACTGTGTCTCTATGTTTTCTTTTTCAATAATATTTGTCAAATTTGTACTCTAGGCCTCTGTTGACAGCGGTTTAAATCGGAATGTTTTGAGTATTCTAGTGCTTATAAAAATAATGTATCATCAAAAAGGAAAACATAGCGACGTACAAGTAGTTAATATTTATTATTCTGTAGAAAATCATTGCTTTATGGTCATTAACCTTTAGACCGCTACAGTCATGTATAGATGACAAACCAAAATGTGCCCAGCACGCCACGGTTCGCCTACATGACAGAATTTGACGCCGAGGGCACGTTTTTGATTTTTTGACGTGTGGCGGTCAAAAAGTTAACCAGAAAGAAAACAGGCGAGAGCGTTTCTATGGAGAAACGACCACCCACATTTCCTCTTAACCTACATGGTCACTTATGAGACGTCAGAAGCTAGACATCAGCTAGCTAGCTGGGCACGGTTTCAATTGGTCGTTTTCTATAGATAGGAGCCGGCAAGAAACTCAGCGGTGACTTAAAAAAAATAGGAATTAATTACGTAAGTAATCACACTAATATTATAAAGGCGAAAGTTTGTGAGGGGGGGTGTGTGGGGGTGTGTTTATATGTTTGTTACTTCTTCACGCTCAAACGGCTGGACCAATTTTGTTTAAACTTGGTATGGAGGAAGCTGACACCCTGGATTAAAATATAGGCTACTTTTTATCCCGATATTCCCACGGGATCGACATTCACGCGGGTGTAACCGCGGGGTGCAGCTAGTATTTAATAATGTACAGACGCCAGCACATCAAGCTACTACAATGCTTAATAGATTTTCAATTTTTCGTTGAACTCGTTTTTCGTTGAAATCGTTCGACGGCAGTGGTTATGCGATTGACTGCTGCGCTGCGTGTCGCGGGTTCGATTCCTGCACGGAACAAATATTTGTATGACCTACAAGTAGTTGTTCCGGGTCTGGCTGTACGTGAATTTAAATGTTTGTAAACGCACCCACAATACAGGAGAAATTCCTAGTGTGGGGCAACGATTTTCATTAAAAAAAAAATCGCTAAAGTATAAGGTTCAAAGTTGATTGGGAAAATGTATCAGTTTCAGGCAGCTTGATGTGCTGGTGTCTGTATAATAAAAACCCAAACGCACTTTTCCGAACCCACATTCAAAAGTGCCGTTTGCGACTACTAAGGCTAACGAGATAGTTGATGATTCATCATCATCATCTGCCTAGCCTTTTCCCAACTATATTGGGGTCTGCTTCCAGTCTAAGCGGATATAGCTGAATACTTGTATTTTACATGGAGCGAGTACCTATCTGATCACCACAACCCAGTTACTGGGTAATACGATACTCCTTGGTAAGACTGGTTGTTAGACTTTCGGGCTTCTGACTACCCGTAACGACTGTCAAAGATCCACGAATGACAGCCGGGACCAACGGCTTAACGTGCTTTCCGAGGCACGGAGGGGTCACGGTATGTAAAGATGGTCGCCCATCCACAGACCAATCGCGGCAAGGGTAGCTTAACCTGATTGATCGACCTGTGCGGCTGTTATTATTTAGCCCCGAGCCCCTCATTATACAAGGTGTTGATTTGCATCCTCGTCAAATTTCAGGAGGTTGACATAAAAGACATTTTAGTATTTTAGTACTTAGTAAAGTAAAAGGCGTTTGTTTGTGTGTGAATGCGCGGTAATAGGCCTAGTAACAGACGGGCCGCGTTTAAATACGGCTGGTTCACACTTACGGATTTCCGTAAATAAGAAAAAAAAAAAACTACCCATTTTATTGCCGATTTGGGTCGAGAATCATTAGCATAATTACGTCCTTGAATTTGACTAGGATGCAAATCAACACCTTGTATAACCAAAAATCTCAGGAAACCATATTTACCAATGTAAATCTATTTATACTCATCCTGCAAAAGCCATAACTAACAAAACCCACCTAGAGAACACAATAACACCGATCTAGTGCGATATCTGAATTAATAGACACGGTCCACTGAGCGTGTAGTGGTATGCGGTGTGACCGCACGCAAAGTCTAGATGTACAGACGCTAGCACATGAAGCTACCCGAAACTGTAAAATTTTCCCAATCAACCTTGAACCTAATGCTTCAGCGATAAAGTTGAAAATCTATTAAAGAAATTTCACAGATTGTAGTAGCTTGGTGTGCTTTCGTCTGTACATCCGAACCGGACCGGTGACCGTGATCTGCCGGAATAGTTGGTCGATGCCGTTTACGGAGGCTTGAGTAAAGACGAGAATATCTGAAGCTGAAGATGGAAATAGAAGATATTATTAAGATTGTGGTTTGAGTCGTTGAGAGGAAAGGAAGAAACGGTATTTCCAAGGCAGATGTGAATGGGAACATCGGAAGTGGACACCTCATAAGGACATAATATACAAGACTTACTGACCATAATGGTTATGTTCTTTGGAAAGGTCAGGTGCGTAGTACTCGCGAGCGGCGTGTGTGTAAGACCAGATGTATGAACGTAAACGAGGCAAAGGATGTACGAATTAGGTGGCGTTCTGTAGTTTGCCTACCCCGGTGGCAAAAAGGCGTGTATGTATATAGTACATACGTACTAGCAGCGCCCCGCGGTTTCACCAACATCAGTGTCGATCCTGTGGGAATATCGGGATAAAAACTATCCTATGTCCTTCCCCGGGATGCAATCTATGTCTCTGCCAAATTTTATCGAAATCCGTTCAGTGGTTTAGGCGTGAAAATGTAACATACAGACAGAGAGTCAGACAGAGTTACTTTCGAATTTATGTTATTAGTAAGGAAATAAGGATTAAGATTGTAGTTTTGCGTATTTAACTTTCTCGCGTAGAAATCGCTATCTGAAGTGTCGAGTATAATTTTCATGCGTTTTACACTCTTTTACATATTTGACTTACTCGGTTTATTCATGATCTGTTTGAAATATAAATTTTATTAGTCCAATTAATATTCCTAGATGAAAAATTCCCGGAATAAAAAGTCCTAATACCTCCACAAAATGATAAGCCCCACAAAATAGACAAAACAAACCTTTGCTTGAATTTCTTCTCATAGCACGTCTTTTCTTTGTTCAAAAAACCATAATATTCTGAAACGTAGCCTCCTTTCGTTGCAACTTTTTGGTTTGAATTTTTCTTTTTAATCATCAAACGCAAATACATTTCCCTTGTGGATTTTAAGGTTTTAAATGCAAAGTCTGGCAACTAGTAAAAACAAAAAAAAAAGGAAAAACGTTCTATTTCGAATATTTGAATGAGTTCATTGATACAAGTTTGAGCAGCACGCTTAGCATAATAGTATTGAAGAGGGAATTAGAATATTTTTATTAAAGATCTTTAAACTTTTAACGCGTTTTTCTTTTCGCTGCATGAAATTTTAAAGAAATTGTAATGCATGCCAATTTGGGGATTGCACTGGAGTTATTTATTTTTAAAAGTAACAGGTATTCGAGTACAAATTATTACTGTGTAGTATTCTACACAGTAATAATTTGTACTCGAATACCTGCAAGCAAGCAAGTATTATTATGCTTGCCTGCAAAAATGTCCACTATGAAACAAGCGCATTGCAAGGGGCGGAACCAGAAATATGTACGTTCGGTTATAGAAAGAAAAAAAAAAAAATTTATATGTCACACACGTGTTTACATGCATAAACATAAAATAGGAAATAAAAATCCATAAAACTATTCTGTAAATCGATTCAAGAAATGATGTTCCAAGATAATTGACCTTCGCGCTGCCGATGATTCGAGCAGATAGCTATTCGAGATTTTGATGCATCGAGGTAGTGAACTGTCGCGCTCATAAATAATTCATCTATTTAATTTACTATCGAGTTAACGTGTTCGAGGAAGTGTTATTAGATCTCACGTCATTCGATTTCAGATAGAGAACCACGATGCAACACAGTATGTGAATCCGGCTTTTGTGTCGGTCATCAAAAACTCTCATAGGTATCATTTAAAAGTTTCACTGACTATCCTTTCTACAATTTTACTGAACGTAAATTAATGGAGTCGTTTTGAGCTACAATGCCAGGTTACACTGGTTTACGCTTCTCTGGCCAGTCCCTTCGCGCTCCGAAGCACTTCGATTCGCTTCATCAGCCCTGAATCACGCATTTAAGAATCGGGACTAACAATGCGTGACTTTACATAGTCAATAATTTAAGGGGCTTACAGGACCTAAACGCAAAAAAACGCAAGTTTTAGAAGCAATAAAAGTATATGATCGGTTACAGTAAACAAAATCAGAAAAATATATGATATTCTTCAGGATATATGCTAGGTAGGTAGTATATTGAAAACATAATACAACTCGGTAGAAAAAAATCATGAAGATACTTCTAAAAACTTCCTTTTTACAATAAAAACCATACTAATATAAATAGAGTCATTCTGATTTTTTGTCAGATTTTTCTACAAGCAACACACTAAAGCACTAGTGTTTTAATTTTTTAGTCCAAACAATAGATTTTTTGTAAATAGATAATTGATTCATATTTTTGCAATAAATTACCAGCGTTGTGTCGTCGCGCTTCTCTTTCCTTTCTATGCAGTCCGACAGTGAATGCGCTTTAGGTCATGTAAGCAACTTTTTTTTTTTTTTCCGGATGGGGTATCATCGAGTGACCCCCTCCCGCTCTGGGTGGAGCGGAAGGGAGTGTCAGACTCTTACTGACTAAAACCCACCCGTGTTCCTTCCTTAGCCCTTTATGTTCCGGGCCAGCGGTAACCCTTTCGGACAATCACGCTGACCCGGACAATCCCGCTGACCATGTAAGCCCCTAAGTCAAACTTCAGCAAACCATCCACACGACCTTCAAATAATTTATATCCAACAAATGAAGGGAATCTTGTCTAACATTCTAGTGTAGACGTCTTTACGAGTCGGACGTCACTACAGCGACACATTCTAAGTGATATACATATATCCCTTCGGTGCTCCTTAGGGTGCGGGTACACGTTTAACTTATATTGCTCAGGCAATATTGATTGAACGTCAGGACATAATCAAGTAATTTACTGTAGCAGTAATTTTTGTGATTGCTACAGGGCACTGTAATTAAATGAATTCTTATCGTCTTTTTGAGGCATACAGTCAATCTAAAAAAGATGATAAGAATTGATTTAATTATCTACAATCTTATTCTTTAATATTGTTTTATCAATGTGTAGCCAAGAAACATCACATTGGGTACTTAATTGTAAATACACATTGATACGATATTATAGAACTTAAATTGTAGCCATTCAAATTAATTTTTTTTAAGTACAGGTACATCTTTTTTAGGCTGAAAGTACTGCCATAGCAAAAATTGCAATTACACGGGCAACTTCGTTGCCAAATAGGCAACGTTAGTCAAAATGTCACGACATCATCAAGCAATTTACTGTAATGTTAACATGTGACAATGTTGAGATACCTCACCATAACTGAACAATCGGGAGCTAATTACCTACTTACTTTTAAGAATTAAAATAGATTGCCCTATTCCCTCCAGCAACTGTTCAATCAGTCTGTCTAATGTTTACCAGTATACCAGTCTTTTACATGGAGCGAACGCCTATCTAAACGCCACAGCCGAAATGACTGGAAAATGTTAACAACAACTGTCACTGCAACTGTCGCCGGGCAATAATTGCTCAAAAAAATTGCCCGTGTAACCACAGCTTTAGGTGACCCTTAGAGGTTTATGAGACGCCATAAGACGTTGCAATACATCTTATATTGCATGTTTGACAACACATGGTGGGGATATTGCTCGAATTTTGCGCAAGATCTGCGTTTTAGGCAAAGGTAAAGGACGCTTGTTGTGTATTTAAAGGACCAATAGTTCTGTTTTATTGCTCCAGTAGAGTTTTATGTTGTATTTAAGTTTTGATGTTTAATTCAAGTGTGTTTTATGTGCTTTCGTGTGCGTTGGGTTCTCATTTGATGGAGTTATGGAGACATTAAATGCTGGTGTTTCTATTCTGGTGTATTCACTGCTTTAGTCGTGTGCAGTTTCATAAGATTGCATGACTTATTTCAACCTAAACGATAGCTTTTAGTTAACTGTCAAGTCAGTGGCCCGAAATGTTACGTTTACTGCGCATGTTCGTGCTACTCTAGTAGGAGAGTAATGGGGGGTCTGGATCATACTAGATCCATACCCCCCATTACTCTCTATTCAAAATGATATTTCTATACAGAAATCTTTGTTCAAAACGTTACATCTATTCAGGAATCTTATTTCTGAACGGTTCTTCCGTTCACGCTAAAGTGATGAATGTATTCTAGCTTCTCTATTCAAAACGAATATAGGTGTTTAGTTCCTTTAAATGATTTTTACTCTATGACGAATGCATATTTATTGAGAGACTAAAAAACACGCCTAGGTAGTGTTTTACTTTTTGTGGTTGGGTTGTGGTTGGTTTCGTGATAAAAGAAACAAAGTTTTCTGTCAACTAAGTAACACATTTTATTATTATTTTATAAAAAGCATGAGAAGAATAAATAATCGATTGCAAAACATTTGATTTCTTGATCCACAGTTGACATTTCATCATAGTCATTTTCCACAATTGCGTAGGCTTCAGACATTGTTTTCGGTTGGGCGAGCTTGAGTCGCTTTATAAAGAAAATAATACGGTTCTCATAGTAACCCTTTAACCTTGTTAAGTGACGTAAACGTGAATCAAGATAATTTAGTAAATTATTTAGACACCACCACTCTTCACAACAGATGGCGATCGATTTCGTTCCAATGTCTATTATTACGAATTTTTTGCTTCCTTCTTCATGTTCAGGCAGGTTTATATAATTGATCACTTGTTGTTCTCGCTGGTGCTTTGGTAAAGGAATTGAACCAGATGACCTAACCTAACTCTGCCTTCTCTTTATATTTTAGAAAGTATTTTGTATGTTCGCAAAAACTTAGGACTCTTCAAAATAAGAAGCGATTTCCACAATATAAATACACGTAGTAAAAATGAAATTGTGTTACCTAAATTTAGATTAACTAAAACTAGCAAGTCATTTCTTGTAAGCGGCGTCCGTTTTTATAACAAGTTGCCAAAGTCGGTTACAGAACTTAGCGATGGAAAATTCAAAACCTTCATCAAACGTGTCCTTATCAAAAAAGCATATTATAAGATTAAAGACTATGTTGAAGACAAGGTAGTTTGGCAATAATTCCTTCTGCACATGTGGCTGCCCTGGCTACTCATTAACGGCTTAACTATTTAAATGTCTATTAACTGCTCTCAAATTACGATGTTCATTTTTTATTTACTTTACTTTATTTACTTTTTTGACATAATCTCTTTATTACTTGACATTATATACAGAAAATTCAAATTTTTTCCATCTCTTTATTAGTGGTTGTAATGGTAATCATATCACTAGGTTTTATTAGGATTTTATTTTTTATTTATCCTTTTGATAGATTCTTGTTTTGTAAATGTGAGGACTTTGTAGGCCTTGTAGACTTTAGATCTGTAGACCATTTTTTATTTTATCAAGTACCTGATACTTGTTGACAGGCCTACGCTATCCTCCCATACCTACTGTAATTTGAAAATATTGTAAAAGCCAATTATTTTTAAAAAGAGTAACCGTGGAGTTTCTTGCCGGTTCTTCTCCATAGGAAACGACCAATTGGAACCGTGCACCTAGCTTCTGACGTTTCATAAGTGCCCATGTAGGCTTATGTGAAATAAAATATTTTGATTTTGATTTTGATTTTGATGTGAAGAATCCTGATATTCCAGAGGCGTTTTCCATAAATATCATGTCCCACTCGTCTTTAGTTAATGTTATCCGATTAGCGATATCAATGCACTCTTCCAGTAATCCATTGATTTGATCTGATGGCTTTAAATATGTTTTAATATATGGAATCGTGGAGCTGGAAACTTGATACATATACTTGCAAAGTTCAAAATGCAAGGGTGGGATTCCAGAATTTAACGTATCATGCATGTTTTGATAGAATAAATCTTCTTGCATTGTTGACCTGAGGTTTTGATGATTAAGATCGAACCATCACACTACAACGCTAAGCGTTTAATGCTGTGATGGAGATATGCATATTTAGTTATATATTCTTTTCCTTTCACAGCGTTCAAATAAAAACACTCAGGATAACGTATAGCATGTTGCATCCAAGGATCATCATAAATCTCCCAATCTTCGATAACACCTCCACATGAGAAACATGCTGCCATATCATTTATACTATTTCCATAATAAAAGAATCCCGCGTCAGCCATTTCCCTCACTAGTCTTTTCTTTTTATTAAACGTCCTCCAGTAATAATTAAATGAAAATTCACGCATTTTAAACGTGTTATACATGTCATATCGAGGTTTGTATTCATTTTTAAACATGTTCTATTTATTTTCTATTTCAATTATAAATGTATAATGATATCTTCCAGCTTTTTTCATCAACTTATAAAGACCGGGCAGGCGGAGGGGATAGACAATTCTAAGATGCGTTTTACCTAACTATAGCATTAAAACAAAAAAATATTTATTGAAGAATTTTATTATCAAAGCACCACTTATTTAAACACAATACATTTTTTAAAGCACATACAGAGTCATGATAAATACAGTTGTATACATCTTGAGAATATTTATATTGATCGTATAAACTTAACAAACTAGAACAACCTTTATCTTCTAAATTGAATATATTACAATTACTATTTTCTAAAATATGCTTTAACCATAACACTTTTTCTGAACCTTTCACGTAGATATATTTATGTTTTAAAATATTTATAACTAAATTCTGATAATTAGAATAGGGTACAAATCCTTCGCGCCAGTTTATCTTTCTGTTACGTTCAATCCATGTAACTTGTTTTTTTTCTTGTTTCGTTAATTTTTCAAATGGAAATGGTGGCTTAATTAAAAACACTTGAAATTGTTTATTACACAATATAGCGATTTCTTTTATTATAAATTCATTTGTTTCTGTTTTAAAGCCTTGAATATCCACAATAGCAATCATGATAACCTGCGCACAATGTTGCTGAGAGGTTTGTATTCCACAAGTCGATCGTTTATAATCAAACAATATGCAGTTGTGTTATCTGGTATTGCTGTAGAACATTCAATCTCCAACCTCACGTCCACTGGACCTGTTTTTAGGTTATCGTTTTGTCTTGAGCAGTCTAAGATAAAGAGAGGGGCTTTTTCTTTGAACTCCTTTAGGCCAAGCAACGGGTCTACTGGACAGTTGTAATACGACTGACGAAATTTCACAAACATTTCGTATAATATACTATATTTGTTCTCAGAAAACTTTAAACCTAATGGTTCATATGGATAATATTGTGAATTCAAAAAGAGCGTAACGTTAGTTACTTCAAAGTGATCGAAAACTGAACTGTCTTTAGTTTTATTATTTTTTCGATTAGTTTGTAAACAAAAAATTACATATCTGGGTTTTTCCAATTGTGAAGCAGTTTTAACTGACCAAGAATGCTTTGTGGTTTTAGGTAGTAACGGATACTCATATAAATCCCAATTTCTAAACGCCATCTGAATAGGTTTATCTCTTTCTAAATGTTTTAAAAGTGTCACTCGTTCTCGGTCTGATACTTTTATGTGTGGCACCCTCCACTGTACTCTTTGTATGTTTATTTGAAAATGAGCAATATCATCAGTAAGGATAACGCTATTTAAGTTAGTGTTACTTCTGTTCAATATAAGTTCATGTTTGCAATTTATCACTATTTTATTGTAATCCTCTGCAAACCCTAAAACCTTATTTAATGGTATCACTGCATTAGAATGTCCATCACTTTGAAATCCCTCTAAACTCCAACCCCATAGGGCAGCAACTTTATTTTCTGCTTCATTTAATGAGATGTATGATTTTATTGTTGACGTTATTCCAGATTTTTTTATGCGGTCTATTTCAATACCATTCATTTCGTATCTGATGTCTTGAAACAAAGACATAACAGGGTTATTAGTGAACGTAACAGTTTTCTTGATTGGATTCCCATCTTTGCCGATGAGCTTCGCTTGTCCTTCGACGTAAATTGAACTGGCTGATGGTAGGACGTATATGTCTTGCTGGTGGATGGGAATTCTGATTTCATCGTTTTCTCTAAAGCTGGTATTGTAGGGATTGTATGAATGGACTTCATAACTTTCGATTGAAGTGTCGAAGTGTGGTAATTCTAATCTGTAGTATATTCATAGTTTAAACCCTAAGGCTTTAAGAAAATCTCTATTGGCTTTAGTCAATTTCTTAGCTTTTCTCTTACGTCTTTGCACCTTAGCAATCGCAGAAGAACTAAGACGTTTTGTTTTCACTGGGGTATTTTTATAATAAACTATCATTTTGCTTTTCTTAAATGAAGACGTAACTGAACTTGTTGTTCTCCAAAGTTAATACAATGACCAAATTGATCAACAATCTTAACAGATACCGATGAAATTATATTTTTGTTTACAGGAAAGTAAATAACATTTTGTGGTATTTCCATGCACTGATGACCTGGAGTAGTATCAGATACAAATTCATGAATAAAATGAGTTGGTAATCCGTTGCAGTACGAACCGTGAACAAGATCACATTCGATTCTGATTACAGACAGACTGCTGTTAATAATGGGAATATTTGGTCTTGATTTTAATACTGAAAAGTATAGCAAACCGCACTCGTATTGATCAGATAAATGTAGTGGTGGTTGAAAGTATGTAACCAATTCCGATTTATTTCCAGAGATGGTAACCGTAGTAGACATACTTGTATACTGAACGCTTTTGTAAGATTCTGTTTATTTTATTCCTGCACTATACCAAAAATTCTTCAAAAAGTTTAAACAAAGGTGCCCACAATTAAAAGGGTGATCACGCTGAATATTATCATAATTATAGTGAACTTTGGAACCCACGTATTTTATAAATTCCTTTGGAGGTTTTAGATTTCCATAACTGTCAAAATACTCAATATAATCGTTGTATTTTGCATAGGCTACCCAATGAGAACCAGGATTTTTAGAGCTATCTAAATTAATAACTCCACATTCTTTTTTATAAGGGTGTTTAGGGAGCTCATCTCTCATAAAGACACCTCTAAAATAGGGAATATTATTTCCATACTTCAAAATGTCCAAATTACTCAAGGCTCGTTTGGGTAGCCGATATCTTAGTTTTTTGTTTTCGATACAAAAATTCCGAGCCCATCTTTATGTGGTTTAAGGTGAAGTCCTTTTCCGATGCAGAGAGCCTCCATCTTTTCATTGTGTCTCTTCGATTCAGCATACAACTTTTTTGCCATCTTGAATTCATTTATGGTTTTAGCAATACCAGCTGCACCGCCTGCTAAGGCTCCCGCCGCAGATAATCCCGCAAAAATAGGAATCAAAGGTAATACTCCACCAGATTTTGGTATAGGAATAACACGAGGAAGTTTAATGGATGAATCATTAGCTAGCTCTCTGACAGCTGTCATAGCTAACTCTATTGCCACTTTTTTGCATTTTGGTTTTAATTTTTTCATATGTCTTTTCGTTTTGTTGACCACATTTTTAAATTTATTTTTCAACCCTTTTCCAGATGCAGTTTTTCGCGAACACTTTTTGCTACTTTTTTTAAGACCAGAACCAGTTTTAACTTTTGTTGACATAGCACTGCTTACTAATCGTGCTGCCAGTTTTTCCCCTACACTCGCATCTGGGGCAACTGCTCGCTCTTTCGCCATATTTAACAAAACTAAATCTGCCTTGTGGCGATCCTTTAAGTTTGAAGACTTGTGATAGGCAATGTCGTGTTCTTTGCAATATTCGTCTAATTTATTAACGCCTTTATCTCCGCGTGTAAGCCTTTTAATTAATTTCGTGCCAGGTCCACAATAATTATATCCTGGTAAATGTAATTCAAATGGTAAATTATTTATAAGACAATTTATAAGACTGCTCTCTCCAATACCCATCGTATGACTGATGCATCATGGCTGAACACTTAATAAATATTCGATTTATCAATCCAACTGTTTTCAGAAGAAGACAAACCTAGCCATTTTACTAAAACTCTATTTCCTTTACTTCTGAGAACTTTTTCGACTAGATATAAATTAGGATGTTTTGTCTTTTGTAGCTCTTGAACATAAAATGCACCTAAAATGGGTTGGCCTCTGATTGCATCTTCAATTAGGTAGGTGATAGGAGTTGTATTTTGTATTTTTCTAATTTTAAATATTTCTGTGGACCAGTTAGGAGTATATCCTTTTTCAAACGTTCCTTTGTACTTACTGATACGTACATAATCACCTACTTTAAACTTGATTTTTATACTATCGGTTTTTACCAACCTGAAATATCTCCTCAATATACGTTTTTTATTAAAATTATTCACGTCTGCTGGAATTTCATCAATCGTCCGATGATAGGTGTGATTGTATTTATAAATAACATTATCAAGAGTATTATTTATCCAGTTATAGTTACCTTTCAAACTAAATTCCTTATACAGTTTAGATTTTAATGTTCTGATAAATCGTTCGACTATTGATGCCTTTTTTGTTGAGAAGGTTGAATAATGATTTATATGATAAGATTTCATAAGTTTTTGGAACTTATTATTATAAAATTCTGTTCCATTGTCCGTTTGCAGATTTTTGGGAACACGCCCTTTATCCAACAAAATCTTGAAAGAGTTGCATACGACATCTTTGGTTTTACTTTTCAAAGGATAGGTCCAAGCGTATTTCGAAAATGTATCAATGACAGTCAGAATAAAACGGTAATTTTTATTTTCTTTAGAAATTGATTGCATATCAACTAAATCGGCCTGCCAAAGGTCATCTATATCTTTCATAATAACCTGTCTTCGTGGAAAGTTTACCCTTGCATTTTTATGAATTTCGTTTACCACGTCGGCTTTACTCATATTCAGAATTCAGTATATAAACATTTGTCTTGAATCCAGCGATGATACTAAATGAAAATCATGTTGTTGCTACTATTTATTCTTTAATTATGTCAGCTTCTTTTAATTCTTCAATTATCGATAAAATTTCATTATCATGGTTTGTATTGCCAGCATCTCTTGAAGCCACTAATAGTTTCAGTCTCTCAACTAATTCGTTAGGGTCGTCCCAATATACCAGGTCAGTATTGTTTTTGTATTTTTTTAACTTGGGCAAGTTTCCTCCAAGTTTAGTGAGAATATTATCGGTTGACGTTTCGGAAAATAATGGTCTTATTATTTCACGATATTTTATTCCTTTATCACCTTTGATTTGACCTTTACGGTCGAAGTCTCTCTTATGAGCATTTGTATAATGCAATATATCCTTGTAGACAAGTTTATCTTTGCCGGATATTAATTTTAAATCAGGTTTTTTTTGGAATAAAAGTTCTTTCAGACCAGGCGTTAAATTATAGGATTTATCACCGATTTTAATCAAAATAGTAGTATCGTTATTCAAACTATCAATTTTAGAAAATGATACTATTGAATTTCCTATCAATAAAGTCTTGTTTTCACTTCTTATTCCAAACGGTATATTTACACCATCATAAATATCATACATTTCTAAATCCTCTGGTAATTCCATTTTAGGAGACTTTTTATCGAATTGTGCAGAATTAAGTTTTGGTTCGTAACAGTCCTCAAACTTTGTAGATGAGCTAGTATTTAAGTCTTCCAATTCAATATTTCCAGAATCAGTGAGTGTTGTATTTTCTAAATGTTTTATTTTTTCCATAGTAATATTCGAATCAACTAGAGTTTTAAGGGGATCTGTTACAGGTTTTAGCATTTTATCGAGTGACAGGTTCATTGAGTGTTCCTGGTTCTTCATTTGTTTTATTTTATTCTTTATGGAGTCTACGGACTTCATTAATTCTATTTTAATATTTTTCTCCATTGTTTATTGTAACAACTGCGTTCAGCTAAAGATCAAATTATACTGAATTTTATTTTTTTTTGTTAATTACTTATATGAATAAACAGTCAGTCAAATTTAAAAAATATATCAAAGTTCTGTCTGTACCTTCCATTATTTAATGGCGATTCTTTATTTATAAGTAGAAAATTATAAGGTTTACTCCAAACAGTTTGACAAATATTTTTGAACTCTTTCCATTGTAAATCAGAACTAACATGCTCTTCATAAATATGTTTTAAATTCACGTCATCTTGTTTGAATATAATAAGAAAATTAACATTGTCACGTAATAATTGCTTCGGAATTTTAGAATAGGTTTGAGATAAATAGAAACAATCGATTTGTTTATGCCTACCCATACAAAAATAATTGCGGATATTAATTTGATTTTCACACGCAACATCATCAAAAATAAATACAGAATTTGTTAAAGCTTCACTCGGAGAAATTACATCTTTATCATCACTGAACTCATAGAAGTTAATCTGTGGCACTCTTTTTAGTACTTCGGTCAAGAAACGGTATTTTGGTTGAAAATAAGTCTTAGAATAAAGATAAAGATTTCTGAATTTGAGTCCATTTTCATGCAGCAGTAAACTTATCATAACATTCGTTTTGCCACAGCTTGATGGACCGCATATAATACAGCGAATAGTATTTGGCAATAAAGCGCTATGTCTGATGTGGTGAATAGAGTCACTTAATCTTATATTATTAACATTGAGGGATATGGGTTGCTTGATCAACTTCATCTTACTGATTAATAAAAAACTATCTAACGTGTATATATATATATTACTTGTTACTTGTGACTATAACAGGTCGAAACTTGTATTGAGCACAAGAAAGATGCTATTCTCATATTTCATAATATGCAATCTAAGCTAAGGAGTGTACCTACTTATTATAAAACAAGCAATCACTTTGTTACTGTCTTTTCCATAAGCAACTCGTTTTGTGTGATTTAAAAACATTGGCAAGGTAAATAACAAGGTAATACACAATATTTTTTAAAGTAATTTTTTATTCTTTCATTATTTGATCTAATAAAAAAAAATATAATGCATACTCTTTTTACAGCATCATGTCACAATCGCCAGCCTGTACTCCTCTTTTACAAAATACTGACCAAGAATGTAACGTAAGTATCTAAATAACTATTGCTGTTATCAATTCACTTCATAGTTGATGCGTTTAAATATAAAAATGAATCCTTGTTTTTCAGAATTTGATTGAGGACCCAGTTCCAGATATAAATCCGTTCTACTATGCGCAAGATAGAGAGAGCTGGTTCGCTGAAGTCGCGGCAAGTGCGTGTGAGGAGAGTCGACAGCAAAAAACACAAGAGCAAAAATTGAAGAAGAAAAAAAAAATATCCAAATCTTTAAAAAACAAATCCTTTATCATGCGTAAAGAACCAGGACATGTTCGCCAACTAATAAAAATAATTATTCATGATTTGGAAGGTCGTCATGTGGATGAAATAGACGCTGACCCTGATAGTGCAAGTGTGAATGTACAGTACTTAGTGAGAAGTGATTATGACGATATCATTAGTGAAACTGAGTATTTAGTTGGTAAGATAGTTAAAAAGTTAAGTTCGACTTCATAGTATGAATTTTGAATGTTATTATTTATTAGGTATGTGTAACTTTGTATCTATGTTGAGTATAATAAAAGAATATAATAAAAACTGTGTTTTATTCATTAATTTTTTTTTAATATTTAATCAACTGCGCCTGGTTGGCAGTACTCACGAACTGAATAGTAATAACTGAATACAGCGTATTTATTTGATACGATTGAACTTGAATTTTATCATGAACTCTTTATTTAACATTCCTTTATTAACTTCTTGTGAATACAATACATGTTTGATTGATTTGATCATATTCATTTTACGCTTTAATTGAACATTCTTAAATAATAATTTCTTATATTTGGATGTACCTATTCAAACTTTTTGTAAGGAGTGTGTTGTACCTATAGGTAGCATGAATGATACAAAGAAAACCAATAAAACAAATAAAGTCAATAAACAAACTTTTATTTAGATATTACCAATAATAATAATGAATAAAGAAACTTAACTAACTTAACAGTATACAGATAGGGAAATGGTGAATTATTACAATTAAACCATCTTATAACTAAAATATAATTTTGTAATGTCCCCAAGGTAAGGTTTCTATGTTATTTGACAGTACGTATCTTTTATCATCATTTCTATTCATCACCGCTTTGCTCACTTGTTGAGAATATAATACGTGTTTCATAGATTTAATCATATTCATTTTAAAATACTTCGTTTCATTATTGAACAACGTCTTATTGTAATCTGAAATGCGCAGTTTATTTGTAACAGATTTTGAAATACCTTTTGCCTTCTTAATTTGAATTTTAGATGTTAATAAGCAATACAATTTCGCTCTTAAGCCAGTAAATTCACTGATCACATCTCCACCCAGCTCATCTTTGAATAGTCCAGGTATTTTAGCGTTAACTAGTGGTATTGAATAGGGGTTGTTTGCATCGTAATTACTAGTATCAAACTCTTTTAAATTGTTTTTTATATCAGTATAAACATCTTCTGTGTTAATTAAGTACAGTAAGCTGTCGGTGTCTGTGTAACAAAGCTTAATGTTAGTCATATATTTTTTTTTCATACTGTAATGAAATTGATAAAGATGTGACTTAGCATATTCTAAAACAGTGAAACCTATGTAGATAGGTTTGTCTAAAACAATTTTTTCCGGTTTCAGTTGAATAGCTACGAAATTTTCTGAAAATACAGTAACGCATTTCAAATTTGGTTTGCAAATTAGTTTCTCAGCACTCAGTTGTTTGTTTGTAATATTGTTGGTATCAGTCCATTTAGTGACTAATTTAATATCTACTTGTTTCCGCTTATTTTCTATCGTTTTACCAAAAATTGAATTATTCAAAAGCTTGAAAAAGTCTTTTTCAAATGCAGTTGTGGATGATTGTCGGAGGCTAGTGTTTAAATCTATATATTTTTTTAAGTATTCTTCTTGCCTAAATGTGAGAATACGATGTATTTTTCTGAGAACAAGCCCATACTTCAAACATTGTTTTAAATTAGTGTAATGAATTATATAGTTAAATTTATCGTACAAGTTAGCTATGAGTTTTGCTGTTTTTCCTCCCGGTGGTATAAATTTTTCTGGGGCGAAAGGTAAATCACTATGATCATCATGTAAGTAGTCTGGATATTCAAGGTCCACTTCTAATATAAAGCCATAGCTGCTTTCATTTGAAATACTCGCAACATCGAAAGAATCAATTTCCTCTTGATTTAAAAATCTAAACTCTGAAATAGGAAACTTTTTACTCATTGCGTAACCGTACAGATTATTACAATCGAGATACAATAAATAGGTAGACGACAATCGATCATCGTATTCAGATAAATACTTATTATTAGTTTTTGCATGACGTAAAGAACACTGTGCTAAACCACCTCGTATTCCCTTTTCTAGCATTTCATATATTTCAAGGTTGTCAATTAAATCTAATTCAACACCTGTATAAAGAAGCATAGCGTCCCAGCTCAAACTAGGTGCCGTTACATAGTATGCAGGGTCTAATTTATAATATTTCAGACTTATATCACGAAAGTTTTCAAATATATCACACAACAGCAAAACATCACATTTTAAATATAAATCAGTATAGTCGCCCATAGTACAGATGTTAAATGAATTCCATACAGTTTTCGCGTGTTCATATTCAACATCAGTAATATGTTCCAATTTCAATGTATTATAGAAATATTTTTTATTCGGAAGTTTTGTTTCTTCATACTTTTCCCAAGCGTTCATGTAATCATACGGATAAATACCTTTACTCTTAAGCAAATGAATATTTTCGTTATTGAATTCCGTTGACAAGTGAATAAATTCTTCATGTGTCAAATTTTTACTCAATGTTTCTAAACTTGAGCTAAGGAATTGAAATGAATCAATGAATTTCATTTGAACATAAGAGTTGTCGTTTTCGTTAGCAATATATTTGGTGATGGTTAAATACTTTTCTTTAGTTTTAGGTATAATTTTAATGTGTCCTTTGTACTTTACTAATTCTTTGATAAACAAATGGGAGTCATAGTTCGATAAATTGTGAAAAACAATAGGTATAAATGCACATACTCTATACATTAAATTACAATGAGCATGTGCAGCTCCTCTGTACTTTCCTGTAACATGATCGTGATCACATACTTTGTCATGAAATAATAACCGATCACAAATATGACAAGTACTAGCACAATTATATCTATGTTTTTCGTTTTTTGACAGTGGGGTCATAGGCAGTTTAATAGATAATATTTTATTTATTTTCTTTACGTCTTCCACTAACTTAGTAACAAACACTTCAACACAATCTGGACCTCTATATGTAACATACTTATTTTGACTCGGATCATGTGAACAACAAATATAATAACCAAAGCATGAGGGTTCATGTTTTTTAAAGTTCTGTGTTTTTTCAGTAATTTTCTCTGAACAACTTAGTAACAGGCTTTCAAAATCAGCATAGATCACATAATTTATCCTTTGTTTTCGTTCATAATTCTTAAAACCAAGCCTTCTATTAGTTTCAGGCAAAAGGGTTAAAACTTTAGAACACATATGGGATTTATACTTGTTTTCACTACAGTAAAATTGTAGACATGATTCACACATAAAAACATTACCTTTATGATTTGTAACTTGACGTCGTACCAATCGTACCAGATTTTTAATCAGACAGTAATGAGCTTTTCCATTTCTCTCTAAGTATAGTAAATTCACATGATTTGATTTTCTTGTATTTGCTAAATATAGAGGTCCAGTCACTTTTTCATTATTTTCATCTATTCCATAAATATTAATGCTTATGTTGTTATTTGTTTCAAATAATTTTATGTCCTGATATGTAACAGGGAAAGACATTCCTTTAATATTAAAAACAGAGCTGTAATGTGGATATGACGCAGTCCTACATACATTCTGCTTAACAGGATATAATGCTGCTACAATACTCCATAAAAAACAATGACTGTCATTATTTTGTATATTCACACAACTTTTTGAGTTTCTGATTATTTTTGGTAAAGTTAAATACGTACTACCTCTCAATGGACAGTATTTATTAATATTGATTTCCAGATGGCTTACTGAATGATAAGACCATCCAGACTCCTTATGTTCGAATTCTAATAATTTACATTTTAAAAGTTCAATTATATGCGAGTACCATTCATTAGTATTCGTGTTTCTACAAATTATTTTATATTTCGTATTGAAAGACTTCAGTTGTTGCTCTTTGTTCTTTTCTAATACAAAGTTAGCAAACAGCTCAAAGTTCACTTTAATACAAATATTTTTCAGTATTGAGATATCAACTAGTTTTAAGATATCGTTTTTATACTCACACAAGAAATCCTCAGGCGCGAGGTATTCGACTTTGTGTGAAGGATTTAAACGATACGTTACGATTCTGTTTTTGAAAGCACTTGAAATAATGTAAATGTTTTGAAATTCGGTTCGTAAGAGACTATTAGACTTATGTATATTGGTTCTCAAATGATATTTATATTGATTCAAAGGTAATTCAATATGACATTTTTCACATTCAATAAATTGAGGATTATTATGTTTATCATCAATAATAGAGCGCCTTCGATGTGTAGACAGGTATCGTGCTGTAAAGTAAAAAACAGAGCTTACAACGTATGCTTTTAATTGTTCTAAGTAGGACATGTTATTTTTACATGAGTATGTTGATTAATATATTTTTATACACTGAATAGGTAAGTAATAGGAAACAAAAGATTATTAAGTTACATTAATTTGAAGATTAATAGTTTAAATATAATTATGTAGCTAAAAAGTTTACATAAAAATAATAGAACCGTGTCCTAAACACTTTGTTAGTATAATAGCTACTTTCACTAGTAATAATTACTGACAAAATCTAAAGGACAGTGTTTGAACTCCTTTCTAGTTTCGTTCACAAATTCTTTTAACCTATCCCATGCCGGTGTTTTATCATCGGTACGATTTTTAACTGTCAATATCGCATGTCGCCAACGGTTGATAGGTGCTATGCGTTCGATCTCTCCAACATTATAAATTTTAAGCTCCACATAGTACTTCCCAATTTTACTCTCATCGCTTTGCCTGCTAACACCGTTGGCAACTCTACGAGTAAAATATGAATATAGAGGCGGTATTTTTTTACCCTGTGTGGTTGCAACAGGTTCCTCTTCTGGTTCGTCACTATCGGTGCCAAATAATTCGTGCAAAGTGGGCTTCATGCAAGAGCTGATTGGTTTGACGATGGTCTTCTTCTTTTTCGGTTTTTCCTGAGATGATTCACCTCCCGCCGCAGGTCTCTTCTCTCGCCGAGTGGACGGTGACGAACCTCTTGATTTTTTAGGCTGGACCCGCTGCTCAGTTTCGTCATCAGAGGAGAAAAGATGGGTTGCTGTTTGCCTCGACCTAAAAAGATAAAGATAAGTATGATTAGATATATTAATAATTAAGAAATAGAGTAGGTAGATACATTAATTGAGCTAGTGAATAGTTTTAACAACCGGATAACATAGTTATGTGCTTACAAATTGGGAGAAAACATTAATACGAAAAGTTAAATAAGTTGAATAGATTGAATGAATTAAACACATAATCGATGAATTTACTGAATAGAGAAATTGATGAATTTACTGAATAGAGAAATTCATGAATTTACTGAATAGAGAAATTGATGAATTTACTGAATAGAGAAATTGATGAATTTACTGAATAGAGAAATTGATGAATATGTGACGTGAGAAAAAAAATCGAGCAAAGACGAATAGATGAAAATATAAATTGAAAAAAGTACAATACTTACATTTTTAGCGCCGTTTTTTCTTTACAAAGTCACGCTTGATAAACAAATTGAAGAGTGCTGGCTACTCCCGGAGGTTGCGTCCTGAGGTAGTTTGATAACGATGTGTATCGAAGACCCATTTATATAGACATAGAAATAGTCTCCGACAACCATATTTGTCAAATTCAATAATTGCAGAAAATCCTTTTTCGTTTATACCTTACGTTGCACTTTTATTTGAGAACATAATCTTGTAGACGAGCGTGAAAAACGATGCGGTTGGAACGCTGCGATTTTTTCACGCTAAATTGTTAAAGCTACCTATTGTAGTGCAGGCTAAAAGCATTTGTATTTGTAGCAATACATTACATATTTATGTTTGTTATATTAGAGTACAATTTAACAAAACGCAATGCAGAGCTTGTATTGCAGTGAGCGGTTTACGCGCTCGTGTGTATTTACCGTTACTAATAAAACAACATGACACGTGGAGGTAAAAAAAGCTGCGTGTGGCTGATTACTTTTAAGGAAACATAAATGTTATGCTTCATCTTGAACCTTAGTGACGAAAAAAAATAATTCAGAAAATCTATATAAACCAGAACTGAGTACCTGAAAAATCATTCAAGTTTTTTTATCTGCTCTACAATGTCGGTAAGTACCTAAATAAATATATAGTATAAAGCTAAATTATATTAAAACAAAATATTGAAAGAAACTAATAATAGATTAATTCATTTTCTAACCCCCAGTTAAATAACCTACAACTTATTTTATTTCAGGAATCCAGCGATATTTTCATCAACAATTCAGTCTACTCACCATCATCACCTATCCCAGCTGGACAAACCCTGCGCCAAGGGAGCGAAAGAGAGAGACCATTTCAACCATTTCAATTTGTAGATACTCCTCTGAGCACAAGAGCTAGTAGACGAGGGGGTAATGTTATCTATTCATATATAAAAAAACCTGCAAGGAGGATGCGATGTAAAATCATACGTGTACAAATCATTGATATTGAAGACTACAAAGAAAGCGCGCCATGTAACTGTGAAGCTACTGTATGTGCTCAATACGTTGTAGAAAATGTATTCAAAGATGATATCTTGAAAAGTGCTAATGACATTATAAATAAAATTCATAAAAAAATGTAATACATTTATGTTATAACTATCTGATTTTGTAGAAAATGTATTCAACGATGATACCTATAAGAATGCTATTGATATTATAAATAAAATTATTAATTTGATAAAAATATCTTGTTTTATTTTCTATTACATTCATCACCATTTATTTTCTCGATAATACCTATGCATTGTAATGTTTTGATAAGTAAACACATAGATGCATAATAAGTTGATTTAATTGATACTTCTGAATACAAACTTATAGTCTGAATCTACATAAATAAGTAGGTACACAAATCTATAGCAAAGAGGCGCAACATGGGTAGGAATAAGATAGGAATGCAAACAGTTTCCTTAACGGGAACGGTCATGTGGTGTAACCAATAACTCTCACTAAAAACACTGCATTATGATTGTGTGCTAGGTAAGTACATTGCAATAATATTAAAGAAAACACTACCTAGTTGTGTTTTTTATTCTCTCAATAAATATGTATTCACCATTTGGAGTAAATATCATTTATAGGAACTAAACACATATAATCATTTTTAATAGAGAAGCTAATACATTCATCACTTTAGCGTGAATGTAAGAACCGTTCAGAAATAAGATTCCTGAATAGATGTAACGTTTTGAACAGAGATTCTTGAATAGATGTAACGTTTTTGAATAGAGATTCTTGAATAGATGTAACGTTTTTGAATAGAGATTCTTGAATAGATGTAACGTTTTTGAATAGAGATTCTTGAATAGATGTAACGTTTTTGAATAGGGATTTCTCTATAGAAATATCATTTTGAATAGAGAGTAATGGGGGGTATGGATCTAGTATGATCCAGACCCCCCATTACTCTCCTACTTACTCTCATTGATCACGTGACGAAGGCACAAACATCGGTTTTTGACTTCGTCACTTCATCACCGTGTCGTCTGTGGTGCAATAATAATTTCAATTTTTAACCGACAAAAAAACGGAGGAGGTTCTCAAATCGACGCGTATATTTTTATTGAAATTATTTTTCAATTGTTAAGATTTACAGAATTTACATATATAGATATGCAGAATCATCAACCACGACCACTCTGTCAAGAGTAAACGACTAAGGAGGGGGGGGGGCAGAATTTACATACGGTGTTTCATCAGCTGCGAAAAAATGGAATGAAGGGGCATAATAATATAATGTATACAGAAATGGGAAAGCCTATAGATGGGATGGGATAACAACCAATCCCTGGTATTCTGTTTTAGTAACGACAAAAAAAGACTGAAGTATACCCACAATCTATAATAATTATACCAGCTTATTATAATTATAATTGAGGGGCCCGTGGCTAAATGATAACAGCCGCACAGGTCGATCAGGTTAAGAGGTTAGGATCTGGTTTTTTTTTAATATTTTTTCAATTAAGTATAAATTATTCAATAAATTTCTACCTATGTGATAAGTTTAACATTTTGTGCAAGAACCCCTCCTAGGTGAAGGCCTCCTCCCCCCCCCCCCCGGTGGGTTCCCGCATTGTCGAGGCGGGGGGGCTCAGTAGCCGTGGCTTGGACACCCACGGTGAAGCGAAGAGGAACCCGAGGAGGGGCCGCTCGTCAGGGCTTTTGCCGACAAGCCGACGACGTAGCGGCCAACATGTAGGTTGCGGTGCCGCTTGGGCGACATCGCAACTGAGGCGGGCCGCGATGTCGTACCGGAGGCATCGCGGCTGAGGGTTGGAGGCCGCGGCGGGAGAGGAGTGCCGGTATTACGGTGCGCCGCTCTCCCTACCTTCCGCGGCCTTGACGGGGTCGCCACCGTTCGATGGCGGACGCGGTGGGGCCGCAGGGGAAGAGGAGTGTTGGTATGACGTTGGCCACTCTCCCTATCCTCTGCGGCCGAAAATTGGCAGGCGGCGGGGCCAATGACCTGACCCGTCGCAGGGGGACCAAGGGTGGCAGAGACGGGGTCGTCTGGCGCCCATGTGCTGGTTTGGTCCCTGGGGTGGTCACGGCGTGCTATGTGTTCTGGTGCGCCGGTGATGGGGAGTACTCCCCGGAGGAGGGTCCGGTGACGGACAGCCGCGGCGGGTTCACGGATGAGTGCTAACGCGTGCCCGTGTTCCCGCCATAAGCGGCAGAGGAGGACATCGTGGAGTTTTAGTGGGTTAAAGTCCCACATAACTGCACTATCTCCCCGTGGTAGTGCAGAATGCATGAGCATTTCTCCAGGTAAAAAAAAAAAAAAAAGTTGAAGGCCTCCTCCAGAGATTGCCATGTGTCCCTGTTGCCTGCTACTCTTGTCCAGTCCCGGCCGGCTATGTGTATTATGTTGTCAGCCCATCGTGTTTGCGGCCTGCCTCACTTTCTGTAGCCTGCTGGTCCTGGCCACACCGTGGTTCGTATGGTCCATCTATTGTCAGTCATTCTGGCTACATGGCCCGCATTCTGTGCGTAACTTAAGCCATCAATAATATCTGTATTTTTACGGATTATGCTATGTGGTATTTTACCCTGTATAAAAGAATATATTTATATACTACAACACCAGTAGGTACATAACTTGGTAGGTATGTATCGCTTACCGTTCTATCGGCAAAGATGATTTATTACTGACCACTACGAGAAATAATAAAGGCTAGCCACATATCCCAGACCGTATTAGGGTGCACATAAAAACCGATATAAAACGGGAAATTCCGACGGCTGGTTTGCTACTTGTTCATATAATGTAACACCGGTAAAATACCGAACGACGGTAAAATACCGAATGTCGGTAAAATACTAAACTTATATTATATGACTTCATATAGTATTAGATTGAGTGAAACCACTGTTTTATGGTTTGGCTCTGATCCTAAGGATAGGGTTTTATTTTATATAGTCGTTATTAGGGTTCGGTAGTAAAATGGTAATAGTTTTGTAATGTTCTTACCGTCCATCTTTAACAGAATATTATCTACAGGCCTCCTATTAAGTCGGAACCGTTAATCAACATGGTTTTAATTGACTTCTGTTCAACTCAATCTCAAAGCATTTATTTCAATTAAACTATTTACTGTAACTTTTGAACTGTCAAAGAGTCGATCAATTAGTCAGAAAGTTGAAGCTAGTTGTCCATTCCAAAACGTAGATTTCTATGTAGAAGAACGGGCAAGAAACTCCAAGGACACTCTTCTATATGAAAGTATTACAAAATCCTGGGAACATTAAAAAAAAACTCAAAGCATTTATTTCAATTAAACCTTGTACAGGCACTTTTGAATTGTCAAAATTAAATAGTCTGTCAGTTAGTCAGAAAGTTGAAGCTAGTTGCCCATTCCAAAACCTAGATCTCTATGGAGAAGAACGGGCAAGAAACTCCATGGACAAAATGATTTAGATTCAGAGATACTGGGTGACGCAATAGGAGGACGCCCGTGGCTAAATAATAACAGCCGCACAGGTCGATCGATCAAGTTAAGCTGCCGCGGTTGGTTTTTGGATGGGTGACCATCTTTATATACCGAGACGAGACCCTCCTTGTCTCGGAAAGTACGTTAAACGGTTGGTCCCGGCTGTCATTCGTGGATCTTGGACAATCGTTACGGGTAGTCAGAAGCCCGAAAGTCTGACAACCAGTCTTATCAAGGGGTATCGTATTACCCAGTAACTGGGTTGTGGAGGTCAGATAGGCAGTCGCTCTATGTAAAATACTGGTAATCAGCTGCATCCGGTTACACTGGAAGCTGATCCCAACATAGTTGGGAAAAGGCTAGGCAGATGATGAGTTTGTATGTATACAGGGTTATTGGTAAAACATTATCAACCTCTTAAGAAATCATTGTACTCATCATTATGAACAACTTTTATTAGGGGACCAAACCTGAAATCGCGAAAAAATATCAGCTGTTCCCTACATTTATGTTCGTTTAACTCGTCAAAATGTAGGGAACAGCTGATTTTTTTTTCGCGTTCAGGTTTGGTCCCATAATAAAACTTGTTCATAATGATGAGTACAATGACCTCTTAAGAGGTTGATAATGTTTTACCAAGAACCCTGTATAGATTAATGGATTGTAACCCATCCATGGACCGACCTCGGAAAGTATAGCTTAACCTTCGATCGAACTGTGCGGCTGTTATTATTGGGCCCCTCTTTAAAGGTGAGCGTAATCTCCTAAATCGAAAATACCTCGTGGTAAAACGGAGTAGGTACATTAACTTCTAACTTTTTTTTCTTTTTAGATAGTTTTTCGAGAAACTTCTACGCCATTCACTTATAGATAGATAACCTATTTGCTGGGAGAAACGGAACCATGCGCCTTGAAAAGTTTATCTAATTTCTTTACTGGTACGCGATGAGAAAGCAAACATTGAAATAATGAGAATTTTGTTTTGCTTACGTGAGTCCTAAATAGAGATGTTATCTTTAGCTGTAAGTCTTCCATGATGTAATAAATAAATAAATAAATAAATAAATAATAACTTTTTATGTAATGTGATAATATGTAAAAAATGGAGTGAAATATTCTTTTATTTACCTCGAAATCAATCGTTTATTTTTCGTAGAATCATATTTCATGCTATTGAATACAAAGTCGCACTCTTTTGATTATTTCACTCCCTGTCGATCACCACAACAAGATCAAATAATCCTTATGATGAAGCCTTTCGATCGGTATGATAAAGCTACAGGGTAATTTTTTTTTTCGTGTGGTGGTTTCGATTCCCGGTTCAACCATGTAATTATTTAAAAATCTATGAATGCAGTTTAAATTGTTTTTTAACTTATAATAATGTCTTCTTTCAGTAAAAGATTCCATCTACAATATTCAAGGTACTTTCCCTTCATGTGGCATATGAAATGAAATGAAATGAAATGAAATGATGAAATGAAATGATTTTATTTTTGTAAGTAGGTTTGTACAAACACTTTTACACGTCAGTCATGTTTTTTATAACTAGATGAAGTCGGCGTTTCCTATCTGACTACTCTGAGAAGAAAGGCCGAAACAAACTCAGAGGTCACAGTCTCTTTTAAAGTCCAGACATAATCTTGGTCAGGTTATATGAAGACCATGTAGATCGATGTCTGAGGTGGTCTTTTGAGGAAAGAACCACACAGATTGAGAGGACCTGTCCAGTCAGTGCACGCATTTGTCAAAAATCGTGCAGCTCAACTCAAGACTTAAGGAGCTCAACGAACGCTCATAGCCGTGGGGCGCCCTGTATAGTAGCGAAAAAGCTCGAAAAATCTCAAAATAAGATGTCCTTGGACTGCGTCAAATAGCTATGCGAGCTTTTTACAAAATCGATCCGATACTCACTTCACACAAAATGAAAAAAAAAATCTTCAATACTTAAATTACTTCGAAACTTTAAGACCGAACTCATGGCGACCCCACTCGAGCGGTTCCGTTAAATGAAAATCTCCGTGTCACGGTGAGTGGTGGCCAATCTCTTCGTGAATCGACAACTGTTTTTCACTATACTCGATCTGATTTCGTGATCCCAATTCTAACTTCACTAATTTTCTTGGGTTTTTCCATCAGGGAATTTCTAAATAGCAGCATGGAATCTGGATGCGTGTCCAGTGGATGGCAATAAGCTTACCTCCTATTATATGGGACTTATACATAACTGGCGAAATGTGTCTGTACTATAGGTATGTAGTAGGTACCGCCTGTGTAAGGGTCTAACTAACCCTTCGACAATAGCAGGCGTAATGTTATGTTGTGTAGGGTGTTTGTAAGCTGGATACAAACCCTTAAGGGGGTGATAGTTGACACTATTTAGAGCATTTTGAGTCAAAAATGTCTCAGAGGAAGTATGTTTTAGTTGAAACATTTGACAAGAATATAATATCGATTGATTTAAAAGAGTGTGGAGCATGGAAATTATCCAAAAATTCGAAGACATGTGACATCTACCAACCCGCACTGGGACCGCGTGGTGGATAATGACCCACACCCTCTCACATAGAGGAGGCCTGTGTCCCAGCAGTGGGATCATTAAAGGCTGATTATGCTTATCCATACTTAATATTATAAATGCGAAAGTGTGTCTGTCTGTTTGTTACCTCTTCACGCTTAAACCGCTGAACCAATTTAAATGAAATTTGGTATAGAGGTAGTTTGAGTCCCGGGAAAGGACAGAGTATAGTTTTTATCCCGATATTCCCACGAGAACGACACTTATGCCGGTGAAACCGCGGGGTGCTGCTAGTATACTAAATGAACCTTAAACTATATAATTGTGTCAACAAATTACCGAGCATACTGTATAATCTAGCCATGACAATCGGAAAAAAATGCCTACTCCATTTTGAATTCCAGTAAATGTCAAAACTGACAATTATAACGTTGTAACATAATCTGTAATTATGTGGAGCCTAATTATATTATGACATGCATTGTCTAAACTCTGTATTATTATTTTGTCTAATTATTGTTACGTCTACCTAATATAATAACATAGTTACTACTACCATACATTTTCAGCCCTATTTTTGTAGACCCTAATTATTAGGTATAGGGCTTAAATATAATTGGCTCATTAGTAGAAAACGTTAGTTTGGTTACCGTAAAAGCCAATTATTTTGTTTATCTTTAGAAAATAATACAGCTTGGCAGGAACATCGACACGGGAGAGGCTGTCTTTGCGCCCTCACGTTCCTAGTCGCCGCAGGAGACGCCCTGGGCGTCGGCAGTCGAGACCCGATTCCCGGCCACAGTAGGCGCGGGCTTGCGGACTGCGAGCATGTGTAGCTTGCTGTCAAGTAAGGACCAGGCCCGGGTCGACGGCGCGTTGGTTCCACGCGCGCCTCAAAGAGATGTCAGCACTAACTGATGGGGTCCGCTTGGGCCGAGGCCTGCAAGGGTCGCGGGTTGTTCGAAAGAGTTATCGTGGCCCCTGGCACAGGCAACTGAAGAAACACGGCTGGGTTTTAGTCAGTGTCTGACATGCCCTCCCGCTCCGCTCAGAGCGGGAGAAGTTATCATATACTAGCTGACCCGGCAAACGTTGTTTTGCCATATAAATTATTTATAGCTGCCCGGCGCTACTTCGTTCACGTGGTGTCCTACCCCTTACCCTACCCTCCCCTACCCTACTCCTACCCTACTCCTACCCTACTCCTACTCTACTACTCCTATACTACCCCTACCCTACACATATAAGTAAAAAAAAAAGATAAAAAGTATCCTATGTCCGTCTCCTGGTTCTAAGCTACCTCTCCACCAATTTTCAGCAAAATCGGTTCAGCCGTTCTTGAGTTATAAATAATGTAACTAACAACACTTTCTTTTAGGTATAAGTACAGGGTTATTGGTAAAACATTAATAACCTCTTAAGAGGTCATTGTACTCATCATTATGAACATCTTTCACTATGACCCAAACCTGAAATCACGAAAAAAAAAAACACCTGTTCCCTACATTTATGTTCGCATAACTCGTGAAAATGTAGGGAAGAGCTGATTTTTTTTTTAAAGTGAGATTTGTCAAATGAAAAACATTTTTAAGGTGATTTAAAATTAGAACTTCGGGATTAATTATTCAGTTCAAATCAATACACTCACCTTGCCAATGGCACTACAAATTGGCGATAGGTACGGTTTTCTGTTATATTTTATGAATTTAAATGTCACACAATGTCAGTGAAAACGAGGTATTCCACTCAGAGCAGTAATTTGAACCGCACTTGGACGAACCGCACCTGAGCACTTCCACTAACCGCACTGAAACAAAATTTTGTAACGGGTATTCGATAGTCATTTATTTAAAATAGGCACATAAAAGATACTTTTGAACGTCAAACAAGAAAATTGAATTGATTCTAGTTACCAATTGCGAAGAATGGGCAAGAAACTACCCAGTTACTCTTTTTTATCGTTTTACAATATTTTGTTTAATCATAAATAATTATACAAGGCGATGAACAGACGCTAGCACAACGAACTACTACATGATATTTCTTTAATAGATTTTCAAATTTATCGCTAAAGCATATGGTTCAAAGTTGATTGGGAAAATTGGTCAGTTTCTGTCAGTCTGTACATATCTGGAATAAAATTATTATACCTCTTTAACCTCTTCAATTCTTTTATACCTATGTGGGTATAAAGAATTAAAGAGGTTGCTCCAATCTCGGCTTTTAAATGAAAGTATTGCTCGCACAGATTTCAATCAAACCAAATTATTTAATTCAGGTTCATTAACTACCAACATTGTATACTAATAAAGTGCCCTCAATTCTTTCAATACACACATTAAGCTTCTTTGAATTCCAAATGAGGATTTACACACGAAATGTTAGCATCGTTACTTAGGACTATAAATCACATAGGCTAATGAGCTTTCCTGGCTATAAATCTTGCGGTACTCATTAGTTACACTAAATAGTTCAATGCAAAAGGTTTGGTAACGAAGGTGGTTGTGAAAATTATTCATCATCTGCCTAGCCTTTTCTCAACTATGTTGGGGTTGTCTTCCAGTCTAACTGGATGCAGCTGAATATCAGTATTTTAAATGGAGCGGCCGCCTATGTGACCTCCAAAATTGCTGTCAAAAATAGCTTACTGGATGACGAAAATTTCTGCGTTCTGGTCTTATCCAGAGGTTCTCAAATAGGGGCCGGAAAATGCGGCGAAATGGTTCCAGTAAAGGATGGTACGGCAGTGTTTGCTTCGCGCTCGACTTGGCGGGGGCACTGCCGTGCCCCCCGATCAATTATCATTTGTTTTTACACGACTGCCCAAAAAAGGAGCGTTGAACTTTTGCGCCAAGTTAATCTTCTGTCTCCGTTTATTCTGCGATATATTTGCTAGAACTTTTCAGTCTAGATTTTTATAATAGCTTGCCATTAGCTAGGTTAATGTCGTCTTGATATGAATTAAATTGTTTATAAATATCGTTTTTATGATATACGAGGCGAGCCGTATCGTGATTATACTGAGCCATTTGGTATTAAATGTTTCGTATAATATTATACTCTAGGCTTCAGGCTATAATATTATACCAAACATGAATCTATACATATAATAAAACAGTAACGAAAGAAAAACTGTACATTGAGAATTTTCCAGAAAAAATAAGTGGCTTTTGTTAGAAAAACGTAACTGATGACAAAAAGTGACTTTTTAGAATTTTTGTCTGTTTGTCTGTTTGTCTGTGTGTATGGTAAGGCTTCACGCCAAAACTACTGGATAGATTGAATTGAAATTCAGCAAAAATGTTCTTTGTTAACCAAGGAAGGCTTTAGGCTACATATTATCACGCCGTATGTTATGGGAGGTAAGCAATATTGATTTTAAAAGGTTTTGGTTCGTAATTTAATGAACAAAATAATTGAATGCCCAAAATGACATGTTATTTATTTAGTTAATAAAAATTTAACCCTGGAAACATAACAATCACGCTATTTTTATAAAGAAGCGGAGCAGTAATATTATAAATTGCAAGGGAACAGCTATTTCAACAATATGTCAACAGGGAATTTAGCGGTAAGGTCAGGCGACCGTTTACCGCACTAAGTGGTGTGAGTTCAAATCACGTATAAAAAAAAAAACTGTTATTGGTTTAAAAAATCGTAAAAATTTTTTTTTTTAGTTTTTGCATTTTTTATGTGCATTAGGAACGATACTGTTATGAAATCTGAGAACTTTACATGTTCTATCTAATTGTATGGGGAGTTTTACACCAATATTAATAAACAGATTGATTGGTGGTACAACAAGCTACACTATCATAAAGTCAAGTCAAACTTTTGGTTCTAAGTTAGTTATATCTTACCAAGCGCATTAGTTGTTTGTGGAGTGTCACGCAACAGTGACAAAGGGCGCGTGCTTAAAGATTGCTCTTTAATCGTGTGGGATGTATGCACTATGGCGAACAGAAAAGCAGTAGAGGCATTAAACAGGACTTTGTAGGACATCCGCAGGAACCAGCAAATGATGGGTGGCGTTACAGTTCTGTTAAGCGGCGATTTCCGACAAACGCTGCCTGTGGTGACGCAAGGAACTAGGGCTGATGAGGTGAATGCTTCGTTGAAATGCTCTTTCTTATGGCCACATATTCATAGGTTGCGTTTAACGATGAATATGAGAGCACAGCTTGGCGGGAATGTACACGCCCAAGAATTTTCTGATCTTTTCTTAAAATTTGGTGAGGGAACGCTACCAGTAGACGGTGGCCAGGTGGTTCTACCACCTGGCCACCGTCTACTGGTAGCGTGAGATACTTGGGAGAGTGGTGTCCACCTTAGAAGATTTATCGCCTGGTACGGGGACATCAATAGGATACCGCACCAAGATAATTCTTGGGTGTGTGAACGAGTCATTTTAACACCAAGAAACGACCAACCTTCAGCGATCAATGAATGCATTCTCGCGGAAATTGAGGGAAATGAAGTGATCTACACTTCAATAAACACTGTTGTCGACCAAGATGACGGCCACACATTACCCCGTAGAATTTCTCAATTCCCTCAGTGCAAGTGGACTACCAGCGCACACCATTAAGCTAAAGGTCGGTGTCCCAATTATGCTTCTTCGGAATCTCACTCAGCCGAAACTGTGCAATGGGACCCGGCTCAAAGTCATCTCGCTGCAGAGAAATATCATTGAGGCGGAAATTCTAACGGGTTGTGGTGTCGGCGAGACAGTCTTTATACCACGTATACCACTGATTCCCCACAATTACCCTTTATTTTTTATTTTTTTTCGGATGGGAAATCATCAAATGACCCCTCCCGCTCTGGGTGGAGCGGAAGGGACTGTCAGACTCTTACTGACTAAAACCCACCCGTGTTCCTTCCTTAGCCCTTTATGTTCGGGGCCAGCGGTAACCCTTTCGGACAATCCCGCTGACCCGGCAGGATTCGGCCCTCGATGCTGACATCTCTTTGAGGCGCGCGTGGAACACGTACGCGCCGTCCGGCACGGGCTAGGTCCTGATCGGACGGTGAGCTACCCATTACTCTCCGCCCGCAGTCCCGCGCCTACGGTGGCCGGAAGTCGTCACGTGGCTCCCGACGCCCGGAGCGTCTCCCGCAGCGGCTGGGACGGGAGGCTCTCTCCCTCATCCATCCCGCCACCTCTTTCGCTAGCATGACTGCTTCGCACAAGGAGGTGAATGCCTCCCACTCCCTCTCGCCCCGGACCATAGCTTGCAACAGGGCCGGACGCGAGAGGTCCCCGACTCTGCCGATCGCCTCTACGAGGACACGTCAGTACTCCGCCCAAGCGGGGCAGACATAATTATAGGAATGACGTCTTTGCAAAAGTTGTTTAGTCTGATGGGCATTTCCTATTGACTTACAAAAATGAAAGATCTAGAACATCTCGAATCGTCTCGCGCATCACGCCGTTTTCCCGTCCCCGGGCTCTTAGAATTCGACATCAGACGTTTCAGATCTTCGATTTTGACGACCCCGTTGTCGCTGGCATTAGCAACAGGATCCGCGTACGAAGTCGCGGGCAGAAGCTAGTATCAAATATCCTAGAATTTAAGACCTTAGAAGGCTTTAAAATTAAAGATGGCTGTCTTATCTATGTGACAGATAAGGACTCCCTCTTAAATAAGTGTAGGTAAGATATTTATAACTCCATTATAATCAGCCAATAATGTTTCCACTGCTGGGACACAGGCCTCCTCTCGGAGCGAGGGAGTGGGCCGTAATCTACCACGCGGGCCCAGTGCGGGTTACTGCATGTCACATATCTTCGAATTTTTGGTGCTAGGCCGTGCCGGTATCCCCACGATATTTTCCTTCACCGTTTTGAGAGCAGTGGTGATGAAATAATTTACACAATGTAAAGTGCCTGTCTGAGTTCGAACCTACGACCTACAACTCGTATGTCACGGCCGTTACCACTCAGCCACCACTACTCCAGATATGGAGTAGGTAAGATATTTATGGCTCCATATAAGGGTTATTAAAGTACCTATAGCCCAGTAGTGGTGGCCTGTGGGAACGGCCGCGACGTATATTAATTTTTAACTATGTTTTATTTTAATGATTTAATTTTGTTGATAGAGTAAAAATAGAAATACACACTGAACATTTTAAATTTCTACCTATAACGGTTCATGAGATATAGCCTGCTAAAAGACAGACGGACGGACGGACAGCGAAGGCTTAATAATAGGGTCCCGTTGGCCCCCCTTGGGTACGGAACCCTAAAAAGTATTATGGCTTTTTGTCCAATAATTTTGGGAGAGACAACATACGATGCTCTAGGACATTCACACAAAGTACAGTTTGACTAAGTAGGTGCCTTACTTGCAAAATGCTAAACACCTTCAAAAAACTTCAGATAACCTAAGTACCTAAATTACGTCTTGTTCGGTTAACCGCCAGTAAGTGCTAGCATAATGAACTCTATGCACCAATAAATTCAACTTCGGTGAAACAATTACTTTTCAAAACCACTTATTTCAATTTAAAAGTGGTCGCCCTTTAGTTTTTGAAGATTAATTTAAACTCAAGCTTGTTTTAAACTAAAGATATCACTTTTAGCATTGAATTAATTGCGGTCGGTTTGGTTTATTATTTGAAATATTAGCAGCATTTAGATTGGAAATACTTATATCAGTACCAGTCTAGTTCCAAAATTCGATAAGTGTTACTTACTAATTTTCATCTTTAGCAGAAATATTACTTACTAGCTTCTGCCCGCGACTTCGTCCTCCGAAATTTCACCCTCCCCTCATTCACCCTCTTAGGGGTGGAATTTCGAAAAACCCTTTCTTAGTGGATACCTACTCTTCACAAATAACACACCCTCCAAATTTCATGTCTTTAGGACCCGCGGTTTAGGCTGTGCGTAGATATATAAGTCAGTCAGTCAGGACTTTGAATTATATATACTTTTCCGGGATAACAAAGTTTCATCGTAATCGAACCGGTAGTTTTTGCGTGATGCCTGAAAAAACAGTCAGACAGACAAAAATTTTTTTAATCACATTTTTGGGTTCGGTGTCGGTCTAGTAACACCCCCTGCCATTTATTTTTTTGATATTTTCCATGTACATAATTTTCACTTCTACAAATTTATTATAAGTAGGCATAGATTTATTATAAGTATAGATTTAATCAAAGTCAAAGCATTTTTATTTCAGACAGGCACATAAAAGGCACTTTTGAACGTAAAAACTTATAAAAAAATAGAATTGCTCCTAGTCGCCCTTTTCAAAAGGCAGTTTCGTGTGGAGAAAAAAATGGGCGAAAGATTGTCTGGTTATGATACCAGAATACAAATATTATGGGTACTTATATCTATATTTTGTTTTAAAACCTAACAGCGTGTATATAAAACGTAGTCATGAATACGAAATGTATTTGATCCATAAAATAACATACTATGTAGGTAGGTACTACCCACAGATATAAATAGACCTAGATAATGCAAATCACGATCTGTATGAAAACCAAGCGTACCATTTTTGACTACTTACTATGACGTCACAAGCTCTATTTACATAATCAGCCTATAATGTTCCCACTGCTGGGACACAGGCCTCATCTCTGTGAGAGGGAGTGGGCCTTAATCCACCACGCGGGCCCAGTGCGGGTTGGTAGATGTCACATGTCTTCGAATTTTTGGTTCTAGGACATGCCGGTTTTCTCACGATGTTTTCCTTCACCGTTTTGAGAGCAGTGGTGATGATATAATTTACACAAAGTAAAGCGCCTGTCTGGGTTCGAACCTACGACCTACAACTCGTAAGTCGCGGCCGTCACCACTTGGCCACCACTGCTCTCAAGCTCTATTTAGTGATGGGAAAATCAAATCGATTCAAAGACGCCGCCCGTCGCCTGCGGCACCCGTCTTGCCACCATAGCTTACTATATGTATGTTAGTACAGCGGTATGCGACCACGGGAAGGTACTTTCTTGTTTCATCTTTTTCAGTAGGTAGTCGGGTTTTAGTATTTAATTTTTTTTTCCAATGCGTGTTGATGATTTTGGTGCGGCGAATGTACCTACAAGTAGATATCTTTCGGGCCCCCGACTCATGGTACTAGAAGGTGCAGTGGGGTTTTAGTCGGTAGGAGTACGACATAACCCATGCATCCATGAGTATTTCGGCACAAAAAAAGGCAATTAAATTGCTTTACTTTGTGTAAAATATTCCATCACCACTGCTCTCAAAACGTTGAAGGAAAACATCGTGAGGACACCGGCATCGAACCAAAAATTCGAAAACATGTGACATCTACCAATTGGGCCCGCGTGCGCACGCTCACTCCCTCTCAAAAAAATTAAGCCTGTGTTCCAGCAGTGGGAACATTACAGGCTAATTATGCTTAACATTTTTTTAACTTGCACGAAGTGTGCAAGTAACTTGCATGCCATTTTTGTAAAATCCATACTAATATTATAAATTCGAAAGTAACTCTGTCTGTCTGTCTGTATGTTACCTTTTCACGCCTTAACCACTGAACGGATTTCGATAAAATTTGGCAGAGAGATAGATTGCATCCCGGGGCGGGCCGGGGCCTTCCCCGGGATGCAATCTGTCTCTCTGCCAAATTTTCATAGTTTTTTAATTGTCGATAAAAACTATCTCGCGGGCGAAGCCGCGGGCGGAAGCTAGTTTACCTATAAAATAGAAGTTGTCATGGCACAACGAAATTTAAGCTTGTAGTTTTTTACAAGTAACAGACATGACATGTTTATTTGCGGCTGTTTTCTATCTATCTACCTCTATTATGTATGTTTGTATAAAAACATTTAACACAGTAACAAAAAGCTCTCCATAACACACTTCAACCACAAACCGCCATTACGTCACATTGGTGTCCAACAGCGGTCACCACTTCCCATCATGTGGGCTGTCGGCTCGTTTGTCAACTTGTAACTAGATAAACTCACTCGTTTTTGTAACTATTCACATTCTAATTGATGCCTTACTCTACCGAGATAACAGTTACATTGCAATAACTTACTAATGGTTTTACGGCGATCGTGAATGTCGAATGAAGACCGCGTATCGGCAAGCGTAGTGTGGGTCGCCCCCCAGCTAGATTGGACGGATGACCTAAAGAAGGTGGCTAGGACAGACTGGATGCGCAAGGCGGAGGACCAGGGGACCTAAAAAGGCCACTTTGGAGAATCATAAATGGATAACATTATGAATTATATTATGACGAAGACAGTCCGTGTTTTTCTTATTTTCGCTGCACTACGTAGGTACAATCAAAGAGATTGGGATTGGATTTGGATTGGATTGATTGGTATTTTAGCACAGACAAAAAAAATAACTGAAAAATGCTTCACCAATGGGATTTGATACGATTAACTTAACAGTTAACTGTTCATTATTGTCAAATCTTTTTCTGTAACCAGTTTTATGGCAATAAAGAAATTATTATTATTATGTTATCATTTTATGATTCTGCCAAAGTGGCCTTTTTAGGCCCCCAGATTGTGAACGTTCTTAAAATTACAAGAATTGCCCCTAAGATGTATGAACGTTGACAGAGCAAAAGGAGCATGTCAGAATCTTTGAATTGTTTAGTACTCGTTGTTGAAGAGGGTGTAAGTTTAGAAATGTAGTGGGGTGTGTGTGTGTGTGTATTTGTAATGCAGTGTGTAGTTTATCATTATTTCCCACTTTCACTATTTCTGAGAAAAAGTGTCTTGACGGACTACAAAGTGATAAACGGCGTGTTTTGTTTATTCATTTTAACGTACAGACGCCAGCACATCAAGCTACCCGAAACTGTCAAATTTTCCCAATCAACTTTGAACCTTATGTGTTAGCGATAAAGTTGAAAATCTATTAAAGAAATTTGACAGTTTGTAGTAGCTTGATGTGGGTTTGTACAGACGCCAGTACAAACCCCAAAAAGCAGGACATACCTTGTTAATGGATGTTGAGATTAAAGGATTTCACTCAAGTCTCTATGTATTTTTTCACCCTTTATTGTCTTAAGCATTTTCCATAAACGTGACAGACATTTGAAATAAGCATGTAACGTTTGGGATTATTTTGCATACGTATATTATTCTCATTGTTTTATTTTTCTGCCGAATATTTATAGCTTACAAGGCAGTCCTTTAGATTTACCTGCCTTGCGGAAATATTTCTTTAACTCGGTATTTCTTATCCTTTGAAGGAAAGGTATAAGGAAATATTGTAAAGAACTCCGCTAGAAATGTTGTTTCACCATGTTTATTTCGATATTTTTATTTTGTCTGAATAAAACACGTCAGTTTTAAATTGTTACCTTATTAAAGATATCTAAACCTTTTATGTGAATAAAGTAAGTTAATATACGTGTGCTCATCCAAAGGGCCGTTTCACACTAAGCAACAGTTGCCATTACTGCTTGGCGATTAGAAACACCGACATGCGACACACACACGAACACACACCCCAACCCACATACAGGAGACACACACGCACACACCCCACACATTACACACAAACACACCCCCTCACACACAAACACACACACAAACTTGGTACTCACTCGTCGATGACTCACGTTCGAGCCACCAGCGGGATTGTTTCCTAGTGGCTATTTTATTCACATTCGATCACAGTCACCCGCCAACTTCTTCTGAGGGCAAAATTGATTTTAAAAATGCCCTAGCTCTGTCTGACCCAACATTTGAGCGACTATAGCTATAGGCAGTAGGTACGGACGTAACTTGCGGCCGCCCCTATTTGCTCGGTCCGACTATTAGTGGCGACTACTCGTAACCTAATTTGCAGCTAGACATAGTGCATTAGCGGTTTCTTAAGACTAAACAGAAAGTATGAACGAACAGGTACGAGTCGGAGTTGCACACGGAGGGTTCCTTACCACAAGGCAAAAAAAAAAACAAAAAAAAACACGTTTCTTGTATCCATACTAATATTATAAATGCGAAAGTGTGTCTGTCTGTCTGTCTGTCACCTTTTTAGGCTTAAACCGCTAAACCGATTTAGATGTTTGAGTTCCAGGAAAGGACATAGGATAGTTTTTATCCCGATATTCCCACGAGATCGAAGCTTATGCGAGTGAAACCGCGTTTCTTGTATGGAAAATAAAAATTCAATTTTTAACATTATTTTATTTGTTGTTATAGCGGCAATAGAAATTACACACTGAAAATTTCAACTGTCTACCTATTACGGTTCATGAGATATAGCCCACTGACAGACAGATGGACGGACGGACAGCCAGAAATAGGGTCCCGTTGGCACATTTAGGGTACGGGATCCTAAAAATGAACTGTGTGTAAAGAGCCACCAACTGTAAGAACACAACCCATTACACCTTTAACAAGAAAAAATATCCGTCACAGTGCATTTCTTTCTCCTTCTAATTTTATTTATTTTTTTATATCTGCCACAACAGAGTACAGTCACGAGCAAAAGTATGTATACACCTGGCTTTATTCAAAGGCGATTTTCTCCTTTCTTTTTGAATGAAATTTTATATTTGTAGGAACATAATATAATCAACCTATAATGTTCCCACTGCTGGGACACAGGCCTCCTCTCTGTGAGAGGGAGTGGGCTATAATCCACCACGCGAGCCCAGTGCGGGTTGGTAGATGTTACATGTCTTTAAATTTTTGGTTCTAGGACATGCCGGTTTCCTCACGATGTTTTCCTTCACCGTTTTGAGAGCAGTGGTGATGACATAATTTACACAAAGTAAAGCGCCGGTCTGGGTTCGAACCTACGACCTACAACTCGTAAGTCGCGGCTGCTCTAGTAGGAAAATAGTATTTTTGAACCCATAGGTATATGTAAAATGTCGTATTTCAACGTTGCTTTCGTTATTTCGTGAAAGAATCGCAATTTAAAGTTGCCAAGTGTTGACATATTGGTACTCTTGACTGTACACATTACAACAGAATTTTAAAAGAAAGATTTAAATTAAATATAGGACTTTTTTAATAAACGCACCGCCGCCGGGTCGGAAGGAATTCGTTGATGGAATATTAAAATATGAATGTAAGGGGCACAGAGTTCCCACCCTATTTGGTCGCAAAGTTTAGCATTGCAGTTGAAGTTGTTTCGTTAAGGGTGAAAATTAGGTGAAGTAAGGAAACTTAGGGCCCTTGGCGATAATTTGGGGTGACAGTCCCCTAAACGTTTGAACTCATGGCGAAGCTCTCGTTCCATTTCAAAATATAATTTCCATGTTCTCCGTAATACCTACTAATTATTTGAACACAGTTTACGGGATTTTGTTGTTTTGAGTAGATTAGTAATTTTTTCACGGGTAAACCTATTAAATCGCTGTTGGTATAGGCAACGAATTATCTTAGTAACTGTTCAAGCTTTTAAGAGAAGGCATAGGAAAAGCAAGATTTTGTGTAACTTTCGGCACACTAGATGGACTGATGATCTAGTGAAGGCCGCAGGAATCCGTTGGATGCGAGAAGCACTAAACCTGTCGAAGTGGCTATGCTTGGGGAAGGACTATGTCCAGCAGTGGACGTCTTTCGGCTGAAATGATGAAAGCACGACCACCAATAAAAAACATAACACCCTGTAAAGTATTTGCCGAATCTTTATTGATGAGTTTCACGTGTAAGGTAGGCCTCTGCTTATCCAAACGTACAATACAACCGACGTAACTTGGTGGTCCTGAACTTCGAGCAGAAGGCTGCGCACGAACGTTTTTTAGGAACGAAATGGTGGCATGAGGCGAGTGTGAGTGAGAGAACATGCGCGAAAGTTCGCAAAGGCTATACTCAGGCCCGTCAAGTTACGTCGTCGATCGTATTGTAGTCGCGACCTGCTAGTGGGGATGTCTCTCATGCGTTCTGCGACAGCAAGCATGGCGGCTGCTCCCTGGGGCACAGGCAGTGGCGATTAATCGAATGAACCTCAAGATTTGCACTAGCCCCTAAAGCCTCATGTTTCATGGAGCTTCAGAGACCGTTGCATATCAAGGAGTAGACCGGGGGACCCAAATGTATCGCAACAAACGAAGCATTTAAAACATCGCTTGAAACCATGAAACAACATCAGCACCCAGCAGTGTTTATTGTTCAAAGCTAGAAAGAACAGTATATTAACAAACAAGACTCCACAGAACTAAAAGAAGTCCCTAGAACGCTAACAGCTAATTGCACTCAATGCAAAATGTAAATTACTAAGCAACTTCACACAACTATTGGTGAGAGCCCGCACTTCGATCGAATCCACAGGAAACTTTACAAGGGAATAGAAATGGCATCTCCATAAGGTTCCGTACAAAGCTTCCTCGTTCTCAAATGAAATTCAACATTAAGTAACTAATATTTTGTAGCAATGTAATTTAAATGACACTAATATTTTAAAGGCGAAAGTTTTTGAGTGTGTGTGTGTTTGTTACTTCTTAACGCTCAAAAGGCTGGACTAATTTTGATAAAATTTTGTATTTAGGTAGTTGACACCCAGGATTAACATATAGGCTACTTTTTATCCCAATATTCCCATGGGATCAACATTTACGCGTGTCAAATCGCGGGGCGCAGCTAGTTGTTTATGAACGTAAGTTGATGTGTTTTCCTAGAGAGGGTTTTTGACACCGTAAAGTGAAACCCCGCTGTCCACAGATTTAAATCGCTAGATTTGCTCTCACCGTACTTAGTGATGCGAAACAGTGTCCATGCAAGAAAAGAAGGAAGAGTACACACACACAGAGAGAGACACACACACACACAGCACACACACACACTGTGAGTGTACATATTATTATATAGCGTTTCCATGACAATCGCGTCACTGCGTCATTGTGTGTCAGAGGTGTCAAAACGAAACAGAAACGCGACTATCTTTGTCGTTATGACGTGTCTCGGAAAGCATGTTAAACCCAGTAACTGGGTGTTGGAGGTCAGATAGGCAGTCGCTCTATGTAAAATACTGGTATTCAGCTGCATCCGGTAAGACTGGAAGCCGACCCCAACATAGTTGGAAAAAGTCTAGTTGATTGTATCGTCTCTTATAATATGACCGTGCTGAACGCCAGTCATCATCATCAGCCTACAGCAGTCCACTGCTGGACAAAGGCCTCTCTTATTGCTAGCCATTCAGTCCGATTTTCGGCAACTCTCATCCAGCTGCTACCAGCCATCCGGCGAAGATCGTCGCTCCACCTAACCTGAGGGCGTCCTACCTTACGTTTGCCGATTCGCGGTCTAAACTCAAGAACTTCTATTCGATTCTTTAGATTCCTATGATTGACTCGCAGTTGTAATTATGTCACCGATGAATATGGAAATTTGAAAGTTCAGCCTTTCAATAGCGTATCAAATATCCTTTGTGACGTCATAACTAAGGTATTGAATGATATTTCAGTCTCTTTGTATTAGCGTTTTCTTTAATAATAGACGTTTGATTAAAGGAATTTGGCTCATTGATTAGTAGGATTCAGTCTTTTTGTCGTATTCGATGTAAATATAAGGTTTTGTCTGATTATCTACGCTGTAATTTTTTTGATGTGTGTATTTTTTGTTTGTCCATTATGGTGATATTTTTCAGAAAGGTCTGCCGATGTATTCTGTATAATTCTCACCGTGAAAACTTAGCTGAAGTGAGCTTCTAGTGAACAGTAGTGCTATTCTGTAAAAATCTCACCGTGAAAACTTAGGTAAAGTGAGTAAGTTTTCACGGTGAGATTTTACAGATTAGCACCGCAGTGGTGCTGTTCTGTAAAAATCTCACCGTGATAACTCGAGTAAAGTGAGCTTAAAGTGAGCTGTCATTAGTGTCAATCCCTACCATTAGATGGAATGACAGCTCACTTCACCTAACTTCTCACGGTGAGATATTTTACAGAATAGCACTACAGCAGTGCGATTCTGTAACCATCTCACCGTGAAAACTTAGGTAAAGTGAGCGTGGAGTGAGCTGTCAATAGTGTCAATTCCTAGCAAAAACAAACTCACTTCACCTAAGTTTTCTCGGTGAGATGTTTTACAGAATAGCACTACAGGTACGTAGTACTCACAACCGGTGTGCGTTTGTATGAACGTAAACGACGCAAAAGGAGTAGGTGGCGTTCTGCAGTTTCTACCTATCCCCATAGGAATAAGGTGTGAGTTTATGAGTAGGTATACTAGCTGCGCCCCGCGGTTTCACTCGCGCTTCGTTACAAAGATATTTGTAATTTCATTGAATAAAATTTAATTGTGCAAAACGACGTCGTTGCCAATTCGGATAAAGAGGGATGCATTTCGAGTGATTTACGTACGTACTTTTATGTATTTAGTTTGTATGAAAATTAACAAAACAATAAGAATAATGAAAAATGCTTATTTCCATGGTCTGAACATCTGGTCGATGTTTATGTATATCGTCCGGAACACGGTGTATACAAACACCTTACTTAGAATTACCCATAAATTAAATCCTAATACAGGTCTGTACAACAAAAGCGTAATATTTATACACAGACCCCTTTAATTAGCGGTACAGATTTCCAAATACATCTGTTACTCATAAATCTTATACGATACACGGAAAACGTGCTACAGTTGCGGAATACCATAACTGAAGCAAATATACCTGTCGCTGTATCAAGGAATTTTCACCCTTACAGGTTTGAAAATAAAGTTGAGAAGGAATGCAATTATAACTTGGGAAAGTTAGCCTGAAGTAAATAGTTGGAGGTGGGCCAAAGTAAAACGAAACTTATGGCTGAAGACATAAAGTTGGGAAAGGCAGCACAGATAGTTGGGTCAACGTATAAATAGTCAGACGGATCAAATAGACCGGTTTATATCCAAGTGTTTGATTAAATGTTAAACTGTATTGTTTATGGTCTCAATGATTTACAATTTGATATTTAGTAAACAGGTGTTAATCGGTTTAGTTTAAAGTTCCCGGAAGGATTGAGTTACTATACTTGTGAGTTACAGCCGGTACGGAGTTTATTGTTTGACTATGGGTCGAATGAATTAATTGACTACTGGAATTACTGTTGATCTGGGAGAATTATCGGGAATATAAATCAGAATTACCTGCGATGTTTTGTTTGTTCATCTTTGTAGAAAGTTTGACGTAATGGTGCACCTATGTAAACCGATGCACCTGCCGAATATGGAATATTCCGTTGTGATCCCCTGAACACCCCCTTCACCCCCCTCCTCGATCCCCTGCTTGTTCGTCTTCTGTTTTAATCTCTGTCTTATCCACTATAAACTTTCTATGGACTAATACGTGTAAGTGTGACGGCCTGGCTTATTGATACGAGCTACGGGTGTAAGTGTCAAAGGGAAAACATCTCAAAACCTTGTTCAAATTCTAGTGCGATATTTACTAACAAAACTATTACCTACTTATTACAAACAAATATTCCAGTTTTTACTTAAAACTAAAAATTACGAAATAAAAAAGTAATTTAAGAAAAATTAAATCGACTTCAAAAATCTTACTTTTTTCGACTCAAATATCGATAATCTATTCTCGTATGACTCAAAAACACTACATAAAACGCATAACAGCTTACAAAGTCACTTCCAAAATGGCTGCCAACTTCAAGTTATGAACACTGCACAATATTGTTAACGCTAATATCTTTGCAAAATACGCGAAACTACACTCCACCACAGTTTAAACCAATATTATAGGAACAACTAAAATTTCCCTTCGAAATTACAATGCAGGAACTTGTAATGTAGAATTTAAACTTTCAATGAGAGATCCTTAGAATTTAGAAATACGGATAGGAAGTCCTTTCTGTGCGTTGCTGCTGGTTTTATAACTTCATTCGATCACGATACCTATACCTAATTTTGAGTATTAATTGATCATCATTTGCCTAGCCTTTTCCCAACTGTTTTTGGGGTCGGCTTCCAATCTAACTTAATGCAGCTTATTCCAGTATTTAATGTGGAGCGACTGCCTATCTGACCTCCACAACGCAGTTACTGGATAACACGACACCCTTTCGTAAAACTGGTTGCCAGAATGTTGAGCTTCTAACTACCCGTAACGACTGTCAAAAATCTCCGAATAATAGCCAGAATGTATTTAATATTATAAACATCAAAACAAACCTACTCTTATTTTCTTTCAATCGCAAGAAAACTTGCCGACTCACGGACGCGTATGTTCGAAAGTAATAAAGTTTGATGGCCGTTTTGAATCTCATCCAAAAACTTTTGTAACAATCCCATATGTTGGGATTCATGGGAAAATGCTTGGTAAGCAAATTGATGAGCTCTTGTTTGGAAAACATTATCACAAAATAGGTTATTAGATTAAAATATTTTTCTTAAGAATCGTCATTCTTCCGCCCTTAACCCAATTTAATTGGGGTCGGCACAACATGTTATTTCTTCCATACTTAATTATTTTAGTCGTCATCATTTACACAGTCCATCCATAGTTTCTTTGGTCTTATTCAACTAGTACGAATGTCTTATGCAAAATAAACATTTTGTTTTTATTTCTTTGATATTTCAAACTCAAAGCATATACGTTCAATTAAACCATTCAAAGTCAGTCAGAAAGCTGAAGCTAGTTTTCCATTCCAAAGCATATTAGATTCCAATGGGAAAGAGCGAGCGGCAAGGAATTCCATTACAGCTCTTTTAAATCAAAAATATTGTAATATAAAATCCAGAGCAAGGCAAAAGACACATTATACAGAAACAATGATGATATGAGTCATCATCATCATATCATAATCAGCCTATAATGTTCCCACTGCTGGGACACAGGCCTCCTCTCGGTGAGAGGGAGTGGGCCGTAATTCACCACGCGGGCCCAGTGCGGGTTGGCAGATGCCACATGTCTTCGAATTTCTGGTTCTAGGACATGCCGGTTTCCTCACGATGTTTTCCTTCAACGTTTTGAGAGCAGTGGTGATGATATGAGTGCCTTTGTTATATTCATTGCGTTTTCGATTTTAAATGCTATGATGATCTTATGATGTTTTCCTTCTCTGTAGGTCAGAAGTCTTCAAGATTTGGGGCTTTGTCCTGCAGAACACTTCAAGTAGACATTTACACAATAATGTATTGTGTAAATTTTTTGTTCACTCGACCCACCCCGTCGTATCGCATCGCCTGCCCGCGCAGTTTCTTCGTTTAAGCTTTGCGTTCCTTTTGACTTTTTTCTCTTGCTCGACGCCTTAGGGTGGTAGCATGTTAAATATCCTTCCTCAAGAACTGGGCTATCAAATGCAAATTGAAATTTTCAAATCCGACTAGTACTTCTAGAGATTAGCGCGTTGAAACAAAAAACAAGCAAACTCTTTAGCTTTATTATTAACTAGCTGCGCCTCGCGGTTTCACCCGCGTAAATGTCGATCCCGTGGGAATATCGGGATAAAAAGTAGCCTATAAGTTAATCCAGGGTGCCAGATACCTCCATACAAAAATTGGTCCAGCAGTTTGAGCGTGAAGAAGTAACAAACATATAAACACTCACAAACTTTCGCCTTTATAATATTAGTGTGATATAAATAATTTTACTAGTATAGATTATTCTGTAGGTACTTCATGTTTCAGTTCTAAATAACAACCAACCAAATTCTATTCATATACCTACTTTGGAAAGTAGATAGGTGTTAACTCTAACCATCCATAAATTATGATCAAGGGTTTATAGTCTTTGAGAATTGGACCGTATTATGTCCAAGGATTCTATAACTTTCCATATACGTAGGTGGATTTCTATTTACAATTCAAGAGTTTTTGTTTACCAATACGGTCATTAAACACTCACGTACTTGAGAACCGTTATTTCATTTTAAAACAATTTAATATTATAATTAATGCTGGTTGGTTTTACGAACAGTATATGGACTACGTCTGAAATAAATGTCTTATTATTATTATTATAGGTTATTTTCCTTTGACCCAAATGTATTTATGAACTCGAGACAAAAATCGTAAAGACTAAAAGTAGACGCTAATGCCCATCAAGTCCAGGTACGAATGGATGTGATTTTTTTTCGCGTATTTGAATTTCAACGCACTGCTTAGCGCCGAAAGTTGAAAATGCAACACTGTATTTTTACGTCCGTGTTACGTGGGCTAACAAATATAATGCTTAATTCCTACCTACTTAAATACCCACTGAAACTAGAAACGTCCTAACCTAATCGACGCGACTACATTATAATTTCCAAATTTACTATCCTGCATCAAGAAATCTAAGGAAAGCAGTGAATAAAGTTTTAACTGAAAATTAACAACATCAGCCCAGCGCTTTGGGTTTAATAATGTCAACACTAAACCGGTTATTACAGTTTTTAGACCACTACATGTGATTAGAACTTTCATTATAGTGCTTAAAGACCCTACTTGTGGTGTCAGAAATTGTAACTTATTTTGTAGACTACCTTCGGACGATTGGCCTGAATGAGTAACCACCCCTAATGTCAGTTAAAATATTAAGATAAACAAGACTATTTTTTTTTTTATTGATTATCTTAAAAAATTTCACGAAATAAACTTTCGATAGCGGCACGTCTTACGTTGACGTGACGTAGAATAGAATACTCGGTAATGTATTATGCACACCATCTTTCATAATCGGATTAAATGACGTGTTTTATCAAAAACAAAATAAGAAACTTCTCAAAATGTCCACAGAAACAAAAAAAAAAAAAATGCAAAGGACACCTGCGCGAATTAGGCGTTTCGTTATTCGCGCACGCGCCCTTTGCATTTTTTTTCTGTAGACGGTTCGATAAGTTTTTTTTTTCGAGTGCTGTTAAGTAGCCGCAGCATGAATGACTCATAATATATTATCATCATCGTCAACCCGTCGGCGTCACCGTCGTCGCATGCGCCGGAGATATGGGAATCTCTACAACACTCACCCCGTCACATCGTCTCGTTTCGCGCATATATAACATTAGCCGTAAGTACACTTTTAGGTTGATTTTTTTACGTTATTTGAGTAATTCAGAATGGTAACATTTGAACTGTCTTCGCCCGCCATGGGTCGTTGACCTACTTTTACACGACGTTGTTAAATATTTAAAAAAAATTGCTACCGCAACTAGAATGTTATTTTTTTTTACTCTTTGTAAATAATAGATGGGTCACAAATACATAAATTAGGTACTTCAGAACCAATCCGGGTCTCCCAGAAAACTCTCATACCAGAAAAAAACATACTTAACATTACAAAGTCCCGGACCGTTCCCAAAATAAATATGATCCCCACTTGCAAGAAGTATCTCAAGTACCTAGCAAATAGAATCTCCAATGTTTGGTGAACCAACATTGGAGTATGGCACATCGATCAAATGTTGGACATAACTGCGTTAAGTTTGGCAAGCGAAAATAAAAGTACCTTTTATACCTCTGATACTTTGAAAACGGAAAACAGGTTCACTGGCCGCAAAGTAGACAGAACGAGTAAACAAGCGATCTTCTAACTATTGTATGAATCATATCTGATCCTGTGATCATCGAAAGGGTTAAAACTAAATAAAATGTGACTGACGAAGTATTGACGTTCAGGTCTCATGAACAACTTGGTTGAGCGAGAAGCCTAAGCTATGTGTCGTGGGTATAACATATTTGTACCTATTGCAAAATTGCATACAAATAATTAGTACTGGATCGGTGTGCTAGAAAAGATACCTATCATACCGGTGAAAAAAAAGTCGAAAACGAAATTGATATAAAATGAAAGCAGGCAAAACAAGATGGGTGAATGACATTCAGAAGATCGCGGGTAAGACCTGCGGGGTAATTGCCAACACACTTACAATTGCAGTCTTTATATTTTTTTTATTAAAATAACGCAATGAATGCCGTCGAAAATTTATAGACGTATGAGGTGATTTATAGAGGTATGAATAAACTTTACACCCTGTTGGGTGTAAAGCGCGCCCGCCCGCGCCGAAAGCTAGTCTCCACCAAGAGTGGTCGCCATGGCCAACATAAATGGTCTGGAGAACTTTTTTTATTAAGTTCAAGAACTATATTTATTAAGTTACGCAGTTACCTCGATGGTCTAAGGGTGCGTCTAGATTACGTTATATAACACATAAACCTATGTTATATAACACGTCCACATTATTTAACATTGCTAACGTCTCTATAGAAACATGATATATAACTATGTTTAATAACATGTTATGTTACACAGTGTGGACGCAGCTTTAAGAATTATTTTTAGTTTCTTATTAGTTTTTATCGAACTAAGAAACACTTGAAGTACTAAAGATGAATTACTTTCTATAGCTACTTGAATATAGCTCTTATATGAATGGCCTGATGGACGCTGAAGAGAAGTGAAGTGCCATTATGAGACAGAGCTACAGATTTGAGTGGGCCGTTAGTTTGAGTGTAAAACAAGAATATTATTGGGTAACATCGTGTAGAAGTTGTTACGATATAAACTATGTTACTTAGACAACCTTATTTTTTGTATATATGTGAAATCCGAAACACGTGTCTAGTATTTTTATGTAAAGAATCTATGTACAAATTTTTTAAACTGTATCACGAAAAATCACAAAATTATAAGCTTGTTAAGTTACCGGTTTGTCCGTACAAAAACATGCTTACCCTCGCGGCCGCGCCGTATTGCGCTCATTGATAATCATAGTATGACCTACTACCTAGGTATATAACCGTTCGGCGTGGAGATTGGATAACCTACGTAGTGTCGCTCGGTGTCCTACTTTTAACCTTTTTTAAATATTTTTGGGACAAAATAGAACACGGGGTAAAAATAATTGGAATCGATTCAGTTACTTATTCTGAACAAACTATATTCAGGTTTCGCATATACAAAAAAAAAACCTTGTATAATTTTTCAAATATTGACAAAAAATTTCGGATAAAACGGATTAGCAGTTACCTACTCTCGTATGGAAAAATATTTGCTATTTTGGCTTTTAGTTTTGTCACTCGTATATTTGTGTGACAGTCTCTTTCAAAGTCAAAGTCAAATCATTAATTTCAAATAGGCACATTAAAGGCACTTTTGAACGTCAAAAATTACAACTAAATAGAATTGATTATCTAGTCGCCCATTCCAAAAGGTAGTTTTTCGTATGGAGAAGAATGGGCAAGAAACTCCATCGTTACTCTTTTAAAATGTTTTACAAGGTCTTGTATACATAATATAATTATATGTGAAGACGATGCACCTAGAATAAAATTAGTCTAACACAAAAGGTAAAAAGAATTAAAAATTAAGCAATGACAAGTAAATCAATTATGTGATAGATACATGGTGCTCACATATTTACAAATTATTTTTAAAAAAATCTAAAAGTAGACGATTTTCCTAGAATTTTAACATGTGTGTGAGTTACTGTAGTCACAGATTGTACAAATCAATGACATAAAATTTAAAAAAAAAATATTAAATTAGGAACCAGTTTGATTTTGTCTAGACTCTAGATTGTCCTATGGAGCAGGACTAGCATGTTTTCATTTTGGATATAATCCTCTAAATTGTAATATCCTTTAAAACGCCCGGGATTTGTTAATTTTATTATGAATTTATATAAGTAGATCCTATTACGACTATGAACCTTACCTTACAACAATATCTCGAGAAACACCAATTAATTTGTTGTATCGGCTTCACTATCAAAATAACTTTCAATCGATTTTTCAGGATACCGATACTCAACTCACCAAGAAAAATGTACGCTTTCAAAAATCTCAATTGAGTTACTTTCTTTGTTTCCAAACGTTTTGTTCAATTCCTTTTCTTTTAATCCGCACCAAATTGGCTGTTAAACTGAGCTTTATATTTGCTGTTTGAGTTTGGTCTTACTTTTCTACCCTTCTTATTAAGGGGCTTACAGGACCTAAACGCAAAAAACGCAAGTTTTTTAAACAATAAAAGTGTACGATCGACTACAGTAAACAAAATCAGAAAAATATATGATATTCTTCAGGATATATGCTAGGTAGATAGTGTGTTGAAAACATAATACAACTAATTTGATACGATATGAAAAATCATGAAGATACTTTTAAAAACTTTCTTTTTACAATAAAAACCATATTAATTAATATACATACAATCAGTAGGATTTTTTGTCAGATTATTCTACAAGCAACATACTAAAGCACTAGTGTTTTTATTTTTTAGTCCAAACAATAGATTTTTTGTAAATAGGTAATTGCTTCATATTTTGCAATAAATTAATAATACGTCAAATTACATGGGACTAAAATATAACTGGCAAAATTAGCATAATAACAGATACATAGCATACTTTACAATGTTTCCACTGCTGGGACACAGGCCTCTTCTCTTCGAGAGTGTGAGGGCTAATAATCTACCACGCAGACCCAGTATGGGTTGGTATCTACCAACCCGTACAAAAACACATGAATGTGACATCTGTCACATGTCTTTTTGTTTTCTTTCTGCCTAACCCTACGGGGTAAAACAGGCATGATGATAATTAATATGTCCTCCCATCATCCTCACTCAATTTTCAGCTCCACATCACCCAGATCCCTATTTTACAACCCATATTCAAATACGCATTAAACATTTCTACCATAAAAATAATCACTAATACGACCTCATCTCGATTCAGGTCCCGTACAAAAAAAGGTTCTAAGAGAAGCCACGGAATCGAATCGAATCGCTAGCAAGCGTGGAATTCGTATAAACGCATACCGATTATTATTATGCATCGAATACCAATCGAATGACTCGAATAGACGGGGACGTGCGAAGATTTTCTCGCATCGCGATTTTTCTATTGATGCGAGATTATTATCTTCTGTACGTGTGTATGTTGTATTGGAGAACATTCGTAAGGTCACGATGGAGTCGATTTATGTATCTTTATGAGAATGGAAATATGTGGGCCCAATAATAGCACAAATAGAACTCTTTGAACAGGAACTCGTTCTAGAAAGAATCCAAACCTATAGCTGTCGTTTATTTTGGAATGAAAGATTTGGATGGCGGTGTAACTAATGGATCACGAGACATAGCTTTGTTTTGGAATAGTAGTGAAATGGAGTGATGAAATAATATTATTTCTGTAAATACTTGTAGGTTAAAAAAATACTTATACTTGTCAAAATTATCTTATGTTTTATAACTAGACGAGTCCTGTGTATCCTATCTGACTACTCTGAGAGGAAAGACTAAAACAAACTCAGAGTAAGGACTACTTGCAATGTCTCTGAATTATAAGACAACCTAATCTGTGCTATAACTGTGTCTTACATGTATGTACGTTCCACGGTAATTTCGTAACACACTAACAGTAAGAATGACTTTCATTTTGACAGTTCAACAACATTCATTGCGTTATTTACGTTGCTGAGCAGACAAATTTTGCGAATATATGAAGCAATGGATTAGCAATATCCTTCAAAGCAATCAAGGTATAGCGCAGGTGCTTAAAAATGCAAATGTGACAAGCCACGAAAAGTTCCAGTAACAGAATAGGTATACAAATAAACTTTGAAGAAGCCAAAAGTCCGTCTGAAGGTAGAAAGGTCACCCAGTGACGTAGACACTCGAATTATCATAATCTGCCCTACTGCCGAAGCCTTTATTTATAGGAGTTCGTCCGGGAACACAAAGTCTCCAACTTTTTTACTCACTTGTATAAAATAGGATGACTTAGTTATTATTAGCAGATGGTGTTGAAATTTCCTCATATTTTTACATACTTTGACTGACCCGTTGGTCTCGTGGTCGCAAGCGTGACTGCTGAGCGTGGGGTCCTGGGTTCGATTCCCGGGTGGGGAAAAGTGTTATTGGGTTTTTGCATTGAGAATTTCTAAGAAACAACCCTGAAAGTTGGCGGTGTGATACCCCCGTGTCTTGGAAAGCACGTTCAGCTGTTGGTCCTGCGCCTGATCTCTCTCCGGTCGTGTCAGATTGTCGTCCCATCGGACAACGCGCCGAAGTCTGTTCTCCGCTGCAATTTGTCGCCATGACGAAATTCAGTCTGGAGGACTTTATTTATTTACATCCATTTTGTATCAAAACACCCAGAAATAAAAAACAATGTTATATAGAGTATTACGATTTTGCAAAAAAACAAGCGGATAATTATTTCATCAAAATCAAAATGTCTCACATTAACTTACACGGCCACTTATCAAATGTCAGAAGCTAGGTACACGATTCCAATTGGTCGTTTCTTATGGATAAGAGCCGGCAAGAAACTCCACGGTTACACTTTTAAAAAGAATTGGCTTTTAAAAAGTTTTCAAATTACAGTAGGTATGGGAGGACAGCGTAGGCCTGTCGACAAGTAGGTACCAGGTAGGTACTTAATAAAATAAAAAAATATAAACATAAAGGCAATAGATCATCCTTATCAGAAGAGGTTATGTTGCGTGGGTTTGCGGGCGAGGAGTTGAAAGTATGTGAAAATCATTATGAACAATAACAAGTTAACTAATCCAATTATTTAACTAACTATAACGCGTGAACGACGTTCCACCAAGTACGTGGGGCGCGAGCGCAACTAATTTACTCACAACTGGATATCTTAACACAATTCTTCCGATCTATCTCGTCTTTTTCGATTCACCCATGTGAATGTACCCTCACTTCATTTTGTTCTACAATCTGGCGGGCCGCCTCCCCAGTACATGGTGTTACGTCAAAATGACAGTTGACATATCTTCTAAAAAAAACAATATTAAGCAAAGAGGTTGGTATCGCCGAACCAATTCTCTAGACGCGCCGACAAACATTTTAATAAAACGACAGATAAACTGAACTAAAACAATGTAATCACTGCTATAAACATTAAAATACCTGTTTTACCTAGATAATTAGCGACAACAATAATTAATTAATCGTCAGAACAATAAAAATAAATTTTCACAAACAATTTATTATTTTCGCTTTGTAGATTAAAATCACTCATTTTAATGATGATACCTACATAACAACAGTTGTTCGCCGAGGTACCCTCATTATTAATTTAAAACTATGTTTGATGGCTATGAAATTAATTGGAAAAGAATCAATGTTACAAACAACGGGGTAATTCCGTACCACATTAACAGTAGCAATGGCTTCCATTTTGACAGTTCAACAACATTCATGGCGTTAACGTTGTTGAGCAGACAAAGTTTTCCAACATATAAAGGAATGGATTAGCAATACCCTTCAAAATGATTGAGATTAATTGTGTTAGGGTGCCGTATGCAGTCGTCGAGTTAAGAAAAAGTTCGAATTTGACTCTTAAGGTCTCTTTGTAAAGTCGAATTACACTGTGTGATGTAATAGCCTGTGGCATACCAGAAGCACAGAACCGGTCGAAGTGGAAGTGCTTGGGGGAGGCCTATGTCCAGCAGTGGACGTCTTTCGGCTGAAATGATGATGATGATACCAGAAGTTGAAGCAACAATGAAAGTTGCAACGTCTAAACAGTGTTTAGACAATGCAAGTCATTTGTTGCTTCAATTTTATTGTATGCCACATGTAAGAAATTTGTGTCGTGTAAATGGGGCTCAAAGCTCAATATTAACAGTATTAACACCCAAGTACCGACGATACCGTGACAGTGGCGAAGTTACTATTACTATTAAGTTACTAAGTATATCCAACAAAATGTATATGTAATACACTGTCGTGCCATCGACTAGAGTATTGTCAGAGCCTAGCACGGACGCACGTAACGTAAATTCGGATTTAAAGTTAATTTTTTTTTTTTTTTTAACTGAGTCTACGTTGTCATTCTGTTGAGCATATACCACCCCCAAATCTTTCCATGCATCCTTTTCTAGAGCCACCTCGATCCAAACCGTGCAGTACGCGTCTAGGTCGTGTCTCCACCTCTTCCTGGTACGGCCTCGGCGGCACCGTAAATCCTCAGGCACCTTGTGGAGACTGTTGCCCAGTGGTCATATACTCGTTTGGCACCTAATATATGTATACTTGCCAGAAAAATGTACACCATTATTTTTTATTTGCTATGGACAAATTGTATTTTCGATTCAAAAATCTTTCGAATTTACGTTACGTATATGCTACGATGTTGTACTAGGGCCTCTACAAGGTAAGTACAAAGCAAATAGAAATGGAAAACTTAAGTGGCAGTGGGCAGGCTATGTAAGTAGCAAGACCGATGGCTATTGGAGCAGACGAGTCCTTTAGTGCAGACTGTGTATCAGTGAACGTAGTGTGGGATAACTTGCGAATTGAAGATGTTAGCTTGGGTACAGTAAACGCCAAAGGCTGAAGTGTGGTGGCTTTATTTAACCCTAAAGTGGGCGCGCTATTCTGTTTAACGTCAGTGGGCACGTGGGGAGCATTTTTAACCGACTTCAAAAAAGAAGGAGGTTTCTCAATTCGACCGTATATTTTTTTTTTTTTTTTTATGTGTGTTCGCGGATAACTTCGTCGTTTATGAACCGATTTTGATTATTCTTTTTTTGTTGGAAAGGAGATATGCCAAGGGTGGTCCCATGATAAGAAAACCAGGATCTGATTATGGCATCCCAGTGAAATCGAGGGGAACATTCGAAAATCGTAGGAGCGACTAGTGCGTTTGTTAATTTTTTCATTAGGTATTTTAAAGCACTACAATTTAATGAAGGCTTGGAGTCGATCTGATGATGAAGCCGAAAGACAGTCGAGGGAACTCCTCAACGGTTTACAGCAGTTACCTTGTGTTTGGGCTTGATTAATTTGTATTGATGAGAACTTTACACCTACATGGTTGTGACTGTCATTCGGGGTCTGATGATGAAGACGAAGGACAGTTAAGGGAACTCCTCAACAGTTTACAGTAGCTACCTTGTGTTTGGACGATTTACAGCAGTTTTTGTTGGGCTTACTTCATACGGTTCAATATGCCAAAATGTTCAGTTCGTACAATAATAATACCTAATTAAGATTGTAGTTTTACATAGGACGACCACTACCTACTAGTCATGCTGATGCGTCAATTTGAAACCGAATTTAAGTTGAGTAATCGCGTCATTTCTAGCAATGCTCTTTCGTCGTGTGGCCTACTCAATAATTAAAGTAACTTGAGCATTTGCTCTCGGAAATCATCATTTGGTAAAGTGGAGCTGATGATGAAGACCACAGATAGCCATCGGAACTACTCAATGACAAATATTTCACGGGTTGCGATTCGGTTACTTTAATATGGTTGCTAAGCAATTTATGCTCGTTACAATGCGTATGGTGAGTGGTTGTTGAGGAGTTCTCCTGGCTCTTACCAGGAGAACTCCTCAACAATAAACGTCCCAGCATCGGGAAAAGCAATATTTTGTAACATGTGATGAGCAGTTGACATTAGGCTATTGTAACTTAGATAAAAAAGCTTGTAATTACAAACTGACCCACTAAAAAGTGAAAAATAAAAACTTTTTACAAAAAAAAAAACAACCGACTTCCAAAAAATACACTACAAATTGAAAAATAACTTTAATTTCGGAAGTCGGTGTCATTAAACGAAAATGCGGAACCAAAGACACCGACTTCCGAAATTAAAGTTATTTTTCAATTTGTAGTGTATTTTTTGGAAGTCGGTTGTTTTTTTTTTGTAAAAAGTTTTTCCGCTCGTACTTATTATTTACTAGTTTCTGCTTGCGACTTCGACGGCGTGAAATTTCTTGTTCTCCGACCCACCCCGTCACATCGCATCACCTGCGCGCGCTATCACTTCGTTTTCGCTTAGCATGCTTTCTGATTTTTTGCTCGGCTTCTAAGGGTCATAGCGTGATGTTAAATAGCCTATGGCCTTCCTCAAGAATTGGGCTATCAAATGCAAAAATATTTTTTAAATCCGACTGATAGTTCCGAAGATCACTCCCTATAAACAAACTTGACTTTACCTCTTCATAATAATATGTAGATGTACACACAGTAAAAATGATACAAATACGATACGGATTATTTCTTAAGAAATTTCTTCGAGCAGACCTGCGAAAGGAGAAACGAAAAAGAAATGTAGACAATAGTGTGTGAGAAACAGTAGAGATGAATTTGATTTTGTGTTAAATATACATATAAATGCAAAAAATTACATATACTTAAATAAATTAGGGGGTCAGTCGCCTCGAGGGTAGCCAGTACTCGCCAAGCTGGGCTAATTTGGCGTTCATTCAGATGTACCTCACCCGTATGGGCGGTAAACTGGTAATGTAATGTGAACAAGTATAAATACATAATGCTAAAATAAATAAACATAAATATGTAAATTATCTCTCTCTCACACATTCCCTCAAAATGGCCGCCACGTATGAAGGGGAAAAGGCAATGCTCTTTTACTGGGTATTTTATTGTTAAATCTAAGCAGGAATAATACATACATTTTCTTTTTTGAGGGTTTAACTACATGACAAATAATTTAATAATCAAAATCACCAATATATTTAAAACGGTAAAAAATACTTTAGCTTTACTTTAATTTTTTTTTTGAAAAGTTTTACTTTTGGATTAAATATTTATCTTAATATTAATAAAAAATTTAAAAATGTATCAAAATTATAAATATTGTACATCTACAGGGTATGTTTTAGTATAAAAAGTACATGCAACGCTCGTTGCTCAGTAATTTTGAACACCTATGGCACCCTTATTTGGTTTAGGTACCTATATATCTCTCTTTAATTTAAAAGCAACCAAAAATACGTGTATATGTTCTACTTCTAATATAAGAAACAATAAAGCAGAATTTGTATTTACGTGAGGAAGCGCGCGCTTACCACTGCTCTCAAAACGATGAAGGAAAACATTGTGAGGAATTCAGCATGTCTTAGAACCAAAAATTCGAAGACATTTAACATCTCCCAACCCGCACTGAGCCCGTGTGGTGGATTACAGCCAACTCCCTCTCGAAAAGAGGAGGCCTGTGAACAAAATAGGCTGATTATGCTGTGGCAAATAAATTTATAATTCTATCTTTCTAAATCATTTGACAATTCAAATAGATGAAGCCATTGACATATATATTACTAGCGTAAGGACCGGGCTAACGGCGCGACTAAATGGCACCAACGCGCTGGCCCTAAAATGGCGGTTTTAGGGCCAACGCGACTCAGTTGACAGTGGTGCGCGCGAACTTCGAACTTCGAACGAAGAACTTCTATGTAAAATGTTCAGACGGGCGTATCCTTACTTTTGAAATCATTGGATGAAGCATGAATAACCGTTTTCATCGTTCAAAGAACTTTTATTGGAGCGTAAATCAAACCACTATACGTCTCTTGTACCCAAATCACATAATACTGCGAACTATTCCCAATAAAGCAGAGCAAGAAACAAATTGCTTTGAAAATGAACACTTGGAAAGTGCATAAGGTTTTAATAACGTACAGCGTCGAGCAAATAAGTACTAGCTAATATACGCAACATTGTTTAAGTTCCGAAGTTCAATAGGGTGTAATATTTAATTTAACTTATGTGTACATTGTTCGTATTATACTCAGGATTATAGAATATGAAACTGTGAAATAGAAATTGTGAGGAAGCTGCGTTTGGCTCGAAGTGTAATATACCATAATTATATACAGGGTTATTGGTAAAACATTAACAACCTCTTATGAGGTCATTGTACTCATCATTATGAACAACTTTTACTATGGGACCAAACCTGAAATCGCGAAAAAAGTTTCATTAATATCGGTTTTATCATTTTGAGAGCAGTGGTGGCCAAGCGAGAGCAGTGGTGGCCAAGTGGTAACGGCCACGACATACGACTTGCAGGACGTAGGTTCGAACCCAGACAGACGCTTTACTTTGTGTAAATTATTTCATCACCACTGCTCTCAAAACGGTGAAGGAAAACATCGTGAGGAAACCGGCATGTCCTAGAACCAAAAATTCGAAGACATGTGACATCTGCCAATCCGCACTGGGCCCACGAGGTGGATTACGGCCCACTCCCTCTCACCGAGAGGAGGCCTGTGTCCCAGCAGTGGGAACATTATAGGCTGATTATGGTATGGTATGGTTATGGTTATCATTTCGAAAAACAAGGGCTTGAAAGTTTGTATGAAATTAGGTACGGCGTAAAGGCGAATGCGTCATGGAATCCCGTGAAATGAAATACAATTTTTCTTAAAGTTTTTTTGTAATTTGCAGGTTATATCCGGTTGTATTTTGATCTAAATATGATTCGCGGCTGTAACAATTATTTACCTATTTATAGAATTCATAAATAAAAACTCACCGAAAACATTTCATGTAAAATGATGCCAAGACGATACCATATGGCTCGCACTGTCAAAAAGTTATCAGATCTCACGTAGAGCCAAACTTCTTAACTCTACACACCCTAACTCTACAAGCTCTAACTTCACAAACTCTACACCTTAGTCAAAATATGAGGCTTGGCCGTTTCGCTACTACAAGAACTATTGTATAACAGAAAAGTAATGAACAGTGAATATTTTTTCACCTTACGCCCATGTGACGGTAGCCTTTAAGCCCTTTAAGGCAGCTGCATTAAGTAGTTACCCCACCAAAAGACATGTGCGTTCAAATCCGTGATAGGCCCAAGTTGGTTTTTGTATTTTGCAAAAACATTTTATTTTAAATAATGTATTGTTTTAGTGAATAAATAAGTTTAAGTAAGTATTTTTTTTTTAATTCTGTTTTTATTATTGTTTTTTTCAATAAAACAATACTTTTGCGACGACAAGCAACAATAATAGGGTTAACATTTACGACAACTTATTCATCGTCTAAATAGACTGGAGGTTTCAAGACCGCTTACCGTGCATAAGATTGGAAGTTCAAATCCTATATAGGCACGAAATGTGCTTTTTGTTCATTATATTATTTTGATATATTTTTCTATATTTATAAAGAATTAAAAAATCAAGAAAAATAAAATACTTTATTAATCATTTATTAATATTTATTATTGCTATTATTTAACAAAACTATGATCTTATTTTACAACAAACAGAACAACTATTTTAGTTCTCATAAAATCAGAAATCATTTAAAAAAATAATTGATAAATAGTAGTCGTTTACTCTTCGCCGTTTTAAGTGAACGTATACAAAAATCTAACTTGAAGGTATGGATTAATTTTATAAAGACAACGTAAGTAAGTAAAATTAATGGATACCCTCAAATTATAACATCTTCCGATTAGACAGGGACCTAAAGATATAATGACTCAGCCGATAGTAGATAACAATTTCATCGCAATTCGTATGGGCTCGCTGGCTAGTTCGTCAAACTGCCGGTATGAGTATGACGACGTTCGGTGATGCGATGGTTCGAATCCGAGTCAACACAATGGACTCTTTTTGAAGTATTCTTTAGATTATTCGTAAGGAATTCAATGTTGTAGCAGTGTAACATTTTAAAACTTGAGGGGTTAGGACATAGTGACGCTTTCTGTACATTAATTTGTCCTACAAAAACTCGAGTGGAATATGACTTGTGTTCCGTAACCATACATTTTTTATCTATGCGCGCACTGTGCTTGCGAACGAATGAGATACGAGTCGATTCCAAGATGGCAACTATTCAAGTTGCCTAAGTGCGCAGTCAACGCATAGGATTCACGGCCTAGGTCATGCTTCAACATCCGCTAGTGGTACAATCTGCTTGAGCGTAGGTGTCCACGGCAACGATTTGTTTAGTATTGAAGCGTTAACATTACCTAAGATCTGCGGCAATATGCCAGTCGTTAAGCTGAACAAATCTGCGTGGCATCATGTTCGAAATCTTAACCTAGCGGATCCTGATTGTCACTTACCTGGTCAAATCGATGTCCTTCTCGGTGCTGAGGTCTTCCCTTCACTACTGTTACCAAGTAGTGTTAGTGGAGGATCGCAACAACCATCTGCAATCAACACTGTGTTCGGCTGGATCCTACTAGGAAACGTCAGCTGCAGTGATAATCACGAACTGCCAAAATCGTTCTTCGTTTCAGACGATAATCTTTTCAATGAGCAGGTTAAGAAGTTCTGGGAAATGGACAACATTCCGCAGTCTTCAAAGTTAACACCGGACGAAGAACTCTGTGAACAAAAATTCGTTACCGAACATTCCCGCGATGCTTCAGGGAGGTATACCGTTACCTTGCCTTTCAAAGATAAAGACAAGAATCTAACTTTTCCTGGGTCGCGAGAATCTGCTTTACATCGTTTTAAATCATTAGAACGCAAGTTAGCGGCAAATGAGGCTTTATGCGAACAATACTGCGACTTTATGTCCGACTATTTACAAAGTGGTCACATGAGTCTAGTTCCTTCAAAGGAAATCAACCAGGGTTGTTATTACATACCTCATCACTGCGTTTTGCGACCTGACAGCGCAACGACAAAGCTACGAGTGGTCTTCGACGCTTCTGCGAAAGATTCTCGTGGTGTGTCATTGAATGAAGCTTTACTCGTAGGTCCTAAACTGCAGGCTAACATTGCCGAGATCCTGCTTCGCTTCCGAACACATTTAGTTGTATTTACAGCCGATATTCGTCAAATGTTTAGAAATAATACTATGTCAATTGACGATCGAGATTTCCAAAGAATTTTTTGGCGATTCAAATCAACGGACCCAATTCAAGAGGACCGATTAAATACCATAACTTATGGGGTATCATCGTCTCCTTTTCTTGCTTGCCGCACTCTCAAACAACTTGTAGAAGATGAAGCTGACTTCCCTCTCGCTCGCGAAGTGATGACTTCTGACACATTCGTTGACGATATCGCGAGTGGCAGTTCTGATATCCAGACAGCCATCCAAGTCAAAACTCAGGTCATCCAACTCTTAAAGAGAGGTCAGTTTGAGCTGCGTAAGTGGGCTAGCAATAAACCAGAGGTGCTTGCTGATATACCTCCGGAACACTGTCTCACTGACTTTGTGTCTATGGACATCGAAAAGACGAGCACTCTGAAGATCTTGGGCCTGAAGTGGTGTCCCAGGAGAGACAAATTCTTGTTTGAGGTCAAACCTATCGATCGCCAATGCACAAAGCGTGCGATTCTAAGTGAACTCGCACGTATTTATGACCCCTTGGGTTTCCTAACTCCTATAACTTTCTTAGCTAAGTGCTTGGTTCAGAAGTTGTGGATGTTAGGTATTAATTGGGACGATTCTCCGCCGGGTGAAATCGTCGAACAATGGCGTTGTTATACTGAACAGTTACCTGTCATCAAGTCCTTGGGGATCCCTCGATGCATCTCTGTAAAGAAAATGAAATCGTGTGAACTCCATGGCTTTGCTGATAGTTCCGAGTCAGGTTATGGAGCTGTAATCTACTTACGTGTCACTTGCATCGATGGTGGTGTATCTGTCTTCTTTCTATGTTCAAAATCTCGCGTAGCACCTGTAAAAAGGATATCATTACCTCGTCTCGAATTGTGTGCGGCAGTCCTCCTGGCAGATCTTCTGAAGTTCGTCTGAGAAACCTATTCATCATTTTTCCCCATAGCTGACACCTGTGCGTGGTCAGATTCTATGGTGGCGTTATCGTGGATTCGATCTTACTCGTCACGTTGGAAGACTTTTGTCGCCAACCGAGTGAGTCATATCCAGGATACTATTCCGGAAGCTCGCTGGAACCATGTCTCACGCTCGGATAATCCAGCTGACATTGCCTCTCGAGGTCTTTATCCTGCTCAGTTGGTCAACAATTCGTTATGGTGGGCGGGGCCCTGTTGGCTCGCTCAACCTTCTAACACTTGGCCAAACAACACTGACAATGTTAACGAAGCTGATGTATTATCTGAAGAGCGCGCGGTCTCTCTGTTTGTTCATAACGACACCAACGTCATTGATTCTTTACTCGAAAGTTTCTCATCAATTCGTAAGGCTCAACGAGTACTCGCGTACTGCATTCGTTTTGTAGAATGCGCTCGTAAAAAATCTTCGCGAAGTTCTGACCATCATTTAAATCGAACAGAGCTTCATAACGTTTTATTGATTTTCGTACGCAGAGTACAATTATTGCATTTCGATGAGGAAATAACTCGTTTGAAAGACTCAAAACCTCTTTCAAAACCTATGCAAAAACTTAACCCTTTCTTAGATAAATCGGGAATTCTTAGGGTGGGCGGTCGCCTATCTCGTTCTGGGCTCGAATATGAGCATAAGCATCCTGCGCTGCTACCTAAGGATTCTAAACTAACGTTCATGATCATCGAAGCACTTCATCGTGAAAACTGTCATCCCGGTATAAATACAATGCATTATCTTTTGACTCAGCAATTTTGGATATTATCACCAAAACGCGCAATCCGTCATTGCTTGTCAAGGTGCTTGCAATGTTTCCGTACGCGCCCTACACCGCTTGAGCCTTTTATGAGCGACCTGCCAGCGACTCGCATCAACCAAGTCAAGCCATTTTCAATCGTCGGTGTTGACTATGGCGGACCTTTTCGCATTAAGTTAGGACGACATCGAGGAGCTAAAATAAGTAAAGCTTACCTTTGCTTGTTTGTGTGCTTCACAACGAAAGCAGTCCATCTGGAAGTCGCTTCGGACTTGACTTCGGACGCTTTCATAGCAGCGCTTCGCCGGTTTGCTGGCAGGCGGGGTCGTGTAAGCGTTATCCATTCAGATTGTGGAACCAACTTTGTAGGCGCTTGCAACCAACTAAATGAGTACATGAAGGACGCATCTAATACCGAAAACATAACATTTAAATTCAATGCTCCGGCTAGTAGTCATTTTGGCGGTGTCTGGGAAATACAAATAAAGGCAGTAAAATCCCATCTTTATCGTATTATCGGTGATCAGACATTAACGTTCGAGGAGATGACAACTTTGTTTGTACAGATCGAATCTATGCTAAACTCGCGCCCTCTTTGCTCGGTGAGCTCGGATCCCAATGACTTAAACGTATTGACTCCGGGTCATTTCCTAACTTTAGAGCCGCTTACTTCAGTCCCTGATGAAGATTTATCAGGCATTAATCTTACTCGGTTAGGAAGATGGCAACTCATCCAGCGATTCCAACAAGACTTTTGGAAACGCTGGAAGGTCGAATATCTGCAATCGTTGACTCAGCGAGCAAAGTGGACTAAGCATTGCAAACCGTTAGCTGTAGATTCAATCGTGGTCATCAAAAACGAAAACACTATGCCGCTGCATTGGCCTCTTGCTCGGGTCACGGAATTACATCCGGGTCCTGACGGCGTGGTACGTGTGGCCACCGTGCGTATGGCAAATGGATCACTTCTTACGAGACCTCTTGTGAAGTTGTGCCCTCTGCCAACTCAGACTGACTAGACAAACCGTTTACCGTAACTTCAATTCATTAGATTCTAGTTTAGTGTAGGTGAGTGTTAATTTCAATTAGTGTTAATGTCAATCGATCACATCAGCTCTTCATTCGTTTTTATCCGTTGCTTTCGGGTTCCGCTCTTTCAGCGTAGTGAAAATACTATGCATTTTGGTGGGCGGAATGTTCCGTAACCATACATTTTTTATCTATGCGCGCACTGTGCTTGCGAACGAATGAGATACGAGTCGATTCCAAGATGGCAACTATTCAAGTTGCCTAAGTGCGCGCTCCCGGAAAAATCCTTGGTATGAAGGTTAATCGTCGCTAAACGGCTTCTATCTGGACTGATTGTGATTCCTGAAGGCTCCTATAGTGCAGTACAGACTTTGGTGCACCAATTTGTGAGTGGATAATCGGACCACGGCCGGTCGTCGTGCAACGCCAGCCACGTGCCTCATCAGGACAAGATCCCCTCGAAAAGGCCACAGGAAGCTAGCAGGTGAGTGATGCACTTTATGCTTGGATGGTCTAACGGTCTCCCCGCGAGCAAGCACAGTTAATCATATTCAACTAAAATACGTATCGAAAACTGAGCTTGCCCTCCAATGTACCATCATCGGCTTGGTACAACTTGTTTCAACAGAACACTAAAACAACTCACCGGGAGCGATCAATCCGACAGTTAATTTAAAATAACTTGGAACTAACTGAAACTTAAACACAGGACTTAATTGACGGTAGTGAATTTCAATTAAGTTGTGCCATTGTTTCTTGAAACTTGATGATTTATTTAAGCGTCGAGTTGGTCAATACGAGGACAAATTGCGGATGATTGGAGTAAAATTATGCGTAGATAGTGCCTAGTGGCTTGTGGTTTTAACAGCCGCACAGGCCAATTGATCAGGTTAAACTGCGCTTGCCGCGGTTGGTCTGTGGATGGGTGACCATATTTATATACCGTGACCCCTCCGTGCCCCGAAAGCACGTTAAGCTGTTGGTCCCGGCTATCATTCGTGGATCTTTGACAGTCGTTACGGGTAGTCAGAAGCCCGAAAGTCTGCCAACCAGTCTTACCAAGGGGTATCGTAGTACCCAGTTACTGGGTTGTGGACGTCAGATAGGCAGTCGCTCCATGTAAAATACTGGTATTCAGCTGTATCCGGTTAGACTGGAAGCCGACCCCAACATAGTTGGGAAAAGGCTAGGCTGCTGATGATGATGATGGTACAGGTCACTGCCGCTTTTAATAGGAATAAAATTACTATCCGTTTCAATAGGTCAAAGTAGAATCATTCATTTTAATTAGACTGGCTAGCTAGGCTATTACAGGTACTATTGAAAGTCAAAAATTTCAAACATAAGCGATTTTAATCATACATTTTGTGCCAATACTGATCACGATTGATCACGAATGCGACCAGTGAACGATCTAATAAATAGAAGTACCCTCATTTGAATAACATTTAATTACTTGGTTCTTGCTGTTAGCATCCTCGCACAAAATAAATATGTACAGAAGGCCGGCTCCGAACAACGAACGAAAAAGGACGCACGATCACACACGGTGCTTTACAACATTATATTATTACTAGCTTCTGCCCGCAGCTTCGCCCAAAAATCCGCGAGGTATGTCGATAAAAACTATCCTATGTCCTTCCCCAGGATGCAATCTATCTTTCTGCTAAATTTTATCGAAATCCGTTCAGTAGTTTAGGCGTGAAAAGGTAACATACAGACAGACAGACAGAGTTACTTTCGAATTTATAATATTAGTATGGATGTAGAGGCAGCCCTTACTCTTAAGACGACCCACTGACCCTTGTGCTTCCTGTTGAAGATCTGCACGTATCCGAGTTTGTCATCTACACATGCTTTTTACACCTTCCAACAAAAAACTCTCAAACACTGATTACAACAACAACCCTGATAAATTAATCTATTGTCTTTATCACGTACTTACTGAAAATCCAATCCGTAATTTGTTTAGTGTTGTGCTTCTGCGTGTAGGTACAGTCACGAGCAAAAGTATGTATACACTTGGCTTAATTCAAAGGCGATTTTCTCCTTTATTTTTGAATGAAATTTTATATTAGTAGGAACATAGTATTTTCGAACCCATAGGTATATGTAAAGTGTCGTATTTCAACGTTGCATTCGTTATTTCGTGAAAAAATCGCAATTTAAAGTTGCCAAGTGTTGACATATTGGTGCTCGTGACTGTACAGCGGAATGTTGCTATTTAAAATATTATATTGTACTATTACCAATTATTGAAGTGAAAACCTCTTTAGGCGCGTTGGGCATTTTTTGAGATTGGAAAAAACCATTGAACTAGCGCCACTGTTACCGTAAGCGACACCGCGCGTGTTTTGTTTATAAGACGATTAAAGTCAAAGTCAAAGTCAAATCATTTATTTCAAATAGGCACATTAAAGGCACTTTTGAACGTCAAAAAAAAAAAACTAAATAGAAATGATTCTAGTCGCCCATTCGAAAAGGTAGTTTTCGTATGGAGAAGAATGGGCAAGAAACTCCACCGTTACTCTTTTAAAAATGTTTTGCAAGGTCTTGTATACATAATAAAAATTATATGTGAACACGATGCACCCATAATAAAATTAGTCTACCACAAAAGGTAAAAAGAATAAAAAATTAAGCAATGACAGGTAAATCAAATAAGTGATAGATACATGGTGCTCACATATTTACAAGTTATTAAAAAAAAAAATGCAAAAGTAGTTGAACTTTAACAAGTGTGTGAGTAAAAAACTACCCGCTTCGGATGTGCTCGGCTGTCCTCGGGATAGGTAGTGAGTGATGGCAAAGTATTCTGTTTGTGTTTTGTTTTCACTTCTGTCGGCACTCCCGGAGTGCCACTGTTTTTTTGTTTTTTTTTTATTATTGAGCCCAAATAAGTTGAGGTGAGGGCAGGAGAATGATGATAATAAATATTACAAAATATGTGAAAGTTTGAAGGTTTTGATGTTTTTTATTCAATCACGCAAAAACTGCTGAACGCATTTGGATTTTGGCACACAGATAGTAAAACCAGAACCCTAATTGCGTAACACACTATCAATCGGAATCTGATTCATTTGAAGCAAATTGCTAATCCATTGCTTCACAAGTTCGAAAAATGTGTCTGCTCAACACATAAATAACGCAATGAATGTTGTTGAACTGTCAAAATGAAACCGAAGGGTACTTTTTATTCCTTGCGCTGACAGTCGCTGCTAGTATTTTATAATAACAAACGTATAGTGTACAGTGTTAATAATCTCAGATAATTTATATTCCATCGCCACTTGACCAGTTATCCACTTTAGTGCAATGTATTCTAAGTTGATTTTTGAGTGAGCATTTGTAACAAGAAGGTCCTAATAAGGTTTTAGTTGCAATTGAATTTGAAGTTTGTTTAGTATGACATTCAGTTTGTTGTTCCATAACTTGCAAATTATCTCAAATTTTTCATTCAAACATAGTTGCGAGTGCGCTTGCACCCGCTGTACGTGAAGCTTGTCTAGGTATGTGTGCGTGAGTTCTCGTTGTGTGAAGTCGACCTTCTGTACCTATCTATCCTGTAACCCTGGACAACGGATACTGAAGCTTTTGTTGCCGACTCGTACTTCCGCTCTACACAATGGCGAACGCCGTGAAAATGAAGTTTATTGGATGTTTTAGCGCTATAGAGTTTTATGGCATCCTTATTGAGAGGAGAGATAATTAGTTGATGTGTTTTTGTTTATGTTGTTTGCATGCGATGCATGTTAAGTGTAAATGCTTAAGAGCCTATACTACCTCAAATGGCTTAGCATGATCCTCCGTTATGTCGAAAATACCGCAGCATTAATTTTGAAATAAATATATGCTAAAGTTGAGGATTAATGTAAGGTCTTATGTTAGACGAAAACACGATTCCATAAAATTTTCTCGATAGAAAAAAATTCCAAAGTTACCTCCAAACCGAACAATAAACCGCTGGTATTCAAAAAATACTTCAAATTAGATCATGAAACTTTGCGTACTAACTGAACTAACTATAAAGCAGGTCTTATGTTAGTTAGTTTTTTTGAATTACCTTTATTTTCGGGTACGTATTTGAATATCGAAAATTAAAATATCGACTATTAAAATATCGATGTTCAAAACATCGAAAATTTAAATATCGATTGTATCAAAATGTCGAAAATTGTTATACCTAGGTACGCTTAAAACGTCGAAGATTGAAATGCCGAGTGATTAAAATTTCGAATGATTCAAAATATCGAATGACATTATGCCTAAGTTCAAAATATCAACATTTAATACATCGAAGTTCACAATATCTACGTTACGTTACGTTTGGGTTTTTATTATGTAAAAATAATTAAAGTACCTACATTACATGAGGTTTTCCTTGTTTTTTTTTTTGTAACCCACCTAGTAACTGATTTCTATGTAGCAAACAAGCATGCAGCAATCATGCAACATGCAAGCAAGCATGGCTTCTGTCACGGCTCCGGCGCTGCAGGGCTCCGGCAGTCCCACGCGACTACGCGATTCTAAATTACACTCTAGGGGTAGGGCAGACAAGACTACGTGGAGTCGGTTTTGCAGCGATACGTTTCTGTCACTAACTTTAGTAGCACAACCTGCACAACATATTGACTTTCAAGAAAATATTTTAATTTAAATAATACCTTCACGATTGACCTAGGCTTGTACACTGGACACTGATTTTCATGTATAAAATAGGTCGAAATTGTTCCAAAACCGAATTGGGGCACCCCGAATTTACATAGTCTTTTGGCTGTTACCCCTAGAGTGTATATAAAAATCCGGAGGCGCGAAGGGAGGGCAACCCCCGCCCGCTGTAACAAAGCATAGGCACCCGTGGGAACCGTAGCGGCTGAGGCTGGTCGCCGGAGGCGACCAGCAAGCCGAAGCTGCGGAGGTGAACATGGGTGCCTATCCTTTGTTACGCAAGGGCGAAGGGGTTGCACTTCCCGTAGCGCCGGAGACGTTGCAGAAGCAACCTTTTTCCACTCATACTACTTTATCAAAATTTGTTCGATATTTTAACTTGTACGTATTTTTAGGGTGAATGAATGAATGTATTAAATGTTGAAAATTAACTCATTTTTACACGTAGGTATATTAATTTTCGATGTTCAAATAATTACCCATCGATATTTAGGACGTTCGATAATCTGTATTTCGATATTTAGATCTTTCGATGTAACTTTTGTAGATATTTAGATTATAGATATATTGTACGTAGGATATTTAACCATTCGATAATATAAACTTTCGATATTTTCATTTTCGGTTATATGATCGTTCGATATTTCCATTTTCGATGTTTCGAACATCGATATTTTAACAGTCGGTATTTTAATCTTCGATATTCAAATACGTACCCTTATTTTCACCGTAAAAAGCAAATACCTAAACTATTGGCGCTGCCTCCCGCCCAGCACCGCACTCTGTCTCGCTTTCACACAGTCCGCGAGCAATATCGTGCGAGCGAGATAAAGAGTGAATTTTAGCTGAGGTAGTATAGGCTCTTAAGCGCCTGTTCGTATACACTTAGCAACTTTTAAAAGTGATTTTCCTCTACTTTATCGAGTGTAATTTTATTTTCTTACTGTTACTACACACTTCTTATTAGTATATTAGGAAGTAGGACTGATCTCAAAGTTGCAATCGTTGTTCCACGAGTAAATTGCTTTTGATTTTTGTAAAGTTTATCTTACGAGTATATAAAATTCTCGTTTCACAATGTTAGTTACCATACTCCTCCGAAACGGCTTGACCGATTTTTATGAAATTTTATATGCATATTCAGTAGGTCTGAGAATCGGCTACTGTCAATTTTTCATGTAGGTTAGGAGTATGGTAGGAGTACTGTAGGAGTAGGTTAGGAGTAGTGTAGAAGTAGGGTAGGAGTAGTGTAGGAGTAGGGTAGGAGTAGGGTAGGAGTAAGGTAGGAGTAGGTAGTATAGGAGTAGGTAGTATAGGAGCAGGGTAGGAGTAGGGTAGGGGTAGTAGCTAGTACCTATATATTTTTGTCCTGGCGACTACAGGTTTACCACAATCAAATCCAGGACGTAGAGATCAATACTTACAGTCCGGTCGTCTAAAGAATGAGTTTTTGACACCGTCTGATTCGTACAAACAAAAACGTGTTGTGCGAATTTGATCTTTATTCGCTATTAGAATTATCGCTCTGACAGGTGCCAGGAACGCAATCTCACTTTTTTTACTTTGGGTTCGGTAATACCAATTTTGTCTTGCGTCAGTTGCCACTTTAAGGGTCAAGGTTCTCAATACTCACATTTATTAGTTATGCCTCGGTAAGTATCTTGGTTATTTATTTATTTAGGACAACCATCAAAGCTTACACCAAAAATACATGATAAAATACACAATAATAATATAACATTTTATAGTGTAGCCTTAATTAAAGGCTGCCACGGCATGCATTAAACATAGGAGTAGGAAATATAGTTACAAAGCATATTAAACTTATTTATATAGATTAATTAAATGAGAAAGACAATAGAAACTACACTATAAATATTTATTTTTTAAGATAAAGCCTTCTTCAAGGCAGCCTTGACTTTATGTAAAGAGTAAGACATATCAATATCTACGCTGGGTGAGCGTGACAGGCGACAAAATTGAATCTGCATTCTGTTATGCTATCTCTAATAAGATAAGCTGTCTTATAGTATCTTCTTTATATTAAAATAATATTACGAAGATATTCATTATAATTCTCCTAAGGTCTCATCCACACGAGCAACACATGTCAACGGCAGAGGCAGTATTTGAGCACCGTACCCCAACACACACGTTGACGGCAGCCGTCGACACTCGTCACCGGCACCGCTCCAATCCAGTAATTAACTTGCCATTCTAATTTGAGCATTAAATCGTAATAATATATTTCATAAAGTCAATATGAAAAGCCAACGGGCGGGCCATCAGCGCGCTTGCTGCTACCATACAATTCGACTCGCGGCTCGCGCGCTGCGAGCCGACCGCGTGCTTACAACGCACCGACTCCGAGTCGCCAGCGATATTATGAAAACGTGCAAGTCCTAGGTGTGTTCAATCACAAATGCAATATAACAATTGTGTTTGCGGTGACAGCAAGCTTGCACCTCGCGGCCAGCGCGCGAACTGCGAGCTTGCACCTCGCGGACAACGCGTAGTTAGCGCGCTGGCAGCTGGCCGTAGCCTAAATTCGAGACGACGGCGACGCCGTGCTGCAGCTCTGTAGTTGCGGTGCCGATATAATTTGCCATGACCGAAAGATTTGCCTCTGCCATTGATGCATGTCGCTCGTGTGTATGAGCACTTACAATGGAAATTTACCACACAATATTTGATGTGAAATATTGTGTACGAAACATGCATTGTTCAAACTAAAATAAAACATTCATCAGATTCAAACTTCCAAAAAGTACCCTCTTGTAAAAAAAAATACCAAACACGATACCATTGTTCTCTCCCCACAAAATAACACGAGACAATAGGTAATAAACGAAGTAGCGGTCACAGTGGAAAAACAAAGGAAACGCAATGAATCAAGCTCTAAAGAGTCAAGTAAACTTCGTTCAACTGTTTGTCTACCTTAAGAACTCCCACTTTCGTTTGATAGATGTGGTCTTAAGGGACTGTGGTGTGAGAATAGTCTGTTTTTTGTGAGCTTGTGATTTTTCTATCTTATGCTAGACTGGGAGATCAATCAATCTGCCTAGCCATTTCCTATGTTGGGGTCGGCTTCCAGTCTAACCGGATGCAGCTGATCACCAGTATTTTACATGGCATAATCAGCCTATAATGTTCCCACTACTGGGACAGGGGCTCCTCTCCTCGATAGGGAGTGGGCATTCTACCACGCGTGCCCAGTGCTGGTAGATGTCACATATGTTCGAATTTTGGGTCTAGGTCATGCCGGTTTCCTCACGCTGTTTTCCTTCACCGGTTTGAGAGCAGTGGTGACTAACCCACGACTTACAACTCGTGATTTGATCAGAACTCTGACCATAATTTTTCGAACACGTAAAGATTGTTGTAAATTCTCTGAATTTATCATTCTACGACAAACAAATTGCCGTCTCTTCAAAAAGTCTAGAGCGATTTTCCCGAACGACCAATCCTAAATAAGAAAATTACTCAAATACAAATTCAAGCTTAAAATTTAAGCTCCAAAGTAATGATGACGTAATCAATTAAAAACTGAAGACTCATCACTAAACGATACTTTGTAATAAAATGATAAATTGTTCTTTTACTAGATCAACTTGCCCTTAAACTGACTCACCTATTTTCAGTGTTTTTAGCTGCTAAATAGAACTCAATTTCGTACCTCGCAATCAATACCGTTTCAGCTAGTTCAGAACTTCAGATTAGGGATGTAACGGTACATCCCTAGTCCAAAGTTCTGAAATGAAATATTAGCGGAGGCGGAAGTAGAAAATAAATTAATTAATAAGATTACATTATTAGAATCATCATCATAATTTTATGGTTCCGTACCAAAATGGTAAAACGGAACCCTTATGGTGAGACTCAGTCTGTCTGACTGTCTGTCTGTCACAGCTGGATATCTCAAGAACTACTAATGCTATCAACTTGAAATTTGGAATACCACTTGGCCACGATTGCTGATTGATTGATTGATTTGGGAAAAAACTTGAAACTTTAAGTTATATCTCCACTATATTAAACGTTCTTTGCTTAGTCGGATTTTCTTTCTTAGGCTGCGTTTCCACCAGAAATGAGCGAGGATGCGTAGCGAGAGATGTTTTCATAGCTTGAGCTAAGCTAGTGTTGTTATTGGTTAGTTTTACGCACATACCTCGCTACGCATCCTCGCTCATTTCTGTTGGAAACGCAGCCTTAGACCTCCGTTAAAAACTTGGGGAGGTGGAAGCCAATCTGAGGCAAGACTTCTTGCGGAAGTTCCGCATTTGCGGAGACGAGGTTGCGTTGCAACCCTAGTTCAGCGAGTACCCCGGATAAGATTAATGCTTTGCCAACTTTAGGCGTAGGTGCAATAAGACCTACTCTACACCAAATAGCCGGTAAAATGGCCTATCATAAAATCAACCTTATCAGTGATTGTTTAAAGCCGTTAATTGCACGTGCAGGATCTTGATTGAAGTTCCCATTCGCGTAACCGCAAGTTGTGCTAGGTGGAGCACATGAAGAAATGCAGTTGATTTTAAACTTAACTTGTTTATAAATAGGGTTTTAGATTGGTTGAAGAATAAAAATACATGATTCTCATGCAGTATTTCAGTTTATTTATCAAGTTATTTAGAAGATATTTTTTTTTAAATATTTTTTTTGTTTTTTTTTTGTTTTTGCGTAAAATTGTATCAGCAAAACTTATCAACTGCAATTAAATTAAGACTGTATGTAAATTCAAATAGTGTTTTGAATTGTATAGTGGCTTCAGTGGCAAAATATACCTACTAAACTAACAGTAATAGCGTTATTTCAAAGAAAAACCGAATGAAGGTAATAAAAGGTAGACAAGTATTCGTGGGCGTTTATTTGTGCCCTTAACTAATTACTACCTCAATCATGACCCAAAAACCCAGGATAAATATTGGACTAAGTTATTATATAATTACCTACCTTTTTCCTTATAATGAGCTTATAAGTAAAAAGATTTAAAAGTCTAAATACTTCTCTAGACTTCTGCTCACCTCATGGAAGTTCCGTCCACGTTTAAGTCAACTATACCATTTTTTTTATGTTTGCGTCTTTGTCCCACTGCTGAGCAAAGGCAAACTCAAACTGTAACTCAAAGCATTTATTTCAATTAAACCTTGTACAGGCACTTTTGAATTGTCAAAATTAATTAGTCTGTCAGTCAGTCAGAAAGTTGAAGCTAGTTGCCCATTCCAAAACGTAGATCTCTATGGAGAAGAACGGGCAAGAAACTCCATGGACACTCTTTTAAATCAAGATATTACAAAATCCTGGGTACATTATTCTTGTTGCTTCTATATGTGAGAGCAATGTAAAAAAAGACACAAATGGCGAAACAATTCAAAATATAAGATTAAAAATAAGCCTTGGCAGTTAAGAGATGACCAGTCTCAACCGACGGCGCCCGTTCACGAACATGACGCGTGGCCTCCCCTAGGACTCCCCCAAATCCTTCCAAGCATCCTTTTCCAGGGCCACTTCGATCCAACCCCTGTAGTACCTACACGTCTAGGTCATCTCGCCACCTCTTCCTGGGCCAGCTATACCAAAAAACACGTATCCTATGGCACTCGGCAATAAAATTATAGTGTAACTATCTATTAGTGAAAAAAAAATATAGTTTTTTTTTTAGAAGTTTGGATTTGTTAATATCGACGTTGACCTAAAATAAATCGCAAAATGATGTCACCAAGAAAAACTAATAGAGATAATTGTCCTACTATCATCAAACGGCCCCGTAATCATTAGTCCAAAGTAACTAGTAACATTAAACCTTTCAATACAAATTACACACACGCAGACCTGTCCATAGAATTACTCTAAACAAAGTTTAGGATATCCCTAAACTATAATGTAACGAAGATGCCTTTACCCTTCAGGCTTGAAATTGTGGAAACAGAGATATAGCAATCAGTACCCAAAAGTTTCTCAATCCACATTTAACACCTTTAGACTGGGACCACAGAAGAAATAGATAAAGAAAGTCCGGCTCCATGCAACGAGTGAAAGCTGGCGCACGCACACATAGACGCGTACGTACGCCAGTCACGAGTGCGTTTACAATCGCTTTATGTGAAGCGTGTGTGCGTGCGTTTTCCAAACCAGCCAGCTAGGCCAGCCTTCTGTGTGTATTTTGTCTTTCGACCGAGACGCCTCGGGTTGAATTATTTAATTATATTGTAGAACCCACAGGTAGGGATCTAAATTAATAGTACTTTGTATGTTTGTAAGCTCTCGGTACAGTTACAGAAGTTAGAAAGAAGCAGCCAGTGATTGTAGTTAATGGTGGAATTTTAATAGAAAATAAATATTAAGGAAAAAATTAAGATCGAAAATTTGTTACGAAGATAACGATGTCAAAGAAATGATAGCTGAGGAAGAAAATCATAAAGGGAATGGAATTAACACAATTGAAGAAAAAGTCCTCATAACATCAGATCTTAGACTAAAAACCATTTTTAGTTTAAAAAATAGTCCCAATTGATTGACAAAACCATAATTATGATTTGTGCCCACAAGGATAAAACATTACACACACACAAAAATATCACGCGAATAAGCTCATAATAAAGCAAAGCACGTGTTAAACCCTAAATTGATTCACACAATCTATTAGACGAAAATTGCGAAATGTTTCTTCGACGGGAAGGGGCTGATAATGGCAGGAGTCCGGAACTGTCAGCCCATCGACTGTAAATCTATTTGATTTATTAACCAAAGAGACCGGACACAGAATATAAATATGTACAGAAAGAAGGCCGGCTTCCTAAAACGAGCGAAAACGCTCGGACGCATACGTAACATAACGAGTACGAGCGTCCTCGCGATTGGCATTTGTTTGAGAAGATCGCACGTACGCGTCTCTGTGCGTGCATCTGTTTTTGCCCTTTGTATGGAGCTGACCTTCTGTAACCATCTATTCTGTGATCAGGCTAAGCCAAACACGTCCTTTGCGAAATAATTATGTTTATTCAGATAGGTGTCAATGAGGATTGTCGAAATATTGTTTATTGGTTTTGGTCACGAAGGAAACAGGATTTTTGTCAGTCATATACCTCCGTATACATATATCCCCCATATCATATCATCATCTGCCTAGCCTTTTCCCAACTATGTTGGGGTCGGCTTCCAGTCTAACCGGATGCAGCTGAATACCAGTATTTTACATGGAGCGACTGCCTATCTGACCTCCACAACCCAGTTACTGGGTAATACAATACCCCTTGGTAAGACTGGTTGTCAGACTTTCGGGCTTCTGACTACCCGTAACGACTGTCAAAGATCCACGAATGACAGCCGGGACCAACGGCTTAACGTGCTTTCCGAGGCACGGATCCCCCATATCATGTATCCTCCATATATTTTCTTGTAAGGGAAATATTCTAAAGGACGCTTTTGAAAAAGAAGTTTGATCAGCCATTTGCATCAGCATACAGCAGTCCACTGCTGGACAAAGGCCTCTCCAATTGCACGCCATTTAACACGATTCTCGATTCTCTCATCCAGCTGCTACCAGCCACCCTGCGAAGATCATCGTTCCACCTAGCCTGAGGGAGACCTACCTTACGTTTTCCGATTCGCGGTCTGTTATCAAGAATACGTCTACCCCAACGGTCATCGGTTCTTCGGCTAGTTAAAAGCATGGGAGAATTTAAAACTGGAATGTTGATTACTTGTTAACCAACAAAAAACTTTATTTACATTAAGCATGGATACATTTGAAGCAAGACACTTAATCTGCCTAATCTAGCGTCCTGTGTACCAGTATTTTACATGGAGCGAGGCAGTCGCTCCATGCAAAATTAGATCTCCACAACCGAGTTACAAGGTAACACCGTTTTTTCTTTTCTTTTGCGGATGCAATCATCAAATGACCCCTCCCGCTCTGGGAGCGGGAGTGTCAGACTCTTACTGACTAAAACCCACCCGTGTTCCTTCCTTAGCCCTTTATGTTCCAGGCCAGCGGTAACCCTTTCGAACAATCCCGCTGTAGGTAACACCCTTGGTAAGACTGGTTGTCAGACTTTCAGCCTTCTGACTACCCATAACGCCGAATGACAGCCGGGACCAACGGCTTAATGTGCTTTCCGAGATAAGCACAGAGGGGTCTCAATATGTAATGGATAGTCCCATCCATGAACCGACCGTGACAAACGTAGTTTAACCTCTGATCAAACCTTGCGACTGCCATTATTCAGCCACATGCCCTTTTATTCTCCCTACAACCTAATTTCAAGCAAGACAACAGTAAAAAATAAACACCCTAAAGAAATTTGTGAAAAATAACATCAATGATTAACGTTCTAATACCCAGATCCAATAACGCCTGGTACAAATGCACCAACACACGCAAAGTGTCTCAATGAACTGACGTCTGTATAATTAGCTCTATCAAAAGCAACGAATGGCGTTTCATTAACGGCTCAAAATGCTTTTGGTGGATGTGGTCCAAGTCAAAAACTTGAATAGATGGTGGGTAGAATCAATTCTATTTTATCGTAATTTTTGACGTTCAAAAGTGCCTTTTATGTGCCTATTTGAAATAAATGCTTTGATTTTCATCATCATCATCGTCATCATTTCAGCCGAAAGACGTCCACTGGTGGACATAGGCCTCCCCCAAGCACTTCCACTTCGACCGGTTCTGTGCTTCTCGCATCCAACTTTGACTTTGCTTTGACTTTGGTAAATTATAATTTATTTATGGTGGGTAAATTTTTATTTATTTCCTAATTAGTCTAGTGACTACCGAGATGAAGACTAATAGAGAAGCAATTTATAAAGGAATTTATTGTGAGCGCGAGCGCAGGCAACGCGGAGGTGAGGGTAGGAGCGAGACAAAACACAAAATGCTGAATATTCTTGTGTAATAATTGCTTTGGGTTGGTTGTTTGGGGTCTACGAGTATAATTATGAACGCCCGGTGCCTGCGGATGAATAATATTGTATGTTATTTAATAATATTTATTAATATTATTGGTTTATGTTTGTTTTATTTTATTACCTATAGTACAACATTTAATCTGACTTGGTTTCCGTACGTCATTTTCGGGTAACCACTGAAAATCAGCGCTGTGCTGTGGGACCCCCTATAGCACAGCATCATGCTGAGTGGAAGCTTTCTTGTCACAGCCATGACGTGCAGCCGTCGACTATCCTGCTTTATGCTCGTAATTATAGATATATTATAGATTTCAAATATTCAGAGTGATTATTCCGTGAAATCTGACGCTTTCCGGGGTCAGGGGTATCAAAATGGCCCGATAGTATGTATGCCAGGTTCCATATAAAAAATCTGCAAACAATCCCCTTTGTTGTAAAAATTTAAATTAGCCCAGAATTCAGCCACGCAAACTCCGTTCGCTGACGCAGTCAGTCAATCTTGTCGCCGAGATCTATCAGTATCTCCTTTATTTCATTATTTACATATAAATAATATTTTTAAATATTAGAATATAAAAACGTTAAAAAATAGTAGCCCACCGGTATCGGGAACAGAGTCCAAGCTACTGGTGGTCAGGGCTCCAGAGAGAGGAATTTCCTAACAATGCGGGCCGTGACCAGAAGTACCGCTTTCTGAATCAAGCCCTTGATCCAGCTGCTAAACGAGAGCCTCCTCAGGTGTTGGTCGAGGCTCTTAGCTATAAAACCATTTGCTGTCACGACTATCGGTACAATGATCGTTGAGTCCACATCCCACATGTCGAGAACTTCGCGAGCCAAGGCAAAATTGTTTATCTTTCTCGGCTTTCACGAAGTTCTCATCATGCGGGACGGTTATGTCAACAATCATTGCGCGACGCTTTGATCGGTCCACTACCACTATATCAAGCTTATTGGCAACAATAGTACTGTCAGTGATGATGGATTGATCCCAGTACAATGTGATATCAATATGCTATCTGTATCATTATTAATAAGCAAGACAGCAACCAGCATGGTAGTTATATAAAACGACCGTTTCTCGGTTGCTCCGTATTATATCCATAAGTATTAGTAAAAATATTTTCCTTAATTCTTAATTGATTAGCCAATAAAATAATTTCTCGCTTTCCGCTTATCACTTACACACTGTAACACGCCAGAAGCGGGTGATGAATACTTCATTACCACGGAAATAGGGCGAAGGTTGCCTTTTCAAACGTTTTTATTTGCTTTATAAAACACACGGATCCGACCGTCGATATTTGAGGTATTTACATTTTGTGAGAGGGAATCAGAATTTGTTTCTTTTGATAAGCTGATTTGGTTTGGTTTTGTTGTAAAATAAGTACTCTATGTAGCAGTGTTGTTAAACTCAGATAATTACATGCCATCGCTACTTAATCAGTTATCGACGTTAGTGCAATGTATTCTAAGCTGATTTTTGCGTAACCATTTGTAACGGAAAGGTCCTAATAAGTTTCTGGTTGCAATGTTGTTTCTCTGTCTACAAGATTCAATCATTATCAGTTTTTAATTAATTATTTTTCCCCGGTTGATAGCAATTTGCTTGGCCCGTATTACATGGGACTTAAACATAACTAGCGAAATGTGGCTAAGGTATAAGTGTAAAGTATCTGTACTGTAGAAACTTGACAAATTGTAGTTTGACAAAAACAAACAAATTGTACTTGACAGATCAAGCTACTACAATTTGTCAAGTTTCTTTAATAGATTTTCAACTTTATTGTTAAAGCATAAGTTTCAAAGTTGATAGGGAAAATTTTACAGTTTCGGGTAGCTTGATGTGCTGGCGTCTGTACATCCTACTGTCATGTGAAAACATTGTAAAAGCCAAGAATTATTCTTAAAAGTGGAGTTTCTTGCCGACTTTACTCCATAGGAAACGACTAACTGCAACCGTGCACCTAGCTTCTGACGTTTCATAAGTGCTCTTTAAGCTTATCATCTGCCTAGCCTTTTCCCGACTATGTTGGGGTCAGCTTCCACTATAACCGGATGCAGCTGAGTACCAGAATCCCATTAAGCTTATGTGAAATAAAATATTTTATTGATTTTATAGGTACAGCACACCTCTACTGGGGGAACTGACGTGATATATTATTTGTGCTATTTTTGGTGTCAAAATGAATACAATTTCAAAAATAATAAATAACCTGTAACTATTGGTTGCTTCATATCGTTCCGAGTTTAACGTCCCGGAGGAGACGTGCTCGCCCACGTAAAAGGAAAAAAATACAAACCTTTCTAAAAGCACAACAACCCAGACTATAAAGATAAAGGAACCGAAAAATTAAAGAAATTCAACTTAACATTAGCAGAAACACAAAAAGCTGTAGCGCGTTGTAACCCACAAGCGGAGCATTTGCCTCTAGTCTGCGGATTCCGCATAACATTTTGTTTCGCAATATGAGCCACGAAGAAGCATTTAGTTTTAAAATATAAAACCTTAGCCACACGTGCGCTGTGTGGAAATTCTTGCATTTCTTTCGTAATGAATACTTGATGAGAAACAGATGTTGTGGATTGTAGAATAATGTGTTAGGTTTTGGAGGATTTTGGTCAATCAATAGATTTGAAAAAAAAATGTGTTAATTGGTGACTGGGGTTGGTTAGCTTTTATTTATGATTTTACTAAAACATCACCGTCGTCATCAACCCAATGTTTTACTGTGGGATTATACCCTTTCCGTTATATTTCTCTAGGTTCGATCGTAGGAGTCTCCCATTTATCCATTTGCCTCATCATCAGTTTTCGGTACAAATTTGGTTTCAATTCCATACTTTGTAGCTAGTTTATTCTTTATTGTTTTTTCTCGTCATCTTCAGGCGCTTCTTTAAAACTTTAGCAGGTAAAAGTTTTGTTCCTCTTTTATTGCCAGATCTTTTGTTTTGAAGTCCATATTATTTGCAGGATATATTTTTATTTTTTCCCTTATATTCAACGACTAACCTACATTTACAATTTTCCTCTCCAACCTCATTCTGAATATCAATACGCTAGCACGTCTGAGCCACAGTTTTCTTATAAGAGCAACCGCTGCCGGGCCGTTAGGTGAATACGCTGAATTGTTTTCTAGAGAATTTCAACGTGTAAACGGGGGAATGTGGCCATTGCACGCGACTGTTCCGTTTTGCTATTGCGTTCTCATTTTGTTCAGATGATAAAATGGTTTTTAAGAAATGGCTCACGGGATTTTCGGCACTTTGGCTACGTGAAAGTCTTAGGAGAGCGGAGTGGCAATTTATTGCAGCAACGTTGGGTGTAGAATTCGTTATAATTGTGTTTGTTGTTCTAAGCTTGTCTTTACAATTGTCAGATTTCTTCTATTTGTGGCTTGGAAATGCGGAATTCCGACATAAGATTATTTAGGAAATCTTATTATTATTTATTATATCAGATAACAGCGATCCATTGGGTTAGTAACAATTTCGTATAATCGAGGGGCTTCGTGGATAAATGATAAGCGACACGGGTCGATCGAAGGTTAAGCTACACTTGCCGCGGTCGGTGGATGGGTGACCATCAATTACATATCGAGACCCCTCCGTACCTGGTTGGTCTCGGCTGTTATTCATAGATCTTTGACAGTCGTTACGGGTCGTCAAAAGACCAAAAGTCTGACAGCCTGTCTTTTATCGTGTTACCCAGTAACTGGGTTGTGGCGGTCAGATAGGCAATCGCTCTATGTAAAACACTGTTATTCAGCTGCATCTGGTTAGACTGGATGTCGACCCCAACATAATTGGAAAACGGCTAAGCAGATTGCATAGTTTTTGTAAATTGATTTGCATATAAAGTAGACTTTCCCAACACACGACCACATATTAATATAATTACATTTTATCAGACGAATAATTAAAATCAACTTTTGTAAAAAATTCCAGCCTCTGAAACAATATTGCGATTGCGAAGATCAACAAAAAAGCTGTTAAATAAATTAAAAATTTAGCAAAAAAATATTACCTACATTGTTCACATTTTTTTGCTACCGCTACAGGCATGAGTTTGACAAGGGTCGATTATTGTAAATTCAATATTTCATCTTCTTGTTACGCTAAAACTCACATGTTTCGTGAACATTTTTTTTTGCGATAAACAATAATTCATGTCTCGTCGGGCAACGAAAAAGCAGCATGTTGGTATGATGTAAGATGTATGTGAGCATATAAATAGGTATTATGAAGGCAGGGTTATATACCTTTTTTTTCGTGGGGATATCCTCATGGATACCCTCCGTCTGGGAAGAACGGAGGGTTATGTCGGACTCCTATCGACTAAAATAATAATAATAATTTATTTATTTCAGACATAATTCTAGTCCAGTCAAATTCATACTCATACATTAAAATTACTTATAAAATATAATATTAAATTCAAAACAAGTAAACAATCAAAATAAAATTGTGATCATTTAAAAATAATAAGTAAATTAAATTTGTCAAAAAAAAAATTATACAACGTGTTACAAAATACCCCGTAAAAATATAATTAATTATCAAAGTCAAAAATTTTGTCAACCCTAGTAAGCTGTCATTCAGGGAACCAGATTATTTAACAGAAAGGCTATTTTACCTAATAATTGTCTACTTTAATAGTTTTTCTATTTTCATTCATAAATGTTTGCTACCTCAATACAAGGATGTCATTATACTCAAGTACTGGCTTCAAAAAATGTCAAGTTGGAAAAAAAAATAATATGTTGTCAATTTCAAATCTTCTAATAATCTAATCGATATCCTACAACTGTTTCGAATTTTGTCGTTCCGCGAATTAAGAAGAAATGTAAGTACATTCTGCGTAGTTTACTCTTTAATTTTACTGAAATAGGGGTTTGCACATCAGTGAAAATAATAATATTTTTTTGGGGTATGTTATACAGCGTTACTACGGTTCTTAAATATTGTGAATGGACTCGTTTTATGGCCCCATTTAACCTCTTTTCGGCTTTACGGGTAGTTTTGTAACACCCTGTATATATAAAAATGTCAGAATCGAATAAATAAAATAAAATGTCAAATTGTAAAAATGTTATACTACTAAAACCTCACTGTTCCTTCTAGTACCATGAGTCGGGGGCCCTAGAGATACTTGTACATTCGCCGTACCTCCGACTGGTATTAGCCCGCCATATCTAGCGGGCCCCATCATCAAGTGCGGCCGGTTCCATTCCACTACCGCACGTCCTTCCATTAAGGCGCGCGCACTGCGTACCATCCTTCTGAGCCTGACTGCTCTAGCAGTTATATACCTACTTGCAGTTCTTCAATTAGGTCATTTGGTTATAGGGGCGCGTCCGTAGTAACCTTTCTGTCCTGTCAAGGACTTTGTAGTTTTACCTTCAGCGAAACTAAAAGGAGTAGGAATTAATTACGTAGTACTCTTCGCGAGTCTGGTTTCTGTTTTGTAAGATATTTGCTACCACGAGGTATATCGAGGCTTAAATTAAATTAACTAGAGAAACTCTACAGTACTCTACATATCTAAACACGATAAATATAATAATTTTTTGGACGTCAATGACCGCTGGGAGTGTTGTTTGAGAGTGGTTTGTTGATGTGAAGTATACACAAAAAAACAACTGATTTTTAAACTGATGTTTCAAGTGACTGTACTAACTGCGGTCGATGAGCCCACTTTTTATTGTAACAAATTAATTTATTTTTATTTTACACCGACACCTGTCTCGTCTCCACACCACCACCTGTCCGTCATACTGGTATTCAGCTGCATCCGGTTAGACTGGAAGCCGACCCCAACATAGTTGGGAAAAGGCTAGGCAGATGATGATGACCTGTCTCGTCTCCAGAGTTTCGCTAGTTAATTTTATTTGACCATGTAGTTTAGGTAATAAACTAATGTATCACTGTTTACTGAATATGGCTTGATGGATTGTAATTAACCGTCAATCACAAAGCTGGGGACTTTTTTTCGTAGTATTGTTTTTGCTTCCGAGTGACATTCTCAAAACAAAAACCAAGATTTTGAAAGCGCCACCCACAATATCCGATTAACTACAACCAAGACACAGTTCCAACCACAATAACCCAAACCATCCCATTGAAAACTACACCCAACTGAGGAGTTGGGTGTAGTTTTCAATGGGATGGCTAAATACAAAATCAGAAAAGGCAAATCCACGGAGACACCGTCTACAAACAGGCGGCAAAGAGTCCCTTTATAATTGCAGCCGTGGGCTGAAAGGCCTTTGAGAGAACACGACGGATTTAAGCGTTTCGCCATACTACTATCACAGGATAGTACAGAAGGTCACCTCCATACAACGAGCGACAACGCACGCACACATACAGACGCTTCACGTACAGGGAGTGCAAGCACACTCGCGAATGGCTTTTGTTTGAGTTCGCCGCACGTACGCGTCTATGTGTGCGTGTGCCTGTTTTCGCTCGTTGCCTGGAGCCTGCCTTCTGTATTTATCTATTTTGTGCTACTATCTTTAATTTATTGGGCATTTTGTTTCTTAATAATATACCAAGGGTTGCTAACGACAAATTTCTTCTTCCCTTTGAGCTGTTTATGAAAATTCCTGGGTCATTATCCTGGATGAAAGGAATATTTATTGTCTTGATATATTTCATTATAATTTATAGCTACTGTTATAGTTTCTAAAAGGTGATTATGACCCAATTACTAACGAGTTTCTGGAAACACGTTCAATAGTATAATGTTGTGAAATATTTTGATTGACCGTTGTTTTTTTGCTAAATAAATCACATCAGGGCAATAATTCGCTATGAGCACTTGACGTGTTTCGAAGTTCTTTAGTTAGGGTCAGTTCACACCGAGACGCGACGCGACGCGCAGTTTTCAAGATAGAAATACAATTTCAGACCTTATCTGCTACACTAAAAGGTACAGAATTCAGTGTCTACTACGTCGAGCTACGCAGCGCGGCGCCGCGCGACGTAACTTAATGAATCGTGTACCTTTTTGTGTAGTAGATAAGGACTGTAATTGTATTTCTATCTTGAAAACTGCGCGTCGCGTCGCGTCTCGGTGTGAACTGACCCTTAATCGACACATCCGCGTGGTTTGAACTGTCAAAATACATGTCCATACGGTGGACATTTCGATTCCTTGCCGTTAACAAGACACTATATTGACGTGGTTTGCACGTGGTAAGATTTCGCGGGGAATAATACAGAATTGGGGCCCTGCTAATATAAGATTTCGAAATAGATCAAACTTACGAGTATTAAGACTTTCTGAAAAATAAGGTTTGAATAAAAACAGTTGCTTGAGACTAGAATAGAATATAATGCTCTTCATTGTGTATATAGTGTACCTACATAATGAAGAGTATTATTAGATATTTATGCAACTTGTTGTATAAAAACTGGACAAGTGCGAGTCAGACTCGCACACGAAGGGTTCCGTACCACAAGGCGAAAACGCCGAAAAAAAACACGTTTGTTGTATGGGAGCCCCCTTAAATATTTATTTTATTTTAATTTTATTATTTATCATTAAAGTAAAAATACAACTGAGTATTTTGTGAATATTTCAAGTGCCTACCTGTTGCCAATATTAATATCGAGCAAAAAAGGGCAAAAAAATCGCGTTTGTTGTATGGGAGCCCCCTTAAATATTTATTTTATTTTGTTTTTAGTATTTGTTGTTATAGCGGCAACAGAAATACATAATTTGTGAAAATTTCAACTGTCTAGCTACCGCGGTCCTTGAGATACAGCCTGGTGACAGGCAGACGGACGGACGGACGGACGGACGGATGGACAGACAGCGAAGTCTTAGTAATAGGGTTCCGTTTTTACCCTTTGGGTACGGAATCCTAAAAATACGAATGTGGGTTTATCAAACGAGGCGAAGCCGAGTGTGATGATAGTATCTCATGATTGTTTTAATACCTAATTATGTACAGTTGCATACAAGACTTTATCTGTGTGTAGATAAAGTCTAAAAATACAGTTTCAGAACCTTTTTAGTATAGATACTAAAAAGGTTCTGAAACAGTTTTTTGCAATACTAACATGGAAAAAAAATGGCGGCTGGCGGGATACGACGTGAATTCGAATAAACTTTAAGTTCTTTTTAACCCCCGACGCAAAAACGACGGGGTGTTTTAAATTACGGCGCTGTGGTAGTAAAACGCGCGTGCATGATAATGTTCTTTACAAGCTTTTATTTAGTTTGCACTGTTCGTATGTAAGTAAGTATGTATGTAATTTTTGATTTTGTTTTGAAAAGGAGTTGCATAATGAAATTTAGTACAACAATAGAACACTCGTTTGGATGATATTATGGTTATTTTGACACCTGGGGTTTCATTTTGACAGTTCAACAACATACATTGCGTTATTTACATCGTTGAGCAGACACACTTTTCGTACATAAGGAGCAATGGATTAGCAATATGCTTCAAAATGATTCAAATTGAGAGTAATGGTATGTTACGCAATTAGGGTGCTGGTTGTTTTAATGTTGGCAATAAGCTAACTGTTTCAGAAACTTTTGTAGAGGATTTATAGCATGGGTGTAGATGAAATAAATTATAATTTATTAAATTAACAGATGTTAACAGAATTTATTAAATTAACAGATTGACATGTCTGCCGCATGCCGGACAAACTGTGGGCCCAAATAGCGCAGAATTGGTGTCCTGACACAGTGAGGCGGGGTCGTGGCAGACCACGTAGGAGATGGCGGGACGAGCTGGATAGGTTCCACCAAGACTGGAAGGAGGACGCGCGGGCTCGCGAGAGATGGAAGGAGTGGAGGGAGGCCTTTGCCCAGGAGTGGGACAGCGCAGGCTAATTAAAAAAAAAAAAAAATAACAGATATAGGTAAATGTAGATATTTTACAAAGGGAGGTAGACATTTTTATTTTCACTAGTAAGTAAAGACCTAAAAACCAAGTTAATTTTCCTTATCCAAAACTAGTTCACTAAAACTGAAATATCAAAAGAAACAATAAAGTAAATTCGTTGTAGACACCACCTAAAACCAAATGGGTATTAAACTTTATAAAGCTATCATTTTACCAATTATTTCGTAAACCACACTTTCTCTCCGATTATCCTTTTACTGAATTATTGCGGCAGCAGAGTCTGTGAAATGAAGACCAATATTTCGGAATTTCTTATCAGTATGGATGAATTTGATAAAAGTCTATACATAGTGTAGTAGGACGGGTCTTTTTACCTGACTGCGGCAGAGAAGGATTATGAATCTCATTGGCTATATGCGAAGAAAGTTTGGAAAGACTGATTGTGGTTGGGAACACCGAAGGCAAACGATCGCGCGGTCGTTCACCAACACGATGGACCGATCAGGTGAAGGAATCATCGTCCTCTAAATTTTACACGGTGGTAAGGGATGCGCTGGACAGAAACCGGTGGAGACGGATCATCCGCTCCAGATGCAACTCCGAAGCTGACCACGATCCTCATACATGAGGGACCGACTACAGAGAGAGAGAGGGCTATAATTATGTATGTATTATGTGAGATAGTTTGTAAATTACTAAACTAACCTAAAGTAACCCCCTCGCTACATCCATATTGGTGGCAGTTATGTTGTCAGTTTGGCTATAGTAGTATATAGTTTGGCTCACGAAATAGGAATTATTAGAGGCTCAAAAAAGAGGCACATCATTTTCTTTTTAGGGTTCCGTACCAAAATGGTAAAAACGGAACCCTTATGTGAGATTAAGTCTGTCTGTCTGTCTGTCACAGCTGGATATCTCAAGAACTACTAACTACTAACTTGAAATTTGGAATGGTTTTAGATGACGTTTGCCCAACTATTTTGCAAATAAGAAATAAATAAAAACATATGTATATTTTTTGCAACAGGGACTGAAAGGGGGTCTGAAAAATTCGAAGTGGGGCTACTAGGGCATGTGGGGCATCATATGAAAGAACGCAGCTTGCACATTCTCAAACATTTTTTCTTTTTTTTTAGGCTGCATTGTTTTCGACTTTTGATGAAAAATGTAAAAAAAAATACCGGTTCCCCCCTTATCTTCGAAGTTTGCAAAGAGAAAAATCTGAAATTATTCTATGTGATAGAAGTTTATGTAAAGATTACAGGAAAAATAAAACGAAGTCTTCTGTCTTCTTGTTTCATGCTTTTCAGTTTCTTCAATATATTATTATTAGTTTTAATTTTCGAATAACAAGTGGCCTCTAACCTGCCAATTTGAAACGAGTGTGAAGTAATGTTATTCATGGGAATGTTAATACAATTTTATCCGATTGGATAATCTTAAGTGCGGATTTTACGACTCCTCCATTTATTTTAATTTCCTCAGGAGCATAGAGTTTGAAGCTTTCGATAGCTTTTACTTCTGAAAATGCTGATGTAATGATTGAGAGTATTTTTAGACTGAGCTTCTAGGATATTATTTGGTGGTACGTACAGTTAACCGTATATCTGTGGCAGCAATGGCACATTGACAGTGTTCGGGGTTGGGGTGAGATCAAGCGCGATCGGGCGCGACTCAATCTCATCTCATTCACCTCATTAGTTTTAATCGTTATCCCATTTGTATTACTGAAATATATAGTATCTTTATAATCTTCAATCTTAGTTTATCTTGATCTCACCCCAACCCCGAACATTGGTCCTTCGAGCCGGATATGCTATCCGAATATGTACTGACTGTAATTACTTAGGTAATACATAAAATAACCAAGGCATAAAGCGCGGTGTCGCAATTACGCTGACATGTTTATTATTGTTCGGTGATTGACCAGAACAGACAGCACCCTATGTCGTAGCAGTAAAGGTGATTTTCGTAGTGCAAGTGATACAACTGCGATTGACTTTAACTAGTATTCAGTATTTTTTTAATAATTTATTCTTAGCTCCTAATAGAGAGCCCCTTTAGACTTAAAATCCTGTCTTCTGTTTCATATGAGTTGGAGTCAAGGGGTTTCGTGTTATCCAGTAACTGGGTTGTGTATTCAGCTGCAACCGATTAGACTGGAAACGCCGAACCCAACTGAGTTGGGAAAAGGCTAGGCTATAATGAAAAATACGACCATCTTGTTCTCACTGAACTTCTTACCTAGGTAATAGGTAATACGGGCTGGTTTCCGCAACTCCACGACAAAGCGCGTATTTTGCGTACGTAACTTCTTACCTAGCAAGCATTTTACCTATTTCATTTATTAAATGTATTTTATCTACCAACCCGCACCAGCCCAGCGTGGTGGATTACGGCCCACTTCAAGCCTGTTTCAAAGCATTTTGCTGAGCAAAATTCTTGCACAGATGCGTCCCACATATTATTGTTGTTTGTTTGTTACAAAACTAGTTATTTTCCCACTCTGCAATTGGCATTTTGTTTTGATTGTTGTTTATTTTTTGTCACTTCCCAATGTCGCATTGGAATTGTCCCTGGACCTGACATCAAGCAATGGAAAAACTGTCAAGCTTTTATTGCTTAAGTAAGTACGAGGCGTTTGGCTATTTCGTTTGTCTTTTTTTAGAATAAACAATTTTTCTTTTTATAATGCTAAGCAGTTTACTATAACTTATCCTTGAACCAAATCCCAAATAACTTATTTAGGCAAGAATTACAGAATCCACTTTCACCAATCTAAATATTCAATAACGCGAAGTGGAACGCCTTAACAGCTGAATGATATCTAACCCAATTATTTGAACAGATGCCGCGCATTTGTCTAATGAATTGAAATAAAATGTACCACCTGTGACCTTCTCGCTAAATTTTATTGTTCCACCATTTTATTATTGAGTTCTAGAGTTGGATTAGGGATTTGGACTCTAGCTCGTTTAAAGCCTTGGTTCAATAAATTGTAGGATTTATGATTGGCTTTTTAATCATTAAGAGCAGTGGTGGCCCAGTGGTAAAGGCCCTATAGAGGTATGGGGAACAGGGTGTAAAGTTCACTTTACCTCCATAGAAAAGGGAGGATCCTCCGACCAGACGGGTGTTGTGTCTGGCGGGCAACTGCCCGATGATTCATGTCGGACCGTTGTATCTATGCTATTTGCGCTGTAAACTCTGCTTGCGCGATGCAGGATTTTGCGTGACGTCAGTATGACGTGTTCTTCGCATGTGGCGTTGTAGATACCGCTACAGCCCCAACTTACGAGTTGTAGGTCGTGAATTCGAACTCAGACAGGCGCTTTACTTTGTGTCAGTAATTTCATCACCACTGCTTTCCAAACGGTGAAGGAAAACATCAAGAGAAAATCGGCATGTCTTAGAACCAAAACTTCGATGACATGTGACATCTACGAACCCGTAATGGGCCAGCGTGGTAGATTATTAGCCCTCTCCCTTTCGAAGAGAGGAGGCCTGTGTCCCAACAGTGGGAACATTAATAAGCTGATTAAGTTATAATCTTAAACGATGTCTAACGGATATCTATGATGTCTAACTACAGGAATGGTGACGTTTCTTCTAACTGGACTGCTTTTGCTACAAACAATATGAACTTGTTGTAATAAGTATTGTAGTATGTCTCTTAAACAAAGGAGTAGGAGTTCATCAATATGATCATTTCATTTTATATTGAAACAATATTATTATGATCATAAACATAATATAACATCACATCATGTTTATGCCAGTATGGCAGTATTTGCACCGCCACATGCGAACTACACATCGTACTGATGTCACGCAAAATTTTGCATCGCGCAAGCAGAGTTTGACGCGCAACTAATATATACAACGAACCAACATCAATCGTCAGGCAGTAGCCCAAGACACAACGACCCTCTGGTCGGAGGATCCTCCCTTTTCTATGGAAGATGATTGTACTTTACACTCTGTTCCTCATACTTTTATACCAGTAATGATAAAAGTCCCTTAACTAGGCGGCACCAAATGCCATTTACTGGCTAAAGCTATAAAATCTGGGTTGTAGCTGAAAGTTACTTGACAGAATACCACAGTACCACTTTACCGACAATACAACGATAACAGCAGTCGTTATTACCACCAATGAGGCAGTTCAGGAGTTAAAACTTGTTAATTAGTATGTATTGGTCAAATCTTGCAAGCTAAATTTAAACCACTTGCTCCTATCCTACGGAGTTGAATTTTTTTATGTTTATTCTATTTGGAAGACAATGCATTTTTATGATGCATGACCTGATTTTATACCCAGGATTGGCTCCAGACGAAGGAACTCCTTAACGGTCAACAGTACAGACACGTTAATTATGATAGTCAGTTGTAAGTCCACCATGACCTGGCTGATAAACTCAGGTTTGGTTCCAGTCGAGGGAACTCCTCGGCGGTCTACAGCACAGACACAACATTCTGTGATTCCGAGGTGTGAACGTCCTTGTTACACTTGAAGAGCCTCAAGCTTTCAGAAAATATTAATATTCTATGTTAACGACCATATGCCAGCAACGCATTCTCTCCTATTTCGGCCACATAGTGCGCAGAGGCGATGAAAGTCTGGAAAAATTGATTGTGGTTGGGAACACCCAAGGCAAACGATCGCGTGGTCGTTCACCAACACGATGGACCGATCAGGTGAAGGAATCATCGTCCACAAAATTTTACACGGTGGTAAAGGATGCGCTGGACAGAAACCGGTGGAGACGGATCATCCGCTCCAGATGTAACTCCGAAGCTGACCACGATCCTCAGACATGAGGGAGACTACAGAGAGAGATGTTAACGTAAGTACCTTTCAGTTCATTAAACGCTTGTTTTAAAAAAGGTTTATAGTTAAATTGTATTTATATTTAAACTAACCAGAGGAGCAATTCTCGTAATTTTAAGAATGTTCACAGTCTGATCTCAGTCTCAATCAGTCAATTATACGGGTCTCTATCTGAAAGACCTTTTCGCTGAAAGACAATTCACGTTTGATGACATAAAAGCAAGTTACCTAGATAGCCGAAAGACAATTGAGCTACATGACATAAAAGCAGAGTACCCAGTCAGCAGACAGTCAACTCAGCTGGACGACATAAAAGCAGAATGAGCTAGTAGCAAATATCTATAGTTTCCCTACATTTTTGACAAGTTTTTGACATAGATTGTCGCCAAGATGAGAAGGCGACTGGATTGCCATCGTTTGTTTGAATTTTTGTACTTTACTTCATTCTGAGAATTCGTTTCACTCAATTCATGAAAGAAAGAAAGATTATAAAAATTCTAGGAAACCACGTCTTCCAAAAACATTTTCAAAAGCTTTTAGAATCCAACATCACTCAAAAACATAATCTTTGTATTCAATTAAGTCCCTAAACTTTATAATCACGTTAATTAGTCCATAATCACATCTCTCAGTAACGTAATTGATCATACGTTGTGCCCTAATTAACTCGTTTAGAAGTGGCCTCTTCTGGTAACACTGCAAGGGATTTTAAACTTTATCTGTGAACAACCAAGGTTAAAATTTGTTCGCAAAGGGTGGTTGGAAAGTTTGCAAGGCAAAAATTATTAGTGTTATCTCAAAATTTTCGCTTATAAGAACGTGAGAGGGCCTCCTTGGTTCTGATAAGAGGCGTTTGTCGTTTGTGCCAAAGTTTCTGAGGTTTTAGGTGAAGTTTTTAGACCTTGACACGTCCTAAAGACCTGTCGTTCTAAGATTTGAGGCGATAACTAAATAGGAATTGACGTTTCTTATTCAAATTTATTTATTTATTCATTCTTTAATTAATACGGTTTACAACTAATTACAGAAATTAAAGACACTTTAAACATTACACATAAAATATAAAATCAAGTAAAAAGTTAATAACACTTTCATACATCCCTCTCACAGTACTTCTGACGTGCCGACAAATCTTCGTCCATTCGTCCGCAAACAGATCGTTTGTTGGATTAGAGTCCAAGAGATCATTAAGTGCAGCCAGAGAACGTGGTACTGGGGACTTAGCACGCGCAACTGTGCGACATGGAGGCACAGCAAACAGCCTGTGCTTTCTGCCACGGCGGCAGTAGTTGTCTGGCACAAAGAAGCGAGCCAGCACAGCATGTAGATCAGGCGCCAATACTGCCGCGGACCGTCTTACAGGCTATGGTGAGCTGATCTTTTGCTCGCCTTACCTTTAACGAGATATATCTGAGGCATCCCAGTAGAAATTTAGTCGGTTAGAGGTAAATTGGGCTTTCTGTCTCAACTATCTGTCTATCAAGATTATCGAGGGAGATAGTAAAATTCAGGTTTGAGTGATTAGTTTCCATGCGATTGCTGTACAAGAACTTTTTGCTTTTTTCTCTGGATATGAAGCTCCGACACTCTATACAAACGACTTCATAGAAATGCCTGTTGGTAATTAATACAGGAGCATCGGCTTGTCACCACACATTTTTTGAGTGTGCGTAATCATTGTCTAGGGTTTAGCTAACCTACGCCAATGACGAGCCGACACAACTGCCAGGCCTGGTGTCCTGCCTTTTCGCCGAAAATTGTTTGGCAGATTATCTCTTGCCGACCAACGTTTCGCCGATGTTTCACTTTGACAACTAATGATTAGCAAATTTTTGTATGACAACGTTTCATTTGGTAGAATTATTGTTAAGCTGATTATTATAATGACACAAAACGTTTGGGACATTTATCATTTGTCAAACATTTCACACCCTGATTTCGTTGTCGACATAGGATGCAAGAGCGAGCGAAGGGCACCCCGAGGTTCGGTTTGGAAGGTGGCCCGCGAAATTCAAATTTTCTCACGTTTTTTGCAATTTGCTGGTCAGTATTAAGTTGGACGTTGATTAAAATATGATTCGCGGTCGTAACAAATATGTATTTACAGAAATATAATCATTACAATCAGTAATACAACTTGTTAAGTTAGTATAATCCCCAAATGTCAAAATTTCATGAAATAATCATTCTTGGGGATTACATGGTCTTAGAGAGTGGTTTTGATGACTTTAATGATTATAATTCTGTAAATACATATTTGTTACGGCCGCGAATCATATTTTAATCAACGTACAACTTAATACTGACCAGCAAATTGCAAAAAACGTAAAAAAAAAATAATTTCGCGGGCTACCCTGGCGCTTTTGACTTATACCCTTTACATAGAAATAGGAGCCCCGTTTCGCGGGGCTACGTCGACATAGGATGCAAGAGCGAGCGAAGGGCTCCCCGAGGTTCGGTTTGGTTAGGTTACTTTAAACCCTTTACACGATTCTCTGCCCTTAATTGCTCACACACAATCCTCTCAATATTATTTTCCAGACAAAAGTCATTAGTTACATCCGGTCTTAAATTATTTTTACAATTTACGTGAAAATGATCATAAATTCTTTCGCAGCTAACGTTTATTCTTCCCAGTACGTAGTTTTACGATCCTTTCTAATTACAACGTGTTTGTAAGGGCCCTTGCACACCAGCGTGCGCGGTCGTCAGGTGAACACGTGGGTGGTAATGCTGTGTGTGTGCTGCTGGGCTGAAGCAGTAGAAAGTGGTGAAGGGTTGGCGTTTTGGGAACTGTTTTATGAATTTTTATTTTGCATTCAAAAAGTGCTGATTCTCACCCTTGTTTGAATAGATGACTTTTGATTTTATTTGATTCATCGTTTGCAATAAGATTATTTTTATTTAGTTCCAGTGTTTTGGCACCTCTGCAAAAGGCGCAAACAAATATAAAATGTTGTGTCATAAACTAGATTAAGAAAGTGCTCAGTGCACACCTCGTTGATTTTAAAAGGAGTAAACTGGAAAAATACATAGTAGTCTTCAGATTGTACCTGCAAATAGAAAAATATTAAAATTATGTTCCTACAAAAAAAAAATATTTTGTGAAAAGGGGCAGGCTATTTCTATCACCCTTTGTCACGAACTTATTTAGAAACTGTAATAAAGTACGCCATAATATGAGCGTATTATGCTAGTCTTATCTATGTACAGTCAGGAAAATTTATTGTTAAGCAAATTGACACACTACGTAAATTTTTCGTGTTAAAGGAGGTTTAGACAATTGTCAAAGAATTAAAATTTAATTTGGTGGTCTATTTGCTTAACTATTAAATTACCTGACTACGTTGTTAGCGGTGTTGGTGTTGCTCCTGAAGATTTGCAGTGAGGCACGTCGAAGAAACGCCGATGTGTTGGGACCCTTATGTAGCTGAAACCATTTCATGACCTGAATTTTGTTTCTGACAACTTAATTAAAATTTGGATCTCATAATAATGGCCGTATCGGGTTAAAAGGAAAACAAACTTAAAGCTTTTGCTAATTATAAGACTTGAAGACGTTGTAATAATATTATATTGAAGTAAGTTACATACTTCGTTAGTTGCAGAACTTAGTGGAAATTTGAAGGTGAATTATTGAAAAAAAATTAGTTTTTCTATTTCGTGTAACTTGTTAAGTATGTGGAATAGGGATTTAACATTTTTGTATACAATACACGATTTCATTATTTTTTCTTGCAAAAAAATTGCAAAGTTATATCTATTTTTTACCGACTTCACAAAAAGGAGGAGGTACTATGTTCGGGTGTTTGTATGTTTTTTTTTTTTGTATGTTTGTTCATCGAATACTCCGCCAATTGTCGACGGATTTTCAAAATTCCTTTTTTGTTCGAAAGAAGATAGTTCTGAGGTCCCATTGTCACCAAGTTAGGATCTGATGATGGGATCTTAGAGAAATCGAGGGCAACCCTCAAATTTTATAGGCTCACTTATTGTTTTTCGTAAGTATATTTTATGAAGTATCTTGTATATTTGTGTGTGGTTGTCACCATCTCTGGTAGCTGGGCTGATGATGGAAGGCACAACTCCTTAACAGTAAGAAGTTACTCGAACAGGCAAGCACTGTTTTTACCGACTTTACAAAAAGGAGGAGGTACTATGTTCGGGTGTTTGTATGTTTTTTTTTTTTTTTTGTATGTTTGTTCATCGAATACGCCGCCAATTGTCGACGGATTTTCAAAATTCTTTTTTTGTTCGAAAGTAGATAGTTCTGAGGTGGTCCCATTGTCACCAAGTTAGGATCTGATGATGGGATCTTAGAGAAATCGAGGGCAACCCTCAAATTTTATAGGCTCACTTATTGTTTTTCGCATATTTTATGAAGTATCTTGTGTATTTGTGTATGGTTGTCACCATCTCAGGTAGCTGGGCTGATGATGGAAGGTACAACTCCTTAACAGTAAGAAGTTACTCGAACAGGCAAGGACTGTTTTAGTAAATTGTTTTGATGTTTGATAGGGCATTTGCCACATTTGCTCTCATGATCATCAAGTCATGACCTGATGCTGCAGTCAGGATAGTCTGCAGAGTACCTAACTCCTCGACAACTAACAGCAGATATATCGTGTTTAGGCTCATTGAAAAGGGCTCGATGTGTGGATAAACGTACTGTTACTGAGGAACACCGAAGACCTGATGCTGAAGCCAGGAGCATCAGAAAAAGTACAAACCTTGAAATTACAGCACCGTAGTCGTTTTGTTTGGGCTCATTTTAAACAGGACTAATTTTATGTTCAATGCAATGTTGACATAAGTCTGGCCTGATGCTGCAGCCAGGATTATCAGCATCTAATCTAAAAACTAATAAAAGGAGAACTCCTCAACAATTAACGTCCCTGCATCGAGAAAAGGAATATTTTATAAAAAGGCGATGGGCAAGTTGACATTAGGCTATTGTAGCTTAGATAAATTATAAATAGAAAGCGAGAAATAAAAACTTTTTAACAAAAAAAAACCGACTTCCAAAAAAAAACACTACAAACTGAAAAATAACTTTAATTTCGGAAGTCGGTGGCAAAAACTAAAATACTGATCCCTAAGACACCGACTTCCGAAATTAAAGTTATTTTTCAGTTTGTAGTGTTTTTTTTTTGGAAGTCGGTTTTTTTAACTTTTTTCGACATCACGGCGTAACACTTAAGAGTTATTGCGTTACGTTTACGTTGCTGTTAATTTACTTTAAAACATATGTAGTGTTAGCATTTTTGGTACAATTAAGGACTACTTGTATTTTTGAATTAATATTTATCATACTTTAATATATTTACATCATGATTCTATGTCCGTGTTCGCGTGATTTAGATGGTCTATTGACTAATCGGTCATTCATTCGGACACTTCACTCTGACGTTCGTTCTGGAGTTCACGAGAGGGGATAAGAAGGGTGACACGCGAACACGGGCATTCGAGCAGGCATTCGGGTTCGATGTCTGATCGACGAAGGAGGATTAAAGTATTCTGTGATAAAGTGAATGATAAAGTGAATAAACGAGTGTTACTGAAAAACTGCAATCTCATTTCCTGACCTTTTAAAGGTCAGAAGTGGGATCACACCAGAACGCCTAACGGTTTTGGTGAAAACCTAACGCCCATTTTATAAAGGTAATTGAATCTTTTGCCATTCTATTTGTTATTTCGAATTGTAACCGTTATTAAGTGAAAATCATATCTATTGAAATTACGTACCTACAGTTTATTAAACACGTATAAACTTTCTTTGTTTCTTCCAAAAATAAGTACCTACACATAAGTAGAGAGTAATAGATATGGTTGTTAGAAAATACGTTTATCATTATGTACGTTAGTTAGCCGCTAACACAGCACACTGTTTTCATAATTATTGTTAATCCCGTATTCTTCAAACCTAATTGTTTAAACAGTCTGTAAACTTTTTTTTTTTTTAATTGAAATGGTTTTACGCAAAAATTATTTTCATTCTACGCTATTAAAATTCATTTCGACTCCTTTACTAAATAAAGTAAATTAAAAACGATTACATAGAATTTTTATAACCTACCTAGTACCTATATCTCTTCTCGGTTTTGTTTTTTTTTCTATGGTCATAATTATATACCTCCATGTTTTCGGTTACGTTACTTTCTATTTTTCTACAATAATAATAGCCCTCGCTACTAATTATTATTACTCACTCGTTTAATGAATAGATAAGCCACGTGTACTTGTTTCCATATTTTTTTTTTCAGTTTGTTGTTTTTTTTAAGTAACGTTTACTTGTTTTTTTTGTTTAATATGGTTTCAGTTACGTAAGAAACATGCCGAGTCACCGATCGCGGAAACGCGTTAGAGACTCCACGTCTAAGGACTCCAGTAGTGAGTCAGAGTCGTCTCCAGTGAATCTGCGCAAGAGCTCACGGCGCAAGCATTCACGGCGCAAGCATTCACGGCGCAAGCGATCGAGGCAAGAAAAGAACAGAAGGCGTTGTTCCGGAACACCTGAATTACCTGAGAACCCGGCAGAACTACGTGCTGGGTCCAGCAATCAGCATTACAATGATCAACCAAGTTCATCAGCTGCTCCCGGTCACACCGCACCACCACTGACAAGTAACCAATTTACTGTTTTAGATTCTAGTTATGCGAATGTACTTAGAGAGCTAGTTCAATCAATTCGTACAGACGGTAGTTCAGAGCGTTTTCCGAGTATGAATGTTGTGCCCGAATTTGACCCAACTAAGCGAAACCAGAGTATTGATGTTTGGATTACTAAAGTCAATGAATGCGCGAAGATTTATAATTGGACAGAAAGACAAATAATCCACTACGCGTTACCGAAATTGGTTGGACTAGCTCAAAAGTGGTACCAAGGCTTACCTAGTCTGTTATTTACGTGGACAGAGTGGCAACAAAAATTGCGCTTAGCATTCCCTTGTGATGACAACTATGGTCGATTGCTGACTGAAATGCTCGCCTGTAAAGCACGTTTTGGGGATAATTTAGAAGAGTACTACTACGAAAAGATGGTTCTAATAAATAGATGTAAAATTTCGGGTAAAGACGCCATTGATTGTTTGTTATTTGGTATTGATGACAGATCGGTTAGAACTAGTGCGGAGGCTGTTCAGTTTAATGAGCCAGATAAATTGCTAGTTTATCTTCGCAATGTAAGAACCACTAAAAGAAATGATAAATCTGACGTGACTTCGCAGCCGAGCCCTTCTGACAGCAAACGATCGAAATCATTTAAATATAATACGTTTAAGGACAATAAGGATAATGTATCAAAATGTTACAATTGCGGGGTAGAAGGTCACCCCTACTATAAATGTAAACACCCAATTAAAAGATGCGAACACTGCCATAAAGTAGGTCACTTGGTAAACGACTGTCCCAATAAAAATGAATCCCAAAATAATAAGACAGTCTTAAATATTTCAAAGGAACAAGATAATGATACGAAGTATTTTAAAAATGCGCCGTCTAATTTTCAAAGAGCAATTAACAACATACTGGGCAATGCACGTTTTAAGGAGGCATTCGCTTATATGGACGATGTCATAATACCGTCCAAAAACATAGAGGAAGGCTTCCTTAAACTAAAATCAACTCTAGAGTTATTTCGTACCGCTGGCATTACGTTAAAGCTGTCCAAGTGTAATTTCTTAAAGGAATCCATCGACTATCTTGGATTTGAAGTATGTGCCGACGGAATTAGACCGGGTAAGGCTAAAATAAACGCAGTGGAGGTATTTCCTCGCCCTACTGACCAACACAAAGTTAGACAGTTTTTGGGACTTTGTAGCTTTTCCCGCCGGTTTATAAGAGCGTTCTCATCAATAGCTCGACCACTTACTCAACTTTTGAGGAAAGATGCAAAATGGCAGTGGTCGGACTGTGAGGAGAATGCTTTTATAGCTTTAAAGGGTGAATTAGTCAAGCGACCAATTTTAGCATTCTACAACCCGGCGTCCGAAACTCAACTCCATACAGACGCCTCAAAAATCGGGATTTCTGGTATTTTACTACAAAGGGCTAGTAATGATGCTCCTTTTAATGCTGTAGCTTATTATAGCAGACAAACCTCACCGGAAGAGTCTCGTTTTACTTCATACGATTTGGAAACCTTGGCGGTCGCGAGTTCGTTACAACGATTTAGAACTTACCTAATAGGCATACCGTTTACCATTGTTACGGACTGTAATTCGTTAAGGGCAACGTTTGAGAAAAGAGATATCTTACCCAGGGTGGCGAGATGGTGGAACATTATGCAAGAGTATGATTTTAAAATAATTTACAAGTCGGGTTCCACTATGTCCCACGTAGATGCACTTAGTCGGAACCCAGTCGAACTAGAGTTTGTTGAGGTACGTTGCGTAGAAACTAAATGGATAACGACGGTACAACAAAGCGACCCTGAACTTCAACGTATCGTATCTATTTTGAAAGATGAAAACACAAACGGTATTTTAGAAATTAAAAATAATTTTGTGATCAAAAGAGGGTTATTATATAGAAAAACTGAGGCAGGAGATCGCTGGGTTGTACCGAAGGGGGTTAGATGGCAGGTATTAAAGGCTCATCATGATGATATTGGTCACTACTGTTTCGATAAGACATACGATAAAATTAAAAGTAATTTCTGGTTCGCTAAAATGAGACGGTTTGTTAAAAAATATGTCGAGTCCTGTTTGCAATGTGCTCATGCCAAAATACCAGCTGGTAAAAAGGCGGGAGAACTTCATCCGATTCCTAAAGTTGATCGTCCCTTTCATACCTTGCATATAGACCATTTGGGTCCCTTTGTGCGAAGCAAAAAGAAGAACGCATATTTGCTTTTAATCGTTGATGCGTTTACGAAATATATTATATTAGCCCCGGTCAAGAATACAAAATCTGTGAATTCCATATCTGCTTTGAAAAATTATTTTCACACTTTTGGCGTTCCCACACGAATAATTTCGGACAGAGGGAGTTCGTTTACGTCCAAGCGTTTTGAAGAGTATTTAAGTATGTTAGGTATTAAACACATCCTGAATGCGGTAGCGACACCACGTGCTAATGGGCAAGTGGAACGCTACAATCGCACTGTCCTAGCTGCCCTAACTGCAGTTAATCATAACAGACCAGAGCATTTATGGGATGAACGTGTATCCGAAGTACAGTGGGGCCTTAATAATACCCTAAATAAAGGAATCGGAAAAACACCGTCGCAAGCATTATTCGGTATCGACTTAGTTGGCACACCTAATTCATTATTAAATCTAAACGTAATTGATGATTCTGAGGAAGTAGGAAATAACGTAGAAATAATAAGAGATGAAATATCACGGCATGTCGAAAAAAATCAATTAGAGCAGAAAAAACGATTTGATAAAGGTAGGAAAAAAGTTGCTTTCAAAATCGGTGATTTAGTTCGAATAGAAAGAGAAATCCCATCGACGGGAAAAAGTAGGAAATTAGTCCCTAAGCTTCGTGGTCCTTATCGCATTGTAGAGGTCTTTGATAACGACAGGTATAAAATAGAAGATACCCCACTTTCTCGTAAGGGAAATAGAAGCTTCACTGGTGTGTTTTCTATTGATAAAATTCATCCGTGGTTAGCCTTTAATAGAAACAATGAAAGTGATAGTGATTCAGTCTCGGAAAATGACGAGAATGAGTGAATTGCTCTTTTAATTGGGTAGTAATGAGAAAAACTAATGACGTTAGGAAATGGTTCGAAATATTAATAATGATAATTATGTAAAATAAAATTAAAAGTATGGAAAAAAATATATATATTAAAATAAATTTAAGAATAGAAATTATAAACTTGATTCATACAAAAATGATTAAGAAGAATTCAATAATTGAGGCAAACTGTAGACATGCAGGGGCTACAGTGAGTCTTTTAGTTGTTGTTATGGATATGAAGAGGCCATAATAACTTATAAGTATTCAGTAATTTACTTGGTGTGTTGTGGACATGAAGGGGCCACAGTATATCAAAGTAGCGTAAATTATGCTTGCAACTGTGGTATTGTCGCTGGCGTGCTGTGGACATGAAGGGGCCACAGCATGGTTGAGCTGCTGTGGATATGTAGAGGCCACCGTGGTTCCTTCAATGCTGATGGTGCAAGCGTAATTAAGCGAGATAATGATGTTAGATTTTAATAACTAATAATAAGTTGAACAAAAGCTTTTAAAAATGTTTTGATGAAATAAGTTACATTAAATATTATGTTTCTATTAAGCACCTAATGCATGATAATGTAAGTCTATTATTATTTTAGAATCTAATTATTATATTGTTACAACCAAAGTACTGTTTCATGTTCAATAATCTAGTGCAATTTTTTTTTTTTTTTTTTTTTTTTTCCTTTTTAATTATCAATTGTTAATGTAAGTTACATTTTGTTAATTTAAAATTATTCTTTCCACGAGACGTGTAAGCGTCAGGAAAGGCCGACTGTTAGCATTTTTGGTACAATTAAGGACTACTTGTATTTTTGAATTAATATTTATCATACTTTAATATATTTACATCATGATTCTATGTCCGTGTTCGCGTGATTTAGATGGTCTATTGACTAATCGGTCATTCATTCGGACACTTCACTCTGACGTTCGTTCTGGAGTTCACGAGAGGGGATAAGAAGGGTGACACGCGAACACGGGCATTCGAGCAGGCATTCGGGTTCGATGTCTGATCGACGAAGGAGGATTAAAGTATTCTGTGATAAAGTGAATGATAAAGTGAATAAACGAGTGTTACTGAAAAACTGCAATCTCATTTCCTGACCTTTTAAAGTAGGTACTTAAAGAATTATCATATCAAAGTTTACTCAAAGTAAATTGTTTATTTATTTTGTTAAAAAAGGAAGAAATTCCTTTTGGCACATACGTCGTTTTATTCCGGGCGCACGTGCACTATACGCCATCACTCTTCTTTTGCGTTTCAAAAGTAATCGCATGACTTTCGCTCGCTTAGTAGGTTTTTGAAGATTTTCGATTTTCGAGGTAGCTCCTTAACAATCAAGTTATGTCTTGTTTTCGATTTATTTTATTCTGGACAGTACTGTTTTTAGGGTCATGACAACGAGACTCTATTACTAACTAAGAATCCGCTGTCCGTCCGTCCGTCATTTAATTCGTCCGTCTGTTTCAACGAGCCGTATTTCATGAACCGGGGTGGGTAGATAGTTGAAATTTTCACAGATTATGTATTTTTATTGCCGGTATAACAACAAAGAGTAAACATAAAATAAAGTTACAAATCAAAGAGAAACGTACCATACAAGAAACGTGATTTTTTCGGCGTATTTTGCCTTGTGGTACGGAATCCTTCGTGTGCGAGTACAACTCGCACTTTTTTGGAAATATTATTCGTTTAATTTATGGTTGTCCATTCTTCTCTAATAAAAAACAACATTATTAAAAAATAACATTCAAAAAGCGCTCCAATCAGCCTATATTGTTCCCACTGCTGGGCCAAAGGCCTCCTCTCTGAGAGGGAGTGGGCCGTAATCAACCACGCGGGCCTAGTGCGGGTTTGTAGATGTCGTATGTCTTCGAATTTTTGGTTCTAGGACATGCCGGTTTCCTCACGATGTTTTCCTTCACCGTTTTGAGAGCAGTGGTGATGAAATAATTTACACAAAGTAAACCGCCTGTCTGGGTTCGAACCTACGAACTACAACTCGTAAGTCGCGGGCGATACCACTGAGCCACTACTGCTGTGCCTTGTTCTTACGTTGTAAAATGTAAGTAAAATTATTTCAATGATTTCTGGAAATTCACAGGTGCTGGTTGGATACATAAAATACCTATAGCGGTAATTTGGATAATCAAAAGCCCGAAATTGCGGCAACCGGGCTGAGCTTGCAATAATATCGGTTTTCCTCAGTAACTGGGTAGAGGTCGAATGGCAATTGCTCTATATTGATATTTAGCTAGGTACGAAGTCTGAAAGCCAATCTCAATCATTTTACATGTCATTGAGAGATTATCGAATGGGAGTAAAAAAAAATATACGGTATGTGCCAAACCGTGGGGAATCGTACAAGGGGGTCTTGTGTCCAGCAGTGCAGCTGTTGGTGATGATGATGGGAGATGACAGTATCCTAGTAGTCTTTAAGAAGAAAGAGTGAGAGAGAATGTTTTCTCTAGGTAGGTAACTAGGTAAATGTAACAAATAATTATAGCAAAATATAGCATTTTCACCACTACTGCTTTCAAAACGGTGAAGATGATGATGTGAAAACGAGGAAGCCAGCATGTCTTATTACCAAAAATTCTAAAACATGTGACATCTACCAACCCGCACTGGGCGCGCGTCCCTCTCCCTCTAACAGAGAGGAGGCCTGTGTCCCAGCAGTGGGAACGTTATAGGCTGATTTTGTGATGCTATATTATGACAACGTTTTCTTATTTTAACCTATTAAGTGAACACTTACACAAGAACAGTAATAAAAATTGTTGATCTCAATATTATCCTCTGTAAATCATACCACAAAACAAAATATATGTAACAGAAGCCATTACAGACACATAAAACGCATCAACAACTAATGATACTGCGAAAGCCATAAGCATAAATATCCCTGAAGTCGCTTTCGACGCCATAAACGATAAACTGTCACTGATTATGCATCAGAAGATGTTTATCCTAAAACTGTACCTTGTAATCCTATTCACTTATTACATAAGGGCTCGTCCAGGGTGAGGAGTTCGCGTTGGTGGTTTGCGCCTAGGCAGGCGCGAAGTCATGATCATCTCCCTAGTATTTTCTCAATTATTTTAAACATGAATAAGAACCAAGTAAAAAAACAGATTGCTGCGTGGGTTTTCGAAATATAAAGAGAGAATCAACACAAGCAAACGATCAAATTCTTATCAACATTTGCCAAGCCTTCTCCCAACTATGTTGGGGTCGGCTTCAAGTCGATCCTGATGCAGGAGTTCCCATAGTAGTAGTTAGTACCGCACTCTGTCCGCCCACCAATTGACCCAGTGGTCAAGTGCTGGGCAAAGTATTAAAGAGTTTATCGATTACGAGTTTCTTAGTTATAGACCGGAGTTTGGAAGTTGGCTAAAGGCCTAAAGTCGCTTTCGACGCCATAAACGATAAACTGTCACTGATTATGCATCAGAAGATGTTTATCCTAAAACTGTACCTTGCAATCCTATTCACTTATTACATAAGGGCTCGTCCAGGGTGAGGAGTTTACGTTGATGGTTTGCGCCTAGGCAGGCGCGTAGTCATGATCATCTGCCTAGTATTTTCTCAATTATTTTAAACATGAATAAGAACCATGTAAAAACATAGATTGATGCGTGGGTTTTCGAAATATAAAGAGAGAAAAACTACTGTCTAATCGTTTATTACATCTATTCAACACAAGCAAACGATCAAATTCTTATCAACATTTGCCAAGCCTTCTCCCAACTATGTTGGGGTCGGCTTCAAGTCGATCCTGATGCAGGAGTACCCGTAGTAGTTGTTAGTACCGCACTCTGTCCGCCCACCAAGTGACCCAGTGGTCAAGTGCTGGGCAAAGTATTAAAGAGTTTATCGATTACGAGTTTCTTAGTTATAGACCGGAGTTTGGAAGTTGGCGGTATAATACCCTCGTGCCTTGGAAAGCACGTTAAGCAGTTAGTCTTGCGCCTGATCTGTCTGATTGTGTCGGGTTTCCGTAGTCCCATCGGACAATGAGAGCGAAGGAAGAGAGTGTGCACCTGTATCTGAGCGCTGAAGGATAGTTTTCGTTGAGACAGGCAACCATGGCCGAAAGAAATAATAAATGAAGCAGTAATAATTTACCAAAACATTAATTCTGGCTGCGACATCAAATATACGAGAATTTATAGCGGGAAAAACTTCGCCAATAAGACTGCACCATTCTCATTTAATGGCTAGCTTTTACGCACGAATTCGTTCGTTCAATTCAGTTAGTCAAATAGTGGTATTCACCAAAATTCGTTCAGTGTTCGAAGTGATGGTCAAACATGTAAAATTTTATTGGTTTTGTTCTACTTCGCAGAGTGGGTTCTGGAAATTTTGGTGCTGTTTGCATAGTCTTAAATATTTGGGAAGAGTACAAAATATTTTAGAGAAGTATTACAGACAGCTAAAAATTACACATATTCGAACATGCCTGTTTATGGATACGCAGCCTGCCTAAGATACCGACCCAAGTAAACACATATTTTGCATAAAAACTACATAGCCCACAAAAAAAATCTACGACTACCTCCAACGTCTGTGTCACTAAGCTTTACTTCAGTCTTTTTATTTCCAAAATTCATACCTGAAAACCACGGTATTTTACCAACAAAAACCGGTACTGGCACAAAATAGATAGGTACAGAAGTTCGGCATCATACAACGAGCAAACCCGTACGCACACATACACGTACAGACACGCTTCACGTACAGCGAGTGCAAGCGCACTCGCGACTGGCATTTGTTTGAGATTGCCGTACGTACGCGTCTATGTGTGCGTACGCCTGTTTTCGCTCGTATGTGCTTACCTTCTGTACCTATTTATTTCGTGTCAGTACTGCTTCACAAAGTGCGAACAAAGGGGAGCATTCCTTGCACTGTCAGTAGTTGGGTAGTGTATGAATATTTAATGCTATACGGCTAGCTAATGTGATGTTCTGTCGGATTCGATTTCTTTGTTGCCTCTCTACGGTGATTTTTATTCACTTTGGTACTATTTTTAGGGTTTCTTTGATGCTTTTGTGAAAACTTATAATATTAAGTATAATATCTATTGATTTTATGGCAGTCGATATTACTTAAGTTTTAGTTGATGTTTTGTGTTATTAACAGAGTAACACCGTCTTTTGTATCTCTACTTAAACCAATATAAAGTGATCAATAGTAATGTTACTACACTCCCTAGTCATCATAAGTAGAAAATGATATTGACGTTCCACTGTTCGCAAAAGGTGTTCATTAGAATTCCCATGATTAGCAACCCAACTGAAAATGTGTTTCAAGTGTCTTCAAAAACAAATCATAAAAAACCAGCTCTTTTCTCTATTAGATTTACTTTGACTTCAACTTTCAACAAATTCCGGAACAATGGGAACGGACAAAATATTTTCGCCATCAAAATCACACTGAGCTTTTCACCCAAGTTTTACAACGTAACAATTTTTCTTCTCACGAATAAATGCCAAAGGAACTCGAAGTATAACCTTCCGAGGTACGCTAACTATAATTGCTGCCTCGGGTTAAAAAGGAGAGATGAAAGGACACTCCTCTCATAAAGGCACTGAGATCTCGTGAATGGCATCTGGCAAAACTATTCATTCACTCCCAAACACTCTTATTTTGAAAGCATCAGAGTTGAAATTGCGAGGACTTTAAACAGGTTTAAATTTGTCGTCCCACAATGTCTAGTTTTCTGTCTGGATTGCCGTGGAAAGGTTAAGCCGTTGTAACTAAAATGCTGGTAACAGTCAATGACATGAAAGGCGTTTTGCTAAATACAGAGGAGGATTTGAGAGGCTTTTAGGGACTAACGTTGTGTGAGAATTAATAGTCTGTTTATAAACTGCGATAAGGACGAAATTGGTGCAAAAAGCCAATGTTATTTTAAATAATTTTAGAAGTTTTTTTAGGGAAAGAGTTCTATTGGGGTAGGATTGTTGCTGTGTTCCAGTTTAAAATGTGTGGGTGCTGGTTGGATGCAAGGCATTTTACACTTTAAGATATTGTTTAAGCAGTTGAACTTTACTCCATAAAATACATCAAAGTTACTAATAAACATTATAATTTTAGTATAGTAAATAAGTTGATTTTAGCCCTTTTCGCTGGCGTTTCGTGGGACATGAACGCTCAGCTAAGCAATGTTGCTAAGGTATTCGTTTCAATCAATCAATCAACTCAGCCTGTTCACTGCTGGACATAGGCCTCTCCCAGACTGCGCCACAGCACCCTGTCCTCCGCCTTCCGCATCCAGTCTAACCCAGCCACCTTCTTTAGGTCGTCCGTCCATCTAGCTGGGGGGCGTCTCACACTACTCCAGGACTCGTCTGCTCCGGCCATCGGTCCTCGACAAACATGGCCAGCCCACTGCCACTTCAGTTTGCTTACTCTGCAAGATGTGTCGGTAACTCCGGTTCTTTTCCGGATAATTTCATTCCTGATTTTATCCTTCAAATAGACTCTGAGCATAGCTGGCTCCATAGCGCGGTATTCGTTTACCTAAGTCTTTATGTAATGAATTAGTTACTTACTCTAATTTAAAACTAGCTAAGCTTCCAAGCGATAAGTGTTAACTGAGCTTATGTTGCAATAATGATTAAAACTGATTGCTACAAACCTTTCAAGCAACAGCATCAGCTCACTGCGTTCCTTCCAAGCAACTGAAACCTTAAAATTCTTCAAAGATTGATGTTAAATTGTCTCAAAAATACATACATATATAACGTCCTTCATTTAACTTTCATAAAGCACGAGTAATCAAAGCGAAAAATTTGCTTTGAAACACAAACTTTTTTATTCCGTCTTCGCATTGAAGAAAAAGAAAAATGTATATTAAATGTTTTATAGAGAAAAATCTAAGAAAGATGCAAAGAAGATTATTTGTAAAGTTTTTTGTAGACTTGGGGATTCATGAGCTTAGAGATTAGTCTCGCTTTAAATTTAATTTGTTTTTTAACTAAACAAACTACTCTATGCTTCTCGCATCCAACGGGTTCCTGCGGCCTTCACAAGGTCGTCGGTCCACCTTGTGGGAGGCCTTCCAACGCACAGAACCGGTCGAAGTGGAAGTGCTTGGGGGAGGCCTATGTCCAGCAGTGGACGTCTTTCGGCTGAAATGATGAACTACTCTAGTGCTACCGGACTAGATAAAATCAGTTGCCCGTGGATTATGGATTTAAATTTTCAGTAGTTAGGAACTCCTACCGAAAGAACTAGATGGTACCGCTGGCCGTGGCTTGCTAATAGTAACAAGACATAATTGTATGGAAAAGGGAGAGGGAGGCTTTTGCGCTGCAGTGGGACAATACAGGCTAGTTAGATAAAATTAGATTCGGAACGGACGAATTTTTTGATGCCCTTTGAGTATTTCCCCTCCTTTTTATACCTATACTTGTACATAATACTATTATTATTTTAAGACTTATCTAAAAATACATGTTGTGCCGACCCCAAATAAATTGAGATAAGAGCAGGAGAATGGTGGTTCGTAAGAAAAAAAAAACAGTGGCACTCCGGGAGCGCCGACAGAACTGAAAACAAAACACAAACAGAATACTTTGCCATCACTCACTGACATATCGGATATACATTAAAACCGAGTAAATCCCGAGGACAGGCGAACACATACGATGCGGGTATTTTTTTAATCGTCTTATAAACAAAACACGCGCGGTGTCACTTACGGTAATAGTGGCGTGAGTTTAATGGTTTTTTCCCATCTCAAAAAATTCCCAACGTGCGTAAATAAGTTTTCACTTTAAAAAAAAACAAATGAAGAAATATACAAAATCATGGTACTACAGCACCCGATAAGAACTGCGCCCATATATTTTTCTAAACACGTTCTAAATCATTCTATTTCGCTACTGTTTAGATAAATGTATATACTTTAGAAAGGGTTTGAGAATAAATAATTCAAACAAGGGTATTACCAAACGTTTCGTGAAAGTCTTTCGTCCAAAATAAGATGTATCCTTTCGCATATTTTAAGCAGCTTAAATGATTTAGGGAGTTGGCGAAAAGTGGTATGTTTTTAGTTATTTTTGGCCGATTATATCATCATTGCTTCTCTTTATTTTATTCTTAATTTTTTAACAAAAATGTATGTGATCGACTCTTTTTTCAATTCACTGAGATCGATTGTCAAAATAAATTAATCGTTAACTTTGATCGTTCAATGAAAGTCGAAAAAACAATTGAATTTCTAATCACTAAAATTAATTTTTTCCCAAATAAAGTAGAATCATTAGTTTGATTGCCCCATTTATTTTGGATTGGAGACTCAAATATTTTCAGATAACGTCTTAATTTATAAACCTAGACTCGGTACTAAAATAAGCATTGTGCCTGCGTATATTTTGGTTGAAATTGAAATAATTTTAGTGAATTTTGGTTCAAACTCAAAATATTTCCAAATCAAAATCTTTTATTTTACTTCATCTTAGTCACTATATAGGATTAATACTAAGGATTTTGTATTTGGTACAAAATTATCCAATACCCAAGTTCAACGACTATTACTGCTAAACTAATAAATAGTTTTTCTTTAAAGTTCATGAAATGCACTATCATCGTGAATTTTTCCAGATTTTTCAAGCGCGCAGTTTAGCTTTTAGAGGGGGGGGACTCCCTACTGGAACAAAAATTTGAAATTTGAAGTTTAATATTTCGTAAATGGAGCATTACATCTAAAAATAATTTTATTTTATTTTACAAGTTAGCTTAAATTATAAACAATTAAATAAAATTAACCAACTTTTGAAATTAATAATTCAATAACTTGATCGTAGTTTGTTTGTTTAATTTGTTAGATTGTTTTGTACTAGGGAACTAATATACAGGGTGATTGGAAGATGGGTGCAAAGCTTTAAGGCGATGATAGTACAGACAATTTAGAACCATTTAAGCCATGGTTGTCTTAGACGAAGTCTTACTACTTTTTTTTTACCAATTTCTTAAGATTTTTTTCAAAAATTCCTAAAGTTTTAACTAAACTATTTATTTATGGCCAAATTGAATGATAAACGAATTCATTTTTATTGTATTTAATTAAAGTAATGTGTAAGCAATCTAGCAAAACATGTTTTAGGCCTCTGTGTCGTTAGACATTTTTTTTACAGATATTTAAAGTTCATAACAAATTTTAAAATTTATAAATACTTTTTGTAAACCTTATTTTAAAAATCACGGAGCGTGCTTTTTTTGTTCAAACCTTTTTGAAAACATGCTTGATAATCGCTCTTTCTTTTGAGGTAACATTTACGCAGATATCTTACAAATTATTGAAATTAGGACCTAAAAACCAATTTAAGGGAGAAATTTTAAATTTTATGCAGTCTAAATAAAACAACATTTGAATTAAATTTATTTATGTTTCATGGTCAAAATGTTGTCCGTGATTCCTAATACAAGCACGGCTCCGTCTTCTCACTTCTATTGTTGTTATTTTCAACATCATATCTCCAGCTTCATTGTTTCAAACTCTGAATTCATTCTCTCTGTCAGTTCTTCTCTCGTCTTTATTTCAACATTCGTATACACCAGCTCCTTGGCCCGGCCCCACACGAAAAAGTCCAGCAGGGTCAGATCTGGTGAGCGAGCGGGCCAAGGGATGGGTCCATCTCTGCCAATCCAGCTGTCAGGAAAGCAATTATTTAAGTGTTCCCCATGTGTTGTGTGGGTTATGAAAGTTTGTAATGCCCTCCCTAGAAAATTTGCTTTCATCCGTCCACAAGATTGATTTCAAATTAAAGTTTTCTAGGGAGGGCATTAAAAACTTTCATAACCTTCATGAATGGGCTGCCAAAGACAACAATCCACATTTTAAGAAGCAGGTGTCGTTTCAGAGGAAATTCTGGAGGCTGGAGTAATTTGCAGGACGTTGATTGGGCCCCACTTCTTACCGGAGACTTTAAATGGTGAAAATGATTTGCACTTTCTACAAGTGGATTTACCAGAGCTGATAGAGGAAACCGGTGTCCCGATATTCGCAAGAGACAGTACAGTCATCTTTCAGCAAGACGGCTGTCCAACGCATTGGATGTTAAATGTAAGGGAACACTTAAATAATTGTTTTCCTGACAGCTGGATTGGCAGAGATGGACCCATCCCTTGGCCCGCTCGCTCACCAGATCTGACCCTGCTGGACTTTTTCGTGTGGGGCCGGGCCAAGGAGCTAGTGTATACGAATGTTGAAATAAACACGAGAAAAGAACTGATAGAGAGAATGAATTCAGAGTTTGAAACAATGAAGCTGGAGATGATGTTGAAAATAACAACAACAGAAGTGAGAAGACGGAGCCGTGCTTGTATTAGGAATCACGGACAACATTTTGACCATGAAACATAAATAAATTTAATTCAAATGTTGTTTTATTTAGACTGCCTAAAATTTAAAATTTCTACCTTAAATTGGTTTTTAGGTCCTAATTTCAATAATTTGTAAGATATCTGCGTAAATGTTACCTCAAAAGAAAGAGCGATTATCAAGCATGTTTTCAAAAAGGTTTGAACAAAAAAAGCACGCTCCGTGATTTTTAAAATAAGGTTTACAAAAAGTATTTATAAATTTTAAAATTTGTTATGAACTTTAAATATCTGTAAAAAAAATGTCTAACGACACAGAGGCCTAAAACATGTTTTGCTAGATTGCTTACACATTACTTTAATTAAATACAATAAAAATGAATTCGTTTATCATTCAATTTGGCCATAAATAAGTAGTTTAGTTAAAACTTTGGGAATTTTCGAAAAAAATCTTAAGAAATTGGTAAAAAAAAAGTGGTAAGACTTCGTCTAAGACAACCATGGCTTAAATGGTTCTGAATTGCCTGTACTATCATCGCCTTAAAGCTTTGCACCCATCTTCCAATCACCCTGTATATATATATTTTTTGTATCTATCTGTGGAGGCTTGTCATTAGCAATTTAGTTATATATTTTTGTTACTATAATGTTATTAGTCTGTAAGCTTTCCTAAAATAAAATAAATAAATAAAAATAATTTTAGCAACCCCCAAGTCATTTTAGAAGACCTATTCAACGATACCCCACACGATGGGGTAGACGACGAAAAAAAATTATAAGTACTACTAAACAAAAATATTTTCCAAAATTTTATTTTACCACTTTGTCGACGTAATTGATGTACAGTCACGAGCACCAATATGTCAACACTTGGCCACTTTAAATTGTGATTTTTTCACGAAATAACGAATGCAACGTTGAAATACGACACTTTACATACACCTATGGGTTCGAAAATACTATGTTCCTACTAATATAAAATTTCATTCAAAAATAAAGGAGAAAATCGCCTTTGAATAAATCCAAGTGTATACATACTTTTGCTCGTGACTGTACACACTCCTACAAAATGACAGCTTTCTAGTACTAACGGTCTCTTTGCAAAACCTCGGACAGACAGACAGACGGACATGTCGAAACTATAAGGGTTCCTTGTAGGAACTACGGAACCCTAACAAGGACTATAGATTCCTTCTCTGAAGAGATCGTTTACTCTCGATCTATTGTCGATAAGCTAAGTGAGATGGAAGGAGTTTAGTCATGTTCCACGTAAACCTCTGAATCCGTCGAAATTGCACCTCGATGAAATATTACTGTTGGAACACCTTTCATTGTAATCGATAGTGGACAGACTGGTCAAGACTTTGTTAACGATGAGTTTGAAAAACTAAAGATAACTGACTTTAGTTTTGATTTGTGTTAGATTAGCGCGATATAGCCACCAAATCTTTAAAGTGTATAAAAATGGATGTTGGTATACACTCGAGCGGGCCCATTGAATCGGCACAAAAAACAACTGTTATTTCACATAGATACATTTAGTACGGCGTACTTTTTTATTATAAGTCAGTATATTTGCTGTTCCATACATTTTGAACGTAGACCGCGTTATTACACTTTTCTATGAAACAGCAAATTTATTTTGCAGGACTTTTATTGCGTAGCATTAGTGCTAAAGCACTAAAGGCACCTTTCTGCAACTATTTCTATTGTTATACTCCTGCTAGTACACAGAACCTACTTAATTTGTATACCATTGTATAGATAATTTAATGGAGATTAATTCTGTACCTACTTCAGCAATTGATTTAATGCAGTAGAAACGAAAAAAACATCAAAATATTTCAAAAAAAAAAACTCGTCTATCAAGTTTGAAACCTGAAAACATTGTAGCTTGCGAAAAAATATATTAAATGTGTATTTTTTTTTAATAGATTCGTTTCATCCATAGGAGGAACGCTATTGAAAAAGGATCTTTTATTCAAAGAAGTTTAATTGTAAGTAATAAAAAAAACTCCCAAACTCTCATAGCCAACGAAGTATTGGCATTCATCAAACATGCCATCGACTACATGGACGAGATCAGCATCTTGCAGATCTGCAAGTCATCGTTCAAGGAGGAAGAGATAAGCAGTGCCAAGTTGCTGCTGTTCACAACGCTCGGCAAAGTCAGCCAGATGCCGTCTCGTCGGAGGGACGGTACAGAGAAGAGTCTCCAGGACATCGTTACGCTGATGAAGGAGACCGACCCGGACGACGTGCCTGAATTCGTGGCGAAGGATCTGCACAAGCTGCCTCCCGTCACGTTCGACCACGTAGACGTCACCAGGCTGCTGAAGGACATAACATTCCTGAAGCAAAGCCAGGCCGACATGCAGCTTAAGCTGGAGGTGTCCAACAACACCATCAGTGATCTACAGGCAGAAGTAGTGCTCTTGCGCAGCGCAATTTCTGCAAGTAGGTCACCTACCGACGCCGCAAATGTGAACACGCGTCGCGGGGCACAAAACGCCTCCATCTGCATTTTCGAGTCGGCGAGCTCGAATGCGTCACCAACTGCCGAGAATGCATGCGCTGCAACGCGTGCCGTGGCCGTCCCTGCCTCGACACAGGTGGAGACAACGTCGGGTGTAGGTTCGTCGACCCCCAAACGAGCCTACTCAGCAATAGTAGCCGCTAATAAGCCTGCTGAGTCGCAAAAACCGCAGGTAAAACTAGCGGAAAAACAAAAAGGGGGTAAACGGAGCCAGTCGAAACCCAACAAGGTTTTGAAAAGGCAAGATCCAGAGAAGGATACGTGCGACAAGGATGGTTTCATCAAGGTAGAGAAGAAGAAGAAGAAGAAGCCTCCTTGCCGGAACCAGTGCGGCACCGCGCTGGTGGGACCCAACATGCTGCTGCGTCCAGCAATCCCAACGACGCAGCTGTACGTGTCCAGACTGCACCACTCCACGAAGGTTGAGGAGATCGTGGAGTACATGCGTGTGAAGACCAACTGGACTTTGAGGGTCGAGAAGTTGGAGTCGCGTCACAACACGAACTTCAAGTCGTTCGTGGTACGCGTTCCGACACATCATCTCGAGAAGTTCCTCAAGGAAGAGTTCTGGCCGAAAGGTGTTGTGTACCGCCGGTTTCGTGGCCGGCTACATGACACCAGTCAGCGAAACACGACGCAGACACTTCGTGTGCTTTAGTTTGTTTATTTTTTGTTGTGTAATTATAATGTTGTATAGTATCTATGTATTTTTAAGTTATATTAATATTGTATTGTATGTGTTTTATATGGGCCTTGATGCCTGAAATAAATGGATAATAAATAATAAATAAATAAATAAATATCTATCTATATCTATGGTTTTTTATACGATCAAAAGAGTATTAGGGGTCCTGCACTTTTGGATTTTCCTTTGGTAAGCGATCAAAAATTGTACGCTAGGTTCGCTAGATTTTTATCGATCTCTACGCAAGCGAAGCCTGTAAATGATCAAAGCTAAACTATATATCAAAAGCTAGTAAATTATAAAGTGTGAATTTTTTTTTATGAAATTATCTGCATTCATAATAATCCCGATATTACTGCATGCATCATCATAACCAAACATAACTTCTATATGTAATTCAGAACATGGCATGAACTACCTAACTCCACGTCCCACATTATCTTCATTTCCCATCTCTTAAGCAATCATCATACATTCCTCTATCATGAATAAAACTTCTTCAATCAAGTAAATTGTACAGAAATTGCAAATCAATAAGTAAACTTTATCGGACACGTAAATCGTGGCTCAATATTCCTGAACTGTGTTGAGTCCATACCACAGGCGAGTACAGAAGGTTGGCTGCCTATAATGAGCGAAACGCACGCACACATAGACACGCTTCACGTGCAGCGAGTGTAAAGGCTCCTTCAAACAGGACACGACACGCGACACAAAGGCACCACAAGTCCCACAATGAGCGGTGCCATTATGTCGCGCGCGATTATATCGCGTGTCGCGCCTGTTTGTGGGAGCCTTAACTCGTGACAGGCATTTGTTTGAGATGAAGTGAAACGATCTCATTAGCGTTGTTACAAAAGTAGTCATTTTTCCCCTCTGCAATCGGCATTTTGGGTTTCTTTTGATTGTTGTTTATTTATTGTCATTTTCCAGTGTCGCGACACAGATTAATGTGTAATGTCTTGAGTCCCTGGCTCTGACATCAAGCAATGGATAAAATTGTCAACCTTTTTTGTTTGAATATGACTACTTTGTACTGTCCGTATTTTTTTATTAACCCCCCGCCAAAAACAGAAGGGTGATATGTAAGCTTTTTGTTAACTTCCAATTTTCATTAGCCGTCCCCCGACGCGACGCGAGGACGCTTGGATCAAAATATTTCCTACAACTTATTTTAAACTTAAAGGGCCAATATACAGGGTGATTGGAAGATGGGTGCAAAGCTTTAAGGCGAAGATAGTACAGGCAATTCAGAACCAGTTAAGCCATGGTTGTCTTAGACGAAGTCTTACTACTTTTTTTTAACCAATTTCTTAAGATTTTTTTCGAAAATTCCCAAAGTTTTAACTAAACTACTTATTTATGGCCAAATTGAATGATAAACGAATTCATTTTTATTGTATTTAATTAAAGTAATGTGTAAGCAATCTAGCAAAACATGTTTTAGGCCTCTGTGTCGTTAGACATTTTTTTTACTGACATTTAAAGTTCATAAAACATTTTAAAATTCATAAATATTTTTTGTAAACCTTATTTTAAAAAAAACGGAGCGTGCTTTTTTTGTTCAAACCTTTTTGAAAACATGCTTGATAATCGCTTTTTCTATTGAGGTAATATGTATGCGGATATCTTACAAATTATTGAAATTAGGACCTAAAAACCAATTTGAGGGAGAAATTTTAAATTTTTGGCAGACTAAATAAAACAACATTTGAATTTAATTTATTTATGTTTCATGTTCAAAATGTTGTCCGTGATTTCTAATACAAGCACGGCTCCGTCTTCTTACTTCTGTTGTTGTTATTTTCAACATCATCTCCAGCTTCATTGTTTCAAACTCTGAATTCATTCTCTCTATCAGTTCTTCTCTCGTGTTTATTTCCACATTCGTATACACTAGCTCCTTGGCCCGGCCCCACACGGAAAAGTCCAGCAGGGTCAGATCTGGTGAGCGAGCGGGCCAAGGGATGGGTCCATCTCTGCCAATCCAGCTGTCAGGAAAACAATTATTTAAGTGTTCCCTTACATTTAACATCCAATGCGTTGGACAGCCGTCTTGCTGAAAGATGACTGTACTGTCTCTTGCGAATATCAGGACACCGGTTTCCTCTTTCAGCTCTGGTAAATCCACTTGTAGAAAGTGCAAATCATTTTCACCATTGAAAGTCTCCGGTAAGAAGTGGGGCCCAATCAACGTCCTGCAAATTACTCCAGCCCAAACATTGACAGAGAATTTCCTCTGAAACGACACCTGCTTCTTAAAATGTGGATTGTTGTCTTTTGGCGGCCCATTCATGAAGGTTATGAAAGTTTGTAATGCCCTCCCTCGAAAATTTGAATTTTAAATCAATCTTGTGGACGGTTGAAAGCAAATTTTCTAGGGAGGGCATTACAAACTTTCATAACCCACACAACACATGGGGAACACTTAAATAATTGCTTTCCTGACAGCTGGATTGGCAGAGATGGACCCATCCCTTGGCCCGCTCGCTCACCAGATCTGACCCTGCTGGACCTTTTCGTGTGGGGCCGGGCCAAGGAGCTGGTGTATACGAATGTTGAAATAAACACGAGAGAAGAACTGACAGAGAGAATGAATTCAGAGTTTGAAACAATGAAGCTGGAGATATGATGTTGAAAATAACAACAACAGAAGTAAGAAGACGGAGCCGTGCTTGTATTAGGAATCACGGACAACATTTTGACCATGAAACATAAATAATTTTAATTCAAATGTTGTTTTATTTAGACTGCCTAAAATTTAAAATTTCTCCCTTAAATTGGTTTTTAGCTCCTAATTTCAATAATTTGTAAGATATCTGCGTAAATGTTACCTCAAAAGAAAGAGCGATTATCAAGCATGTTTTCAAAAAGGTTTGAACAAAAAAAGCACGCTCCGTTATTTTTAAAATAAGGTTTACAAAAAGTATTTATGAATTTTAAAATTTGTTATGAACTTTAAATATCTGTAAAAAAAATGTCTAACGACACAGAGGCCTAAAACATGTTTTGCTAGATTGCTTACACATTACTTTAATTAAATACAATAAAAATGAATTCGTTGATCATTCAATTTGGCCATAAATAAATAGTTTAGTTAAAACTTTAGGATTTTTTGAAAAAAATCTTAAGAAATTGGTAAAAAAAAAGTAGTAAGACTTCGTCTAAGACAACCATGGCTTAAATGGTTCTAAATTGTCTGTACTATCTTCGCCTTAAAGCTTTGCACCCATCTTCCAATCACCCTGTATAATTATTATTTTATTAGTTTTTGAGGTTTTAGTTTGAGTCGGGAGTTTTTGTTTTTGGTGCAGAATAAACAATTTTTCTTTCTTTTTTTTTCTAAATAAACGTTTATTTCTCTTCTAAGACACTTTTCAATTCAAAACTTTAAAACGAAATTGCGTCGGGTTTTTCCTAACTGACTGATCCCTGAGATAAATGCCGAAACAAACTCAGAGGTCATGGTCTCTATAAAAATCCAAACATTATAATTATTTAGATGAGTCTAATAATACAGGGCCTTGTGTGGAAGGGCCTTGAAGAAAAATCCATTTCAGCTTTCAATTTACCTGCCCCGACATACGGCACGCATGCATCAGTCATGGTGTACCTCAAACCTATTTTAGGCAGCTAAACGATCCATCACACGACGCTAACAGTTCTACAGGAGATTTTCGTAGGCTACATTAAAAGTACTCAAAACCGCCAGACAGTTATCATTATATCTGGCCTACATGGTACTCACCATCACAGCTAGTTTTCTCTTTAAAGATATCTTTTATCCGTGGAATAAATTTGACGTCTGACAGTTCTAGTATGGACAAACTATCTAACATTCAAAATTTATTCTCAGGATAAGACTTATTCTAGGTATAAAAGTTTCGTTTCGTGTTTCTTAAAAACTATAATGATCGATCACCGTACGTGTACGTACAGCATTGCATTCCTTCGTCTATGCTCTTTTATATTTAGTTTATTTTTTTAAGTTGGTTATGGTTATATTCTTTGATCATTATCGTGTCTATTTCTGCGTGCGCCTGTTTTCGCTGCTTGTATAGTGTCGGCCTTCTGAACTATTATGTGGTATGTTACCCATAAATGCAATAAGTTGGATTAAATTCTCTACCGACATAAGTTAGGGACGGTTGCTAATAAATTTATACGCGGCACACGGTTGTTGGTGCTATAACGTATGATTTATATGTATCTTGTTCATATTAAAGACTGGGGCGTGATATATTGTCATGTGAAGTGGTTTTCGGTGGTTTAGGTAGCCTTGTTTTAAGGTCATAATTATTTTGTTGGTCATAAAAAGTTGATGGTTTGGAGGATGAGGAGATTGAGGTGCTCGTGGCTAAGTAACAACAGCCGCATGGGTCGATCGATCAGATTAAGCTACGCTTGCCGCGGTTGGTCCACGGATAGTTGATCTTTTCAACTAGCTTCATCTTTCTGACTGACCGACCCATTGACAATTAAAAAGTGCCTGTAATTGGTTTAATTGAAATAAATGCTTTGAGTTTCAGTTGAGTTGGAGTTTGTCATTCGTGGATCTTTGACAGTCGTTACGTGTCGTCAGAAGCCCGAAAGTCTGATAATCAGTATGATAAGGGGTGTCAAGTTACCCAGTAACTGGTTTGTGAAGGTCAGATAGGCAGTCGCTCCATGTAAAATACTGCTATTCAGCTGCATCTGGTTAGACTAGATGCCAACCCCAACGTAGTTGGGAGAAGATTACGCAGATTATGAAAAGAAGTTGATAGTATGGTTGTATCGAAAAGGTATAATAAGCGATAAGAAAGCTGTTTTTTCTCTCTTTTTGAAAACCCGCGTAGCAGTCAGTTTTTAACCTGCTCAACAAATAATTGTGTCGAATTTTTAACGTTTAATACATGAAACATTTGTATGGCCGGCCATAGCAAAAACAGGCGTGTAGATTACAACCTACTCCCTCTCAAAGAGAGGAGGAGGCTTGTGTCCCAGCAGTGGGAACATTATAGGCTGATTATGCTAAGGCAAAACAGTAAGATCACAATCTTCTTAATAAAACTTTAATGAACCATGTTAAATGAAAATAAAAATATCAATTTTTTCTGTTCCGTTATTTTTACCCCCCTCATTCATCCTCGTTTCACGTAACATTCAAATCTATCTAAACTCCTTCCTCCTAGATTTTTCAACACATTTTTCCTTACTACACGCCAAAACTACCTAATTTATCAGATTACCCGTTCTTTTTCGTAAAATACATCATAGTTCTTTTTACCCCTACTCGCCTCTTATCGTGGTCTCTTATTGAAACTAAAGCGGTCCCATGGGCCTAACGGGCGATGAAAAATGTGCCCACTTTACCCTCACCGCGATAGGTAGGAGATTATCGTGTGGAGCATAATGACCTTTTCGCACAATAAAGGGAAGTTTTCTTCCGAGTGGGAAGGAAATTATAAAAAAATGCGTGCGGATAACAGCCTGAACCTTTTTTATTCTGTTTAAAGCTCTGTTTACTTACATAACATAACATCACGCATGTAATCCCAGAAGGGTAAAGCAGAGGTGTACTTAGTACACAGTACACAGTACTGTAGAGGCTGGCTGTGAAGCCTTAGCTTTAGATAATACAGGCTGGATATCGTTGTATAGGTGTTCCATTCGAACGTTCAAGTGTCAAATATTTTAATATGGTGTTTTTTGTTCAATAGAATATGAGTGCTAGAATTATCGTGAAGCTGTATTGTTCTCTTAAAAATATATTAGTTCCAAGTCTAACTTCTTTTAATTAAGGAGGTCCCGTCTGGACCTTCACACTAGTACCTAGTAGGTACTAGTACCTTAGTACTAGTACATAGTACTTAGTACATAGTACACACACATTCTGCCAGTTATGTTTGAGTACCATGTAATAGGAGGTGAGTCTATTGCCATCAAAAGGGCGCAAATCTGACGGAAAAACCCAATATCACTTTTCCCGACCTGGGAATCGAACCCAGGACGTCAATGCTCGGCAGTAGTGCTTGCGACCACTAGATCAACGAAGCAGACTTACTTCTACAAATAATTAAGGGGCTTACAGGACCTACACGCAAAAAACGCAAATTTTAGAAACAATAAAGTATAGGTATGATCGACTACTCTAAACAAAATCAGAAAAATAATATATGATATTCTTCAGGATATATGATAGGTATACATAATATAATATGATAATTAGAAATTAGTTATATTAGAAATTAGTTATATTAGAAATTAGGATATACGCAAAACGGCCATCGCTCAGCATTATGCTAAGACCCTATACGAGACAGAGCCCCAACACTGGTAGACTTAGCTTCTACTAAGAAAACCCAGATAGAAAAATCCAATAACACTTTGCTCGACCCGGGAATCGAATCCGGGACATAATGATCGGTACTAGTGCGTGCGTACTAGACCAACGAGGTAGTCATTTAAGGTAAACGAATTTAAGGTAAACTGAACAAAATAAAGACGATAATACACTATTACTATCAGCGCCCCGCGGTTTCACCCGCATAAGTGCCGACCCCGTGGGAATATCGGGATAAAAACTTTCCCATGTCCTTCCCCGGCATGCAATCTATCTCTCTGCCAAAATTTTATCGAAATCCGTTCAGTGGTTTAGGCGTGAAAAGGTAATATACAGATAGACAGTGTTACTTTCGAATTTATTATATTAGTATGGATTAACCAACAATTATACATAACATAACATTGAATGCTTGTATTCGTGAAGAGTAAAACAGAGAAGATTTGAAAACTCACATGTCGCCAGACATGTGAGCTTTAAATGCCTACATTGAAAAATCACATGTCTGGTTTGGCTCTTCTCCTAAGAAGAGCCTAAACACTGAAAAAAAAAACTGATATAAAAACAAAGGACATGTCCAGAAATGGTTTTTTATTATTTAATAATTCTAACCAGGATAAGTTAAATATATTTGGATAGACATCCCAAAAATAAGTGGTTCTAACTATTTCATAGATTTTTTAAATACTCCAATTTTGAGAAAAATATTTATTTATTTTAGTGTGAAATTACTCCTAAAACGAACAAACCTTTCTAATTATCTCGGATAATAAAGTGAACACACCCCAAAAAAAATATTAACTTGTCAAAACTGACAGTATTGACACATGGTACTGACATTATACTGACAACAAACACAGAATACAATATAAGTTAATTATTTGATTTGCGAGTGCAATATAATATAATAAGACTGCAATATAATATAATATAATATGGAACAATGTGAACGAAACAAATATAATCAGATTATTTATTTACCTCTGTAATATAATCTATACGAATAATAAAGCTGAAAAGTTTGTTTGAACGCGCTAATCTCTGGAACTACCAGTCGGATTTGAATAATTCTTTTTGAATTTGATAGCCTAATTCTTGAGGAAGGATAAGGGCAATCGAATATATTACCATCATGATACGACCCTCAGAAGCCGAGTAACGAGAACACTAAGCGAAAATGATGTAATCGTAACTCGAAGTCGCGGGCAGAAGCTAGTAAGAAATGTTTTCAGTGAATGTGTAGCATAATTCTTTTAGAACTAAAGCGCATTCTACATGATTATGGCTACTTCGAATGTTCATGTGCAAGTTGCAATATTTTACTAAGACCTCGGTTATCAAGAAGTGCGTTTCAGCATACTCCACAGGGATGGCTTAGCAGGAATAAATGATAATAGTATCTACCGATTGAAATTCCTTTTCAATGATTTGGAATCGAGAGAAATGCGTATCGACAATAAAAAATATGCTATAATTGGACACAAGGGTTACCTACTATGTATTTTATGTATGTATTGTTATGAAATAAAACATTTTTTTGGTTTTGAATATTCATTTATTAACTTCATTTTCAATGTCTTCTCTTATTAAAATATTGTCGAGAAACTGAGCAGGTGGAGATATATTGTTTTGATGCCGAGCCCATCCAAGATACCAGACTATTGTCATCACATGAGCACAGCTTCCTAGTCTTTTTCCCAATTATGCAACTGCAATAATAGTCCGAAACACACCTTTGCCAACTAGTCTCTCCCACTTTCAATAATATGTATGTGTAATACACTTTATTACTGTAGTGGCGTGACTTTATTCGTCCTCTTATCAAAACTGTCTCATGTGATGACGAAATGCCTGGAATGTTTATTATTTCTAAATCTTCACTTACTTCTACAGTAAAAGAACCGTTTAGCCGAATATGTTCCCCATAATAAGAGCGAGCCTGTTTAATTTGATAAATTCCTAGGCTTAATAAAATCAAATCTGACATTTCCATGGTGAGGAACATATTGAGCTGTGGTATTTGACCATTTATTTGGACGAAACTGGCTCGGCGTCTATTAAGCTGATGCCCAATTACATGATCAGTTAAATAATTTGTCATGCTCATTCTCTGGCGAGCTCTTTCCAGTATAGTTTGGGCATCAGGACGGTCAGTCAAAACGGGATGGAATTGGTTTAAAATGGCTCCTGCAATTTTGAAATCATCCATAAGATTTTTAGACCCAATAAGTATTAAAATATTATTCCGAAAGATTTTAAAATCCCGTTTAAACCGACCGTTTACAACTTCTACAACCCACCTGCACAGTGTCACTAGTCGTGATTTGTTGGCTTTTTCAGTAGATAATTGAGTTTCCCCTTCACTTAGGGTCTCTGGTTTACACACAGTATATCCCAAAGATGTGAGCAATGGGATAGTCTCTAAAGCCGCGGTCAAGAATAAGTATATCATTCTGTCTAAAATACTGCCTTAACCTTTTGACCGCCACAGACGTGTATAGACGTCAAACCAAAATGTGCCCAGCACGCCACGGTTCGACTACATGACAGATTTTGACGCCGAGGGCACGTTTTTTATTTTTTGACGTGTGGCGGTCAATAGGTTAAAGTGGAATTTTCATTTTGGAACAGCTGTTGCATAATTGTGGTGTCAGAAGTTGTGGCTGCGTATGGGCCAAATATGTCTATAATGTGGCCATCGGTGGCCACCAGCAAACAAGGTTTTACAAGATTTGAAAACTTGTGTAAGCTGTATGTTTTTTTTTGGAACAGATAATTTGACGATTTCTGTAAGTATATGTATGTTCCATCGCAAATAATTATGGGATTATTTTCAGCTGTTCCAAAAAGACCCTGTGGGATTAAAAGATTTCTACTTGTCAGGCTTGCTCGAGAAATATGATTGACACCTAAATGTATTGGTACATAAAATTCTTTCAAGCTGTTACGTGCCTTTCTCATATAGGTTGGTTGTTCATATTTTCTATGTTTTCAAAATCAATACTGGTAATTGTTTTTTTTCTTAACAAATCTAGCATTTCTACAACATGATTCAGGGTAAATTGCGTTGTGAACTGAAATTCATTCAACAGTTCCCAATTATAAACACTTGCATGTTCTTCACATACTCGGGAATTAGGTGAAATATACAATTTATAGTCCATTAATATTTGTTTTTTAAGATACAGGGGTACTCTTAAACGTTCCGTATTCGTACACTCAGGAACAAAACAATGATTTGATGAATCTGGGGTTCGGCTGTAACCATCCAATTCAACATACCTGTTCTCATTTTGAACTATATTATCAATATCCGAACTGAGTGCACTTACAGGTTCAGCCACAGAGCTAGACCTACTTTCTAGATTATCATCAGTCACTTGGGCTTCTCTTGGTGGTTCCATCACTTTGCGAATATTGTTATGAGCCCTTTGCCAGCAGGCATTACATGCTCGAGCATTAGCAGGGATCTGAAATTAAGTTTTAATTTATTGTGTTCCACTAATCAGAGATACAATAATGTACTATGTGCAATGTACTATTTAATTTACATATTAACCTGACGGGGGTTGATGATGCCAGCTATATAAGCCTGCTCAGGATGATCATCAGGTAAGGGACGAGAGCGCCTGCCTGTTCTTCTTGAGATAGAAACGCCACAACATACACATACTGATTGATGACCCAGCTGTTGGTCACCTATATTGTGCTGGTTTCTGTTATTCAGTTCTATCAGTAGAAGGTTGATGCATTCTTGGCAAATGCGATCTCCATCTGTTACCTAAAACAAAATAATGTTTTAAGAACACCGAATCGTTTTTCTGCATCTTCTTTGAGCAAAGTAGTGCTATTTAATCTTTTTTAACATAAGCTATTAAGCCTGGTTACACATTATTAAAAAAAAATTATAACAATGGAAGTTAAAGAATACATTACCTCTTGAGCAGTCCATTCTTCAATTATTGAGACTATCTCTGGGCTCATGCTTAAAGCGTTATATTCATAGTGCTGATTTATAGCATGTACTGCTATATTGCAATTTATGCAGAGAGCCATAATCTGAAGATAGAAATGAAAGTTAATATTATTATTAATTATCAGAGGTCGTAAAACAGGCAAAGGTTGTGCAAATAAAACCCTTAATGAGCTAAATAGAAATAAAGAACAGTTATACTTACATACGGGGTTTTAAATCCAATTTAAAAGCCAAAGTCCTAAATAGTCCTAATGTCAACAGTTTGTCATTATGACAGATGAATAGAATCCATCTGTCAATTATGACATTTTCAAAGTGCGTGGGAGGTTTCATTTGGGTTGCCATCAACAAATAATATACATGTACTAACATTAAATAATTTATAATTTTTCTCTTAAATGGAGTGGTCTAAAAATATTATTTCAGTGGTTCCAAGTTTCATATTTTAGTAGCTTTTATTTGGATGTAGTTTGATTCTGGTTAGATTTTTCTCGGAATAAAAAACCAACGTCCATACAAAAAGCGGACATCTCCTTTCCCGACCGAACCAAAAATTCAATGCTAAATCATCGAGTGAAACAAAAATTCCAACGATTCTAAAAACTGCTCTTAAAAACAACTCTAAAATTGTAAAAATATTAAAAACTATCGCCAACAAACTTGTTTACCCAGTCAATTGTTTACACGCAACCATTTTAGTTCTATAAAGTGAAATATTCGGAGCAGTAAAATTGTGGTCTGCAGTTGATTGCCAATAGATTAACCATTGGAGTATTGTGGGAACACGAAAAACAATAAAAATAGAAAAAGGGTATTATGTTCCAAACACCGTACAGCATTTAACACTATATATTTTTTCTATCTTGTTTTTTTCTTCCATACAAGAAACATCAAAATAAGTAGTGTTTAATTTTTGACTTTATTTTATTTGTCGGAGTCATATTCGTTTGACTATTCGGGACGCCAGTGCCATCAGGGGGCTTACCATCACCTTTTAAAGCAGAGCAGAAGTTGAACTGCACTAATTTTTTGTATGACGTCTTAGTACGAAAAAGTAGTGCAGTTCAACTTCTGTCCTGCTTTAAGAGGTGATGGTAAGCCCCCAGGTAGTGCTGGACAGAGTCTAGCCTGAGTTCGTGGGAGTCGACGAGAGCGCTACAGAGCGGTGTGGAGCTTCTCTTGACCCTTGGACATCGTACGGGCAACATGTGCTCAGAAACTGTCTCTCGTTCCGTAACGTCGCGCGTCGTATCGTATACCTACAGTGTGTGATTCGCTAGTGTGACTAACTTGTTCGTAAATTGTAATCTGATTTGAACTACAAACGGTTTTTCTATTACGCAATAACCAACACTACCTATAGTACGCCTATAGCAGTTAAAATATGGCTGATGATAAATAGAGACACATTCCGTCTCCGTTATATTTTTATTATTTGTTGCTAAAGCAACCATAGTAGTACACACACTCTGTGAAAATATCAAGTGTATACCTATAACGGTTCAAAAGATACAGCCCTGTGACAGACGGACGGACGGACAGCGGAGCCTCAGTAATAGGGTCCCGTTGGCACGCATTAGGTACAGAACCCTAACATTCAATAAAAATTGTTCCTTTAGAATGTGACATTGAAAGGTTTTAGCGTTTGCAGAAGTAATGGAGCACTTTGCTTCATTTTTTCAATTCTTTTAAATTTCTTTGACTGACCTTATGCAAATGCATGGTTGGAGGGTAACTATTTTTATCTTTGCTGTAAATATTTATAAAGATTTTTCCATTATAATTTCAATTAATTGACGTTATACTATAATAGTTAGGTAATTATTACCACACTAGAACTTGTCTTCAATTATTGTTATTTTCACAAAAAAAATATTTTTATAAACTTTTCGCACACATAAAGGATACAAAGGCGAACTTGGCGGACCTTAGGAATTTTCTATGTCAACCAAGGGTGGTGAAGAGATTTTATGGCAGGTGTTTTGGTTGAGAGAAACAGTGACATAAATAAAATAGGTACACAAATACATAGTATACAACTTTACATTAGTGTGAATTGAGTTGATTTCAGAATGACAAGTACTATTGAAAAGTCGTATATTTTTCTGAATTAGAGCAAGATGAACTTTAGGAGTGGCTCTTAAAGTATATTTTCACAAAATACATTCTTGTGTATAATAATTACATTTGGAACCTAAATTGGAACCTCATATCTAGTTTGGGGTATCTTTGACATTGTAACTTAGTTGAAAGTTCTACACATATCCCGAAGGTTATTAAGTCATGCGCAAATCTATAGAGGATTTTGATAGTCAAAAGCTTTGTTAAAGTGGTTTGTCTCGGATAAATCTATGATTTAAATTAATAACTGACTATCCATCTACTTGACTAGATACTATGGTGAGATTTATTCTTAAGTGGTTCAATCAAAAATCAAAATACTTTATTTATTTTTTGTATAAACCTACATACATGGTCACATAGGAAACGTCAGAAGCTAGGTGCCCGGTTTTAATTGGTCGTTTACTATGGAAAAGAGCCGGAATATCCACGGCTAATCTTTTAAAAATAAATTGGTTTTTAAAATGTGGAAACAAGTATGGGAGGACAGTTTAGGCCTGTACCAGGTGCTTAACAAAATAGGAAATTGGTCTACAAATCTACAGTCTACAAGACCTACAATGTTTAAAAGAATCACACAATATAAAATAATATAAAAAAAAATGGTTGCCTGTAAAGTCGGTTTTACGGGCGAAGATTTTACGTGACAACGACCGATCATCCGATCATAGTTGAGTGGGAGAGACACGCAAGGCATTCGGCGGGCCTCTCTCTCGTTCGGTGACTCATCGTAACGTTACCGAGCGTTACACTTTTTCATAAGTGACTCCCAGTCGCAACCTAATTTAAGACGTTGTCACGTCAAAAAAAAAATGTTGCGTTGTAATAATAATGTTAAATGTTGCGTAAACAATAAAGAATATTGTGACTTTATCTCAATTTCTGCATATTTTCTATCGTTGTTGACAAGCGTCTAGTAAAAGTATTTTTTTTTCTGAAAATTCCAAGCTTTAAAGATATTTTTTTCAAATAAGTAAGACATCTCTGCGAAAAAAATCGCCGAAAAGACACAACATTCTAAGAATCACGACGGGAAACCTACTTCAAACCAAATGGCCATAAGGTTCACTTTCATAATCCTTAATGGTTCACACTACATTGATGTGAGGATCTCCCGATTTTTTCTCAATAGAAAATTCGTCTTTCACGGCCAAAGGAATGTTTACGGCCAAACCTTTTGACGCTGGAGTTGAAGAAAAATGTGTTCTGTGTTGTGAGCACGACCCGTAAATAAAATGTGGTTGCGCCACTTAGCCGCTTGTTCCACGCTATTACACAACATTCTGAGAAGAATTCCAAGTGTCACGACCCTTTCTGGATTAGTTTTTTGGGCGACGTCATTTTTCTTGCTGTGTGAGGTGTTGCTTTGACTAACGTTAGTTTGACGTGATCAGCTGGATACAGTCATTGGGTTTATTCAAGTAGTCACACATTGGTAGTAGATAGAAAATCTTATCGTTCTTTAAATTTTGCTTGAATATTTTTGTTTTTTAGTTTTCTGTAATTTGTGGTTGCGCTACTTAGCCGCTTGTTCCACGTTGATGCTGATGCCACGCGAATTATGATCGGTCTTTTAACTGGTATTTTGAAATGTGATCGTCTTAATTCAGTCATAGGGTTTGACCATGTAGGCCAAACATTGGTTTTAGATAATCTTATCTTTGAATTGGTTAAAAGTGGAGAATAATTGGTTTTTGATAGGAAATTCAATCGTTCTTCGTAAATAAACAGCTCTTTTACTTACAATTTATTCGAGTTTTTCTGAGTCTCAAATAATAAAGATTTCTAAACAGACTTGTTAAAAAAATATCTTTCCTACGTAGTCCGAGATGCTCTCTATCCAAATGTGATCATAAAATGTTTTTAAAACGGCGTTTAAAGTGTTGAAACTGCTCATTTTTACTACATTTTACTACAAGTAACTACATTAACAGCCAAATCTATTACTGAAAATCAAAAAACTAAAAAGAATAGCGCAAAAAATAAATGGTGCAAACAGCAAAAGTTAAGACACTCATTACTTATAATAAAGCTAAAGACACACTAGAAAAAATCCGACTTCGCGCTTCACAAACTACGTCTTAGAAACTATTTCGCCGAGATCCTTTGGCGACAGAAATAAGTCTGTTCCGGTTTATTAGAAGAAGCTAGATAAATACGTAGAGCTATTCTCTATGGTGAGTCTAGGATTCTAGTCCGTGCCTTAAGCCTCGGTGGTTTTAAATCGTTATCATTATTCTTTGCTTTGTTCAAAGTGAAGATTTTTCTAAAGAGAATTGCTTTCAGTATTTTTGTTGTGAACATATTCTAAAGTAATTGTTTGGGATATTGGAGCGTGGAATATTATTTTGTAGTGTAAAAAAGAAAGTAGTATTTTTTATTTTGCTTTCTCATTTATTTATAAGCTTTTTACTATTTTTTTTTAGTTTATTTTTTTATTTAGTTTATTCTACATTGGTTAGAAAATAACTACAAAAAATACTATCGAATCAAATAACATACACACAATCATTTATAATTATCAGAAAAAATAAATAAAACAATTTTTCTTGTACTCTTTAAATCCTTTGCTACATTTAAATGCATATTATTAGGTAAATAGCTTAAACATTATAATTTTCTCACTGCTGGGACACAGGCCTCCTCCCTTCGAGAGGGAGTGGGCTGTGATCTACCACGCGGGCCCAGTGCAGGTTGGTAGATGTCACATGTTTTCGAATTTTTGGTTCTAGGATATCGGTTTCCTCGAGATATTTTCCGTTGCCGTTTTGAGAGCAGTGGTGATGAAATAATTCACACAAATTAAAGAGCTTATCTAGGTTCTAACTTACGACCTACAACTCACACACACACTAGGTTATCACTGCTAACTAAGTTCAGTTCCTTGTATCACTTTAAAAAATCAGATTAAAAACCTGTTTCTTGGTAAAATGCAATATTAGAGCAGCCACATAGACCGCAGCGGCACTTATAAATCATCCCCCTGGCATTATAGTCCACGTTTTGTATGGAACGCAATTTCACGGGTGGCATTCAAAAATAGATATACAGGCTATGGTTGCAACCGTCCGTATCTAAAGAATGTCGAGTGTTGGAGAGTCACAGCAAATATGACTGTTGAATTTAAAACGTTCCAGTTTTAAACGAAAATAAAGTTGCTAGTGATAAAATAATTTTATAGATCAGATGTATTTTTGTAATTGGCAACTTTGTAGTAATTATATGTTTTGTTTGTTTGAGTGAATTTTAATGGCTATTTGAACTGGATTCTTTTAGTAGTGGTTCATATTTTTTTAAAGGTTTTATTTTATGAAATATTGATACAGGTATTTTATAAACAGGTATGTTTGTAAATGTAGGTTAGGAATTATTTTTTACCTTTTAAATAATTTGTTAACATCCATTACGAATACATTAAGAACAATACTTTTAATTTTATTTATATAAATACTTATATTGTGGGGCTTGTGGCTAAGTATTAACAGCCGCACGGGTCTATCGATCTGGTTAAGCTATGCATGCTGTGGTTGGTCCGTGGATAGGTGACCATCTTTACATACCAAGACCCCTCCGTGTCTCAGAAAGGACGTTAAACCGTTGGTCCCGGTTGTCATTCGTGGATCTTTGACAGTCGTTGCGGGTCGCCAGAAGCCCGAAAGTCTGACTACCAGTATTACCAATGGGTATAGTATTACCCAGTAACTGGGTTGTGGAAGTCAGATAGGCAGTCGCTCTATGTAAAATACTGGTATCCAGCTGCATCCGGTTAGACTGGAAGCCGACCCCAACATAGTTGGGAAACGGCTAAGTAGATGATGAGATACTTTTATGTACCCGTATTGTAAATAAAAAATAAAAATCGATCATTCATGAAAATAACCATAACCATAACCATAATCAGCCTATAATGTTCCCACTGCTGGGACACAGGCCTCCTCTCGGTGAGAGGGAATGGGCCGTAATCCACCACGCGGGCCCAGTGCGGATTGGTAGATGTCACATGTCTTCGAATTTTTGGTTCTAGGACATGCCGGTTTCCTCACGATGTTTTCCTTCACCGTCATGAAAATATGACGACAAAAAATAAATTTCGAATTTTCAATAACCCCAAAGTAAAAATCAAAACCTACTCGTATACCAAACCGTACCTACCTTTCCGAATGTGATTGCATTTTCGGAAATGCAATCTTTCTCAGAATTTTCGAATAAATCAAATACACGGAAATTCATCTCTTTGTATCGAGCTTGAATCCCTTCGAGGGTGAATAGAGCCCCTTGGTTATATGAATGCAGTCAGAATATTTTATTTGACACTTGTTATTTATTGAGAATAGCTTTACCCTACAATCCCCTTCGTCGTGGTCAAGAATTTATGGCTCACATAACATTTTACTTTGTGCACATATTTTGCATGATCTGCGGTGCTATTCTGTAAAAATCTCACCGTGAAAACTTAGGTGAAGTGAGCATGGAGTGAGCTGTCAATAGTGTCAATTCCTAGCAAAAACAAACTCATTTCACCTAAGTTTTCACGGTGAGATTTTTACAGAATCGACCGGCTCCACATGCTTTTAAGGGTTCTACACACTTTCGGTTCGAGTCGGCACAGAATTTCCTATATTTAATTCGTGTGTGTAGTTTCCATTTATCTGATTAGAATGGAAGCTGACCCCAACATAGTTGGGAAAAGGCTAGGCTAGGATGATAACCTTCCATCGATCTGGTCGTTATGAAAAGTTATTGTCTTCCCTGACTTTTGCATTTCTCTCTAAGTAAGTAGTCTTATTTAAGTATAACAGTTGGATTCAAATTATTTCTTCGATATTTTTTTGGGAATTATCACCAAAAACAGTTTTTTTTAGGCGTCCTTGCATTTTTTTTTCACCAATTTCAGCAAAACCATCGCATCGCGTAGAAAATTTCCTATGAAATTAAATTCAATGAAAAAAAAACAAGCTTGATAAAAAAAAAACATTACAAATATTGTAGATGCTAGGTAGGTACTTACTGACCTGGGAAACGATAATGAACTTTTTTAAATAAAACTCCTTAATTATATTCGAAATTGTCGACTCAAGGAAGTAATAAAGCAGATTCCCGGCAAAAAAAAATGTTAATGAGAAAGTATAAGAAACTTTTCATGTTTCTGGTTCGAGTTTCAAATTAAAAAAGAAAAGAAATATAATTGACGATTTGATGAGGGCTTGAGTGATAAAGTGTACCTTTATATTTTTTTATTAGGTGCTGTTTGAAGATGTTCGTCCACAAATTAGGAAGATGGGACCATATTATGTCTTGATGGGCCGTGGTTTAGCGGGAAGCGCCAGGATAGCCGCGAAATCCAAATATTCTTAATTTTTTTTGCAATTTGCAGGTCAGTGTCAAACCCATCCGTGTTCCTTCAGTTGCCTGTGCCAGGGGCCACGGTATCTCTTTCGAACAACCTGCGACCCTGGCGGGCATCAACCCTAGCGGACCCCGTCAGTTGGTGAACCTATTAAACCCTTCAGTAGTGATAAGTGACAGTTTAACCATACATTTTGACGTTTCAACTTCATTTAATTTTAATCATCGTTTATAAATAAACCTATAAAGTTGATATTATTCTGAAATGCATCTTTACTAAATGTTCCTTGTGGAAACTCCCCATAGGGTTTTGGTCGGGTATAGTTAGCATAAGGCGTTAGAAAGTTCTAACTACTAAATAAACCCGAGTTGGAGTATCTTAATCGGGTTTATTTAGGACCTAGTGTTGCGTGATTACGTACTACTAAGTATACCCGGCCGCGTAATGCCGGACTGTATATTACCACAGACATCCATAGTTTGTGCTGGAGCGTGTTGTGCTCGTTACACTAAAGAGCAAAATGTATTTCAACACAGACATTATCTGTATTAGTATACGTTAGGGTCAGTTCATACCCAGACGCAACGCGACGCGCAGTTTTCATGATAGAAATACAATTACAGACCGTATCTACTACACAAAAAGGTACACGATTCAGTGAGATACGCCGCGCTGCGTAGCTCAACGTAGTAGGTAGACACTGAATTGTGTACCTTTTAGTGTAGTAGATAAGGTCTGTAATTGTATTTCTATCTTGAAAATTGCGCGTCGCGTCTCGGTGTGAACTGACCCTTATGCTCGTAATTTCCAAAGCAAACTACTTACGAGTGCAGAGCAAAGGATTTGGCAGGGTTATGAAACGTCTGGCATTACGCGTTCCGGTGCTGTACCAAATTTGACCATGCTAATATATATTTGAAATATTCTGTACATTCATCTATCTTCACATAGTAAAAAGCAATGAGAACTTAGGATGCAAGAGCGAGCGAAGCGAGCTCGGGACTTGGGTCACCCCGACTCGGACAGGTTAGGTTCGAAGGGGATGGCTTGGTTCAAGTGACCGAGCAAAGCGAGCGAACGAGCCCCCGTCATCTCCTTCGTGTTAGGTTCCTTTAAACCCTGTAGACAGAAATAGCGGCCCCGCGAAGCTGGGCTCCGTCGACTACGTCTTATTAATATTGCTTGTAAACAAGCAAGTTACTCTATTGAAATAGGGTATATTAAATAGTAATGATTCGTTGTAAACTGGTGCTACTAAATATACCCGAGTAGCGGTGACTTGGTAAGGTACATTTGTTTTGGTAAGTACATTTGTGTTTCATTTTTTTTAGTCACTTGAAAATGTGATCTCCTAATTATACCCGAAGTCAGCTAGGTCACTGGAGTCTCCACAAGGTACATTTAGTAAAGACGCGTCTGAAATTGCCAACCCGTCTTGACCAAGCGTGGTGATCAATGCTGGTGCCTTCTCTGTATGAGAAGAGGCCTTTGCCCAGCAGTGGTATAACAGGCTGGTATTATTAATACTATCTAAAGACATCATGAGAATTATTTCTCATGATGTCTTTAGAACCTTGAAACAAAACTATTGTCATGAAAAGCTTAATAATTATTTATGACTAACTTTTGCTCACGGCTTCGCTCGCGTTAATTTAGAATTTGACAATCAATTTGGAAGACACGTGGCGTCATCTATTATCATGATAACGTTATTGTTGTTTTCCACGAGAACAGCACTTTGTCTCGGGATGAAAGGTACCCTATGTCCGTTTCTGTGTACCTGACAACGTATATGCAAAATTTCAGGATGATGGGTTCAGTAGTATAAGCAAGAAAAGGTAACAAACAAACTAACAAACTTACTTTCGCATTTATAATGTTAGTTAGGATTTAAGGACCAAAATATTATTAATTTAATAATAATATGAATAATAAATTTTGGTCCTTATATAACGTAAACGTGAAATTGAGTTAGTATACCTAACCTGAATATTATTACCCGCTTGTTTTGAATCAAAACAACATTAATTCCAGGGTTCTTGTATTATTAGCGGGAGTGAAGTTCAAAGGAAAACAACACTTTGCTCATTGTCGCCCAGATGCTATTATGTTTCAATCCCTCCGCAGGTTGCATGATTTACCTTCGTCCTTTTGACGCGTGCTCTCTAAAGCAAGGTCGCAGTGCAAGCGATTCGTGTATATTGTTTTTTACGGTTCCGTACCCAAAGGGTAAAAACGGGACCCTATTACTAAGACTCCACTGTCCGTCTGTCACCAGGCTGAATCTCATGAACCGTGATAGCTAGACAGTTGAAATTTTCACAGATAATATTTCTGTTACCGCTATATCAACAAATACTAAAACCAGAATAAAATAAATATATAAGGGGGCTTCCATACAACAAACGGGTTTTTTTCAGCGTTTTTGCCTTGTGGTATGGAACCCTTCGTGTGCGAGTCCGACTCGCACTTGGCCAGTTTTTTAATGAAACCTTATTTTCTCACATTCTACGCCTGTCTTTCAAATGTCATATCTTGTCTTTCATCGCACGAAGATTTTTTTGACCAACTGTGTAATTGCAAAGTCAAAGTCAAAGTCAAATCATTTATTTCAAATAGGCACATTAAAGGCACTTTTGAACGTCAAAACACTTGCACTTTGCTGCACTTATCTGTAACGTTCACATTGACGTTATTTTCAGGACACTAAGCTTCGAACTTTTCACTGGTCATTATTTAGTTGATGGAAAGTTTAAACTTGTAGATCGACCCATGATTATGTTTTACTAGCTGCGCTCCGTGGTTTCACCCGCGTAAATGTCGATCCTGTGGGAATATCGGGATAAAAGTAAAGTATATGTTAATCCAGGGTGTCAGCTACCTCCATACAAAATTTTATCAAAATTGGTCCAGCCGTTTGAGCGTGAAGAAGTAACAAACATATAAACATACACACACTCACAAACTTTCGCCTTTATAATGTTAGTTTGATAAGTCTCCTGCTTGTTTTCATGTCGGTGATACTCTTTCTCGTTGTTTTTTTTTTGTATGTAGTTTGTGCCCCGGGGGTTTCCACGCTAATTGCGGCACAGCCGGTCGATTCTGTGAAAATCTCACCGTGGAAACTTAGGTGAAGTGAGCGTGGAGTGAGCTGTCAATAGTGTTAATTCCTAGCAGAAAGAAACTCACTTCACCTTTTTACGGCACTTAGGATACTCCAACAAGTGGGGCATCAGGTCTGATCTGAAGCACCGCGCTTGCACTAGGTGTTGAATTGGTCAGTATACGCCCACTTCGACAAATTGTATCTGCATTGTGTTACTTTTATACGTTGGTATTGCAAAAAAAACAGTCAAATTCTCCATTCAAAAATTTCTTTCAACTAACTCTACCATCTAAAGACCTGTAATCCTCCACCAATCGAATTTGTTTATTATTCCACCGCCATCATTCGCTCCTATTCTTTATCATCAAACCGTAATCTTGGAAATGCGTCCTCTTTAATTAAACTTCAAAGGTGTGTACTGGGTCGGACGCGTTTCGAGTTTTCCGTGCAGACGGTATTAAGGTAAACTCGATAATTACTCTGCCTTAATTGTTGCTTGAGTTACATTTAAGGTCGAATATTCGATAGTATCAGGTGGCTTGCTTGTCGTAGTTTATTTTGCTTATAAATTCTTGGTAGTTACTAATCAGTCTATGTCAACAAGCCTATCAGGTTTACCAATAAATAATAAATAATAAAAGTTTATTTGGAACAAGTATCAGGACACAAATTTACAAAAGGAAACGAAGATAGCTACAAAAGTTAAAACTGTGGCGCAGCTATCAACGCCCAGGTCAAAAATATGGTTCATTTGTTCCAGACTAGTAATTAAAAAGAAAGAAAATTATTAAAATAAAGGTACTAACTATTGTGTGTGTGTGTGTATGTGAGTGAGGGTATGTGTGAGTGAGGGTATGTGTGAGTGAGGGTGTGTGTGAGTGAGGGTGTGAGTGAGTGAAGGTGTGTGAGTGTATTGCGGGGTATGCGAGTATTGCGCGTGAGTGAGGGGGGGTGGTGTTTCAGTAATAAGTTTGATGTTACAGGAATGTAAGTGTTAGTGTTAAAGGATAAATTTGAATGTTTCTATTTATGTTATTGTAGAGTTTAGGGCTAAAGTAGTTAAAGTGGCGTCTTACTAGTGCCAATCCGGAGTAAGGTTTCTTGCAAACTATTTTGGAACGTAAAAATAACAAGAATTAATTTTCCTGTCGAAGTGGCGGTGCTTAGGGGAGGTCTATGTTTAGCAGTGGAAGTTTTTCGGCTGAAATGATGATGATGGTGATGGTTCAGTAGTTGCAAAGGCTACTGTTAAGCATGAGGTCTTGGGTGCGATTCCCAGGACGGACAAAGTGTTATTGGGTTTTCCTGTCAGGAATTTCTCAGGAGCAGTCGGGAGTGCCCGGTTAATGGCAATAGGCTCGCCCTCTATTAACTGGCAAAATTCGGTATACCTACTATCGGTAGGTACACCTGTGCCTAAACCTTTGGGGAATACATAACATATGATTATTATTATAGCAAGCTTGATGTTATGTACTTAATGAAATAAATATGTTTGTGTCCCTATTTCTGGTCTTGACTCTAACCGTGGGATGGTAATAACTGGTTTAGAGACCACCCGTGCCTTAGCGCATAATAAATCACACTAATATTATAAAGGCGAAAGTTTGTGAGTGTGTGTGTGTGTGTGAGGGGGTGTGGGGGTGTGTTTATATGTTCGTTACTTCTTCTCGCTCAAACGGCTGGACCAATTTTGATAAAATTTGGTATGGAGGTAGCTGACACCCTGGATTAACATATAGGCTACCCGATTCCATCCCGATATTCACACGGGATCGAAACTTATCCGGGTGAAACCGCGGGGCACAGCTAATGTATACTTATAAAGTTACTTCTGGGTTCAAGCACAATTGCGTGTGCCCGGGGCCCCAGAGGGCGGCAAATACTTAAATTAATTATTTTTTAAATGTAACATAGTTCAACAATATTATGGGCAAAATAATGATGTCTAAAATATATTTTTTTTAAGGGGAAGCGCCAGGGCAGGCCTCGAAATTCAGATTTTCTTACGTTTTTTTCATGACTATTTTATGAAATGCATTGTTAAATTCGCTTAAAATCAAAATAATATAATGTTTGGACTTGAGACAACAGCAACGCGTCGACGGGTGTCAACGGCTGCCACCGACGCGTGTTGACGGATGCAGTTGCCTCTATCGTCGACGCGAGCTGCTCGTGTGTATGAGCACTTAAAGACTGGCTCTAAAACACTAATCTCTAGTCACTGCTCTTCATTACCAAAACGCTCCTTTAAAACAATATATTAGCCACACATCGAAATAGTCAGTCGAGTTTCAGTAGAACGCTCCGTCTCCCATAGGTGTGATTTATCTCAATAATTGGACCTCACGTCACGGGAGGGGCTATTTGTTTGAAGATACTCCGGTTCTACTTGGATTTTATTTGGGACTCGGATCTTCATTTGTTTTTATCGGGAATTCTGGGGGAAGGACGTTCGTAAGCAGGGATTCTTAGAAATTATTGTCAATATTCTTGGTATCACTTTCAGAAAAAGTATTTTAATTTATTTTACTTTATTGGAACATAAAACAGTTAAATGCATCATCATCTTCATCTGCCTAGCCTTTTCCCAACTATGTTGGGGTCGGCTTCCAGTCTAACCGGATGCAGCTGAATACCAGTATTTTACATGGAGCGACTGCCTATCTTACCTCCACAACCCAGTTAAATGCGTGCAGTTTAATTTGTGCGTTAATTATACAGAAACGTAAGAAAACTCGTACGAATTTTTGGAATATAGGTATTAGATGGATATTTTAAAGATTAAATTGCCATCTTTTTTTACTAAAAGGGACCTAGAGTAGGACATAAGAAATATCTGCGGATAATGCAGTGGACTGCAACATTAAAACCAAAACTTTTGCTAAACTTATGTAATATAATGTTGTAGTAGTTTATTCCATAGTAAAGAAAATAAAATAAATAAATATTATGGTACTTATAATCTTGGATATTTGTATAAAAAAATTATAAAATACCAAAGGCACACACAAACGAAACCCGGGGCAAAAGCTAGTTATTAATAAATTAATGAATACTTAAACCAGAAATAAGAAAAATAAACAAAGAATTTCACGACCACGACTACCACGGGTCAAAAAACCAAACAACATGCATAATACAGTTTTTTTCCGACATATATTTATTTATTGTTTTAATTCTAAAAGCTAACAGTATTAAAATAATAATATGAACAAGTATATAAAAAGGAGAGGACATAATCAAAGGGCATCAAAAAATTCATCCGCATCATAATTCAGTTGAATGCATGTAGCATACACCTCATCGTTTACCTCATCATTTCAGCCGAAAGACGTCCACTGCTGGACATAGGCCTCCCCCAAGCACCTCCACTTCGACCAGTTCTGTGCTTCTCGCATCCAACGGGTTCCTGCGGCCTAAACCTACAGTAACCTGTAGTTTACCTAAACTGTATTATTTCCCATTTTCTAGCCCATTTGTGAATTTAAGATACCCACGCAGTCGTATCTTAAATTCACTAATTTCCTTTCATAAGTAACGAATACAAAGCAAGCAGTCCCTTAAAATAACAACGAAATATGAATCGCCATTATCTAAAACGCCAGCCTTGAATTTCCTCTAATATCTCACAATTGGCGTACTTTAGCGATGAGGGGGACACTCATTTTTCTCTATTATAATCCTCATTTACCTGAAATACACTTTAAGTTTTACATCACAGAGTTGAATTTTGTAGGCGCTGAAGATTTTTCATCAACAAATTTTGTAGTACGGAGACAGGTTTCAGTAGTTGGATTTGAAAGATAAGAACAATAAAGGTGCTTTAATTTCCGTGGGTTTTGAATTAAAATAGGGTGCATTAGGGTGTAGAACTTTCAACTTTTGTAAAATGTAGGGATAGTAAAATAATGTGAGAACTGAATCGTGTTAATATGTATTTTGTGTGGCAAAATTAGATGTCTAGTAGGTGGTGTATTGCAATTGTCTATGTTCTATGGGTTTGGTTAGTCCTTCAGTGGACCATTGGGCGTTCAATTGTTTTGCTTTGTTTTCTTAGTGGGGGATTTACACTAGGTCAATTGTTGCCGTGAATCGCCACCCCATTTACACAGGTCGAGAAAAATCGCAGTTCATTTTGCATCAAAACGTCGACTTTCATGCGGCGGGTGATCACCTGCGACTGAGCATTTTCATGGTCGATTTTGGTCACCCGCCGCGTGCGACACGGCGGCAGATTGCATGATGCGGTATGCACGACTAAATCGAAACCTACTTTACTTTGGAACTTGCAATTTTAGTCACCTGCGGCCTAGCCGGATTGACATTTAGACAGTCGACTATAGTCACCTTGTGAAACCCGCATAAGTTACCTTTCATCGTCTTGTAACCCAAATAATAATGTTTCATAGTGATTTTAAAATGGTCGTATATAAATCGACAAAATAATACCATTTATATTTTGTTGTGTAAATAAAGTCAATTTAAAGAACGTTTCTGAGCCTCTACAGAATATTTAATATCATAATCTTCTGTAAGGTTTTATTTCTTTTATATGTATTTTATTATGTGGTTTAAGCGAAGACGTAGCGTTGGAATGCCTCCGACAAGGTCAGCCGATGAACTTGTGAAAGCCGCAGGAATCCGCTAAATGCGGAAAGCACAGAACTGGTCGATGTAGCGAATAGGGGAGGCCTATGTCCAGCAGTGGACGTCTTTCGGCTGAATGAATGAAATTAATGAATGTGGTATGTGACACATTACTAGTAGGAATTAACGATCCTGTGTATTTCCGCAGCGTAGCTTCAGCTCATGATAGAAGTGGTTTCACTTCAATACTGCATCGGGTTCCCGAGCTGAACTCACCTTTACATCTGACCTCTAGCTCCATAGTACGTGTTTTGACTGGCTATCGCCGCATGACATGGTTGGTTGATGGGACATGGCATTGCATGCCATACTTATCACCATCTATAGCTATTCTATCATAATTAGAAATTAAAATCACTTTTAAGCTACGCGACGGATTTTCATACGGTCATCATCCTTTACAATTTTTTTAATAACGTAATCACACTAATATTATAAAGGCGAAAGTTTGTGAGTGTGTGTATGTTTATATGTTTGTTACTTCTTCACGCTCAAACGGCTGGACCAATTTTGATAAAATTTTGTATGAAGGTCGCTGACACCCTGGATTAACATAGAAGCTACTTTTTATCCCGATATTCCCACGAGATCGAAACTTATGCGGGTGAAACTGCGGGGCGCAGCTAGTAATATATCTATACTAATATACTAATACTAATATACTAATATATACTAATACTAATTACTAATATTACTAATATTACTAATTACTAATATTACTAATTACTAATTAATATTATAAAGCTGCAGAGTTTGTTTGTTTGTTTGTTTGTTTGAACGCGCTAATCTCTGGAACTACTGGTCCGATTTGTATGATTCTTTTAGTGTTGGGTAGTCCATTTATCGAGGAAGGCTATAGGCTATATTTTTTTCTTCAAAATTAGGGATCCGTAATAAAATTGCTATTTTGTAACACAAGGTGTAAAATCGAAAACCTATTTTTGCGTGCGCTGCAAAAACTATTGACAATAGAACAAAATAATGTACTACGGGTTTGTAGAGCCCATTAAGACCTACAAAAAAGTCCGCGAGAACATATATCTAGCTATCATGGTTTAATCACAATAACCGATTTTGTGTTCAAAATAATTATTAAATCGTCTGAAGAAAAAAAAACTACGTTAAATATGTATCGTAATATTAATCTTTATCGAAATTAAGCATTATGTTATCAAGAGTATTTATGAAGAAGTAAAATACTTTTTGTTTCATCTCAATCGGATATTTCGTTTAAAAGTTATCACGTGTGTAAGATGTTAGAGTTGGTACCTATTAAGGAGTTATGGGCCATAGAGTTTTTTATCTATGTATATCTATACTAATAATAAAGCTGAAGAGTTTGTTTGTTTGAACGCGATAATCTCTTTAACTACCGGTCAGATTTGAATTCTTTTTGCATTTGATAGCCCAATTCTTGAGGAAGGCTATAGGCTATTTAACATCACGCTATGACCCTTAGGAGCCGAGCAAAAAGAAAAAAACTCAGAGTGAACGGTAAGCGAATACGAAGTGTTGCGACGCGACGGGGTGGGGGTACAAGAAATTTCACGCGGACGAAGTCGCGGGCAGAAGCTAGTTTATAATAAACTTACATAAAGAAATCTGGATGTTGTGTCTAGAAAACTGGGCGAATCGCTAATACCTACTAAAATATTAAAGAAAAAATGGTTGCCTGTAAAGTCGGTTTTACGGGCGAAGATTTTACGTGACAACGACCGATCATCCGATCATAGTTGAGTGGGAGAGAGACGCAAGGCATTCGGCGGGCCTCTCTCTCGTTCGGTGACTCATCGTAACGTTACCGAGCGTTACACTTTTTCATAAGTGACTCCCAGTCGCAACCTAATTTAAGACGTTGTCACGTCAAAAGAAATGAAAGATTAAAGAAGATAATTTATCTTGTAATTAGGTATAATAAATATTCATTGGAAACTCACAAACATTAGGTATCTTGTAGATTTTTACATGAAAATTTTACAGTCACCGTGAATCATTATCATTTGGGTTACTAGATGGTGAAAGTGTTAATCACATAAATAATTCAATACTATTCCTGTGCTATGTAATATAAGTATTGAATTATTTATGAATACGATGTGATTGATTATGACGTGTGTATTTTATTTGTTGAACGAAGATTTTTATTATAGGCAGAGACTTATAGTAAAAATCTGCGTTACACCAACAATCGTCTTCTACGATGTCCTTCTCACCGCTCTGGGTATTCACTCTTCTTTCTTTGTCCAGACAGTTTTTGTTTGGTATGCGCTCCCTATGAACCAGTTGGTTATCTTTCAAACTGTGAACATATTCGTTAGACGTTCGAAGAATCATCCTAGCGCTGATTTGCTGGATTCGTTTTCTTCTCTAGCTATCGTTATTTCTTCTGACAAAGCTCATTCTGTTTATATGTATGTATAAGTATTTATACTTTTTATCTATCCCTTTGTTGCAACTGCCATGTTTAGGCTCTGCATCACCCTAAGTTGGACTGGTGCAAATGCCTCAGGCATTAAGTCCGCCTTTGTACAGTATTTTTTACTTGCGCATATAGTTGTAAGGCCACTACATGACCTACAGCACGGTCTTTGACGGACTGCATAGAAAAGAAAGAGAAGCGCGATGGCATTAACGCTGGTAATTTATTGCAAAATATGAAGCAATTATCCTTTATATTAATTCATAAATAATTATATTATAGGTCCTGTAAGCCCCTTAATAAATAAAATAAATTAATACCTAAACCTAAAAATTCGAAGACATGTGCCATCTACCAACTCGCACTGGGCCCGCGTGGTGGATTGCGCCTCTCCCTCTCATTGAGAGGAGGCCTGTGTCCCAGCAGTGGGAACATCATAGGCTGATTACAGTGATTACCTATGCAAGGTGCGAGCACCTAATAAAGTACGAAAGTATCACAAACTTCAGTTAGCGACTTTAATAATGATAGATTCTTCCCAAAAACTGGCACAGAACTTATTCAAAGATACATCTAGTTGCAAGTGTTAGCTGTACGAATAAATCGAGCTTATGAAGTCTGACAGCTAGGAAACTGCATTGCAATACTAAGATGCTGTTCCATTGCCGCACAGGATTGGTATTGTTAGAGTGCGGCCGACGAGAGAATGTGTTTTTGACACCTGTCAGTTTCATACAAACGAATACGTGTTTTGCGAATTTGATCTTTATTAGCTACTAAAAAAAAAAAAAGGCACGCATTCTTTCAACGGCCGGGCTGTCAGTATGTAGCAATAGCAAAGCAAGTAATACTCATTCGGAAGTGGTTATCGTACTGACGGTTTATTTTTAACTTCGAATTGACAACAAGGCGGGTCTTATGTCGTCCTGAGAGTAATAGCACATTATTAACCAATCACAGCTGTGGCTGCACTCAGACATTGTAACTACATATATACAACAGAGCCCTAATTCACTATGACCACTTAACGATTCCTTACTTCAAATCCATGTCAATTCCTTAGTCAATGACGACATCTGCTACTAACGTATTCTCTATGACATGTTGTGGTTTAAACTATCAAAATACCAGGGAGCCTAATAAGGCCACTTTCGCAGAATCATAAAATATTATGAATCATAATATGGCGAAGAAAGTCCGTGTTTTTCTTTTTTCGCTGCTAGGTACTCGTATAATCAAAGAGATTGGGATTGGATTGATTGGTATTTTAGGACAGACAAAAAAAAAATTACTGAAAATCCTTCGCTAATGGGATTTGATACGATTAACCTAACAGTTAACTGTCCATTATGATTCATAATGTTATCCTTTTATGATTCTGCCAAAGTGGCCTTTTTAGGCCCCATGTTGTCCGTACGGTTGACATTTCGATTCCTTGTCGTTAACAAGACACGATTTTGACGTGGTTTGCACGTGGTAAGATTTCGCGGGGAATATAATACAGAATTGGGGCCCTGGTATGAAGAGTTTACGTATGCTAGCTGCGTGAGGCTATTTATCCAGCATCACTTTGCCCGGTTATTTTGACGCACGGTTATGCAAATTACACAACGATAACGTATTCTACCTATATTTTCAGCCCTCTTCTCCGTAAATGACGTAACGAAGCTACGCCTGCCCAAACTGCGAGGGATACATACCTGAGGTAACCACTCGTATTTCAGTGATGTCTTCAGACTTTACATCTACCTACATTTTCACTTACACATATACATTTCCATGCAATCGCCTATCGCTATACAATGCTAATTCTGCCTTCCGCATCCATTCCCGGCCCCCTTTTTAAAGGGGTTTGTTGAGCTTGCTTCAAAGCAAGATTTCGCAAGCTAGACGTCTCACCTTCTAACTAGAAGGTGATAAACGTGAAACACTTCAGTGTTTCACGTTTATCACCTCAACGTCAAACGTGAAACACTCAAGTGTTTCACGTTCTAGTTAGAAGGTGGGACGTCTAGCTTGCGAGACTGGATCAGAGTACCGGTGTTCTGGTGCAAATTGGATGGAGAGTATAGCATTGTATAGCGATAGTCTAAGATGATTGTATGTGTATATATAGGTAGGTAGATGTGAGGTCCGGAGGCGTCATAACCAAAAAAAACAAAAGGAAAATACGTTGATTTGCGGTAAACACGACGCAGAGAAAAAACACAAAAAAGAACGAGTTGAGGGAAAATATATTATGCGTCACATCCACGCAAAATGGCCATCGCTCAGCATAATGCTACGACTCTATGCGAGACAGAGCTCCAACAAAACTGGTGCAGTATACGATGAGATATTTAAATAACACAATATGAAACAAAAAATAAAATAAATACATAATACCTAATTCTAAAAGGCGGCTAGAAGTCCTGTAGCAAAAGAACATTCAACGATGCGCTTTACGATTCGTGGTCTCCACCCAAAAACTCGAAAACCCGAAGCTAAAATATACATACCTACACGTTCATAGTATGGGTAGCAATGGAACCGCGCCTCAGCGTTCCCCCCAGGCCATATATCATGCTTTAGCAACGTACCGAGACGACTGTAGGCGTTCAACGTGGGTGTTGTCTGTTTATGCACTGCTTCAACGATTTACATGCGATTTAGAGGCGTTTGATGTTGTTGCTTACAGTTATGTAGGTAAAAGTAGTTAGAGCGAAACATAATTTGAAAAAATAGGTTTAAAAAAAGTTCACCTTTGTTTTCAAACTAACTGAGGCCGATGTTTCACTTAGAAGAAACACCGAAACAAATTCGGAGGTCAAAGTCTCTTAAAATATATCATAATCATCATTCATCAGCATAGGTAGGTTTTGCTTTTCCAAACATTCGCTTATGACTATACCTTTTGTAAATCTTTAATAGTCGTTACCCGTACCGACTAAATATCCAGATATTTATAAGCACAAAAGACTGACAACAAACGAGTCTTACTGAGGGGTATGGTGACCCAGTGGCTGGGTTGTCCAGGTAAGATGGGCAAGTGGATCAACATAAAATACTGGTTATGCAACTGCAGCTGGTTAGACTGAAAGCCGAGCGAGGAAAAAGCTAGGCATATCATTATTTTCACAAAGAAATGTGGGTTTTCACTATAATTTTATTTATTTAAAGAATATTCAGTGCGAGATGAAAAATCGAATCCCGGCTACTAAAATAAAAAATATCTAAGCAAACTTCGCAGAACATTCGCTACAATATGATATTCTTATATGAAAATAAATCCCAATATTCCTACGAAAACAGTCTTGTGTAAACTAACTCGAAAGACTGGCTGTATCGAAGGGTTACCAATATGTTCGAAGGTGCAATGAACTCTTCATTTAACTGTCAGTTGAACAATACAAGATGGATGCCGTGGGTTTTGATAGTTTCATGTTACCATCAGATTTTCTTTTGTATTTGGATATTTTTTTGTTCGAGATGGTTAAAGAATATAGTAATTATTATCGAGTAGTACAATTGCCATTTGCAAAGCAGCACAGCTAAGCTTAAATACCAATTTCATTTTGAAACACAAGAAAAATAAACACTACAATGACCATTCAAACACCCAGAGTGAACAGGAATCTTCTGGGCACGCTCGTTCCATCATAGACCTCATCCATCGCTTTCCATCAGGCGTGATCGAGGTCAAGAGCAGGCCCATTCAGCAATAAAAAAATGATAAAAACCCATTCTTTCCCAAAAATTACTCAAACGAACACACATACAATCAAATTTTTCATATCAATAGCTGCCCGGTTGTCCGGAGTGACTGTATCGACCCAGCCAGTAGGTAGCCGGTCTAGAATGTGTAATGCATTCGAACTTCCCGAGCACGTAACATGCAAACTAGTATCGACTATTAAGGGGCTTACAGGATCTAAACACAAAAAAACGCAAGTTTTTGAAACAATAAAAGTATATGATTGACTACAGTAAACAAAATCAGAAAAATATATGATATTCTGCAGGATATATGCTAGGTAGATAGTGTGTTGAAAACATAAGACAACCAATTTGATACCTTAGAAAAAAAAACATGAAGATACCTCTAAAAACTTTAATTTTACAATACTAATATACATACAATCATTGTGATTTTTTGTCAGATTATTCTACAAGCAACATACTAAAATACTAGTGTTTTAATTTTTTAGTCCAGACAATAGATTTTTTGTAATTAAATAATTGCATCATATTTTGCAATAAATTACCAGCTTTGTGTCATCGCGCTTCTCTTTCTTTTCTATGCAGTCCGACAGTGACCGCGCTTTAGGTCATGTAAGCCCCTTAAGAGGTGTGTATTTTTGATGTTTTCTTGTGAAGATCTAAGAAGATTGGCGATATGAAGATTTGTTATTGTTGGTCGCGATAGCACAAAAAAACTTACAACATTGTAAGGAGCAATCACTGGCTGATTGAATAATCTAAAAATATCTTGGAATTATATGCAACCATGATTTACTCGGCCGGTGGCGTAGTCATGACTACGCCACCGGCCGAGTAGATATGCAGAAAGCGCCCTCTCTGAAAATGACATGAAAAATAGGGTATGGTAAAGCAATCTTTTTATTTAAATTTCTGTTTAAGAAGTATCTTGCCATAACATTTTTAAGTTCTAGCCTTTAGTTTAGTTTTTTTATTATTATGTGTGATCACTTATTCTGAGATAGCTGGTAATCCTGTAATTGGCGACTGTGTAAGACCGAGACTTTTATGATATAATATAATTAATTATACATAGAAGCTGTTTGTTGGTGTACCTTAATAAGTAAATAATTAAAAAGACGAAAAAAGCTGACCATCTTTACGATCTACAACTCGTAAGTTGAGGCCGATATCAATTTGCCACCACTGCTCTGAACTCTCCAATAATTCAATAAATACGAACGAAATGTTGTTAAATCCGTTCTCTAGATATCATCAAAAAAGCCGTTCCATACAAAATGTATGAGAAAATTACTTATCAGATTTTTTTTTTATTTTTCCTGTTTTAATAGTTATTCTGCTATTCGGGGCGGAAACAAATCCAACTAATCAAAGATTATAAAAATCAGTTCAGCCGTCCTTGTGTTATAAATGGTGTAACTAACCCGACTTTGTTTTATTTATATAGATTTGTTCAGTCATAATCATCTGTGTTCAAAATTTATTTTACCTCCCTGCAGGATTAACGTAAATAAATCAGTAGAATGTGAAAAAAACTGAAGCATTTAACAAATATTAGCCGATTTCATTTCGAATCAATGAATGTAAACAACAATTTAGTTTTACAAAAGGTCGCTAGCAACATTGTAATTGCTTTTACGAATTGCTTTTGTATGCAAACAAATTAATTTAACATCTTTGTTTAATACATCGAATGGACAATTCCATCGGTATTAACAAATAGTTAAGGTACTTGGCTAATGTTGTCTTTTAGCCTTCAAATTGTTTTGTAACATTCATTTGTGTTGGATGTCCTCTCGCACTTGTTTTTGTCACGTAGGACTTGTCCCATCAGACACTTCATTATTAGGTTTCCGTACCAATAGCAGCCTTGAAAAGCTGATTATTGTTGGCAATACCGATGGAAAGAGAGCACGAGGCAGGTCGCCAACACGATGGTCCGACCAAGTAATGAAAGCTACGTCCTCAAGCAATTTTCAGCAGGTGGTGATGGCAACTTTGGACTAGAGTTGATGGAGGCAGATTGTCCGCTTAAAAGGGTCCAGTGAACATGATCCTCAGTAATGAGGGACCGATTGAAGAAGATGAAGAAGTACTTCAAAAGCAAAAACGGAACCTTTATAAGATCACTTCGTTGTTCGTCTGCCTGTCACTCTTTCAAGAACCTTTTTCTCAGGAACGCGTAGAGTTATCAAGTTGAAATTAATATGAAATACTCAAGACTGCAATCCCTTGAAACTGAAAAAAAAATCAAACTTCTAAGTCAACGCAATCAAAAGATACGGGTGTTTATGTTACGTTTATACCGCATATGTCAACACTCGCAAGGGAATCAAAACCTATAAGTAGGGTACTTCCCGTTGACCTAGAATCATGAAATTTGGCAAGAGGCAATATCATGTACTCATGTTGTCAGAATGTCACTATATTAATGGCGGTCCGTACACTACGCATCCAATCATAAACTAAGTACTTATGGTATGTTCCAAAACTATCTGATAAAAATGTAAACAAAAGGAACTGAAAACGTAGTTGTCGCCTATTTTTAGAGTCACTTATTTGTTTGTTTCAAATAAGCTTGGACCAAAAGTTTATAACGCGTTAGTAAACCGCATTGCCGTGTCTCGGAAAGCACGTCAAGCCGTTGGTCTCGGCAGTCATTCGTGGATCTTTGACAGTCGTTAAAGATAGTCAGAAGCCCGAAAGTCTGACAATCAGTCTTACCAAGGTTATCGTATTACCCAGTAGCTGAGTTGTAGAGGTCAAATGGGCAGTCGCTCCATGAAAATACAGGTATTCAGCTGCATCCGGTTAGACTGGGAGCTGACCCCAATATAGTTGGGAAAAGGCTAGGCAGATGACTAAGCCACATTGCATGATCACCGTCCTTCACTTTTAATCACATTTGACGAAGAAGCAGGTTCATGACTGACCTAAGTTCAGACCTAGATATTACTAGAAGTCTAGTTGTATTTCCTAACTCAAACCATGACGTAAGAAGAGCACTCGTTCCATAAAGCATAAACATTATTCAATTCACAGCATCAATAATTTGCAACGCTTGCCCCAAAGGCGATAGGCGGACTTGCCCGAAAATATTTTATTCTCAAGGTTTCATCCTTAAACTCAATTCCCTGTATCGAATTCCTACCTGACTCGAATCCGTAATGTGGAGATGCGTCTGTCAGAAGCTTTGGACGGATGTTGATATAAATCTAATCGTATTTGGGACAAATTGCATTTGCAGTGCTCGTAAAAAATGTATGAGGTGACAATGTTTTGGAGGATTTTGCTGAATCGCTGAATAAAGTCGCAAATATTCATGACTGTAACTTGCAGAGAAGTATGCAAGTAGCTTGCACGCCATCGTGAACAACTTCTAATTGGTGAACTGTCACAGTCGTTTGCAAGAACATGTATTTAATTGAACGTCGAATGATTCCCATTTTGGAGAGGCATAAATATGTCCTAGAGAAGACTAATGTAGGCTTAAGATGATGATGACCACGGAAAAACCGGAGGAAAGTATTTTTTGTTTATCATAACACTCAACATCATCATCTGCCTAGCCTTTTCTTAACTATTTTGGGGTCGGCTTCCAGTCTAACCGGACGCAGTGACTCCCTATCTGACCTCCATAACTCTTAATAATAATAATAACCCAGTCAATAGAAATTAAACTCCTTGGAAATTCTGGTTATCAGAATTTCGGCCTTCTGACGACCCATAAGAACTGTCAAAGACCCACGAATGACAGCCGGGACCAACGGCTTAACGTGCTTTCCGAGGTACAGAGGGGTACATAAAGATGGACCAAACGCGGCAAGCGTAGCTTAACCTGATATCACGTAGCCACAAACCCCCTAAATATACAATATCATACTTTAAAAACCTCATTTGATGAAAAATCTACAGACAAAGAAGTGGCGGCTAAAACTTAACCAAAAAGTACTAAAGTTTTTCATGTAAAACTTTATTAACATTTTAATGAGCTTTTTTCGCATAACACGTAGGTACAGTCAACAAAGGAGTTAAGTATACAGGAGCGTCGGATATAGTTGAAGTTTACTAAGAAACCGATGGATGTTCTGGACTGAAATTTAATTTAATAAATGAGCTGTTGGTTTTCTATTAATAAACTAAAATTTTATTCGAGAATATCCATCGGTTTCTTAGTAAACTTCAACAATATCCGACGCTCCTGTATACTTAACTCCTTTGTTGACTGTACCTCTTAGGCCCTCGGAAAATAATTGCTGAAATAATTATAGAAGATAATACAGAATTTGTCACCACCACCAACAACCAGTCTTACCAAGGGGTATCGTACTGGGTTGTAGAGGTCAGATAGGCAGTCGCTCCATGTAAAATATTGCTATTCAGCTGCACCTGGTTAGACTGGAAGCCGACCCCAACGTACTTGGGAAAAGGATAGGCAGGTGATAATACAGAATGTATAAATAATATTGGTGAAAATTTATAGAAAATATAAAGGAAATATTTGAATATCTAATAAATAGCTGCGCCCCGTGGTTTACCCACATAAGTCTTGATCCCTTGGGAACATCAACATAAAAATATCTTATATTCTAATCCAGATCATGGTCTACCCATTTGCCAAATGTCATCCAAATCCGTTCAGTCGTTTAAGCGTGTAAGCGAAACAAACATAAAAAAATCAAATCTTTTGTGTGCTGCGTGCTATTTTCTTTTTGTTATTTCATACATTCTCAATTTTATGGAGAATTTGAGTATACCTTTAGTCTAACGAAATTGTTGCCTTAAAAATCAACGATATTTTCATTATCAAAATAATGAGTTCAGTCACCTGTCTACACCATTCCTAACAATTGCGTGTTATTTTGTTCTAAACTTAACGTCGCTCGGTCGCCTTAAAAAAAAAACAAAAATCTTAAATAGAAATTATTTAGCTACCAACTTTTCAGTCCAATATTTTAACTCGCAAAAAGAATTCATTGTAACTTTTGCAAATTCAATAGTTTTGAATGCATTAAGATTAATTTAATCTTTACAGATAAAATTTTCCATAATAACTATTAGTTCTTTAGATCACAATTTGAATTACCTAATGTGAAAGTAATTTTATAGATATTACAATTTTATTTTGACCTTTCAAAGTCTTTTAACGGATAAAGGAGTTGTTTTTGTTACTGCAAAAGTTCGCTTCGGTTATTTTTTAATAAACTAACCCCCTTACTAATAAACTGTATAGCGTCTGTATAGTTACACAATGCTTTGTCTTTTTCTTTAGAAAGTCAAATTACTGACGACTGAAAGAGAGAAATCGGTGTGTAACTATTCATCTGATGTAATACGTTTATTAATAAGGCGGCAAAGTTAAACTTCTTCAGTAAACCGTAAACTAAAAAAAAATTTAGGAATTTGCTAAATTTACATCTAGATAGTAAACACTAACAGGTATATGGTCGGAGAGCGATAATGTTAAGCAATTTTCAAATAAACTCCTTTCCAACAAACTCCTTTTACAACATAGCGGTCACCTTATTGGCAATGACGTTATAGAGGTATGGGGAACAGGGTGTAAAGTTTCACTCATACTCTATAGAAAAGGGAGGATCCTCCGACCAGACGGGTGTTGTGTCTGGCGGGCAACTGCCTGATGATTCATGTCGGGCCGTTGTATCTATGCTAGTTGCGCGGTAAACTCTGCTTGCGAGATGCAGGATTTTGCGTGACGTCAGTATGACGCGTTGTTCTCATGTAGCGTTGTAGATACCGCTACAACGTATTCGGAAAACTAAACGTACCTATTGTGTCCTGCGGATTAATACAATATAGGGTCTTAGATTTAAATAGAGACTAGCTGACCCGGCAAACTTCGTATCGCCTCGGAATCAATTAGAACGAATGTATGAGAAAATTAATAATCAAAATTGTTATTACGAGAATTGTAACTAGGTATGCAAGAACTAAGCCTGTATAACAAATGCCCAAGAAAAATAAAAATAAACTTCCCGCACACTTTTGAATTGTACCAAACATTTTTCCAGTGCAGTTGTAAGGCCATAGGGCGATACAAAATATATTTTATGTGATATTTCTCGCTCTAATACCGTTCTATTATTTGCTTCGGTGTCGACAATCCTCCGTTAAAAGAATTTTGGTTTGGAATACGATATTTATATGTCTTTCTAAAATACTGTTACGGGATTATTTTCTCTTGGTTTTATAACAAAAAGTTTAGCTAGCATGTTAACTGCCTAACCTTTTTCTAACTATGTTGGGATCGGCTTCCCGTCTTACCGGATGAAGCTAAAAGAAGAAGCTAACCGAGGCACGGAGGGGTCTTTGTATGTGAAGATGGTCACCCATCCACGGACCAACCGCGGCAAGCGTAACATAACCTGATCGATCGACCCATGCGGCTGTTATTACTTAGCCACAAGCCCCTCAAATTCCGGAAGGATTATGATGTGTATAATTCATTAATACTAAACTTACATAATTATACTCGTATTATTACTAGCTGCGCCCCGCGGTTCCACCCGCATAAGTTTCGATACCGTCGGAATATCTGGATAAAAAGTCAAACTCAAACTCAAATCATTTATTTCAATTAAACCTTGTACAGGCACTTTGGAATTGTCAAAATTAAATAGTCTGTCAGTTAGTCAGAAAGTTGAAGCTAGTTGTAAGTATATATTAATACAGGGTGTCAACTACTTCCATACCAATTTTTATTCAAATTGGTCCAGCCGTTTGAGCGTGAAGAAGTAACAAACATATAAACACACCCCCACACCCTCTCAAAAACTTTCGCCTTTGTAATATTAGTGTGATAACTAAGAAATCTCGAAGTTTCATCAAGATATAAAACTGGCCAAGTGCGAGTCGGACTCGCACACGAAGGGTTCCGTACCACAAGTCAAAAACGCCGAAAAAAACACGTTTGTTGTATGGGAGTGGGAGCCCCCGTTAAATATTGATTTTATGTTGTTTTTAGTATTTGTTGATATAGCGGCAATAGAAATACGTAATTTATGAAAATTTCAACTGTCTAGCTATCGCGGTTCTTGAGATACAGCCTGGTGACAGACAGATGGACGGACGGACAGACAGCGAAGTCTTAGTAATAGGGTTCCGTTTTTACCCTTTGGGTACGGAACCCTGAAAACCATGCGAAGCAGGGGCGGGTCGCTAGTGCAAAATAAAACGCCAGTGCCTATAAATCCCTTTCCATTTTTAGTTTGGAACTACAAAAGCGATATCATAAAACGTCATCCTATGAGATAGGAAAACGAATAAATATCCAACGAACACATTCTTCTCAATAAACGATGTGTGACACTGAATGTAATAAATACTAGAGCTGTTTTCGGATCTAAGAAACAAGGAGAAAATACTTTTTTCACTTCTTATGCTCTAAAAGTTCGCCTTTATGTTGTGCTTAGGCGACATAAATGCGCTTTTTATGCTCTAGTGCTTAAAGTTTTTTTTTCTAAGGCTAAGATAATCAGGCCCAACAGCCACACGCACAAAAAACGTCGCAGATTAAAGTCGTTATTTTATTTCATTTGCTTTAATTTATATCACTTCCGTGTTTAATTTAAGAAAACTAGATAAAATAGTGGTCATTTATTATTTTAAAATGCAAAGAAACGTTTTTATGACGTGGCAGGATGAAGTATCCAAGTCGAATGACAGTCTTGTTGAAAATTAAAAAAAAACTTTTGAAAGTTTCGTGGCGGGAATTAGCTATTATTATTCCTAAATTTTGTGTAACGCCACGTCATGTGATCAGCCCACGCCAAGCCAGCCAACGCCAAGCCAATGCCTCTTTACGACAATTTGGAGCTAAAATTGTCAGCCAAGCCAGCTAGCGACCGTTAGTGACGTCACATCCGACCGTCGAAGGGTATAAGTACTCTGATCGCTCATTTTGCGAACACATTTCGCTGCCGTACATAAGATAAGGCAAAACTCTGCCCAACTGTGTAAAAAAATACATTATTATCAATAAATAATTGTGATTATTCGTCAAGTGTGAAGTATATTATTCCTTTCCCGTTTCACTCAGAAGTGGGATATGAAGCGTAATCGCCCTACTGCATCTGTTGGTCGTGGAATCCGTCCACCTGACTGGACTGAAGAAGAGCAAGACCATAATATTAGTGAAGATGAAGAATTCCCGCCGCCACCTGCTAGAAAACTACTCAAAACTATGCTAGAAAACGAAGTGGGTAGGGCGATACACGAACTCAACGACGATATCTTACCGCTCAACCATTTCAAAGGCCATCGTGCGGCGTCCCTTATCCCGGAATTTGACCCCGAGGGAGAAGATTGCACAGTGTCGGTATGGTTGAAGAAAATTGACCAGTTGGGGGACATACATGGCTGGAGCGACAAAGTAAAATCATTTCACCTTCAAGATAAGCTCCGTGGTCAAGCACGTAAGTGGTACAACAGACTCGATGAATATAACTATTCCTGGGACGAATGGAAATGCATGCTAGCAAGAGCATTTCCCAAACATCGTGACTTCAGTGCTTTGCTAGACGAAATGATGAACCGGAAGAAGATCCCTAACGAAACAATGACTAAGTATTACCAGGACAAAATCGCCATGTGCTTTCGTTGTAACCTGTCTGACAGCGCTACCGTTTCGTGTATAATCAGAGGATTACCGCCTTCATTACAACCAAACGCACGGGCTTTCCAATGCCAGCGTCCAGATGAACTGTACGAGGCCTTCCTCTGTGCCCTCGATGATTATCGCTCACCGACATTCGAAGCACGTGACAAGCCGAACAAGGACGCTAGACAGCTGGCGAACCCGGATAAGAAAGTGAACCCTGAGACCGACCCCTGTCCGCGTTGTAAGAAGACTGGTCACATCTTACGGAATTGCTCATTACCTGATCAACGCATTTGTTTCAAGTGTGGGGTGCAAGGCCATATTGCCACTCGCTGCCCTGGCTCTTCAACTACACATGCCAAGATGACTGCCGAATCGAACAGCAGCGTCAAGGAAATTAAGCTAGTGCAAAATTACAATGAGGTTTACAAGAAGGTCGTGAAGGTAAACGGGATTTTTTTGAAATCCTACATTGATACAGGAAGCCAGGTAAATGTTATAAATGCACATATTGTCGGACTCTTGGCGCTCAAAGTTACACCTACGAGCACCATCCTAAAGGGCTTTTCTGGTGGTTTACTTACAAGCCGTGGTGAAGTAGAATTCGACCTAGAAATTGATGACATTCACGTAAAATGCACTGCGCATGTAACAGAGACTGACATGCAGGACATTCATTTACTGATTGGTCAGCCGGTTATCAACGCTGATCGTGTGTCGCTTGTGGTGACTAACAAAACTGCTACGTTAAGATTGGAACCTGACCCTTTTGCTGAACTTCAGGCTGTCGAAGATATTCAAAAATTCAAGGTGGTGACATCAAGCAAAGAATCCTTGCCACCCGGTGGCTCCATCATCAAAGTCCGGGTGTTGGGTAATGCCGAGAAAGATGTCTGCACAGCGCCGCGTCACTATGAACTGAATGGAGTTTCCTACTCGTTACCAGCCACGTTACTCCGAGGCGGAGAAGGCTTCATGAAGGTTATCAACACCGGCACCAAGGACATCGAGTGGGAAGCCGGCGAGATCCTCGCACGAGCAGATAGCTGCGACGAATCGGCGATCCAACCAAGCCGGGTGAGTTCAGCCAAGCCATTATTGTCTTACTTGCCCAATATTTTGCCAAATAAGCCAAATTATTCAGTCACTAGCTCCTCTAATCCATGTGGCCTTACAGTCCCGTCTGCCTTGGTCTTAACAACTAATAAAATCAGTGATAGTATAGGCGGGGTACCTATATCCGAAATCAGTATGGGGAGTTTAAATGAAAACGAGCGTGATAGTTTAATACATTTATTATTACAATATAAACACACCTTTGCAATTGACACAAAAGATCTCGGTTGCACCAATTTGTTCCATATGAAAATAAAACTTACCACACAGCAGCCAATATACCGTCAACCATATAGGTTATCGCACACTGAACAACAAATAGTTAATTCTAAAGTTCGTGAGTTACTAGATGCCGGTATTATTAAAGAATCCGAATCAAATTATGCCTCTCCAGTTATCTTGGTGAAGAAAAAGAACGGTGATAGTCGGTTATGTGTGGATTATCGTGCCCTTAACTCGGTCACTATAAAAGATAGGTATCCGTTGCCAAACATCGACGATCAGGTTTCAAAGCTAGCCGGTAAGAAATATTTTACGAGCCTCGATATGGCCCAAAGTTATCATCAACTACGAATTGCACCCGAAGACACTCACAAAACTGCATTTATTACACCTAAGGGCCATTATGAGTATATGCGCGTTCCCTTTGGTTTAGCAAATGCACCTTCAGTTTTCATGCGAATGATTAGTAAAATTGTAGATTCCATCCGTTCCCAAACGTCACAAACTGACAGTTCAACTAGTGAAATTCTGGCATTCATAGATGATTTATTACTACCCTCGGTTGATTTTAGTTCTGGTATAAATATGTTAAAATCGGTGTTGCAAAAGTTTGAATCGGAAAATCTAAAATTAAACATGAAAAAGTGTTCTTTTTTACAAGAGAAAGTGACTTATTTAGGACATGAAATTTCTCATGAAGGTGTGCAACCGGCAAAACCAAAATTAATTGCAGTTTCGCATTTTCCTGTACCAAGGAATGTACATGAGGTACGTCAATTTATAGGCCTTTGCAGTTACTTTCGTAAATTTATATTTAAATTCGCGGTTATAGCTCGCCCTTTAACAGAATTGACTAAGAAAAATGTACCGTGGGTATGGAGTGATAAACAGGTCGATAGTTTTAACGAATTAAAAAAATGTTTATGCTCTAAACCAGTGTTAGCTTTGTATGACCCCACATTAGACATAGAAATTCATAGCGATGCATGCAAATTAGGAATAGCAGGAATTTTATTACAAAAACAGTCTGACGGTACTTTGCGCCCTGTTATGTATTTTAGCCGAGTGACATCTAGGGAGGAAACTATGTATCATAGCTACGAGCTAGAAACATTAGCAGTCGTGGAATCATTGCGTAAATTTCGGGTGTACATAGTAGGTAAAAACGTGAAGGTAGTCACTGACTGTACCGCCGTCCGAGCCACTCTCACTAAACGCGATATTATACCGCGTATCGCAAGATGGTGGCTGTCAATTCAGGAATACGATATCAGTGTAGAATATAGGCCTGGTGAACGAATGAAACATGTCGATGCATTGAGTAGGAATCCAAGTGATGCTGTAAATATTAATCGTTTAGAAGCCACTGATTGGTTTTATACAGTTCAATATCAAGATGATAAATTAAAAATTATTATTGACCAATTAAAAGCCGGGTCGACTGAACGCGATGTAATAAACAATTATGTATTAATAGATGATAGGTTGTATAGGAAGACGCTCAGTGGTAATCGACTTGTAGTGCCTGTGGCAGCTAGGTGGAAAATTCTTCAAATGCATCACGACGAAATAGGGCACGTAGGATTAAAACGATGCACTGACCTGATTAAAAGTGATTTTTGGTTCCCTAAAATGACACGGTTCATTCGTAAATATGTAACCTCTTGTTTAAGTTGTGCCTATGGAAAGGGAGATCATGGCAGGAAGGAAGGCATGTTACATCCAATTCCTAAGCCAAATGAACCGTTTAGAATGATACATGTCGACCATTTAGGCCCGTTTTGTAGGACAAAGAAAGGTTATCAATACATGTTAGTTATAACTGACGCGTTTTCAAAATTTGTAATTGCAGAGTGCAGTCGATCAGTTAATTCAGTAGAAACGATTAGAATACTCAAAAGAATGTTTTCGTTATTTGGCTACCCGGATAGAGTCGTAACTGACCATGGTAAGGCATTTACCAGTAGATATTTTAAGAAATATGCGGCAGACAAACAATTTAAACATACGTTGAATGCAATTGCGTGCCCGCGTGCCAACGGGCAAGTCGAGCGGACGAATCGCACCATACTAAATGCCCTACGCGCGACTGACCCTAGTGAAGCCGCTAATAGCTGGTCTAACCGTCTACCCGATGTGATTTGGGGAATAAATAATACTTTAAATGAAACCACTGGGTTTAAGCCCTATGATTTAATGTTTGCACGTAGTGGTAGGCCAGTGTGTGATGTAACCATCCCAGATCAAGTACCTGAATCGACCCAGGCCAAGCGTAGCAAGGCCAGTGCACGTATCAATAAAGCTAGCGCTAGGATGAAACGTAACTTCGACAAACGTCGTAAAAGTTGCCATGTTTATAAGAAAGGAGATTTGGTCTTATGGAGGCAGGCACCTACTAGTAGTGCTGCTAAGGTCAACACAAAGCTAGATGACTTGTTTTCAGGCCCCTACATAATAACTAAAGTAGTTGGCAATGACAGATACAGGATCAGGAGCATTAAGGGTTTAAGGGGCTACAAAAACTTTACGGGGCTTGTTTCAGCAGATTCCCTGCGACCTTATCGTAGCATAGCTCCTGTATCTGACAGTGCCAGCAGCTCTGATGACCAGCTGGAGACAGAAGACTTAATCGATCTATTAGAAAGCTAATAAAAATCGTGTGCTCCATTGCGGGAGCAATTGTTACAGGATGGCCGATTGTAACGCCACGTCATGTGATCAGCCCACGCCAAGCCAGCCAACGCCAAGCCAATGCCTCTTTACGACAATTTGGAGCTAAAATTGTCAGCCAAGCCAGCTAGCGACCGTTAGTGACGTCACATCCGACCGTCGAAGGGTATAAGTACTCTGATCGCTCATTTTGCGAACACATTTCGCTGCCGTACATAAGATAAGGCAAAACTCTGCCCAACTGTGTAAAAAAATACATTATTATCAATAAATAATTGTGATTATTCGTCAAGTGTGAAGTATATTATTCCTTTCCCGTTTCATTTGCAACATTTTTGAACATGCTAATACCGTTATATACTTTACGCCAGTTTCATTTTCTCGCAATCGATGTGAAAAGCAGAGTGTATAACTCGGGCATAAATCGCTAATCGGGGATCAATCACAAAAATATCACTATTTCAGAACTTTAATCCTGAAACCTGCTACAAAATAAAAATATACCTTATTCCGTTATATTAGAATCCTGAAAAGCGCATAACGAACGTATCAAAAATACTTTCATGAAACCAATCTGGCAGGTAATAAAAAAAAACAAAATCCGGTCTCAATAACAGAACTGAGTTTTGAAATCAAAAAACTGAATTTAGTTTTATGTCTGGTTTATTGCAGTTTTCAATACCTACTAACTGGCCAGATTTAGTTCGTGTATTTAGTCTGTGTTTTTTGTTTTTGATTTTTCGTCGCTAGTTTCACAGTTTGTTTTACTGGGAATCTATTTCGTTTTGGTTTTGCATTGTTCTTCAGAGAGGTCAAGTACATATTAAAATGCAATGTAACTCACAACCGGCGTGCGTGTATGACTAGATGTATGAACGTAAACGAAGCAAAATAAATAATATAATCGACGGTTGAAAGGCAAATTGGTCTAAGCGACATTTTTTTTGCATTATTAGTTATATATGTTGGCGCCACTACTTCCGGCGACCAGACATAGCGCCAGTGTCATGAGTCAAGCGACGCACCGTGGGTACAGTGCTGCCACCTACGTCGGACCGGACGTTGGAACGTTGCTGACGAGTCATTGGCGGGGGAATACCAAGTCTTTAAAACCCCGTGCTCAGTGGGCTAGGCAGTCTTTTGCCACTCGCGCTTCATCGTAGAAACAACATACTCATAATATCGTCAATTATAATTATTGTAAATTGCTTAAATATTATATTGTAATTGATTAATTGGTTATTAATTAAAAGTGATCAAAGTGTGTTATCTCTTTATTTATTCTGAGTTCAATAGACTTTATTTACATCAGAAGTGCTTCGAATTCAAGCCTACAAATGGGCCGAAAGTCACGGGCCCGTCAACGAGAACGGAAAAGGAGGAAAAATACAAGATCTTCATCATCATCATCGTCGTCAAGCAGTAAGTCCAGTAGAAGTTACACGCCTTCACCTGTTCGTAAAAAAGCAAAGAAATCAGTCGATAGTCAAGTAGCGGGTTGCTATAGTATGGTTTTGAACTCAATGGTACCAGAATTTGACCCCCTTACAGATAAAGTTAATAATTGGCTCAATATTATTGAATTGCATGCAAAAACATTTAATTGGAAAGATCAGGTGATAGTTTACCAGGCTGTCAATAAACTTAAAGGAACAGCAAAAGCTTGGTATGACTCATTTTTAAAAAATGAGAGTATTTGGGCTAGTTGGAAATGGAAACAATGGCGAGATAAAATATCGTTTACATTTCAAACAAAACGTAAGATGTTCGCGTTGCTTAAAGAAATCATTGACAGTAAACCTACAGCACAGCAACACTTGTATGAATTTTACTTTCAACAAAAATGTAAAATTGACAAGTTAGGTGTGAATTTTTCTGATCGGGACATTATTTCTATCATTACGGGCAACATCGACGATCCTAACATAAGTGCGTCGGTAGATGCCGGAAGTATAAATACATGTGACCAATTTTCATCTTTTCTTCACGGTCGGCTAAGTAGTTTTCATAATACGAGTCACGGCGCTGTCAGTGAACATAAAGTGCCTCAATCCTCGTCTAAACGAATCGATCTAGGAAATTCATTGAAATCGGAACAGTCGAGTCGTATTGCTGTGTCAAATCAAAGTTTGACAGCTGCCAGAACCACAAAGCAGATAACTTGTTTCGGATGTGGGGGTAATCACAAACGAAATGAGTGTACAGAAATTTGTAAATATTGCAGTAGGAAAGGACATTCAGAAAACTATTGTCGAAACAAAAATCTGACGAAGTAAAAAAAGAAGTAAAATTTGTAAAGTCTTGTGAAAATAAAAATAAATTTAATAAAGTTGCCTGTATAGGGGGCTATTCTCAAAAAGTTTTTATTGATATGGGCAGTGATTGCTCCTTAATAACGTCGGATTTAGTAAAACAATTAAAGTTAACGAAACTAAAGTTGGCAATACCTATTCATTTGCAGGGATTTTCGAATTGTTCTGTGGTTTTGGTAGAAGATTACGTAACGACTTCTCTGATTTTAGACGGTATAGAATTCGAAAGTGTAGATTTCTATATTATTGACGTATTATCGGGTTGTGATGTCCTGATAGGCCGGAATGTGACCGAGGATACGTCAGTTATGTATATAAGAATAGGAAATCAACTGACTTTTCAGAAAGCCGTAAATGTGTCGGCAGTTTTGTCTAATGAAGTAAAATTCAACGTATCGGATAAATATCATGATGCTTTAAAGGATTTGTTTGAAAAATATTCCGAAACGATTGCGGCTGATTTAAGTTCATTAGGTAAAGTTAAAGATTTTGAAATTGAGATCGAACTTGAATCAAAGAAACCTATTTACACCAGGCCATACAGGTTATCAGAGCCTGATAGGACATCGTTACGAAAAATAATTGACGAGCTCCTTATAAATAACATCATTCGCGAAAGCAAGTCCCCATTTGCTAGTCCTGTACTATTAGTTGAAAAAAAAGGGGGTGAAAAGCGACTATGTGTGGATTACAGGTCATTGAATAAAATTACTACTAAGGAGAAATACCCCATGCCACGCATAGAGGACTTGTTAGATAGATTAAAAGGGTGCAAGTATTTTACTAGCTTAGATATGAAGAGTGGATATTACCAGTTACGTGTAAATGAGGGTTCAATAGACAAAACTGCATTCATAACGGAAGATGGACATTACGAGTTTTTACGCATGCCGTTTGGCCTGTCAAATGGACCATCGGTTTTTCAACGCATGATGAACCAGATTTTGGGTAATTTACGCTTCAAAAATGTCATTGTCTACTTAGATGACGTGTTAATCGTATCAGAAACTGTTGAAGAAAACATAAACATCCTGGAATCGGTACTAAAAATATTTAAAGAACACGGTTTGACTCTTAACCTAAAAAAGTGTTTTTTCTTCTTAACTGACATCACATTTCTTGGATATGAAGTAAATGGTAATGGTATCAAACCCACACCAAAGAAAATTGATGCTATAAAGCAGTTTCCAGTACCCAAAACGGTTCATCAGCTGCGTCAGTTCTTAGGATTAGTAAACTATTTTCGTAAATTTATTAAGGACTGTGCAATACTAAGTAGCCCACTTACAAAATTATTAAAAAAAGGCCAAAGGTGGCAATGGACAGACGAACAAGATCGCACGGTAAATCTATTAAAAGAAGCTTTAACTTGCGATTCTACCTTAGCTATCTTTGACCCTAAAAGAGAAACCATACTTTATACAGATGCAAGTAGGGAGGGGGTAGCTGGAATTATGGTACAAGTGCATGAACATGGTGAGCGTCCGGTATATTACTATAGTAGGCAAACTACCAACGAAGAAAAGCGTTACCACTCGTTTGAGCTCGAGCTTCTTGCTATTGTGGCATCATTTCAAAAATTTCGTTTATATTTGCTGGGCCGTAAGTTTAAATTAATTACGGACTGTAATGCCGTCAGATACTCGCTTACAAAAAAAGAAGTGTTGCCACGAATAGCCAGGTGGGTGCTTCTGACTCAAGAATTTGATTATGAGATTTGTCATAGACCCGGCGCTAAAATGCAGCATGTTGATGCACTTAGCAGAAACCCTTCCTATAGTGGTGAAGCTTGTGAAAAACAAATGGTAATGTCCATCACCGAAGCTGACTGGCTTTTGAGTGTTCAGGAACAAGACCCAAATCTATGTAAAATCAGAGATATTTTACTATCAGGAGAGGCCGATGCGAATCGGAATGTTTTTAACGAGTACGAATTGCTTGGTAACAAAATCTACCGCCGCACTGAAATAGGTCGTAGATGGGTTGTGCCAAAAAATTGTATCTGGCAAGTAATTATGTACAATCATGACAAAATAGGTCATTTCGCTGTAGACAAAACATTGGAAAGAATTAAACATAAATATTGGTTTCCTAAAATGAAAAAAACTGTAACTAAATACATAAAAAATTGTTTACACTGCCTATACAATAAAAATAAAAGTGGTAAAAAGGAAGGTCAGTTGTTTCCAATTCCAAAATATGCTCGCCCCTTTCATACCCTCCATATGGACCATGTGGGTCCATTTGTGAAGTCATCAAAGGGTAATTGTCATATTCTGGTACTTGTTGATGCGTTTACAAAGTTCGTCTTTGTTTTTCCGGTGCGTGATACAAGCACTGCTTGTGTCATCAAAGAATTAGACCACTTGTTTAAGATTTTTGGCAATCCGCGAAGACTGATTACTGACGCTGGTTCTGCTTTTACGGCAAAGGCATTTCAAACATATTGTGACAGCAAAAACATTCGTGCACACACTATAGCAACTGGCATGCCGAGGTCGAACGGACAAGTCGAACGCTACAATAAAACAATAGTAGAGGCACTGCGTTCATTGGGTGCAGACAACGACTATGCACGCTGGGATGAAGTTTTAACTTGCTTACAACAAGGTATGAATAGCACATTGCAAAAAACCATCAATGCAGTCCCCAGTGAAGCATTTTTTGGGTACCGGCTTAGAACAGAGAGCGACATATTTTTACACGAGCAAGAAGAAATTATAGATGTCACACAGCTGCGACGGGATATCGACACACGAATACAACTAGATGCTAGACATCAAAAAGAAAGTTTTGATGCAAAACGTTGTGTGGCCAAACAATATGAGATTGGGGACTTGGTTCTCGTAAAGGTGTCTAGCCAGGCTGGTAATGGGAGCAGTACTAAACTCCTACCGGTGTTCAAGGGCCCTTTCAAAGTTACAAAAATACTCGGGAAAGACAGATACCACATAGTTGACATAATAGGCAGCGAGCGATCACACAAGAAATATTCTGGTACTACCTGTGTAGAAAACATGAAACCATGGATTAAGATAACTGATTGGGATGAGGATGTTGGCGTGGTTGGTATGTACAAAAGACTAATTTAATAAAACAACAAAAGGTAAAATCATTATTTATAGTTTAATAATACAGCTTTACATTTTGGTTTTAAATGATTACTAATATGAGAATTAAACTTGTACAATATTTTGTTCTGTAATAACCACTTTAACTAATAACACTTTAAGGAATATAAATAATGTTGTAGTTGCAATGGCGTTTCCACTACAGAAACAAGTGAGGTTCGACCTTGAGCTTGTTGTGGGCGAAAATGTGGTTCATGCAGATAAAAGTGGATGAACTGGAAAGCTTCGGCTATCATGTGGACTGCGAGTCTGAGCATGGTAGTGCGAAGTCAGGGATCACACTTTTGCATGTGCTATTCATTGGCTCAGTGGTGGGAACTCATTCAACATAACGTAACATTATTATGTTATAGTCGTCAAAGCTAACATGTTTATTCTCACATTACAGATGACGGTGTGTCTAGGGACAGACACGGTTCAGGAGGGCCGGATGTTGGCGCCACTACTTCCGGCGACCAGACATAGCGCCAGTGTCATGAGTCAAGCGACGCACCGTGGGTACAGTGCTGCCACCTACGTCGGACCGGACGTTGGAACGTTGCTGACGAGTCATTGGCGGGGGAATACCAAGTCTTTAAAACCCCGTGCTCAGTGGGCTAGGCAGTCTTTTGCCACTCGCGCTTCATCGTAGAAACAACATACTCATAATATCGTCAATTATAATTATTGTAAATTGCTTAAATATTATATTGTAATTGATTAATTGGTTATTAATTAAAAGTGATCAAAGTGTGTTATCTCTTTATTTATTCTGAGTTCAATAGACTTTATTTACATATACATATTCGGAATCAGCAAATTTTACTGATTCCGAATATGTATATTTCGGAGAAGGTATAGTGTGTCTCGTTATTATCAGCCATATTTTAACTACTTGTGGGCTACTGTGGGTATGTGTTGGATAATGCGCAACAGAAAAACGGTTTGCAGTTCAAATCAGATTATAATTTTACGAACAGTCTAATCACACTAGCAAATTACACACTGTAGGCACACGACACAACCAGATACGGAACGCGGACAGTTTCTGAGCACATGTTGTTCGTACGATGTCCAATGTCCAAGTCCAAGTGAGCTCCACGCTCCACATCGTTCTGTCGAGCTGTCGTCGAGCAGCGTCGACCCCACCACGAACTCAGGCTAGACTCTGTCAAGCGCCACCAGGTGGCGCTGGCGTTCCGAATGGTCGTTGTCGTCACAGCGCTTCCGCCTCGTTGTCAAGCCAGCTTCCGTACTAATGATTTCTCCGACATATATAACTAATATTGCAAAAAAAATGTCGCTTTGACCAATTTGCCTTTCAACCGTCTATATGTAAGGATCGTAGTAAGTAGCGTTCTTTTCATAAATCGAAATCAAAATATTTTGTTTCACATAAACCTACATGGGCACATATGACACGTCAGAATATAGGGGCACGGTTCCAATTAGTTGTTTCGTTTCGTTCCAGAAGAGCCAGCAAGAAACTCCACGTTTATTTATTTTTATATTATTATGATTGTTTTTTTACAATGTTTTTAAATTACAGTGTTAAGCTATACGGGTTTTTTTTTTTTACTTTTGACAGTCCTATACTGTCCGTATAGGACTGTCAAAAGTAAAAAAAAAAATAACCTGGGAGGAGTCGGAGATGACTGTCATACTGACGTCTTCTTCGACCCCTCCTCCGCCTTCGGTGCGGTGCCGCGAGAGGGTCTTCCTCTCGCGCGCGCTCCGCCGCCGCCGCCTCCTTCTGGGACATGACGTGTTCGCATCATCCCCCAGCATGGCGTTGATCAAGCCGGGGAGCGAGAGGTCCGTTCCGATCGCCCCGCGGTGAGACTGCGGCGCGGCTCGGACCGGACGGGCACACCTCGAGAGTGTGCTGCGCCGTGTCCTCCGCCGCGCCACAGTCGTGACACGACGGCGTCTCCTCCCGTCCGATACGGTGCAGGTACGATCCAAAGAAACCGAACCTCAGGCTGCACTATCCAACACGACACGTGCTTTCCGAGACACGGGGGTATCACATCGCTAACCTCCAAACTCTGGGCTTTTACTAAGAAGTTTCCAATGAAAAAAAACCAGGTAACACTTTTGCACCCGACCCGCAGAATATTAATAATAGATACCCAAATTAAATATACTCAATTGTAAAAATTCAATCGTAACAGAGAGCTTATAAAGCCACTATGAAGTCGGGTTTGCTCAATTTTTTGGTTTAAGTGTTGGCCCGCACAATCAGAGTGAATTTCCGACGCGGATATGAAATTCCTGGCTGGCAAACGTTGCACTTTTGGTATGAGTTTCACCGATTTCAAATTGATAGCGTTCGTTTGAAAAACTATGGAACAATTGAGTGAGTTTCATCTCCATGATAAAAGTTATGGAGATACGATAAAATACAATCGACTGCAAAAAAATACGTGTCGACTTGAGAACTCCCGAACTCCTCCCTTTTTTCATGCCAATAATTTATCACATTTTCTTTCATTTTGACAGTTTAGCCATATATTTGTGTTATTGAAGTTGCTGAGCAAACGAAGCAATGGATCAGAAATATCCTTCAAAACTCTCAGATTGTGATTGAAACTATTTTACACAATTTGGTGCAGTTCATGCACCCATGTCGTGCCAATAAATCGAGCCTATTTCCATTATCATTATATCGATATAAAAATTATTATCTTCATCATTATACATTATTACCCATATAATATTATTAGCAATGGATCAGAAATATCCTTCAAAACTCTCGGATTGTGATTGAAACTATTTTACACAATTTGGGTGCAGTTCATGCACCCATGTCTTGCCAATAAATCGAGCCTATTTCCGTTATAATTATATCGATATAAAAATTATTATCTTGCCCCGTTTCTGTAGTGCGTCAGGGATGTTCGCGGATGCGCATGTAATGTAGATTGCTTTTACGCAACAATGCGTAATAGGTGCGCTTCCCTGGTGCGCAGGGTGTGGGGCGGCTCCAACAGTGTCTTAGACATGGTTGCGAGTCGCCTGGACTGTGTTTACGTGGGTCACTGTTGTGCCGTCTCTCATGGGATGTCGCAACGGTGACCATCGTTATTTCGTATTTTTTTTTGTTTAGTGTCTGTGCTTACTACCTAGTATTACCTAGTCATAAGTTTTACTAACAATATTGTTTGATTTTGAGTCTGAGTTACTCTAATAAAGAAAAATTCTATTCTATTCTATTATTACCCATATAATATTATTATAGTGTCCATTACAAAATATGGGCTTCCCAATACTACACCGTGGGAGGCCTTCCAACGCTACGAACGACGTAACGATGGAAAACTGAAAGAGCCACTTATATTTTCCTTGCCTTGAAAATCTTAGCTTAGACTTCGAGGTCCAAAGGAAAATTCTAGACATGAATAAAGCATCGTGTATAGAAAAAATCTTTGGCAGTACTATTCTATTCCGACTGTGTGTCATAATGGTCATATTAGATACAGAAATTCATAAATATACATTTAATGCTAAGAGAATAGAGTATAGAGGTACTTGACCATATCAAGGACGTCTATGGTAAACACGGGAGATATAAAGAGAATACATAAAAGGACAATGGGAAACTTTGTGTTGGCTCCGTCCTCAGGGTGTATCAAGTTATGACATTATATATATAATTTAAAAGGTCTTAATAATAGGTTTATTCTATTGTATGACACCAACAATGAGACACGTGCAGGGCGAGAAGTTTGAATTATTTTGTCTACACTCTATACAAATAAATAAAAATTGAAATGTCAAATAAATGAAATTGAAACCGGCATGTCCTAGAACCAAAAATTCGAAGACATGTGGCATCTGCCAACCCGCACTGGGCCCGCGTGGTGGATTACGGCCCACTCCCTCTCACCGAGAGGAGGCCTGTGTCCCAGCAGTGGGAACATTATAGGCTGATTATGTATATGTTCTGTGCCATTGACCGACCAATGATCGACCATTATGAATTTAGCAAATTACGAACTTTTAGCAAAATAACAATGGGATCGTGTTGGAATGATGAATTTATAAAAATAGCAGACTTGAGCCCCAGGTGGAATGACAGCTCACTTAACCTAAGTTTTCACGGAGAGATTTTTTACAGAATACATCGGCTGTCAATAGTCAGTCAAAGTTTCTAGCATCAGGGTGGAATGACTTAGTTTTCACAGTGAGATTTTAACAGAATATACGTAGACAGAACAGACGCAGGATAGCGGCAGACGTAATTAAGAGCACACGGGATAAAAATAACTATAGTCTAACTGTCATAATTTATAATGAACGACCAACAGCCAATGGCGCCGATTCTGTTGTTCACAAACTAAACTAAATTTAAGTTCATGCATCTTTTTCTTTCTATTTCATTATGAAAAGGACAGAAGATAAATATTAGTTTAGTCCTGTCAAATTAAGATACTCCATAGACAATTTAGACGAGATTAAAAAGTTGACTACTAAAAATACGTCAATTTACGTCAGGCGCTGACTAATTTGACAGGACTAAACTAATATTTATCTTCTGTCCTTTTCTTAATGAAATAGAAAGAAAAAGATGCCTGAACTTAAATTTAGTTTAGTTTGTGAAAAACAGAATCGGCGCCAATAACAATGAAATAATGTTCAAATCAGAAGAAAAACTAGACCAGCTAATAAATACAATAAACATCGAACGAATAGGTACCACCAAATTCCTAGAACACACAATATAATAGTCTAGTTTAATCGCAATCAATATCCACTAAAACCGAAATAAAAGAGAGTTGAAAAAATAGGATATTGCAATGTAATCCTACGGTTGCGTGCTGAACTTGTAATGGAAAAACTAAACGAACTCTGATTTTGTTCGGCAATATTCTGCGGGACTATTTTTCCTGTTTGTCGAAAGCTTACTTTATTCCTCTTTTGTTTATGACTGTACCTTTTTCACTGTTGGAATTAATGTGAGTGGGGGTGTGTGTGTGTGTTCATCTATTCGTGTATGCCTGTGTGCCCTTTGTTCCTCCAAATATAAGTACAGGGTACATTTTAATACATTTTCGCAGTGTCCATTGTTAGAAAGGAGAGTTTATGAATGGAATCCTCTAGTGTTACATTGAATTAATATAATTTAATATGAATTTTAGGGTCTGGAATAAAAATCAAGTAGCCCCAGGGGTTTTATGCACGTTAGTGTGAAAATTTAACGAAGTTTCTGTTGGTGGGAGCAGGAATGGCCAGGTAGTAACGGCCGCAACTTACGAGTTGTAGGTCGTGGGTTTGAACCCAGGCAGGCGTTTTACTTTGTGTAGATCATTTCATCACCATTTCTCTCAAAACGATCAACATGGGGAGGAAACCGGCATGTCCTAGAACCAAAAGTTCGAAGACATGACAACACCAACATACAACCAACATCTACCAATTCGCACTGGGCCCGCGTGGTAGACTACAGCCCATTCCCTCACAAATAGAGGAGGCCTGTGTCCCAGCTGTGGGAACATTATAGACTGACTAGCTTCTACTCGCGACATCGTCCGCGTGAAATTTCACCCTTCCCCATTCACCCTTTTAGGGGTGGAATTACGTAAAACCCTTTCATAGTGGCTAAACCTACTCTTCACAAAGAAGACACACTCCAAATTTTATATCTCTAGGACCAGCGGTTTGGGCTGTGTGTTGTTATATCAGTCAGTCAGGACTTTGAATTGTATATAGCTATATAGATTATGCTGCAGGATAAAGGAATGAATGAAAATTTATTGGAATTTCTTTATACTCCTGAGGAGCTTAAAGAAATCATACATTTCGTTAGTACATCTGATATTTTACGCCAGAGGCTACTACAACTGGGCAGCGGGATTGTCCGAAAGGGTTACCGCTGGCCCAGAACATAAAGGGCTAAGGAAGGAACACGGCTGGATTTTATTCAGTAGGAGTCTGACTCTCCCTTCCGCTCCACCCAGAGCGGGAGGGGTCATTTGATGATTTCCCATCCTCGAAAAAAAAAGGCTACTACAACTCCAAATATTTCCCCTTTTTTTTGTGTAAGGGTGGGAAAATCGATTATTTGATCTACCACGGCTCCTCAAGGAAGGCCAGCAACGCCTTGGTGTTACTAAAAATCTCACGGAGAGTACCTGCGTTACCGAAGTTCTTTGCCGTGTAAGTGGCGACAAACGGACAGCACATGAGCTGCTGTTTCATCGTCCTACCAGACCCTGTACAGCGGACTGTCTGTGACTTCTATTTTACGGCATCTGAACAGTTAAACTTCTTCGACATAGGTACTCTATCTATAGTATACCAAACCGGCACTCCTATACATTCCGTGTCCAGCAACCAATCCCGAAAAAACTTCGAATAGGCTTTTAAAAAGTACGGAAAAAAAGTTCGAAACTACATACATAGGAAAAATCCCGGTTGAACTCATTCTACTGTAGTATTCGGGTCGTCAAGCCCTACCCGATAATTCCTTGTCACGAATCCATTGTGGGCGCACTAAAAAGGGTTTTTGTATGGGATTCGCTACGAAACATGGGCGCTTCGGGCCGAAAATTGAAATTCGATATTTTGCGCTTAGTATGTGCACGATTATAGGAACCTTAAATGTTTTGGATGATGTTAAAAACATTGGCCGTCTTTTCTTTTTTGTGTAAAGGGGTATTTTTTATAAGGGGTTTTCTGTTTTGTTTATTTTGTAAATCTATTGAACCTTTATAAATGCATGTCCACCAAAGTAGGAGCTGGCTTATTATTTCCGAAATATATACAAGAATATTGGTCTAATGCATCCAAAATTCACACACAGAACTCAAACTAATAATATAAATGCAAAAGGAAGTTTGTTTGTTACACTTTCACGCCAAAACGGCAGAACGGATTTGGATAAAATTAGGCACAACGGAAGATCATGATCTGAGTTAAGACATAGGATACTCATTAACCCGGTAGTACATTTTCGTGGGATAATTTACGACCGCCACGCGGGCGAAGCCACGTGCTTATGCTAGGGTCAAAAATTTATTCTAATTACGGTTTTATGATTACCTCTCTCTTTCATAATTACCTCTCAACACTAGATTAACATACATCTCTCTTAAGACCGTTTACGGCGATTTTAATGAAACTTCATACGCATAAGCAGGATACAAAGGTCTAAAAAGTTACTTAGGAACATTTTCGAAAAATGTACAGCCAAACTAGACTGATTTAAAATTTTCCATAGAAACAGATTTCCAGTTATCTTTTTTAAATAAGACATTTCGAAAATGTTCATACGTAACTTTTTAGACCTTTGTATTTTGCTTATTTTATTTATTATTTTTATTTATTAAAACTTTATGCACAAGTAAAAAACTGTACAAAGGCGGACTTAATGCCTTGGGCTTATGCGTATGAAGTTTCATTAAAATTGGTTCATTCATTTCGAAAAACAAGGGCTTGAAAGTTTGTATGAAATGCCGTATGGCGTAAACGCTCTTAAAGACCAGCACAAAAATAGACGTATTGCTACCACTACATCCAACAAAAAACTTCTTCACAAAAAAAAAAACTTTTAACAACCCGTATCCCGTTGATCAATGCCTAGATACAGCGCGACACTAACAGTAATTATCCTTTTAAAAAGGCTAAATAAACCTCACACAGGCACTGATTGAAAAGGACTAATTGGCAACACCGCACGAACTCAGCAATCAATGACGTATCACTGTAACTCACAGCACGACACGGTGACGTCATGAATAGGGAATTTAGCGATAATTAAGGTGACAGGTGTAGATAGTATTGGGATTGGTGTGTTTGTATGTTATAAAAATATCTAAGGCTGAGACTGACAAACGTTACTTACAGTTCTTTCACAGATGTTTTACCTCTGACAGAGGCAACGCAACAGCAACCTTATTGTGACGAGAATAAAGATCACTGAGATTTTGACAGACTTTTCGGTGGCGGCAACTCAACAGCAACCTTACTGCAACAAGAACAAAGATCACTGTTATTTTGACAGACTTTTCGGTGGCGGTAACGTGGATCTACACGAGACACAAAGGCTTTTTAATTGTTTATGTAATTACGGCATTCAACCGATTAAAAGCTAAAGAAACAAAAAAAAAACATTAAATATTTATATAGTATTTGATAAATATACGCAGATGAAGTCAGAGCCCTACTAGATAGTTTGCATTATTACCGAAATTGTGTCACACAGCTTTTTTACCAAAATATATATATATATAATTTGTTAGAGGACACTGTATTCATTCAGTGGTTGTCTGGTAGATATCGCTATGAGCAATGATACTGTTGTACCTTGGCTCTCATTTTATTTGTATTTTTAGCTATTTTGTGTGGCATTATGGCTTATTATTTATTATTCTATCTTATATTATTCGTTAGATCAAAAAGACAAGAACACATAGCACTAAGCTAGGAATATAATGTATATGAATATGAGGGAGAAGGTATAGTGTGTCTCGTTATTATCATCAGCCATATTTTAACTATTGTGGGCGAACTGTTGGGTATGTGTTGGTTATTGCGCAATAGAAAAAACCGTTTACAGTTCAAATCAGATTATAATTTTACGAACAGTTTAATCACACTAGCAAATTACACACTGTAGGTACACGACACAACCAGATACGGAACGCGGGTACTACACAAAAAGGTACACGAGTCAGTGAGCTATGCCGCGCGGCGGCGGCGCCACGCTGCGTAGCTCGACGTAGCTAGTAGATACTGAATTGTGTACCTTTTAGTGTAGTAGATAAGGTCTGTAATTGTATTTCTATCTTGAAAACTGCGCGTCGCGTCGCGTCTCGCTGTGAACTGACCCTAAGGTTACAGTTGGGTTATTGCTATGGACAAGCCTGAATCTTTATTCTCGTTACTATAAGGTTGCTGTTGGCTTATTGCTGTCAGTAGTAAAATAACTATGAAAGGACTGTACTTGCGGATTACAGATGAAATGAACAATTGTCATTTTATTCGACAGCAAAACATTAACACATTTTTTTTTTACATTTACATTGCGATCAATTATTTATCGCAATGTCTTTCATTCTCACAGTTAAGAGTCGCGCTGACCGCACGCTGATCGTCGGCGCGGACAGCGAAACGTATGAGCCGTCAGCGCTGAGCGGTCAGCATTACTCAGAAACGCTACCTTACTACATAGCATATTGACCCATCAGCGCTGACCATCAGCGTGCGGTCAGCGCGACTCTAAAACCCGCCTAAATTGCGTTATTTACGTAGTTGAGTAGACGTATTTTTCAAACCTATGAAGCAATGGATTAGCAATTTCCTTTGAAGACCTTGGATTGGTGCGGTCCATGGCCCTATACGGGGCCCCGGTGTGGGCGCGTTCACTGCGGCGGCGAGCCGCCCACTACCTGAACGCGCCCCAGAAGGTGGTAGCCGTAAGGATCATCCGGGGCTACCGCACGATCTCTGGCGAGGCGGCAAGCCTCATTGCCGGACTGCCGCCATGGGATCTGGAGGCGATAGTCCTCGCGCGCCTGTATGAGTGGCGCGCGGAGGCACTACGCCGGGGGGAAGTTCCGCTTCCGCGGCAAATTGCTGCGGAGCGGACGGATCTCCGGCGCGATCTCATGGCGACATGGAAGGAGCGACTGTCGCAACCCAGCGCAGGGCACGCCGCGATAGCGGCGATAAGACCCCTCTTTGAGGAGTGGCTAGAGAGGCGCCACGGCGCCCTCACCTACCGCCTGACGCAGGTCCTCACCGGACACGGATGTTTCGGGAGGTTCCTGCACATCATCAGGCGGGAGGAAACGCCCGGGTGTCACCATTGCCAGGATTGCCCAGAGGACACGGTGGAGCACACGGTGGAGGTCTGCCCCGCTTGGGCGGAGCACCGCCGTGTCCTCGTAGAGGCGATCGGCAGCGGCGGCGACCTCTCGCGCCCGGCCCTGGTGCAAGCCATGGTCCGGGGCGAGAGGGAGTGGGAGGCAGTCACCTCCTTCTGCGAAGCAGTCATGCTAGCGAAGGAGGTGGCGGGACGGCTCAGGGAGAGAGCCTCCCGTCCCAGCCGCCGCGGGAGACGCTCCGGGCGTCGGGAGCCGCGCGACGACTCCCGGCCACCGTAGGCGCGGGCCTGCGGGCGGAGAGTAATGGGTAGCTCACCGTCCGATCAGGACCAGGCCCGTGCCGGACGGCGCGTACGTGTTCCACGCGCGCCTCAAAGAGATGTCAGCATCGAGGAGGGGCCCCATAGGGCCGAAGCCTGCCGGGTCAGCGGGATTGTCCGAAAGGGTTACCGCTGGCCCGGAACATAAAGGGCTAAGGAAGGAACACGGGTGGGTTTTAGTCAGTAAGAGTCTGACACTCCCTTCCGCTCCACCCAGAGCGGGAGGGGTCATTTGATGATTTCCCATCCGCAAAAAAAAAAAAAAAAGACCTTGGATTGTAATTGAAAGTATGTTACGAAATTAGGGTGTCGGTTAATCAGCAGAGAAACTCAATGGTAATAACAGAGAGTGGCAGATCTCGACGCTCGATTTGACATTGCTTGATGTTACCTAGAGATTAGAGGGGCCCGTGGCTAAATAATATCAGCCGCACAGGTCGATCGATCAGGTTAAGCTACGCTTGTCACGGTTGGTCTGTGGATGGGTGACCATCTTTACTTACCGTGACCCCTTCGTGCCTCGGAGAGCACGTTAAGCCGTTGGTCCCGGCTTCATTCGTGGATCTTTGACAGTCATTACGGGTAGTCAGAAGCCCGAAAGTCTGACAATCAGTCTTACCAAGGGGTATCGTATTACCCAGTAACTGGATTGTGGAGGTCAGATAGGCAGTCGCGCCATGTAAAATACTGGTATTCAGCTGCATCCGGTTAGACTGGAAGCCGACCTCAACATAGTAGGGAAAAGGCTAGGCAGATGATGTTTATCAAAACAAAAACGAATCGATCGGACGATCGTTGATGTTTAACAAAATTTTGTTGATGTCAACATAGTAAATCGAATGCATGCTCTTGACTTGAAAATCATACCAGAGACACCAAAATTGCTTTTCCGCCAACAAAGACCAATAAAATCACAAGCACATAATACTTTGACTCTGGTTAAGCCCTCATCGTCAATTCCTTTAACGTTGCAGAAACAAAAATAAAAAACAATATCGAGCGACGACGCCACAGCAAAACCCAATCTCATCATAACATCTTATTCAGCCTATATTGTTCCCACTGCTGGGACACAGGCCTCCCCTCTTTGAGAGGGAGTGGGTTTATAATCTACCACGCGGGCCCAGTTCGCCAAACCCAATCTATTTTATATAAATATACATCGTCGAGGATCATTAAAGCGCTGAAAGCATCTAATTCAATCAATGTCAATCAAGCTGCTTTAATTAAAGCAAGGTGACGAGCGTGTCGCATATGGGGGTTATTATAAAACAAGATGGTTGATGTGATGAGAGAATATATGGTGAAAATAGCGGAAGACGTGTAGTTAGGGAACACATTGTTGTTGGTTTAACAGCTTCGAGTCGGGATGATGAGGAACCAAAAAGTGGAATAAGTTTTGTTCACGCAGAGAAGGTGTGAATCATAGTCCGCGCCAGTTTTCTTGCTGCCGGGTTCCTTGTAGGTACTACGGAACCCTAAAAAAGACAACTGACTTATAAAAAAGAAACATTACACAGAGAAAAATAACTTTAATTTCGGAAGTCGCTGTCATTGGCATTTTCGTATTTTGACACCGACTTCCGAAATTAAAGTTATTTTCTCTTTGTGATGTTTTTTTTTAAACGGTGTTTTTTTTTTATAAAAACGTTTTTTTTTTTACTTTTTAGTGGTACCTAGCCCACACAAATTCACTTAACACTACTTGCTACGTAAATATCAGTGGCAGGCAGTTAATATAACATCATCAATATAAACTAATTAGAAAAAATCGTATTATTGAAGCTAACTCAAAAACTACCCAACTATGGGTGACCACCTCTGAAGCATACCTTATCCATTAAACATTAAAGAACAATTTTGCAAATCCGTCTATATGTATCAGATATCTATGATATATGATATATGCCAGAACATACATAAAAAAATATAAGCTTCTGAATTGAAAACCTCCTTTTTTGTATTCGGTTAAAAATTGTAACACACTGATAAAAAATCGAGCGATCTTCCGACATGCTACCGCTCAAATAATTATATTCATCATCCTTTTGGACACATTATCAACCAATGACATTTCCACTGCTGGGACACAGGCCTCTTATCTTCTAGAGGAGGTGGGCCGTAATCCACTAAATGGGCCCAGTGCGGGTTCACGGTGTTTTCCTTCATCGTTTTGAGAGCAGTGGTGATGAAATTATTTACACAAAGTAAAGCACCTGTCTGGGTTCCCTACGACCTCGACTCCCCTCGACTCGACACGTAAGTCGGAGCCGTTAATGGGCCACCACTGCTCTCAAAACTGTTCCCCTTTTGGACAAGAGAGCCTTAATACATATTAAAATGAACGAAGTTCAGTATCAAACCTAAAGGCCAATTCTCGTAATTAAAAACGTTCAAAATCGAATCGCAATCTCATCTCAGCGACAATCAATGTCAAAAACTTGTCAAAAAATTTAGGACAATTTGAGGTATTTTTGACAGATCGAGACTGAGATCAGACTGTGAACGCTCCTAAAACTACGAGAATCGCCTCCAAGGTTGTGACACAGAAAATCAGTAAGTTGACAGTTACTCCCCTATATTCCATCAAAAGCTTACTTTATCCACAAAAAATAAAATAAAAATAAAACATCTCTCGGAATAAAGTTAACATTATCAGAACGTTTTTATTGAATCCCCGTTCACCCCATGAAATAAAAAACGTATAAAATGCACGTACGTACAGATTTTTACGATCCCTTCAACCTAATACACGGAAAGCCTACTAAACAACCCTAAAGTACTGCTTAAAATATTAACTCGAGCGTCAAAATCATATATTTCCGAACTCCCTACATCCCTACTAAGTATTCCTTTAAAATAATTCACTTTAAAAACAGCAGACCCTTCCTGAACTAACCGCCTTCACCTCGATCCATAAAGGTCTCAACTCCCAAAACGGGACAGACAAAATTTAACTTAAAAGTTTGTACAAGAAAGATGTAAATTGTCTGCTGAAAATACCGCAACTTTCCTAAGGACCCAGATGGGCGCCAGTAATGAAAGAAAGACCGCATGCGGTGTAGCAAATTGCTTTCAGACGACACATTGCATTAGGGCAAGTAAATACCTACGTACTGTTATCTAACACGATTGTGTATATAGAGAGAACGTTATGGTCTAGTCAAAACATAGTTTCAATGGTTTCTACGATTGGATTTGGGAATTTCGCAGTCCAAATCTAATTTGTATGAGATTCAGGCTTTTGGAGCATTTCGAGACTTCGAGTAATGTTGTTTATTATATTTGTGAGAAACTAAGTGCCTCTCTTTATTTAATGGTGGCCCAGTGGTATCGGCAATTACTAATTCAACTATATTGTGTGTCCTACCGCTGCCTGGGCGTTTGTCCAGCTAGCTGAAACCCAGGGCGCTCTTCTTATCCTTCTTCCGGCAATAAGTAGGATAAGACTCAAACATAGTCATGACTCCTGTTATTAGTCTTGACATTTTCTTCTTGGCTGACTTCTTGTAACAACTATATTTTCATAAGTACCTAATAATGTGTTTTAAAATGTTCAAAAAATATCAAAGTGTATTTGTTTACTGATCTAAAAAATAAATAAAGACGTACTTTTTTTACTCATCAAAAATATCAATCCCAGATTCAATTTATTGTCCAATCGCACCAATTTCACAAGGATTTTTTTTTTCTTAATCTTTGTACAAATGAATTTTTATGTCGTAATTATTCAATAAATGATTATTAAGCGGTTTCAAAAAATATTGTTTATGATATATTTTTTAAATAGTATGGACAAGGCTTTACTATACTATTGAACTGGGCAGCGGAACATATCTCAATTCTCCATAGTTCAGTTGGTAATTGGACGATGGAAACATGTAATTTTCCCCATAGACCAATTGGTCAAATTTCAATTGGTCCATGGAGAGCACCTACAAGATTTCTTATGAAATGAGCATCACCTTTGTACCTATTTTTCTGTTCTGTTTTTTTTCTTGTGTGTACTTAAATGGTAAAATAAATAAATAAAAGTAAAGCCGAGCAGATAGCAACTTTTTATGAAAATATCGACATGGGTTCGGCAGAATAAATTAATAAAATATTCCTTCTGGATCATCGACCCGTATTGAGTCGACCATCCACGGGTAATAGCGCTACAAGATTCTTTTGGCACGTGGTGAATATCGGAACGAAGTGTCAACTTTTTTTTTTATACCTTCTTCAACCTGTGTTACCCCATAGCTTTCATTTGTTCTTTGTGGGTGGTCTTCTCCGACCAGTCTCCTGTAAACGGATCTAGGTCGTCACGCCAGCATTTCCTAGGCCTGCCTCGGCGACGACGGCCTTCTTGCGACACAAAATTAATTTCACAAAACAATTGTTGCACAATGTTTCCCAACAACGCCCTGTCACCTGTAATCGTCATTCGAACACCAACAGGGGACCTAAAAATGCCACTTTGGCAGAATCATAAAAGGATAACATTATGAATCATAATGTGGTGAAGACTGTCCGTGTTTTTCTTTTTTTCGCTGCACTACGTAGTTATAATCCAAGAGATTGGGATTGGATTTGGATTGGTATTTTAGCACAAACAAAAAAAAATTACTGAAAATTCCTTCACCAATGGGATTTGATAGGAATGACTTAACTGTCCATTATGATTCATAATGTTATTCTTTTATGATTCTGCCAAACTGGCCTTTTTAGGCACCCAGATCTTTGTACCGTCCTTTCACAGTTATTTCACCTCTGATTTTGCATCACTGTCCAAATCACTGTGATCTTTATTTTCATTACAATAAAGTTGCTTCTGTCGGAGATAAAATAACTGTGAACGAACTGTAGCAGTGTACGTAAGATGTGCTTGTGCACGTAGAGGTTTGCCACGTTAGCTGTGCGGTTAATTTGTTTGCTAGCCAGGCATTCGTGCGTGGCGTGTGGCGTGTGGGTTGCAGTGGACGATTCCGGCTTCATTTTTATATAAAACAGACAAACACAACACGTGCGTAGCTGAGTTGTGGGCTTCTGTGGAGCGATGCCTTTATACGAAGCTGAAAAGTTATTCAATGAAAATAGGTTATTAGCAAGGAGGGTAGAAACCTTTTCTGTCATCTATTTTTATAATTAGCATAGAATGATATCTCTCTTAATAATATACTATTATTTTTGTAAGTATTAAAAGGCAGATAGAAGCCTAATATACTTATTTATTATGTTGGTCAGAAACGGACCGTCAGAAACCATTTCTTGGAACAGACAGTGTTCACCAAATTATATTTCAGCACATTTATTCAGAGTTGAAATTCTATGGAATTCGTTATCACACTAATATAATAAAGGCGAAAGTTTCTTAGTGTATGTGTTTATTTGTTTGTTACTTCTTCACGCTCAAACGGCTGGACCAATTTTGATAAAATTTGGTATGAAGGTGGCTGACACCCTGAATTAATATATAGGCTACTTTTTATCCCGATATTCCCACGGGGTCGAAACTTATGCGGGTGAAACTGCGGGGCGCAACTAGTTTTCGATACACGTAAAAAAACAATGATTGTCAGTATTCAAACTAAGAATAAGATATACGTAGGTACTGTATTTTTTTATTCTTCTTCTTTGTGTTGCTGACAGGACAGTTACTCAAATTTAAAAAAATCCGTTAAAAAATTCTTGGCCCAAAACTTCGGCTCTTCCAAGGCATTATCTGTGGCAGCGCAGAGGTCACTTTAGCTGTATGTTTTGGGGCACAGAGGGCAGAATAGAAGGTAGAGAGTAGTTTTTGACGCACCTCCACATCCACACCCTACTGCCGTTCCGTCGAGGTAGCCCAACCTTATGAGGTTCGACTTTCACCTGCCCACTTGGGTTCGGAAACGGTTCAGGGACTTCTAAGTGGGCCATGGAACGATACAACCTGCAGGAATATGCTCGTTTGGTGGTAGATAGTGAGTAGGTGGGGGAAAGGAATCCTACCATAATTTGTAACGGGCGTCGAACCGGGTTACCTAGTAGGGACGCTGTCGATTTAAAGAAACTGTGCCTGGTTTTTAGCCGTTGCGTTGGTAATTGAGCGACAAATAGTCTCCTGTTTGTGTTTCCTCACTGCGGTTGCAACAGTCCAACCGGATGCAGCTGAATACCAGTATTTTACATGGAGCGACTGCCTATCTGACCTCCACAACCCAGTTACTGGATAATACGATATCCCTTGGTAAGACTGGTTGTCAGACTTTCGGGCTTCGGACTACCCGTAACGACTGTCAAAGATCCACGAATGACAGCCGGGACCAACGGCTTAACGTGCTTTCCGAGGCACGGAGGGGTCTCGGTATGTAAACCCATCCACAGACCAACCGCGGCAAGCGTAGCTTAACCAGATCGATCGACCTGTGCGGCTGTTATTACTTAGCCACGGGCCCCTCGGGCCCCACGGGCCCCTACAAAATCATTTCAATCCAACTAAAAACTTACTAACACATAACTCCATTCGAATAGCAACACATTCGAAAAACATGTAGGATAGATAGGTATATGAAACTCTGGGAAAATAGTCCAAAAATCCGGGTTCATAGTGTAGCAGAACGATAGCAAAAATGTCACAGCTCACAAAAGCGTTCTTGTGTGGTGGTCACTGACAGCGAATCATTATATCGGCGACACATTCGCGTTTTTGTCTTATGACAAGCCATGCTCCCGGTGAAATTTCACATAGACACTAATTTCAAATTTATTAACTAACTAGCCGTTGGAATATCGGGATAAAAGTAGCCTATATGTTAATCCAGGGTGTCAGCTACCTCTATTAAAGTTTTTATCAAAATTGGTCCAGCCGTTTGAGCGTGAAGAAGTAACAAACATATAAACATACACACACACCACACACACCCACACACTCACAAACTTTCGCCTTTATGATATTAGTGTGATATCAATTCGTACAAGAATACATTAAAAACCCCCAAACTAGGGATTTTAGAGGAAATGCGCTTGGTCTATTCTCCATATAAACGCTCTCGCCTGTTTTCTTTCTCGTTAATGACCAAAAAACAAAGATTTTTTACAGAATAATAAATATTAATTACTTGTATTTTTATAAGCACTAGAACCCTCAAAAAATGCCGATTTAAACCGCTGACAACAGAGGCCTAGTGTACAAATTTGACAATTTGTTTTTCTTTTTCATTAGAAAAAGAAAAACATAGGGACACAGTATAATAAATCCTTCTTATTCAGTTTATGAAATATCTTTTTTATCCCATCTATTCGAAAAGGACAACTTGTTTCGCCTTTAAGTGCATCCAAAGGTTGTGTTTTCTATAAGAAACTTTTAGCGGGCAGTAATGAGTTTTTAATCCTCTTTATAAGTGCGCTGCACTTTTTGCATTTCTTGAATTTCTTACAGGTAAGCACATCATGCTTATGCGTGTTAAACCGCGGGGCGCAGCTAGTATTTATATAAATGTCATTTCGCAGGTGAACCGGAGGTTGTCAGCTGTTTAACCGGTCCTGCCTGTGGGTGCCTCAATAAATTAAGGCCTCCAGCCAGGGCTTAAAAATCTTATAAAAAGCGATTACACGCTAAGGTACGGAGCTCATCTCAGCAGCAAGGGACAGGCTGGATTGGATCATAAACTGTGCTAGTTTATAATCCAATCCAGCCTGTCCCGCTGTACGCAATAGTTACGCAATAGTTAAACGTTGATTAAGAAAGCTTAGAAACTGCGCACTGCAAGCTACAATTCCCCAAAACGCGTCGAAGTGCTATCTCTTCCAATGAAGCGCATTTATCAATATCCTCTTGACAAAATGTACCTGCTAAATACACCAGCGGTGCTATTCTGTAAAAAGATCACCGTGATAACTTAGGTGAAGTGAGCTTCACGCGCGCCTCAAGGAGATTTCAGTACTAACTGACGGGGTCCACTAGGGCCGATGCCTGCCAGGGTCGCGGGTTGTTCGAAAGAGATACCGTGGCCCCTGGCACAGGCAACTGAAGGAACAGGGGTGGGTTTTAGTCAGTAAGAGTCTGACACTCCCTTCCGCTCCGCCCAGAGCGGGAGGGGTCATTTGATGATAGATAGATAAAAAAAAAAAAGTTGAAGTGAGGTTAAAGTGCGCTGTCATTCCACCTGATGCGAGGGATTGACACTATTGACAGCTCACTGTAAGCTCACTTCACTTAGGTTTTCACGATGAGATTTTTACAGAATAACATTACAGACAATGGGCCAGGTTTGTCGTTACCCGGCACCGGTGTGTAATTGACAAAATATGCTCCCCAGATACAATTGTATTGCATGGAATTCAAATATTATGTTAATTAATTATTCCGTAGATATTTCAATTTATTGGCTATTTATGTATAACCATAACATTTTCGTTATTAAGGATTGGAAAAACGGAGTTTTAATAGGATTGGCAAAACAACGTATCTACATCATAATAAATACTGCATAACTCATACCTATCTTGTTGTATGGCTATTCATGCGGTAATTACATAAACAAGGAAATAAAAAATAAATAGTTCTAAATGTTTATACAACATTAGTTTTTGTTTATACTAAACCCGAAAAGGGGTCATTGTACTCACCATTTTGAACAGCTTTTTCTATGGGACCAACCTTGAAATCGCGAAAAAAAAAAAAAAAACAGCTGTTCCATACATTTGTGTTTACTTACATCGACAAAATGTATGGAACAGCTGTTTTTTTTATGAGTACAATGAAAGTACTTTTCGGGTTTAGTATAAACAAAAACTAATGTTGTATAAACATAATATTTATAAAATGGAAACATTCGGGGTAACGACTTACGCACCTTTAATAATCTGTATCAAAGTTTCAGAACAGGCAGTGTTTGTGCAACAGGTTGGCATTTAAAAAAATTAAAATTTAAGGACATAGCATATTTTTGTAAAATGACAACAAAACAGTCGTAGACTTTTTTTGTTTGTTTTATTTTAGACAGTATCGAGTCCTTTCTAGACATCCTTAAAAAAAACTGAAATTCTTCTACATTTTCGCACCAGCCAACCTGCATTTAAAGCTCAGCCGTAAATATGCGGCCGCCCTTACAGCGCTGTATCGCTGAATCGTTAACTCGATGGAAGCGCCACACGTGCCGATATTAAAGCCCGATACGCCTGAACAATGCGGTTTTTGTTCAATTTATATCCACATCCACATACACACTGTGCCGTATAAAGCGCTTGCACGAAATAAGACACATGCTCTTACACGTTGGTTGGCATGCACGTGTCTACGTTATACAGCACTTGCTTAAATGTAGTTTAATAAACAAAAGAGGTTCAACCTATAATGCTCTTTCGTTATTAAATAACTATTTACGTTATCGTATAAACGTTATCAAATAGCATTGTCCCGCGGTTTCACCCGCATAAGTGTCGATCCGTGAATCCGTTATACGTCGCAGCCAACTGGTATAGTTAACCGCCTAGCCTTTTAACTAAACGATTAAAAGGTTAGACGGTTAACTAAACGGCGGCCGTTCAACTAACGGCCTGAATGGTATTCAATTATAGTTTAGGTTTGAACTGTGACCAATCACCGCGAGCTGAATTGGTCGCAGTAACTAAGCCAGGGCACCTCGACCAAATGGGTTAGGTTTGGATAGATCTGTGATCAACCGCGTGCGAGCTGAGAGAGCAAAGTGAGGCGAGCACTACTTCCAAGGCCAGGCGGTTAACTAAACGGCTAATTTAACCAGTTGGCTGATATATTACCGAAAAGTTTCATCAAAATCCGCTCACTAGTTTTTGCGTGAAAGAGTAAGACGCCCCCCCCACCTAGATGTCCATCTAGATGTCCATCTAGGTGGGGGGCGTCTCACACTACGCTTGTACGATACGACGATGTTTGGAAAGTGGCAGGGACAGACTGGATGCGGAAGGTGGAGGACAGGGTGTTGTGGCGCAGCCTGGGAGAGGCCTATGTCTAGCAGTGGACTGCGATAATTAGGCTGACTTAATTGATTACTTAAGTCCATCCTCTATTCAAATGTCTAAATTCACATAGAGAAATATATTTTTAACAATAGGGTATTTTTTTTAATAAAATTTTGCAATGGCTTATCACACTAATTGCAAAGTCCTTCATTTTGACATTTCAACAACATTCTTTGCGTTGCCTTCCGATTGTGAACGAAAGTGTTACGCAATAAAATTGTGGTGCTGAAGCCAGGCGCTTAAAATATTCGAACCTCCATGCCGCCATTTTTTTACCTTTGTAAAGCTTCTTAATTAAAGTAAACCTCAGTGGTTCAACAGCACATTTCTCCGGATAAATGACCGACGCAGTGATAAAACACTTTCACGAAGATCCTCTTAAGATAGTTTAAATACAAGGTTTATTTTAAATAATATTCTTGCTGAAATATTTGAAGGAATTTTTGTAAGACGCCTTTACAGCGGTTCTTTCGGTTAGGTATGTACATAATGTCTTATATTATTTTTCTTCAGACATGCAAAATTTAATTAAAATAAATTGGACATTGTACTCGTCATTATCAGCCTACAGAAGTCCACTGCAACACGCGTAGCATGACCTCCGTAGAAACGGGTTTTGTCGACGAAAGAATAGACAATATGCCAGATTATAGAAATATTTGTACGCAATCTACGCGTCTAAGCACGGCAATGTGTCATTTCGTCTATTCTTCCGTCGACAAAACGTTGTCATGCTACGCGTGCAGGACAAATAACTCTCCAATCTCCATTCAGCTCGATTCTTGGCAACTCTCTTCCAGCTGCTACCAGCCACCTTACGAAGAAACGTCGTTCCATCTAGCCTGAAGGCGTCCTACTTTACGTTTGCCGAATCACGGTATCTATTCAAGAACACGTCAACGATCATCAGTTCAATGGCTATTACGGCCGGCCATTGCCATTTCAACTTGCTTATTCCGTGAGCTACGAGTATATCGACAACTTTGGTTCTCTGCCTACTAATTATAAATATTTTTTTTTTGCTATTTGGGTCCGCTCTTGACCCGGATCACGCCCGATGGAAAGCGATGGATGAGGTCTATGATGAAACGAGCGTGCTCAGAAGATGGCTGTTCACTTTTGATTTGAAGCAGATGGGTTAAATGTGGGAGGGAACGCAGAGAGTTCCACATTTTGGCTATGCTCATAATAAACGGCTAATATGGCCGGCCCGTTGCCAATTCAGCTTGCTTATTCCGTGAGCTATGTCGACAAATCATTATCCTGCCCTTAATCCAATCTATATACGGTCGGGACTACATGTATTTTTACTCCATACTTCTCTACTAGTTGTCGTCATGGTAGTCAACCCCTTTTTTCTAGCTATACACCCTTACATTTTGATCGTTTTAATCCTTAAAAGGGGTATCTCATCATTAAAAAAAGTTGTTTATTGCCTCAAACGGTTACATTTACAAATGTGAATGAAACAGTAAGTAATTAATAATACTTGTGTTGGGAAAAAAAGTCTGTTGATCCATAATGTCGAGTTATGCTAACATAAATGTACGGATCAGCTGTTTTTTTTTTTTTTCGATTTCAGGGTTGGTCCCATAAAAGTTGTTCATAATGATTAGTACAATGACCCCTTATATGGATTAAAACGATCAAAACGTAAAGGTGTATAATTTTTCACAGTTCATCCATCGTTTCTTTGGTCTTCCCTACTCATGGGATCGTGTTGGAATGACGAATTTATAAAAATAGCAGACTTGGGCCGCAGGTTGCGCGTCGATGTCCCGTCACCCTGTATAGCACTATACACTAATACCGACAATAAACAAAAACCATTTCTTTGTATAGCACTTCTAATAAATAAAAGCACTTTTAATTCTAAAAGCCTTCCACAATTTTCACCAAATTAAAATAGAAAGAATAATATCTTAATAGCTCCTGCTAAATTGGTAGTCAACATCTTAACCCTATAAAGAGCACCCGCCGGCGTCACTTTGAAGTTTAAACCCTCCAATTTATATAATTGAAACTTTATCTTGTTTTGTGTCAGTCTGTTCTGACCACAAAATAAATCGGTACAGAAGGCTGGCTTCATACAAACGCGTAAGCACCCGCTTATTCTCGTAGCTGTAATAATCTGTATCCGTCATTTATTTTCGTTGCTTATACAGGGTCAAATGGTGGCTTTTAACAGAGAAGTGGAAAGAGAGTAGGGAGGCCTTTGCCCTGCAGTGGGATATCACAGGCTAATAATAATAATAATACAGGGTCAGGTAACGGGGGGGCCCGTGGCTAAATAATAACAGCCGCACAGGTCGATCGATCAGGTTAAGCTACGCTTGCCGCGGTTGGTCTGTGGATGGGTGACCATCTTTACATACCGTGACCCCTCCGTGCATCTGAAAGCAAGTTAAGCCGTTGGTCCCGGCTGTCATTCTTGGATCTTTGACAGTCGCTACACCCGTAATGACTGGTTGACACTGAGACTGGTTGTCAGACTTTTCGGGCTTCTGACTACCCAAACCAACTTTCCCAACTATTTTGGGGACAGCTTCTAGTCTTACCGGATGCAGTTGAGTACCAGTATTTTACGTGGAGCGACTGCCTTTCTGACCTCCACAACCCAGTCACTGGGTAATACGAAACCCCTTGGTAAGACTGGTTGTCAGAATTTCGGGCTTCTGACGACCCGTTACGACTGTCAAAGATACATGAATGACAGCCGGAAGTCTGGAACCAACACTGTAACTGTCTTGGTCTGTAAAGATGGTCACCCATCCACAGACCAACTGCGGCAAGCGTAGCTTAACCTGATCGATCAACCCATGCGGCTCTTATAACTTTACTCACAAGCTCTCTCTCTCTGTGGTATACAATAAAGTATATATATGACGGAGAAGGTATGTGTGTCTCGTCATTATCAGCCATATTTTAACTAGTTTGGGCGTACTATTGGGTAGTGTTGGTTATTGCGCAACAGAAAAAAGGTTTTTGGTTCAAATTAGATTATAATTTCACGAACAAATCAACGACACCAGCGAATCACACACTGTAGGTACGCGACACAACCAGATACGGAACGCAGGACAGTTTCTGAGCACATGTGGTTCGTACGATGTCCAATGTCCAGGAGTGTCGTTCAACCTCGCTGCACGCTCTCTTCTACTCCCCACCAACTCAGGCTAGACTCTGTCAAGCGCCACCAGATGAGCTAGCGCTACGCTAGCGTTCCGAATAGTCAAAGGAATGACCGGATGCGACATATAAATAAATAAATAGACGCGCTTAAATAATAATAATCTGATCCAGCCTGTCCCATCTTGCTGCCCTCTCCCAGCGACGCCCTAAGCCGAGGTTCGTACCCCACAGGGGGTGCCCTTAGCGTGTAGTCGCTTAGTTTTTAAGTTTTTTATGCCCTGGCTGGAGGCCTTAATTTATTGAGGCATCCACAGGAAAGCCCGGTTAAGCAGTCGACAACCCCTAAGGTTGAACTGCAAGATACCCATTCCAAAAAAAAAAAGTACATTCGTCTATTTCATACAAATGCCAGTCGCGAGTGCGCTTGCACTCGCTGTACGTGAAGCGTGTCTATGTGTATATTCGTCAGTTTTTGCTAATTGTATAGAACCTTCTGTGTGTATATATTTTGTCCTGTAACTTCATCATTTTCCTGTTTAGTAATCCTTTCGTAATCAAATACTTGAGTTTCGCGAATACGGTGGCAGTTTTGGACTTTTCTGGGGCTCGCTATCTTTAGAGGGTTTTGGGAAATTATGGACGCGCTTGTCGCTGTTTCTTGTTTTGAGTTTCTGTTTTGTAATGAGTGTGTTTCAATTTGTGTGTTACTCGTTATTAAATTAGTACGTAATGTAAACCTCTCTGAAGTTTTTTTCTTCTTGCTTCTTAGTCTTATTACCTTTTGCCAACATGCAATTTATTTTCTCAAATTCAATACAAACATTTCAACTCCAAATAATAATGAGCCTACAATTAATTATCAAACGATTTTAAAGGTATGTGTATCCAAGAAGTCTCAATAGGGCAAATAATGTCTTCACTTTCAACTCAAGAAAAACACACCTTTCAGCATTCAGCACACACCACCCTCACAACATTGCAAGGTGACATACAACTCAATGTCAAACACTACTGAAACCCTTCACTGAAATTAATTGTCGCAAATTCCAATGTGTAATTTTTTGTAAATTCGGTTATTAATATTAAATCAAATTATACGTTTTTAAGTGGCGATGAAGTGATGATTATTTTTCCGAGAAGTTAGCTCCTATGGTAAAAATATTAATTGCGACATCTAGTTGTGCCTATTTGAAACAATTTGTTTAAAACTTTTTCTTAACTATCAATGCTTATAGTTCTGGCTTACGCCCACAGATGTCGTTACGTCTGTCATTCCCTCAATGACATAATGACAGCTCTTAGTGTTGGGAAACGGACGATTAACTCGTATCGATAATTTAGTTTAGGGTCGAGACATAGTCGACATACTCTTATCTATATCTTTTATTCTGTTTCTGCTGCACTTCGATTTTGTTTATTTAGGTTTAATTTCGATTTTCTTATTTACTTGTTGCATGTTAAGTTAGATTAATTCTTACAGGGTTTCTCCTTTTTTTTGTCGGAAAGGGGGTACTGCAGTATTACTAATTACTGCATATTATGTTTTCAACATTCCATCCTTCTTTAAGATTTTATGCAACCTTTTTTTGGTCGTTTTTCTGATTTAAAAAATCAAACTTTTGAATTTTGAACTGATGCTGTCAAAATGAAATTTTTCTCTTGAAGTTTGGCAGAGGTTTTTTGGTGTTCATTGCTGAAGGTTGCAATTTTTTTTTTCTTTGCTGATAATCATAAAGATATTATGAAAAATACGTCCTTAATCATCTAAATTGGATTTATGTGAAGTCTTCGACATATAGTTATATGTTGATCTTTTGATCTTATCAGGTATGTGTATTTCTACTCGTTACCTATTTTTTTGGTAAAAGTGGTTCAGCTTGTTACAGCATTCTTAATGTGCGTTATTTTGTTTAGGATACGCCTGAAAATATAAGACGTAACAAGCCGAGTTTTCGGCCTTACCCTACCCCTATGCACTAATCTGTTCCTGGATTTTTTTGAATGAGTTGAGGAGTGGAGATCTATTCGAGGGAGCAGTTTCAAAACCATACCGACCAGATGTGAAATGGAATTCAAGATATAATTCAGAGAGAAATAATCCAGGATCCATCAGTTTTTTTATTATTGATTTTTTACTAATATTACTGTCGTTTATAAATAATAGTTTCGTGTAACTTTAATTGCAGAATACAACAGGTTTTTATATCGTTCGTTCACTATTGGTGCTACGCGATCGTAACAAAAATTACAGTTGCAACTGCAGTTTAACTCGACGCGTAGGTAATCTAACTAAATTTTGAAATTTTATTCAATGAACAAAAAAAACCTCAAGTATTAAATTTTTTTCTTTAAGTTTTTGTAATTTTTTGTAAATTCGGTTATTAATATTAAATCAAATTATACGTTTTTAAGTGGCGATGAAGTCGTTTCCTTTTTATATCGCTACAAAATGGCGCCCGAAGTAAAAGTAAGTAATTTTATTGATTCTGATTACTGAAATATCATTTTTTTTTCTGTTTCTGTGAGGATGGTTGCTCATCCGAGCAAATTTTAATGTTTTATTTCTATATGTTTCAGGAGTTCAGAAATTTATTTCTCATTCTGTCAAACAAGATCGTTGCTATGGTTACCAGTGTTATGCTGTGATCTATCAAAAGGTACTCTATGGCTGTGATTGACAACTTCTGTTAACCCTTCTATTGCTGATGGTGTTCGTTATTATAATGTGCTATGTTATGATGCAATATAAATGATAACTTTGTAGAACCTTAAAACATATAAAACGCTTTTATTTCTTCTCGTTAAATACATCTTTATCCTGGGTTTTATTCCACTCCTTAGTTAGAAGTAGTTAACATCCTGTAGTGTATGATTGGTGTGCGAATGATTTAGACTTCGTGGCTAAGGTAAGCGTTGATTTTGCACGGTTGTCTGCTAGATTCTATTTGATTTTTTTTTGTGATTCTAGCCCACCTGTACGTTGTTTGTTTTTTGGTGCAGATGGTTTACTAGTTTCTATTTGTTTCTCTTTGAATTCTTAGCCCAGCCGTTCCTGTGATGTCACGTCGTCGTACCATTCCTCTACCAGCCATATATTGCTGGTTACCTAACACTTTCGTGCTACGTGGAACCCCGTATATTTGTTGGTTTTGTCTTTACTTTGGCAGTTGAGGGTTGTTTCTTTGTTGTTTCCTGACTGCCTTAGTTAGCTTTCGATTTTTTAGCGTTGTGATTCGTTTAGTGTTAAGTTTGTTAGGGACTGATGCTTTTATTTTTGCCATTCAGTTTCCCATCAGACTGATCACTGCATTTCTAGCTTTTTCTAAGTACATTCATATTATCACATTTGCCTATTTAACTTTGTTTTGTCCTTTTTGCATCCTAACATAGCAGACGAAGGTTATTCCTATCTCTATATTAAAAACTTTTTAGACAAAATATTGATTTTAGAGAATTCGTCTTCGGACATTTTTTCAATTTACTAATTTCTTTCTAACTCTAAAAACCTTGGACTTATTGACTTAATTCAAACGGGATTATTGGTTTTAAACGTAATCCTCTCATATGGCACTATAATTACGTGAATATTCCTTTAAACAAAAAAACTCTTTTTCAAGTTACGTAATTATTTCATCATTTTTCTTAATACATTAAAATTTTCAAATTTTCTACTTTAATTATTCCTAACTGATTCTAATACGAAAGACTTATAACATCGTTCGTACTTTGAGTCTGTTCCCTTTTTTAACCGACTTCAAAGAAGGAGGTTCTATTTTTTTTAATTTACGATTTCCTTAAACTAGCTAGTCCACCTGTCAATGTGAGCTTCATCATCGTCATCAGAGTATGGTGTAATTCCTTCTTTCTTTTTGAAATCCAGGTCTATTGAAAACTCAGCAGTTTTTCCCTGCAGTAGTTCTATTCTCTATGTATGATATCATGATAGGGAAGGCCTTATGCGTTCTACCCGTGCATATGGTCAGACTCTAAGCCTCAATTTAGCTGAAAGTCGGGCTCAACACGCGTAGAATAATTCTTCCTTTATCAAGATTTTTTTTTTTGCCTGCTCTTTTTCTATTCTTTATGTATGATAGGGAAGGTCTTATGCGTTCTACCCGTGCATATGGTCAGACTCTAAGCGTCAATTTAGCTGAAAGTCGGGTTCAAACACGCGTAGAATAATTCTTCCCTTATCAAGTTTTTTTTTGCCTGCACTAGTTCTATTCTTTATGTATGATAGGGAAGGTGTTATGCGTTCTACCCGTGCATATGGTCAGACTCTAAGCGTCAATTTAGCTGAAAGTCGGGCTCAAACACGCGTAGAATCATTCCTCCCCTTTCAAGTTTTATGAGAATATTGCATAAAGTTCTCATGGTTCCTACTCGTACTAATAGTCAGACTCAAGGCGTAAATTTAGCTGAAAGTCGGACTCAGTACGCATCGAACTTATCATCCTTAGCAGAAGTTTATGCGAAAGTCGCTGATAATCTTTCTATGGCTTTCCTCCGTAATTCGCGAGCTTATAATTCGCATCGTTTACGTTGAATGTTAGTGACATTGTATGGAGAAAGAATTTTTCCAGATTCTTCTGATGATGATTATTTTTCCGAGAAGTTAGCTCCTATGGTAAAAATATTAATTGCGACATCTAGTTGTGCCTATTTGAAACAATTTGTTTAAAACTTTTTCTTAACTATCAATGCTTATAGTTCTGGCTTACGCCCACAGATGTCGTTACGTCTGTCATTCCCTCAATGACATAATGACAGCTCTTAGTGTTGGGAAACGGACGATTAACTCGTATCGATAATTTAGTTTAGGGTCGAGACATAGTCGACATACTCTTATCTATATCTTTTATTCTGTTTCTGCTGCACTTCGATTTTGTTTATTTAGGTTTAATTTCGATTTTCTTATTTACTTGTTGCATGTTAAGTTAGATTAATTCTTACAGGGTTTCTCCTTTTTTTTCTTGGAAAGGGGGTACTGCAGTATTACTAATTACTGCATATTATGTTTTCAACATTCCATCCTTCTTTAAGATTTTATGCAACCTTTTTTTGGTCGTTTTTCTGATTTAAAAAATCAAACTTTTGAATTTTGAACTGATGCTGTCAAAATGAAATTTTTCTCTTGAAGTTTGGCAGAGGTTTTTTGGTGTTCATTGCTGAAGGTTGCAATTTTTTTTTTCTTTGCTGATAATCATAAAGATATTATGAAAAATACGTCCTTAATCATCTAAATTGGATTTATGTGAAGTCTTCGACATATAGTTATATGTTGATCTTTTGATCTTATCAGGTATGTGTATTTCTACTCGTTACCTATTTTTTTGGTAAAAGTGGTTCAGCTTGTTACAGCATTCTTAATGTGCGTTATTTTGTTTAGGATACGCCTGAAAATATAAGACGTAACAAGCCGAGTTTTCGGCCTTACCCTACCCCTATGCACTAATCTGTTCCTGGATTTTTTTGAATGAGTTGAGGAGTGGAGATCTATTCGAGGGAGCAGTTTCAAAACCATACCGACCAGATGTGAAATGGAATTCAAGATATAATTCAGAGAGAAATAATCCAGGATCCATCAGTTTTTTTATTATTGATTTTTTACTAATATTACTGTCGTTTATAAATAATAGTTTCGTGTAACTTTAATTGCAGAATACAACAGGTTTTTATATCGTTCGTTCACTATTGGTGCTACGCGATCGTAACAAAAATTACAGTTGCAACTGCAGTTTAACTCGACGCGTAGGTAATCTAACTAAATTTTGAAATTTTATTCAATGAACAAAAAAAACCTCAAGTATTAAATTTTTTTCTTTAAGTTTTTGTAATTTTTTGTAAATTCGGTTATTAATATTAAATCAAATTATACGTTTTTAAGTGGCGATGAAGTCGTTTCCTTTTTATATCGCTACAAAATGGCCTTATGCGTTCTACCCGTGCATATGGTCAGACTCTAAGCCTCAATTTAGCTGAAAGTCGGGCTCAAACACGCGTAGGTAATCTAACTAAATTTTGAAATTTTATTCAATGAACAAAAAAAACCTCAAGTATTAAATTTTTTTCTTTAAGTTTTTGTAATTTTTTGTAAATTCGGTTATTAATATTAAATCAAATTATACGTTTTTAAGTGGCGATGATGTCGTTTCCTTTTTATATCGCTACAAAATGGCGCCCGAAGTAAAAGTAAGTAATTTTATTGATTCTGATTACTGAAATAACATTTTTTTTTTGTTTCTGTGAGGATGGTTGCTCATTCCGAGCAAATTTTAATGTTTTATTTCTATATGTTTCAGGAATTCAGAAATTTATTTCTCATTCTGTCATACAAGATCGTTGCTATGGTTACCAGAGTTATGCTGTGATCTATCAAAAGGTACTCTGTGGCTGTGATTGACAACTTCTGTTAACCCTTCTATTGCTGATGGTGTTCGTTATTATAATGTGCTATGTTATGATGCAATATAAATGATAACTTTGTAGAACCTTAAAACATATAAAACGCTTTTATTTCTTCCCTTTAAATACATCTTTATCCTGGGTTTTATTCCACTCCTTAGTTAGAAGTAGTTAGCATCCTGTAGTGTATGATTGGTGTGCGAATGATTTAGACTTCGTGGCTAAGGTAAGCGTTGATTTTGCACGGTTGTCTGCTAGATTCTATTTGATTTTTTTTTGTGATTCTAGCCCACCTGTACGTTGTTTGTTTTTTGGTGCAGATGGTTTACTAGTTTCTATTTGTTTATCTTTGAATTCTTAGCCCAACCGTTCCTGTGATGTCACGTCGTCGTACCATTCCTCTACCAGTCACATATTGCTGGTTACCTAACACTTTCGTGCTACGTGGAACCCCGTATATTTGTTGGTTTTGTCTTTACTATGGCAGTTGAGGGTTATTTTTTTGTTGTTTCCTGTCTGCCTTAGTTAGCTTTTGATTTTTTTTAGCGTTGTGATTCGTTTAGTGTTAGTTTGTTAGGGACTGATGCTTTTATTTTGCCATTCAGTTTCCCATCAGACTGATCACTGCATTTCTAACTTTTTCTAAGTAGTACATTCATATTATCACATTTGCCTATTTAACTTTGTTTTGTCCTTTTGCATCCTAACATAGCAGACGAAGGTTATTCCTATCTCTATATTAAAAACTTTTTAGACAAAATATTGATTTTAGAGAATTCGTCTTCGGACATTTTTTCAATTTACTAATTTCTTTCTAACTCTAAAAACCTTGGACTTATTGACTTAATCCAAACGGTATTATTGGTTTTAAACGTAATCCTCGCATATGGCACTATAATTACGGGAATATTCCTTTAAACAAAAAACCTCTTTTTCAAGTTACGTAATTATTTCATCATTTTTCTTAATACATTAAAATTTTCAAATTTTCTACTTTAATTATTCCTAACTGATTCTAATACGAAAGACTTATAACATCGTTCGTACTTTGAGTCTGTTCCCTTTTTTAACCGACTTCAAAGAAGGAGGTTCTATTTTTTTTAATTTACGATTTCCTTAAACTAGCTAGTCCACCTGTCAATGTGAGCTTCATCATCGTCATCAGAGTATGGTGTAATTCCTTCTTTCTTTTTGAAATCCAGGTCTATTGAAAACTCAGCAGTTTTTCCCTGCAGTAGTTCTATTCTCTATGTATGATATCATGATAGGGAAGGCCTTATGCGTTCTACCCGTGCATATGGTCAGACTCTAAGCCTCAATTTAGCTGAAAGTCGGGCTCAAACACGCGTAGAATAATTCTTCCTTTATCAAGATTTTTTTTGCCTGCTCTTTTTCTATTCTTTATGTATGATAGGGAAGGTCTTATGCGTTCTACCCGTGCATATGGTCAGACTCTAAGCGTCAATTTAGCTGAAAGTCGGGCTCAAACACGCGTAGAATAATTCTTCCCTTATCAAGTTTTTTTTTGCCTGCACTAGTTCTATTCTTTATGTATGATAGGGAAGGTCTTATGCGTTCTACCCGTGCATATGGTCAGACTCTAAGCGTCAATTTAGCTGAAAGTCGGGCTCAAACACGCGCAGAATCATTCCTCCCCTTTCAAGTTTTATGAGAATATTGCATAAAGTTCTCATGGTTCCTACTCGTACTAATAGTCAGACTCAAGGCGTAAATTTAGCTGAAAGTCGGACTCAGTACGCATCGAACTTATCATCCTTAGCAGAAGTTTATGCGAAAGTCGCTGATAATCTTTCTATGGCTTTCCTCCGTAATTCGCGAGCTTATAATTCGCATCGTTCAGCCGTCACGTTGAATGTTGGTGACATTGTATGGAGAAAGAATTTTTCCAGATCTTCTGATGATGATTATTTTTCCGGGAAGTTAGCTCCTATAGTAAAAATATTAATTGCGACATCTAGTTGTGCCTAATTGAAACAATTTGTTTAAAACTTTTTCTTAACTATCAATGCTTATAGTTCTGGCTTTCGCCCACAGATGTCGTTACGACTGTCATTTCCTCAATGACAATGTCAGCTCTTAGTGTTGGGAAACGGACGATTAACTCGTATCGATAATTTAGTTTAGGGTCGAGACATAGTCGACATACTCTTATCTATATCTTTTATTCTGTTTCTGCTGCACTTCGATTTTGTTTATTTAGGTTTAATTTCGATTTTCTTATTTACTTGTTGCATGTTAAGTTAGATTAATTCTTACAGGGTTTCTCCTTTTTTTCTTGGAAAGGGGGTACTGCAGTATTACTAATTACTGCATATTATGTTTTCAACATTCCATCCTTCTTTAAGATTTTATGCAACCTTTTTTGGTCGTTTTTCTGATTTAAAAAATCAAACTTTTGAATTTTGAACTGATGCTGTCAAAATGAAATTTTTCTCTTGAAGTTTGGCAGAGGTTTTTTGGTGTTCATTGCTGAAGGTTGCAATTTTTTTTTTCTTTGCTGATAATCGTAAAGATATTATGAAAAATACGTCCTTAATCATCTAAATTGGATTTATGTGAAGTCTTCGACATATAGTTATATGTTGATCTTTTGATCTTATCAGGTATGTGTATTTCTACTCGTTACCTATTTTTTTGGTAAAAGTGGTTCAGCTTGTTACAGCATTCTTAATGTGCGTTATTTTGTTTAGGATACGCCTGAAAATATAAGACGTAACAAGCCGAGTTTTCGGTCTTACCCTACCCCTATGCACTAATCTGTTCCCGGATTTTTGAATGAGTTGAGGAGTGGAGATCTATTCGAGGGAGCAGTTTCAAAACCATACCGACCAGATGTGAAATGGAATTCAAGATATAATTCAGAGAGAAATAATCCAGGATCCATCAGATTTTTTTTATTATTGATTTTTTTACTAATATTATTGTCGTTTATAAATAATAGTTTCGTGTAACTTTAATTGCAGAATACAACAGGTTTTTATATCGTTCGTTCACTATTGGTGCTACGCGATCGTAGCAAAAATTACAGTTGCAACTGCAGTTTAACTCGACGCGTAGGTAATCTAACTAAATTTTGAAATTTTATTCAATGAACAAAAAAAAACCTCAAGTATTAAATTTTTTTCTTTAAGTTTTTGTAATTTTTTGTAAATTCGGTTATTAATATTAAATCAAATTATACGTTTTTAAGTGGCGATGAAGTCGTTTCCTTTTTATATCGCTACAAAATGAGTCCCTGTTCGGGCGCCATTTTGTAGCGATATAAAAAGGAAACGACTTCATCGCCACTTAAAAACGTATAATTTGATTTAATATTAATAACCGAATTTACAAAAAATTACAAAAACTTAAAGAAAAAAATTTAATACTTGAGGTTTTTTTTTGTTCATTGAATAAAATTTCAAAATTTAGTTAGATTACCTACGCGTCGAGTTAAACTGCAGTTGCAACTGTAATTTTTGCTACGATCGCGTAGCACCAATAGTGAACGAACGATATAAAAACCTGTTGTATTCTGCAATTAAAGTTACACGAAACTATTATTTATAAACGACAATAATATTAGTAAAAAAATCAATAATAAAAAAAATCTGATGGATCCTGGATTATTTCTCTCTGAATTATATCTTGAATTCCATTTCACATCTGGTCGGTATGGTTTTGAAACTGCTCCCTCGAATAGATCTCCACTCCTCAACTCATTCAAAAATCCGGGAACAGATTAGTGCATAGGGGTAGGGTAAGACCGAAAACTCGGCTTGTTACGTCTTATATTTTCAGGCGTATCCTAAACAAAATAACGCACATTAAGAATGCTGTAACAAGCTGAACCACTTTTACCAAAAAAATAGGTAACGAGTAGAAATACACATACCTGATAAGATCAAAAGATCAACATATAACTATATGTCGAAGACTTCACATAAATCCAATTTAGATGATTAAGGACGTATTTTTCATAATATCTTTACGATTATCAGCAAAGAAAAAAAAAATTGCAACCTTCAGCAATGAACACCAAAAAACCTCTGCCAAACTTCAAGAGAAAAATTTCATTTTGACAGCATCAGTTCAAAATTCAAAAGTTTGATTTTTTAAATCAGAAAAACGACCAAAAAAGGTTGCATAAAATCTTAAAGAAGGATGGAATGTTGAAAACATAATATGCAGTAATTAGTAATACTGCACTATGTAAAGTAGGCTCATTCCGAATTACGTGTCAATCGGGACCTGTATCAACATCAATTTTATTCACATCAGCCGTACGCCTAACGAGTTGCTAAAGGCGCGTCTAAACGGGCCATTTTTTTTTCGGCTCCAATAAGTTGCTGGCAACATTCTGCAATATTTTGAGTATGGCTAAGTTTAGAACCTATTTGAGGCAATATTAAATGTTACCGGGCCATTGCTCCGTTATCGAGTATTTAAATGTTGCCGACATTTCTGTTGTTTTGTTGTATCATCTTCAATCAAACTTAATAATCTTAAATTTATTAATTCTCTGACAGACAACGCACAGCCTAAGCCGCGGGGTTTAAATCATGAAATTATGCACAAGCGTTTAATTTACAACGTCGGTGAGTAGCAATAGTGTAACTTCATTACTTATATAAATATATATTAAGTGTTTTTTTAGAATGGCAGCTTGTATCTTCTTTAAATTCATGTGCCTAATTGTTATCTTTTAATTGTGCTATTGTTTTGTTGTGTTAAAAAGGAAAAAGGGAGTTAAATGGGGGATGAAAGTTTTTATAAAAGTTCGTATATAGCTGGGAAATCCCATCGGGCATACGGTTTGTGTCATAATTATGTGCATCTCATTCGCGTCGGTTGTTCTATACATTTCAATCGGGTTCACCAGCTGCTATAGCTATGACTGTAGCCCATGTAAAAGACAAGGGTCATACTGTTGAAGATACAGGGCGGCAAGGACATCGACACACAACCTGTTATCATTTATTACTGCTTATGGCCCCCAGAAGTAGGATAAAACTATTCTAGCTCTATTAAAAAAAAAATGCTGTTCATCAACAAAAAAGTTGCCGTAAAAGGTCACCACAAGCCACACATTTCAGTGAAAAAAACACCAATTTAGAAGCGCCCTAAAGGAAATTATTCGTACGAATTTTATTAAAGCATTTGGCCTTGCAAATGTCAATGGTAGGTGTTTGACGGCACGTATGCTTTTGAAGGGAATTCAAATTAAAGGAGTTTAATGTGGAATATGGGAATTCGAAATGTTTTAATGTGGAAGACTTGTATGCTGTGTTGTATTATATTTTATTACAGGTTGAGATGCCTTTGTTTTGTTGTCTCAAGAATTTGTGTTGTTGGCAACAAACTTTTTTGGAACGAAGTTCTTTAACGGAGCTTTCGGTAGGAGTAAACTGGTAGAAATCATCACGTAACAAAAAGCCTTATGGACTTGCGACTTTTTATTATTGTAAAAGAAAGAGAGAGAGAGTTTTCATGGTTTTGAGCAGATTCAAGATGGCGATGGCGGCTGCAAATTCTATAAACATTTTCGTCATTGGCGTCGTTTTACATAGTTTTCGAGGGTGCTAAAGCCGATACATTAAAAGACAAAAAAAAAACGTGTGAGGTCGGGGGACGTGGGGCAAAATGACGGTGAAGTTCAAAATGAAAATCCAAAATGACGGCTGCAAAAATTTCAAAATGACGAAAAAAAATTATATTTATTTAGCCTTCATCTTGAATTTTCATTTGAATTTTCATTGTACTTTCGAAGTTTTTCTTGGACATCACTGACGTGAAGGTTGAAGAAATCATTGTGAAGAAATCATCATCTGCCCAGCCTTTTCCCAACTATGTTGGGGACGGCTTCCAGTCTAACCGGATGCAGCTGAATACCAGTATTTTACATGGAGCGACTGCCTATCTGACCTTCACAACCCAGTTACTGGGTAATACGATACCCCTTGGTAAGACTGGTTGTCAGACTATCGGGCTTGTGACTCCCGTAACGACTGCCAAAGATCCACGAATGACAGCCGGAACCAACGGCTTAACGTGCTTTCCAAGACACGGATGGGTCACGGTATGTAAAGATTTCCCATCCACAGACCAACCGCGGCAAGCGTAGCTTAACCTGATCGATCGACCTGTGCGTCTGGGTTTGAACTCACGACCTACAACTCGTAAGTCGGGCCCGATACCACTGGGCCACCCCTGCTCCCACCTCCTCTCCAACACAGTATAGGTACATATTATTATTATCTGGGGGCACGGGAGTGCCCCCGCCAAGACGAGCCAAGCGAAGCGCAAGGGCACTACCTACCTTTTCTCGAAGCACTTCGTCGTATTTTTGAACCTTCATAACTTGGGTTTGGATTATACCAGATAAACAAAATTTTCGGGATATGATGTCAGTAGTTGACTTATCTATACTAATTAAGGCTTTCATCCCGGGAATCTCGGTCTCGAAAATTTCGAGAGTCTCGACGATTTTTTGGTATTTTCGAGACTCGAGACTAACATTTTCGGTCTCGGGAATAACGAGACTTTTGAGACTTGTTACATCTACTAAACCAACAGTCATTTTTTATCATGGTTACAGAGTTCACTGAATCAGAGTATACTAGGCTACATTGGAAGCAATCTCAAATTCACTAGGTATCATGAAAGTGACCTTAGACCGTCTACACAGGGCGTAGACGAGACGTTACTCTTTTAACAGCGGATACTGCACTAAATTTCTGCCTAAAGAAATTGGACTTACAGCAAAGTTTTTTGAGCGTAAGTCTCGCCAATCCACTGCGCATCCTTAGACTGATTGAGGCAAGTTACAAGTATCTTAGATTAAGTGTTTTTTTTTACATTGTTCTCACAGAGAAGTAACAAGAATAATGTACCCAGGATTTTGGTTTCTTGCCCGTTCTTCTCCATAGAGATCTACGTTTTGGAATGGGCAACGAGCTTCAACTTTCTGACTAACTGACCGACTATTTAATTTTTACAATTCAAAAGTGCCTGTATATGGTTTAATTTAAATAAATGCTTTGAGTTGAGTTTGAGCTTACAATACTTGCACAGTCCTTCTCAGTTTTTTTTTTAAAAAAAGCTTGATGCAACAGCTGAAATTACAGTGTCTTTAAAAGAATTGTGTGTAATTGTTGTGTAAAGGTTAAATACATCCACAACTGACAAATCTGACAAATGATGCGACGATTGCGGAGCTCACAAGTTTGACTACAGAAGAATAGCTGGAATCTGAGCTTAATAATTAGTTAAACCCCTAGGAAGACAAAGGACAGAATATAACTTCCATGTCTATCCATGACTTGCAAACGTAGAAAAATCGTAAAGGTTTTTTTTTTTTATTTGCGTTTGTTTAATAAAGTACTTGATTAAAATATCTAGTTTTGACTGCCTAATTGCATAGCCTATAAGTAAGAAACTTAGTTTTGAAATAGTCTCAAAAGTCTCGTTTTTCCCGGGAATTTCGAGACCACATCGAGTCTCGTTTTTTTTTTCCCGGGACTCAGTAATGCATCGAGACTGAAAGCCCTAATACTAATATTATAAAGCTGCAGAGTTTGTTTGTTTGTTTGTTTGTTTGAACGCGCTAATCTCTGGAACTACTGGTCCGATTTGAATGATTATTTTAGTGTTGGGTGGTCCATTTATCGAGGAAGGCTATAGGCTATATTTTTTTCTTCAAAATTAGGGATCCGTAATAAAATTGCTATTTTGTAACACAAGGTGTAAAATCGAAAACCTATTTTTGCGTGCGCTGCAAAAACTATTGACAATAGAACAAAATAATGTACTACGGGTTTGTAGAGCCCATTAAGACCTACAAAAAAGTCCGCGAGAATATATATCTAGCTATCATGGTTTAATCACAATAACCGATTTTGTGTTCAAAATAATTATTAAATCGTCTGAAGAAAAAAAAACTACGTTAAATATGTATCGTAATATTAATCTTTATCGAAATTAAGCATTATGTTATCAAGAGTATTTATGAAGAAGTAAAATACTTTTTGTTTCATCTCAATCGGATATTTCGTTTAAAAGTTATCACGTGTGTAAGATGTTAAGAGTTGGTACCTATTAAGGAGTTATGGGCCATAGAGTTTTTTATCTATCTATACTAATATTATAAAGCTGCAGAGTTTGTTTGTTTGTTTGTTTGTTTGAACGCGCTAATCTCTGGAACTACTGGTCCGATTTGAATGATTATTTTAGTGTTGGGTAGTCCATTTATCGAGGAAGGCTATAGGCTATATTTTTTTTCTTCAAAATTAGGGATCCGTAATAAAATTGCTATTTTGTAACACAAGGTGTAAAATCGAAAACCTATTTTTGCGTGCGCTGCAAAAACTATTGACAATAGAACAAAATAATGTACTACGGGTTTGTAGAGCCCATTAAGACCTACAAAAAAGAACGCGATAACATATATCTAGCTATCATGGTTTAATCACAATAACCGATTTTGTGTTCAAAATAATTATTAAATCGTCTGAAGAAAAAAAAACTACGTTAAATATGTATCGTAATATTAATCTATAACGAAATTAAGCATTATGTTATCAAGAGTATTTATGAAGAAGTAAAATACTTTTTGTTTCATCTCAATCGGATATTTCGTTTAAAAGTTATCACGTGTGTAAGATGTTAAGAGTTGGTACCTATTAAGGAGTTATGGGCCATAGAGTTTTTTATCTATACTAATAATAAAGCTGAAGAGTTTGTTTGTTTGAACGCGATAATCTCTTTAACTACCGGTCAGATTTGAATTCTTTTTGCATTTGATAGCCCAATTCTTGAGGAAGGCTATAGGCTATTTAACATCACGCTATGACGCTTAGGAGCCGAGCAAAAAGAAAAAAACTCACGAGTGAACGGTAAGCGAATACGAAGTGTTGCGACGCGACGGGGTGGGGGTACAAGAAATTTCACGCGGACGAAGTCGCGGGCAGAAGCTAGTTAAACCTATAAAGTTTCAATTGCATTGCTCTTATACTTTAGATTTTATTGATATCTAAAATACCCCGATTTCGTCACTGACTCACTGACTCACTGATGATCATCAATATTCTAAGGTACTTCCTGAAGTCCTAGAAAGCTGAAATTTGGTATGTAAGCTAGTAATAGTACACAAACAACAAAACAATTCTAAAACTTGGAACTTTTACCCTCCCACTCCTAAAACTAGGGGATGGAAGTTTGTACGAGACTTCCGCAAATTTTGATGCTAGAGTTCTGAAAATTGATATAGGGACTCCTTGTAATAAATAATAAAATACATATTTCAGGATTTTTAGTAAAGAACCCCCGCAAAAAAAAAAAAAAAAATCATAAGCAACTTTCAAAAAGATGTGAAATCCCACCAAAAACATTTTCATGTAAAATGTTGCCAAGACGAGACCACATATGGCTCGCACTGCCAAAAAGTTATCAGATCTCATGTAGAGCCAAGCTTCTAACTCTACACGCCCTAACTTCACAAACTCTACACCTTAGTCAAAATATGTGGCTTGGCCGTTTCGCTACCATCACATGGGCGTAAGGTGAAAAATTTATTCACTGTTCATTACTTTTCTGGTAGACAATAGTTTTTGTAGTAACGAAACGGCCAAGCCTCATATTTTGACTAAGGTGTAGAGTTTGTGAAGTTAGGGCGTGTAGAGTTAGAAGCTTGGCTCTACATGAGATCTGATAACTTTTTGGCAGTGCGAGCCATATGTGGTCTCGTCTTGGCAACATTTTACATGAAAATGTTTTTGGTGGGTTATACTGTCTCTACTAAGCATTATAGAACCAATATTACCTTGTCTTTGAATTCCGAGCCATTAATTATTTATAAAACGAAGTTAGAAATTCCATACTCAAATATTCACCAACACAAGCTATCAATGACAATAATTTGCAATTTAATCACAAATGCACACTGTTCGAAATTGTAACAATTCTATAGTTGATGGCGTTCTTGTACTGAACACCAAACCGCAATTCTGACCTCGCTTCGACGATTGCCTTATAAGGAGAATTGCCTTATCCTTACGAAGGAGAGAATTGAGTGACTTTAATCAAAAATACCTATATAGGTTCAGAAGGTTAGCTTCATTCAACAAGCGAGAACAGACGCACGGACACAGACGTATTCGTAGAGCGTAGAGATCTCAAACGAATACTAGTCGCGAATTCGCTTACAGGGGCCGTATTACGAAGTAATGCCATCATGATTCCAGTGCAAAAAAGGGATGGTGCTTTCGGTCATGTATAGCTCTGTCTCTCTCTTACACTGGAATCAAGATGGCCTTAATCCACCTGTACTGTCAAGTCTTTTTATATTTTATTCAGTTTTCAAATTATCTCCTTTATCAAGTCAGGACCCATATTATCATTTGAAGCTACGGCACTGAGCGGACTATTGAATAGAAAACTTTATTTAAATAATTGTTATCGAAGATCAAAATAGCATACACCTTCGACTAATGTCAAGTTGACATCAACCTGAAACCTTTTTAATGACCTGGCCTTATTATGATAATAAATAATTATCTATTTAATTCAATTGTCTGACAATGTCACATTTTTAATTTCGTCTGACACGTAAAGATGATTTCTAATGTCATTCTGCGGTATTGATAAACTCAATTCAAGACTATCTTTGCATTGTATAAACTCAATATCCTTTGTATTGTATAATTGCATAGCACAGATGTGAGTTCTATGTACTATGGAACTACCATTTACCGGGTAATTTTTGCCCGTTCTTCTCCATAGGTACCTACGCTTTGGAATGGGCAACTAGCTTCATATTTTCTGACTGACCGACTTTTTGACAATACAAAAGTGCCTGTAAATGGTTTAATTGCAATGAGGTGATCGTGCAATGAGCAGATCAAAAATGACCCTTAAGGGAACGAACATAATTAGAATGTCAAAACAGCGTTCTCAAACGAATTCCAGTCACAAGTGTGCTTTCACTCGCTGTACGTAAATCAAATCAATCAAAAACGTTTATTTTGGAAAATAATAATCCATCTTTTGTTAGTAGCTACCAATACTCTAAAACTATGTTAGTACACCTATTAAAAGTATCTAAAATAAATTAAAAATAAAACAAAACTAAAATTAAATTAGAATTAAAATAAGATTAAATTAAAATCATCAATATTAAAACAAAGTTAAAATAAATATTAAAATCAAAAACCAAAATTACAAACAAAATTAAAATCAAAAAACCACAATCAAAATGAATTATACATTAAAAAATTTCTACAAACACAAAGCGTAAAGCGTGTCTTATGTGTGCATGCGATTCCTCTCGTTGTATGGAGGCGACCTTCTGTATGTATCTATTTGGTGCACTGATGCAAGAGAATTGAGTGACTGTAACTACATTCCCGCTCCTTCATTTACAAACAGAATTGTTAAAGGAAATTCGCTGAACCCGACAATGCTTATGCTCTAATAACGCTATATTAGATGAAACTGTTACATGGCTGAGAGCTGACTACATTGATATTGAAGGAGGCTGTAGAGAGGCACATATAGAAACATTAGCATAATCGGTCAATAATATTCCCACTGCTGGGAAACAGGCCTCCTCTCTGTGAGAGGGAGTAGCCCATAATCCACCACGCAGGCCCAGCGCGGGTCGGTAGATATCACGTCTTTGAATGTTTGGTTCTAAGACATGCCGGTTTCCTCACGATGTTTTCCTTCACCGTCTTTGAGAGCAGTGGTGATGATAATACTTTTCAGAAAGTAAAGTGCATGCTTGGGATCGTACCCGCGACCTACACCTCGTAAGTCACGGCCGTTACCACTGTGCCACCACCAAAAAGAAAGCACGTTAAGCCGTTGGTCCCGGCTGTCATTCGTGGATCTTTGACAGTGGTTGCGGGTAGTCAGAAGCCCGAAAGTCTGACAACCAGTCTTACCAAGGGGTACCGTATTACCCAGTAACTGGGCTGTGGAGGTCAGATAGGCAGTCGCTCCATGTAAAATACTGGTATTCAGCTGCATCCGATTAGACTGGAAGCCGACCCCAATAGCTGATTAGAAGAACACGGCAGTCACACGGTCACAGACAGATGGCTGTCTGTCACCACAAACTAATCCATAACTAGGACTACATTTTATAAATTGGAGTCTTTTCATGGGAAAATACTCCAATTTATATATAGTTATGGATTAGTTTTGAACCCCTCATTGCTTTAAAAACTTAAGTTATTCAAAACCAAACTCTTTATTATCCAGACAATCATCAAATAGTAATAAGAAAAAGCACAAAAAAAAACTGAAGAATTTAAAACAAAAAACAATACTCGATGAAGATTAAAGCATTAAACACTGCGAAGATTTAGAATATTTGAGTAGCACTTATAATTTTGACAGATGAAAAAAGCTGATTTTGTAGGTATTCAGATAAATTGAAATTTCTGTCTGGCGGGCGGTGACAGCTTGGCTATCGGTGATATATTATTAGGTTCTTACATACGTGAAAAACGTTTTTAGAAAGCATTAAGTTCAGTTTTTAGATTGGTCTGAATAATGATGATTTTCTTAAACTGCTCATAAATAATTTATTAGCTCAAATCTTTTCAGCTTAACATAATCTAAAGTTATACCTCATACTCGTATGGTAAAATTGATTGTTTATTATAAATAAAATATATGTAATGTCTGGAAAACATCACCTGGCTAGCCTTTCCCCAACTATCTTGGAGTTGGCTTCCAATCTAACCGTATGCATCTAAATACCAGTATTTTTCATGGAGCGACCGCTTATCTGACTTCCACAGCCCAGTTACAGGGTAATACTATAAACCCTTTGTAGTTGTCAGACTGAAAGATTGTTAACGATCCGTGAATGACAGCCGGGGCCGGGCTTAACGTGCTTTCCGAGGCACGGAGGGGTCTGGGTTTGTAAAGATCCACCATGCATCCACGGACTGACCGCGGCAAACGTAGCTTAACCTGATTGATCGACCTGTGCGGCTGAGACTACTTAGCCCACGAGAAAATCTCTGGAAATACTGACTCGATTACATAAAATCATCAGCTGATTGAAAAAAAAAAAACCTCTGTCACACTTTGACCCTTAGAGACTCGCCACATTTGGGTAACACGTGTGTTCGAACTTTTTTGCTGTTTTTCTGTGTTATTGTGGTTGTTTGTGTTTTGTCTAGTAGTTGCCTGCTATCAGGTTTGTTTACTGTTTGTTTTTTAACGATATTGGTCACGATTATCCATATTCAAGATGAATATGGATAAAAATAAATCCCCAGACCCTCCTGATGATATACCCACTACCCCCCCATCCGGATTTTCAACATACAATCTAAGTCCCACCCCCAACCCATTAAGCCAGTTTGCAGATGTAGTCTGTAACCTGGAGTCACAAATCCTTCCATCCCAGACTAACATTCGTAAACGCCCCGGTAATGAAGAGGAAATACTTAATCGTCCTACCAAACAACCACGAACCCATGTTGGCCGTCTTAGGTACTTAGTAACAGATAAAGGCCCTTTCATTGTCCATGTTTCCCGTCAGGAAACCCAAGCTAATTCTGGTACTACCTTACACCCTGTTACATTTGGGCGCTTTTTGGCAAATCAGAAAATATCAAATATTATTGCAGTTAAGCGAGTTGGTAGAAACCGTGTGTCAGTTGAGTTTGCATCCCCGCAGGATGCAAACGCTTTTATATCTAATAACATTCTAGCGACAAATTTGTATGATGCTGTTATTCCATCCTTTAATATAACCCGTATGGGTGTTGTAAGTGGAATTCCTACTGACTTCTCAGAAGAGGAAGTGCTATCATACTTAAAAGTACCAGTAGGCTGTGGTCCAATAATAAAAGTTAGGCGGTTAAACAGAAATTTGCACAAAGACGGTTTAACTGAATACAGGCCCACAGAAACTTTGTTTTACCAAAACGAATCTTCTGTTTTTATACTGCTCTTGTTGTAGAACAGTATGTCTATCCCACTATTCAATGCCGCAAGTGTTGCCGATTTGGTCACGTAGAATCTCTTTGTCGTTCCAAACCCCGTTGCAGCAAGTGTGGCAATGATCACCCTGGTGATGGTTGCAGCATTGCTGAGAGCGAAGTCAAACTGTTATAATAACCTCATTTCGGCCATAACAGCTAGTGCAGACTCGTGCTTTCCTGTCAAAAACTCAGCACGGGGGCGGATCCCTCCTCCACCATGGTGGGATCAGGAATGCACATCAGCCATAAGGGAAAGGGATGATGCTGAAAATATGTATAATGAGGCGATTATTAGCGATAACTTAATAGCATTTAACAGGACCCTTGCTAAATCTAGAAGATTGCTTCGAAGGAAGAAACGCGCTGGTTGGGCTGACTTTTGTGGTTCTCTGTCCCCTTCCACTCCTTTATCAGTTGTATGGAAGAAGATCAACCGTTTTAGATCTGGATGTTCCCCTTCAATTTCTGCTCCCATCCCTCGAGAGACCGCTGAGCAGTTCTTTGATAAACTGGCTCCTCCGTATGTACCATCGGAAACAGAACATAGCCAGCCGTCTTTCATTCCTTCACAGGATCCTTTAGATGCACCATTTTTGTATGCAGGAGCTTAACTCAGTTTTAAAACACGTTCATGACTCTGCCCCCGGTATAGACGGTATTGTCTAATGGTTGGGTACCCGATCAGTGGAAAACTCAAATCATCATACCTATTTTGAAACCTGGCAAACACACTGATGACCCAAACAGCTTCAGACCAATCGCTTTGTCATCAGTCCTTGCAAAAATATTAGAACACCTAGTGAAGAATCGACTAGAATATTTAGTAGAATCTAGAGACGTACTTCCTAGGTCTCAATTCGGTTTTAGAAAGGGACTCAGTACCATGGATAGTGTAGGGGTTTTGGTGTCAGATATACGCTCATCGTTTTCGAAAAATGAATCCGTAGTCGCTGCCTTTTTAGACATTTCCTCTGCGTATGATAATGTCCTTCTTCCCATCCTCAGACAAAAATTGCAACAGCTGAGTATACCGGACAGAATGGTACAGTGCATATGTAGTTTACTCATGTCTAGGTCTTTGGTTTTGAGAGTGCCGGGTGAAGAATTTGACGTCAGGATGTCATGGAAGGGTCTACAACAAGGCTCAGTTCTTAGTCCTTTACTGTACAACATATATACAGCTGACATCGGTTCATGCCTTAATAGCAACTGTCAAATTCTCCAGTATGCTGACGACTTGGCTCTATATATCTCCAATAACTCTATTGACGACGCTGCAAAATCTCTCTGCGTATCCCTGGACTCTCTAAACCAATGGCTAAATTGCCACGGTCTTAGTTTGTCTGCCCCAATTTCAGTTTTAATTCCAATTTCAGTGGGCATCCAAGGGCGTTGTATACCGGTTTCTTCAAAAGTAAAATTTTTAGGCGTTTTTTTAGATTCCAAATTGAGTGGGTTACATCATTTAAATTACTTAATTAACAGATGCGAGAGAACTATTCCCATATTAAAGGCGCTTGCCGGTGTCTGGTGGGGTGCACATCCTTACTCCATGAAACTGGTATAAATGCCCTAATCCGGAGTGTTCTGGACTACGGATCTTTTCTTTTCATTCCCTGCAACAAAGGTGCTTTAGCAAGGTTGGACAGAATTCAGGCTAAGTGTCTACGGATCATATCGGGGTGTATGAAGTCCTCACCAATTAATGCATTGCAAGTAGAGTTCGCAGAACCACAGTTGGCCTTGAGAAGGCAGTATCTAGCGTCGAGATTTTGGGCTAGAGTCATTTCCAAATCGTCCCACCCTCTTGTCCAAAAAGTGGATGACCTGGATGCCGCATGCCGAAGTTCCAATTATTGGAACCTTAAAGAAGTCCCTCTGATTTTAAATTCCTTCCGTTGTTATCAAAATTTAGATTCCCCCATTACTCAGCTTCCGAAACTCCCTATTTTCAGTTTTGATTATGAAGTTATATGTTTTAAACCAGATATTTTCTACAATATTGGCATTTCGAAAAAGTCACCTTCGGCGGACTCTATTTTCAATGCGGCGCGCCGGATTTTTTACGGACGCCTCTAAATTATCAGATGCAAGTTGCACTGGTGCTGCGGTATACTACCAAAACTCTAAAATCGTTTTGAAATTCAGATGCCCCGTACAATCATCGGTGTTTACGGGTGAGTGTGTGGTCATATTAGAAGCATGCGTATTCATAGAAGCCCATAGCATACGTTTTGGTGTCATCTTTACAGACTCACTTAGTTGCTTGCAAGCTTTGGAGCAGAGTCCTTTCAAGAGTAAACTGCACAGTCCAATTATACCTATTACAAATTAAGAAGTCTCTTTTTTCTTGTGCCAAGAATCACAAAACCGTTCACTTGGTTTGGATTCCAAGTCATTGTGGCATAAGTGGAAACGAGTACGTGGATGCTCTTGCTAAGGATGCTGTTACGTCCCAAGCCGTTGACCTTAAGCATTTTCAATGTCAGGGCTACGATCTGCTGAACCTTCCAAAAAAGAGCTTGCTATCCTCATGGCAGGTGCAGTGGCAAAACTCAAGCAAACGGAAAGGTGCTTTTTATCACGCAATACAACCTAATATTACTCCCAAGCCTTGGTTTTACCCATATAAAAAAATATCTAAAAAAGTAGTTTCTGTTATTTGCCGTCTCCGCATAGGTCATTGTTGTTCCCCGGTATTTCTTAACAAAATACGGGTCAGAGACACATCTCTCTGCGAATGTGGATTGGACGAAGGTACTTTGGAGCACATCTTTTTTAACTGCTCCAATAATAACCCAGCCCATGACTTGTATAGCCTTCTCCCTAAAGTAAAGATCCCTGTCCCAACTAACTTTAAATCCCTACTAACATATTCTTCCCCAAAGCTTCTTGAAGCTTTGATGTTTTTTATCCGGTCAATGACATTAAATTATGATGATTTCTGTGTGTTCATTTATGTAGATATATATAATATTTAATAATATAACTAACAATATTTTTTGTTTGTTTCAGTGTATCTACTAATATTTGTCAACAAGTTTCACATTAAGTTCAACTATTTACCATGGAAATAGTATTTGATGTAGAATTTTTATTTTATTTTTTATTATTTTGTCTCCCCCACGTTTTCTCAGAACACATTTGACATTGTCAGAATTGTCGACATCGGCACCATTGCCATAGAGAAAAATAGAATAGAATAGACCCTCACAGACACTCACACAAACACACTTACAACATATTACACGCTTTACTTAACTTGCCTTGTGAACCTACATACCGAATATTTCTTTCTGCTCTATCGAATTCTGACCCCCAAGATACTCTGCTTAGTTTGTTCGTACAAAGTTAACTGTGTTTATGTAAAATTACTGTTTTTTCCAATAAAACTTTTGTATTTGATAGAAAGATACACTACTGTCGAGTGCCATAGGATAATATGTTTCAGTTCGCGGTGCTATTCTGTAAAAATCTCACCGTGAAAATTTAAGTGAAGTGAGCGTGGAGTGAGCTGTCAATAGTGTCAATTCCTAGCAAAAACAAACTCACTTCACCTAAGTTTTCATGGTGAGATTTTTACAGAATCGACCGGCTGAAACTCTTTCAAGTTTCATTAGTAGTTGGTGGCAGACTCAATTATCAAGAAAATCTTAAGAGCCACGACAAATTAAATAATACTAAGGTTACATGGTAAATAATTAAAGATGGCGATGAAATCTAAACCATAACAAATCTAATTCCCAAAAATCAACAATATTACTCTTAAACTAACTCGAAACACTTCATCCTACAACAAATCGAGTTTCAACTTTTACACTCGCATAAAGTTTACTTAATAAAATAAACAAGAGTGTTGACAGTGATTACTGATTAGACAACTTAATTATACGCATATAAAACATAACGACCTCTAGACGAACGCTGTGTGCTGAGAATTCTATTAAATTTTGTATCTTTATGTGTAGATGTGTGAGTAACGCATCTATTATTATTTAATCGTGGTTGATGTTAGTCACACCGTATTGTAACGTTATTCTTGAGTGTACTTCTTCATCATCATCATTATAGCCTGTCAGGTTGATAGCGGAGCTGACCACCAACGCTGGAAAAGTCTGGGAAATATTTTGGTTGTCAAATTGAGACACTACGTCAATTTTCCGCGTTATAACCATTTCATACAACTGCCGAAGAATAATTATAGTTGTGATTCGAATATGCGGATAAGTTAAGTTGGTAGTATAATAAACAATTAATATCTGACTTTAAACCAGACAAAGTTTGTCGTCTTTCTGATTGGCACGATCAATGCTCTAACTGTTTGGCTAAGTTAGTGAGTTTATGCAAGGCTCACTGTCCAGAGCATGCTGGACGTACTCAAATATCGCCACTCGTGGAGGTTATTTTTTATAAGTTATTCTACTTAGAGCACCGATTTCAACCGCACTTGAGCGAACGGCACCTAAACTATTCCACTCACGGCAACGTTACAAAATCTTGTCAAGTACTATTCGGTGGAACAGTTTACAAATATTATTTTTATTTCGCGAATAGTACCTACATACAAAATGCTGCCTACGTCCATCACCTTATCACCATCATCGTCTTTGAGAATTATGTTCTTGTCCGATCTAGCCATATAACAATAATGTCACCCTGTAATCTCACTCATACAGAGAAGCAAAACAAACAAAAAAAAAACAAGCAAGCAGGCAAACAAGCAAAACAAACAAGCAAACAAACTCAAACTCAAACTCTTTATTGCATGTTTGCGATTTCCGACTTTCGTGTTTCCTTATAAAGTTTTCCTTCACCGTAACTCACTGGTGCCTAAAATATCCTAAGAAAACAACCAAGTCTAGAAAACGCGATTCTTTCTAAATTTTGCTTCAAAAATATATCTTCATACGGTGTGTTTTATGACTACGGTGTAAAGAAGAAAGTCCTAATGCACTGAGCTTAGATGACTATCTTTAGGTAAAAATAATCTTTACGAGTCTGTCTAGAATAAATTACGGTTATATCTTCAGATGTGTCCTTTATTTTCTTATTACTGTCTAACGGGTTGGGATTCCCAAAACAGGTATTTTTGTGTGCGATGAGAGAAAAAAATGTTCAGACTTCTTTTGTTTTATTTTTAGACGGAATACGCGTGTCGTACGCAACTTGAGCCTAATTATCGAGCTCTGTGATAAGAGTCTGTTGTTAGGAAAATTGTGCCATGATTACGATACGGTAGGTATCTGGTAATCGCAATTCAGAATCAGAAGATACTAGCATTGCCTTCGTTCATTTAAATTTCTGATTTGCCCATAAAAACTTAAACATCCTGTTATGATAATTACTTTAAGTATGTGGCAAAGGACATTGATGCTCAAACCGTTACCTGAATTCAGCACATGATTCTAAAACCCCTAGCTTGGAAATATTGAGTCCGCTATCAAAAAAATATTCTACTGTTTCATAAAAATTATACAGGTTGAAATTTTAATCACCGTTTTGCTGTTAAGGGGTCATTGTACTCATCATTATGAACAACTCTTACTATGGGACCAAATATGAAATCATGAAAAAACTATAAAGTGAAAAGTAACTTTAATTTCGGAAGTCGGTGTCTTTGGATTTGTATTTTAGTTTTTTGCCACCGACTTCCAAAATTAAAGTTATTTTTCACTTTATAGTATTTTTTGGAAGTCGGTTGTTTTTTTTGTAAAAAAGATTTTATTTTTTACTTTTTAGTGGGTCAGTTTGTAATTTATCTTAGTTACAATAGCCTAATGTCAACTGCTGATCACCTTTTACAAAATATTGCTTTTCCCGATGCAGGGACGTTAACTGTTGAGGATTTCTCCTGGTAAGAACCAGGAGAACTCCAACAACCACTCACCATACGCATTGTGACGATGATAAATTGCTTAGGAACCATATTAAAATGAGCCCAAACACGACTACGGTGCTGTAATTTCAAAGTTTGTACTTTTTCTGATGCTCCTGGCTTCAGCATCAGGTTTTTATGTACTTCGGTATTCCTCATTAACTGTACGTTTATCCACACATCGGGCCCTTTTCAATGAGCCTAAACACGATATATCTGCTGTTAGTTGTCGAGGAGTTAGGTACTCTGCAGACTATCCTGACTGCAGCATCAGGTCATGTCTTGATGATCATGAGACTAAATGTGGCAAATGCCCTATCAAACATCAAAACAATTTACTAAATAAAACAGTCCTTGCCTGTTCGAGTAACTTCTTACTGTTAAGGAGTTGTACCTTCCATCATCAGCCCAGGTACCTGAGATGGTGACAACCATACGCAAATACACGAGACACTTCATAAAATATGCGAAAAACAATAAGTGAGCCTACAAAATTTGAGGGTTGCCCTCGATTTCTCTAAGATCCCATCATCAGATCCTAACTTGGTGACAGTGGGACCACCTCAGAACTATCTACTTTCGAACAAAAAAGAATTTTGAAAATCCGTCGACAATTGGCGGAGTATTCGATGAACAAACATACAAAAAAAAAAAACAAAAAAAAAGAAAAACATACAAACATCCGAACATAGTACCTCCTCCTTTTTGTGAAGTCGGTAAAAATCAGCTGTTCCCTACATTTTGACGAGTTATCTATACATATAATAAAACAGTAACAAAAGAAAAACTGTACATTGAGAATTTTCCAGAAAAAATAAGTGGCTTTTGTTAGAAAAACGTAACTGATGACAAAAAGTGACTTTTTAGAATTTTTGTCTGTTTGTCTGTTTGTCTGTGTGTATGGTAAGGCTTCACGCCAAAACTACTGGATAGATTGAATTGAAATTCAGCAAAAATGTTCTTTGTTAACCAAGGAAGGCTTTAGGCTACATATTATCACGCCGTATGTTATGGGAGGTAAGCAATATTGATTTTAAAAGGTTTTGGTTCGTAATTTAATGAACAAAATAATTGAATGCCCAAAATGACATGTTATTTATTTAGTTAATAAAAATTTAACCCTGGAAACATAACAATCACGCTATTTTTATAAAGGAGCGGAGCAGTAATATTATAAATTGCAAGGGAACAGCTATTTCAACAATATGTCAACAGGGAATTTAGCGGTAAGGTCAGGCGACCGTTTACCGCACTAAGTGGTGCGAGTTCAAATCCCGTATAAAAAAAAAAAACTGTTATTGGTTTAAAAAATCGTAAAATTATTTTTTTATAGTTTCTGCATTTTTTATGTGCATTAGGAACGATACTGTTATGAAATCTGAGAACTTTACATGTTCTATCTAATTGTATGGGGAGTTTTACACCAATATTAATAAACAGATTGATTGGTGGTACAACAAGCTACACTATCATAAAGTCAAATCAAACTTTTGGTTCTAAGTTAGTTATATCTTACCAAGCGCATTAGTTGTTTGTGGAGTGTCACGCAACAGTGACAAAGGGCGCGTGCTTAAAGATTGCTCTTTAATCGTGTGGGATGTATGCACTATGGCGAACAGAAAAGCAGTAGAGGCATTAAACAGGACTTTGTAGGACATCCGCAGGAACCAGCAAATGATGGGTGGCGTTACAGTTCTGTTAAGCGGCGATTTCCGACAAACGCTGCCTGTGGTGACGCAAGGAACTAGGGCTGATGAGGTGAATGCTTCGTTGAAATGCTCTTTCTTATGGCCACATATTCATAGGTTGCGTTTAACGATGAATATGAGAGCACAGCTTGGCGGGAATGTACACGCCCAAGAATTTTCTGATCTTTTCTTAAAATTTGGTGAGGGAACGCTACCAGTAGACGGTGGCCAGGTGGTTCTACCTGAGATACTTGGGAGAGTGGTGTCCACCTTAGAAGATTTATCGCCTGGTACGGGGACATCAATAGGATACCGCACCAAGATAATTCTTGGGTGTGTGAACGAGTCATTTTAACACCAAGAAACGACCAACCTTCAGCGATCAATGAATGCATTCTCGCGGAAATTGAGGGAAATGAAGTGATCTACACTTCAATAAACACTGTTGTCGACCAAGATGACGGCCACACATTACCCCGTAGAATTTCTCAATTCCCTCAGTGCAAGTGGACTACCAGCGCACACCATTAAGCTAAAGGTCGGTGTCCCAATTATGCTTCTTCGGAATCTCACTCCGCCGAAACTGTGCAATGGGACCCGGCTCAAAGTCATCTCGCTGCAGAGAAATATCATTGAGGCGGAAATTCTAACGGGTTGTGGTGTCGGCGAGACAGTCTTTATACCACGTATACCACTGATTCCCCACAATTACCCTTTTTTTTTTCTTTTTTTTCGGATGGGAAATCATCAAATGACCCCTCCCGCTCTGGGTGGAGCGGAAGGGACTGTCAGACTCTTACTGACTAAAACCCACCCGTGTTCCTTCCTTAGCCCTTTATGTTCGGGGCCAGCGGTAACCCTTTCGGACAATCCCGCTGACCCGGCAGGATTCGGCCCTCGATGCTGACATCTCTTTGAGGCGCGCGTGGAACACGTACGCGCCGTCCGGCACGGGCTAGGTCCTGATCGGACGGTGAGCTACCCATTACTCTCCGCCCGCAGTCCCGCGCCTACGGTGGCCGGAAGTCGTCACGTGGCTCCCGACGCCCGGAGCGTCTCCCGCAGCGGCTGGGACGGGAGGCTCTCTCCCTCATCCATCCCGCCACCTCTTTCGCTAGCATGACTGCTTCGCACAAGGAGGTGAATGCCTCCCACTCCCTCTCGCCCCGGACCATAGCTTGCAACAGGGCCGGACGCGAGAGGTCCCCGCCGCTGCCGATCGCCTCTACGAGGACACGGCAGTACTCCGCCCAAGCGGGGCAGACATAATTATAGGAATGACGTCTTTGCAAAAGTTGTTTAGTCTGATGGGCATTTCCTATTGACTTACAAAAATGAAAGATCTAGAACATCTCGAATCGTCTCGCGCATCACGCCGTTTTCCCGTCCCCGGGCTCTTAGAATTCGACATCAGACGTTTCAGATCTTCGATTTTGACGACCCCGTTGTCGCTGGCATTAGCAACAGGATCCGCGTACGAAGTCGCGGGCAGTAGCTAGTACGAACATAAATGTAGGGAACAGCATATTTTATTTTTAATTTTTTCGCTGTTCCCTACATTTTGACGAGTTATGCGAACATAAATGTAGAGATCAGCTATTTTTTTTTACACTTTTTCACCTCAAGCAAGGGTGGTCCCATATAAATTTTATTAACTTCGCTTGGGTAGTTTTTGAGTTAGCTTCAATAATACCTACGTATTTTTGCCACTTAGTTTATGTTGATGATGTTATAATGACTTTCTGTCACTGATATTTACATAGCAAGTAGTGCTATACGAATTTGTAAGTAAAACGAGAAAATAAAAATAAAAATATTTTTACAAAAAAAAAACAACCGACTTCCAAAAGTTATTCTTCACTTTGTAGTGTCTTTTTTGGAAGTCGGTTGTTTATTTTTTTGTAAAAAGTTTTTTCTTTCGTACTTTCTCTATGAGCCGTCTACTCAGCAGTTTGTGAAAGATGAAATTTATTGCTAGAAACGGGTAACCTAGGTACTCTAGCCATAATTATCACATTTTACACAGTCCATACGTTGTTTTCGTTAGCTATTTTTATTTATCTTTTTTAAAGATTCTTTTATATTTCGTGAATGTGAGAACATTGTAGGTCTCTTAAACTTTAAATTTGTAGAAGATTTTCTATTTTCATAAGTGACTTACTTGTAGACAGGTACACTGTCCCCCCATACCTACTATCACTGTGATTTGATAACATTGTAAAAGCCAATTATTTTTAAAAGAGTAACCGTTGAGTTTCTTGCCGGTTCTTCTCCATAGGAAACGACCAATTGCAACCTTGCACCTAGCTTTTGACATTTCATAAGTGCCTTCCTTATGTGAAATAAAATATTTTGATTTTGATTAGGTACGTTTATAATGGTTCACAAAACATAATAGGCACACTTTTAGGTATATATTTTTTTTAACCGTTGTCCCACACTAGGAATTTCTCCTATATTGTGGGTGCGTTTACAAACATTTAAACTCACATACACAAACAGCCACCGGACCAACTACTTGTAGGTCATACAATAATTTGTTCCGTGCAGGAATCGAACCGCGACGAAGCGCAACAGTCAATCGCTTAACCACTGCGCCAACCGTGCCGTCAACATATTCTTCAGGTCTTATCTACATTTTTTTTGTAGGTTTCATGTTTTCACGCCTCAACCACTGTAAATAACACTGTGGTGATGAAATTGGTTCAGTGTCCGTGAAAAACAATTTAAATACATAAGTAGGCCTGAGAATTAATTACACCAGGCGGTCGTTCAGTAAATAAGCGGTTGAACTTATTGTTCTTTCTGTCCGGCTCTCAATTATATTTACTGGCGCATGTACTATCTGTCAAATTCCTTTTCTACTTTATCGCTAAATCATAAGGTTCAAAGTTGATTGGGAAAATTTGACAGTTTCGGGTAGCTTGGTGTGCTGGCGTCTGTACTTTCGAAACAAAATGGCGACATATTGCGTCCTTCTGAAAAAAGTAATTTATGGAAATTGAAGATAAGTGCTTCAGTAATTTTAAGGCTGTTTAAATTGTTTCTTTTCCGTAGAATTATTTCGTTCCAAATATACGTAGTGTATATGTTATGGACCAAGTGATAAATTGGGCATTATACATAATGCCCGGTCATTATGAAAAATGCCCAATATGAGACTGCAATTTAATTATAAATTATTCAAATAATCAAATTGATCGGGCATTATACATATTGTCCATTACCTTTTGGGCAAAGTAATACAAACATATTTAATTACTTACTATTTTTTTATTGTTATTGTTAGTTTACCTTAAAATTAACAAAATATTAAACCATTTAAATAATCAGACTCATTATTTGGATTAATTATCAAGGACTTCTACATTAAGAATCCACTAGTTTTTGCATTTAAAACTTAAGGAAAGTCATATGCCATGCGTGCCTCCCTCCCCGCCCTCACACCGCGTCAAAAGCTTGATTATCAAATTGCCCAATTATCATGTAGCAATATAATAATGACCGTGCAATGTGATAAATAATGAAGTTAAGATAGTATTAATCACTTAGCCCGATAGAGCTAGACATTATTCATAATGCTCGTACATTATGTATATGACGGCACGGTTGGCGCAGTGGTTAAGCGATTGACTGCTGCGCTGCGTGTCGCGGGTTCGATTCCCGCACAGAACAAATATTTGTATGACCTACAATACAAGTAGTTGTTCCGGGTCTGGCTGTTTGTGTATGTGAGTTTAAATGTTTGTAAACGCACCCACAATACAGGAGAAATTCCTAGTGTGGGGAAAAGTTTTTTAATAAAAATAAAAAAAATCACCTGGTCCATAACATATTTATAATGAAATGACCAACAATGAATACAGCAAGGCACTCAGTACGGCATGGTTTCTTTACAGTACAGCGAATAATCCGCGCCGTAGAAAAAACGTGTCTGTCAACAAACATCCATAGGCGCCCACTATCGGCATCGGCACGGCTGAGGATTTTTATGCGACAAATAGAAATATAACTTAATAGTATGACAATAAAATTTCAATTTCAATGACACGGTATGTCGGATACCCTATCTTTATTTTTGCACCTAAGATGATTATTATCATTGAAATTTAAATTTTTACGTCATAGAATTAAGTTACATTTTTATTTGTCGCATAAAAATCCTCAGCCGTGCCGATGCCGATAGTGGGCCGGGGCCATAGAGATTCATACAACACTGATAACCGTCCCTACATACGGTGACATATAAGCCGCGCCGTAGTTGAAACGGGTCCGTGGCTTAGGCCCCAGCTGTGGAGGCCCCTGTGGCCGATGCCCCCGATTCGATTAATTTAATTCAAAGCAATTTTTGATCAAATGAGCTGTCAGGCACAAAAATGACGTGTCCGTCAATAAACTTCCATAGTGATCCCATAATAATAACAGCTGCACAGGTCGATCGATCAGGTTAAGCTACGCTTGCCACGGTTGGTCTGTGGATGGGTGACCATCTTTACATACCGAGACCCCTCCGTTGGTCCCGGCTGTCATTCGTGGATCTTTGACAGTCGTTACGGGTAGTCAGAAGCCCGAAAGACTGACAACCAGTCTTACCAAGGGGTATCATATTACCCAGTAACTGGGTTGTGGAGGTCAGATAGGCAGTCGCTCCATGTAAAATACTGGTATTCAGCTGCATCCGGTTAGTCACACTACTGATGCGTAACTAGATGGCGAGAGCGGTAATGGCATGGGGGTCGGGGGGGTCGGGGGCCGCTCGGATCTCAAGCTAACTCTTGTAGGTTGTATGCATTTCACTTGATACATGTCATCACCTGCATAGCCTTTTCCCAACTATATTTGGGTCGACTTCCATTTTAACCGGATGCAGCTGAATACCAGTATTTTACATGGAGCGACTGCCCATCTGACCTCCACAGTCCAGTTACTGGGTAATACGATACTCCTTGGTAAGACTGGGTGTCAGACTTTCGGACTTCTGACTACCCGTAACGACTGTCAAAGATCCACGAATGACCGCCGGGACCAACGGCTTAATGTGCTTTCCAAGGCACGGAGGGGTCTCGGTATGTAAAGATGGTCACCCATCCACAGACGCGATCCGAATGTGAACGAATGATGTAAATGAGTGGAATTTTGATGAGGGTGCAAATATACAATGTGCAGTTGCCCTGTACACTACTTCTCAAGGGATCCGCAGTATGCACTCAAGTTGCCTTATTTTTCCGTAAAAAAAATCGTTTTTAATACCTACCTACTTGATGACCGCCACGCCCATGGTCTACGCCAAAAGGATATTTAATTTTGGCAACCATACTCAACAGCAAATAAAATATTTGACAGCATACTTACTGATCAGTGATTTGGCCAAGCTTTCAGGAAGAGAGAGGAAGGACATTACTCGGCTCCAAAGCCTAAAGAAAAACACAGCCTCTCCTGATCTCATCACTCGTTAAGATTGATACCCCAACCTTATTGAGGGGTAATTTAAAAATGCAAATAAATAAAATTTTATAACAGTAACTTTTTATCGATGATGTTAATGTACAGACGCCAGCACATCAAGCTACCCGAAACTGTCAAATTTTCCCAATCAACTTTAAACCTTATGCTTTAGCGATAAAGTTGAAAATCTATTAAAGAAATTTGACAGATTGAAGTAGTTTGATGTGCTGGCGTCTGTACAAGCGACGTTTACGACTAAGAGCTTCTTGATCATAATAAAATTATTTAGAACGCTGTTGAAATAAAATGCTTGTTTTATTTTTACGAGTAGTAAGAGGATATTCTTGATGTATTTTTTAATGGCGCATTTAATCTCCAGTGTTAGTTTTTATAATTCGAATCTTGTAATCGGTTTTTTCGAATCTCCTGATCCACCAACCCGCACTGGGCCGCACTCCCTCTCACCAGAGGGGGCCCGTGTCCTGTGGGAACATTATAGGCTGATTATGCTTAATCGGTTTTTTGATTCATCATCATCATTTCAGCCGAAAAACGTCCACTGCTGGACATAGGCTTCCCCCAAGCATCCAGCAGATTCCTGTAGCCTTCACAAGGTCATCGGTCCACCTTGTGAGAGGCCTTCCAACGCTCGCGTCACGCTCGTTCGCGGTTTTTGGTTCAGTAAATAAAAAACCACGGAAAAACAGACATGCAGACGGATTTATAAGGGTTTCTAGTTTTACACAAAAAAAAGTAATTTAAAAAAAATAAGCTCCCCCCCCCCCAATAAAATTTATTTTACGGTTTGATTCGATAACCACATTGACTACTGCAGGATGCTTGAACCTCATTCAAGTGTACATTTGAACGAGGGTCACATAACCCTATTGTACAGTAACCACAAGATACAAGTAACCAGTGTCGTCGGATATAGTTACCCCCTTACTAATAAACGTTGTATAACGTCTGTATAGTTAAACATACACAATGCTTTGTCTTCTTCTTTCGAAAGTTAAATTACTGACGACTGAAAGAGAAAAATCGGTGTGTAACTATTAATCTGATAAAATACGTTTATTAGGTATATATAATTTCGAATGAAATTTAATTAGTTAAATTAACTGTTGGTTTTCTATTAATTCAATTAAATTTTCAACTTTATCCGTCGACAACCACAACCGCGGTAACTTATCTCCTTTGGTGACAGAGCATTTATTTATTTATTTTGTTAGGGAAAACAAACAATTGTACAATATATATTACACCTAAGATTACATTGGAAGTGGGTAAATGTACAATCCACAACGTTTCCACAGATTACCAAGGTTAATGATACAGTGAAGACACAATATTCAGAAACACAAAGAAGAAGACAGTAAGAGAATAAAGAGGCTGTACTTATTTTAAACTAAAACAAATAGTACTAAATACAATTATTACTAAAACAATCAAAAAGAGAGAAAAGACACTAAACATCACGCAAATGTAGACTATTCACTAAATATTTCTTAAATTTTTGGCGATCTAAAGCGAATATATCCAAATTCACAAAAAGTTCATTGTAAACTTTAGCTAGTCTATGGAGAGGCGCCCGTTCACCTGCGTTGGTACGACAAGGTGTCGTGGCAAAAAGCGGGTAAACGCGTACCTCCCGTCGAGTTTTTTTTCGGGGCACTACATAAAATATATTATTAACTAGGTCTGAGCAGTCAATCTTGTTGTGCAACAGATCATGAAGCATCATGGTTTGAAGCAACAGACGCCTTGATTCCAAGGTTAGAAGGTTAAACTTTTGTAGGGACTGAGTGTATGAAATACGTTCCATATGACATTTAAACTGCATTGATCTTAAGAATTTGCGCTGAACTTTTTCTATAGCAAGATTGTATTTAGCATAGTATGGGTCCCATATCATGCAGGCGTACTCAATTTGTGGTCGAATCAAAGAATTAAAGAGATGCAGGAAAGTGGCTGGTCGCTTAAAATCTACGGATGATCTCATTACAAGGTGGTACATTTGGAATGCTTTAGCAATAATCTTATCAATGTGTAGATTTAGGTGCAGTTTGCAGTCCAATAGGATACCCATGTCACTAATCTGAGTCTCTCTTAAAAGTAATTCATTGCATAAAGAATAATTAAAACTAACAACATTTTTATTTTTGGTGAAATTCAAATACCTACACTTAGCTATACTTAATTTCAATTTATTTGTGTCACAATAGGCAGATAATCTATTTAAATCCTGTTGTAGAAGATAACAATCATCGATCGTTGCAATTTTCCTATAAACTTTGAGATCATCAGCATACAATAGAAAATTACTATTATGAAAGCAGTCTCCGATGTCGTTGATGTTGATGTAGTCACTGGCATTAGTAGTCACAGCAAATGAATTTAAAAAAACTAGCAACCTTCTGTCTGTCTATATCTATACTAATAATAAAGCCGAAGAGTTTGTTTGTTTTAACACGCTAATCTCTAGAACTACCAGTCATATTTGAAAAATGCCTTTTGCATTTAAAAGCCCAATTCTTGAGAAAGGCTATACACTATGAGCGGGGCAAAAACAAAAAAAGTCGGAAAGAACGTTAAGCAAAAACGAAGTAATAGCACGGGCAGGCGCTGCCTTGCGACGGGGTGGGTCGGGTGAACAAGAAATTTCACACGGGCGAAGTCGCGAGCAGCGGTGCTATTATGTAAAAATCTCACCGTGAAAACTTAGGTGAAGTGAGCGTGGAGTGAGCTGTCAATAGTGTCAATTCCTAGCAAAAAACCAACTCACTTCAACTAAGTTTTCACGGTGAGATTTATATAGAATCAGTCGGCAGAAGCTGGTATTACAATATTGGATAACTAAACCTAAAATTTGACTTAACTCAGTTAACTAACAATAACAAACAGGACTTAACCTGTCCTTCATTCGTCCTGTTCCAGACTGGACCTTCAAACAACACAGACTTTAAAACAAACAGCACCACACATCCTTTATCCACTATAATCAATCAAATTAGTAATTTAACCGATCCACATACCTCCATACATTCACTTAAGTATCATAATCCCATGACGATTGAGTTGGAAACTACTGAACTCCCTGTCCGCTATTCAGTCATGGTAGAACTTGAAGCTATCCATCGATTTATTATGTTAAACGTATGGTACTCATGGGGTTTGGTGGTGAATGGGAGAGAGTTCAAAGTGGAATTTGAGTTGCAGATATTTGACGCTGGGATATTGTTATCAATTTGGACGTGTGCACTTTTACTAAGGACACTTCTTGAATAAACTGCAGGGTGATTGCGTAACACACTAAAAGTAGTTATGGCTTTCATTTTGACAGTTCAACAACTGATTGCGTTATTTACATGGTTGAGCAGACAACTTTTTCGAACATATGAAGCAATGGATTTGCAATATCCTTCAAAATGATTTAGATTGTGATCGATAGTGTGTAACGCAATTAGAGTGTTGACTTGATAAGCGTAACCCTAAATTTAGTGTAATTCAAGTTGGTACTGAAGGATTTGGGGGAGGCCTTTGCCCAGCAGTGGGACAGCATAGGCTAGCAAAAAAATTGGTACCAATTACCAAAACTACTACTTATTTACTTACTTTATTAAAAAAAAAACATCTATGTACATACATGTTTCTTTTTAAATAAAGTCCATCGTACGTTACCGTCACATGGGCATCATCTGCCTAGCCTTTTCCCAACTATGTTGGGGTCGGCTTCCAGTCTAACAGGATGCAACTGAATACCAGTATTTTACATGGAGCGACTGCTTATCTGACCTCCACAACCCGAATAACAGCCGGGACTAACAGCTTAACGTGCTTTCCGAGGCATGGAGAAGGAGTCTTGGTATGTAAATATGGTCCTACCCATCCACTGCGTGTGCGGCTGTTATTACTTGGCCATAAGATCCTCACAGTCTACCATAACATGGGCATGTAAATCATATTTAAATATATATTATAATTTTAATTAACAATAAAGCAAAGTAACTACAAATTGTGTCACTACTACACACAAGCCAATTAATTTGAATTACAATGAAAAATTCGTAGCGAAGCATGTAAAAGTGGCGAACTATTGCCAAAAACACACGTAAGTACAATTACTTACATCAATCAATATCTGAAATATATTTAAAAAACCTTAAGAAAACTTAGAAGCATAATGCTTAAGTATGCAAAAAGCCACGTAACATAAAGTCATTCAGTAATCTTATATGGTCTTAAAAATCTTACTATTTGCAGACAGTTATTTCTCGTTCCCCGGAAAACTCAGAGACCCAAGACATTACACTGATTAAAGAAGAAAAATAATGCTCTACTCAGGTGAAAAAGTCTATACGGATTCTGGTCACGAACCAACATACGATTCGGAGCAGTCTGCATTGGCGTACACCGAATTAAGTGAATTAGACGCCAAAACTACGGGAATATAAGGTTTCGACTGTGTTTGGAAGGAGGCCGCATAGCCAAGTTGTGAATTTTTAAAGTAGTTTGTGTCTTATGAGGTTTTTACACGGGTCGATTTCAGCCTCACGACTGCACGCTGCAAGGCGAAACTATTATCTAGTAGGTTTTGACATTTGCCGCGTGACAGGCCTTATGCGGCTGCAGTGATTAAGGCGACTACATGACCTAAAGCGTGGTCTTTATAGGACTGCATAGAAAAGAAAGAAAAGCGCGATGACACAACGCTGGTCATTTATTGCAAAATATGAAGCAATTATCCATTTACAAAAGAACTATTGTTTGGACTTAAAAATTAAAATACTAGTGCTTTAGTATGTTGCTTGTAGAACAATCTGACAAAAAATCATAATGATTGTATGTATATTAGTATGGTTTTTATTGAAAAAAAGAAAGTTTTTAGAGGTATCTTCATGATTTTTTTCTATCGTATCAAATTAGTTGTATTATGTTTGCAACACACTATCTACCTAGAATATATTCTGAAATATATCATATATTTTTCTGATTTTGTTTACTGTAGTTGATCATATACTTTTATTGTTTTTAAAACTTGCCTTTTTTGCGTTTTTGTTTGTTTTGTGATGTGTTCCACTAACAATGGTATCTCTCAATTTCAGTCGACACCTTATGAAGTCGTTGATCATTTTAAGACTATGTGACATTAACCTCGTTAGTTAAGCCGTCACATTTTTGGCGTTACCCTTTACATAGGTTTATTAAGACAAGGTTGTAAGTAAGGTTATGATTTTCCTAAGTTGACCATGCATGGGGTAGCTATGCGGTTTTGTAAGTCAATTTGGTAAGCGACTATTCGCAATGCGAAAATCGACCCGTCTAAATACACCTTTCTAAAGTCTTGTTTACTGTTCCGCTTTATTGTTAGTTCACCTTTAATAAGACACAATGAAAATGAATAATCGAGTTTTCAACTACTTTCTTCGGTAATAAATCCCGGGTTTTCGGTTCGGGGGCGAAAAATGGCGTCGTGGCTGGCTTTGGTGCGATTCGTCAATTTGTCATGTGTCTGTGTAAAGTGTCGTTCTATGTAGATTTAGAAGAGTTTTTATTTTGTTTCGTTTGTGAATAGTATCGTGGTGTATTGGATTCGAAGGAGGAATAAAATTGATTTGATTTGACACAGGTGTGGCATTTTGATCTGACTTGTCTGTTTGACTGGATATAGAAAGATAATATCAATAACATACAAGATTTTGTGAAGTTAACAAAGAAATGATAAACTAACATTTCGAGCAGGTTTGAATTCTTGGGATCGATATCATATTACCCACAGATTTCATCATAATCTGCCTGCCTTTTCCCAACTATCTATGTTGGGGTCGGCTTCCAGTCTAACCGGATGCAGCTGAATAACAGTATTTTACATGCAGCGACTGCCTATCTGATCTCCAAAACCCAGGTACTGGGTAATACGATACCCCTTGTTAAGACTGGTTATCAGACTTTCTGGTTTTTGACTAACCGTAACGACAGTCAAAGATCCACAAATTACAACCGGGATCAACGGCTTAGCGTACTTACCGGAGGCACGGAGGGGTCTCGGTATGTAAAGATGGTCACCCATCCACAGACCAACCGCGGTGAAGGAAAACATGGTGAGGAAATCGGCATGTCCTAGAACCGAACATTCGAAGACATGTGATATCTACCAACCCTCACTGGGCCCGCGTGGTAGATTATAGCCCACTCCCTCTCGAAAAGAGGAGGCCTGTGTCCCAGCAGTGGGAACAATATAGGCTGATTATGATATGATGATGATATGATGCTAAATGATAGATTGACAGCCGACAGGGGAGTATGTAAGAGAAAAAACTGGCAAAGTGCGAGTCGGACTTGCACACGAAGGGTTCCGTACCACAAGGCAAAAACGCCGAAAAAAACACGTTTGTTGTATGGGAGCCCCCCTTAAATATTTATTTTATTTTAATTTAATTATTTGTTTATAAAGTAAAAATACAACTGAGTATTTTGTGAATATTTCAAGTGCCTACCTGTTGCCATTATTGATATCGAGCAAAATAGGGCAAAAAAATCGCGTTTGTTGTATGGGAGCCCCCCATAAATATTTATTTTATTTTGTTTTTAGTATTTGTTGTTATAGCGGCAACAGAAATACATAATTTGTGAAAATTGTTCAACAACTGTTGATAACTGTCTAGCTACCGCGGTTCTTGAGATACAGCCTGGTGACAGACAGACGGACGGACGGACAGCGAAGTCTTAGTAATAGGGTTCCGTTTTTACCCTTTGGGTACGGAACCCTAAAAACGCGTAGCGCCGATCCTAAGTAACATCGGACAAGGGTATAAAGAAGAAGGCATTTTGAATTTGGGTTTGTACCTCCATTTCCCAAAATTCAAATTCTCTTCTCCAAAAATAATCACACTCTATTACCGTTAAGTTAATAGCTATTCCAGTCAAAACTCAAACAGGCCAGCTGTGTGATAGTAAAACCGATTTATATGCTCAATTTACTGGTTCGACTTGAATAAGTTATGTCACCATCAAATTTAATTGTTTATTACTGCGTTACAACTTTGGGCTGAACATTGTTGGGAGTAGTTGATGTAGGAATTTTGGTTGCTCAGGCAGATTATGGACCATTTGGAGCCTCTTTAAAACATGTTTATATAAGTAAACTATCTGACCCGGGCGAACTTCGTAGCGCCTCAGAATCATTATCGAAATCAGTCAATCCGTTCTCGAGATGACATCAAAAAAGCCGTTCTATATAAAATGTATGAGAAAATATATTATCTTCAGATTGTTTTCGGGTTATTTTCCCATGTTTTAATAGTTATTCTGCTATTCGGGGCGGACACAAATCAAACAAATCAAAGATCATGAAAATCGGTACAGCCGTTCTTGAGTTATAAGTGGAGTAGGTAACTGACCCGACTTTGTTTTATTTATAAAGATAGATAGAAGATATATTACCAACTCATAAAAACATGATTTGAAACAAGAGTAATTAATGAATGGATCCTACTTAAATTAAGAAGTGGTTGTAAATATAAACCCTCCTGACAAGATGCAGAAAACCAATATGGCAGCTAGGGACATCATCGCAAACCCATTACCATGGAAACAGAAGATTTTTTTTTGTAACCGGCCAATATGTCTACGCTAGGGCGCGGGCCTGCGGACGAATGGGTAGCTCACATCCGAGCAGGACCAAGCCCGTGCCAGACGGCGCGTACGTGTTCTACGCGCGCCTCAAAGAGATGTCAGCATCAGTGAAAGGGCCCGTTAGGGCCGAAGCCTGCCGGGTCAGTGGGATTGTCCGAAAGGGTCACCGCTGCCCCGGAACATGAAGGGCTTAGGAAGGAACACGGGTGGGTTTTAGTCAGTAAGAGTCTGACACTCCCTTCCGCTCCACCCAGAGCGGGAGGGGTCATTTGATGATTTCCATTCTCAAAAAAAGAAAAGGGAGGTCTAGAATCATGTGCTGAATTATGGTTACCTACAGTTTGCGCATGGATATTCCTGCCACCCTGTAAGTATAATCATGATCAAAAATAGTTAAAGCAATATATTACATAACTCGGCACCAACCGACGATTATCCCTGTATGCACTATGCAAGTGCACCCAAGGATAACCCCCGGTTGGTGTAGGACTATTGCAGGATATGGAAAAATAAAAAGTTGGACTATTGGTTTGGGTGGCTAAAGTGGACCGGTTTCCAGGAACTATGGTAAAACTATGACCCCTGCCTGATCAATGCTTTATATATACACAGATAAAATAGCAGGGGGTGACTTGCACACTCAATAATGGACCCCCGAAAACGGCCGCTAGCACATAGTGACGGAGCGACAAGGGGGCAACATGTCCTGAGGTGCTTATGAGGAGTGGAGAGGTATTCCACGGCTATCAGGACAATCCCGGAAGTACGGTCAAGATCCCTACCAGGAAGGGAAGTATTCCAGTAAGATACTGGAATACTTCCTTCCTCCGAGCACGTTAAAAAGCAATATTTATTATTAGGACATGTGAGAAACTGAAACAAACGAAAGACACGATTTTTTAAAGAACTGAAATTCTCTTGTTTATTGCATGAAATCACAGCACTCCGAATTAATCCTACATATTTTCAATTTTCTATGTCAATACGTCACAGTAATATCTTTTTTACAAGAATTGCTCTTACAGCAAGCTCAAGCTTCGTTGAATTTGTTTGTTTGTTAAAGAAAACGCTTACCATTATTTCCTTATGAAAAATATAAATGCTTGGATGACCAATAAAATAAGCAATTTATCTCATAACTCCTGCCATTTTGTACAGAGCAATAAGTTGCTGCATAGTGTTACAAGAATAAAAAGTAAGAATGCTGGATAAAACTCAGGCGTTTATTTCATTTTCTGTATTTTTATTCCTTCCTGCCATAATCTTTGTTTGTTTTCTCATGGAGAGAGGATCTTTGAACATTATTAGCGCCGTACATTTTAAATTCTCTGTTATCTTTTTCCGTCCGGCGGAGTAACGTAAGCTGCGATAAGGATTAATTAGCTCTCGTAAAAGGACTAGGGACTTAGTCAGGTATGGAGAGTACTTTCAGGGAATAAGCTAAAGGATAGGTAGACCAGTGGGATAATTGCGTAACACACTAACTATGGCAATGCCTTTTATTTTGACAGTTCAGCAACTTTAATAGGCTATTTGACACTGTAAAAAATAAGGTCATAATTATTGACACTCGTATAGATTATCGCTTTTAAAATCGATTTGCATTAATTTTACTACAAAACAATGTATTATTTATAAAAAAAAACCCGAAAAAACTTCATCTTTTTAAATCTGGCGCCACGTAATCGAAAACGGTCTGGATTGGCTGAACTTAAGATGACGTCATGATTTAGTAAATTTCTGTCTATCGTTGACAGAACAGATGACTTTTGTCTAGTATCTCGACCGTTTCAACGTTTGTTTACGTGAATCGTGACGTCACGACGCCATATTGTTAAAGATAGCGTTTTGGCGGCTTATTTAAACAGTACATTTTTATTTACTATTTTTTAAAAGAAATACATTGTGCAATTTGAAGTAATAGGTTTTTGTGGGCTCGTTAGACACCATTAAATAATCTGAGGTGTTTATCAGAAACCAGTCAAATAGCCTATTGCGTCATTTACGTTACCAAGAGAAGAGTTTTACGAACATATATGAAGCAATAGTGAGAAGGTGAATGGATAGTGGTAGACCGCGAAATTCAAATTTCTTACGTTTTTTGCAATTTGCAGGTCAGTGTCAGATTGTATTTTGATCAAAATATGATTCGCGACAATAACAGCTTAGACAGTAACATATTTAGAGAATTATAATCATTAGAATAATTAATACATCTTTCTAAGTTAGATTTCTACCATTAACAGACACTGACCAGCAAATTGCAAAAAACGTACGAAAATTTGAATTTCGCGGACTCAACTACACTTAAGTGTGTTACGAAATTGGGGTGCAATTAGATCGAAGACACACAGCTGGGTGCTTCATTTAGTACGTAGAGCTAGGCTGGCTGCGTGCTAGTTATTGACATGCTCCTAACGAACCATTGCATGGTTTTACAGTCAACCAATCAATCACAGTTTGCAATGACAGCGCCTTAAATCTGAGCATGACTGACTGTAATGAGAAAATGCAAAGTAAACTTTTAGAGGTATATAATCCGGTATCAAGACTTTTTACAATATTATGTAATTTTTAAGTCTATGTTGGACATCACTGACATTCGTGAAGGAAAACATCGAAGCGTGGGGATCAATGCTCATGCCTTTCTTGTATAAGAAGATTCCTTTGCCCTGCAGTGGGAGAGTAATAGGCTGGTCAATCAATCAACTCAGCCTATCGCAGTCCACTGCTGGGCACAGGCCTCTCCCAGGCTGCGCCACAACACCCGGACCTGCGCCATCCGAATCCAGTCTGTCCCAACCATCATCATCTGCCTAGCCTTTTCCCAACTATGTTGGGGTCGGCTTCCAGTCTAACCGGATGCAGCGGAATACCAGTATTTTACATAGAGCGACTGCCTATCTGACCTCCACAACCCAATTAGGTACTAGGAAATACGATACCCCGGCCCTTGGTAAGACTGGTTGTCAGAATCAGTCTGTCCCAACCACCTTCTGTGCTAAGGGGCGTCCTACATTACGCTTGCCAATACTCAGTCTCCACTCCAGGACTGCTCCGCCAGCCATCTTTCCTTCTACAAACATGGCCAGCCCACTGCCACTTCAGTTTGACTACTCTGCAAGCTATGTCGGCCACTCCGGTTCTTTTCCGGATGATAATAATAATAATAGGCTGGTAGGTATTATTATTTATTTGTAATGCAAAAAACAAGACCCTATTCAAAACGTCAGCTTTAACCGAATCAAAAACGACAATTGATTAAACTCCAACTGTCATATCGAATAGCCAATAAAGATAATTCGATAACAAATCAAAAACGTCCATCATGTTCTTTTTAAAGTCATTCATTCTTCCTTAATTGATCGTCGTCATTGCTTATTCAGTTGGTCGGGGTGACATTTGCATTCGCGACCCCTGTTCTGAACACTCGCATGGGTATTTTTATTTAATTTTGACATAAAATCTGGTAATTGATTAACGCTTGTTTCGGACGTATGTAGGTTGAATCCGGTTTGCTGTTTTAATTTGTATACCTTGATGACTTTATTGTTTTTGGGGAGAAATTATCATTTTGAGGTTTTTGTTGTGGATGTGATGGAAATCGGTTTTCTAATGATTGACAGGCAGGGATTGGCAGGCAGTGGTCCGAAATAGATTGTGAAAATGTTGAATGCTCAGGTAATCTATATCCGCAGCGTTCATAATTAAGGTGTGTTCAATAATAGCCTCCCCGACCGTTTTCAGTCACGGTGGCCAATCGGTGGAGATATTAAAGTGCACAGGTGTGTGCGCAAACACAGGTGCACTCTCTGTTCCTTTACTCTCATAGTCCAATGGGACGGCAATCCGACACGATCGGGGAGAGATCAGGCGAAGGACCAAGGGCTTTCCGAGGCACGGGGATATTAAACCGCCAACTTCCAAACTTCGGACTGTTACTAAGAAATTCCTAATGGAAAACCCAATAACACTTTGTCCGACCCGGGAATCGAAGTCAGTGTGTTCAATACATGCTGTATAGCATAAGGATAATCAGCCTATAATGTTCCCACTGCTGGAATACAGGCCTCCTCTCAATGAAAGGGAGTGGGCCGTAATCCACCTAGCGGACGCAGTGCTGTTTACTTATTTAAAAACCAAATCTACCGTCTTCCTTAGTAAATGATTATCTTATCTTACATTTTTATTAAGTCACTTTTCGTGTCTCTCTGAAGATTCAGCAGGATTTTTATGCTATTTTGACTATTATTTAGAGCATTTATTCCGAAAGGTTTATGTGTATAATACATTAATATTGAACTTCCATTAACGAGAACTCGAGGTTTTGCTAAGTCGTAAAAGCCGTGTGAAGGAGGGACGGGTCGCTAGTAGATTATTAATAAAAAAATAAGAGTAAATCTTTTACAGCCGTTACGGGTAGTCAGAAGCCCGAAATCCTGATAACCAGTCGCAACAAAGGGTGTCGTGGTAACCCGTAAGTAACTTGGTTGTGAATGTTAGATAGGAAGTCGCTCCATGTAAAAAGTACTGGTATTCAGCTGCATCCAGTTATTCTGGAAGCCGACGAAACCTAGCCCCAACTTTATAATAAAATAAGGGTGCTTTATAAAATGTAATTTCAACAGAGGTGACAAAAATAGGATTGTCACCCCAATATGGAAACTGGAAAAGTTTAAAAAGAAAATCACACGCGTTAAATTCCCCGTAAAATCCTGAAGCGATTCAGTTAGTGAAACAGTTTAAGCAAGTGTTTAACTCTGATCAAAATTTTGAACTGGATTTTGAGAGCCTGATTGTACTAATCCTGTTGAGGGGTAAGAGTTTAAGCAAAGTAACGGAACAATAATTTTATTGATAATTTGTTTTTGTGACTTTGTTCGATTTAGGATCTTTAGAAAAATGAGGAAACCGCTATGGGCTATCTAATTTAATTTATTCGTGTAAGAAAAGCATATTTTTATTCAGCTGGCATGGTGTAAACTGTGGTATCAAAACGAGAAGATTACAGCACCACAGACTTCCTGCAGTATTGTCTCTTCTTCTGCTTTTAAATCCATCCAAAGGTTGCGATAAGACCGCCTATTGTGTTACCCTATGTAAAATTTCTACTTTTATATCTGTAACTAGCTGCGCCCCGCGGTTTCACCCGCATAAGCTTCGATCCCGTAGGAATATCGGGATAAAAAGTAGCCTATTTGTTAATCCAGGGTGTCAGCTACCTCCATACAAAATGTTATCAAAATCGGTCCCGCCGTTTGAGCGTGAAGAAGTAACAAACATATAAACACACACACACACACACTTACAAACTTTCGCCTTTATAATATTAGTGTGATTCATATGGTGTACGTTTTTTTCCTCGCAAGTATATTGAAAAACGTCGTATGAAACGCGTGTGCATTGATCATTAGACACTCGGCTTTCTTAACGCGCTCGCTTGCGGCTCGCGCGAGTACAAACAGTATTCTATATATCATTTTGATACGTCCTTTTAAACCTACTTCGTCCTATTAGACTGATTATTGGCTTTACTAACAAAACGAATTATCCTTCAAAAAATGGAGCGGGCGTCACCTTCCAAATTCAATCAATACCAAATCAAATCAAATCAAATCATTTATTTTTGCAGAAAACACTGTTATAAAAATAAATGGTGTTATAAAAATGTACATGTTCCAAGTGCTTCTACCGTAAGGCATGCAAAATGTAGGTATACAATCATAAAATTAAATTATAAAATTCAGTCAACAAATAATAGAAACAATCATAAAATATTTTAAGATACGAAATTAATGCAATGTCATACAGATTATTGATTTAATATTAGTAATATTTAAAGTTTTTTAATGTCATTCCTGGTATTATTACAATCTTTAAAGATACATGCATAGTCACAAATTGTTATTACTTGATGTCACTGTGAGGTCATAAGTTATGGCAAATTATCGCTTAAGAATTCGTTCAAGTTATAGTAACATTTATTACCCAAAAGGCTCTTTAGAGTTTTCTTAAATAAGGCAGTATTCATTGCCCTTATTTCTTTAGGTAATTTATTGAAAATTACAGGAGCCATATGAAACACACTTTTGTACATTAAAGCAATATTTGTTCTGCGGACACAGAGGCGAAAGGCGTCACGTTGTTGTCTATTATTTACTTCTGAGGCTAATGTAAATAATTCTTTATTGGTCTTAACAAATACTGAGACTTCATATATATAAAGGCTTGGGAGAGTTAACATTTTGTACTCCTGGAAAAACGGTTTACAGGTTTCGATCATTTGAAGTCCAAACATAGCCCTTATGCACCGTTTTTGTGCTTTAAAAATCCAATTCCAATCCCGCAGAACTTTAAATCCAACACGTATTTCTATTCACACATTCAATTTTAATCTTTAATGGCATCCCGTCGATGTCACCAACCGACCCGTTAATACCGACGATCAAACTGTAGCCGAGTCGTTAACTTGAATTGAAAGGGGCTTAAGGGATTAACACATGCAAATTCCTCTCCCTACCTGTACCCACATTTTAAGGTGCTAACTCCCTTCCATTGTTTCTGATTTAAATTATGTTTTTCGGTGTGAAGTTTGTGTTTTTGTATTGAAGTGACGTGAAGGTTTAGGTGGTTCCGTCGTTGAAAGGACGCTTATATCTATTAGTGAGGTGAGGTGGTGTGGTGGTGGTGAGGTTTTATTACAGTGGTATTGGTCGAACCCACGACCTACTATTACGAGTCGAGTCGGGTCGTGGGTTCGAATTTTGTGTAAATCATTTCATCACGACTGCTCTCCAAACGGTGAAGGAAAACGGCATGTCCTGGAACCAAAACATTCGAATACATGTGACATCTACCAACCCGTGCTGGGGCCGCGTGAATACAGTCCACACTGCCTCTCTAAGAGAGCAGGCCTGCGACCCAGCAGTGGGAACATTATATGCGGATTACGCATGCATTATGCAATCACGGTTTGCACTAAAAACCCTGGAAGCCTTGCTCTTTAAAAATAGGACGATACGATTTCATTAAAATTTAAGACACCTATATATTCTAAATTGTTTATAAGGACAATGCCCGTGATGGTGAGCGACACTTCAATTGTCAAAATTGGTCCCATTTCCAAAGTTTATTCTATACGAGGTGACAAAGTATTCTCACATAGCTTGTGAAACTCATAATCCTTCCTTTCAGCAATGCCACAATCGGATAATGTAGCATTCGTAAACATTTGGTGTACCAGGTCTTCAGGTTGTTTCGAAGATTTAGTACCAAATCAGCCAACAGCGCAGATGTCGTCCCGTTTCCGATAGGCTTTGTTACATTTTTTTTTGGGCTTTCATATTGCATTGTTATCGGAATGGAATCGCTTGTGTGAATGGTTTCTCTCTTTTTTTTACAAATGGACCAGTACAAATATTTCAGTCACTGCAGTTTGCCTTTCAGGGATGTTTTAAATTGTTTTGATTCAAAATTGTGACGTATGGGTATTTTACCCAGTAAATGGATTGTGGAGGGCAAATAGGTAGTCGCTTCATGTAAAATACTAGTATTCGGCTGCATCAGGTTAGACTGGAAGCCGACCTCAACATTGGGAAAAGGCTAGGTAAGTGATGATGAGGATTTTTGACACAGGGTTTCATCTTCAAGGTCGTTGCGAAAAATTAAATAAACTTGCTTGCAGGGCATACACACAAGATGGTGGAAAGAAACCTAAGACTACGTAAATATAATACAAAGGTAGATTCTCGTGAGTCATCATTAGTTGAGTCAGAAACGACCAAACTCCAGCAGAAAAAATATTTTCAATGTCTGAACTCTACAGTGTTATCGAAATTGCTTCGTCTGTAAGCAAAGAATTGAAATTCAACCCGCACTAGAAGGAAATGGTATAACATTCTCACTTTAACAAACTTTTACATACTAGTGAAGTTGTGGTAACAAAAAAGGCATCTTCAAAAGTGAGGGTAAAAGTTCGAGAGGATGCGTGAGGGAAGACAATGGACCAACCACAATAACTTCCGAATTTATCACTACTATCGATCGCCCAAAAATACTAGCCGTAATAGGATTAAGAATTTCTTAAGGAAACAAATGCCTTAAAGATTAACTACAGTCCGGCCGCCGTCCTGACACCGGGCAGTTTCATACTAACGAATACGTGTTTTGCGAATTTGATCTTTATTAGCTAATAGATTTGCTGCAATGACAGTTATCAGGAATGCATTCTCTCGACGCCCGGACTGTAGAGTTTGTGCAAAGGCAAAAAGTCTTCTAGTATTACTATGTCCAAGTCAAAATATACAGGTATATTTTTAGTGTTCTTTAATGAGCACCTAAAAAAAACATTAAATTTACTTTTTATTCACAGCTCCAAAAATGAATCCATCTATTTCACCTTAGCCATTACAAATAAATTCTCTACAAGCAAAAAATACTGAAATTCAATTTGGTACAACGCAAAAATCTATTCGACACTGCATGCTGCGTACAAGGCAATTTGTCAGCAGCCCAACCATAACAGGGAATTGGTTAATTCGAATCATTGTCACATATGTGGATGGGGAGGTTTCGATAAATTTTATCGATATGTTAATCACGTGCTCTCGAATCAGTAATGCATGTTCCCATTTGTTTGATTGGTGCAAAATCATTTATGGAAATATACCGTGGCTTTTGTGTCGTACGTGTTAAATGAAGTCGATTAAGTTTCGATGTTTAATTTTGTTGTTTTGTAAGTTTATGTATATAATGTATTATCTTTTACTGGTTAATGCAGTTTTTTAAAAGATTAATATTATATCATCGATAGAGACTTTTGCGATGGGATTGCATAGTGATATAGGAAAATCTGAAAATATGAGTTTGAAAATCCTGCTCACTGTTCAAAAACTATTTATGTATATTTTAATACATACTTCCTTATTTTTCTCATATTTAAATCAACATCTTAAGCTTTGTAAAGCTTAAACCAAAGTAAAAAAATACTGTAGTGTGTGTTATCAATAGTGAATTATATCGCATTTTATTAAACTAGCCATGTTAAACTAAATCTGTTTTAATATTAAAAGTATTGTTTTGACTAAATTATTGTAGTACCGACCGAGTTCGTAGATGGCACGACTAACGAATCACAGCGCACTACCGGTCGATGGTGGGAACGAGAATGGCGGGAAAACGCCACTTTGGTGGTCGTGCCAGTGCTACGAGCTCAGTCGTGCATAAGTCGTTTGCGATACGAGTACTAAAGCTGAAGTTGTGTTTTTAAAGATACCTAGTGTTGATTGTAAACTGTAATTGGTGTTGTGTGTTGGAGAAATACAATAAGTAAGTACTTGAACAAGTGTCTATTATTTCTAAAACCTTATTTTCAAAAGCCATGAACCTAAATATCAGTAAATTATCATATTTAAATTATAACTAGATTTTCTGTAAGAGTACAGAGCCCACAGTTCAGAAGTGGGATAAAGATCCCTGTTTTGGCCAGTAAAATATTTTTCTACCCCGAATTATTTGTTCTAACCATGGTGATATTTTATTTGTCCTTTTACAATATTTTGTTTTGATTCTTGGCTATTGAATGTAATTGAAGTTTATTTTTTTTTGTTATGTAACGCTGCCTAGCTATAATGTTAGTTTGCTTAACACTTTGCGAGGACAGTAAACGCCCCAGAAGTAATGATAGTATAATTTCTATTGTCTAGTTCAAGTGTCCTTTAGCTGAAAGTTTTTTTTAACTACTTATACAAATTCGATTTCTTTTAATACAAAATGGTTTCTCTTATTCTTTTAACTACTGCTACTTCGCTTTATACTAAACAACCAAGAGTTTTACTAATAGGTGGATGTTTTAGTATTGGCGGTATTTTGTTCAACCTTATATTTACAATATAATATACTCACTCGTTACGATCACTAAGTTATTTCTTAACTATACTTTGAAGCTTTATACAATCCTACACGTACATAATGTGATTATATTATATTTCATGTTGTGCTAATTATCTTTATTTTAGAATCTGTTTTAAAGAACTAATTCTTTGGAATATAATTAACATTCCAAGGTCATGGAGGGGGACAAACGAGAACGTGTTGTCTACACCCCGACAGATCCGACGGGGTCACCCACTGCTAACCGACGGTCACGCAGTCCTGTAAGGCGTCAAACCTACAGCCGGGACTTAAGTCGGTCACGCAGCCGGCTGAGCCGTCAGTCAAGAGGGCGCCTGAGTCGCTGCTCACCAGATCAACCGGTGCAGCCTCGTAGGCGGGACAGTCCCCGCTCTCGGCTCGCAGCATCGAGCCGCACGGACCGCCGCGCATCGAGCCGCGCGGACCGCCGAGCATCGAGCCGCGCGGACCGCCGAGCATCGAGCCGCACGGACCGCCGAGCATCGAGCCGCACGGACCGCCGAGCATCGAGCCGCACGGACCGCCGAGCATCGAGCCGCACGGACCGCCGAGCATCGAGCCGCACGGACCGCCGAGCATCGAGCCGCACGGACCGCCGAGCATCGAGCCGCACGGACCGCCGAGCATCGAGCCGCACGGACCGCCGAGCATCGAGCCGCACGGACCGTCGAGCATCGAGCCGCACGGACCGCCGAGCATCGAGCCACACGGACCGCCGAGCATCGAGCCGTGTGGACTGCCGAGCATCAGAGCGTCTCTCACCTGGCCGTGCAAGCTGCCACTCGCCAAGCCGTGGGAGGTGCCGTTCACGCAGCCCAGTGAGGCAGCCACGAGCTAGCGCGGTGAGAGACGTGCAAGCCGCAATTCAAGATAAGACCACGGGTGAGTCAACTTCTCTATTGGGATTATCTACTCTTTCGGATCTTGTCAATGTTTTAAAATCTATGTCTAATAATAGTGCAGATAAGTTAGGTTCCCTTAACAACACTATTCCCGAGTTTGACCCAAGTAAACGGGAACAGACAATGACTATGTGGCTTCATAAAGTCAATGAATGCGCAATAATTTATGCGTGGTCGGAGAAGCAAGTAATTCATTTCTCATTACCAAAACTAAAGGGTATAGCGCAAAGATGGTACGAGGGCCTTCCATCGGTTCTGTTTACTTGGGCTGAATGGCAGAGGAAACTTCTAGCTGCTTTCCCATCGGAAGAAAATTATGGCCAAATGTTAAGCGATATGCTGGCTAAACGGGCTAGGTTCACAGACTCCTTAGAAGAGTATTATTATGAGAAACTGTCACTAATCAATAGATGTGGTATAAGTGGGAAAAGGGCAGTCGAATGCATTCTGCATGGCATCGACGATAGGTCGGTTAGATTAGGTGCCGAGGCAGCACAGTTTGATGATCCTAACATACTCCTTTCGTATTTACGTAATGCTCGAAATATAAAATTCAACAACGAGCGTAAATTAACTAAAGGTCAACCTCTGAAAAACCAAAATGGCTCTAACCCTAGGCCTACACGTTGTTCTAATTGCAAGAAGGATGGTCATGTTACATCTCAATGCACTCAACCGGTAAAGAAGTGTAGTCGATGCAATAGAATAGGTCATGAGGTGGAACAGTGCTATGCCAAACTGCCGACAACTGAAGAGAAAAAGGTTATGCGAGTAGAGGATAGGGGCGACGTAGGCGCGGTTGACTCTTCAAAAATAACCACCTCGGTGTCGGAATCGAACAAGAAATATTTCAAAACTGCTATTGTTAACGGTTTTTCATTAACTGCGTTCATAGATTTTGGGAGCGAATGCTCAATGATCAGGTTGTCAGCATTTCGAAATATAGGTTCGAGTTATAGTGTCAATAATCTTCCAGTACTAAGAGGATTCGGCAATTCGGTTGTCCCTTGCGTAGGTAAACAACGAGTTCAGATAATTATTGATCAGGTGGAAGCTGATCTCGAATTGTTGATAGTCGCAGATGATGCAATGCATGTGCCCCTTTTAGTAGGTCAAACATTTACTGAGCAGCCACACGTAGTCATTCGTAAAACTAGTGACTCCTTGGAAATCTCTAAACTCGAGCACCAATATGTAGAACCTAATAGCAAAATAAATTTGTTCTGTAAAGATTCCGTCGAAGTTTTGGGTCATGCTGTTGTGGACGTGTATACAGATCCGCCACATCAGGGCGACATCTTTGTCGATGGAAGTTTGCGATTTCAGAAGGGTGTTCGCTATTTAGTAGCTGCTGGATTGTTCCAGATGAGAGAATGTGGAACAGGACAGATCGTTGTCAGTAATTTTTCGTCGAAACCATTGGTGTTTCCAAAACATTCTCTGATTGCTCGTGGTCGTGTGGCTCAGGAAGAGTCCAGTGTACAAGTTTTGAACATTTCCTCAACTGTCAGAAATGACTTTAAGTCTATTACTGAAGCTGATTTAAATCTGCAAGACGGACTTAATCCCGAGCATAAGATCCAACTGCTCAATCTACTGAACAAGTATCGATCCTGTTTTGCTTTCAATTTATCAGAATTAGGGAACACCACAGCTGGTCATATGACAATAGACCTCCAAGATAACCAACCCGTTGTCTATAGACCCTATCGTTTGTCGATCAGCGAAAAGGAGAAGGTTAGGGAAATAGTTTCCGAATTATTGGAGAATGACATCATAAGACCATCAACGTCAAGTTACGCGAGTCCTATTGTAGTGGTTAGGAAGAAGTCTGGCGAACTTCGCTTATGTATAGATTATCGTGCCCTTAATAAAAAGACTGTCCGGGAAAACTATCCCATGCCGCTGATTGACGATCAGCTGGATGTCCTTTCTGGTAATAAATACTACACGACCTTGGACCTTGCGTCAGGGTATTACCAGATACCAATCCGGGAAGAAGACAAACATAAAACTGGGTTCGTGACGCCGGATGGTCATTATGAATTTAATCGTATGCCATTCGGGCTTGCAAATGCCCCTGCTACCTTCCAACGTATTATGAATCAGGTTCTTGGGTCATTGCGACACAAGGAAGCCCTGGCCTACTTAGATGACGTGATTATTCCTTCAAAGGATATCAATGAAGGAATGTCGAGATTAGAGTCTGCGCTGCGCCTATTTTCTAATGCTGGCCTTACATTAAAGCTCCCCAAGTGTTTTTTTTTCTGTAGCTCTGTCGAATATTTGGGCTTTGAAATTACTGCTAGTGGCATTCGTCCTGGTGAGAGGAAAGTTGAGGCTGTGAAACTGTTCCCAACTCCTCAGAGCCAACATAATGTTCGCCAGTTTCTTGGGCTGTCTAGCTTCTTCCGCAGATTTGTCAAAAACTTTTCGGTTATTGCAAAACCTCTTACAGAACTCTTGAAGAAAGACTCCAAATGGTCATGGGGTACGGAGCAGGAAACCGCATTCCGTTGTTTACAAAAAGAGCTCGTACAACGTCCCACTTTAGCCCTATACAATCCGAAGGCTGATACCCAGCTTCATACGGATGCTTGTAAGATTGGAGTGGCAGGTATTTTGTTACAAAAGGATAAGAACGATGTGCTTAGGTCAGTCGCTTACTTTAGTAGGCAGACAACGCCCGAGGAACAAAACTACTCGTCATACGATTTGGAGACGCTTGCCGTAGTTTCTTCCTTACAGAAGTTCCGCGTTTATTTAGTTGGTATCCCTTTTAAAATTATAACCGACTGCAACTCGCTCCGTGCGACCTTCCAAAAGAGAGATATGGTTCCACGCGTCGCTAGGTGGTGGGAACAGATGCAGGAATATAATTTTTGCATTGAGTATAGGGCTGGTCATCGCATGGCTCATGTCGATGCACTCAGCCGGAACCCTATGCAGCAGGCTCATGATGTTATGGTCGTCAGTGATTGCGATTGGTTAGCTACCGTCCAAGGCGCAGATAGTGAGATTCAAAGGATCATTGGAATCCTAAAAGATCCTCAGTTTGATGACGTAGTTGATATTAAATCAAATTTTAAGTTGAAGAATGATAGGCTCTTTAGGGTAACTAGTGACGGTGATAGGTGGGTCGTGCCGAAAGGAGTAAGATGGCAGATTGTTAAACAAAATCACGACGATATAGGCCACTTTGCACTTGATAAAACTCTGGAACGTATCAAAGCGACATATTGGTTTGCAAAAATGCGTAACTTTGTAAAAAAATATGTCGGTTCTTGTCTAGAATGCGCTTATTCAAAAGCCGCTGGAGGCAAGAAACCTGGTACTTTACATCCTATACCAAAGATTGATATTCCCTTTGACACTATCCACGCAGATCATGTTGGCCCCTTTATACGCAGTGCGAGAGGAAACATGTACATTTTAGCTCTGATTGATGCATATACTCGGTATATTTATTTAAAATCCGTAAGGAACACAAAAACTTCTACCTCTATAAAGGTTTTCCGGGAGTATTTTGGGTTGTTTGGTGTTCCCAAAAGGGTCATATCAGATCGTGGAACCTCGTTTACTAGCGAAAATTTTAAAAAGTTTATGATCGAAAAGAACATTAAACATGTATTGAATGCTGTTTCTACCCCAAGGGCCAATGGTCAGGTAGAACGCTATAACAGAACACTTGTTGATGCTTTAACTACAAAGTGTGTTGGTTCCCCTGATAATAAATGGGATGAGCATCTACCTGATGTTCAGTGGGGCATGAACAATACGTTCAACAAGGGCATAAATCGAACACCGTCAGAAGCTCTGTTCGGCATTAGACCATCAGGTCCTAGTGACTGTAGAATTGTATCCGAACTTTCAGACGACTTATCTGATTCTTCTAACAGCCAAGACCTGTCACAAATAAGAGAAGAAATTAACTCTCATGTCAGTTCCTATCAAGAGTCGCAAAAGAAGGCTTATGACGCAAAACACTGCCCAGTTCCAAAATATAAAGTAGGTGATCTTGTGAGGGTCGAACGTCAAGTCCCGGCTACAGGAAATAGTAAAAAACTTGTTCCGAAGTTTCAGGGACCCTATAGAATAACTAAAATATATGATTTCGATCGATATCAAATTGAGGATACTCCCCTCACACGAAAATCTAACCGGTCTTATTCGACAGTTGTTGCAAGTGACAAAATTAAGGCCTGGTTGAACTTTAATAGACCACATGACGAATCGTCTGGCAATGACACCGAATGACCTAAATATGTATTCATGTTGCATGTTTTAACAAACCTTACATATTTCAGTTTTACCTACAGGTTTACCGTTTCAGTATCTGGGCCATGAAATAATGCCCGTTACTGTACACAATCCTTTCAGACCCTTAGACCATGAAATAATGTCTACTGAGGTCAACTCTGGCCATGAAATAATGCCATCAAAAGGGGCCATGAAATAATGCCCGTATAAATGTACATCGAGCCATGAAAAAACGCTCGTTATTAATGAAATAATGCCTAAAATTATGAGTTGTGATTTGAAATAATAACCAATGTTGATAAAATAACAATTGTTTAATAAATCAATAAATTTATTTTCTTTACACTAATTATGTTAACACCAAAATTGTGTGCTTCTGTTAGACCTTATATTGTCATGTATTAATTTGTTCAATAGTTATTGTCATTGTAAATTTAGGCTACGTATATTAAGGTATTTTGTTTGTGCTTTCTTTACACGAGGACGTATAATGTACCTTGGATGGCCGACTGTTATCAATAGTGAATTATATCGCATTTTATTAAACTAGCCATGTTAAACTAAATCTGTTTTAATATTAAAAGTATTGTTTTGACTAAATTATTGTAGTACCGACCGAGTTCGTAGATGGCACGACTAACGAATCACAGCGCACTACCGGTCGATGGTGGGAACGAGAATGGCGGGAAAACGCCACTTTGGTGGTCGTGCCAGTGCTACGAGCTCAGTCGTGCATAAGTCGTTTGCGATACGAGTACTAAAGCTGAAGTTGTGTTTTTAAAGATACCTAGTGTTGATTGTAAACTGTAATTGGTGTTGTGTGTTGGAGAAATACAATAAGTAAGTACTTGAACAAGTGTCTATTATTTCTAAAACCTTATTTTCAAAAGCCATGAACCTAAATATCAGTAAATTATCATATTTAAATTATAACTAGATTTTCTGTAAGAGTACAGAGCCCACATGTGTAACATGGAAGTTAATTTTATCCGGAAAATATTTTTTTGGTAAAAAAAAACTATATAGCAAGACATTTAATCAATAATTAAAATTAAAATAACGTTAATGGGCTTGTATAATATGACTTACTGTTCATCCCTCAATAAGATAGATACACTTCATGTTTTCCTTCACCTTGCAAGTGAAAATAAAATAACTGAGAATCTGAAATGAATAAATAGGTACAAGGTCAACCTACCCGAAACTGTCAAATTTTCCCAATCAACTTTGAACCTTATGCTTTAGCGATAAAGTTGAAAATCTATTAAAGATATTTGATAGATTGTAGTAGCTTAATGCGCTGGCGTCTGTACAAGCAATGGGAAATTGTGTCGAAGTTACGATGAGTTGCTTCTCACACGTACAATGGTACGTCACTTGCTCCCGCGTCACAAGTCTTGACTTTTTTCATAATATTATGGCTGCTGATAACAAAACTACAAACGTAGTATAGGTACAGGAAAGTTTTTTTTAAAACGTAACTGTTATTTTAGTATATTGTGGTGTCTTACGCATTCCACGCGAACGAAGTCTAGTTAATAAATAAAACATAACAGGAAATACTGGAAATCGTATTAACTTGTAAAATTCTTTGGAGAAAACGGTATCTTTGCAATTATTTAACATGAAAACCCTTTTATTTAGTAAATTAGCAACTGTAAGAATTTATAAAAACATAGATATTAATATAAGAAGTAAGTGAACAAACGTTTGTCATGCAAAACAAGCTAGTTAAGGATTAATAATGAAAATGACTACTAATCTATTCCGCTAATGACATCTCCCAGCTAATCTTTTCTTCTTTATTTATGTTTTATAGGAAAAATGACAACTGCTCTCGATAAGAAGTTTCCTAACGTAATCTATACTAAATGTATATTGATATAGTCTATGGTAATCTTCGCGCCTTTTTCATATATTGATAATATTCGCTCACTACTCTGTGAATGTCACTGATGATAGATTTGTTGTACAGACTTTGACAAATTTGACAGTTTCGGGTAACTTGATGTGCTGGCGGCACATCAAGTTACCCGAAACTGTCAAATTTTCCCAATCCACTTTGAACCTTATGCTTTAGCGATAAAGTTGAAAATCTATTAAAGAAATTTGACAGATTGTAGTAGGTTGATGTGTTGGCGTATGTACCTACTTTAATCTATAACTATTATATTAAAGTAATCTCGAATAAATCTGCTTTTCATTACATTAGTGTAACACTAATAATAAAGCTGAAGAGTTTGCGTGTGTGTTCGAACGCGCTAATCTCCGGAACTACCAGTCAGATTTGAATTCTTTTTGCATTTGATAGCTCAATTCTTGAGGAAGGCTATAGACTATTTATTTATTTAGGCAACCAACAGCGATACAAATAATATGTTACAGAGTATGTGTATTACAGTATTGTATGACTAATAATAGGTTTCCCTGTATAACTAGGATATGTATAAAACATGCGAACGGACTACAGGCTAAGAGATATTTTAATACAAAAGGTTTAGTTTTAGGTATATAACTTATAGTTAAGTTTATTTTAGAGAAAAAAAAAAGTTTAAATTACTTGTTAAGAAAAAAAAAATTAAAAAGAGATTAGCCGTTTATAAATTGTCTTTGTTTATCGTTTTTATTATTTGTTTTTTGAATGTAGGTTTACTACAATTAAATATATCCACCTGTGAGAAATCTGTGTTATAAATTCGAGCAATACACATCCATAATTTAACATCGCGCTAGGACCATAAGGAGCCGAGCAGAAAGTCAGAAAGAAGGCCAAGCGAAAACGAAGTACCAGCGCGGGTACCTAGGTGATATGGCGGCGAGGTGGGTCAGGGAACAAGAAATTTCACGCGGACGAAGTCGCGGGCAGAAGCTAGTTACAGATTATCAGCAGTCCGCAAAACTGACGAGTCCAATAAAAAAATTGTGGTTTTCTTATTTCCAAAAATTGCTGATACCGCGGTAGTTATAATGCATATACCTACTCGTAAGTCAGGCAAGATGTTAGCGGGGATGACTACCCAGGACGCAGATAAATTATTGGTTAATGAAGTTGAGGTCAGATAACAGTAATTTTAGATATTCCCATCCCATTTGGTTACCTGAAGTCACCGTAGGAGACAGAAGACTATATAAGGATGATATTGAAGAGAATCTAATTTAAAACGAGATAAAAATATATACCTATTATAATGTAGAAAGATGAACCACCAATATTCACAAATCCTATTACTGTAAAAACCATAAAGATAAACACTTAAAAACTCCGAAGTGCGTAAAAATTTAAGGACTCGTAAATCGGAAGGAATGCCTCACACGGGGTGTTTTACCAAATAATGTTAACTTTGAACCAAGGAAACAAATATGGGACCAATCATTAGATGCAACCTCAGGCAATTTAGATGTGAAAAAGGAAATGTAGGTACGAGACATCTGCCCTTTTGAAGTTCATCATAAGGAAGTAAGGGATCATTTTATTTAAGCGAAGATGTAAATACTTTGAGGTTGTTCTTTCAAATTTTTTCTATTGATTTTGCAATATGGGTGATTGTAGTGTAAGTAATCAAGATAATGACTGGCTGGTTTTGGTTTTACTACATAAACCTAAGATATTTTTATGAATTTACCGAAGAAGACATTTGATGGCAAATAATTATAAAAGTTAATGTTATTTTAAATGTTAATGACTTCAGTTTTATGCAGCTTGAACTTTGACCATAAGGTACTTTTGTAATCAGCGTAATTTTTGAGTTTTTTTTTTCTTAGAAAAGGATTTTTTCATTCATACTACGTTGATGTACAGTTATGTGCATCAAAAACGACCGGAAAAATAAGACCACAAAATAATGTTGTGGGATTATATTGCAACAAAAATGGAAATTATGTTTTATTATTCCATACATATTTTCGCTCTTGTTTCAAAAATATGTTTGCTTTTTAATAAAAGCAGTTAATATATTGCAAACGATAAGAACCTTTATATTTTAAAGTTAAGGTTTTTAATCAAATTATATGCAATCGCGGCCACTTGGTCGATGTGTTTTTGTTTATAATCCTTAAAGTAGCGTTATTTTTGATCGAAGATAGATTGTCATATACCTCTGTCGCTTCTGCAGCCAGAACATTACCAAGTACGAATTCGTCTCTAGTTGCAATTCCCTTAACGCCACTTCTATTCCAAAAACTCTTAACCCAGTCCCCATTTACCCTACTTCATCTATTGTTAAAAAAGAAAACAAACTCTCCAACCAATCTTGCCGCCGTAAAAACTCCGGTTAATATCCTGGTTTGACACGACATGCCTAAATCTCTCGGGATCATAAAATATTTAACAATCAAGCGGTGAAAGCGTAAACGTTTTATTTCTTTTCCATTCTCCGCAATGCGGTCTAGTATTTTTTGTAGGATTTGGGTCCTTGGGATTTGGCCTCCTGGTTCGCCTTTGAAAAGAATAGGTTCTTCTTTGGTTATCTTATCCCACACCAAAGGAAATGGTATTTAAATTAGTATTACGAAGCACATTTTTGGCAATATGTTAAACGCTTGCCGCGGTTGGTCCATGGATGGGTGACCATCGTTACATACCAGGACTCCTCCTTGCCTCGGAAAGCACGTTAAGCCGTTTGTCCCGGCTTTCATTCGTAGATCTTTGACAGTCGTTACGAGTAGTCAGAAGCCCGAAAATCGGACCAACAGTCTTACCAAGGGGTATCGTTTTACCCAGTAACTAGGTTGTGGAGGTCAAATAGGCAGTCGCTCCATGTAAAATACTGGTATTCAGCTGCATCCGGTTAGACTGGAAGCCGACCCCAACATAGTTGGGAAAAGGCTGGGCAGATAATGATGAGTTCCAGATATTAGCGCGTTCAAACAAACTAACTATACAGCTTTATTATTAGTATAGATATACATAGATGTAGGAGCTATTATTCAGAAACAAAATAAATGGATAAATTATTGAATTACCCAAAAGCAAGTCACAATAACAAATCGTAAGCGAAAGTTTGCCGAAAGTCAAGTTATTATAAAGGAAGTTCTCCCTTAATAAGTTACTTGCGACTCACTATAACTTAGTTATTTGCAAGCTATTACTTTAAGCGTTCCCAATTGGCATTCTGGCAATATTAAAATTGAATTCACGCCTTAGTACAGTGAGTTTGCAAAAGTTTTGGTACGAGAACGGGGCCCGATAAATCGGCGAAAACAGAATCGTCCAAGTTTCGATATATTTAGCGTAAGTGCCTCCCGGCTTTAGTTTTCCTATAGAATTAGGAAAGGTGTCTGTGGAGTGTAGATTCGGTAGATTTTTGGTTCTTTTTTATCATACTATATAATGCGGTAACTGCTAGGCTTCCCAGTCTTTATAAATGGTATACAGGGAACTATTATGATCTTCTACCCCGTAGTCAAGCGACAGGCGTCTTGCGACGGCGACTACGGAGAAAACAAATGAAAGAAGTTGTTTTGAGTATGCCACGAGTCACCGCGACGAGACTTGCGGAGCGACAGACAGAAACAAGCGAAGCGCGCGTGTGTCGCTTGACGCAAGTCGCATCGCTTAAGGCCGCGAATGGAGTCTTAGTTAGTTAATCTGATGGAATGGTGACAGCAGCGCTTACTTTCTTACCTCTAAGTAGTAAGGAAGATAATCGCTGTCAATATTCCCCGTAGTAAAGGCTTTCGCTACACCTGAAAAAGAAGAGATGTTCACATTATTAAATTAAAGAAATTAGTACAACACATAAAACACAAGCACATCTATCCTAAGATCCCTTATAGTAGAATCGACGTGTTTCGAGTATATATATACGTGAGCTATTCGTGAAACAACAAAGTAAAGAATATCAAACGTGCAGCAATACCTAAGGAAATGTTACAAATTATTATTGCATTCCAACATTACTAAAGTTGAAGAGAACAAGAAAATATGAAAGCCCTTTCTAGAGGAATTATTCATGATGCTAATTGTTTCAGTTTAGAATCCCTTCTTTTCTTCTTCATGAACTGACTGACTGACTGACAAACAACGCACAGCCTAAACCACTAGAGATAGAGACATGAAATTCATCCGGGTGACACCAGCCACGAACAGCTAGTTGAAATATAATTCGTTTTCTTATAAAACTCCTGTATTTCACTGCACAGATCCACAAAGCTAAAGCCAAGCTTGTAAATAACATTCTGTTTGTTCATCGAAATATTGCAATCTCTGAGCTACTTTATCTCGCCATCTTTAAGAGTGACATTTCCCAAGAGGGCAGTTTTATTAGCCACAAAGAAAAACTGGAAGAAAAAGTTTAAAAAATCTTCAAAAGGATTTTGATTACCATATTTGAGTAAAGACCAAAAATATATACAGATTTATTTTGTTAAGGATGTAAATTTTGTCTAAAATAATGGTTATGTTTATTTAAGTCATAAGCTTAAGTTTTACGTATTAGTTGAATTAAACTTAGATTAAGACTTCCTAATGGGTAAAACCCCCATCACCACTGCTCTCAAAACGGTGAAGGAAAACATTGTGAGGAAACCGGTATGCTCTAGAACCAAGAATTCGAAGACATGTGACATCTACCAGCCCCCACTGGGCCCGCGTGGTAGATTACAGCTCCATCTCTCTCGAAGGGAGGATACCTGTATCCCGGCAGTGGGAAAATTATACGCAAATTATGCTTATGTTTAATGGGCAAAAAACTTCAGAATTTACCATTTACAGCGCCATGATACGAGTACCCGTAATAACAACCTTCACAATCCGCACTGGGGACTTTGTCAGAAGCACGCGTGTGGGCAGATGGTTTTCAAAAAATGCTGTAATGCTAAACATAATAAGAAACAAGTTCGTGCGTACTGAGAGATGGATTAGTATATTTCTGCGCACTGTAATGACGAATGATAGCTTCAAAACGTAAATTTTCGGTCTTCACTATTCTATTCTCCCCATATTTTCGCAGAACTATATATGAATAACATCAAACTAACAACCCACAAAACCGAACCTTACTATAACTTGCACAAAATTATCCCTTTTCACTGAGCAAAACTTTTCAAACTAAGCCAAATCCCTATCTATTACTTTCCCAACTCTGTGCCGCGTATATCGTGCACTCCCTGAGTTATCGCTCACGACTTTCAACGCAGTATCTTACATAATTCTTTTTCTATCCCCGCCATTATAAACTTTAGGACTACTACCATAAAGGCAAAAGTTCCTTGAAATATTTGGACTGTATCACGCGCTATCGTTGCCGATCGTACGGTTTCCACCAAACTTTATAAGCCGATAATGTTAAATTTCTGTTGCGTATAATGCATTTCGTTGGCTCGCTCGTCTTTCTAACTTACCCTTAATATTTTCTAGCACAATTTTGGTTTTAAATAAACTTAGGGTGCAGTTCGTTGAGATTTATTGTACCTATGTTGCATATAAATGACTGTTTTTATCAAAACGGTTGGAATTCTACCTCGAAAGAAAGTTATGTGCATTTAAAAGTGGGACATGAACTGCACGGGGAACATCATTGCGTAACGTTACATATTTAATGACAGTGGTTGTATTTTTATAGAAGCCATTGTTAAGACCTTAAATAGGTGATCGTACTATAATAAGTCATAATAGTGGTAATAGTAGTGAATAATAGCGCAATGTGTGCCAATTGTCTTTGGTTTTGATGTAGGCCAGTAAATTGTGACCTGCCTTGACATCAAGCAATGGACGACATTGTCAGCTTGATCATTGATTTTAATTTTGAATACGAGGTTTTGGCTACCTCGTTTTAATGTGTATATTTCGGCTGTTTTTTTTGTATGGTGCTTCTTGTTTGTGCATAATAAACAATTTCTTTTCTTTCTAATTTGTACTATAATTTTTATAGTATGTAATAAAGAGTATTCTATCTATCTAAGTAGACAATTTATATTCTGTTAATCGTGTTTGACGACACCCGGAGGACAGCCTCGTCTTTCGCCTGTAATCATATAAAGTTCGTCTTAGTGGTTTATTATTATTTATTTATTTATATATACTTTATTGTACACCACAAAAATACGTAACATGAAAAAGATACATCAAACATTACAAAATATACAATACTTTTAACCTTATCATCATGCATTCCGTCACGTGTATTGTTGTATTCAATTTCTGATAGACGGCAAATCGAATTTCGAATTTGGCGCCCAAACCATAGATAACATAGTACTCAATCATTTATTGCATTCCACAATTTATATGCTTAGATGGTAAGTAAACATTTGTTGTAACAATCGTGGACCCTGTCGGGCACAGCTAAAGAATTTTTTTAAGAAAGAAGACTTATTTTTACATGCAAACTAACTTGGAAAATTTAAGGTAACATTTTATTAACTATTAATGTGATAGCAGTATGCCTGTATTCTTCGAAAGGCTAGACAGATCTGCACCTATTGTACACCTATATTTTGTCAGCCATGTTTAGGCCCCATGTAATAGGGGGCGAGCCTATTGCCATCAACCTGGCACGAATCTAAACTCCGGGCTACTAATGAAAAATTCCTAATGGAAAAACCCAATAACATTTTACCCGACCCTGGAATCGAATCCAGAACCTTAAGCTTAGCAGTAGCGCTTTCGACTACTAGACCAATGAGGCAGTTTGACGGAAACCATAAATATTATTTATATTTTTTGCGACCAACGATTAGCCAATGATACAGTTCAACCGATATCCGTGAGCTCAACAAACAGTCCGTGCAACTCGTGCTACTTACCATAAAAGTATTGAACTAAGCGGCTATCAAGAAAAAGAAAAGCAATAAGTTGGAACTCCAAGAGATTTTCGTCTTCGAAGTTCTAGACCGGAGTTAAAAACTATAAGTACTTGAGTCCGTAGTTTGGTATTGTTCCGATAAGCTGGCTGGATCTCTGTTAATAAAACTTGTCATTTCTGATGGACTTGGGAATAATAAATGTTTAGTGCATTTTGCGTGAAAATTACTTTTGCGGGGATATTATTATGGTTGTAAGTTAAAAATAGAGTAAGTATAGCTATAAACCAACTGCAACCAGCGTGCGTCTATGATGTATGCAGGTTAAAGGTCATAGCATAGGTACGAATCAATTTGGAAAGGAATCGGCACCGTATCGCCTTTCGCTTCGTCGTCAAACAGGCGTCAACCTAACGTAAGCACGTAACCAAAGTGGTGGAAGTGGATCAGAAGCTCCGACACGTCGACTCAGCTACGGCTAGACGACACCGCGCTTACGGCTCGCCGACCGCTGGTTGATGGTGCAGCCGGTGGTGGTGGTGTGGCCGGAGGGGTGAGAGGGGCAAGGGTGGACGAATTATGACCATGACATGAACTATACTAGTATATATTTATAATTCTTGTAGAAACAAAATAAAACCAAAAAAATGTCGAGTTTCTTAAAAAAAAAGTCGTTAGTCTACATGCGGCTTACCCCAGTATTGTGGGAAACAAGTCTTGCGCGGAGAAGTACGTCACTCCCGGAACGACTGTCTGTAGGCCACAGATATAGTACACCTAGATAGATAACGCAAGAGCAACTACTTCGCGGGCCAAAAATCGCACCAGCTTACGTACAAAAATCGTAAGCCGCCACTTTCGCGCTCAGTCCTGTGTCCTGGGTGAGCTTGAGCGCTGGCGCTAGGCCCCAAGGGTTGGGGCGAGACGAGTCGCCTTTGAATCGATTTGATTTTCCCATCAATAAATAGTGCTTGTGACGTCATAGTAGGTAGTCGAAAAAAGCCACGCTTGGTTTTTATCAGATCTATCAGTCTATCTATATCTGTGCTGTAGGCCATTCAAATGTTTGTTTCATTAATCAAATCCGGAAGTCGGCGCTCCGAAAGCCAATCACTCAGCCACTGCACAAATCAAGCAGCGAAACTGAAAAGTTATAGGTATTTCTTCTGTTAGCTACACAGTTGAATACATAGGAAGGAATAGTTGGAAGACTATTATGTGAAAATCTTGCACGATAAAAATGCAATAATATTGTGTCATAATAATATTGGGTATTGAGTGGGTGTATACCGCATACGCACTTGAGATCAGAGCCGTCTGTGAACCCCAATCTGTGGAGATTGTATTTGCTGCGGCAGACTGGGGATCGAAGGCTATTTAAAAATTTCAAGTCAGCGACAGTAACGAGTGCCCAGGGCCTCCAGTCTGCTGTTACAATAGTGTCAGAATGGTCTTTAAATTTATTTCATAATTGTTGATTTTGACAAGTTTGATAATCTACTAATATATTGGCGTCATTATGACTTTCCAATAACCACTAACACTCCATTGAAAGAAATGGCATAGAATGGTAATCTCGTACATGATGACAAATGAATGACTGACTTAGGCGGTAATCTGCTAAAATTTTGACAGTTCCTTTGATCAGTGACCTACCATTAGAACGTCATTGTGCAGTCATTGCTTTTAATTCGTTGCGAGTAGGTATCTTATGTTTTGTGCCATTGACGGACCCATGATCGACCATTATGAATTTAGCAGATTTCGAATTTTTTGCAAAATGACAATGGGATCGTGTTGGAATGACAAATTCATAAAAATAGCAGACATGGGCCCCAGGTGGAAGGCTCTCAGATGGTTCGATAAAATTGTCATGGGGTTTATTATATACAGCTCCCGCCATAGATTTCATCCTATCTTACCATAGTCATGATTGTTATGTTTAGAATGACTTACTTGAATGTAAATGACTGAAAACTAATGAATAATCCGTATTTACGCCATTATAATTTAAAGTACAGCCTCGCACAGAAAGTAGCGTGTGAAACATACCACACTCGTATTGGAATTTTCCGGAACAATAAATTTGAGAAGAGAAACGCTGTCGGCAGACGAAATGCACTTCTGTTTACGACTATACTCGTATCACAGACTAGTACAGAAGGTCGGCTCCATACAACGAGTGTAAATGCTCGCATTCATAGACACGCTTCACGTACAGCGAGTGCAAATACACTCGCGACTGGCATTTGACCTAGGTCCCATCCGTATACGTCTATGGTTTATTTAAAAAATATCTGATGAAAATATAAACAAATGGATCAGAAAACGTACCTGTGATGCCAATTTGTGGTGCCATTTACAAATTGAGAGACTGTGATTTAATAATAATAATATCAGCCTGTATTGTCTCACTGCAGGGCAAGGACCCCCTTTCGACGACCCTTTTGCGACTAGAATCATTTCTATTCAAACGTTCAAAAGTGCCTTTAATGTGCCTATTTGAAATAAATGATTTGACTTTGACTTTGACTTTCCTTTCCCTTTCCTTTTTCCACTCAACTCGATCCTGTGCCAATATGGCCCAATCTCTCAATATGGCGTCAAGTTTCCTCCCGTCATCTTCGCCTGGATGTTCCGCGATGCCGTTGGACGTTTTCAGGGACTTAGCCTACAATGCATTCGACATGCGGCAAATGTGTCCGGCCCAGTCCCATTTGAGCTTGGCTGCTTTTTGGGTGACGTCTGCGATTTCTGTCTTAGAGTGTAGTATCGTGTTTGTCAATTTCCGTCTATGATTTTTCATTTAAAATTTACTAATGTTATTCAAACAACAATTATAATAAAGTGGAAGAAACACGGTTTGTTTACACTTTCATCGAGGGGACTCGATGAAAGTGTAAACAAACGACTATTGTGCATGTGTATGGTTTGTTTTTTGTGAAAGATAGGATAGCTTGAGGGGCCCGTGGCTAAATAATAACAGCCGCACAGGTCGATCGATCAGGTTAAGCTACGCTTGCCGCGGTTAGTCTGTGGATGGGTGACCATCTTTACATACCGAGACGCCTCCGTGCCTTGGAAAGCACGTTAAGCTGTTGGTCCCGGCTGTCATTCGTGGATCTTTGACAGTCGTTACGAGTAGTCAGAAGCCCGAAAGTCTGACAACCAGTCTTACCAAGGGGTATCGTATTACCCAGTAACTGGGTTGTGGAGGTCAGATAGGCAGTCGCTCCATATAAAATACTGGTATTCAGCTGCATCTGGTTAGACTGGAAGCCGACCCCAACATAGTTGGGAAAAGGCTAGGCAGATGTTGACTTTTGGAATAGACTACAATAATAGTGTTTTCGCTCGTTGTATGAAGCCGACCTTCTGTAGTATTCTGTGTTTCTGCTTACGACTATATTCGTATGCCAAAGGTTAGTGCTGGAAATAAAATTCTGTATCTACCTATTGATGTTCGTCACAAATTTGATTTTATATTTTTATAACCGTTTGCACTTTGGTTGCAAGTAAAAAGAAGCGTAGATTTAAAGGATGTAAAAAGACCCATCACTTAGCTGTCAACTACATAAATTCTGTACATCAAAATAAGTAACTTTGCACAAAAATAATTGCAGGGAAAGGATTTTTATTTTTGGTATGAAAATGTTGTGTTAGCGGTATATAACGCACGTAAAACATTGTGCTTATGGGCGAGAAGAACCAACACTCGTATTTTTTTTCCTAGATACTACCGTGACACCGTATTCTAAGTTCCTACCGCACACCAGAGAATAGCCATACACAAAATTACGTTATTTTTCATATTTTCATAAGGTATTCGTTCATTATTTCCGAGCCTTTTATCAATAAGAATTTGTTGATAAAAGTGTGTGTTGGTTGTGGATAACATTTTTCGAATTTTCCCCAGGGACCCTGCATCATTGATAAAGATCGCAGCTACGTCCCGCGTCCCTGAAAAAAATTGTTAAAAAGGAACTAAAGAAGCTACGGCTAGATTAAACATGATAATACATCATCATCTGCCTAGCCTTTTCCCAACTATGTTGGGGTCGGCTTCCAGTTTAACCGGATGCAGCTGAATACCAGTATTTTGCATGGAGCGACTGCCTATCTGACCTCCACAACCCAGTTACTGGGTAATACGATACCCCTTGGTAAGACTGGTTGTCAGACTTTCGGGCTTCTGACGACCCGTAACGACTGTCAAAGATCCACGAATGACAGCCGGGACCAACGGCTTAACGTGCTTTCCGAGGCACGGAGGGGTCTCGGTATGTAAAAATGGTCACCCATCCACAGACCAACCGCGGCAAGCGTAGCTTAACCTGATCGATCGACCTGTGAGGCTGTTATTATTTAGCGATGGGCCCCTCCTAGATTAAACATGATTATTTGATATAAATCAGAACAAACTGCTCAGCTTTGACGAAACATCGTGATTTATTTTCTAAAATAAATTTTAGTTTAATATTAATGTAATAGACACAAAAACCTTCTGTAGTAAAAGACCAATAACAAACAGAAGAACAATGCAGTGAAGCAGGCACGACAATGGACTTTAATTTATAATATTTTGTATATTATATTAAACTAGCTGACCCGACAAACGTTGTTTTGCCATATAAATTATTTCTAGCTGCCCGGCGCTGCTTGGTTCGCATGGTGTCCTACCCCTTACCCTACCCTACTCCTACCCTACTCCTACACTACTCCTACCGTAGGGTAGGAGTAGTCCTACTCTACTTCTAACCTACTCCTAACCTAGTCCTACCCTACTCTTAACCTACTCCTACCCTACTCCTATAAGTAAAAAAAAGAAAAAAAAAGATATAAAGTATCCTATGTCCGTCTCCTGGTTCTAAGCTACCTAACCTCCCCACCAATTTTCAGCCAAATCGGTTCAGCCGTTCTTGACTTATAAATAGTGTAACTAACACGACTTTCTTTTATATACGAGTTCTCGTATAATTATAGATGTATATTATATTAAATAATAATATTTAGATAGCTGGCTGGTATCACCGATGATTTCGAGATTAGAATATGAGTGATCTGCGGCCGTTGTCATGGCGACCTGAGTCGTGTATGAGTGGAAGCAGTTCCTTCAAACAGACTTATAATATTTTGAACTGATTTTTTAATCGACAGATAATATTTATTCGTGGAATAAAATTGACGTCTGACAGATCTTGTATGGAAGAACTGTCAAAAATTCAAAATCAGCCCTAAGTATGTTAACTGAACAGTGAAACTTGAATTAAAGTTTTTACGTTAACTTTGTTCAGCAGCAAAATCAATTTCTGTCACTGTAATAGTTCTCTTATATTACCATTTTACTAACTATTATTACAGTGCAGCGATTAGAAAACGAAATAAGAAACAAAAAATGATTTATTAGTGACAGAAACACGTGCATATACAAAGATCTAATCAAATAATAGATATATTTATAATTACGAACATAGAACAGATATAGTCGGCAGCTCTAAATCGTGACTGTGACAAGAAGGCTCTACTCAGCATGATGCTGTGCTATGAGAGATCCACAACACAATGGCAGCGCTGATTTTCAGTAGTCACCCGAAAATGACGTACCGAAACCAAAAAAATAAAATAAAACAAACAGTAGGTACTAAGAATATACCTAATGCTATACAACCATTAAGATATATATGATAAATATAATAAATACTATTAAATACCATAAAATATGTATAATATCATAAAACATGTATCGGCTTAAAGGCATCACTGTACCATGATTTGCATACTTAATAGTGCATAAATATGAACGATTAAATATGCAAAACAGCCAAGCTTTTTATGTAAAACAAACAATACAAGAAATTGCTCATTTATCCCAACAACGTCCCGCATACAGAATACAAGCAATCATTACTACAATACCGCAAAAATACCGATTAAAAGTGCATTCGAGTTGCATAACGAACAATCGGTATGACAAAACAGCACTCGAGAATGCATCGATTACGCAACTTAACGATCGATACGAGTGAACGACGACGTCGCCTGCACTTGACAGTGGCTCAAGTGTAAGCGGTAGCGATTGATTTATTTTGTTTATTTTGAAATTGTTTCAAACTAGCGACCCGATTCGCACGGAGCGCTACCTATCGGGTCCAAAACTATCAAGCTATCCTCATCATCTTCCTAGCCTTTTCCCAACTATGTTGGGGCCGGCTTCCAGTCTAACCGGATGCAGCTGAATACCAGTATTTTACATGGAGCGACTGCCTATCTGACCTCCACTACCCAATTACTGGGTAATACGATACCCTTACTTACGAACTATCTTATCTTTCAAACTGGAATCAACCATACATATTCACAAAATTTTATTGAAATCGGTTAGTTGACGCGTGATTTTTATTAAAATATAGCTGACTATTTAACGTAACTGACAATGCGACATACTCGTATTAACCACACCACCTAAGTTTTTGTTTCATAAAGCTATGAAACAAAAACTTAGGTATTAAACTGTCAGATTGTAGAATAGTCACATGTCAGTTTTATTAAATAGAACCCTCTTCTAATTGATAGATCGTGGTAACAGCCGCCTAAACCACCAGCAATATCACCAGGTTAAGAGATGATTCAGCAAGTGAAAAAAAAGTACAGTGATGTGTAGGTACTTTAAAATTTTACCCACAATGCAAGGTCGGCTCGTCTTAAACGGGCCTTGTGGCAGCACTTTCAGGAGGATTTCTCATTAAAAAGTACACTCCCAAAGCATTTTAGGGTAGCCGTAGATACTGCGCACTTCCCCTTGACCAAACCTAAGAAGAAAATCTTCAGCTTACCTACTTGCATAAAATTTTATGACTTTTACCTGATTGTTAGTCCATCTGGAACAACAGCGTCCATCGATCTCCTATGAAGCAGACAATCAAAGGACTAAAATAACAAACCAGCCCGCTACAGCTTCTTAATCACACTGCAGCCCGCTTTCTGCCCCCACTTTTACCACGCTCAACGCGCTATGAAGGGCGAATCGACTTAATTGCAGTACTTCCGATTTCATGGACTACTGCTTTACATTCCTACCGATATATTAGCTGGTTTACGTCATTATTTCTATGCCCGAGCTGAAAAATAAGGTCACATTCTCGGTGCATTCGAAAATGGAGGTAGGTAATAGCTGAACGTTTTGGAGTGAAGTGCGCGTGCGGTAAAATTGAGCAAACTATTTCTTGTTTCTGGAAACTGACGTTATGAAATGCAATGCAATTGGAGTAAAAGCAGTTTGAAATAACCGTGGCGAGTAACAATTGCCGGGGCAGCTAGAATCAAGTCAACATAATAATGACCACGGTTAGCTGACATGACGGATTGAAGATTGCACTTTGAAAACCTGTTCAGGTGGAGTTTCATAGACGACTCCACCTTGGAGTGTAAATGTGGTGCTGTTCCACAAACGATGGGACACTTAATATCGTGTCCGGCGTGTCCTGTCAGCTGCACGTTACAGGAACTGATGGACGCTGGTTGAGGCGCCAAACAAGTAGCCGAATTCTGGGCCGAGTCCAATTAGATTGCTATCGACACGCTAAGAAGAAGAAGACACTTTTTATTTGAAGGAGACTATATAAATGACGATGCCTGCCGATCATTTAAATAGGGAAGGAAGGGCTTTAATATAAGGGAGTCTAAAAAAAAAGGACTGAGAAATAAATGGGAGTAAACAGATATATGGGCGTTGAGCATTTAACTAAAGAAGAAACGTTGGTTCTTGTGGTAGAAACTCCTAGTACAAGAGCCAGGGCTAAACCGACCTGCCAGGGTCGCGGGTTGTTCGAAAGAGTTACTGTGGCCCCTGGCACAGGCAACTGAAGGAACACGGGTGGGTTTTCAGTAAAAGTCTGACACGCCCGGTTCCGCCCAGAGCGGGAGAAGTTATTTGATAATTTCCCAATAAAAAAAAACCGGGCAAGAGCGAGTCGGACTCGCGCACTGAGGGTACGGAACCCTCGGTGCGCGAGTAGAGACTTCGTTTTTCCTGTAATCTTTACATAAACTTCTATCACGTAGAATAATTTCAGATTTTTCTCTTTGCAAAAACTTCGGAGATAAAGGGGGGGAACAGTATTTTTTTTTACAGTACATAGTAGCCCCACTTCGAATTTTTCAGACCCCCTTTCAGTCCCTGTTGCATAAAACACACATATATTTTTATTTCTTTCTTATTTGCAAAATAGTTGGGCAAACGTCATCTAAAACTGTTCCAAATTTCAAGTTGATAGCATTAGTAGTTCTTGAGATATCCAGCTGTGACAGACAGACAGACTTAATCTCACCATAAGGGTTCTGTTTTTACCATTTTGGTACGGAACCCTAAAAAAAACTGGGTTAAACAGATGTTTGTGTCTTGAACTGAAAATAATGAAATTCAATCAATCAATCTGTCTGGCCTTTTCTCAACTATATTGGGGTCGACTTCCAGTCTAACCGAACTGACAACCAATATTTTACATGGAGCGACTGCCTATCTGACCTCCACAACCCAAATAAATAAAATAAAAAAAGATTATTTATTTATTATTATTATCAGCCATTTCTGTCCCACTGCAGAGCAAAGGCCTCCATTCCCTCCTTCCTCTTATCCCTATTCAGTGCTGTTAAACGCCAATCCTTCTGGAAAGAGTCGAGCTCGTCCAGCCACCTCATTCTGAGCCTGTCGCGTTGTCGTTTACTGCTGTTTGGGACCCATTGTGTGATTGCCCATAGCTCCTCCGGCATTATTTATTTAGGTATTTAAAGTAATTCCTTTTGAGAGCTTCCGTTGCGTACGCTGCGTAAACGGTTAAAGTTACGCAAAAATCATGTATGACGGAGTTGTTCCCCCTTAAAAGTTCTAAAAAAAAGTCATAATTATGTCATCTGCCTAGCCTTTTCCCAACTATGTTGGGGTCGGCTTCCAGTCTAACCGGATGCAGCCGAATACCAGTATTTTATATGAAGGTACTACCTATCTGACCTCCTCAACCTAGTTACTGGGTAATTTACCCCTTGGTAAGACTGATTGTCAGACTTTCGGGCTTCTGGCTACCCGTAACGACTGTCAAAGATTCACGAATGACAGCCGGGACCAACGGCTTAACGTGTTTTCCGAGGCATGGAGGGGTCACGGTATGTAAAGATGGTTACCATCCACACACCAACCGCGGCTAGAGTAGCTTAACCTGATCCATCGACCTGTGCGGCCATATGTCTTACAAGCAAAACCCAAAAACTTGTTGCTGAAACAATGTTGTGAATCTTTTGAATGAGAAGCTTTATGTTTGAAACGTATAGGTTACTCTGCAGGATAAGATACACTAAATTGGCAATAAGCCAGTCATATTTGCTCTTCAATCGAAAGCCGTTGGGGCAATTGTGATCTTGAGTGGAGATCGCGTGACAACAAACGTTGCTAGGTTCTCAAGATCGGTGGAGTGACGATTTTGGAACGGTGATTAGATGGATGAAAATGGCTGAAGATCGCAATGAATGACATACAATTGAAGAGACCTCAATCTGCTAAGTCCTTTTCCCACCTATGCTAGGGTCGACTTCCAATCTAACTGGATGTAGCTGGATACCAGTATTTCAAAAGGACGAACTGCCTGACCTCCACAACCTAGTTAGTGGGTAACGCGATACCCCTTGATAAGTCTTGTTGTGAGACTTATAAGCTTCTGACTACCCGTACCGGCTATGAACGTTCTGTAGTGTTAACGTTATCTAATGGATGGTCACCCATCCACGAAGCGTCCGCGGCGAGCGTAGCTTAACTTCAGATCGACCCATACCTACTCGGTGGAACGTCATCGTTTACATTATTTTTAATTTCCTAATGTGTGTGTGTGTGATGTGGGTGTGTGTACTTGTGATTATTCGGAATATTATTGGCTTTCAATTACATTTCCTTACCCGAATACCCACGCATAAGAGACTCTTGTGATAAAGACGAGGTTTTGCCTTTATATCGACATTGTTGTATATCTAGCAATTTACCACTGAAAAGCCTGTATGGTGAAAAAGACTGTGGGGTTTCAATATTTCGATTGAAAACCCACACAGTCTTTTCATACACATATTCCGTTCCGGAAACTAACACAAACCTACAAATCTTTTTATATCCCATAAAGCGTACTATAGCCATTATAATAACCAGTTAGGAGCCATTCACACGAATCTAATCATTTTTTATCACAGTTTCCCAAGGAAAAATGTTATATCGCTGATCATTGCACAACTCCTAATGTGGGTCATGTGAGACCTATTGTACGTTGGAAGAAAATTACGTAGATGTTGTCTGATATTTTTCCATATACTGAGACGAGGTAAATATACAATGTATCGGGTATACGAAGTGCAACTGTCAATTATCTTCACGCGATTGAAATTAATGTGAACGTTGACCAACGGAGCTATGAAAGTTTATGTGTGTGTGGGTGGATTTTTATTATATTGATTGGTCTGCTGTATTTAAACTATCACTTCTCATATAAGGTGAATGGATAGTGGTAGACCGCGAAATTCAAATACTTACGTTTTTTGCAATTTTCAGGTCAGTGTCAGATTGTATTTTGATCAAAATATGATTCGCGACAATAACAGGTAAATATTTAAAGAATCATAAATATTTAAATTCCGTGCGGGATTCCCGCATGGAACAAATATTTGTATGACCTACAAGTAGTTGTTCCGGGTCTGGCTGTTTGTGTATGTCAATTTAAATGTTTGTAAACGCACCCACAACACAGGAGAAATTTCTAGTGTGGGGCAACGTTTTTCATAAAAAAAAAAACCGTTCACACGTCACTCAAAATTAAAAGTCTTTTATTCAAACTAGGCTGAGAATCAGCACTTTTCGAACGTCAAAATTACAAAAAATTACAAAAGACAGTCCCCCAAAACGCCCGCCCTTCATCACTTAGTGTTTTCGCTGGGGAGAAGAAGTGGCGCAACAAACTCCTCAGCAGTATACAAAAAGTGTCAATTAGCATCTCTATCGCTGCATGCACCACAGATTTCACCGTTTCATAACCCTTCTATGAACGCGTAACGATGTCCTTTCAACTCGCAAACTTTTCCACGTTTTCCTTTCAACTCCCGAATCAACAGCGGAATAAAAACTGCTCGTTTAAATTCAGTCATCACAACACCACATCCAAATTACTACGTGTTAATCATCATTTCATTTAAAATGCACTATTTATCCTGTTACTTCGTTACCGCGAGCGAGCCAGTTCAAATGTAAGTTTGTTTGCGGAAAAAAGTGTGTATAGGGGTGAGTTTTGTATGCGGATTAGTTCTCGGAATACTGTGTGTTCCAGTCTTTTTTAATGTTTGCTTGCATTCTTATGATGACGTTAGTAAAGTTAGCAGAATATCATGTATACTAGTAGTATTATAAAGAGGTAAAAGATGTTTGTACTATACACAAACTAACAAACAAAGGAGACTGGGAAACAAATGTATGAGGTCTGGGCCCACCCTTCAATAGTAACATGTGATATACCGTTGGATAGGGTTTTTTAAGCGGAAAATTAGTTACTATGGTCAAATGTTAGTACTTTCGGAGATACGACGTCTTAAAGTCGTCTCAGTCTAACATATTCTAGGATATTATTATGGTAGAACAGTAATAATACATGTCCTGGATATCAATGACAATTACATCATTTAAAAAACCCGCGGGGGCCACGAATCGTTGATATTTCCCAACTCCTAGGTACCAAATCAAAGACAATGGTGTGAGCGCAAATTCCTACAGTTCGCCGTCCGGTCAAGCAAGAGCAATAATATTGTGTTATCGCGTTTCTTCCAATTTGGTTTCGATTAATTAATATATTAATGACTATTCACGACAAAGTTAAAAAATAAAGAAAACTTTGCCGTACACCAGGAATTTCTCCTGTATTGTGGGTGCGCTTACTAACATTTAAACTCACATACACAAACAGTCAGACCCGGAACAACTACTTGTAGGTCATACAAATATTTGATCCGTGCGTGAATCGAACCCGCGAGTCCGCGACACGCATCGTAGCAGTCAATCGCTTAACTACTGCGCCAACCGTGCCCTCCGGTGTGAGTCTGGGTAATGTTTAACTTATAAAGAAGTAAACTACGATCATCAATTACTTAGATTGGGATCACTTTTATGGCAGTATAACTCCGAAACTACTGACTTTTAAGCTTAGTCGTAGTACTAAGTTTTATTCTGCATAAGAATCCCTATTCACGAGTACCTATCTTATTTCTATTGAGAGGTGGCCCACCATTACTCATTGTCCTTTTGTTTGTAATCTCCGGAACTATCAGTTGAATTTGAAAAGCTATTTTTACATTTTGATTATTGATATATAACATCACGTTAGGATACGCTAACCTAAAAAGTCGAGCAAAAAGAAAAAAGTCGTAAAGAACGCTAAGGCTCAACTCACACCGAAGAGCGGCGAAGCGACGAGCAGTTTCAGTGTCATAATAATTTTAAGCTTTATCTTTATTACTATAAAACATAGTATCGCTTGAGAAACTTGAGTCGTCGGAATGCTCGCGGCGCCGCGGGCGGCCGCGCGACCTTTCAAGTTTCTTTCGAAGCGTCGGGGTAGTTGAATGGGTGCAATAAAGTCATTGTTTTAACAATGACAATGACAATAGAACAATGACACTGTTGTGTACATAAGATGTACCGTTGTCATTTCGAGCATTTTTTCATGCTGTACCATTGACACTTGAGGGGTTAATGGATTTTCAACTTTATCGCTAAAGTACAAGGTTCAAAGTTGATTGGAAAAATTTGACAGTTTCGGGTAGCTTGATGTGCCTACCTACTTGGTTCGCGTTTCGCTTAGCGTTCTTTCGCGCGGACAGGCGATACACATCGGAGATATCGGAAGTAGGAATAACTGTCAAATCGTATAGAGCGAAACTACGATTTTCGTAATTAGGGAGACCTCCTGAACGTTAATAAGTCTACAGACTGTATAGGTGAATCATCATCTGCCTAGCGTTTTCCCAAATATGTTGGTGTCGGCTTCCAGTCTAACCGGCTGCAGCTGAATACCAGTATTTTACATGGAGCGACTGCCTATCTGACCTCCACAACCCAGTTACTGGTTACCCCTTGGTACCCAGCAACTGGGTTGACGGCCAGGACCAACGGCTTAATGTGCTTTCCGAGGCACGGAGGGGTCTTGGTATGTAAAGATGGTCACACATCCACGGACCAACCGAGGCCAGCGTAGCTTAACCTGATCGATCGACCCGTGCGGCTGTTATTACTTAGCCACAAACCCCTCAAGCAAGCAAGTATAGGAGAATACAAGTCCTAATTTTAATCCATAAAATACATCAGTGTCAGACTGCTACTGAGTAAAACCCACCCGTGTTCCTTCCTTAGCCCTTTATGTTCCGGGGTAGCGGTAACCATTTCGGACAATCCCGCTGACCCGAAAGGCTTCGGCCCTAACAGGCCCCTTCACTATTCGCTAGCATGACTGTTTCGCGGAAGGAGGTAACTGCCCTATACCCTTGACCCTTGAACTATCTTCAGGGAGAAACTATCTCTAACATATCAACCTTCTATCACATAAACATTGTTCCTATCTACAGTCTTATTCTAATAGTCTAATAGATGATGTAATTGTTCCACATCGTTCGGTCGCGTTTTATCGACTAACCCGTACCGACTCCATTTTCCTTTACAATGTACGGTATTACATGTTTATGTAATCGCAAACGGAATGAGATTGCATGTCTGCTAGTATGGCTTAGGTCAAAGAACAGGGGAGGAGCAGAAAACTTAGAGAAAACAATGATTGAATTTCATTGGAGCTTGTTGGGGAGGGTTTGCTATGAAATACGAATATTGTTAACAGCGTTAATTGAAGTTCCGGAATTTCTTCTGAACAGCTCCCGTTGCTTTCAGTAGAATACTGGCTGATCTTTTTTTTTTTCTAAAATTATAATATACAAACAAAATATTCTCAAAGGTTTTATTAAAATGCCACAAGTCATCAATAAGATCGTGCAGTTTTGCTTAAACAATCTCAATGATCATCATTATCAGCAGACGATACTTTTTCAGACAGTAGGTACCAGTAACCATTAAAGAGTATCCTGGTGCAAAGACTATCAGCATCAGGTCATCTCTAGGTACTAAACTAGTTTTTTTTAAAGCGTTGACCCACACTAGGAATTTCTCCTGTATTGTGGGTGCGTTTACAAACATTTAAATTCACGTACACAAACAGCCAGACCCGGAACAACTACTTGTAGGTCATACAAATATTTGTTCCGTGCGGGAATCGAACCCGCGACACGCAGCGCAGCAGTCAATCGCTTAACCACTGCGCCAACCGTGCCGTAAAATAACCGTATTGTCATTAGAACGGAATAAGTACCTATTCAAAGTGAACTAAACTATTCACTTTGAAGGGATTTATTCACAAAGACACAACAAATACAATTTACAAGCTAACACTATATAATAAAAAAATAAAGAAAAAAAAGGCAGGAGGTCATGAAAAAATATTTAACAAGAAAATTATATTGAAAGCTTGTAAAAAAAAAGAGTAGGTACGGTGAATTAAATACTATAACGCGCTACGCGAGTTCACGCGAAGGAGCGCAGAAAACGCCCCCGTGCGTGATTTTTTACACCGCGGGGCGAATTTGGCTGTGTTTCACACTTTATAGTGTGTAATCTGCCTACACTGGCGGCTAAAATCCGCCATGTTGTTTTGTTTAAAAACCATAATAATATATCCCGTCATCATTCTCCTGCCCTTATCCCAATTTATTGTGGTCGGCGTAACATGTCTTTTTATTCCATACTTCTCTATTAGTCGTCATCTCGGTAGTCACCCCCTTTCTAACCATATCATCATTCACACATTCCGTCCATCGTTTCTTTGGTCTTCCCCTACTCTTGTAGCCATCGACATCCATACTCAAAACTCTCCTCACGACATTTTCCCCATTTCTCCGTAACACATACCATGACAACCGATTTCCACAAAACTTTATTAATATACCCCGTATCAAGAAAAAACGAATGATACCTAATTTATTCAAATCAACCTACAAGCATTGCGAATTTCGATCGCAATGTGAATTGTTACTGAATAAAAATTGAATTGAATTATTTTATCAATTGGACAGTCATGTAAAAAACAGACAGAATACCTAAACTTCTGTCCCCCACATTTCAATACGTACAGGGATTTGCAATTGTGGACATTGTTGGCTATTATTGCACCATATACGTTGAATTTAACATTTAACCTATCCGCTGGAACTTCTGACGATAAATGTTCAGAAATACTATTGTTTCTTTTGACAGTGTCTTCGATTTTGTCTAAACATACGACGGTTTGAATATGTTATGGGGTCGCGTTTGACGCTCGCTTTTCGGTTCGGTTTTATTCTAGGGCACAAGTTTTAGTATCCTAGATTTTTATTCTTCTGTTCTTTTGTTTTCTATTTTTATGGGATATTTTATGTGATTCTTGGTACCTAGGTTGGCAGCTTAGGTCAAGCATCGGTAAAGTTAAAAGGTTTTTGCTAGAGTGATGACGTATTAAATTGCTGCTTCATTTTCTTTATTTTTTCTCAACGTCGTCATTCTATTTTCATTCTACCTTATAATCATATTTTTTTCTAGCATCAAACGAAGGTGATATTATTGTTGCATAATCAGTGTATAATGTTCGTACTGCTGGGACACAGGCCTCCCCTCTGTTAGACTGAATGGGCCGTAATCCACCACGTGGACAGTAGGCTGAGACTGTTACCAGCAGCATTTTATCATTGGTCTTTCTTCTCATTGCTTCTTCTTCAAAAAATACTAGAATTTTAGTGTCCCACTGTAGGGCAAAAACTGACACAGAGAAGGCAAAAGCAATGATCACCACGCTTGCTAAAGGCGGTTTGGTGATTTCAGACTTATATTAAGTACTAGTACCTTGTCGCGTAAAACTTCCTGCGACCCACCCCCTCGCATTGCATCACCTGCCCGTGCTTAGCATTCTTTCTGCCTTATTCTCTTTTTGCTCGACTCCTAAGGGTCCTAGCATGGTATTAATTAGACTTCCCTAGCTTCCTCAAAAATTGGGCTATCAAATGCAAAAATAATCTTTCAAATCCGTAGTTCCAGAGACTCTTTACTAGCGAGGAGTAAATATGTTTGAGGTTTTAGTTGTGAATGAAGCTTTGAATGAATGAATGAAGTTCTTACAAGTATTTATATTCTTTTTTAAATTATTTCGGTTCAATTTTACGGTATTGTAGACATCAACGTCGGCTGTCGCCGAAAAATCACCATTATGCTGAGCGATGGCCGTTTTGCGTGGGTGTGACGCATATTTTCCCCAACTTGTTCTTCTTTGTTTTTTTGCGTCATGTTTTACCGCAAATAAACGCATTTTCTTTCTTCTTCTATAACCAAACGTGGGTCTAACTTTACTAATCTTAAAAGTACTAACAAGTCGAAAAGAAGAAGGTAGGTTATGTCTCCACATCACCACCAACTTATGAAGACGGTTGCAGGAACTCCTATCGGACAAACTTGTGGTGTGCCTTTGTCTTATAAAACCATCTATCTGTTTTAGAAGGGAGTGATATGAAGATTCGAATGACGTTATTGCGACGCACGCTATTTCGAAAAAAATTAAGAGTGGTACGCCAGTTCGAAAACTCATAAAATCGAAAACCGCTATATCGAATGACGTTGTCGCGAACACGCTGATTCGAAAAACTGTTTGAATGGTACGCTAGTACGAAAGTCTTGGCATTGAAATCCACTGTTGCGAATAGCCTAATATTCCAATCTGAATTTCCAGTAAGTATAGTAATCAACACAGTAGTCAACAAATCAAAATTATGTCGGTGGTACAGATGAGTGCAGCTAGTTAATAACAAGCTGGCTTCAATTACAAAGCGATGCCCTATCCCAGTGTGTGTTTTGATCATGGTACAAGTCATAGGAAATAGCGTCTAGAACCTTCAGGTACGAAATTATCTTCGTTGTACACCGCCAACGAACACATCGTAAGGAAACCATTGTATGTACGCTTTAATGATATCTATTACCAACTTCACATTGTCATAATTAAGGTTAAATTGTGGCAATGTTTTAATGTACGTATTTGATAGACCCTGGGCTAGACTAGAACACAATGTGCAACACGATGCACTATCTTATAGTATTTATTTGATTGTAGTACAATTTACAAGAAGATATTATAATCTAGGCATCAGATTATGGATTAGCAGATGGTAAATGGTAACATCTTCCTTTACCAATATTTGAAATTCAGATTCACCTTTTCTCGGATGCGGTAATTTTTCAAGATCGACTGTCCAAAACCACGACAAACGGGCAATGCAAAAGTGATAGACTCTAAAACACCACCCAGGAGATTTGTTTATGGTAAAAATATTTATCTTAAATTTTTGTTTCCAATCCACTGCCAATATTAATTTTCATTGTTTGTTTATTACTTTTTAAGCTTATGGCATAATTAACAGAGCGATGTAAGGAATTGATTACTCAGCTCACTCACAATGTTGTTTAAGAGAAGTTGCAAGTTAGATGGCTGTACAGTCACGAGCAAAAGTATGTATACACTTGCCTTTATTCAAAGTCGATTTTCTCCTTTATTTTTGAATGAAATTTTATATTAGTAGGAACATAGTATTTTCGAACCCATAGGTATATGTAAAGTGTCGTATTTCAACGTTGCATTCGTTATTTCGTGAAAAAAATACAATTTAAAGTTGCGAAGTGTTGACATATTGGTGCTCGTGACTGTACACCAAATGGCTTGTTCGGCTGTACCTCAAGGACTAGTTAATGGATAAATGGATAGATGAGCGCTCTCTCCTTTCACTCATCCCATCACCCACTGTCCAGCTTCGTATCCATTAGCTGACGCACAGTATTGTTCACGGAAATAACAAGTTTCCATTGAAGCAACCCATTGTTGGGCACACTGGTACGCTATAATTATGGAAAAAATGACAATTAATCAACAGGAAAAACTATGAATGAACAGAGATACGGCCATAAGCAATCTGGGTAATGGGTTGTGAAATGCGATAGCTTAATCGTTGTTTTTTATGGATAATTTCTTTTGTAGTGTGTCGGACTACCTTGTTGGTATGGTCGCAATCGCTACAGTTGAGCATGAGGGTCTGGGTTTGCTTCCCAGGTGATGCAATTTGTTGTTGTGTTGGGATTTTCTATCAGAAATTCGTCAGCAGTTGCCCGGAGTCTACATTTGTGCCAGGTTGATGGCAATAGCATACACTGAAAGAAATACGCAGTAATGAAAATGAAAAAACATTAATCCGAACTGCTTTAAACAGTTAAAGCTTGAGGCAAAATGTTACCGTCATGACAGTAAACATTAACGTTTTAAGTAGCTAAAAGGTCAGAAAATTAACTGTTTTATTCATTTGGCGATATCGTTTAAACCATTGAAATTTACTTACATTACAGTAATGGACCACCATTTACTGTATAGAGTCAGTAAGTCTCAATGAAATCGCTAGTAAGAAATTATTTATTTTCAGAGTAATCAGCCTATAATGTTCCCACTAACACTCGCGCTACTCTCTTCTAGATGGAGTGGGCTGTAATCTAACACGTGGACCCAGTGCGGTTCAGTAGATGTCACAAGTGCCCGAATTTTTGGTTCTAGTTCTAGTCCGGTTTCCTCACGATGTTTTCTTTCACCGTTTTGAGAGCAGTGGTGATGAATTTATTTACACAAAGTAAAGTGCCTGTCTGGGTTCGAATCTACGACCTACACCTCGTAAGTCGGGGTCTTTACCACTGGGATGGCAATAGCCCCCTATTACATGGGACTAGGACATATAGACTGGCAAACTACTTTCAGGACCTGCGTTTGTTCTGTTACACCTTGTATATTTATTTTATTTTTCTTTTTTTCTTCTCTTTCTATCCCATAAACATCGTTACTAAAAAGCATTCATTCAGTCATTTATCTTGCACTCATTTACTCTGTTTATATTTTTTTTTTCTCATGTAGCATCAACATATTAGTAATAGGTGGATAATGTTGTTGGTAGTATGATAAGTACTTTGTTTATTTAGTAGTTAATTTTATAATATTTAATTGTACTCCTGTTTTTTATCCCGAAATAAATAAAAAAAAAAAATAAAAAAAAAAGTATATTCGTGACAGAGACAACACGCTAATAGCCAACTTGTTACAAATCTGGATATCACACTAATAAAGGCGAAAGTTTGTGAGTGTGTGTGGGGGTGTGTGTGTGTTTATATGTTTATTACTTCTTCACGCTCGAACGGCTGGAACAATTTTGAAAAAAAATTGTATGGAGGCAGCTGACACCCTGGATTAACATATAGGCTACTTCTTATCCCAATATTCCTACGGGATCGAAACGTATGCGGGTAAAACCGCGGGGCGCAGCTAGTCTATCTATGACATCTAGTTAGATATCTCACTGTGTATAGAATTGTGTGGAAAAGGGAGTGGAAAGCCTTTTCCACACAATTCTGTCTTTTGCGAGTGACAGCCAGTCCAATCTGGATAAATGTATCACCAAAATTGTTTGAAAGAAAACCCGGAAAATAAAATACACTATGCAATATTTTTCTCGCAAACTACAATTTATTTTGATTCCTCAGACGCAGTTCCTGTTTCCTCTGTACCGATTTGTTCAACTTTTCCGATTATCAATCTTTCAAATCGATTTTGTTATTTCTCTTTTATGAATCGAGAAGTAAACACGTTAGCGATACATGCGATTGAGTTGGCGAATGATGCATTGGTTTTCATTTTGTTTACAGTTTGGATAATTTTAATGGTCTATAATAATTTGGAGGTTTTATGGATCTCGTCTTCTTTTCGCATGTCATGAGCTCGAATAAGAGAAGAGTTAACAAGAGAAAGTTTATCCTCTTTCGAAAAAAAATTGTAGGTCAGCACGGTTTACAGCGATTTTGTCACTTAAAATAATACAGAGTAGCTAAATTACAATAATTGAGCAAAATTCAAAACTTATAAAGGGGTCATTGGACATTGGTTTCTCTTTAGGGTTCCGTACCTCAAAAGGAAAAACGGAACCCTTATAAGATCACTTCGTTGTCAGTCTGTCTACCCGTCTGTCAAGACCCTTTTTCGCAGGAACGCGTAGAGTTATCAAGTTGAAATTAATATCAAATACTCAGGGCTGATATCCCTTGAAGCAGTGACAAAATCAAATTTCTAAGTAAACGCAATCAAAAGATACGGGCGTTTATGTTCCGGAATCAAAACCTATAGGGTACTTCCCGTTGACCTAGAATCACGAAATTTGGCAAGAAGCAATGTCATACAGCACAAGTAAAGAAAAAAATCCGAAAACCGTAAATTTATAGTTACATAAAAAAATCCCGTAATAATGTATGTACATACCTACAATACGGAACCCTCGGTGCGCGAGTCCGACTCGCACTTGACCAGTTTTTTTCACCATGAAATCGCCAACCTTTCTAGATCAATGTTCGTGCCTTCTCTGTATGAGAAGAGGTCTATGTCCAGTAGTGGGACAATAATAGACTGGAATTATTACATTACCAGCCGCGCCCCGCGGTTTCACCCGCATAAGGTTAGATCCCATGGGAATATTGGAATAAAAAGTAGCCTATATGTTAATCCAGGGTGTCAGCTACCTCCACACTAAATTTTATCAAAATTAGTCCCGCCGATTGAGCGTAAAGAAGTGACAAAACTTTTTATCTCGATATTCCCACGGGATCGACGTTTACGCGGGTGAAACCGCGGGGCGCAGCTAGTTTACAAATAAATTAAATCAATCCTGTTTTTTTTATAAGTTGAATCAGGTAATGTAGAGTACTGACAATACCTAAGGTCAAACTAGAGAATTAAACCCAACTTTTGTCGAAGAAATTCAAATCGTAAAGCAAAAGTAAACATTACATTCCATCAGCAAGTTCCCATAGACTTGGTGACGTCACAATTCCCATATACTACGCCTTACGTTATGAACCGACTTAGATGAAGTTAGTTGGCGCATAAAAAATCTATTTCCTAACATATAGCGATTTCCCCGTTGTTTTATTGTTCTGTTTTGAACACAATATGAACTATTGTTTGGCGTAGATTGAATAGAGAAGCATGTATGTACGTGTATTGTCGTGTGATTGGTCGGGACTTTGCAGTATGAATGAGACAAGCTTAAGACGAATTATACTAAGATATTAATGTGGGAATAAAAGGCCTGAAGCCAGAGGAAAAGCACAACGAATACGAATATACTGATTTATTCTTTTACTAGCTGTGCCCCGCGGTTTCACCCGCATAAGTCTCGATCCCGTGGGAATATCGGGATATAAAATAGCCTATATGATAATCCAGGATGTCAGCTACCTTCATACGAAATTTTATCAAAATTGGTCCAGCCGTTTGAGCGCGAAGAAGTAACAAACATATAAACACACATACACTCACAAACTTTCGCCTTGGTAATATTAGATAAAAACACATCTTATTAAAAAAAAACACGTCTTAAGTTGCCACAAAAAACCCAGGACCTCTAGCTGTATTGCTTGCGACCACCAGTCAATCGACTCATTTAAAAACGTACTTTATATCAAGAGATGGATCAATTGATCATGATATGCGCTCTACAGCACATTTATCCTCACTCAACAACAAGAGTACTTTTGCTGCTGAAAGCAAAACCTCTGTATGGCTGTCTAATTTGTTCTCAAGAACTCACAGACCAGACGTTTCTCACTTGAAGCATTTGAATTATGAGAGAGCTTATGCACAATCGTGCATCGTTTATAACAGACATATTGTTGTAAGCTGAGATGAATTTGCATGCTTTTGTTGAGACGATTTGTAAAAGCACCTAGTATGAAAATGCTTGAAACTTTTTATTCTAGTGTCGAATACTACTAGAGTGAAGATATGGTACGTGGTAATGTTGTAGTTATGTGGTCTTTGTTACAAATTATTGTACATTTAACATGTTCTTAGGACAATAACCTTGTCTGTACTATTTGTCTTGATTTTCATTCTAACTAGCCTGAATTACGGTAATCCAGGCTAACCTACCAACGAAAGAGAAGAATTGTAACCTACCAACGAAAGAGAAGAATTGTAACCTACCAACGAAAGAGAAGAATTGTAACCTACCAACGAAAGAGAAGAATTGTAACCGACCAACGAAAGAGAAGAATTGTAACCTACCAACGAAAGAGAAGAATTGTAACCTACCAACGAAAGAGAAGAATTGTAACCTACCAACGAAAGAGGAGAATTGTTGCCCGCAGAGTGTCCAGCTTTTTCGGGGTAGCACAGGAGGGGTTTCGATACGATCCACAGGAGTGGAATCTTTGAATTCCGGAGTCAGTCCGCATGAGTTTCCTTGGTAGTTGTACCCCATCAGAAATTTCCAAACCTTTCGCCTCCCTCTTACCCTTTGCTTTGCAAAAAAAAAGCCTCAAGTAAACAAGGGGTAAAAGATAATAACCAAGTGTATAAACACGCTGTGAATATGTGCGTGATGTTATATGATCACGCACATATTCACAGCGTGTTTATACATTTGGTTAGCACAAGTAAAACGCACGTCGTTTCGTGAGATAAAGAATTATCAAAATCGGACTACTCTGTAAAAAGTTAGGCGTAGTCATACATAAAAAATAAATATACACGTCGACTTGAGAACCTCCTCCGTTTTTTCGTCGGTTAAAAATACTGTATATAGGTAATTTCAGTTGTCTGATGAAGATGCAAAGGTGCAGACGGGGACCCACTACACACATAAAAGTTTATACAAGTCTCACCTCTATATTCTCTTCAAATTAAACTTTACACTAAATTACCAACCCCCGTAAATTATCTCCCACATTCGTACTTGAACACTCAAAACCTATGTTCAAATTCGCGGTAGATATTAACAAAAACATTGCTAGTCACATGTGCAGTACAGCCGTAATGTGCGAACATTTGTCATTTTTACGACTACCCCCTCCCCGCGCACCTTACTGGTTTAGTTCATAATATTACCCACGGGTTTCGGTTTGAAGGGACTTTTTCTGTTTTACCTTTATTTATGTGTTTAGTAAGTCTCTAATTGAGCGGATTTTTTTCTGTTCGTTTGTTGGAAGAGAAAAAGAAAATAATTACCTCAGGTTTTGCTGGCAACGTTATTGTAATAAGAATACTCCATACTAATATTATAAATTCGAAAGTAACTCTGTGCGTCTGTCTGTCTGTATGTTGCCTTTTCACACCTAAACCACTGAACGGATTTCGATAAAATTTTGCAGAGACGTAGATTGCATCCCGGGGAAGGACATAGGATAGTTTTTATCGACATACCTCGCGGGCGAAGCCGCGGGCGGAAGCTAATATTTTTATATAACCCGATACCCGATAGATACCATGCTTCTGGAGGTTTGATCTTTAACATTTTTAGCCTGACAGGACAGTGTATGTATTATGGCTGCCGCCGACATGCGCGCCATGACCCTAGTGGACCAATTTCTATGAAAACTTCATGGAAACTGTTCTACCAAAATCGCGCGATAGAATACTTTTTATCTCGATCTTCCCACGGGATCAAAACTTATGCGGGTGAAACCGCGGTGCGCTGCTAGTAATAGGTATAATACAGGTTTTTGTAGAAGAAAGATTCGAAACCAATACCTAATGAAATTAGAGTAGGTAAACCTTCCCATGTAATTAAATTTTACTGTCAGGTTTATTTACATAAGCTGGGACAATTAACATTGTCCTTCATTGTTTTCACGTAGATATATAGATAGAATACTCTTTACTATGTACACCATTTTAAATTAAGTACAGACATAAATATAGAAATTTTACAAAGGGTGACACAATGGGCGGTCTTATCGCTAGAGCTATCTTTTAAAGACAACCTTTGGATTGATAAAAAAGGGGAAGGAGAGACAAATACGTAGCTAGTCTGTGGTGTAGTTACCATTTACATAATACAATAAATACATACATAAAGTATAATCAATTAGTCTAAATAAATATATATACTTCTTATATATAATAATAAACATGAAACAGGAGCAAAGAAAATATAATGATGATGTTTAAGAAGAGAGTAAGTGCTTTTTCATCATAATTTTAAAAGTGGACAAAAATATTAAGCACCTTACCGATACGGGCAAGTCATTCTATAACAGTACTGCTTGAACAGTAAATATTTGTCATGGAAACTGGTGGTATGCATCGGCATCTCTAGTCTCAGGTTTTCCGATGACCTCAGATATCTATGAAGGAACTTGAAACGTTCTTTAGGATAATAACAAAAAAATCATAATCATTAATCATCATAATTATTCTAATGCTTCATTTTTCAGTGATACAGGGTGGCAGGTACAGTCAACAAAGGAGTTAAGTATACAGGAGCGTCGGATATAGTTGAAATTTACTAAGAAACCGATGGATGTTCTGGACTAAAATTTAATTTAGTAAATGAGCTGTTTGTTTTCTATTAATAAACATAAATTTTATTCGAGAATATCCATCGGTTTCTTAGTAAACTTCAACAATATCCGACGCTCCTGTATACCTAACTCCTTTGTTGACTGTACATCAAGCTACCCGAAACTGTCAAATTTTCCCAATCAACTTTGAACCTTATAATTTAGCGATAAAGTTGAAAATCTATTAAAGAAACTTGACAGATTGTAGTACCTTGATGTACTGGCGTCTGTACATCGACGCACAAATTGTAACCGCATGAGTTCAGCACAAGATTCTAGATTTTTCTAGATTTTTTTTCATCGGTTATCAAATAAAAAAATCTGCAGGTTGATAGAAAAGTGCAATAGGTACCTACGTGGTCAAAATGTATGGAATAGCAATTTTTTTTTAAATAGCTGACGAAAATTTTCGAGAATGTCCAGCCAAAACCATGCACTGAATTCCTGGTAACAGGTTACGCTTTGATGTCCCTGCCATCCCGTATTTTAGTGTTTCTCTAACAAGGAAAAATGTGTTATATCTAATGTAAGAGTGTGGTCGAAGTGGCGGTGCTTGGGGGAGGCCTATGTCCTGCAGTGGACGTCTTTCGTCTGAAATTATAATGGTGATGATATAAGTGCATATTTGTCATCATTGTGATCACGACATGTGCAATTATATCAACTGGGCTGATTTTTAATCGACAGATATCTTTTATTCGTGGAATAAAATTGACGTCTGACAGATTTTGTATGGAAGAACTGTCAAAAATTCAAAATTATTTCTCGGATAAAATATCTGGCGTTGAAAAAATCGGCCCTAAATATCAAAAGTAGGTACTCAAAACTTTGACCCAGTTAAACTAAGTCCCATTAACTTTAGTTTTTAGTCCCTGTTGATTGATTAGTTTAGTGAAACTAAAGTTTCACACTCAGTCTGTAATTTAGGGCGTCAACCACGTTATCGGTTGGGTTAATCTTTGGTCGGAGTAATCCCTTTTATTAATTCAGTATGGAGCTAATAGTGTGTCTGTCAATTGAGTCGTTTGGTTGACTTAATCATTGATAATAATCTGTCATCTGTGTGTGTGTGGCAAAGGGAAAATACTTATTTTTATACTGAGAAGAACCGGGCATTGATCACCAAAGAAAGACACAAAAACTAAACTGATTATTTATAATGTGGCACAGTAGGTGCATATAAACATTTATTTTTTTCTTTCCTTCAAGAAAGCTCTTTGACGTTTTTTAAAAAAACATTCTTCATACATACTTGCTTTATCCATTTTAAATCACTATAGCCAGACTTCCTCTAGAGGTTTTCGTTCTTCGCATTTAGTTCTGAGAAAGTACCTAGGTGCTACATATAACATTGTAAGTCGCGAACTGAGACTCAAGACACAAGACCAGATTACATTTGTGAGCCACAAAGACATAAAGAATTATTATTTCAGTTCCTAGGAAGTGCTACCGCCAAACCAATTTCTGCAACAAAACAGACTTAACATGCATAAACTCATGCCTTCTTCTCATTGGGGTAGGCAGAAGCTACAGAACGCCACCTACTAACTATCCAGTCATACGTGTACGCCGGTTGAGGTATGAGGAACAGGGTTTGAAGTTCACTCATACTCTATAGAAAAGGGAGGATCCTCCGACCAAACGGGTGTTGTGTCTGGCGGGCAACTGCCCAATGATTCATGTCGGGCCGTTGCATCTATGCTAGTTGCGCGGTAAACTGTGCTTGCGCGATGCAGGATTTTGCGTGACGTCAGTATGACGTGTTGTTCGCATGTGGCGTTGTAGATACCGCTACACGAATACAACGCACCTGACCTTTCTGAAGAACATCACCGATAATGTCACTATTATCTCCTCCCATCCCGGTGTTCCACCCACATCAGCCTTGTGTTAAATGATTTTATTTTTGTAAGTAGGTTTGTACAAACACTTTTACACGTCAATCATGTTTTTTTAAAACTAGATGAAGACGCCGACTTCATCTATCTGACTACTCTGAGAAGAAAGGCCGAAACAAACTCAGAGGTCACAGTCTCTTTTAAAGTCCAGACATAATCTTGGTCAGGTTATATGAAGACCGTGTAGAGTGATGTCTGAGGTGGTCTTTTGAGGAAAGAACCACACAGATTGAGAGGACCTGTCCAGTGCACGCATTTGTCAGAAATCGTGCAGCTCAACTCAAGACTTAAGGAGCTCAACGATTCGACGAACAATACCAAAGAAAGGACATTTGGGTAGGCCACATAAATTACTCAAACTGCCAGACCATGAAAAAAAACTAACTGAACAGAGAGAATAATAAAAAATATATATAAAATGAATAAATTGACCCACATCGTCTTCACATTCACAATGAAAAATAATATAATGCTTTACAAACTAAGCAAATGTCATTGTTTAAAAAAAAAACATCAATTTCAATGTGTATATAAAAAAAAAACATTCAAAATGCAGAAATTGGAAGCAGCTCAATCCCAAGCCTTTTTGTCCTCAATATAATCTTTAACGGTATAAAAGGCTTTCTGGCACAACTTACGTTTAATGAAAGATTTGAATTTATTAAGACTTAGATCTTGAACGTGGCTTGGTAGTTTATTGTAAAAGCGTACATTGGCAACTGAACGAGCCACCTATTTTCTTGAGCCTTGTTGTAGGTACAGTCACGAGCACTAATATGTCAACACTTGGCAATGTTAAATTGCGATTTTTTCACGAAATAACGAATGCAACGTTGAAATACGACACTTTACATATACCTATGGGTTCGAAAATACTATGTTCCCACTAATATAAAATTACATTCAAAAATAAAGGAGAAAATGGCCTTTTAATAAAGCCAAGTGTATACATACTTTTGCTCGTGACTGTACAACAAAGGATGATGCAAATTTTGGTCCCACCCTCCAATAGCTACATGTTATACATCGTTGGATAGGTATTTTTGAGCTGAACAAAAGTTATTATGGCACCAAGTTCCAAATCTTAGTCCGTTCAGAGTTATGCATTATTAAACATGCCAGTTTAACAATAGCCAAGAGTAATGCTTTTCCCGAATACAATGAACTTTTTTAATTAATACTAGTATTATCATCTACGTATGTCGATTTCGTGTCTTGCTCGATCGATCAGGTTAAGCTACGCTTGCCGCGGTTGGTCCGTGGATGGGTGACCATCTTTACATATCAAGACCCCTCCATGCCTTGGAAAGCCGTTGGTCCCGGCTGTCATTCGTGGATCTTGACATTCGCTAGTCTTACCAAGAGGTATCACCCAGTAACTGAGTTGTGGTGGTCAGATAGGCAGTCGATCCATGTAAAATACTGGTATTCACCTGCATCCAGTCAGACTGGAAGCCAATTCCAACATCGTTGGGAAACTGCTAGGCAGATGATTATCTACCTATCTACATGTAAATAGTAAAAAAAAATTGTATTCGGGAAAAGCATTACTCTTGGCTATTGTTAAACTGGCATGTTTAATAATGCATAACTCTGAACGGACTAAGATTTGGAACTTGGTGCCATAGTGACTTTTGTTCAGCTCAAAAATACCTATCCAACGATGTATTACACGTAGCTATTGGAGGGTGGGACAAGCGTTCATACAAATCCTGGCATCGTCCTTTGTGTTTGTTTCACGTTTACGTTTTGTTAGTGGTTTTTCATTCATCTTCTCAACATGACCAAACCATCTAAGCATACCCTTTCCCTGGCTTTTTATGGGCCTTATTAGAAGGCTGAAAGTCAAGTCTATCCTGGATTTTCCCTGTGTGATCGAATAGGAAATGAAGAGATCCGAAGGAGAACCACGGTAACCGACATAGCCCGAAGAATTGCCAAACTTAAGTGGCAGTGGGCAGGGCACATTGCTCGCAGAACAGATGACCGATGAGGCCGAAAGATTCTGGAGTGGCGACTGCGTACTGGAAGACATAGCGTTGGAAAGCCTCCCACAAGGTGGACCGACCACCTTGTGAAGGCCGCAGGAACCCATTGGATGCGAGAAGAACAGAACCGGTCGAAGTGGAGGTGCGTCCAGCAGTGGACGTCTTTCGTTTGAAATGATGATAATGATGATGATACCCTTTCTAGTTTTTGTCACTACAACTTTTTTTAAACCGCAGCGTTGCCATAACACATCATTTCTAAGCCTAGTTATAGTTAAACTGACAACAAAACATCATTGCAACATTAACTTCATATCTGATGACACAATTAATTTCAATAACAATATACGTACTATACATATTTCATTCCTTCGATATCCATAGTCCCTCGCTCATCACGTTCCAATGCCTCCCATTCACTGATCTCCCGATCGATTGCATGCTCACGCAGCAATGGAACAATACATCGCATCTTCGATCAACAATTGCAGTTACAATGTGTATTCACGACTATCGCTTACTGTAATATGCGTGTGAATATTCATGACCACAGAGCACAGAGTTGCCACGACTAGAGATGCCATTACAAATAATTCGATATCGGATTATATGTCCTATCAAAATGCCAAAATATGCACTTAAAAAGGGCGAAATATGCTCAATCAAAATACTATTTACTTATTATTAGAATGTACGTTTACTAAGTTTATTTTGCTAGAGCAAACTTATGGCGTTTCCTCTGATCGAGAGCGAGTGGGCTATTCAATCCATCACGCAGGCCCAATGCCGATTGGTAGATGTTACATGTCTTCGAACTTTTGGTTCTAGGACAATATGCTAGTTTCCTCACGACGTTTTCATTCACCGTTTTGAAAGCAGTGGTGAATGAAGTAAATTTCACAAAGTAAAGTGTCTGCCTACCAGGTTAGAAACTCACCACCTACAAATTCGTAAGTCAGGGCTGTTACTCTGGTCCACCACTGCTCAAAATCAAAATATTTTATTTCACATAAACCTACATGGGCACTTATAAAACGTCAGAAGCTAGGTGCACGGTTTTAATTGGTCGTTTCCGAAGAGCCGGCAAGAAACTCCAGGGTTACTCTTTTTAAAAAATTTGGCTTATATGGGAGGACAGCGTAGGCCTGTCAACAAGTACCAGAGGTATTTGATAAAATAAAGAATGGTCTACAGATCTAAAGTCTACAAGGCCTACAAAGTCCTCACATTTACAAAATAAGAATCTATCAGAAGGCTAAATAAAAACCTACTAAACCAAGTGATATGATTGCCATTACAACCATATAACCAACCAATAAAGAGGTGAAAAATTAGAACTGTCTATAAATAATGTCAAAAATAATAAAAAGATTATGTCAAAGATGTAAAAATAATGCTCTCCTGGTGACTATCACAAGCATTGTCGGAACCGTCACGGTTCGTCAGTTTCTATGAGTAAACGGTGACGCTCACTGATACGTTTGGTTTGTATGGGAAGTGTTGACAACACCTTGGGGCCTAAAAAGGCCACTTTTGCAGAATCATAAAAGGAATTCATCAAATCATTATAAATCATAATAGACAGTTAACTGTTAAGTTAATCGTATCAAATCCCATTGGTGAAGGATTTTTCAGTTATTTTTTTTTGTCTGTGCTTAAATACCAATCCAAATCCAATCCCAATCTCTTGCAACGAAAAAAAGCAAAATACGTTTATGATTCTGCCAAAGTGGCCTTTTTAGGCCCCCTTGTCTAGCAGCGCCTGTCGAGGCATCACCGTGCACTGTGGTCATGACTAATCATAGGGGAAGCGGTATTCAATAGCATGTGCCGAGTTGATGGAATATGGTAGTGTAAGCTGTCAACGTTTCAACTGTGCCTTCTGGTAGCAAGCGCTGCTGAGCACGGGGTCTTGGTTTCGATTCTCAGGTCAGGCAAAGTTTTATTGGTTTTCACAATTTAATAATAATAAATTTATTTGCTCAAAACATGGTATACCAGGTCTCACAGTTAAAAATAGTACAAACATGTTATGGCTTAGACTCAGCATGCAAATTCGAAAAAAAAAGTACTTAACTAAGATTTTTTGTCAAAGAACTGTTTCAGACTATAAAAGTTATTTTGTATTTGTAGGAGTGTATGTGTAGACCCAACTATTCTCTTCTACATAATTATTATAGCATATTTTGATGTAGATAGAGTTTCAGAATAACATTAATATAGAAAAACACTAATAAAGCAGTAATATTGAGCGCAGTGGTGACTCAGTAGTAACGGCCGTGATTTACGAGTTGTGGTCGTAGGTTCGAACCCAGATGGGCGCTTTACTTTGTGTAAATTATTTTATCACCACTGCACAAAACGGTGAAGGAAAACATTGTGAGGAAACCGGCATATCCTAGTACCAAAAATTCAAAGACATGTGACTTCTACCAGCCCGCACTGGGCCCGCGTGGTGGATTACGGCCCACTCCCCCTCACAAAGAGGCCTGTGTCCCAGCAGTGGGAATGTTAAAGGCTGATTATGCTTATTCATCAATCAAGTAACATAGACTCATACAATGACAACAGCAATAATTACACACACAAATAAAAAATTAAATTAAATCATAATCATAGATATCCGTAATATTTATCTTCTGTCCTTTTCATAATGAAATAGAAAGAAAAAGATGCACTGAACTAAAATTTAGTTTAGTTTGAACAAGGGAATCGGCGCCAATGTCATTTTAAATATATAATTATATAAATTTTAAAAGACACAGGTAAAAGCTAGTCGGAAATAAATCGTTTTAATAACAATCTTAGCAGGTATTTATTAATTACTCGAAATAAACAAGTTATCAACAATACAATCTGCTCACGGCCAAAGGTTTTACGAACCCAAATCTGGTAAATTTTAATTAGCGTTATTGAGCTTTCCGATCGATAACCGATAGCAGTAGGTACCTACAGGTTTAATTAATTATTATATCATTGTTAAGTGTGGTTTGTTAATATTATACGTTCATTTTGCTTCGATTATTATTGATTTTCGATTAATCATTCAACTCTATACATACCTCTGGGGTACCTAGTTGCGTCACCCCCTAACAGTAGGAATAGTTTTCATTTTGACAGTTCAACAACATTCATTGCGTTATTTACGTTGTTAAGCAGAAATATTTTTTGAACATATTATGCAATGGATTAGCAATATCCTTATAAAATGATTCAGATTGAGATTGAAAGTGTGTGACGCAACTAGGTTGCTGTACAGATTTTTTGCAATAATTATAATCTCCTTACGTAATTAAAGGACCCGTTATTGTAACGAAATGGCGTGAAAGGCTTATTTATCGAGTGGTTGTTACCGGTTATACAATATAGAAAGTTGGTCACCTCCAATGTGTAAGAAGAAATTGTGAAGTTTGGTTTAACCCACATAGATAAAATGTTTCTCCACTTAACATTCAAAAGTCTAAACTCACAGAGTCACAACTCTAAGTGAATGTTGTTGAACTGTCAAAATGAAAGCCATTGCTACTGTAAGTGCTTGGCCAGACTGGCAGTGTGGGCGCGGGGCGAGCGCGGGCGTGGGGTGGGCGCGGGCGTGGCGTACATAAACCTAAGAACTTAATTTGAGTGTCCATAGTGGGCACGCGGGCGTGGTGAGCGGCGCGGACTGCTCGGCGTGGGGAGCGCGCGGGCAACTCACGCCATAGCTCGTTCATACAAGTGGCCGTAGAAGGTGCGCGGGCGGCCCGCGCTGGGGACTGGGGTTCTCAAACTAGTTCGAGCTTTGAGTAAAAATAAGTCTTCTTCATCCATGTTATATTTTGACAAACACTGGACACGACAACACGCAGAACGCAGCCGCACCCGACGGCGGAAAGGCAGATCGCGCGCATTCCCGCACCCGCGCCGCTCGCCGCCCCGCGCTGCCAGTCTGGCCAAGCACTTAGTGTGTTACGCAATTACCCCGCTCGCTGATCATAAGCGCACGCCATTTGCAAATCCTACGCCCCTGACCTTTGAGAACATCACCAATAAAGTCTTTCAAACAAATAACATAACTTAATCCATACACAATCTGCTTCAAGCGCCGAGTACTCTCAAGCACCTCGTATTTTCTAGTAATAGTCACAGCAAAGTACAGTCGCTACCATTATCTGAAGTGGTAAATGTCAAACGTGAACTTTGCGTGTTTTTCGCTACATTTGTGACGATAACAATATTGAAAGCTCGCTGGGATTCTGTCTGGTTTATGATGCTCAAATGTACCTGTTTCAAAGTGATAAGAGTTATGGGGTATTTTTATGGTGTGTGGTAGGACTTTTGCCAACAACTGTACTTTGGTACTGATTTTGGGGTTCTTGGAAATTGCAGTGTTGATCTCTTGATTCGTTGATTTTCATAGCAATTATTTTGGCGTATTTAATAATAATAATAAACATTGCTTCCAAACCACAAATAATCCATACAGTAGGGTTAGTAAAGAAGGGCTGGCCTGTTGGTCTAGTGGTCAGTGACTATGACTGCTATGCCGGAGGTCGTGGGTTCGATTCCCACCCAGGACAAATGTTTGTGTGATGAGCATGATCATTTGTTCTGTGTCTGGGTGTAATTTATCTATATATGTATGTATTTAGAAATATATAAGTATGTTTATCAGTTGTCTAGTACTCATAACACAAGCTCTGCTTAGCTTGAGACTAGACGGCGTTGTGTGATAGTTGTGGAATATATTATTATTATTATCTCCTTTATTCAAATAAATTCTTATAAATTATATTTTTAAATATTAGTATAAAGAAATATAAAAACATTTAAAAATATAAAAAATAGTAGCCCACCGGTATCGGGAACAGGGTCCAAGCTACCGGCGGTCAGGGCTCCAGAGAGAGGAACCTCCTAACTATTCGGGCCGTGTCCAGAAGTACCGCTTTCTGGATCAAGCCCTTGATCCAGCTGCCCAACGAGAGCCTCCTCAGGTGTTGGTCGAGGCTCTTGGCTATTAGACCATTGGCTGTCACGACTATCGGCACAATGATCGCTGAGTCCACATCCCACATGTCGACAACCTCGCGAGCCAAGTCAAGATACTTGATTTGTTTATCTTTCTCGGCTTTCACGAGGTTCCCATCATGCGGGACGGTTATGTCAACAATCATTGCGCGCCGCTCTGATCGATCCACCACCACTATATCAGGCTTATTGGCAACAATAGTCCTGTCAGTGATGATGGATCGATCCCAATATAATGTGATATTACCATTTTCGAGAACTGGGTCGGGCACATACCTGTAGTACGGCACCTCCGATTCCACAAGGTTGTATTTCAGAGCAAGTTGCTGATGGATTATCCTGGCTACAAGGTTGTGTCTATGCAAGTACTCTTCGTTAGCTAGACGAGAACACCCGGAGATAATATGCCTGATTGATTCTCCCGGCCGGTGGCATGCCCGACAGATGTCAACCGTGCCGTCTTTCACAATAAATCTCCGGTAATTGTTCGTCATCATAACTTCGTCCATAATTGCACAGACAAAACCTTCGGTTTCCCCAAAGAGGTCACCGAAACGCAGCCAGGCTACGGACGCTAGTAGATCAACATCGGGTCCATGTAGGGCCCGGAAAAAGCGTCCGTGAAGCTCCTTACTCTGCCATACCTCCATGCGATCATTAGTGTCAAGCACTACTGGCTTGCGCCAGTTCTCTTTAGCCAAGGAGAGCGGGGTGAGGCCCCCACGGCGACTACATCTCGATGCATCCCCACGTCGGTTTCTAGAAAATATTCCCTGAGACTGCATATCTCGCGATTGTGGAGGGTCTTAGCGTTTAAAAACCCTCGACCTCCACACTTTCGCGGGATATACAGCCTCATTACCGATGACCGTGGGTGATGCATTCGATTTGCAGTCAGCAACGTACGGACCCTCCTATCCAGGGCGTCGAGTTCGGTCTGAGTCCATTTGAGTATGCCAAAAGAGTACATCAAAACCGGCATGACCCAACCGTTGAAGGCGCGCAGCTTGTTTCCGCCTGATAGAAGACTATTAAGTACTTTTTTCAGGCGGCCAAAGAAGCGCTCCTTCAACGATTGCTTCATGTCAGTAACATTGATGCCTAACGCTTCCGACATACCCAAATACTTATAGGTTTCGGATGCGGAGAGGGTTCTAAGGTTTGTGGAATCCGAGAGTTGGGTTCCCACGGATTCAACAATTTCCCCTCGCTTTACATGCATGACCGCACATTTGTCCACACCAAATTCCATCCTGATGGCGCTACTGAAAGTTTGAGTTACTTTCAGTAGCTCCATCAGTTGCAAATTGTTGGGGGCAAAGAGTTTTAGGTCATCCATGTAGAGGAGGTGCGATATAACCTGACCACCTCTCCTCAGCCGATAGCCTAGACCTGAATCCTCCAGCAGCGTGCTTAGAGGATTCAAGGCTAAGCAGAACCAAAGCGGACTCAAACTATCACCCTGAAATATGCCTCGCTCGATCCTTATCGGTTCGCTATTCCTCTGAATATTTCGACATCCTGGATATCGAAGGACCGTCCTCCATTGCCCCATACACGACATCAGGAAGGTGCGCAGAGTTGCATCTACTTTGTACAACTCCAACACCCTCATGAGCCATGTATGTGGCACCGAGTCATAGGCCTTCTTATAATCTATCCAGCATGTCGACAGATCCTTTCGGGAACGACGAACCTGTTGGCTAATGGCCATATCAATGAGGAGTAGCTCCTTAGTACCCCGGGACCCGTTCTTACATCCATTTTGAGAGACAGACATGATGGAGTTGGTGTCTATATGTTTGTTAATTTTAGTTCTCAAAATGGATGTAAGAACTTTATAGACCGTCGGTAAACAAGTGATCGGTCTATAATTTTTGGGATCCGCGGTACTACCTGATTTATGGAGCAGGTGGGTTATTCCTGTCGTTAGGAACTGGGGCAGCGACCCTGACTCTAAGGCTGACTGGAACTGGGATGCCAAGCAGGCGTGCGACCCTTGGAACCATTTTATCCAAAAGTTGTGCAGCCCGTCCGGCCCTGGAGATTTCCAGTTAGGCAACGGTCGGACTGCACGAGCAACATCTTGGGGGCTGATGGTAAATACCCCCATTTCTGGTATTAGATCGCACGCTCGCTCAATCTTCCCAATCCAATCACCCTCGGTGTGACTGACAGGCACCGACCAGATGTTTCGCCAGAACGAGCACATGGCGTCATCATCCGGTAGGCACGTGTCAGTAACACCTTGGTCCGGTCGCTCCCAAGCCCTATAAACCCACCTTTCATCACTCTGGAATGTGCGATTCTGAGTGTATCGCTCCTCTCGCCGCCTGTACCGACGAATACGGTTCGCCCATGCATACACTTTCTGCTTCAGGAAGTCGATGCGCTCCGTGACACAAGACATATAGTCTTGAGGACTGATATCAGTCCCCAAGAATGCCCGTCTCACAAAGCGCATCACTCTAGGGCGAGTATTGCCCTCCCTGAAGCAGATTAGTTTGCCAATGAGCGCTCTGGCCCCACCAATACGGCGTTCAATTCTGCACTGCCAAGCTGGTACGGCTGGTTTCGGTCGTGTAGCTCTAGAGTCATTGGCAAATTTGACATGAGCTACACGACATGCCGCTGCAGCCGCGCAGTACAGAATTGAATGAGCATCGGTGAGGTCTTCGCAGCCATCAAAATAGTTTGACAACTGTGAATCCAGAACCGCCACCAGCGCCCTATTTTTGTTATGCATGGGCAAACGAGGTAAGCGTGGCCTAAGTTCGGGTGACATGAAGCGATATTCCTGAATCGCATCCTCCAAAGCACTCCTCAATTCCTCATTACATTGGGTACTTACGTTTGTAGCCCTGTCATTACTCCCCTCGTCAGCATGACTTGTATCAGACTGCGGTAGTAGTACAGCAGTCTGCGACTGGGGAGTGATGACATGGCTACTCTGCATTTCACTTCGCAGGCGATCAAGTACAGTGTCATCCAACATATGGTTACGCTGAATGACACGCACCTGATCCGATAATCGTTGTGCCGAAACGTTGACAGCTGGTTCAAGCACCTGAAACAGAGAGAGCATCCGAACACGGTACGCGGTCAGATTGTTTCCCCCCTCTGTAGCCCCATAGTATGAGCGCATGACATTTTCATTGATGGATCGTGTCCATCTCATGCGCTGCACACTTCCGCCGGGAGCTGGGACCCTATCAGAGGCCGGTGGGCCTCGAGGTCCTAAGCCGTCCGGCGGCCGGCGTCCTCCCCGTCGACGAGCAGGTGGTGGCGTCGTGGGCGGAGAGAAATACTCGTCGCTCGAGCTCGACGCAACTGCCGCGGTCGGTGTCGTCACAGCGCTCACAGTGGGGCTGGATACCGGCGGCGGCGAGGCGGAGCTGAGCGAAGAGTCCGGAGGTGGAAGGCGTGCGAGACGTCTAGCGGCGGCAGATCGTGTCAACATTTTCGTATTTTCGTATTTTCCTTCTTCGTTTTTATCGGAGGTGACATGACAAATGTCACCTCCTCTGGTTCGGCAATTTTTGATTTAAATTTATCAAAATTATGGTCATTGTAAGTACTATTTTATGGTATGGTATTATATGGTATTTGGGCTATGGCTGTAGTATTTTAAAATACTTCTAAAAACTGCTTTTATAAATTGATTTCGGAAAATGGTTCAAAATGACGACTCGACTTATTATTATTATTATTGCGGATAACATTCATTTGTTTTCCTAAAATTAGTTTATCGACCATTTATGTCCATAAGCATAATCAGCATTTATAATGTTCCCACTGCTGGGACACAGGCCACCTCTCGGTGAGAGGGAGTGGGCCGTATTTTTTTTAATTTAATTAGGGGTAAATTATTTCATCACCACTGCTCTCAAAACGGTGAAGGAAAACATCGTGAGGAACCAAAAATTCGAAGACATGTGGCATCTACCAACCCGCACTGGGCCCTCATGGTGGATTACGGCCCACTCCCTCTCATTGAGAGGAGGCCCGTGTCGCAGCAGTGGGAACATTATAGGCTGATTATGGTACCTAAAGTAAAGCAGTGCAGTGGTCCGATGGTTACGGCCCTGACCTTCTATTTGTAGGTCGTGGCCGTGGGATCGAACCCAGGCAAGCGCTTCACTTTGTGTAATTTATTTCATCACCATAGCTCTCAAAATGGTGAAGAAACCCGCATGTCCATGAACCAAACAAAATCGGCGACATGTGACATCCGCCGACCAGCACTGGTCATGCTTAGTGGATTACGGCCCACTCCCACTTACAGAGAGGAGGCCTGTGTTCTAGCAGTGAGAACATTATAGGCCGATTAAGTACAGACACCAGCACATGAATATTTAATACCGCATTTACACAATCGTGCTCGCTATTCGCCTCGTGGCTCGACGAACGATTCGACGAACCATGGGCCTTCGCGAACTACTTGTTCACACATTCGCGGGGTGAAGTATTTTCACAACGCGAGCACTCGAATCGCGAGGCGAGCCACGAAGCGAATAGCGAGCCCACTGTTTACATATGCGGGTTCGTTATTCGGCTCGTGGTTCGCCTCGCGGTTCGCGCGATTGTGTAAATGCGGCATAATATCGACAGTATCGTATACGTTTATTTGTAAGGGGGTAAACCCCTTACTAATATACGTATTATATCAAATGAATAACTACACACTGTTCATTTCTCTCTTTCAGTCGTCAGTAATTTGACTTTCGAAAGAAGAAGACAAAGCGTTGTGTAACTATACAGACGCTATAGAACGTTTATTAGTAAAGAGATTAATTTATAACTTTCTAAATAAAACGATTGTTAAGTAAAGCAATCCGATCCAAAGACAGAAACATAGACAGCGGGTATGAGTGTCTAGAATAATAACAAATAATACAATTTAAAAATAGACACTAGTGGATAATGGACATACGGCACGATGACAGAACAAAAGCATTAAAATATTCCAACAAAACGTGGCAACATTACATAAAACAACAACGAACTGTATTACCAAGCGTGAAAAATATCAAAAAATGTTGGCAACACCACAAAATATTCATGTTTGGGAACAATGTGCATTTCGCGGCGTTGACATGTAATTTCAGTTCCTCGTACGAGAATGAGGAATAATGTGGGAAACGCATCAGATGACCGTAATGATTCAGAATTGCACAGTTTTAAACTTGATTTTTGTGAGGAATAGAGAAAACTATTTCAGTGGCGATCGAGCTATTTGCCATGCTATTTTTTATATTAGAGTAGTAGTGGCCCAGTGGTATGTTGGTCATAGGTTCAAACCCACGTCTTTACTTTGTGTAAATTATTTCATCACCACTGCTCTCAAAACGGTGAAGGAAAATATCGTGAGGAAACCATTATGTCCTAGAACCAAAAATTGGAAGACATGTGACATCTACCAACCCGCACTGGGCCCGCGTGGTCGATAACAGCCCACTCCCTCTCACCGAGAGAAGGCCTGTGTCCCAGCAGTGGGAATATTATAGGCTGACTATTACATATATTTCAATGACGATCAAGGTATTTGCCACAGCTATTAATTTTTGAATGCCTCTTCGGTCTTGTGGTCGCAAACGCTTCAGCTGAATATAAGATCGTAGGTTTGACTCCCAGGTCGGGACCAGTACTAAGGGGTTTTCTATCTGGTTTTTTTTTATACAGCCCGTAATCTGCATTTGTGTCTGTTGATGGCAATAGGCACGCGTATTACATGGACTTAAACTTGACTTATGAAATGTAGGTGTACTATAAGTACTGTACGGAGCTTGAAGTAATTGAACACTGATAGGATTTTCTTAAATTTATACTGAGAGAATGACTTTACATAATTATTCCCGTCCAAACTAGAACTGACTTATCTAAAAAAAAATACCTACATATTAACACACTGACACTTGCTTGAATGTTTGAATGGAACCCGCGCTAAATTATAGCCAGCCTGCACTATATAAGGTTAGGCTACATAGATAGCCTCTACAGTATACCAATTGACTACCTTACCCTACAAGGAATAGAGGCGCGATGCTATGTGTTCAGGCTCTTTTGGAGCCTTTTTTTTTGTGGATGGGAAATCATACTGACTAAAACCCACCCGTGTTCCTTCCTTAGCCCTTTATGTTCCGGGCCAGCGGTAACCCTTTCGGACAATCCCGCTGACCCGGCAGGCTTCAGCCCTAAGTGGGCCCCTCCTCGATGCTGACATCTCTTTGAGGCGCGCGTGGAACGCCGTCCGGCACGGGCCTGGTCCTGATCGGACGGTGGGCTACCCATTACTCTCTGCCCGCAGGCCCGCGCCTACGGTGGCCGGGAGTCGTCCCGTGGCACCCGACGCCCGGAGCGTCTCACGCGGCGGCTGGGACGGGAGGCTCTCTCCCTCATCCGTCCCGCCACCTCCTTCGCAGAAGGAGGTGACTGCCTCCCACTCCCTCTGGCCCCGGACCATGGCTTGCACCAGGGCCGGACGCGAGAGGTCGCCGCCGCTGCCGATCGCTTCTACGAGGACACGGCGGTGCTCCGCCCAAGCGGGGCAGACCTCCACCGTGTGCTCCACCGTGTCCTCTGGGCGATCCTGGCAATGGTGACACCCGGGCTCTATTGGAGCCTGACAGTTGCCTTAGCAGTGGAGCAATTGGTTGACTGGACTTCAATACCTATATAGGTACTGGTTATTAATCCCATCGTCTACGAAGCTACTCAAAAGCGACCTTATTATTAGTCGTCGCATTTTAGCTTGACAATAGCAGTCATTGCTCTTTTCCTAATATCTCTGCGTAGGAACCCAAATAATGAACTATACGTACGGTTTTTAATTTTTGGATCATGCTGAAGATTACAATAGATATTGATTCAGGACGTTAACGGACTTTATATCCGTTTTTGAAATAAAAGAGGGTAGGAAATGTGGGTGAGTCAATCACCGCTATTTCCATGCTAAAATGCGACCACTATATCGCGTAATTAACTAGTTTGTGATTGGTTGCATTGTGTACGGTTAATGACCTACAACCTTCAAACATAATTCTCATACATGTATTTCGTACCCAGATTATAACCAAAAAAAAAGAAAGGAAGAAATATGACGTATAATGTAGAAATGCATCGGTTGACGCTAACGACTAACTTAATGGATGCTAGTCGTTAGGGAAATAAGGTTTACATACAAAATCCATTCAGAGGTTAAAACTCGTTGTTTTTAAGTAAACATGCAACATAAGAAGATAACGTTGCAATGTCTCAAACACGGTGAAAGGTATACATAAAGGTGTGTACGACATATCAAGCTATACATTTCCAGTATAACTTGACTTCTCATTGTACAAAAAGCCTATAAGTACGGTCCGTCCAGATAGTGTGACAACGATTCGATCCAGCCTGTCCCGTGCAGCTGCTGCTCTCCCCAGTGACGCCCTAAGCCGAGGTTCATACCCTACAGGGGGTACCATTAGTGTATATTCGCGTAGTTTAATAAGTTTTATGCCCTGCCTGGCTGGCTTTAATTTATTGGTCCAGCCGTTTGACAGTGAAGAAGTAACAAACATAATAATATAAACACACACACTCACAAACTTTCGCCTTTATAATATTAGTGTAATTCACAGGATCTGCGAAATGCGTATAAAAAAAAACAAGCTGGACGCACCTTTAATCAAAATTAACATCATTATACAAACTTTTACCATAGATTCGATTTCTTCATTTTAATTCGTGATTCAAGACCACCCAGCGATGAAACATTAGCTGTTCCATACATTTTAGGTATTGCACTTTTGTATGGAACTAGGGGTAATTAATCTCATCACAGTATAAATAAATAAAATAAATAACAAGCACCTCCACTTCGACGAGTTCTGTGCTTCTCGCATCCAACGGGTTTCTGCGGCCTTCACAAGGTCGTCGGTCCACCTTGTGGGAGGACTTTTAATGCTACGCTTTCCGGTACGCGGTCGCCACTCCAAAACCTTTCGACCCCACCGGCCATCTGAGCCAACAATGTGCCCTGTCCACTGCCACTTAAGTTTGGCAATTCTTCGGGCTATGTCGATTACCTTGGTTCTCATGCGGATCTCTTCATTTCTGATTCGATCACGCAGGGAAACTCCAAGCATAGCCTTGTCCGTTGCCCTTTAGGTGACTTTTAGCCTTCTTATAAGGCGCATTGTGAGCGACCACGTTTCAGTGCTATAGGTCATCACTGGCATCACGCACTGGTCAAAAACTTTCATCTTGAGACAATATTACTTTGTCTATTGGATATATTTGGTTTGCAGACTGGGAACGTCAATAGATATACGATGTTTAGATTACTGTCGTCTCCGCCTTGTTTATGCTATCCAAATTCAAACATTTCTGAACAAACACAATATATTATTCTATTTCTAACAGCATGAAATCCTGGACCATTCATAGCCATGACAGTTCCACGAAAGACAGGGTACATACAAGACTTACATTCAGTTGGTAAACAATTAAATACTCGGTATGTGCCGAGCTCAATGTTTGTGCAAGAGATTTGTATTAATCGCAGAGAATCCCTGCATGAGAGCGAAGCAAATATTAATACAGCTTTTATGGTAATCCGAACGTGGAAGTCATCTCTAAGGTCGTTTCCTGACTTGTCGGGTTGGTTGTGTTGAGTCGAAAAATGAAAAAATCTCTTAAGTGCCAACGAAAACTGTGTGCGGCTTGTCGCGTCAACAACAAGAAGCAGAGCTATCGTTTGTCTTGTAGCTGCGCATTCGTAGACGCATTCTTCTGCTTTGCGTCTTAAGCAGAAGAATGCGTCTGCGACTAGTCTTTACGATAGACGTCATGCAGGAAGCGATCATTTTCTTTAAGTATTCGAGAGAGACAGTCGTGTTGTTCATCTTGTGAGTGAATTGAGCCTCTAGATGCACTTGCCTTGTTGCTTATCATGCGAAGACTGACGCTGACCTGTCGCATGCGACTGTCGTCGGTGGGCGCTTGCGACGTGCGTCTAGTCACTGCTACAAGTAGCGAGAGCATGCGGCTCTGCCAGCTCGGCGCCAAGTGTGCGGAGCTTTGAATAAAATATATAGGTAAAAATAGTAGTCTGTCGTTGCGTCTAGTCGCCGAGCATTGGCATATCGCATAGTGTGCGCTATGTCTAAGCTGCACAGTGCACATATAAATGCCTTTAACATGAACAAACATTTGCATGTAGCCTAAAAAGGTAGCTTGCAATGGCATTGTGACAATCAACAATCAGAAGTTGTAATGGTCAAAATCCCACCCAAAACATAAATGTAAAAAAATATAAATGGAAAGCTAAGTTCAATACAAAAATTATGCTTGGCTGTGGGCTTCGCCGCAAAAAGAATGGAGATCTAAATGAGTGCCAAGTTCTATGCAAAATCCAAATATGTATATAAAGGAACAAAATAACATTATGAACAATTATTAAACTCTATTTCTTTCCTTTATTGGATACATATAACAATTACTGTTATATAAAAATGTGAGATCTTAAAGTAGGTTAGATTTGACTTAGCCAGTTTTCATTACATCAGTCATTTTATAAAGTTTTTCAACATTATATACTTATATATTTTTTAATTCTGATAAAAACTGGCCAAGTCAAATCTAACCTACTTTAAGGTCTCACATTTTTAGATGAGACTGCGACTAGATTTTGAGCGTTTTAAATTACGAGAATTGGCCTTCTGATCTCCGGTGACTATCTACTATAGTTTAGCTATTGAGACCTCTCACGTATTAGTTCCGGTCACTCTGATCATATATAAACATTTTTAAATTTGTGAAGTTGATAGGTATATGAATGCGATGTAGTTGCTGCAATATAGTTTTTTTTTTTTAAATTTAGTTGTTGTTTCAAACTTAATTTATTTGCTAACAAACAACAATCTTAGAATATTTCATCCAAATGTTACCAAACCGCTTGCATTTAAACTTACATCGTAAAAGAAAACTGTGAACAGCCAACAGTTCAGGTCCATATTCCCACGTCCACGTTTGGACATAACCGTTGTAGTTATTGAAACAAGGTTCCTGAAGAGCATTTTAGAAACAGAGACAATACAAAGTGGTTTGGAGACACTTCTCTAAAATACCCTACCATTTGTTTCAGCTGAAAATGAGAGGAGAGACTTCTAAAAATAAAAAATAAAAAATCTTATCTTGACCAGCGGGAAATTTAGTAATTTTGACCATTTCAACAATATTCAATATTCACAGTACGTTGTTGAACAGACAATTTTTTTTAACATTGTAAAGCAACTAGCTGCGCCCCGCGGTTTTACCCGCGTAAATGTCGATCCCGTGGAAATATCGGGAAAAAAGTAGCCTATATGTTAATCCAGGGTGTTAGCTACCCCCATGTTTTTGTTCAAAAGTGCCTTTAATGTGCCTATTTGAAATAAATGATTTGACTTTGACTTTGCAAAATTTTATTAAAATTGGTCCAGCCGCTTGAGCGTGAAGAAGTAACAAACATATAAACACACTCACAAACTTTCGCCTTTATAATATTAGTGTGATGGATTATCAATTATATCCTTCTAAATTATTATTATAGTTGATAGTGCGTTACGCAAGGTGCTGTTCATCGTACTTTTAAATAGACATCATCTTAGCCAGTTGACTAACCCGCACTGGGCCCGCTTGGTGCATTACGGCCCACTCCCTCTCACAGTGAGAAGTGGCCTGTGTCCCAGCAGTGGGAACTAGTATAATCTGAATAATGAAGCCAGTTGACGGCAGTCAGTGAGTTTCATAGTGCGCTGATTGCAAGTCAAATTGAGGTCACCAGGCGTGGCAATAGTTTACCACAAAAATAGCTCGTTTTGATCATTTGAAGGCAAATCAATATTCAGCAGTCGCTGAGAAAAAGGACCAAAAAATCAATATGCCAAACCTTTTTCCAACTATGTTGGGGTCAGCTTCTAACTGGGTGCAGCTGAACACCAGTGTAGCGGTATCTACAACGCCACATACGAACAACACGTCATACTGACGTCACGCAAAATCCTGCATCGCGCAAGCAGAGTTTACTGCGCAAATAGCATAGATACAACGGCCCGACATAAATCATCGAGCAGTTGCCCGCCAGACACAACACCCGTCTGGTCGGAGGAACCTCCCTTTTTCTATGGAGGGTGAGTGAACTTTACACCCTGTTCCTCATACTTCTATACCAGTATTTTACACGGAGCGACTGCCTATCTTACCATGATACCCCTTGGTAAGACTTGTTGCCTGACTTTCGGGCTTCTAGACTACCCGTAACGACTGTTAAAGATCTACGAATGATAGCCGGGACCAGCGGCTTATCGTGTTTCCCGAGACACGGAACGATCTCGTTGTATAATGGATATCACCCATTCACGAACCGACCGCTGCATGGTGCAGCTGTGTTTAGCCACGAGCCCCCCAAAAGTAGACACAAGTTATAGTAAGAAATTAAAAATAAAGATACTTAAGGGAAAAACTTCTCACTCATAACTCGACCCAAGAACACTTACCATCCTATAGTAAGGTCTAACTATATCCCTCGTGGGTCTAACACAGTTTTCGTTGAAATGACTCGTCGCTAGCCACTTTCGCATGCAATTGTCCGGTGGCTTATATGATACCCACTGAAATATACAGGTATAAAGAGGGAATATAGAATGGGGTAAATTATAATTAATACTGTTTTTTATACTGGTAGTATTGTTTTTAGTCTGTGTTTGTTGTGAATATTGTCATGCTGTGCTAGGTTTTACAATATTAATTTAATTTTGATGGATCTATTTAATGCTGGTAATACCAGTATTTTACACGGAGCGACTATCTATCTGACCTCCACAACCCAGTTACTGGGTAATACGATACCCCTTGGTAAGACTCAGACAGAATCAGACTTTCGGGCTACTGGACGACCCGTAACGACTGTCAAAGATCCACGAATGACAGTCGGGACGTGCTTTCCGAGCCACGGAGGGATCTTGGTATGTGAAGATGGTTACCCATCCACGGACCAACCGCGACCCGTGCAGCTGTTATTACATAGCCCACAATCTACAAAAGCCACACTATTGGAGAAAATTGCTTGTTTTACAACGTGCAGGACTGTAGCTATACCTATATACTGTTTGGTACACGAGTAGCCGTGTCTATGGTAGTAAATATCGTTGAACTAGGTACCAACCGACCCCCGCAGCACATGTTCCATTGTCCCGGCACTCATTACTGAGTCCCGGACAACCATTGTATCACATATCTCAGGATTTATATTTTAAAAGCTACAATTTTTGCTTTGCCATGAAATGAAATGGGAGTGTTGATTAAAGTTTCGATGTTGTTGGGGTTTTCTCGTCGTTGACGGATACCCCGGTAGTTGTTGTAGGTAGAAAGTTAAGTTACACCAAACCACTGATAAGTTTAATAGTTTATTTATGGAAACAGTTTAAAGCGTTCGCTTAGTTATCTGAGCCGCACTTCACATATGTTTATTAAGCAGTTATTGACCCGCACATTAGCGCGTGACCGAGTTTTAGTGACGACTGACTTGACTGATTTGTCAATAAAGTACGCGTAAACGTACTTTTGCTGTATGAGCATTATTGGCTCGTACATGCTCCCGAGGGAAGAATGTGAGTACTCAGATTACCAAACTTGCGTTACAAGTTAAATAAGTATTAAATGTTAAAAAGTAAAACTATAAATAAACAGGACATAATTCTTAAATAATTCATCATAGTTGAAATCTTGTTCCAATTGCTGATTGCGGCGGACGGTAGTCCTTTGAATGTCCTTGTCGTATTTTAGCGTAGGCAGGAATCTCCTTTAGTTCTATATCTTCTGTCCTCTCTCGAGTCTTGTTCGTATTGATACTGCTCTTCTGGCGCGCTTGAAGATATCTTCTTATTCGCCAAACAATTATGGCGGCAATAATTCCTCCCACCAGCAAAGTGCTTATAGCGTAGTTGCCGATGTCGTGGATACTTAGGTCGTTAGGTAGGCTCTCTCGCCCCTTTTGTGTGGTTATCTGGTCATCTAATATTTTGTGTTCATTAGATAAATTTAGTTTCGGTAGCACAATTTTTGTGTTTTTAAGCGTATTCCACATATCATTTGGTGAGTCAATAGTAGGTACCTCCAAGGTAATTCCAATATTGGTCCTACTACTAAAAACGTTGTGTGCATAAATTGTAGCGTCTTTGTGCTGAAGTATGCAATCCTGACCTAGGGTAAGGAGTCCCGCCTTTGTTATAATTGTTGTTGTAATTCTGTTTTCGCATACGATGCGAATCGTACACTCATTGATGCAATTATACAACCATATGTTTGGGCTCTGTAATTTTATCCATTGGTCAGAGCATTGTTGTGGTATCCAATCACATGTAATGTTATTTGCATTTTGACTTAGTATTTTGGCTTCGCAAGATGCCGTGACTCCATGCAAGTTGCTGATAGTTGTAGACGCGTGGCAGATGTGATTGTCCGCTGTCATTGTTGTACATTGCTGAAGATCAACCTCTTCCATCTGGATGTAGGTATTCTTTGCGAAGTTGACTCCAATATACTGTGTTGTTGTCTCTATCACCTGACATTGCTTAGTAGTTTGCTGTCTAGGTATAACTATATTGCGAAACAGTGTATACTCGTCATCACTTAGTAACGGGATATGTAATTCGAAGAGTAAGTACTGTTCGGTCAGCCGGGCTTTGACATAAATAATTTTGTAAATATTTTTTATGTTTGCTCCATTGCTGTTTTTGATAGGTAAAGTTAGCCTTTTTGGTATAATACCGGCAATATAGTTGAGTTGTTCAGATAGCTGCTCCGGTGTGAATAATTTCATATCGAGATTTCCTCTGTAGATATCTGTTAATGCACTTAAGAGCATTTCTTGGTTTCTTCTCAGTACTGAGATAAGTAAACTAGCAGTTAACGCCCCAGCGTTGACGTCATTCATTGTTTTCATTATTTGAAATCTGTTCTCTATTACTGCTGTGTTATATTTCGTTTCGTTCATGAATTGCTGAATTGCTTCCAGTTGTGTCTTTACAAAGTCTTCATTTTTCTTGATGACGTTGTTTTCTGCCTCGATAATCAGTGTCTGATTTCTTATCAGCTGTAATAAATATTGTTCGTTCGTTTTGATTTTGTCTATGTCCTGAGCGTATTTTTCGGCGAAATTGCTGTCCAGGACACCAAACAGGGCTCGTGCAAGATTTCCTACGCCGTTGACATAGCCACGTCGCCTTCGTTGTTGATGTTGAGACCGTAACAATATGTTGTACTCGTTCAGCTGGTTCATTTCAAACTTGAGTTGTTGTGTCGTAGAGTGACACGGCTCGTTAGGTATCGTGTCGCAGAGCTGAGCTATACGATTCACGAATTTCTCTACCTTTGTTGTACTTTGCCAGAATGTTGTCAGGTTATAGTATACCAGAAGTTTCCATTCATCGTGAATAAGTTGAACATTTCCGACGGGGTCAAAATAGATTGGTTGGTTTTCAGCTAATCTAGTTATTTGAAAATGTTGCCGGGGTGCTGCTAGTCCACATGTTAGCGTTGTAAACGCTACTAGTAACACTGTAAGCAAGCTGTTTACCCGTTTCTGGGTTTTATTAGCTCCTTTCTTTTGCTTGCCGTGCCCAGTTTCTGGACTCACTTTTTGTGAATCAGTGCTTCCGCATGCCTCGTTTATAGGTAGCGGGGCCAGTTTAGTTATGGGTCTTTTTAGTATCCCATTTTGTGTCTTGAGCGTGACTACTCGTACTAAGTTATCACTGCCTGGGTGCAGTTCTACTACGCGTCCCAAAGCCCATCTGCTTGGCGGTAGATTGCTTTCCCTGACGAGAACTAGTTGTCCCTGCTGTATGTTTTCCTTAGTTTGTTGCCATTTGTTTCGGTTTTGTAGTAAATGAAGGTATTCTTTCGACCAGCGATCCCAATAGTGTCGACGCATGAGCTCAATAAGTTTCCAGTTGTTTTTGATGTCTAGAGCTTTCGTTTCTTCAGGTTCGTTGAGTGGTAGTGTTTGTGTTGGACACCCCGTGAGAAAGTGGCCAGGGGTGAGATATTCCAGATCTTCCACGTCCTCCGATAATGGATACAGCGGTCTGCTGTTCATACACGCTTCGATTTGTGTAAGCAGCGTTGCAAATTGTTCGTAGGTAAGCTTCTGTTGTCCGATTACCCGTTTCAGGTGTGCTTTCATGGAACGTACAGCAGCTTCCCATAAGCCTCCGGCTGATGGCCAGGATGGAGCGTTGAAGTGCCACTCGATTTGAAGGTCGTTGACCTCTTTAAAGAACTCTGAAGATAGCATAGTTTTAAATAGTTGGAACTCTTCTTTTAAGACTCTTGCTGCTCCGACGAAGTTGGTTCCGTTATCGGAGTAGATATGCTTTGGGGTGCCTCTTCTGGCGCACATTCTTTTCAGTGCTGCGATGAAAGTTTGGGTTGATAGGTCCGAAACAAGTTCGATATGTACTGCTTTTGTGCTCATACATATGAATATGGCTATGTAGCCTTTGCAGGTTTTTATCCCGCGGCCCTTGTTTATCTTTACGTCCACATGGCCTGTAAAGTCGATGCCGGTATGTGAAAACGGCCTCGATGGAGTGATCCTTTCTTTAGGAAGGTTGCCCATCAACTGTTCCGTTCGGATTGTAGCGTATCGACGACATCGAATGCATTGTCGCAGTATTTTCTTGACGGTTCGATTGCCACTGATAATCCAGTAGTTGTTTCTAGTGTCAGCTAGCGTTAATCTTGCTCCACCGTGTAAGGTTCGTTGATGCGCCTTTTCCACAATTAGTTGGGTAAGTCTTCCCTCTCCTGGTATGATGATGGGGTGTTTCGTTTCTACTGGCAAGTTTGAGTTGTTTAGACGTCCTCCAACACGTAAAATGCCATAAGAGTCCAAAAATGGGTTAAGTTTCAAAATGGTGCTTCTGTTGAGAATTTTTCCTCCTTTGTTGAGAGAATTTATTTCATTTTCGAAATAATCCCGTTGCACTGATTTGATAATTATAAATAGTGCGTTGTTTATTTCATTCAAGTTCAGTTCATGGAACTCAGTTGACCTTTTGTTTCGTAATGCATCAGCAAAACGTATCACCAAGGCGAGTATTCTTGTTATATGATCTATGTTGCTATATCGCTCAAGTAATGAGTTGATAATTTCATTTTTCATCGACGTGGGTTCCGTACTATTAGTCGTGTAACAGTTTGTTAGGAAGCCCTCGTTTGTGGTATAAGTTTCTTTTGAGATAAGGGCTTGTTTATCTTGCTCCTTAAGCCATTTAGGGCCTTCCCACCACAGCGTAAAGCTGACCAGTTTTTGCGGCGAGAGTCCTCTTGTTGCACAGTCGGCAGGGTTTTCGTTCGTTCTCACGTAACCCCAGTTTATCGCAGGCACGATGTTTAATATTTGTGTGGTTCTATTGGTTACATACTTTTCGTATTTAGATTGACTTCCCTGAAGCCATGCCAGAACGACTTTAGAATCGGTCCAGCAGGTAATCCTTAGATCGTAATCTTCCAGGATCTTAGTTATCCTTTGCAGGAGTTTCGCTAACAAAACTGCGGCGCATAATTCCAACCTCGGTACTGTAGTTTTCTTTTTGATTGGTGCCACCTTAGTTTTTGCCGCGAGTAGTGTAGTTTCGTACGCACCGGTGGGTGACGTAGTTCGGCTGTAGATAACGCATGCGTAGGCTTTCTCGCTCGCGTCACAGAAGGCTTGCAATTCGATCGCACTATTGTTTTCGTTTTTTATCCATCTTGGTAAAGTTATGTGTTTTATGTTTGGCAGATCGGAGTTAATTTGTGTCCATTCCTTTTCTATGGAATCCGGTACTTTTTCGTCCCAGCCAATGTTTTGGAAGTTATCATTCCATAGTTTTTGAAAAAGCAGTTTAGCTTGTAGGGTAATTGGAGCCAACCAACCGAGCGGATCGTAGATCTTGCTTATTTCGGACAATAGCCTGCGTTTAGTGTATGGTGAATTTTTGTTGTTGCTAGGCGCTTCGCTAGTAAAATGGAATGTGTCGCTTGCGTCATTCCATGCGAGTCCAAGTGTTTTGCTGAACTCTTGTTGTTTGAAGTTAAATTCACTATTGTTTCTTTTCTCTTTCTTCTGCAGTTCTTTGAGAATAGATGGTTCGTTCGTAGACCATTTCCGTAAAACAAAACCTCCTTTCATCAGGAGTTCGCTTAGTTCTTTCTGCAGTAGTTTTGTTGATTCTATGGTATGGTGGCCCGTAATGGCGTCATCCATATAGAATTCGTTAAGTAGCGCCTTTTGAGCCAGAGGGTAAGCGTTGCCTTCATCCTTAGCCAGCTGTTGGAGAGTGCGCATCGCTATGAATGGAGCGACTTTAGTCCCGTATGTTAGGGTACACAGCTGCATATCTCTCAGTGGCTCTCTCTTAGAGTCTCTCCAAATTATTTTTTGAAGACATTGTTGTTCTGGATGGATAAGGATTTGACGGTACATTTTTTCAATGTCCGCCGTTAGAACATATTTATAGCTTCGCCATTTTATGATCAGAGATAGGATGTCCTTTTGTAGATTTGGCCCTTTTTCCATCAAATCGTTTAGGCTGTACCCGGAGTCTGTTTTCATTGATGCGTTGAAAACAGCTCTTAATTTCGTTGTTGTTGAGCACTCCCTTACTACGCCGTGGTGTGGTAGGTAGGCCTGTACTCGACTATCGGATTCTGTCACTATTTTCATGTGACCTAATTCGATGTATTCTCGAATGAATTCTTTGTATAGTTTAGCGAAGTGTTCTTGTCTCGCCATTTTCTTTTCTAGATGAAGAAATTGTGCTGTAGCTTGAGGTTTCGAGTTGCCCAGGTTTTGTTCATAGTTAGTGTTCATGGGCATTTTCACCACATAACGCCCGTTGCTCAATCGCTCTGTCGTTTCTGTGTAATATTGTTCACAATATTCGTTTTCCGTTATTTCGGGTTCTGACGGGATGTCTTCTAATTCCCAAAATTTTGTTAGGTTGTCTAGCTCTGTTAAAGTAACTAGACAGTTGAACTGTTTTGTAGCACCGCACAGTATCCAGCCCAACTTTGTGTGTTGGGCTACTGGCGAGTCATTGTTATGCTTGATTCTTCCTCCTAAGATCACCTCGGAGTAAACATCAGCTCCCAGCAGTAGATCGATGGGTCCAGGGATGTTGTATTGTGGATCAGCCAGCTTAATATTCTGAAGGTGTGTCCAGTCGTCTGTGTTGATCGTTGAGTTAGGCAGATTGTTGATGAGTTTACCCATCACTAACGCTTCGGTTTGGAATGTATAATCTGAATAGATAGACTTGCATTCCAATTTTATGATCCCTTTACTCTTGCCCATTATAGTGCCGACACCAGTGACGGTGGCATTCATTTTGTTTCGGGGTAAGTTCAACCGTTGAGCAGCATTTTCTGTGACCAAGGTTACTTGAGAGCCTTGATCCAGTAACGCTCGAAGGATGACGTAATCTCCTTCCTTGTTCTTGACTCTTAGTTGAAGAGTCGTTAAGAGTATCTCTTGTTCACCGTTAATGTGGTTAGATGTTCGCTCAGCCACCGTTGATGTGGTTGGCTTTGATTGCTTCCCCTTCAGATTATCATCATGCAGAAGGGTGTGATGCTTGAAGTTACACGTGCGGCATGTTTTCGTTGAATTGCATTTATTTCCGCCGTGACTAAACAAACAGTTTTTGCACAAGTTCAGGTTTTTTGTTGTTTGGTTTCGCGTTGCGACATCCATGCTCAAAAATGTAGGACACTGCCTCAGCGTGTGTTCGTTTTTGCAGAGTGGACATTTCCTCAGCGTAGCATGGAAGGTTTTTGACCACTTTTCTGTGTCTTTAAAGTTCGTTGACTTGTTGTTATTACTTTTATGTTGATTATTCTTTGAATAATTTTGTTTCCCGCCATTCGTGTTGTTACGGGATGTTTCTAACGTCATGAACTGCAATTCCAGGAACTCCATAAACTCTTCTAAATCTGGTAGCTCTCTTGACTGTTTCATGGTCTTGATATAGTCACCGTGAGTGACGTCATCCAGTTTGGAGGATAGTAAATACACGATGATTGGACCCCATACTGGAATGTTGATGTCAATGTTTTCTAGGCCATTTAAACACTCTTTCGTTGTGTCATACAGCTTCTTCATGTTAGTTGAGTTCGGTTTTTCGATGGATGGTTGATTGACAAGTGTGTCTATGTATGAGGTGAAAAGTAATCGCTTGTTGTCGTAGCGGTGTTGAATAATATCAAGGCACGAGTTATAATTCTCACCACTCACAGGAAGGTGCTTGATTAACTTTTCTGCTTCTCCTTTTAGTTTAGATTTTAGGAACTTCATTTTCTGTGTTTTGTTCAGCGTTGGATTGTTATGAATCATCTCGCAGAATAAATCCTTAAAGGTGACCCAATTGTTGAAACTTCCGTCGAACTCTGGTAATTCCAAACGCGGTGTTGTTTTTTCGTAGTGGGATGTTTCAAAGATTTTTCTATTTAGCTCTTCCTTTAGGTTGTCGTAGACTTGCTCCCAATGGTCGAATTTTGCTTCATAGTCCTTGTCGTTCCCTTGCAGTAAGTAGCTTAGTTCCCAGTGAATCTTGTCGATTGATTCCCATTTAGATCGTAATATGTTGACTTGATCTTGGAGTTGCCACTTCTCTTTCATGCCATCCAGATTAGTTTTGGAAACCGCTCGCTTCAAGGCGTTGAAGTTACACATTTGATTACGTAACAGCGTTGATAGGTGCTTGTCCGTTTCATCTCCGATTTGTTGGTGTACTCCAGTCGTATCAAATTGCGGTGTTCCGGGAGTTTCTAGTATTTCCGGTTTTGAAATCCCCGAAAATCCAGGTGCGTTTATCAACTTGTTTCGTAGCTGATTCATAGATTGCATTGTTTCGTCAAACATGCTTCTTGTTATGATGAAAATGTCCTGCTTGAAGTAATCATGGTCTCGTTGTTTAGACTCATACTTCTTCAAGATTTCATGATTCGATCGAAATTCATCCCATAGGGATTGTAAAGATTCGATGCGCTTGTTAAGGTAGTCTATGGTTTTTCTACTCACAGTATCCTTTTTGTAGTTAGTTTGAAGAGTTTTGATTCTCTCGTAGCTGCTTTGCTGCTTAGTTATGAGTTCCACAAATTCAGGATAGTCTTCTGTCGACATTGTTTATGCCTTATGGCTGCTAGTGGTTGGTGGGTATTTAGTGTGTACTCACGAAGTTTTCGGAGCTGACGTAATCGCAGTGGACGTTATCCCCGCTGATTATTTCTTGATTGTAGCGGTAGACGTAATCTCCGCTGTAGTAACCGCCGTGGACGTTATCCCCGTTGGTTGTTTCTTGATAAGTAGTTCGTAGCAGTAGACGTGGTCTCTGCTGGTTCGTTAGTGGCAGGCACACAGCGTAGCTTACCCTCCTTTACGTCATGTGCAATGTCTCAATGCTACTGGTTAGACCCGCTTGTGGGAAGCCAACAGTACCGATTTGCTAACGTAACTGGGATATACCACGCTAAGCACTCTGCTGATGAGGAGACACGACGACTCACAAGATGATTTGCCGTATCATCCGGCTCGAAGGACCAAAAGATGTTGGGGTTTTCTCGTCGTTGACGGATACCCCGGTAGTTGTTGTAGGTAGAAAGTTAAGTTACACCAAACCACTGATAAGTTTAATAGTTTATTTATGGAAACAGTTTAAAGCGTTCGCTTAGTTATCTGAGCCGCACTTCACATATGTTTATTAAGCAGTTATTGACCCGCACATTAGCGCGTGACCGAGTTTTAGTGACGACTGACTTGACTGATTTGTCAATAAAGTACGCGTAAACGTACTTTTGCTGTATGAGCATTATTGGCTCGTACAGATGTTGTTTTGTTTTTTTCTGAAACAGGTGGAAAAAGGTCTTGTTTATCAATGGGTTTCGCACAAAGTACCTAATGGAAGAGGTGTTGTGTCAAGAGAATGGTCAATTAATTATTTAATTATTTCAAATGAAATGAAATTGTTGAAATGAAATGAAAAAAAAATGAAATGTTTATTCTGTAAATAGGGTATCGGAATCACTTTTATACGTCATAATATTATAAAAAAAAGATAGATGAGTCGACATTTCCTATCTGAATATTTAGTAGTTATAAATCTAACAACTAGTCTTACCAAGGGGTATCGTATTACCCAGTAACTGGGTTGTGGAGGTCAGATAGGTAGTTTCTCTATTTAAAATACTGGTATTCAACTGCATCCGGTTAGGCTGGAAGCCGACCCCAACATAGTTGGGAAAAGGCTAGGCAGATGATGATGATGAAGTCTAATAACCAGTCTTACCAAGTGTATCGTATTACCCAGTAACTGGGTTGTGGAGGTCAGATAGTTAGTCTCTCTATTTAAAATAGTGGTTTTCAATGACTGCATCGGGTTAGACTCGAAACCGACCCCATCAAAGTGGGCTAATGGCTAGGCAGATGATGGTATTAGTCTGCTAATAAAAACTAAATGAGATCACCAATTCGTATATTTCCCAAAATGTCAGCCTTCTGGATTAATTGTAGCCTTGAATAAAGAAAGTTCTACCTAACTTCTTGTGTCCTTCTACCTGCCGTATTGTGAAAGGAATGAATGTATCAATGAATGAAATGTGTTACAAAACAATCAATGTGTAACAATTACTCGGTAGCACTAATAGTTTGAACACCGCACGTACAGACGCCAGCACATCAAGTTACTACAATCTGTCAGATTTCTTTATTAGATTTTCGACTTTATTGCTAAAACATAAGGTTCAAGGTTGATTGGGAAAATCTGACAGTTTCGGGTAGGTTGACCTGCTGGCGTCCGTACATTGTTGTTAACACCTTGGATAAAAAAAACAGTGTTGTAATAACAATTACCATCGAAGCGTGTGTTTTAACTACAAAAGCACTGATTGTACCGTCGCCAATTTACCTAATAAATTATATTACAATATAACTTCAGCTGGTACCAGACTATATTTTGGTCCTTTTAAGGTTATATATTGGTATATTTGTCGCAGTGATATGGTTAGGCATATAGCTATAAACCGTATTATAGCTAGTATGAAAGCGGTTCTAGGAATAGAACTATGATACGAGCACGATCTAGTAATCTTACTAATCTGGTGAAATAATTGTAATTCGTTATAGGTACACCTCTTGGCGAAACCGACAGCCACCGGTGTAAGTACTTATAAAATATTTGGACTTCAAAGTATGTTACATAGTTTAAAAACTAAACAATTATATTGTCGCGGGAAGCGCCCCGCACTTAGCATCTTGCTTTTACAATCATTTCACTAGATTAGTCTAGTAATCTTACTAGACTTAATGAAAGGAGTTCATAACTAGATAGTTATATAAAGTCCTGACTGACTGATATATTAATGCACAGCCTAAACCACTGGTCCTAGAGACATGAAATTTGGAGAGTGTATTTTTTGTGAAGACTAGGTATTCACTAAGAAACAGTTTTTTTGTAATTCCACCCCTAAGAGGGTGAAAGGCGGGAGGGTAAAACACGCGGACGAAGTCGCGGGCAGAAGCTAGTATAACTATATCACGATTTTAACTATCTTACTGCGACATATTCACGGCAAAACATGGCAACAGTTCTCCATAATTGGCTATACACGTAATAGGATAGGAACCTTTCGTCTAGTTGGACATGAACCCACTCACATACCCTCTCATCCACTCAACACTACACAACACACACACACACACACACACTGACAAACTCAAAATACATCACACCCTTAACACATTCCACATACACCTTGAACTCCACTGCACTTCATACAAATTTAAGTTTTTTTTTTTTTATTACTATTTTATTTTTTATATATATATATTTTTTTTTTCTCTTTTCTTCCAACTGATAGTTTGCCCTTATCATAATAATGTCACTTTCGTGCATTGTCTATAATGTTTTTGATGATATTCTTGCCTGTAGAGGGGAGTCCCTGGTGTCCTGAAATACAAGTCACGGCTTAGTTTAGGCACCAGTCTCCCACAAATGAACATTGTCCTTCATTATACTAATTATGTTTTCCTCTTTTAAGTTTTAGTTAATAAGTGTTATTTGTGGAAGAAAAATAAACATTTTTATTATTATTTTATTATTAATGACTGCCGCGCTGGTCTAGTGGTCGCAAGTGCTACTGCTGAGCATGAGGTCTTGCATTCGTTCCCCAGATCGGGCAAAGTGTTATTTGGTTTTTCCCTCTGGAATTTCTCAGTAGCAGCCCGGAGTCCAATTTGGGCACGGTTGATGGCAATAGGCTCGCCCCCATTACATGGGACTTAAACATAACTGGTGAAATGTGGGTGCAGTACTGCACACTTCTGCCCAACCGTTTGGGGAAACAAGGCGTGATGTATTGTTATGTAACTTAATAATGTTATATTATATGTAACTTTTCTGTTTTATCACTGACTCCGTTATACCCAAAACTTAGGCAGTATAAAGCATCTTAGTTTCACACTGATTCTTAGATATACGGAACCTAAAAATCCAACAAAATACCGACATCGGACGAACTTCAGAGCATCGTAAAATACAAAGTCGTATAGAAAGTTGCCGTGCATAAATCGACAACATCTGATATTCAATGTATCGGCGAACGTATCATAAACCGGCTCAGTGGTGGCGTCGAGATAAACTTGTAAAAATTGTATACTTTTGTAAACAAGGACGCTCGCGGTAATGTTTGGGGATTAAGTCTATCTAATTAATAAAAGGTGGCGAGTATCGCGAGGACCGGTTCAAGATGGCGCGGGCAAAATCAGCCGGACAGTTTTGGCTAAGAAAACAAAAGTTAAGTAATAATACCTCTGTCTTACTTTCAGGAAGTAGAGGTTTGAGGATTATCGTACACCGCCGCAGGAGACGCCCTGGACGTCGGGAATCGATAGCCGATTCCCGGTCACCGTAGGCGCGGGCTTGCGGACGGCGAGCAACGGGCAGCTCGCCGTCCGGTAAGAACCAGGCCCGGGCGACGACGCGTATCAATGACCTAATGTTTTGTAATCAATAGTAGTAAAGAATTTTCTTATGAAAAGTGTTAGTAAAACACTTTTCATGAGAAAATTCTTTAACATTCAACATTCTTTGGTCATACACGTAACGGAACGTGTAACTCTTTGCACACAATTGCTAGCTAAATATTTTGATTACAGTAATCTAAAGCATAAAAATCGCCAAGCGGTTGGTCAACTCTTCACGTGACCAGAGGGCTGGCCTGCTTTTAGGTCAAAGAATCAGCATTTGCTATCCAACTTGGCAATGCTGCCAACCTTTCGGACACTTTTCCCATTGACAGCGATGCGGACGAATTTTTTGATGCCCAATACATAATATAAATGTTTTAGTGTTAGATTGTATATACTTAAGATTTCTTAAGCATGTAAATGTAGGTATTTGTTTATCTAAAAAAAATAACATAAAATGATTGATTTTAAAAACGATGACATTCCTATTAAAGTTTGTGTTATTAGAGCTCCGGGGTAGTTATACCATCTTGCCAGAGTCTGCCGTCATGCAACGTTGCCGAGTTCGGTTTAAAGGGGAGCTGATGCAAGTACTGTGAAAGGTTGATGAACTGAACGTCTTTACGTATTGCCGACTAAACTGTTTTTTGACTGACTGTTTTTTCCTAATCAAAAAATCCTTAAAAAATATTTGACACCCCGTTCTAAGCTGGGTTCCTTCTATCCGGCAGAATATTGATGATCCGAAATTTATTTGGCATAACACACTTTGCATACCTAATCTTCTTTAAACGAATATTTGTAAGGCATAAAAATTATTTAACGTAGGTAATTATTGTTTGGCCGAATGTTAATGTCCGAATTTACAATGGCATACTTTTAAGGTGGCAGGATTTTATTTGGCGTAATTTCACTTGGCATACTATGAAGATGGCAGAGTTTTATTCGGCATAATTTCACTTGGCATACTATGAAGATAACAGTAGGATTATTTTTTAACGGATATTGTTTGTTCGGTGCATTTTTCCATGGTATTTGAATGAACTATAAAAATAATGGTTTCTATAAGCGATCTCGGGACTTAGGGCACCCCGACTTGGGTTAGGTTAGGTTCTTTCAAACCCTGTAGACAGAAAAAGGGGCCACGCGAAGCGGAGCTCCGTCGACTACCTCTTATTTATTATTGCTTGTAAACCAACTTAGACTAACTAAATTATTTAAAAAAATGGTTAGGTTAAAACTGTGACCCCCTTCGCACGAACTCACGTATGCCAAAAGACGATTCTGACTGTGAACTTTCTGCGATATGATTCTACTTTTTAATTATTATGGATATGAAATTTATGCCTACAGATTATTTTGACTTACAAAATTATGAGTTTTAAATGTATGATAAATGAGTGTATGCCAAACGATTTTCTGCGAAATGAAGTTTATGATACGCTGTTATGCAAAATAATATTATGACATAAAAAGTTCTGCTATATAGGAGGGACCCTTCTAAACTTGCTTGATTGTTCGAATGGAACCCGCGCTAAATTATAGCCAGCCAGCACTACATAAGGTTGACTTTAGCGGACAACCGCCACAGTACTGACACATGATAAATGATTGATAAATGATTTTATTTTTGTAAGTAGGTTTGTACAAACACTTTTACACGTCAATCATGTTTTTTTTAAAACTTCCTATCTGACTACTCTGAGAAGAAAGGCCGAAACAAACTCAGAGGTCACAGTCTCTTTTAAAGTCCAGACATAATCTTGGTCAGGTTATATTATGAAGACCATGTAGATCGATGCCTGAGGTGGTCTTTTGAGGAAAGAACCACACAGATTGGCATGGGATTTCAGCTTTGTCTCTGGAATGGCAACGGACTTTCTATGCATCTGGTATTGCAGATGGCCATATGGTGGTGGTGATCACTAACAATCAGGTGGACTATATTACACTTGGTTGCCATCCAAGAGAAAAACAAATAAAAAAAAAAAATACAAATTGAGGTAATTTCGATACTGCATAACGACGGATTTCCATGGAAATGAGAATCAATTAAGTAAACCATATTGCATTGCGGTAAAAGATTTAAATGCAAATTGGAACAAGATATTTTTATTGTAAATATACAGGATGAAATTGAAAACTTCCGCCAAATCGAAATAGGATGTGCAGTAACTGTCACATAATCATTATAAATTGTCATTTCGCATATCTAATTTTTTTCACAAGTTTGCCATAACTTTGCCATCGTAAAACTAGGCATGAGATCGTCTTGAAAAACACAAATTTCCCACAATATGTAGCCCCCAGCAAATGGCACCCATCACACCGTCAGCAACGGCAATCACCACAATAAAACTCGATCGCACAACATTTTTACTTGTCGCTTGCTAACCGTACATACTGTTTGCCAGAGGACACAGTTGTAACATACTTTATATTTTCTTTTAGGAGATTATTCTGTGTATGGTTGGAATCGCACTAATATTATAAAGGCGAAAGTCTGTGACTGTGTGTGTGAGGTTGTGTTTATATGTTTGTTACTTCTTTACGCACAAACGGCTAGACCAATTTTGATAAAATTTTGTATGGAGGTAACTGACACCCTGTATTAACATATTTTATGGACATTATTATATGTTGGAAATGATGATAGAGCAGTGGTGGCCCAGTGATAACGGCTGCCACTTACGAGTTGTAGGTCTTAAGTTTGAACCCTGACAGGCGTTTTACTTTGTATAAATTATTTCATTACCATTACCATTTCATTTATTTGGTGTACATAATAAAAAGTATTTCTATTCTATTCTCTCAAAAAAGGTGAAGGAAAGCATCGTGAGGAATCCGGTATGTCTTAGAACCAAAAATTCGTAGACACATGACATCTACCAACCCGCATTGGGCCCGCATGGTGGATTTCAGCCCACTCTCTCTCACAGGCCTGTGTCCCAGCAGTGGGAACATTATATAGGCTGATTATAAAGTTGGGAATGTTTAAAATGTTTTGCCCAAACCATCTTAATCGTTGGGACTACACCTACACTACAAAACTTTTAGTGAAATTAAACAAAGTCAGGAACTAAGTTCAACACAAATGAACAATATCAATGTAACTGAACATTGTACCCATAAATAGGTATTGCTCTAGAGCCAGGTCAACAGTTTAGAGCGACTTTACGAGGTTCTGTATGGAATAGAGTGCAATAATTTTAACGTTTAATGTGTAATTGATGTTCCATTTGTAACTTAAAGGCTATACAACTTTTGTTTGTTGAAATGGGAATTTAACTTTCACCACTGCCTATTTAGTGGCTGTTTATTGATTTGATAGTCATATGTTTGAACAATGTATAATACATGCATTGACTGCCCCGATGGTCTCGTGGACATTAGCGTGACTGCCGAGGTCCTGGGTTCGATTTCCGGTTCTTGCAAAATGTTATTGTTTGGTTTTTCCATTGGATTTTTTTTAGTAACAGCTCGGAGTTTGATAGTTGGTGATTTGATACACCCGTGCCTCGGAAAGCACATTCTGCGCCTGATCTATCTCCGGTCGTCTCGGATTGCTGTCCCATCGAAATATGAGAGCGAGGGAAGCAGGAATGCACCTGAGCCTGCGCAAATACTTGTGCACTATAATTTCTCCCGCACCGAAGGTTGGTCTCCTCTGAGGTTGGTCGCCATGGCCGAAATTCCTTTCACCCGCCCAAGTCGATCCCGTGGGGATATCGGGACAAAAAGTATCTTAAGTCCTTTTCCAGGACTCAAAATATCTCTAAACCAAATTTCATCTAAATCAGTTCAGCGGATTAAGCGTAAAGAGGTAATAGACAGACAGACACACTTTCGCATTTATAATATTAGTACCTATGGATTACGATATTAATCAGCCTATAATCTTCCCAGCGTTGGGACACAGGCCTCCTCTCTTCTATAGGGAGTGGGCTGTAATCTATCACGCGGCCCCAGTGAGGGTTGCTAGCTGTCACAGCTCCTCAAGGAAGGCCAGCGACGCCTTGGTGATAATCTCACGGAGCGTACCAGTTTACCTAAGTGTCCATGGTGAGATTTTTCAGAATAGATCGACTGATTTCTGTCCCAAAACTGCATTGCTGTTTCATTTTAAAAGTAACGAATTACAATGAAGATCATGACACATTTATAATTTCTAATTTGGGTGCCGGTACAATTATAATTACGGTCAACAAAATGTCTTTGCATACAGTACTGACGTTTACCTGTAATTAAACTACAAATACCACCCTGACTGGTATGAAAACAAGGCGCTGTCAAAGTTACCGCGCACGTACGATTGACTGTACCTACGCCATCCGACATTTAATCTTAGATTATGTGTATTTCAGTGACATGCGTCATCTCATAAAGGAAATGCCAATCGCAATTTACCAGCCTAACACAAATTATAGAAATTCCTGATTTGTAAGCGGGTTGGAGCAATATAGAGCCGTTAAATCTAATGTTCAATTAATGTTCAATTTCTAAAGGCCTATATCGTTTTATCTGTGAAATTGGCGAGGGCTCACATAGAGTAGGAAGTAATGGAGGTTCCTGTGTTATTCTGGTCATAAAATTGTTACAATGTTCCATATTGGAATACCAAATAGTGGTCATTTTTGTTTTACACTACATTATGGCAAAATAGGTTAGGTCGGGTTCGAACTCAGGCAGCCGCTTTACTTAGTGTAAATTATTTCATAACCACTGCTCTCAAAACAGTGAAGGAAAACATTGTGAGTCATAGAACCCAAAATTCAAAGACATGTGACATCTACGAGTACCAGCCCACTTACGAATTATTTAAATTAAGAAATTCTTGTGCAGATTCTAGCTCTCGTCAATCAATCAACTTAGCCTATTGCAGTCCACTGCTGGACATAGGCTTCTCACAAGTTGTGAAAAGGAAAACATCCTGGACTTCAGAAGTCGGAGACCAGAAGAAGATGACTGCAGGCTCCATTGATTTTAGTAACTTCATGTCCCAAATACATTAGGATTCTGCTATAGAAAAGCAACGGTCAATGTTCGCACAGTCGTAATTTAGAAGTATTGGAGTTTTTATAGAAGTCATTATGTACTTCGTTGTGAAATATTAGAGCGCTTATTGGTTATTTTTATGACTGAAACGTGCTGCAAAATAATGTTGATTATAGGTACTTCTTAGGAGAACAAACTGTTTTCAGGTTGTTGTTAATTTATAGGATAACCAAACTTCGTTAAAGTATTTTAATGTAATAATGATCTCAATGTTTCCGTGTTTCAGGGTCTAAGATTAACAAAAGTATTGTTAAAATTCGACTTATTCTCAGTAATCTATACTTATACTAATAATAAAGCAATATAGTGTGCATGCAGAGTTTACCTATACTTAGTGATTGCTACAGTATATTCTAATTTGTGGTTTCTGTTTAATTTGCTTATATCAGTGTACACAATTGTTGGTGAACCAAATACATAAATAAATAAATAATAAAAAGCTAAAGAGTTTGTTTGTTTGTTTGAACTAATCTCTAGAACTACCAGTCCGATTTGAAAAATTATTTTTGTATTTGACATCCCAATTTTAGAGGAAGTTTATAGGCATTAGGCATTTAACATCACGCAAAAGAAATAAAGTTAGAAAGAGCGCTAACCGAAAACGAAGCGATGCGATGCGACAAGGCCGGTCGGGGGACCAAAAAATGTCATGCGGACGAAGTCGCAGGCAGAAGCTAATGTCTAAGATAAAGCAATCACATTGTTCTATTACGTAGTAACCACTAACAAAAAAAAACAGTGGCAATCCGGGAGTGCCGACAGAAATGAAAACTTGAACAATTACGTGTATATTTTTTGAATCGTCTTATAAACAAAACACGCGCGGTGTCGGTTACGGTAACAGTCTCGCGAGTTCAATGCCCAACGCGCCTAAGTTTTCACTTCAATAATATTATATTATTTGACTTCATTTGATAAGGCTACAGCCAACTCATAAATATTCAGCTGGCGCTTCATTATATGAGCTGAAACAACTGAATCCGATGTAACTATTTATTTTAGTGGGCAATCATTTTGTGGTTAATCGGGCAAATGACGTCAGAGTTTGACGGTAGCAGTTTTAATTTTCTACTGAAATACACTGGCTGTTAAATAATTACTTTAAAGTTTTGTAGTGCCTATATGAGTGATAGGGACATTGACGCGGAAACTGTAACCATGAATTCAGCACATGATTTTACACCCCCCAGCGTAGTTTTTTTTTTGACAGTTTATCAACATTTATTGCGTTATTTACGTCGTTGCGTTACAACATATGAAGCAATGGGTTAGCAATAACACACGAAGACACAATAGAACACGTAGGATTCCGTACCACAAGGCAAAAACGCCGAAAAAAAACAAGTTTGTTGTATGGGAGCCCCCTTAAATATTTATTTTATTTTGTTTTTAGTATTTGTTGCTATAGCAGTAAGTAACAGAAATACATCATCTGTCAAAATTTCAATAGTCTAGCTATCACGGTTCAGGAGGTACAGCCTGGTGACAGACAGACAGACGGACAGTGGAGTCTTAGTAATAGGGTTCCGTTTTTACCCTTTGGATACGGAACCCTAAAAATGATTCAGATTGTTATTGATAGAGTGTTATGCAATTAGGTGCAGAACCTTCTGCTTAGCAGTAGGAAATGCGCCCGCTATCCCAATGCGGCAGTTCTCATTTAAATAATACTATCTGTGCCCTCCGGTTTCACCCGCATAAGTGTCGATCCCGTTGGAATATCGGGATAAAAAGTAGCCTATATGTTAATCTAAGGTGTCAGCTACCTCCATACAACATTTTATCAAAATTGGTCCAGCCGTTTGAGCGTGAAGAGGTAACAAACATATAAACACACCCCCACACCCCCACTCATAAACTTTCGCCTTTATAATATTAGTGTGATAGTAGAAAGAAAAAAAAATGGAGAAATATCTTGACGCAGCGTGCCGTGCTTGATCAATCGCCGCTACGTCCACCGCAAACAAGATGGATGGAAAGTAGCACATGAAACATTTTTTTTGATCCGTCGGTGTAATTTCTGTATGGCGTCCAGTGTGAGGATAAATCCCATCATCTGCCTAGCCTTTTCCCAGGGCCGTCTTTACCCGGGGGTGCAAGGGGTGCGTGGCACCCCGGCGCAGGGTCTTAGGGGGCGCAAGCCAATCAGCTCATCACTGATCGCTTCAACGCTCCAGCGCTGAAACCGCACGTCACCGCCTCTATAAAATTCCCACGTTTTTCGCCAATGCACCGTCAGGAAGACAACTGCTCGTTGCTGGCACGCCATCGGTGAGGTGACAGCTTGTTGTTCACGCGCCGCCTTACTGGTTAGTAGCTCACTGTCCACGCGTCAACGGCTAGTTTCAGCTGACAGACAGTTTGCGATCATTGTGTGTCAGTGAGTGATCTCGCTTGAGAAGCACGGGTTTTTAAGTTATGTCTCAGTTTACTTTACGCGAACTGGCAATCATAGCTATTTCCTATTAATTCTATGGCTATTGCACTCGACGGAGAAGGCAATAATATACGGGCGACCGGGGAGACAGCCGTGCGAGCGGCGCGAGGTCCGCGCTCGGGCGGCGGACGCAAAGGCGCCAGTTTGCTTACCGCTTGCAGGTGTTTCTTCATTAAGTTAACGAAATTATGACGATTAGGGGATACTAGTGAACTCGAGGGGTTTACTAGCAGCCCCTGAAGAGTTCCACTATTCGCTCCATCATCAGACCCTCGACACCAAAGTGCAATATATTGGACTCATCAAAACGAATCATATGAGCCCACTGGAGGGGTCTACTAGTAGCCCTCAAAGAGTTTAACTATCCAGCTCCTGGCTCCATCATCAGACCCTCGACACCAAAGTGCAATATATTGGACTCAACAAAACGAATCATATGAGCCCACTGGAGGGGTCTACTAGTAGCCCTCAAAGAGTTTAACTATCCAGCTCCTGGCTCCATCATCAGACCCTCGACACCAAAGTGCAATATATTGGACTCATCAAAACGAATCATATGAGCCCACTGGAGGGGTCTACTAGTAGCCCTCAAAGAGTTTAACTATCCAGCTCCTGGCTCCATCATCAGACCCTCGACACCAAAGTGCAATATATTGGACTCAACAAAACGAATCATAATGAGCCCACTGGAGAGGTCTACTAGTAGCCCTTAAAGAGTTTCACTATCCAGCTCCTGGCTCCATCATCAGACCCTCGACACCAAGTGCATTAAATTGGACTCGTCAAAACAAATCATATGACCCCAAACTCGAGGGGTTTACTTGTAGCCACTGAAGAGTTCCACTGTCTACCTCCTGGCTCCATCATCACACCCTCAATACTAAGTGCAAAAGTCAAAGTCAAAGTCAAAGTCAAATCATTTATTTCAAATAGGCACATTAAAGGCACTTTTGAACGTCAAAAAAAAAACTAAATAGAAATGATTCTAGTCGCAATATGTTGGACTTATCAAAACGGATCATATGACCCCAAACTCGAGAGGGGTTTACTAGTAGTCACTAAAGAGTTCCACTATCCATCTCCTAGATCCATCATCACATCAGCAAATACCAAAGATACCAATTTATAGTTTTGTCATCCAAACTACTCGATACGACAATTAGAAATAGGTTAAAATGGACTTCTAAGATTTGTTTACATTGTTTGTTAGTTACAAGAGAAGCTAATAAAAGCATGTTAAAAATGGCACACAAAAATTAAGTTCAATTTCTTTTTGTTGGCAAAAGGGGCCCCAAGCTGATTTTTGCACCCCGGCGCCCAATATGGTTAAGACGGCCCTGCCTTTTCCCAACTATGTCGGGGTCGACTTCCAGTCTAACCGGATGCAGCTGAATACCAGTATTTTACATGGAGCGACCGCCTATCTGACCTCCACAACCCAGTTACTGGGTAATACGATACCCCTTGGTGAGACTGGTTGTCAGACTTTCGGGCTTCTGACTACCCGTAACGACTGTCAAATATCCACGAATGACAGCCGGGACCAACGGCTTAACGTGCTTTCCGAGGCATGGAGGGGTCTTGGTATGTAAAGATGGTCACCCATCCACAGACCAACCGCGGCAAGCGTAGCTTAACCTGATCGATCGACCTGTGCGGCTGTTATTATTTAGCCACGGGCCCCCCGTATTTAGTGTGTGGATAAATGAATAAATTGAAATAAATTAATAAGAAATTAAAAGAAATATCGCCGAGACCGACAAATTAATTCTCGGCAGCAATTATAGTTTCGGCACCTTTCAATATGTTACGGTTAATAATACAATACAACAAACGAATACTTTTTCATTTCAATTAAAGTTGATAGCGCTATCTCAGACTTCATGGTCAAGATATTGCCCAACCGTATCTGGCTATTAAATACGTCAGCACATCAAGCTACTACAATCTGTCAAATTTCTTTAATAGATTTTCAACTTTATTCCTAAAGCTTATGGTTCAATATTGATTGGGATAATTTGACAGTTTCGGATAGCTTGATGTGCTGGCGTCTGTACTAATAGGTGTAAAAGCGAGAATTGCCAAATCAGATTTCAATGCAATGTCACCTTTAGAGTATATAGTCCGTTTGCACGAATTTTGTCGTGGCCGTGAACTCCGGGTAGTCCGGGTCAATGAATGCATAATCAGCCCATAATGTTCCCACTGCTGGGAAACATGCCTCCTCTAAGTGTGCCATAATCTAAAACGAGGGCAGATTGCAGGTTAGTAGATGTCACATGTCTTCGAATCTTTGGTTCTAGGATATGCAGGATTCCTCACGATGTTTTCCTTCACCGGTTTGAGAGCAGTGGTGATGAAATAATTTACACAAAATAAAACGCCTGTCGGGGTTCGAACCTACGCCCCTCGTAAGTCTCGGCCGGAGCGCGCGCGGCTGGTGTCGCGGGCGGTGCGGGCGGAGAGTACGTGTTCCACGCGCTCCTCAAAGAGATGTCAGAATCGAGGAAGGGGCCCCTTAGGGCTGAAGCCTGCCGGGTTAGCGGGATTGTCCGAAAGGTTTACCGCTGGCCCGGAACATAAAGGGCTAAGGAAGGAACACGGGTGGGTTTTAGTCAGTAAGAGTCTGACACTCCCTTCCGCTCCACCCAGAGCGGGAGGGGTCATTTGATGATTTCCCATTCGCAAAAAAAAAAAAATCCCGGCCGATACCACTGGGCCACTATAAATTGCTCAGCTCTGCTCTCTTTATTATTTATTAGATATCATTTTCAATATACATAAGCTTAGGTAAAAGCGTTAATGTGTAACTGTCAATCAGTTCATTCATCTTGTAAGTTAATGTCATTCTTTTGTTTCGATACAACAGTTTTTTTCCCAATTTATATTACGCTTTGGTTAATTATTCGTTACTTTATGTTATTTATTATTCAAATAGCAACCTTGAATGATAATGACGACGCGATTTTCTTTTGTCTTTTGTTTCTATTTTTATTTTGTTTTTATTCAACTTCTTATATCGTGTTGCTAATAGATATAATGATTTATTCCGGTCTGATCCCCTGAACCCGGGGGCTCAGGGGGTTCGGGGGAGGATGAACTAGCAGGGGATCGAGGAGGGGGGGTGGAGGCCCCCCCTCTCCTCGATCCCCTGCTAGTTCGTCTTCTATTTTAATGTGTGTCATAGCCACATTACACTGCCTTCCAAAAGTTACTTGACATTTTTCGACTTCCACCGTGATGCCTCATTATGATTTCAAATTCTAGTTTCAAATGTTTGAATTAAAGACTATAACGTTTTTATTGAATAGTTCAACAATTTAAATGACTTTTATTTTAAGCTAGCAGCGCCTGCGGTTTCACCCGTATAAGTGTCGATCCCGTGGGAATAGTGGGATAAAAACTATCCTTTGTCCTTTTTCGGGACTCAAACTATCTTTATACCGCGTTTCATCTAAATCGATTCAGCGGTTGAAGCGTGAAGAGGTAACAGACAGAGAGACACACTTTCGCATTTATAATATTGAGTATAAAAGGGATAACTGTTAACTATTATATCTTTTGGAGGGCATTATGTTAATAGCTTAAAATTAAATAGACTGCCTCGTTGGTCGAGCGGTCGCAAGCGCTAGTGCTGAGCATGAAGTCTTGGTTTCGATTCCCGGGTCAGTCAAAGTGTTATTGATTTATTCCGTCTGGAATTTTGAGAAATTCCAGACGGAATAAATCAGCAGGGTAGCAGCCCAGAGTTTGAGTTGAGAGCAGTGGTGGCCCAGTGGTCACGGACACGATTTACAAGTTGTAGGTCGTAGGTTCGAACAGACAGTGCCCAGACAGGCGCTTTACTTTGTGTAAAATATTTCATCACCATTGCTCTCAAAACGGTGAAGCAAGTCATCGTGAGGAAACCGTCAAGTCCTAGAACCAAAAGATCGAATACATGTGACATCCACCAACCCGCACTGGGCCCGCGTGGTGGATTACGGGCCCACTCCCTCTCACTGAGAGGAAGCCCGTGTCCCAGCAGTGGGAACATTATAGGCTGATTATGATGATGAGCCATGAGTTTGGATTTGTGCCCGGTTGATGGCAATAAGCCCCCTATGACATGGGACTTAAACATGACTGGTGAAATGTGGGTGTACTTTATGTACACCTCTGCCTGACCCTTCGGAGAATACAAGCATGATGTTGTTGGAACATTAATAAAAACCCAGCGGCAGCGAAGCGATTCAGCGATTCTTATCAGTCAGCCCACCTTAATTGCATAATGTATCTACTATGAATCACAATCTGAATCATTTTGAAGGTTATTCTTATTCCATTGCTTCATATGTTCGAAAAATTTGTCTGCTCAACAATTTAAATAACGCAATGAATGTTGTTGAACCATCAAAATGAAAGCTATTGCTACTGTTATGATCTTTATACTGTGGTTAGTGTGTTACGCAATTACCCTGCTGTTACTAACTTGGCTGACTAACTCACCAATGCTATTTTGTTTATATTTGAATTAAGAATTTGAGATAATTTTCAAGTTATGGAACAACAAACTGAATATCACACTTAACAAAGTTCAAATTTCATTGCAACCAAAAACGTATTAGAACCTTTTTGTTACAAATGGTCGAAAAAAAAAACAAACCCAAAGAATCCTAAAAATAAACTTAGAAGACATTGCACTAAAATAGATGGAATTTAATTATCTGTGATTATCAACACTTAGACCGTACTTTCACGTTACGAGAAAAACAAATGCAAAGCTATTAGCTGGCTAGCTATTATTTATTAGTGCATCAAAATGTTACCTAATAAAACCCACCACAATACGATTGGTCTCAAGTTTTGATTAGTCTTAAATGCATAACGTTTTTAAATTTCTTCATACAATAAGATATATTTTTGCAGTACATTCAGGCACAAAGTCACGGTCTAAAGATTTAGTAAGTATTGCACTTTCAGAAATGCACTGTATTCCACAATACGTGAATGACATGCTTCTGAGTCGAAAATTGGGTAACATCGGTGAAATCTGCGGGGTAATTGCGTAAAAAAGCAAATAAAATAACGACTATTGGGCCTGATTAATTACCTTAGTCTTTGAAAAAAAAAAAACTTTATGCACTAGAGCATAAAAAAGAGACTTTATGTCGCCTATGCACAACATAAAGACGAACTGTTAAAACATGAGAAGTGAAAACCCAATTATGTAACTATAAAATAAATTATTAAGGCGTAAAATTGTTGATTTTTCAGCAATAAAAACGCTAGAAAATGCCTAGATTTCAAAATGACACGTGACTGTGTCGATGTTTAAGCAACACTTTGGAAAGAGGTTCTTTTCTTAAATTTAATGAAGTGCAAGGGTCAGTCACAATAGATATTTCATGGTCATCAAACATTTGAAACTTCTCAGTTCCCAACAATAAAATGTTGTTACAGCTTCCTTTAGGCACCTGCAACATAGCACGTCGATGCATTGTCCGCTTCAAGCTTACAGCATTTATTTCAATTATACCAAATTACAGGCACTTTCGATTTGTCAAGGAGTCGATCAGTCAGAAAGATGTAGCTAGTTGCCCGGTACAAAACGTAGAGTTGCTATGAAGAACACTGGGAAGAAAATCTGTAGTCTTTTAATTTTTTTTCTAACTTCTTTAGGTGCACTGGGCATTTTTTGAGATGGGAAAAAACCATTAAACTCGCGACACTGTTACCGTAACCGATACCTCTGTTTTATGTTTTGGCCATTATAAAGACATCAACGCGTGGTACATTTTCTTTGTGAAGTATGACCTTCGGCACTCCTGGAGTGCCACTGTTTTTTTTTATTGTTTAAAAATGTTAGTGGGACAGTCACGGGAGCACAGCAATGCTGTTTAGCAGTGTTCATAATCTCATATAATTTAATTCCATCGCCACTTAATCAGTTATCCACTTTAGTGAAATGTATTCTAAGTTGATTTTTAAGTGACCATTTGTAACAAAAAGGTCCTAATAAGTTTTTAGTTGCAATGGAATTTGAACCTTGTTGAGTATGACATTCAGTTCGTTGTTCCTTATCTTGCAAATTATCTCAAATTCCTGGCTCTATATAGACATATTACTTTCAATCATGCATTACCAATTTATAATACAAATGAGATAACTTACCTTGATTTTGAATAGCATTCAAACACTTTTAGCTACATCCTGTGACGTCACAAAACCCATTACCTAACCCTGACATGTTCCACGAAAACCGCGAGAGCAAAAGTAATAGACCATAACACCCAATAGTGGCAGGTCATTAACCCCTAACTACCCAAAGACGACCACACCAATATATTTTTACGATTAAGGAAGATAACACACTTTGTTTCCGCCTATTCACAGAACGTTTAGAAGGACGGTTGTTAAGGATAATCGTGTGTTATCGGACTTATTATGGGTGTTAGTATTTATTGTTATTTACTATTATGTTCGTGTTAAGCCGCTTTTTTGGGATTCCGTACCTTTCAGTGTATAGACAGCTGATGTTTTTGTCCCTTATAAGTCAATAGATTTATTTACAGAAAGGAAAGAGATAAAGAAAGAAAATACGTTTATAAGAATAATAAGTTTATTTATTTTAAGACGGGGTTAACCTCATAATGTACTTTCCGCGCTAGGGAAGAATACAGCAGCTTTCCACCCAAAAAATATTGTTTACCATCCCTGGGGACAACAATAACACCAAAGAGGATTTGTTTCGCATTCGCCTCACAAGGTTCGCCCCAAGTATGATATTCCTTGTGGGGAACAAGGAATATCATACTTAGATGTTATTATATCAAATAATATTCTTTTTGGCCCCAAAAATAATTTGTTTCATTAATTTAAGGGCCGGCGAACTACGCATGCTAATGCGTAGTTCATACAAACGTAATACCAGAATAATTTGTAATTCAAACATATTCTTAAGGTAGTGTGTATTTATTCCGATTGGATTACAGAATATCTAGGTCCACAAATATATATTTTGAAAGGACTGTGATATAAAGATGAGATATGAGGAATTTCAAATTTCTATATAAAACTTATTTTTCCCATAACTACTGAGAAATTCCTGATGTAAAAACACAATAACACTTTGCCCGACCAGAAAATCGAATCCAGGACCTCAAGCAGTAACGCCTCCAACCACTAGAGACCAACGACGCAGTCGAATTTAAAATTGCCCAATTATAACAGCCAACGCACAAACACCAAGCTTACAAATCCCCCTAACAACAAACAAGACCAATGGCCCGTTCAAATGCGTGCTAAGTCAAGGGAAATAAGCCTAATGTACCATAGCACCGGCCCTTCTAATTATCCGCAGATAATGCGCAATTAAGAACTCTGACCTTTTATTGACGAGACCGATCGATTGGATACGTGTTGGCGATGTTACCGGTATGGAATTTACAACATTTTGAGATTACAATGGGATTTTTTGTCACATTAAGGGGCTTACAGGACCTAAACGCAAAAACGCAAGTTTTAGAAACAATAAAAGTACCTATATGATCGACTACAGTAAACAAAATCCCTTCTAATTATCCGCAGATAATGCGCAAGTAGAACTCTGACCTTTTATTGACGAGACCGATCGATTGGATACGTGTTGGCGATGTTACCGGTATGGAATTTACAACATTTTGAGATTACAATGGGATTTTTTGTCACATTAAGGGGATTAAACGCAAAAAACGCAAGTTTTAGAAACAATAAAAGTACTTATATGATCGACTACAGTAAACCAAATCAGAAACATATATGATATTCTTCAGGATATATGCTAGGTAGATAGAGTTTTGAAAGCATAATACGACTAATTTGATACGATAGAAAAAAAACCATGAAGATACCTCTAAAAACTTTCTTTTTACAATAAAAATCATACTAATATATGAAAATCAGAATGATTGTATGTACAATCATTCAGATTTTTTGTCAGATTATTCTACAAGCAATATACTAAAATACATACACAATCTATTAAGAAATTTGAGGGATTGAAGAACCCAGATGTGCGTCTTTACATGAATAATCACTGTAATCACTCAAGTTTAATCACCACTTAGGTGTTGAAATATTTTTTTTTACCTTTACTTTGAAAACAAAGATACTTAAGACTTACGGTCAAACCTAACCAGGAAATAAAGTTTAAACTGTTTTTTTTTTTCAATTGTTTTACTACATAATGTTACACACCGACTCACTGTTTAAAACCTTGCACGTTCAAATGTAATTTTTTGTTCAATGCTAATGTACAGACGCCAGCACATCAACCTACTACAATCTGTCAAATTTCTTTAATTGATTTTCAACTTTATCGCTAAATTATAAGGTTCAAAGTTGATTGTGAAAATTTGACAGTTTCGGGTAGCTTGATGTGCTGGCGTCTGTACATTCTAAGATAGTTAACACCTGTGACTTACGGTGAAGGGAGATACATTAATGGCTTGTAGTAGCCAACACGTAGTGGCCAATTAAGCCAGATGATCGGTACTTATTTCCTGTTTATGTGATCGGACAATTAACCAACAATGGAACATTATAAACACACTGTTCGAACATGAGGCCGAAAGGTTCTGAAGTGGCGACAAAGTAATAATGCTCAAGATATCACGTTTGTAAGCCCAGTACTTGACTGATGGACCGATGACCGTGTGAAGGCCGCAGCAATCCGCTGGATGCGAGAAGCACAAGACCGGTCGATGCGGCGATGGCACTATTAGAAAATAAGGCTGAAAGGTTCTGGAGTCACGACTGCGTACCGAAAGGTGTAGCGTTAGAAGGCCTCGCGCAAGGTAGCCGTTGAAGGCCGCAGGCATCCGGTAGACGCAAAAAGCACGGAACAAATGATTGTGATATAAATACCTGATGACCCGTAACAACTGTCAAATATACACGAATGACAGCCGGAATAGCTTACGTGCTTTCCGAGGCACGGAGGGGCCTTGGTATGTAAAGATGGTCACCCAACCACGGACCAACCGCGGCAAGCGTAGCTTAACCTGAACGATCGACCCGTGCGGCTGTTATTACGTAGCCACAAGCTCCTAAGCCACAGGCTACAGGCCCAAGCCACAGGCCTTAGATATATATATTTAATAGATATCTTAAGGCCTAGAAGCACGAAATTTTACACAAGACTTCCTTATACAACGAAAATTAGCACTAAGGAAGGATTTTTTAATTTATCTCCTAATATCATTGCTTAGGTAAACACTGTTACATCTATCTTGTTCTATATATCTGTATATCTTCTACTATACAGGGTTATTTTTAAACCATAACTAACCTCTTAGGAGGTCGTTGTACTCATCATTATGAACAGCTTTTACTATGGGACCAAATCTGAAATCGCAAAAAAAAAATCAGCTGTTCCCTACAGTTTGACGAGTTATACGAACATAAATGTAGGGAACAGAGGATTTTTTTTTCGAATCATGATTGGAATGTGACCCAACTTTATGTGCATTACCTATTCTAACAAAAAACACTAGGCTTACCTACATGAATTCACGATAGTATTTCAGTCATTAGTATTATTAGTAATTATATTATTAGTAGTTATTATTAGTAGTTATATTAGTAATTTCCAACTTCCTCAGGGGCCCCCGCTGGCAAAAGCTAGTAATATAAGATCCCATTCAAATAGATGGACAAACTTTTAGAAATCATTCAGATCACCAAAATAAGGACGATGGTAAAAAAAATATAATAAGAAAAACGCATAGATACTTACGAGAAAAATAATCAGCTAACGAAAATACACTAATGTGCACTTTATTATTTTAGATCAAAACAAAATCACTTTATTATTATCTCCTTTATTCATTTACATACATCTTATTTTATTGTATTTTTAAATATTTCTTAATAAATAAAAGTAAGTATAAAAAACATTTAAAAATATAAAAAAATAGTTGTCCGCCGGTGTCGGGAGCAGGGTCCAAGCTACCGGTGGTTAGGGCTCCAGAGACAGGAACCTCCTCACAATGCGAGCCGTATCAAGGAGTACTGCCTTCTGAATCAGGCCCTTGATCCAACCGCCTAACGAGAGCCTCGATAGATGTTGATCGAGGCTTTCGGCTATCAGTCCATTGGCCGATACGACAATCGGCACAATGATAGCCGAGCTCACATTCCACATGTCAACAACCTCGTGAGCTAAGTCGAGATATTTAATTTGTTTCTCTTTCTCAGCTTTCACGAGGTTCCCGTCATGTGGAATGGTAACATCGACAATCATTGTGCGGCGCGCTAATCGGTCTATCACCACTATATCAGGCTTATTGGCAACAATAGTCCTGTCAGTAATGATAGACCGATCCCAGTACAATGTGACATGGTCATTTTCAAGAACTGGGTCGGGCACATACTTGTAGTACGGTACCTCAGAATCCACAAGTTTATATTTCAAAGCAAGTTGCTGGTGAATAATCCTAGCTACTTGGTTATGCCTGTGCAAGTACTCGCCGTTAGCCAGACGAGAACAACCAGAGATAATATGTCTGATAGACTCACCCGGACGGTGGCATGCCCGACACATGTCAACCGTCCCGTCCTTCATAATATGTCTCCGGTAGTTATTCGTTAAGATAACTTCGTCCATAATTGCACAGACAAAACCTTCAGTTTCCCCGAAAAGGTCACCAAAACGTAGCCAGGATACGGACGCTAAGAAGTCTACACCGGGCTCATGAAGAGCCCGATAGAAGCGCCCGTGAAGCTCCTTGCTTTGCCATACCTTCTTGCGGTCATCAGTAGAAAGTACTACAGGTTTGCGCCAGTTCTCTTTAGCCATGGATAGCGGGGTGAGCCCCTTGTCCACTGCGACCACATCACGGTGCATACCCACTTCGGTTTTTAAAAAATATTCCCTGAGACTGCACACCTCGCGGTTGTGGAGGGTTTTCGCATTTAAAAAGCCTCGACCCCCGCACTTCCGCGGGATATACAGTCTCATTACCGATGATCGTGGGTGATGCATCCGGTTTGCAGTCAGTAGTGTACGGACTCTTCTATCCAGGGCGTCGAGTTCGGTCTGAGTCCATTTGAGTATGCCGAAAGAGTACATCAAAACCGGCATGACCCAACCATTGAAGGCGCGCACCTTATTTCCGCCCGAAAGAAGACTATTTAATACCTTCTTCAGGCGACAAAAGAAGCGCTCCTTCAACGATTGCTTCATGTCAGCATCGTTGATGCCTAACGCTTCCGACATACCCAAATACTTATAGCTTTCGGATGAGGAGAGGGATCTGAGGCTTATGGAATCGGAGAGTTGAATTCCCTCGGATTCCATAATCTCCCCTCGCTTTACATGCATGACTGCACATTTGTCCACACCAAATTCCATCCTGATGGCGCTACTGAAAGTTTCAGTTACCTTCAGTAGCTCCATCAGACGCAATTTGTTGGGGCAAAGAGTTTTAAATCATCCATGTAAAGGAGGTGAGATATGACCTGACCACCTCTTTTCAACCGATAGCCTAGACCTGAATCCTCCAGTAGTGTACTTAGAGGATTCAGGGCTAAGCAAAACCAAAGTGGACTCAAACTGTCGCCCTGAAATATTCCCCGTTTAATCCATACAGGCTCATCATTCCCCTGGATCTGTCGACATCCTGGATAACGAAGGACCGTCTTCCATTGCCTCATACACGACTCAAGGAAGGTGCGTAGAGTTGCATCTATCTTGTACAACTCCAGCACCCTCATGAGCCATGTATGTGGCACCGAGTCGTAGGCCTTCTTGTAATCTATCCAACATGTCGACAGATCCTTGCGGGATCGACGAACCTGTTGGCTAATGGCCATGTCTATGAGGAGTAGCTCCTTAGTGCCGCGGGACCCATTCCTACATCCATTTTGAGAGGCAGACATAACCGAGTTACTCTCAATGTGTGTATTAATTTTCGCTCTCAAAATAGATGTAAGAAGTTTATAAACCGTCGACAAACACGTGATCGGTCTATAATTCTTGGGTTCCGCGGGACTACCTGATTTATGGAGCAGGTGGGTAACGCCTGTTGTTAGAAACTGCGGTAGCGACCCAGACTCTAAGGATGATTGGAACTGAGATGCCAGGCAAGTGTGTGAACTAATTAGCCATTTCAGCCAAAAATTGTGCAGTCCGTCCGGTCCCGGTGATTTCCAATTCGGTAACGGACGGACCGCTCTGGCAACGTCTGATGGCGTAATTAGGACTGTTTCCATTTCATTTTATTATTATTATTATTATTTATTATTGATCAAGTAACATAGACTCAATTACAATACAATTTTAGGCATACAATGTCAGAAGCAATAATTACACTTAAAAACAAAAATAAATAAATAAATTAAATTAATAGAAAATAGAAGAATTAAATTAAATTAGATAAATAACAAAAATTTAATTAAATTAGATAATAACAAAAATTTAATTAAATTAGATAATAACAAAAATAAAAAATTAAATAAAAAATAAACTTTAATCAGTGTTTTGTTTTACTTGGATATCTTTGGTTAGACGTACTGAGCGCTGTGTTCAAATTTGTCCATCTATTTTAACGAGACCCTGTATATCACACTAATATTATAAAGGCGAAAGTTTGTGAGTGTGTGTGTGTGGGGGTGTGTTTGTATGTTGTTACTTCTTCACGCTCAAACGGCTGGACCAATTTTGATAAAATTTGTTATGGAGGTAGCTGACACCCTGGATTAACATATTGGCTTTTTATCCCGATATTCCCACGGGATCGACATTTACGCGGGTAAAACCGCGGGGCGCAGCTAGTCTAATATAAATCACCTTGAAGATGTTTTTCATTTGACAATTGAGGTAAATTTACCAGACTTACCAAGAGGTATCGCAGGGGTATCCCAGTAACTGGGTTGTAGAGGTCATATAGGCAGTCGCTCCATGTAAAATACTGGTATTCAGCTGCATCCGGTTAGACTGGAAGCCGACCCCAACACAGTTGGGAAAAGGCTAGGCAGATGATGATGATGAATTGAGGTAAATTTAGAGAAATAACCGAGACCACATCCTAAATCCAAGGCATCAATAAATGCAGATCACACGGAATTCTAAAACAATTAAATGCAGTACTTCCGCTCATTACTAATTCATTCTCCCATGTAACTATTGAACACGTAAATGAAATGCATCGGAGGTTTTTTTTCCTTTTAATGTATGTGTTACCGGCCAAACCCGATTTTAAGATGTATAAGAAGGAAAGAAAGAAAACACGTTTACTTGTAGTAAACATGAGGCAATATGTAAGAAGACAAACATCAACATCAACACAAACAGACACTTCAAATGTATTTATTTTTATAGAGTCTGGACTAGCCATGCCTACTTTGTCGTTCTGCTTGTTTCATTTTTGCATTTTCATAATTTTAAGTTTCGCCTAGGCCAAACCAGTTGTCCCTCGCTCTTGCATCCTGGGTCGACGGAGCCTCGCTTGGTGGGGCTCCTATTTCTGTGTAAATTTATTATGAGCGTTTACGAGGTACGGCATTTCATACAATTCAAGCTCTTGTTTTTCGAAATAAATGAAACGATTTTAATGAAACTTCATACGTACAAAGGTCTAAAAACTACATATGAACATTTTCGAAAAATAGTGTTACAGCCAAATTAGACCGATTTAAAATTTTCCATAGAAACAGAGATTTCCAGTTATCTTTTTTTAACCGACTTCAAAAAGGAGGAGGTTCTCAATTCGCCGGAACCTTTTTTTTTTAATTTTTTTTTGTGTATGTTCCCCGATTACTCGAAGATGGCTGGACCGATTTCAAAAAATATTTTTTTGTTTGAAAGGGTATACTTTCCAGGTGGTCCCATTGTCATCATGTCAGGATCTGATGATGGGATCCTGGAGAAATCGAAGGAACTCTTCAAATATTATAGGCACACCTATAGCGATTTGGGTATTTTTTATAGTAACTCGTGCATTTGCTCTCGAAAAGCACTATTTGGTGAAGTAGAACTGGTGATGAAGACGATGCGATTCGATTACTTTATTATGGTTGCTAAGCAAGTTATGCTCGTCACATTGCGAATGGTGAAATGGAGCTGATGGTGAAATGGAGCTGATGGTGAAATGGAGCTGATGGTGAAATACCAGGATAACTCTCAACAATGAATTTCCCTGCATCGGGAAAAGCAATATTTTGGTAAAGGCGATGAGCAAGTTGACATTAGGCTATTGTAACTTAGATAAATTATAAACAGACCCACTAAAAAGCAGGAAGTAAAAACTTTTTAACAAAAAAGAAAAACCGACTTCCAAAAAAAACACTACAAAGTGAAAAATAACTTTGATTTCGGAAGTCGGTAACAAAAAACTAAAATACAGATCTAAATGAAATGATGAAATAAAATGAAATGATTTTATTTTTGTAAGTAGGTTTGTACAAACACTTTTACACGTCAATCATGTTTTTTTTTAAAAGACACCGACTTCCGAAATTAAAGTTATTTTTCACTTTGTAGTGTTTTTAAATAAGATATTTCGAGAACTGGTTTGGCCTGAAATCGGGTTTGGCCGGTAGCATATGCATTAATTACGATTACATGTAATTTATGCATCGTTACCTGCTCTTCGCCGCATAACTTAATAAAGTAATAAAACAACTCATTGATTCAGTTCCGATTTATTTTTAACTAGCTTCCGGCCGCGGCTTCGCCCGCGTGTTATGTTACATAAAATGCGTTCCTCAGAATTCAAAGTATCCCCATACCAAATTTCATCAAAATTGGTCCAGCCGTTTCGTTGATACGCCGGAACAAACAGACAACCGTTTTTTTTGTTATTAATTCCGTAGGTATATACTTTCATATGCATTTAGTAAAAAGCAGTTATTTTGAAAATACGAACAGACACTTTAATTTTATTTATTTGTATAGAGTATAGACTAGCCATGCCTAAGGCCTCGTTTTTGGGCATGAACCTAGCAGTGGGTATCTTAAAAGCTCATCATCTGCCTAGCCTTTTCCCAACTATGTTGGGGTCGGCTTCCAGTCTAACCGTTTGCTACACAGTATCAATAATGGACAAATAATTGGTTCGAATCCTGAACTAAGAAGGAATGACAAACGATTTGACAGTTATCCTTACTTCTGTTAATGTATTTGTCCGTCAAAAAAATTTAATTTGACACTAGTTTTGACGGATCTTCTACTTTCGGACGGGCCCACATCTTCGTTGACGGACTTAGAGAGTATACCCCCTGCAACGTTAAGCGAAGCTAACCAACTAAGCCACTGCAACAACTCAAAAAAAATTGCCAGTTGAGCTTCGTACTCTATAAAAGTTAAATTATAATTTACTAGCTGCGCCTCGCATAAATATCGATCCCGTGGGAATATCGGGATAAAAAATATATGTTATTACATATTTATTGTTTACTATATGTTAATCCAGGGTGTCAGCTACCTCCATATCAAATTATATCTAAATTGGTCCAGCCGTTTGAGCGTGAAGAAGTAACAAACATATAAACACACCCCCACACACACACTCACAAACTTTCGCCTTTATAATATTAGTGTGATGACACTCGTCTCAAATCCCTAATTGAGCTGTCACGTTTGTTGAGTGATCTCACTCATTCAGTTAATTTTCGAATATGTAGGTACTTAATCGTACCTACTATAAAATAATCTAAATCGTACTATGTTACTGTAAGCCTGCATCATCCCACTACTGGGCAAAGGCCTGTCCCCATGACTTACAGCTGTTTCGATCCAAGGTTAAAGTGGACCACCGATCGTTTGCTTTCTCTAGCTCGTCCCGCCACCTTCTACGGGGTCTACCGCGACGCTTTCTGACTGTGTCAGGGCTCAACGTACTATGACAAAAAAAAACCACTTAATCTTAAAAAAAAACAATCTAAAATACAACAAAAACTCCGCATCAAATCTATCTCTGACACCAATGTCACACAACCTTACTCTCTAAATCCAAACATAAATAACCGCGTTACTAATATTATTAACAAGCATGCAATCACTAAGGACAATCGTCAACCAATCTCCCACTTACTTAGCATCGCTTTACGCCAAGCCATTGTACCGCCAGTGCTTGCACCGAACACACGAACATAAAGGCCGTATGCCCGCGAGTGAAGTGAAGTGATAAAAATGTCAGGACAAACTTGGACCCCTCCGAACATAGGCGCGATCTGTCCTGAACAACAAGCCCAACTAACGCAATGTTCTTCAACAGGATTCCTCTTCCTCGCCCTAATCTCTCAGCTATACAGTGGGTCTAAAGACAACAAACAGACTGGTTTTTTAGAATATTGGGATTCAAGTGTAAATTATAATCCAAGCACTTTATCACCATTTTATGGAGACTCGGAAGTTCCTTTAGGACCTATACCTTTCAAAGCAAGTGAACTACCATCAAAACAGCCTATAGGACCAACAATATCGTCGCACGGTGACTTTTTCTCCGAAAAGTTTAGCAGTCCGGTTCAAACTATGAAAGTTCACAGTCATGGCCCGGGCGGTAGTCGTGGAGTATCCCAAGTGTCATCATATTTTCCGATGTTCGAATTCGTGAAGTACGGTAAAACTTTCCACAAAGATATCGAACCATTCGATTTTGAAAAGAAAAATCCAGATCCGGAATTCGAATACGAGAATCCGTTCTCGACTACCAGTAGTAAGTACCATTCGAGGGATTTGGATTTCGGGTTCGCGAAGAAGATGTTTCCGGATGCGGAGCCGGCGAATTCTGAGAAGGTTTCGGTAAAAGCGGAGAAGAAATCCGGTTCAAAGACAAGAAGAAAGAGACAGGCGATTGAGCGATTTGATTTCATTGTGGTTGGTGCAGGGTCGGCTGGATGCGTGATTGCGAATCGTCTGTCTGAAGTAAAACAGTGGAAGGTGAGTTCTTTTCCAATATGTAGACAGTAGATGGCATGAACAGTGGTGGCTCAGTGGTAACGATTGCAACTTACCGAGTCGTAGTAAATTCGAACCCAGACAAGCGCTTAAGTTTAAGTTACATGAGACATAACTTAAACATAACTGGCTAAATTTAGGTGTAGCTACTATGACTACCTTTTCAAGTATACATACGTAATGTTATATTAAACAAGGTGGCAGGAACATCGATGCGCTACCTTACTATAGTCGAACTTTTAATTAGCTGCAGTAAAATGACAGCTTATGTGTCACGTAAATGACTGAAATTGGCGTCTTTTTGTTTTTTCGCGGCCATCAACCAAATCTTGTTTTTCTAGTACAGAATAGTGTAACAAACGAAACTTATTTGACATGCATATCTCTAAACTCAGTCCGAAATGAGTTATTAAGAAGTGTCATTTTACTGCAGCTAATTAAAAGTCGGACTATAGGATTCAATAATTATATGATTCTGAAAAAAAAATGTATCTTACATTTTGACCAAGTATGTATTGCACTTGTCTATAAAACAGCTGATTTGTTTGTTGATAACCGACCAAACATTTCTACTCTAGAGTATGTCTCTAGAATGGAGGAGTCGACAATCATGTGCTGAATGTGGTTTTAGTTTGCGCCTCCATGTTCCTGACGCCTGTCTAAAAATAATATTATGACTAAACTAATAATTGTCGCATACCTGAACTATTTTACTATTGAATGCGTAAGGTACGGTCATGATAGCTATAATAAAAGTAATTGTATTAGGTACAATAAAGAGAATGTTATTGTCTACAAAACGATTTCACTCAATTCTTGTTTGAACTTGACCATATTTAACCGATTTATCGTGACCTTGTTGTGTAATAACAATGTTTAAGAGTTGTTACAATAATGCGTTTTATTTCTCAATTTTCTTGAAGCGCCTATAACTTATATTTAACTTGAGTTTTACTAACTTTTCTGCGAATTAGGTGTGTGATTCATTGGAATCTTTTTACACTTAGTTAGGTACCTATAAATCTTACTTATACGTAACAAAACTCAACGTTTCTCTGACTGTTTGTCTGTTCGTGCGTTTTTTTACTCTAATCTATATTAATAATAAAGCTGAATATTTTGCCAATCTCTGGAACAATCAGTCGGATTTGAAAAAAAAAAATTGCATTTGTTAACCCAATTCTTGAGGAAGGCTTGGCTGTTTAACATCACGCTATGATCCTTATGAGCCGAGCAAAAACAAAAAGGTCAGAACAAACGCGATAATGAAGTAGGTAATAGCGCGGGCAGGTGATGCGATGCGACGTGATGGGTCGGGGAAGAAGAAATTTCACGCAGACGAAGTCGCGGGCAGCAGCTAGTCTGATATAGGTTTTTTTTTTAAATTTTAAAATATTATTTTTTGTGGTTAAGTTAAATCCTTAACTTCCAGCCATTGATCCATAATTACCTATATGTGCGTCAGCGCTCTTGGGGTCAGCGCACAACACATTTTCTTTTCCCACTCTCCTCGGTGGTTACGATAAATACAGTAACAAAACAGCAGGCACCGTAAACTTCCTTGAAATTTATATAATACTAAATCCTCGAACGGTTTGGTAGATTATTCTAAATCTGTATAATTATATAAAATTCAAAGACCTGACTTACTGATATATCAACGCACAACCTAAACCGCTGATCCTAAACACATGAAATTTGGAGGGTGTGTTCTTTGTAAAGAGGAGGTATCCACTAAGAAAGGGTTTTTCGACGTTCCACCCCTAAGAGGGTAAATAAGGGGAGGGTGAAATTTCACGCGGACGAAGTAGCGGGCAGAAGCTAGTTCCAATAAAAATTGTTGTCTAAATGACTACTCCAGTTTAACTTACTGTTTAGAATGACGCCGAAGTACTTGACTTCCTTTGGCTAACTGGAGTTCCGTTTTGCCCAGTTCTGGTAGGCGGAAAGGTCCTAATGCTCGTTTTGGATAAACATGACAAGTTCAGATTGGGGTCACTGTTACCTTACGATTTTTTTTTCTTATACTCTTATTTATTTACAGTGTTACATAATTTAGAACCGTGGGTGGCCGGTTCTTCTCCATATGAAACATAAGTGCCCATGTAGGCTTATGTGAAATAAAATATTTTGATTTTGATTTTGAAAAAGCTGACAGTCTTAAAATAATAATAATGTACAAGTAGAAAAGATACCTATGTACAAGTAAAAGGAGGGGAAATAATAATTTCTTATGAATTATTTCTAGGATTGCAGTGGCTGGTTTGTAGTTTTACCCAGTTTTTAAATTTCAAAGGACATCTTTACTCAAATATGACATTTGAAATAACTATTTAAAATCAATTAGTCATGTTCCCCCACATTTGTTAACACTTTGTAAAGTAAAGTCATGATTACCTAACGTTTGTGTAGCATAAACATAATCAGCCTATAGTATTCCCACTGCTGGGACACAGGCCTCATCTCAGTGAGAGGCAGCAGGCAGTAATCCACCACGAGGGCCTTGTGCGGGTTGGATGTCACACAGGTTTTCGAATTTTACGTCATAGCGTCTGTGATAATACAGTTTTGAATGTTTAAGTTTGTATTAACATCATTCTTTCCACAAAGATAAATTATAGGAAGGGGGTTGCTCTTTAAGAAGTGATACCTAAATAAAACAGGGGGCCTAAAAAGGCCACTTTGGAGAATCATAAAAGGATAACATTATGAATCGTAATATGGCGAAGACAGTCCGTGTTTTTCTTTTTTTCGCTGCCCTACGGATTGATTGGTATATTAGCACAGACAATAAAAATTACTGAAAAATGCTTCACCAATGGGATTTGGTACGATTAACATAACGGTTAACTGTCCATTATGTTATCCATTTATGATTCTGCCAAAGTGGCCTTTTTAGACCTCCAGATACCTAACTCGCCCAGCGTAATTGACACTTTCTTTATGCGTCTATTTTATAAACATTATCAATGAAAACAATACTATTAGGTACCCATAATTTTCCTTATCGGTATAAATATAACATGAGAAATACGTATTTCTCATACGATAACAATCGCGTTTCCTATCTAAATATTTTTTTTTTCATAATTTTTTATTCATAAGTTCACATAAGTATAAATTACATAGAAGTTACATCATTACAAAGTTACATAATATTATGAGGAACTTATTAAACTATGCCTAAAATAAATCTAGTGTATATCTTATATTTATTGGTTAAAAGCCTAAAATGGAATGACTTTATCAAAATAATAGTGTGTGAAAAGGATCCAAGCTTTCCCATAAACATTTTCATTGTTATCATAGACTAATAGCCTATATAAAAGTAGCCTATAGATAAAAAGTAGCCTATGTGTTAATCCAGGGTGTCAGCGGCTAAATTGGCGACCAATTTTGATAAAAGTTGGTATGAAGGTAGCTCCATATCAAAATTTGTCCAGCCGTTTGTGCGTGAAGAAGGAACAAACACACTCACAAACTTTTGCCTTTATAATATTAGTGTGATCAATCGAATAGTTTTGTCTTCGTATTGACATTTTTCGCATGGAATTGCTTACTTATACTCGATAAACATAACCCTCCTTCTGGCGCAGTCGGGTAAAAAGGCAGGACCGCCCATTGTGTCAGCCTTTGTAGAATTTCTACGTTTATATCTGTAATTTATATGGTGTACATAATAAGAGTAATATTATATTCTATTCCAAATCAGTCGCAATGATGTACAGACGCCAGCACATCAAGCTACCCGAAACTGTCCAATTTTCCCAAAAAACTTTGAACCTTACGCTTTAGAGATATATAAGTTGAAAATCTATTAAAGAAATTTGACAGATTGTAGTAGCTTGATGTGCTGGCGTCTGTACATCATTGCGACTGATTTGGAATAGAATATAATATTACTCTTTATTATGTACACCATATAAATTACAGATATAAACGTAGAAATTATACAAAGACACAATGGGCGGTCCTACCTTTTTTACCCGACTGCGCCATTAGGAGGGTTATGTTTATCGAGTACATATATGTATGTATATATATTCCTTTGCCCCGCTCTGTAGCCTAAACGGCTTGATCGATTTCAGCTTGAGAGGTGCCGTTAGATTCGTCTTAGGTAATTGTGAGAGTGACACAGGGTATATCAAAATTGAAAAACAAAATTAAAATGGCCGATTTTTGGCGCCAGATTATCTTCTTCCTTCCCTCACTCTCATAGTCCAATGGGACGGCAATGCGACACGACCGGAGCAGATCTGGCGCAGGACCAACAGCTTAACGTGCTTTCACGGTATCACACCGCTAACTTCCAAACTCCAGGGTATTACAAAGAAATTCTTAATAGAAAAACCAAATAACATACAAACTCATAAACCAAAACGAACCAAAGGAATGTGACCTAGTTATAACAAACCCTTTTTTATTATCCAGAACATATCGCACACCCAGAACAACACTGCACTACTTAAGTCTAAATAGCTCATTTTTCAGAATCGACGAAAAACCGTTACCTCATATGAAAAACCGTTATCTCATATTGATTGTAAATGTCCTGCACATTGCATGTAAAGAATCCAATGCGTATCAGCATTATAAGTTCAGTTGATTGTAAACGCATTACCTAAGTAGTAGTATTTCAGTTTTATTTAAAAGTCGATTTTGAGATTTTTCTACATAATACAGTGTTGTTCTGGGTGTGCGATATGTACATACATGCCCTAACAAAAGTACTAGGTTTCCACTAATGACTAAGTCAGCCCTTTGTGAACAAAATTTGTACATGACCAGCAATTGGGCTAGAACGATTTCTCATTCGACCGCTCTTAACCTTGATGTACTAGATTTTCCCTTTGAGTCAATATAATTACTGTCGCATTGCAGGGTACAGACTTTTTTCTTCTTAAGAACGTGCAGTAAATTCTAAGTTACTGTAATACAATAACTTCATATTCATTTGTTTCTGTAGTGACAGCGCAGTGGTTAAGCCTTCGCCTCTCATGCACGAGGTTGTGAGTTCATAATACTTTCTGAGTTTATTGTGGACATTCCTGACATCCGTGAAGGAAAAAACAGTGGCACTCCGGGAGTGCCGACAGAAATGAAAACTTGAACAATTACAGAATACTTTGCCATCACTCACTGATTCCGATATCCATTAAAACCGAGTACATCCCGAGGGCAGCCGAACACATCCGAATGTAGCGCGGTGTCGGTTACGGTAACAGTGTCGCGAGTTCAATGGCTTTTTCCCATTTAAAAAAATTCCCAATGCGCCTAAAGAAGTTTTGACTTCAAAAATCGTGAGGAATCCTGGACTTATAGTTAAACTAGCTGCGCCCCGCGGTTTCCCTTGTCCTTCCCCGGGATGCAATATATGTCTCTGCCAAATTTTATCGAAATCCGTTCAGTGGTTTAGGCGTGAAAAGGTAACATACACACAGACAGACAGACAGAGTTACTTTCGAATTTATAACATCAGTATGGATAAGTCGGAAATCGCTAACCGTAACCCGTCTTGAGCAAGCGTGGTTATCAATGCTCTTGCCTTCTCTGTATGAGAAGAGGTCTTTGCCCAGCAGTGGGACAAAGATAAGCTAGTATTATTATTTTATTTTTTAAATTTATTGCATTCCATATTCGAAAAAAAATTTACAAAAGGGTTAAAGCTAGGTACCTCAAAAATATGGACCCTGTAACAACATTTCAAAAAACAAAATTAAAACTAATAAGTACCAATATAAAATTAAAAAAAAAGTAATTCAACAATAAAGTAAGGACATAAATAGTTATGAAGTTAAATATGATGATTTCAAATGACTAGGTTATACATATAATAACTTCCAATAAAAAAGTGGCGTATCATATCATATTTTCGTTTATTTACGTATATTAGTCTTATCTATACTAATATTATAAAGCTGCAGAGTTTGTTTGTTTGTTTGTTTGTTTGTTTGTTTGAACGCGCTAATCTCTGGAACTACTGGTCCGATTTGAATGATTATTTTAGTGTTGGGTAGTCCATTTATCGAGGAAGGCTATAGGCTATTACTAATATTATAAAGCTGCAGAGTTTGTTTGTTTGTTTGTTTGAACGCGCTAATCTCTGGAACTACTGGTCCGATTTGAATGATTATTTTAGTGTTGGGTAGTCCATTTATCGAGGAAGGCTATAGGCTATATTTTTTTTCTTCAAAATTACGGATCCGTAATAAAATTGCTATTTTGTAACACAAGGTGTAAAATCGAAAACCTATTTTTGCGTGCGCTGCAAAAACTATTGACAATAGAACAAAATAATGTACTACGGGTTTGTAGAGCCCATTAAGACCTACAAAAAAGTCCGCGAGAACATATATCTAGCTATCATGGTTTAATCACAATAACCGATTTTGTGTTCAAAATAATTATTAAATCGTCTGAAGAAAAAAAAACTACGTTAAATATGTATCGTAATATTAATCTTTATCGAAATTAAGCATTATGTTATCAAGAGTATTTATGAAGAAGTAAAATACTTTTTGTTTCATCTCAATCGGATATTTCGTTTAAAAGTTATCACGTGTGTAAGATGTTAAGAGTTGGTACCTATTAAGGAGTTATGGGCCACAGAGTTTTTTATCTATACTAATAATAAAGCTGAAGAGTTTGTTTGTTTGAACGCGATAATCTCTGGAACTACCGGTCAGATTTGAAAAAAATCTTTTTGCATTTGATAGCCCAATTCTTGAGGAAGGCTATAGGCTATTTAACATCACGCTATGACCCTTAGGAGCCGAGCAAAAAGAAAAAAACTCAGAGTGAACGGTAAGTGAATACGAAGTGTTGCGACGCGACGGGGTGGGGGTACAAGAAATTTCACGCGGACGAAGTCGCGGGCAGAAGCTAGTCATAAATAAATTGTGCTCCTAAGATTTTCTTTTGCTTCTTATTCATTTATACATAGACCTCATCCATCGCTTTCCATCAGGCGTGATCGAGGCCATGAGCAGGCCACTCAGCAAAAAAAAAATATGATTACAGTTTACGCATTGGTTAAAAACTTTTCCTGTATAAAAAATCCAGAATTTGTGTCGTGTAATTTTCTTTAGATGAGTCAGTCACTATGGTTACTAGACAATCTGCTTGGTATTTGTAGGCTTATGAGACGGTTTGCCCGAAAAATACGAATCGTCACTTTTAGAAACCGTGGAGTTACGTTAGAATCACCAAAAATAATATTGTTTAAAAGTGACGATTCGCACTTTTCGGGGGAGTAAATTCGTGCGAATCGACTAATGAACCGATTTGTAACTGGAGTCTGACTCACGTAAGCCGGAATTTTATTAGGCATGTCTACCTTTTTTGTCTCCGGTTAGTCAACTGTGGCTTGTATTACGATTATTAGTCTGAAAAATATTTTTACTTTGTTCACTTGTATAAAATTCTAAGCTTTCTAAGCAGAAGAATGTTTAGATTACCTAATTGGTTTTAGCTAGGCGTCACTGGCAAGTGACGTATTAGCCACAACCTTAGGCATTGGCAGTTGACCACTTTTTAACTTTATGGTCACAGTAATATGATTGAAAATTGGTCCAACGCCAGTGTACATCTCTGGCTACTCCTTCATACTGTACACACATTTGATCACCTATGCATATTAATATACTGCATTAAGGACCGCGACTTACGAGTTGTAGGTTGTAGGTTCGATCCCAGATAAGCGCTTTACTTTGTGTCTATTATTTCATTACCACTTCTCTCAAAATGGTGAATGGAAATATTGGTAGGGATACCGTCATATCCTAGAACCAAAAAAAAAACGAAGACATATTCATATAATCATCAAATATAAGCTAACAGTTTACACCAAATCGCTTATATCTATGCTACTTCTACAAAATTACATAAAATTTTTAGTTAAAACTTCTTAGACTAAAAAAAATAAATACAAAAAAAAGTAACGTAAAATTTGAAAACAAAACAACCTTATACATAGAAATTAGAAACTAAACAATTATTTCTTAATATTTAAAACATGGCACCTGCCAACCCGCACTGGGCCTGTTGAATTTTTGAAAACTGCCCAGTCTCTCATTTCGCCGAGAGGAGGCCTGTGTGTGAGCCTATTATGTTCCCACTGCCCAGCAGTGTGAACATATTAACTAGCTTCTGCCCCCTACTTTGTCTGCGTGAAATTTCTTGCCCTCCCGACCCACCCTGTCGCATCGTATGGCCTGCCTGCACTATTACCTACTACGTTTTTGCTTATTTTTGCGAATTAGGTATTTTTTAAAGTAACTTGAGCATTTGCTCTTCAAAATCATCATTTGGTAAAGTGAAGCTGATGATGAAGACAACAGATGACCATCGGAACTGCTCACTAATAATTATTTCACGGGTTGCGATTCAATCCTCCCAAACTTTCGCATTTATAATATGTATTAGTACGACATATATATATATATATATGTATATATATATATATATATATATATATATATATATACATATATATATATATATATATAATATACATACAATATATATATATATGATATGGATATATTGTTGTCTCCACCTTGTATGCTATGAATCTACTAATCACTCAATAAGTCATTACAATCGAAAGTGAAACATGGATAATCTTTAGAAATCACGAGCCAACAATAGAAGAGAAAGATTGTAATCTAGCACAAGTAATGACACAATAACTAGCCAAGTTAACCATTTCACTCATTAGCTAAGAGTGCGCGGGAAATAGTATCAATAGAGGCAATGTCGTTCTTAGAATACCGTAGATACAAATAGAATCAATGTCAAATCGTTGATTTCAATTAGACCATACCAAACGGTAGGTAGAACAGTGGTGCCCCAGTGGTAAATCCCATTGGTGAAGCATTTTTCAGTATTTTTTTTTGTCTATGCTAAAATACCAATCAATCCAATCCAAATCCAATTCCAATCTCTTTGATTATACCTACGTAGTGTAGCGAAAAAAAGAAAAACACGGACTGTCTTCGCTAAATTATGATTCATAATGTTATCCGTTTATGATTCTCTAAAGTGGCCTTTTTAGGCCAACTGGACAAGGCATTTTGGCTATTTAAAACCGATTTGATCTTCAGAATAAACTAACAATACGTACTTACCTATGTATTATTATAATGCATGCAGCAGCCAGTCATATTATTATCTATTCAATATCGGAATGCAGGCAATATCAGATATATTGGTCTGGTATTTTTGATATTATGCAGTCTTCTATGTGGGAGGATATTGCTTCACGCGATTCAGAATGGCGTCAAGTAATTTCCGATTTTTAATAATTACCTATGTATTATAAGTATTTTAAATAATTGATTGCTTTGATTTTTTTATCGGCTCGTGGCTAAGTAATAATAGCCTCACGGATCGATCTGCTACCATCCATGGATGGGTGACCATTTTTACATACCGAGACCCCTCCGTACCTCGGAAAGCACGTCAAGCCGTTGGTCCCGGCTGCTATTTGTAGATCTTTGACAATCATTACAGGTTGTCAGAAGACCGAAAGTCTGACAACTAGTCTTACGAAGGGGTATCGTATTACCCAGTCACTGGGCTGTGGAGGTCAGATAGGTAAAATAATGGTCACCCATCCATGGATGGTAAGATTGGAAGCCGACCCCAATGTAGTTGGGAAAACCCACTGACCGATTGATTTTTTTATTGATTTGAGTTTAGAAAAGAAAATGCTTCGCTGATCTTGGTTTTAATTATAGATCAGTTATAATTAATATACAACACGTTTCTACTAGAATTTATTATACCAGGTTAGGAACAGATTAAAGAAGCAAAATATAGAGTACAACAATGACGGCTTTTGTAGATTCGTGAAGGAATAAGATCACAATCTGAATCATTTTGTAGGATATTGCTAATCCATTGCTTTATAAGTTCGGAAAAAAATTTAGCTCAACAACGTAAATAACGCAATGAATGTTGTTGAACTGTCAAAATTTAAGCTATCCCTACTGTTAGTGTGTTACACAATTACCCCGCTGCTCACTTTGCAGCAACCAATAAATAAACAAATTACTACGGAACACAACGTTAAACAATAATTTATTATCTCATTTTTCCACACAAGTGCAGAAAAAACCTAAACACGTACTATAATCAAAAATTCAAAATACTACATCAGATCTAGTGAAATTAATTCCCAGGTACAAAGATACATTATAAAACAATGAGACAGTCACCGAGTGAAAAAGTTTTTCAATTGCAGTAGTTCGTTCTTTTTGCCTAATAGTGTTTTGTTTTATAAAGTAAGTTCTGTAGCAAACAAAACTATGGCAGTGTTCATAATCTCGAATAATTTACATTCCAAGTTATCTGCCTCGTTGGTATCGTGGTTGCAAGCGCGACTGCTAAGCTTTGGGTCCTGAGTACGAGTCCCAGGTCAGGCAAAGTATTATTAGAGTAAAGGAATAGAGAGTGCACCTGTGTTTGCGCACACACTTGTGCACTATAATATCTCCTGCGTAATTGGCTAATCTCCGCTGAGATGGCCACCGTGACGGAAATCAATTCAATTCAATTCATTTATTGCATCAAATATGGTAGGTACATTAAGTTCTTATAAAAAAATATTAAGTAACACACATTTGGCCAATATTTAGCATGCAATAGTACAATTTTTACATTTAAGATTTTCATTATTACGTAACTACATTTTGTCAATTTATGTGTATGTACTTAACAGTTATCTATATCTGTGCTTTATTGTATAGAATTTACAGGGACACTTTTGAAAGAACTCATCTATCGAATAAAAACATCAAACTTCCACGAAATGTATTCAAAGTTGATTTTTGAGTGATTAATTAGGACATTCAGTTTATCGTTCCATTACTTGAAAATAGACTCAAATTCTTAATTCAAATATAGTGTCCGTTTTCACTAACGCCAAGTTTAGCAACGCCTGGTTAGGTATTGTTAAACGAAAGTAGATCTAACCTAAGCGACCAGTCTTTTTCACCATTAATTTCTCAATAGGCAACTCGTAAGCTTCGAAGTGACAATGTCTGTGGTTTTTAGTCAAGTTCAGTCTTTGACAGTCGTTAGGTACGGGTCGTCAGAAGCCCGAAAGTCTGACTACCAATCTTACCAAGGTGTATCGTATTACCCAATAACTGGGTTGTGGAGGTCAGATAGGCAGTCGCTCCATGTAAAATACTGGTATTCAGCTGCATCCGGTTAGACTGGAAGCCGACCCCAACATATTTGGGAAAAGGCTAGGCAGATGATGATCTGTTGCAAGGCAACTTGCAAGAGTTGTATAATACACATCGGCAAATCAAGGTCGACCTTAGTGATCGCCTATTGGCTGGCGAAATGTTTATTTTTGCGATAAGTAATTCCTTAATGTCTACTCATTACAGCTAGATGTCGCCTTGTGTTTGTGAACAATTACCTATTGTGAACACTTATTTGAGCTTGCCAAATCTATTATTCTGTCCCCCTTGAACTTCCTAAGATCCAATTGAAATTCCTTTATTGGTTGTAGCAGTACGACCTTCTATTGTCTAGCTTTACATTAAGGTTAATTTTTGTTTGATCTTTTCTAAAAAAATAACGTTTATTGATTTATTTAACCATTTATATACACACTTAAGTAACCAGACAAGAAGAAAAAAAGTAATTTAAAAAAATTAAACCGACTTCAAAAAGAAACAAACTCAAAATTAAGAAATAACTTTAATTTCGGAAGTCGGTGTCTTGGGATATGTAGGTATTTTTTTTAGTTTTAGTTTTTTGCCACCGACTTCCGAAATTAAAGTTATTTCTTAATTTTGAGTTTGTTTCATTTTGAAGTCGGTTTAATTTTTTTAAATTACTTTTTTATTTTGTAATTTTTAGTTTTAAGTAAAAACTGGAATATTTGTTTGTAATAAGTAGGTAATAGTTTTGTTTTAAATATTGCACTAGAATTTGACCAAGGTTTTGAGATGTTTTCCCTTTGACACTACATCCGTAGCTCGTATCAATAAGCCAGGCCGTCACACTTACACGTATTAGTCCATATCTTGAAAATTACTGAATCGATTTTGATGAAACATGCACTGTTCCCTAAGTTGAAGTAAACGTAAGCCAATAAAAAAAAATGGTCACGATCCGATTAATAGTTTCGGAGATATGCGTAGACAAACATACATACATACGTCTATGAAATTTTGTATATTTGTTTGGAAGCCCTAATAGATTGTCATATGTGAATATAATGCAATTCCAATATTATTACATACATACGTGTCGAATTGATAACCTCCTTTTTTTGAAGTCGGTAAAAAGAACAGAAAAAATAGGTTCAAAGGTGATGCTTACTTCTAAAGAATTCTCTTCCAGCATACCTGCGATAGGAAAGTAGATAAAAAGATATTGACAGTATGTGTAAGAGTAAATAAAATACATAAAATCAAAACCAATTTACATAATAAAACAAAACAAATAATTTGAGAATATACTTACATTCATATTGTAAGGCAGATGGCGCTTGTGTAGCGTCATGAAGTTGACGACTGTGAAGATAGCAACGGGCGGGCGGCGCGCCTACTTGGTATAGTGCACCGAGGCGTTCGTTCTTCTCACTTCGCGACCACCGACGGCTTAACATCTACTTCATTTTGTATGTACTACTACATAAATGTGTATTTTAAATTAAATATTTTATAAATCTTTATCTTGTTTTTTTGAGCTCTTACAATATACAGGGTTATTTGTAAAACACCAGCAACCTCTTAAGAGGTCATTGTACTCATCATTATGAACAACTTTTACTATGGGACCAAACCTGAAATCGCGAAAAAAAAATCAGCTGTTCCCTACATTTTGACGAGTTATACGAACATAAATATAGGGAACAGCTGATTTTTTTTTCGCGATTTCAGGTTTGGTCCCATAGTAAAAGTTGTTCATAATGATGAGTACAATGACCTCTTAAGAGGTTGCTGGTGTTTTACAAATAACCCTGTATACTTCTAAAATAAATATCACTATTAATAATTATAATATAATTATCTCAACTATGACGAAGTGGAAAGATAGTGTTCTTTCACTCTTCTTTTAAAACTGCAACAGTTTGGCATTCCCTAATGTCAGGCGGAAGTGAATTCTACAACCGCACCGCGTGCACAGTGAAGATACAATTCCGAGATAGGCTGCAGACTGCAACCGCAGGCGAAAAAGCGGCTAGCGGCTGCGGTTGACCGCAGTCATAGAAACCAATAGTGTCGCTTGAACCTGCAGCTGCAGTTTGCGGCCTGCGGTCCATCTTGGAATTGCACCTTGAAGGAGTAGGAGTAGATGTCGGTGGAGACGTCCACGTATTCCTCTTTGTCTGTCTGTAAAATACTGCTGGACATTTCCCAGACCGACCTTGAAATAATTTTGACATGTCCAAATACATTAGTATGATTTGAAGTGCCTCATGAATCGCACACTTAACACATTGAAGGACACTGAAGAGACACAATAGAAGTTTTATTATTATTACGTCGAGGGCCGTTAAGTGTCCCGCAAAGTGTTAAACGAGTAATTTAAATAATACTATATTTGAAAATTGTGTAATACCATTTTCTACCAAAGTTAATCTGTTACAAAATCGTTGAGACAATAAATTGAAAGTGGATGGCGATATAAATTAACATTTACCAATCGAACGGTTGACCACAAATGTTGTTACGAGATTAATAATCTAGAACGTACTATGTTCTATGGTTTCCGCACTTATTCCTTCAAATGGACCATTGTGCTTGAACCAGGTACTATCTACTAATATTGCCTTTGTCAATAGGCGCACCCATTTAAAACTGTTCAACCGTAGATACAATGATAAGAAATGAATTACATTGTATAGGAATTATCACGATTACAATCTTCCAAAGACAAGCTATGGGTGTAATTTAGGATCAGGGTCTTTAACAGCTGTTCTTAATTTATTGAACGCCATACCGTTCACACTAATTGCGGATTGTATCTATCTGTTTTTTATTCTGTTGTATCGACACGCTGTGGTAACCATTCTAGCCAGTCAGCAAGGTGGTAGAGGCGAATTAAATATGACCACATCATCATCATCTGCCTAGCCTTTTCCCAACTATATATGTTGGGGTCGGCTTCCAGTCTAACCGGATGCAGCTGAATAGTAGTATTTTTCATGGAGCGACTGTCTATCTAACCTCCACAACCCAGTTACTACCCAGTAACTGGGTTCGATACCCCTTGGTAAGACTGGTTGTTAGACTTTCGAGCTTCTGACTACCCGTAACGACTGTCAAATAACCACGAATGACAGCCAGGACCAACGGCTTAACGTGCTGTCCGAGGCACGGCGATGTCACGGTATGTAAAGATGGTCACCCATCCACAGGCCAACTGTGGCAGTTCGATCGACCTCTGCGGCTGTTATTATTTATCCACGGACCCCTCCATTTGGTGAAAACTACACAAAGCATAATTTCCTTTCATAGATTCTATTCATTTCCCTAATTAATTAATTAATTATGATTCCACTTTAATCATCAATAAATTAATATTTGCATACAATACAAACAATCATCTGTTCTTGATTACATCCTCGTTTTGAAATAGTATTGCAAATAGCCAGGAAATGATTATTCAGATCGTTTTACTAACGCTATGTGATTCAACTGGGATAACAGGTATTGGACGATTTGGTTTTGTATTAACTATTGCAAGTAAATAATGACCATTGCTCTATGTGCTAAAGAAATGTTTAGGTATTTATAACTGCCGACAGTGATTATTGAATTAAGGCTATCCAGGGGAGAAAAACGGGGAACGGAAACTTGACATAAAATAGAAATATCAATAAAAATGTAATTAAAGTAATAATATCAGCCTATTATTGTCCTACTGCAGAGCCAAGGCCTCTTCTTGAACTGAGAAGGCACGACCATTGATCACTAAGCACCACACTTGCTCAATACAGGTTGGTGATTTCAGACTTATTTTGTTTTTTATTGAAAGTAGTACAGTTTCATACAAAATCCTAAAATTCATTCAATATGAGGGCGAATTTCACCTCACTTTTGTACCTAGAATAAGTCATATCCGGGAAATAAATTTTGAATTTTTGACAGTTTTTCCAGACTAAAGGTCATAGCACACTTATCAAACCGGAAAGGGATCGGCACCGTATCATCTCGAGCCGTTCAGTATTCTTTGTATGAAATTCCTTACTGCAACGCACACTAATCGGAAACGTAACGTAATCGCCTCGCCTCGGGACAAGCTCACGAACCCCGGTGCGGTGCGTTACGGTTAATCGCCCCCGTGCTTACCGCTCGTCGTCCCATCTCTTCGTCCACCCTTGCCCCTCTCACCCCTCCGGTCTGCCTGCTGCACCATTAACCAGCGGTCGGCGAGCCGTAAGCGTAGCGTCGCCTAGCCGTAGCCGAGTCGACGTATCGGAACTTCTGATCCGCTTTGGTTACGTGCTTACGTTAGGTTGACGGCTGTTTGACGCCGAGGCGAAAGGCAATACGGTGCCGATCCCTTTCCGATTTGATACGTGTGCTATGACCTTTAAATTTCATGACCTTTAAACTGTCAGACGTCAATTTTAATCTACGGATAAAAGATAATATCTGACTTTGGTAAAATCAGCCTTAAGCAAAATAACTTTAAGCTTGCATTCACATTAGTTAACTTCAACAAAGGATTTTGTTAGTCTTTTGTAATCAACAAACCAAAAGTTCGAAAGGAATTTAATCGAAACGAAAATAATAAAATATGTTTCCATGAATACAAGGTGTTGATTTGCATCCTAGTCAAATTCAAGGACGTAATTATGCTAATGATTCTCGATCCAAATCAACAATAAAATGGGTAGGTTTTTTGACGTGACAACGTCTTAAATTAGGTTGCGGCTGGGAGTCACTTATGAAAAAGTGTAACGCTCGGTAACGTTACGTTCTTATTTTAAATTAGGTTGCGGCTGGGAGTCACTTATGAAAAAGTGTAACGCTCGGTAACGTTACGTTCTTATTTTCATTTAATTCCTTGTTCCTATTGTGCAATTTAATTATATTCATATCAATAAATATTCTACCGAGAAAAAGACGTTGTCACGTAAAATCTTCGCCCGTAAAACCGACTTTACAGGCAACAATTTTTTTTTCTTATTTACGGAAATCCGTAAATGTGAACCAGCCATATTTAAACGCGGCCCGTCTGTTACTAGCCTATAACCGCGCTTTCACACACGAACAAACGCTTTTTACTTTACTAAGTACTAAAATACTAAAGTACTAAAATGTCTTTTATGACAACCTCCTGAAATTTGACGAGGATGCAAATCAACACCTTGTATAAATCCTCGCTCTCACTATAATGTAATACATAGGTACACAGATTTCTAATAAAGAAAACATTGGAAAACGTAATTAGAATAAATTCACTCTGAAAACAAGCGCCGTAATTTGAAACTATGAAACCCCTACTACAAAAAAAATCAACCATGAAGAGAGGAATATTTCATATTTTAATACTTACGGTACCTCCTGATAAAACTGAATGGATTCATAAGTGTACTTCCCTTATAGATACAGGGTGGAAGGAACATCGACGCACAAACTTTAACCATGAATTCAGCACATGATTTTTGCGGATGGGAAGTCATCAAATGACCCCTCTCGCTCTGAGTGGAGCGGAAGGGAGTGTCAGACTCTTACTGACTAAAACCCACCCGTGTTCCTTCCTTAACCCTTTATGTTCCGGGCCAGCGGTAACCCTTTCGAACAATTCCGCTTACCCGGCAGGCTTCGGCTCTAAGTCCCCTTCAATTTATGCTGACATCTCTTTGAGGCACGCGTGGAACACGTACGCGCCGTCCGGCACGGGCCTGGTCCTGATCGGATGATGAGCTACCCATTACTCTCCGTCCGCAGTCCCGCGCCTATGGTGGCCAGGAGTCGTCACGCTGCTCCCGACGCCCAAAGCGTCTCCCGCGGCGGCTGGGACGGGAGGCTCTTTCCCTCAGCCATCCCGCCACCTCCTTCGCTAGCATGACTGTATCTGCCTCCCACTCCCTCTCGCTCCGGACCCCCTGGCGTAGAAATTTTTCGTCTAAAAAATCTGCTGTCGCATAGAAAAGTGAAATACCTACGCGGCCAAAATGCAATTTGCAACAGTTTTTTTTTTTAAATAACCGATGACAAGGTGCATTGAAATTTGTAACGTAAAGCACCACAATATTAAGTCACTTTAAGTATAGACGCTTTTTAGGAAAGCCTTAACCTATGAATCCTTCTAGTTTTCTCTTCATCACAGGGTTTCACTCCAGCACTAACTCTTAGATTAATTACAATTACTAATGCGTCATAATTTTATGAGTAGGTATACATTAATAAAACACTTTCGTTTGACGAAAAATCTAATACGTCACATTAGATTTTTCGTCTTATTTCTGCTAGTTGTTCAAAATGCGAAGGTGACCTTGAAATCCCATTAAAATGCCATTTACAAATTAAGTTAAAAAAAAACTGAGCTATCAGAACTCAGTTTTATAACACTTCGCTAAAACAATCCATCATGTCCTCACTTCATTTGAAACTCGTACCACCCTCTTTTTTTCTCAACTCCAGTAACTGCAGTCATACATCTGCAACAAGCTTTGGACACTGCCACAGTTTCAGATAAAAACTTTTAACAACCGTAGTAGGGGTTTTAACCTCGCTGAAAACGTAAAATGAAAATATAAACAAGTTTCATTTATAGGAGGCACGCCTGGCTTGGTAGCCAATTATTATAATTCTGATAGTTTAGACTCAATCAAACTTTTCACCGAGGTAGATGCGTAGCGTTTTTATTCAAAAGTAATTCGACTCTGTACCTTTTATTTTATTTTTATACGAGGTTTGCTGTTTAATTGAATTGTGCTCGTTTTATGCCATTATTCATGCTGTATCGGATTACTTTTTCATTTGCAGCTGCATTCGTTTATTGGTGAAAGTGATTCGAGATTTGGTTTTCGCTTTGACTTTAAAAGTCCTCTTCATTAAATTAAAATGTATATATTATGAAGCGGGAAACACCTGGTTGAGGGACGTACGGAATCGGGAAGTATGCTAAAAAAAGATGAGGGCTAAGACCCAGCAGTGGGTCATTTCGGACTGAAATGATGATAATGACGATAATGAAATGTATGTTGTGATTGGCAACCAGGCGTCTGACAACCAGTCTTAGAAAGGGGTATCGTGTTACCCCGTAAGTGAGTTGTAGAGATCAGATAGGCAGTCGCTCCATGTAAAATACATAAACATAAATAAATTCAGCTGTATTTGGTTAAAATGGAAAAGGCAGATGATACTGACTTCAACACAATAAAAGTTGGCTTTCAAGCACTGTCTTGTTCTCTTTAACAATTTATATCTGTAATTTAAATGGAGTACATAATAAAGAGTACTCTATTCTCTTTTAACTTTCTAAAAGGCTGAAGTCTATAAAATTCAAGCCAATTTTGAAACACTTTAAGAGGTATCTCTTGTGTAGTTTCTAAATCCTTGTTTTCAAGGGCATGAGCCATAAAAAATATCGAACAAAAGATAAACGATGTAAATATTTTCGATAACATTTAACATGTGTTTAAAAATAATATATTGAGGTAGTTCAAGGCTTTATCTACAGGCTAGCCTGTAACTATATATATATATTGATACAGTTATGTTAAAAAATCTATATTAAAATTTATAAGAAGAGGCTACGTAACGAGTTAACATAATGTTCCAATAGCAATATATCGGCTAAATCGACCCCCAAGGCAACGCGAAGCACTAGAAGTTCTAACCTAAAATAAATCTTATGAAGCATAAAATATTTCACCATTCCTTTAAACATACACCAATATATTACGATAATAATCATACGGTAATATTTTCTCGTACAAAATTGGGGATTTTTGCGTTTATGCTGACTCGAAGATGATTCAGTAGGTCCGTTTGAAGCATTATGTTAGACTTTTTGGTTGAATCTGGCAGATTTTTGTAGTAGTAGAGTTTTCGAGTGGTTATTTCTAGAAAGGACTTTATTTTTAGTTTCGTGACGTTTTTTTGGGTGGACAGCTATTAATTAGTTTCTTGATTTAAAAATTACTTTTTAAGATACAAGCCCTGCTTAGTTTGGGGGTCAACGCTACTACTAAAAATTACTGAAATGACGATAATTAGTGTCTATTTGAAGGCAATAACTTAGTTTGCACTATTTATAACGATAATTTCACGATTTTTTTTCAAGAATTTAGATTTGGGAGAAGACAATTTATTATGATTATGTAACAGTTACCTATTGCACCTCATATTTCGATTTCTTGCAAGTTTTCAATTACATCCTGTATAGCTCTCGATAGGCACTAGATAATTTTTTTCTTTCTACATAATGAACTTCGTATAAGATTTACCCTACTTACCGCGCGATTTGAGTTCCATACAAAACTGTTTTTTTTCAAATCCACATTTTTCATTTTCAGGTCCTGCTAATAGAAGCCGGTCCAGAAGAACCCGATGTGACCAGCGTTCCAGCTTTCGCTCCAGTCCTGGGCAGGTCCAGTATTGACTGGAACTACCGCACCCAGCCTGAGGAGTTGACCTGCAGGGCACAAAGGGGACAGACATGTGCTTGGCTGAGGTATGTAGAGGAATTTGAAATTAGTTATAGGTCAGTTCCTATCAATAAGTCTTTAATCGGTTGAATGCCGTAATTACAGAAACAATTTAAACAACAAACAGAGGCAACTACAAGCGTCGACGAGTCGTCAGTTGTTGCTGACACGCGTAGACGCGTCGTCGGTTGTCGCTGACTCGCGTAGACGTGTCGTCGGTTGTCGCTGACACGCGTAGACGCGTCGTCAGTTGTCGCTGACACGCGTAGACGCGTCGTCGGTCGTCGCTGACACGCGTAGACGCGTCGTCGGTTGTCGCTGACACGCGTAGACGCGTCGTCGGTCGTCGCTGACACGCGTAGACGCGACGTCAGTCGTCGCTGACACGCGTAGACGCGTCGTCGGTTGTCGCTGACACGCGTAGACGCGTCGTCGGTTGTCACTGACACGCGTAGACGCTTCGTCGGTCGTCGCTGACACGCGTAGACGCGTCGTCGGTCGTCGCTGACACGCGTAGACGCGTCGTCGGTTGTCGCTGACACGCGTAGACGCGTCGTCGGTCGTCGCTGACACGCGTAGACGCGTCGTCGGTTGTCGCTGATACGCGTAGACGCGTCGTCGGTTGCCTCTTTCGTCGAAGCGTGTCGCTGGAGTAAGCTCACTAACGTCGCCAATTTTCGCGAGTATCAATCTTTTTGGATTTTCCGAGTCAGTGAAGAATATTTTTGAAAAAACTAATATTATTGGAGTTCTTTGTGAAGTGCTCTTTGTCAATTCAATTCAATTCAGAGCTGTATGCCTTTTCATCTGATTCTGTCACAGTGTGGCCTCGCACCATATTACCTACGTAACATATAAATATAATAATTCGTACCAAATTAATCCGATCAAGCATATCCCCTTTACCTACCTAACTGCGGAAAAACCGTTTCTTTCCTAGTAAATGGTTTAAATATATTACTTAGGTAGCAACAAAAAAGTGATACCTATAATTAGACAGATATAAATGAATAAAAATCAACATTATGACAAGTTTAAAGGGCAAAACTGCGTCTACTGTGGATAAAATGTTTAAATTAATTATGTAGATAAATTTAGAGCGAAAGGTTTTTTACAGTTGACAAGTGTCAAAATAATAATTATTTAACGTAAGCGTAATGTCAAGATAATATTAATTTTAAAGTAGGTCCTACTTAAATCTGTGTAGCTGTCAACGGATTATTATTATTATGAACCTGTGAGGGCTTGTGGCTAAGTAATAACAGCCGCACGGGTCGATCGATCAGGTTAAGCTACCCTTGCCACGGTTGGTCCGTGGATGGGTTTACTATCTTCATATAACAAGAACCCTCCATGCCTCGGAAAGCACGTTAAGCCGTTGGTCCCGGCTGTCATTCGTAGATCTTTGACAGTCGTTACAGGTCGTCAGAAGCCCGAAAGTCTGACAACCAGTCTTACCAAGGGGTATCGTAATACCCAGTAACTGGGTTGTGAAGGTCAGATAGGCAGTCGCTCCATGTAAAATACAGGTATGCAGCTACATCCGGTTAGACTGGAAGCCGACCCAAAGGATAGGCAGATTGATTGACGTGCGAAATTGTTACATAAGGCAAAGTTGACAGGGATAATCACACTAATATTATAAATACGAAAGTTTGTGAGTGGGGGTGTCTTTATATGTTTGTTACTTCTTCACACTCAAACGGCTAGACCAATTTTGATAAAATTTTGTATGGAGAAATAAGAACTGACACTCTGGATTAACATATAGGCTACTTTTTATCCCGATGTTCCCACGGGATCGAAACTTATGCGGGTAAAACCGCGGGGCGCAGCTAGTAATTAAAATAAAAGCTAAAATTTCTTCAGAAATATGTTCATCTTTAAATTAAATTGAAGCTTTATATAGCTCCAAACAAAGGTTGATAACATCAGTAGCAAGGAGCAATTTAAAATTAATTTCTAACGGGTGTAATGTCCTGCAAAGCATGATAACCTCTGATTTTAAAGTGAATTACTGGTGCAAAATGGAATTCATTGAGTGTCAAGCATTTTTTTTGCTTTTATTCTGTTTTGCGTTAGAAGGCACCTTAAAAAAATACAGTTATTATTAATTACTTTGGAATTTAGACCAAGATCTATTAACAGGTACAGACGGCAACATATCAAGTTATAAATTCCCAGTACTACCTGAACTCTTATTTTATTTTTCCTTTATTGGCCAACCAACAATTGTTTATACTGTAAATATTTAAAGTAACTATACAATAATCTAGAGTTAGTGTAACAATTTACAGGTTGGCACCGCATGCCTCTTAAACATATTAGGTGTGCCACAAGCACTGTACTTTACTGTACTGTTTTACTTATTGTACGGCAAGCCCAACCAATGCGAGGTCAGCTTACACTGGAATTGTATAACTTGAGATGTAGCTATGTTTAGCTATACTTTAAGGCAAAAGCATCAGGATGGACTGCAAAATTCCAATTTTCTTACGTTTTTTGTAATGTTCAGCTAATTAAGCATAAAATGGAAAAAATAAAAGTAAAGATTCATTTTTTTCGGGGTAACTTAGCGTATACGCCTTAATTAGTAATAGTTGGTTGGTTTATTTGGTTATGGTATTTTTCAGTTAAAAAGGACTGCTGAAATAATAAAATATGATTACCTATAAACGTTAAAAACGAGGCTACTTATTTATTTTAGTGTAATAGCGACTAATGATTCACGAAATTAAAGTAATGTTTCTTTTTAAATTTAGAATGAAAAAAAATAATAATATGTAGAATATTTTGTCAAAATGTCCATTGTTTTAGAATAGATCGGACAGTTAAGCACAGAATTAACACTGGATGGATGAAATGGCGGCAGGTGACGGGAACAATCTGCGACTCCCGCATTCCCCTTAAACTTAAGGGGAAGATATATAAAACCATGATAAGATCTGCTGTCTTGTATGGATCAGAATGTTGGGCCACAAAAGGGATGAATGAAAGGCGCATGCAGCTGAGATGAGAATGCTAAGAGGGATGTGTGGTGTTACACGAATGGATAGAATAAGAAACGAGTACATAAGAGGAAGTTTGAAAGTGTCACCGGTAACTGAAAAGTTGTGTGAGAATCGGTTGTCATGGTATGGGCATGTGTTACGAAAAAATTAGGAAAATGTGAGGAAAGTTTTGAGTATGGATGTCGATGGCTATAAGAGTAGGGGAAGACCAAAGAAACGATGGATGGAATGTGTGAGTGATGATATGGTTAGAATGGGGGTGACTACCGAGATGACGACTAATAGAGAAGTATGGAAGAAAAAGACATGTTGCGCCGACCCCAAATAAATTGGGATAAGGGCAGGAGAAAAATGATGTCCATTGTTTTAGAATAATTTAAAATTCAATTTGTAGATGAAAGTCTGTCTTCACATTTTTAATCCTCTGCCAATTCAATCTTCCGGCAGATTAACCAAAAATATTCCATTTCTTTTTTAATATTTTTAACACATTTTGCTCAGAAGACTTTTTGGGCCGTTACTTAAACGTAAATTAATTTTAAACTTGGAATCTTTCCAATTGAATTTATTAAACAATTTTAAAAGCAGAACTACGATGACAGTTTTGCAAAAAGCTCGGATATAAAACTGTCTATGATTACGAAAACAGTTTGCAATAATGGATGATGTTTTAAGAATCCGTCAAAGTGTCCCGAATATTCAAAATTTCGTTCGTTTTTTCGGAAACTGTTTTACGTTGTATGGTCAGCCTATAACGTTCCCACATCTGGGACACAAGCCTCCTCTCGGTGAGAGGGAGTGGCCGTAATCCACCACGCGTGCTCAGTGTGGGTTGGTAGATGTCGCATGTCTTTGAATTTTAGGTTCTCGGAAATATCGGTTTCCTCACGATGTTCTCCATTACCGTTTTGAGAGCAGTGGTGACGATATAATTTACACAAAGTACGACCAACTCGTAAGTCGCGGCCGTTTGTGATGATGAACATTCAATAAATAAATAAATAAAAAATAATTCCTAAATTATAATCATATCATTATGACTATTAAATGAAAATAATATACTATGATGATTTGAAAAACGTTAGTAGAATTTGATAAACGTTCAAAGATTCAAAGACGTATTGTGATATCCACCAACCAGTACCGGACCCGCGTAGTGGACTACATACCGCTCGCTCTCAAACTCAGCATGTATTTCAATTAAACCTCCAACCAACCAATTAAAGCTCTCATAGAAGAGGCCTGTAACCAGCTGTCTCCCAGCCGTGGAAACATTATAGGCTGGTTAGTTATTGTTGTTGCTATTGAATGCTTTAATACTACTGAAAATCATCGGTACTTTGAACTGGCTGACTGCATGTCACCCACTCGTAGCTATAGCTATCACCTGAATATGAAGCCCGCGAAATTCAAATTTTCTTAGGTTTTTTGCAATTTGCAGGTTAGTGTCAGGTTTTATGTTGATTAAAATATGATTCGCAATCGCAACAAATATGATTTTACAGAAGTATTTATTTATTTATTATATTTATTTATTTATTCAACAACTCCTCGAGTTAGAATTTGACTGAAATATCATGATTTCATGACATAGTCATTCATTAAGGTAATATGAACTTAGAGAGTTGTGTTGATGACTTTTATACTTACTGTAATAATATAAATGCGTTAGTGTGTCTGTCTGTCTGTATATTACCTCTTCACGCTTAAACCGCTGAACCGATTTAGATGAAATTTGGTATAGAGATAGTTTGAGTCCCGGGAAAGGACACAGGATAGTTTTTATCCCGATATTCCCATGGGATCAAAACTTACGCGGGTGAAACCGCGGGGCGCTGCTAGTAATTATATAAATAAATATTTTTTATAGCCACGAATCATATTTATATCAACATAGAACCTGAGACTGATCTGCAAATTGCAAAAAAGTAAGAAAATTTGAATTTCGTGGGCTACCCTAACGCTTATAAGGCAGTTTATTAACTATATTTGACATTACAGTGGGCGAGTTATGGGAGGATCAAGCTCTATTAATTATGTGGTATATATGAGAGGTAATAAAAATGATTACGATCAGTGGGCAATGCTCGGTAATGAAGGATGGAGCTATAAAGATGTAAGTAGCATCGTTGTATATTTAAAATTTCAACAATTTTTCATTTTCTTGAATTTTACCCTTTATCCAAATTACATCATCAAATCTTACACTTACATTCTAAATCATTTTGCTACTAAAATAACAAAATTATTTTCTATCACCTTTGCTTAGAATACAAAAATATCAATGTAAAAGATTAATTCTGAATCCGATTTAAAACCTACGTTTTCTGTTTTCAGGTCTTGTATTATTTCAAGAAATCTGAGAACAACCAGAATGTTGAAGCTAAGGGTACTCACTATCACGGAACCGATGGCCCTCTAAATGTAGAACGATTTGCTTACACCGACCCGAATGTTGATATGCTTCTACAGGCGTTTCGTGAAAAAGGATTTCCACTAGTTGATTTAAATGGAAAACAGCAGATTGGAACCATGACCACTCAAACAACAACTAAAGACGGCAGAAGAGTGTCATCAAACGAAGCATTTATAAGACCCATTCGCGATAAAAGACCTAACCTTACAATAATGACAAATTCTCAAGTAATCAAAGTACTTATTAATAAAGATAAGTTTGCTCATGGAGTGCAATATACTAGAAACAATAAGGTATACCAAGTGTTCGCCAGTAAAGAGGTCATTGTTAGTGCAGGTGCATTAAATAGTCCAAAAATATTAATGTTGTCTGGTATAGGACCAAAATTAGACTTGGCGCAATTGAAAATACCTATAATAATGAATTTAAAGGTGGGCTATAATTTGCAAGATCATGCTACTACAGAAGCAGTATTGATGAACCTCACTAACAAAACATCGACGAGTTTACCAGGAAATGAAATGTTGAAAGCCATTCAATATTTTTACAAATACAGAACCAGGTTCGACGAGATTTCCGCAACTGGACCTCTGCAAATAACAGCCTTTCATAGAACAAAATACGCAAGTAAAGACCCAACAATCCCAGATATACAATTCCATTTTGACGGTAGAAACAAAAGAGATTTTTACAAGGATCCTGCTACATATTTAGCTACCAATATATTCCCGTTTTCGTTGTATGATAGTATAAACGTCAGACCGATTCTTCTACAACCAGGGAGCAGAGGATATTTAACTCTAAACAGAACTCATCCTGTCCTTGGTCCACCTCTGATTTATCCAAGATTCTTCACAATGAAAAATGATTTGAAGACTTTGGTAGCAGCGCTTAAGTTTGCAACTAAATTGGAAGAGACAAAGGCTTTTAAAGAAAACAATGTGAAGTTTATAAGAAAACGTGTAGAACCTTGCACTCCACATAGATGGGGTAGTTATAAATATTTCGCTTGTGTTTTAAAGAGTTACACTGGGACTATATATCACCCTGCTGGAACATGTAAGATGGGACCTAGGTATGATGAAAATGCAGTAGTTGATGCAAGATTAAGGGTGTATGGGATACAAAATTTGAGGGTCGCCGATGCTTCTATAATGCCTCATATCGTTCGAGGAAATACCAATGCTCCTTGTATGATGATTGGAGAGAAAGTTTCTGATATGATTAAGGAGGATTGGGATACCGTTTTTTGGGACCCATAAATAACAAATACAGCACATAAAACTTTTTGAGTAGCATACATTATGAATTTATAGTATAAGTTAGAACATATTTTAAGAATGACTGTAGTGGGTAGAAAATATAGTAGAATTTGCTAGAAGTTAGTAGATAGCAATTATTGACACACAAGACACAGACACTAAATATAAAATCAATGTGTTATTTTAAGGTCAGCATTTAATGGTACCGGCTTGTCCTAGAACCAAAACTTCGAAGACATGTGACATTCATCAACCCGCACTGGGCCCGCGTGGTGGATTACGGCCCACTCCCTCTCACTGAGAGGAGGCCTGTGTCTCAGTAGTGGGAACATTATAGGCTGATTATGATGATTTAATGGTACAACAATTCTCAGAACTATAATTTTTTTATTTTCTTTCAAGTATCTCTCGCCATAGTAGGATCTTCAACTTTATAGCCTTTTAATATTATTATACATGATTCTTAGATAAAAACTTATAGGGCTTCGTTGATTAAGATTAGTGCATAAGATACCAGTAATTGAATATATCCTTAGACCTACATAATAATCATATTTTAGTGAGAATTTTTTTTAGAATCTGTGAATATGATTATGTGAACCCATTGTATTTAATTTCATTAATTATCTTAAGTAAATGAAATATTTTTTAATATTGTAATTAAAACCATTGCCAAAGATCAAGTTTTTTTTATTTACCTTACCTAAATCTAGACTTTATTGCCTCAAAAGCGATTATCTACAGGATGGTAAGTGAAAAAATCGCAATTTTTAGTAACCTAGAATTTGTTACTAAAACTTTAGTTGTCAACGTAGATAATTGTTTAGCTGTATATTTTAATGTTATTGTGCTTTCTAACATACATTCTTAGAGCGTGTAGAATTTGGTACCTGGATATGTCTCTATTACAAAACAGGTAAGGATAAGAAGTTAAGCGATTAACTATTGCTCATTTCTCAACCCAAGTTGTAAGAACTTCATCAGATGTCAAAAAAGACTTTAGTATTCACTATATATGTTTATAGAGTTTTACAATTTACTCAGTGCGAACAAAAAACAAACAACGCTACGGAAAATAAATTTAATCAGTGAGAAACTGAAGAATTTACTGCTTCAGAAAGTTTCTACAGCTACTGTATTTCCTTGTGCTGCTAAACTTTACATTGCACTACCCTCTTCTTCTCGTATTTTTATTTTAACTGACCTATTGCATCTTACCTGTCTACCATCAAAGTTTTTACATAAAAATTCTTCTGGCGCTGACAGTTTTTAAATTGGAAAAAAGCCACTTCGATGTTAGACGTGATGTTGTCAGGTTGAGACCGACGATTTTATATATTTCTATATCTCCATACATCGTCATACATGATTGTGTCAGTTGTTTTTGATAAAACATCAATATCTGGACTAGTTTTGTTTCTATATTCAGAAATGTAATATATTAAATTAGCTTTGTCAGTGTTTGTCATTGGATAAGCAATATGTTTAGTCTAGTCTATCTCATTTTGAAACTAGAATAGAAATTCTATTCTAATATATATTCTATTCTAGTTTCTGACTTGAACTTTTTCACCGAAATTGTATTGTATTTTTAGATTTGTTACTCGTTTACTAATAGTTTTTTTAAGTTGTTTTGTTTATCGTTTGTGAATTATATTATAAGGGGCTAGTGACTAAACTAAGTAATAACTGCCGCAACAGCCGCACGGTTGTCGGTCGGTTTGTCGATGGGTGACCATCAAATATCGAGGCCCCTCCGTCCCTCGGAAAGTACAGACGCCAGCATATCACGCTACCCGAAACTGTAAAATTTTCCCAATCAAGGTTGAATCTTATACATTAGCGATAAAGTTGAAAATCTATTAAAATTGTTTGACAAATTGTAGTAGCTTGATGTGTTGGCGTCTGTACATTAAGCCATTGGTCCCGGCTGTCATTTGTAGATCTTTGACAGTCGTTACGGGTTGTCAGAAGCCTAAAACTCTGACGACCAGTCTTACCAAGGGGTATCTTGTTACGCAGATGTCAGACAGGCAGTCGCTCAATGTAAAATACTGGTATTCAGATGCATCTGGCTAGACTGGAAGCCGACCCCAACGTTGGGAAAAGGTTATACAGATTGATTTAGTGGCTTAACATTGTGTTGAGTTAATGAAATATATGTACATATTATATATTTTTGGCACGTATTTTTACTCGTTGAAACACAATTTTAATGTAGTTAAGTACTTTTGCGTGTGTGTTCTATTTTTATAAGTAGTTATTAGTTCAATTTATTGTTTGTAGTGTGTTGTCACTTTTTCACTATTTAATTATAATGTTGATGGAATTTATGTTTATTTAGCTCACGTGATTTTTGTTGTTGTGTATTAGCTTTTAGTCACCTTTGCACGTTTTTTTTGAGTATCCATTAAAATGTTTTTAGTTTTAGACGTTGTTCGTACTAAAATAAAAAGAGCTTGGTTGCTAAATTATGAAATCGGTTATCTTTGTTTGCAAAACTAATATAAATATTAATTGTTTTATTTTCGCAACTCCAATAAAAATTGAATATTATTCTCTAATGAGTTGTGTTTTGATTATTTCTCAAAACAAAAAACATTATACCATAATATCTTCGTAAAATGCTTGCTTCATATTTCTTTTCAATCAGCTATCCATTTCACTAGTCATGCAAAACTTTAGAATTTTGAAACATTAATTTCTAAAACCCTACGATTTCATAATTTTGTTGGCTTAACTAGCGAACTTATCAGTCAAAAGAATGACCTTTAAAACTATAACGTTACAGAGGGAAGACCATGGGAGGTTCGAGTGCCATAAACTACATGATATATATGAGAGGAAACCGGAGGGACTACGACAGCTGGGCAGAACTGGGCAACCATGGATGGAGCTTTAGAGAGGTCAGTTAACTTATGTACAGTCAAACTCCTAAGTGCTTTACCACTTTTAACAATAAACCCTAGTACAGGGCTACAAGGATCTTTTGACGCTCCACGCTCGAATGACGTTGACAGGGAGACGCTGTTGGTAATCATTTTTTTTTTGTGAAATGTATTGAAAATAACAAGATGGCGACGTTAGTTCTGATTTGGGCCACGCGTCAAAAGATCCATATACAGCTTTAAATTGAAACTTCACTGAGGTTGACGCTACCTAACTGTCACATACCTACTTTCTCGTATTATGACGTGCAAGTGTATTCAACCTTAGGGTGATAAAGCTATTACGAGGTCAACTAACAATGGAAACTTAATTCTAAAAAAATCGTTATTCGAAGTATCTGAATAACTAATAGATTAGAAATACATGAGAATGTAATAATCGAAACAGATGGGAGTCTAGTTTCCCCTATTACTTATACGGAGGGCGTGACTTTATAAATGCCTTTGTGTTTTAACATGACTTTTTATATGATAATGATTCATAATTTTTCTCTTAACTTCATATTATCTTGTCGTGTTGTGAAGGATATTTCTAATCCATTGCTTAAGTTCGAAAAATGTGTATTCTCAACCACGTAAAAAACGCAAAGGTTACGCAGTAACTGGGTTCTGGATGTCAGACAGGCAGTCGCTCCATGTAAAATACTGGTATTCAGCTGCATCGGGAAAAAGCTAGGCAGATGATGATGATATGGTTTAGATTGAAACCTTGCATTTTACTTTTTCCAGGTCCTGCCTTACTTCAAGAAAGCAGAGAACAACCGAGATGTAGAAGCTCATGACACCTTTTACCACGGTGTCGGCGGTCCCATTAACGTTGAACGGTTCAAGTACCTCGACATCAACTCCATGATGTTAGTCCAAGCTTTTAAAGAAAAAGGACTTCCTATCACAGACTTTAACGGTGAAAGCCAATTCGGAACTGACATAGCCCAAAGTACTTCAAAGTTAGGTCAAAGAAACTCCGCGAATAAAGCATATATAAGCCCTATTAGACATAAACGGCCTAATATTCATATTGTCAACAACGCTTTTGTAACGAAAATACTTATTGATCCTATCACGAAAGAGGCCTATGGAGTGGAGTACGTTAAAAATGGAGAAATACTTGCAGCTCATGCTGAGAAAGAAGTCATAGTAAGCAGTGGTACAATTAACTCTCCAAAATTGTTGATGTTGTCCGGTATTGGGCCAAAATACCACTTAAAGAGTTTAAATATTCCGGTAATAGCTGAATTAAGTGTTGGAAGTAATCTCCAAGACCATATCACGACAGATGCTTTGATTTTGGCTCTGTCAAATAAAACATCAACAGCTGTCACTGGGCAGCAATTAATGGAAGAAATACACCAATATTATGCCCAATCATTACCCAAACATGGACCATTGGCTTCAACTGCTACTCTTGCTGGCACTGCTTTTATGAGCACTTATTACAATGAGGACGAACCAAATATACAGTTTCATTTTGATGGAAGAAATGTCAAAGAGTTTTATGCTGATCCGACAACGTATTTGGCAACAAACATATTTCCTTTAGCATTCTACGATGGGTTGTCAGCTAGGCCATTGTTATTGACTCCTAAAAGTAGAGGATTTATTCTACTTAATACTACTGACCCAATATTTGGTCCACCATTGATTTACTCAAGGTTCTTCACTGAGAGAGAAGATATAGAAGCTTTGATTGATGGACTTAAATTCGTTGTAAGTCTAGAAGATACTGATGCATTTAGAGCCAGTGGGGCAAGCTATGTCAAAATACCAGTGCAGGCTTGTTCTGGGTTAATTTGGGGTACTGATGAATATTGGACATGTCTCCTTATCCAGTACACATCAACTATATACCATCCAGTAGGTACATGTAAGATGGGTCCTAAATGGGATAAACAAGCGGTGGTCGATCCAAGATTACGAGTGTATGGTGTTGAAAAACTAAGAGTAGTGGATGCTTCTATAATGCCATTGATTGTTAGAGGTAATACTAATGCTCCTACTATCATGATTGCAGAAAAAGCTTCAGATATGATTAAGGATGAATGGTTATAATTTTAATAAGTTACTAGAGTAATAGAATATACTATTTAATGTTTATTGAATGCTTCCACGCTAATCTGGAAGTAAAACGTAAAAGAATGGATCAATAATAAGACAGAAAAAAATATTTTCCTTAGATAATTTCAGGGTGATTTCAATAGGCTTTCGTAGCATCATGAATTTATAATATGAAACGTATACGACTTTATTTTTTGTATGTGGTCATTAAAATTTAATTATTACAATATCCCAAGATAAACCTATAAGAATGAGTTTCAAGGGAAAGAGTTTTTTTAGTTTTTTTTTTGATACAATACAAAGCTATACACAAGTTTTTAGTTACTTAATAAAAATTCTCGTAAATGCTGATGTTTAAAATTGCTCTATAGTCTGCAAGAATGCAGAAAATAACCGCTCAAGCAGGAATTAAAAATCACTCAGATTAATTAACTGATTAACTCTTTTACACGAATTACGTCAAGTAGTTTTAATGTAAATATTTGTACATAAGTGTTCTATTTAATTTTGAGACCAAAAAGTGTTCTTAATAATAAATTTTAAGTAGATTTAAACAGCTTCTCGCAAATATTAAATTAATTATTTTTATATAATAATTTGTTTTGTTGTTTTGTTTATATAATATTGTTTTTATTTTCTTTTAATTTAAAGGTACTTAATAGGAAACCTCAAATGAAATTACAACCGTTTTTTTCCGTTGATTTCATTGCTACATGCTGGCTTGGCACCTTTAACAACTGTGACAAGTTTATCACTTTCTCGAAAATACTCGGAAATATCAATACCAACTAGAGATGCGCCGAGCTCGGCATACTCGACCATTTTGATAGTATCTACACGTTATCGACCGAATAATTCGGTTTGACTGCCGAGGTACTCGAAAAGAACTCATAAACTTAGAACCCGACCTCTTTACAATATTAATGTAGATTAGTCATTGACAGAAAAATCACGTGAAAAAAAACGAACATAATTATATAATTAAATAAAGTCTCTCGTGGTGATAAATTTTCGCATAGATATTTGGCTAACTCTATAGCGATGGCACTTTTTGGATCTTCACGTTGTTGCGGTGCTGTAGATGCTAAATCCTCGTAGCAATGCCAAAAACTTGCATGGCATTATTCTATAATATTTCAAGCATCGAAGCTTGAAATATAAAATAATGCCATGCAAGTTTGATGGTCGTACGAATACGATCCCAGTACCTTCGTCAACTAAACTGAGTTACTCCGCAAAGTACTCGTTAAACATATTAATGAGTAATTCTCGGTAGTTACTCGGTTACTCGGTAAAACTTGTACTCGGTGCATCACTAATGCCAACCGTAAATCCTCTCATTCATTTCAGCATTGCCCTAGTATTTTTGCAACTTTTAAAACTACTTTTTAATTCAACCAAGGTTGGCATAAGTAGTTTAATTTTATCAGTTTCATAACGTACAGACGCCAGCACGTCAAGCTACTCGTACTACAATCTGTCAAATTTATTTAATAGATTTTCAACTTTATCGCTAAAACATAAGCTTCAAAGTTGATTGGGAAAATTTGGCAGTTTCGGGTAGCTTGATGTGCTGGCGTTTGTACTTTAACACCATTTTGAACTCCAATCTACTAAGTACCCAAACAAAGAAAGAAAATACGTTTATATGCGGTAAACATGACGCAGAGAAAGAACACAAACATACAAAATAAAAAGTTCGAAAAAGACACCTAGTCATAGAAATTTTTTCAGTGGCATCAAAACTATCTATCTTAGTTTAGTTTTTTTTTTTTTATTTCAATAATGTCGACATTGGTACCTATTGAGGTTTTTACACAAATATCTTGGCGAATACAAATGCTACAGATGTAAGCAAGTGAAACAAGAAAGTTGGTAACAAAGACCAAAAGTACGTGGCTGAATCATCTACCAAGATGCCGCGGTTTGGGCCACGAGATAGAGGGGGGATATAACCGCAAGGTGGGTTTATTAGTAAGTACCATTTTATTATCAAGAATGTCATCATTGGTATAGACATCATTGGAGAGATCTACGTTTTAGATTCAAATTCACCGATGAAACTTAACGCGATCAGCAAATCTAAACTGCGTTTAAAGAGCGATTTTAATACTCCTTGTTATGTCTTGTGCTTGTGTTGACAATTCAAAAGTGCCTGTGAATGGTCTAATTAAAATAAATGCTTTGAGTTGAATAAAGACATATGATCGGAAGACTAATAAATGATTCGATTTGAGTTTACACTCAAAGTACAGGGCAGCTGGTGAATTTGTCGCGCAGCTGCATTTTAAATATTTGAGGCTGTTTTCGTTTGTGACCCGTGGTCCCTTCCGTAGCCCCTGGAAGGTACCACGGGGATTTTCTTTACCCGTGGTCCTTTCGAAAAACAATGCTGCCGAATTAAAATGGTAGTTTCTGCCGTAGTCCCTGGAAGGTATCGTCTCTCCGAGAAAAACAATGCTACCGAATTAAATTTGCACAAAGGTCAAGTCATAATACAGTCAAATGCGTTATTTAAAAAGATACATTACTTTTTATTACTAATAATGTGACACATTTGTCAAAAACACCGGCCAAATGCATGTACCACCCTTAATGAGGGGTTCCGTAGTCTGTTGGGATGAATTTATCCCAAGAACAAGCTTAACTTTGTATTTGAAAATATGTTCCTCCCTTAAATAGATATTTACGTCACGGTCAATTCTCCAACTGCAAATATGTAAGATTTTTTAAGAGCTCCAAGGGACCTATTACTTACGTATGAACGCGTTCCTGAGAAAAAAGGTCTTGATAGACAGACAGACAGATCATAGACAGACGGACGGACGGACGATAAAGTGAGCCTGTAAGGAATCCCTATGTTTCCTTTTGAGGTACAGAACCCTAAAAAATGACATAATTATCAGGGGCGTAATTGGCAGTTTTTACGACATAAATGTGTGTTTATTAAAGCATAAAACTATGCACAATCTTACGAAATTGTAAGATTGTCGAACTTATCGCCTGTCACCTGATGTCACCTGTCGATTTCATTATATAGGCACCTGCCCTTTCCTAATTCTCAGCAAGACATAAATGGAACATCTCTTCTTATAAACTTTTCCCCGCACTTTTCATAGCCTCGACCAAGACCCATCTGCTGTTCCTACGCCCCCATTATCTACTACCATAAACTGCCGAGGAGCAAACAATCTGTAGACTCTGTCCTCACTCTAAAATCACTACCACACTACTCTGATCTGCCGCCCCTCCCTTATACCACCTAAATCCGGGACACTGAGGATCTTCTATTGATGAATCCAGAGGTCTGTCTTCACTGGTTACGTTATAAATTTTACAACGCAGTAGACTTAAAACTTCATCAAAGTGCTATAAATAAACAGGAGTGCGTCTTCGGTGGTTTCGAACGTTTAAAAGCTTCGTTTTAATACTTGTTCGTGGGGATTTAATGGTTATTAATCTTTAGTTGTACGGCTTTGAATTGGGGACAATATTAATGATATTGGGAATTGGGACGCGGTACTTCCTTGGTAATTTCGATTGAATGTATAGTACCTAGGATATCGTGGTTTAAGGTTTCTAAATGTTGATGTAGGTATTCTTCTGCAAAATATCTCAATGTTGTAAAAGTTATGGCGTAATGGCTACGGTTTGTGCTAGTAAGCTTGTTCCTAGATCTATTCCTACTCGCTACTAATATATCCATGGCCTACTATATAGTTGTTTCGAGTGGGATTCATCCTTATTTTGTTTTGGCCGATCACTTTTACATTAATTTTTGACATTACATTATTTGTTTTCTTCTACATAACTCACTGTATTTTTCATACACAACGTGCGCTGTTTTTTCAACAAACAAAGCTATTTACTTTTTATCATGACGTGTATTCTTACAACTACCTACGTTTTCAAAAAGATAATAATATTAATGTAGGTTTGCTTGCTAAAAGTATCACCTCTCAAGTTCCATGAGACACAATTATTGATTTTCTATTGTATCGTGCCACATGTAGTTCGCGCGGGCCTTGACCGGTTAAACTTAACTCACATTGTCCACAACCCTTGTACCCAACATAGCAATCAAAGATATTCTTCAAAACAAAAGAACTTCCATATAACGACTCCCTCGAGAAACATTCACATAGGTATGTACTACCCAATTTTAGTTGAACACGGTCATAACACATAATAGTACGTACAGAAGGTCGGTTCCTTACAACGAGCAAAAACAAGCGCATGCACACACAGACGCGGACATTCGGCATTTTCAAACAAATGCCAGTCGCGAGGGTGCTTGCACTCGCTGTACCTAAAGCGTGTCTATGTGTGCGTGCGTTTTTCCTCGTTGTACGGAGCAGACTTTCTGTATAATCTTGTGATCTACACTTCTTCAGCAACACCTTATTGTTGTATTAAACGTCAAAGTTTTCAAGATTTATTCCTTCAAAATAGCCTTCAAGATTTGTGTGAATTATTTGTTTTGTTGTTTTGTAGAGAAGTTATTTTAAAATGTTGCGAGAGAACTTTGAATATTGCGCGTATTATTATTTGTGTGTGTTTATAGTAAAAGTTCAACAACATTTAACTTTAATTAACTGACTTTGAGAATTGATTAGAGCACTAATTTGCTTGATTTGACCAACTGTTTTTAACCAAGTGTAAAATTCTGTTAATGACTTTATAAGTTGAAAAGATGTTAAAATGTGTGTGAAACATAATCAGCCTATAAAGTTCCCACTGCTGGGACACAGGCCTCCTCTCTTCAAGAGGCGCATGGCAGGACTTTCTACGACCATGCCTGCGCCATACCAGGAGCCATACCGCGAACCCGGCCGAGCCCGCGCCTCCACTTCGCGCCACCAGGGGTGCCAGTCGTCGTCTCGCCATCGCTTTGTGGACGTCACTCAAATTCATCTCAGATTATTTTATATTCAGATTCACAGAAATTCAGAACCTTTATAATACTTATACAATACAACAGATATATAAACCGGTACAGTCCATTATTTCGAAGCATAACACAGCGGCAACTGCCGAAACATACACTGTTTACTATTTGCAAAAATTTCCACATATTTCTATCTCCGTCAAAACAACGTCAATACACCCTACACAATAATTTCACTAATAACAAAGCTGTAAATCTAAGCCAGTTGACACGTAACAAGATAAAACAACACAAGTGCAGCACACGGCGCCGCTCGTGCGACACCTAATTGTGTGCTCTTGTTAAAGTTCACTTTAGACGTAGAGAAGTTTCTAGAAGAGACTTGTTTCTTCGTGAATGTAAACATTACTTTCAGTATAAAAGACTACCTAAAGTCAAATTCTCGTACCTAAAACATTCAAAATCAAACCGCAGTCTCATCTTAACGACAAGCAATGACAAAAACTTGTTAAAAATTTAGGTAAATTAGAGATTTTTTCACAGATTGAAATTAGAATGCGAACGTTCTCAAAGATACAGGAATTGCCGCACTGATAGTTTAAGAGAGTGAAACAGACAAGACACCTGTAGGTATAGTATTCGTTATGACTAAACTTCAAAAGCAGCCTAAAGAAGACCAAGACGTGCTGCGCTGGTAAATTACGATAAGAGCAGGAGAATGACGACACAAACCTATCAAGATTTTAGAAGAGACTGCAGCCGTAAAATAACCCCTATTTGAATAAAGGTAGCATTGTCATGGATATAGATAGGTATGCCAAAGTTTTATAGAGGTATAAGGAACAGGGTCTATAGTTCACTCATCCTCCATAGAAAAGGGAAGATCCTCCAACCACTACTGCCCGACGATTGTTGTTGATTAAGTTTACCGCGTGACTGGCATATATACAAGATCCCTATGTTAGTCGCACGGTGAACTCTCGCGCGATGCAGGATTTTGCGTAACATCACGTCGCGGTCGGTCGTGCGTGCGTGTGATGCGTAGTTCGCATGTAACGATGTATATGCCGCCACAGTTTTAAAGGAATATAGAAAGAAAAAAAATATATAAACAGTGCTTTGTGAACTTATGTTCGTGGCTTGTAGTGATCAGAGCCTTGACATCTATGGCTTAAATCACCCACTGTCAACAGCCAAAAGCAATAATTTTGTATTACGATTCCGTTCGCGTTCCCATCAAAATAGAAGGCATTATCAAATTAACGCTACGCCAAATTAATGTTTGACTGCAAATCGTTTTTATTTTCTCGCACTCAAATCGGTTTTCGTTTCTCGCACAAATCTTATTACACTTTTTATAAATGAGAGTCAATGAGGCCGACGAGAGAACGCGTCCTTGACACCTGTCAGTTTCATACAAACGAATACGTGTTTTGCGAATTTGATGTTTATTAACTACTTTTTATTTAAATGTTGATAATATTTACACAATCTATGCTAATATTTAAAATTATAATAATATGTACCTACATTTATATGAAAATATAAGCAAAATTATCATAGGGCACCAAAAAATTCGTCCGCATCGCTGCCAACAGGAACAGTGCCCAAAAGGCTGGCAGCATTGCCACGTTATATGGTAATGCTAATTCTTTGGCCAAGAAATAGGCCAGTCCTCTGGTCACGTGAAGAGTCATCTAACCGCTGGGCGATATCTCGAAAAAATTAACTACTAGAATTGTCGCACTAACACTGTCAGGAACGCATTATCGGACTGTAGTCGTGTACACGTATTTACTAGCTTTTCTTTGTGCGTAGTAAATGTCAGTTCCAATATATCTAGGGAGACGTTGTCCAGTGAGGTTTTCTCTGATTTATATACCATTGTCACGTGCCATATCGACTTTGAAATAACAACTTTACTAATGATCGTTTATCTTTTGACTGTCTTTCGCTCTTATGAGGTTGGTGAAATGTGCTTGGTAATGGGGGGTTTACACTAGGTCGATTTTCGCCGTGTGGTTTACCAAAACGCTTCACAAGCCGAATCGCCACCCTATTTACACAGGTTGATAAAAATCTCAGGTAACTATTTCATTTTGCATCAAAATTTCGAACTTAATGCGGCGGGCGATCGCCTCCGACTGACCGTTATCATTATCATTTTAGTCACCCGCCGCATCCGGCCTGTCGCCGTACGACAAAAAGTCGAATCCTACTCTACTTTGAAACTTGCGGCTTAAGTCACCTCACCTGTGCAAAGCCCGCATAGGTCAACAATTTCATGTGAGTCAAAGTCGACGTCTCGATGTTATCCACGACAACAATGTTTTTGGGCAAAGCCTAGTCATTTGTACCAATCATAACTTTTACTAGTACTTTCGAGATCAAGGAAGAGAATAAGAATATACTGATAATTACCTACCCTACAATGAAGACAAAATAAGAAGCAATTTGTAAGCGTCCAACTTTATCCCTCACCCCCGCTGACACGTAAATTTGTTTCTGCGCAGCGACTTGCCTCATGTTCCGAGCCATTAAGTATGCATCGAGTTATAATAAGAACTATTATAAACTTAGTTATCACTTGGGATAGTTTGCTTGCAGATGCTAAATGCCGTGTGCATATAAGTTCGTCATCTAAAACATTAATACAACCGAAACATCCTTCTATTAAAATTTTTGTGCAAAACAGAATGAAAGAACATATTCTTTGCCAAACCAAAAATACTAAATGAATTAACCTTGAAACCAATTGACCCTGCTCATTTCAGACTACGCTATAATATAATAGCATATAGTTTATAGCACAACAATATCGCTCGCCATACATTTAAATAATATACAGTATAACAAAGTGTGAACGTGTTCTAAATAAATGTATGGCGAGCGAAACTACCTTTTGTAATGGGCGACTAGAATCATTTCTATTTAGTTTTTTTTTGACGTTCAAAAGTGCCTTTAATGTGCCTATTTGAAATAAATGATTTGACTTTGACTTTGACTTTGAGCGATATTGTTGTGTTATAAACTAAATGCTATTGTATGATAACGTAGTCTGAAATGAGCTTTATTCTAAACTACAAATCTATAAAACATTTCTCATTGTTCCAACAATCCAGTCTGTACCGAGTACCAACAATTACTTCATCTTTCAGCGACTATTCCAGACAACTAACAGATTTGTCTCCTTAACAATACAATTGACTCTTAATTAACTTAACTGAGTGTTAACCATCTTGTTCTAGCTTTATTTTAACTGGTTGTTCTATTAATTGTATTTGAGTTGGAATAAACCTTAGTTTTGGAGCAAAATTGCGAGAGGTTTGATTGCGTTCGTTTAGTGCTAATTATTAATTAATTTTTAAATAGTAAATAAAAAAAAAAGAACTATAATGGCGACTGTCTAGAGAGTCATCATAATCAACCATTGCTGGGACACAGGCCTCCTCTCGTTGAGATGGAGTGGGTTGTAACCGACGGAGGCCCGGTGCGGGTTGGTAGATGTCACCACGTCTTCGAATTTTTGCTTCTGGACATGCCGGTTTCCTCACGATGTTTTCCTTCACCATTTTGAGAGTAGTGGTGACGAAATAGCAATGGACAAAATTGACAACTTTTTACCGACTTCAAAAAAAGGAGGTTATCAATTCGATACGTATGTATGTAATATTATTGGAATTGCATTATATTCACATATGATGATCTATTAGGGCTTCCAAACAAATATACAAAATTTCATAGACGTATGTATGTATGTATGTATGTATGTATGTTTGTCCACGCATATCTCCGGAACTATTAATCGGATCGTGACCATTTTTTTTTTATTGGCTTACATTTTCTTCAACTTAGGGAACAGTGCAAGTTTTATCAAGATCGATTCAGTAATTTTTGAGATATGGACTAATACGTGTAAGTGTGACGGCCTGGCTTATTGATAAGAGCTACGGGTGTAGTGTCAAAGGGAAAACATCTCAAAACCTTGGTCAAATACTAGTGCAAAAACTAAAAATTACGAAATAAAAAGTAATTTAAAAAAATTTAACCGACTTCAAAAAGAAATTAACTCAAAATTATGAAATAACTTTAATTTCGGAAGTCGGTGGCATAAAACTAAAATACAGATCCCAAGACACCGACTTCCGAAATTAAAGTTATTTCATAATTTTGAGTTAATTTCTTTTTGAAGTCGGTTTAATTTTTTTAAATTACTTTTTATTATATGCTTGAGTACAAGGCTTTTGGCTACGTTGTATGTGTATATTTTATGTCTTTTTTTTATTTGTAATGTGCGTTTTGTTTGTGCAGAATAAACAATTTTTCTTTTTCTTTTCTTTCTTAAATAATTTACACAAAGTAAAGCGCCTGTCTGGCTTCGGGCCTACGACCTACAACTCGTAAGTCGCGGCTATTACCACTGCGCCACCACTGCTCGCAACAGCCCTGTCTCTTCTGTCTAGACAGTAACAGATTTTTATTGGGACAAAAATAACCCTTAATTGTTGTGAAACAAAGAAAGCCAAAGGGGACGTAGGTAGATAGTACCTACTACGCTTTACAAGCATTTACCTAATACGTATCAGATACAAAAATATTCCATTTAAAGCAACAATAAACGATAGGTACTGAGATTATGAACTGCATGTTTTGTGGCATGCAACATTTTTGATAACTACATATAAGATAATGGCATTACATTATATAATATCTTAAAACGGGAATAGAAAAACGGTAGGCGGCAGGTCTAGCTGACAAGCCAAATGACAAGAATGTAAAAATGTTATTAGTATATAGTATAAAGATCATAATAATTATGCTATATAAAAGTAAGTCAAGTCAAGTAGTAAGTAAGTCTCTAATTAATCCTGATGCAGTTAGCGTCTATCCGATGCTACAGTATGTGCACTGTGCAGGTATGAGTATCGATGTATATCGCTGTAGTGGTAACATTAATGCTATATATTTCCAAGCGCAAAAAATCACCAGAAAAAAAATACGCCACATTAAATGAAGAAGTTCATGTTGCAGAAGCTGATAATAATTTAACAGATCATTATATTAAAATCTTTAGAAACAACAAAAACCAGAGTTAAACATACAAAAATAATAAACCTAGACAAAAATCCAATAAAATAAAGAAATCACACCACATAATAAGCCCAGTTATTAATTAATAGGAAACAGAACAGAACCGCATCAGCTAGATTCCTGCATATGACATTTGTAAACAAGCTCTCAACTGAGAGTCCGGTCAAATATTAACTTATCTACTAGTTGCTTTATTTGTGGGATAGGGGAGGAGAGATGGCGAGTAGAAACTAGGTATAATTATGTTATTAGTCATCATCTGCATAGCCTTTTCCCAACTATGTTGGGGTCGGCTTCCAGTCTAACCGGATGCAGCTGAATACCTGTATTTTACATGGAGCGACTGCCTATCTGACCTCCACAACCCAGTTACTGGCTAATACGATACCCCTCGGTAAGACTGGTTGTCAGATGATGATGATTATGTTGTTATTATTGACTGATGAAGAATATAGAGATATTGACTACGACTGAGGCTGACAAAGTTACCGACATAGCTTGCAGAGTAAGCAAGCTGAAGTGGCAGTGGGCTGGCCATGTTTGTCGAAGGACCCATGGCCGGTGGAGCAGACGAGTCTAAAAGTGGAGACCGCGTTTCGGCAAGAGTAGTGTGGGACGCCCTCTAGTTAGATGGACAGACGACCTCAAAAAGGGTAGCTGGAACAGACTGGATGCGAAAGACGGAGTAAGGGCTGTTCTGGCGCAGCATAGGAGAGGCCCATCAGTGAACTGCGATAGGCTGAGTTGACTACGACTGACAATGACTGGGCACGTCCACTCAATCTGTTTGGTTCTTTCCTCAAAAAACCATTTCAGACACCAATCTACATGATCTTCACGTGATCTGATCAAGATTATGTCTGGACTTTAAAAAAAAATTACTGTGACCTCTTAGTTTGTTTTGGTATTTCTTCTCAGAGTAGTCAGATAGGAAACGCCGACCTCATTTAGTACAAAACTAGTTACAGAAGTAGGTAAAATCCTTTAACATTGCTAAGATATAGAACGTAGGTAACTGATTAAGTAAAGAAATGCACAAAAGCGCTGAAAAATAATCTCCATAGCCCTGAAGAATTAAAATTTAATTTTAAATGGTTTTTAAATCAAAGGGACAACGATATATGGAGGATAAATGTAAGCAAATCTTCAATGTGATCATCATCTAACTCAATATCAATGTTGTCAAATTGAATAATGTCTTCTTTCTTATTTGCTGAATAGGCCTTTTTTTTTGCGGATGGGAAATCATCAAATGACCCCTCCCGCTCTGGGTGGAGCGGAAGGGAGTGTCAGACTCTTACTGACTAAAACCCACCCGTGTTCCTTCCTTAGCCCTTTATGTTCCGGTCCAGCGGTAACCCTTTCGGACAATCCCGCTGACCCGGCAGGCTTCGGCCCTATGGTCCTCGATGCTGACATCTCTTTGAGGCGCGCGTGGAACACGTACGCGCCGTCCGGCACGGGCCTGGTCCTGATCGGACGGTGAGCTACCCATTACTCTCCGCCCGCAGGCCCGCGCCTACGGTGGCCGGGAGTCGTCCCGTGGCTCCCGACGCCCGGAGCGTCTCCCGCGGCGGCTGGGACGGGAGGCTCTCTCCCTCATCCGTCCAGCCACGCTGAATAGGCCTGCTCTTGACTTCGATCACGTCTGATGGAAAGCGATGGATTAGGTATTATATAATAGAACGAGCGTGCCCAGAAGATGTTTACTCTTGCCTTGAGGCAGACGGGTTAAATGAAAACCGGCAACATGTGATGATGTGACAACAATGATGATTCTCACTCAAAAAAACCGTCACTTTCTAATGATTATGTGTTTTTGAGCGCGGCACCATTACTTCCTAGTAAAACTAATATAGGCTTTTCTAGAACGAAAATTATAAATCAAGAAAAACTAAAACAACTCCTAATGACTTTTTAACCCACATACTCACGCAATCTTCTCAACTTTCAGCCACACGTTACACCAACGCTCACAGGCGTCGCTGTAGCGTTGTATCTATCATAAAATAGAAAGATACAAAAGGTCGGGTCTGTATAACGAGAGGAAACGCACGAACACATATACACATTTTAGATACAATGAACGCAAGCGCACTCAGCAAAAATATCTGAACCTTTGTTTTTGGAACAAAATTCCTTAATGCAGTTTGCTGTGGGAAAAAATGGTAGAAATCGTCACTTAAGGATTTTTCCTTACGTGACCAATTCTAAAATTTCTCTATCTCCCTCTCTTTCTATTTCTATTATACACGAGTGCGTGCGGAACTTTGTTCCTGACGTGGTTCCCCGACCGCCTACGTTTTTTTTATGTTATCCTGCATATACATTTTTATTCTTGTATACATATAAATACATTATCATAATAATATTATCTTATCTCGACTGACATTTCATAGAGATCGCCGTACGTACGCGTCTATGTGTGCGTGCGCCAGTTTTCGCTGACCTTCTGAGGGTAGGTCTATTTTGTGTCTGTGCGGCCAAATTGCTCGGAAGTTCGCTTCTTGCTCCAACTTCTCCAAAACATACAAAGCTTAATGGATTACACGTCTTGTTTTACTTGACGAATGCTAGCTTTGTGCTGCATGTTGTTTTACGAGGACGATTTCTTTTTCTCAGGGAAGTAAGTCAAGTGTTTCGCTTGTGAGGAATGGAGGATGGAAATTAATGGTAATTTGGTGGTGTTACGAGACTAGTGAGAGAGAAATTGCAGCATTTCAAGTTATTTTCCATACATTTTCGCTCGGATAGACGTAGATTTTATCAATATTTTTTTAATTTACGTTAAAACTATCCAGTCAGTTATTTATCGCATAGAAAAAGTTGTGAATTTAAAAAAATCTTTAGTAAAATCTGCGTGAATTTCTATTGAAATCAGAGACCTTTCTTGAAACTTCAAAATATTTCAAACGCATTTTAATTGAAAATTGCAATCACAAAGCCAAATTCCCAAAATCCGAACAAAAGAAAATCTACAAGTTAAAAATCTCATACAGCCCTAGAAAGTTGGTAATTAAGGAGAATTTAAAGCATTAAAACAAAACACAGTTAACGCATTTACCGCTGAGAATTAATCCACGTCTTAAAGTATTACTAAGCCAATTATTATGCAAAGAAATTCGTAAAAAGAAAGTCACTCCGCCCTTGCGCAAACTCGGGAAAACTTTAGCCTGGAATAAAGGCGGATGCAACTTCAATATGAAATTTAAATGAGACTTGTTCAGGTAGCTACTCTAATTCCCTTGCAACATCCACCTGTAACTTCATTCAAATTCTCCGCGTAGTTGAAATTAATTCTTGTCTGAATTATGTATTTTTAAAATGGTCGGATTCTATTTGAATGTGTAAGCTAAGGTTGGGTGTTTATGTTAGTTCTAATGCCTTCACTGGTCTAATCTCCGTTTCTTTGTGGAGTAAGAGCATTATCATACTGATGGCTTTCCAGCGTATTTCCAGCGAAGCGATTTGTGAACGTGTTTCCGTGGATGCGAAGCGAGCTAGCTATGATTATGCGACGTGTTCTCCGCATTTTCACAATATTGTAAGTCATAAGTAATTTATTTCATAACAATTGTGTTGAAAAATTAAAAAAATATCACTAAACAATTGCAATTAAAATAAAATTCGTTAAATATATTTAGAAAACTAAATAAAAACAATTAAGAATTCAAGTACATTATCATAAAATGTACACTCGCACTCGGAATGAGGAGATCCGCAGGAAAACCAAGGTAACCGACATAGCCCGAAGAATTGCCAAACTTAAGTGACAGTGGGCAGGGCACATTGCTCGCAAAACAGATGGCCGATGGGGCCGAAAGGTTCTGAAGTGGCGACCACGTACCGGAAGACGTAGCGTTGGAAGGCCTCCCACAAGGTGGACCGACGACCTTGTGAAGGCCGCAGGAACCCGTTGGATGCGAGAAGCACAGAACCGGTCGAAGTGGAAGTGCTTGGGGGAGGCCTATGTCCAGCAGTGGACGTCTTTCGGCTGAAATGATGATGATGATGATGTAGACTCGCTTGTCTCGATCTCGTCAACAGAACGTGCCTGGACGTTGTGCACAAGTGGCGTGGTCGGTACACACACACAGTAAGCGCGTTAAACAATCGCCTCGCTGGAAATACGCCCACAAATCGCCAGTGTATTAAGGCTCTATGGATGTCTTCGGGTGCCGTCCAAGGATTGGAATCAGAAATTTTGATCCTCTGGCGGTGAGATAGGCAGAGGATTCTTGCCATCGCGGGTAAAACTTGGATGAAGCTATATTCTTGTCTCATTACCCCTCACTGTGGCCAAGACACCTTTAGCCGTCTCTGATCAGTCTTGTGAGACTGCTTGACTGGCAGTGAGATTACCCTTCCCGAACCTGGAATTCCTGTCTGCTATCCGTCTGTAACCTTAGGTCGCATGGTGCTATCCTGAACTTATTTATATATTTATTTATCACGCACTAGGTATATGTTAGCTTAGGGCTGTAGGGCTTATAGGGCTTAGGGTCGTAGGGACTGTTAGGCTTGTAGGTCTTTGTAGGTCCCTTTAGCTTATCATATATTTTCATGTACCGTCACACCTTTGATAGTATTGCGGCCGTACGTGACGTCTGTTAAGGGTAACTAAAGTAATAGAGATTGATCCCAGCAGTTCCATTCATATGCCAGTTACCTAACTGAAAACTGAATTATTTGATAAGCGATCTAAAGGTAAACGATAATAAAGAAGACTGAAATATATAAACATGTATTTTTTACCCTTGTGACTTGTTGCTGACTGGTTTTTAGCAGGGCTAAATAAATGCTAAGAGTGCCATAAGTATTTCTTTTCGAGATTAAAATATGTATGATTCGATTCTTTAGCATAGTTTAGATCACATTTTCCCACAGACTTTTTCCCACACACTTAGCAAGCCTTATAAAGAGTTATAATTAATAATTTAGCACTGTTAAGATCTCTTTCCCGACATACATCAGCCAACAACATGAACAAATTTCTCGAATTTAACCAAAACCATTTGTCCACAAATACTAACCAAGCTTACTCCAACTCAATACCACAGCACGTACATTATTAGTATATTATTACATATTTAGTATATTATTAGTTATAACTAAAATCAAATAAGCAATAACTAACGAACAGTTATTACGAAGGACTTTCTACAAACAATAGGGTACCAAAACTGCACCATACGAGGAAAGTTCTTGTATAAACGTTCCTAGTTGCAATTTGTTCTTATTACCACTGAATAGACAGGCACAGAAGGTTGCCTACCTTTTTTTTTGTTTCTGGGGTGGAAAATCCTCATCGGTATGTCAGAATTTTACTGACTAAAAACTTCCCTGGCGTTCCATCTCCCACCTACGCCTGGTCAGGGGGGGAGTGAGGTGTTTGACTCCCCCCGCGACGTCTAACAGGGGCGCGCGTGGAACACTATGCGCTACCACCTCGGGTCCTGGTGTGTGGGGGGCGACGGACGTCCCCGAATTCGTCGCTACTGGACACAATTAGAGGTGCTGGAAGAGAGCATTGTCCGCCCTCCGCCGACGCTCGGTGCGCCTGCTGCGGACCGGGTGAGTGGACAAGATCTCCCTCTCCCTTCCCGCAGCCTCGACCGTTTCGCCGAGATGATAGCCGAGATGACCGTTTCGCAGAAGGAAACCACCGTGAGGTTGCCTACCTACAATAAGTGCTCATACACAGGCAAATGCAGCCGTCGACAGCACGCCGCTCGTGTATTTGGGCTACGTACTCACTCGTTCAACACGAGGGACACGCGTCAACGCTTGAGGCAACTGCAGCCATCGACACGCGTCGACGTTTATACACACGAGCAACAGGCGTCAACGCATTTCGACACTCGTCGATGGCTGCAGCTGCCTCTACCGATGATGCATGTCAGTCTAAGCAAAAACGCACGATCTCATAGACACGCTTCACGAACAGCGAATGCAAGCGCTCTCGCGAATGGCATTCATTTGAGTTCGCTACACGTACGAGTCTATGTGTGCGTGCGTCTGTTTTCGCTCGTTATATGGAGCCGTCCTTCTGTGTCTTTGTTTTGTGATGTTACTATGGGACCACCAAGTTGCGCAAAGTACTCTGGCACAATGTTTGAGCTTAGGTCATACTTACAAAGTGTAGTACCGTGTTTGTTAGTTTTTTTTTCTTTTTTTTTGAGGGTTATTTTTATTTGTGTTGTTGTTGTTTGGTTTGGAAAGTGGGGTAGTAGTAGGTGATTGCGATTTGCTATTTTCAGTCTTTGTAAAATTGACTCTTGGAGTCATACTAGCTTTAACTTCTACTACTAGCTTTAACTCTGAATGCTAATTTACATTATCGGTAATAATCACAGTCATGAAATAATTTAATGCCTTTTGTTATCTTGCTATTATTATTTTAACACGTGCACGCGTAGTCTTAACATTATATTTTTTTTAAATTTCGGCAGATGATATGATTTCAACATCATCTGCCGAGCCTTTTCCTAACTATGTTGTGGTTGGTTTCCAGTCTAACCGGATGCAACTGAATAACAGTATTTTACATGGAGAGACGGTCGATCTGACCTCCACAACCCAGTTACTGGGTAATACGATATCCCTTGGTAAGACTGACTGTCAGACTTTCGGGCTTCTGATGACCCGTAACGAATGTCAAAGATCCACGAATAACAGCCGGGGCCACCGGCTTATAGTGCTTTCCCAGCTGTGGAGGGGTCTTGGTAAGTAGATCACCCACCCACGGACCTACCACGGCAGGCAAAACTTAACCTGATGCATTGATCCGTGTGGCTGTTATTACTTAACCACACGCCCCTCCAAATAATTATATGATATAATAGAACACATAATGTTAAAACTACAAACGAAAAGAAACGAAAACTATCGTTCTAGTCATATTCAAGTAACCTTTTCACTCGTGACGTCAATTTATGACCAGCTAAAAATATTCTTCTTCCCAGCCTACAGCTATTCAGACAATATTAGAATCGTGAATAAATTTTATAAGTTTCGATAAACATAAGTCAAAGTCAAATCATTTATTTCAAATAGACACATTAAAGGCACTTTTGAACGTCAAAAAAAAACTAAATAGAAATGATTCTAGTCGCCCATTCCAAAAGGTAGTTTTCGTATGGAGAAGAATGGGCAAGAAACTCCAAAAAATATATCACTTTTTCAGCATATTACTCGAACATTATCAAAACACCAGACGAATGAATTTAAAATTTTGAACATTAAAATAGTAAGAATGCGACAAAACTCTTGACACGATGGTAAGATAACGCAGCGAAGAAAATGAGCGAAGTGGCAGACCATTAAGTGTCGCCTATGGCACGCGAGATGTAACTTAACTAGTGACGAGAAAAGATGTCGATAAAATTCGTGTAGACGAAAAAAGTACGGAGAAAGGTCATTGCAATGCAAAGAAACAAGAAGTAGTAAGTAATGATTAGATGAAAAATTGCTAAGGCAGATAATTGTTTTAAACAGTGCACCGTGTCTTTGTATAAGAACCTCTTAATGCCGTACTTAATATTCACGAGTGGTACGAAATGTGTAAACAATGATGACCAATCAACGGATTGAGCGTGGTTAGAGCAGCTTAACGCAGAGCAGATCTTCTGATCTGCGTGGACAGATTTAATAAAGGTCAGAGTTGTTTTTGGTCTTAGGGGAGAACCCCTAAGATCAATAACAACTCTGACTGAGAACAATTCCGAGTCTTAAATATTATTTCTACACTCTTCTATGACAAATTGAACTCCACCTTTTTCTCAATTTGAAAACTAACTCACTAGTATATTCTGTCGACAGCATAACACCACTACACACTTCTATGCAAGACCGTGGGACAATGGTCCTAGTCGTGATACGTTCTAGACGCAAATTGGCGAGTGGAACCAAGAAAGCAAAATAGGGACTGCATACAATACTACAATATCTTTCTAAGATTACTGTGCAAAGCATAATAAATGACGTAATACCTACTGGAGTAATTTAATGTAGGGAATTCGAATGTATTGAACCCGCCCCTGCTTCCCTCGGTTTTTAAGCAAATATTATTTTTTACAATAAAATATCTATTGTGTCTGCTAATTGGCAAACTAAATTTTGTTATTAACTAGCTGACCCGGCGAACTTCGTACCGCCTAAATGTATGAGAAAACAAATTATCTTCATTATTATTTTTTTCGTGAATTTTTCCCATTTCTTTATAGTTATTCTGCCTTTCGGGGTGGAGACCAATCGATGATCATAAAAATCGGTCCAGGCGTTCCTGAGTTATAAATGGTGCAACTAATCCGACTTTATTTTATTTATATAGATATATTTTATTTGATATATTAGGCACATAAACCTTCCGGAATAAATTCTCTAAATGATGATGAAAACCACATCAAAATCTGTTGCGTAGTTTAGAAGAACAACACGGTCAGACAGGCAAAGGATGTTTAATTTTTTAACCTGACTTCCACTGACAGCAGCTGATGTTATAAGAAGTAACTTATGCGACTTACATATTAAGAACAGCAGCTAGTTATATAACTATATCTGCCACCAAGCACCATTAGAAAGGACGCCCACGTGCAACTTTGTTAGTTGCCCAGCAACTTTTTTGTCTCTGTCGATGTCTCCTCGCCGAGATTTGGACGATGCGCACACGGGAGCGACAGTAAAACTCCTTTTTTGTTAAATTTTCTGTTGAGCAGCAACTGGCTAGCCGGCAACTTTATTGTCGCCGTGCGCGCACTTGCATTGCACCCATAGACGGGCGACAGTTGCGTCCAAACCCGCGGACAAAGTGTCTCCCAGCTGTCGTGTCGCTACATGCACGCACTTTCATACAAATCTTAACCAAACTTTGATGTGAGAGACAAATTAGTTGCGGAGACAAAAGTTTCTCGTGGGTGGGCTCCCTTAATTTGTTCTGGTTTTGAAAGATTTGTTGGTGTAATTACAAACACATGAGACATTGCAGCTTCTTTGTCTCACCTGCGATGATCCTGCTATTGAAAATGTCTATATTATGCAGCAGTGACTGCTTACCCTAGTAGCATAATAATAATCAGCCTACCACCCACTCACTCCCACTCCCAACTAACCCACTGCACTGCTAACCTCCTCTCTGGTAAGAGGAAGTGGGCCATAATCCACCACGCGGGCCCAGTGTGGGTTGGTAGATGTCACATGTCTTAAAATTTTTGGTTCTAGGACAAGCCGGTTTCCTCATAAAGTTTCCTTCACCGTTTTGAGAGCAGATCATCATCATCATTTCAGCCGAAAGACGTCCACTGCTGGACATAGGCCTCACTTCGACCGGTGCTGTGCTTCTCGCATCCAACCATCGCATCGCATCTTGAGAGAAGATGGTGATGAAATAATTTACACAAAGTAAAGCGCCTGTCTGGGTTCGAACCTACGGCTTATAACTCCTAAGTCGTGGCCATTAACACTGGCCCACCCCTGCTCCTGCGCCATCTAGCAGGCCGCCTAAATATAATATAAGAGAAAGGGGTCACAGGTGCCCAAGCTATGCAAAATAATTTTGCGGTTGTAGACATGCGCATTGTTATTCTAGGTCCCTAGGAAGTTCACAATGTATCCAAATGATTACAAAGCCCGGATAAGTTGGTATCTTACTGCGGTGAAGTTTCTTTACAGTTCGTATGTCTGACCTAGTTCAGATTTTATACAAAGAGACTTTTTTTGCTGATGTTATTTGATTTAGGTACAACTTTTACTAAACGAAGCTCGTCATAACAATAGTTTCTACAGCGTTTTGGTTATGATTATCCATACTAATATTGTGAATGCGAAAGTGTGTCTGTCTGTTACCTCTCCACGCTTAAACCGCTGAACCGATATAGATGAAATTTGGTATAGAGATAGTTTGAGTCCCGGGAAAGGACAAAGGATAGTTTTTATCCCGATATTCCCACGGGATCGAAACTTACGCGGGTGAAAGCGCAGGGCGCTGATAGTGAAAAAATAAATGGTGTAAGTAAAAATGGAAATGGAATTATTTCCGTAATAGTGTCACAAATGATGAATTTACTGAAAGAATCACGATAGATTTTTCCCAGCATTTGTGTCTGGTTGATGGCAATGGGCTCGCCCCCTATTACATGGGACCCTAATTACGTAACACACTTTCAATGACAATCTAAATAACTTTGAAGGATATTGCTAATCCATTGCTTTATATGTTCGAAAAATTTTGGAAGTTTGAGTTTGAGGAGGTTTTTTAAGGATTCAACGGAATGAAATATTTAATACTGGGGATCAGACCGGAATAAATCGTGAAATGTGTGAGTATCAAAGTACATCTGCCTAACCCTTCAGGGATTAAAGGCGTGATGTCATGATGTAAATAACTTATTTATCTACTTGACTTTCGTAAAAAACAATCTAGAATGCGACCCTAATGCCCTAACTAAGTTTCAAGTAAACAGATTTGTTTATTCATCACGGAGAACTTTATATTCTTTAGAACTAAGAGCTGTTTTTACAAAGTCACGCCTATAATCTAGATCATAATAACCCAATATCGTGGTAATAAATAAAATGTTGGCTTGTATTATTTTGATACTTTTAGCATATAAACTTGAATCAGAGCGAATTTCAAGACTTTTATTTTGAAATATTTTATTTAAGCAAACTAACAGACCGGGTTTGGGAATACTACCATCCGTTCCATCACAAAGATAACTGATATCACTTGAAAAGCTGCCACGCTGACATGGAATTAGGCTGGGCACATCTGCCGCATGTCAGGCGACCAATGGACCAAACTTACGATCCAATGTGTCCCCGCGGCAGGCCCAGAAGGAGATGGCGGGATGAGCTGAACACCTTCAACAAGAACTTTAGCAGCTTTAAACAGAGAGAAGTGGAAAGAGAGTAGGGATGCCTTTGCCCTGTAGTGGAACTTCCAGACCTTTAATAACAATTTATTTATGCATAGGATAAGATTCGCACAAATTAGAACAAGACCTTGGTAGCTATTGTCTTGAGTGTTTAAGGCATACCAGGATTTTTATTAGTGCTTGTCCTTATAATAAACACGGATTGTAGACATAGGAACCAGGATGAAGACTTTTTAATATTTAAAGTGTATAATAATTAGTATATTGAAACAAATTAGCTATTTAAACTGAGAGATATTCTTACAGTTCCGTATTAATTTGGTAAATGAGACCCAACTTTCCTTCATGAATATTCAAACATTTTTGTAAGGCCTTGGCTTTAGCCGGGTTTGTCGTTTTAGCGCTAAGTACCTATTTATTTTTGGTGAGAAAATAATATAGAATGCTTAAATATTTTTATCCATATTTGGACGCATTAAATAGAACGTCTCTCTGAGGGATGGAATCCGCAACGAGGTGATCCGGCAGAGAACCATTATTGTCGACATAACTCACAGAATAAGCAAGCTGTAGTGGCAATGGGCCGGCCATATTAGCCGTCGACCCAATGATCGTTGGGGTAGACTTGTTCTTGAGTGGAGATCGCGAATCGATAAACGTAAGGTAGAACGCCCTCAGGCTAGGTGGAGCGACGATCTTCTCAGAATGGCTGGCAGCAGCTGGATGAGAGTTGCCGAAAAACGAGTTGAATGGCGTGCAATAAGAGAGGCCTATGTCCAACAGTGGATTGCTATAGGCTGATGAGGATGATGATGAAATAGAACATAACTTCATGCCTGTATTTTACGAAGGGTTTGGCAGAGGTGTGCAGTAAAGCCGCATATTGCCAGTTATGTTTAAGTCCCATATAACCCAGCCTAGCCATCCAAACTATATAAGGTCTATCTGATCATACACGAAATAATGTCTGAAGGGGTCATTGTACTCATCATTATGAACAACTTGTACTACGGGACAAAACCTGAAATCGCAAAAAAAAATCTGCTGTTCCATACATTTTGACGAGTTATGCGAACATAAACGGAACAGCAGATTTTTTTGCGATTTCAGGGGGCGTGACGAAGGTACAAGTATCTCCCGGGCCTCCCGACTCATCGTAATAGAAGGAACAGTGGGATTTTAGTCGGTAGGAGTCCGACATAACCCTCCGTTCTTCCCAGCCGGTGGGTATCCATGAAGATTTCCCCACGAAAAAAAGAAAAAAGATTTGGTCTCATAGTAAAAGTTGTTCGTAATGATGAATACAACGACCCCTTCAATCATATCGTATGATTTGATATACCTTATGTAGCGAGCCTATTTCCATCAACTGTGCACAATTCCAATACATAGAAAGCACAAAATATATACTAATCGCAACCGGCGCGGTGCGTGTAGGTATGTCCAGATGTATGAACGTAAACGAATCATTAGGAATATTATGTAAGGATAAATAAAAAAATAAAATTTATTAATATAATTTATTTGAACGATCGTAGCTGATGGCGATCCACTATCTACCTAGCATTATCCTGAAGAATATCATATATTTTTCTGATTTTGTTTACTGTGGTCGATCATATACTCTTATTGCTTCTAAAACTTGAAAATCAGTCTGCAAAAGTCCGTACCCCTCAGAAAACCCGGTATTAAAGCTGTCGTCACAACATTGTACAGTGGAGTTCGCCCCTTTCATAAACACTTTGGGAATAAATTAAATTGTCGAACGTAATAGCTGCTGGTCGCCGGTGTAAGAGACATCTGATGTGTCATCCTCATCAATCATGTTGTTAGATTATAGTTTAATCAGCTGATAATATTAATATCTTCCTAAAGTTTCTTTGCCTTAGGACCGGTTGCTACTGCCATAGTAGATACATTCCATTACTAGCAGCAATATATGTAAGTATTGTAAGTACTTATGAAACGAAATAGGTAATGACCATGATGTTTTAATTAATTTTGGTACTTATAGTATTTTATATACAGCGTAGTTAACGCAAGTATAGATATAAAGATAACTGTATGAAAAGATAACTGTATGAAAACCAAGCGTGCCATTTTTTGATTAACTACTATGACGTCACAAGCACTATTTAGTGATGGGAAAATCAAATCGATTCAAAGACGCTGCCCGCCGCGTGCGGCACCCGTCTTACCCCACCCCTGGGGCCTAGCGCCAACGCTCACGCTCACCCAGCCAGCAGTACACAGAGCGAGAAAGTGGCGGCTTACGATTTTTGTACGTAAGCTGGTCCAATTTTTTGCACGCGAAGTACTTGCTCTTGCGTTATCTAGGTGTATCTGTATCTGTGATTTTAAAGCTAGATGGCGACGGTATTTCCTAGCTGACTCATGCCTGAGAACAAATTCCGAAACGAACTCAGAGGTCATCGCCTCTTTTAAACTCCAAAAACATACAAGTTCACAGGGACATCAATGCGCAACCATTTACCATGGAATCAGAACATGTTACAAAAAAATAACACGTTAAAAAAAATGCTGTTCCATACATTTTTTCCACTTTCCTATGAAACTGCAGATTTATTTTTATAACCGACTAAAAATATCTAAGCTGCATTCTGTAAATACATATTTGTTACGGTCGCGAATCATATTTTAATCAACATACTATTTGACCAGCAAATTGCAAAAAACTTAAAAAAAAAATAATTTCGCGGGCTACCTCTACATCAGAACTATCAAATAGAAATTAAAGTAGCAATCTTCTAAGATCAACATAGTATTTCAAACTAAAAGAAATATGATTATAATAACTCTTTTATCCCTGACATAGGATTGTTAAAATACGGAGTGCTAAGATAAATTGTTCTATTCGCGATATTTGTTAGAGAACAGGAGAGGAATTCCATTAAAATGTCTCTGCCACTATCCTCTGTTATCTTTTTCTATTTGCACAACCAGTGATGTGCGAGACTCGATAAGAAAGTTATCGATGTTGGGTTATCAGTGTCAAGGTTATTTAAATATTTTAAGACTGATAACAATATAAACGTGGAATGAATAGTGATAATATAGAAATTAAATAAGCAATATAAGAAACAATGTCTTATTAACTGTGAGTGAATGAGAATAGTGGTCGTTTGTAGCAAACAATTAATTCAATAAATCATAAGGGATGGTAGGTATTACATTTTATGACGAATATAAATAGGTATTAGGTATGTCTTGTTAACGAAATGAAGGTAAATAAAACACTTAATGAAGCCCGTGGCTACATAACAACATCCGCACATTTCAATCGATCAGATTAAGCTACGCTTGCCGCGGTTGGTCTGTGAAGGGTGATCTTTACATACCGAAACCCCCTCCATACCTCGGAAAGCACGTTAAGCGGTTGGTCCCAGCTGTCTTTCGTGGATCTTTGACAGTCGTTACTCGTAGTCAGAAGCCCGAAAGCCTAACAACCTGTCTTACCAAGGGGTATCGTATTACCCAGTAACTGGGTTGTCGAGGTCAGATAGGCAGTCGCTCCATGTAAAATACTAGTATTTAGCTGCACCCGGTTAGACTAGAAGCCGACCCCAACATAGTTGGGAAAAGGCTAGGCAGATAATGACTAGTAGAACACTTAATACACACTGGGCTACTACAGACGACTTTAAAAACACCTTAAACAAACCAAGCCAATTAACAAGTACAAAATTCTGCTGCAATGGTAGAAAAATTGTCGACATCAGCGTTTACAACACTATAAAACTTCTTTGAGACAAGTTAAAGTTGTCTTAAACTTCGTCCGATATCTTGTAGCACATTGAAAGGTGTTCTTGGATGCTTTTTAAAGTACATAAACTTCAGCAGTCGACTTTATTCTACTGGACTTTGAGTACAGGAGAAGGCCCACATTTGATATTTATACTGCTCGGTAAAAAGGCCTTCAAAGTGAAGCTGGAAGTTGAGGGATTTCTGCTAAGTTTACTCAAGTTTACTGTGAAGTATAATAAAAATGTCCAAGAAGAAACTGACGCTAGGGTTTCTGGTAAGGCTGAGTATCAGGGGTGTTGCACATATGTTCGGCTCGGCAGATATAATTCGGCAGTATTTAGCATAATCAGCCTATAATAATAATATATATATAATAATATTCTTTATTTTCGGACAACAATGATCCAGCGTGTTAGTAAAGAATATTATAACTTATTACCAGTGTTAGTAGTTAAAATAGAGAAGAAAACCAATAATTAAAATAATGGTCCCACTGCTGGGACACAGACCTAGTGAGAAAGAGTGGGCCCAGTGCGGGTTGGTCGGCAGCATTTGTTAACCATCAAAGCTGATCTGAAGTAATAAGTACACAATATAATTCGGCTTTTATTCGGCTCATGCGAGTCGGCAAACTTCGTTCGGAGTCTACGCTTGCTGAAACATGCCCGGGCTTGCTCGGCAGAATTCGAAGTAAGGCTTTTTCTTGGACATAAGTATTCTACATATTTTACTGGACGTTGAGGGATTTCTGCTAAGTTTACTGTGACTGGGTATTGCAGTATAAAGATGTCGAGGAAGAAAACTAAAGCTAATGCTTCTGGTGAAACTGAATATCAGGGGTGCTGCACACATGTTCGACTTGGCAAATTCGATTCGGTATTTGAATAAGAAGCAATAACAGCACAATATATTCGGCTTTCATTCGGCTCCTGCCAATCGGCAAACTTCGTTCGGCAATGCTGAATCATGCTCCAGGTTCGCTCGACACAATTCAAGCTGAACCGAATGGCTTTTTTCTTTGACATAGGTATATATATTACGTACGTAGGTATTAGAGGGGAAATGAGAGGTATTTTTGACAGATTGAGACTGAGATCTGAGGCAGTTCTCGTAATCTTAAGAATGTTCACAGCTCAATCTGTCAAAAATACCTGTAACTTCCCTACTTTTTTGACAAGTTTTTGACATTGATTGTCGCTGATATGAGATAACGACTAGATTTTGAACGTTTTTAAATACGGGAATAACCCTTCAGACCGTGAACCTTCTTAAAATTACAAGAATTGTCCCTCAGAATTACCGTACAAAGCAATAAAACACGAAACAAACAAAATTAGATAAAAATGGAAACTCACTTTGACGAGTAGGTCACCACCAGACTATGTAATGAAAAATTCAATCATTTATTTAGAACACAATACAACCTGAAAAAAAATACATCGAAGTTTCAACGTGACGAATTGACTATCTCATTTGTTGAAACCTTTTTGAAGGGCCTGTCATTAATTTTAATGCGTATTTAGACTTTTTAGAGAGGTTCCAATGAATTTAAAAATTCTACGACGTAGCGAGAAAGTAATAAAAAGCCAGAGGAGAACAAAGAAATATTTAGGTGTTTTACTTTTTAATGGTTGAGGAAAACTTGATGAAATTATGCTGATTGAGAAATTATTTCGTAAAATAGGACTTAGGTTAGACTGTTTTCAGAACTAGTAGGTAAATTCTAGATAGTAAATACCTAAACTAATTTCTATGGTTTCATTAAGCAAAAATGACGAACTCCCCACTCCTTAATTCTCACTGTCATTATATGGATGAGTATTTTATTTTATTTTATAAAGTAACTAAAGTAACTGTGGAAAATAAATCAAAATCAAAAGTCATTTAATTCAAACTTGGCTGAGAATCAGCACTTTTCGAACGTCAAAATTACAAAAGACAGTCCCCCAAAACGCCCGCCCTTCACCACTTCCTAGTGCTTTCGCTGGGGAGAAGAAGTGGCGCAACAAACTCCCCAGCAGCACAGCTGTCTGTTTAGTAAGAAAATACTTATAATAAATACAATACAAAAAGAAATACTAGTTCAACCGAAAATAAAAAAATATTTTGTGAAAAGGATTTCACGATTTTAGTGTCAAAAGTATTTAATAAAATAGGTACTTATATTAAGATACAACCCTAATTTACGTAAAGGTATTTATTTCTCTATAACGAGGATTCAGCCTTTACCGAGAAATAAATTCACACCATAATAGTATTAACATAGTAGCTTTAAGGTTAGGCAGGTTAGTTTTTTTACTAGTATTTTTTAAAGTATATTAATTACCAAGCGCTTCTCGACATCCAGCTAGAAAGTTTGGCGAGTAAAATTGTAAGAACAAATAGTTATGTATTTGTGAATAATAACAAAAAAATAAAAACTGATTTGCAAAATTTCGTGCTTCTAAATCCAGTTTAGGCTGTGCGATATCTGTCAGTGAATGAATGAATTTAAGATGACTGCTGATTACGGTGAAGGGCAGAAGAAATAGGCAATCAATAAGAAGTTACTCCGCACTGGGCCCTCATGGTGGATTACTTCCCACTCCCTCATAAAGAGAGGAAGCCTTTGTCCCAGCAGCGAGAACATTATAGGCTGATTATATTATGTATGTTATGTAAGAAAATAAAGTCCAGAATCCCTATCATAATCTGTAACGAAAATGTCGATCAAGTAAATAAGATTAGGTGCTTGAAAAACTTGTAGGATCAACTACGCCCATTTCTCAGACTTCTTTTTAGGTCCCTGAAGTCCAGGTCCTTAGAAGTTCTTTTAACATTATTTTTTGTTACTTAGCTCTCGGAAAGCGCCCCAAATAAATTAGAGGCTTTTAATAAAACTTTTTGTAGGTTTTTACTGGAATTTAGTGCGTGTGGGCTTAACCCGCCAACCCGTATTTACGAAGTCACAAACATGAGATACATACTAAGGAAACAGTTAGAAGTAGAACGATATCACTACATAGTATAAAACGAAGTCGCTTTCCGCTGTCTGTCTGTCCCTCTATGTATGCTGAGATCTTTAAAACTTCGCAACGGATTTCGATGTGTTTTTTTAATAGATAGAATTATTCAAGAAGAAGGTTTGTATGTATATTACGAGTACATGCATATTGTAGTAGAGAAAAGCCGAGAAATTCAAAGATTTGTAAAGTGATGTATTACACATATTTTTGTGCGCTTGCATTGCAAACGCTGGGTAAACCTTACGAGATAGATTAAATTAATGTAGGTACTACGGAATTGTATATCTTAAAAAAATATCGATAAAAAGTCCGCGATTATATGTTTATCTCCTAAGGATAACCCACAGTAAATACACACATCAAAAGTGTCTAGGGATCAAGCATTTTTATGCGGATTTCTTGAGATTGAGATGTGGCTTTGTAATAAATTTATGATTTTATAAATTTATATGGATCCTTTTTGGTGCATTTCATAATTTGAATCAGGAACTGTGAATCAAATTCGAGTAAAAGATGAAAATCAGCTGTCAATATTTTCCCTATAAAAACATACAACGCATTGAAGACATTATTAGTGCTACTGGTTCCCTACTACTGATTAAAACCAACGTTATTATGGAGCGGCGACGTCATTTAAGCAGGGAAGAAATGCTCAGAGCCGTGGGAATGATAGAAGCTGGTTCCCGGCAACGTACTGTGGCTTTAGCTCTGAATACAAGTCAGAGTGTTATCAGTCGACTTTGGACACGTTACCGAAGCACTGGTACCGTGGCTGAGCGCCATGGAGGACGGTATCGCTGCACCACACGGAGACAAGACCGATACATTCAAATCTTAACTCGAAGAGCTCCAACAATAACCGCCATTATGTTAGCCGTGAGGCTTCATCACTCTTCAGGGAACTTAATTAGCGACCAAACAGTCAGAAACCGCTTGCATGAAGTGAACCTTCATTCCCGAAGACCGCTACGGGTACCACCTATAGCAATGCACAATCGTAGGATTCGATATCAATGGGCTCTTGAACACAGAAATTGGGCAGAAGAACAATGGCGTTTCGTGTGCTTTTCTGATGAGTCTCGTTTTGGTATTAGACCGGATACAAGACGTATACGACACTGGAGAACCCCTGGACGCCAACAGCGATTAAAATCCTGCCAGGAAGTCCATCCTTATAGTGGTGGAACCATCATGGTATGGGCGGGTATTTGGATCGGCGGAAGAACTGAGTTGATTTGGATCAGAGGCAACCTCAACGCTCAAATTTATGCTGAGACGATTGTATCAGACGTCATCGTTCCTCTACAAGTGCAAATCGGTCCCTTATTTCAGTTAATGCATGATAATGCACGACCGCACACCGCAAGAGTTGTAAGACAGACTCTCGCCGCAGCTAACATCAATGTCCTGCCCTGGCCTGCTCAGTCGCCAGACTTGAACCCGATTGAGCATGCATGGGATATGCTACAGAGAAGAGCTCTGCCGAATATGGAGGGTATCCAGTCGCAAGAAGACGTTTTTTTGTTGTTGCAACGAACATGGGCGGCCATTCCACAGCGTGATTTGGATGAACTCATTTTGAGTATGCCAAACCGATGTTCTTGTGTTGTTAGTGTTCGCGGTAGAAACACGGATTATTAATTGTTTAAGTTACCCAATAAAATTTTAAAGAAAACTGTTATTTCAGTATTTTTTTCGAACTTTTGTGTTAGTGGTTCAAATGTCAAAAATCCCTTTATTAGGAAAATGGCAAATTTCTTTATTAATGCAAAGGTGACTTGGTTTATCGTTACTGTGACAAACGAAAACACTTTATTTGATGAATCCTTAAAGAAAATTTTAATTAATATCAATCAGGAGAAAAGTTATTGCAAGAATATATGTTGATCCCTAGACACTTTTGATGTGTGTAGTTTTATCTTTTACATAATTATTACAAAAAAATGGGTTATTTAGCAAGCTATTTTAAACAATACAGTATTATTCCTTATCCAATTAAAAACATTAAATACGTTGTGCATTTCATGGAGATCAAAATTGCCCTTAACAGCATATCATTAAAATTAATATCTTAGAAGATATCAGAGATTTTTCGGGGACAGAGCGGCTGGCGGGGCGTTAGGTGTTTTGGAGGTCATATATAACTAAATGACTTTAGTATCGTAAATGGTCTTCTACGCTTTAAATTTTATTAAGATTCAGAATAAACAATGCAGATACTGACATGTTACTGGTAGTCAGTTCCTCGAAACTCAAAACATTTATTTTAATTTAAGTAAACCATTTACAGACACTTTTAAGTTGTCAAGGAGTCGGTCAGTCAAAATTATGAAGTTAGTTGCCAATTCTAAAGCTTAGTAGATTTCTATAATAATAATAAAAAATGGTAAAATACCGCATAAACCTTAGAAATAATATAGGCATTACAAAGTATGATGCCTGTACTGGGATAAATCTGTGTCACAGGCGGCATGAGTTCTCACAATCACTATCAGGACAACTGATTTCTTAACAATTGTAACATAAGTTTTAAGAATACTGACATAGTTAGTTAATTTATTATGTTATAATTTACTTAAACAATAATAATTACGGTCTTAAACACCTAAAAAAAGAATGGAGATCCGGGCAAGAACCTCCACGGACACTATTTTAAATCCATTCTGACTACTACCTACTACCTACCTCTCAATATTAATGTCGCTCAGTAGTCGCATTATTGAAATCAGGTAGCAATCTTCCTTGAAAATATATTGATATTCAGACTTGAAGCCGACCGTAACCTAGTTGAGAAAAGGTTAATATTGAAAGATTTACTAGGCTTCAGGAATCAGGCTTTTACTCAGTTAAACCACAGCTCAACGATTCGCAAAATCTGAAACATTAACCCTTTAATCGCTCCTTGAATATTTATACTCACTCAGTGGTCGACTAATTTGCAAGATATTAATCCTGCCAAGAATAATCCCATTAAAAGGATATTACGTTTCCCGTTTTAATTTAATATTACTGAGGTTTTCGTTGGAACTGCATTTAGAACGTTGTTATTAAGTGGGTTAAGACCTCGTGAAAGATCTTTTTGAGTATTTTAGGGTAAGTCTTGCGATTAAGAATTACGGTTTATTTTAATATTGACGTTCAGGGGTATAAGGGGGTTAAAAGAGGTATGGTAAAATTTTGACTTAGTTTTTATGTGGACTGTGGTCTATATTAAAACTTTAATTCTTTTCGCTAATCTTGAATAATATTAGATGAAAATTCTGCAAGATATAAACTTTTGGTCAAGGAAAATAACGTAGATATTATTTATATATTTAAAAAATATATCTATATAAAAGTGAATTATTTTAATGCATGTAATTTAAATAAATCGTTAGGAAATACGCAACAGGATAACTTTATTCGCTTGTCAGATTAACAAAAAGATTTGCCCCGGGTGAGGATCGAACTCACGACCTTAAGATTATGAGACTTACGCGCTGCCTACTGCGCCACCGAGGCCGGTGACTACGTGGTCAAAATAACTGATTACATTAGAGAATGCTTCTTATTTTTTGAATAGTTTGAAAAATGAGTTCACAGTAAGTAAAATGTGTCCTCTACAAAAATATCTACATTATTTTGCTAAATCTAAAAATAAATTTGAAAAAAACCTCACAGCTATCGCAATTATTGTTGTCATATTTAATTATGCACATGACAAAACACCAAAATTATACAAGAAATAAGTTTACACGTTGTGCCATCTATTTAATTTATCTCATTAAGGGCGAATTTCACCAAACTTTTATACCTAGAATAAGTCTTATCCTAAGAATAAATTTTGAATTTTTGACCTTTTTTCCATACTTACTAGAACTGCCAGACGTAAATTTTATTCCACGGATAAAAGATAACTGACTTTGGTAAAATTGAGGGAGTTGGAGAACCGCTGACATTGGTACCCTACAGGTTGACAACCATAAGGTTTCCTATTGTGCATACATGACTTAGGTAGGTACAGTGCACGGTCGTATCACCGACTTGCGAGTGACTTAGACATAACATGAGTGATATATGCTACAGAGACTTAGGTTTGTCCATTTCAATTTATTCTCTTTGTTAGTCTTAAACTAAACTCATTTTAATTTTAATATTTTGTAATTACTGTGCACGCAGCAATGTAAGAGCCAGTCCACACGGCGCGTTGCGTCAGCGTTGCGTCGACGCAGCGCTGCCGTTGCGTTGTTTTACATACAAATAAACATAGTGCGCTGCGTCGTTTGGCCGGCAATGCATTAAAATTCATGCGTTGCGACGACGCAACGCGCCGTGTTGGACTGGCACTAAGCCTGGCTCTTTGTACACACACGTTTTTCTTGTCGTGAAAAAGTACGGTTTATTCGCCGTGTGTAGGCTTGTATGGATCACAATGGAAGCTTGTTGCCATACACGTTTAGCTACGGCGCGGTTTATACGCCGCCGTGTGTAGGCACATTACGTTCGTCAGTGTTGTATAGATCACTATGGAAGCTTCTTGACAGGCACGATTTTTCTCCGGCGCGGCTTAAAGGTACGCCGAACCGTAAAGAAACCGTGCCCTTTACAAAGTACCTAAGCCCTATGGCCCAGGCCAAGCCAGGTTTGGCCTGGTAAGGCCTTACGGGTGTCAGATGCCGCACCCCCTAAATTTAACATCTACTTACCACATGAGTGCAATATACCTAATATCAGCGACCATACGATGAAAAAGTAAACAATGTATGGAACTGATATAGATCAGTATCAGTAGTTTTAACTGAACCTTTCTGTTTTGTGATGAAAGTGTTTGTAGAAATAGGTACGAAACGCTTCATAATCTGAATCATTTTGTAGGATATTACTAATCCATTGCTTCACAAGTCCAAAAAAAAATCTGTTCAACAGCGTAAATAACACAATGAATGTTGCTGAACTGTCAAAATGAAAGTCATTCCTACTGTTAGTGTGTTACGCAATTACCCCGATGTCTGTACCACCTCTATGCACTATAACCGCATCATATCCACTACAGCACAATCGCAAGACAACAAGGTCTCTGTTGTACACCTACTCCAGTACCTTCACCCTTATGAATTACAGTCAAGTCGTGAATGCATTACATTCGAAGTTGCGCCTGTCATCTAGCTACATAACTCACGGAGATACTGCCTGAAATTATGTTACACCACATTAAATTAAATGGCCTGTGTAACCTATTGTAATTTTTGCACTGCATTAATGTAAAATAAAATAAATCACGCCTGTTTTCCCCAGAAAGTAGATGAAGAAAAAGAAGAAATAAAAAAATAGAAGGAGAAAGTAGAAGGGTTAGGTAGTAGAAGTGAAGTACACGTCACCCACATTTCGCGCTTAAAATTCAAGTCCGTGCCCGCGTGGGCGAGCCGAGCACAAATACAAACTTCGGGCTGCCACCGAAAAATTCCAGATGGAAAACCCAACAACACTGCTCGACCCGTGATTCAAATCCCTTTCGTGTAAGTTAACATATACAAACCATGGAGACGACAATACGGCTATAAGTTGAACGGCTTATATCTAATGACGTTCCCAATCTGCATCCCAAAATTAAATCTAATATATCCAATAGTTTAGTCACTATAGCTACTTAGTCAAAGATTGGCAAAACCCATAGTCGGACCATGGCTGTTAATTAGTTTGTTAGAAAAAATCACGTTTTTGATTTCGATATTAGGATTTATTTGATAGTTCATAAGGCGAAAGCGCCAGGAAGCCCGAGAACATAAATTTAATAAGAATATATCTATGCCCGAGAATTTTTTTTTTACGTTTTCTGCAATTTGCTTTTGATTAAAAATGATTCGCGACCTTAACAAATAATTATGTATTTACATAATTATAATCATTAAAGTCATCAACACAACCCTCTAAAACCAAGTAATCCTACTGAATGACTATTTCATGAAATCTTGACATTTTAGAATTATACTAACTTAACAAGTTGTATTACTGATTCTAATGATTATAATTCTGTAGATACATATTTGTAACTTAGTACTGACCAGCAAATTGCAAAAAACGTAAGAAAATTTGAATTTAGTGGGCTACCTTAGCGCTTCCCTATCCATTACTACCACGGAATACCTTATTTATCTATTCCGTGATTACAACTGCCAGTGTTTGCATTTGTTGCTTTCCGTACGTCCGGCGCACTATATAACTGTCATTCTCATTTACATCTTTGCTTTTTGGATAAGCATTTTTACTCGGCAAGCATAAGCATTTTTGGATGAGCAGCTGTTTTCCTATCTGTCGTGCTGACTGCTTATCTACGCAACAATGGACGAGGTCATTATAATAGGTGACTTGTGGGTTTTGTCAAGACGTTAGGAAGATTTGATATCCCATATTAATCATTGACAGGTTTCATACGACGACGCGACGTACGGCATTTCATACAAACTTTCAAGCCCTTGTTTTTCGAAATGAGTGAACCGATTTTAATGAAACTTCATACGCATAAGCAGAATACAAAGGTCTAAAAAGTAACTTAAGAACATTTTCACCAAACCTTTGTAAAAATTAACATGTTTCTAATTACTTACATCATTACGTAGATATGCCCGGCTAGCTCAGTCGGTAGAGCATGAGACTCTCGTGGGTCCGAGCCCCACGTTGTGCGAAACTTTTTGAAAAATATTGTTTTCCTGTTAAAATTCTAGCTCAAAATATTTTATTTCCCATACAAACGTACAGACGCCAGCACATCAAGCTACCAGAAACTGTAAAATTTTCCCAATCAACTTTGAACCTTAAGCTTTAGCGATAAAGTTGAAAATCCATTAAAGAAATTTGACAGAGCTTCATGTGCTGGCGTCTTTCTCTTTGGTACATAGGCACTATGAAACGGCCGACAAGTAACTCTTTGGGTACACTTTTTTTTAATAATTTGCTTTTACCATGTTTTCCTAATATCGACTCCGTATAAATGAAGACTCCTTTTAATAAAAATCTTAGAGAATAAAGATTCTTGATTTTAATTTATATTGATTTTAATTAATATAATATTGTAAATGATTTTAATGAATTTACATTACAATTTGAGTTTTTGTATTATTTCAGATAATTAATTGTAGTTTTATTTTTTATTAATTGTGCTATGTATTTTAATCTTTGGTTACTGACATCATTTTTAAGTAAACTAACATAAATTATGGGTGTCTGAAATAAATAAATAATAATAATAAAGGTTCTTTCTTTCCAGCTTTCTGTTTACACCCCATGTATCAAGTTTACTAGATACACATTACATTTATTTGAAAAACCGTCCCTTCCAAAACGTCCCGAGTTCTATTTATTTTCTTTTCTTGTTATTCGTACCGGAACGACTTCCGATAGCTTTTTGTTTTTTTCTGAATGATGTAGCGCTTAGTAAGTCATTTGGAAACGTTGATACTGTTTGTAACATTTTAGGAGTTTGATAATTGTTTTGTTGGACTAAAGCTAAAAAAAAACCGGGCAAGAGCGAGTCGGGCTCGCGCACCGAGGGTTCCCTACCATCATATTTTTAAATTTTCATCAGGGGAGGCCTATATTTGTCAGAGAATTTTAACACTGTGCACTGCGGTGTAGAATATTGTAGTTTTATGTCGGCGCCATCTCTTGACCGATAGTAGAACTAATGTAACTTTTGTTGACAATTTCTGAAAAAGTGTGATATTTAAAGACTTCGTTTTAGTTTTCCTGTAATCTTTACATAAATTTCTATCACATAGAATAATTTCAGATTTTTCTCTTTGCAAATTTCAGAGATAAGGGGGGGAACGGTATTTTTTTTAAATTTTTCATCAAAAGTCGAAAACTGTGCAGCCTAAAACAAAAAGAAAAAAATTGAGAATGTGCAAACTGCGCTCTTTCATATGATATCCCACATGCCCTAGTAGCCCCACTTAGAATTTTTCAGACCCCGGTCTGTCCCTGTTGCAAGAAATATACATACATTTTTATTTCTTCCTTATTTGCAAAATTGTTGGGCAAACGTCGTCTAAAACTACTGAAAAGAAGAAGAAAGTTGATAGCATTAGTAGTTCTTGAGATATCCAGCTGTGACAGACAGACAGATTCAAAAAAATAGTTGTAGTGCAGATCCAACTGAATAGACAGAAAGCCAAAACCACCATACTTGGAAAACGCTAGGAAACAAAAGATATAAAGCTTCTATGCGATAGATCTAGCTATATACGTATAGCTATATATCTAGCTACGTATATATATATCTAGCTATATATATATACGTATACAATCTACACCAATCATTTCAAGTTTACCCATGTTGTTAATTCACGTTCGTCCAAACACACACGTCTACAATATAATAATTTAACCACAAACCCCAGTACAACTTCGTGAAACTTGCATTCATTATTGCCGAAAAAGCATATTATCTAAGATAAACGCAAGCGTGCACTAACGACTCTTGAAGTTTCTCCGTAATTTGCCGCTTAAGGTACGGTTCCTTTGTCGCGCGGATGTTAGGACCAAAAGCTTGAGAATCATAGCAAGCCTAATGGTAGCTTGTTTATATTTTTGTTTATCTACACTAAAGTTATAAAGAGGTAAAGTTTGTACGTTTGTATGTAGGGGTAATCTCTGGAACTACCAGTCGGATTTGAAGAAATATTTTGTGGTACGGAACCCTTCGTGTGCCAGTCCGACTCGCACTTGGCCAGTTTTTTTGTTTATTAACTTCTTCTTTGGTTGTATTTATATCTGTGGTATTTATGATGTACAGACGCCAGCAAATCAAGTTACTACAATCTGTCAGATTTATTTAATAGATTTTCGACCTTTTTGCTAAAGCATAAGGTTCAAGGTTGATTGGGAAAATCTGACAGTTTCGGGTAGGTTGACCTGCTGGCGTGCGTACCTACATAATAAAGAATATTCTATATTCTATTGACAACCCTAAACATTCATTATTTTCATGATCAAGTTGTGAAAAGTAAACCATCGTCACAATGGCTTCAGAAGGAAGTTATAATTATTACCCTTTAATATGATGTAATGTAACTCGATGAAAAACAAACTCATAATTTTGTAACTAAGGAGCTGTAATAACATTGTTATGCCGAACAATCGTATATTAAAGAGCTCATATTCAAGGCCGGAAATGAAAATATTTTTATCTTTACTAAAAAGACAAAAGAGAAAAATAACATACAATAATAAACCGTTTGTCTTATGTAAATTGTATATTTATAAATAATACATAGCTGATGCCTAGCCCAACTACGAAACGTACTAAAAAAACTGGCCAAGTGCGAGTCGGTCTCGCACACGAAGGGTTCCGTACCACAAGGCAAAAACGCTGAAAAAAACACGATTGCTGTATGGGAGCCCCCATAAATATTTATTTTATTCTGTTTTTAGCATTTGTTGCTATAGCGGCAATAAAAATAAATCATCTATGAAAATTTCAACTGTCTAGCTATCACGCCCAAAGCGCCCCCGCCCCTCCATCCCACCGCTCACATACCTATGGCGCGGCCAACTATGGTCAGACTTTTAATTAGTTGCAGTAAAATGACAGTTCTTAATAACTCATTTCGGACTGAGTTTAGAGATATGCATGTCAAATAAGTTTCGTTTGTTACACTATTCTGTACTAGAAAAACAAGATTTGGTTGATGGCCGCAAAAGAACAAAAAGACACCAATTTCAGTCATTTAAGTAACACATAAGCTGTCATTTTACTGCAGCTAATTAAAAGTCTGACTATAGTTCCGTGCGGACTATAGTACCACAATTTGACATGGAACGTGGTACCTACATAACCTCCACAGCCCAGTAACACAAACCATCTTGGCAAATCATTTCATATTTTTTTGTAAGTTCTCGCCATAAAAATAAACCTATTGTCCGTTCCTAAACACAAAAAACAGATTCATGCTTACCAATCGTATCTTTTTGAAATGGTCCTTTGAAACGATTCTGTAGGCAATTTTACGCTCTTATGAGATGAAAGGGGTTCTCTACGCTTTGATAATATTATGAAGGAAGATACAATAACTTTCACTACCTGCCAAAATATATCACAAAGTTGTAGCATCAATGACTATAAATAATACTAGCTGCGCCCCGCGGTTTCACCCGCGTAAATGTCAATCCCGTCGGAATATCGGGATAAAAAGTAGCCTATGTGTTAATCCAGGGTGTCAGCTACCTCCATACTAAATTTTATCAAAATTGGTCTAGCCGTTTGAGCGTGAAGAAGTAACAAACATATAAACACATACACACACAGTCGCAAACTTTCGCCTTTATAATACTTTACCATCACTCACGTAGGTATCGGATAGACATTAAAACCGAGTACATCCCGAGGACAGCCGAACACATCCGAATGTAGCGCGGTGTCGGTTACGGTAACAGTGACGCGAGTTCAATGGTTTTTTCACATCTCAAAAAATGCCCAACACGTGTAAAGAAGTTTTTACTTCAAAAATCTGTAAAATCGGTGGAAACATGGAGAAACAACACGCTTTAAAAGTTTTTGGAAGGGGTAACTCCCGTCCTTACCCCGCGGTACAGGCAATGTATGGCGCTTGTATGAAGTTACATAGTCGTGACGTCACCTCTGTGATGGTGCTATCTTTGTCTAGCAGTATTTTTAAAACGTTTTTGACATTTGAAACAACTTCAACATGATTGTAGGTACAACACCTTGTAATTTGCCGGCATAATGGTACCAGGAGCTTTTGGCGCGTGGCCAAAATCGAAACTAAAGCCGCCATCTTTTTTTTTTTCAATACATTTTACTAAACAATATCACAAAATGTCATTCAAGCGCCAAAAGATTGTAGCACTAGGCTGTAATTAAATTTTTCAGTAGTGCCATGATAACCTTTGGTAGTTTGGTCCTAGACTGTATAATCTATGGTTTGGTCTCTTGAAGTAATAGGTATTAATTGTCTAATACTATAAAACAAAATTGTGCTGATTATTATAGGATGCCTACTAAAAGTTCCAAATGGAACATACTTTTTGTTTCAATAATATATTTTGTTATTAGTTCCGTAGTATTTTGATTATGATATGATATGATTTATAGCTAGCTATGTTTTTGTAGAGTATACATCAAACAAAAGAATTCCTTGTAGGCTAATGAACAATACTTTTGTAATAAGATGTTATTTCATAAATAACCTTGGTAACAGATGATAACAAGTACAGTTTATTTTTTATTAGTAGTAAGGTAAAAATAATGTAGCAGAAAAAATATTTTACAAAAAGTTTCGCCCAACGTGGGGCTCGAACCCACGACCCTGAGATTAAGAGTCTGATGCTCTACCGACTGAGCTAGCCGGGCATGATATACATCAGTTCAAAGTACTAACAACTATGTCACGTTTTTATAAAAGTATTTAAAAAAACTCGAATGACATTGGAACTAACAATAAAAGTAAACAGTTTTTATCCACGAAACGGCGCGGCACCGCAAATAAATCATGGAGGTGTCCAAATAACAATAGGGAAAACCAATGAAAATAAAAACAGAATTGACCATTCACTTCGCACCACATTGTGACGTTTCAGTGACACTTTGGTTCAGAGTTAAGAGTGGAAAATTCTTGTAATTTTAAGATCTTTCACAGTCTGATCACAGTCTCAATCTGTCAATAACCTACCTCTAATTTCCCTACATTTTGACAAGTTTTTGACATTTGTTTGTCGCCGAGATGAGACTGCGACCAGATTTTGAACGTTTTAAATTACGAGAATTTGCTATTTTTTTTTTTTTTTAGGTTGGGAAACCATCAAATGACCCATCCCGCTCTGGGCCGAGCGGAAGGGAGTGTCAGACTCACCCGTGTTCCTTCCTTAGCCCTTTATGTTCCGGGCCAGCGGTAACCCTTTCGGACAATCCCGCTGACCACGAGAATTAGCCTTCAGATGAGTAGCACTATAAATATAGTTTTTAGAATACTATACTTATTGTAATCAACTTCACATAGGTAATTATGGTACTAGCTTGTGCCCGCAACTTCGTTTGCTTGAAATTTCTTGTTCCCCAGGCCTCCACCCCGTCGCATCGCCTCCCCGCGCTATTTATTCGTTTTCGCTTAGCGTTCTTTCTTACTTTTTCCCTTTTTGCTCGGATCCTAAGCACCCTGGCGTGATGTTAAATAGCCCATAGCCTTCCTCAAGAATTGGGCTATCAAAAGCATAAAGAATTTTTCAAATCCGACCAAACAAACATGCAACTCTTCAGCTTTCTTTTTTTTAAACTAATTATTATATAATATAGAGATATAGATAATTATTGTACCTACTATCTATACAAAATATTTTTAAAACATTTTAAACGAGTAACGATGGAGTTTCGTGCCCATTCTTCTCCATACGAAACAACCTTTTGGAAAGGGGGACTAGAATCAATTCTATTTTATAATGTAAATGTTGACGAAGTACCTTTTATGTGCCTATTTGAAATAAATGCTTTGACTTAGTTTGTAAAGTCAGGGAAATTGATTGTTAAGCAAAACGACTAGGTACCTGATCAAAAGAGACTGACCTCTGAGTTTATTTCGGCCTCTGTTCTCAAAGCGATGATTGGCTTGTAAAAGTTTTTGTACAAACCTACTTACAGATTTTTTTTTTTTATCTTTTTATATAAAACGTTGCCCCACGCTAGGAATTTCTCCTGCATTGTGGGTGCGTTTACAAACATTTAAACTCACATACACAAACATCCAGACCCGGAACAACTAAGTACTTGTAGGTCATACAAATATTTGTTCCGTGCGGGAATCGAACCCGCGACACGCAGCGCAGCAGTCAAATCATTTGTCATTTACCGAATAGAATAAAAGTTAGGTTGAAGCAAAGAATAGCTGCTACTACATTAGGTAGTTCATATCCGATAATTTATTGATTTTTGCGACCGCACTAAGTATATGGGTTAAATTAAATTATCTAGCGAAACTCCGCAGACGTGAAAGGTCGGTAAAACCAAACATAAATTATTTTGATAAAAAAGATTGGGTCATGAACCTGAAATAATTATCAGTTTAAAAAATCTGTATTTTTGTGAACTTCACAGGCATGATGGGTATCGAGCTATCGACATTTTAAAACAATAAAAAAAAGAAAACTTAAATCCCAACTCATACTTCAAGTGACAACAATGCCAGCGGTCGTTGACACCAATAAAAAATAAAAATAAAATCGTGTTATTTTAATGTCATCGTGCTTAGATACCCATCACGTCTGCAAGTTTCGCTTGCTAATTTAATTTGACCTTGTGTAACAGAAGAATAAAAAGCGCAATAAAAGACAAGAAATAGTAATTGTATTACCCAAAACCATTATAAGATGTCATAGGCAGTTCGTTTTACCAATGAATGTAGTCAATAATAAACAAGTAAGAGGTAGGTACTAGAAATTATGAAAACAACCCAATCACGAGCCAAAAATGATACCGAGAAATACCGAAATTCGCGCATATCAGCTTTCTGTCAGGCCCACTAATAAAGCGAAATGTTTAGTCAATTATTTGACGTAAGTAATGATCTCTCATTTATTAAAGAGCAAGATACAATCATACGGGGGAAAGAGATAGAGAAACACGGTTAGCAGAACTTACAACATTACGGTATTTAAGTAACCCCCAAAACTTTTATGTTAATTATTACATTTTATGTTTTCCTGTTTTCATTAGTGAATTGAGTTTATTACCTAAGGTGTGTCGGTTGTTTGAACGTAATTTTCGTAGTAGGCGCCATTTTTATTACGTCACGAATTATAGTCCTTCGAGCCGTGTCCGAAACAAGTACCTACCTCATGTTGATGTCGCTAATCATTAAATCGAATGTGTGAGTTCCTTGATATCTTTTTCGTTTTCTCTATTTTTATCTCTTTTTATTTTTAAATAATCTCTAATCTCTTCCTATACAGCTGAGAGAAGTAGGTATCTCATAATGAAATTTTGATGATGGCAAATGGTTTAGTAAAGTAATTATAATCCTTAAGGCGAATTCGACTAAACCTTAATACCTTGTAAATTCTTCTCTTCAAAACTTATTCGCAGGATATAAGTTTTATCCCACGGGTAAATTTTGAAGAAGAGAATTTCGTCAAATTTGACAAGTAAACGAAATAATTCTACACTGCTAAATTACCAGAGCTAACTCCAATCATTATAAACCGGGCGACCCACGAGTTTTATAAAACATCAACTTCAGCTAGTTTTATTTCTACACACCCTGCAGTTTGCTCGTAAAATATCCTAATACACAATACTGTCAAATTTTAACCACAGTAGAGGGAAAAATACGTACGTATTTTTTGTTTAACCTTATTGTCTCATTAGGCTGAAGTGGAATTGGGCGGGGCATGTATTCAGCGGGGCAAATTGCGTAACACACCAACAGTAGGAACGGCTTTCATTTTGACAGTTCAGCAACACTTATTGCGTTACTTACGTTGTTGAGCAGACAAATTTTTTGAACATATGAAGCAATGGATTAGCAATATCCAAAACAATATAATAATGACAATAACGTACAATATACAATAACACAAAATAAAATTGACGGTGTAATAGAAATATGAATTATATTGGGAAATATATACCTATAACCGATCCTCTTAAAACTAATTATTGACCTTCTAATTATGAACGCTTTTCTAAATTACACCCAAGCGAGTCACTGATCCAAGTTGGTTGCAGGTACTGGGATGTTTAGTAATTTTAGGACCCAAAAATAGTAATTATTTGAGATTCACAAAAAGAGGCGCAATCATTTTAGTGTTCAATAATATTTTTAACAAAGCAAAATCAGCATTCAGTTCAATTTACCATTGGTGAAAACCATCGTCGGCACTAGTTGTCTGGCATTTTTGCTGAACTGGGCTTTCTTGGCGCAGCCGTGAGGCACACTTTCCTCCTAATTTCTTACATCGCACTTGACACTTTTTATTTGTTTTTCTTTTATTATCTGGCGTACATATTATATGGCGTGACTTTTAGTCTGTGCTAAATAGAAGTTTTTTCTATCCTTCTTTCAGACTCGAGATTCGATTCAATACATGCCAATTATATTTCCTTGCATATAAAACAGCTTGTTTTGCAGGAGCCTTTCTGCACAAACACAAAGTCACCTGCGCACTACTGCGGTGTCAAAATTTACGGCTGCAAAATGAACGCGGTTGAAATGCAAAATGCTACCCGCTTTATATTTAATGAGGAAAAACGTATGCACGCAGGACAGGAGACCGCATAAGGAATAAACAGTTGTGTTTGTGTAAATGGTGTGAAACAACTGTTCTGATAAAATTATAGAGTGAAATCCAAATTACAAAGGTAAGTTCTTGGGCTGACAGACACCAGCGATGTAATTGCGCAACACACTAATAGTAACAACAGCTTTTATTTTTACAGTTCATCAACATTCATTAGATTATTTACGTTGTTGAGCAGACAAATTTATCGAACATATGAAGCAATTGATTAGCAATATCCTTCAAAATGTGATTAGTAGTGTATTACAAAATGAGGGTGTAGACATCCTTGATTGCGTGGACTTAGAAGTTTAATTTTTTCACTGCTTCAAGGGATTTGATTGGGATTGATTGTATTTGATATTAATTTCAACTTGATAACTCCACGCGTTCCTGAGAAAAAGGGTCTTGACAGATGGACAGACGGACAACGAAGTGATTTTATAAGGTTTTTCCTTTTGAGGTACGGAACCCTAAAAAATCGAATCGTAAAACAATACCTAAAGGTTTGCTATGATATTGTAGATATCTGTAATCTACTAGTGGGTTGGGGTAAGTTTGGCTCTGGGATGAGACCGTACAAATCAAATTCCCGGCTTATTTGGCAATATTTTATAATGCGGATAATATTGAATCGTGCGCCATTTTATTCTGCCCCAAGGGATTTTTTTTTTGTAATGAATTGCCACAGAATTTGATTCATAATGGTCTTATCCCAGCGACGAACTTACCATACCTTACATAATAAACATCTTCAATATTTTCATTAATTGACTGACAACGCACAGCCTAAACCGTTACATTTCAGACAAGTTTTGTACAAGAGTTCCTTTTATAACGAAGTCACAAAGGACTTTATAAAAATGTACTCTCTAAATGGGTTAAGTTGTAAACTTGTAAGCCGATGGAAAACCATATTGGACAAACGGCTTTTTTAAGGTGCTCCTTCACTTGGAGCATTCGCCTGTAATGTAACGTTACAGATTCATGCATAATATATTATTATAATTCTAAATATTATTATTATTTTATATTTATTATTTAAGATTGTTTTTTTAGAATATGTCATGTATGTTTAGGTTAAGGTATTTATTTATGGGCCTGCGTCGCCTGAAATAAATAAATAAAAATTAATTACATTGGTGAGGGAAGAGAACCATGCATTACAAGTGCGCAACTTTATGATACAATGGTTGATTCTTTGTAAAATAACCAAACCGCATGTATTTCGTCGGTTTTAAAATAATTCATGGCACCGATATCGTTTCTTCTGTTTTTTTTTCGTAAATAACAATGTCGAATTAATAGTCATATTAATTAGCATTCCATAATGTTATAGAGGTGTTACAATGGCTTAAAGCTAGAGTCTGTCTATTGAAAGCTGAGAGTGAAAATGAGCAACAAATTAAAAAAAAATAGGTTGTGTAGGATCCAATAGGAAAAAACATATTTGATACTTGAATATCTTAAAATTTCTTGAATATCTTAAAATATATTAAAATTTCTATCAAATATGTTTTTTCCTAGTTGATCCGGGGATACACGACCTATTTTTTTTTAATTTGCCGCTCATTTTCACTCTCAGCTTTCAATAGACAGACTCTATTAGCTATTATTGCCGCGCTCAGCACATCGACCGCTTCGTCTGAAATTGTGAAATCAACTAAATGCTCAAAATCGAATCTAATGTTACATTACAGGCGAATGCTTGTCAGTCAGGGAGGCGGTATTGTAAAGTAAAGCTCAAAATCGAATCTGAAATATTACATTACAGGCGAACGCTCCAGGTGATGAGCAGCTTTATAAAAACGGAACGCTCCGCGTTTACAAAAATAGTTTTTGTGACCATGTGAAATAAACGTTGTTTTTTTTATATTTTTTGGCAAACAGACAAAAACTGATAGCAGGTAGCAGAAGTGTCATTATAACACTGTAAGATATGCCCGGCTAGCTCAGTCGGTAGAGCATGAGACTCTTAATCTCAGGGTCGTGGGTTCGAGCCCCACGTTGGGCGGAACTTTTTGCAAACAATTTATTTTGAGAAACTAAAATTAGCTGACATAATGTATTTAATTGCAATGTGTTTAATTGGAAACGAGTTTACGATAGTTCAACACGACATGTAAAGTCTTCGTGCTACTCTTTAATATATTTACACGAAAAAATTGGCTACGTAAGCTTTAAAAAATATTATATGTATAAAAGTCATCCAAGATGGGCTCGTGGTTAAATAATTACAGCCGCACAGGTCGATCGACGGTTAAGCTACGCTTCCCGAGGCCTGTCCGAGGATGGGTGACCATCCATTTCACATCGAGGCCCCTCTGTACCTCGGAAAGCATGTTAAAGCTCTAATTCCGGCTGTCGTTTGTAGGTCTTCATCAGTTACGGGTAGACAGAAGCACGAAAGTCTGACCACCATCTTACTAAGGGGTATCGTATTACCCAGTAACTGGGTTGTGGTGGTCAGATAGGCAGTCACTCCAAGATAAATACTGGTATCCAGAGCTGCATCCAGTTAGACTGAAAGTCAACCCCAACATAGTTGGGAAATGGCTAGGCAGATGATGATATGATTTAAACATCATCCAAATAACACATTTTTACCCGGAAAATAAGTGTAATTTTCTTAAAAATCAGCAACTTTTGTTATATTTATAACGGTGTATCACATCACACTAATATTATAAAGGCAAAAGTTTGTGCGTGTGTGTGTGTGGGGGGGTGTGTTTATACAAGGTGTTAGTGTATTAACCCAAAACCTTTTAAGAGGTCATTGTACTCATCAATAAGAACAACTTTTACTATGGGAACAAACCTGAAATCGCAAAAAAAAAATCAGCTGTTCCCTACATTTATGTTCGCAACTCGTCAAAATGTAGGGAACAGCGACGACCTTGTGAAGGCCGCAGGAACCCGTTGGATGCGAGAAGCACAGAACCGGTCGAAGTGGAAGTGCTTGGGGGAGGCCTATGTCCAGCAGTGGACGTCTTTCGGCTGAAATTATGATGATGATGATGATGCTGACAATGATGAGTACAATGACCTCTTAAGAGGTTTTGGGTTAATTCATTAACACCCTGTATGTTTGTTTCTTCTTCACGCTCAAACGGCTGGACAAATTTTAATAACATCTTGTATGGTGGTAGTTGACACCCTGGATTAACATATAGGCTACTTTTTATCCTGATATTCCCACGGGATCGACACTTATGCGGGTGAAACCGCCGGCCGCTGTTAGTTAATAATAATTATGGGCCCCACGACACACGTTACCTCGTTTATACAATCGTTAATGGTAATGATGTTTGGACTTTAAAAGACACCATTACGTCTGAGTTTGTTTCGACATTTCGTCTCAGGGCCGGCCCGATCAGTCAGGTAGGAAATCGGGGATCTAGTTTTTTTTTTTAATATTGATGTGTTAAAAGATCTACTTACTAAAATAAATATTTCTTTTCATTTTGTTAGTAGTTTTGTAAGTCTTCATCATCTGCTGGATATAGGCCTCCTCCAAGCATTTCCACTTCGACCGGTTCTGTGCTTCTCGCATCCAACAGGTTCCTGCGGCCTTCACAAGGTCGTCGGACCACCTTGGTTGCGGGAGGCCTTCCAAGACTACGTCTTCCGGTACGCGGTCGCCACTCCAGAACCTTTCGGCCCCATCGGCCATCTGATCTGCGAGCAATGTGCCCTGCCCACTGCCACTTAAGATTGCCAAACTCTTCGGGCTATGCCGGTTACCTTGGTTCTCGTGTAGCCGTTCAGAATTACAAACCAGTAGCATTACCTACTTATGTAACATACTTAACACTATGTATTTCCGAAATAATAACTGCCCCGTCGGTCTCGTGGTCACAAGCGCAACTGCTGTGCGTGGGGTCCTGGGTTCAATTCCCGGGTTGGGCAAAGTGTTATTGAGTTTTTCCATTAGGAATTTCTTGCCCAGAGTTTGTAAGTTAAGCGTTGTGACACCCCCGTGGATCGGAAAGCACGTTAAGCCGTTGGTCCTGCACCTGATCTCTCTCCGCTCGTGTCGAATTGCCGTCCCATCGGACTATGAGAGTGAGGGAAGAGAGTGCACCTGTGTCTGCGCACAGAGTTGTGCACTGTAATATCATCCGCGCCGAAGGCTAGCCTCCGTTGAGATTGGCCGCCATGGCCAAAATACGACCTGGATGACTTTACTTTATTTCGAAATACATGTGTGGTCCTTCCATCCGAAATGATTAAAAGTTATGCACGATTAAACCGTTTACTGTGTTATTAAAGTTAAATATGCTAAAACAAACAAGAATATTTAAATCTCATAAAAACCAATACTCACCCTTGTTTTTTTATGTTTTTTTACCTTTTGGTATTCGCTCAAAGCGATCCCCAAAAATCAAACAAGAAAATGGCTGAAAATGTCCCAACTCGATTGACATGCAATGGCTCAATTAACTCCTCCATTCCGGTTGTAACTGGATATTTTAAAGGTTTTATTGACAATTGCCGAATAACGGTTTATCTCCAAAATGCGAGTAATTTTACAGAAGGACCACTTTTCTATATTGCGTTGACAGCATAGCTGAAGTATACCATAATAGTGTTTATAGCTCTACTAAACTCTACTAAAGGACTACTAAAGTCACAAAAAATCATGACTGAAGTGCGGGTTTTGGTCACACAGTGCTATAAACTTATTTAGAAAACTAAGTAGGATTTTTCAGATTTAATAAAATAGACTAGGCATCAAGATGTCTTTACTTTTAAAAATTATAAATTACCTCGATTTGAGAACCCATACAAATGGTTTTTAGAAACCTTGGCGTTAAGGGAGCTGGCATTGTGTTTTGCGAGTTAATTTTGTGCTCCTCCTAACATTTCATTACAAATTGAGCACGTACCTAAAGTATTGGCGTTTGTTAGAACAGTTCCACTCAAAGCTGCAATTGCTCTTTCTTCAAAGGGCCCTTCCAATATTGTTAGACTCGCTCAATATATTAATAACTAGCTGCGTCCCACGGTTTCACCCGCATAAGTTTCGATCCCGTGGGAATATCGGGATAAAAAGTAGCCTATATATTAATCCAGGGTGTCAGCTACTTCCATACAAAATTTTATCATAATTGGTCCAGCCGTTTGAGCGTGAAGAAGTAACAAACATATAAACGCACCCCCACACGCGCGCACACACACACTCACAAACTTTCGCCTTTATAATATTAGTGTGATGTAATGTTTGGACTTTAAAAGAGACCATAACCTCTCGAGTTTTTTTTGGCATTTCTTCTCAGGGATAGGGTCAGCTAGAAAAAGCAAGCGCCATCTAGTTTACAAAAAATTGTCTTGTTTTTTTAATTACTAACATTAGTTAAGTTCATAAGCTAAATTCTTGTTACTAACAACCTTGCCTTGGCACTTTTTTGTCTGAAATAAATGATTTTTATTTTATTATTATTTAAAAGTGTCTTAAAAGATCTACTTACAGAAAGAATCTTCATTTCATCATTTGACTTTATTAATATGGTCCTTCTGCAATTTATTTTACATGATTTACCCGGTCGCTCATTTCAACTGAGTTACATATCATAAAACATAATTATGTTTTAATATGCCATTTCGGATTTAACGCTTGAAATTAAGGATGGAATTAAGCGAGTTTTATATGTCTATTTCTGGCGTTTTTGTCGTATTTCATTGTTGTTTCATATGAGTACCTAAATAGAGCCCCAGCGCTGGTGTTGACGTGATGACGTCAGCCAGTGCAGCATACGATTAATGACTATTTGACGTCGTTTAATGACTATTTAGACAATTTGCTTCAAAACTGCTTCGATCAAAACAATAGTAGGTAAATACACAGATCGAAGAACAATAAATACCTACATCAAAAGCCAAAAGAATGATGGTCACTCCCCTAATGAGCCAACAAGGAATACATACAGTAATGTTATCGAACATCGAATACCGCCAGTCATCGCTGGAGATCGTGAACGGACAGAAATTAAACTTTTTGGCAGCGTCAGAGGGTTGCGGAGAATGAGTTAAGAATAAAAGAGGGGAGATGTGAATTTTTGAAGGGGCTCGTTTTATCTCGTCATCATACTCCTGCATTATACCAATTTACTCAAAATCAAAATATTTTATTTCACATAAACCTACATGGGCACTTATGAAACGTCAGAAGCTAGGTGCACGGTTCCAATTGGTCGTTTCCTATGCAGAAGAACCGGCAAGAAACTTGGCTTTTACAATGTTTCTGGGAGGACAGCGTAGGCCTGTCAAAGAGTACCAGGTACTTGATAAAATAAAAAATGGTCTACAGATCTAAAGTCTACAAAGCCTACAAAGTCCTCACATTTACAAGATAAGAATCTATCAAAAGGATAAATAAAAAATAAAAACCTACTAAAACCAAGTGATATGATTCCCATTACAACCACTAATAAAGAGATGAAAAATTTGAATTGTCTGTATAGGTATAATGTCTAGTAGGTACTAGCGGTTGGTGCAGCATATTATTTTCTTTCCCTAGTCCGTATTATCTATATTACCTACTTTGGTCCTCCCCTTTTTAAAACGCTTTTATTAGCTTTACTTGTAACTATGTAAAAAATATTCGAAGTCAATTTTAACCTACTTCTAATTGTCGTATCGAAACGAAACTTTGTAAGTTTAGGTAGTTCGGAAGACAAAACTGTAATACCATGTCTTTGAGCTGATCTGATGATGGAGCCAGGAGATGGATAGTGGAACTCTTCAGTGGCTACTAGTAAACCCTTTGAGTTTACTAGTAGCCCGTAATCGTCATAACTTCGTTGACTTTATAGTTATTAACACAATGAAGAATATTACTATTTATATAAACAAAATACCTATGTAAGTAGTTTAAAAAACACTAAAAAACATCATTTATCACGCACTGAAAATTATAAAATAATTTAATTGACTTAAATCGTGATAAAAGCGTGTTTTATTTTATTTTTACCGACTTCAAAAAAAAAAGGAGGTTATCAATTCGATACGTATGTATGTAATATTATTGGAATTGCATTATATTCACATATGATGATCTATTAGGGCTTCCAAACAAATATACAAAATTTCATAGACGTATGTATGTATGTATGTATGTATGTATGTATGTATGTATGTATGTTTGTCCACGCATATCTCCGGAACTATTAATCGGATCGTGACCATTTTTTTTTTATTGGCTTACATTTTCTTCAACTTAGGGAACAGTGCAAGTTTCATCAAGATCGATTCAGTAATTTTCAAGATATGGACTAATACGTGTAAGTGTGACGGCCTGGCTTATTGATAAGAGCTACGGGTGTAGTGTCAAAGGGAAAACATCTCAAAACCTTGGTCAAATACTAGTGCAAAAACTAAAAATTACGAAATAAAAAGTAATTTAAAAAAATTAAACCGACTTCAAAAAGAAATTAACTCAAAATTATGAAATAACTTTAATTTCGGAAGTCGGTGGCATAAAACTATAAAAAGTAATTTAAAAAAATTAAACCGACTTCAAAAAGAAATTAACTCAAAATTATGAAATAACTTTAATTTCGGAAGTCGGTGTCTTGGGATCTGTATTTTAGTTTTATGCCACCGACTTCCGAAATTAAAGTTATTTCATAATTTTGAGTTAATTTCTTTTTGAAGTCGGTTTAATTTTTTTAAATTACTTTTTTTTATAGTCACTACTACATACTCAAAGCATTCGTGACTGAAAATGTAAGTCTTATTGTTCGCACTGTGGTTTTCTTCACTCTAAGTCAGAAGCTACACCCATCTACAAACAGCCCGAGGCAAGGGCAGCTTAACCCCGCAAATGGATCCAACCACAAGATTGTAATTTAGCAAAGAGCTATTAAATATTCAAGAGCGATAAGTCAGAAAATACTATTTAAATTTAAGCCATTTTCGGCTTTATTATCTCTCTTTAAATAATTACCTTACTATTAAGTGCATACATTAAAACTACTTAATTAACATTGCACGTTCTCAACAAGTGTTCTTGAATTTGAAAGTTATAACTTGCACATTTCATATTTAACTTGGTTGTTTGATTAACTTGGGCTTAGAAGAAAGTCTTTTGGTTAGATTTTAGCTGTCTGGTAATTTACTTTATGTATAGCATTATGTAGTTAGCATGTAAAATAGTTTTCTGATGTATGAACTACCCGAGCGTTGGAGCATTTATATATTTTGCTTTTAGAAAGGACTAATATGGTGTTCCTATTATGGAAGAAATCCGACGATCCTGCATATCTATGTCTTTTGTTGACTGTACTTAGTGGATGTAATAAAGATTGAATTGAACTATAATCGCTAGTCAATTTAAATATATCCTGTTTAGAATAATCTACCAACCCGCACTGGGCTCGCGTGGTAGATTAGAGCCCGCTCCCTCAGGCTCACTCACTCAGAGGAGGCCTGTGTCCCAGCAGTGGGAATATTGTAGATAATATGATAGGTATTTATATAATAACTGCTACTATAACAAAACGTTTCACCGACAAATGAAGCCGTGATTTAGATTAACACGCAAAAACTAAAATACCCTCGAGTAATCAGAATAATTAGCTATCCAAACTATACCCAAGTCTTATGTTCATTATTAAACAACTAATTACTTGCAGAACCGCCGGCGGCTATGTATTAATAATTCTATATTATGCGGAGGTCTTAACACCACTCCAGACGTATATAGACCTGGATTACAAAACGTCAGACCGACAAATTTATCGAAGCGATTGATGTACCGAGCGGGTAATTGTGTAACACACTACCAGTCTAATCAGGCTACAATCAAGCTCAGGCCAGGCCAGGGTCAGGCCAGTGGGGGGTCAGGCTTTAATTTTGACAGTTCAGCAACATTGTTTGCGTTATTTACACTGTTGAGCAGACACATTTTTCTAACATAGTAGGAAGCTATAGATTGGCATTGTGAGCAGTGGTGGCCAAGTGGTAACGGCCGCGACTTACGAGTTATAGGTCGTAGGTTCGAACCCAGACAGGCGCTTTACTTTGACCAAGGTTTTGAGATGTTTTCCCTTTCACACTACACCCGTAGCTCGTATCAATACGCCAGGCCGTCACACTTACACGTATTAGTCCATATCTTGAAAATTACTGAACCGATTTTGATGAAACTTGCACTGTTCCCTAAGTTGAAGTAAATGTAAGCTAATACACGTCACGATCCGATTAATAGTTGCTGAGAAATGCGTGGACAAACATACATACATACATACATACGTCTATGAAATTTTGTATATTTGTTTGGAAGCCTTAGTAGATTGTCATATGTGAATATAATGCAATTCCAATAATATTACATACATACGTATCGAATTGATAACCTCCTTTTTTTTTGAAGTCGGTAAAAAGGCGTGTGGCTCAGTAACTGCCGCATGAGTTCATCGTTCAGGGTTAAGCTACATTTGCCGAGATTGATACGTGGATTATACCAAGCCGTTGACCTTGGCTGTCATTGGTAGATCTTTGACAGTAGTTATCGTTACGGGTAGTCAGAAGCCCAATAGTCTGACTACCAGTCTTACCAGAGGGGACTTATTCTCCACTAACCAGTAACCGGGTCACTCTATGTAAAATTACTGGTATTCAGCTGCATCCGGCTAGACTGGAACCGACCCCTTTAATGTTTTTGGGAAAAGGCTAGGCAGATGATGTTAACATTAGTCGGATCCGATGAAATTGTCGGTCCGACCTAGTGTGAACCTGCTCTTAGACCTATCAACATGTATTTGTACTAGACTAAACTTAATATCAGTTGGTAGGTCTAAGATTAGTAACGTTCCCAACAGGTTCGTTAGGGTTGTCATTATGAATAGTTTCAGATAATGTTGTTAGTTTTTCTTAAGAAAAATTGTCTTCTATGAGGTGTTCAAACTGATGTTGTCACTCATTGTAACAGAAATCGTCATCATCATCATTTCAGCCAAAAGACGTCCACTGCTGGACATAGGCCTCCCCCACGAACAGAAATACTGTTTGTATTCTTTTACACTTTAACTTTCACGACCTTACTAAACTATTTGATGTCAAGTCTAACATTTTAATGTTGTAGAAACGCCATACGACTACCTCATTTTGCAATACAAACGTAAAGTCACGACATTTTAAAATGGCGAAAGACAGAAGCTACTGATTGCTGATCCTTAAGTACTCCTTATGGTTCGTCTATAAGGACCAATCTCAGAATTAACACTGTATTCTAATTGAAAAAAATCCCGCCTATAATTATTATCCGTTTTTTTTCATTCACTGTCTCAATAATACCAAACTCTTTGTCACTACTTCCTAATCAATACAATGACATCATCATCATTATCATGGCTGGCCTGTTGGTCTAGTGGTCAGTGACTATGACTGCTATGCCGGAGGTCGTGGGTTCGATTCCCACCCAGGACAAATGTTTGTGTGATGAGCATGATCATTTGTTCTGTGTCTGGGTGTAATTTATCTATATATGTATGTATTTAGAAATATATAAGTATGTTTATCAGTTGTCTAGTACTCATAACACAAGCTCTGCTTAGCTTGAGACTAGACGGCGTTGTGTGATAGTTGTGGAATATTATTATTATTATTATTATCATTTAAGCTGAAAGACGTCAACTACTGGACATAGGCTGCTCCCCCAAGCACGCCACTTCGACCGGTTCTGTGCTTCCAGCATCCAGCGGATTCCTACCGCTTTCACAAAGGCAATACAAAGACATGACCCAACTAAATTAGACAGGTTCTAACTAAATTATATAGTAAACCCTTTAGCTTATAGACTTATAGAAATATAGAGCGGTTATTGGTATCGACGAGTTTCAACTCCTCCGGGTGTAGGTTTATGTGGCTAAATTAACTTATGTAGATGTACGACCAGCAAGGGTCGTCTGCAAAGTTTCATACTAATAATATATGTACGGAAATTATGAGTTATGGCTTCAAAGGGTCTGGTCCGTGGGCTGCCTTGCGGAGTGGGTTGTAGTAGGAAAAGAGTACTTATGTTGGTAGCTTATGAAAGTAATATTACTTGGAAACTACATAGTATGTTGATTCTGTACATCCATTACCTACTGTGTAAGCAATATTTGTACGCCTTGCAAGGCAGCACATATTGACACAACATATCTTTTTATTTTATCCATCATGTACCACTACATTTCACCCATGTGTACAAATAAATAAATTTGAATTTAATTCGTAATTTAGGCCTTGAAATCCGTGTAAAGACACGGGTTCCAATATTTTACCCGCACGGTCGGTGCGGGTAAAATATCCCCGTATTAACTTCCGTATCAAAAATAAGACGCAAAGGAAGTATTTTGCCTATGAACTCCACACTAGGTCGAGCCTGTCTCATGGAGCCCATGGGGACGTATTACCATAAATAATGAAATGCGCATTACATTATTTTATCTTATACAATATCTCGACCGTGGAAAACTTTTACAGAAATTCCTTAATAACCTGAAAGACCAAACTAAGATGATAATAACGAAAAAAAATATTTTACGATCACGGTTACATTAAATAAGGTCAAATTAAATAAGCTAGCGAAACTCTGCAGACGTGATGGGTATCGATATAAACGACAAAACGAACACGATAAAATAAAACATTTGATGTTTTTAGGGTTCCGTACCAAAATGGTAAAACGGAACCCTTATGGTGAGACTCAGTCTGTCTGTCTGTCACAGCTGGATATCTCAAGAACTACTAATGCTATCAACTTGAAATTAGAAATAGTTTTAAATGATGTTTGCCCAACTATTTTGCAAATAAGAAATAAATATAAATATACATATGTATATTTTCTGCAAAAGGGACTGAAAGGGGGTCTGAAAAATTCGAAGTGGGGCTACTAGGGCATATGGGGTATCATATGAAAGAGCGCAGTTTGCACATTCTCAAACATTTTTTCTTTTTTTTTAGGCCGCATAGTTTTCACTTCTGATAAAAAATGTATTAAAAAAATAGCGTTCCTCCCCCGGGAACGAAGTTTGCAAAGAGAAAAATCTGAAATAATTGTATGTGTTAGAAATTTATGAAATTTATTACAGGAAAATAAAACGAAGTCTCTAAATAGCACACTTTTTCAGAAATTATCAACAAAAGATACATTAGTTCTACTATCGGTCAAGAGACGGCGCTGACCTAAAACTGCAATATTCTACACCACAGTGCGCAGTGTTAAAATTCTCTAACGAATATAGGCTTCGCCGATGAATATTTAAAAACACGATGGTAAGGAACCCTCGGTCCGACTCGCTCTTGCCCTGTTTTTTGTGTTTGGAGTCGCGTAATTTCTGCTCGGCAGAAATTCTGTTGGGCCGCCAGACGAGCGTAATTTATTCAGAATTAAATTTGAAAATATAATAAAAATATGACACAAACATGAGACTAGCCTTAAGTGCAGTGGAAACATTGTGACAAAGAAGTTAACGTATTGACTTCCATGCGTTCCGTGATTGAATGTCGCGTCCCCCTTCGCCGCGAACTCAATTCAGCCGGGATTGTGCGCGTGAGTCGGCAGACAACTCATTTTGCGTCGCCGTGTGAACGAAACAGGATTTTTGTATGAAACCGAATGTAGCAGAAATTACGCGACTGAAATTACGCGACTCACAACTCAAAAAGTTACGCTCGTCTGGCTTCACCCTTAGATATCGATACCCATCACGTCTCCGGAATTTCGCTAGCTAATTTAATCTGACCCGGTATACTATCCTGCCTTCACTGCAGAGAATACACTTACTTTGATGAAATTACGATTTCTTATACCTATTCAAAACTTTATTGACCGCTGATTTGCTAAGTGTTTATAACAAAGTTTGTTATATACAACTTGTATCCATGATGTCATTTGCAAACTCGACTAACGGACAAAAATTTCGATTTTCTAATTAAATTTTTATTATTTATTTTATTAAAAATAGTTATGTTTAGGGCCAATGTATTATGGGCAAGCCTATTTCAGACCATTAAGTCTAAGTTTACTTAGCAACTTCCATCTCTGAAAGTTTTCACAAAAATAAGGAGGTATCATCATTAGATACAATAGTTAACTAAACTCGCATTGAAAAAAAATATTTCTTACTACACCACAAAGCGATTTCATACAGTAAGACAGACAGACTTTATACAGTAAGAAGAAATGTTTGTAAGACAGTAAAAGATAAAACTGTAAATTTAATGATTGAATATACTATTAAACAACAAAAAAAAAGGAAAACCACCATTACTGTCACGGTAATATAAGTAAATTTCAATGGTTTAAAGTTTTATACGATATCACCAAATGAATAAAAGAGTTAATTTTGTGACCTTTTATCTACTTAAAACGTTAAAGTTGACTGTCATTATAACCGTAACATTTCGCCTCAAGCTTTAACTGTTTTCAGATCAGTAAAAAATACTGTTTTGAACGTAGTTCAGATCGATGTTTTTCATTTGTATTTACTGATTATTTCTTTCAGTGCGCAACCAGTTTTCAAATTACCAATTGACATGAAAAACTCTTCGCTAATTCAACCACCACGGAAAACCGATAGCCCTTGGCCTGACTAACATGTCAAAATTTTGTTCCGTATTTTAAAAATTAATTTTAATTATTTTTAAGTGTAATTAAGGTGATTTAATGTAACTAAATGTAAAATAAGTGCATAATTACTCAGGATTATTGTTTTCCTGCAAATATTCATAAAACGCAGTGTTTGGTTGCCCACCGTTACCGGTAACCTATTACGAACAGCTGATGTTCGACCCACGGATTTAAACGGGGAGTATTGTTACTTTTATTATTTAATTACCACATAGTTGTATCTTAGACTCTGTAACACGCTTTCATTGAGTCCTTGAATCACTTTTCTTGGTGGATTTGGCACCTTAAAATACATATAAGTACATAATTATTTAACGAAAATAAAGTAGTGAAATATCGTATATTATTGATCCATAGTAGGTATAATATATTTGAATACTTAACAACAAGAACGTTGATTATCGTTTATTGCATTGTTAACTGTTTGTAAAACTAAAATTAGAAAAAAAACTTTTTAATCTAGGCATCCTACCCACTTAAGGAAAAGTAAAATTATAAGTCAATAGAATATATATGTAACTTTGTACTTGATTTGATCTAGTTGCATTTCGATTAGATTCAGGAGCCTACCCTACCTCATTTCTCTATAAAGCAACACTAAGTTCTCCCATTTTTTTTTTCCTTTCATTTCTAGCTTTCCTTTTTTGTTTGTCTGTCTTATTAGTTCTCACCGTTCCTTTAATTCTACTTTCAGTACTAATTCCTGAAACCATGCCTGTGATGACCCGTAAGGCTGCTGCTCAGGAGTTGGAGCTTAAATTGAGAACAACCACTGAAGCTCTTAAGGTTTCAAACAACAAATGTCAACAGCTGTTACAGGAAATAGATGATAGTGAGAAGGAAATCGAGAAGGTCGTTTTCAAAAACACTAGCTTAAAACAAGAGCTGGTAGACCTACATCAACAATACCTGGATGTTGTTGATGAACGGGACAAACTGCGGGTGGTCACGGATGGTTTCAACAACTGCAGTAATATATATGAGGAGGCTTTATGTAGGGTTAGGGACCTAGAAGAAGAATTAATTCATGCAAATGTTCGAATCAATAAATTACAGAAACAAAAAGAATGTACTCAGGCTAAGGAATCCAATAACTTGTATAATGAATTATTAAACACTAATTGCAACCCCTTAATAACAATAGATCTTACTGAAGATTCCATTATGAAACATAACAATAGCTGCTATAAAGTAAGTCAAAATAAAATTAAAAAATATGCAAAACTAAATAGAATCATAAATAAATGCAACAAATTTAGAAAACAACAAAAACACAGTTCTAATAATATTATACTAAGAAAAGAACGTGTTTTTCTTATAAATAAATTAAATAATTATCAAATTAAATTAGAAGACAGTAAGAACATTTATGAGATTGACACACAACGCTTACAGTCTGAAATTCAGGTACTTGAAGAGTCGATACATTCACTTTATACTAAGTATGTGCGGTCTGAAAAACAAATTCAGGAGCATATCCTTGCGGCAAATGAGTTAGTGGACTTGTGCAACTCCAATGCAGACAGAGTGGACCCGATGACTCTCAGCAGCCCTCATTGCTCATTGGAAAGCACATCCAATCTTGGCACTCTCCAAACTGAGGGAACGGAGGACCCGTCCCAGTCAGGAAGTGCTCAGGTCTTTATTCCACATCAAGATACGCCAGATATTGAACAAGGTCCATTGCAAGTACTTCAGACAGATGCTAGTTCTCTCCCGTGTAGTAGTAAAGTTTGTTACTGCTCTATTATGTTTTCTGATAGTTTTGGAAAAGGATTAGGTAAATTACTTAGCAACAACCTGTGTCATTCTTCACAAAACTTTTGCATGCCTCAGACTTCCTACAAACAAATAATGTCTTCAATAACCAGGAATGAATATGATCCTAATGACATTATTACTGTACTTATAGGTAATAGTTTAAATGTTATCAAAGATGATATCTCTGATAGTGTCACCGACCTATTGAAGTTAAATTGTAAGAAAATAATTTTGTGTGCTTTTCCATATTTTGAGCACTTGTCAAACAGACAAAACAAATACATTCACATGTTAAATAATTACATGCATTTCTTAGTTAGTCACCATAGTGACAAGTTTATATTTTTTGATACCAACATTTTTGTTGATAAGTTAAGGTCGACTAGGGATACTGTGTATCTGCCCATTAGTTTTAGACGTAAAATAGCTAGGCTATTAGCACTTAATATTAACCCAGACATAATTAGTATGTCGAAGTCATCCATAATTAGCACCACAATTAGTAATAGTACTAATGCTAAGGTGGTTAGCTCAGATATTTTAAACTAGTTTGTAAGACAACAGAAGGTACCAATAACAGTATAGTTACACTTAATAACAAAAAGGTATTTTCTAGCAATAAAATAGTGAACCGTAGAAAAGGGGCTAAGCAGAAATCCTTGAAATTATTTCATCAAAATATTCAAGGTTTTTCTTCCAAACAATTGGAAATTGAGTTGTTTTTAGAAAAAACAAAGTTTGACATTATTTGTATAACTGAGCATTGGTTAAAAGATTCTGAAATGTTAATTAACTATGACAATTATAGTGTGGCCAGTTGTTTTAATCGAAAGTCAATGCTGCGTGGTGGTTCACTAATCCTAATTAAAAGTTGTATTAAATTCAAACCTCGTAAAGACATAGTTGAACTATCAGTTGAACATAGCATTGAACTGTCTTGTGTTGAGCTAGATAAGCATGTTATAGTGTGCGTTTACAGACCCCCACATTATCAAAACTATTCTATATTTGAGTCAGTAATGGAAGATGTTTTGGCAAAACTTGCAACTGGTAATAGGTCAGTAATTATCTGTGGTGACTTTAATATTAATATTTTAGAAAATAATTTAAATACCAGTAGATTATTAAATTTGTTTAAATCGTTCAATCTGTCAAATGTGTTTGTAGAACCAACCCGAACAACTACGACTACTGCTACATGTATTGATAATGTGTTTTGTTGCTGCGACTATTTAGATAAAGCCATTGTTAATTATCTCCCGTCCGATCACAGTGGTCAAACTGTAAGTTTTGAGTCCAACATGCCAATACAAAAAGTGCAGATCCAATCCAGACCAATAACATCAGGTAATTTAAATAAATTTAATAGCACTTTATCTTGTAAATTAAGTAATCAGAACCTTACAGTGAACAATGTTAATATTTTGTATAATGAATTCTTTTCGGTAGTCCAAACCGAGTTCAATAATTCTTTTAAGAAGATCACTAAAAGTGTCAGCCCTAAGTTTTTATTTTGTGACTGGGCAACTAAAGGACTTAGGAAAAGTAGGGAGAGACTTTTCGAGCTGTATGGCCTTAAGCCTTATATTAACACGGAAACTTTTAATAAGTATGTTGCTACTTACTCTAGAACTTTTAAGAACGCTTGTAAAGCAGCTAAAGCCTTATACATTAGCAACAAGGTCAAATCAGCAGACAATAAAATAAAGACGGTTTGGAAAATTATAAATAATGAAACGAACAGGAATAAAAAGCATAATTCTGATTACACACTACAGACGTCAAGCGGTCTCATTTGCGATAACAAAGAAGTGGCTCAAGAATTTGTAAATTTCTTTACTAGTATCCCACTCAAAACAACTGAAACTTTAAATTCCTCGCCCTCCCTCGCTTTGGATTTAGTAAGGGCGAACGTTTCAGCCTGCCCGGTTGAATTTAACTTTAGGCATATTAACCCCTTAACAGTAATTAAAGCTTTTAAGCAAATTAAGATCAAATTGACAGAAGATCTTTGGGGAATGTCCATTAAGGTCTGTACCTCCATAATTGAGACTATTGCGCCTTACTTAGCCTTAGTATTTAATTCGTGCGTGGATCAAGGAGTCTTCCCCGATTTAATGAAATACAGTAAGGTAATACCACTTTACAAATCCGGGGACAGTAAAGACACGAATAATTATAGACCCGTATCCGTTTTGCCGGTTTTCAGCAAGGTGTTTGAAAAGATAATGCTTAATCAAATGCTCAATCATTTTAACACGAATAAAATCTTACACGATCAACAGTATGGTTTCACCAAAGGGCGTTGTACGACCGACGCCGGTGTAACTTTATTAAAACACATTTTTAACGCGTGGGAAGAGGCCCAAGACGCAATAGGAATCTTTTGTGACCTCTCCAAGGCATTTGATTGCGTCGATCACGAAACCTTGCTTTTGAAACTTGAGCATTACGGACTTGGAAAACTTGCGCTCAGTTTAGTTAGTTCTTATTTAAATGATAGACAACAACAAGTTCAAATAAATGGTGTCAATTCACTTGGTTTAATAGTAAAAATTGGTGTGCCACAAGGCTCAATATTGGGTCCTTTCCTCTTTTTAGTGTATATTAATGATCTACTCCATTTATTAAAAAATCAACCACAAATGGTGTTATTTGCTGATGACACTTCCTTAATTTTTAAGGTAAATAGACGTGCTACAAATTTTGACGACGTAAATAATGCCCTACTGCAGGTTCAAAATTGGTTCACTGCTAATAATTTAGTATTAAATGGAAATAAAACTAAGTGCATAAGATTTTCTTTACCAAATGTCAAGAGTAGTGATTGTGAGATAATATTGAATCAAGAGAAACTGGAATTCGTCGATAAAACTGTTTTCCTGGGGATCACGCTCGACTCAAGGCTACAATGGGGTCCTCATTTAACATCTCTTGCAGGACGGCTAAGTTCAGCAGCTTATGCTGTCAGAAAAATCCGTCAATTTACTGATGTAGATACCGCGAGACTAGTCTATTTTAGTTACTTTCATAGTATCATGTCTTACGGTATTTTACTTTGGGGACGGGCTGCAGACATCGATTCTATTTTTATTCTGCAGAAAAGAGCCATCAGAGCTATATATAATCTCCGCAGGCGCGATTCTCTAAGGGAACTGTTTAAGGAAATTAACATCATGACTGTGCCTTGTCAATATATCTACGAAAACATCATGTATGTAAGGAAAAACTTACATCTTTTTAGTAAAAGAGGTGAAAGACATAATTATAGTACTAGAAATAGGGACCTATTAGTTCAACCAGGTTTCAGACTGGCTAAAGTAGATTCATCTTTTATGGGGTACTGTTTAAAATGTTATAATAAAATACCTCCCCACATTCTTCAACTGAATGAGACAAAATTCAAGTCTTGTATAAAACGCACACTATGCAGTCAGGCATATTATAAGTTAGGGGATTACATCGCTGATAAAAATGCCTGGCTCAATGCTGGTCCTGCTCCACAACCACAACTAATTGATTGACACTTGAAAGTATTGTTGGCGCTGCTGAAGATTGTAAGACTATCTTTGTAGTTAATTTCAATATTTGGAAGAGGTGCTTCCCTTTTTCTTTTTTTTTTTTTGTGTTTCTGACATTACGAACATAACTTTTTTAATTTATTCAATCAAGTTTTAATTGTTGAATACTTCAATATTAAATATCTCTTCCTGTTTGGTAGGTAATAAAATTCTATTTACCTCTTAAATTGCAAACTGTAGTTTTGTATAATTTAGAAGCATTTTTTTTTTTAATTTTGTAAATGTAAGAACCATGTTTCCGTTTATTATGATTTTTTGATGTTGACTTGAAATAGCATGGCAGTTGAGAACGTGTCATGCTCACTTAAATGTCTCACCGATGGTGGCGCGTGTGTTGGATCATTCGGTTCCCTACAAAATGGTTGAGCTGGATGGTGCTGATCCACGCGTCATGTTCGTGAACGGGCGCCGTCGGTTGAGACTGGTCATCTCTTAACTGCCAAGGCTTATTTTTAATCTTATGTCTTGAATTGTTTCTTCATTTCTGTCTTTTTTACATTGTTCTCACATATAGAAGCAACAAGAATAATGTACCCAGGATTTTGTAATATTTTGATTTAAAAGAGTGTCCATGGAGTTTCTTGCCCGTTCTTCTCCATAGAGATCTACGCTTTGGAATGGGCAACTCATGGACGTAATATATAGAGTTACTTCTATATATTACGTCCATGGGGCAACTAGCTTCAACTTTCTGACTAACTGACAGACTATTTAATTTTGACAATTCAAAAGTGCCTGTACAAGGTTTAATTGAAATAAATGATTTGAGTTTGAGTTTGAGTTTGAGTTTGAGTTTGAATTACCATTTCCGATGTTCAATTATACAGAAAACTATCTCAAGAAAAATCCTTAATTCCTCAAAGAAATCCACTGGAATAATTTAGGCGGCGCCACGAATTAATTTACGAATATCTCTTTCCGTCGGTCGGGTCAAATTTTTTGGAATGAAATTGCCACGAACAGTGAGAACTTTTTTAATAAAAAGCCCTACGACAGGTGGGCACTGGGCTGATTTATTGACTTTTCAAATTTACTATGGAAAATGTTCGATGTACTAAAAGACTGTATACTAATGCGTGAAGAATTAATATTGAATTTTGTTGACATTTTCAGGTGAAGTTGCTTGAACCAATATTGTAAATGGTCTTTTGAAAAGTGTATGAGTTTGGTTGGTTTTGTTTTTAACCGACTTCAAAAAAGAAGGTGCTGTATTCGACCCGTATGTATGTAAGTAAGTATGTATTTTTGTATGTCGACCCGTATGTATGTAAGTATGTATATTTGTATGTCCGCGATTTTCTCAAAACTTATGAACCAATTTTGATTATTCTTTCATCAATGTGATCTACATACTTTCAGGAAGGTTTTAGTATATAAAATACATTAGGTACTTATTATTATGTACGAAGTTATATGCATAAATGTACTGCCTCTCTATTTATATGCGAATCTATTTATTAATAATATATGGTGTTCCTGTTTAAAATGTATTTTTTATGACCTACTAAAAGTATGATGCTCTCTGCCAGATTTCAATATAATCAGAACGATTTAGTCTCGCAATAAAAATTATGGGAGACAGACTTAACTATGTAGTCATTTTGACTTTCACCATGGTGATGAAAGAAATGTCATTAGTACAAATTACTTCACTGGGTGATCAGCTCATAAACTGATCACCCTTCTACCTTAATAGAGCCGCCAATCATTAATTATTGGCCCTATTGAAGTATAAAATAAGTCAAACGATCCTAAAACATGCAAGTTTACCGAAGGAAAATATATTATCAAAAGCACAGTCATCCTAGAAATTCTGTCTCTCCCACTCAAGAATTTTAGACAAATCGTAGTAAACTTAGGTACATTATTTTCGCTGTGTTTGCAATGTTAGACAAATCTCCCCCGAGATCTAAAATAACCGCTTTCCTTTAAAACTCTTTTCGAATTTTAAAACGTTTGAAGTTCGTCGTTTACTTTGATAAAACGATTTAAAGCGTGTACGTACTTTGTACTATAAGAAAAGTACATGCAGTTTATTTTTCCCTAGCTTAGGTTGGCACTTGTAGGTAGGTACTGAGAAGTTATGATTCTTGATTATTAGCTGTCAGTTTTTAAACTAATCTATACTCAAATCTATGTAAACTTAGGCAATCAACAAGGAAAAATAAGGTATAAAATATATAGGTACTTATAGAGTTTTCTTGAATCCCGTTAATTTCCGCTTAGACTTTATGGGATGCCTTAATTGTTGCAAATGGGTCACACTGTCACGTCTTGGGAGGAATACGTCATATTACAAGTCATACATACATCATCTGCCTAGCCTTTTCCCAACTATGTTGGAGTGGGCTTCCACAGTCTAACCGGATGCAGCTAAATACCAGTATTTTACATGGAGCGACGGCCTATCTGACCTCCTCAACCTAGTTACTGGGTAATACGATAACCCTTGGTAAGACTGGTTGTCAGACTTTCGGGCTTCTGACTACCCGTAACGACTGTCAAAGATCCACGAATGACAGCCGGAACCGACGGCTTAACGTGCTTTCTGAGGCGCGGGCCCCTCCGTGCCACGGAAAGCACGTTAACCCAGAAGCACGCAGAGGCACAGAGGGGTCTTGGTATGTAAAGATGGTCATCCATCCACAGACCAACCGCGGCAAGCGTAGCTTAACCTGTTCGATCGACCTGTGTGGCTGTTATTATTTAGCCACGGGCCTGTCATTAGTACAAATGTGACATTGTAATTATAATTACCTATGTTCTTTATGAGAATATCTTGGACATTACGAACATCGCGGTGGAGAAACACATAACTGGACTTATTTGAAGTTTGTTTATTTGAACGCGCTAACCTCTGAAACTACCAGTCGGATTTGCATTTGACAGCCCAATTCTCGATGAAGGCTATAGGCTATTTTACATCACGCTACGACTCTTAGGAGACGAGAAAAAAGAAAAAAAAGTAAGAAAGAATACTAATACTAAGCAATAGTACGGTCAGGCGATGCGATGCGACGGGGTGGGTCGGGGGTTCAAGAAATTTCATACGGACGAAGTTGCGGGCAGAAGTAAGAGTCTGAAACCGCCAACACCCATTCGTCCTACACCCTACAATTTAATGAAAGCCTACACAATACATAACGCTACAGAGGTAGGTAAAAGTGGTATGCGAAAGTGTCGTTTACCGAGGTAATTTTAACGGATAACGACTAGTACGCCGGAATTAGGACCCCGTATTATAAGCTATTCAGTAAATGTTATCGTTCTGCCGATATATGTGGGTAGTACGTGTAATTTAGGTTTTAATATTTTTATGAGGGCCATGGAATGATGAAAATGTTGTGAGGTTAGTTTAGAATATCAATGTGGATGTAAGGGCCTGTGCACAACCAGCACAACACGTTTTTTAAACGCGCCGTTGACGCGCATTTTAGAAACGTGCGTCGACGGCGCGCTTTTATTCTACAGAACAGTGCCTGCCAGTATCTAACTCGCGAGCGTATCGCGTCTGTATCGCTACAAACGCGCGTCAACGGCGCGTTTAATAAACGTGCGTTTAATAAACGTGCGTCGACGGCGCGCATTTGTCCTACAGAAAGTCTACAGGCTGCGTCTGACTCGCGTGCGTATCGCTACAAACACGTGTCAACGGCGCATTTAAAAAACTTGGTTTGCACAGGCCTAAGAGTAGGGGAAGAGTAAAGAAACGATGGATGGACTGTTTGAAAGGCGATAAAACTAGAAAGGGGGTGACTACCGAGATAATAGAGAAGAAAAGTAATAAAGAAGAAGAAGAAAAGGAAAAAAAAAGAAGAGAAAGAGAGAATAATAGAGATATTCTAATAGAGAAGTAGGGAAGAAAAATATTTTTTTGGGTGCATGAAGAAGCCTCCTCGTGTAGCGCAGTTTGTTCCGCCCAACCAGTTACTCAACTGAACCGAGCGCTCGACGCATCTTAGACAGTCACACCCAACACCTTATTTGACTAGCCAATTCTTTCCTTGCGGCGACCTCCTTCCCACCGGAGTCAGGCGTCAAGCAGCCTGTTTTGTTTCGTCGATGCGTGGGAGTTCCAGTGCCTTAGGCATATTCTGGGCACATTCGTTTCATCATAGACCTCATCCATCGCTTTCCATCAAGCGTGATCGAGGTTAAGAGCGAGCCCATTTAGCAATAAAAAAGGCATGTTGCACCAACTCCAAATAAATCAGGATGAGGGCAGTAGTTGGCGAAGCAAGGAAAACCGGTTCAGGTGAAGATTCTTAGCCAACTCCGCCTTGGACTGTAAATGTGGTGTTGTTCTACAAACTTTTTTTTTGTTTTGACTGGCCTGTTGGTCTAGTGGTCAGTGACTATGACTGCTATGCCGGAGGTCGTGGGTTCGGTTCCCACCCAGGACAAATGTTTGTGTGATGAGCATGATCATTTGTTCTGTGTCTGGGTGTAATTTATCTATATATGTATGTATTTAGAAATATATAAGTATGTTTATCAGTTGTCTAGTACTCATAACTCAAGCTCTGCTTAGCTTGAGACTAGACGGCGTTGTGTGATAGTTGTGGAATATTATTAAAAAAAAAAAAAAAAACGTTGGGACACTTAATATTATTATCATGTCCTACGTTTCCTGTCAGCTGCACGGTACAGGAACTGTTGGACGCTAGTGATGGCGCCAAACACGTAGCTGAATTCTGGGCAGAGTCCATTTAGATTGCCATCTACACGCTAAGAAGAAGACGGGAAGGAGGATGATGAAAATGAAAAAGTCTGGTTTGGTTAAAGGTTTTGAGGACCAAAAACCAAAATACCATAACCATAATCAGCCTATAATGTTCCCACTGCTGGGACACTGGCCTCCTCTCGGTGAGAGGGAGTGGGCCGTAATCCACCACGCGGGCCCAGTGCGGGTTGGCAGATGTCACATGTCTTCGAATTTTTGGTTCTAGGACATGCCGGTTTCCTCACGATGTTTTCCTTCACCGTTTTGAGAGCAGTGGTGATGAAATAATTTACACAAAGTAAAGCGCCTGTCTGGGTTCGAACCTACGACCTACAACTCGTAAGTCGCGGCCGTTACCACTTGGCCACCACTGCTCCAAACCGAAAAATGCTTCACCTAAACAGTTAGGATAGGTGGATAGAAGATAGGTGCTTCTTGGAGTTGCTTTCTATTCCGTAAGCTGTCCTTTGTTAAAAAAATCACATTAATAATATAAAGGCGATAGGGGTGTGTGTGTGTGTGTTTATATGTTTGTTACTTCTTTACGCTCAAACAGCAGGACCAATTTTGATAAAACTTTGTATGGAGGTAGCTGACACCCTGGATTAACTTATAGCGTACTTTTTATCCCGATATTCTCACGGGATCGACATTTACGCGGATGAAACCGGGGGGCGCAGCGAGTATATATTATAAAGATAATAAAAATTATGATATAAAAATATATTATCTTTGTGCAAAATATATAATAAAGTTACAAGAGATTAAAATGAAAAAGGATTACTGCGCCACAAAAAAGCCATAATGGCCGAGGCTTGGCTGTATTTATGCTAAACTAGATTCAGCCCGCGACTTCGTTCGTGTGAAATTTCTTGTTCTAACATAAAATATCTTATGACAATCGGCAATACTGAATATCAGTGAAATGAAAAGTATCAGTGATGAGCAGTTATGATACATAATAAAGAAAGATAAACCAATAGAATCTTGGCTTTAATTAACTATTTTCACAGATTGACAACAATAATCAAATGTGACAACTGACGTTACAAGGTAAGGAGATTATATATCATTCACCCCCTCTTCTTCTTGATCGAGGAGGTAATCATTAAGACGAATTGGGAGTCTCCTTAACCTTGCAGATTTACGAACGGCCTGAGGTACTTCGGCACCGTAGTCATTAGCTTCAGGAGTTCTAAAAATTTCTTCTTCATCATTTTCATCATCGTTTGAATCATTTCTGTTTTCCGTATTTCGACAACTTATCTCAGTTTCATCCACCAACGTAACAGGAAGCGGTGCCAAATGCCTGTTAGACACCGTCGATTCCTGGCCATTGCTGCGTCTCACGTACGAGTAACTTGGGTTACTATGCAGGAGCTCAACTTCCTCCACATAGGGATCGGTCTTAAAACCTCGTACATATTTTTTTAACAATACTGGACCTGGAACGAGCCACGATGGAAGGGATTCTCCAACAGGTGTTCTTCGAGGAAAGTTAAATAGTCTCTCATGTGGAGTAGCATTTATCGATGTGCACAAAAGGGAGCGTACGCAGTGTAGTGACGGTTTTAAAGCTTGCTCCCAGTTTTCAATGGGTAGATTTTTTGAACGTAAGTAAAGTTGTATTGTTCTCCAGAGCGTTCCATTCAATCTTTCTACCTGGCCGTTTCCTTGCGGATTATACGGCGTTGTGCGAGAAGACGCGATGTTACAATTTCGTAAGAAGGTTTGCAGTTCTTCTGACATGAAGGAAGCACCTCGGTCACTGTGTATATATAGGGGTTGACCAAATTCACAGAAAATATTTCTGAGACAGTTTATGACAGTCACAGAGGTCATGTCCGCGCAAGGATAGGCAAATGGATACCGTGAAAATTCATCTATTATCGTGAGTATATACTTGTTCTTAGTGTTTGATGGCAAAGGTCCCTTAAAATCAATATTCAGTCGCTCAAAAGCTGATGTAGCTTTAATAAGTGTTCCCTTGGATTTTGCGAAACGTGGCTTAATTTCTGCGCATATTGGACATGAGGCAGTCATTTGCCTAATATCATTGATAGAGTAGGGCATATTTTTCTGCCTGATCCAGTGGTACATTCTAGTTATTCCTGGGTGAGAAAGGGCATCATGTAATTCATATAACTTGTTGTTACTCATGGATGCGCAAACTCTCGAGAGGGCATCAGCTGCTACATTTTCGTTACCTGGTCTATAAATTATGTCATACTTGTAGCATGATAGTTCTAGCCTCCATCTTTCGAATTTGTCGTTTTTTATTTTGCTTGTATGACTTTGGCTAAAGATGTGGCTCACAGATTTCTGATCCGTGATAAGAACAAAATGTCTATTCAGTAGATAATGCCGCCATTTCCTGAGACTTTCAACGATAGCACAAGCTTCCTTTTCTACAGAAGCATGCTTGCGTTCACTGTCTGATAGCGTTCTTGAAAAGAATGCAACGGGGCGACCTTTTTGGGAAAGTGTCGCGGCTAAAGCAAACTCGGAAACATCTGTTTCAACTGTTAATATTTCCATTTCATCAATAGCAACCAATGCTGCCTTCTGTATGTCTGCTTTTAGTTGCTGAAAGCTGTTCTGCGCAGTCTCATTAAGAGGAAAGTGGGTTGCATTAGTTAACGGTTGGATTTTCTCGGAAAATTTGTTGACCCATTTGGCGTAGTGGGCAAACAGCCCTTGTGCTCTTTTGAGTTCAGCGGCATTAGATGGTAGCGGAAAATTTATAAGAGGAACAAGCCGATCTCTATCGGGCTCAATCGTATTATTTGTAATCGTGTAACCCAAAAGGCTTATCGTACTTTTACTAAAGTTACATTTTTGTTCATTTAACGTTAGTCTGTATTTCTTTACTGCGGTCATAAATTGTCGCAAATTTATATCGTGTTCCTCCTTGTTTTTGCCACAAACAGTAACGTCGTCAAGATACGCAAAGATTCCTTGTAGTTTTTCCTTATCGATAATATATTCAAGAGTTCGTTGAAAGGCGGCTACACCATTGGTTACACCAAATGGTATTCTCGTGAATTGATAAAGTTTTCCACAAGCTTCGAACGCAGTAAATTTTCTTTCTCTTTCTAATATCGGTACCTGATGATATGCGCTCTTCAAATCGATCTGGCTAAAATAATTAAATTTAGCTACCTTTGAAACAATCCATTCTATGTTAGGAAGTGGGTATGCGTCAAGGCATGTAAACCTATTGATAGTTCTGGAGTAATCGACGACCATGCGCTTTCGATGTCCTCCACCACCAGTAACCAGAACCTGAGCGCGCCATGGAGATATACTTGGTTCTATTATACCATCTTTTAAGAGTTTTGTTATTTCTATGTTAATAAATTCTTCATCTTCTTTGTTATGGCGTCTAGATTTAATAGCGACAGGAACTAAGTCTTCAGACAGGTGTGTAAAAATGGTGGCTGGTGGTACAGAAGCTTCCATTACACAGATTTGGAGAGCATCTCTAGTACCTCCAAATTGGAATTCAAGCTTAGAATGATCTTTCAAAATATCATGCCCAATTATAATATCTGCGCATAAGTTGTTCACTATTAGAAGAGGACGGTTTACATATTTATGTTTGCCAATAATAAGAGTAGCAAAACATATTCCATCGACATATGATGTGTGGCTAAGCGATGCCAGATTAATGGTCTGTTTATATGGCCTTTGTTTCAATTTCATCATAAGAGCTATATTTTTCTCGATGAAACTCACTGAACTTCCTGTATCTATAAGAGCGTCTACGAGAATATCATTTACTGTGATGGCTACTGTTGCTTGTTTTTAAGTAGACGGCGATGCAGCGGAAAATACAGTGCTGATAGACTCTGGTTGTGATAAAGTAGGGTTTATAGGAGTGGATATGGCGTTGCTAGTGGTGGAACTCCGTGACCGACAAACTGACGCAAAGTGTCCTTTTTTGGAACATAACTGACAAGAAACATGAGAAGCAGGACACTTAAACCTCTGATGAAGATTCCCACCGCAAAAGAAACAGCGCTTTGTTGATTGATGTCTTGTCAGAGGAACTGATACTGCAGCGCTAGAACTTGGTATAACTTGCGGTTGTGAGGTTTCTTTAAGTAAAGCAGGCGTCGACAGAGCGTTTAGTGCAGTAGAGATACTAATGCTCATTGTGGCGGAATCTTTCTCAGCTGTTTCAATGGTCACGGCCTGCTTGAGAACTTCATCCAAGGGTATAGAGGTATTTTCTAATAAACGTTCTTTTATTTTAGATGATAGAATACCTGCTATAAAGGCGCGACGTATCGCTTGATTTCTATGTTCTAGTGCCGAGACCGATTGGAAGTTGCAGTCTTGTGCCAGTAGTTTTAAAGTTCGGCAGTACTCAGAAATTGTCTCATCACTCTTCTGTTTTCGTGTAGCAAGAATGTGACGGGCTAATATCTCATTTTGGGGCGTAATGTAGGCTTTGTTTAAAATAGATACAGCATCATCGTAAGACTCGCAGTCTCGTATATGAGTAAAGATATTAGCAGTGAGGTGGTTTGCTAGTAGTTTAAGCTTTATTACATTGGTTGTTCCGTGCGGAATTTCTTCTGCCAGAAAATTAGTAAAGGTATGAAACCAGTGTCGCCATTTTTCACCAGCTCCGGAAGCATTAGTCTCGACGTCAAATTTCTCCGGGCGAAGGTATCTGGCTAGATAGCTTTTGTTTCTTAGCTCTTCTTCACCTTCTGTATTTTTCTTCGACATATTAGTTATAATAGTTAATTAAATTGATACATAATAAAGAAAGATAAACCAATAGAATCTTGGCTTTAATTAACTATTTTCACAGATTGACAACAATAATCAAATGTGACAACTGACGTTACAAGGTAAGGAGATTATATATTATATATATAGACGCTAGTCTACACGCACAACGTCTAGTTCTCACGCACAGAAACACCGTGCCGAACTGAAAGGTGCGTAAAAAAATCAAAAAGCGCTTTGGAAATTCGAGTTTTAAGAAAAAATCACAGCATAAATCAATTACAAATAAAGTTTATTAAACTCTTCGATAACTGAGCTTTGTGGGTACCGACTTTGTTTTGAAGATTTTACAGTTGTTTTATTACTTATTTACACCCAAAGTTACGTTAAACATAGCAAGAAAAACGAATCTTTGTTGGCTCGTAACTTTTTAATGGCTTTTTTTTACTATTCTGTTTCCGTACAGACAAAATTAATAATAAGAAAAAACTATATCATGTTTTACATTGGATGCACAATGTTAAACGGTGGAGTAATACTATCAAAATTTGTATGGTTACCACATTTACAATAATTAAAATAATAATAATAAAAGACTTCATAAAGTAAATATTCATGTCATTGTGCATAATAAAAAATAAAAAAATAATTACATAGAGCGACTGCCTATCTGACCTCCAGAACCCAGTTACTGGGTAATACTGGTTGTAAGACTTTCGGGCTTCTGACAAGCCGTAACGATTGCCAAAGATCCACTAATGACAGCCGGGACTGACAGCTTAACGTGTTTTCCGAGTCACGGAGGGTCTTGGTATGTAAAGATGGACCCATCCACGGACCAACCGCAAAAAGCATAGCTTAACTTGATCGAGCGACCCGTGCGGCTGTTATTACTTAGCCACAAGCCCCCCAGACAAATAAGTAAATAAATAAACTTGTTTACTAAATGCCTCGTTTTAAAGCAGGTTTGAACAGAGAGAAGTGGAAAGAGAGTAAGGAGGCCTTTTTTGCCCAGCAGTGGGACATCACAGGCTCATAATAATAATAATAAATGCTACTACTAGCATATATTATATCCTGAAGAATATCATAATATATTTTTCTGATTTTGTTTACTGTAGTCGATCATACATTTTTAGCCATTATAAAACTTGCCATTTTTGCGTGTAGGTCCCGTATTCCTTATTATAATTCTCACTTTTACGTCACGTTTGCTATTATGATTACGTAGCAACAATGGCTTATCGAACAGAATCCCTGATCGGGTCAAGTTTGAATGGTTCTTGCTTTTCAATTTCCGTTGCGATCCGAGTCAAAGCAGGGTAGCGTTTGTACCTCGTGGGTGTGTGGTGTAAAACCTACATCATAAAAGTTATTCCAGGTCCTCTCAAAGTCAATTCTTAAGGAAGTTGGGCAGACATCATCATCTGCCTAGACTTTTCTCTACTATGTTGGGGTTGACCATTCTGACATTATGCAGCTGAATACCAGTATTTTACATGGACCGACTGCTTATCCGACCTCCACTACCCAGTTACTGGATACCCCTTGATAGGACTGATTGTCTGACATTGGGGCTTCTGATTGTAACGACTATCTAAGATCTAAAAATGGCCATCAGGAACAACGGTTTACGTTTAACGAAGTGTTAGCAAATTATGATGATCGAAAAATGAACTTTATCACAACAGCTGAAATAGAGTTGTAACTATTGTGCAAGAGTTGAGTCCCTGTGGTGTATGCTTGCGCATGCTAGTGCATATTTTCACCCTAAACTTGACAGCAATGAACTTGTTTGTTGGCAAACGAAAAAGATAAGGCAGAATGATTACTTCAGCTGCAAATCGCTCTCACTTCCACTTTCGTCCACACACAAAGGCCCACTAACTTTATCTAATCCGTGAGTCGCACCCCTGTCACAACTTTGTTTATAAAGAGCAGTTTATACTGAACCGTTTTATGTGATCCACAGTGGACTGTCATTTTTATAGGTCTACTTTTTATTAGTTTTTTCTTATACCTCTCCAATAAGTGTTGGGGTTCGAAGGGTAGCTTTGGATCGAAGGACCTTTAAAAAGGACTACGGACAAATTGGACATCGTTAATAATAAATAATGATTGATTTATGGTTGCTGGTTTACTAGTATAACGTTAGTAGGACGCCGCCTATCTGTATATCTGTGTCAGTGAGCTATGGAACGAGCTATGCTTGGAGTCTCTCGGAGGGATAGAATGAGGAATGAGGTAATCCGGCAGAGAAGTAAAGTTGTCGACATAACTCACAGAATAATCAAGCTGAAGTGGCAATGGGCCGGACCGATGACCGTTGGCGTAGACGTGTTCTTGAGTGGAGACCGCGAACCGGCAAACGTAAGGTAGGACGCCCTCAGGCTAGGTGGAGTGACGATCTTCGCAGGGTTGCTGGTAGCAGCTGGATGAGACTAGCCGAGAATCGAGCTGAATGGCGTGCAATTGGAGAAGGTTATGTCCAGCAGTGGACTGCTATAGGCTGATGTCGATATTTCGGATGCAGCCAAGAGGTTAATTTGCTTGGCATGGCAAACATTTATTAGTGAATTAATTGCATGTTAATTAGACTACCTGATTATGATTGAGCACAGGAACGAAGAGTGTAGCATCCAAGATCAATAGTCTGCGGAATAATTGCGTGACACATTATTAGTAGAAATGACTTTCATTTTGACAGGTCAACAATATTTATTGCGTTTTCGAAGTTGTTGAAGACAGACAGACAAATTTTTCGAACATAAAATGAAGCAATGGATTCAATCCTTCAAAATGATTCAGATTGTGATTAATAGTGTGTTACGCAATTGGGCTGCTGGTTTGATCCTATTTTTTTCTGGTTATAAAGTTAGAATGACACTGCAGGCCATAGAATAATAGAGAAGGAATCACTTTGGCTAGCATTCTCAGATCAATAGATTTACTAACAAAAATGTATATGTATATGTATATGACCTCTCAATCTTGGGTAATGTGACATATGTATATGTATATGACCTCTCAAGCTCCGGTAATGAGACATATGTATATGACCTCTCAAGCCCCGGTAATGAGACATATGTATATGTATATGACCTGTCAAGCTCCGGTAATGAGACGTATGCCTCTCAAGCTCCGATAATGAGACATATGTATATGACCTCTCGAGCTCCGGTAATAAGACATATGTAGATGACCTCTCAAGCTCCGCTAATGAGACACAATTGTTTTTCTATTTTATCGTACAACATAGGGCACGTGCGGGGCTTGACGGGTTAAGAGTTAGCGTTTTATTTTTGTAAATTAATTTTGGAGTAACTCTTTAGGTCTATTCCGCAAAAAACTTTTTAAAACGTACAAAGAGTAAAGCGGGCACGGCCAGTCAACACATAAGTCCAATAATTATGAACCGTATCAGAATAAGTATCTTAAAACAAAAAGATGTAGCAGTGAACAGCATTCTTGACCTTACCCTCTTGATAATAAAGAGCGATTTCCCATGAAACCTCAAGAGGTCGATATCCTTCAGACCGTATCGGATAACAAAGGTATGGGGAAAATATGTGTCAGAGTACTCGAGAGAGGAAATTGAATAACAAATCCTTCAGTCGGGCTTCGAATAAGTGTGTGTATCCAACATTTTTGATTTATTGTAGTTCCGTACTTTGATTTCTTGGAAAGTGACGTTGCACGAGTATGCAGTGTGTGTCTTGGATTCAATTTCTGTGGAGTTTTTTTTTTGGGAAAAGTTTGATGGCCAGTAGAGATGCTCTTCTGGATTTTTTTATCAACGTTTCTAGCGATAATAATCAGATAAGACTGACAGTACAGTTTAATCAAATTAACAAATTAGAAACCAAAGAAGTGATGGATGGACTGCTCCCGGGCCATCACTGCTCCCCGGCCACCATTGCTCCCTGGCCATCACTGCTTTCAGGCCATCACTTCTCCCCGACCACCACTGCTGCCCGGCCACCGCTGCTCCCCCTCCTGCTTTGTCGATATACTAACTGGGCATGGAATTCAACAAAAATATAGACAACCTCGGAAAGTTTCGAAACTACTAACACTAACTAAAACTCAATTCAAACAGATCATAACCTTCCCATCCATACCAATAACAGCATCTGAAACCAAAAACAAAAGATTTCTTCCGCAAAATAGCCAATACACTCAATGAACTCGATCTGACAGGATATCCATAACAGGAGAACTCCATTGTGCCGAGCAGAACTCATTTGACCTAGTTTTTCCTGGCAATTAGATTGTTCGCCCCGAAGCCTTGATATATTGGTACTAGTACCAGTTTTATGAGGATATATAGCTATTTTGATGTTTGCAGTTGAAAATGGTAGGTGTAATCTTGTTAAGAAATAATGGTGTTCCGTTTATGGGACGGGAGGAACGAAGTGGACTTATGATGGATGGGGAAAAAGGATATTATGTAAAACTGTTTGGAACTTATCATCCTGATGCCTTCTTAAAGTACTGCCCAAACGTAGTAAAACGTAAAACTCTCAGTTTCTTGTCGGCGTATTGTACAAGCCGGAAAAGAAACTGAGTATATTGTCAAATGTTCAAAGAAAAGACCTATTCAAAAACAATTCATAAAAATAAAATAGTATCATTTTAAAACAGAGTTTAATATTTTAATAAAGGTAATTCAACCAACTAAAGAAATACCTAAAAATTACTCCACTAAGCCGTGTTTTTATTTTTAATTTAATTAAAACTGCAAAATTGCTGTTATTTTGGTGGTCATTCAATTCAACTAACATCAAACGCATCGCTGCCGGTGTTTCGAACCTTATTTGTTGCCGCGATGCGCTATATTCAGGGGATCAGACCGGAATAACTCGCACTAAAGACCTATTAGTTCAGTTGGCAGTAACTTACGTGTTACATTCAAATACTGTGAAATGTATTCTTTATGCTAGAGAAACGATGTCTGTCAATGGCGACAATTTGATCAACTGCTTACCTAGAATGTATCAACCAAAAGCAGGTTGAATTAATCATAGACACTAAACGACTCAGTACTAAATATCTACTCCAGGAAATACCCACCACGCGGGCCCAGTGCGGATTGGTAGATGTCACATGTCTTTGGATTTCTGGTTCTAAGATATACAGGTTTCCTCCATTGTTTTTCTTCACCGTTTCGAGAGTGGTGATGAAATAATTTACACAACTATGGTAAAGCGCCTGTCTGGATTCGAATCTACGACCATACAACTCATAAGTCGCGGCCGTTTTATTTTGATAATTTTTGTTCTTACTCAGCCGAAAATCAAAACAAAACAGTTCACAGAGTAGGTATGCCAACGAGCCAGAATAAGCGTTACCAAGTTCTAAAACTCGAGACATAATCCAGACGGATTTGTAAATTCATTAGCTGCGATAAAACTTCTCACTGAATTAAAATGGAGATTATAAAGTTTCAGGCGGCAAAGGAGGATGATTGGCAATTTTTTATGCCTCCATTGAACAAGAAAGTTGGTTGATTTATTAATAAATCTCTCTGGTGTTTTACCAATATTGCGATTCGTTGTAAGAATGAAGTTTTTAAAACCGCCTTAACTGTGTTTTTATATTCTTTTACGTAATGAAAAAAGAAAGAAAATAGCGGTAAACATGCCGCAGAGAAAGAACACAAAAAATAACAAGTTGGTGGAAAATATACGTCACATTCACGCAAAACGGACATCGTTCAGCATAATGCTACGACCCTATGCAAGACCGGCGCTAGTTTCTAGCGACAGCTGGAGTTGACGTGATGACGTCAACCGATGCAGTATACGATGAGATCACGGCATTTCTATGGATATTGAATAATAATTAAAAAGTAAAATAAATAAATAATACCTAGTTCAAAATGTTTTGTGATTATAACTCGCGCGCGGCCGACCTTCAAAAATATCTCTCTTTTATATGACAACTAGCCAGTCAGGAAGATTTGTAGCATCTCCTCTTTGTCCGTTATCCAAGTCATTGATGAAACAAATCTCACTGTACGTGGACCCATAGACGGAGTCACATAAATTGGACCGAGTGTCCGGCCCACCACAAAGCCGTTGACATAATATACGGTGTACGAGTGCAACTTTAAAGCCACATTCAACACTGTTTAATAGCCAAACAGTAAGATTGCCTCGTTGGTTTCGTGGTTGTAAGCGATACTGCTGACTATGAGGCCCTGGAGTCGCCCCCTATTACGTGGAACTTTAACATAGGTAGCGAAATGTTGGTGAACTAGGTGTACCTACCTAGTTCACCCACATTTCGCTAACCAGAGCAGACAGCCTAACCCTTCGGGGAATACAGGCGTGATGTTATGAATATTCGTCTGCACGACGATGACTGATTAGTTTTGTAAATAATCTTAAAATAGCACCCTTGGCTTAGTAATGAAGGAAGGACAAGTCGACGCGCAACCTGTTAAAATGGAGACGCCAGCACATCAAGCTACTACAATCTGTCAAATTTATTTAATAGATTTTCAACTTTATCCGTAAAGCATAAGGTTCAAAGTTGATTGGGAAAATTTGACAGTTTCGGGAAGCTTGATGTGCTGGCGTGTGTACATTATTCAAAACCTGTTTTAAAAGTTTTCGTCGGTTATTAAAAAAAAAATCTGTTCAATACATTTTGACCGCGAAGGTATTGCACTTTTCTATGAAACAGACAATAGACTGTTATCAAAACTGGAGTAACTACCACCTAAACTGAGCAACATACAGGTTATTGACTCCGAGTATACTTACATGCATTTGTCTTTTCTTCAGTCGACATTTCTCCCATCTCGCAATACCGACTAGTTGCATTGTAACCTGCCTCGTCCCATTCGCTTTTTACCCGACTGCGGCGAAGCCCAAAAGGAGTTTCGTTTCTTTGTTCCCTCGTAACTCCTAAACGAATGAACGGATTTGGATAAATTATATATGGACAAAAACAAAGTAAAATGGCGGATTTAGGGTGCCATATTGTGGACTTCGATTTTTTTTTCTTCTTCTAATACCATCGAGTGAAATATCAAAATTAAGGGTTTTAAAAGGTGATTACAAAAATATATACAACTTATATGGTTAAAAGTAATTCGAAGTGACAAATCGTAAAATAATTATTTCTAAACTAACTCTTCTAAACTACTACTAACTAAATCGTCTGCGAAATCTTTCTGTGTAAACTAAAAAGCTGGAAATAAAAAACAAGTAATTAAAAAAACTAAAAAACCCGACTGCGGTAATTAATTTTTTTACCGCAGTCGGGTTTTTTAGTTTTTTTAATTACTTGTTTTTTATTTTGAAAGTGACATCAGAATTGAAAGACAATGACTAATATCAAAAATGGAGTAACTGCTATCTAAACTGAGCAACATACAGTTTATTGACTCTTTCAAACAAGATTTGGAGCCCCAAAGCTAAGCTTTAAATACCCTATCAGATACCTCGCGCTTAGATAGAAATAGACTGTAATTAAAGTTCTTTCCAAGATTCTCCATTTCATAATTTATTTCAAGCAAAAACCCACGCAAAGTTAGCTCAGTTAAATCCTGTACAATTTGCAATGGACATAGAAATAATTGGATTCTATTTTAACGATTCTTTCTCTCTTTGATCTATTTATTAAAGGTAATGAATTCTTTTCGTCCTTTGAAATGTTCACGTTAATCGTTCGTTTCAATTCTAGCATTTGTTGCAAGGATTTTTATTGAAATTCGTTTTTGTTTAGATGTGAAATGTAGATTGAAAACTGATTGGTCCTTTAGATTTTTTCTCCCCTTGCATTTTTACGAATTATTTTAAAATGGGCTTGGGCGGGTCATGTATGTAGGATGCATCGAGACAAGTGGGCTAGAGTTGTCACGCAGTCCCGCCAGAAGACGGGCGTTATCGGCGAAGGAGGCCAAGAAAACGCTGGTGATGACTTATTGGCCGGAGAAGGCAACACACAAGGAACAGTATAGAGTTATGGGAGAGACCTTTGCCTAGCAGTGGGACAATAAAGGTGGATAAAAACAAAGTTGCTCATGACACATATGTACAGACGCCAGCATATCAATCTGCCGGAAACTGTAAAATTTTCCCAATCAACTTTGAACCTTATGGTTGAGCGACAAACTTGAAAATCTATTAAAGAAATTTGACAGATTGTAGTAGCTTGATGTGCTGGAGTCTGTACATATACACGTACATTAGCCAGATAACAGGGTGAGCTAGTGGGCGCTAATCCAAAGTGCATTAGACGTTCAGAGACTAACAATTTTAATACGAAAGTCTTAAATAAATTATTCATCTGTTTGTCGTCTGTATTTATCTGTATCGGTATAAATCCCTTTTTAATCCATCCAAAGGTTGTCTTTAGAAGATCGCTTTTAGCGATAAGACCGCCCATTGTGTCACCCTTTGTACAGTTTCTATAATTATGTCTGTAATTTATATGGTGTTCATAATAAAGAGTATTCTATTCTATGCCTTGTGCGTTTCTGAATGTCTCTTTACAGTTGGTTGGAGTCAGTTTCCGATCATACCACGTAACTCAAATTCAATATTATACAGCACCCTAACTGCGTAACACACTATCAATCTCAAACTGAATCTTTTGAAGAATATTGCTAATCCATCGCTTCATATGTTCGAAAAATTTGTCTGGTCAACAACATAATTAATGCAATGAATATTGTTGAACTGTCAAAATGAAAGCCATTGCTACTGATAGCGTGTTACGTAATTACCCCACTGGGCATTTTACCCGGAGTAGGTACCACTATTACTGAAGAGATACCGATATTATCTAGATACTTCAACCGCCGATTTTCCGGGAACCAGTCTGCCCGTAACTACCACAGGAATTTGTTAGATCGCTTCGAAGCCAAGTACAGGTACTAGGAGTTTTGTTTACTTCGGTACGCGTGTATTTCACGCGAAATTCCAAACTCTACACAAGATCTAAGTAAGCAGTTTCTATCAGGAAAGATGGCGTCCTCTTCAAACTTCGTATTAAAAGCAGCCATCTTAGTTTTTGTTCTACCCCCGATCATCTAGCTGTATTTCAATGTTAATTAAATAAATAAATTACAGTTTCGGTCGTCGGTCGCCAGTCTATTATAAGTTAAGGCCCAAAGGAGCGGAAGCATTAACTTCGTGGTCGAGTTTCGTCTCCTGAGACGTACATAAGGTGTGCTCTGTACACTGATGAACTAGTTTCGATGTTAAAATTACTAAAAGCTTTTATATTATATTTTACCTTTATGTTATTAGACAAGATATATTGTTGTTATATTAGGAGTTCAAATTCAAATAATTTATAAACTATGGCATCATAATTATTAATTTAGACAACCTTAGAAACTATTGACTTTAGGTTGTGAGAGACTGGCGTCTGCAATTACACCTGTATAGCAGATCACAAGGGTCCCACCACACGGTATGTAAACATAATCAGTTAACTTGCCAATAACTGAAAAAGAAAAGGTCCTTCGAGCCGGATACAATTATTTTTTGGCTATTAATACCTTTGACGTAAATATCTGGTTCAAAGTAACATCAAATGGTTTTCGACACAAAATAATCACGTGTACCAAAACCATTTCTTTTAACGCGACCTTCCCAAGTATGTCCTCCGAATCCAAATACAAACTAACTCTGAAGTAACCCAAACCAAAGACAGACAAAACTCGATCAAACTACCAAAAAACTGTGCCCTGAAGAGTAACATAAAATGCTATCTCATTTAAACTTTGTGCAGTAAAACGTTTGAATCTATTGCTCCGTGTGTTTGTGAAGGAGAACTGTTAAATCTGTCATGAGTTCGAACGTGGAGTTTGTTTCGAACAAGTTTAGAAAAGGGATGCAAGGTCGGTTTTCAGACCTTGGAGTCTTATTTTTGATCTTTTTAGTTTCGTGATATTTTGTTCATGAAACGAGGTTTTGAAATGGTGCTGGCGTTAGAGATGGTATTTTTATGTTTTTTTTTATTATCTATACATACATTCATAAAAATAAATAAAATGTATGTGTCTGTTTTAAATACATAATTATGGAAGTATAATAAACGGTACTTATAACAAAAAAACATTTTTTTTTTAAATTTTGTCTGTCGGTCTGTTTGTCCGGCAAATCTCCTAAACGGCTGGACCGATTTTGATAAAATTTGGTATAGGGATACTTTGAACCCTGGGGAAGGACATAGGCTTTTTATCAATATACTACGCTGGCGAGGCCGCGGAGCTAGTTTATTTATGAAAAACTGCCATACAAAAGCGTTTTCACGGTTTGTCGGTTTGTGCATTTAAAGTACAGTTTATTAGTAATACATAATTAATGTTACTTTAATATGTTACTAAATAACTGTGGTTTAGTAATAACATACGCCTGCCACGGTTGGCCGTGGACAGGTAACCATCTATTCATATCAAGACCCCTCCATACCTCGGAGAGCCCGCTAAGCCGTTGGTCCCAGCTGTCATTCGTAGATCCTTGACCGTCATTACGGGTGGTCAGAAGCCTGAAAGTTCGACAATCAGTTTTACCAGAGGGTATCGTTTTACCCAGTAACTGGGTTGTGGAGGTCAGATAGGCAGACGCTTTATGTAAAATACTGGTATTGTATGTTTTATTTATGTGGCGTTATATAGGTATGCTATAATCCAAGTAAACAACATGACACTTCCAGAGATACTTCGGAACAACCTCTGGTTGACAAATCAAGATACAACGAGAAGTTTAGAAGCTATGGAACAGATGAACATACACACATAGGTACTAACCCTAAATCTTAACCCTCCTTACCTTAGCCGTTGTCGGGTAAAAACTTAATTCCGACACTAACAGTATTTTACTCATTCTTTTAAATACTAAGAAGTACTACAAACGAAATAAATCAACGTCTTCCAAATACAATTTGCTGTACATTTCAATCCGAGCTCCCACAGTCAGGGAAGTGGCGCCATCTATCATCGAAACCCCTGAACGTCGATACGTTACATAGGTGGCGAGCTCTATTGCAGTACTTTACATTGATCGATCGTCGTTTGCTCTCTGGAAAGCAGAGGCCCTAGTACGAACGTGCGATGTAAACGTAACGTATATTGTAAATTGAATTTGAGATAACTTTCAAGTTATGGAACAACAAACTGAATGTCATACAGTTCAAATTCCATTGCAACCAAAAACTTATTATTTAATTACCTTTTTGTTACAAATGGTCACTCAAAAATAAACTTAGAATACATTAAACTAAAGTATATAATGATTAAGTGGCGATGGAATGTAAATTATCTGAGATTATGAACCTTTAAGCTTTATATACTATAAAACTAGATATAAAAGGTGGGACATGTTATGTAGATGAAATCGGGAAATATATTTACAGGAATGGCAAGGTTGCCAATCGACGAAGGTTCTCTTACCCATATGCTCGATTATTCAGCCTTGAATAAGAACACATCTGGACTTGACCATTCTCGCTTGAAAGGCCTTGTAACATTCTACTTTTGGTAGGTCATTTCAACCCTTTCGTCTACAAAAGTAAGTAAACAAGGTAGGTAATCAACGTTTTCCCGACAGGCTCATAATGAAGGTGACATTACCAGCATGAATGAAAAGAATTTATTGAAATACAACAAATAAGCACCCAATAAAACAAAAGCAGAAAATCCACTGGTGGTTTCAAGAAAACTCAAGATTTTTTATTTTTTTATTTTCCCAGTTTCGTCATAAATATGTTTTTTCCCTGAAAAAGCTAATTGAATGGTATTTATTGTTGTTTAACTTGGTAGCTGATACTTTCACATCTTTGTAGCTAAAAACATTTTCAGCTACTAAATAATTTCATTTGGTAGCTGAAAATGTTCTAAAACATCAAAGAGTTAAAATCAACAAAATAAAAGATTTTAACAAATTTAAAAAATCATCTACTTTCATTAACTATGGCTCATATAACTTACTACTCAAAACTTTATCACAATAACAGCGAGATCTGACGCTTTATAGTATGAAGACTCTTTTCTCTTGCAATAACAGGCCACCACTATTTTAAAACACCACTTCAAAAGACAGCACCTAGGCAAAATCTACAAATTCTTTCCTCAGAAAGTCTCACAGCCTTTCTTCTGCATGTGCTATGTAAGTAAACAGTGCTTCTTTATCTCATCTGCCTCGCAAATACCAGGGAAGCGTCTGACTGAGCGCTGCGATCATGTGCACTCGATTGCTGGGGGCTATAGTGGAGGAGCTAGTGCGCCCGAATATTTTAGTCACTTTAGGATTTTCGTGGACTAAAATGCAAATACCGGACGCTCTAGATGTTGATATTATTATGTTTATTGCTGCCAGCAATAATTCGTCGTGTTTAAGTAAAAAAAATGTTTAGATGATCAACATTTTGATGTTTTTACTATTGGTTTCTGGAAGCATGAAGTCATGCAGGTAAGCTATTATGATTACTTGCATAATGTGCCTATAACGTTCCCACTGCTGGGACACAGGCGTCTCGGTGAGAGGGAATGGGCCGTAATCTACCACGCGGGCCCAGTGCGTGTTGGTAGATGTCACATGTCTTCGAATTTTTGGTTCTAGGGTTTCCACACGATGTTTTCTTTCACCGTTTTGGGAGCAGTGGTAATGAAATAATTTACACAAAGTAAAGCGTCGGTCAGAACCTGCGACCTACAACTCGTAAGTCGCGGTCACGATGATTACTTGACCGTACCGCAAAGGTATGAGATGACAAAAAAACTTAGGATTGGATTTTGGTTTCCCATTAATTCAATTTATTTGTACAAAAGGGTCATATCATAACGTGTAAAATATCTATTATCAGCTTATGACTGGTATAATCTCAATTTGTGCTTTGCTACCCAATGAGATTATAAAATCCCAAGTTAGATCCGTATTCACAGTTTCCAAGCTTCTATGTTCTATGTTAAGGGTTTGGTTTCCGCACTTAGTCCTTCAATGGACCATTGTGCGTGGGCCATGGCGGCCGTCGGTGGTTATTCCAACCAGCCCACCTCCCTCCAGAAGCTGATCAAATCTCCTGGTCTGTTGAGAACATCTGTGTACGATCTGGGTGTCCCGAGGGTTTCTGACCTTATCTGGGTGACGCCTGTGCACTCAAAGAGCACATGCGCAATAGTTTCATCAGCCTCCATGCAAGCCCTGCACAGAGGACTGTCTGTGTGTCCCGTGATGGTCCCCGTCACCAGGCGCAGGCCTTTCCTGTCCAGTCGTAGTAGGCGCCTGGTTAGCCTGCCATTCAATAACGGCATGGCTTCTTTGGACTACCTGCAGCCTGGTGACGACGTCCACCAGCTTTCTGCTTGTGTATGGGTGTGCTCCTGTAGCCACCTGCGTAGTTGGTTGAAGGGGATGGTTCCGGTCCACAGACTGACATACTGGAAGCCCGTCTGGCCAGCTCGTCAGCTGCGTCGTTGCCTAACGATCCACTGTGTCCTTTTATTCATTGTAGTGTCACTGTATTGCAGTTCGATAGCGTTACCCGCTCGAGCGCATTGTGACATTCTAGTATTAGATTCGATGTAATGAATTTTTTGTCTAAGGATTGCAGGACTGAGGCGCTATCAGAGAGTATGCGAACATGGGTGTTCGTGACTCTCTTGGCCGCGATAGCATAAGCCGCTTGCATTATGCCCACACACTCTGCTTGGTAAACCGTGTTGAGTATTGCCAGCGGTTTGGATATTTTTATGTTAAGGTCGTGTGAGAAGACTCCGACTCCAGTTCCGCAGTCGGTCTTTGAGCCATCGGTGTAAATTCTGAAGACTGTCTACGACCAGGTTCCATAGAAGCGGCGACAGGGCGCCCCCTTGCGGGCAGCCCTTCGCCACTATGACCCTTGTGGTGTCGTTTACGGTCACTTGTACTGCCCTTCGTTTGAGCATGTTGGTGATCCAGCCGCTCAGAGACGGGTCTATATTGTGTCTGTCTAGGGCCGTACTGATGCTGTTGAAAGTGGTTTTGTCAAAGGCGCCCTCGATGTCTATGAAGGCTGCCAGTGCTGAGCATTTGTGGTCCACTGCGCATTCAATTTTGGATACCACGCTGTGTAGCGCAGATTCTGTTGATTTGCCTGTGGAGTACGCATGCTGTTGTTTGTGGAGTGGCTTTGCCCGGAGAGATCCATCACGGATATGTCGATCACAGAGCTTCTCTAGGGTCTTTAGTAGGAAGGATGTGAGGCTTATGGGTCTGTACGCCTTGGGTTGAGTGTAGTCGGTCTTGCCCAGTTTTGGTATAAAGATGACTTTCACTTCGCGCCATGCAAGGGGTATGTATCTGAGTGCTATGCAGGCCCGATAGATTTCTACCAGGCATGGTGTGATATGATTAACACCCCATTGTTTCCAAGCTTTTGACTGGTCGGGAACAACTGTCATTTCATTTGACATCTAGACCGACAGCTTAACACGTTATTTGAGAAACGGAGAGCTGTGGATTCACAAATGGTGATCTCGGCCTTTGCACACCCGTTTTCCTTGATTGAACGATACAGTAAAGTAACGAATCACTAGCCTTATATTCAGTGAATAGTGGTTGTGATAACATGAAAACTTTGGTCCCTAGCTCCTAGATTATAAGCGGCATTTTGCATGTGATTCAACTGCACTCAACTCGTAAACACAGTCGTAATTAAGTAAAGCGCTACAGAGCTTAATGTTCGCTATTACGTACGGGGTTAATACTGTGTGCGATTGTTGAGGGTTCCAGCTTTTTATAGAACGAACCAATGAAGCGCTTTTAGCTTTAATGACATATTTTGCTTTAAGGAATGGGAGTTTTAAATAATTATGTTGCCGGGAAGGTTTTATTCGTTTTGGGCACTGTTCCTCATGTGTTTTATTTTGTTCCTATGCATGTAGTATAGGACATCAAATGTATTTGTCTTTGATGTATCAAAAGACCAGCGTTTGTATCTTTACAATCCTACGTCCTACTTAAAATTAAAATAAACAGCATTATTTTCCTGGACTGCCTGCAGCCCGGTGTCGAGGTCCACCAGCTCTCCGCTTGTGTGTGGGCGAACTCCTGTAGCCACCTGCGTAGCTGGCTAAAAGGGATAAGTATGATAGGTTCGGTTCCACAGACTGACGTTCTGGATGCTCTTCTAGCTAGTTCGTCACCTGCGTCATTACCTAGTGATCCGCTGTGTCCTTTTAACCAATGCAGTGACACTGTGTTGGGGGTTACATTCCGTTCCCTGTTCTAGTGCATTGCGACATTCTGGTGTTAGTCCCGAGGTAATGTACTTTTTCCCAGAGGATTGGAAAACTAAGGCGCTGTCAGAGAGGATACATATATGGTATATGGGTGTCCGTAACTCTCCAGGCTTCTATGACGTAAACCGCTTGTATAATAGCCACACATTCCGCCTGATAGACGATGTTGAACATTCCCAGCAGGCTGGACATGTTGTTAAACGCTGTATATTTTTTCTACGCCGTTGGTCTTATGGTCGTGAGCGCGACTGCTGAGCGTAAGGTCCTGGGTTCGATTCCCGGTTCGGGTAAAATGTTACTGGTTTTTCCATTGGGTATTTCTTAGTAACAGCCCGGAGTTTTGAGCCCCGTGTCTCAGAAAGCACGTTCAGCAATTGGTCCTGCGTATGATCTCTCTCCGGTCGGCCGTGTCGGATTGCCGTCCCATCGGACTAAGAGAGTGAGAGAAGAGAGAGTGCGCCTGTATCTGCATACACTCTTGTGCACAATAATATCTGCCGCGCCGAAGGTAGTCTACAGAGATTGGTCGCCATGGCCGAAATTCGGTCTGAAGGACGAATATTATTAGACGAATTACAGAACACAAATTTATAATAAAATCAAGTTAAATACCGAACAAGATCACAGGGTTTGTCCCCAAAACATTGTTACCTACATATTTCCATACTTGTAATACCTGTAATATTTGGGGCTGCCCACGGATTCCATGGTAAGGTAAATAACCATTGTGGTAATGTCAAAAATCTGACATGATGAAATATCCTTTCATTACTGAGATGCCTCAATAACATCTTTGTAGAATACCTTTTCAACGAGCTTGGGATGAACGGACGACTAGTAAAATAAAAACTTTTTAATTCAGATATCTCATAATTATCAACATCTTGGCACTGTACATTGTTGATATACATAATTGTATGCCTCATTCCATACACTGCTTTCCTTAAATCAACATTAATATTTAGTCCATATAACTATCCATTCACACACCACTTTCACCTTTAATCCCAACAAAATAGAGTTCAAAATCGCTTGTCACAATCCAAAACCCAGCATACCTTACTGGCAGTATTGTCGTACATAATTGCCCGAATGCGGGCAATAATTATGACGTCATGAAATAACTCCGAACTAGAAGCAAGTTAATGGGGAATCGCTAAGTGATTCAAAGTTTAGTTCTATTGTGGGAACGTTCTGGCGGGCTCAGATGGAATTGTTGGAGGCAGAAGTTTTATATTATTTGGAAAGTTTTATCGCAGGATTCGCAGGAGATTATTAATTAAGTTAGTGAGTTTTCTTGTAGATTTACGCAGTTTATAATGACGCAAATATAACTGTGGGTAGGATGGCAAGCTCGAAACCTGACATTCACAAGTTTTTCAATGACATGCTGAGTTTTTAAAGGTAATACCTATAGGACACCACTGTTTTTACAACAAGGTATAAAACATGGAAACATGTTCTGTCTACTAATTTCGTGTACTTGTTTATTTATTTAATACTTCAAGCACAGAAATGTACTGAGGCAGATTTACCAGTAAACTTTTGGGTGATGCAGAGATGATAAACAGTGATAGGTGCAATTACGAAAACTTGAGGAATAGGATATTTATTTAATCCAGCATCGTATCGTGTAGCGTTTACACCTACAAAACACTTGCGAAAAAGGTAAACAAAATAGTTAACAATACATGTCTGAAACAACGTCATTAAAATTGTATGCGATGACATGTTTTTGGCAAGTCTTTCACAAAATTTCGTCGTCGACGTCGATAAACAAGATCACAAACCAGGATGCAAAAGCGGGGTTACAATCAAGAAAACTTACGTTAGGAAACCTGAACTTAGGGATCGGAATGAGCCACCTCCCCGCTGACAGAAGAATAACTAGCAGGGGATCCAGGTTCAGGGGATCAGACCGGAATAAATTATTAAATAAGCGTGGTTTTTAAATATATCGTTTAATGTGAGGGAAAGGGAATTTATCCTTCTCGTCTATTGTAGTATGTAATTGGACAACGTCTCAAATAAACGAAATGACGTCAGACTTCAGCAGTGTAAAATGCTTCAGTCAATGCACTTGAAAGCAAGGAAATAGAGAAAAAATCTAACAAAATCATGAAAAAGAGCATTAAAACTTTTAAGTTTATCTAATATATCAATCAACTCAGCCTATCCTAGTCCACTGCTGGACATAGGCCTCTCCCAGGCTGCGCCACAACACCCTATCCTTCGCCTTCCGCATCCAGATATCGCATATCTAATATATATATAATAAAAAAAGGAAGACCTTTGCGAGCCCAAAAGGCTTCTACGCATGATGCTGCGATATTTGAAAAAAAAAAAACCGTGGCGCTGGTATTCTAATATGGTCCACTGTGATGCACGGACACACCACTTGGGGTCTTTATTTCTTTAATCACGTCATTATTTATATAAAAATTCCCAAAACTCATTCTTCATCTGAACGAGCCATTACTAGCTCAGAGTACAATGTTGACAATACTACAATAGACTGGAATACGTAAACGTATTTAGTTAGATTCACGTCGTTACAGCATTAGGTACTTACTACTTTGACAAAGTGTTGTTGGCAAGATGATTTGAAGACTTTGTGTCGAAACAGGCATGTTATAACGGATATATTTTGTTAAAGTTTTTTAAAAGGTAAAATGAAAAGGCAGATGATGATAAAGATGTTGAAAGTGAACTCTGAAATGACTGCTGATGAAGATTTTTACTGGGGTGATGAGATGGATTTGAAAAGTACACTAAGCTCATTGACTTATAGTTTTGCTAAGCTTTGCATATTATAAATCGGTTAACTCTATCCTACCCTATAAAATCTTAACACTAAGTCTTATTTACACATTGGTACCTTTAAAATTCATATGCGAAAACGGAATGTCTTTCTCCAAAAAGTGGTAAAATTCAACGAAAATTAAAGACATAATTTGAACTAAGCGGCTATATATACTAATCGCCAAGAAATCTAGACCACAACTCGTAATATTTTAAAATGTAACAAAGGTAGAATAAGTTTAAGCTTTCCTGTATGACAGATAACTGACGTAACGTTCCTGTACAGCGTAATGCTTTATTTTATAGTCCTTACTTAGCACGTGAAGATTTAAGTCTAAAAGATAAGCAAACAGCGGGAAATACTAAGGTCGTTCACCGCGTGCTTCAATTCATTTTCCTGTGTAAAGTTAAAGTTCGAAGACAAACTTCAGCACATACAACAAAAGGTGGTTTTATTAACGATTCCTCGAAACCAATTTGTAAAGTGGGCTTATACAGAACAGTCAAGCTACTGTTTCCAGACATTAGTTTTAAATGTAAACCCAGCTTTATATAGATGAGTTAGAACATTACAAATTCTAAGAACGCGGTTGTATTATGTGTGCCAGGCAGCAGATAAGCCAGTTTTGCGAAAACTTATCTACGTCAAATGTGTTATAAGAAGTCATTCCCACTACCAACTTTCCAGCCAGGTTATTTCGCTACATGTTCACATTCTCGTATACATAACTCGAACGAGGAGCGAGAATTAGAGAAGTAGATGGTATTATGTAAATATGTACGAGCTGATGTAGTGACAAATGAGTTCAATTCGATCATAATTTATTATTAGAAAAGAAAGCAAAAAATACGTTTATTGGCATTACAATAAAAACAACTTAAACCTATAGAAAAACGGAAAGAAAGCAATGCTTGTAATGCCAAAAGGACCTTAGCTCAGAATAATGTCAGATGGCAACGCAAGGTATACCACCTGACGCTGATTTATAGCTACAGCCCACGAATCCCATACGCTCAAATAATTAACACATAGGGAAGTGCATTTGTCCGTTTTAATCAACAAAATATTAATGAAAAAGTAATTTAAAAAAATTAAACCGACTTCAAAAAGAAATGAACTCAAAATTAACAAATAACTTTAATTTCGGAAATCGGTGTCTTAGGGTCAGTTCACACCGAGACGCGACGCGTAGTTTTTAAGATAGAAATACAATTACAGATCTTATCTGCTACACTAAAAGGTCACAATTCAGTGTCTACCTACTACGTCGAGCTACGCAGCGCGGCGCCGCCGCCGCGCGGCGTAGCTCACTGAATTGTGTACCTTTTTACCGACTTCACAAAAAGGCGGAGGTACTATGTTCGGGTTTTTGTATGTTTTTTTTTTTTTTTTGTGTAGTAGATAAGGTCTGTAATTGTATTTCTATCTTGAAAACTGCGCGTCGCGTCGCGTCTCGGTGTGAACTGACCCTTATGATATGTATTTTTTTAGTTTTAGTTTTTTGCCACCAACTTCCGAAATTTTATTTTTATTTATTTTTTTTTTAATTAAAAATTAAAGTTATTTCTTAATTTTGAGTTCATTTCTTTTTGAAGTCGGTTTAATTTTTTTAAATTACTTTTTTATTTTGTAATTTTTAGTTTGAAGTAAAAACTGAAATATTTGTTTGTAATTAGTAGGTAATAGTTTTGTTATAAATATTGCACTAGAATTTGACTAAGGTTTTGAGATGTTTTCCCTTTGACACTACACCCGTAGCTCGTATCAATAAGCCAGGCCGTCACACTTTCACGTTTTAGTCCATATCTTGAAAATTACTGAATCGATTTTGATGAAACTTGCACTGTTCCCTAAGTTGAAGTAAATGTAAGCCAACAAAAAAAGAATGGTCACGATCCGATTAATAGTTACGGAGATATGCGTGGACAAACATACATACATACGTCAATAAAAAATTTTATATTGGTTTGGAAGCCCTAATAGATTGTCATATGTGAATATAATGCAATTCCAATAATATTACATACATACGTGTCGAATTGATAACCTCCTTTTTTTTGAAGTCGGTAAAAATATAGCATAGTTAACATTTACGATAATATAGACTTCACCATCGCCATCGTAAAGGTAGCTTTTTAATTTTGCACTATCGTCTCCTATCCCTTCAATCACCGGGTATTCAATTTGTCCAAGGTTCCTTTACATAACTCCAAAAGTACCTCGCTTAGACCAAACCATCCCAACACGCCATCATCGATCACGTCCGACTGCCGTGTCCGGCGTCCGGCCGTCCCCGGACGCATTGTAGACAACAACCCCAATCACAGGGCGGATTTGTGAAGCGAATTCTTTCATTTCAAACTAGGCGAGATGAATTTTTTACAAGGAGTGTTTTTGTTTGGGTTGCAGTAAGTCTTTCGATTTCTACTTTTGTTTTTTCTGTCTTCGATACAAATTGATAGTGACTAGTGACTCTAATTCTGATTGACATAAAACCGATTACCTAATTAAATTTGACATAATTGTGAATTGTGGCAAATACGAGAAATAATTTCTATTTAGCTAAGGTTGTAACGTCTAGATGTCTAAAAATAAGAAACCATAATATTATGTAAAAAATAGATTTCCAAAATACAGGAATACCTATACTTAGACCGTTTATTAAATCTCTTGACCACTAGATATTTCTAAACAAAGTGTTAAAAAATTTACCCGACAAACTTTTAAGAGGTGCTTTAAACCATCGAACTGAACAACGTTCACTATTGGGACCAACAATGAAATCACGAACAAAAATCAGCTGTTTCATACATTTTGGTCAAGTAGGTATTGAACTTTTGTATTATACAGCTGATTTTTTTTTGTGATAACAAAAAAAACCTGCTGTAGTGTATGCGCAAGCATTGGCGTGGCAGTCGCTTACCGGCCGTAGGCGAGAGCAGACGTCTCTGGGTTTCGTTTATGCTACCTTACCTGTGTAACTGTCAAAGTGTGTTTTATTAATCCAGCAAACATTACACCCACACACATACGTACGTACATTACATTTATAATTAAAAGTTCCAAACAGATTCTTAATTTTTTAAATTCGATAAAAAAAAAACATGATCTTTAAAAACTAAGGGGATTAACATAAAAGCAAACAGATAACATTAAGACCAAACCCCGTAAAGTGTCAAGTTTCCGAGATATTAACGTTCAAAGTTGATCACGTAACATCCATATTTTTTTAATTGATGTCGTCTACCGATCTAAATAGGTCTCATACGAGGCCGCCATTTTGAAAAAAAAAAACACAAAATAGTAGTCAGCTAGGTATGCCACGAACTTTCAAGGCCCTTTAACTTTTCAAACTTTAAACGCAGGCAACGTCATGATAACCTTAAACCATCTAACCATAATTCGAGGTTCGACTAAACCAAATCAGAACTGTACCAACTTTCGTTCAAACATTCCGTTCGAGATTTGAAAGCACGTGAAGCTCTGTATTCAGCCGCAAGCACTGTATTCAGCATTTAGCAGAATTGCACAAACAAGTTGCTAGACATCTATCACCGCATATCTGATGCTGTTCGTAAACTGTTGTTTGTAGTACCGTGTATGGGCAGTTGTAGCACTACTGGTATTGAACTGCCTTTTTTACTGCTGAATGCTCGCACACATGCGCAAAATTCATGTATTTATAACGGAAATTTTCAAATTCAAAATCATTTATTCAAACAAAAAAAAATCAAAAAAGTTGAGTTGAGTTAGTGAGTTGTTGTTGTAAAATTGTTTACCCTTATTGATCGAATTAATAAGTGTAAACAATACATAAAAGTGTTTTTTACCCATATTATTTGTAAATAAATGAATAATAATTATGTAGATGTTATAAAATCATGTTACAAAACAAAACAAAATTAAGAACTGATTTCAAGTTATTATTAAAATATCTTAAAGTTTATCCTGCAATTACTCAGATACACAGTAATAGGCTTCAGCTAAAAAAATATTTTATTAAAACTATTTAGGCAATGATGCAAAAATCTGGCAACCTGTCTTACCAAGGTATATCGTATTACCCAGTAACTGAGTTGTGGAGGTCTGATAGGCAGACGCTCCATCTAAAATACTAGTATTCAGCTGCACCCGGTTAGACTGGAAGCCAACCCCAATATAGTTAGGAAAAGGCTAGCCAGATAATGATGATGTCTCTATTAAAGACTGGTAGGCGATGTGTGAGGACCGTATGAGATTCCCCGTAATTTCCACTTGAATTTTGTATAGACATTGGCTATATATGTGTGCGTGGGAAGGCTGACGAACTTGGGAAGTTGTACGCTCAGTAGAGTCCATGTATACTCTCTGGTTTGCCGTCTCACTGGTTACGGAAACGTGGAATATGGCGAATGTGGCAGGTGCAATCGTAACACGTACGGTTGCCTTTTTTGGGAGAGAAAACGAATGGCGATAATTCAAAGCAGACATCTTGGATTTGTAGCATTATTCTGCGAGTTTAGAGCTTGAAATTGGAAATTCTGTTCTGTTTTAGACTGGCTGAATTTGAAAAATATTGGTCTTGAATATATGATGATTTACGGCTGAACACTAATATTGTTTGTATACTATGGTATGGACAATACTATGGGCAGGTAAAGTTCGACCAATTAATTTTTTAAACAAATAATATATAACATCATGTTTATATAAACATATGTTATATAACTAGGTCATCATCTGCCTAGCCTTTTCCCAACTATGTTGAGGTCGGCTTCCAGTCAAACCAAACTGCCTATCTGACCTCCACAAGCCAGTTACTGGGTAATACGATACCTCTTGGACAACCCCTACCCCTTTTACATATTTAACTAGGTGTTGTGTATTTAAACTAACACGAAGGGTTCCGTACCACAAGGCAAAAACGCCGAAAAAAACACGTTTGTTGTATGGGTTATTGTATATGTTATGGTTGTTGTTGTATTATTTATTGTTAAAGTAAAAATACAACTGAGTATTTTGTGAATATTTCAAGTGCCTACCTGTTGCCATTATTGATATCGAGCAAAAAAGGGCAAAAAAATCGCGTTTGTTGTATGGGAGCCCCCCTTAAATATTTTTTTATTTTGTTTTTAGTATTTGTTGATAAAGCGGCAACAGAAATACATAATTTGTGAAAATTTCAACTGTCTAGCTACCGCGGTTCTTGAGATAAAGCCTGGTGACAGACAGACGGACGGACGGACGGACAGACAGACAGCGAAGTCTTAGTAATAGGGTTCCGGTTTTACCCTTTGGGTACGGAATCCTAAAAATAATTTTGCAAATCGGCTTATAAGTAAGGGAGTTTCGAGGAATCAAAAAAAAAAAACACCCGAATTGTGAACTTCCTCCTTTTTTTGAAGTCGGTTAATTATTTACACAAAGTAAAGCGTCTGCCTGGGTTTGAACACACGACCGCTGCAAAATATCCAAATATGTCTTCAGAGAATTCAAAAAGGACAATACCTAATACAAAACCAGGCTTTAATAAAGATCAACCTTTATTAAAAGCTGACAAAGGTCTCTCTCATCATCATAATACACACTGTTATGTCTGTGGCAATCAATAGGAAAGGAAAACAAAGGGAAATTGGTGCGGTAACTTTTTGTCCTGCCCGGAAATTACAGGGAAGTGTGTATCACAGAATAGTACAGAAAGTCAGCTCCATACAACGGAAACAGGCGCACACAAGCACAGACGCGTACGTACGGCAATCTCCTTATGCACTACTGACAGGTGGCTTGCTTAGCCCCTAGAACCTGGTGACATAAGGGGAAAGCGCTAAGGTAGCCCGCGAATTAAAAAAATTCTTAGGTTTTTTGCAATTTGCTGGTCAGTATTAAGTTGTACGTTGATTAAAATATGATTCGCGGTCGTAACAAATATGTATTTAGAGAATTATAATTATTCCAATCAGTAATACAACTTGTCCTAAAATGTCAAGATTTCATGAAATAGTTATTCAGTAGGATTACTTGGTCTTAGAGAGTTGTGTTGATGACTTTAATTATTATAATTCTGTAAATACATATTTGTTACGGTCGCTAATAATATTTTAATCAACGTACAACTTAATACTGACCAGCAAATTGCAAAAAACCTAAGAAAATTTGAACTTCACGGGCTACCTTAGCGCTTTCGTCTTACCATTATACACGCTAGGCGACTAGGAAAGACGCCAAGCGCGCAGTGCGGCCGGTTGCGAAAATTCTAGAGCATTCGTTTCACTACGCTACTCGCAAGGTGACTCGCTAGGCTCTAACTAGCGCTAAGCAAACCACCTGTCAGTGCGTACGCAGTCGAAGTGTGTGTAAGCTTCGACAACATGCCGTTCATGTATTTGAGCATCGTACTCAAATACACGAGTGGCACGGTGTCGACGGCAGCCGTCGACGCGTCGACGCCTCTGCAGTTGACTCGTGCCGCTCGTGTGTATGCACAGTCACACTAACCACGGATATCGACTGACGAATCTCAGTCACCGGTGCGCTTGAACTCGCTTAAAGGTGACTATAGACTACAGAGAAAGCCGGAGAGTATAGAGCATTTACTTGTGACAAAACGTTAGCCGCTCCAATGTGTCACCCATTCATGAGCCGAACAATAAGCACGACACTCGACGCTTTGTTACAATTTGATTTTGCAAACAAACGAGTAAATTTGTGTAACATTTCATCGCAACCTGCAGCTCCGATATTTCAACAAAGAGTATATAATATAATAAACGCTAAATAGAAAGGAATGTTACGGGTAAGGGTCAGTTCACACCGAGACGCGACGCGACGCGCAGTTTTCAAAGTAGAAATACAATTACAGACCTTATCTACTACACTAAAAGGTACACAATGCAGGGTTCACTACGTCGAGCTACGCTGCGCTGCGCCGCGCGGCGCTGCGCTGCGTAGCTCACTGAATCGTGTACCTTTTTGTGTAGTAGATAAGGTCTGTAATTGTATTTCTATCTTGAAAACTGCGCGTCGCGTCGCGTCTCGGTGTGAGCTGACGCTTAATGCTCACTCGCCGTAACGTTACATTACATGGAAATGCTTTTTTGAGTTCCGTACTCGAAAGGGTGCCAATGGGACCCTATTACTAATCCTCCGCTGTCCGTCCGTCCGTTCGTCCAACTGTCTGTCAGCAGGCTGTATTTCATGAACCGTAATAGGTAGAAAATTTGAATTTCCATTTTCTGTGGTTTAAATTTTCTGCCACAAATTTTAAATTTCTATCGCCGCTATATTAACAAATAAAATAAAGTTAAATATTAACGAGACCCCCATTAATTTGATACAAGATCGACGCGTTTTTTCGGCGTTTTTTGCCTTGTCGTGCGGAACTCTTCGTGTGCGAGTCTGACTCGCAGTTAGCCGCTTTTTTTTAAAGTGAGCTTTTGCTTGTAATATACCATTCGAAAGAATGTTACATCACATGGAAATGCTCAAGAAAATGTTCAAGTGTATGCACCTGTACGTGAATCGTGTCTACGTGTGCGTGCGTTTTTCCTCGTTGTAATGAGTCAACCTTCTGCAATATTTTGTGGCTTTACAATCTATGTCGTTAATAAAGGGAGCTGTTGTTTAGAATCAATCTTCTCGTAGGACGAAGTAAATATTGTACTTTTCAGCCAATTTCAGGGCGCCTAAAAAGCCACTTTGGCAGAATCATAAAAGGATAACATTATTAATCATAATGGACAGTTAACCGTTACGTTAATCGTATCAAATCCCATTGGTGAAGGATTTTTCAGTTATTTTTTTGTCTGTGCTAATATACCTATCAATCCAATCCAAATCCCATCCCAATCTCTTTGATTATACCTACGTAATACAGAAAAACACGGACTGTCTTCGCCATATTATAATTCATAATGTTATCCTTTTATGATTCTCCCAAAGTGGCCTTTTTAGGCCCCCTGATCACAATTTGATTAGGATCTATATCCGTTTAGTTTTGTCTGATGGTAAACACCAACAAGAAGAATTGCCAAACTTAAGTGGCAGTGGGAAGGGCACATTGCTCGCAGAACAGATGGCCGATGGGGCCGAAAGGTTCTGGAGTGGCGACCACGTACCGGAAGACGTAGCGTTGGAAGGCCTCCCACAAGGTGGACCGACGACCTTGTAAAAGCCGCAGGTACCCGTTGGATGCGAGAAGCACAGAACCGGTCGAAGTGGAAGTGCTTGGGGGAGGCCTATGTCCAGCAGTGGACGTCTTTCGGCTGAAATGATGAAACACCAACATGAGTGTAATGAAATTGTTGTTTCAAAAGATTAAAGACGAGAATTGAATGAAATAAAAATTGTAATTGATACATTTGTTTCCAACACGAGGTTCACGTATGCTTGTTCTGATAACTCTCGATAGAAATCTGAAAGAAAGAAAATACTTACGTTGATTTGCTGTAAACATGACGCAGAAAAAGAATACAAACACAAAAAAAAAATACAAGTTGGGGGAAAATGCGTCACCTCAACATAATGCTAAGACCATATGCGATAACGAGCCCCAGCGCTGGTTTTTAGCGACAGCAATCTGTCCTGTCGACCAATTGTATCAGAGATATTATGAAGTCTACACTATTAAATTCAGCACCGTAATTGCGTAACACACAATCACAATCTGAATTATTTTGAAACATATTGATAATCCATTGCTTCATATGTTCGAAAAATTTGTCTGCTCAACAACGTAAATAACGCAATGAATGTTGATGAACTGTCAAAATGAAAGCCATTTATACTGTTAGTGTGTTACGCAATTACCCCGTTGATCGAAGATAACTAGTTTCTTATGTCTGCATAGAACATTTTTAACATAGCACCAGATGCAAGATTATAAATGAACCAACATCAATTTTCTATTTCCGAGGGACTTGCTTTAATGGGAGAGACTAAAATATATGTCCTATTTCGAAGCCGAAGTTAACTCCAAACGGTGCCAAGACAAGATAAGGAATGCAGTTTCAAGCCAAATTCAGCAATAATAATTATATTTGATCTAAAAGGACATTGGTCGTGGTATTTGCCAAAGGAAAGACCAATTTATCTGTAATCTCGGATGTCGTAAAGCGTTCCGTAACTTATTAAATCATGAGAATGAGTTTACGTGTAACCTTTCGTGGTCCACTTGGAGCTCCCTGAACCGTCTCCGGATACATGTGGGCTCATGTAACCCCAACCTGGTAAAGTGGGGCTACCTCGATGGAACGGCAGTTGGGTGTGGATGTGGGACTATCAAGCAACCTATGCTCCACCTCCTATCCTGCCCTCTGTATCACAAAACATGCAGTCAAAGTGACCTCTGCGGTCACCGACGACGCCGTGGAAGTGACGAAGTTTTAGGCCAACAAGATATGAAATACAGTCGTGTCAGTGACAAGAAGAAGAAGAAATAGTTTTCGTAATTAGAGCTATGGTAATAGTGGTACCGGCTCGAATTACAAGTAGTGAGTTTGAGCCCAGGCAAGCATGCACTTATTCAATTTATTTATCCACCACTGCTCTCAAAACGGCGAAAATGAGTATCTTGAGAAAACTGGCATATCCTAGAACCGAACTTTCCTCTAGAGAGAAAGCCAGTGTTTCAGCATTGAGAAGAATACAAGCTAACTATGCATATACCAATATCTTCATACAACTGTGGTGCATGGACGTCAGTCAAAAAAATCGCCTATACATGATTGTATCAGTTGACCCTCAACTGAACTACCTGAAGAACCCGTAATTAAAAATGTTCAAAATTGATTCGCGATCTCATATCAGAGAAAATCAATGTCAAAAACTTGTCAAAAATGTAGGGGAACTATGGGGGTAGGGGAGGGTTTTTTTTGACAGATTGAGACTGAGATCAGCGGTGCTATTCTGTAAAAATCTCACCGTGAAAACTTAGGTGAAGTGAGTTTGTTTTTGGTAGGAATTGACACTATTGACAGCTCACTCCACACTCCCTTCACCTAAGTTTTCACGGTGAGATTTTTACAGAATAGCACCGCAGCATTAATTGCGCAACAATCACAATCCGAGAGTTTTAAATGATATTTCTAATACATTGCTTCATAGGCTTGAAAAATTTGTCACCTCAACAACGTAAATGACGCAATGAATGTTGTTGAACTGTCGAAATGAAAACCATTCCTACTATTACTGTGTTATGCAATTACCCCGCAGACAGGGAAAGTTCTGACAATTGTTTTCAAATTAGGACTTTTTGGTGTTTTCTGATTTTCTATTCTTCAAGAATCATAGACACACAATTCAATATTCAATCGAATGTTCACATCAGGATTGCGCTCCTTTTAAAAACCTTTTCGACAGCCTCAAAGTCCGTTAATAAATTCAATTTCCAGGCCGTGAAAAACGAATTCAATTTAGTTTATAAAAATGTTTTTGGAACTTTGAATAGATTTTGTAATGAACGCATTAAATGTAGTTGTCAGTCACTAGGTACTACTGACATTTTTGAAGAATTGAACAAAGTTCCATATGAATTTCATTATTGATAGGAAACATTAAATTCCATATGAATTGCATTATTGTTATCACACTAATATTATAAGGGCGAGTTTGTGAATTGGGGTGTGTGTGTTTGTGTATTTGTGTTTATGTGTAAGTATGTTACTTCTTCACGCTCAAACGGCGGGACCAATTTTGACAAAATTTTGTATGGAGGTAGCTGACACCCTGGATTAACATAAAGGCTACTTTTTATCCCGCCATTCCCACGGGATCTACATTTACGCGGGTGAAACCGCGGGGCGCAGCTAGTGAAACATAAAATGACACGCCTGTATTTGCCGAAGGGCTATGCAGAGGAGAAGGTGCCTAATAGTACACCCACATTTCGTCAGTTATGTTTAAGTCCCATGTAATAGGGGGCCGGGCTACTGCCATCAAAGGGCATAAATCCACACTCCGGGGGCTGCTACTGAGACATTCATGATGGAAAACCCCATTAACATTTCGTCCGACGTGGGAATTGATGTTTTGATACCAAAATGATTCCAGCCAAAATATACAAGGAACCTAAAAAAACTTTATAAGCTCCTTCTAGGGAAATAGATTTTCTAGATCTTTCTCCAGCCTTTAAAATAACCACTTCTGCTATTGGTCATCGCTAACATTTACGGTCTTCTAAAAACTCTGATCGAGATTCCATAGAAAAAATTAACTTATTACTTATATGCGAATGTCTCAACTAATATAAAAATCATCACTTCGGCTGCATCGAATAAAAACCGTTTTACTACGCTGCAATGTATTACACATTTACATAAACCCAATATACCTTTAAATCTCGTCAGATTGTCTCAAAACCTTTCTTCATGGTAGGGTTGACGATACCGCATTTATTTTTTGTTTATTTTCTTCTAATTTCCTAATTCTTTACAAGAACCAGCTGGTCGATTCTGTAAAAATCTCACCGTGAAAACTTAGGTGATTAAAAGTCACTGCGACGTCGTCGTGTGCCAGAGGTGACAAAACGAAACAGAAACGCAACCAACTTTTGATGCGGTAGGGCAAATCTAATGATTTTAATCTTTAACCGGTGGTGGCCCAGTGGTAACGGCTGCGACTTACGAGTTATAAATCGTAGGTTCGAATCCACATAGCCGCTTTACTTTGTGTAAATGATTTTATCATGTCTATTCTTAAAACGGTGAAGGAGAAAATTGTGAGGAAACCAGTATAAATCAACAACTAACCTCTTTACAAGTGATCTTTTGAGTAAAGAAAAACTACTATATATGCTTGCCAGCCCTAACCGTATATCTCCAAGGCTTTTATAGACACTGGGGCACTGTGTTGTTGTTTTATTGTCGCCGACTTCTCCCTTATATTGTAACTTCGTGACGAATAGATCCATCGCCTACTACGAGCAATTTGATTAGCTGAACCGTTAATACGTTCTGTTTTGTTAGTTTCGATCAAGGTTGAGACTTTAGTTGTTTGGCCTCGATCTTTTCGTTGTTGTTTTGTTTTTAAGCATTTTTATGATTGTTATCGAATAAATCGATCGTTCAGACTTATTTTCTTCTTTTTCTTAGCATTTAGATGGGAATAATAACACGAAAAAAAATATATACCGTTTTTTAAATTTGTTTAGCCCAAAATTCGCTTCGGATGTGTTCTTGGGATGTAATCGGGTTTAATCCGATATGTTAGTGAGTGATGGCAAAGTACTTTGTTTGTGTTTGGTTTTCACTTCTGTCGGCGCTCCCGGAGTGCCACTGTTTTTTGTTTAAGTTTTTGTTTGTACACAATTCTCGTAACTTTAAGAACGTTCACAGTCTGATCTCAGTCTCAATCTGTCAAAAATCCTCTAATTACATATTTGACAAGTTTTTGACATTGATTGTCGCTGATATGAGATAGCGACTAGATTTTGAACGTTTTTATATTACGGGAATTGGCCTTCGGTTTGTGAGTTATTTGGCTCCCATATGAAGGTGAGAAAGACAAAACCATTTCCAGATAAAATATGGGGAACAAAACCTCCTATGAACACTGTCACTGTTTTTTGTTCCCTATATAACTGTTAGCTGTATGAATAGCTTGCATTTTCGCACGTAACTGACGAGGTGTTCCGATAGTACAGCGTTTATACAATGATATATACCTCTCATCCGCCCGGACTAACTGTAGTCAATCGTGCCATACATCGTGTGTGTTATAACACACGGAGATTTAGATTTAGGAGGTATGCTATCACTCACAATACTTGTGGAGTACTGTATTGGGGAACTTTTGTTGACGTAGAAGAATCACTGACATCCATGACAATATCAGCAGTTTCTTAACTGGCTAACTGTTAAAAAACCCACAGATTATACCTAATCATTCACAATAGGCCCTTCTTTTTTTCCGGATGCGAAATCATCAAATGACCCCTCACGCTCTGGGCGGAGCGGAAGGCAGTGTCAGACTCTTACTGACTAAAACCCACCCGTGTTCCTTCCTTAGCCCTTTATATTCCGGGCCAGCGGTAACCCTTCCTAGATGCTGACATCTCTTTGAGGCGCGCGCGCGTGGAATACGTACGCGCCGTCCGGAACGGGCCTGGTCCTGATCGGACGGTGAGCTACCCATTACTCTCCGTCCGCAGGCCCGCGCCTCTAACGGTGGCCGGGAGTCGTCCCGTGGCTCCCGACGCCCGGAGCGTCTCTCACGGCGGCTGGAATGGGAAGCTGGAGGGAGGGACTTCAAGTTGAAACAATCTACTATCGAACTATAGGTACACTTTCACAGAATTTTCAAGAAAGATAAAAACTTATTTGACAACAGAATCTTTCAATTTCATCATCCTTCCATTACACCTACACATAATATTCACAAAAGAAAATATAAAAATCCAAAACGAAAATCCTTCTTAAACTTTCATATTTCGAGTCTAAAATATTTTTCCTTTGCCTTTCGTGTTCAATAGAAGAATGAAGTCAAACAAACAACACTTTCTATAAAACATTCGCACAAAAGCTAAACAAATGCACCTTTTATTAGAGAACGCTGTTGAGGGATGGAACACTGTAAACGCCTTTTTTATTATATCATCATCTGCCTAGCCTTCTCCCAACTATGTCGGGGTCGGCTTCCAGTCTAACCGGATGCAGCTGAATACCAGTATTTTACATGGAGCGTCTGCCTATCTGACCTTCACAACCCAGTTACTAGGTAATTCGATACCCCTTGGTAAGACTGGTTGTCAGACTTTCGGACTTCTGACTCTCCGTAACGACTGCCAAAGATCCACGAATGACAGCCGGGACCAACGGCTTAACGTGCTTTCCGAAGCACGGAGGGGTCTCGGTATGTAAAGATGGTCACCCATCCACAGTCCAACCGCGGCAAGCGTAGCTTAACCTGATCGATCGACCTGTGCGGCTGTTATTATTTAGCCACGGGCCTTTTTTATTATATAAAGTATTACAAAAAAAAAAAAACATACAAACACCCGAACATAGTACCTCCTCCTTTTTGTGAAGTCGGTAAAAAGCACAGACCTATCTAAATGTTAACAGGGTGAGCACTGGTCGGTCAGTAGTAACGGCCACCCGACTTATGAGCTGTAGGTAGTAGGTTCGAAACTTCGAACACAAACAAGCGCTTTATTTGTGTAAATTATTTCATCACAACTACTCTCAAAACGGTCAAAGAAAACATTGCGAGGAAATTTCGGAAAATGGAAATGTTCTAAAACCAAAAATTCGAAGACATGTGACACTACTAACCTGCACTGGGCCCGCGTGGTGGATTACGGCCCACCCTCTCTGACCGAGAGGAGGCCTGTGTACCAGCAGTGGAAACATTATAGGCTGATTATGTATGTTATGCAAAACAGGTGCCGCATTACATACAATAACAATTCTATATCTATAGGTTTACAAGTTCAAAACTACTGAAACTGTTTTCATTAAACGAAGGAAGGCAGTTACAAGTAAAAAGAAATGACAATGGCGCCGATTCCCTTGTTCACAAATCACAAACTAAACTAAATATAAGTTCAGTGCCTCTTTTTCTTTCTATTTCATTAAGAAAAGGACAGAAAATAAATATTAGTTTATTCCATAGCAAGTTTAGACGTGATTAAAAACATGGCTATTAAAAATAGGTCAATTTACGTTAGGCGCTGTCTAATTTGACAGGACTAAACTAATATTTATCTTCTGTCCTTTTCTTAATGAAATAGAAAGAAAAAGATGTACTGAACCTAGTTTAGTTTGTGAACAAGGGAATCGGCGGCATTATACACTTCACTTCTAAAACTAACAAAATCACACAGACAGCTATAAAGTCAAACAAAAAAGTCAGTTACCCTATCCAGACATAAACCAGCCGTTAAATGCGATAAGTCACGAGATTGCATGTTAAACAGCAATAGTCTACGTAAGCATTAGCTTTTTATTAATACAACCAACAGCTAACACCTCATTTCGTATGATTGGGTCTGCTTCTTAGCGGTAACTAAGCTATTGTCTATCAAAACGTATCTTTCGAATTGGTGTTATTTCAAGTTAAACAAATATCAACTTTATTTTAATGGTTGTTAAGTTGATTTCTGAGTGACTAGCAATATTGAAAAAGTTACAAAAATGTTTGAAGTTGTAGCGTAAGCTGAACTTTACTGTGTTGATTTAAAGATATTTTTCCTTAAACTCATAAATTTGTTTACATTTTTGGCAAATAAGTCGGAAATGCAGATTTAGTGTGTCAATTTTATAAACAACTAGGCTGCGTCCTATGGTTTCACCCTCTTATGTCATGATTGCGTGGTAATATCGGGATAAAGTAAGTATCTTATTTCCTAATCCAGGTTATGGTCTACCCATGCACCAAATTATATCTAAATCCGTTCAGCCGATTTAGCATAAAATCGTAACAAGCAAACGTACAAAAAATTAAATCTTTTCTCTTTATAATATTACAAGCTGCGCCCCGCGGTTTCACCCGCATAAGTCTTGATCCCGTGGGAATATCAGGATAAAAATTTAATCAAAATTGGTCCAGCCGTTTGAGCGTGAAGAAGTAACAAACATACACACACTCACTCGCAAACTTTCGCCTTTATATTAATTTCCCTGAGTGTGCCTAAGCAACAAATATTGATTACGTAGGTAAAAGTGAAGCTAAGCTAGAAATGACTCGCTAAACACAACCCTTGCGTTATTTTATCGCTATTCTAATTCACTTTTTGCGACCATTAACTGTGTATTCATTACAAAGCAATCAAAGCGTATAGCCATCATGGGGTTATAGTTTTTCATGGCTATAATCAAGGGTAGTTATTCTATGACCATTTTTATAGTGATTGGCTAGGTCATCCAATGGCTTGACCTTTGACCTTGAATAACTTAAAGCCGCAATTATATTTAACCCGCGCCAGGTGTCGCCACGCGTGGGTAAGCTATCGGTTACATACATTTAGTGCGTGGTGTGGCGACTCGCGGGGCGGGACTAATGTAATCAATCCTATACTAAATCTATGTAACCGATAGCTTTACCCACGCGTGGCGACACGCGGCGCGGGCTAAATATAATTGCGGCTTAAGACGCTTACAAAAACGACAAAAGAAAAGTGTATGCAAAAATTCAGCATATATATTTTGACTTTACTGATTTAAAGACGAGTTTTGAGAAAAATAAGTGTTCGCAACAGCACTGGAACGCGTTAATGCCGCGAATGTAAAGGGCTGCATTCGCTGGAACGCAACGTGTCGCCTGCGCCGGCGGCCGCCATCTTTTCTCCCCTTCTCTCGTTGACTGCGAACGACAACGCGCACTAAAAACTTTTCTCATCTAATTATTGTTCAAAACTTATTTATTTTATTCTGTATAACTTGTCAAGGAACAATAAACGACATTGACTGTTAACACGCATCTGATTTACCTATCATCACACGAAACATTGGAGACCCACGACGTGATATACTAAGAAGATTGACGATGAATCGACCGCGTGCAATGATGAAGCTTAAAACGAGAAGCGGCGAGCTGAGGCTGCCTGAAACTATGTGACGAATGATGACCCACCTACCTACTTGATGAGCCTGGCGTAGTGAGTGATTTGGTTTGCCTACAGGGAAGTACGCCCAATTTTAGTATGCTTAACCTACATTGATATTATATTGCAGCCGCTTTCTGTGCATCAGATTTAATAGGTAATCTGTCTCGAGTCAGATTAATATTAATGATTTCTTATTTCTTATTAGGTAGGTACTAAATAAACGACACTTTGCCTACCTAAACTCTTTGGAGTCAGATAAAATTATTGACAATAGTTTCTTAGTATGGAGGTACCTACTACTAATTGAAAGACAATCATACCTACCTAACTAGTAACTATACCTACTTTCTTTCTTGCACTTTGCTTACGGGAACACCCTGGCATTTTCCAGAATCGCTGTGTACACCTGCTTCTTGGTTCCCGCTGGAGTGCGCTGCAATAAAGCTGCTTGTTCCTCACTTCTGCTGCTTGCATGCTGTGCTGTGTGACCTGCTTTGCTCGTGTGTGAGTCGCTGACTGCACGAGCTGTTGTCGTAGCTATTGCGCGACGTACATGGTTTGGCTTATTATCTTAACTTTTACATGCGGTACTGAATACCAGCATAGTTAATTTCTTGACGGTCTGTTCAGTTTTTGTAAGCGTTCACCATGTCGATTGAATTGAAATCTCTTGTTCAACAACGTGGTACGATAAAGGCTAGAATAACTATATTTTCAAAATATTTAAATACAGTTAAACTAATAGAAGCTGACAGCATTCCTAAACAAATACTTATGGAAACTGAAATAAAACTATCAAGATTTAAAGAATTGTTGATGCAGTTTGATGATATTAAAACTAAAATTGAAGGTTTGGATCCTGATCAGTTGGAAGAAAATGACATAATTGAAAGTGACTTTTGCTCAAACATTGCTAAAGCTCAATTGTTAATTGAAAGTTTTGCTCCTCGTGATGTAGTACCCGAAAATACTAACTGTAATTCTATATCTAGTTGTCAAAATGGTAAACAGGATTGCCGCAACTATAACATTAAATTGCCAACTATTCAGCTGCCCTCCTTTGACGGAAACTATTTAAAGTGGATGGAATTTCGTGACACTTTCGATTCTTTAATTAACAATAACAATACAATTCCGGATATTAACAAGTTTCATTACCTCCGCTCTTCTTTAGAGGAAGGAGCGTCTGACATAATCAAATCAATTGAATTCACTGCTGCCAATTATAAATTAGCTTGGAGTTTACTTACTGAACGCTTTGATAACAACCGGATACTTACGAATAATCATTTAAAGGCTATCTTGAATTTTGAGACAATAACTAAAGAAAATTACAAGTCACTTCGTACTATGATAGATTACTATTCTAAAAACATTCGAGCCCTATCTTCTTTGAATGATACTGAATCCCGCTGGGACATTCTACTTGTGTATATTATGGCGTCTAAACTAGATGGCGCCACAGGTCGCACATGGGAGGAACACAGGAGTACTATTGCTGCTTCACCGACAATCGAAGAATTCTATAATTTCTTGCGAAACCGTGCTGATGTTTTGGAAACCTTGCAGTACAGCAAAAATGATGCTGCTACTAAAACTGAAAAACGTTCTTATTCTAAAGATAATAAGCAAACAAAATCATTTGTCTCTTCTTCTAACACTAAAGGAAAAGGGTGTGTTATATGTTCACAAGATCATTTACTATATAAGTGTGATAAATTCAAAGACATGTCACTGTATGCTCGATACAGTGAAGTTTCCAAGCATAAGCTCTGTCACAACTGTTTACGTCCTGGACATTACTCTGCTCACTGCAAACATAATCATTGCAAAATCTGCAACAAAAAACACAATTTATTGCTACATAAATCACAGTCCAATAATGACAAGACAAACTCACCTGTTGATACGTCTTCTGCAGCGCCAGTTCCTCATGAAGCTAGTACCTCTCAGACATCTTCTACTATTGCTATGTTTAATCCCGTATCACTCTCTGCGGCAATGCCCAGGCAGATCCTCTTATGTACTGCTCAAGTGGAATTAATTGATAGCCAAACTTCTGAAACACACACTGTTAGAGCACTACTAGATAATGGAAGCCAGTCTTCATTCATAACTGAAAAAATGCAAAGAAAACTGAATTTATCCTGTTCTAATACTAATATATCAATTGCTGGTATAAATAATAAGCTAACTAATACTACTAAAAGGTGTAACATAAAACTTAAATCGCGGATTAACTTATTCCATGCGAATGTTTCATGTCTTTTAGTGCCTGATATTACTGGGATGTTGCCCAGCTCAAAGATTAACCCTTCGGAATGGAATATTCCTAAATCTATAGAACTAGCAGATCCTACCTACTACGTACCCTCTGAAATTGACTTACTGCTAGGAGCTGATATTTATTGGGAAATTGTAGATTCCAAACAAATCAAGTTGGGTAAAAATAAACCGACACTACTAAAATCTAAACTGGGTTGGCTCGTGTCGGGCCCAACTGGTGTAAGTCCTACTACTACTACTCATTCTAACTTTTCTCAGGAGATTAGGGACTCACTAACTAAGTTCTGGGAAGTTGAGGATGTTCCTGCCCTGCCAACCAATAATAATAAGTTTTCCAATGAGGAACAACATTGTGAAAACCATTTTATTGAAAATACTATCCGCCTGAGCAATGGGCGATTTTGTGTGAAACTTCCATTGCGTGAAGTCCCCAGTGAAACTTTAGGGGACTCTTATGTTATTGCTAAAAGGCGGTTCTTAAACTTAGAAAGGAAACTTAATAAATCTAAAATCAAAGATGACTATACTGAATTTATTAACGAATATAAAAGATTAGGTCATTTAACTGAGGTAAGCCGTCCTAGCTTCGGTTATTATATTCCTCACCATGCAGTAATTCGCGAAAGCAGTGAAACCACTCGCTTAAGAGTAGTCTTTGATGCCTCTTGTAAAACTTCTACTAGTAAGTCACTAAATGACATCCAATTTGTTGGACCGGTGGTTCAGGATGATTTAATGGCAATCTTGCTCAGGTTCCGTCAGTATACTTATGTAGTGACAGGTGACATAGAAAAAATGTATAGGCAGGTTATGGTACATGAATCACAGCGTCACTTACAACTTATACTCTGGAGGGAAGACGAAAGTCAACCACTCAAAACATTGCAACTCAATACTGTCACTTATGGAACGGCTTCAGCTCCGTATCTGAGTACTAGGTGTCTTGTCCAACTCGCAGCGGAGTGTACTGATGAAGCTGTTGCCAATACTATAAGACATGACTTCTATGTTGATGACCTGAACACTGGTTCAGACTCAAAATCTCTATTAAGGGCTAACATTTCAGGAGTAATTGACAAACTTGTTGAAGGTTGTTTTGCCTTGCGTAAATTTAGAACAAACTCCCCTGATATTTTTGATGGCATACCTACGACTGACCAATCTCAAGATTTTAGCAAACAGTCCTCCGTTTTGGGATTGAAATGGACACCTGGCTCTGATACTTTGCACTACTCAGTCGAAATTGAATCTATTCCTAAAGTTACGAAACGCTCTATATTGTCGAACTCGTGTCGAATATTTGACCCTTTAGGTCTCTTATCTGCTTGCACTATTTTTCATAAAATCATACTACAGAGGCTCTGGTTGCTAGACATAGGTTGGGATGATGAAGTTCCAAAGGACATTCAAAACTCATGGTTAGAATTCTATAATGAAACGCTATATTTCGCTCATATTCAGATACCTAGATATATATTCTGCAGTTCACCTATTCATATAGCGGCTCATTGCTTTACTGATGCCTCGCAAGATGCCTATGGTGCATGCATTTATCTTAAATCGACTAATAGTTTAGGCGAAGTTAAATGTAACTTATTGTGTGCTAAAACTAAAGTTTCTCCTTTAAAATCTGAAACAATTCCCCGTCTGGAATTGTTAGGCGCATTACTCGGTGCGAAACTATATTCCAAAGTACTACACTCTTTAAAAATCAAGATTTCATGTACAGTATTTTGGACGGACTCAACCATAGTCTTAGGGTGGTTACACACGCCACCTAAAACTCTTAAAACGTATGTAAGCAATCGAATCGAACAAATTCGAGAATTAACTGACATAACTACTTGGCGTCATGTACCTTCTGAACATAATCCTGCTGATATGGCGTCTAGGGGCATTCAACCACGTCTTCTTGATAGTAATACTCTCTGGTGGCATGGTCCTTCTTTCCTGACCAAGTCTGAACATGAATGGCCCCAACCTAAATCTACTCCTTCCACTCTACCTGAAATTAAAATAGGCTTAAATATAATTTTATATGCTGACATTATACCCTTTCAAAATACTCTAAACTATACAAACTACAAAGAATATGTGCTTACATACTAAGATTCATAAATAACATAAAAAATTCGAGTACTAAATTAAATGGTGAACTCACCTGTTCTGAGTTGAACAACTCACTGATACTTTTGGCTAAGGCGTCACAGAGAGAATACTTTTCAAAGGAAATTCACTCACTTGAAACTTTAAATAAATTAAATTCTAAGTCACGAGTTCTCTCTCTGAACCCATTTTTGGATAAGCACGGTGTGTTGCGTGTCGGTGGAAGGATCGACAATGCATCTTACTGTCCTTATGGGAAAAGGCATCCCATACTGCTAGACCCCAAACACACTTTTACCAAACGTCTATTTGAGCAGGAACATCTTCGTCTTCTACACTGTGGCCCTCAGCAACTTTTGAATACGATTCGTGAGCAATTTTGGCCTACAGGTGGAAAAGTGTTAGCTGCGACTACAGTTAGAAAGTGTGTTCGTTGTCAGAGATTTAGAGCTAAGCCTTTAAAACCCATAATGGGCAATCTTCCGCAACCTCGTGTAACTCCTGCTCCACCATTTGCGACTTGTGGCACTGATTTTGCAGGACCCTTTCTAATTTTAAATAGAAAGGGTCGCGGTGCCAAGACTTCCAAGTGCTATTTATGCATATTCGTTTGTTTCAGTACTAAAGCTGTGCACTTGGAAGTCGTGAGCGACTTAAGTAGCGATGCTTTCATCTTGTGTTTGCGTAGATTTATTTCACGAAGAAGTAAACCTCACACTATATACTGCGATAACGGTAAAAACTTCGTAGGAGCTAGCAACGAACTGAACAGACTGCTCAAGGAAAACGAACGGTCAGTTAGCGACTACGCGAGCAAAGAGGGTATAACTTTTAAATTCTCTCCGGCTTATGCACCGCATTTCGGCGGTATCTGGGAGGCAGGAGTCAAGACAGCTAAGTATCATCTGAAACGCATAGCAGGTAACTCTAGCTTAACCTTTGAAGAATTGTATACCCTGTTTGCACAGATTGAGGCCATTATGAATTCAAGGCCCATAACTTCTATGTCTGCTGATCCATCTGATCTGTCGGCACTTACACCGGGACACTTCCTTGTGGGCCGACCATTGACCTCACTACCTTCACCCATTATCCAACGTGGCGGCCTCAATAGATACAAGCTGATTGAGCGCCTGAAAAACCACTTCTGGTCTCGGTGGAGAAAGGACTACCTTACCACTCTGCAGCAACGCGTCAAATGGCAGCGCAAACAAGACCACGTTCGTGTTGGCGACCTGGTCTTCATCCTAGACGACCAGCTGCCACCTATGAAATGGCTCATGGGCCGCATTACCAAGCTGTACCCGGGAGCTGACGGCGTATGCAGGGTGGTCGACGTGAAGACTGAGTACGGCGTCATTCATAGGCCCGTCTCTAAACTATCCCTACTAGATTCCCAAGAGCTCCTTGGGGAACATGTCCCCAAGGGGGGGGAGGATGTTCGCAACAGCACTGGAACGCGTTAATGCCGCGAATGTAAAGGGCTGCATTCGCTGGAACGCAACGTGTCGCCTGCGCCGGCGGCCGCCATCTTTTCTCCCCTTCTCTCGTTGACTGCGAACGACAACGCGCACTAAAAACTTTTCTCATCTAATTATTGTTCAAAACTTATTTATTTTATTCTGTATAACTTGTCAAGGAACAATAAACGACATTGACTGTTAACACGCATCTGATTTACCTATCATCACACGAAACAATAAGTTTTCTACAGACATTTGAAATTCCTCATATCTCGTCTTTGTATCAGAGTCCTTTCAAAATATATATTTGGGAACCTAGATATTCTGTAATCCAAACGGAATAAATACACACTAGGAATAATAATATGTTTGATTTCCAAATTTTTTTGGTACTACGCATGCTACGCCGGCCCCTTAATAATTATCTCTTATTCCGTGATTCCGACAGACGTCACGGGTGGTCAGAAGCCCAGAAGTCTGACAACCAGTCTTACCAAGGTCTATCGTGTTACCCAGTAACTGGGTTGTGGGGTCAGAGGCAGTCGTTTCGTATAAAATACCTACTGGTATTCAGCTGCATCTGGTTATGCTGGAAGCCGACCCCAACATATTCGGGAAAAGGATTTTTGTATCTTATTCCGAGGTTGCCAGACAATGCATGGGAATGGAATAATCAGAGAAACCACTGTTGAGACGCAGGCGTCCTCTCTGTTAGGAGTACATCGTACGAGTAATGCACCACGCGGGCCCAGTGCGTGATGGTGAATGTCATCATGACGTCATGTCTGCGAATTTTTATTCTTGGATAAGCCGATTTCCTTACAATTTTTTCATTCACTGTTTTGAGATCTGGGCAATTATAAAAGCATATTAAGCCGGATTCATATTAGTGTGTTGTGTCGTGTCGTGACGCCTTCTGACGCAGTGTTTGCCAGTCAAAATCGTTGTGATTTGTCGTAGTCCTAAACAAATTCGTTTGAATGGTGTATCCCGAGTCACGACACAGTAATGTGTCTGTGGCTTTATACTGACTAACAAAACACTGCACTGTGCTTTACCTGACCGTTTTTAGGGTTCCGTACCCTAAGGGTAAAAACGGGACCCTATTACCAAGTGTCCACTGCCCGTCTGTCTGTCTGTCTGTCTATCTGTCACCAGGCTGTATCTCATGAACCGTGATAGCTAGACAGTTGAAATTTTCACAGATGATGTCTTTCTGTTGCCGCTATAACAACAAATACTAAAAACCGAATAAAATAAATATTTGAGAGGGCTCCCATACAACAAACGTGTTCTTTTTTCGGCGTTTTTGTCTTGTGGTACGGAACCCTTCGTGTGCGAGTCTGACTCGCATTTGGTCAGTTTTTATTATTTTTAAGATACCAAAAATATCCTCATTTCGGAGGCCTTTTCTCGCAAAAGTACCTTACATACGAGTAGTATAATATTTACCCAAAAAACCGATGGTACAGTGAACACAATACCCCTGCCTCATTGGACCATATATTACTAGTAGTGACACAGTTATTACACCGTAAATTATATTTATATGATGTTACACCATTTAACACAAGCCTGTATTGGTTATTTTGTGTGATGAAATTCTTGAAAATATTATTATTAAGGTAGAAGAAAGTTGTGAGTCGTTTCTTGGTTTTTATAAAAGTAAATTGTGGTTATTTTGAACAAACAAAAAGGAGGATTTTTACTTTGACTGTCAAGTTTTTTTGATTTTATACAAAATAATCATCTAAACATTAGAATCACGCATAAGTTATATCTAAGAAAAAAATGGCCTCAAATGTCATGATTTCATGAAATAGTCATTGAATATGGCAATTTAATTTTTTTTTTCACAGTATTGTATTAATAATTCGGAATTATAATAATTCTGTAATTAAATATTTTTTACTGTCGCATATTAAATTTTGATCTACGAGTATATGCAACCTGAGAGGCAAATCTCGTAATATATAGAACCTTCACAGTCTGATCTCAGTCTCAATCTGTCAAAAATACCTCTAATTTCCCTACATTTTTGAGACAGCGTGCTTTTTGGTCATGACCACCAGTGAGTTCGAGCTCGCGACTAGTTAACTCTTAATACAAGACTGTAATTGATAACTGTGTTTAAAATATACTTTAACAATAATTAATGAATGTAAGAGTTCCTAAATATAAAAATATTAACAAATGTGGTTGTTATGAAAATTTTCCCTTAGTAGGCTCCCATTACCCTGTTTTCCCCTAATCTCCGGAACTACTAATCTGATTCAGAAATTTCTTTCACTAATGTGAAGCTAAAGCACAAGAGACTTCACACGGACAAAGTTGCAGGCAAAAGCTAGTATTTATAAACTATTTTCGCTCTGAATGCGCCATGATAAAATTAGCATTCGCAACAGAACTGCCCATTGTAATACCGCTGTCAATATTTCGAGCTCACGGCACTAAACTAACACAATGAGCCGTTAGATTTGGCGCACTATCTCGTCACGCATGCCCAGTGAACTGTTCTAATTGTACCGGAATTATAAGGCCATATGCGTTTTATAGGGGCTGGCTGGTTAATAGAAAATTAGGATAAGGTTGGATGAAAATTGGCCTAAATAACGAACAATATTATTGGGATTATTATCTGGCCTAAGGTTTCACAGCTATTTGAAAAGATGCATAATCAACCTATAATGTTCGCTCTGCTGGGACACAGGCCTATACAGGGCTATAATCTACCACGCAGGCCCAGTGCGGGTTGGTTGATGTCACATGTCTTCGTTTTTTGGTTTCAGGACATGCTGGTTTCCTCACGATGTTTTCCTTCACCGTTTTGAGAGCAGTGGTGATGAAATTATTTACACAAAGTAAAGCGCCTGCCTGGGTTTGAACCCATGACTTGTAAATCGATATCTGCATCCTCTTCTGTTCAAAAGAGGCCATTGGCCAGCAAATGGTAAAGCAAAAAAAAAAAAAAATTGAACCTGATCCTCATAAGTCCATCAACAAAGATTTAGGCCCATCTCGAAAGTAGCTCATTACTTCAAAGTGAACTGTACTTCCGATTAAGTAACTTTTTCGGACAGGAAAAAAACACATCGGAAGTAAGGCCTACTGTCAAATCGTGTTGTCATTCATTCTTACTGGGCCCCAACTTATGTCCGTAGGAAACGCCCTTAACTTTTGTCAAAACTACGGATTGCGAGCTTAGGAAGTAGACCTCCAGAATCATGTAGAACAATGGATATTAACGGGATGATGCGATGGTCATAACAAAATAATGAACTTTGCATCAGCATCAACTACACACATCAAAAGTGTCTAGGGATCAAGCATTTTTATGCGGATTTCTTGAGATTGAGATGTGGCTTTGTAATAAATTTATGATTTTATAAATTTATATGGATCCTTTTTGGTGCATTTCATAATTTGAATCAGGAACTGTGAATCAAATTCGAGTAAAAGATGAAAATCAGCTGTCAATATTTTCCCTATAAAAACATACAACGCATTGAAGACATTATTGGTGCTACTGTTTCCCTACTACTGATTAAAACCAACGTTATTATGGAGCGGCGACGTCATTTAAGCAGGGAAGAAATGCTCAGAGCCGTGGGAATGATAGAAGCTGGTTCCCGGCAACGTACTGTGGCTTTAGCTCTGAATACAAGTCAGAGTGTTATCAGTCGACTTTGGACACGTTACCGAAGCACTGGTACCGTGGCTGAGCGCCATGGAGGACGGTATCGCTGCACCACACGGAGACAAGACCGATACATTCAAATCTTAACTCGAAGAGCTCCAACAATAACCGCCATGATGTTAGCCGTGAGGCTTCATCACTCTTCAGGGAACTTAATTAGCGACCAAACAGTCAGAAACCGCTTGCATGAAGTGAACCTTCATTCCCGAAGACCGCTACGGGTACCACCTATAGCAATGCACAATCGTAGGATTCGATATCAATGGGCTCTTGAACACAGAAATTGGGCAGAAGAACAATGGCGTTTCGTGTGCTTTTCTGATGAGTCTCGTTTTGGTATGAGACCGGATACAAGACGTATACGACACTGGAGAACCCCTGGACGCCAACAGCGATTAAAATCCTGCCAGGAAGTCCATCCTTATAGTGGTGGAACCATCATGGTATGGGCGGGTATTTGGATCGGCGGAAGAACTGAGTTGATTTGGATCAGAGGCAACCTCAACGCTCAAATTTATGCTGAGACGATTGTATCAGACGTCATCGTTCCTCTACAAGTGCAAATCGGTCCCTTATTTCAGTTAATGCATGATAATGCACGACCGCACACCGCAAGAGTTGTAAGACAGACTCTCGCCGCAGCTAACATCAATGTCCTGCCCTGGCCTGCTCAGTCGCCAGACTTGAACCCGATTGAGCATGCATGGGATATGCTACAGAGAAGAGCTCTGCCGAATATGGAGGGTATCCAGTCGCAAGAAGACCTTTTTTTGTTGTTGCAACGAACATGGGCGGCCATTCCACAGCGTGATTTGGATGAACTCATTTTGAGTATGCCAAACCGATGTTCTTGTGTTGTTAGTGTTCGCGGTAGAAACACGGATTATTAATTGTTTAAGTTACCCAATAAAATTTTAAAGAAAACTGTTATTTCAGTCTTTTTTTCGACCTTTTGTGTTAGTGGTTCAAATGTCAAAAATCCCTTTATTAGGAAAATGGCAAATTTCTTTATTAATGCAAAGGTGACTTGGTTTATCGTTACTGTGACAAACGAAAACACTTTATTTGATGAATCCTTAAAGAAAATTTTAATTAATATCAATCAGGAGAAAAGTTATTGCAAAAATATATGTTGATCCCTAGACACTTTTGATGTGTGTGAGCTTCCGTATTGAGCGATCAAAATTAGGCCTAACGTGATCTACCGAGCATAGGTAGGTACATAATGTAATTGTATTTGTGCTGTGTGCGCAACTTGATTAGTTAGTACTGCAACTTGTGCTCTGCATTGTAGGGAATAGAGTTAAATGAACTTCTAATGATTAAATAAAAAATTGATCCTTAATTACAGACCTTATTCACCTGCAACTCTAATAAAGATTGAATTGAGGATTTTTATATATGGAGCCTTGGCATACCTACAGTAGGTACTGTCGCGCCATTTTGATTTTTCTTCAAAATGGCGCAAAATGCAAACGGAAAATAGGTATAATAAGACAAAACCTATAGATGTTTGATTACTTTCAACTTTCAGTGTGTGGCGCAACAGAATGTTGCCATTTTAAATACATATAATCACAAATCTATTTCGCTATTCTGACATTGTAAAGAGGCATTTGTAAGTTTGTATGTGTATCCATATATGTTTGTGTGTGATCCAATTCCAATTCGATCCAATTAAAACAAGAAATTTCATTCTGACGAAGATGCGGGCACAAGCTATTTTTGTATAATTTTAATATTTCTCACATATTTTTTTCTCTTTAATCAAACTAATAATGGATTGGCAAAATATTAAATAATATTTTTTTAAACGCACAATGCGAGCTGTGATGTTGCACTCGCAGAAACTTCATCAAAGTTTTTTTTTGCAGAATAATTTGGCTGTTCTATTAATAAGTTGTATTACTTATAAGGTATTAAAAACTGCAAAAGTTTATTTGTCATATCCAGAATGGAATGAAAGTGGGCTGGACACTTGGCCAGACGTGGTGATGGTAGGTGGAGCAGAGCCCTAACGGAATGGTTGCCGAGAGACGGTAGAAGGAGCGTTGGCAGACTAAAAGCCAGGACGACCTACAGAAGATAGCGGGGAAGACCTGGATGACACTCGCACAGCCCAGGGAAGCATGGCACAAAAGAGAGGATACCTTTAGCAGTAGGTTATAATTAAAGCAAGAGCCACAATTAATATAACACTCAACGACTTTTTCTCCAAATGGAACAATTTGTAGTGACAGATACAAAACCACGGAATAGAAAAAATCTATTCCGTGTACAAAACAGTTTTACTGGAATCTTATCCACTCACGTGTACATCTCCGAGACTTTTCATTGGGTGCAATTCATCAAACGGACGTCGGCCAACACTGTCATGTAGGTAGGATAAAACCTCCATCAGTGGTGTTATTCTGTAAACATCTCACCGTGAAAACTTAGGTGAAGTAAGCGTGGAGTGAGCTGTCAATAGTGTAATTTCCTAGCAAAAACAAACTCACATCACCTCAGTTTTCACGGTGAGATTTTTACAGAATCGACCGGCAGGTATAACAAAACTGTCCATGATGTTGATGATGATCCAGAGTAATCAAGTTATCATTTATGATAAAAGGTGATCTGTAACTGAGGACCCTCATATTACAGACACTTTTCTCTATTTAAGATTGTGCATTATATTGATTAAGTGTCTGTAATTTGTCGTTGAGATAAATAAAGATTGATGATTATGATTATAAATTCACCTTTGATATTCAAGTTAATTTAAATAAAACCCTATTCCAAACCTATCACCAGCACAGAAATCAACGTCAAAACTAAAATTATCGACATCCGACCCCTCAAAGATCGATCCAAAACTTTTCTTTGACGACTCTTTGTAAGAAATGTTTTCATAAAAACTAGTAAGTTGAATCAATATTACGTGATTGAAAGAAACAAACAAAGGTTATGTGTTTTTCGATACCAGTCGCGCGTTTAAGGGTATTACCTAGGCCGCGTTCACACTGAAGTGTATTAGTGGCCATCGACTGTCATGAAAGATTCTAATCACACGTACCACAATCGCTACCACAGTACGACAACACGTGGACGGGCGCTAATTTGTATGAAAATTATTATTTTTTTTTCTAACGGACCACATTTGGCCGTAAAAATCAACCGTGTGGTACCGCAGCCACAACGCAACCACCAGCGGGACCACGCAATAGGGGCCGGGCGCATCGCAAACACAACGTTGTTGCAGCGACCAATTTTGATTTGATTTTTTAGGCAGCTGCAAGAAGCTGCAGCGACACTATTCACACGTAACCACTGCTTGCTAACATTTTGTCGTTGCGATATGGTGTGGTACGTGATAACGGGCAGACACAACAGAGTGCCCCTGGCACTCAAGGCAAGTAATGAGTTTACGTCTGGCGCAAATTAAAAAAAATATTTTATTTTATTATTTGCTAATATTTTACCTAATTATTTATTTCTGTTTCTGTTACTGCACGTGACATCACAGCGGACCCTATCAGAATACCAGCGCAGTGACATTTTTTTAATGTCGCAGCATCATGCTGAGATAGCCTTTTGGGCTCGTATAGGACTTTCTGTTTAATTTTCTTTGTGTTACTTTTTTTTATAACTTGGATTTTTATTTTACTGTGTTTAGTTTAGTTTGTGATCATCCCTGTACGAGTCGTAAATACTTTTTCTTTCTTTCTTTAGGTGTCCAATACAAAATACGTAAAAAAAAAACAACTTCAGCCACAAATTTGTTTTTCATACATTTTTGCAATCGGTAGCCGACTATACGCTTGGTGTGCACACGGCCTTATTGAAATAGCAAGAGAGATGTCTACAATGACCACACAATTGCAAACAATTTGTTTTTAGGGTTCCGTACCCAAAGGGTAAAAACGGGACCCTATTACTAAGACTCCACTGTCCGTCTGTCTGTCTGTCTGTCTGTCACCAGGCTGTATCTCATGAACCGCGATAGCTAGACAGTTGAAATTTTCACAGATGATGTATTTCTGTTGCCGCTATAACAACAAATAATAAAAATAAAATAAAATTTAAATTTAAAGGGGTATAAAATAAACGTTTTTTCGGCGTTTTATGGTACGGTACCCTTCGTGTGCGAGTGCGACTCGCACTTGACCGGTTTTTTTATCAAGATTACCTATTTATATTTATTTTTAATTATAGTATGTCATGCAAAAGGTATAGGTTTGCAAGCATACAAGATATTATGTATGTAACTTCAAATACTTTTAAACCCATGTTATTCGCGAAGACAAGTCAAGGCATTGATGTCGCTTGTTTGAGGTTTTATTTTGTCTTAGGGATGATTTTTTCAACGCCAGATAATTTTATTCGATGCATAATTTTAAATTTTTGACTGATCTTCCATACAAAATATGTCAGACGTCAATTTTATTCTACTAATAAAAATTATCTGTCGATTGAAAAATCAGCCTTAATGATAATAAAAACGGGGCAGGCCAATATATATATTTTTTTTTTTTTAATAAAAACGTTTCCCCACACTAGGAATTTCTCCTGTATTGTGGGTGCGTTTTACAAACATTTAAATTCACGTACACAAACAGCCAGACCCGGGACAACTACTTGTAGGTCATACAAATATTTGTTCCGTGCGGGAATCGAACCCGCGACACGCAGCGCAGCAGTCAGTCGCTTAACCACTGCGCCAACCGTGCCGTCAATAATAATTATTATTGTAATCGTATTAATTATTATTGTAATGCGGCTACATCGCGATAGCGATAAAGCGAACTACACTTCGCACGCTGTTTCACATAGCGGAGCTGTTTTGTAAAAACGGCTAGCGGTTATGTAAAACCGCAGATACGGCAATCCATCTGCAATATATGCACAAGTACATCTACTATGTAGGAGAACATTGAAAGCAAGTATCGAATCGCAATAACTATTTTATTAAAGAATATTTTAAAGGAATATGAGTCGTTCTCTGCGTCGTCCATCAAATAAAATAAAATTCTTACTGATATTTTACAAAGGAGATCGTTTGCAAATAATCTTTTCTGATGTCGCCTTTGTGTCATTAAATATACTTTTTATTTATTAAATAAAAAGTGTACCTATTTATATATTACATTGTGTTGCTGTTAATGTTTGAATAGTGGATGATATCAAAACTTACAATATTTAGTTATTGTAAAAATAAGCATAACTTGATTACATCATCAGCCTATAATGTCCCTACTGCTGGGACACAGTCCTATACAGGGCTATAATCTACCACGCGGGCCCAGTGCGGGTTGGTAGATGTCAAATGCCTTCGAATATTTGGTTCTAGGACATACCGGTTTCCTCACGATGTTTTCCTTCACCGTTTTGAGAGCAGTGCTGATGAAATTATTTACACAGAGTAAAGCGCCTACCTAAGTTCGAACCCACGACCTACAACGTCGTAAGTCGGGGCCGTTACCACTGGGCCACCACTGCGCTCTTAACTTGATTAACACATCCAAAATAAGAATATGAAAATGGAAATGAGTAGGAAATGGGTTTATTATTACGCCTGGCGCATAGTGTAAAATGAATTTATTTTATTTATTTAATTTTTGTTTTTATTTACTAATATTTTACATATTTATTTATATCTGTAACTGCCCGTGACATCACAGCGGGCCCTATCAGAATACCAGCGCTGCGACCTTTTTTTTTTTTAAATGTCGCAGCATCATGCTGAGATAGGAGCCTTTTGGCCTCGTATAGGACTTTGTTTCATTTTCCTTTTGTTACTTTTTTTTTATATAACTTGGATTTTTATTTTACTGTGTTTAGTTTAGTTTGTGATCTTCCTGTACGAGTCGCAATAAATACTTTTTCTTTCTTTCTTTATTAATCCTAGCATAAGTAGCATAACCTTGATTATTATTTAAACCTTGATTTCTACGGATACTGGATCAGGCAAAGCTTCTGACCAGCTCGTCGTTGTGACATAAGACTTAACTTATACGAATGGGGGAGAGTAATGGGTAGCTCAACGTCCGATCAGGACCAGGCCCGTGCCGGACGGCGCGTACGTGTTCCATGCGCGCCTCAAAGAGATGTCAGCATCGAGGAGGGGCCCCTTAGGGCCGAAGCCTGCCGGGTCAGCGGGATTGTCCGAAAGGGTTACCGCTGGCCCGGAACATAAAGGGCTAAGGAAGGAACACGGGTGGGTTTTAGTCAGTAAGAATCTGACACTCCCTTCCGCTCCACCCAGAGCGGGAGGGGTCCTTTGATGATTTCCCACACAAAATAAAAGACTTAACATATACTGAGCGACCAGCACTCTAACAATCACAATCTGAATCATTTTGATATAATTATATTGCTAATCCATTGCTTCATATTTTCGAAAAATTTGTCTGCTCAACAACGTAAATAACGCAATAAATGTTGTTGAACTGTCAAAACGAAAGTCCCCCGCCATTTACAGTGGTACAAAACGATTTTTATACCCTGTCCAATGGCTGTCCTCATGTATGTTCTTGTTCAGCGATTATTTTTATGGCTAAGGAGAAAACTTTTCTCAAAGGGAAATATTTTGTTCGACAAAATTCGGTCCAGATTTCTAGACCCTAAAAAATTCACAATGAGAACTAAGTTTTCTCCGAAACTATAAATAATCGCAAACCATATCTATATCGCGAAAAGAAAATCAGCTGTTCGCTACATTTATTTCGTCTAAAATTAAATAAATACTCGTCGAAATGTAGAGAACAGATGATTTTTTTTTAGCTATTTCAGGTTTGGTCCCATAGTAAAAGTTGTTCATAATGACGAGTACAATGACCTTTTAACAGGTTGTTGGTGTTTTTCCAATAACCCTGTATAGGAAGAAGCACCTTCAGTTTTTCTTGAATTTTTCTTTCCCTTAAAAACATATTCGGACTATTCAGCCGTTCTCAAGTGATAAACCGACGAAAAGTAATAAATTTTTATTATACTTAAATTGGAATCTAGTATTTTCCAAGGAGAGTGGAATGAAACCTTCAAACAAAGTGGTTTCAAGAATTTCAGAACGGGTAAGAAAATTTAAAAAGATTATTGGAATATTACCGAATAAAATTTTACATAGACCTATTATTGCCACTCACCTTTAATTAATCTGGTTGGTATTTTCCAAGAAACAAATAAATCAGAGTAGAATTCTTTATAATATATCAAGGAATCCTTCAAACAAAGTGGTTTCAAGAATTTGAAAATTTAAATTTAAAAGATTAATGGTAGGTATATTGCCAATAAGGTTTTACTTAGACATTACTTAGTAAGCTAGACCCACTGACCTGTATTATACAAGTTGTATAATACAAGTTGTATTATACAGGTCAGTAGCTACACCTATTATTAACGGCCTATAATAAACACAAAGAGATCGAATATAATAATTTCCGTAATAATGACAGACATTTACGGGCAAAACGAGACTCGATTAATATAAATAAATTGAGAAATTCTGTTTCAATACCTAAACGGTTTGTTTAAATTGGATGTGGCAAAAATTCTTTGGGAATTTTTACATCGTGCTTTGCATCGTGGACCCTTGCTATTGAAAACGAGCAGACTTACTACCTTTCTTATTACCTTTATATTTGCAATATTACTCAATATCACACTTTTTTATACATAATATACCTACCTATTTGTTATTGTTTTTATGTGTCACAAATTTATTTTTATTTATTTATTTAATTATGCATACACACATCACGATGAATATAAAACTGATTTACATCCGTCACCTCACACACTAGGTCCAGTTGGAAACCAGCGTCAGGCACTAGTTGTCTGGCATTTTTGCTGAACTGGGCCTTTTTGGCGCAGCCGTGAGGCACACATTCCTGCTAATTTCATATATCGGAATTTGCACTTTTTTTTTAATATCTTTTTTTGTTTTTAACTGATGTATGTACGATTACTGTCTAACTATTTGGTGTATTGTGTGTCTTTTAGTCTGTGGTAAATAAATGTATTTTCTTTCTTTCTTTCTTTCTAGTGGTTCTAATTTTTAACAGTATAGTCGACCTAGTAATTGCGTTACCACTTTTGACAAAAACCATCAGGTAAATTGAAACTCACTTCGATCCCTGTTGACAGACTTTTATAAAAACTTTTATAGAAACTTTTATACCTAGAATAAATCTTATCCTGAGAATAAATTTTGAATTTTTGACAGTTTTTCCGTTCCGTTTGTCTGTTTTTGCATTTGCTCACTTTGATATCGAGAAGGTATCTACCTACTTATCAATTTCGTGTTTCCTTGTTCATTAACTTTCTCAATTACTCCAGCACCCTAATTGCGTTTTGAAGCATATTGCTAATCCATTGCTCCATATGTTCGAAAAATGTATTTGCTCAACAAAGTAAATAACGCAATGAATGTTGTTCAACTGTCAAAATGAAACCCATTGCTACTGATATTGTGTTACGCAATTCACCTGCAGCTTTGCCTGTGACTTTGTCCGCGTGGATGCGGGACATACAAATACTGACTTATTTAATTAATTTTCTTTTGCGTGTCGATGGTACGACGCGACGGTAGGAACAGGTATCTATTCTACTGACTTTTGATAATATCTTCGCCATTTACGCGTTTACTATAGAAGTGGAATGTTCATTGTGGTGCTCTAAACTTTACCTTAGGACTTTAATAGAAACATAACTTACTAAAAATAAGTTATTTAATCAAAGTTTCGTGGGGACAGCTGTGATAAGGATCTCGAACTCATTGAAAATTTATTTTGGGGGGAGAAGTGATGCTATTACGGGAGATCGATCACTTTGTTGTGTTAGGGAAATGCTGAGAGATAAAAGAAAAAGTTTGAGGTGGTATACTATGTTTTGTTTTAATTTATTTTAGAATAGAGTTTTGTTTTAATTTATAAACGATGATAAGATAGTTGATGGTTGGTCGATGGTTTTGTTCAAGTGACGTTTAAACGTCAAAAATGTATTGTTAAACCGTAGACAGGGTAATCTATGGACTCATGGTATCGCTGTCACCGAAAGGGACAAAAAAAACCGGCAATCTTCATCATACTATCATTTTTACAGCTTATTACACTGCACCTTACTATTTTCACAGTTGCGCAAAAGTAGGTACTATTATTGAATTATGCACGAAAAAGATCCTAAACGAGTAGTATTTTATTATTCCTTATGTTTGTTACTTCTTCACGCTCAAACGGCTGGACCAATTTTGATAACATTTTGTATGGAGGTAGCTGACACCCTGGATTAACATATAAGGTACTTTTTATCCCAATATTCCCACGAGTGCGACATTTACGCGGGTGAAACCGCGGGGCGCAGCTAGTATGTGTCATAAAAGAAGTTAAATGCATGTCTTGTAAATCCAAACTAGGTACGTCACCTGAAACACACTTAATGCTACGTTAATCTGTAACATCGCAAAACAGGCCCAACTACCTCAATTTCAAGTTAAAGCTTTGCGCTACTATCCAAAATTAGACTCCATTTATATTTTCGTCTGCCGACTTCTAACAAACCAGCTTGATTATACCTCATACCACCACCTGTAGAATTTTTAACAAAATGGCGGCTGCCAATAGCGTCCGTCCGTTCGTTCCCAACGATTACCAGTTTTATGCACGTGTCGTAAAATCCTTAAGATTCGGTTCACCGAAGGTGCAACTGAGGAAAAGCTAACTTAATATTTATTTCCATTCGGTACTTTACGTACTACTGTCATTTGCAATTTTGATATCACAAGCATAATTATTGACCTTATCGTTCTGAACCTTGCTGAGACACAGTAAGGGTGATTTTTAATTCGCTACCTCGATGCCACCTCAATGTAGAACAAATGCATTGTAATAGACACGCACGCTCATTCCGAAGGATACCTCACTGCGATACATCGCGGGCTCCTTGGGGGTATACCTCGATGCCCGACATGTGCGCGCGGTATTAGCATGCGTTTGTTCTACATAGAGGTAACATCGAGGTAGCGAGCTAAACTGCAGTCGTGAGGTATCTTCGGCATGTAATTACCCTAATACACCACGCGGGCCCAGTTGGTGGATGAGACATGTCTTCTAATATTTGGTTCTAGGTTCCTCACAATGTTTTTCTTCACCGTTTTGAGAGCAGAGGTGAAGAAATAAATTGAACAATGTAAATTGCATGCTTGCCTGGGTCACCTCGCTCTCCCTTAATCAGCTTTTATCGCTCTTCGCATTGCTATCAGTACATCAAGAGGTTTACTCCACAGGCCAGTCGTCTCGTAAGCGTGTCGTAGCATGTAGTAAAATGGCGTGTAATTTAACGTTAAATATCTTTTTACCGACTTCAAAAAAAGGAGGTTATCAATTCGATACGTATGTATGTAATATTATTGGAATTGCATTATATTCACATATGACAATCTACTAAGGCTTCCAAACAAATATACAAAATTTCATAGACGTATGTATGTATGTATGTATGTTTGTCCACGCATTTCTCAGCAACTATTAATCGGATCGTGACCATTTTTTTTGTATTAGCTTACATTTACTTCAACTTAGGGACCAGTTTAAGTTTCATCAAAATCGGTTCAGTAATTTTCAAGATATGGACTAATACGTGTAAGTGTGACGGCCTGGCGTATTGATACGAGCTACGGGTGTAGTGTCAAAGGGAAAACATCTCAAAACCTTGGTCAAATTCTAGTGCAAAAACTAAAAATTACGAAATAAAAAGTAATTTAAAAAAATTAAACCGACTTCAAAAAGAAATCAACTCAAAATTATGAAATAACTTTAATTTTGGAAGTCGGTGGCAAAAAACTAAAATACAGATCCCAAGACATGTTTCCGTATCTATCTTGTGCGAATGTGACAGGAATAATGCTTAGCCAAAGCACGTGCTAAAGTCATGCAAAAGTCGACCTTATGCTGTGTAGGCTGGCAGAAAAATAACTCTAGTTGCATTCGAACATTCAAGCAAATTCAGATTAAGCTTTCAAATAGGTTTTTTGTTTCGAAAAAATCTGTGATTTACGAGTATTGTGATGCACGTTGATGTTAACACTTTGATGTTTATTAATCTTGGCGTAAGTCATGCTTTCCAAGTCTTGTATAGGAGATTCTTTGTAAATGATCTCGCCAGTGGAAGAACTTCCAGAATACAATATTCTGACATTGTAATTACGCAGTCACATGAAACATTTCAGCTTTATCTTTGATATATGGCAATGGTCCTACGATACTTTTGGTATTGCAGCTTTATTGGTCTACGCGGCGGAGACAGTATTTGCCTTGAAGACGCCTAATTGTTGATCACCCTGTAACCCTGTTACCCTTTCTGGGGATTAAGAGTTGAGAAAAAAAAATCAAAAAGAGGTTCATCAATATAATTATTTTTACGCCTCTTTAGGTTTGTCACTGTCAGGTACAGGAGTAGCTTCAGGAACACCTTCGTTCTCTGTATCTTCTGCATCAATTATAGGTATGTTAAACCTGGACGAGTGTTGCGCTGCCAATTCTTTAGGCTCTTCGACGTTCGGTATACGATAGGCCATGATAGCTGCCCCATAGTTGCCTAATCCGACGTCGTAGAAGACGATCTGAAAGAGCATAGTTTTGTTCTTAAGGATAGTGCAGAGAAAGTGAGTTTAAAGTAATGGGGTGTTTCTTTAACCTTTTTGCTCCTTGCCAAATTCCATGATTCTAGGTCAACGGGAAGTACCCTATAAATTATGATTCCCTTGAGAGTATCGAAATATACGTTTTTTGCGGCTTAAACGGCCGTATTATTTTTTACGTTAACTTAGAAGTTTGAATTTTTAACAGCTTCATGGGACTGCAGACTTAAGTATATGGTTTTAATTTCAACTCAATACCTCCACGCGTTCCCTAGATAAAGGGTCTTGAAAGACAGACGGACGGACGGACAACAAAGTGATCCTATAAGAGTTCCGTTTTTTCCTTTTGAGGTAAGAAATCCTAAAAATAAGTTGATAAACATTTTAACCGCGTAGCTATTGCACTTTTCTATGAAACAGCTGTCTTTCTTTTTGATAGCCGACGAAAAATGTCTACGCTAGACGTCTTGAATCATAATGCTAAATGCATGGTAACAGGTTGGATTCAATGTCCCCGCTACCCTGTATAGATGTTGATAATCTATGATGTGTATGATGTTTTGGGATGCATGGAGAAGCCTCCTCGTGTAGCGCACTTTGTTCCGCCAGTTACTTAACTGAACCGAGCGTTCGGCGGCGGCAGGAGACAGTCACACTCAAAACCTTATAACCTTAATTATTTGACTGGCCAATTCATCCCTTGCGGTGGAACGCCCGCCTACTTTGCGACCACACTTCCACCGAGTCCAGCGTCAAGCAGCTTGCTGTGTTTCGTCAATGCGTGGTCGTTCCAGTGCCTTAGGGTCAGTTCACACCGAGACGCGACGCGACGCGCAGTTTTCAAGATAGAAATACAATTACACAAAAAGGTACACGGTTCAGTGAGCTACGCCGCGCGGCGCCACGCTGCGTAGTTCGACGTAGTAGACACAGAATTGTGTACCTTTTAGTGTAGTAGATAAGGTCTGTAATTGTATTTCTATCTTGAAAACTGCGCGTCGCGTCGCGTCTCGGTGTGAACTGACCCTTAGGCATCTTCTGGGCACGCTCGTTTCATCATAGACCTCATCCATCGCTTTCCTTCAGGCGTGATCGAGGCCAAGAGCGGGTCCATTCAGCAATTTTAAAAAAATATATACATTTTTTTTTTTTCTTAACAACGTTGCCCCACACTAGGAATTTCTCCATAAACATAAAAATGCATTGTGTCCTGTCATTCAAAACTTACTTCTCCATCGATCAGGTATCTGATGTAGTATATCTCGTTCAATTTGGTGAAGCCCAACTCCGTGGCTATAACCTGTGCTCTTGCAGTTGTAAATATACCTGCCATAGCAGGCACATTCGCGCTTGAACTTAGCGCAATTGCTGCTTTTAACATCTCTTTAGCTATGCCTGGAAAAGTAAGACAAAATTAAGCTTTCAGTAATAATAATATACATTTTTTTATATCGCTTTACTTATGATTACCATGTAGGTATACAAACACGCTGTGAATGTGTGTTATACGAAGTATGAGGAACAGGGTGTAAAGTTTACTCATACTCTATAGAAAAGGGAGGATCCTCCGACCAGACGGGTGTTGTGTCTGGCGGGCAACTGCCCGATGATTCATGTCGGGCCGTTGCATCTATGCTAGTTGCGCGGTAAACTCTGCTTGCGCGATGCAGGATTTGCGTGACGTCAGTATGACGCGTTGTTCGCATGTGGTGTTGTAGATACCGCTACAGTGACGAAGTTGGAAGCGTGTGAGGGCTTGGGTGTGTGTGTGCGTGTGTTTTCTTGTGTGCTGACGCTACTCGCCTTCACGCACACATTTACGGCGTGTGTGTATACTTGGTCAATATAAGTAAAGCGCACATCGCTTCGTGAGTTAAACTACTTTCCCGACCGATTTCGGTCACGCCAGACGACCTCAACTGAGACTAGCCCAGTATGCAGGAGACATTAAAGTGCTCAAGTGTGTGCGCAGCGCAAACATAGGTAGTACACTCTCAGCCCTCACTCTCATAGACTGATGGGACGGGAATCCGACACGATCGGGGAGAGATCAGGCGCAGAATCTTTCAGAGTGTCTAAAAAAACATAATTATTTCATTCAGTTCACACCCGGTAACGGCTAATGATACTGATCAAAGAAGTTTTGTCCGACAGACACTTAAAAGTCAGCCCTGCTAATGAACATTGCTATCTGACTAATCGACAGATAATGACAGTAATGTGAACATAACCCAGCACTGCATATTATGTAAGCTGTCATGCCCTTTATGCCTGGAGGTTTTTATTTAGGTATTAAGTTCTGTTTACATTTTTTAACATCATCTGCCTAGCCTTTTCCCAACTATGTTGGGGTCGGCTTCCAGTCTAACCGGATGCAGCTGAATACGTGTTTTACATGGAGCGACTGCCTATCTGACCTCCACAACCCAGTTGCTGGGTAATACGATACCCCTTGGTAAGACTGAAAAAAAAAATAGGAATAAAGAGAATAAAGAGTATTCTAGTCTAAGACTGGTTGTCAGACTTTCGGGCTTTGACTTTTGTGGTCTTAACGTGATGTTAAATATAACCAGGCTATCAACTGTAAACAGGATTGTTCAAATCCGACTGATAGTTTCTGAGATTAGCGCGTTCAAAAAAACAAACAAAAAAACAGGTTCAGCTGCTTCAGCTTTATTATTAGTACTAGCTGCGCCCCGTGGTTTCACCCGCATAAGTTTCGATCCCGTGGGAATATCGGGATAAAAAGGTTGTCAGCTACGTCCATACCAAATTTTATCAAAATTGGTCCAGCTGTCTGAGCGTGAAGAAGTAACAAACATATAAACACACCCCCACACTCACAAACTTTCGCCTTTATAATATTAGTATGATATATTCGCACGCTTAATCATATACTGACATAACTCAAAAAAGACGAGAAATCGCAAAAAATTATTTAGCATCTTTGAGAGTGAAAGAGACAGACGTTTGCGTGTGAAAGAAACAGACAAGATATCAAAAAAAATCCAAGATAGGCCGAAAGAGGGCGTTAAAATAAACTTCTTGGTATACTTAACTCAACTTTGACCGAAACACTAATCGGTCAGTATATATGATTAAGCGTGTGAATTATATAGATAGATTGTTCACCAATTATAACGAACCTCGATGCCTATACCTGCTCTTCAAAGCGAGGATGTATATCTTGAAGTATCGCCTGACGTTCAGCGCTTTATAAACATTGACTGGCTTCTCGATTTCATTGTAGAATTTCATTACAGTGGAGTATAACGGATTGTGGGTTAACTTAACACGGCTGAAAGTTCTGGAGAACGCATCTGGAATTGTAAGAAAACAAAGACGTTATTATGCGGTCAAATTAACGATTCAATATCAAGATTTTCGCCATTATAATATAATCTGAAAAGCTACAGTTAAGTCGATTGATAACTTATTTAAATACCAAGAAGAACCAAGATACCAGATACCAATTTTTTTTTATGTGTTGTGGTTGCATTCATATTTAAGACGATTCTGACATCAAACTTTTTGTTTCTAGCATAAATCGAACTTATCTGCATTTTGTAGTGCAAAAGCCAATCAATTCAAAGTGTGTTATTCAATTAGGGTGCAGATCTAATGATCTACACCCTGATTGAATAACACACTGATTGATTCTGAATGTAATGGAAAGTGTGAAATGAATTAGCTATTTAAGGCTTGTATTCATGCCAACGACCTTGTGCATTTGGGCGGAGCTAACTACCCCTCTCCGCGCCACTCCGCCACCCGCATGCACCCGCATGCCAACGCGTTGCCTAGCAACACGAGGCGCCCCGCACTGAATTCGTGGACGAGTGCGGGGATGATATAGACACGGACTTTAAACGATCGCATTTTTAATTTATTATATTAAAAAATATACATGTTTTTAAAAAGTAACAAAACCAAATCATTTTCGTTTGTTTTGCAAAGCAATAGATATTTTTTTTTATATTCTTTTGATAAAAAATGAAGGAGTAAAATGGTTTCATCTCAACGATTTGGAGGTGATTTGGTGGTTTTTTTTTAATAGGTGATATCGATAGAAAAATTATGGCTAAACCAAATTACGATTCATATCATGTAGATTACCAACTATTTTTTCAGATGTAATTTCTCTGTAAGTTCCGGAGAAAAGCTGCTTCATCTGCACGCTGTTTTTAAGCTTTTTTTGAAAGAGTAGCCTTAACTATTCATTACTTCATAATAATATGTTCAAAAAATTTGTCTGCTAAACAACGTAAATAACGCAAAGAATGTTGATGAACAGTCAAAATGAAAGCAATTTCTACTGCTAGTATGTTACGCAATTACCCCGCAGTAAATGATGAGTGATTATTTTCTGTTAATAGAATGTTTTTTTTTCTGTAGATGAGGTCTGTTTTCTATCCCGAAACAAACTTAGAGGTTATAGTCTCTTTTAAAGTCTAAGTCATGATCTTAGTTAGATCATGTGAGGACCATGTAGAGAAGTGTCTGAAATGGTCTTTTGAGGAAAGAACCACACAGATCTGAGTGGACCTATCCAGTCAGTGCACGCATTTGTCAGCTCAACTCGGAACTTAAGGAGCTCAAGTACCTACTAACAACAACCAAATGTCAAAATTTTGTCATAAATGTAGGGAAATTACAGGTATTTTTGACAGATTGAGACTGAGATCAGACTGTGAACGTTCTTAAATCAAAATCAAAATCAAAATATTTTATTTCACATAAGCCTACATGGGCACTTATGAAACGTCAGAAGCTAGGTGCACGGTTCCAATTGGTCGTTTCCTATGGAGAAGAACCGGCAAGAAACTCCACGGTTACTCTTTTTAAAAATAATTGGCTTTTACAATATTTTCAAATTACAGTAGGTATGGGAGGATAGCGTAGGCCTGTCAACAAGTATCAGGTACTTGATAAGATAAAAAATGGTCTACAGATCTAAAGTCTACAAGGCCTACAAAGTCCTCACATTTACAAAATAAGAATCTATCAAAAGGATAAAATAAAAAATAAAAACCTAATAAAACCTAGTGATATGATTCCCATTACAACCACTAATAAAGAGATGAAAATTTTGAATTGTCTGTATATAATGTCAAGTAATAGAGAGATTATGTCAAAAAAGTATGTAAAAAAGTAAATAAAGTAAAGTAAATAAAAAATGAACATCGTAATTTGAGAGCAGTTAATAGACATTTAAATAGTTAAGCCGTTAATGAAGAGCCAGGGAAGCCACATGTGCAGAAGGAATTATTGCCAAACTACCTTGTCTTCAACGTAGTCTTTAATCTTATAATATGCTTTTTTGATAAGGACACGTTTGATGAAGGTTTTGAATTTCATCCATTGCTAAGTTCTGTAACCGGCTTTGGCAACTTGTTATAAAAACGGACGCCGCTTACAAGAAATGACTTGCTAGTTTTAGTTAATCTAAATTTAGGTAACACAATTTCATTTTTACTACGTGTATTTATATTGTGGAAATCGCTTCTTATTTTGAAGAGTCCTAAGTTTTTGCGAACATACAAAATACTTTCTAAAATATAAAGAGAAGGTAGAGTTAGTATATCAATTTCTTTGAATTTGTTTCTAAGAGACTCGCGAGGACCCATTTGATAGATTGCGCGGATTGCCCTCTTTTGTAAAATGAAAATTGAATCTACGTCAGCTGCCGATCCCCACAGCAAAACACCATAAGACTTAAAATTACGGGAATTGCTCATGAAATAGTCATTGGCGCAAGTATTCAAGTTATTTTGGAATACTCAAGATCACAGTATTGTAACGCAATATTCATATCTAGACATTTTATATACCTATTGAGCACATAGCCAAATCCAGATTAAACGACCTATCCAAAACCATAAAATCAAACATCTATTTCCCAGCCAAACTAAGCAGGTCTCATTTCGAGAACCAACTAAAATTCGCAATGTATTTACTTTTAGCTCGCTTAGAATCCAAATGGTCCTTTTCTGTTTATCAATAGCGAATCAGAAAATAAGCTCACCTTACGTTGACTTGATACTGTAGACGGTGTAGTATTCTGTATACGCTTCGATAGCATCACCGCCCCTAATATAGACCTACCCGTATCTACTACTTGGAATCCAATTTACGTACAAGAAATAGGGATTGAGGCATGAGAGGTAGCGTTTGCGTTTGCGTTTTATAAAAACCGCGTCGTGGATTACCTATTGCTTTCTCTGGACTGCTTTTGAAACGGTTAGCACCACAAAGCACGGAATCGCCGCGCTGGAAGCATCTACAGATGACAGTACTTATAAAGTCAAAGTCAAATCATTTATTTCAAATAGACACAGTAAAGGCACTTTTGAACGTCAAAAAAAAACTAAATAGAAATGATTCTAGTCGCCCATTCCAAAAGGTAGTTTTCGTATGGAGAAGAATGGGCAAGCAAGGCAATTAACATATAAAATTAGTGGGGCCGTAAATAAGGTGAGTGCATACTTCTGTCACGGACCGTCATTCAAAGCAAAGCAAGCAAGTTTATATACATCAATTGTGTTGTAATGCGAGAGATGAGAGAGACGAATTGTATGAAAAGTGTTAACAATACTGCCTCTAGCAGCGGCCACTGAGCCGTATCCGTGCTCTGGGTGTGCCTAAAAGACAGCAGACAAAGGGAAGGCACTTTTGCGTAGCAATGATTACCTAGAGTAAAAGTGCGCAGTGCCGCACATCCCTACCCTATTTCAAGTTAAACAAATATCAACTTTATATCAATGATAATTAAGTTGATTTCAAAGTGACTAGTAGGATTGGAAAATTTATAAAAATGTTGGTAGTTGTACCGTAAATTGAACTTTATTGTGTAGGAATTAAAGTTATTTTTCCATTAATTCATATTTGTTTACATTTTTTGCAAATAAATCGCGACCGCAGATTAGTAATAATAATTATACCTTAACAGTCGGTTTGATCTAAATTTATAAATATAAATAATGCATTTTTTTGCTTTCTGAAAGCCTGTTCACTGATCAGCCTAAAACAACCAGTGTACTAAGGTGAAGTGAGCTTGAAGTGAGAAGTCATTCCACCTAATGCTTAGTATTGGCAGCTCTCCTCACTTAAGTTTTCACTGTGAGATTTTTACAGAATAGATCAGCAGAACTTTTATCTTTTAGTTTTATATTTGACAACATTGTGCTATTTTAACGTAAACAATACGTTCAATTTAAAAAAATATATTTTAAAGACACTTAGACTTAGGAGGACGCGCGGGCTCGCGAAAGATGGAAGGAGTGGGGAGGCCTTTGCCCGGGAATGGGGACAGCGCAGGCTAATAAAAAAAAAAGGAAACTTAATGAACTCGCTACATGTCACAATTTGTACCAACCAGAAAAACCCTGTAGCTGAATCGGAATTCTTTTTACGGATGCAGTAAAAATTTAGGCTCGAAGCATTCAAAGAATCTGCCCCCTAATGTAACTGCCATCGGTTCAGAACGAATCGAGTTCCATTCGTTTCGATTGATACGCAAATAGATTCAGAATAGTGATGCGACTAGCTTTGTGTGTGTTCGATTTTTATGGGAACTCGATTGACTATTATAAGGAAGTCGTATTTAATGAGGAGTTAAGAGTCATACTACCTCAGCTATAGTTCACTCTTTATCTCGCTCACAAGATACTGGTCGCGGACTGCGAGACATAGTGCGGTGCTGGGCGGAAGGCAGCGCAGGCAGTTTAGGTATTTGATTTTTACGGTGAAAATAAAGGTAATTCAAAAAAAAATAAAAAACATAAGACCTGCTTTATAGTTTCATGATCTAATTTGAAGTATTTTTTGAATACCAGCTTTGGATTTTTTTTCTATAGAGAAAATTTTATGGAAACGTATTTTCGTCTAACATAGTACCTACTTAACATTAATCCTCAACTTTACCATATATTTATTTCAAAATTAATGCTGCGATATTTTCGACCTAACGGAGGATCATGCTAAGCCATTTGAGGTAGTATTTAGGCTCTTAAGAATTTGTGACACAGAGAGCCTGTAGACAAATTTGCCAAAGCTGGAGTGGGTAAGTGCGGCCCTTGCAGCTGTGACCGAATCGCATTCTGGCTTATCAGTCGATTCGCACGAATCTACTCGCCCGATACGTGCAAATCGTCACTAAATCATAAATTAACTTCGTGCGAGTCGCCTTAAGAAAAATAATATTATTAAAAAGTGATGATTCACACTTTTCGGGCGAGTAAATTCGTGCGAGTCGACTAATAAGCCCGAATTCTATACAACTACAATTAAAATGCGCGTTCATGTTGTACACGTGAAAGGAGTGCAATTTCTTAAAAATAAAAAATAAGAATGATTTAGTATGAGAGACAGAGAGATATCTTTCTTCTCTCTCATGTACCAATAAATAAATAAAATAAATGTACCGAAATATGCCTAAGCGTGACGCGTCCTTAATATTTAACTCTCAATTTTCGTTCAATTTGATTCCAGTCCAAAATGATTGAATCACTGCCTAAGTTTAACTTTAAATATACAACGTTATTTTTAGTATATGCGAAACCTGACTAAAGTTTGTTCAGAATAAGTAACTGAATCGATTCCAAGAATTGTTACCCCATGTTATATTTTGTCCCAAAAATATTTAAAAAAGGTTAAAAGTTGGACACCGAGCGACACTAAGTTGGCTGTCCAATCTCCGCGCCGAACGGTTAGGTACCTAGGTACTATTTATCAATGAGCGTAAGACGGCGCGGCGCGAGTGTACGGACAAACAGGTAACTTAACAATCTTATAATTTTGTGATTTTTCGTGATAGGTACAGTTTTCAGTATACATACTTATACTCGTGACTACATACTTATGCTATGCGCTTTAATCAGCAATCTCAGTTATTAAGTTTTAACACTACTAACTTTTCTCCTGTATCCTCATGATGAGTACTCCAACCAGCTTATCCGTTCCTTCTTTGACGGCTGCTAAAGACATCTTATCTTTCATCCATATCCGGACGTTGTGGATGAACTCATCTGTGCCTTCTTTGTCTTCTATTATATTCACTGATCTATACGTTAGCTGAAAAACAAAAGAAATTAACAGTTTTCGAAAGAAAATGTTTGGCGAATGGTGGCTGGTTAACGGCCGAACCCATATCATCAGTTTTGGCATTCTGGAGGTAGAAAACCCTATCTATCTCTAGTTTTAACGTACTATCGCGGACACTCCCGCCTGACCACCACTAAATTCTTTTTTGCTTGCACTCAAAAAATAGAAGCGCTCTCTAGCCACGCGCCAAGGTCATATAGTTCATCCATAAAATTCACAAAAGGTCGTGATGAGTTACTAAGCTGCGCAGTGCAGGTTGCAACTGATTGCGCTATCGATTTCCTAATAGCCGAAAACTTTAAGGGGGCGTAGCTTGGCGCCGTCGCAGGAGTATGCGAAAAAAAAATTAAATGATCAGGCGGAAAAGGCCGCGATGGTACCAATAATCTACATCAGTAGCTATCTGTATGATTATAATTATTATACTGGCAGTTATGATTATTCGGCCGTAAGTCACCTGTAAAAGTTGCACTGCATAAGGGTCTAAATCGTTTAACACATCGCATGATACTTCATTTTTTGACAAATATTGACCTGCACCCAATTGCATAACCCTTTCTATCACAATCCGACGGATTTCGAAGGAATAAATTGCTTGCTGATCCATTGCTTCAATTGAAATAATCGTCCGATCGACAATGTAAATCATGTAATCGTGTTACGCAATTACCCCACTATTTCTATATTGAGTGCAAGTTTTTTGCCAAGTTTGTGGTAATTTAGAAAGAGATTAAGCTTTAATTATTTTCTCAAAGAATTTTATTTTAACTTCAACTCGGGAAGACTACAAAAGAATTTTAATCAAATCATTAGATACTTTTTAACTAAATTGTTGAAATTGAACTCAAATTCAATAGCGAATTGGTTTCTTTAATAAACTTTATACAAGGTTTATAAAAATATCTATCAAAAGTATTTTTCAATTATTTTTTGATGGAGTTAAATGTGGGGTGCTAGTGCAGGCGATGAGTTTACAGAATTGTTAACTGGCTCTGCTATATTAAAACCTTTTTTGTTTAATTTAAGGCCTGATTTTTCCATCGCCACATAACTTTTATTCGAGGAATAAAATTGACGTTTGACAGTTTTTTAATTAAAGAACTGTCAAAATTTCAAAATTATTCCTCGAATAAAGTTATCTGAAAAAAAACCAGCCAATTAAAAGACAAACTAGCACTTTATGGGTTCCTAACCACCAAAAGTGATAAACTTTTCCTTGTTTTCAGTATCATTCTCATGATACAAGCCGTGACAACGTGTTGCTGGGCATTCTGTTACATTTTCAACTGGTTGACTGTGTATGACAGACAAGAGGGCGGCGTAGGTTTAGTGTTCAGTCACGAGCATAAGTATGTATACACTTGGCTTTATTCAAAGGCAATTTCCTCCTTTATTTTTTAATGAAATTTTATGTTATTACGAACCCATAGGTTTATGTAAAGTGTCGTATTTCAACGTTGCATTCGTCATTTCACGAAAAAATCGCAATTGAAAGTTGCCAAGTGTTGACATATTAGTGCTCGTGACTGTTCATACACACGGGCGACACGCGTCAACAGCAGAGGTAACTGCAGCCATCGACGGGTGTCGACACGAAATGAGGTCCCATAAGTTCCAATAAGTAGTAGTAAGTAAGTTAGTAGTTTGTAAGTATCATTTATGGAACCTTTCTTAAGGTATAAGCACTTTAACTTATACATGTTTAAATTTAATTCGTTCTGGACCTCTTCAGGGGTCATTGTACTAATCATTATAAACAACTTTTACTATGGGACCAAACCTGAAATCGCGAAAAAAAAATCAGCTGTTCCCTACATTTATGTTCGCATATCTCGTCTAAATATAAGGAGCAGGTGATTTTTTTTTTTGCGATTTCCGGTTTTGGTCCCATAGTAAGTTGTTCATAATGATGAGTACAATGACCCCTTGAGAGGTCCAGAACGACTTAAATTTAACCTTAAGGCCAATTCTCTTAATTTAAAATGTTCAAAGTCTATTCGCAGTGTCATCTCGGCGACAAACAAATGTCAAAAACTTGTCAAAATGTAGGGAAATTTGAGGTATTTTTGACAGATTGAGACTGAGATCAAACTGTGAACGTTCTTAAAACTACGAGAATTGCCCTCTCTTAATTTAAAATGTTCAAAGTCTAGTCGCAGTGTCATCTCGGCGACAAACAAATGTCAAAAACTTGTCAAAATGTAGGGAAATTTGAGGTATTTTTGACAGATTGAGACTGAGATCAAACTGTGAACGTTCTTAAAACTACGAGAATTGCCCTCTCTTAATTTAAAATGTTCAAAGTCTAGTCGCAGTGTCATCTCGGCGACAAACAAATGTCAAAAACTTGTCAAAATGTAGGGAAATTTGAGGTATTTTTGACAGATTGAGACTGAGATCAAACTGTGAACGTTCTTAAAACTACGAGAATTGCCCCTCTTGTATATTAGGTAAAGAAGATCTTACATAATAAGACAATTTTTGAAACATCCCACGCTCTAACTGGAGCCTAGATTAAATTACAGGCAGTTTGTTTTTCGCCCACTTTTTCTTGGCACAAAACATCTTAATTAAGTAAATTAAGATTTTCGAACGGGCAATTCATCTTTTTTGTTTTTGCCCCTTTAATTAAATGTTCAGATTTGAACCGATTACCGCATTGTTGGTGGAAATTTTTAAGGAGATATAAAATGGGTAGGTACTTCCTGTGTTGTCATTTACAACACGGGAGGTTTTTGTTTTTCGTGTTTTGTGTTTTATTGGCATGGTTAGCTGACATCTGGCAGATGATTTAATTTAATGTTCTGGGTCTCGTAATGTTAATTACTTAGCATACTTACTATTTTATAGAAGCAAGTTTTTCTAACTGAACATACAGCTGTGCTGCTGGGGTGTTTGTTGCGCCACTTCTTCTCCCCAGCGAAAGCACTAGGAAGTGGTGAAGGGCGGGCGTTTTGGGGGACTGTCTTTATGAAATTTTGACGTTCAAAAAGCGCTTATTCTCAGCCTAATTTGAATAAATGACTTTTGAATTTTGTAAATTATTAATTAGTATTTTGTAAACTGCTAAAAATGGTTAGTTTTGAATAAGGAAACAGTGAGTTTAAAATTAAACACAAGGTAATAGTATTTTCACGGTGTCGTCAAGCATTTAATGGGATCAGTGATTCTTTTAGCCCACAACTCACCTGACATGAGGCAGATATGTTCAGCCCGATCCCAAAAGCTGGAAAGCTGCCCGCAGATGGTGGGACGAACTTGCCTCTTCCTAATAAAAGGGCTGACCCGCAATGGCAGTGGACAAACGTGTGTGGAAAAAGGAAAGAGGTCTTTGTCCAGCCAGTGGAACATTATGGGCTTAATACATAGATAGATATAGTAAAAGATATGTGACTACTTGATCGTAGCAGTATGTGAGCTACGCCGTAGCACAATGCGTAGCGTGGCGTAGCATGCAAGTGACCTTTCGTGAACTCCATGAGTAAAGTATGTGTTTTGTCTCACATTATTATAAGCTGCAACGTCTTTCTGTCTCTATCTGTTTTTATTTTGTAACGTTATGCGTTCTACACACTTGTTCGGGTCAGCACATCGGTTCGGCATTATTTGTTGAACAAGAAAGACGGCCCGAAGCGATTAACTATAACAGTACATATATTATATTAGATTTTGCCGCCCGAACATCTGTATAGCACGCCTTATAAGTAAGTAACGCAACAGATATCTTTAAACCGCTGGGTCTAGACGCAGCAACGGTTTTTGCAAATTTTGCAAAATAAATCGTAACAAAGAGCACTTAGGAATGATTTTTGAAAGTTCATCCCCTAAAAGGATGAAATAAGGAATTAAAGTTTGTATAGTAGTTCGTAATTTTTGGCGATGAAAAAGCCCATTGGGCACGGTTTGTTCACTGATAACGAATACGGGCCCTATCAGAATTCTCGGGCCCAGTCAGACTACCAGAGCTGCGACATTTATTTTTTAAATGTCGCAGCATTATGCTAAGATTATGCAGCATTATGATAAGAGCCTTTTGACCTCGTATAGGACTTTCTGTTACATTTTTCTTTTTGTTACTTTTTTTTTAAATTAGTTTTTTATTATTTTTGATAGTGTTTAGTTTAGTTTGTAATCTTCATACGAGTCGCAATAAATAATTTTTCTTTATTTCTGATTTAAAAAATGGCCTTACCTCTCCCCCTTCAGTCAAGTAATGTTTCTTGAGCAACCGTACTGCATCCTCATACCTCCTGTCCTGCAAGTCTTCAAACCTGACTCCACACGGCACTCGACCCCATATGGAAGGAGCTTTTATTCTTTCTTCTAGCAATTTCATCTTTTCCAATGCCTCTGCATCGGTTTTTGCCATGATTGGTTAGCTGGAAAGAAAACCAACCTTATTTACCTCATCATTGCAGCCGAAAGACGTCCACTATTGGATTGGTAAGGATTCGTAAACCTTATTCGCAGCCTGTAAATGTGAATTGCTAGATTGGTGCAGCAAACTTTTATCCTTCTCTATTTTCAGCATGAACAAATCTTATGCCGTGGTGAAAATACTAGCGAGTCAGGAAGATCGCTGCCGAGTACCCAGGGTATTCTATCTATACATATAAATAAAATCCAAAATCCTGACTGACATATATCAACGCACAGCCTAAACCGCTGGTCCTAGTGACATGAAATTTTAAGTGTTCTTTGTGAAGAGTAGGTATCGGCTAAGAAAGGGTTTTTCGAAATTGCACCCCTAAGGGGGTGAATGGGGGAGGGTGAAATTTCACGCGGACGAAGTCGCGGGCAGAAGTTAGTATTGTATATTTAAGTATCCACGGTTATGGAGAGCATTGGTGGCCCAGTGGCAGGCGCTAATAAATTGTAAATTTGTGAAACTGCCGGTCGATTCTGTAAAAATCTCACCGTGAAAACTTAGGTGAAGAGAGTTTGTTTTTGCTAGGAATTAACACTATTGACAGCTCACTCCACACTCACTTCACCTAAGTTTTCAAGGTGAGATTTTTACAGAATAGCACCGCTGAACTATGCATGGGATTGTACCACGAGTTATTTCATAACTTTGTAAGGGTGCTGGTTGGAACCCCTACTGTTTTACCTGTTTTGTTAACTAGCATTAAGTAAAGTATGATACTATGATAATGAGATGATACTATTTAAAGAGCATTCATATTTGATTAAAATTATTACAACTGTTATAAAACTCACAAAATAATTACCTGTGCTTACTGGACTTTCAAAAATCAATATAAATCAAATAACCATAACGAAACTAAATCATTTACGCATAAAAAATATGTAAAATTATAAAATAAAAATAATTTTAACACATAATTTAATTTGTATACATTCATTGATCTGAAACTAATGTCAAACTCAAGAATCATATTGTAGTCTTTGGTCAAACTGAAAGCTTATTTTTTTAACTATAACTGCAAATAGTTTTCTGAGAAAAGTATTTATATAGCTTGATTCTGTTAGAACCTCCTTCGAGTTTCAACCTCGTTATCTTCGCCTGGATTATCTACCCTCTGTATAACAAATATTGAAAATAGTGTTATCGCCAAGTTTCCAAACATAAGTGGTAACAGATTAAATTAATCTATACCTACTTTACAAATTAACTACGTCGTTGGTCTCGTGGTAGCAAGAGCGACTGCTGAGAGTGGGGTCCGGAGTTCGATTCCCAGGTCGGACAAAGTGTTATTGGGTTTTCCATTAAGAATTTCTTAGTAACAGTCACACAGAGTTTGGAAGTTGGCGGTTTAATACCCCCGTGCCTCGGAAAGCACGTAAAGCCGTTCCCCCGGTCGTGTCGGATTGCTGTCCCATCGGACTATGAGGGTAAGGGCTCTTACGAAGGGAAGATAGTAAGACCTATAGTACACCCACATTTCGCCACTTATGTTTAATTTCTTCAGATCCAGTTTACTCGTTTAAGAGGCCGTAAAGGTTATATTTTGAATTATTAGGCATATGGTTTTTAGAGCTGTTGATACCAGACATTTTGAGTTCTGATTAGATTTGAACACGGATATCGATCTGAATAATTATTATTTAAACAAACTCAACGCATCTATAAATAAATAAATTAAACGAATTGCAGGCACTTTTGAATTACCAAGGGGTAAGTTAGTCAGAAAGATGAAGCTAGTTGCTCATTTCAAAGCGGAGTAGGTTCCTATTGAGAAACTCCACGGACACTCTTTTAAATTAAATTATACATTTACATCTAAGAATAAATTTTGTTCTACCTTACCCCAATTCAGTACACAGCCATTTAGCCCTTGATATTTAACCAGACCCCTACCACTTAGCCTCCAGGAATCAAGGCAGGCAGGTGCGTCTGATTAAATAAGGGCCACTTCAAATGTTTGCTTACACAATGGCAAGTTTCTCTGCTAATATAGTGATGTGACACGGTAGGTTTCGATATTTTGAAATTACCGGTAACATTTTTAACATAGAAAATTACTGCCTACAATTCTTATGAGTATGAGCTTTCTGTGCCTCGGAAAGCACGTTAAACCGTTGGTCCCGACTGTCATTTGTAGATTTTTGACAGTCGTTACGAGTATTCAGTTGCCCGAAACAACACTGACAACCAGTCTTAATAACGGCATCGTAGTAACTGAGTTCTGGAGGTCAGATATGCAATCGCTCCAAGTAAAATACTGGTATTTACCTGCAACCGGTTAGACTGGAAACCGACCACAACATAGTTGGGAAAACGCTAGGCAGATATTAATGGTGATGAATTCTTATGAGTGTAATTTTCATTTTTTATTTTATTTTTCAGGTTATACGAGAATTGGTGCCTGACCTACAAAAGCCTCAAAATAGTATGATACCTATCTGAGAGCGATATACCTAATGAATTTATTCAAATCTGCTGCAGGGTTTTGTACACATTTATCTACAGCGAGTAAAGGTATTTTTTTATTGCGGTATGGGCCTGCTCTTGTCCTCGATCTCGCCTGATGGATAGCGATGGAAGAGGTCTACGATGGAACGAGCGTGCCCGAAACATACCGGATAATTCTTGCTTTGAAGGCTGACAGGTGATATGTGGAAGCGAACACAGACGCTGGCAGAGAGTTCCACAGTTTGGCCGTGCGCATAATAAATATGGAGGAGAAGCCAACTGAAGATGTTATCGATAATTTACAAAGACAACACTATTCATAAGAGCAGCAACTTAGCTGTCGTGAACTAATGCTCACGTCTACTTATATTTACTGTGACAATGTTAAACAATCAGTTTCTACCATAGATACATTTCTATGGTTTCTACCATTTGTTTTGTAAGTTTGTTTTTATCACATAAAAATATCACAAGTGATTGGTAGGAAGAGCAGGGGAGGGAGAGGGGGGAGTGGTTGCGGTTTAAAATAATAATATATTATAGTGACAAAATTTAAAAGAGTATGATTGGATTGTTTGCCTGGATTGCTTGCCTTGGATTGGTGTCCTGAAATACAGGCTTTACGCCTAGCTTAGGCACCAGTCTCCCACAGTAGGTATAAGTTAAATTATTATGTATTGTTTTTGATCCCTTGATGTACCTATATATTGTGGTGAGAAATAAAGCATTATCTTATCTTATCTTATGTTTGGTCATGTTCAGAGGATGTATGAAATGCGACTAACGAAAACTATCCAAAAGACGGATGTGAGTGAAAACGCCGGAGGAGAAGCCCATAATAGACATAATATTATAGTGACCATATAGGTGGTGTTCTTCAGAAGGGGCAGTTGCGTAGAACTCGCCACCGGGCGTGCGAGTATGACTAGATAAAATGATAATTGATCGCAATGTCTTCCATTTTGATAGTTCTGCCACGTTCATTGCGTTATTTAGTAGATGAATTTTGTAACCTATAAAGCAATGAATTAGGAATATCTTTTAAAACCTTCGGATTGTGATTGAAAGCGTTGACGACGAAAGTTGAAGATGAAAGGGCATAGTACGCTTGCGCTGTTGACTGCGCTGTGATGCATGCCCTTAATGAACAAAAAATGGCGCAGTGTGGACATAGCTAATTAGGGTACTGAATTACTGATGTACTCGTATGAACGCAAAACGAAGTAATGATCGTAGCAGCTGGTGCTCTGTATCTCCTCTCTGAATACCTCCATCGAAAGATGGCATGTGTTTATCTACGTATAGTTGTTTACAGGGCGGCAGGTACAGATTGAGCACATCAAGCTACTACAATCTGTCCTTCAACAGATTTTCAACTTTATCGCTAAAGCCTAAGGTTCAAAGTTGATTGGGAAAATTTGACAGTTTCGGGTAGCTTGTTGTGCTGGCGTCTGTACATCTACGAGCAACCTGTTATTATGCATTCAGCCGGTCGATTCTGTAAAAATCTCACCGTGAAAACTTAAGTGAAGTGATTTTGTTTTTGCTAGGAATTGACACTATTGACAGCTCACTCCAGGTTACTTATTATAAGGTCGAAAATGTTGTTTCGGTGTAGTGAAAATATGGCAAATAAATCATTTGGCAAATGAAATGAAAAGATTTCAAAAGAGGCTTCGGCCAATAGTTCGGTAAAATAATACCTATGACACATGATACTTCGATGAACTAAAAATATGCCAAATAATGCTTATAGCAAAAAAGACGTCGGTCAATAGTTTTCGGTAAAATGAAATTAGACCAAAAATACTTCGGAAAAGTGATCGGTTCCCACGTAATCCACCACGCGGGCCCAGTGCGGGTTGGTGGATGTCACATGTCTTCGAATTTTTGGTTCTAGGACATGCCGGTTTCCTCACGATGTTTTCCTTCACCGTTTTGAGAGCAGTGGTGATGAAATAATTTACACAAAGTAAAGCGCCTGTCTGGGTTCGAACCTACGACCTACAACTCGTAAGTCCGTGACCACTGGGCCACCACTGCTCACCATGCAACAACTCAACAATACCTACACGGTCAAAAAGTATAAAACAGGTAACTTTTTTTTAGTAAATGATGAAAAATTTCATCGCAGGAGGGTTCATAATCGTGTACTGCCGGTCGGTTCTGTAAAAATCTCACCGTGAAAACTTAGGTGAAATGAGCGTGGAGTGAGGGGAACCGATCACTTTTCCGACAGAAATAGGAGCCCCGCGAAGCGGGGCTCCGTCGACATTGGATACAAGAGCTGCTATCAACAAGGGATGCTGCATGTTGCATCGTTGCATGCCTGCTTACATGTTGCATGTTTGTTAGCACGCTGGATGCTTGCTTGCAAGCTGCATACTTGTTTGCAAGCTGCATGCCTGCTTGCACGCTGCATGCCTTCTTGCATACTGCATGCCTGCTTGCATGCTGCATGCTTGAAGCAAGCATCCTTGTTTGCATGCTGATAGATGAAATAGTGTGCACAAACTTTCTAGGCGTTTGGTGAAATGAAAAAATGGTAATTAAAACAGTGGTATAATGAATGTTCGGAAACATAATACTTCGAACAAATGTTATTTCGGGTAAGTGTAACTTCGGTAAAAAGTTTTTCGATCAAATGAAACGTCGGAGTAACGAAAAAAATCGAATTGATAATAGGTCAACTGATACAGTAGCAGAAGTGACTTCGATGAAGTAAAAAAACGAAACGAAAATTGGTGAAAAGTTTTAGGTGAAATGAAATTCGGTCAAATATTTTTCGACCTTATGATAGGTAACCCTACGGTTAATGACTAGATTCTGGTACAGAATAACGAATAGTTATTCCTAGCAATGATTACTTTTTCTGATCTAAAATTAGGTTGATTCTAAAGGTTGTAAGGAAGTTGAATAATGGCGACAGCTAAAAATCAGTCCATCTTTATTTTGCGCGGGCCCAGTGTGGGTTAGCAGATGTCACATGTAAAGAATTTCACTGCTGCATTTTAACCATAATATTCTGCGAAACTCGGCAATGTAATCTCTTTCCCAATATTTCCTTGAACAGCTTAATATGGTTAGTTGATCACTCGTTATTTCAGGGAACTGGCAAAATTCGGAATACCTACATGCCGAAAATAATAACCACGGTACGAGAACCGACTAAGTTTCGGTTCTCGGTAACCCGATCCAGGTTCTGGGGGCTTTATACCAGTAGCATTTTAATATTTCTAGAGTGTGAGAGGGATGCAGCTATACAGGATGAATGGCGCCATCTCTTTTTAGCAACAGAAAGGTGATGGCTGATGGATGGTGTCTTAAAGTGGTGTGTATAGTTGCATCTGTTCAGATATTAATGAAGTAATGAATGTCAAGATATTAATGGTAACTTGTAGTGTATGGAACATATTGACATTTATAATTGTTCAGAAGTATTTGGTCACCTTGCCTGCTACAATATATCTGACGGCGACTGTCTGACGATCAGACAGTCACTCAAGTGAATCATTCTCTCGAATGTACATAAAATATGATCAGTTGATTCATTTTCGTTTCATTCCACATTCACAATTCTAAAAATTTTATAGGAATGAACGTTTATCTGCTCATTTCATTTCATTTTAACATCATTCGGAGCACGACTGAAAATTGGCAAATGCCGAATTGGAAAATTGGATTGGTTCACATTTTTCACTTTTGATTCATTTTGTGTTCAGACTATTCACTTCGAGTGAAAGATGCCGAATAAAAGATATAAATATACAAAAAGAGAAGCGTCTGATATAACTCGCGAGCAGTCTGTGGGTAAATCATACCCGTCGTTGGGCGGCTAGTATCCAGGGGGCCTAAAAAGACCACTTTGGCAGAATCATAAAAGAATAACATAATGAACAGTTAATTGTTAGGGTAATCGTATCAAATCCCATTTGGTGAAGCATTTTTCAGTAACTTTTTTTGTCTGTGCTAAAATACCAATCAATCCAATCCAAAACCAATCCCAAACTCTTTGATTGTACCTACATAGTGCAGCGAAAAAAAGAAAAACACGGACTGTCTTCGCCATATTATAATTCATAATGTTCTCCTTTTATGATTCTCCAAAGTGGCCTTTTTAGGCCCCCTGCGCTTCAATATAACAACATCTTTAGGATGCTGATGCGGCTGCCTCCCTATTGCAGTGCGTCGCTAATGTTTGCAGAAGCTCGAACGAATGGCTATCAAGCTCTAATTCTAAAAATGGTAGCTTCTTTAATAAGACGAGTGAGAGACAGTAGCAATAGCATCCTCAGGATGATTGCTTTCCGCACAGACATCCAAAATAAATGGATGCGTATTTCGACTGGACAACACTGACATAACTATTTTATTTTATTGTATTTTATTATGCATGTATGATTTCTAATTTTAATTGATTGATGGACATAATAATATCTAATATTGACATTGATTAATTATTTTAATATATATAATAATTATATATCTTCGTTTCTATTGTATCCTAATTGTATTTGCTATTTTTTGTTGTTTTTTTTTTTTGTACACTGACTATCTTATTAGGTACTATTAAGCTGTATGGATTGTTTCTGAAATAAACGTTTTATTATTTATTTTTATTTATAACTTTACTTATCATCACATTCTGTTTCCCCGAAGAGTTGTCTTTACAACTCTTCGGGGAAACAGAATGTCTGATATCGGATTTAGTAAATCTACTCTCAACTCGCTTCTAGCTATTATGGTAAGCTGCACCCTAATTGAGTAAAACAATATCAATCTCAATATGAATAATTTTCAAGGATATTGTTAATCCATTGCTCCATGTGTTAGAAAAATGTGTCTGCTCAACAACGTAAATAACGCAATGAATGTTGTTGAATTGTCAAAATGAAACACGTTGCTACTGATAGTGTGTTACGTAGTTACCTACTGGATTTTCAGGTAAATTACAAAAAGAATACACAGTTATTTTACCTCACTGTCAAAATCAGAGTAATCTTTATTATCGTTGCAATAGGATTGTTTTTGGGTTGTTGCCATTGACAAGTCTGTCAAAATCATAGTGATCTTTACCTACGTTGCAACAAGGTTGGTATTGGGTTGCTGCTATCAGAGTTAAAATAACTGTGAAAGGACTTTAGGTGAGTAACTTTGTACTTTTACGAGTATTAGTTCGTTCGGTACTAAAATGAAAAAGTTTATGTAAGTTTTTACAACCGAATGGCTACGTATAATAATACTGATAAGTAATTGATTTGGTTGATGACGGATTAACTTTTGGAAACCACTGATAGTTTATAGTAGCATACACACAAAGTATAACCAGCCTATATATAATGTTCCCATTGCTGGGACACAGGCCTCCCCTCGGTGAGAGGAAGTGGGCCATAATCCGCCATGCGGGCCCAGTGCGGGCGGTAAGTAGATGTCACTTGTTTTCGAACTTTTGGTTCTGGGACATGCCGGTTTCTACACGATGTTTTCCTTCACCGTTTTGAAAGCAGTGGTGATGAAATAATTTACACAAAGTAATGCGCCTGTCTGGATTCGAATCTACGATCACGACAATCGGTGTTTATAGAAGACACTGGTTGAAATAATTATGATGATTGTGCCCAGGAAAAGTGATTTAGAAAGTAGTGTTAAAAGATGACACTAGATGATGAACGAAGATGTAATTAATTAGATGGTGTGATGGTGTTCTTCCCACCCAAAAAACCTTACCTCAATTTTTTTTTTCAATTTGCCACGAAAACCACCGTAAAACTACCAACCTACTTATACCGACTTCGCAAACAAAATAAAATGGCTGCGGATCCACCATATACCTACAGCACAGCACGCCACACTGACTTGCCGAACTTCGTTCAATAGGGGAAGCAAAAAAAAAGAAAATAAATCAATACTGTGGCAAGGCATTCATAAAAGTTTGCACGGCATCAAATAAAATGACTTGGAACGAAGAATAGTTTAATGTCTTCGGTTGAAGGGTTCCGTGGCATTTTTTGTTGAGAAAACCTTTTCCTCTAATACTTAGAGTATTTTTTTTTTTTCGGATGGCAAACAAAAAAAAATCAGCTGTTCCCTACATTTATGTTCGTCTAACTCGTCAAAATGTAGGCCACAGCTGATTTTTTTTCGCGATTTCAGGTTTGGTCCCATAGTAAAAGTTGTTCATAATGATGAGTACAATGACCTCTTAAGAAGTTGTCAATGTTTTACCGATAACCCTGTATAAAAAGTGGGCAACCCTAGATCTACCTGTCTGCTAAATTTCATTGAAATCCTTTCAGCCATTAAAGCGTGAAAGGTAACAGGCAAACAAAGTTACTTAAGCATATAAAGTAATTATATTATCATATTCATTATACGGGGTCAAATTAAAATAGCTAGCGTAACTCTGCAGGTGATGGATATCCAAATTATAAACTCGATAAAACGAAATAGAAATAACCGGACGATGTTCTTTTGAGGAGTTATTCCGGTCTGATCCTCTGAACCCCCCTCCACCCCCCCTCTTCTCGGTCCCCTGCTTGTTCGTCTTCTGTTTTAATCTCCTTCTTATCCACTATAAACTTTCTCATTCCGGTTTGATCCGCTTTTTCTTTTGTTTTGAGAGATCAATGACCGCTTGTAGTGTTCCACTTGCAGTATGAGTTGAGAAAATCTGTTTTCTTTTGTGGTATCGTGTTGAGATGTTCATACTCATCAAGTTTCTGAATTTGAAAATAAAACTAAGTGTCTACAATACCTGCGGTCGATGAACCACCAAAAAACATCGTCCAATTAATTACTTTTTTGTTTTATCATGTTAAGATATCGATACCCATCACGTCTGCGGAGTTTCGCTAACGAATTTAATTTTCCCCTGCATATTCGTAAGGATTCATTTTATTACAAACCTAGTATGCCCAGACACAAACAAAAACGAAATGACGCAATAAAGAACAAAAAAACAAAACTCTGTTCAGGAAAGGTCGTCCAAATCATTTCTGCGCCCCGACATGACACAATCCCACTTACGCGTTACGTTTATTAAAACTCATACCCTACGATTTTCCTACAATCCGCTAGCCTACCAGTTGACACCAAAAGCCTAATTTATGGGTCAGGCCAGTATTAAGTTATCTGCAGACATCCATTCATTTTACTGTCTATGATATCATATTCAGTCGAGAAGACTTAGTTCAATGGAAGAATGGCTGTTATTAATTTTTGTTCTATTATTATAGTCTTAGGAGTTATAGTCCGAGTTGGAGTAATGAGGATTACAACTGGAAAGTGGATAATCTATCTGTTACTTTTGATAGTGACTTTGAGTAGTTTAACGGTACGGTGTTTTATATAATATTATTATTGTAATTTTTTGAAGATTAGCAATGGCAAAAGTTGGAGATGAAAGAAGTTCCCCACAAACTGGTTCTTGTTTATTTTTAATTATTTTATGCCTGTGATGTCCCACTGCAGGGCAAAGTTTTTCAAATGTTTTTCAAAAGCTGTGAATTAAATCACAATTTCATAATATGATAATTATAAACATTAAATCGCATCAGATATATATATTAAACTTTATAAGAAAGATAAGCAACTTTACACTAGATAATAAGCTAAATGACTGACTAACTAACAACACAAATAAATACAAAAACAAAAGGACACATAGGCGTCGAAGTACTCGTCCGCATCGCTGTCATGTCATCCGTAAAAGTGCCCAGAAGACTGGCAGCATTGCCACGTTGAATGATAATGCTAATTTTTTGGCCAAAGAACAAACTAATCCAAATATAAATTAGTGTCAATATGAAATTGTGCTGCAGGTATATTATGTCCCTACCTATTTACCCTACTTATTTCGAATATTATAAAAATATCACACCATTCATCAGCCCGCTAATACCCTCTGCTGAATATGACCTCTACTATGACCCCTATATCTAGTGTAATATGGGGTTTATCACCTTTACCACCACCACGGTCTATATCTAGCAATTTCCATCAAACGGCAAATACAATTGCTTTCAGCTATCAGCAGTATTAAATCTACAATTCCACGCTAAATTCCTCAGCACCTTACAGGCCCCTAAAACCGTAGAAAGCACAAATCGATACGCGACGTACTTCAATATAATTTGATCGTAGCACCGATCGTTTCAAAAGAAACAAAGTATAGGAATGTACAGTTTGCTTTGCAGCTACCTTCAAGGTTTGGTGGTACCAAGGCTTGCTTGTTACCAAAAAGACGACGGCTGGGGACATGGCAATAAGACAGTAATTGACGACTGATTATACCGGTAAAAGATGGTTGTCGCGAATAGACGTGACAGCGTTTTTTTACAAATCCCATGGCCACCACCCATGGGATTTTTAAAAAAACGCTGTCACGTTTTAACTTAAAAACGCTAGTTGGTTTTCTCTTTGTTTAAAGCTTCGGAGATGGCGGGATGAGTTGGACTCCTTCAACAAGAACTGGTCCTTAGCAGCTTTGAATAGAGAGAAGTGGAGAGTATAGCCTTTGCCCCAGTGATACATGTTAGGCTTATAATAATAATTAAAGCTTCGAATACAGTTTATCGAGCCTAAAAAATATATACGCTATAACTGAAAAAAAAGGTCGAAAAAAGAAAAGAAGAAACAAAATATGTTTATTTGCGACAAACATGACGCAGAAAAAGAACAAGTTGAGGGAGAATATGCGTTACATCCACGCAAAGCGGCCAACGCTCAGCATAATGCTAAGAATATCCGTGGCTAAGACCCTACGCGAGACAGAGCCCCAGCGCTGGTTTTCAGCGACAGCCGGCGTTGACGTGATGATAAACATAGAGTGCATGTTCATGACCACATGATCGAAGTGAATACTTATATGATAGATACTGACTGAAAACTTATATGTCACCAACAGGAGCGTGACGGTTCAGTTACGTTCACTGTACAGAAACAGCGCAAAGTGCTCCTGAAGAAGCTTCGACTTCAATAATCTAAACTTCCTAACTTGTTCCCATCAAAGAATTTAAAAACTTTTCACTGTTACCATCCAACAAAAAATACTTCAGTTATATTACTTGAATTCTTTTACAAGCTCCTAAAAGGCTTTTCTGTTCCTAAGCTCGAATGTACAGTCACGAGCAAAAGTATGTATACACTTGACTTTATTCAAAGGCGATTTTCTCCTTTATTTTTGAATGAAATTTTATATTAGTAGGAAGATAGTATTTTCGAACCCATAGGTATATGTAAATGGTCGTATTTCAACGTTGCATTCCTTATTTCGTGAAAAAATCGCAATTTAAAGTTGCCAAGTGTTGACATATTGGTGCTCGTGACTGTACTCCATTTCATTACTTTAAAAGTTAGATCCTGGTAATTCCGCAACAAGTATATGACACACTAAAAATATCTTGGAGCCGTTTTCCTTATCGGCCATCCCTAGTCCCTTTAAGGGCCTAATGTAAGGAACGTTTACGTTTAACATAAATAGTAAGTGCTGGGACTAAAAAATAAAAACAGATGTGACAGCTCTAGTACATTGTGTGCGTGAATCAGTGGTTCAACGAATTCTTGGGAGTAGTACTTTTATTCTGCAAGACTAGATCATCATCATTTCAGCCGAAAGACGTCCACTGCTGGACATAGGTCTCCCCCAAGCACCTCCACTTCTACCGGTTCTGCGCTTCTCGCATCCAACGGGTTCCTGCGGCCTTCACAAGGTCGTCGAACCACCTTGTGGCAAGACTAGATAGAGAAGGAATATTGTTGTAATTCCTCAGGAATTTACTTCACATGTGGAAATACTTATTGTTTATTACTTTAACTTAATTTACAGCACTGAGTGACCTAAACCCGCACTTAAGTCACGCTTATCTGTGACTTAAGTAGTCCGTTTTGACACAGATAAGCGTGACTTAGCTGCGGGTTTAAGTCACACGAGCTATAAAATAGTATACGATACGTGTGACTTAATTACCGTTAGCAACTACATACTTAAGACACACGTATCTTAATGTAGGTACTATTTACGCCACTATGTATGTTACTAGAAAGGATGAAGATGCAGCAAACTGCTTTAACCCTGCAGTTGACCATTAAATTTTATTTATTTATTTATGTTGAATGTGTACAAGTAACAATGGACTGAAATATGTTAGTAACAATATTTATTTATAACTATGATAGTAAACTTAACTTACACACGTAATCACACTGCGACAGTAAATTTCTTTCAAAATCATTCCTAAATGGAACTGCTGCTACTTTTATTTTACGCAAACACCACGTTACCGTGTCCGTCTTCACTAACGACGTTGTGATTGCCCATCCGTGATGCTCCAGCTTTCTCATTATTTTGAAGTAGTGTGTATGTAAATCTAATGTTTTGTCGCAATAGTTTTTTCGTCATTTTTATATCAGAATTATGTGGCTCTATATACATAACATAACTTCACGCTTGAATTGTCCGAAGGAGCCTAAATTTGGATGTGGATGTACTTTGGGTACAATCCTTTACCTAAAGTACATCCACATTCAAATTTAGGCTCCAGTCCTGTAAAAATCTCACCGTGAAAACTTAGATGAAGTAAACTGTTATTCCTCTTGATGATGCCAGGGATCGCTAGGGATTGATACTCCTGACAGCTCACTTCACCTAGGTAAGTTTTCACGGTGAATATTTTACAGAATAGATCAGCAGGCTTTCTTTGGAAAAATAAAAACTCAAAATCACATCGTCGGACCCTGGTGATATAACCCAGAATCATATATTCGAATTTCGATGCGGCGATTCGTATGCAGCGATGCGGAGCCACACAAGGAGCGCTCAGATATACATATTATACTAGCTGCACCCCGCGGTAAGTCTCGTTAGAATATCGGGATAAAAAGTATCCTATGTCTTAATTCTTGTTATAAACTATTGTTGTGCCAAATTACATTCAAATCCGTTCAGTAGTTTTTGCGTGAAAGAGTAACAAACATCCGTCCATCCTCACAAATTTTCGCGCTTAATATTAGTAGGATATTAGTAGGAAGTAGGATATATTTATTTGGAGTTAGCAGTCCAGAGTCTGGATTTGTGCCCGATCTATAGGAGATAGGCTCGCCCCTTGTTACATGGGACTTAAACATAACTAGCGAAATGTGGGTGCACTATAGGTACATCTCTGTCTTACCCTTCGGGGTATACAGGCGGCTTGATGCTATATTATGTTATTTCGAATTCAAAAGTTTTATTGCCAACGAAGTTAAGTGTTACTGGGTCGAGACTTCGAGAGCAATGCACGTGTATTTTATGTTTTTATATAAATTTTGTGAAAAGCCAACGAGAGAGCAACACGTCACGCGGCACTCTCTTGCGTGTGAGTTACTTTTACGATGTTTTATTTTTGTTTACTAGCGACCCGCCGCCATTTTACACGGGCGTCATGTCAAAACATCTACCACAAAAACTTAAACACTTGTTCAACGTGTCTAATGTCAGTGTTACGTCAAAGTCCATATAAATATGTCGTGTTTAAAAGGTGTTTAGCCTAAACAACTGGTAAACACTGTTTTGTGGTAGTGAGGCTAGATTTTTGTGCTAAGTATCTCTAAGAGCAGATTTTTCCATAGCCAGATAAATTTTATTCGAGGAACAAAATTTTTTTTATTCGTAGAATAAGATTGACGTTTGACAGATTTTGTATGGAAGAACTGTCAAAATTTCAAAATTATTCCTGAAATAAAGTTATCTAATGATTGAAAAATCAGCCCAGTTTATCCGAGGAATAATTTTGAATTTTTGACAGTTCTTCCATACAAAATCTGTCAGACGTCAATTTTATTCTACGAATAAACAATATCTGTCGGTTGAAAAATCAGACCTAAGATAAATATTAATGTATGAGCCACATAAACCGGAATAAAATCTCTAAATGATGGTAAAAATTACATCAAAATTCGTTGTGTAGTTTAGAAGATGTAAGTGGTCACACGAAAAGCGACTTTGTTTAATATTAGGTACCTATGTATAGATTAGATGTAGGTATTGCGAAAATTCTATGTATCTTGCTTAAAAAAGACCTATTCTAAATATTTCTGAATTCACCATCATCGTCCTGCCTTATCCTGCTTTTTTAGGGTTCCGTACCCAAAGGGTAAAATGGGACCCTATTACTAAGACTTCGCTGTCTGTCCGTCTGTCCGTCCCGTCCGTCTGTCTGTCACCAGGCTGTTGAAAGTTTCATAAATTATGTATTTCTGTTGCCGCTATAACAACAAATATTAAAAACAGAATAAAATAAATATTTAAGGGGGGCTCCCATACAACAAACGTGTTTTTTTTTCGGCGTTTTTGCCTTGTGGTACGGAACCCTTCGTGTGCGAGTCCGACTCGCACTTGGCCAGTTTTTTTTTAGTAACTACCTACCTAGTTTAGATTTTTATTAAAATGATAAGACTCTGCCAATAACATTGCACTTTATGACAGAAACGATTCCTCCAAAAGATTAATACGCTCATAGATTCTCATTTATTTCGTTCTCCTTCTTCCGAATCCAATTCTATAGTGACTAGGGTAGCACCGCTAACAATAGTTGTTTCGTTATTAGTTATGTTGGAACTGCAGCTAGCATAAAATTTTATCACCCTAATCTCTTCCTGTAAATGAACGTAAATGGAACGGTGAAAATAAATAGACTGAATTGCTAATGTTCGATATTATTTGGTTCTATCAGATTTTTTCTAAAATTATTGTAAGTGCCCATGATAAGTTTGAGTTGAAAATGATTATTGAATTGTCTCTTTTCTTAATAAAACGGTCCTTTCAAAAGGGTATCTCGCCCGTATTGTATATTATGGGTTTACAAAAACGCATCAACATTCAAAAAACCTAAATCTCAGTCAACTATCTATAGGAATGTAAGTCATTTTAATATTTATTTGATGCGACAATTCTAACAGGCTCAAATATAATAGGCAATATTGCCACAGTTACCACAGCCAATGGATGCTCACAATACTATGCTGCTGTGCTATTCTGTAAACATCTCAACATGAAAACTGAGGTGAAGTGAGCTTAACGTAAGCTGTCATTCCAGGGATTGACACTATTGACAGCTCACTTTAAGTTCACTTGACCTAAGTTATCACGGTGAGATTTTTACAGAATAGAGCGGCAGTTTAGTACTTTAGGCAGATATTGAAATCAATCTCAAGCTTCTTTTATCGTCCCAAGTTGTCTGTAACAAACAAAAAAGGCACGAGAGACAAAGAAGGTATTAATTAGATAGGTATAGTGATTTACTTGCCGTTTTGACTGTTAAAGAGACTCTGATGTTCATCATCATCAACCACAGCCCTACTTCTTCCACTTCTTGTGCCAATGCCCACGCTCCTGTGCCAGCCTCATCCAGGTTCTTCCCGCTATGGCAACAATGTCGTCCACACATATCTCCGCCAGACGACCGACACTCCTTCCAGTCCTTGGATGCCACTCTGTGACTGCCAGGTGTACTGCCCAACTCCACTTGAGTTCTGATGTTCTGTTCTTGAATCTATTATTAACCTTTTGATCGCCACACGTCAAAAAATCAAAAACGTGCCCTCGGCGTCAAACTCTATCATGTAGTCGAACCGTGGCTTTCTGGGCCATTTTGATTTGTAATCTGTAGATACATGACTGTGGCGGTCAAAATCTTAATGAGATCAATAAAAGTAATAATAATATAAAAGTCAGAAGACCAATTTATGTGGCCTAACTCAGAATAGACTAAATAAATGTCCAGCTATGGATAGTTGAGAGTTGACAAATAACCAAAACCTAAACCAATGATCAAACCATTCCTAAAGAAAACAACAGAAACAAAGGACCATTCAGTAACCAATAGTTCCGTTACCGTCCAGTTCCTAGTAGATCAATACATCAATGTTCTAAATGGCTAAAGATCTTGATGTATGTTGGAATATTAGTCCAAGTTAACACTCGTTTAGTAGATTAGTATTAGTAGCAACGTTGGCTCAGTCACAAAATATATAAGTACAGAAGGCCGACTCCATACAACGAGCGAAAACGCACACACACATGGATAAGGTGCGCTTCACGTACAGTAAGTGAGAGTGCACTCGTGATTAGCTAGATTCATACCAGACGTTCTTCTGCGCTACGATTGGGCGCGGCATGAGCGCGATCCAAATGCGCGGTCGCTGTACATACGTGCCGGGCGCGATCCGAATACACGCGGTGGAGCGCGCGCTCCGTTGAGCGTCCAATTCCACTCGGATTGTCGGTTTTTTGACAATGCTCAAAGGCGCCTCAGTCGTTTGACGTGCTCGGTGTGGATGGTTGTGAGTGGATCTGGGGCTTGGGCAATATGTATAATGCGATAATGTTCTACTGAACTTAATCTAGCTAATACGTGGATTGGCACTGGAGCGCGCGGTTTTCCTAAAATGGATCGTGCGAAAGAATCTCCGATCCAGAACCGGTGCTCCATGATCCAGGATCGTAGAGCACCACGCCGATCCAAATTTGGATCGTCCGGTGTAGACCCAGCGACTGGCATTTGTTTGAGATCGCCGTACATACGCGTCTATGTGTGCGTACGCCTGTTTTCGCTCGTTGTATGGAGTCAGCCTTCTTTATTTATATATTTTGTGTTTGTAGCAACGTTGGCTCAAGGCCGCTCGAAGGACGGCGTGATTAATCGCTGTTAATGAACTGAGACGGGCCAATGATGTACGAGAGATAGGAAACGTTTTGGAGGAACTAGGTTTTGGGAACAATTTGTATTAATTAAGTAAGTGTATAGGTATATTGTATTAATGTTGTATTAATTAAGTAAGTGTTTAGGATTTATGCTTTGTAGTTACAAATCATGAATCCATGTATTGGCTCGTATACATTTATTATTTTTATTGTAAAAAACAAGAAAGTACCTTCCCGTGGTCGCATGCTATCATAGCTTATAAGTATGTTAGTACGGCGGCATGCGACCACGGGAAGTTACTTTCTTGTTTTTCACAATAAAAATAATAAATGTATACGACCCAATACACTCGACTGTCCCTGAAACTTATTCCTATCTTTGCACGTAGCGGCAAGTTGGTAGATTCTTCATCACCTATACATCACATCACATCATCAGCCTAGCTAGCATAGCTATCCACTGCTGGACATAGGCCTCTCCTTTTGCACGCCATTCAACTCGATTTTCGGCAACTCTCATCCAGCTGCTACCAGCCATCCTGCGAAGATCGTCACTCCACCTAGCCGGTGGGCGTCCCACCATACGTTTACCAAGAACACGTCTACAGCGTCTACCCGAATCTATCACTTAACTCCAACAGTAAGAAATATTGGAAGTTCCAAACACGTAAATACCAAACTGAATCAATACAAAGGGTTATTCCAAATGCCTTTATTTGATGCGTCAGTCTACAATTGATTTGTATTTACCCTGCAAAGTAGTGTTAACAGACAGAAAATTTTATACAACTTACAGTTTAGCGTTTCACAAGAGTTCTTTGAGATAACTAGCTTTAAATGAAAGACTTTAGTAACAATACAAAGTTCCTTCGAACAGGCAAAGAGGCTTTAGTTTACTTAGAAACTAGTACATAAAATGTTTATATTTCAGTAACCCTTGAAAGGCTCTAGAGTCCTGAATTCTATCACCACTTTTTTATTTACATCTTTCATTTGCATTTGTGTTCGGTTATTGGCAATAGGCTCGCCCCCTATTACATAGGACTTTTAAACAAAACTGGCGAAATGTAGGAGTACTAATCACACTAATATTATAGAGGCGAAAGTTTGTGTGAGGCGGGGTGTGTGTGTGTGTGTGGGGGTGTGTTTATATGTTTGTTACTTCTTCACGCTCAAACGGCTGGACCAAGACACCCTGGATTAACATATAGGCTACTTTTATCCCGATACTCCCACGGGATCGACATTTACGCAGGTGAAACCGCGGGGCGCAGCTAGTTGTAATATAAATCCCGAAGTCTTACCATCTGTCGTTTGTGTGCTTAAAACCCGAGAGTCCAGTCGGTATCTGAATAATGTTTTGCTTTTAATTCACAGAAACAATGTTTACAACAACAATGTTTTTGTAAGTGTTTCTGTTCCACGTAAACATAGTTGCAGTTACAGCTAAATTCCGTCATTATGAACAAGACGAATTATAAAACAAGGGCTGGCTTTTACCTTGGTTAGAGGTTAAGCATTGCCATACAACGTGGCAATGGCGCCAGTCTCTTGGGTACATTACCAAACGACAGTGATGCGGAGGAATTTTCCAATGCCATATTATTTTAGTTAGTTATTTTAGTTAGGTTAGGAAATTAAATATTTATATTTTAATAGTTCGTTAGATAATATAGTATTATTATTTAGAAGGGCCCGTGACTAAATAATAACAGCCGCACAGTTCGATCAGGTTAATCTATGGTTGCCGCGGTTGGTCTGTGGATGGGTGACCATCTTTACATACCGAGACCCCTTCGTGCGTCGGAAAGCACGTTAAGCCGTTGGTCCCGGCTGTCATTCGTGGATCTTTGACAGTCGTTACGAGTACTCAGAAGCCCGAAAGTCTGTCAACCAGTCTTACCAAGGGGTATCGTATTACCCAGTAACTGGGTTGTGGAGGTCAGATAGGCAGTCGCTCCATGTAAAATACTGGTATTCAGCTGCATCCGGTTAGACTGGAAGCCAACCCCATTATAGTTGGGAAAAGGCTAGGCAGATGATGATGATGTTAGTTAATTTAGTATGAGAAGTTTTTCCCGTGTATATTATATACATATAGATATAAATTATTATCCTCTTTAATAAAGCTTAATCTTATAACTCACAAAATCCTTCTTCATCTAGGTCAACGTTAACTTTAAAATAGTACCTCCAAGTAAATTCTTAGCTCCTCCATCCTACCATCTGCACGGGTCGTCTATTCGAGATACCTACGTTTCGTATTTAGCCCAGTTCCCGACTTGAAAGTGCCACATTACTCGGTTTTACTCTAAAATCTAAGTTCCTACGTTTGTTGTTTTATTGTCGAAAGCTAAGGTTTCTGTGTTGAATTATTTTGAAACAGGTGGAGTGTAACTGTTGTTAAGAGGAGAGCAAGGCGTGGTTAGTATCGTAATGTTAAGTGCTATGTTTATTTTGTAGAAAGTTTTAAAGGAGTGAAGTACTCCACTTTGTTGATGTTTTAAAATTAAAGCCACAAAGTATTGCAGAGTATAGTTAACAGATTTTTTTTACGAACCTGTGATCTGAAATGATTGTAAGTCATATTGTCTGTAAAAGGCTAGTACGGAAGACAAAGGCATGCTGAGTTGACACCAGACAAATTAGAATAAGGGCAGGAGAATGATGGCGATTGTCCGTAAAAGGTTTATAATATACTAGCAGCACCCCGCGGTTTCATCCGCATAAGTGTCGATCCCGTGGGAATATCAGGATAAAGACTATCCCATGTTCTTTCCCGGGACTCAAACCATCGCTATACCAAATTTCATCTAAATCGGTTGAGTGGTTTAATCGTGAAGAGGTAACAGACAGACAGACACACTTTCGCATTTATAATATTAGTATGGATTGCAACAATATTCAAAGGTGTCAGATTATTACAGACCAGTGGAGTAATTGCGAAACACACTAACAGTAGTAATGGTTTTAATTTTGACAGTTCAACAACATTCATTGCGTTATTTACGTTGTTGAGCAAACAAATGTTCGAACATATGATGCAATGGATAAGCAATATCCTTCAAAATCACTCACATTACGCAAATAGGGTGCTGGTGGCCGTATTAAGAAGCATGAATGCCATCATGATTCCAGTCCGAAAAAGGGATGGTGCTATCGGTCATGTGTAGCTCCGTCTCTCTCATATACTGGAATCATGATGGTATTAAACCTTTCTATTATTATGGTTTTTGTACTACGGCACCAGGTACGCCCCTCGGCTTTACCCACATAAATATCGATATCGTGGGAATATCGGGTTAAAAAATCGTATGACCTAATCCAGGTCATGGTCTACCCATGTGCCAAATTTTATCCAAATCCGTTCAGTTGTTTTAACGTGAAAGCGTAATAAACAAAGAATCAAATCTTTTCATTTCAATAATATTTGTTTGTATGTTTAGATAAGTATCCATAGTTTCAGTGTTTTCAAGACTGATCGAAATAATGTTTCAGATATCATATAATATGTGTTAGTGAATGGAGATTAACTAATTTATAACCATTTTTAAAACATTCAATTATGAAATGTCATGCGGGAATCAAACCTTAATTTTTTGTAACAATTTAACAATTTGCTGAACCACTGGCACTGGGTCGTAACGTAAATTCATCCAGTACATTTGGATTTATTCGAGTTCATTCAGAAATTAAAATCACATTTTACCAGAATATTATCTTTCTTTGTTCTCAAGCGTTCTAGATAAAACAAAGACAAAGAACGCAACGCGTATGTATGTATAAGCATAATGTGATTCATTGACTCGTTTCAAACAAAGCGTTGGAAAACTTTTACATTCGTTCGTAGCCCTGTAGACATCCAAGTTTCTCGTTTTAAACTCCAAACAATAAAATTCTCATTGTAAAATTTGTGAAGTTTTATAAAGTTTGAATATGGAAGTGATTAACGCAGTATGACAATTATTTTATCATTACAACCGGGGGCCTAAAAAGGCCACTTTGGCAGAATCATAAAAGGATAACATAATAAACAGTTAACTGTTAAGGTAATCGTATCAAATCCAGCATTCTTCAGTTATGTTTATTTGTCTGTGCTAAAATACCAATCAATCCAATCCAAATTCAATCCCAATCTCTTTGATTGTACCTACGTAGTACAGCAAAAAAAATAAAAACACGGGCTGTCTTCGCCATAGTATAATTCATAATGTTATCCTTTTATGATTCTCCAAAGTGACCTTTTTAGGCCCCCTGATTTAGCAATGAAAAATAGCATTTATTTGTATCTACACGAAAACTGCCAATGACTAGATTAGCTTTCATGAAGATGTTAAATAATTTCATAGTCCTATTATGGTTAACTTAGCAGAAAAGCGAAAAATAACCCAGCCATTCATTTTAATCGAAGGTAAAACACAGGTAACAGCTATGCCTATGACAAAAAAACCGTGTCAAATAATATATGTGTGGGTAAAAAAAAACTAAAAGAGAAGTTTTATAAATCCGGCAAGCGAAGTGTCTACAAACGTTATTGGCTTTATTAAGATGTCGAAAGTTATGTGACACTCCACAATACATGAAACGAGGCTCTTAAAGTTCAACGTCACTGTTGTCTCTCAATATCATCATCATCATCTAGTCTGAAAACAAATTTGTAGTTAAACAATTCTGAATAGTTAGTACTTTAATCGGAATATAACCAAAATTAACTCGCCAGCTATGACAAAGTTCCAAGTAAATGGAGGCGAGACTATTGCACCAACCCTGCTACTACCCGAATAGTTAGTACTTTAATCGGAATATAACCAAAATTAACTCGCCAGCTATGACAAAGTTCCAAGTAAATGAAGGCGAGACTATTGCACCAACCCTGCTACTACCCAAGGGTTTCTGACCTAATCTGGGTGACGCCTGTGCACTCAAAGATCACATGCGCAACGGTTTCCTCAGCCTCTATGCAAGCCCTGCACAGGGGACTGTCCGGTATGCCTGTTGTGTGGAAGTGTTTGTTTAGCGAGCAGTGTCCCGTGATGGTCCCCGTCACCAGGCGCAGGCCTTTCCTGTCCAGGCATAGTAAACGTCTGCTTAGCTTACCATCTAATGATGGCATGGTTTCTTTGGACTGCCTGCAGCCCGGTGACAAGGTCCACCAGCTCTCTGCTTGAGTGTGGGTGTGCTTCCGTAGCCACCTGCGTAGTTGGTTTAAGGGGATTTTTCCAAAAGGCGATTTTCTGTAGCAACAGAGAATCGCCTTTTGGAAAAACCCATAACATAGGCGATCGAAACAGGATTCCACGTTTGAGCCACGCTTTCGACTAGATAAACCATTCAGCAAAGATTTAAATTGCACACGCAATGTTGCATGCTGTCATGGAAACGCCATTATACAGTATGTGTCAGCTCACTCTACTCAGTATTGACACTTTTCACGCAACATACCTAAGCATGGCGATATTTGCCATTTAGGGCTGATTTTACCAAAGTCAGAACAGAAGGCCATTTCCCGTATAAAAATGTTCAAAATCTAGCCGTAATTTCATCACAGCGACAATCAATGTCAAAAACTTGTCAAAAATGTAGGAAAATTAGAGGTATTTTTGACAGATTGAGACTGAGATCAGACTGTGAACGTCCTTAAAATCACGACAATTGCCCCACAATATAATTATTTTATTCGTGGAATAAAATTGACGTCTGACAGTTCTAGTACGGAAGAACTGTCAAAAATTCAAAATTTATTCTCAGGATTAGACTTATTCTAGCTTGGTGAAATTCGCCTACGTGTACAATGACACCAATTTACATATAAAATATATCCTGAAAAGGCAAAACAAAAGTATTATAAGGATCTCGACTAGAAGTAAGCCATGCAAAATCGTCCTGAAATCCCTTAGCTACGCTGCGGTTTTTATTACTCGCAGAATCCTCTGAAGCGAACCGGATTAATATTCTTTTCACGTCCTTCTCACGGTTAAAACGATTGTCTCCTTTCTGTTTGTGTTATTCCATTTTATGCAATAATCCTCATGTTACTTTATTTTTCTATACCCTTTTATCTCGTTATCCATTTCGGTTTTTTCTGCTAGCTATTTTATGAATTGTGGTTGTACTTTATTGGTTTGTAACTGAGTTTTTGGATTAGGTTTTGTGTTTTAAGTGTTTCTGTTTTGTGAAAGGAATACTAAGGCATAAAAAAGTATCTTGGAACTATCAAATAAATAAAACGAGTGAATTTCTCAAACAAAATACATAGTAGTAAGTAGTGATGGGCGGACTATGAGTCTTAATAATAATTATTATTTATTTCAGATTCATCCTACGATTACATCCATATTTTTATAAAACATTTCGTCCGCATCGCTGTCACTGGGAAAAGTGCCCAAAAGGCTTACACCGTTAAGAAGTTGGATGGCAATCCTGATTCTTTGACCTAAAAATAAGCCAGCTCTCTGGTCACGTGAAGACTCGACCAACTGCTTGACGATGTCCGCAATAAATAGGTGCATCATAAAATTATCCGTACTAATAATATCATAAATTCGAAAGTAACTCTGTCTGTCTGTATGTTACCTTGTCACGCCTAAACCACTTAAGCGATTTCGATAAAATTTGTCAGAGAGATAGATTGCATCTCGGGGAAGGACAAAGCATAGTTTTTATCGATATACCTCGCGGGCGAAGCCGCGGGCGGAAGCTAGTCTAATATAAAAACGTTATTTTATGTGGTTACATAAATAACGCTACGATCCAGTGTAACAATCCAAAAAGAATACCGTAAAATCCGTAATTTCAGTAGACAACATTATCAGTTAACAACATCCCATTTTTCGCGGCCTCAACCGTAACACGGCAATATAAATAATGCGTACACTTGACTCGCAGAAATTGTGAACATCTTAAACGGTGTTTCAGATTGGATCCCCTGTTACTGCTATTTACATCTGTGCCATAAATTGTACAGCTACGTGGTACTCTCAACAAAAGAGTTTGGTATACAGGCACAAACACAATACACTCATCTTTCTGGTACTTTTTTCTTTTTGAATCGACGGTACATTTTATTTGAGATACATATTTTATGCGAATACCACTATTGAAGATGAAATAACTGCCTATCTGACCTCCACAACCCAGTTATTGGGTAAAACGGGCTTCTGAGGACCCGTACCGACTGCCAAAGATACACAAATGACAGCCGGGACTTTCCGAGGCACGGATCTTGATATGTAAAGAGGGTCACCAATCCATGGACCAACCGCGGTAAGCATAGCTTCACCTTATCGGTCATGTGGCTGTTTTTACTTAGCCATCTTTCTGATACATTCTGTATAAATAATAAAATGTAGTATAAAAGTAACGCTGCGTGTATACTTTTCTCTTATGTTGACTGTACCAGGGGTGTTATGTACTTACCTAACTCGTTATGGTAAAGTGAGCCATTCCATAAAGTTGAGGGTGTTCCCATTTTATTTCTTTATTGCTGTATTTTCATTTCATTAGGTATGATGGAAGAAGTGAGGTTTAACTTATTTACGGAAATTGTCGCTTTTTGAAAGATTTTTTTGCTTTATCGTCACTTTCCTAAGTCATTTAATAATCTTGCTAACGCCCAGCATGTGTTGCAATGCCTTTTTTTTTTTTTTGTTTGGAACCTTCTACGGCGCGTGGGTTTTCATCACCATCGGTTCAGCCATATTCGAGTTTTTTGAGCGAGACTAACGAACGGCTATTGATTTTTATTTTTTAAATATTAAATCATAAAAAAACTAAAATAGTGTTATAGACTTTTCACATAATCTATGTGTAAATAATAAGGCTGTCATCCGTGGATCTTTGACAGTTGTTTAAAGACACTACACAAAAAATACTAAGGCGTTACTCTATGTTTATATGCAAAAAACCGTTCTAAGGATAACCGTATACCTGTCTATCTCGCGATAGAATCTTTGAATGTGCCACTTTATTTTTATCAGAAAACATTAAGGACATTTCTCCGATCCTTTCCCTTTTTTTAGGTCTAACAAAGCTGTTATTGGCTGAATATTTGTTAGGTTCAAGGGAACGTCCCTAGATTTTTCGTTTTAAAATTTCCGAAAGGTCTTGATCGATAAAGGAATAAAAATAAAAACCTTCATGAAGAAAATTGGGGACTACACACGCTTCGTTCAAAATGTCAATGTTACTCTAAGGGCTGATTTTACCAAACTCGTATAAATTTTTTCTAATAAGGAAAAAATGTCAAAAATTCAAAAGAAGAATGGGCAAAAATATATGGAGCTTGGTCCAAATTTCCACCATCAATAAGAACTATGACATATGATGGAACACTGCGTTCTGAATCATTATAAGAAGACCGCAACCAAAAATATTTACTCAGTAAAAAGTTATGACCCCATGAAAACTTGCAATTTAAAAACCTTTTTACGCTTCATTATTTCACTATATCTTTTAAACTACTGGATTGATTTAGGTGTATGACATTTCGCTGTAATTCATACGTTATTCTGGTTGATATAAGCTATATGAGCCAAAATATAAACAATATGGCGGTCGCGGTAGGTACCTCGCTACGTCAAAAAAAATCAAACCCTATCATGTGGGGTATCAAATCAAATGAAAGGACTTATAGCTATCTTTACAATGCTTATATTTATTTTAAAATATTTGTAATACTGCTTCCTAAGTGCGAAAGGGACAAAACTAATGCTATCTCCATCTACGAGTCGACGCTAGCAATCCCCGGGTTCCGAAATGCAAAAATATTAAAAAATACTTTTAGCACGATTGCGAACCGTTCCGATTACATTTTTATATGGGTAGGTGCGCTAAGGTTATCATTGTATACTTTGCAGACGATTTGAGCGCATTACAGAACAGGGGGAATGCGTCACCATTGCTACCATGTTTTTACTGCTTGAAATGTGGCTATGTGCGAAAAAAATTAACGGTTAAATAACTAAAAATACGTATTTTTAAAACAGTCATAACTTTTTTCTGAGTGAATATATTTTTTTCACCTAATATTCAAAATTGTATGGTATTTAGTCGACTTTAAGCTTACATAGCCCTCAATAGTGGTGGAAATTTGGACCACTTCTGCTCATTGTCCTTTATTCTCACGATAAGACTTATTCTAAATATAAAAGTTTGGTAAAATTCGCCCTTTATGTAGTATTTAAATGAAGATCTGAGGAAAAGAGCAAAGAGGTACCGTAGTAACATACGCATGGCGACTTAATCAAGCTATACATTTCCAAGCTGACTTCTCATTGTACGAAAAACCTATACAATGGGAGGTCAGCTTAATCTGCAAATGTATGGCTTGATATGTCGTCATGTGTACCGTCACGTTTTTTAGGGACATGCTAAATTATTAAAAAAAAAAGATTTCGTAACATCTTAATAATAAACGTACACAAATTATCCTTGTAATTTCACTTTAATTCCAGTAACATAAATATTTATATCAAAACAATAGGGTTTTTTTTGTGGATGGGAAATCATCAAATGTCCCCTCCCGCTCTGGGTGGAGCGGAAGGGAGTGTCAGACTCTTACTGACTAAAACCCACCCGTTTTTCTTCCTTAGCCCTTTATGTTCAGGGCCAGCGGTAACCCTTTCGGACAATCCCGCTGACCCGGCAGGCTTCGGCCCTAAGGGGGCCCCTCCTCGATTCTGACATCAATAAAACAATAGGGTTTGGGGCGAAGATAAAGTTTCGTAAATTGTATATCAAAGTATCCCAGTAAGCCCACCTGACGGACGTAAGACGGCTAATGTCAAAAAGAAGGGAGCGCGTCGTCTGTCGTGAAGGAAATTTCTAGAATGTTCTAAAAGCTATGGTTCGATCTTATTGGCCAAGAGGAAACGAGAGAAGTTTCCGCCAGAAGCGCGCGGATTGTGGTGGGAGGATTGGAAATGTTTCGCGTTATAAACGTATTTTTTTTCTTATATACTTATATATCCAAGGCTTCTCCCCGATACTAAAGTAACGAATTTATACAATGTATCAAACGTCATCAGACAAAATTACACCTAGTCTAGCAACGCTAATAACATAATTATTAGATTATGATATCATAATCCCTAATCTCTAAAAACTTTCAACTACCGACAAAGTTTTCTTGAACACCAAAGAATAACTAGGCCTCGAAAATAATAAAAGACGTCATCAAAGATCTTTCGCGAAGATTATAACCTCCTTTCATAACAAGTGACTTAACGATCTAAGGCTGAGTGCAGACCAGGGCCCTAATTCACTATGACACTTACTGATTCCTTACTTCGAAACCATGTTAATTCCTTAAAGGCTTGTACACTCGCGCCCCTCTCCTTATCCAATGTCAATGTCAGCACGGTCTTACTGTCTATCCAATATGTCACCGATGCGGGCTTGATGTCTTGTTCACGTATTACAGCTGCAGCCACGCAGGTTCCCATTACCGCGGCCTGCAGCTCAAGGCGCGGTATCGATTGCAGCTTCAACAGTGCGACCTTCGCCTTTGCCATGACGAGGCTGACTTGCTGTTGAGCTGAGTGGTTAGAGCTGTCAAAATACTACGCTTGACAACCGTAGTTGTAAGATTACACGGGGAATAATATTTACCATACAGAATTGGGGCCCTGAGACTGCTTAACTGTCAAAAATATATTTACATAATCAGCCTATAATGTTCGCACTGCTGGAACACAAGCCTCCTCCTCTGTTACAGGGAGCGAGCCGTAATATATCACGCAAGCCCAGTGCGGGTTGGTGAATGTCATATTAAGTTCATATTATTATGATGGCATATAACAATGATGGCGCGCATACCTACTCGTAACAAAACAGTTTTATAAAAAATATATATTGCAAAAATGTTTGACACATTTCTGCCAATTACAGTCAAAACGGTCTCGACTTCGGTGTGCGCACTGTCTAAGCTATCAAAAATATGAAAGAGACCAAAAATAATTATTTTGTCCTTAATTACATTTTTCTTTTGTCTTGTAATCTAACATCCCTTGTCAAAAACTTTGGCTATTTTATTACAAAGTTCCCCCTTTTCTTAATAAATACTTTTTAATATTCGTCTCCTTGGAGTTCAAAGAGATTCGAGGCTTTTGAAGCACAGTTATTGGCTGACTGTGAAGTGTGAGCGAGCCAATTCTGAATTCTCCTTTTGGTATAGAATAGGTCGTACGAGTGAGGTTATACGATGCATTCATGTGTCCATTTGAAGTAACTCATATACATCAAATGGCTGGAAGGCTGAAAACCCAATTAATTTCGAGTTGTCAGTTGTTTTCGCCAATGGAATTTGTAGGTGATTTTCTTTTGTTTCTTTACAACTTGTACTGTATACGTTGCAAAAAGAACAGGCATTCAAAAAGGTTAGTAGGTATTGGTACAGTAGTGAGCAGGTGGCTCAGTGCAAAATGTCGCGACAAAGGCGCTATACTTTGTGTCAATTATTTGATCACCACCGCTCTCAAAACGGTGAAGGAAAACATCGTGAAGAAAGCGGTATGTCCTAGAACCAACAATTGGAAGACTGCAGGTGACATCTACCAAACCACACTGAGCCCGCGTGGTGGATTACGGCCCACTCCCTCTCGAAGAGAGGCCTGTGTCCCAGCAGTGGGAACGTTATAGGCTAATTATACTGACACAGTATAAAAATTACCAGTACCTCAACTTGGCCCTTTTTATCCGATTGCGCGGCAGCAAAGACAGGGTTTTTTTTCATGCGTATCTATGTTTCTTTGAATGTGGGATTCAATATACCCTTGAAACAACCTAACGGCTGGATGGATTTTAATACACGAGGTGTCTATCATCTCGTATAGATATCGCAATAGCTACAGGCTAGGTTTTGCTGTTATAAAATTAAAATGGCGTGATCTTGTTTTGAACTTTTTAGTTGCAGTCGGGTTTTTTTTTATATTTTCAATTTCTTTTGTGTGCAGCATATTGTATAAAGCCACATGCAAACTACTCATCACATTAACGTCATACAAAATGCTGCATCGTACAAGCAGAGTTTACTGCGCGACTGGCAGTAGCTCACCAGACAACACCCGCCTTTTCTATGGAGAATGAGTGAACTTTACACCCTGTACCTCATACCTCTACCGATATGTGAAATAAAACACTACGCTCCAACGAGACTATATCAGAGGAGGAAATCTCGTAATTTTAAGAACGTTCACAGTAGTCTGATCTCATTCAATAAACACCTCTTTGTCATAGAAGTAACAGACAGTCCGCTGTGCAGGGCCTGCATGGAGGACGACGAGACAGCGGCACATGTGCTTCTAAACTGCCCGGTGGTCGCCACGTACAGGGCAAAGTACTTCGGTAACCCAGGTACCCTACGTGAGACCGTCAGTAACATCAAGGCGTTGCTGGCCGCTATGATGTGGAGTTGCGGACACCAGCCCGTAGTACCTATTTATTACCTATCATTATTAGTCTGATCTCAGTCTCAATCTGTCAAAAATTCCTCTAATTTCCCTACATTTATGACAAGTTTTTGACATTGATTGTCGCTGAAATGAGACTGCGACTAAATTTTGAACGTTTTCGATTACGGGAAGTGACCTTCTGATCACCGTCACGGTCCATTAATACTAATATGTCTTCTGTGGAGCTAGGTAGGACAGCGTAATATTGTATCATCATAGCACTATCGCCGCCGATCGAAATTCTTCGACATCGTTAAATCTAAGTCGATAATGTGCATAAACACTCTCAAATATGGACCAAAATCCAAGGTTGTGCTCGGTAGTTCGTACTCGCTCATAATGTACAGTCAACAGCAAAAGTAGATGATCAAAATCAGAAATTCAATACTAATGAACGGAGTTCGCGTCAGAAATGTGTGGCGTCGAAGTGATTCAAAAGTATGTGATTGTAAATTATACCAAACATTTACTACTAGTACAGCTGCCCTATATTCGTGATCAGTTTTGACTCCTATTGAATTACTGATTTTGATCATCTACTTTTGCTGTTGACTGTACTACATAACCCTCGGTTTTTTGAGAATAAACGCATTGAATATACGCGAATTTAGATCGTAAAGCTTTAGTGCAACTACATGATAACGCGATACAATACATGAGCCGTCGCCGCGTCGTTGTAAAAAACAACGGCCAAGCAAAAAAAAAATTGTATATTTGTTTGGAAGACCTAATAGATTGTCAATGTGAATATATTGCAGTTCCAATAATATTACATACATACGTGTCGAATTGATAACCTCCTTTTTTTTAAATCGGTAAAAATGATACTAGCGCACAGAAGTGATGAGTTAAATATTATGAAACGTGTACTTTTTTTTTCTTTAGCTGTGACCGAATGGTGGCCCAGGTTCGGCCAAAGAAACCAGGGCCGTCCAAAAGCGCGCTGGGATAACGACATCGTCCAAGTCGCGGGAAATAGCTGGATCAGAGACGCAAAGAACTGGGAAGTATGGCAGACGAAAGGGGAGGCCTTAAATATAATAAAAAAATCAGCACGGAATCACCCACTGCTGGGACTATCCGTGGCTGGGACCCATAGGTCCCAGCAGTGGGTGATTCCGTGCTGATTTTTTTTTTTTTTATCCTTATGAACTCTTTTTTCTTAACATCAGTGCATAAAATTCAAAATGTGCCAAATGCCGAATACATATTTCTGGAGTTGTCGACTCGCCCACAAATAAATTAACTTCGTGCTAGTCGCTTAAAGAACAATAATTTTATTTAAAAGTGGCAACTCGTACGTTTCGGGGGAGGAAATTCGTGCGAATATACTAATAAGCCATTGGTGACCGTATTTTGTCTTTATAAACATTAAAGCAACACAATAAAACCACAAACCCCACCTTTATTTGACCCACATAACCTCAGACTTCTTACCTAAGTTTGTCCGGAAAATCTCTTTGAGAATATATTTAGCAATCCGAAATCCCGAGCCGGCACCAGATAGTGTAAGAGCCATATCCTGACGTCATTCAGCGCTGAAGTGTCAAACATGTGTACCATAAAACGTTTTAGAATACACCAGCATAAGTTGAACTACCCCGTTACCCCACAAACTATTCCAATAAGGCGATAAGAGGGAACTTAGGTACCAACTACGGATCAACTTTGAATGGTCAGTGCAACCGTCTCTTGCGCTTGGCAATGTTATTTTCGTTTCCAATCAAAGTAAAATAGGTCTTATTGTGGCGCTGTAAGGGTGTTGTGGGGTGTATGTTTATGTTGGTTCTCGGCACACGTCGGCCGCATTCCGTTGGAAAGGAACTCAATTTTACGGTAGACATGCACTTATAGTGAACACGGAGACGTGTAAACTTGGAACTAGCAGGAAGTGTCAAGACCAGGACGTAACATTTGAGCTTTCTAAATATCAAGATTTTAGAACTACGGCTATAATTCTGCATCTATACAGTCTACATCATCATCTCCCTAGCCTTTTCCCAACTATGTTCGGGACGGCTTCCAGTCTAACCGGATGCAGCTGAATACCAGTACTTTACATGTAGCGACTGCCTATCTGACCTCCACAACCCAATTACTGGGTAATACGATATCCCTTGATAAGACTGGTTGTCAGACTGGTTGTCGGGCTTGTGACTACCCGTAACGACTGTCAAAGATCCACGAATGACAGCCGGGACCAACGGCTTAAAGTGCTTTCCGAGGCACGGAATCTATTCAGTCTACATATATAGCGAAATATCATTGCCTGTCCCAGAGTTTGCATTAACATAGGCAATATTACAAGAATCACTACCGTTTCCATACAATCCGACCATTACACGTAAAAAGATAGCTAATTTTAACAAAGCAACGTCGGACAATCCACTGCAATAACTCGCCATCCGTTCAACCTGAGGAAAAAAGCGTAACAGTAGGGAAGCAAACAAACAAACAATACACTACTCATTGCCTGAACAATCTCGTTGGGTCCGTAATGACGGAAGCCTGGCGTTTTATTCCACATCATTCAGACTTCGCTGCTACGATGGGAACTCACTTTTATTTCGTTCTACTTTTTGCTTAGCGTTTTTTTTTTAAGTGACCTTCTTTAGGCGCATCGGGCATTTTCTGAGATACCATTGAACTCGCGCCACTGTTACCGTAAGCGACACCGCACGTGTTTTGTTTATAAGACGATTAAAAATACCCGCTTCGGATATGTTCGGCTGTCCTCGGGATGTACTCGGTTTTAATGTACACACAGCTGCATTAAGTAGTTACCCCACCAAAAGACATGTGCGTTCAAATCCGTGATAGGCCCAAGTTGGTTTTTGTATTTTGCAAAAACATTTTATTTTAAATAATGTATTGTTTTAGTGAATAAATAAGTTTAAGTAAGTATTTTTTTTTTTATTCTGTTTTTATTATTGTTTTTTTCAATAAAACAATACTTTTGCGACGACAAGCAACAATAATAGGGTTAACATTTACGACAACTTATTCATCGTCTAAATAGACTGGAGGTTTCAAGACCGCTTACCGTGCATAAGATTGGAAGTTCAAATCCTATATAGGCACGAAATGTGCTTTTTGTTAATTATATTATTTTGATATATTTTTCTATTTTATTTTAAGTAGTAATTATTTATAAAGAATTAAAAAATCAAGAAAAATAAAATACTTTATCATTTAAATCAATCAAAAAATTTAATCATTTATTAATATTTATTATTGCTATTATTTAACAAAACTATGATCTTATTTTACAACAAACAGAACAACTATTTTAGTTCTCATAAAATCAGAAATCATTTAAAAAAATTATTGATAAATAGTAGTCGTTTACTCTTCGCCGTTTTAAGTGAACGTATACAAAGTTCTAACTTGAAGGTATGGATTAATTTTATAAAGACAACGTAAGTAAGTAAAATTAATGGATACCCTCAAATTATAACATCTTTCGATTAGACAGGGACCTAAAGATATAATGACTCAGCCGATAGTAGATAACAATTTCATCGCAATTCGTATGGGCTCGCTGGCTAGTTCGTCAAACTGCCGGCCGGTATGAGTATGACGACGTTCGGTGATGCGATGGTTCGAATCCGAGTCAACACAATGGACTCTTTTTGAAGTATTCTTTAGATTATTCGTAAGGAATTCAATGTTGTAGCAGTGTAACATTTTAAAACTTGAGGGGTTAGGACATAGTGACGCTTTCTGTACATCCGATATTTATGTCAGTGAGTGAAGGCAAAGTATTCTGTTTGTGTTTTGTTTTCACTTCTGTCGGCACTCCCGGAGTGCCATTATTTTTTTTTTATCTACTATCTTGTTAGTACTTAGGTTTATCGTTAGCTTGATCTGCTTTGGGGCTGTTCATTTATTATGCAAGAAGATTTGAGGTTCCGAACAAGACTTGTTTTTCATACTTGGGGGTGGGAGGGGTCAAGATTGTTCTTACGTAAAATTAAAAATTACAAGGTTTTAATTTATTTGTTCCTTTTCTTTTGCAATTTCGGTAGATAAGTAGTCTTATTTTTTCTTACAGAAAGTGGTCAAAATTATCTTACGTAATAAATGAACAGCCCCTATATGTCTCTGCAATAGGCGTGGTCATTTAATTTCTTATTTCAAAGTTAAGTTTATTTTAAGTACGAACTACTTAAATGCCAGATTCTTCTAACTGAGCTATCACTTACCGATTCGCGGTCACTCAAGGAATTGTCTGTTCCAACGGCCATCGGTCCTTCGACAAATATGGTACAGACGCCAGCACATCAAGCTACCCGACACTGTCAAATTTTCCCAATCAACTTTGAACCTTATGCTTTAGCGATAAAGTTGAAAATCTATTAAAGAAATTTGACAGATTGTAGTAGCTCGATCGTCTGTACCTATATCGCTAACTCCAGTTTTTTTTTTTTCTTAAAAGTACAAACAAAAAGACAATTGTAGGGGATTTTTCCAAATAACTTCACCTAGCAATTTTCACTGCTGATCTCAGCATTAGATCGTCTAAAAGAAAAAGGAAGTAAGATAGAGTAAATGGTAAATTAAACGATGGAATAAACGTAAATGGTATTTCGTATAGCATTCATGATTTCTGAAGTAATGGAAGTTAGTAGCAATATTTTAAGATTGATGTAAGCAAGACATAGGGTCATTGTAAATTTTTAAAAAATCTGCTGTTCCCTATTTCAGGATTGGTACCATAGTAAAAGTGGTTCATAATGATGAGTACAATGACCTCTTTAGAGGTTGTTAATGTTTTACCAATGACCCTGTATAAGTAAAACTAAAGCAAATGTGTTTGGTAGGTTTAACGAAGTAGTTTTGGTAGATTTAGCTTTGAATAATGTTCAGCTTTCAATCGATCACTTACGCATAATAAAAGCGCCTCTGTTAGGTTTTCAACGCTCGGTTCAGCACCGGAGTTGAAAATCCAACATTGCGTTGCGTTTCTATTAGGCAATAGTTCTAGGTGTCGCCTAGTATTCGTGAAAAAAAAACTAATATAAAACCTAAAAGCCCAAAAACTTTTTGTACCTTTCGATATAGTGTATTATTTAACTGTGTTTTTAACTGTGTATTATTTCTGCATCACCCTAAGGTAGACTGGTAGAAAATGCCCAAGGCATTAAGTCCGCCTTTGTGCAGTTTTTTACTTGTGCATAAAGTTTTAATAAATAAATATCTAAAACTCGCACTATTCAATTCCCTAGTACGGTACGGCCACCGTTCGGACGTTACGTTAGTGCCTCAGTAACTACTTGTAATTTGTTCACTTCGTACCAAATGAGAAATGAGTGGGCCCGCGGGTGAAGCGTGCGATTTTCAAGAATAACTCAAAAGGTATTACCGGCTGTAACTCAGTGTGCGAATGAATCAGTGCGATCGTTGATTCTGATAAGAGATAAGCATTGCAGTGGCCGTTTTTTCTTGAGTTTTGTTTAGCTTACTTTGGAGGAAAATGGTAAAATTGCTGATGACAGATAAATTGCTCTCTCTTTCTTTCAGGAAAGTGTAGAAAAGGTGTCCGAATAAGGAAACCTTTCTTGTATATTGTCGACTGATTATTTAATTTGATAAATGAGCTATTAATTTGTTTTCCATTAATAAAATTAAATTTTATTCGAGAACATCCATCGGTTTCTTACTAAACTTCAACTAAGTATATCCGACGATCCTGCACGAAGCATACTTATCTCTTTTCTTGAATGTAACTAAAATAGCTTCAAGTAATGTAGTAAGTAATAATCGTAAGTAATGGAATATATATTTAACCCTTAGTATCCACGCGAGACACAATGGCTTTTTAATTGTTTCTGTAATTCCGGCATTCAACCGGTTAAGCAGGTTTTTTCCTCAAATTAACGCGGGTAAAACCGTGAAGCACAGCTAGTATTTCATAATGTATTTTGCTTGAAATCACTGTTCATTCATCTTTTCGTATTTATGAAGTAACGTCTTACGTGTGCCTACAAGTAATGAATTTGATTATTTATTAGGTCGACCTGTATGTAACTAACTATGTAATGGAATCTAAGGTAACTAATTTAACCACCTTCCAAGGGTCATAGCGTAATGAAAATTGGCAGCTGTATGTAGTTCTGATGACAATACAATAATATGGTACTGTCGAACTGATCTGATGATGGAGCCGGAAGATATGAACTGGAACTTCATGATGGAATTTATGTTTTTTACGTGCATTTATAAAAGCGTGTTTCTATAGTGTTTTTAAACTATTAATTTGCTTATAACAGCTTACACGTCATCACGATCATCCACCATCATCATCATCCATCATCGGATTGCTGCCCATGATGTCCTGGGTTCGAACCCAGGTCCATCCAATAACAAATTGGCCCGACCAAGGATCGATCCTTGGTCGGCCAAATTTGTTATTGGATTTCGCAAACTGGAAGTTCTCAGTAACAGTCCGGAGTCTGGATTTGTACCTAGTTGATGGCAAAAGATTCACCCCCTATAACATGGAACTTAAACATAACTGGCAAAATGTGGGTGTACAGGCTCATCAAGCTACTACAATCTGTCAATTTTTTTTCATAGATTTTCAACATTATCGCTGAAGCATAAGGTTCAAAGTTGATTGGGAAAATTTGACAGTTTCAGGTAGCTTGATGTGCTGGCGTTTGTACTACGGTACACCTCTGCCTAACCCTTCACGTAATAGAGGCGTGTTGTTATGTTATGTTTATAATCGTATGGTTACAGTGGCGGAGGTTCCATACAACTCAATTCCTACCGGCTTTCCTTTGAAAAATGGCACAGTCAGTATTCTATACACAAATATAATCATATTAAAGATATCTACCCCGGCTTACCTCTTACAAAAATTGACGCTTCGCTGCTGTATGGTTATTATATCGATCATAGATAGGTATAAACAGCACCCTGTGAAACAATTGCGTACCACACTGTCAATCTGAATCATTTTGAAGGATATTGCTAATCCATTGCTACATTTGTTAAAAAAATTGGTCTGCGCAACAACGTAAATAACGCAATGAATGTTGTCGAACTGTCAAAATGAAACCCATTGGTACTGTTGTGTGTTACGCAATTACCACATGGCTTTTAAAAACTGAAATGGATTTCCCGAAACCAATTCCTATTTCAGGGAAGTCATTTACTTACCAAACATTATGTAGGTATACGGCGTTCCCCACAAATGTTTCCATCATTACTCAGTTACATCAAAAGACGAATGGCTTCCATTTTGGGCCCGTAACGTATTCCCAGAATTACCTGAACGCATATATTTCAACAGAAACAAACGTACAGACGCCAGCACATCAAGCTACCCGAAACTGTCAAATTTTCCTAATCAATTTTGAGCCTTATGATTTAGCAATAAAGTTGAAAATCTATCAAAGAAATTTGACAGATTGTAGTAGCTTGGTGTGCTGGCGTATGTATTTACAACACATTAGTACGATGAAATATGATTGATTTTCTTTTCGCGTGACAACATTTTCTAATCAAAGTCAAGTTAAAGAACTTGGAAAAAGTACAAAAGGAATGTAAAAGTTTGTTTTTTTTATTTTATTGTTTTACATACATTTGAGGCTTGGGCGTATAGTAGCATGTTGGAAGTTTTTTTTCATAAATAAGTATACAGTCAAGTGCGAACATAGAACTAAGTTTAGCTTCAAAACTAGAAAAACATGAAACCAACTATGTTCTGGACATGCAAGTGAATAATGCTGACATGTGTTTTTATATAGTCTGCCTTCACGATTTTCTTGCCTAAAATGTAAGTAAACAAATATGAATTAATAGAAAAATTACTTTAATTCCTAGACAATTAAGTTCAGTTTAAGTTACAACTTCAACTTACAGTTCCAACTTTTGAAATTAATAATTCAATAATTTGATCGTAGTTTGTTTGTTTAATTTGTTAGATTATTTTGTACTAGGGATACACAGGGGGGGGGATATATGTATATATATATAATATTTTTTTTGTATCTATCTATGGAGGCTTGTCATTAGCAATTTAGTTATATATTTTTGTTACTATAATGTTATTAGTCTGTAAGCTTTCCTAAAATAAAATAAATATTTTTTTTTATAACTTTTTCAATATCGCAATAACTGTCACTCTGAAATCAACTTTCATTGAAATAAAGTTAATATTTGTTTAACTCGAAATAGGGTGGGGGTGTGCAGCACTGCGCACTTTTACTATAGTTGGGCTCGTGGCTAAAAAATAAAAGCCAGACGGCTCGGTCGAAGGTTAAACAACGCTTACCGAGGTCGGCTTGTAGATGGGTGGCACCCCTCCGTGCACGTTTAACCGTTGGTCTCGGTTGAGATTTGTAGATCTTTGACAGACGTTATCTACGGGCAGTCAGAAGCCCGAAAGTCTGTCAACCATTCTTACTAATGAGTATTATATTACCTAGTATATAACTGAGTTGCGGAGATCAGACAGATAGATAGTCGCTCCATGTAAAATACTGGTATTCAGCTGCATCAGGTTAGACTGGAAGCCGACCCCGCTATAGTTGAGAAAAGGCAAGGCAGATTAGAGGAAAAAAGGTGGAGGAGCGAAATTAGCAGAAAATACAAATGTGGTTGCTATGTGAACGGATACTCGAGAATATGAATATAGAAGTAAACAAACATAATTCGTAGTAGGAAACATAATAATTAACTGTAACGAGATGTGAAGGAAAACGTCAGAAATAGATGGTTGTATGAAAGATGATATGGTTAGAAAGTGGGTGAATACTGAATAATTACAGCTGATAAAGACGTTTGGACAAAAAAAACACAGTCCTGCAACATAATCAGCTTTTAACAGTCCCACTGCTGGGGCCAGGGGCGGCGAATTGGGCCGCAATCCACCACGCGGGCCCAGTGCGGGTTGATAGGTGTCACATCTCTTCGAATTTTTGTTTCTACCTGGGACATGCGGGTTTCCTCACGATGTTTTAACCATTCACCGTTTTTACAGAGCAGTGTTGATGAAATAAATTACACAAAGTAAAGCTCCTGCCTGGGTTTGACCGCACGGCACTCGTGAGTCGATGTCGTTACCCCTGAGCCACTGCACTGCTCTTTAAAGACTCCTACAGACAGGCGCGACACGCGATATAATCGTGCGCGACACAAAGGCACCGCTCGTGGCGTGACTTGCGGTGCCTTTGTGCCGCGCGCGATTTTATCGCGTGTCGCGCCTGTTTGAAGCAGCCTTAAGTCAGTCATGCTGCCACGAGCCAAATGAAATGAGATAGGTAAAGAAAGTCCACCCTGTCATAAAGATATTTATAAGAAAAATGTGTTAATGTGTCTTAGTTTATAGTAACTTACCAAACGAGTTAAAATTATTACAGGGAATGTGTTCAAGACAGAATTGCCAGAAAAGCTTCTAAAGTTTTGTTTTTATAGTATTATGGAATTTTTGGAACATAAAAATTTCCGCTCCACCCAGAGCGGGACGGGTCATTTGATGATTTCCCATCCGAAAAAAAAAAGACCTAAGATGACGATAACAGTATAACAACGGCAGAAGACTTAAGATAATTATGAGGGAACAGGAAAACTGACTCAATATAAAGCAAAAGAAACAAATTAAACACAAATAATATGAAATCTACATGGTCTTCACACGATCTGACCAAGTTTATGTCTGGACTTTAAAAGAGACTGTGACTTCTGAGTTCTGAGTTTGTTTCGGCCTTTCTTATCAGAATAGTCAGTTAGGAAACGCCGACCTCATCTAGTTTAAAAAAAAAATATGATTGACGTGTAAAAGTGTTTGTACAAACCTACTTACAGAAATAAAGTCATTTATCATTTATAATAAAATCAAGACTCAATAAATTAGAAAGCTGTTAACTTATCCCAAATACTGTTAATAAAACCTAAAAAGTTATTTAATTAGTTTCAACATCTTAGCGCCCTATATTTTAATTCAACAGCTCAAACTTAAGTTTTTAGAGAAATGGTAATGCGGTTAATACAGCTCAGATTTCTTTTTTTGTAATTTACCAGTGAGAAGAATAAATTAGCAAGGCTGAATGCCTAGAAGAATTAGGTATATTGTTAGGTCGACACTTATTTTTAGTGCCTAGTATTTTGTTGTTATAAAGAAAAAACAATTATAAACAAGTTTGAGAATCTTTGTTACCCTACTGCTCCAGAGGGAGGGTAATAATGATTTTCCAGAGTACCTAGGTAGGTATTGTATTTTTCTTTGGCACGCTCGATAGCTTGAGCACCATGCATCTATCACATAATTAATCTGTCATTGCATCATTTTAATTCTTTTACCTATTGTGATATAGTGATCTTATTCTAGGTGCATCGTCTTTAATAACTTTTTTTTATTTCCAGCTTTTTTATTTACAAATGTGAAAGATTTCGCTGACGATTTAGTTCTTGGTACGTGTTTTTTACGATTTGTCACTTCGAATTACTTTTAACCATATAAGTTGTCTATATGTTTGTAATCATCTTTTAAAGCCCTTTATTTTGATACCCCACTCGATAGGTTTTAGAGAAAACAATTTTTTTTTAAGACTTACATACATACATAGTAGTCGCCATATTGAATTTTCACTTACGTCATGTCTTTAGTGACACTCGCCGGACTAAGAGGAATCGATTGACGTGTGAATCATAAAAATCGGCCCAGGCGTTTGGTCTGTATAGTGCTTCAAAGGAACATACAAACATACATACATAGGCTGATGAACATATTACCACTCCTTTGCGTCGCGCAGTCGGGTAAAAAACCATAAGACGTCTTTATCCACACCAGACAATCTCACAATGAAACCGAGTCTTTCCAACAACTTGCTCTTTGCTTAATTAGTAAAAACATTCCGCATACGTATTCTAAACCCGAACCCAAATACAAAACTCCCCAGTTCGTATATCCTAAATACTTTCACTGAAACACCGAATCATGCGGTGGGAAAAGAACATTAATGCCCGAGTTACACGAGGCAAATTTTTGGAACAAAGTTTGCTTGCCGTAGGAGCAAACTGGTAAAAATAGTCACATAACGAAAATCCGTTATACCCCTCCATGCGACTTTCTCTCTCAGACAGAGATAGTTATACCCCTCTATGCGACTTTCTCTCTCAGAGAGAGATAGTTATACCCCTTCATGCGACTTTCTCTCTCAGAGAAAGATAGTTTTCATGGTTTTTGAGCGTGCTAAAGCCGACAGTCAAAATGAAAATCCAAGATGTCGACAACTTTATGAGAGATTCTAAAAACTTATTCTAGATAGCTCTGGATTCACACTTTCTTTCTTTCTTACTCTCTTTCTATTATATTATACGAGTGTGTGTGCGTGGGAGTCTTGGGTAAGGAACTTCCGTGGTCCGCCGGGGTATTAAGCTAAGATAGGATTCAAGTAATATCCTGGCTAACTATCCCAGCTTGGCACAAGCTAGAGTTAATATAATATAAATATAATTAATATAATTTATTTAGGTCCTTTTTTTTTGTTGTTTCCACGACGCTAGTACCTAAGTTTTAAACATACCGGTGACTGACTCCGTGGCGTAAAATGATACAAAGGGGTACTAGGTTCACCAGCCACATGATGAGTAAAATCAGTGGAGGGAGAAAAATAGAACCTCTATTAGACTAGCCGACCCCAACATAGTTGGGAAAAGGCTATGCAAATGATGATCCTATTAGACTATCAGACTAGTTTACCTACTACCTTTCTCACTAGCTTACTTTACTAGTCTAAAAATCAGGATAGTTCTGTATACACGAATGAAATGAAATTTTTTATTCTGTAAATAGGATATCGGAATCACTTTTACACGTCAAACTATAAAAAAAATAATAATAATAAGCTAAATGAGGTCGGCGATTCCTATCTGACTACTCTGAGAAGAAAGGTAGAAAAAACTTGGGGTCACAGTCCCTTTTAGACGAGGCTAGAGTGACTAGCTTGCTAGCTTACTGGCACTATATTGCTATTCTATAGCTTCAAAAACACGCCTCGTGTAACCCGGGCACTAACACAATCATTAAGACAAAAGCACTTGAATTAATGCTAGGTCAATGTTGGGATGGAGATTTTGGCAGTTTATCTGTTGGCAAGCTCATTTCTGATGTAAATGATGCTGGAACTTATAGCTAAATGGTGACCGCGTATAGTACACTGATTTATGCATTACCGCAATGTGTATGAGCAGTGTTGGCCCAGTGGAAATGGCACCGACATACGAGTTGTAGATCGTGGTTTCGAACTTAAGCAGGCACTACTTTACTTTGTGTAAATCATTTCATCACCACTGCTCTCAAAACGGTGGGGGAAAGCATCGTGAGGAAACCAGCATGTCCTAGAACCTAAAATTCAAAGACATGTGTCATGTGCCAACCCACACGGGCCCCGTGGTATATTACAGCTCACTACCTCTGGAAGGGAGGAGGCCTGTCTAGCAGCAGTTCCCAACGGTCATCGGTTCTACGGCCTGTAGCGGTATCTACAACGCCACATGCGAACAACGCGTCATACTGACGTCACGCAAAATCCTGCAACTCGCAAGCAGAGTTACAACTAGCATAGATACAACGGCCCGACATGAATCATCGGGCAGTTGCCCGCCAGACACAACACCCGTCTGGTCGGAGGATCTTCCCTTTTCTATAGTGTATGAGTGAAATTTACACCCTGTTCCTCATACCTCTATAGGCCTATATAGCCGGCCGCACAGGGTTTTACTTTGTATAGCTTAGCTTTGTCAAGTTGCAAAATAAAAAAAGAATAAATCAATATTTTATAAATCTGAAACTACCTACAACTGTAAATGTGTATGGCATGAGGACGTGGAAATATATATTACCTGATACTATGAATAAAATCCCTAAAACTGTGCAGTCAAAGATTGTCACTAGTACATATAAAAAATGTAAATCTACCTTAAAAAAATATTATATTACTGGTGACATTTCATCTTAAGTTTTTAAACATTTTTAAGTAAGGTGTCAAATATTTTTAAGTGATGTGTTGTGAGCGAGCTTGCTTCCTCCACTTTGTCACATAAACCTTCAAAGGTTTTTAGACAAGTGTATGCATGTAAAAAAAACTAGTGTAATTGATTGTATTGAAAAAAAAACTAAAAAAAAAAAAAAAAAAAAATTATTTTGTTACCATCAAACTGAATAAGTACACTGCAGCACACCTCTTTCAAGCCTTCCGGCTATTAAGGGTTGGGTGCATTTACGGTAAGTAAAATGGGGTGCAATAAAAATTTCTCCTCGAGTGACGATACTTAAGTACGTCCGGCGCACCCTGCACTACCAACCTCATAAACACACGGAACTTTTTCCGGGAATATCGTATTTCTCAACCACCGAACCTCCGAACCACCGTGTTTCTTCAGCTTATAATGATCTTACTGCTAGGGTCAGAGGTGTCCTCTCTGTGAGAGAAAACGGGCCAAGTGCGGGTTGGTGAACGCCACATATCTCAGAATTATTGATTCTAATCTTTCTAAGCTCTTCCCCTTTTTATATACTTTCACATAATCCTACTAATAATATTATAAATGTGAAAGTTTGTGGATGTTTGTTACTCAATCACGCGGAAACCGTTGAACAGATTTGGATACAAATTGGCACATAGATAGACCGTTTCCTGGATTAACACATAGTATACTTTTTATCCCAATATTCCTAGGGGATCGAAACTTACGCCAATGAAACTGCGGTGCGCTGCTAGTATTACATATTTATTTATTACGCTCTTTGACGGGGAGTTGCGAATACCAGCCAGTATTACTTATTATATATTTTATTGTTTACTTGTATAATGTATTTAAGTTTAATCCACTATAAATTATAGTTATTTTTCACCGTTTTAGAGATAATCTTCTTCTTCTTCGTGTCGCTAGCACGACTATTTTAAATCTTGTTTTCCCAAACTTTGCCACTTCCACGGCGTCGTCGGTTGCAGCGCAGAGTTCACTTTGACTGCATGTTTTGGGACACAGAGGGCAGGATAGGAGGTGGAGCATGGTTTGTGAGATAATGAAAATAAAGTTTAGAGATAATGAAAATAAATTACACAGTTTAAAGATTCGTGTCGTGTCGTCTTCGTGAGTTTGAATCCATGACTAAGGATTGGAAAGGCCTCTACTAGGTCACCATAGCTTCCATGTCAAGGTCGCACCAACAAGGACAAATAACAAAGGCCTTTTTAGGAATACAATAACATCATCAATATAGCCAAAACATTAACCAGCCAGAACAAGGATACCTCGAACAACAAAAACAAAAAAAAAACTTCCAATCCAAACTTCAAACATTCGAACTCATAATGAAAGTCATTTGTTTTTATTAACACCTTCAACATCGCAACTAAAAGAAGTTTTGTCGTCATAGTTAACGTTTATTAGTTAAATAATAGCAACAACGGTTTCGCGGTAATCTAATACAGTTGAAATTAAACACTGAACAGTCACTACATAAAAGTGGTACGGATATCCCGAAGAGGGGAAGGGATGGAGACTCCTTGGTAAAAGTTTTAATTTATATTACAATGGCTGTGCCCGCGACTTCGTTCGCGTGGAAGTCGTAAGATACACAATGCCTACTAAAATAACAGCCACATTTTAAACTCCCCGTCGCTATTACATCGTTTTCGCTTAGCGTCCTTTCTGTTTTTTTCTTTTTTTGCTCTGCGTGTTGGTCCTAGCGTGATGTTAAATAGCCTACAACCTGCCTTAAAAATTGGGCTATCAAATTCAAAAAGTAAAAAAAAAGTGTGGGGTCGGGAGACCCCCGGCAGGAACGAAGTTCAAAATGAAATTAACAAACAAAATCTAAATAACGATAATTTGTACATTTTTGCAGCCTTCAAAATGAAAATCCAAGATGATTCACATTTTGACCTCACTATCGGCTTCACCACCCTCGAAATCCATGAAAACGTCACTCATATCTAATGAAAAAAACATTAAAATTGTTGCAGCCGCCATCTTGGATTTTCATTTTGCCCTCACTGTTGCTTGTGCACCATCGAAAACCATGAAAACTATCTCTCTCTCTCTCTCTGGCTCTTTCTATTACATTTATAATAAAAAGTCGCATGGAGGGAGGGCATAACGTTTTTTCGTTACGTGATGATTTCTGCCAGTTCACTCCTACCGCAAGCTCCGTAACAGAACTTCGTTCTAAAAATCAAATCCGACTGGTAGTTCCAGAGATTAGCGTGCTCAAACAAACAAACAAAATAACTCATCAGCTTTATTATTACTTGTAGTAGGTATAGATTTATTCACAATTAAATCACATCTCTTTTCTCCACCAAGAGGGCGTGTAGGCAGAGATTTACAGTAAGTACTCTAGTAGCTCTTTACAAGGTCTCAGTACCGGGATGAGTAAATTAAACGAAGGTTTGTCTTAATGTTTGTCTCACACTGACCTCATATTGTATTGTTGTCTCATATTCGTGGCATTTTTTTATAACAGACTCGCAGAGGATGCATGCTACAACCATTCAGGTTACAGCCTCTACAGTTATGTAGCGGTATCTACAACGCCACATGGGAACAACGCGTCATACTGACGTCACACAAATCCTGCATCGCGCAAGCAGAGTTTACCGCGCAATTAGCATAGATACAACGGCCCGACATGAATCATTGGGCAGTTGCCCGCCAGACATAACACCCGTCTGGTCGGAGGATCCTCCCTTTTCTATGGAGGTTGAGTGAACTATACACCCTGTTCCTCATACCTCTATAGTTACACTCATATTTTGGCCAGTTATTTTTAAATCGCATCTAATAGAGAGCGCACCCTTTGCTACAATCTAAACTCCGAGCTGATACTGAGAAATTCCTGATGGAAAATGCCAGTAAACCTTTTCCCGAAAAATTTTCACCCAGCGACAGTGTGAAATGTCTGTTTTCATAGAATTCATTAAGTCTCCGCGTCTTGCTGTCTAATAAAGTTAATTGGATTATTTGTTTATTTTAATCTACTTAGAAACCCATTGAGGCTTAAAACTCAGTAATTTTGTGCTAGCAATGTCTATATTAAGACAACAGAAATATAGAATACAACAAAACGTCTACCCCCTTACTAATAAACGTTGTATAGCGTCTGTATAGTTACACAACGCTTTGTCTTCGTCTTTCGAAAGTCAAATTACAAACGACTGAAAGAGAGAAATCGGTGTGTAACTATTCATGGGTTATCAGAAGTACACTCACATATCGCCAGTTCCACGTTTCCTCTTCTTTTCGTGCCGATGGTACTCTTCCTCGTTATCACACTAATATTATAAATGCGAAAGTTTTTGAGCATGTGTGTGTTTATATGTTTGTTACTACTTCACGCTCAAACGGCTTGACCAATTTTGATATAATTTTGTACTGGGGTAGCCGACACCCTGGATTAACATATAGGCTACTTTTTATCCGGATATTCCCACGGGATCGACACTTACGCGGGTGATACCGCGGGCGCAGCTAGTTTTTTTTATATAATTTGAGCCCAGTAGGTGACCACGTTTATTGCGGCATAACTGGCATTTTTAGGTCATCCGAGGTGCATTTGAATGGGCACTTAGGACACTCCAGCAAGTAGGGCATGGTTTGATCAGAAGCACCGCACTCACACTGGGTGTTGGATGGGTCAGTAATCCCCCACTTCGAAAAATTGTGTCTGCAGCGGCCTATTTGGGTACGCAATCGATCGAAACCTTTCCTTAAGGCTACTCTTTCGAAAAAAGCTTAAAAACAGCGTGCAGATGAAGCAGCTTTTCTCCGGAACTTACATCTGAAAAAATATTTGGTAATCTACATGATATTAATCGTAATTTGGTTTAGCCATAATTTTTCTATCGATATCACCAGCATCACAAGAAAAAAAAACCACCAAATAACCTCCAAATCGTTGAGATGAAACCATTTTACTCCTTCATTTTTTATCAAAAGAATATAAAAAAAATATCTAGTGCTTTGCAATACAAACGAAAATGATTTGGTTTTGTTACTTTTTAAAAACATGTATATTTTTAATATAATAAATTAAAAATGCGATCGTTTAAAGTCCGTGTCTATATCATCCCCGCACTCGTCCACGAATTCAGTGCGGGGCGCCTCGTGTTGCTAGGCAACGCGTTGGCATGCGGGTGCATGCGGGTGGCGGAGTGGCGCGGAGAGGGGTAGTTAGCTCCGCCCAAATGCACAAGGTCGTTGGCATGAATACAAGCCTTATAGGCAGTTAACGGCCGGGATCAATTCCATGTAATGGAAACCATTAACCAAGTCTAAATCTAGACTCCGAGTTGCAACTGTCAAATGAAAATATTTTTGAAGTGAAAACTTCTTTAGTCGCGTTGGGCATTTTTTGATATGGGGAAAAAACCATTGAACTCGCGCCACTGTTACCGTACGCGACACCGCGCGTGTTTTGTTTATAAGACGATTTGACAACACGGTTGGCGCAGTGGCTGAGCGATCGACTGCTGCGCTGCGTGTCGCGGGTTCGATTCCCGCACGGAACAAATATTTGTATTGCCTACAGGTAGTTGTTCCGGGTCTGGCTGTTTGTGTATGTGAATTTAAATGTTTGTAAACGCACCCACGATACAGGAGTAATTCCTAGAGTGGGGCAACGTTTTTTAAAAAAGAAGAAAAGAAGAAGAAGAAGATTTAAAAAAAACCCGCTTCGAATGTGTTCGGCTGTCCTCGGGATGTACTCGGTTTTAATGTATATCCGATATGTCAGTGAGTGATGGTAAAGTATTCTGTTTGTGTTTTGTTTTCACTTCTGTCGGCACTCCCGGAATGCCACTGTTTTTTTTTATAAATATCAACTGCCTCGTTGGCCTTGAGGTCGCAAGCGCTATTGCTGAGCATGAGGTCCAGGGTTCGATTCCCGGATCGAGCAAAGTGTTATTGAGTTTTTCCATCTGGAATTTCTCAGTAGCAGCCCGGAGTCTGTTTGTGTTCCCGTTTGATGGCAATAGGCTGACCCTCTATTAAATGGAACTTAAAAATAACTGGCAAAATGTGGGTACACTGTATCCCCGAAGAGTTAAGAAGAGGTGCACCACCTCCGCTTAACCCTTTTGGGAATAAGGGCGTGATGTTATCTTACGTTATGTAAATAGTAACAGGACAAAGGCGTCTCCACGCCACCAACTGTTCTGAAACCCTGTTTAAAACATCAACCCAGCCCTGGGACCATACAGTAGTTTTAAACTGTTCGCGAACTCACAAATTGAGGTCTCTATAGCGCTAATGTACTCTAAATAACTGTGTGCCAGTTTGATAGTTTTAACACAGGTGATGTGGAGTGGTGGGGTTGACGTTTATATTAAAAATATTAAGTTCATCCTCAACTTTAGAGTGGGGAACGGGGATATGAACTTTGTTATTGGGTTATGTATTTGGTAGAGAGCAGGAACTGCCGCAACTTACGAGTTGTCATAGGTGCGAACCCAGACAAGCGCTTTACTTTGTGAAAATTATTTCATCAGCACTGTTCTCAAAACGGTGAATTAAAACATCGCACAGTATTTCGTCTAGTACATGCTAGCGGGACAAAATACATGTCGTCATTTCCAGGAATTCGTGATTACAACTTGTAAACAACCCTTCCCAGGTAAGGAATTCCAAGAAATAATTTGATTGTCACCTCATTAAGTAATTTTTTAGAGGGGTCAAAGTCAATCAAAAAGGGAATGCATTTTTCATTTGCAAATTAGTTACAATTTTAGCACACTTGTGACAACATCTCTTAAAATTTATAGTAAAGTGAAACGATTTTTTTGTGATGGATTCTACTGTTGAAGGTATGTACTTACTTTTTGACTCGGTTTAAAAAAAAAATTTTTTTTTTGCTTTATTTTGAGTTTATAAGTTTGTTAAAATAATTCCACATATTTTTCCTTAATATGAAACTTTAAAGGATTGCAACTTTTTGTATCCACATGTATCCAGCTTGATTCTTCTGTATATTATAAATACAACATTCAGGCATAGATTCGTGTACATTGTAGCACCCGAAAACGCCCGCAAGTAAAATTATTTACTTTTTTCAGAACGAGTCGTAACTATGAGAAAAAATGATTTTTAAGATTTTTAAAAATGTAAATCAGGAGACTACTTTCATTTTGCATGCACACCTTTTGACGTATACGCATACAGATCACAGAAATTCACTCCATTTCTTTCTAAAATAGCGTAAGACACCTTAAATATACATAAACAATTAAAATAAGTAAAAAAATATTTTTGTCCCGCTAGCTTGTACATACTAGACGAATCACTGTGCATCGTGAGGAAACCG